>CM075770.1:50522349-53116099 GCA_037974665.1 Ehretia macrophylla
TAAGGTAAAGGCTCGATCTGAACTTCTTCTTCCTCAACTAAATCAACAAGCTGGGGATCACCCTCAGCGTCTCCTGAAACAGATATCGAGGTATGAGCAACCACTGTTGCCCAGTGAGGGATATAGTCCCGGGGCGTGCAATGCAACAAATAATACAATCATGCAACAATAACACTTAGACAATTAAAGAAACAACGATAACTTAAATAACCACACATTTTAAAGGATACGTTTCACTCAATCCCCTATACACCAATCTTCACTGGTCTTCAATCACGATCCACGAACCACGAGCACGATCACAATAAGCCGGCATAACCCCAATCACTCCAGTGGGTGTACTCCGGATGTACCCCGAATCCTACGACCCAACATCCCCTGGCAATCTCCGGACCAGGCGAATGAGGGAATAGGGCACGGAGTTTGAATATCCACCGGCAAGCCCTCTGCCGCCCAGCCGATATTCAACACATCTGCCCCGACACTATGGTTGCGCAACCACTATGCAATGCACTCAACGATGGCAAGTTAATAGCAATAATATAAGCATTAACACATATGAGGATCAACAAAGTAGGTTGACCTCGTTGCAATTAGTATAGAAGCAAGGATAGAAGCTAATAAGCAGTTTACAAATGAACTTATACCAAATAAGCATAGAATCATTCCAAAAGCTCCAAATCAAGTTAAAATCACATATAAACACTCAAGAAGTCCTGACATGGGTTTAGAAGTGTGAGACAACTTAAATTGCACCTAAACCCCTTTGTTTTTCGAACTATTTCTCTTCTAAACCAAAGTTAATGATTTCATTTTCAAAGTAAACTCTCCCAACCTTCTAACTAACCCTCGAGGTATCCTCTCAACCCTCGAACTCCATCAAATGCACGCGTTTACCTCGAAAGCCCCAATTTCCCTCTTTTGGCTTTAAACTATACCTACATTGTCCGGGCTTCAAACAAGGGATATCAAGGCATCTATAGCACCTAGGTAGCCTAAGGATACTAGAATTGAAGCCCGAATCCAACCGGAATCGCATTAACCCCGAAAGCCCCAACTTAAAGTCGGCTATTTTCCATTTTTAGGCGATTTAAGGGCAATGCAAGTGTACGGGGCTATTTAATTATCTTCACTAGCACCTAAGGCATCAATTAGAAGCATTAATTCAAGCCAATTCGAGCAATTCCACAAAACCCTAGAAAAAACGTCACTATTCACCCTAAAAATCAAACTAACGATTCTAACCGTTTAATTTGCGAAACGACGGTTCAAAAGTGTTCTCTAGCATTCATATAGATAGTATATTAGCATAGATAACAATTACAATGGCATACAATCATATTTTCAACAAATCAATAAATGAGCAATTATCTAAAAATGCAAAAACAAGTCGTGAAATCCCTCACCACTACTCGTAAGAGCACCTAGGAACCTTGCAAACACCCTACACTAGTTGCTCAAGGCTTGGAGAGGCTTGGTTTGGAGGCTTGGTGAACAAAGTTTCTTCCTTTTTCTCCCTAGCTGCTGTCGGGTTCCTGCCCCTGTTTTCAGCTTTTTATTTTTATTTTCTTTTGCATTTTATGAGCTTAAGTGTTAATATAAAGGGGTTAAGTTGAGGTGGGGGTCCTTTGGGTGTTTAAGTGATCTAATAAAATGTGCGTAGTAAGCTTTAAAACGAGCTTAGATGGTAAAATATATGCTAGCTAATTAATTACCTAAGTTAGTTACGTAACACTATTCATTCAACTACTAAAGTCATTTTCTAAACGAGCCTTCCTAACGCCTTAAGCTCAAATGCACATTTTTCCCACTACTTTCACAATTAATATGATTTAATAAAAATGCTAATTAACTAATAGAAAGTAGTTTAAAACGGAGTGAATAGTAGTCACAAAGTCAGTTAATAAGGCATAGAAGTAAATGCGCAAACAAGGGATGCAACAGTAATTAAATGCATGGCTAAAACCCGGGCGTCACATACGGTGTGATCTAATCATTCAAGTCACGTCTCATACTTAACCGTTCATGAAGATTTTAACACTTAACGTTTCGGCCTAAACTCCAAAGTTTTTCGGAAAACCGGCAGCATAACGGCTGTAATTGGGCTATTTGGTTTGGCCTAATTCTCTAAACGCCTCAAATTTTTCCAATCTCAATTTCATTTCCAACTAGGATTACTATTTAACATCAATTGAAATGCCTATTGGTTATTTCGATGTTTCGTTTGATTTATAACCTAGCATGATGCTATGTCTCGTTTGTTTGTTTATCCTCGTTACAAAAGTACCTGTTGATCCTAACTTAATAGCGAGTACCTGTTTAAGGTTTGGATGGTTCATCTTACTTAGCTCTTACATAATACTTCATAATCCTATTATAGCTACTAGCGATAATAAAAGCAAAACGACCATAGCAGTATCTAGTGACTGTCTAGAAATATCAGTACAAACCAAAATTAGACCCCAAATTACAGCGGGGGTCTTTTACATTACAACATTAAGCAACATGAAAGAAACAGTCTTCAAGTAGCATAGATTTCACAAATGGCCATAAATCAAGCAAAGCACACATGACAGGCAATCACTCCAAGGAATCGTCGTTAGGCACATCGTCCTCAAGTACCTGTTCTTGATCTTCTTCACCTAAGATGATAAAAGAGGGTGAGTCCTTATGAACTCAGCGAGGGGGAATGAGAAATAGGTTTTGAAACTCATTTTCCGGTTCAATCTTATGAAAATCCTTTTGCAAGCATGAATATAACACAATTAAGTACAAAATAATAATACAAAAGTAAATGAAAACAATTACTCGTCTTTCCTCCCCGAGGTTCTCTAGGAACCAAGCGAGAGTACTTATACACATAGTAAAAAGGATACGGTGAACTTTTGCTCTCAGTTCATTTCCAAAATCAGTTGTTGCGGCCGACTTCAAATCATCCCCTTAACACGCCAGGTGGGTGTACTCCGGATGTACCCCGAAATCCTACGACCCAACTCTCCGAGGAAGTCTAGCCCCCAAGCGAGAGAGGGAATTGGACCATGGTAGTCACTGGTGCATCGGCAAGCCCGATGCCGCCCGGTGTGCGTGATCGCTACCATGCCAGAATGAAAGGTTGCAACCTTAAATGCAATGCACATTTATGACATTTAATATATCACATTAGGGGGACAACAAAGTAGGTTGCCTCCGAACAGTCATAAGATTGCACATTGACAAGTAAACAAGCGAGGCACGGATAGACAAGTAATTTCACTTGAAAAGCTCATGGAGTTATATGAACATTAAACGGACAGCCATGTAACGCACATAAATCAAGTCATATAACTCAATTCAAAGTCCACGTAATCAAATAATAAGATTATATAACATGCAACAACATCTACGTGGGCTCGGATGCAAGAAAAACCTATTTGTCAACATGCAATGATCAAAATCACATTTAGGACTATAAGGGCATCTACGGGCAGCCTACTAAGCATATAATTCCACACAATGTCCAAATGATCAACACTTAGCAAGACCACCAAGTCATTAGGGTTTCCATTTCGTGCTTACCCGTGTGATTAAACCCTAAGTCAACTCAAAATCAATCTCAAGCCATGCATCAATTAATTCAAACATCCCCGAGTACTCAAAACAGTTCACACAACATCCCAATGTCACAATCCCAAGCAATCAATACCACAAGAGAAGTTACAACAATTTTTCTAAGCATATAACCAAGTGAAACCCTTACTGCAATAGGCTGTTTTCTCACAATCATTAAGATAAGCAAAAAATATCCAATTCCAGTGAATAAAATTTTAAATTAAATCTTAAGAAGTGAACTAAAATCAGAAACAAACCTTGCATCATTTTGAGTTCGGGATCATTAGTTATAGCCAAAACAGTGAGGTAGCACAAAACTGTCCAGATTTGCACACATTTTGATAATTGACGTTTTTGAGGTCCTTAGGTTCAGATTTAGCCTTAGTCCATTTCTGACAAAAATGTCCAGAACTGAAAAATATATCAGCACACCAAATTTCATACATTTTGGACATCATTTATTAAGTCAAAGCTGGTTCGTTCTACAAGGTCAGTGCATCTGCTAAAACCTGCTTCATTTTTTCCAGATTTCCAGATTTGGACACATTTTAATGATTTCCCATTTTGAGGACCTTAGAGTCGAAATTAGCTTTGGCCTATTTCTGTGAAAAATGTTCCAAACTGGCAAAAAGAGTCATCTACCCATTTTTCATGCATTTTCAACATCATTTGCCTAGCCAAACTCACCTCGAAACAACAGGTCAGAGAGCAGTCACATAATCCAATTTCACCTATCATCATCTTCAAGCCAAAATCTTGCCATGCATGGTTGTAAAAGCTTATGAACGAACATATAACTCAAGAACAGAAGCAAAGACATACATTTATGAGCATGCATGTGGATTTTTGAAGAATTTTCAAAAAGTTTTAGCCCTCACCTTAGCAAATCAACAAGAAGATGCACAAAACTTGTTGAAGCACAAATTTCTTCCTCTTCTTTGCCTAGCCGAGGTTCCAACTTGGTTTTCTCTATTTTTACTAGCTTAGTGACCAAGCTCTTAGTACATGCATGTGGTTAGAACAAGAAGAAAAGAAATGGAAGCTAAGAAACTTACCTAGGGCCGAAATGAAGACTCAAGGAGCATGCATGTGTGATTTTCGCATCCTAGCTAGTTTGGTTGAGCCTCTTGCTTGTTGCTTGTCTTGATCAACTATGGTGTGATGAAGATGAGCTATGGAAGGTGAGAAACTCAGCCAAGGCCGAGAGAGAGAGAGAAAAATGAGAGGGAGAGAGAGAAGATGAGAGGAAAATGAAGAAATGACAAAGAATGAAGGCATTTTGCAAGTTTGATGCATATGGTCGGCCTTGAGCTTGGTGATTCAGCTTTTTTGTGTCTTCTAGGTAAAATTTAAAATTGCTATCATGGGCAAGGTGTGTTTGGTCGAGCAAGGTGGAGAATTGAGGAGATTTTTGAGCAATTTTTATGCATTTGTGTCATAGAATGTCATAGTATGTCTACGATTATTAATAAATTATGCAATGCTAGTTTAAATGCACATAGTGGTTGGCCAAAGCTAGCTTAAATTCTGAATTTTTGTCATCTTTGAGCGTTATTTTAATTGTGTGTTGAAAGTGCAAAAAGAATAAGGAATAAAGAATAAGGAATGTCTAGCTTTTTGTGAGATTTTGTCTTCTAGTGGGTTGAATTAGTAATTTAATAATAGTTAGTGGATTTTGTGGGATTGATTAATGACCTAGTGCTTCGTGTAAGATGCTTTCTTGATTAGCGTGAGGGCACGCTTTCCTAGGTCTAGGGCACGCACTACGAGGTAAAACACGAACTACGAGATGAACGCACGTTTTTCTAGTAAATGCACGCAATCCTAAATGAATGCACATAATTCAATGCATGGCACACAAAACGAATACAATTCTTAAACCTAGGTCAAGGCACGCAAATCTAGATTAGGGCACATGAAACGAGGTATCGTATGCAAATTGAGGTCAGGCCTCATACCCAGCCTCAACATGAAGTGAATTATTATTGCCCCAGGTGCCATGGGATTCGGTAATAGAAATATGATGGATTAGGTTGTCATCCTTTTCGCGGCACACGACGTACGATCCGGGACTGAAAAACAGCGCAAAACAAGAAAAGTGTCTCGAAACTGATGAAAATATTCAATTTTGGGCTCCGAAAATAGGCGCAGCCGAGCAGGCTTGCTTCCACCGTCGTAGAGCTCTCAAAGAGCTTTCCAACGGTATGTTGTGCGCCACGTAACTCCTTACGGATCAAAAGTTATGGGCACTGGAGCGACGGATACCTGGTCACAAGCCCCACGCCCTCGGTTTATGGCCCAGCCTCTACGTGAAGTGAAGTTTTCTTGCCCAAGGTGCCATGGGATTCAGTAATAGAAATGTGATGGATTAGGTTGTCGTCCTTTTCGCGGCTCACGACGTCCGATCCGGGATGAAAAAATATTGCAAAAGAAGAAAAATATCCCAAAACTGATGAAAACATTTGATTTTGAGCTCAAAAAATAGGCGCAGGCATGCAAGCTTGCTGCCCCCGTCGTAGAGCTCTTAGAGAGCTTTCCAACAGTATGTTGTACGCCACGTAACTCCTTACGGATCAAAAATTATGGGTGCCGGTGCGACGGATACCTGGACACAAGCCCCACGTCCTTGGTATGGCGGCCCACCCTCTACGTGAAGTGAAGTTGTCTTGCCCAAGGTGCCATGGGATTCGGTAATAGAAATGTGATGGATAAGGTTGTGGTCCTTTTTGCGGCTCACGACGTACGATGCGGGACTGAAAAACAGCGCAAAAGAAGAAAAGTATCCCAAAACTGATGAAAATGTTCTATTTTGGGCCATGAAAATAGGCTCAGCCAGGCAGGCTTGCTGCCTCGTCGTAGATCTCTCGGAGAGGTTTTCAACGGTATGCTGTGCACCACGTAACTCTTTACGGATCAAAAGTTATGGGCACCAGAGCGACGGTTACCTGGTCACAAGCCCCGCGCCCTCGGTTTACGGGCCCAGCCTCTACGTGAAATGAAGTTGTCTTGCCCAATTTTCCATGGGATTCGGTAATAGAAATGTGATGGATTATGTTGTTGTCCTTTTTGCTGCTTACGACGTACGATCCGGGACAGAAAAACAACGCAAAAGAAAAAAAGTGTCCCAAAACTGATGAAAACGTTCAATTTTGGGCTCCGAAAATAGGCACAATCGAGCAGGCTTGCTTCCCCTATCGTAGATCTCTCGGAGAGCTTTCCAACGGTATACTGTGCGCCGCGTAACTCCTTACGGATCAAAAGTTATGGGCACCGGAGCGACGGATACCTGGTCACAAGCCCCAAGCCCTCAGTTTTCGGGCCCAGCCTCTACATGAAGTAAAGTTTTATTGCCCAAGGTGCCGTGGGATTCGGTAATAGAAATGTGATGGATTTGGTTGTTGTCCTTTTTGTTGCTCACGACGTACGATCCTGGACGGAAAAACAGCGCCTAAGAAGAAAAGTGTCCCAAAATTGATGAAAACATTCGATTTTGGACTCTGAAAATAGGAGCAGCCGAGAAGGCTTGCTACCCCCGTCGTAGATCTCTCATAGAGCTTTCCAACGGTATGCTGTGCGCCCCGTAACTCCTTACGGATCAAAAGTTATGGGCACCGGAGCGACGGATACCTGGTCACAAGCCCCACGCCCTCGGTTTGTGGGCCCAGCCTCAACATGAAGTGAAGTTTTATTGCCCAAGGTGCCGTGGGATTCGGTAATAATATTGTGATAGATTCGGTTGTCGTCCTTTTTGCGGCTCACGACGTCTGATCCGGGACGTAAAAACAATTCAAAAGAAGAAAAGTTTCCCGAAACTGATGAAAACATTCATTTTAGGGCTCTGAAAACAGGTGCAGCCGAGCAGACTTGCTGCCCCTATCGTAGATCTCTCGGAGTGCTTTCTAACGGTATGCTGTATGCCGCGTACCTCCTTACGGATCAAAGGTTATGGGCACCGGAGCGACGAATACCTGGTCACAAGCCCCACGCCGTTGGTTTGCAGGCCTAGCCTCTACGTGAAGTGAAGTAGTCTTTTCCAAGGTGCTGTGGGATTCGGTAATAGAAATGTGATGGATTAGATTGTCGTCCTTTTCGCGGCTCACGACGTACGATTCAGGACTAAAAAATACCACAAAAGAAGAAAAGTGTCTCGAAACTGATGAAAATATTCTATTTTGGGCTCTGAAAACAGGCACAGCCGAGCAGGCTTGCTAGCCTCGTCGTAGATCTCTCGGGGAGGTTTTCAACGGTATACTGTGCGCCGCGTAACTCCTTACGGATCAAAAGTTATGGGCAACGGAGCGACGGTTACCTGGTCACAAGCCTCGTGCCCTCGCTTTGCGGGCTCAGCCTCTACGTGAGGTGAAGTTTTCTTGCCCAAGGTGCCATGGGATTCGGTAATAGATATGTAATGGATTAGGTTGTCATCCTTTTCGCTGCTCACGACGTACGATCCGGGACGAAAAAACAGCGCAAAAGAAGAAAAGTGTCATGAAACTGATGAAAACATTAAATTTTGGGCTCCAAAAATAGACGCAGTCAAGAAGGCTTGCTGCCCCCGTCGTAGATCTCTCGGAGAGCTTTCCAACAGTATGTTGTGCGCCGCAAAATGCCTTACGGATCAAAAGTTATGGGCAACGGAGCGACCGATACCTGGTCACAAGCTCCACGCCCTCGGTTTGTGGGCCCAGCCTCTACATGAAGTGAAGTTTTATTGCCCAAGGTACCGTGGGATTCGGTAATAGAAATGTGATAGATTCGGTTGTCGTCCTTTTCGCGGCTCACGACGTCTGATCTGTGACGTAAAAACAACGCAAATGAAGAAAACTGTCCCGAAACTGATTAAGACATTCTATTTTGGGCTTCGAAAACAGGCGCAGCCGAGCAGACTTGCTGCCCCCGTCGTAGATCTCTTAGAGTGCTTTCCAACGGTATGCTATGCGCCTCGTATCTCCTTACGGATCAAAGGTTATTGGTACCAGAGCGACGGATACCTGGTCACAAGCCCCACGCCGTTGGTTTGCATGCCCAGCCTCTAAGTGAAGTGAAGTTGTCTTGCCCAAGGTGCCATGGGATTCAGTAATGGAAATGTGATGGATTAGGTTGTCGTCCTTTTCGCGGCTCATGACGTACAATCCGGGACGGAAAAATACTGCAAAAGAAGAAAAGTATCCCGAAACTAATGAAAATGTTCTATTTTTGGCTTTGAAAATAGGCGCAGCCGATCAGGCTTGCTGACCTCGTCATAGATCTCTCGGAGAGGTTTTCAACGGTATGTTGTACGCTGAGTAACTCCTTACAGATCAAAAGGTATGGGCAACGGAGCGACGGTTACCTGGTCACAAGCCCCGCGCCCTCGGTTTACAGGCCCAGCCTCTACGTGAAGTGAAGTTGTCTTGCCCAAGGTGCCATGGGATTCGGTAATAGAAATGTGATGGATTAGGTTGTCGTCCTTTTCGCTGCTCACAACGTACGATCCGGGATGGAAAAACAGCGCAAAAGAAGAAAAGTGTCCCGAAACTGTTGAAAATATTCAATTTTGGGCTCCGAAAATAGGCGCATCCGAGCAGGCTTGCTGCCCCAGTCGTAGATCTTTCGGAGAGCTTTCCAACGGTATGTTGTGTGCCGCGTAACTCCTTACGGATCAAAAGTTATGGGCACCGGAGCGACGGATAACTAGTCATAAGCTCCCCGCCCTCGGTTTGCAGGCTCAGCCTCAACATGAAGTGAAGTTTAATTGCCCAAGGTGCTGTGGGATTCGGTAATAGAAATGTGATGGATTCGGTTGTCGTCCTTTTCGCGGCACACGACGTACGATCCGGTACGGAAAAACAACACAAAAGAATAAAAATGTCCCGAAAATGATGAAAACGTTCAATTTTGGGCTCCGAAAATAGGCGCAGCCGAGCAGGCTAGCTTCCCCAGTTGTAGAGCTCTCAGAGAGATTTCCAACGGTATGTTGTGCGCCGTGTAACTCCTTACGGATCAAAAGTTATGGTCATTGGAGCGACTGATACCTGGTCAAAAGCCCCACGCCCTCGGTTTACAGCCCAGCCTCTACGTGAAGTGAAGTTTTCTTGCCCACGGTGCCATAGGATTCGGTAATAGAAATGTGATGGATTAGGTTGTCGTCCTTTTTGCGGCTCACGACGTCCGATCCGGGATGAAAAAATAGCGCAAAAGAAGAAAATTGTCACGAAACTGATGAAAACGTTCGATTTTGAGCTCAGAAAACTGGCATAGCCATGCAGGCTTGCTGCCGCTGTTGTAGAGCTTTCAGAGAGCTTTCCAACGGTATGCTGTACGCCGCGTAATTCCTTACAGATTAGCAATTATGGGCACCGGTGCGACGGATACCTTCTCACAATCCCCACGCCCTTGGGTTGTTGGCCCAGCTTCTACATGAAGTGAAGTTGTCTTGCCCAAGGTGCCATGGGATTCGGTAATAGAAATGTGATGGATTAGGTTGTCGTCCTTTTCGCTGCTCACGTCGTACGATCAAGGACGGAAAAACAGCGCAAAAGAAGAAAAGTGTCCCGAAACTGATGAAAATGTTCAATTTTGGGCTCTGAAAACAAGCGCAGACGATCAGGCTTGCTGCCCCGGTCGTAGATCACTCGGAGAGCTTTTCAACAGTATGCTGTGCGCCGCGTAACTCATTACAAATCAAAAGTTATGGGCACCGGAGCGACGGATACTTGGTCACAAGCCCTGCGCCCTCGGTTTGCGGGCCCAGCCTCTACATGAAGTGAAGTTGTCTTAGTTAAGGTTCCATGGGATTCAGTAATAGAAATGTGATAGATTAGGTTGTCGTCCTTTTCGCTGCTCATGACGTACGATCCGAGACGGAAAAACTGCACAAAAAAAGAAAAGTGTCCCGAAATTGATGAAAATGTTCAATTTTGGGCTCCGAAAATAGGCATAGACGAGCAGTCTTGCTGCCCCCGTCGTAGATCTCTCGGAGAGCTTTCCAACGGTATGCTGTGCGCCGCGTAACTCTTTACGGATCAAAATTTATGGGCACCGGAGCGACGGATACCTGGTCACAAGCCACCCGCCCTTGGTTTGCGGGCCCAGCCTCTACATGAAGTGAAGTTTTATTTCCCAAGGTGCCGTGGGATTCGGTAATAGAAATGTGATGGATTTGGTTGTCGTCCTTTTCGTGGCACATGACGTACGATCCGAGATTAAAAAACATACCGTTGGAAAGCTCTCCGAGAGCTCTACGACGGGGGCACCAAGCCTACTCAATTGCATCTATTTTTGAGCTCTACCGTTGGAAAGCCCAAAATCGAATGTTTTCATTAGTTTTGAGACACTTTCCTTCTTTCGTGCTGTTTTTCCGACCTGGATCGTACGTCGTGAGCCGCGAAAAGGGCGACAACCTAATCCATCACATTTCTATTACCGAATCCCATGGCACCTTGGACAAGACAACTTCACTTCATGTAGAGGCTGGGCCTGCAAACAGAGGGCGTGGGGCTTGTGACCAGGTATCAGTCGCTCCGGTGCCCATAACTTTTTATCCGTAAGGAGTTACGCGGCGCACAACATACCGTTGGAAAGCTCTCCGAGAGCTCTACGACGGTGGTAGCAAGCCTGCTCGGCTGCACCTGTTTTCATAGCCCAAAATTGAACATTTTCATCAGTTTTGGGACACTTTTCTTCTATTGCGCTGTTTTTCCGTCCCGGATCGTACGTCGTGAGTAGCGAAAGGGATGACAATATAATCCATCACATTTTTATTACCGAATCTCATGGCACATTGGGCAAGACAACTTCACTTCGCGTAGAGGCTGGGCCCTCAAACTGAGTGCGTGGGGCTTGTGACCAGGCATCCGTCGCTCCGGTGCCCATAACTTTTGATCCGTAACGAGTTACGTGGTGCACAACATACTGTTGGAAAGCTCTCCGAGAGTTTTACGAAGGGGGCACCAAGGATGCTCGGTTGCGCCTATTTTTGGAGACCAAAATCGAATATTTTCATCAGTTTCGGGATACTTTTCTTTTTTTACGCCATTTTTTCGTCCCGTGTCGTACGTCATGAGCGGCGAAAAGGACGACAGCCTATTCCATCATATTTCTATTACCGAATCCCACGGCACCTTGCACAAGAAAACTTCACTTCACGTAGAGGCTGGGCCCGAAAACCGAGGGCGTGGGGTTTGTGACCAGGTATCTGTTGCTCCGGTGCCTATAACTTTTTATCCGCAAGGAGTTACGCAGCACACAGTATACCGTTGGAAAGCTCTCCGAGAGCTCTACGACGAGGGCAGCAAGCCTGCTCGGCTGCGCCTATTTTTGGATCCCAAAATTGAATGTTTTCATTAGTTTCGCTAAAATTTTCTTCTTTTTCGCTGTTTTTCCGTCCCGGATCGTACGTCGTGAGCCGCAAAAAGGACGACAACCTAAACTATCACATTTCTATTATCGAATCGCATGGCACCTTGGGCAATACAACTTCACTTCACGTAGAGGCTGGGCCCGAAAACCGAGGGCGTGGGGTTTGTGACCAGGTATCTGTCGCTCCGGTGCATATAGCTTTTGATCCGTAAAGAGTTACGCGGCGCACAGCATACCGTTGGAAAGCTCTCCGAGAGCTCTACGACGGGGGCAGCAACCTGCTCGGCTGCGCCTATTTTTGGATCCCAAAATCGAACATTTTCATTAGTTTCGCTACAATTTTCTTCTTTTTCGCTATTTTTCCGTCCCGGATCGTACGTCGTGAGCCGCAAAAAGGACGACAACCTAATCTATCACATTTCTATTATCGAATCCCATGGCACCTTGGGAAAGACAACTTCACTTCACGTAGAGGCTGGACCCGCAAACCGAGGGTGTGGGGTTTGTGACCAGGTATCTGTTGCTTCGGTGCCTATAACTTTTGATCCGCAAGGAGTTACGCGGCGCACAGCATACCGTTGGAAAGCTTTTCGAGAGTTCTACGACGGGGGCACCAAGCCTGCTTGGTTGCTCCTATTTTCGGAGCCTAAAATAGAATGTTTGCATTAGTTTTGAGACACTTTTCTTCTTTTGCACTGTTTTTCTGACCCGGATCGTACGTCGTGAGACGCGAAAATGATGACAACCTAATCCATTACATTCTATTACCGAATCACACGGCATCTTGGGAAAGACAACTTCACTTCATGTAGAGGCTGGGCTCGCAAACAGAGGGCGTAGGGCTTGTGACCAGGTATCCGTCGCTCTGGTACCCACAACTTTTGATCCGTAAGGAGTTATGCGGCGCACAGCATACCGTTGGAAAGCTCTCCAAGAGCTCTACGATGGGGGCACCAAGCCTGCTCGGCTGCGCCTATTTTTGGAGCCCAAAATCAAATGTTTTCATCTGTTTCGGGACACTTATCTTCTTTTGTGCAGTTTTTTCGTTCCTGATCGTATGTCGTGAGCCGTGAAATGGACGACAACCCAATCCATCACATTTCTATTACCGAATCCCACGACACCTTGGGTAAGATAACTTCACTTCATGTAAAGGCTAGGCCCGCAAACAGAGGGCGTGGGGCTTGTGACCAGGTATCCGTCGCTCCGATGCTCATAACTTTTGATCCGTAAGGAGTTACGCGGCACACAGCATACCGTTGGAAAGCTCTCCGAGAGCTTTACGACGGAGGCACCAAGCTTGAACGGCTATGCCTGTTTTCTGAGCCAAAATCGAAGGTTTTCATCAGCTTTGGGGCACTTTTCTTTTTTTGAGCAGTTTTTCCGTCCAGAATCGTACGTCGTGAGCCATGAAAATGACGACAACCTAATCCATCAAATTTCTATTACCGAATACCACGGCACCTTGGGCAAGACAACTTCACTTCACGTAGAGGCTGGGCCCGCAAACAGAGGGCGTGAGGCTTATGACTAGGTATCTGTCGCTCCGGTGCCCATAACTTTTGATCCGTAAGGAGTTACGCGCGCACAACATACCATTGGAAAGCTCTCCGAGAGATCTACGACGGGGGCAGCAAGCCTGCTAGGCTGCGCCTATTTTCGGAGCCCATAATTAAACATTTTCATCAGTTTTGGGACACATTTCTTCTTTTGCTCTGTTTTTCCGTCCCGGATCGTACATCGTGAGCCGCGAAAAGGACGACAACCTAATTCATCACATTTTTATTACCGAATCCCACGGCACATTGGGCAAGACAACTTCACTTCACGTAGAGGCTGGGCCCTCAAACCGAGTGTGTGGGGCTTGTGACTAGGTATCCGTCGCTCCGGTGCCCATAACTTTGGATCCGTAAGGAGTTACGCGGCGCACAGCATACCGTTGGAACGCTCTCCAAGAGCTCTACGACGGAGGCACCAAGCATGCTCGGCTGCGCCTATTTTTAGAGCCTAAAATCGAAAATTTTTATTAGTTTTGGGATACTTTTCTTCTTTTGCGCTGTTTTTCCATCCCGTATCGTACGTCGTGAGCCGTGAAAAGGACGACAACCTAATCCATCACATTTCTATTACTGAATCCCATGGCACCTTGTGCAAGACAACTTCACTTCACGTAGAGGCTGGGCCCGCAAATAGAGGGCGTGGGGCTTATGACCAAGTATCCGTTGCTCCGGTGCCCTTAACTTTTGATCCGTAATGAGTTACGCGGCGTACAACATACCGTTGGAAAGCTCTCTACGAGCTCTACGATGAGGGCACCTAGCCTGCTCTGCTGCGCCTGTTTTCAGAGCCCAAAATTGAACATTTTCATCCATTTCGGGACATTTATCATCTTTTGCATAGTTTTCCATCCTGGATCGTACGTCGTGAGTCACGAAAAGGACAACAACCTAATCCATCACATTTCTATTATCAAATCTTACGACACCTTGGGCAAGACACCTTCACTTCACATAGACGCTGGGCCTGCAAACAGAGGGCATGGGGCTTGTAACCAGGTATCCGTCATTCTAGTGCCTATAACTTTTGATCCGTAAGGAGTTACGCGGCGCACAACATATCGTTGGAAAGCTCTCTGAGAGCTCTACGATAAGGGCACCTAGCCTGCTCTGCTGTGCCTATTTTCGGAGCCAAAATCGAACATTTTCAAAATATTTGGCACACTTTTCTTCATTTACGCTATTTTTTTGTCTCGGATCATACATCGTGAGCCGCGAAAAGGACGACATCCTATTCCATCACATTTCTATTACCAAATCACATGGTACTTTGGGCAAGGTAACTTCACTTCATGTCGAGGATGGGCCCGCAAACAAAGGGCGTGGGGCTTGTGACCAGGTATCTGCCGCTCCGGTGCCCGTAACTTTTGCTCCGTAAGGAGTTACGCGACGCACAACATACCATTGGAAAGCACTCTGAGAGCTCTACGATTGGGGCACCTAGCCTGCTCGGTTGCACCTATTTTTAGAGCCTAAAATTGAATATTTTCATAAGTTTTGGGACACTTTTCTTCTTTTGCGCTGTTTTTCGGTCCCGGATCGTACATCGTGAGCTGTGAAAAGGACGATAACCTAGTCCATCACATTTCTATTACCGAATCATATGGCACCTTAGGTAAGACAACTTCACTTCACGTAGAGGCTGGGCCCGCAAATAGAGGGCGTGGGGCTTGTGACCAAGTATCCTTCGTAGAACTCTCGGAGAGCTTTCCAACGGTATGCTGTGCGCCGCGTAACTCCTTATGGATCAAAAGTTTAGGGTTTAGGGTTTAGGGTTTAGGGTTTAGGGTTCAGGGTTCAGGGTTCAGGGTTCAGGGTTCAGGGTTTAAGGTTCAGGGTTCAGGGTTAAGGGTTAAGGGTTCAGGGTTCAGGGTTTTTTTTTTAAAGAGGGGGTGACCCTCAGAAATTTATTAAACTTGAAAACAATGTACAAGAGCTAGAAGGGGACCTAAACCTGACCTCTAGAAGGGGATGGGGGACAATGACCAAAACCATCCCCTTAATGAAACTAAGAGAAGGGACAAACCCCCTTCTCATAACAAAACACCTTATAACAGGAAAAAAAGAAGAAATACAAAAAAAACAAGGCCTACACCAAGCCCAAAGGTCAAACAACTCAAAAGGCTGCAACTTCGTCTCTTACAAACCAAAAACTGACACCAAAGCCATCTCCATTCCATTGAACCAAACAAAGCAACAAGAAAAGCAAGAATTTCCAAAAAAGCACAAAAAAAAGGAAATGAAAGAGCCACTAACCTGCTTGGACGAAAACCACCACTCTTTTCCGCTTCGTACAAGCTAGCAATCCTTCTCCTTTGCAAGATCAACACGCAGAAAGGAAACAGTGTAAGTAACAACATGAAAAGAGGCTCAGCACCCCCGAAAACTCGGTAGGCCCAGCCTATCAACACGAACAATCCCTCGAAGTAAACTGTGATGTAGAAAGTCATTAACATAGTGCAATCCGTCCGACCTCAAACCTTGCCTTGCCAGATAATCTGCTGTCTGGTTCCCTTCCCTGAAAATATGACTCAACGTTGCATGAAGTGTACCTAGCAAAACACGAGCCCTCTCAAGATTATACGCCAAAACCCAGGAACCACGCCCCTGCCCTTTAATCAAATTCACAACCACTTGAGCATCCATCTCAACCCAAACTTCCTCCAAACCGTACTGCACACATATAGAAAGACCACGAAGGAGTGCAAGCAACTCAGCCTGGATCACAGGAATATCCCCATACCCTTCGAAGAAGGCCACAAGCATATTACCATGAGAGTCCCGAATAATCCCTCCTCCACCTGCCCGATTCCCTTCACTACTACCACCCACATTAAGCTTAAACTTACCCTCCTGGGGTCTTAGCCAGACCACCATCCTAGGTAAGGGACTCTGCCTCCTTTGAACCTGACACTGAAAGAGATGAGCCAAGACAGAATCCCCCTTCCAGTGCTATGACTTAATCAAACCTGCAAGAGAAAGTTGCCACAACAAATTCCTAACACGACAGATAATCGTATCAGAGAAAAAACCCATATTCCTGTGCTTTGAATCATTTCTCTCAATCCAAGCAAACCACAGGATAAAAATAGGGATCAAAATACGCACATGCCCTCTGCACACATAATCACCAAAGTAGAACCAGGCACTCAACCACACAAACACATTATCCGAATCAGGTAATCGAACCCCAAAAATATGTGCAAAGTGCAGCCAGACAGCTGAAATCTTTCTCCCATTCATGAAGAAATGAGACAGAGACTCCACCTGATTGCAACACTGACACCTAGAAGCAAAAAATAACCCCTTACGCTGCAAACGCACATCCACAGGCAACCAATCGTGCAACAACCTCATCATGAAAAAAGACATTTTAAGAGGAATAGAAGAATACCATATTTCACGAAACGATCGCCGACTCTATGCCTTCTTCCTCACAAGATTCCAAGCACTATACATCGTGAAACCTCCATGCGACGTCAGGTCCCAATACAGTTCATCCTGGGCATACAACCTCAAAGGAACTTTAACTAACTCCGTCACCACAAAAGAGGGAAGAACCGCCTCTAACTTCACCATGTCCCACTCACCATTGATCACAAAATCTTCCACTTGCGCAGAAGAAAGAAAACCATCAGACTTGAAAGAAGTCAAAGGGCGGTCTCCCCACCACACATCATGCCAAAAAAAAACCTTTCCAGACCCAATCTTCCAATGTAAAAACTTCTCTCCCTGATCCCCTGCCTCTCTGATCCTCCTCCAAATACTGGAATCATGCGATCGAACATTAACAGAAAAAGGGTACCTTCCTTGACAATACTTCGCCCTCATAAACTCCGCCTACAAACTGTCAGAGGTCCTAAATCTCCACCACAATTTAATCTCTTGAGCATCCCCAAGATCATGCAAATCTCGAACACCAAGTCCTCCCTTACTCTCCAGGAAACAAAGAGACCCCCACGAAGCCCAATGATTCTTCCTATGATCCCCAATATCTCCCCAGATGAACCTGTTAAACAGTCTCTCAATACGCTCAATGACCCCCACCGGAGCCCGTTGTACCTGCATGAGATAGAGAGGCATAGAAGTAAGCACACTCCGAAGCAACACAATTCTCGCACCCGGCGAGAGGACTCTTGACTGCTAACCTATAATTCTGGAAAAAAAATTTCTGAATCAAATCATTAAACAAGACCACCTTCTTCGGCCCCTTATACAACGGAACACCCAGGTACCTAGTCGGCAGACTTTGCCTAGTAAATCCTGTAGTCCTTTCCACAATCCTCACCCTGGCCCGCAGTGAGAATTCCGGAAGAATGAAACCACTCTTAGCCTTATTCACCTTTTGACCTGAAAGAGACTCATACTCTGCCAAAAAACCCATAATCCTGTTCAAAGAAGATTTACAACCATTTGCAAAAATAACAATATCATTTGCAAAGGCGAGGTGGGACACCAAAAAAAAACTCCTAGCAAAATATTGCATGGAAGGAAACTGCACAAACATTATATTCAGACCTCTAGACAAATACTTAGCAGCCAGAATAAAGAGCAGAGGCAAAATGGGATTCCCCCGCCGGAGACCCCTTTTCGACTGGAAATAACCTGTGGAGCAACCATTAAGTAAAACAGAAAACCAACAATTGAAGACACATTTTCGAATAATAGAAACCCAGCGGTCACTAAACCCAAAGCATTCCAACACTTTGCAAATAAAACCCCAATCCATCCTATCATACGCTTTCATCATATCTAGTTTAAGCAGAATATTTGACCCACAAATAGCAGAATTCAAAGAATGTACTAATTCCTGAGCCAAAAGAATATTATCCCCAATCAATCTGCCCCGAATAAATCCACTCTGATTCTCAGAAATAATCTTAGGCAACAAAACACACAAGCTCGTAGCCAACATCTTTGTAATAATCTTATTAAAAGTAGTGGAAAGACTAATTGGCCTGAAATCGTTCCACATACTTGGATTATATTTCTTCGGAATCAAAACCAAAGTCGTAGAGGTGACTCCCCTAGGGATCTCTGTTCCCTCTAAAAAGGCACTCACAGCTCGCCTGAGATCCTCCTTAATAATGCCAACACACCTGAAAAAACTTCAGCGAGAATCTATCTGGCCTCGCCACAGAATATGGGTCAATACTGAACACTGCAACTCCTCCAAAGTCGGCACTGCAAGCAAAGCATCGTTCTCTGCACCCGAAAGGATAGAGGGGATCAAAGTCCAATCACCTCCATCCACCTCACACTACTCACCCTGGAGAAGCTCTGCAAAGTGCTCAACTGCCGAGTTCTTTATCTCCGTCTGATCTTGAAGGGTAACAACTTCCTGGTCCCTTGACACCTTTATCTCCCAAACTGTGCTTCTCATGTGCTTCGTCTTCAACAAAAGCTGAAAGAATTGAGTGTTCCTCTCACCTTCCACTAACCACCTGCAACCCACTTTCTGTTGCCAGAACTGCTGCTCAATAGCTAATAATCTGACCAACTTGGCTCGAGCTTCATTCAAGGCCATCCTATCCCTAGGCACAGATGATGTCTGACACTGAACCTCAAGTTACTCCATTCTCTGCTCTGCCTCTCTGACATTCTGAAACACATCTCCAAAAACATTTCGGTTCCACCACTTGAGAGCACTCTTTAGACGTTGTTGTTTAAACCAAAACCTGTCAATACCTTGAGCCTGCAATGGAGAATTCCAGCTAGCCTGCACAAAATCAAGAAAATTATGATGATTAGTCCAAGCATTTAAAAAACGAAATGAGGAAGGCCCTCTATCAATTGAAAGAAAAAGAGACATAAAAAGAGGACAGTGATCAGATCTTTCTCTAGCCAGGTGCTTAATTCTGGTGACAGCAAATGTATCTGGCCAACCATGGTTGATGCAAACACGATTCAGCCACTGAAACAAAGTTCCATTAGTCCAGGTGAACTCATTGCCATCATATCCTGCATCAATTAAACCACAATCCAGCAAACAATTGCCGAATTCCTCAATCGAAATAGCATTCGGCGTCGCACCAACCATCCACGGACCCTCAACAACCCTAGATATCAAAGCCATTTCCTCCCAAAGTGCCCTTCTCTCAGTCAACAAGTTTTTAGCATAAACAAATGTAGCAAACATGGGCTCTCTGAGCTAGTGAACAGTAATGCACACCGTAAAAGCCTAAGCATGGTCCCTCAGAATGTCAACCTGTTTGTCTTCATCCCAAAAAAACCACACTTTATTTGAACAATTTTGAGCAAACCTGGAATCAAAACCCAAAGTTCGCGAATAAAAAGAAATCTGATCCGCAGAGACCATAGGTTCTGAGATCGCAACTTTAACCTGTACATTATAATCAACTTCTTCAACCTACGCAAACCCACAGTTCGCGCCACTACCCTAATATTCCATACAAGTCCACTAATCATCAGAAAAACGGGAAGAATCGCCCGTGTTACCTTTTTCCACAATGGACTTACTTCGCGTGATACGCGGAGAACCCAACTGCTGCTTTTTCTTTTTTGATGACCTCTTGCTCTGCCCAACGCCCTGCAACTTGTCCGATGAGTTACTTCTGGAAAGCTCCTTTGGATGCACCTCCAAAGCATCCCCTAAACCTGAGATATGCCCTTGAGTATGCACGAACTTGAAATCAGAATTAGAGCTTAACAAAGACGAATCCGTGTTAATGATGCATAAAGGAAGTTCACCAATCCCACTGACACCACCTTTTCACCCCCACATATCTCCCTCTCTAAACTAGCTCCAGTACCATCACCCAACCCATCGGCTCCAAACGTACCCCTCTCAACACTGTCTTTCTTATTCCCCTCACTGTCTGTTTCCCCCTCTCCATCTCCTACTGTCTTCTCTTCCCTAATGACAAACTCGCGGCCCCCCACCTCACGACCGACCCCTTCCTCATCCTCTTTCTCACTCTCCTCATCACTCTCAATAATATCCTCACTCCCACTCCCATTAACAACCTTCTCCCTCCCAGAACTACTACCAGCACTATCACTCAGCCCTTTGCCCGGACCACTAGAGCCCCCTTCTAAGCTACCACCCCACCCCGTGGGACTGTTGGGGAGACTCCTCAACAGAGTACACATGCGAAGGATCCTCACTAGAAGAAATCCTGGTGGATTCTGAGCTCAAATCAACAAGATTGTCATTACTCAGAATCTCACCAAATGTAACCCTCTTCACCTCTCTTTTTTTCTTTGTCTGCTCATTTTTCCTTTCCTCAATATTTTTCTCTTCTTCTCGAGGCTCATGCATTATCTCTCTCACTCTATGTTGAACGTACATACTATCTCTCTATCTCCCTCTTTTTGCCTTTCTTCTTCTTTTTCTAAATCCGCTCTTTCTTTTTCTCGCTCCTCTCTCAATCTTTTTTTTTTCTCTCTCAAGTTTTTTTACAAACTCTTCTCTAGCTCTTTCTTGCTCTTTCTCAAACGCCTCTAATTTTCTCTCACTATTTTTCTCATCTCCACTCACTGAGCTATCTCATTTCTCAAAATTCAATTTATCAAAAGAATTCTTAACTGGGACTGTGGTACCTATATCATTTTGTGAAGCCTTAGTTGCATATTGCTTTTTGCCCATTTTATTTTTCCTACCATGAACAGAAGTGAACCCATCCTTATCAACAGCCTTACCCTTATTCTGACCCGATGAAGGAGGGGGTGGTGGTGGTTTAGGATCATTTCCCCCGACCCCGATCCCCCACTAGGCGGTTTCCTATGAAACATTTCCCTTCTTCTTTTCTCCATAGCCATTCTACGCTCTTTTTCTGAAGTGGTAACCAAACAAAATTCCTCCTCAAGCCCCAAATGCTTACACTGAGTGTAGTAAGGAGGTATCTCCTGAAACAAAACCTCCTGCCAATACCCCCAACACTCACACCATCCTCATTCTTATAACTAACAAAGATCTCACACAGAGGGGTTTTCAAACAGTCAAATTCAATTTGTATCCTAGCTTGAGACGGACGTGTCCCCCTAGAAGTCGACTCATCCATTTGAATTGGAGTTCCAAGAGTTCTAGCAAGCCCCATTAGTACAGATTTTTCAAACAAGTGAGCACGTAAATTCGAAAATGAAACCCAAATAGGAACAATAGAAGACTCTTTTTTCAGGAGAAAAATCCAAACTCCATTTGAAAGGACGCATTTTTCGACCATCAAAAAACCATTCAGTCTTATTCCAAATCCTTCTAAAATCATCCTCAATGTTAACTTAATCAAAATATGTTTGTAATCTAACCACAACACTTGGTAATCACCAACAAGACCAAGCCTTGAAAAATGGAAGCGAATTCTAGCAAATAAAGGCATACTATTGAATTTTCCAACAATGGCATATTTAAACGGCTCAAGCAAAACATCCAATTCTAACAAACGGATACCAAAAGCAGGCTTATTCATGAACATTTTAGGACCACGCGAGACAGGAATTAATGGAAGTTTTTTCTGAATTAATGACTGAGGAAAAGCTCTTACCCCAAGCACGTGGAGATGAAGGCTGGACGACTTGAGGCAGATCTGAAAGTTGCAATGACGGCACAGCGGCTGGTATGACCAATTTTGACGACGACGAGGGCTGGAAACCAAAAGGCGTAGCTGAGGCTAACTGCCGCGCTTGGAAGGGCACGACAGCAGGCCCCTGCCGCGCCTGAAGGGGTGCTACAGAGCCCCATAGAGCCTCGCGTGGCGCTGCAGCAGGGCCCTGCAGCGCCTCGCATGGCGCAGCAGTCACTGACTACTGCGCCGCTTGGTTCTTGGGTGTAGCAGCGAGAGGCTGCTGCAACCTATCAACCTGCGCATCAGCGTGAGACTAATACGCAGGTGGGGCAGCACCACTTTGGTGCTGCACCGAGGCTTGAAACAGTGCAACAACGTGAGGTTGCTGCATTGAAGTGAACGACGACACAGTAGTAGGGAGCTGCTGCATCGTGGAAGAAAGCTGGCCTAGTGACGTGCAGTCACCTGACGGCAGGTCTGGCGCCGGCGGCGCCACCATGCTTGAAGATGAAGGGTTTTGGATTGAGTGAGGGAGCCGCCGAGAAAGAAAGCTAGGAGCGTTTTTTGGTTTTTGGTTTTGGTTCAGTTCAATTCAGTTGATTCAGATCAGGTTCATTTAGTTCAGTTCAGGTTCAGTTCATTCATTCAGTTCAGTTCAGGTTCATTCAGTTCATCAGTTCAGGTTCATTTCATTCAGTTCAGTTCATTCAGTTCAGTTCAGTTCAGTTCAGGTTCAGTTCAGTTCAGTTCATTCAGGTTCAGTTCAGTTCATTTAGGTTCAGGTTCATTCAGTTCAGTTCATTCATTTAGTTCAGGTTCAGTTCAGTTTATTCAGGTTCAGTTCAGTTCAGTTTAGTTCAGTTCATTTAGTTCAGGTTTAGTTCAGGTTCAGTTCAGTTCAGTTCAGGTTCATTCAGTTCATTCAGTTCAGTTCATTTCAGTTCAGTTCATTCAGTTCAGTTCATTTCAGTTCAGTTCATTCAGGTTCAGTTCAGTTCAGTTCATTCAGTTCAGTTCAGGTTCATTCAGGTTCATTCAGGTTCATTCAGTTCAGGTTCAGTTCAGTTCATTCATTCATTCAGTTCAGTTCAGTTCAGTTCAGTTCATTCAGTTTAGTTCAGTTCAGTTCAGGTTTATTCAGTTCAGTTCATTCATTCATTCAGGTTCATTCAGGTTCAGTTCAGTTCATTCAGGTTCATTCAGTTCTTCAGGTTCAGTTCATTCAGTTCAGTTCAGGTTCATTCAGGTTCAGTTCAGGTTCATTCAGTTCAGGTTCAGGTCCAGTTCAGTTCAGTTCAGGTTCAGTTCAGTTCAGTTCATTCATTCATTCAGTTCAGTTCAGTTCAGTTCAGTTCAATTCAGTTCAGTTCATTTAGTTCAGTTCAATTCAGTTCAGGTTTATTCAGTTCAGTTCATTAATTCATTCAGGTTCATTCAGGTTCAGTTCAGTTCATTTCAGGTTCAGTTCAATTCATTCAGTTCATTCATTTCAGTTCAGTTCATTCAGGTTCATTCAGTTCTTCAGGTTCAGTTCATTCAGTTCAGGTTCAGTTCATTCAGGTTCAGTTCAGTTCAGTTCAGTTCACTTTATTCATTCAGGTTCATTCAGTTAGTTCATTCATTCATGTTCATTCAGTTCATTCAGTTCAGTTTATTCAGGTTCATTCAGTTCATTCATTTCATTCATTCAGTTCATTCAAGTTCAGTTCAGTTCATTCAGTTCATCGTTCAGTTCAGGTTCATTCAGTTCATTCATGTTCAGGTTCATTCAGTTCATTTCAGTTCAGGTTCATTCATTCAGTTCATTTCATTCAATTCATTTAGTTCATTTCAGTTCAGTTCAGTTCATTCAGGTTCAGTTCAGGTTCAGGTTCAGTTCAGTTCAGTTCATTCATTCAGGTTCAGTTCAGGTTCAGGTTCATTCAGTTCAGGTTTAGGTTCAGTTCAATTCATTCATTCAGTTTAGGTTCAGCTCATTCAGTTCATTTATTCAGGTTCATTCAGTTCATTTAGGTTCATCAGTTCAGTTCAGTTCATTCAGTTCAGTTCAGTTCATTCAGGTTCAGTTCAGTTCAGGTTCATTCATTTCAGTTCATTCAGTTCATTTAGTTCAGGTTCAGGTTCAGTTCAGTTCATTCAAGTTCAGGTTCATTCAGTTCAGGTTCAGTTCATTCATTCAGTTCAGGTTCATTCAGTTCATTCATTCATTCAGGTTCAGGTTCATTCAGTTCATTCATTCAGTTCAGTTCAGTTCAAGTTCATTCAGGTTCAGGTTCAGGTTCAGTTCATTTATGTTCAGGTTCAGTTCAGTTTCAGTTTATTCAGTTCATTCAGGTTCAGGTTCAGTTCAGGTTCAGTTCATTCATTCAGGTTCACATTCATTTCATTTCAGTTCAGTTCAGGTTCAGGTTCAGTTCAGGTTCAGGTTCATTCAGTTCATTCAGGTTCAGGTTCAGTTCAGGTTCATTCATTCATTCAGTTCAGTTCTTCAGTTCATCAGTTCATTCAGGTTCAGTTCATTCAGGTTCAGGTTTATTCAGTTCAGTTCAGTTCACTTCATTCAGGTTCAGTTCATTCAGTTCATTCAGGTTCAGTTCAGTTCAGTTCAGTTCATGGTTCAATTCAGTTCATTCATTCAGTTCAGTTCAGGTTCACGTTCATTCATTCAGTTCATTCAGTTATGGTTCATTCAGTTCATTCATTCAGTTCAGTTCATTCATTCATTCAGTTCAGGTTCAATTCATACTGGTTCATTCAGTTCAGTTTATTCAGTTCATTCAGGTTCAGTTCAGGTTCAGTTCATTCAGGTTCATTCAGTTCATCAGTTCATTCATTCATTCATTTCAAGTTCATTCATTCAGGTTCATTTCACAGGTTCATTTCATTCAAGTTCAGTTCAGGTTCATTCAGTTCATTTAGGTTCAGTTCATTCAGGTTCATTTATTCATTCAATTCAGTTCATTCAGTTCATCAGGTTCAGGGTCAATTCATTTAAGTTCATTCATTTAAGTTCATTCATTCAGTTCATTCATTCAGGTTCATTCATTCATTCATTCATTCATTTCATTCAGTTCATTCAGGTTCATTCAGTTTAGGTTCAGGTTCATTCAGTTCATTTCATTCATTCATTCAGGTTCAGGTTCATTTAGGTTCATTCAGTTCATCATTCAGTTTAGTTCATTGGTTCAGTTTATTCAGTTCAGTTCAGTTCATTCATTCAAATTCAGGTTCAGGTTCAGTTCATTCAGGTTCATTCTTCATTCAGTTCAGGTTCAGGTTCATTCATTCACATTCAGTTCATTCAGGTTCATTCATTTAGTTCAGGTTCATTGGTTCATTGGTTCATTTAGTTCATTCCGTTTAGGTTCATTCATTCAGTTCAGGTTCATTTCAGTTCAGTTCATCCAGGTTCAGGTTCATTTCATTCAGTTCAGGTTCAGGTTCATTCATTCATTTAGTTCATTTCAGTTCAGGTTCAGGTTCATTCAGTTCAGTTCAGTTCAGGTTCATTCATTCATTCATTCAGGTTCAGTTCATTCATTCATTTAGTTCATTCAGGTTCATTCATTCATTCAGTTCAGTTCAGGTTCAGGTTCAGTTCATTCATTCAGGTTCAGTTCAGTTCAGTTCAGTCAGTGACTGCTGCACCATGCGAGGCGCTGCAGGGCCCTGCTGCAGCTCCACACGAGGCTCGACGGGGCTCTGTAGCGCCCCTTCAGGCACAACAAAGGCCTGCTGTTGTGCCCTTCCAGGCGTGACAATCAGCCTCAGCTGCGCCTTTTGGTTTCCAGCCCTCGTCGTCGTCAAAACTGGTCATACCAGCCGCTGTGCTGCCACTGCAACTTTCAGATCTGCCTCAAGTCGTCCAGCCTTCATCTCCACATGCTTGGGTTAAGAGCTTTTCCTCAATCATTAATTCAAAAAAACCTCCATTAATTCCTGTCTTGCGTGGTCCTAAAATGTTCATGAATAAGCCTGGTTTTGGTATCCGTTTGTCAGAATTGGATGTTTTGCTTGAGCCGTTTAAATATGCCATTGTTGGAAAATGCAATAGTATGCCTTTAATTGCTAGAATTCGCTTCCATTTTTCAAGGCTTGGTCTTGTTGGTGATTACCAAGTGCTGTGGTTAGATTACAAACATATTTTGATTAAGTTAACGAATGAGGATGATTTTAAAAGGATTTGGAATAAGACTGAATGGTTTTTTGATGGTCGGAAAATGCGTCCTTTCAAATGGAGTTTGGATTTTTCTCCTGAAAAGAGTCTTCTATTGTTCCTGTTTGGGTTTCATTTCTGAATTTATGTGCTCACTTGTTTGAAAAATCTGTACTAATAGGGCTTGCTAGAACTCTTGGAACTCCAATTCAAATGGATGAGTCGACTTCTAGGGGGACACGTCCGTCTCAAGCTAGGATATAAATTGAATTTGACTGTTTGAAAACCCCTCCGTATGAGATCTTTGTTGGTTATATAAATGAGGATGGTGTGAGTGTTGGGGGGTATTGGCAGGAGGTTATGTTTGAGGAGATGCCTCCTTACTGCACTCAGTGTAAGCATTTGGGGCATGAGGAGGAATTTTGTTTGGTTACCACTTCAGAAAAAGAGCGTAGAATGGCTATGGAGAAAAGAAGAAGGGAAATGTTTCATAGGAAACCGCCTAGTGGAGGATCGGGGTCGGGGGGAAATGATCCTAAACCACCACCACCCCCTCCTTCATCGGGTCAGAATAAGGGTAAGGCTGTTGATAAGGATGGGTTCACTTCTGTTCGTGGTAGGAAAAATAAAATGGGCGAAAAAAAATATGCAACTAAGGCTTCACAAAATGATATAGGTACCACAGTCCCAGTTAAGAATTCTTTTGATAAATTGAATTTTGAGAAAGGAGAGAGCTCAGTGAGTGAAGATGAGAAAAATAGTGAGAAAAAATTAGAGGCGTTTGAGAAAGAGCAAGAAAGAGCTAGAGAAGAGTTTGTAAAAAATGTTGAGAGAGAAAAAAAGAGATTGAGAGAGGAGCGAGAAAAAGAAAGAGCGGATTTAGAAAAAGATGAAGAGAGGCAAAAAGAGGAAGATAGAGAGACAGTGTGTGCGGTTCAACATAGAGTGAGAGAGATAATG
Organism: Ehretia macrophylla; assembly: GCA_037974665.1. Lineage (NCBI taxonomy): Eukaryota > Viridiplantae > Streptophyta > Magnoliopsida > Boraginales > Ehretiaceae > Ehretia > Ehretia macrophylla. The sequence continues at coordinate 50,549,475 of CM075770.1, forward strand.
TGTGAGCCTCGAGAAGAAGAGAAAAATATTGATGAGAGGAAAAATGAGCAGACAGAGAAAAAAAGAGAGGTGAAGAGAGTTATTTTTGGTGAGATTCTGAGTAATGATGATCTTGTTGATTTGAGCTCAGAATCCACCAGGATTTCTTCTAGTGAGGATCCTTCGCATGTGTACTATGTTGAGGAGTCTCCCCAACAGTCCCACGGGGTGGGGGGTAGCTTAGAGGGGGGCTCTAGTGGTCTGGGCAAAGGGCTGAGTGATAGTGCTGGTAGTAGTTCTGGGAGGGAGAAGGTTGTTAATGGGAGTGGGAGTGAGGATATTATTGAGAGTGATGAGGAGAGTGAGGAAGAGGATGAGGAAGGGGTCGATCGTGGGGTGGGGGGCCGCGAGCTTGTCATTAGGGAAGAGGAGACAGTAGGAGATGGAGAGGGGAAAATAGAGAGTGAGGGGAATGAGGAAGACAGTGTTGAGAGGGGTATATTTGGAGCCGATGGGTTGGGTGATGGTACTGGAGCTAGTTTAGAGAGGGAGATTAGTGGGGGCGAAAAGGTGGTGTCAACGGGGATTGGTGAACTTCCTTTATGCATCATTAACACGGATCCACCTTTGTCAAGCTCTAATTTTGATTCCAGGATCGTGCATACTCAAGGGCATATCTCAGGTTTGGGGAATGCTTTGGAGGTGCATCCAAAGGAGCTTTCCAGAAGTAACTCATCGGACAAGTTGCAGGGCGTTGGGCAGAGCAAGTGGTCATCAAAAAAGAAAAAGCAGCAGTTGGGTTCTCCGCATATCACGCGAAGTAAGTCCATTGTGGAAAAAGGTAACACGGCGATTCTTCCTATTTTTTTGATGATTAGTGGACTTGTATGGAATATTAGGGGAGTGGCGCGAACTGTGGGTTTGCATAGGTTGAAGAAGTTGATTAAAATGTACAGGTTAAAGTTTGTTGCGATCTCAGAACCTATGGTCTCTGCGGATCAGATTTCTTTTTATTCGCGATGTCATGCCCCAACCCTGCCTATAAAGGTTAGACTAGGGTGTGATCTAAACATTCAAGTCATATCTCGTACTTGACCGTTCAAGAGGGTTTAACACTTAACGTTTTAGCCTAAACTCCAAAATTTTCTGGAAAATCGGCAGTATAACGGCTGTAATTGGGCTCTTTAGTTTGACCTAATTTTCTAAACGCCTCAAAATTTCCGATCTCAATTTCATTTCCAACTAAGATTACTATTTATCATCAATTGAAACGCCTACTAGTTATCTCGAAGTTTCGTTGATTAATAACCTAGCATGATACTATGTCTCGTTTGTTTGTTAATCCTCGTTACAAAAGTACCTGTTGATCTTAGCTTAACAATGAGTACCTACTTAAGATTGGATAGGTTCATTTTACTTAATCCTTACCTAATACTTCATAGTCCTATGATAGGTACTAGCCAATAACGATAGCAAAAACGACCATAGTAGTGTTTATCTAGTTATTATCAATACAAGCTAAAATTAGACCCCAAATTACAACGGGGGTAATATACAATACAACAACAAGCAACATAAGAAATAGTCTTCGAGCAACACATTGTTCACAAAATGGCCATAGTCAAGTAAGGCACGTAGGGCAGGCAATCATTCCAAGGAGTCATCAATGGAGACGTTATCCTCGGGTGCCTGTTCCTGATCTTCTTTACCTGTGATGATAAAAGAGGGTGAGTCCTTATGAACTCAACGAGGGGGAACGAGAAATACGTTTTAAAACTCCTTTTCTGGTTCAACTTATGAAAACCCTTTTTGCAAGAATGACATATATCACAGGTAAGTTCATAATGTAATATAAAAGTAAAAGAATACAATTACCCGTCTTTCCTCCCCGAGGTCCTCTAGGAACCAAGCGAGAGTACTTATACACATAGTGAAAAGGATACGGTGAGCTTTTGCTCTCGATTCATTTCCAGTATCAGTTGTTGCGGCCGACTTCAAATCATCCACTTATCACTCCAAATGGGTGTACTCTGGATGTACCCCGAAATCCTATGATCCAACTCTCCGAGGAAGTCTAGCCCCCAAGCGAGAGAGGGAATTGGACAATAGTAGTCACGGTTGCACCGGCAAGCCCGATGCCGCCCGATGTGCGTGAACGCTACCACGCCAGAATGAAAGGTTGCAACCTTGTATACAATGCACATTTATGACATTTAATATATCACATTTGGAGGTCAACAAAGTAGGTTGCCTCCGAGCAGTCATAAGATTGCACATTGACAGTTAAACACGCGAGGCACGATATGACAAGTAAATTCACTTGAAAAGCACATGGAGTTATATGAATATTAAACGGGCAGCCATGTAATGCATGTAAATCAAGTCATATAACTCACTTCAAAGTTCACGTAATCAAATAACAAGATTATTCAACATGCAATGACATTTACGTGGGTCCGGGTGCGAGATAGGCCTATTTATCAACATGTAATCATCAAAATCATATTTAGGGCTACAAGGGCAACTACGGGCAGCCTACTAAACACATAATCAAACACAATATCTAAAGGATCAACACTTAGCAAGTTTTACCTAGTGACTAGGGTTCCAATTCATGCTTACCCGTGCGATTAAGCCCCAAGTCATCTCGCAATTAAGCTCAAGCCATATATTAATTAAATTAAACACCCTCAAGCACTCAAAACAGTCCACACAACATCCAAATGCCATAATCTCAAGCATTTAATACAACAAGAGAACTACAATAATTTTTCTAAGCATGTCACTAAGGGAAACCCTCACTGCAATGGACTGTCTTCTCACAATCATTAAGACAAGAAAACAATCTCCAATTCTAGTGAACAAGATTTCAAATTAAATCTGAAGGAGTGAACTAAATTCAGAAACAAACCTCGCATCATTTGGAGTTCGGGTTCAAGAGTTATAGCCAAAACAGTGAGACTACACAAAACTGTCCAGATTTACACACATTTCAATACTTGTCGTTTTTTAGGGCTTTAGGGTCAGATTTAGCCTTAGTCTATTTCTTACAAAAATGTCCAGAACTAAAAAATATAGCAGTACACCAAATTTTATGTATTTTGGATATCATTTACTAAGTCAAAACGGGTTCGTTCTACATGGTCAGTGAATCTGCCAAAACCTGCTTCATTTTTCCAGACTTTCCAGATTTGGACACATTTTAATGAATTGCCATTTTGAGGATCTTAGAATCAAAATTAGCTTTGACCTATTTCTGAAACAAATGTTCAGAACTGGTAAAAATAGTTATCTACCAAATTTCACTCATTTTCAACATCATTTACCTAGCCAAAATCACCTCGCACCAACAAGACAGAAAGCTGTCACATACCCGATTTCGTCTATCATCACATTCTAGCCAAGAATCTTGCCATGCATGTTTATAAAAGCTCATGAACACACATATATCTCAAGTACAGAAGTAAAGATAGACATTTAAGGGCATGCATGTGGCTTTTTGAAAGATTTTCAAGAAGTTTTAGCCCTCACCTTAGCAAGACAACAAAGAAGATACTCAAACTCTTGGTGAAGCACAAAGTTTATCTTTTTCCTTGCTTAGTCGAGACACCACTCGATTTTCTCAAATTTCCTAGCTTAGTAACCAAGTTCTTAGTAGGTGCATGTGGTTAGAACAAGAAGAAAAGAAATGGAAGCTAGCAAACTCACCTAAACCGAATTGGAAGTGCTAAAGGCTTGCATGTGCATTTCTTTGCTCCTAGCTTTGCTTGGTCGAGTTCCTTGGTTCCTTGGAAGTCTTGAAGAGCCTTAGGATGAAGAACTTAGCTATGGAGTCTACAATATTCAGCTAGAGCCGAGAGAGAGAGAAGAATGAGAGGAAATGAGAGAAATGAAAGAAAAATAAAAGCTTTGTTGGGCAAAGGAGCTTGTGTCGGCCTTGGGCATATAAATTTCAGACTTTTGTGTCTTCAAGAAGCATTTTGAGTTATCTAGTATGGGCATGGAGCTTGTGTCGAAATGGTGGAGCTTTGGGGAGGGTTTTGAGCTAATTTTTTATGCATTTGTGTCATAGAATTGTCATAGGATGTCTAGGAATTAATTTGAATTATGCAAGCAAGCACAAATGCTCACAAGGTGGTCAGCCAACGCATTGCAAGAATCTGAATTTTTGTCATCTTTTGAGCATTAATTAATTGTGTTTTTGGAAAGTGCAAAAGAATAAGGAATAAAAAATAAGAATGTCTAGCTTTTGGTGCAATTTCGTCTTCTAGTGGGTTGAATTAGTAATTTAATATTAGTTAGTGGGATTTGTAGGATTAATTATTGATCTAGTGCTTCGTGTAAGATGCTTTCTTGATTAGCGTGAGGGCACACTTTCGTAGGTTTAAGGCACGTACTACGAGGTAAGGTATGAACTACGAGACGAATGCACGTTTCCCAAGTAAATGCACGCAAACCTAAATGTATGCACGTAATTCAATGCAAGGCACACAAAATGAAACACGACTCTTAAACCTAGGTCAAGGCACGTAAATCTCGGTTAGGTACACGAAATGAGGTATCGCACGCAAATCGAGGTCGGGCCTCACACGCGAACTTTGGATTTTGATTCCAGGTTTGCTCAAAATTGTTCAAATAAAGTGAGGTTTTTTTGGGATGAAGACATACAAGTTGACATTCTGAGGGACCATGCTCAAGCTCTTACGGTGTGCATTACTGTTCATTGGCTTAGAGAGCCCATGTTTGCTACTTTTGTTTATGCTAAAAACTTGTTGACTGAGAGGAGGGCACTTTGGGAGGAAATGGCTTTGATATCTAGGGTTGTTGAGGGTCCGTGGATGGTTGGTGGTGACTTTAACGCCATCTTGGCAGCGTTTGAAATGTGGAATGGTACGACGCCGAATGCTCTTTCGATGGAGGAATTCGATAATTATTTGCTGGATTGTGGTTTAATTGATGCAGGATATGAAGGCAATGAGTTCACCTGGACTAATGGAATTTTGTTTCAGCTGCTGGATCGTGTTTGCATCAACCATGGTTGGCCATATACATTTGCTGTCACCAGAATTAAGCACCTGGCTAGAGAAGGATCTGATCACTGTCCTCTTTTTATGTCTATTTTTCTTTCAGTTGATAGAGGGACTTCCTCATTTCGTTTTTTAAATGCTTGGACTAATCATCATAATTTTCTTGATTTTGTGCAGGCTAGTTGGAATTCTCCATTGCAGGCTCAAGGTATTAACAGGTTTTGGTTTAAGCAACAACGTCTAAAGAGTGCTCTCAAGTGGTGGAACCGAAACATTTTTGGAGATGTGTTTCAGAATGTCAGAGAGGCAGAGCAAAGAGTGGAGCAACTTGAGGTTCAGTGTCAGACATCATTTGTGCCTGGGGATAGGATGGCCTTGAATGAAGCTCGAGCCAAGTTGGTCAGATTATTAGCTATTGAGGAGCAGTTCTGGCAACAAAAAACGGGTTGCAGGTGGTTGGTGGAAGGTGAGAGGAACACTCGATTCTTTCAGCTTTTGTTGAAGACAAAGCACATGAGAAGCACAGTTTGGGAGATAAAGGTGTCGAGGGACCAAGAAGTTGTTACCCTTCAGGATCAGATGGAGATAAAGAACTCGGCAGTTGAGTACTTTGCAGAGCCTCTCCAAGGTGAGCAGTGTGAGGTGGAGGGAGGTGATTGGACTTTGATCCCCTCTATCCTTTCGGGTGCAGAGAATGATGCTTTGCTTACAGTGCCGACTTTGAAGGAGTTGCGGGATATTGTGTTTAGTATTGACCCATATTCTGTGGCGGGGCCGGATGGATTCTCGTCGAAGTTTTTTCAGGTGTGTTGGGATGTTATTAAGGAGGATCTCAGGGGAACTGTGAGTGCCTTTTTGGAGGGAGCAGAGCTCCCTAGGGGAGTCACCTCTACGACTTTGGTTTTGATTCTGAAGAAAGATAATCCAGGTATGTGGAACGATTTCAGGCCAATTAGTTTTTGCACTACTTTTAATAAGATTATTACAAAGATGTTGGCTACGAGGTTGTGTGTTTTGTTGCCTAAGCTTATTTATGAGAATCAGAGTGGATTTATTGGGGGCAGATTGATTGGGGATAATATTCTTTTGGCTCAGGAATTAGTACATTCTTTGAATTCTGCTATTCGTTGGTCAAATATTCTGCTTAAACTAGATATGATGAAAGCGTATGACAGGATGGATTGGGGTTTTATTTGCAAAGTGTTGGAATGCTTTGGGTTTAATGACCGTTGGGTTTCTATTATTCAAAAATGTGTCTCCAATTCCTGGTTTTCTATTTTACTTAATTGTTGCTCCACAGGTTATTTTCATTCGAAAAGGGGTCTTTGGTAGGGGGATCCCATTTCGCCTCTGCTCTTTATTCTGGCTGCTGAGTATTTGTCTAGAGGTCTGAATAGAATGTTTGTGCAGTTTCCTTCCATGCAATATTTTGCTAGGAGTTCTTTTTTGGTGTCCCACCTCGCCTTTGCATATGATATTGTTAGTTTTGCAAATGGTTGTAAATCTACTTTGAACAGGATTATGGGTTTTTTGGCAGAGTATGAGTCTCTTTCAGGTCAGAAGGTGAATAAGGCTAAGAGTGGTTTCATTCTTCCGGAATCCTCACCGCGGGCCAGGGTGAGGATTGTGGAAAGGACTACAGGATTTACTAGGCAAAGTCTGCCGACTAGGTACCTGGGTGTTCCGTTGTATAAGGGGCAGAAGAAGGTAGTCTTATTTGATGATTTGATTCGAAAAATTTCTTCTACAATTACAGGTTGGCAGTCAAGAGTCCTCTCGCCAAGTGCGAGAATTGTGTTGCTTCGGAGTGTGCTTACTTCTATGCCTCTCTATCTCATGCAGGTGCAACTGGCTCCGGTGGGGGTCATTGAGCGTATTGAGAGACTATTTAATAGGTTCATCTGGGGAGATATTGGGGATCACAGAAGGATTCATTGGGCTTTGTGGGGGTCTTTTTGTTTCCCGGAGAGTGAGGGAGGACTTGGGGTTCGAGATTTGCATGATCTTGGGGATGCTCAGGAGATTAAGTTGTGGTGGAGATTTAGGACCTCTGACAATTTGTGGGCGCAGTTTATGAGGGCGAAGTATTGTTAAGGAAGGCACCTTTTTTTTGTTAATGTTCGACCGCATGATTCCAGTATTTGGAGAAGGATCAGAGAGGCAGGGGATCGGGAAGAGAAGTTTTCACGTTGGAAGATTGGGTCTGGAAAGGTATTTTTTTGGCATGATGTGTGGTGGGGAGACCGCCTTTGGCTTCTTTCAAGTCCGATGGTTTTCTTTCTTCTGCGCAAGTGGAAGATTTTGTGATCAATGATGAGTGGGACTTGGTCAAGTTAGAGGCGGTTCTTCCCTCTTTTGTGGTGACAGAGTTAGTTAAAGTTCCTTTGACGTTGTATGCCCAGGATGAACCATATTGTGACCTGACGTCGCATGGAGGTTTCACGATGTATAGTGCTTGGAATCTTGTGAGGAAGAAGGCACAGAGTCGGCGATCGTTTCGTGAAATATGGTATTCTTCTATTCCTCTTAAAATGTCTTTTTTCATGATGAGGTTATTGCACGATTGGTTGCCTGTGGATGTGCGTTTGCAGCGTAAGGGGTTATTTTTTGCTTCTAAGTGTTAGTGTTGCAGTCAGGTGGAGTCTCTGTCTCATGTCTTCATGAATGGGAGAAAGATTTCAATTGTCTGGCTGCACTTTGCACAGATTTTTGGGGTTCGATTACCTGATTCGGATAATGTGTTTGTGTGGTTGAGTACCTGGTTCTACTCTAGTGATTATGTATGCAGAGGGCAAGTGCGTATTTTGATCCCTATTTTTATCCTGTGGTTTGCTTGGATTGAGAGAAATGATTCAAAGCACAGGAATATGGGTTTTTTCTCTGATAGGATTATCTGGCGTGTTAGGAATTTGTTGTGGCAACTTTCTCTTGCAGGTTTGATTAAGTCATGGCACTGGAAGGGGGATTCTGTCTTGGCTCATCTCTTTCAGTGTCAGGTTCAGAGGAGGCAGAGTCCCTTACCTACAATGGTGGTCTGGCTAAGACCCTAGGAGGGTAAGTTTAAGCTTAATGTGGATGGTAGTAGTAAAGGGAATCGGGCAGGTGAAGGACGGCTTATTCGGGACTCTCATGGTAATATGCTTATGGCCTTCTTCGAAGGGTATGGGGATATTCCTGCGATCCAGGCTGAGTTGTTTGCGCTCCTTCGTGGTCTTTCTATCTGTGTGCAGTACGGTTTAGAGGAAGTTTGGGTTGAGATGGATGCTCAAGTAGTTGTGAATTTGATTAAAGGGCAGGGGCGTAGTTCCTGGGTTTTGGCGTATGATCTTGAGAGGGCTCGTGTTTTGCTAGGTACACTTCATGCAACGTTGAGTCATATTTTCAGGGAAGGGAACCAGGGTAAGGTTTGAGGTCGAACGGATTGCACTATGTTAATCACTTTCTACATCACAGTTTACTTCGAGGGATTGTTCGTGTTGATAGGCTGGGCCTGCCGAGTTTTCGGGGGTGCTGAGCCTCTTTTCCTGTTGTTGCTTAAACTGTTTCCTGTCTACTTGTTGATCTTACAAAGGAGAAGGATTGCTAGCTTGTATGGAGAGGAAAAAAGTGGTGGTTTTTGTCCAAGCAGGTTAGTGGCTCTTTCCTTTCCTTTTCTTTGTGCTTTTTTGGAAATTCTTGATTTTCTTGTTGCTTTGTTTGGTTCAATGGAATGGAGATGGCTTTGGTGTCGGTTTTTGGTTTGTAAGAGACGAAGTTACAGCCTTCTGAGTTGTTTGAGCTTTGGGCTTGGTGTGGGCCTTGTTTTTTTGTATTTCTTGTTTTTTTTCTGTTGTTAGGTGTTTTGTTATGAGAAGGGGGTTTGTCCATTCTCTTAGTTTCATTTAGGGGATGGTTTTGGTCTTTGTCCCCCATCCCCTTCTGGAGGTCAGGTTCAGGTCCCCTTCTAGCTCTTGTACATTGTTTTCAAGTTTAATAAATTTCTGAGGGTCACCCCCTCTTTAAAAAAAAAAAACCCTGGACCCTGAACCCTAAACCCTGAACCATGAACCCTAAATCAAGAACCCTAAACCCTAAACCCTAAACCCGGAACCCTAAACCCTAAACCCTTAACTTTTGATCCGTAAGGAGTTACGCGGCGCATAGCATACCGTTGGAAAGCTCTCCGAGAGCTCTATGAAGGATACCTGGTCACAAGCCCCACGCACTTTGTTTGTGGGCCCAGCCTCTACGTGAAGTGAAATTATCTTGCCCAAGGTATCGTGTGATTCGGTAATAGAAATGTGATGGATTAGGTTGTCATCCTTTTTGCGGCTCACGACGTACGATCCGGGACAGAAAAACAGTGCAAAAGAAGAAAAGTGTCCCAAAACTTATGAAAATGTTCAATTTTAGGCTCTGAAAATAGGCGCAACCGAGCAGGCTAGGTGCCCCATCGTAGAGCTCTCAAAGTGCTTTCCAATGGTATGTTGTGCGCTGCGTAACTCCTTACGGACCAAAACTTATGGGCACCGGAGCGACCGATACCTGGTCACAAGCCCTACGCCCTCTGTTTGCGGGCCCAGCCTCTATGTGAAGTGAAGTTGTCTTGCCCAAGGTGCCGTGTGATTCGGTAATAGAAATGTGATGGAATAGGATGTCGTCCTTTTCGAGGCTCACGACGTACGATCCGGGACGAAAAAATAGCGTAAAAAAGAAAAGTATCCCAAAACTTATGAAAACGTTCAATTTTGGCCTCTGAAAACAGGCATAGCTGAGCAGGCAAAGTGCCCCCATCATAAAGCTCTCAGAAAGCTTTCCAACTATATACTGTGCGCCGCGTAACTCCTTACGGATCAAAAGTTATGGGCACCGGACGACGGATACCTGGTCACAAGCCCCATGCCCTTTGTTTGTGGGCCCAGACTCTATGTGAAGTGAAGTTTTCTTGCCCAAGGTGCCGTGGGATTCGGTAATAGAAATGTGAAGGATTAGGTTGTCGTCCTTTTCGCGGCTCACGACGTACGATCTGGGACGAAAAAACAGCGTAAAACAAGAAAAAGATCCCAAAACTTATGAAAATGTTCAATTTTGGGCTCCGAAAACAGGTGCAACAAAGCAGGCTAGGTGCCCCCATCGTAGAGCTCTCAGAGAGCTTTCCAACGGTATGCTGTGCTGCAGTGTAACTCCTTACGGATCAAAAGTTATGGGCACCGGAGCGACGGATACCTGGTCACAAGCCCCATGCCTTCTGTTTGCGGGCCCAGCATCTATGTGAAGTGAAGTTATCTTGCCCAAGGTGCCGTGGGATTTGGTAATAGAAATGTGATGGATTAGGTTGTTGTCATTTTCGTAGCTCACGACGTACGATACGGGACGAAAAAACAGCGCAAAAGAAGAAAAGTGTCCCAAAACTGATAAGAATGTTCGATTTTGGGCTCCAAAAATAGGCGCAGCCGAGCATGATTGGCACCCCCATCATAGAGCTCTCGAAGAGCTTTCCAACGGTATGCTGTGCGCCGCGTAACTCCTTATGGATCAAAAGTTATGGGAACCGGAGCGAAGCATACCTGGTCACAAGCCCTATGCACTCGGTTTGAGGTCCCAACCTCTACGTGAAGTGAAGTTGTCTTGCCCAATGTGCTGTGGGATTCAGTAATAGAAATGTGATGGATTAGGTTGTCGTCCTTTTCGCGGCTCACGACGTACGATCCGAGACAGAAAAATAGCACAAAAGAAGAAAAGTGTCCCAAAACTGATAAAAAAGCTCGATTATGGGCTCCGAAAACAGGCGTAGCCAAGCAGGCTTGCTGCCCCCGTCGTAGAGCTCTCGGAGAGCTTTCCAACGGTATACAGTGCGTCGCCTAACTCCTTACGGATCAAAAGTTATGGGCACTAGAGCGACGGATAACTAGTCACAAGCCCCACGCCCTCTGTTTGCGGGCCCAGCCTCTATGTGAAGTGAAGTTGTCTTGCCCAAGGTGCCGTGGGATTCAATAATAGAAATGTGATGAATTAGGATGTCGTCCTTTTCAGGCCTCACGACGTACGATTCGGGACAAAAAAATTGCCCAAAAAAAGAAAAGTGTCCCGAAACTGATGAAAATGTTCGATTTTGGGCCCTGAAAACAGGCGCAGCCGTGCAAGGTGCCGTGTGATTCGGTAATAGAAATGTGATGGATTAGGTTGTCGTTCTTTTCGTGGCATATGACGTACGATTCGGGTCAGAAAAATAGTGCAAAAGTAGAAAATTGTCCCAAAACTAATGAAAACATTCGATTTTGGGCTCCGAAAATGGGCGCAGCCTAGCAGGCTTGGTGCCCCCATCGTAGAGTGCTCGGAGAGCTTTCCAACGGTATGCTGTGCGGTGCATAACTCCTTACGGATCCAAAGTTATGGGCAACGGAGCGACGGATACATGGTCACAAGCCCCACACCCTCTGTTTGCGGGCCTAACCTCTACATGAAGTTAAGTTGTCTTGCCCAAGAAGCTATGGGATTCGGTAATAAAAATGTGATGGATTAGGTTGTCATCTTTTTCGCTGCTCACGACGTACGATCCGAGATGAAAAAACTGCGTAAAAGAAGAAAAGTGTCCCGAAATTGATGAAATCATTAGATTTTGGGCTACGAAAACAGTGGCAGCCAAGCAAGCTTGGTGCCCCCGTCGTAGAGCTCCCGGAGAGCTTTCCAACGGTGTGCTGTGCGCCGCGTAACTCCTTACGGATCAAAATTTATGAGCACCGGAGTGACGGATACCTGGTCACAAGCTCCACGCCCTCTGTTTGCGGGCCCAGCCTCTACGTGAAGTAAAGATGTCTTGCCTAGTGTGTCATGGGATTCGGTAATAAAAATGTGATGGATTAAGTTGTCGTCCTTTTCGCGGCTCATGACGTACGATCCGGGACAGAAAAGTAGCGCAAAAGAAGAAAAATGTCCCAAAATTGATGAAAACGTTCGATTATGGGCTCCGAAAACAAGCACAGCCAAGCAGGATTGCTACCCCTATCGTAGAGCTCTCGGAGAGCTTTCCAACGGTATGTTGTGCGCCGCGTAACTCTTTACGGATCAAAAGTTATGAGCATGGGAGTGACGGATACCTGGTCACAAGCCCCACGCCCTCTGTTTGCTGGCCCAGCCTCTACCTGAAGTGAAGTTGTCTTGCCCATTGTGCCGTGGGATTCGGTAATAAAAATGTGATGGATTAGGTTGTCGTCCTTTTGGCAGTTCACGACGTACGATCCGAGAGCTTTCCAGCGGTATGTTATGCACCGCGTAACTCCTTACGGATCAAAGGTTATGAGCACATGAGTGATGGATACTTGGTCATAAGCCCCACGCCCTCTGTTTGCAAGCCCAGCCTCTACGTGAAGTGAAGTTGTCTTGCCCAAGGTGTCGTGGCATTCGGTAATAGAAATGTGATGGATTAGGTTGTCGTCCTTTTTGCGGCTCACGACGTACGATTCGGGATGGAAAAACTGCGCAAAAAGAGTAAAGTGTCTCGAAACAGATGAAAACGTTCGATTTTGGGCTCCGAAAATAGGCAAAGCCATGCAAGTTGGTGCCCTCGTCGTAGAGCTTTCGGAGAGCTTTCCCACGGTATGTTATGCGCCGCGTAACTCCTTACGGATCAAAACTTATGAGCACCGGATCGACGGATACCTGGTCACAAGCCCCACGCCCTCTGTTTGCGGGCCCAGCCTCTACGTGAAGTGAAGTTGTCTTGCCCAAGGTACCGTGGGATTCGGTAATAGAAATGTGATGGATTAGGTTGTCGTCCTTTTTGCGACTCACGACGTACGATCCGGGACGGAAAAACTGCGCAAAAGATGAAAAGTGTCCCGAAACTGATGAAAATGTTCGATTTTGGGCTCTGAAAATAGGCGCAGCCGAGCAAGCTAGGTGCCCCCGTCGTAGAGCTCTCGGAGAGCTTTCCAACGGTATGCTGTGCGCTGCGTAACTCCTTACGGATCAAAAGTTATGAGCACCGGAGCGACGGTTACCTGGTCACAAGCCCCATGCCCTCTATTTGCGGGCCCAACCTTTACGTGAAGTGAAGTTGTCTCGCCTAAGGTTATGTGGGATTCGGTAATAGAAATGTGATTCATTAGGTTGTCGTCCTTTTCGTGGCTCACGACGTACAATCCGGGACGAAAAAACTGCGCAAAAGAAGAAAAGTGTCCCGAAACTGATGAAAATGTTCGATTTTGTTTTCCAAAAATAGGCACAGTCGAGCAAGATCGGTGGCCTCCGTCGTAGAGCTCTCGGAGAGCTTTCCAACGGTATGCTGTGTGCCGCGTAACTCCTTACGGATCAAAAGTTATGAGCACGGGAGTGACGGATACCTGGTCACAAGCCCCACGCCCTCTGTTTGCAGGCCCAGCCTCTACATGAAGTGAAGTTGTCTTGCCCAATGTGCCGTGGGATTCGGTAATAAAAATGTGATGGATTAGGTTGTCGTCCTTTTCGCTGCTCACGACGTACGATCCGGGACAAAAAATCAGCGCAAAATTATAAAAAGTGTGCCGAAACTGACGAAAACATTTGATTTTGGGCTCTGAAAACAGGCGCAGCCAAGTAGGCTTGCTGCCCCCGTCGTAGAGCCCTCGGAGAGCTTTCGAACGGTATGCTGTGCGCCGCGTAACTCCTTGCATATAAAAAGTTATGGGCACCAGAGCTACGGAGACCTGGTCACAAGCCCCATGCTCTCAGTTTACGGGCCTAGCCTCTACGTGAAGTGAAGTTGTCTTGCCCAAGGTGCCGTGGCATTCGGTAATAGAAATGTGATGGATTAGGTTGTCGTCCTTTTCGCAGCTCACGACGTACGATTCGGGATGGAAAAACTGCGCAGAAAAAGAAAAGTGTCCCGAAACTGATGAAAACGTTCGATTTTGGGCTCTAAAAATAGGCACAGCTGTCACGCCCCAACCCGACCTATAGAGTTTAGACTAGGATGTGATCTAAACATTCATATCATTTCACGTACTTAATCGTTCATTAAGGTTTAACACTTAACGTCAGCCTAAACTCCAAAAAATTCTCTGAAAAACCGGCAGCATAACGGCTGCAATTGGGCTCTTTAGTTTGACATAATTTCCCAAACGCCTCAAAACTTTCAATCTCAAATTTGATTCCAACTAAGATTACTATTTATCACCAATTGAAATGTCTACTATTTATCTCAAGTCTCATTTGATTAACATCTAGCATAGCAACTATGTCTTGTTTATGTGTCAATCCTTGTTACAAAAGTACTTGTTGATCTTAGCTTACCAATGAGTACTTGCTTAAGATTGGATAGATTCATTTTACTTATCCCTTTACCTAATACTTCATAAGCCTGTGATTGACACTAAACCAAAGTAGCGATAGCAAAACGACCAGAAGAGTGTCTATCTAGTTATGATCAGTACAAACCAAAATTTGACCCCAAATTACAACGGGGGTCATTTACAATAGCAATGACAAACAACAAAAGAGATGATCTTCAAACAACATATCGTTCACAAAACAGCCATAACCACGTAAGGCACATAGGGCATGCAATCACTCCAAGGAGTCATCAATAGGCACGTTATCCTCAGGTACCTGTTCTTGATCTTCTTCACCTGAGATGATAAAAGAGGGTGAGTCCTTATAAACTCATCGAGGGGGAACGAGAAATAAGTTTTGAAACTCTTTTCTAGTTCAACTTATGAAAACCCTTTTTGCAAGCATGACATATATCACAAGTAAGTTCATAATGTAATAAAAAAGTAAAAGAACACAATTACCCGTCTTTCCTCCTCGAGGTCCTCTAGGAACCAAGCGAGAGTAGTTATACACATAGTGAAAAGGATACGATGAGCTTTTGCTCTCAGTTTATTTCCAGTATCAGTTGTTGCGGCAGACTTCAAATCATCCACTTATCACGCCAAATGGGTGTACTCCGAATGTACCCCGAAATCCTACGACCCAACTCTCCGAGGAAGTCTAGCCCCCAAGCGAGAGAGGGAATTAGAAAATGGTAGTCACGGTTATACCGGCAAGCCCGATGCCGCCCATCGTAGAGGTCTCGGAGAGCTTTCCAACGGTATGCTGTGTGTCGTGTAACTCTTTACGGATCAAAAGTTATAGGCACCGGAGCGACGGATACCTGGTCACAAGCCCCACGCCCTCGGTTTGAGGGCCCAGCCTCTACGTGAAGTGAAGTTGTCTTGCCCAATGTACCGTGGGATTCGGTAATAGAAATGTGATAGATTGGGTTGTCGTCCTTTACGCGGCTCACGACGTACGATACGGGACAAAAAAAATACGCAAAAGAAGATAAGTGTCCCAAAATTGATGAAAACAGGTACAATCGAGCAAGCTTGGTGCCCCTGTCATAGAGCTCTCAGAGAGCTTTCCAACGGTATGTTGTGCACCGCGTAACTCCTTACGGATCAAAAGTTATGGGCACTGGAGCGACGGATACCTGGTCACAAGCCCCACGCCCTCTGTTTGCCGGCCCAGCCTCTACATGAAGTGAAGTTGTCTTTCCCAAGGTTGTAATACCCGAGCCCGGAATGTGAAAATTTCTTGTTTAATATTTTGGAAATTATATTTCCTTAAATTCTTTGAGAATTAATTGTTACTTTCTTGCTGTCGCAACGTGCATTGCATTTAGGGAGCGATAGCTAGAGAACGGTTTCTATTCCTCAGCAAATAGTGAAACTAGTATTTATATGACTTAAATTGTATATTTTAATTGTTGCTAGCTATAATTAATCTTTCCTTAGTTAAAATGGCTTCAAAGTGCACAAAAAATAGTCTAATTGACCAAAGTTTTAAGTTGTTTGACCCAGTGCTTTGACCATTTGACCAATTCATCACTTAATAAGCTAAAACAAAGCAAAAAAAAAACAAAAAAACAAGGCTGAAAAATCAGATAGCAGGCCGTGAGCTTCAAAGGGAAAAAAAAAACCTTTCAACTTCCAATCATTCAATCTTCACGTGAGCTCGTGCGGGTGGTTTCCAAGGTGACCAGCATTGTTTTCCTAGCGACTAGGAGTACCTAAGGTGAGGGAAGCATGTTATTTGCGCATTTAAATGTCAAGTGTATCAACTTTGTGATTTTTAGATTTTATCCGTAGATTGTTGTTTAAAGCATTTTGATGCTTCTAGAATGTTCTTTGGCAATTGTAGAACGTGTACTTATAGCTTTTTAACATTTTCTGCGATTAAATGTTGAGATTGCAATTTAAATTAGTTGTTGAATAGTGTTTTATGAATAGTAAACCCTTGAAATGATGAAGTTGCTCCGTTATGCTATCCGTTGATGTAGAAATGTGCTAGGTGTGTTAGAATGCCTAAATGCATGGTTTGTTTGGGTTGCGTAATGGAAAAAACGGGAATTAAGCTTTGGTGAAAGTCGGGGTCGTTTAGGTCGACTTTAGCGTTTTCTCATTTTGTGTGTTGGCTTTGTTTCGGGAGGCCATGGAAGTACTTTTGGTGTGATTATGGCGTTGGTTGGGTATTTGGTTGATATAGTTGTAGTTCAAACGTGCAAAGGGGGAAATCGGTACTTTGCGGGAGTTCTAGGGTTAGGTAGGGTTTCGGGGTCTTTAGACATGCCTTATGGTGACCTAGGATGGTTGGCGAAGTCGGTTTCCAGAACTCGTGGCTCGTTTGGAAATGGTAGTGTTTTGATAGTTGGGGGCGATTTGTGTTTTTGCTTGTTTTCTTGATTTTATGCCTATAGAATGCTTAGGGTTGCTTGAAATACTTGTTTGAATTGATTTGGATTGAAATGCTTATCAATTGTTGCTATTGCGTGCGTGAGTAACCTACTTTGTTATTCTCCCACGTGTGGCTTTATCGCTTGTTTATCGCCTTGTATCGAGTCTTGCATTGCATAGTGTCTCGCGCGTGAGTGATGGGCCTCTCTGGGTAGCCTCGGGTTGCCAGTGTTGGTTGCTCTAGCTCCGCTGCTATTCCCTCTTCTCGCTTGGGTTGCCTCCAAGGGAGATTTGGGTCGTAGGTTGATGGATACTTCCGGGGTATTCCAAACTGGTGTTATAAGGTGGATTGGGCCGGCGCGTCGTCATCGAATTCGAGTTTTGAAAGTTGCTCGTGAAAAGAGTATCATATCCTTTGAATGAGTGTTTACAGCTTTAAATACTTGCCTTGCTTTATTGATGGCTTTATTGGTATCTCTATATGATACTTGTATGTATTGCTTGACTAATTGCATTGCATACTCCTCTCATCTCCGTCCTTGAGACCAATTTCCTCGCTGAGCAATAGTTTTTGCTCATTCCTCTCTATACTATATTTTTACAGGAGTAGTTGAAGCAGACCCCATTGAGGTAATAGAGGAGGAAGAGCAGGTGGAGGTGTTTCCGTGATAGCACTTCTTTGCTTTGCTGTTGGTTGGTTACCAGATTTTGTGCAAGCCTTGCTTGATATGTATATTGCTTGGATGTCGCTTAATTTTGAGGCTTGTAGCCTTGTATGTATTTTCTAGTTTGAGGCCTCTACGGTCTTATGTTGTATAAGTTGAAAGAATGTAAAGTTGTAAACTTATACCCTTGTGACTAGTAAGGAAATGCATGCTAATGGAATTGATTAGTGGCATAAATACTTGTGTAGTATGCATATCATTTTTGGGTTGCAAAGTTGGTTAATAAGAAATGTATGTTTTAAAGAAAGTCGGCTTGTTTTAATTGTTTTATGGCTTTCGCAAGTATTATGTTGATTTTAGGGTTTTCGAATTGTCCGCGGTACAGAGGAGACTCAGTCAGTGTGTCGGGTCCGGGCTTGGCCTTTTGCGAGGTCGGGTCGGGGTGTGATATCTTTAGGTGGTATCAGAGCATGATAGTCTTGCATGAGCCGGGATATGTTTCTCGGTCTGTGGGTAAAGGCCCAAAATGCTAGAATGTTATTGTATAATTGTTAAGTGGAAAGAAAGTGTTATAGTATGACTTTGTAAACTTGTAGTGCTTATGTGTTTAAAGTGAATTAGTTTGGCATGTCAATCTTGTGTTATGTGAATTGCGTGTTAGAATGTTTGATTGTTATTGACTTGAGTGTTATCTAATCTTATGTGCTATATTTCTGTCTATAAACTGCTTTTAAATGTTGCCAGCTATTGTGAATTGCTACTATGCCGCCATGTCGTGGTACTTAAGGTATAGGGTCAGATGAAGAGGCAGCAGAACAGGGTTAGCAACCGTTGCCTGAGCAGTTTATGGCTACCATGACTACTGCAGTTGACCGGATTACACAGGTGCTGCATGAGCAGAGGCATGACAGGAATAATCCCTAGGGAAATCAAGCTAATCCTGGTGGACAGGGGTATAGAGTTGAGAATAACTAGTTGGAGAAATTTCTGAGGCATGAGCCGGGAAAGTTCTTCGGAGAGCCGGATGATGAGGCGGCCGAGAGATGAAAATTTTCACCGCTTTGAGGTACACTAATGAGGCAAGAATAGATTATGCGTCATTCTTATTTGAGGGTGATGCAGAGCAGTGGTGGAATACTGTCAGATTGAGGTAGGATTGTGAGGATGTACCACATTTATGGGATTATTTTGTGAGTGAGTTTCGGGACAAGTATACTCCCGAGATGGCTATGGAAAGGAGGGATGATGAGTTTGTGGCCCTGAAGCAGGGAAATATGACTGTTGCATAGTACGAGGCTAGGTTTTTTAGCCTGTCGAGGTATATGCCCGAGTTGGTACGGCCAACTAGGAGGATGATTCATAGGTTTGTCCGTGGGCTGAGAATGGATATTCAGTTGCATTTGACTGGGCAGACCTACACTACTTTTCCTGAGGCATTTCAGGCAGCCTCGAAGTTTGAGAAACGGAAGGCTGAGATGTTAGCTGAGAGCAGTCAGCCGAGTAAGAAGCAGTATTTGGGCCAGAGCAGCCAGAGTCAGCCGAGGTAGTACCAGACTTCTGCACAGGTTCCTCAGCAACGTCCGTATCAGCTACAGCAGCAGATTCAGGCTAGGCCAGCTGTGACTAGACCCCAGCAGGGAGCTACAGTTCCTACTATTGCCAGAGCCCCAGCACCTACAGGAAACACTGTTGTAAGGCAAAATCAGCAGTGTAACTATTGTAATCGATCGGGGCACATTGAGGCTAATTGCTGGAGGAAGAGTGGTAAATGCATGGGTTGTGGTAGCGATGACCATAGGGTGAGAGATTACCCTAAGTATAACAATGTTCAGGGCCGTACTGGAGGCCAAGGTGTGCAGAATAGGGCTGCAGGTGCACGTCCAGCACAGAGGGTTCAGGCTAGGGCCTTTGCACTGGATGCAGATGAGCTACCCGATACTACAGCTATAGTGGAAGGTACCTTTCTTCTCAATACTCAGCCAGTTAAAGTTTTGATTGATCCCGGAGCTACACATTCGTTTATAACTCCTGCATGTGCACGGTTTGTGAATGTTTGCATTGATAAACTGCCGCATGAAGTTGAAGTTAGTACACCTTTAGGTGCAAAATTTTTTACTGAGTCTATTTGCAAATCTTGTGATATATGCATTCAGAACCGTAAATGTCCTGCTGATTTAATTATATTGCCATTCCGTGACTTTGAAATCATTTTGGGAATGGACTGGTTGGGGAAGTACTATGCTCAGTTGGATTGTAGAACAAAGATTGTTTATCTTCAGGTTCCTGACCTACCGGTACTAGAGATTGTTGGGAACTGCAGGGCTGCTCGAATTCCTCTTTTATCAGCGATCAAGACTTCTAAGTTGTTGAATAAGGGTTGTGAAGCTTACTTAACTTATTTGATCAATCAGCCTACTGATAAGTTGAGTTTGAATGAGGTTCCGATTGTTAGCGACTTCCCTGGTGTATTTCCTGAGGAATTATCGGGTTTACCACCGGATAGGGAGATTGAGTTCGTGATTGATCTTGTGCCAGGCACTGCGTCAATCTCTAGAAGTCCTTATAGAATGGCATCGGCTGAACTTCAGGAGTTAAAAATTCAGCTTCAGAACTTGCTTGAGAAAGGGTTTATACAACCTAGTTCTTCGCCGTGGGGTGCGCCTGTGTTGTTTGTGAGAAAGAAAGACGGCACGCTACGGTTATGCATTGATTACAGGGGACTTAATCAAGTCACGATTAAGAATAAATACCCCTTGCCGTTGATTAAAGAATTGTTTGACCAGTTGCAGGGGGCGAGTGTTTACTCTAAATTTGATTTGAGGCAGGGTTACTATCAACTTAGGATTCGGAGTGACGATATACCAAAGACGGCATTCAGGACTAGATATGGCCACTATGAGTTTGTTGTGTTGCCGTTTGGATTGACGAATGCACCAGCCGCATTCATGGACTTGATGCAGAGGGTTTTTCGACCTTACCTTGATCAGTTTGTCGTAATCTTTATTGACAACATTTTAGTGTACTCGAAGAACGAGGCTGAGCATGAACAACACTTGAGGATTGTGCTACAGACTTTGCAGGAATACAAACTTTTTGCAAAATTCAGCAAGTGCGAGTTCTGGTTGAATCAGATATCTTTTCTAGGCCATATCATTTCAGATCAAGGAATTTCAGTAGATCCAACTAAGATTGAAGTTGTATCATCTTGGAAGAGACTTGAGACGGTGTCAGAGATTCGGAGTTTTCTTGGATTGGCAGGTTACTACCGGAGATTTGTTAAAGACTTTTCCAAAATTTATGGACCTTTGAGCCAGTTGACTCGGAAGAAAATTGCTTACAACTGGGATGCTAAATGTGAATCCAGTTTCCAAGAATTGAAGAAGAGACTAACTACAGCTCCTATACTAGCTTTACCTGAGGGAACAGAGAACTTTGTTGTCTACAATGATGCATCTAAGGAAGGTTTGGGCTTTGTTTTAATGCAGAATGGTAAGGTGATTGCTTATGCTTCTAGGAAGTTGAAACCTTATGAAGTCAATTACCCTACACATGACCTTGAGTTAGCTGCAGTTGTGTTTGCTTTGAAGAAGTGGCGTCATTACTTGTGGGGTTGCAGATTTGAAATTTTTACTAACCACAAGAGTCTCAAGTATTTGTTTTCACAGAAGGATCTGAATATGAGGCAGCGAAGATGGCTAGAGCTTTTGAGTGGTTACAACTGTTCTATTAACTACGTGCTAGGTAAAGCCAATGTTGTTGCTGATGCTTTGAGCCGAAAGACTACTGTTGCAAGCTTAGTTATCAAGGATTGGGAGACTTTGGAAGAAATTTGTTCATGGAAGCCAGAAACTACTGAGGTAGGGATTCGATTTGCTAGTTTACAGATTCAGTCAGGGTTGCTAGCACAGATCAGAGAGGCTCAGAAGACTGATCCTCACATCTTGAAGATCCAAGAAAAAGCTAAAGGGGGAGAGTCGGAGTTTAAATTACATGCAGATGGTATCTTCAGATTCAGGGACAGGGTGTGTGTTCCTGGAGATCCGACTTTGAAGAATGAGATTCTATCCGAGGCACATAATTGGAGGTATATGATTCACCCGGGCAGTACAAAAATGTATAGAGACTTGAAATAATATTTCTGGTGGAACAATATGAAGAGGGAGATTGCTGGGTATGTATCCAGATGTTTGACTTGTCAGAGGGTTAAAGTTGAGCATCAGAGGCCAGCCGGGCTTCTACAGCCGTTGTCGATTCCGCAATGGAAGTGGGTACATATAACAATGGATCTTGTGACCGATCTTCCTAGATCTCCGAGAGGATGTGATTCTGTTTGGGTTGTTGTGGACCGCTTGACTAAAGTTACACATTTTATTCCCGTGAACAAATAGGATAGCCTTGATAAGCTAGCTGAGCTTTATGTTGCTAATATTGTAAGATTGCATGGTGTGCCACAGAGTATAGTGTCAGATAGGGATCCCAGATTCAGATCTCGTTTTTGGCAGAAGTTGCAAGAGGCCCTGGGAACTAAGTTGAGCTTCAGCACTGCATATCATCCACAAACTGATGGCCAGTCTGAGAGAACTATTAGGATCTTGGAAGACATGCTTCGGGCATGTGTGCTAGACTTTGGGAAAAATTGGGAGAAGTTTTTGCCTTTAGCGGAGTTCGCCTACAACAATAGTTATCAATCTACTATAGGTATGGCTCCCTACGAGGCGTTGTATGGTCGGAAATGCAGATCCCCATTATATTGGGAAGAGGTTGGAGAGATGAGAATAGTTGATCCGACTGTGTTACCTGAGATGATTAAGATGGTAGATAATGTTCACCTTATTCGCCAGCATATGCTTACAGCCCAGAGCCGTTAGAAGAGTTATGCGGATAAGCACCGTCGAGATCTTGAGTTTGCTTTGGGAGCTTGGGTGTTTCTTAAAATTTCTCCACGGAAGGGATTGATTCGGCACGGTAAGAGCGGGAAACTTAGTCCTAGGTATGTGGGTCCGTATGAGATCACCGAAAAGGTAGGTCCTTTGGCTTATCGGTTAGCTTTGCCTCCGAGCTTGTCGAGACTACACGATGTGTTCCACGTGTCTATGTTAAAGAAATACCATCCAGACCCTTCACATGTACTTGAACCAAAGCCTTTGCAGATTGAAGATAAGTTGTCTTATGAAGAGAAACCGATTCGAATTGTGGATCGAAAAGTTCAGGAGCTTCGCAGAAAGAGTATTCCGTTAGTAAAGGTTCTGTGGAATCATCATGGGTTTGAGGAAGCGACTTGGGAAAGAGAGGACCAGGTTCGGAATCAGTATCCGGAGTTGTTTGTTGACCAGGTAAGAATTGCGTGGGCGCAATTGTTTTAAGGGGGAGAGGGTGTAATACCCGAGCCCGGAATATGAAAATTTCTTGTTTAATATTTTGGAAATATATTTCCTTAAATTCTTTGAGAATTAATTGTTACTTTCTTGTCATCGCAACGTGCATTGCATTTAGGGAGCGATAGCTAGAGAACGGTTTCTAGTCCTCAGCAAATAGTGAAACTAGTATTTAGATGACTTAAATTGTATATTTTAATTGTTGCTAGCTATAATTAATCTTTCCTTAGTTAAAATGGCTTCAAAGTGCACAAAAAATAGTCTAATTAACCAAAGTTTTAAGTTGTTTGACCTAGTGCTTTGACCATTTGACCAAGTCATCACTTAATAAGCTAAAACAAGGCTGAAAAATCAGAGAGCAGGCCGTGAGCTTCAAAGGGAAAAAAAAACCTTTCAACTTCCAATCGTTCAATCTTCGCGTGAGCTCGTGCGGGGTGGTTTCCGAGGTGACCAGCATTGTTTTCCTAGCGACTAGGAGTACCTAAGGTGAGGGAAGCATGTTATTTGCGCATTTAAATGTCAAGTGTATCAACTTTGTGATTTTTAGATTTTATCCGTAGATTGTTGTTTAAAGCATTTTGATGCTTCTAGAATGTTCCTTGGCAATTGTAGAACGTGTATTTATAGCTTTTTAACATTTTATGCAGTTAAATGTTGAGATTGCAATTTAAATTAGTTGTTGAATAGTGTTTTGTGAATAGTAAACCCTTGAAATGATGAAGTTGCTCCGTTATGCTGTCCGTTGATGTAGAAATGTGCTAGGTGTGTTAGAATGCCTAAATGCATGGTTTGTTTGGGTTGCGTAATGGAAAAAACGGGAATTAAGCTTTGGTGAAAGTCGGGGTCGTTTAGGTCGACTTTAGCGTTTTCTCATTTTGCGTGTTGGCATTGTTTCGGGAGGCCATGGAAGCACTTTTGGTGCGATTATGGCATTGGTTGGGTGTTTGGTTGATATAGTTGTAGTTCAAACGAGCAAAGGGAGAAATCGATACTTTGCGAGAATTCTAGGGTTAGGTAGGGTTTCGGGGTCTTTAGACGTGCCTTATGGTGACCTAGGACGGTTGGCGAAGTCGGTTTTCAGAACTCGTGGCTCGTTTGGAAATGGTAGTGTTTTGATAGTTGGGGTCGATTTGTGTTTTTGCTTGTTTTCTTGATTTTATGCCTATAGAATGCTTAGGGTTGCTTGAAATACTTGTTTGAATTGATTTGGATTGAAATGCTTATCAATTGTTGCTACTGCGTGCGAGAGTAACCTACTTTGTTATTCTCCCACGTGTGGCTTTATCGCTTGTTTATCGCCTTGTATCGAGTCTTGCATTGCATAGTGTCTCGCGCGTGAGTGATGGGCCTCTCTGGGTAGCCTCGGGTTGCCAGTGTTGGTTGCTCTAGCTCCGCTGCTATTCCCTCTTCTCGCTTGGGTTGCCTCCAAGGGAGATTTGGGTCGTAGGTTGATGGATACTTCCGGGGTATTCCAAACTGGTGTTATAAGGTGGATTGGGCCGGCGCATCGTCAACGAATTCGAGTTTTGAAAGTTGCTCGTGAAAAGAGTATCGTATCCTTTGAATGAGTGTTTACAACTTTAAATACTTGCCTTGCTTTATTGATGGCTTTATTGGTATCTCTATATGATACTTGTATGTATTGCTTGACTAATTGCATTGCATACTCCTCTCATCTTCGTCCTTGAGACCAATTTCCCTCACTGAGCAATAGTTTTTGCTCATTCCTCTCTATACTATATTTTTACAGGAGTAGTTGAAGCAGACCCCATTGAGGTAATAGAGGAGGAGGAGCAGGTGGAGGTGTTTCCGTGATAGCACTTCTTTGCTTTGTTGGTGGTTGGTTACCAGATTTTGTGCGAGCCTTGCTTGATATGTATATTGCTTGGACGTCACTTAATTTTGAGGCTTGTAGCCTTGTATGTATTTTCTAGTTTGAGGCCTCTATTGTCTTATGTTGTATAAGTTGAAAGAATGTAAAGTTGTAAACTTATACCCTTGTGACTAGTAAGGAAATGCATGCTAATGGAATTGATTAGTGACATAAATACTTGTGTAGTATGCATATCATTTTTGGGTTGCAAAGTTGGTTAATAAGAAATGTATGTTTTAAAGAAAGTCGGCTTGTTTTAATTGTTTTATGGCTTTCTCAAGTATTATGTTGATTTTAGGGTTTTCGGATCGTCCGCGGTACAGATGAGACTCCGTCCGTGTGTCGGGTCCGGGCTTGGCCTTTTGCGGGGTCGGGTCAGGGCGTGACAAAGGTGCCGTGTGATTCGGTAATAGAAATGTGATGGACTAGGTTGTCGTCCTTTTCGAGGCTCACAACATACGATCCGTGTCAGAAAAACCACGCAAAAGAAGAAAAGTGTCCCAAAACTAATGAAAACATTGGATTTTGGGCTCTGAAAATAGGCGTAGCCCAGCAGGCTTGGTGCCCCTGTCGTAGAGCTCTCGGATAGCTTTTTAGCGGTATGCTATGCGCCGCGTAACTCCATACGGATCAAAAGTTATGGGTACCGGAGCGACGGATACCTGGTCACAAGCCCCACACCCTCTGTTTGCGGGCCCAGCCTCTACGTGAAGTGAAGTAGTCTTGCCCAAGGTGCCGTGGGATTCGGTAATAGAAATGTGATGGATTAGGTTGTCATCCTTTTTGCGGCTCACGGCGTATGATCCAAGATGGAAAAATTGAGCAAAAGAAGAAAAGTGCCCTAAAACTGATGAAGACGTTTGATTTTGGGCTCCGAAAATAGGCGTAGCCGAGCAGTCTGGGTGCCCCCGCCATAGAGGTCTCAGAGATCTTCCCAACGGTATGCCGTGCGCTGCGTAACTCCTTACGGATCAAAAGTTATGGGCACCGGAGCGACGGATACCTTGTCACATGCCCTACGCCCTTTGTTTGCGGGCCCAGCCTCTTCATGATGTGAAGTTGTCTTGCCCAAGGTGCCATGTGATTCTGTAATAGAAATGTGATGGATTAGTTTGTCGTCCTTTTTGCGGCTCACGACGTACGATCCAGGATGAAAAAATAGCACAAAAGAAGAAAAGTGTCCCAAAACTTATGAAAATGTTCGATTTTAGGCTCAGAAAACAGGCACAACCAAGTTGGCTAGGTGCCCCCATCGTAGAGCTCTCAAAGTGCTTTCCAACGGTATGTTGTGCGTTGCGTAATTCCTTACGGAGCAAAAGTTATGGGCACCGGAGCGACGGATACCTGGTCACAAACCCCACGCCCTCTGTTTGTGGGCCCAGCCTCTATGTGAAGTGAAGTTGTCTTGCCCAAGGTGCCGTGTGATTCAAAAATAGAAATGTGATGGAATAGGATGTAGTCCATTTCGCGGCTCAAGACGTACGATCCGGGACAAAAAAACAACGTAAAATCATAAAAGTGTCCCGAAACTTATCAAAATGTTCGATTTTAGGCTCAAAAAATAGGCGAAGTGTGAGGCCCGACCCTGAATAACGTGTCCTACCTCAATTTGCGTGCCTTAGACCTAAAATTATATGACCGACCTTGGATTATGTGCCCTGTCTTGGTTTTTGTGCATGCCTCGTTATACGTGCCTTAACCTAGAATTATGTGCCCTAATCTTCGACTTATGTGCCCCGACTTCGAATTGCGTGCGTTATCTCATTTTGTGTGCCATGACCTTGAATTGCATGTCTTAACCTAGGTTTAAAAGTCGTACCTCGATTTACGTGCATTGCATTGAATTATATGCCTTGTATTGCTTTACGTACATTTATCTAGGGTTGCGTGCATTTGCATTGGAATTTGTGCATTAGTCTTGAAGTTCGTGTCTTGCCTCGTAGTTCGTGTCTACCTCGTAATTCGTGCCCTAGACCTACCAATCCGTGCCACCACGTTGATCAAGAAAGAATCCTACACAAAGCACTATACACTAAAATAATCCTACATAATCCACTAACCAATATTATATTCCTAATTCAAATTCTCTACAAACTCCACTAATAATAAAATAATACTAAACTATTCCTACATTTCCCACTAACTATTATTTTATTCATAATTCAACTCATCAACAAACATTCTTATATTTTATTCTACCTAGATTCCCTAATTCCCCAACATTCCTATGACAATTCTAATGACACAAATGCATAAAGAATTATTCCTAGACAAACTATGACAAACACTTAGCACAATGCATAAAAAAAATGCTCAAAACCACCTAAATCCTCTACCTTGCTCAACCAAACCACCTTTGCCCATGCTAAACATTTTAAAATCACATTGAAGACACAAAAATCAGAATTTAATGGCCCAAGGCCGACCACATGCTTGAAGGATGCAAAGGCTTTCATTTTTTTGTCATATTCTTTCATTTCTCTTTCATTTCTCCGTCTTTTCTCTCACTTCCCTCTCATTTTCTCTCTCCATTTCGGTTCTGGCTGAGTTCTCTCCACCTCCTAGCTCATCTTCTTCATCATATGGTGCAACAAGACAAGCAACCATCAAAGAAACTCAAGCAAACAAGCTAAGATGCGAAAACTACACTTGCATGTCCTTTGAAGCCTTCATTTCGGTCCTAGGTGAGTTTTAAGCTTCCATTTCTTTTCTTCTTGTTCTAACCTCATGAATGTACTAAGAGATTGATCACTAGGCTAGGAAAAATAGAGAAAACCAAGTTGGAATCTCGGCTAAGCAAGAAGAAGAAGAGATTTGAGCTTCAACAAGTTTTTGTGCATCTTCTTGGTCGTTTGCTAAGGTGAGGGCTAAAAACTTTTGAAAACTCTTCAAAAATCCACATGCATGCTCATAAATGTGTGTATTTGCTTCTGTACTTGAGTTATATGTTCGTTCATAAGCTTAAACAACGATGCATGGCAAGATCTTGGCTTGAAAGTGATGCCAGGTGAAGTCAGATTGTTGATAGCTCTCTGACCAGTCTGTTTCGAGGTAAGTTTAGCTAGGCCAATGATGTTGAAAATGCTTGAAAATTGGTAGCCGACTAGTTGGGACCGTTTTGAACATTTTTTCCCAGAAATAGGCCGAAGCTAATTTTGACTCTAATGTCCTCAAAATGGAAAATCTTTAAAATGTGTCCAAATCTGGAAATCTGGAAAAATGAAGCAGGTTTTGACAGATGCACTGACCTTGTGGAATGAACCATATTTGACTTAGTAAATGATGTCCAAAATGCATTAAATTTGGTGTACTGATATATTTTTCAGTTATGGACAATTTTGTCAGAAATGGACCACGGCTAAATCTGACCCTAAGGACCTCAAAAACGTCAATTACTGAAAAGTGTGCAAATCTAGACAGTTTTGTGCTATTCCACTGTTTCGGCTATATCTAATGATCCCGAACTCCAATTGATGCAAGGTTTGTTTCTGATTTTAGTTAACTTCTTAAGATTTAATTTGACATCTTATTCACTGGATTTAGAGATTGTTTGGTTATCCTATTGATTGTGAGAAAACAGCCTATTGCAGTAAGGGTTTCATTTAGTTATATGCTTGGAAAATTGTTGTAACATCTCTTGTGGTACTAATTGCTTGGAATTGTGGTGTTGGGATGTTGTGTGGACTGTTTTGAGTACTTGAAGATGTTTGAATTGAATGATGCATGACTTGAGAATGATTTTGAGTTGACTTAGGGTTTAATCACACGATTAAGCATGAAATGGAAACCCTAATGACTAGGTAGTCTTGTTAAGTGTTGATCATTAGGATATTTTGTGAAAATTATATGCTTATTGGGCTGCCCGTAAATGCCTTATAACCTCAAATGTGAATTTGATCACGCATGTTGACAAATGAGCTTTTCTCGCACCCGAACCCACGTAAATGATATTGCATGTTGAATAATCGTATCACTTGATCACGTGGACTTCGAAATGAGTTATATGGCTTGACTTGCATGTGTTACATGGCTGCCTGTTTAATGTTCATATGGCTCTATATGCCTTTCAAGTGAAATTACTTGTCTTATCATGCCTTGTTTGATTACTTGACAACGTGCTATCTTATAACTGCTCGGAGGCGACCTACTTTGTTGTCCCCCTAATGTGATATGTTAAATGTTATAAATGTGCATTGCGTACAAGGTTGCAACCTTTCAATGTGGCATAGTAGTGTTTCATGCACGTCGGGCAGCATCGGGCTTGCCGGTGTTACCGTGACTACCATGGTCTAATTCCCTCTCTCGCTTGGCATTTCACCCTCGGAGAGCTGGGTCGTAGGATTTCGGGGTACATCCGGAGTACACCCACCTGGCGTGTTTTGGGGTTATTTGAAGTCGGCCGCAACTTCTGATCCTGAAACTGATATGAGAGCAAAAGCTCACTGTATCCTTTTTACTATGTGTATAAGTACTCTCACTTGGTTCCTAGAGAACCTCGGGGAGGAAAGACTGGTATTCCTGTTCCTGTACTTATATTTAAGTACTCTCGCTTGATTCCTAGAGAACCTCGGGGAGGAAAGACTGGTATTTCTGTTCCCTTACTTTATATTATTGTTATATTCATGCTTGTAAAAGAATTTTCATAAGTTGAACCAGAAAATGAGTTTTAAAACCTATTTCTCGTTCCCCCTTGCTGAGTTCATAAGGACTCACCCTCTTTTTATCACAGGTGTAGCAGATTTGGAACAAGTACCCGAAGTAAATGTGCTTGTTGATGATTCCTGGGAGTGACTACGTGCTTTTGTGCTTTGCCTGAAAGGGGCTGCTATATGGATACTGTGTTTGATTGCAAAATGTTCATTTTATTTATGTAAAAGACCTCCATTGTAATTTGGGGTCTAATTTTGGCTTGTACTGATATTGCTAGATAGATACTAGATACTATTATGAACGTTTTGCTATTATTACTGCTAGTATCTATCATAGGTTATGACGTATTAGGTAAGGACTAAGTAAATGAACCTATCAAATCTTAAACAGGTACACGCTTTTGAGCTAAGATCAACAGGTACTTTCGTAACGAGGATAAATAACAAACGAGACATAGTATTATGCTAGGTTATAAATCAAACGGGACGTCGAGATAACCAATAGGCAATTCAATTGATGGTAAAATAGTAATCTTAGTTGGAAATGAACTTGAATTGAAAATTTTGAGGCGTTTAGAGAATTAGGTCAAACCAAAGAGTCCAATTACAACCGTTATGCTGTCTGTTTTCCGAAAAACTTTGGAGTTTAGACTAAATCATTAGGTGTTAAATCTTCATAGACAGTTAAGTATGTGATATTACCTAAATGTTTAGTTCACACCCTAGTTTAACCTTATAGGTCGGGTTGAGGCGTGACACCTTATAATAGAATGGTATCAGAGCTTAGTTTACGAACTAGGCGTTAGTCGGGTTTAACTCTCGGACCATGGGTAGAAGCCCTAAGGTAATTATGATGTCTTGTTTATATGTGTTAATGTGTGCTAATGTGCTTTAATTGCTTGAGCATTGAATATTATGTGCTTTTGTGGACCTTATGTACTATGTGTTATGCACATCAACACGTTAATGCCCTCAATAATGCATGCATGCTTTTATACTCCTTCCTTGATACATGTGCATGTTATATAACCGTGAATGACTGTCTATACACATAGATAGTTAGGATTAGGACTTTCAGGGAAGTGAATTCATGCAGGAAGAACGAAAGGCTCGGTTAGAGATTTCTCGCATCTTCACAGGTACTCAATGGATCATATATCTTATTGGATATGTATATATATATAAAAAAAATGCGTAGCACAGGTATAATTGTTGAGGTAAAATTATATCCTTATTTTTGGAATACCTATACCTATGATTAAGTTGTCAATTTTATAGCTAAGAAGTTATTGATTCCGTTAAACTATTCTTCTAATTATGATTCAAGTATAAAGTTTAATGACATACAACTTCGCTTAAGATATAAGAACAAACTATTAAATATGTAGATGAGTATATATTCTCATGTGCTGATAGTGGAAGTTGACTTGGAGGTTTCTTTGAATCCATTTCTCACATCTTGAAATTGGCTTGATAGACTATCTAAGAAGTTAGCAATATACTTGTACGATTGAATCCTTACTCGATTGGAATTAAGCATTGATGAATTTGATATGGTGTATACTAGCGAGTTTCAAGTTCACTAAGTGTTGAGATCATGACCTAGAAATTAAAAGATAAATTCGTGGAAGTTGACGATAGTTACTTTTAGGGGTTAGATTGTTGAGACATGGATAGTGTATTTGAGTGACTTAACAATGGATAACCTCAAAACATGTAGGCAACTCTGGACACCAAATTTAACAAGGTTGATGATTCTTTAATATAACAAGATATAAGGATGCTAGAATCGAGGAATTCACATAACTAGAACTCGTGTTCGGAAGACTACACTTAAATGTTAGGTCGAAATAGAAGTGTAAGGTATTGAATTATGCATTAGATGACTAACGTTGCTAAGGTCCTAAGTTGGATATTGGTGATTTTAAGAATCATGGTATTAAATTATTGCCCCTCGGATTTAGTTATGATTCTGCGAAGTAAGTCATTCTATGCTCTCGTTATTTGGATACCCTAGAGGATATTAGGAAACATATATCCCTAAGTAATACCAATGGACCTATTATATAAACCATCGAAATGATATTAAGTATCTGGTTGCGAAGTGGAGTCGTTAGGGTATGATTTGAAATCCTAAATAGCTAATAGTGAGTATGCATGATGATTCATGGTGAACCCTAGGACCTAAGGTCGATGAGTCTTGATGCTCTTAGCTAGTTGAACATGTAAATGAGAAGAGTAAGATTTCATATAGTTAAGATAGATATGAATTAGAGTCATAATGACCCAAGAGACTATTGTTAGACCACTGTATCTATGTGCACCATTTCACATCTAGAAACTAGCGATCGGTAGACTTCGAATTGTAGTCATTGAATAAGAGGGGTGAATCTTGTAGTAATAGTTAAATAAGTGGTTGATTACTTTTGAAGTTCTATTAGGTTATGTTGAAGGATGCCTCGTGGTCATAATTCTTATGTTGATACAACCTTGAAGTTATCTCGTGTAAGTATTTTATGAGCTCGGTCATTTCGGTACCCATTTATAGTCCTAGGATTGTTGTTGTACGGCTGGTAACCTAGTAGAGCATTGATATCACTTACATGGCGATGAACCCAGCTTAGTAACATTAATGTCGAAGATATATTGGCGGGCATTAAGTGTTCGAAGGAATGACTAGGTCGCTAAATGAGTAGGACCATTGTCTTCTTAAGTATGACGTAACCTTGGATTGAGGTGAGTGGAATTTATTTGAGGTTGAAACTATTCACCTTAGGAGTTTTAGATAAGATTAAAAGAAAATTCTGAAGCCTCGTGACGTGAAAATAGAGATTTGAATAAGAAGATAGATTGTGGATCATAAGCTGATGAAATTTACTTGTAAGAGTTGAACTAGTGCAACATGATTAGTTTACCCATGAAATTTCGATGGCAATTTGTTAGTGATACTTAATAAACCTTAGAATTCGAGTTTAATGAATCTCAACGGTCTTTCTCGTTGATTACGAGCGTGAAGGTTAACAAAGCTAGGAAAGGAGATTAGTGAATAAGAGCCTGTAATTGGGAGACTAGTCATTAGAAGATTTACTAATCCAATGTACCTTCAAGATAAGAACTATGATACTACCGATATATGACGATTTGAGATGGATTAGTTGCTTGGTGAGTTCTTCCTAAAAAATAGGGTCGTATCGTGAAAATAATCCATAACATGTGTATGTCTTACGTGCTAAAATTTGAAGCTAGTAGATATGATATGTAAATCGGATATAGACCTATCATCTTGAAATTAGCGTATGTTACCCTAGGATCATGGAATTATTGTGATATTCCTTTTGAGGTATGAATGTGAGATTGATACAACATGAGCCATGATTTTGGAGTTACAGTTATATTGTTAGAATACCGATGCAGCTTTGATGACTATGTTTGGAGATTCTAACCTTAGTTAATGAACTCGACCTTAAGATCAATTGGAGAAAATAGAGTTGTTCAAAGGAACGAACTATAAATGTAGGGGTCACACCGAATTAAATGATTGGAGAAAGCTAGGAAGTGAATTCGTTGTGGTAAGAGAGATCACAGAGCAAAAGACGACCCGGAGTTGGAAAATAACAATGGTCGGAATCCGTCTAAATGGCCTCAACAGGCAAGAATGAATTTCGGGACGAAATTCTTTTAAGGAGGGGAGGATGTGAGGCCCGACCCTGAATAACGTGTCCTACCTCGATTTGCGCGCCTTAGACCTAAAATTATATGACCGACCTTGGATTACGTGCCATGTCTTGGTTTTTGTGCATGCCTCGTTATACGTGCCTTAACCTAGAATTATGTGCCCTAATCTTTGACTTACGTGCCCCGACTCGAATTGCGTGCGTTATCTCGTTTTGTGTGCCCTAACCTTGAATTGTGTGTCTTAACCTAGGTTTAAGAGTCGTATCTCGATTTACGTGCATTGCATTGAATTACGTGCCTTGTATTGCTTTACGTACATTTATCTAGGGTTGTGTGCATTTGTATTGGAATCTGTGCATTAGTCTTGAAGTTCGTGTCTTATCTCGTAGTTCGTGTCTACCTCGTAATTCGTGCCCTAGACCTACCAATCTGTGCCACCACGTTGATCAAGAAAGAATCCTACACAAAGCACTAGACACTAAAATAATCCTACACAATCCACTAACCAATATTATATTCCTAATTCAAATTCTCTACAAACTCCACTAACAATAAAATAATACTAAACTATTCCTACATTTCCCACTAACTATTATTCTATTCATAATTCAACTCATCAACAAACATTCATATATTTTATTCTACCTAGATTCTCTAATTCCCCAACATTCCTATGACAATTCTAATGACACAAATACATAAAGAATTATTCCTAGACAAACTATGACAAACACTTAGCACAATGCATAAAAAAAATGCTCAAAACCACCTAAATCCTCTACCTTGCTCAACCAAACCACCTTTTCCCATGCTAAACATTTTAAAATAACACATTGAAGACACAGAAATCAGAATTTAATGGCCCAAGGCCGACCACATGCTTGAAGGATGCAAAGGCTTTCATTTTTTTGTCATATTCTTTCATTTCTCTTTCATTTCTCCTTCTTTTCTCTCACTTCCCTCTCATTTTCTCTCTCCATTTCGGTTCTGGCTGAGTTCTCTCCACCTCCTAGCTCATCTTCTTCATCATATGGTGCAACAAGACAAGCAACCATCAAAGAAACTCAAGCAAACAAGCTAAGATGCGAAAACTACACTTGCATGTCCTTTGAAGCCTTCATTTCGGTCCTAGGTGAGTTTTAAGCTTCCATTTCTTTTCTTCTTGTTCTAACCTCATGAATGTACTAAGATATTGATCACTAGGCTAGGAAAAATAGAGAAAACCAAGTTGGAATCTCGGCTAAGCAAGAAGAAGAAGAGATTTGAGCTTCAACAAGTTTTTGTGCATCTTCTTGGTTGTTTGCTAAGGTGAGGGCTAAAACCTTTTGAAAACTCTTCAAAAATCCACATGCATGCTCATAAATGTGTGTATTTGCTTCTGTACTTGAGTTATATGTTCGTTCATAAGCTTAAACAACCATGCATGGCAAGATCTTGGCTTGAAAGTGATGCTAGGTGAAGTCGGATTGTTGACAGCTCTCTGACCAGTCTGTTTCGAGGTACGTTTAGCTAGGAAAATGATGTTGAAAATGCTTGAAAATAGGTATGGGACTAGTTTGGATAGTTCTGAACATTTTTCCCCGAAATAGGCCTAAGCTAATTTTGACTCTAAGGTCCTCAAAACGGCAAATCTTTAAAATGTGTCCAAATCTGGAAATCTGGAAAAATGAAGCAGGTTTTGGCAGATGCACTGACCTTGTGGAATGAACCCTATGTGACTTAGTAAATGATATCTAAAATACATGAAATTTTTTGTGCTGCTATATTTTTCAGTTCTGGACAATTTTGTCAGAAATCGACCACGGCAAAATCTGACCCTAAGGACCTCAAAAACGTCAATTACTGAAAAGTGTGCAAATCTGGACAGTTTTGTGCTATTCCACTGTTTCGGCTATATCTAATGATCCTGAACTCCAATTGATTCAAGGTTTGTTTATGATTTTATTTAACTTCTTAAGCTTTAATTTGACATCTTATTCACTAGATTTGGAGATTTTTTGGTTATCCTATTGATTGTGAGAAAACAGCCTATTGCAGTAAGGGTTTCATTTAGTTATATGCTTGGAAAATTGTTGTAACCTCTCTTGTGGTACTAATTGCTTGGAATTGTGGTGTTGGGATGTTGTGTGGACTGTTTTGAGTACTTGAAGATGTTTGAATTGAATGATGCATGACTTGAGAATGATTTTGAGTTGACTTAGGGTTTAATCACACGATTAAGCATGAAATGGAAACCCTAATGACTAGGTAGTCTTGTTAAGTGTTGATCATTTGGATATTTTGTGGAAATTATATGCTTACTGTGCTGCCCGTAAATGCCTTATAACCTCAAATGTGAATTTGATCACACATGTTGACAAATGAGCTTTTCTCGCACCCGAACCCACGTAAATGATATTGCATGTTGAATAATCGTACCACTTGATCACGTGGACTTCAAAATGAGTTATATGGCTTGACTTGCATGTGTTACATGGCTGCCTGTTTAATGTTCATATGGCTCTATATGCCTTTCAAGTGAAATTACTTGTCTTATCGTGCCTTGTTTGATTACTTGACAACGTGCGATCTTATAACTGCTCGGAGGCGACCTACTTTGTTATCCTCCTAATGTGATATGTTAAATGTTATAAATGTGCATTGCGTACAAGGTTGCAACCTTTCAGTGTGGCATGGTAGTGTTTCATGCACGCCGGGCGGCATCGGGCTTGCCAGTGTTACCGTGACTACCATGGTCCAATTCCCTCTCTCGCTTGGCATTTCACCCTCGGAGAGCTGGGTCGTAGGATTTCGGGGTACATCTGGAGTACACCTACCTGGCGTGTTTTGGGGTTATTTGAAGTAGGCCGCAACTTCTGATTCTGAAACTAATCTGAGAGCAAAAGCTCACTGTATCCTTTTTACTATGTGTATAAGTACTCTCGCTTGGTTCCTAGAGAACCTCGGGGAGGAAAGACTGGTATTCCTGTTCCTGTACTTATATTTAAGTACTCTCGCTTGGTTTCTAGAGAACCTCGGGGAGGAAAGACTGGTATTTCTGTTTCCTTACTTTATATTATTGTTATATTCATGCTTGTAAAAGGATTTTCAGAAGTTGAACCGGAAAATGAGTTTTAAAACCTATTTCTCGTTCCCCCTCGCTGAGTTCATAAGGACTCACCCTCTTTTTATCATAGGTGTAGCAGATTTGGAACAAGTACCCGAAGTAAATGTGCTTGTTGATGATTCCTGCGAGTGACCACGTGCTTTTGTGCTTTGCCTGAAAGGGGCTGCTATATGGATACTGTGTTTGATTACAAAATGTTCATTTTATTTATGTAAAGGACCCCCGTTGTAATTTGGGGTCTAATTTTGATTTGTACTGATATTGCTAGATAGATACTAGACACTATTATAAACGTTTTGCTATTATTACTGCTAGTATCTATCATAGGTTATGACGTATTAGGTAAGGACTAAGTAAATGAACCTATCAAATCTTAAACAGGTACACGCTTTTGAGCTAAGATCAACAGGTACTTTTGTAACGAGGATAAATAACAAACGAGACATAGTATTATGCTAGGTTATAAATCAAACGGGACGTCGAGATAACCAATAGGCAATTCAATTGATGGTAAAATAGTAACCTTAGTTGGAAATGAACTTGAATTGAAAATTTTGAGGCATTTAGAGAATTAGGTCAAGCCAAAGAGTCCAATTACAACCGTTATGCTGCCGGTTTTCCGAAAAACTTTGGAGTTTAGACTAAATCATTAGGTGTTAAATCTTCATAGACAGTTAAGTATGTGATATTACTTAAATATTTAGTTCACACCCTAGTCTAACCTTATAGGTCGGGTTAGGGTGTGACACGCAGCCTAGCAGGCTAGGTGCCCTCGCCGTAGAGCTCTCAGAGCGCTTTCCAATGGTATGCAGTGCGCAGCGTAACTCCTTACGGATCAAAAGTTAAGGGCACCGGAGCAACGGATACCAGGTCACAAGCCCCACGCTTTCTGTTTGCGGGCCCAGCCTTTACGTGAAGTAAAGTTTTCTTGTGCAAGGTGCCGTGGGATTCAGCAATTGCAATGTGATGGAATAGGTTGTCGTCCTTTTCGCGGCTCACGACGTACGATACGGGACGAAAAAATAGAGCAAAAAAAGAAAAGTATCCCGAAACTGATGAAAATGTTAGATTTTGGTCTGCAAAAAATGGCACAACCGAGCATGCTTGGTGCCCCCATCGTAGAACTCTCGGAGAGCTCTCCAACGGTGTGCTGTGCACCGCATAACTTCTTACGGATCAAAAGTTATGGGCACCGGAGCAACGGATGCCTGGTCATAAGCCCCACGCACTCGGTTTGAGGGCCCAGCCTCTACGCGAAGTGAAGTTGTCTTGCCCAATGTGCCGTGGGATTCGGTAACAAAAATGTTATGGAGTATGTTGTTGTCCTTTTCGCGGCTGACGACGTATGATCCGGGACGGAAAAACAGCGCAATAGAAGAAAAGTGTTCCAAAACTGATGAAAATGTTCTATTTTGGGCTCCGAAAATAGGCGCGACTGAGCAGGCTTGCTACCACCGTCGTAGAGCTCTCAGAGAGCTTTCCAACGGTATGTTGTGTGCCGCGTAACTCCTTACGGATAAATAGTTATGGGCACCGGAGCAACTGATACCTGGTCACAAGCCCCACGCCCTCTGTTTGCGGGCCCAGCCTTTACATGAAGCGAAGTTGTCTTGCCCAAGGTGCCATGGGATTCGGTAATAGAAATGTGACGGATTAGGTTGTCGTCCTTTTCGCGACTAACGACGTACGATCCAGGACGAAAAAACTGCGCAAAAGAAGATAAGTGTCCCGAAACTGATGAAAACGTTCAATTTTGGGCTCCAAAAATAGGCGCAGCCAAACAGCTTTGGTGCCCCCGTCGTAGAGCTCTCGGTGAGCTTTCCAATTGTATGTTGTGCGCCGCGTAACTCCTTACGGATCAAAAGTTATAGGCACTGGAACGACGGATACCTGGTCATAATCCCCACGCCCTCGGTTTGAGGGCCTAGTCTCTACTTGAAGTGAAGTTGTCTTGCCCAATGTAAAATGGGATTCGGTAATAAAAATGTGATGGACTAGGTTGTCATCCTTTTCACGGCTCACGACGCACGATCCGGGACGAAAAAATAGGGCAAAAGGAGAAAAGTGTCCCAAAATTGATGAAAACAATCGATTTTAGGCATCGAAAATAGGCGCAGCCGAGCAGGCTTGTTGCCCCCGTCGTAGAGCTCTCGGAGAGCTTTCCAACGGTATGCCGTGCGCCGCGTAACTCCTTATGGATCAAAAGTTATGTGCACCGGAGTGACGGATACCTGGTTACAAGCCCCACGCCCTCAGTTTGAGGGCCCAGCCTCTACGTGAAGTGAAGTTGTCTTGCCCAATGTGCTGTGGGATTCGGTAATAGAAATGTGATGGATTGGGTTGTCGTCCTTTTCGCGGCTCACGACGTACGATACGGGATGAAAAAACTGTGCAAAAGAAGATAAGTGTGAGGCCCGACCCCGAATAACGTGTGTTACCTTGATTTGCGTGCCATAGACCCCTAATTATATGACCAACCTTGGATTACGTGTCCTGTATTGGTTTTCGTGCATACCTCGTTATACATGCCTTGACCTAGAATAGTGTGCCCTAACCCCCGACTCACGTGCGGTACCTAGAAATACGTGACATGACCTCGATGTATGGCGTTACCTCATTTCGTGTGCCCTAACCTTGAACTGCGTACCTTAACCTAGGTTTAAGAGTCGTACCTCGATTTACGTGCATTACATTGAATTACGTGCCTTGTATTGGTTTACGTGCATTCACCTAGGATTGCGTGCATTAGTCTTGAAGTTCGTGTCTTACCTCGTAGTTCGTGTCTACCTCGTGATTCGTGTCCTGTATTGATTTTTGTGTGTGTCTCGTAGTGCGTGCCCTAGACTTAAGAAAGTGTGCCC
Organism: Ehretia macrophylla; assembly: GCA_037974665.1. Lineage (NCBI taxonomy): Eukaryota > Viridiplantae > Streptophyta > Magnoliopsida > Boraginales > Ehretiaceae > Ehretia > Ehretia macrophylla. The sequence continues at coordinate 50,588,357 of CM075770.1, forward strand.
GCACGCTAATCAATAAAGAATCCTACACAAAGCACAAGACAATAAAATAATCCTACACAATCCACTAACTATTATTATAATCCTAATTAAAATCTCTACAAAATCCACTAACACCTAAATATTATATTTTAAACTCACTACAAGACAAAATCTCACAAACCTCTAAACATACCCTATATTTTATTCTACCTAAAATCCCTAAATACCCAACATTCTCTTACACACATGTTAAAACAATTCAAAAGATGACACAAAATCAGATTTTTGCATGCATGTTTAATTCAAAATGATTCTAGACAAGTCATGACACAAAAACACTTATCAATGCATAAAAATTGCCCAAACCACCTCAATTTCCTCTCATTTTCGACCAAACCACTCATGGCCCATGCTAACATTTCAAATTCCACCTTGAAGACACAAAAATTCAGATTTGGAAGCCAAAGACTGACCACATGCTCAAAAAATTGCAAAAGCCTCATTTTTCTCTCATTTCTCTCACTTTCCTCACATTTTCTCTCTCTCCCTCTCACTCTCTCTCTCCATTTCGGTTTTGGCTGAGTTCTCTCCACCTCTTAGCTCATCTTCATCATCCTATGGTGCATCAAGACAAACCACAAGCAAAGAAACTCACCCAAGCAAGCTAGGATGCAAGAAACACACATGCAAGCATTTTGAGTCACCATTTTCGGCCTAGGTGAGTTTTCTTGGCTTCCATTTCTTTTCTTCTTGTTCTAACCTCATGCATGTGCTAAGAGATTGATCACTAAGCAAGGGAAAATAGAGAAACCAAGTTGGAATCTCGGCTAAGCAAGAAGAAGAAGAGATTTGAAGCTTCAACAAGTTTTTGTGCATCTTTGTGGTTGATTGCTAAGGTGAGGGTTAAAACCTTTTGAAAACTCTTTAAAAACTCACATGCATGCTCATAAATGTGTGTATTTGCTTCTGTACTTGAGCTATATGGTCGTTCCTAAGCTCAATCAACCGTGCATGGCAAGATCTTGGCTTGAAAATGATGCTAGGTGAAGTCGAAATGGATGACAGCTCTCTGACCAGTCTGTTCGAGGTAAGTTTAGCTAAGAAAATGATGTTTAAAATGCTTGAAAATTGGTGGGTGACTATTTTGGACAGTTTTGAACATTTTTCCCAGAAATGGGCCGAAGCGAATTTTGACCCTAAGGTCCTCAAAATGGAAAATCATTAAAATGTGACCAAATCTGGAAATCTGGAAAAATGAATCAGGTTTTGGCAGATGCACTGACCTTGTGGAATGAACCATATTTGACTTAGTAAATGTTGTCCAAAACGCATGAAAATTGGTATTCTGCTAGATTTTTCAGTTCTGGACAACTTTGTCAGAAATGGACCAAGGCTAAAACGGGCCCTAAGGACCTCAAAAACGTCAATTATCGAAATGTGTGCAAATCTGGACAGTTTTGTGCTACTTCACTGTTTCGGCTATAACTAATGATTCTGAACTCCAATTGATGCAAGGTTTGTTTCTGATTTTAGTTAACTTCTTAAGCTTTAATTTGACATCTTATTTACTGAATTTGGAGATTGTTTGATTATCCTATTGATTGTGAGAAAACAGCCTATTGCAGTAAAGGTTTTATTTAGCCATATGCTTGGAAAATTGTTGTAACCTCTCTTGTGGTACTAATTATGTGGAAATGTGGGGTTGGGATGTTGTGTGGACTGTTTTGAATGTTTGAGGATGTTGAATTAAATGATGTATGGTTTGAGATTGACATTGAGTTGGGTTGAGGCTCAAATTGCACGAATATATTTGAAATGGAAGCCCTAACGACTAGGTAGTCTTAATAAGTGTTGATTATTTGGATATTGTGTTGGAATCATAAACTTAGTGGGCTGCCCATAAATGTTTTATAACTTCAAAAGTGATCTTGACCATTGCATGTTGACAATTAAGCTTTTCTTGCATCCGAACCCATGTTGATATCATTGCATGTTGAATAATCTTATCACTTGATTGCGTGGACTTTTTAATGAGTTATATGGCTTGTTTTACATGTGTTTCATGGCTGCCCGTTCAATTTCCATATAACTCTATATGCCTTTCAAGTGAAATTTCCTGTCTTATCGTGTCCTGCTTGTTTATCTGTCAATGTGCAATCCTATAACTGTCCGGAGGCAACCTACTTTGTTGTCTTCCTTCTGTGATATATATTACCTGTCATGAATGTGCATTTCATACAAGGTTGCAACCTTTCCAGTCGGCATGGTAGCGATCACGCACGCCGGGCGGCATCGGTCTTGCCGGTGTTACCGTGACCACCATGGTCCCATTCCCTCTCTCGCTTGGGGGCTAGACTTCCTCGGAGAGTTGGGTCGTAGGCTTTTGGGGTACATCCGGAGTACACCCACCTGGCGTGTTTTGGGGAATGATTTGAAGTCAGCCGCAACTTCTGATTCTGAAACTGATCTGAGAGCAAAAGCTCGCCGTATCCTTTTTATTATGTGTATAAGTACTCCCGCTTGGATCCTAGAGAACCTCGGGGAGGAAAGACCGGTATTCCTGTTCTGTACTTGTATTTATGTACTTGTATTTCTGTTGTATTCATGTTTGAGAAAGGGATTTTCATAAGTTTAACCGGAAAATGAGTTTCAAAACTTATTTCTCGTTCCTCCTCGCTGAGTTCATAAGGACTCACCCTCTTTTATCATCTCAGGTGAAGAAGATCAAGAACAGGCACCCGAGGACGATATGCCTAACGATGATTTCTTGGAGTGATTGCCTGTCTTGTGTGCTTTGCGTGATTTTGGCTATTTGTGAACTATGCTACTTGAAGACTATTTCTTTTATGTTGCTCGTTGTTTATTGATGTAAATGACCCCGTTGTAATTTGGGTCTAATTCTGGGATTGTACTATCTATAACCGGATGAACTTTTATTTGGTTGTTTGCTTTCGTTTTCTTAATTAGTAGTTATCATAGGCATTCAAACCACTAGATGAACAATCAACTAAGTTAATTCTATCTAATTTCACTTAGGTGCTCATTTGCAAACTAAAGGATAATAGGTACTTGCATGATAGGAAATTGACAAATAAACAGGACACAGTTATCATGTTAGGCTTATTAACCAAACGAGACTTTCAAGGTAAACTAGTTAGCCAATCGGTTGGTGTCAAATAGGAGTCCTTAATGGAATTGGATTAATGATTGGAATAATTGAGGCGTTTAGAGAATTAGGTCAAACCAAAGAGCCCAATTACAGCCGTTATGCTGCCGGTTTACCGATAAATTTTGGAGTTTAGGCGAAGACGTTAAGTGTTAAATCTTCATGAACGGTTAAGTACGAGACGTGATATGAACGTTTAGATCACACCCTAGTCTAACCTTCATAGGCTGGGTTGGGGTGTGACACCTTATAGTAGAATGGTATCAGAGCTTAGTTTAGTAACTAGGCGTTAGTCGGGTTCAACTCTCAGACCATGGGTAGAAGCCCTAAGGTAATTATGATGTCTTGTTTATATGTGTTAATGTGTGCTAATGTGCTTTAATTGCTTTGAGAATTGAATACTATGTGCCTTTGTGGACCATATGTATTATGTGTCATGCACACCGACACTTTAGTGACCTCAATAATGCATGCATGCTTTTATACTCCTTCCTTGATACATGTGCATGTTTTATAACCATGAATGACTGTTTATACATATAGATAGTTAGGATTAGGACTTTCAGGGAAGTGAATTTGTGCAGGACGAACGAAAAGGCTCAGTTAGAGATTTCTCGCATCTTCACAGGTACTCGATGGATAGTATGTATTATTGGATATGCATATGTATAAAATGCGTAGCACAGGTATAATTGTTGAGGTAAAATTATCCCCTTATATTTGGAATACATATGCCAGTGATTAAGTTATCAATTTTATAGCTATAGTGTTCTTGATTCTGTTAAACCGTTCTCCTAATTGTGGTTCAAGAATAAATATTAAGGACATACAACTTTCCTTAGATATAAGAATATACTATTGGACATGTGGAGTAGTATATATATGTTCATATGCTTATAATGGATGTTTGACTTATGAGTTGCTTTTGAATCAAATTCTTATATCTTGAAATGGTATAATAGAATATTTATATGATCGAATCCTTAATTGATTGGAATTAAGCATCATTGAACCTATTGAGGTGTATATTAACGAGTTTGAAGTTCACTCAATGATAAGATTGTGACCTGGAAATTAATAGATGAACTCGTGGAAATTGACGATAGGGGTTAGATTATTAAGGCATGAATAGTGTGTTTAAGTAACTTAACAATGGATAACCTCAAGACATGTAGGCAACTTTGGAAACTAAGTTTAACAAGGCTGATGAATCTTTGGTATAACAAGATACAGAGATGTTGGAATCGAGGAATTCACGTAGCTAGAACTTGTGTTCGGAAGACTACACCTAAATGTTAGGTCGAATAGAAGTTTAAGGAATTGAATTATGCATTAGATGACTAACGTTGCTAAGGTCCTAAGTTGGATATTTGTGATATTAAGAAACACGGTATTAGTTTGGTGTCCCTCGAACTTAGCTGTAAATATGCAAGTAAGTCAATCTATGCACTCGTTGTTTGGATACCCTAGAGGATGTTAGATAGCATATATCCCTAAGTAAGATCGATGGGCCCGGTATATAAACCATGGAAATGATATTAAGCATCTTGTTGCAAAGTGGAGTTGTTAGGGTATGATTTGAAATCCTAAATAGCTAATAGTGAGTATGCATGATGATTCATGGTGAACCCTAGGACCTAAGGTCGATGAGTCTTGATGCTCTTAGCTAGTTGAACATATAAATAAGAAGAATAAGATTTCATAGAGTTAAGATAGGGATCAATTAGAGTCATAATGACCCAAGAGACTATTGTTAGACCACCGTATCTATGTGCACCGTTTCACATCTAGAGACTAGCGATCGGTGGACTTTGAATCGTGGTCGTTGAATAGAGGGTGAATCTTGTAGTGATAGTTAAATAAGTGGTTAATTACTTTTGAAGTTCTATTAGGTTATGTTGAAGGATGCCTCGTGGTCATAATTATTATGTTGATACAACCTTGAAGTTATCTCGTGTAAGTATTTTATGAGCTCGGTCATTACGGTACACATTTATAGTCCTAGGATTGTTGTTGTACGGCCGATAACCTAGTAGAGAATTGATATCACTTACATAGCTATGAACCTAGCTTAGTAACATTAATGTCGAAGATATATTGGCAGGCATTAAGTGTTCGAAGGAATGACTAGGTAGCTAAATGAGTAGGACCATTGTCTTCTTAAGTATGACGTAACCTTGGATCGAGGTGAGTGGAATTTATTTGAGGTTGAAACTATTCACCTTAGGAGTTTTGGATAAGATTAAAAGAAAATTCTGATGTCTCGTGACTTGAAGATAGAGATTCGAATAAGGAAATAAATTGTGGATCACAAGCTGATGAATTTTACTTGTAAGAGTTGAACTAGTGCTACATGATTAGTTACTCATGCAATTTCAATGGCAATTTGTTGGTGGTACTTAATAAACCTTAGAGTTTGAGTTTCATGAACCTCAACAGTATTTCTTCTTGATTACGAGCATGAAGGTTAACGAAGCTGGGAAAGGATGCTAGTGAATAGGAGCCTATGATCGGGAGACTAGTCATTAGAAGATTTGCTAGTCTAATGTACCTGCGAGATAAGAAGGGCTATAATACCATCGATAGATGACGATTTGAGATGGATCAGTTTGTTTGGAGAGTTTTTCCTGAAAATAGAGTCGTATTGTGGAAACGACCCATAACACGTGTATGTCTTACGTGCTAACAATTTGAAGCTAGTAGATATGATATGTAAATCGGATATAGAACTATCATCTTGAAATTAGCGTATGTTACCCTAGGATCATGGAATTATTATGATATTCCTTTTGAGGTATGAATGCGAGATTGATACAACATGAGCCATGATTTTGGAGTTACAGTTATATTGTTAGAATACCGATGCAGCTTTGATGACTATGTTTGGAGATTCTAACCTTAGTTAATGAACTCGACCTTAAGATCAATTGGAGAAAATAGAGTAGTTCAAAGGAACGAACTGTAAATGTAGGGGTCACACTGAATTAAATGATTGGAGAAAGCTAGGAAGTGAAATGGTTATGGTAAGAGATCACCAAACACGGGACGAACCGGAGTAGGAAGAATAACAAGGGTCAGAATCCGTCTAAATGACCTCAATAGGCAAGAATGAATTTCGGGACGAAATTCTTTTAAGGATGGGAGGATGTGAGGCCCGACCCCGAATAACGTGTGTTACCTTGATTTGCGTGCCATAGACCCCTAATTATATGACTGACCTTGGATTACGTGTCCTGTCTTGGTTTTCATGCATACCTCGTTATACGTGCCTTGACCTAGAATAGTGTGCCCTAATCCCCAACTCACGTACGGTACCTAGAAATACGTGCCATGACCTCGATGTATGTGCGTTACCTCGTTTCATGTGCCCTAACCTTGAACTGTGTACCTTAATCTAGGTTTAAGAGTCGTGCCTCGATTTGTGTGCATTACATTGAATTACGTGCCTTGCATTGGTTTACGTGCATTCACCTAGGATTGCGTGCATTAGTCTTGAAGTTCGTGTCTTATCTCGTAGTTCGTGTCTACCTCGTGATTCGTGCCCTGTATTGATTTCTGTGTGTGTCTCGTAGTGCATGCCCTAGACTTAAGAAAGCGTGCCCACACGCTAATCAATAATGAATCCTACACAAAGCACAAGACAATAAAATAATCCTACACAATCTACTAACTATTATTATAATCCTAATTCAAATCTCTACAAAATCCACTAACACCTAAATATTATATTTTAAACTCACTACAAGATAAAATCTCACAAACCTCTAAACATATCCTATATTCTATTCTACCTAAAATCCCTAAATACCCAACATTCTCTTACACACATGTTAAAACAATTCAAAAGATGACACAAAATCAGATTTTTGCATGCATGTTTAATTCAAAATGATTCTAGACAAGTCATGACACAAAAACACTTATCAATGCATAAAAATTTCCCAAAACCACCTCAATTTCCTCTCATTTTCGACCAAACCACTCATGGCCCATGCTAACATTTCAAATTCCACCTTGAAGACACAAAAATTCAGATTTGGAAGCCCAAGGCTGACCACATGCTCAAAAAATTGTAAAAGCCTCATTTTTCTCTCATTTCTCTCACTTTCCTCACATTTTCTCTCTCTCCCTCTCACTCTCTCTCTCCATTTCGGTTTTGGCTGAGTTCTCTCCACCTCTTAGCTCATCTTCATCATCCTATGGTGCATCAAGACAAACCACAAGCAAAGAAACTCACCCAAGCAAGCTAGGATGCAAGAAACACACATGCAAGCATTTTGAGTCACCATTTTCGGCCTAGGTGAGTTTTCTTGGCTTCCATTTCTTTTCTTCTTGTTCTAACCTCATGCATGTGCTAAGAGATTGATCACTAAGCAAGGAAAAATAGAGAAACCAAGTTGAATCTCGGCTAAGCAAGAAGAAGAAGAGATTTGAAGCTTCAACAAGTTTTTGTGCATCTTTGTGGTTGATTGCTAAGGTGAGGGTTAAAACCTTTTGAAAACTCTTTAAAAACTCACATGCATGCTCATAAATGTGTGTATTTGCTTCTGTACTTGAGCTATATGGTCATTCATAAGCTCAATCAACCATGCATGGCAAGATCTTGGCTTTAAAATGATGCTAGGTGAAGTCGAAATGGATGACAGCTCTCTGACCAGTCTGTTCGAGGTACGTTTGGCTAAGCAAATGATTTTGCAAAATGCTTGAAAATTGGTGGGTGACTAGTTTGGACAGTTTGAACATTTTTCCCAGAAATGGGCCGAAGCTAATTTTGACCCTAAGGTCCTCAAAATGGAAAATCATTAAAATGTGACCAAATCTGGAAATCTGGAAAAATGAATCAGGTTTTGGCAGATGCACTGACCTTGTGGAACGAACCATCTTTGACTTAGTAAATGTTGTCCAAAACGCATGAAAATTGGTGTGCTGTTATATTTTTCAGTTCTGGACAACTTTGTCAGAAATGGACCAAGGCTAAAACGGACCCTAAGGACCTCAAAAACGTCAATTATCGAAATGTGTGCAAATCTGGACAGTTTTGTGCTACTTCACTGTTTCGGCTATAACTAATGATTCTGAACTCCAATTGATGCAAGGTTTGTTTCTGATTTTAGTTAACTTCTTAAGATTTAATTTGATATCTTATTTACTGAATTTGGAGATTGTTTGATTATCCTATTGATTGTGAGAAAACAGCCTATTGCAGTAAAGGTTTTTTTTAGCCATATGCTTGGAAAATTGTTGTAACCTCTCTTGTGGTACTAATTGTGTGGAAATGTGGTGTTGGGATGTTGTGTGGACTGTTTTGAATGTTTGAGGATGTTGAATTAAATGATGTATGGTTTGAGATTGACATTGAGTTGGGTTGAGGCTCAAATTGCACGAATATACTTGAAATGGAAGCCCTAACGACTAGGTAGTCTTAATAAGTGTTGATTATTTGGATATTGTGTTGGAATCATAAGCTTAGTGGGCTGCCCGTAAATGTTTTATAACTTCAAAAGTGATCTTGACCATTGCATGTTGACAATTAAGCTTTTCTTGCATCCGAACCCATGTTGATATCATTGCATGTTGAATAATGTTATCACTTGATTGCGTGGACTTTTTAATGAGTTATATGGCCTGTTTTACATGTGTCTCATGGCTGTCCGTTCAATTTCCATATAACTCTGTATGCCTTTCAAGTGAAATTTCCTGTCTTATCGTGTCCTGCTTGTTTATCTGTCAATGTGCAATCCTATAACTGTCCGGAGGCAACCTACTTTGTTGTCTTCCTTCTGTGATATATATTACCTGTCATGAATGTGCATTGCATACAAGGTTGCAACCTTTCCTGTCGGCATGGTAGCGATCACGCACGCCGGGCAGCATCGGGCTTGCCGGTGTTACCGTGACCACCATGGTCCCATTCCCTCTCTCGCTTGGGGGCTAGACTTCCTCGGAGAGTTGGGTCGTAGGCTTTTGGGGTACATCCGGAGTACACCCACCTAGCGTGTTTTGGGGAATGATTTGAAATCGGCCGCAACTTCTGATTCTGAAACTGATCTGAGAGCAAAAGCTCGCCGTATCCTTTTTATTATGTGTATAAGTACTCCCACTTGGATCCTAGAGAACCTCGGGGAGGAAAGACCGGTATTCCTGTTCTGTACTTGTATTTCTGTATTTGTATTTCTGTTGTATTCATATTTGAGAAAGGGATTTTCATAAGTTTAACCGGAAAATGAGTTTCAAAACTTATTTCTCGTTCCCCCTCGCTGAGTTCATAAGGACTCACCCTCTTTTTTCATCTCAGGTGAAGAAGATCAAGAACAGGTACCCGAGGACGATGTGCCTAACGATGATTCCTTGGAGTGATTACCTGTCTTGTGTGCTTTGCGTGATTTTGGCTATTTGTGAACTATGCTACTTGAAGACTATTTCTTTTATGTTGCTCGTTGTTTATTGATGTAAATGACCCCGTTGTAATTTGGGTCTAATTCTGGGATTGTACTATCTATAACCGGACGAACTTTTATTTGGTTGTTTTCTTTCGTTTTCTTAATTAGTAGTTATCATGGGCATTCAAACCACTAGATGAACAATCAACTAAGTTAATTATATCTAATTTCACTTAGGTGCTCATTTGCAAACTAAAGGATAATAGGTACTTGCATGATAGGAAATTGACAAATAAATAGGACACAGTTATCATGTTAGGCTTATTAACCAAACGAGATTTTCAAGGTAAACTAGTTAGCCAATCGGTTGGTGTCAAATAGGAGTCCTTAATGGAATTGGATTAATGATTGGAATAATTGAGGCGTTTAGAGAATTAGGTCAAACCAAAGAGCCCAATTACAGCTGTTATGCTGCCGGTTTACCGAAAAATTTTAGAGTTGAGGCCAAGACGTTAAGTGTTAAATCTTCATGAACGGTTAAGTACGAGACGTGATATGAACATTTAGATCACACCCTAATCTAACCTTCATAGGCCGGGTTGGGGCGTGACATAAGTGTCACGAAACTGATGAAAACAGGTACAGTTGAGCAAGCTTGGTGCCCCCATCATAGAGCTCTCAGAGAGCTTTCCAACGGTATGCTGTACACCGCGTAACTCCTTACGGATCAAAAGTAATGGACACCAGAGCGACGGATACCTGGTCACAAGCCCCACGCCCTCTGTTTGCGGGCCCAGCCTCTACGTGAAGTGAAGTTTTCTTGCCCAAGGTGCCATGTGATTCGGTAATAGAAATGTGATGGACTAGGTTGTCGTCTTTTTCGCAGCTCAAGACGTATGATTCGTGTCGAAAAAACCGCGTAAAAGAAGAAAAGTGTCCCGAAACTAATGAAAACATTGGATTTTGGGTTCCGAAAATAGGCGTAGCCAAGCTGACTTGGTGCCCCCATCTTAGAGCTCTTGGAGAGCTTTCCAACGGTATGCTATGCTCCACGTAACTCCATACGGATCAAAAGTTATGAGTACCGGAGCGACGAATACTTAGTTACAAGGCCCACGCCCTCTGTTTGCGGGCCCAGCCTCTACGTGAAGTGAAATTGTCTTGCCCAAGGTGCCATGGGATTCCGTAATGGAAATATGATGAATTAGGTTGTCATCCTTTTTGCGGCTCATGACGTACGATCCGGGACGGAAAAACTGCGCAAAATAAGAAAAGTGCCCCAAAACTGATGAAAACGTTTGATTTTGGGCTTAGAAACCAAACGCAACCGAGCATGCTCAGTGCCCCTATCGTAGAGCTCTCGGAGAGCTTTCCAACGGTATGCTGTGCGCCGCGTAATTCCTTACAGATCAAAAGTTATGAGCACCGTAGTGACGAATACTTGGTCACAAGCCCCACGACCTCCGTTTGCTGGCCCAGCCACTATGTGAATTGAAGTTGTCTGGCCCAAGATGCCGGGGGATTCGGTAATAGAATTGGGATGGATTAGGTTGTCATCCTTTTCGTGGCTCACGACGCACGATTTGGGAAAGAAAAATTGATTAAAAATTTTGATTTTGGGCTCCGAAAACAGGCGCAGCTGAGCAGGCTTGGTGCCCCCGTCATAGAGCTCTCGGAGTGCTTTCTAACGGTATGCTGTGCGCCGCATAACTCCTTACGGATCAAAAGTTATGGGTACCGGAGCGACGGATACCTGGTCACAAGCCCCACGCCCTCTGTTTGCGGGCCAAGCCTCTACATAAAGTGAAGTTGTCTTGCCCAAGGTACCGTGTGATTCGGTAATAGAAATGTGATGGTTTAGGTTGTCGTCATTTTCGCAGCTCACGACGTACGATCCGGGTCGGAAAAACAGCACAAAAGAAGAAAAGTGTCTTGAAACTAATGAAAACATTCGATTCTGGGCTCCAAAAATTGGCACAACCGAGCAGGCTGGGTGCCCCCATCGTAGAGCTCTCGGAGAGCTTTCCAACAGTATGCTATGCGCCACATAACTCCTTACGGATCAAAAGTTATAGGCACCGGAGCGACGGATACCTGGTCACAAGCCCCACGCCCTCGGTTTGCGAGCCCAGCCTCTACGTGAAGTGAAGTTGTCTTGCCCAAGGTGTGATGGGATTCGATAATAGAAATGTGATAGATTAGGTTTTCATCCTTTTTGCGGCTCACAACATATGAACCGTGACGGAAAAACAGCGCTAAAAAAAGAAAAGTGTAACAAAACTTATGAAAACGTTCGATTTTGGGATCCGAAAATAGGCACAGTTGAGCAGGCTTGTTACCCCCGTCGTAGAGCTCTCGGAGAGCTTTCCAATGGTATGTTGTGCGCAGCGTAACTCCTTACGGATCAAAAGTTATAGGCACCAGAGCAACGAATACCTGGTCACAAGCCCCACCCCCTCGGTTTGAGGACTCTACGTGAAGTGAAGTTGTCTTGCCCAAGGTGCCATGTGATTCGGTTATAGAAATGTGATAGATTAGGTTGTCTTCCTTTTCGTGGCTCACGACATACGATTCTGGACGGAAAAATTGCGCAAAAGAAGATAAGTGTCCCAAAACTGAAGAAAATGTTCAATTGTGGGCTCCAAAAATAGGCGCAGCCGAGCAGGCTGGGTGGCCCCGTCGTAGAGCTCTCGGAGATCTTTCCTACGGTATGCTGTGCGTCGCGTAACGCCTTACGGATCAAAAGTTATGGGCACCGGAGCGACGGATAGCTCGTCACAAGCCCCACGCCCTCTGTTTGCGGGCCTAGCCTCTTCATGAAGTGAAGTTGTCTTGCCCAAGGTGTCGTGTGATTCAGTAATAGAAATGTGATGGACTAGGTTGTCGTCCTTTTTGCGGCTCACGACGTACGATCCAGGACGAAAAAATAGGGCAAAAGAAAAAAAGTGTCCCAAAACTTATGAAAATGTTCAATTTTTGGCTCAGAAAATAGGCGCAACCTAGTAGGCTAGGTGCCCCCACCGTAGAGCTCTCAGAGTGCTTTCCAACGGTATGCTGTGCGCCACGTAACTCCTTACGGAGCAAAAGTTATGGGCACCGGAGCGACGGATACCTGGTCACAAGCCCCACGCCCTCTGTTTGCGGGCCTAGCCTCTACGTGAAGTGAAGTTGTCTTGCCCAAGGTGCCGTGTGATTCGGTAATAGAAATGTGATGGAATAGGATGTCTTTCTTTTCGTGGCTCACGACGTACGATCCAGGACGGAAAAATGGCCTAAAAGAAGAAAAGTGTCCCGAAACTTTTGAAAATGTTCAATTTTAGGCTCAAAAAACACGCGCAGCCTAGCAGGCTAGGTGCCCTCACCGTAGAGCTCTCGGTGCACTTTCTAACGGTATGCTATGCGCCGCGTAACTCCTTATAGATCAAAAGTTAAGGGCACCGGAGTAACGGATACCTGGTCACAAGCCCCATGCCCTCTGTTTGCGTGCCCAGCCTCTACGTGACGTAAAGTTGTCTTGTGCAAGGTGCCGTGGGATTCGGTAATAGAAATGTGATGGATTAGGTTGTCGTCCTTTTTGCGGTTCACGACGTAAGATACGAGACAGAAAAATAGCACAAAAGAAGAAAAGTATCCTGAAACTGATGAAAAAGTTCGATTTTGGGGTACAAAAATAGACGCAGCCGAGCATGCTTATTGCCCCCACCGTAGAGCTCTCGGAGAGCTTTCCAACGGTATGTTGTGCACTGCGTAACTCCTTACGGATCAAAAGTTATGAGCACCGAAGCGACGGATGCCTGGTCACAAGCCCCACGCCCTCTGTTTGCGGGACCAGCCTCTACGTGAAGTGAAGTTGTCTTGCCCAAGGTGTCATGGGATTCGGTAATAGAATTGTGATGGATTAGCTTGTCGTCCTTTTCGCGGCTCACGACGTACTATACGGTATGAAAAAACTGTGCAAAAGAAGATAAATGTCCCGAAACTCATGAAAACAGGTATAGCCGAGCAAGCTTGGTGCCCCCGTCGTAGAGCTCTCAGAGAGCTTTCCAATGGTATGCTGTGCACCATGTAACTCCTTACTAATCAAGAGTTATGGGCACCGGAGCGACGGATTCCTGGTCACAAGCCCTACGCCATCTGTTTGCGGGCCCAGCCTCTACATCAAGTGAAGTTGTCTTGCCCAAGGTGTCGTGTGATTCGGTAATAAAAATGTGATGGACTAGGTTGTCGTCCTTTTCGCTGTTCACGACGTACGATCCGGGTCGGAAAAACTGCACAAAAGAAGAAAAGTGTCCCAAAACTAATGAAAACATTAGATTTTGGGCTCCGAAAATAGGTACAGTTGAGCAGGCTTGGTGCCCCCGTCGTAGAGCTCTCAGAGAGCTTTCCAACGGTATGCTATGCGCCGCGTAACTCCTTACGGATCAAAAGTTATAGGCACCGAAGTGACGGATACCTAGTCACAAGCCCCACGCCCCCGGTTTGCAGGCCCAGCCAATACGTGAAATGAAGTTGTCTTGCCCAAGGTGCCATGTGATTCGATAATAGAAATGTGATAGATTAGGTTGTCGTCCTTTTCGTGGCTCATAACGTACGATCTGGGACGTAAAAATAGCGCAAAAGAATAAAAGTGTAGCAAAACTTATGAAAACGTTCGATTTTGGGCTCCAAAAATAGGAACAGCCAAGTAGGCTTGGTGCTCCCATCGTAGAGCTCTCGAAGAGCTATCCAACGGTATTCTGTGCGCCGCGTAACTCCTTACAGACCAAAAGTTATGGGCACCGGAGCGACGGATGCCTGGTCACAAGCCCTACGCCCTTGGTTTGAGGGCCCAGCTTCTACGTGAAGTGAAGTTGTCTTGCCCAAGGTACCATGTCATTCGGTAATAGAAATGTGATGGATTAGGTTGTCGTCCTTTTCGCGGCTCACGACGTACGATTCGGGTCGCAAAAGCAGCGCCAAAGAAGAAAAGTGTTTCGAAACTAATGAAAACATTCGATTTTGGGCTCCGAAAATAGGCGCAGCCGAGCAGGCTTGGTGCCCCCGTCGTAGAGCTCTCAGAGAGCTTTGCAACGGTATGCTATGTGCCGCATAACTCCTTACTGATCAAAAGTTATAGGCACCGGAGCGACGGATACCTGGTCACAAGCCCCATGCCCTCGGTTTGCTTGCCCAGCCTCTACGTGAAGTGAAGTTGCCTTGCCCAATGTATCATACGATTCGATAATAGAAATGTGATAGATTAAGTTGTCGTGCTTTTTTAGGCTCACGACGTTCGATTCGGGACGGAAAAACAGCGCAAAAGAAGAAAAGTGTAGCAAAACTTATGAAAACGTTCAATTTTGGGCTCCGAAAACAGGCACAGCCAAGCAGGCTTGGTGCCTCACTAGTAGAGCATTCGGAGAGCTTTCCAACGATATACTATGCGCCGCGTAACTCCTTACGGATCAAAAGTTATGGGCACCGGAGCGACGGATACCTGGTCACAAGTCCAACACCCTCTGTTTGCGGCCCCAGCCTCTACGTGAAGTGAAGTTGTCTTGCCCAAGGTACCGTGTTATACAGTAATAGAAATGTGATGGATTAGTTGTCGTCCTTTTCGCGGCTCACGACGTACGATTCGGGTCGAAAATATAGTGCAAAAGAAGATAAGTGTCCCAAAACTAATGAAAACATTCGATTTTAGGTTCAAAAAATAGGCGCAGCTAAGCAAGCTTGGTGCCCCGGTCGTAGACCTCTTGGAGAGCTTTCCAACGGTATGCTATGCGCCGCGTAACTCCTTACGGATCAAAAGTTATAGGCACCGGAACGACAGATACCTGGTCACAAGCCCCACGCCCTCGTTTTACGGGCCCAGCCTCTACATGAAGTGAAGTTGTCTTGCCCAAGGTGCCATGGGATTCGATAATAGAAATATGATGGATTAGGTTGTCATCCTTTTCGCGGCTCACGACGTACGATCCGGGACGGAAAAACTACTCAAAAGATTCTAAGTATCCCGAAACTAAAGAAAACGTTCAATTTTGGGCTCCGAAAATTGGTACAGCCTAGCAGGCTTGGTGCCCCCGTCGTAGAGCTCTCGGAGAGCTTTCTAATTGTATGCTATGCACCGCGTAAGTCCTTATAGATCAAAAGTTATGGGCACCAGAGCGACGGATACCTGGTCACAAGTCCCATGCCCTCTGTTTGCGAGCCCAGCCTCTACGTGAAGTAAAGTTGTCTTGCCCAAGGTGTTGTGTGATACGGTAATAGAAATGTAATGGACTAGGTCGTCGTCCTTTTTGCGGCTCACGACGTATGATCCGGGTCGGAAAAAAAATGCAAAAGAAGAAAAGTGTAGTGAAACTTTTGAAAACGTTCGATTTTCAGCTCCAAAAACAGGTGCAGCTGAGTAGGCTTGCTGCCCCTATCGTAGGGCTCTCGAAGAGCTTTCCAACGGTATGTTGTACACCGCGTAACTCCTTATGGATCAATAGCTATAGGCACCGGAGCGACGGATACCTGGTCACAAGCACCAAGCCCTCGGTTTGAGGGCCCAGCCTCTACGTGAAGTGAAGTTGTCTTGCCCAATGTGCCATGGGATTCGGTAATAAAAATGTGATGGATTAGGTTGTCGTCCATTTCGCGGCTCACGACGTACAATCCGGAATGGAAATATATCGTAAAAGAAGAAAATCGTCCCAAAACTGATGAAAACATTCGATTTTGGGCTCCGAACATAGGTGTAGGCGAGCAGGCTTGTTGCCCCCATCGTAGAGCTCTCGGAGAGCTTTCTAACGGTATGGAGTGAGCCCCGTAACTCCTTACGGATCAAAAGTTATGGGCACCGGAGCGACAGATACGTAGTCACAAGCACCACGCCCTCGTTTTGAGGGCCCAGCCTCTACGTGAAGTGAAGTTGTCTTGCCCAATGTGCCATGGGATTCGGTAATAAAAATGTGATGGATTAGGTTGTCGTCTTTTTCGATCCTAACGACGTACAATCAAGGACGGAAAAATATCGTAAAGGAAGAAAAGTATCCCAAAACTGATGAAAACATTCGATTTTAGGCTCTGAAAATAGGCGTAGCCGAGCAGGCTTGTTGCCCCCGTCGTAGAGCTCTCGGAAAGCTTTCTAATGGTATGGTGTGAGCCGTGTAACTCCTTACGGATCAAAAGTTATGGGCACCGGAGCGACAGGTACCTGGTCACAAGCCCCACGCCCTCGGTTTGAGTGCCCAGCCTCTACATGAAGTGAAGTTGTCTTGCCCAATGTGCCGTGGGATTCGGTAATAAAAATGTGATGAATTAGGTTGTCGTCCTTTTCGCAGCTCACAACGTACGATCCGCGACGAAAAAACTGTGCAAAAGAAGAAAAGTATCCTGAAACTGATGAAAACGTTCGATTTTGGGCTCCCAAAATAGGCGCAACTGAGCAAGCTTGGTGCTCCCATCGTAGAGCTCTCGGAGAGCTTTCCAACTGTATGTTGTATGCCGCGTAACTCCTTACGGATCAAAAGTTATGAGCACCGGAGCGATGGATACCTGGTCACAAGCCCCACGCCCTCTGTTTGCGGGCCCAGCCTCTACGTGAAGTGAAGTTGTCTTGCCCAAGGTGTCGTCGAATTCGGTAATATAAATGTGATGGATTAGGTTGTCGTCCTTTTCGCGGCTCACGACGTACAATACGGGATGAAAAAACTGTGCAAAAGAAGATAAGTGTCCCAAAACTGATGAAAATAGGTACAGCCGAGCAAGCTTGGTGCCCCCGTCGTAGAGCTCTCAGAGAGCTTTCCAACGGTATGTTGTGCACCATGTAACTCCTTACAGATAAAAAGTTATAAGCACCGGAGCGGCGGATACCTGGTCACAATTCCCACGCCCACTGTTTACGGGCCCAGCCTCTACATGAAGTGAAGTTGTCTTGTCCAAAGTGCCATGGGATTCGATAATAGAAATGTGATAGATTAGGTTGTCGTCCTTTTCGTGGCTCATGACGTACGATACGGGACGTAAAAATATCGCAAAAGAAGAAAAGTGTAGCGAAACTTATGAAAACGTTCGATTTTGGGCTCCAAAAACAGGAACAGCCGAGTAGGCTTGGTTCTCCCATCGTAGAGCTCTCGAAGAGCTTTGCAATGGTATATTGTGCGCCGCATAACTCCTTACGGACCAAGAGTTATGGCCACCGGAGCGACGAATACCTGGTCACAAGCCCTACGCCCTTGGTTTGAGGGCCCAGCCTCTACGTGAAGTGAAGTTGTCTTGCCCAAGGTGCCATGTCATTCGGTAATAGAAATGTGATGGATTAGGTTGTCATCCTTTTCGCGGATCACGACGTACGATCCAGGTTAGAAAAATAGTGCAAAAGAAGAAAAGTGTCCCGAAATTAATGAAAACTTTCAATTTTGGGATCCGAAAATAGGCGCAGCTGAGCAAGCTTGGTGCCCCCGTCGTAGAGCTCTTGGAGAGCTTTCCAACGGTATACTATGCGCCGCGTAACTCCTTACGGATCAAAAGTTATAGGCACCACAGCGGCGGATACCTGGTCACAAGCCCCACACCCTCGGTTTACGGGCCTAACCTCTATGTGAAGTGAAGTTGTCTTGCCCAAGGTGCCATGGGATTCGATAATATAAATGTGATAGATTAGGTTGTCGCCCTTTTCGCGGCTAACGACGTACGATCCCGGATGGAATAACACCGCAAAAGAAGAAAAGTGTAGCAAAACTTATGAAAACTTTCAATTTTTGGATCCGAAAATAGGCGCAGCCGAGCAGGCTTGATACCCCCATTGTAGAGCTCTCAGAGAGCTTTACAACGGTATGCTGTGCACAGCGTAACTCCTTACGGATCAAAAGTTATTGGCACCGTAGCGACGGATACCTGGTCACAAGCCCCACACTTTCGGTTTGTCTAGCCCAGCCTCTACGTGAAGTGAAGTTGTCTTGCCCAAGGTACCGTGTGATTCGATAATAGTAATGTGATAGATTAGGTTGTCGTCCTTTTTGTGGCTCACAGTGTACGATCCGGGACAGAAAAACTGCGTAAAAGAAGAAAATAGTCCCGAAACAGATGAAAATGTTTAATTTAGGGATCCAAAAATAGGCGCAGCGGAGCAGGCTTGGTGCCCCTATCGTAGAGCTCTCGGAGAGCTTCCAACGATATGTTGTGCGTCGCCTAACTCAATACGGATCAAAAGTTATGGGCACCGGAGCGACCGATACCTTGTCACAAGCCCCACGCCCTCTGTTTACAGTCCCAGCCTCTACGTGAAGTGAAGTTGTCTTGCCCAAGGTACCGTGTGATTCGGTAATAGAAATGTGATGGATTAGGTTGTCATCCTTTTCGCGACTCACGACGAACGATCCGGGTGGGAAAAACAGCACAAAAGAAGAAAAGTGTCCCAAAACTTTTGAAAATGTTCGGTTTTAGGCTCCGAAAACAAGCGCAACGGAGCAGGCTAGGGGCCCCCATCGTAGAACTCTCAAAGTGCTTTCCAACGGTAAGCTGTGCGCATTGTGACTCCTTACGGAGCAAAAGTTATGGGTATTGGAGCGACGGATACCTGGTCACAAGCCCCATGTCCTCTTTCTGCAGGCCCAGCCTCTACGTGAAGTGAAGTTGTCTTGCCCAAGGTGTCGTGTGATTCAGTAATAGAAATGTGATTGAATAGGATGTCATCCTTTTCATAGCTCACGACGTACGATCCTGGACGGAAAAACAACGTAAAAGATGAAAAGTGTCCCAAAACTTATGAACATGTTCCATTTAGAGCTTCGAAAACAGGCCCAGCTGAGTAGGCTAGGTGCCACCATCGTAGAGCCCTCAGAGAGCTTTCCAAATGTATTCTGTGTGTCTTGTAACTCCTTACGGATCAAAAGTTAAGGGCACCGGAGCAACGAATACCTGGTCACATGCCCCACGCCCTCTGTTCGTGGGCCTAGCCTCTACGTGAAGTGAAGTTGTCCTGCACAAGGAGCCCTGGGATTCGGTAATAGAATTGTGATAGATTAGGTGGTCGTCCTTTTCGCGGCTCATGACGTACAATCCAGGTCAGAAAAAATAATGTAAAAGAAGAAAAGTGTCCCGAAACAAATCAAAACATTCGATTTTGGTCTCTAAAAACAGGAGCAGCCGAGCAAACTTTGTGCCCCCGTCGTAGAGCTCTCGAAGAGCTTTCCAACGGTATGCTATGCCCCGCGTAACTCCTTACGGATCAAAAGTTATAGGCACCGGAGCGACGGATACCTAGTCACAAGCCCCACGCCCTCGGTTTGCAGGCCCAGCCTCTATTTGAAGTGAAGTTGTCTTGCCTAAGGTGCCATGGGATTCGATAATAGAAATGTGATAGATTAGGTTGTCTTCCTTTTCGCGCCTCACGAAGTACGATCCGGGATGAAAAAATAGCGCAAAAGAAGAAAAATGTAGCAAAACTTATGAAAACATTCAATTTTGGGCTCCGAAAATAGGCGCAGCATAGCAGGCTTGCTACCCCTATCGTAGAGCTCTCGGAGAGCTTTCCAACGGTTTGCTATGTGCCGCGTAACTCCTTACGGATCAAAAGTTATGGGCACCGGAGCGACGGATACCTGGTCACAAGCCCCACGCCCTCGGTTTGTGGGCCCAGCCTCTACGTGAAGTGAAGTTGTCTTGCCCAAGGTGCCATATGATTCGGTAATAGAAATGTGATATATTAGGTTGTCGTCCTTTTCGTGGCTCACGACGTACGATCTGGGATGGAAAAATTACGCAAAAGACGATAAGTGTCCCGAAACTGATGAAAACGTTCGATTTTTGGCTCCGAAAATAGGCACAGTTGTGCAGGCTGGGTGCCCCCATCGTAGAACTCTCGGAGAGCATTCCAATGGTATGCTGTGCGTCGCGTAACTCCTTATGGATCAAAAGTTATGGGCATCAGAGCGACGGATACCTAGTCACAAGCCCCACGCCCTCTATTTCCGGGCCCAGCCTCTACGTGAAGTGAAGTTGTCTTACCCAAGGTGCCATGGGATTCGATAATAGAAATGTGATGGAATAGGATGTCGTCCTTTTCGCGGCTCACGACGTACAATACGGGACGAAAAAATAGTGCAAAAGAAGAAAAGTGTCCAGAAACTGATGAAAATGTTCAATTTTAGGCTCCAAAAATAGGGGCAGCCGAGCATCTTGGTGCCTCCGTCGTAAAGCTCTCGGAGAGCTTTCCAACGGGATGCAGTGCGCCGAGTAACTCTTCACGGATCAAAAGTTATAGGCACCAGAGCGACGGATACCTAGTTACAAGCCCTACGCCCTCGTTTTGCGGGCCCAGCCTCTACGTGAAGTGAAGTTGTCTTGCCCAAGGTGCCATGGGATTCGATAATAGAAATGTGATAGATTAGGTTGTCGTCCATTTTGTGGCTAATGACGTACGATTCGGGACGAAAAAACACCGCAAAAGAAGAAAAGTGTAGCGAAACTTATGAAAATGATCTATTTTGGGCTCTGAAAACAGGCGCAACCGAGCAAGCTTCCTACCCCCGTCGTAGAGCTCTTCGAAAGCTTTCCAACGGTATGTTGTGCGCGGCGTAACTCCATACGGAACAAAAGTTATAGGCACCGGAGCGACGGATACCTGGTCACAAGCCCCATGCCCTCGGTTTGAGCCCAGCCTCTACGTGAAGTGAAGTTGTCTTGCCCAATGTGCCGTGTGATTCGGTAATAGAAATGTGATGGATTAGGTTGTCGTCCTTTTCGCGGCTCACGACGTACGATTCGGGTCGGAAAAACAGCGCAAAAGAAGAAAAGTATCCCGAAACTAATGAAAACATTCAATTTTGGGCTCCAAAAACAGGCGCAGCCTAGCAAGCGTGGTGCCCCCGTCGCAGAGCTCTCAGAGAGCTTTCTAACGGTTTGCTATACGCCGCGTAACTCCTTACTGATCAAAAGTTATTGGCACTAGAGCGACGGATAGATGGTCACAAGCCCCACGCCCTCGGTTTGCTAGCCCAGCCTCTACGTGAAGTGAAGTTGTCTTGCCCAATGTGTCATGCGATTCGATAATATAAATGTCATAGATTATGTTGTCGTCCTTTTCACGGCTCACGACATATGATCCGGGACAGAAAAACAGCGCAAAAGAATAAAAGTATAGCGAAACTTATGAAAATGTTCAATTTTGGACTCCGAACCGAGGCACAGCCGAGCAGGCATGGTGCCCCCGTCGTAGAGCTTTCGAAGAGCTTTCCAACGGTATGCTGTGTGTCACGCAACTCCATACGGATCAAAAGTTATGGGCACCGGAGCGAATGATACATGGTCACAAGCCCCACGCCCTCTGTTTGCGGGCCCAGCCTCTACGTGAAGTGAAGTTATCTTGCCCAAGGTACCGTGTTATACGATAATATAAATGTGATGGATTAGGTTGTCGTCCTTTTTGCGACTCACGACGTACGATCCGGGTCGAAAAAACAGTGCAAAAGAAGAAAAGTGTCCCGAAACTAATAAAAACATTCAATTTTTAGCTCCGAAAACAAGCGCGGCCGAGCAAATAGGGTGCCCCCGTCTTAGAGCTCTCGGAGAGCTTTCCAATGGTATGCGATGCACCGCGTAACTCCTAACGGATCAAACGTTATGGGCACCGAAGCGACGGATACCTGGTCAGAAGCCCCACGCCGTCTGTTTGTGGGCCCAACCTCTACGTGGAGTGAAGTTTTCTTGCCCACGGTGCCATGTGATTCGGTAATAGAAATGTGATGGATTACGTTGTCGTCCTTATCGCGGCTCACAAAGTACGATCCGGGTCGAAAAAACATTGCAAAAGATTAAAAGTGTCCCGAAACTAATGAAAACATTCAATTTTGGGATTTGAAAACAGGCGCAACCAAGCAGGCTGGGTGTCCCCATTGTAGAGCACTCGGGGATATTTCCAACGGTATGCTATGTGCCGCGTAACTCCTTACGGATCAAAAGTTATAGGCACCGGAGCGACAGATACCTGGTCACAAGCCCCACACCCTCGTTTTACGGGCTCAGCCTCTACGTGAAGTGAAGTTGTCTTGCCCAAGGTGCCATGGGATTCGGTAATAGAAATGTGATGGATTAGGTTGTCGTCCTTTTTGCGGCTCACGACGTACGATCCGGGACGGAAAAACTGCGTAAAAGATTATAAGTGTCCCGAAACTGAAAAAAAACATTCAATTTTGGACTCCGAAAATAGGCACAGCCGAGCAGGCTTGGTCCCTCCGTCGTAGAGCTCTCGAAGAGCTTTCCAATGGTATGCTATGCGCCGCATAACTCCTTACAGATCAAAAGTTATGGGCACCGGAGCGACGGATACCTGGTCACAAGCCCTACGCCTCCTGTTTGTGGGCCCAGCCTCTACGTGAAGTGAAGTTGTATTGCCCAAGGTACCGTGTGATTCGGTAATAGAAATGTGATGGATTAGGTCGTCGTCCTTTTCGTGGCTCACGACGTACGATCCGGGACGAAAAAACAGCGCAAAAGAAGAAAGGTGTAGTGAAACTTATGAAAACGTTTGATTTTTAGCTCCAAAAATAGGTGCAGCTGAGCAAGCTTGCTGCCTCTGTCGTAGGGCTCTCGAAGGGCTTTCGAACGGTATACTGTGCACCGTGTAACTCCTTACGGATCAAAAGTTATTGGCAACGGAGCGACGGATACCTGGTCACAAGCCCCACGCCTTCGGTTTGAGGACCCAGCCTCTACGTGAAATGCAGTTGTCTTGCCCAAGGTGTCGTGTGATTCGGTAATAGAAATGTGATGGATTAGGTCGTCGTCCTTTTAGCGGCTCACGACATACGATCCGGGTCGGAAAAACAGCGCAAAAGAAGAAAAGTGTCCCAAAACTAATGAAAACATTTGATTTTGGGCTCCGTAAACAGGCGCAGCCGAGCAGGCTTGGTGCCCCCGACGTAAAGCTCTAGGAGCGCTTTCCAATAGTATGTTGTGCGCCGCGTAACTCTTTACAGATCAAAAGTTATAGGCACCAAAGCAAGGGATACCTGGTTATACGCCCCACGCCCTCGGTTTGCGGGGCTAGCCTCTACGTGAAATGAAGTTGTCTTGCTCAAGGTGCCATGGGATTCGATAATAGAAATGTGATAGATTAGGATGTCGTCCTTTTCGCGGCTTACGACGTACGATCCGTGACGGAAAAATAACGCAAAAGAAGAAAAGTGTAGTGAAACTTATGAAAACGTTCAATTTTTGGCTCCAAAAATAGGTACAGCTAAGCAGGCTTGCTGCCCCTGTCGTTGGGCTCTCGAAGGGCTTTCGAACGGTATGCAGTGCACCACGTAACTCCTTACGGATCAAAAGTTATAGGCACCGGAGCGACGGATACCTGGTCACAAGCCGCACACCCTCGGTTTGAGGGCCCAGTCTCTACGTGAAGTGAAGTTGTCTTGCCCAATGTGGCATGGGATTCGGTAATAAAATTGTGATGGATTAGGTTGTCGTCCTTTTCGCACCTCACGACCTACAATTCGGGAAGGAAAAATGTCGCAAAAGAAGAAAAGTATCCCAAAATGGATGAAAACATTCGATTTTGGGCTACGAAAATAGGCGTAGCCCAGCAGGCTTGTTGCCCCCGTCGTAGAGCTCTCGGAGAGCTTTCTAACGGTATGGTGTGAACCGCATAACTCCTTACAGATCAAAAGTTATGGGCACCGGAGCGACAGATACCTGGTCACAAGCCCCACGCCCTCGATTTGAGGGCCCAGCCTCTACGTGAAGTGAAGTTGTCTAGCCCAATGTGCCGTGGGATTCGATAATAAAAATGAGATGGATTAGGTTGTCGTCCTTTTCAGAGCTCACTACGAACGATCCGGGATGGAAAAACTGTGCAAAAGAATAAAAGTATCCTGAAACTGATGAAAACGTTCGATTTTGGTCTCCGAAAATAGGCGCAGCCGAGCAAGCTTGGTGCTCCCATCGTAGAGCTCTCGGAGAGCTTTCCAACTATATGTTGTACGCCGCGTAACTCCTTATTGATCAAAAGTTATGAGCACAAGAGCGATGGATACCTGGTCACAAGCGCCACGCCCTATGTTTGCGGGCCCAGCCTCTACGTGAAGTGAAGTTGTCTTGCCCAAGGTGTCATCGGATTCGGTAATAGAAATGTGATGGATTAAGTTGTCGTCCTTTTCGTGGCTCACGACGTACTATACGGGATGAAAAAACTGCGCAAAAGAAGATAAGTGTCCCGAAACTGATGAAAACAGGCATAATCGAGCAAGCTTGGTGCCCCCGTCGTAGAGCTCTCAGAGAGCTTTCCAACGGTATGCTATGCACTGTGTAACTTCCTACAAATCAAAAGTTATGGGCACCGGAGCGACGGATACCTGGTCACAAGCCCCACGCCCTCTTTTTGCGGGCCCAGCCTCTACATGAAGTGAAGTTGTCTTGCCCAAGGTGTCGTGTGATTCGGTAATAGAAATATGATGGACTAGGTTGTCGTCCTTTTCGCTGCTCACGACGTACGATTCGGGTCAAAAAAACCGCACAAAAGAAGAAAAGTGTCATGAAACTAATGAAAACATTCGATTTTCGGCTCCGAAAATTGGCGCAGCTAAGCAGGCTTGGTGCCCCCATTGTAGAGCTCTTAGAGAGCTTTCCAACGGTATGCTATGCGCCGCATAACTCCTTACGGATCAAAAGTTATAGGCACCGGAGCGACAGATACCTGGTCATAAGCCTCACGCCCTCGGTTTGCGGGCCCAGCCTCTACGTGAAGTGAAGTTGTCTTGCCCAAGGTGCCATGGGATTCGATAATAAAAATGTGATAGATTAGGTTGTCGCCCTTTTTGTGGCTCATGACGTACGATCCGGGACGTAAAAATAGCGCAAAAGAAGACAAGTGTAGCGAAACTTATGAAAACATTCGATTTTGGACTACAAAAACAGGAAGAGTAGAGTAGGTTTGGTTCTCCCATCGTAGAGCTCTCGAAGAGCTTTGCAACGGTTTGCTGTGTGCCGCGTAACTCCTTACGGACAAAAAGTAATGGGCACCGGAGCGACGAATACCTGGTCACAAGCCCTACGCCCTTGGTTTGAGGGCCCAGCCTCTACGTGAAGTGAAGTTGTCTTGCCCAAGGTGATGTGTCATTCAGTAATAGAAATGTGATGGATTAGGTTGTCGTCCTTTTCAAGGCTCACGACGTACGATCCAGGTCGGGAAAATAGTGCAAAAGAAGAAAAGTGTCCCGAAACTAACGAAAACATTCAATTTTGGGCTTCAAAAACAGGGGCCGCTGAGCAAGCTTGGTGCCCCCGTCGTAGAGCTCTTGGAGAGCTATCCAACGGTATGCTATGCGCCTCGTAACTCCTTACGGATCAAAGGTTATAGGCACCGGAGCGACGGATACCTGGTCACTAGCCCCACGCCCTCAGTTTACGGCCCCAGCCTCTACGTGAAGTGAAGTTGTCTTGCCCAAGGTGCCATGGGATTCGATAATAAAAATGTGATGGATTAGGTTTTCGTCCTTTTCGCGGCTCACGACGTACGATCCGGGACAGAAAAACTGCGCAAAAGAATATAAGTGTCCCGAAACTGAAGAAAACATTCAATTTTGGTCTCTGAAAATAGGCACAGCCGAGCAAGGTTGGTGCCCCTATCGTAGAGCTCTCGGAGAGCTTTCCAATGGTATGCTATGCGCCGCGTAACTCCTTATAGATCAAAAGTTATGGGCACCGGAGCGACGGATACCTGGTCATAAGCCCCACGCCCTCTGTTTGCGGACCCAGCCTCTACGTGAAGTGATGTTGTCTTGCACATGGTGCCTTGTGATTCGGTAATAGAAATGTGATGGATTAGGTTGTCGTCATTTTTGCGGCTCACGACGTGCGATCTGGGTCGGAAAAATAGCGCAAAAGAAGAAAAGTGTCCCAAAACTAATGAAAATATTCAATTTTGGGCTCTGAAAACAGGCGTAGCGGAGCAGGCTTAGTGCCCCCATCGTAGAGCTCTGGGAGAGCTTTCCAACGGTATGCTATGCACCGCGTAACTCCTTACGGATCAAAAGTTATAGGCACCGGAGCGACCTATACCTGGTCACAGGCCCTACGCCCTCAGTTTGCGGGCCCAGCCTCTACATGATGTGAAGTTGTCTTGCCCAAGGTGCCATGGGATTCGATAATAGAAATGTGATAGATTAAGTTGTCGTCCTTTTCGCGGCTCACGACATACGATCCGGGATGGAATAACAGCGCAAAAGAATAATAGTGTAGCGAAACTTATGAAAACTTTCGATTTTGGGATCCGAAAACAGGCGCAGCTGAGCAGGCTTGCTACCCCCATCGTAGAGCTCTCGGAGTGCTTTACAACGGTATGCTGTGCACCGCGTAACTCCTTACGGATCAAAAGTTATAGGCACCGAATACCTAGTCATAAGCCTCACGCCCTCGGTTTGAGGGCCCAGCCTCTATGTGAAGTGAAGTTGTCTTGCCCAAGGTACCGTGTGATTCGATAATAAAAATGTGATAGATTAGGTTGTCGTCCTTTTTGTGGCTCATGACGTACGATCCGGGACGGAAAAATAGCACAAAAGAAGAAAAGTGTAGCGAAACTTATGAAAACTTTCGATTTTGGGATCCAAAAACAAACGCAGCCGAGCAGGCTTGAGACCCCCATTGTAGAGCTCTCAGAGAACTTTACAACGGTATGTTGTGCACAGCGTAACTCCTTACGGATCAAAAGTTATTGGCACCAGAGCGACGGATACCTGGTCACAAGCCCTATGCCCTCAGTTTTTTGGGCCCAGCCTCTACGTGAAGTGAAGTTGTCTTACCTAAGATACTGTGTGATTCGATAATAGAAATGTGATAGATTAGGTTGTCGTCCTTTTTGTGGCTCACGGCGTACGTTCCGGGACAAAAAAACTGCGTAAAAGAAGAATAGTGTCCCGAAACAGATGAAAATGTTTAATCTAGGGGTCCGAAAATAGGCGCAGCTGAGCAAGCTTCGTGCCTCCATCGTAGAGCTCTCGGAGAGCTTTCCAACGATATGTTGTGCGTCGCGTAACTCCATACGGATCAAAAGTTATGGGCACCGGAGCGACGGATACCTTGTCACAAGCCCCACGCCCTCTATTTACTAGCCCAGCCTGTACGTGAAGTGAAGTTGTCTTGCCCAAGGTACTGTGTGATTCGATAATAGAAATGTGATGGATTAGGTTGTCATCCTTTTCGCGGCTCACGACGAACGATCCGGGTGGGAAAAATAACGCAAAAGAAAAAAAGTGTCCCAAAACTATTGAAAATGTTCGATTTTAGGCTCCGAAAAGAAGCGCAACCGAGCAGGATAGGGGCCCCCATCGCAGAACTCTCAGAGTGCTTTCCAACAGTAAGCTGTGTGCATTGTAACTCCTTACGGAGCAAAAGTTATGGGCTCCGGAGTGACGGATACCTGGTCACAAACCCCATGCCCTCTGTCTGCGGGCCTAGCCTCTACGTGAAGTGAAGTTGTCTTGCCCAAGGTGCCGTGTGATTCGGTAATAGAAATGTGATTGAATAGGATGTCGTCCTTTTCACAGCTCACGACGTACAATCCGGGAAGGAAAAACAGCGTAAAAGAAGAAAAGTGTCCCAAAACTTATGAACATGTTCCATTTAGAGCTCCGAAAATAGGCCCAGCCGAGTAGGCTAGGTGCCGCCATCATAGAGCCCTGAGAGAGCTTTCCAACTGTATGCTGTGTGTCGCATAACTCTTTACGGATCAAAAGTTAATGGCACTGGAGCAACGGATACCTAGTCACAAGCCCCACGCCCTCTGTTTGTGGGCCTAGCCTCTACGTGAAGTGAAGTTGTCCTGCACAAGGAGCCCTAGGATTCGGTAATAGAATTGTGATGGATTAGGTTGTCGTCCTTTTCGCGGCTCACGACGTACGATCCGGGTTTGAAAAATAGTGCAAAAGAAGAAAAGTGTCCCGAAACTAATCAAAACATTCGATTTTGGGCTCTAAAAACAAGCGCAGCCAAGCAAGCTTGGTGCCCCCATCGTAGAGCTCTCGGAGAGCTTTCCAACGGTATGCTATGCCCCGCGTAACTCCTTACGGATCAAAAGTTATAGGCACCGGAGCGACGGATGCCTAGTTACAAGCCCCACGCCCTCGGTTTGCGGGCCCAGCCTCTACGTGAAGTAAAGTAGTCTTGCCCAAGGTGCCATGGGATTCGATAATAGAAATGTGATAGATTAGGTTGTCGTCCTTTTCGCGGCTCACGAAGTACTATCTAGGACAAAAAAATAGTGCAAAAGTAGAAAAATATAGCAAAACTTATGAAAACATTCGATTTTGGGCTCCGAAAATAGGCGCAGCATAGCAGGCTTGCTACCCCCATCGTAGAGCTCTCAGAGAGCTTTCCAACGGTTTGCTGTGCGCCGCATAACTCCTTAAAGATCAAAAGTTATGGGCACCGGAGCGACAGATACCTGGTCACAAGCCCCACGCCCTCGGTTTGAGGGCCCAGCCTCTACGTGAAGTGAAGTTGTCTTGCCCAAGGTGTCGTTTGATTCAGTAACAGAAATGTGATAAATTAGGTTGTCGTCCTTTTCGTGGCTCACGACGTACGATCCGGGATGGAAAAACTGCGCAAAAGTAGATAAGTGTCCCGAAACTAATAAAAACATTCAATTTTGGGCTCTGAAAACTGGCGCAGTTGTGCAGGCTGGGTGCCTTCATCGTAGAGCTCTCGGAGAGCTTTACAATGGTATGCTGTGCGCTGCGTAACTCCTTACGGATCAAAAGTTATGGGCACCGGAGCGACGGATACCTTGTCACAAGCCCCACGCCCTCTGTTTGCGAGCCCAGCCTCTACGTGAAGTGAAGT
The DNA here is from genome assembly GCA_037974665.1 of Ehretia macrophylla. Lineage (NCBI taxonomy): Eukaryota > Viridiplantae > Streptophyta > Magnoliopsida > Boraginales > Ehretiaceae > Ehretia > Ehretia macrophylla. The sequence continues at coordinate 50,617,682 of CM075770.1, forward strand.
TATCTTGCCCTTGGTACCGTGTGATTTGTTAATAGAAATGTGATGGATTAGGTTGTCGTCCTTTTCGTGGCTCACGATGTATGATCCGGGAAGGAAAAATAGCGCAAAAAAAGAAAATTATCCCAAAACTTATGAAAATGTTAGATTTTAGGGTCCAAAAATAGGCGCAACCGAGCAGGCAAGGTGCCCCCATCGTAGAGCTCTCAGAGTGCTCTCCAATGGTATGTTGTGCACCGCGTAACTCCATACGGAGCAAAAGTTATGGGCACCGGAGCGACGGATACCTGGTCACAAGCCCCACGCCCTCTGTTTGCGGGCCCAGCCTCTATGTGTAGTGAAGTTGTCTTACCCAAGGTGCCATGGGATTCGATAATAGAAATGTGATGGAATAGGATGTCGTCCTTTTCATGGCTCACGACGTACGATCCGAGATGAAAAAATAACGTAAAAGAAGAAAAGTGTCTCAAAATTGATGAAAATGTTCGATTTTAGTCTCAGAAAATAGGCGCAGCCAAGCAGACTAGGTGCCCTCGTCGTAGAGCTCTCAGAGAGCTTTGCAACGGTATATTGTGCGCCGCATAACTCCTTACGGATCAAAAGTTAAGGGCACTAGAGCAACGGATACTTGGTCACAAGTCCTACGCCCACTGTTTGCGAGCCCAGCCTCTACATGAAGTGAAGTTGTCTTGCACAAGGTACCATGGGTTTTGGTAATAGAAATGTGATGGATTAGGTTGTCGTCCTTTTCGCGGCTCACGATGTACGATACAGGACGAAAAAACTGCGCAAAACAAGAAAAATGTCCCGAAACTGAAGAAAATGTTCAATTTTGGACTCCAAAAATAGGGGCAGCCGAGCATGCTTGGTGCCCCCGTCATAAAGCTCTCGGAGAGCTTCCCAACTGTATGTTGTGCACCGCGTAACTCTTTACGGATCAAAAGTTATAGGCACCGGAGCGATGGATACCTGGTTAAAAGCCCTACGCCCTCGGTTTGCGGGCCCAGCCTCTACGTGAAGTGAAGTTCTCTTGCCCAAGGTGCCATGGGATTTGATAATAGAAATGTGATATATTAGGTTGTCGTCCATTTTGTGGCTCATGACGTACGATTCGGGACAAAACAACAGCGCAAAAGAAGAAAAGTATAGCGAAACTGATGAAAACGATCTATTTTGGGCCCCCAAAATAGGCGCAACCTAGCAAGCTTGCTGCCCCCGTCGTAGAGCTCTCCTAAAGCTTTCAAACGGTATGATGTGCGCGGCATAACTCTTTACGGATCAAAAGTTATAGGCACCGGAGCGACGGATACCTGGTCATAAGCCCCATGCCCTCGGTTTGAGCCCAGTCTCTACGTTAAGTGAAGTTGTCTTGCCCAATGTACCGTGTGATTTGGTAATAGAAATGTGATGGATTAGGTTGTCGTCCATTTCGCGGCTCACGACGTACGATCCGGGTCAGAAAAACAACACAAAATAAGAAAAGTGTCCTGAAACTAATGAAAATATTCAATTTTGGGCTCCAAAAACAGGCGTAGCCGAGCAGGCTTGGTGCCCCCGTCGCGGAGCTCTAGGAGAGCTTTCCAACGGTATGCTATGCGCCGCATAACTCATTACTGATCAAAAGTTATTGGCACCAGAGCGACGGATACATGGTCACAAGCCCCACGCCCTCGGTTTGCTGGCCCAGCCTCTATGTGAAGTGAAGTTGTCTTGCCCAATGTGTCATACGATTCGATAATATAAATTTCATAGATTAGGTTGTCGTCCTTTTTGCGGCTCACGACGTACGATCCAAGACGGAAAAACAGTGCAAAAGAAGTAAAGTGTAGCGAAACTTATGAAAATGTTCGATTTTGGGCTCCGAACCTGGGCACAACCAAAGTAGGTTTGGTGCTTCCGTCATAGAGCTTTAGGAGAGCTTTCCAACAGTATGTTGTGTGCCGCGTAACCCCTTACGGATCAAAAGTTATGGGCACCGGAGCGAATGATACATGGTCACAAGCCCCACTCCCTCTGTTTGCGGGCCCAACCTCTACGTGAAGTGAAGTTGTCTTGCCCAAGGTAGCGTGTTATATGGTAATAGAAATGTGATGGATTAGGTTGTCGTCCTTTTCGCGACTCACGACGTACGCTCCGGGTTGGAAAAACAGTGCAACAGAAGAAAAGTGTCCCGAAACTAATGAAAACATTCAATTTTGGGCTCCAAAAACAAGCAGCGCCGAGCAGGCAAGGTGCCCCCGTCGTAGAGCTCTCGAAGAGCTTTCCAATGGTATGCTATGCGCCGCGTAACTCCTTACAGATCAAACGTTATGGGCACCGGAGCGACGGATACCTGGTCACACACCCCACTCCGTCTGTTTGCGGGCCCAGCCTCTACGTGAAGTGAAGTTGTCTTACCCACGGTGCCATGTGATTCGGTAATTGAAATGTGATGGATTACGTTGTCGTCCATTTCGTGGCTCACGACGTACGATCTGTGTCGTAAAAACACTGGAATAGAAGAAAAATGTCCTGAAACTAATGAAAACATTCGATTTTGGGCTCCGAAAATAGGCACAGCAGAGCAGGCTTGGTGCCCCCGTCGTAGAGCTCTCGGAGAGCTTTCCAACGGTATGCTATGCGTCGTGTAACTCCTTACTGATCAAAAGTTATAGGCACCGGAGCGACAAATACCTAGTCACAAGCCCCACGCCCTCGGTTTACGGGTCCAACCTCTACGTGAAGTGAAGTTGTCTATCTCAAAGTGTCATTCGATTCGATAATAGAATTGTGATAGATTAGGTTGTCGTCCTTTTTGCGGCTCACGACGTACGATCTGGGATGGAAAAACAGCGCAAAAGAAGAAAAGTATAGCGAAACTTATGAAAACGTTCGATTTTGGGCTCTGAAAATAGGCACAGCTGAGCAGGCTTGGTGCCCCCGGTGTAAAGCTTTCGGAGAGCTTTCCAACGGTATGCTGTGCGTCACGTAACTCCTAACGGATCAAAAGTTATGGGCACCGGAGCGACGAATACCTGGTCACAAGCCCCACGCCCTCTGTTTGCGGGCCTAGCCTCTATGTGCAGTGAAGTTGTCTTGCCCAATGTGTCATGCGATTCGAAAATAGAAATGTGATAGTTTAGGTTGTCTTCCTTTTCGCGGCTCACGACGCACGATCCGGGACGAAAAAACAACACAAAATAAGAAAAGTATAGCGAAACTTATGAAAACGTTCGATTTTGGGCTCCGAAAACAGGCACAGCCGACCAGACTTGGTACCCCCGTTGTAGAGCTTTTAGAGAGCTTTCCAACGGTATGTTGTGCGCCACATAACTCCTTACGGATCAAAAGTTATGGGCACCGGAGCGATGGATACCTGGTCATAAGCCCCACGCCCTCTGTTTGCGTACCCAGCCTCTACGTGAAGTGAAGTTGTCTTGCCCAAGGTGCTATGGGATTCGGTAATAGAAATGTGATGGATTAGGTTGTCGTCCTTTTCGCGGCTCACGACGTACGATCCGGGACGAAAAAACTACGCAAAAAAAGATAAGTGTCCTGAAACTGATGAAAATGTTCAATTTTGGGCTCCGAAAATAGGCACAGCCGAGCAGGCTTGGTGCCCCCGTCGTAGAGCTGTCGAAGAGCTTTCCAATGATATGCTATGCGCCGTGTAACTCCTTACGGATCAAACGTTATGGGCACCGGAGCGACGGATACCTGGTCACAAGCCCCACGCCCTCTGTTTGCTGGCCCAGCCTCTACGTGAAGTGAAGTTGTCTTGCCCATGGTGCCATGTGATTCGGTAATAGAAATGTGATGGATTACGTTGTCGTCCTTTTCGCGGCTCACGACGTAGGATCCGGGTCGAAAAAACAGTGCAAAAGAAGAAAAGTATCCCGAAACTAATGAAATATGAGGCTTGACCTCGATTTACGTGCGATACCTCGTTTCGTGTGCCTAACCTAGATTTGCATGCCTTGACCTAGATTTAAGAATCGTGTTTTATTTTGTGTGCCTTGCATTGAATTACGTGCATTCCTTTAGGGTTACATGCATTTACTTGAGAAACATGCATTCGTCTCGTAATTCGTGCCTTGTCTCGTAGTGCGTGTTTTAAACCTAGGAAAGCGTGCCCACACGTTAATCAAGAAAGCATCTTACACGAAGCACTAGATCATTAATTAATCCTACAAATCCCACTAACTAATATTAAAATGCTAAGTTATTGCACTAGAAGACGAAATTGCACCAAACGCTAGATATTCTTTATTCTTTATTCTTTGCATGTCCCAAATACACAATAAAATAAGCTTTGAACAAGACAAAAAATTCAGATTTGAGCACATCTTTGGCCGACCACTAGGAGCTTTGTGCATGCAATTTAATTTCAAATTCTACTCCTAAACATTCTATGACAATTCTATGACACAAAGCAATAAAAAAAATTAGCTCAAAACCCTCCTCAAAGCTCCATATTCTTGACACAAGCTCCATGCCCATACTAGATAATTCAAAATGCTTCTTGAAGACACAAAAGTCTGAAATTTACATGCTCAAGGACGACACAAGCATCTATGCCCATCAAGCTTTCATTTTCTTTCATTTTCCTTCATTTCCTCTCACTCCTCTCTCATTTCTTCTCTCTCTCTCGGCATTGGCTGAGTTTCTACACTCCATAGCTTATCTTCATCACTCCATGGTTCATCAAGGCATGCAAGAAGCTAGGGAGCTTGACTAAGCAAGCTAGGTTGCAAGAAACACACATGCAAGCTCTTTGAACCCCATTTCGGCTTAGGTGAGTTTGCTAGCTTCCATTTCTTTTCTTCTTGTTCTAACCACATGCACCTACTAAGAACTTGGTTACTAAGCTAGGAAATTAGAGAAAATCGAGTGGTGTCTCGGTTAAGCAAGGAAAAGAGTCAATCTTGTGCAACCATCAAGAGTCTTGTGCATCTTCTTGTTGTTTTGCTAAGGTGAGGGCTAAAACTTCTTGAAAATCTTTCAAAAAACCACATGCATGCCTTAAATGTCTATCTTTACTTCTGTACTTGAGATATATGTGTGTTCATGAGCTTTTATAAACATGCATGGCAAGATTCTTGGCTAGAATGTGATGATGGATGAAATCGTGTATGTGACAGCCTTCTGTCTTGTTGGTACGAGGTGATTTTTGCTAGGTAAAAGATGTTGTAAATTTGTGAAAATTGGTAGGTAACTAGTTTTTCCCGTTCTGAACACTTTTCGCAGAAATAGGCCAAAGCTAATATTGACTCTAAGGTCCTCAAAATGACTAATTATCAAAATGTGTCCAAATTTGGAAAGTCTGGAAAAATGAAGCAGGTTTTGGCAGATTCACTGACCTTGTAGAACAAACCAGTTTAAACTCAGTAAATGACATCCAAAATGCATGAAATTTATTGTGCTGCTATATTTTTCAGTTCTGGACATTTTTGTCAGAAATGGACCAAGGCTAAATCTGACCCTAAGGCCCTAAAAAACGACAAGCATTGAAATGTGTGCAAATCTGGACAGTTTTGTGTAGTCTCACTGTTTTGTCTATAACTCTTGAACCCGAACTCCAAATGATGCGAGGTTTGTTTCTGAATTTAGTTCACTCCTTAAGCTTTAATTTGACATCTTGTTCACTAGAATTGGAGATTGTTTGGTTTTCTTAATTATTGTGAGAAAACAGTCCATTGCAGTGAGGGTTTCACCTATTGATATGCTTAGAAAAATTAATGTAGCTTCCCTTGTTGTGTTAAATGCTTGGGATTGTGGCATTTGGATGTTGTGTGGACTGTTTTGAATGCTTGAGGGTGTTGGAATTAATCAATGCATGGCTTTAGCTTAATTACGAGATGACTTGGGGTTTAATCGCACGGGTAAGCACGAATTGAAACCCTAGTAACTAGGTAAACTTGCTAAGTGTTGATCCTTTGGATATTGTGTCTGATTATGTGTTTAGTAGGCTGCCCGTAGTTGCCCTCATAGCCCTAAACATGATTTCGATGATTACGTGTTGATAAGTAGGCTTTTCTTGCACCCGGTCCCACGTAGATGTCATTGCATGATGAATAATCTTATTGTTTGATTACGTGAACTTTGAAATGAGTTATATGACTTGATTTACATGCGTTACATGGCTACCCGTTTAATTTTCATATAACTCCATGTGCTTTTAAAGTGAATTTACTTGTCATATCGTGCCTCGCGTGTTTAACTGTCAATGTGCAATCTTATGATTGCTCGGAGGCAACCTACTTTGTTGTCCTCCAAATGTGATATATTAAATGTCATAAATGTGCATTGCATACAAGGTTGCAACCTTTCATTCTGGCGTGGTAGCGTTCACGCACACCGGGCGGCATCGGGCTTGCCGGTGCAACCGTGACTACCATTGTCTAATTTCCTCTCTCGCTTGGGGGCTAGACTTCCTCGGAGAGTTGGGTCGTAGAATTTCGGGGTATATCCGGAGTACACCCATTTGGCGTGATAAGGGGATGATTTGAAGTCGGCCGCAACAACTGATACTGGAAACGAACCGAGTGCAAAAGCTCATCATATCCTTTTCACTATGTGTATAAGTACTCTCCCTTGGTTCCTAGAGGACCTCAGGGAGGAAAGACGGGTAATTGAGTTCTTCTACTGTTATATTACATTATGTACTTACTTGTGATATATGTCATGTTTGCAAAAGGGTTTTCATAAGTTGAACCGAAAATGAGTTTCAAAACCTATTTCTCGTTCCCCCTCGCTGAGTTCATAAGGACTCACCCTCTTTATCATCTCAGGTGAAGAATACCAAGAACAGGTACCTGAGGATGACGTGCCTAACGATGATTCCTTGGAATGATTGCTTGCCCTACGTGCCTTTCTTGATTATGGCCATTTGTGAACACTATGTTGCTTGGAGACTATTTCATTTCTTATGATGCTTGTATTTGTAATGTAAAAGACCCCCGTTGTAATTTGGGGTCTAATTTTGGCTTGTACTGATAATAACTAGATAGACACTACTATGGTCGTTTTGCTATCGTTACTGGCTAGTATCTATCATAGGATTTATGAAGTATCAGGTAAGGATTAAGTAAAATGAACCTATCCAATCTTAATAAGGTACTCATTGTTAAGCTAAGATCAACAGGTACTTTTATAACGAGGATTAACAAACAAACGGGACATAGTATCATGCTAGGTTATTAATCAAACGAGACTTCGAGATAACTAGTAGGCGTTTCGATTGATGGAAAATAGTAATCTTAGTTGGAAATGAAATTTGAGGCGTTTAGAGAACTAGGTCAAACTAAAGAGCCCAATTACAGCCGTTATGCTGCTGGTTTTTTGAAAAAATTGTGAAGTCTAGGCTAAACGTTAAGTGTTAAACTTTCATGAATGATTGAGCACAAGACATGACTTGAATGTTTAGATCACACCCTATTCTAACCTTTATAAGACGGGTTGGGTCGTGACATAAAAATATTCGATTTTGGGAGTGAGGCGCAGCCGAGAAGGCTGGGTGTCCTCGTCGTAGAGCACTCAGAGAGCTTTCCAACGATATGCTATGCCCCGCATAACTCGTTACGGATCAAAAGTTATAGGCACCGGAGCGACGGATACCTGGTCACAAGCCCCACACCCTCGTTTTACGGGCCCAGCCTCTATGCGAAGTGAAGTTATCTTGCCCAAGGTGCCATGGGATTCGGTAATAGAAATGTGATTGATTAGGTTGTCGTCCTTTTCGCGGCTCACAACGTACGATCCGGGACAGAAAAACTACGGAAAAGAAGATAAGTGTCCCGAAACTGATGAAAATGTTCAATTTTGAGCTCAAAAAATAGGTACAGCCGATCAAGCATGGTGCCCTCGTTGTAGAGCTCTCGGAGAGCTTTCCAATGATATGCTATGCGCCGCGTAACTCCTTACGGATCAAACGTTATGGGCACCGGAGCGACGGATGCCTGGTCACAAGCCCCACGCCCTCTATTTGCTGGCCCAGCCTCTACGTGAAGTGAAGTTGTCTTGCCCACGGTGCCAAGTGATTCGGTAATAGAAATGTGATAGATTAAATTGTCGTCCTTTTCGCGGCTCACGACGTACGATCCGGGTCAGAAAAATAGTGCAAAAGAAGAAAAATGTCCCAAAACTAATGAAAACATTCGATTTTGGGCTCCGAAAATAGGCGCAGCTGAGCAGGCTAGGTGCCCCCATCGTAGAGCACTCGGAGAGCTTTCCAACGGTATGCTATGCACTGCGTAACTCCTTACGGATCAAAAGTTATAGGCACCGAAGCGACGGATACTTGGTCACAAGCCCTACGCCCTCGGTTTACGGGCCCAGCCTCTATGTGCAGTGAAGTTGTCTTGCCCAATGTGTCATGCGATTCAAAAATAAAAATGTGATAGATTAGGTTGTCATCCTTTTCGCGGCTCACGACGCACGATCCGGGACGAAAAAACAACACAAAATAAGAAAAGTATAGCGAAACTTATGAAAACGTTCAATTTTGGTCTTCGAAAACAGGCACAGCCAACCAGACTTGGTGCCCCCGTTGTAGAGCTTTCAGAGAGCTTTCCAACGGTATGTTGTGCGCCACGTAACTCCTTACGGATCAAAAGTTATGGGCACCGGAGCGACGGATACCTGGTCATAAGCCCCACGTCCTCTGTTTGCGTACCCAGCCTCTACGTGAAGTGAAGTTGTCTTGCCCAATGTGTCATGCGATTCGATAATAGAAATGTGATAGATTAGGTTGTCGTCTTTTTCGCGGCTCACGACGTAGGATCTGAGATGAAAAAATATCATAAAAGAAGAAAAGTGTTTCGAAATTGATGAAAATGTTCGATTTTAGTCTCAGAAAATAGGCGTAGCCAAGCAGGCTAGGTGCCCTCGTCGTAGAACTCTCAGAGAGCTTTCCAACGATATGCTGTGTGCCGCGTAACTCCTTACAGATCAAAAGTTAAGGGCACCGGAGCAACGGATACCTCGTCACAAGTCCTACGCCCACTGTTTGCGGGCCCAACCTCTACGTGAAGTGAAGTTGTCTTGCGCAAGGTACTGTGGGATTCGGTAATAGAAATGTGATGGATTAGGTTGTCGTCCTTTTCGCGGCTCACGACGTACGATCCGGGACGGAAAAACTACGCAAAAAAAGATAAGTGTCCTGAAACCGATGAAAATGTTCAATTTTGGGCTCCGAAAATAGGCACAGCCGAGCAGGCTTGGTGCCCCCGTCGTAGAGCTGTCGAAGAGCTTTCCAATGATATGCTATGCGCCGTGTAACTCCTTACGGATCAAACGTTATGGGCATCGGAGCGACGGATACCTGGTCACGACGTACGATACGGGACAGAAAAATTGCACAAAAGAATAAAAGTGTCCCAAAACTGATGAAAATGTTCAAATTTGGGCTCCAAAAGTAGAGGCAGGTGAGCATGCTTGGTGCCCCCGTAGTAGAGCTCTCGGGGAGCTTTCCAACGGTATGCTGTACGCCGCGTAACGCTTTACGGATCGAAAGTTATAGGCACCGGAGCGACGGATACCTTGTTACAAGCCTTATGCCCTCTGTTTGCCGGCCCAGCCTCTACGTGAAGTAAAGTTGTCTTGCCCACGGTGCCATGTGATTCGGTAATAGAAATGTGATGGATTATATTGTCGTCCTTTTCACGACTCATGACGTACGATCCTGGCCAGAAAAATAGCGCAAAAGAAGAAAAGTGTCCCGAAACTAATGAAAACATTCGATTTTGGGCTCCGAAAATAGGCGGAGCCAAGCAAGCTGGGTGCCCCTGTTGTAGAGCACTCGGAGAGCTTTTCAACGGTATGATATACGCCGCGTAACTCTTTACGGATCAAAAGTTATAGGCACCGGAGCGACGAATACCTGGTCACAAGCCCCACTCCCTCGGTTTACGGGCCCAGCCTCTACGTGAAGTGAAGTTGTCTAGCCCAATGTGTCATGTGATTCGATAATAGAAATATGATAGATTAGGTTGTCGTCCTTTTCGCGGCTCACGACGTACGATCCGGGATAGAAAAACAGCGCAAAAGAAGAAAAGTATAGCGAAACTTATGAAAAAGTTTGATTTTGGCCTCCTAAAATAGGCACAACCGAGCAGGCTTGGTGCCCCTGTCGTAGAGCACTCGGAGAGCTTTCCAACACTATGCTATGCGCCACGTAACTCCTTACGGATGAAAAGTTATAGACACCGGAGCGACAGATACCTGGTAACAAGCCCCACGCCCTCGGTTTACGGGCCCAGCCTCTATGTGAAATGAAGTTGTCTTGCCCAATGTGTCATGCAATTCGATAATAGAAATGTGATAGATTAGGTTGTCGTCCTTTTAACGGCTCACGACGTACGATTCGGGACGGAAAAACAGCGCAAAAGAAGAAAAGTATAGCAAAACTTATGAAAACGTTCGATTTTGGGCTCCGAAAATAGGCACAGCCAAGCAGGCTTGGTGCCCCCGTTGTAGAGCTTTCGGAAAGCTTTCCAACGGTATGTTGTGCGCCACGTAACTCCTTACGGATCAAAAGTTATGGGCACCGGAGCGACGGATACCTGGTCATAAGCCCCACGCCCTCTATTTGCAGGCCCAGTCTCTACGTGAAGTGAAGCTGTCTTGCCCAAGGTGCCATGGGATTCGATAATAGAAATGTGATAGATTAGGTTGTCGTCCTTTTCGCCGCTCATGACGTGTGATCCGGGAAGGAAAAATAGCACAAAAGAAGAAAAGTGTCCCAAAACTTTTGAAAATGTTCGATTTTAGGCTTCGAAAATAGGCCCAACCGAGCAGGCTAGGTGCTCCCATCGTAGAGCTCTTAGAGTGCTTTCCAATGGTATATTGTGCGCCGCGTAACTTCTTACGGGGCAAAAGTTATGGGCACTGGAGCGACGGATACATGGTCACAAGCCCCACGCCCTCTGTTTGTGGGCCCAGTCTCTATGTGAAGTGATGTTGTCTTGCCCAAGGTGCTATGTGATTCGTTAATAGAAATGTAATGGATTAGGTTGTCGTCCTTTTCGCGGCACACGACGTATGATCCGAGAAGGAAAAATAGCGTAAAAGAAAAAAAGTGTCCCAAAACTTATGAAAATGTTCGATTTTAGGATCCGAAATTAGGCGCAACTGAGTAGGCTAGGTGTCCCCATCGTAGAGCTCTCAGAGTGCTTTCCAATGGTATGTTGTGCGCTGCGTAACTCCTTACGGAGCAAAAGTTATGGGCACCAGAGCGACGGATACCTGGTCATAAGCCCCACGCCCTCTGTTTGCGGGCCCAGCCTCTACGTGAAGTGAAGTTTTCTTGCCCATGGTGCCATGGGATTCGATAATAGAAATGTGATGGAATAGGATGTCGTCCTTTTCGCGGCTTACGACGTACGATCCGAGACGGAAAAACAACGTAAAAGAAGAAAAGTGTCTTAAAATTGATGAAAATGTTTGATTTTAGTCTCAGAAAATAGGCATAGCTGAGCAGGCTAGGTGCCTTATCGTAGAGCTCTCAGAGAGCTTTCCAACGGTATGCTGTGCGCCGTGTAACTCCTTACGGATCAAAAGTTAAGGGCACCGGAGCAACGAATACCTGGTCACAAGTCTTACGCCCTCTGTTTGCGGGCCTAGCCTCTACGTGAAGTGAAGTTGTCTTGCGCAAGGTACTGTGGGATTCCATAATAGAATTGTGATGGATTAGGTTGTCGTCCTTTTCGTGGCTCACGACGTACGATACGGGACGGGGAAACAGCACAAAAGAAGTAAAATGTCCCGAAACTGATGAAAATGTTCAATTCTGGGCTCCAAAAGTAGGGGCAGCCGAGCATGCTTGGTGCCCCCGTCATAGAGCTCTCAGAGAGCTTTCCAACGGTATGTTGTGCGCCGCGTAACTCCTTACGGATCAAAAGTTATAAGTACCGGAGCTACGGATACCTGGTCATAAGCCCCACCCCCTCGGTTTACGGGCCCAGCCTCTACGTGAAGTGAAGTTGTCTTGCCCAATGTGCTGTAAGATTCGGTAATAAAAATGTGATGGATTAGGTTGTCGTCCTTTTCCCGGCTCACAACGTACGATCCGGGACGGAAAAACATCGTAAAAGAAGAAAAGTGTCCCAAAACTGATGAAAACGTTCGATTTTGGGCTCCAAAAACAAGCGCAGTTGAGCAGGTTTGCTACCCCCATCGTAGAGCTCTCAGAGAGCTTTACAACGGTATGATGTACGCCGCGTAACTTCTTACGGATCAAAAGTTATAGGCACTGGAGTGACGGATACCTGGTCACAAGCCCCACGCCCTCGGTTTGAGGGCCCAGCCTCTACGTGAAGTGAAGTTGTCTTGCCCAAGGTACCATGTGATTTGATAATAGAAATGTGATAGATTAGGCTGTCGTCCTTTTTGTGGCTCACGACGTACAATCCGGGACGAAAAAACTGCGCAAAAGAAGATAAGTGTCCCGAAACTTATGAAAATGTTCAATTTTTGGCTTCGAAAATAGGCGCAGCTGAGTAGGCTGGGTGCCCCTGTCGTAGAGCTCTCGGAAAGCTTTCCAACGGTATGTTGTGTGCCGCGTAACTCCTTACGGATCAAACGTTATGGGCACCGGAGACGAATACCTTGTCACAAGCCCCACGCCCTCTGTTTGCGGGCCCAGCCTCTACGTGAAGTGAAGTTGTCTTGCCCAAGGTTCCGTGTGAGTCGGTAATAGAAATGTGATGGAATAGGATGTCGTCCTTTTCGTGGCTCACGACGTACGATCCGGGACCCAAAAAGATCGTAAAAGAAGAAAAGTGTCTCGAAATTGATGAAAATATTCGATTTTAGGCTCTGAAAATAAGCGCAGCCGAACAGGATAGGTGCCCTCGTCGTAGAGCTTTCAGAGAGCTTTCCAACGGTATGTTGTGCGCCACGTAACTCCTTACGGCTCAAAAGATAAGGGCACTGGATCAACGGATACCTGGTCACAAGCCCAACGCCCTCTGTTTGCATGCCCAACTTCTACGTGAAGTGAAGTTGTCTTGCGCAAGGTGCCGTGGGATTCGGTAATAGAAATGTTATGGATTAGGTTGTCGTCCTTTTCAAGACTCACGACGTACGATATGGGACGGAAAAACAGTGCCAAAGAAGAAAAGTGTCCCAAAACTGATGAAAATATTCGATTTTGGGCTCCAAAAACAGGCGTAGCTATCACGCCCCAACCCGGCCTATAAAGGTCAGACTAGGGTGTGATCTAAACATTCAAGTCCTTTCAAGTACTTAATCATTGAAGGAGGTTTAGCACTTCACGTTTTATCCTAGACTCCAAAATTTTTCCAGAAAACCGGCAGCATAACGGCTATAATTGGGCCCTTTGGTTTGACCTAGTTCTCTAAACACCTCAAAATTTATCATCTCAATTTCATTTCCAACTAAGATTACTATTTTACCATCAATTGAATTGCCTATTGGTTATTTCGACGTCCCGTTTGATTTATAACCTAGCATGATACTATGTCTCGTTTGTTTGTTTGACCTCGTTTCAAAATATACCTGTTTAAGATTGGATAAATTCATTTACTTAGTCCTTACTAATGCATCATAACCTATGATAATACTAGTGGTAATAAAAGCATAACGATCATAGTAATGTCTAGTATCAGTCTACTTAATACAAGTACAAACCAAAATTAGACCCCAAATTACAACAGGTGTCTTTTACATTAGCAATAACAAACAACATAAAATAAATAGTCTTCAAGTAGCACAAAGTTCAAAAGTAGCCATATTCTAGCAAGCAAACAATGACAGGCAATCACTCCAGGGGTTCATCATTAGGTACATTGTCCTCGGGTACTTGTACCTGTTCTTCTTCACCTGTGATGAAAAAGAGGGTGAGTCCTTATGAACTCAGCAAGGGGGAAACGAGAAATATGTTTTGAAACTCATTTTCCGGTTCAATTATGAAAACTCCTTTTGAAAACATGTCACGCATTACAAATAATAAGGTACACAAGTATATGAAACAAATCGAGTAATAGATACATTTACCAATCATTTCAAGGATACGGTGAGTATTTGCTCTCAATTTCAATTCCGATACAATTGTTGTGGCCGACTTCAATAATCCCCTTATCGCTCCCAATTGGGTGTACTCCGGATGTACCCCGAAACCTACGACCCAACTCTCCGAGGGTGGAATGCCAAGCGAGAGAGGGAATTGGACCATGGTAGTCAAGGGAGCACCGGCAAGCCCTATGCCGCCCGGCGTTCGTGAAACGCTACCATGCCACAATGAAAGGTTGCAACCTCGTATGCAATGCACATTTATAACATTTAACATATCACATTAGGAGGACAACAAAGTAGGTCGCCTCCGGGCAGTTATAAGATCGCACGTTGTCAAGTAATCAAACAAGGCACGATAAGACAAATAATTTCACTTGAAAAGCATATGGAGTCATATGAACATTAAACGGGCAGCCATGTAACACATGCAAGTCAAGCCATATAACTCATTTCGAAGTTCACGTAATCAAGTGATACGAATATTCAACATGCAACAACATTTACGTGGGTTCGGTTGCAAGAGAAGCTTATTTGACAACATGCAATGGTCAAAATCACATTTGAAGTTATAAGACATTTACGGGCAGCCCACTAAGCATATAATTTCCACACAATATCCAAATAATCAACACTTAGCAAAACTACCTAGTCATTAGGGTTTCCATTTCGTGTATATTCGTGCAATTGAGCCTAAACCCAACTCAAAGTCAATCTCAAACCATGCATCATTTAATTCAACATCCTCAAACATTCAAAACAGTCCACACAACATCCCGAAGCTACAATCCCAAGCATTTAATTCAACAAGAGAAGCCACAACAATTTTTCTAAGCATAATACTAAGTGAAACCCTTACTGCAATAGGCTATTTTCTCACAATCAGTAGGATAATCAAACAATCTCCAAATCCAGTGAATAAGATGTCAAATTAAATCTTAAGAAGTTAACAAAAATCAAAAATAAACCTTGCATCAATTGGAGTTCGGGATCATTAGATATAGCCGAAACAGTGGAATAGCACAAAACTGTCCAGATTTGCACACTATTCCGAAATTGACGTTTTTGAGGTCCCTAGGGTCAGTTTTAGCCTTGGTCCATTTCTGACAAAATTTTCCAGAACTGAAAAATATAGAAGCACACCAATTTTCATGCATTTTAGACATCATTTACTAAGTCAAATATGGTTCGTTCCACAAGGTCAGTGCATCTGCCAAAACCAGCTTCATTTTTCCAGATTTCCAGATTTGGACACATTTTAAAGATTTGTTATTTTGAGGACCTTAGAGCCAAACTTAGCTTCGGCCTATTTCTGGGAAAAATGTTCAAAACTATCCAAAATAGTCACATACCAATTTTCAAGCATTTTCAACATCATTTTCCTAGCTAAACTTACCTCGAACAGACTGGTCAGAGAGCTGTCAACAATTTCGACTTCTCCTAGCATCATTTTCAAGCCAAGATCTTGCCATGCATGGTTGTTTAAGCTTATGAACAACCATATAGCTCAAGTACATAAGAAAATACACACATTTATGAGCATGCATGTGAATTTTTGAAGAGTTTTCAAAAGGTTTTAACCCTTACCCTAGAAATCAACCAAAAGATGCTCAAAAACCTTGTTGAAGCTCAAATCTTCTCCTTTCCTTTGCCTAGCCGAAATCCCAACTAGCTTTTCTATATTTTTCCTAGCTTAGTGATCAATCTCTTAGCACATGCATGAGGTTAGAACATGAAGAAAAGAAATGGATGCCAAGAAGCTTACCTAGGCCGAATGGAGTCTTCAATGCACATGCAAGTGTGATTTTCCACTTCTTAGCTAGCTCGGTTGAAGTCTTTTGCTTGTGGCTTGCTTGGTTTAGCTATGGTGTGAAGAAGAGAAGCTATGGACATGAAGAACTCAGCCAAGGCCGAGAATGAGAGAGGAAAATTGAGAGAGAAGTGAGAGAAATTAGAGGAAAAGAGAGAATATGACAAAGTGATGGCTTTGCAATTTCTTTGAGGTTGTGGTCGGCCTTGGGCAGTCCAAATTCAGCATTTGTGTCTTCAATGTGCAATTTTGAAATTCCTAGGATGGGCAAGGATGATGTGACCGAAAATAGTGTGCAAATGGTAGGTTTTTTGAGCAATTTTTTAAGCATTTGTGTCATAGAATGTCTAAGCATGCATAGTTGATTATAAAATTGTTCAAACCTTGTGCAAAAACCATGGTATGGTCGGCCAATGCTAGCTTCAAGTCTGAATTTTTTGTCAACTTTGATCATTAATTAATTGCATCTTGAAAGTGCAAAAAGAATAAGGAATAAAGAATGAAGAATGCTTAGTGTTTGGTGCATTTTTTGTCTTCTAGTGAGTTGAATTAAGATTATTATATTGATAGTGAATTTTGTAGGATTGTTTAATAGTCTAGTGCTCCGTGAAAGATGCTTTCTTGATTAGCGTGAAGGCACATTTTCCTAGGTCTAGGGCACGCACTACGAGACAGGACACGAACTACGAGATGAACGCACGTCTTTCAAGTAAATGCACGCAATCCTAAATGAATGCACGTAATTCAATGCATGGCACATAAAATGAATACAATTCTTAAACCTAGGTCATGGCACGCTAATCTAGGTTAGGGCACACGAAGCGAGGTTTCGTACCCAAATCGGGGTCGGGCCTCATAGCAGCCGAGCATTCTTGGTGCCCCTGTCGTAGAGCTCTCGCAAAGCTTTCCAACGGTATGCTGTGCTATGTGTATCTCCTTACGGATCAAAAGTTATGGGCACTAAAGCGACGGATACCTGGTCACAAGCCCCACGCACATGGTGTGAGGGCCCATCCTCTACGTGAAGTGAAGTTGTCTTGCCCAATGTGCCGTGGGATTCGGTAATAAAAATGTGATGGATTAGGCTGTCATCCTTTTTGCGGCTCACGACGTACGATACGGGACGGAAAAACAGCGCAAAAGAAGAAAAATGTCCCAAAATTGATGAAAATGTTCGATTTTGGGCTCCGAAAATAGGAGCAGCCGAGCAGGCTTGCTGCCCCCATCGTAGAGCTCTCGTAGAGCTTTCCAACGGTATGCTGTGGGCCGTGTAACTCCTTACAGATCAAAAGTTATGGGCATCGGAGCGATGGATACCTGGTCACAAGCCCCATGCCCTCTGTTTATGGGCCCAGCCTCTAAGTGAAGTGAAGTTGTCTTGCCCAAGGTGTCATGGGATTCGGTAATAGAAATGTGATGGATTAGGTTGTCGTCCTTTTCACGGCTCACGATGTACGATCCGGGACGTAAAAATTACGCAAAAGAAGATAAATGTCCTGAAACTGATGAAAATGTTCTATTTTGGGCTCCGAAAATAGGCACAGCCGAGTAGGCTTGGAGACCTTGTCGTAGAACTCTCAGAGAGCTTTCCAACGGTATGTTGTGCGACGCGTAACTTTTTACGAATCAAAAGTAATGGGTACCGGAGCGACGGATACCTGGTTACAAGCCCTACGCCCTCTGTTTGTTGGCCCAGCATCTATGTGAAGTTAAGTTGTCTTGCCCAAGGTGCCGTGTGATTCGATAATAAAAATGTGATAGATTAGGTTGTCGTCCTTTTCGCAGCTCACGACGTATGATCCGGGTCAGAAAAACAGCGCAATAGAATAAAAGGGTCCCGAAACTAATGAAAACAATCGATTTTGGGCTCCGAAAATAGGAGCAGCCAAGCAAGCTTGGGGCTCCCGTCGTAGAGCTCTCGGAAAGCTTTCCAACGGTATGTTGTGCGCCACGTAACTCTTTACGGATCAATAGTTATAGGCACCGGAGCGACGGATATCTGGTTACAAGCCCCACGCCCTCGGTTTACAGGCCCAACTTCTACGTGAAGTGAAGTTTTCTTGCCCATGGTACCATGGGATTCGATAATAGAAATGTGATGGAATAGGATGTCGTCCTTTTCGCGGCTCACGACATACGATCCGGGACGAAAAAACAGCGCAAAAAAAGAAAAGTGTAGCGAAACTTATGAAAACGTTCGATTTTGGGCTCCAAAAATAGGCGCTGCATAGCTGGCTTGTGCTCTCGTCGTAGAGCTCTCGGAGAGCTTTCGAACGGTATACTATGCACCACGTAACTCCTTACGGATCAAAAGTTATAGGCACCGGAGCGATGCATACCTGGTCACAAGCCCCACACCCTCGGTTTGCGGGCCCAGCCTCTACGTGAAATGAAGTTGTCTTGTCCAATGTGCCATGGGATTCAGTAATAAAAATGTGATGGATTAGGTTGTCGTCCCTTTCGCAGCTCACGGCGTACGATCCGGGACATAAAAATAGCGCAAAAGAAGAAAAGTATTCCAAAACAGATGAGAACGTTCGATTTTGGGCTCTGAAAATAGGTGCAGCCGAGCAGGCTTGGTGCCCCCGTCATAGAGCTCTCGGAGAGTTTTCCAACGGTACACTGTGCAACACGTAACTCCTTACGAATCAAAAGTTATAGGCACCGGAGCGACGGATACTGGGTCACAAGCCCCACGCCCTAGGTTTGAGGGCCCAGCCTCTACGTGAAGTGAAGTTGTCTTGCCCAAGGTATCGTGTGATTCGATAATAGATATGTGATAGATTAGGTTGTTGTCCTTTTTGTGGCTCACGACGTACGATCCGGGATAAAAAAACAGCGCAAAAGAAGATAAGTGTCCTGAAACTGATGAAAATGTTCAATTTTGGGCTCCAAAAATAGGCACAGTTGAGCAGGCTGGGTGTCCCCGTCGTAGAGCTCTTGGAGACCTTTCCAACGATATGCTATGCGCCGCGTAACTCCTTACAGATAAACGTTATGGGCACCAGAGACGGATACCTTGTCACAAGCCCCACGCCCTTTGTTTGCGGGCCCAGCCTCTACGTGAAGTGAAGTTGTCTTGCCCAAGGTACCGTGTGATTCGATAATAGAAATGTGATAAATTAGGTTGTCGTCCTTTTTTAGGCTCACGACGTACGATCCGGGACGGAAAAACTTTGCAAAAGAAGATAAGTGTCCCGAAACTGATGAAAATGTTCAATTTTGGGCTCCGAAAGTAGGAGCAGCTGAGCAGGGTGGGTGCCCCCATCGTAGAGCTCTCGGAGACCTTTCCAACGGTATGCTGTGCGCTACGTAACTCCTTACGGATCAAAAGTTATAGGCACTAGAGCGACGGATACGTGGTCACAAGCCCCACGCACACGGTTTGAGGGCCCATCCTCTACGTGAAGTGAAGTTGTCTTGCCCAAGGTGCAGTGTGATTCGGTAATAGAAATGTGATAGATTAGGTTGTCGTCCTTTTCGCTGCTCATGACGTACGATCCGAGATAGAAAAACTACGCAAAAGAAGATAAATGTCCTGAAACTGATGAAAATGTTCTATTTTGGGCTTCGAAAATAGGCCCAGTCGAGCAGGCTTGGGGACCCCGTCGTAGAGCTCTCGGAGAGCTTTCCAACGGCATGCTGTGCGCCGCGTAACTCCTTACGAATCAAAAGTTATGGGCACCGGAGCGACGGATACATGGTCACAAGCTCCATGCCCTCTGTTTGTGGGCCGAGCCTCTACGTGAAGTGAAGTTGTCTTGCCCAAGGTGCCATGTGATTCGGTAATAGAAATGTGATAGATTAGGTTGTCGTCCTTTTCGTGGCTCACGACGTACGATTCGGGTCGAAAAAATAGCGCAAAAGAATAAAGTGTCCCGAAACTAATGAAATATTCAATTTTGGGCTCCAAAAATGGGCGCAGCCGAGCAGGCTTGGTGCTCCCGTCGTAGGTCTCTCGAAAAACTTTCCAACGGTATGCTGTGCGCCGCGTAACTCTTTACGGATCAATTGTTATAGGCACCGGAGCGACAGATACCTGGTTACAAGCCCTACGCCCTCAATTTGCGGGCCTAACCTCTACGTGAAGTGAAGTTGTCTTGCCCAAGATGCCATGGGATTCGATAATAGAAATGTGATAGATTAGGTTGTCGTCCTTTTCGCTGCTCACGAAGTACGATCCGGGACGAAAAAATAGCGCAAAAGAAGACAAGTGTAGCGAAACTTATGAAAATATTCGATTTTGGGCTCTGAAAATAGGCGCAGCATAGTAGGCTTAGGGACCCCATCGTAGAGCTCTCGGAGAGCTTTCCAACGGTATGCTGTGCGCCGCATAACTCCTTACGGATCAAAAGTTATAGGCACCGGAGCGACGGATACCTAGTTATAAGCCCCACGCCCTCGGTTTGCGGGCCCAACCTCTACGTGAAGTGAAGTTATCTTGCCGAAGGTGCCATGGGATTCGATAATAGAAATGTGATAGATTAGGTTGTCGTCCTTTTCGCAGCTCACGACGTACGATTCGGGATGAAAAAATAGCGCAAAAGAAGAAAAGTGTAGCGAAACTTATGAAAATATTCAATTTTGGGCTCCGAAATAGGTGCTGCATAGCAGGCTTGCTTCCCACGTCGTAGATCTCTCGAAGAGCTTTCCAACGGTATGTTGTATGCCGCGTAACTTCTTACGGATCAAAAGTTATTGGCACCGGAGCGACGGATACCTGGTCACAAACCCCACGCCCTTGGTTTGGGGGCTCAGCCTCTACATGAAGTGAAGTTGTCTTGCCCAATGTGCCATGGGATTCAGTAATAAAAATGTGATGGATTAGGTTGTCGTCCTTTTCGCGGCTCACGACGTACAATCCAGGACGTAAAAATAGCGAAAAAGAAGAAAAGTATCCCAAAACATATGAGAACGTTCGATTTTGGGCTCCAAAAATAGGTGCAGCCGAGCAGGCTTGGTGCCCCCGTCATAGAGCTCTCGGACAGCTTTCCAACGGTACACTGTGCACCACGTAACTCCTTACGGATCAAAAGTTATACGTACCGGATTGACGGATACCTGGTCACATGCCCCACACCCTCGGTTTGAGGGCCCAGCCTCTACGTGAAGTGAAGTTGTCTTGCCCAAGGTCCTGTGTTATTCGGTAACAGAAATGTGATATATTAGGTTGTCGTCCTTTTCATGGCTCACAACGTACGATCCAGGACGGAGAAACTGCACAAAAGAAGATAAGTGTCCCGAAACTGATGAAAACGTTCAATTTTGGTGTCCAAAAATTGTCACAGCCGAGTAGGCTTGGTGCCCCCATCGTAGAGCTCTCGGAGAGCTTTCCAACGATATGTTGTGCGTCGCATAACTCCTTACGGATCAAAAGTTATGGCACCGGAGCGACGGATACCTTGTCACAAGCCCCACGTCCTCTGTTTATAAGCCAAGCCACTACATGAAGTGAAGTTGTCTTGCCCAAGGTGTCGTGTGATTCGGTAATAGAAATGTGATGAATTAGGTTGTCATCCTTTTTGCGGCTCATGACGTACGATACGGGTGGAAAAAACAGCGCAAAAGAAGAAAAATATCCCAAAACTTTTGAAAATGTTCGATTTTAGGCCCCGAAAACAAGTGCAATCGAGTAGGCTAGGGACCCACATCGTAGAGCTTTCAGAGTGCTTTCCAATGGTATGCTGTGTGCAGTGTAACTCCTTACGAAGCAAAAGTTATGGGCACCGGAGCGTTGGATACCTGGTCACAAGACCCACGCCCTCTGTTTGGGGGCCCAGCCTCTACGTGAAGTGAAGTTGTCTTGCCCAAGGTGCTGTGTGATTCGGTAATAGAAATGTGATGGAATAGGATGTCGTCCTTTTCGCAGCTCACGACGTACGATCCAGGACGGAAAAATAGCATAAAAGAAGAAAAATGTCCCAAAACTTATGAAAATGTTTGATTTTGGCCTCCGAAAACAGGCCCAGCCGAGTAGGCTAGGTGCCCCCATCGTAGAGCCCTCAGAGAGCTTTCCAACTGTATGTTGTACGCTGCATAACTCCTTACGGATCAAAACTTAAGGGCACCGGAGCAACGGATACCTGGTCACAAGCCCCATGCCATCTGCTTGTGGGCCTAGCCTCTAAGTGAAGTAAAGTTGTCCTACACAAGGTGCCCCAGAATTCGGTAATAGAAATGTGATGGATTAGGTTGTTGTCCTTTTCGCGACTCACGATATACGATTCGGGTCGGAAAAACAGTGCAAAAGAAGAAAAGTGTAGCAAAACTTATGAAAACGTTCGGTTTTGGGCTCTTAAAACAGGCATAACCTAGCAAGCTTGGTGCCCCCGTCGTAGAGCTCTCGGAGAGCTTTCCAACGGTATGCTATGCGCCGCGTAACTCCTTACGAATCAAACGGTATAAGCATCGGAGCGACGGATACCTGGTCACAAGCCCCACACCCTCTGTTTGTTGGCCTATCCTCTACGTGAAGTCAAGTTGTCTTGCCCACGGTGCCATGTGATTCAGTAATAAAAATGTGATGGATTATGTTGTCGTCCTTTTCGCGGATCACGACGTTCGATCCGGGTTGGAAAAACAGTGCAAAAGAAGAAAAGTGTCCAAAAACTAATGAAAACATTCGATTTTTGGCTCCGAAAACAGGCGCAGCATAGCAGGCTGGGTACCCCCGTCGTCAAGCACTCGGAGAACTTTCCAACGGTATGCTATGCGCTGCGTAACTCCTTACGGATCAAAAGTTATAGGCACCGGAGCGACAGCTACCTGGTCACAAGCCCCACGCCCTCGGTTTATGGGCCCAGCCTCTACGTGAAGTGAAGTTGTCTTGCCCAATGTGTCATGCAATTCGATAATAGAGATGTGATAGATTAGGTTGTCGTCCTTTTCGTGGCTCACGACGTACGATCCAGGACGGAAAAACAGCGCAAAAGAAGAAAAGTATAGCGAAACTTATGAAAACGTTCGATTTTGGGCTCCGAAAACAGACACAGCCGAGCAAGCTTGGTACCTCCGTTGTAGAGCTTTCGGAGAGCTTTCCAACGGTATGCTGTGCGCCACGTAACTCCTTACGGATCAAAAGTTATGGGCACTAGAGCGACGGATACCTGGTCATAAGCCCCACGCCCTCTGTTTGCGGGCCCAGCCTCTACGTGAAGTGAAGTTGTCTTGCCCAAGGTGCCATGGGATTCGATAATAGAAATGTGATAGATTAGGTTGTCGTCCTTTTCGCGGCTCACGACGTATGATCCGGGAAGGAAAAATAGCGCAAAAGAAGAAAAGTGTCCCAAAACTTATGAAAATGTTCTATTTTAAGCTTCGAAAATAGGCGCAACCGAGCAAGCTAGGTACCCCCATCGTAGAGCTCTCAGAGTGCTTTCCAATGGTATGCTGTGCGCCGCGTAACTCCTTATGGAGCAAAAGTTATAGGCACCGAAGAGACGGATACATGGTCACAAGCCCCACGCCCTTTGTTTGCGGGCCCAGCCTCTATGTGAAGTGAAGCTGTCTTGCCCAAGGTGCCATGTGGTTCGGTAATAGAAATGTAATGGATTAGGTTGTCGTCCTTTTCGCGGCACACGACGTGTGATCTGGGAAGGAAAAATAGCGCAAAAGAAGAAAAGTGTCCCAAAACTTATGAAAATGTTCGATTTTAGGCTTCGAAAATAGGCACAACTGAGCAGGCAAGGTGCCCCCATCGTAGAGCTCTCAGAGTGCTTTCCAATGGTATGTTGTGCGCCGTGTAACTCCTTACGGAGCAAAAGTTATGGGCACCGGAGCGACGGATACCTGGTCACAAGCCCCACGCCCTCTGTTTGCGGGCCCAGCCTCTACGTGAAGTGAAGTTGTCTTGCCCAAGGTGCCATGGGATTTGATAATAGAAATGTGATGTAATAGGATGTCGTCCTTTTCGCGGCTCACGACATACGATCCGAGATGAAAAAATAGTGTAAAAGAAGAAAAGTGTCTCGAAATTGATAAAAATGTTTGATTTTAGTCTCAGAAAATAGGCGTAGCTGAGC
Organism: Ehretia macrophylla; assembly: GCA_037974665.1. NCBI lineage: Eukaryota > Viridiplantae > Streptophyta > Magnoliopsida > Boraginales > Ehretiaceae > Ehretia > Ehretia macrophylla. The sequence continues at coordinate 50,641,520 of CM075770.1, forward strand.
AGGCTAGGTGCCCTCGTCGTAGAGCTCTTAGAGAGCTTTACAACGGTATGTTGTGCGCCGCGTAACTCTTTACGGATCAAAAGTTAGAGGCACCGGAGCAACGGATACCTGGTCACAAGTCCTACGCCCTCTGTTTGCGGGCCCAGCCTCTACATGAAGTGAAGTTTTCTAGCACAAGGTACCGTGGGATTCGGTAATAGAAATGTGATGGATTAAGTTGTCGTCCTTTCGCGGCTCACGATGTACGATACGGGACGAAAAAACAACACAAAAGAAGAAAAGTGTCCCGAAACTGATGAAAATGTTCAATTTTAGGCTCCAAAGAAGGGGCAGCCGAGCATGCTTGGTGCCCCCGTCGTAGAGCTCTCAAAGAGCTTTCAAACGGTATGTTGTGCATCGCGTAACTCTTTACGGATCAAAAGTTATAGTCACCGGAGCGACGGATACCTGGTTACAAGCCTTACGCCCTCGGTTTGTGGGCCCAGCCTCTACATGAAGTGAAGTTGTCTTGTCCAAGGTTCCTTGGGATTCAATAATAGAAATGTGATAGATTATGTTGTCGTCCTTTTCTTGGCTCACGACGTACGATCCGGGACGAAAAAACAGCGCAAAATAAGAAAAGTGTAGCGAAACTTATGAAAATGACCTATTTTGGGCTCCGAAAACAGGCGCAGCCGAGCAAGCTTGCAGCCCTCGTCGTAGAGCTCTCCGAAAGCTTTCCAACGGTATGCTGTGCGCGGCGTAACTCCTTACGGATCAAAAGTTATATGTACCGAAGCGACGGATACCTGGTCACATGCCCCATACCCTCGGTTTGAAGGCCCAGCCTCTACGTGAAGTGAAGTTGTCTTGCCCAATGTGCCGTGTGATTCGGTAATAGAAATATGATGGATTAGGTTGTCGTCCTTTTCAGGGCTCACGACGTACGATCCAGGTCGGAAAAATAACGCAAAAGAAGAAAAGTGTCCCGAAACTAATGAAAACATTCGATTTTGGGCTCCGAAAACAGGCACAGCCGAGCAGGCTTGGTGCCCCCATCGTAGAGCTCTCGGAGAACATTCCAACGGTATGCTATGCGCTGCGTAACTCCTAATTGATCAAAAGTTATTGGCACCGGAGCGACTGATACCTAGTCAAAAGCCCCACGCCCTCGGTTTGCTGGCCCAGCCTCTACGTGAAGTGAAGTTGTCTTGCCCAATGTGTCATGCGATTCGATAATATAAATGTGATAGATTAGGTTGTCGTCCTTTTCGCGGCTCACGACGCACGATCTGGGATGGAAAAACTGTGCAAAAGAAGATAAGTGTCCCGAAACTGATGAAAATGTTCAATTTTGGGCTCCGAAAATAGGCACAGCCGAGCAGGCTTGGTGCCCCCGTCGTAGAGTTCTCGGAGAGCTTTCAAATGGTATGCTATGTGTGAGGCCCGACCCCGAATAATGTATGTTACCTTGATTTACGTGCCATAGACCAAGAATGATATGATTCACCTTGGATTACATGTCCTGTCTTGGTTTTCGTGCATGCCTCGTCATTCGTGCCTTGACCTAGAATTATGTGCCCTAATCCTCGACTTACGTGCCCCAACTTCGAATTGCGTGCGTTGTCTCGTTTTGTGTGCCCTAACCTTGAATCGCGTGTCCTAACCTAGGTTTAAGAATCGTACCTCGATTTACGTGCATTGCATTGAATTATGTTCCTTGTATTGGTTTACGTACATGTACCTAGGGTTGCGTGCATTTGCATTGAAATCCATGCATTTATCTTGAAGTACGTGCATTAGTCTTGAAGTTCATGTCTTACCTCGTAGTTCGTGTCTACCTCGTAATTCGTGCCCTAGACCTAGGAATCCGTGCCACCACGTTAATCAAGAAAGAATCCTACACAAAGCACTAGGCTATAAAATAATCCTACAAACACCACTAACTATTATTATAATCCTAATTCAAATCTCTACAAAATCCACTAACACCTAAATATTATATTTTAAACTCACTACAAGACAAAATCTCACAAACCTCTAAACATATCCTATATTCTATTCTACCTAAAATCCCTAAATACCCAACATTCTCTTACACACATGCTAAAACAATTCAAAAGATACTCAAAAGATGACACAAAATCTGATTTTTGCATGCCCAAGGCCAACATTTGCATCAACAATTGCAAAAGCTTCTATTTTCTCTCATTTCTCTCACTCTCCTCACATTTCTCTCTCTCCCTCTCATTCTTCTCTCTCAATCTCGGTTTTGGCTGAGTTCATACACCTATTAGCTCATCTTCATCATCATATGGTTAATCAAGACAAGCCACAAGCAAAGGAACTCAACCAAGCTAGCTAGGTTGCAAGAAAACTCACATGCAAGCTCTTGAGTCTTCATTTCGGCCCTAGGTGAGTTACTAAGCTTCCATTTATTTTCTTCTTGTTCTAACCACATGCATGTACTAAGAGCATGGTCACTAAGCTAGGAAAAATAGAGAAAACCAAGTTGGAATTTCGGCTAGGCAAAGAAGAAGAAGAAAATTGTGCTTCAACAAGTTTTTGTGCATCTTCTTGTTGATTTGCTAAGGTGAGGGCTAAAACCTTTTGAAAATCCTTCAAAAATCCACATGCATGCTCATAAATGTATGTCTTTGCTTCTGTACTTGAGTTATATGTTCGTTCATAAGCTTTTACAACCATGCATGGCAAGATCTTGGCTTGAAAGTGATGATAGGTGAAGTCGGATTATGTGACAGCTCTCTGACCAGTTGTTTCGAGGTAAGGTTTTCTAGGCAAATGATGTTGAAAATACATGAAAATTGGTAGGTGACTATTTTTTCCAGTTTTGAACAATTTTCACAGAAACAGGACAAAGCTAATTTCGACTCTAAGGTCCTCAAAATGGCAAATCATTAAAATGTGTCCAAATCTGGAAATCTGGAAAAACGAAGCAGGTTTTGGCAGACGCACTGACCTTGTAGAACGAACCAGACTTGACTTAGTAAATGATGTCCACAATGCATGAAATTTGGTGTGCTGCTAGATGTTTCAGTTCTGGACATTTTTGTCAGAAATGGGCTAATGCTGAATCTGACCCTAAGGACCTAAAAAACGTCAATTATCGAAATGTGTGCAAATCTGGACAGTTTTGTGCTATCCCACTGTTTCGGCTATAACTAACGATCCCAAACTCCAAATGATGCAAGGTTTGTTTATGATTTTAGTTCACTTCTTAAGCTTTAATTTGACATCTTATTCACTGGAATTGGAGATTTTTTGCTTATCTTAATGATTGTGAGAACACAGCCTATTGCAGTAAGGGTTTCACTTAGTGTTATGCTTAGAAAATTGTTGTAACTTCTCTTGTTGAAATAAATGATTGGGATTGTAGCTTTGGGATGTTGTGTGGGCTGTTTTGAATGTTTGAGGATTTTGAATTAAATGATGCGTGGCTTGAGATTGATTTTGAATTGGTTTGGGACTTAAATTGCACGAATATGCACGAAATGGAAACCCTAATAACTAGGTAGTCTTGCTAAGTGTTGATCATTTTGATATTGTGTGGAATTATATGCTTAGTAGGCTGCCCGTAGATGCCCTTATAGTTCTAAATGTGATTTTGACCATTGCATGTTGACAAATAGGCTTTTCTTGCATCCGAGCCCACGTAGATGTTGTTGCATGTTATATAATCTTATTATTTGATTACGTGGACTTGAATTGAGTTATATGACTTGATTTATGTGCGTTACACGGCTGTCCGTTTAATGTTCATATAACTCCATGAGCTTTTCAAGTGAAATTACTTGTCTATCCGTGCCTCGCTTGTTTACTTGTCAAAGTGCAATCTTATGACTGTCCGGAGGCAACCTACTTTGTTGTCCTCCTAATGTGATATATTAAATGTCATAAATGTGCATTGCATGCAAGTTTGCAACCTTTCCTGTTGGCATGGTAGCGATCACGCACACCGGGCGGCATCGGGCTTGCCGGTGCACCCGTGACTACCATTGTCCCATTCCCTCTCTCACTTGGGGGCTAGACTTCCTCGGAGAGTTGGGTCTTAGGATTTCGGGGTACATCCGGAGTACACCCACCTGGCGTGTTTGGGGGATGATTTGAAGTCGGCAGCAACAACTGATACTGGAATTGATCTGAGAGCAAAAGCTCACCGTATCCTTTTTACTCTCTGTATAAGTACTCTCGCTTGGTCCCTAGAGGACCTCGGGGAGGAAGGACTGGTAATTGCATTCTTTACTATTATATTACGCTATGTACTTGCTTATGATACACATCATGCTTGCAAAAGGATTTTTCATAAGTTGAATCCGGAAAATGAGTTTCAAAACCTATTTCTCGTTCCCCTCGCTGAGTTCATAAGGACTCACCCTCTTTTATCGTCTCAGGTGAAGAAGATCAAGAACAGGTACCTGAGGACGATGTGCCCATCGATGATTCCTTGGAGTGATTGCCTGTTTTGTGTGCTTTGCGTGATTATGGCTACTTGTGAACTCTATGCTACTTGAAGACCATTTCTTTTATGTTGCTTGTTATTTGTAATGTAAAAGACTCCTGTTGTAATTTGGGGTCTAATTTTGGTTTGTACTGATATTTCTAGACAGACATTAGATACTGCTATGGTCGTTTTGCTTTTATTATCGCTAGTAGCTATAATAGGATTATGAAGTATTAGGTAAGGGTGAAGTAAGATGAACCATCCAAACCTTAAACAGGTTCTCGCTATTAAGCTAAGATCAACAGGTACTTTTGTAATGAGGATAAACAAACAAACGAGACATAGCATCATGCTAGGTTATAAATCAAACGAGACGTCAAAATAACCAATAGGCAATTCAATTGATGTTAAATGGTAATCCTAGTTGGAAACGAAATTAAGATTGGAAAATTTTGAGGCGTTTAAAGAATTAGGCCAAACCAAAGAGCCCAATTACAGCCGTTATGCTGCCGGTTTTCCAAAAAAATTTGGAGTTTAGGCCAAAACGTTAAGTGTTAAATCTTCATGAACGGTTAAGTACGAGATGTGACTTGAATGTTTAGATCACACCCTAGTCTAACCGTTATAGGCCAGGTTGGGGCGTGACACCTTATATTAGAATGGTATCAGAGCTTAGTTTACTAACTAGGCGTTAGTCGGGTTCAACTCTCGGACCATGGGTAGAAGCCCTAAGGTAATTATGATGTCTTGTTTATATGTGTGAATGTGTGCTAATGCGCTTTAATTGCTTTGAATATTATGTGCCTTTGTGGACCATATGTATTATGTGTCATGCACACCGACACGTTAGTGACCTCGATAATGCATGCATGCTTTTATACTCTTTTCTTGATACATGTGCATGTTATATAATCATGAATGACTGTTTATACACATAGATAGTTAGGATTAGGACTTGCAGGGAAGTGAATTTGTGCAGGACAAACGAAAAGGCTCGGTTAGAGATTTCTCGCATCTTCACAGGTACTCGATGGATCGTATGTATTATTGGATATGCATATATAAAATGCGTAGCACATGTATAAATGTTGAGGTAAAGTTATCCCCTTATCTTTGGAATACTCATACCTATGATTAAGTTATCGATTTTATGGCTATGAAGTTTTGATTCCGTTAAACCGTTCTTCTCATTGTGGTTCAAGTATAAAGGTTAAAGACATGCTACTTCCTTAGATATAAGGATATACTATTAAATATGTAGAATAGTATATATTCTCATGTGCTGATAGTGGAAGTTGACTTGGAGGTTTCTTTGAATCCATTTCTCACATCTTAAAATTGGCTTGATAGACTATCTAAGAAGTTAGTAATATACTCGTACGATTGAATCCTTACTTGATTGGAATTAAGCATTGATAAATCTGATATGGTGTATACTAGTGAGTTTCAAGTTCACTCAATGATAAGATCGTGACCTAGAAATTAAAAGATGAATTCGTGGAAGTTGACGATAGTTACTTTTAGGGGTTAGATTATTGAGACATGGATAGTGTATTTGAGTGACTTAACAATGGATAACCTCAAGACATGTAGGCAACTCTGGAGACCGAATTTAATAAGGTTGATGATTCTTTAATATAACAAGATATAAAGATGTTGGAATCGAGAAATTCACGTAACTAGAACTCATGTTCAGAAGACTATACCTAAATGTTAGGTCGAATAGAAGTGTAAGGTATTGAATTATGCATTAGATGACTAACGTTGCTAAAGGTCCTAAGTTGGATATTGGTAATATTAAGAAACATGATATTAGTTTGGTGCCTCTCGGATTTAGTTGTGATTATACAAAGTAAATCATTCTATACACTCGTTATTTGGATATCCTAAAGGATATTAGGAAGCATATATCCCTAAGTAATACCGATGGACCTATTATATAAACCATGGAAATGATATTAAGCATCTAGTTGCAAAGTGGAGTCGTTAGGGTATGATTTGAAATCCTAAATAGCTAATAGTGAGTAGGCATGATGATTCATGGTAAACCCTAGGACCTAAGGTCGATGAGTCTTGATGCTCTTAGCTAGTTGAACATGTAAATGAGAAGAGTAAGATTTCATATAGTTAAGATAGAGATGAATTAGAGTCATAATGACCCGAGAGACTGCTATTAGACAACCGTATTTAGGTGCACCATTTCACTTCTAGAAACTAGCGGTTGGTAGACTTCAAATCGTGGTCGTTGAATAGAGGGTAAATCTTGTAGTGATAGTTAAATAAGTGGTTGATTACTTTTAAAGTTCCATTAGGTTATGTTGAAGGATGCCTCGTGATCATAATTCTTATGTGGATACAACCTTGAAGTTATCTCGTGTAAGTATCTTATGAGCTCGATCATTTCGGTACCCATTTATAGTCCTAAGACTGTTGTTGAACGGTTGGTAACCTAGTGGAGCATTGATATCACTTACATGGCGATGAACCCAGCTTAGTAACATTAATGTTGAAGATATAGTGGCGGGCATTAAGTGTTCGAAGGAATGACTAGGTCGTTAAGTGAGTAGGACCATTGTCTTATTAAGTATGACGTAACCTTGGATTGAGGTGAGTGGAATTTATTTGAGGTTGAAACTATTTGCCTTAGGAGTTTTGGATAAGATTAAAAGAAAATTCTGAAGCCTTGTGACTTGAAAATAGATATTTGAATAAGGAAATAAATTATGGATCACAAGCTGATGAAGCTTACTTGAAAAGTTGAACTAGTGCTACATGATTAGTTTACCCATGCAATTTCGATGGCAATTGGTTGGTGATACTTAATAAACCTTGGAATTCGCGTTTAATGAATCTCAACGGTCTTTCTCCTTGATTACGAGCGTGAAGGTTAATGAAGCTAGGAAAGGATGTTAGTGAATAGGAGCTTATAACCGGAAGACTAGTCATTAGAAGATTTACTAATCCAATGTACCTTCAAGATAAGAACTATGATACTACCGATAGATGACGACTTGAGATGAATTAGTTTGTTTGGTGAGTTCAACCTGAAAATAGGGTCGTATCGTGGGAATAATCCATAACATGTGTATGTCCTACGTGCTAACAATTTTGAAGCTAGTAGATAGGATATATAAATCGGATATAGACCTATCATCTTGAAATTAGTGTATGTCACCCTAGGATCATGGAATTATTGTGATATTCCTTTTGAGGTATGAATGCAAGATTGATACAACATGAGTCATGATTTTGGAGTTATAGTTATATTGTTAGAATACCGATGCAGCTTTGATGACTATGTTTGGAGATTATAACCTTAGTTAATGAACTCGACCTTAAGATCAATTGGAGAAAATAGAGTTGTTCAAAGGAACGAACTGTAAATGTAGGGGTCACACCAAATTAAATGATTGGAGAAAGCTAGGAAGTGAATTCTTTGGGGTAAGAGAGATCGCAGAGCAAAGGACGACCCGGAGTTGAAAAATAACAATGGTCGGAATCCGTCTAAATGACCTCAATAGGCAAGAATGAATTTCGGGATGAAATTCTTTTAAGGAGGGGAGAATGTGAGGCCCGACCCCGAATAACGTATGTTACCTTGATTTGCGTGCCATAGACCAAGAATGATATGACTGACCTTGGATTACGTGCCCTATCTTGGTTTTCGTGCATGCTTCGTCATTCGTGCCTTGACCTAGAATTATGTGCCCTAATCCTCGACTTTCGTGCCCTGACTTCGAATTGCGTGCGTTGTCTCATTTTGTGTGCCCCGACCTTGAATCGCGTGTCCTAACCTAGGTTTAAGAGTCGTACCTTGATTTACGTGCATTGCATTGAATTACGTTCCTTGTATTGGTTTACGTACATTTACCTAGGGTTGCGTACATTTGCATTGGAATCTGTGCATTTATCTTGAAGTACGTGCATTAGTCTTGAAGTTCATGTCTTACCTCGTAGTTCGTGTCTACCTCGTAATTTGTGCCCTAGACCTAGGAATCTGTGCCACCATGTTAATCAAGAAAGAATCCTACACAAAGCACTATACTATAAAATAATCCTACAAACACCACTAACTATTATTATAATCCTAATTCAAATCTCTACAAAATCCACTAACACCTAAATATTATATTTTAAACTCACTACAAGACAAAATCTCACAAACCTCTAAACATATCCTATATTCTATTCTACCTAAAATCCCTAAATACCCAACATTCTCTTACACACATGCTAAAACAATTCAAAAGATGTTCAAAAGATGACACAAAATCTGATTTTTGCATGCCCAAGGCCAACATTTGCATCAACAATTGCAAAAGCTTCTATTTTCTCTCATTTCTCTCACTCTCCTCACATTTCTCTCTCTCCCTCTCATTCTTCTCTCTCAATCTCGGTTTTGGCTGAGTTCATACACCTCTTAGCTCATCTTCATCATCATATGGTTAATCAAGACAAGCCACAAGCAAAGGAACTCAACCAAGCTAGCTAGGTTGCAAGAAAACTCACATGCAAGCTCTTGAGTCTTCATTTCGGCCCTAGGTGAGTTACTAAGCTTCCATTTCTTTTCTTCTTGTTCTAACCACATGCATGTACTAAGAGCTTGGTCACTAAGCTAGGAAAAATAGAGAAAACCAAGTTGGAATCTCGGCTAGGCAAAGAAGAAGAAGAAAATTGTGCTTCAACAAGTTTTTGTGCATCGTCTTGTTGATTTGGTAAGGTGAGGGCTAAAACCTTTTGAAAATCCTTCAAAAATCCACATGCATGCTCATAAATGTATGTCTTTGCTTCTGTACTTGAGTTATATGTTCGTTCATAAGCTTTTACAACCATGCATGGCAAGATCTTGGCTTGAAAGTGATGATAGGTGAAGTCGGATTATGTGACAGCTCTCTGACTAGTTGTTTCGAGGTAAGTTTGGCTAGGCAAATGATGTTGAAAATGCATTAAAATTGGTAGGAGACTAGTTTGTCCAGTTTCGAACATTTGTCACAGAAATAGGCCAAAGCTAATTTTGACTCTAAGGTCCTCAAAATGGCAAATCATTAAAATGTGTCCAAATCTGGAAATCTGGAAAAATGAAGTTTTTGGCAGATGCACTGACCTTGTAGAATGAACCAGACTTGACTTAGTAAATGATGTCCAAAATGCATGAAATTTGGTATGCTACTATATTTTTCAGTTCTGGACATTTTTGTCAGAAATGGGCTAAGGATGAATCTGACCCTAAGACCTCAAAAACGTCAATTATCGAAATGTGTGCAAATCTGGACAGTTTTGTGCTATCCCACTGTTTCGGCTATAACTAATGATCCCGAACTCCAAATGATGCAAGGTTTGTTTCTGATTTTAGTTCACTTATTAAGCTTTAATTTTACATATTATTCACTGGAATTGGAGATTGTTTGCTTATCTTAATGATTGTGAAAAAAACAGCCTATTGCAGTAAGGGTTTCACTCAGTGTTATGCTTAGAAAAATTGTTGTAACTTCTCTTGTTGAAATAATTACTTGGGATTGTAGCTTTGGGATGTTGTGTGGGCTGTTTTGAATGTTTGAGGGTGTTGAATTAAATGATGCATGGCTTGATATTGATTTTGAATTGGTTTGGGGCTTAAATTGCACGAATATGCACGAAATGGAAACCCTAATGACTAGGTAGTCTTGCTAAGTGTTGATCATTTGGATATTGTGTGGAATTATATGCTTAGTAGGCTGCCCATAGATGCCCTTATAGTTCTAAATGTGATTTTGACCATTGCATGTTGACAAATAGTCTTTTCTTATCCGAGCCCATGTAGATGTTGTTGCATGTTATATAATCTTATTATTTGATTACGTGGACTTAAATTGAGTTATATGACTTGATTTATGTGCGTTACACAGCTGTCCGTTTAATGTTCATATAACTCCATGAGCTTTTCAAGTGAAATTATTTGTCTATCCGTGCCTCGCTTGTTTACTTGTCAAAGTGCAATCTTATGACTGTCCGGAGGCAACCTACTTTGTTGTCCTCCTAATGTGATATATTAAATGTCATAAATGTGCACTGCATACAAGGTTGCAACCTTTCCTGTCGGCATGGTAGGGATCACGCACACCGGGCGGCATCGGGCTTGCCGGTGCACCCGTGACTACCATGGTCCCATTCCCTCTCTCGCTTGGGGGCTAGACTTCCTCGGAGAGTTGGGTCGTAGGATTTCGGGGTACATCCGGAGTACACCCACCTGGCGTGTTTGGGGGACGATTTGAAGTCGGCCGCAACAACTGATACTGGAATTGATCTGAGAGCAAAAGCTCACCGTATCCTTTTTACTCTCTGTATAAGTACTCTCGCTTGGTCCCTAGAGGACCTCGGGGAGGAAGGACTGGTAATTGCATTCTTTACTATTATATTACGCTATGTACTTGCTTATGATACACATCATGCTTGCCAAAGTATTTTTCATAAGTTGAATCCGAAAAATGAGTTTCAAAACCTATTTCTCGTTCCCCTCGCTGAGTTAATAAGGACTCACTCTCTTTTATCATCTCAGGTGAAGAAGATCAAGAACAGGTACCTGAGGACGATGTGTCCATCGATGATTCCTAGGAGTGATTGCATGTCTTGTGTACTTTGCGTGATTATGGCTACTTGTGAATTCTATGCTACTGGAAGACCATTTCTTTTATGTTGCTTGTTATTTGTAATGTAAAAGATCCCCGTTGTAAATTGGGATCTAATTTTGGTTTGTACTGATATTTCTAGACAGACATTAGATACTGCTATGGTCGTTTTTCTTTTATTATCACTAGTAACTATAATAGGATTATGAAGTATTAGGTAAGGGCGAAGTAAGATGAACCATCCAAACCTTAAACAGGTTCTCGCTATTAAGCTAAGATCAACAGGTACTTTTGTAACGAGGATAAACAAACAAACGAGACATAGCATCATGCTAGGTTATAAATCAAACAAGACGTCGAAATAACCAATAGGCAATTCAATTGATGTTAAATGGTAATCCTAGTTGGAAACGAAATTAAGATTGGAAAATTTTGAGGCGTTTAGAGAATTAGGCCAAACCAAAGAGCCCAATTACAGCCGTTATGCTGCCGGTTTTCCGAAAAACTTTGGAGTTTAGGCGAAAACGTTAAGTGTTAAATCTTCATGAACGATTAAGTACGAGATGTGACTTGAATGTTTAGATCACACCATAGTCTAACCTTTATAAGCCGGGTTGGGGCGTGATACTATGCGCTGCGTAACTTGTGAGGCCCGACCCCGATTTGCGTGCGATACCTCATTTCATGTGCCCTAATCTAGATTTGCGTGCCTTGACCTCAGTTTAAAAATTGTGTTCGTTTTGTGTGCCTTGCATTGAATTACGTGCATTCATTTAGGGTTGTGTGCATTTACTTGAAAAACGTGTGTTCGTCTCGTAGTTCGTGTCCTACCTCATAGTACGTGCCCTAGACTTAGGAAAGCGTGCCTTCACGCTAATCAAGAAAGCATCTTACACGGAGCACTAGGCTATTAAATAATCTACAAACTCCACTATCAATATTATAATCCTAATTCAACTCACTAGAAAACAAAATAACACAAAAAGCTGGACATTCTTTATTTTTTATTCTTTATTCTATTTGCACTTCCAACACTCAATTAAATAACACCCAAAACATGACAAAAATTCAGATTTGGCACATGCTTTGTCTGGCCTTACCAAGGCTTTTGCACAAGGTTTGAATAATCACTCTTTTAACTATGCATGCTTAGACAAGTTATGACAAAAACACTTATCAATGAATAAAAAATTGCCCAAAACCACCTCAATTTCCTCTTATTGTTCGACCAAACCACCATTGCCCATGCTATCATTTTAAAATCACACCTTGAAGACACAAAAATCAGAATCACCAAGCTCAAGGCCGACATGCTCATCAAAGTTGCAAAGGCCTTTGTTTCTTTTCATTCTCTCTTTTTTTTTTCCTCTCACATTTTCTTTCTCTCCCTCTCATATTCTCTCTCTTTCTCGGCCCTAGCTGAACATTATTGCCTCCATAGCTTATCTTCATCACACCTTAGTTGATCAAGGCAAGCAACAAGCAAGAGGCTCAACCAAACTAGCTAGAGTTCGAAAATCACACATGCATGTTCCTTGAGTCTCCATTTCGGCCCTAGGTGAGTTACTAAGCTTCCATTTCTTTTCTTCTTGTTCTAACCTCATGCATGTACTAAGAGATTGGTCACTAGGCTAGGAAAAATAGAGAAAACCAAGTTGGAATCTCGGCTAAGCAAGAAGAAGAAGAGATTTGAGCTTCAACAAGTTTTTGTGCATCTTCTTGGTTGATTGCTAAGGTGAGGGTTAAAATCTTTTGAAAATCCTTCAAAAATCCATATGCATGCTCATAAAAGTATGTCTTTGCTTCTGTACTTGAGTTATATGTTCGTTCATAAGCTTTTGCAACCATGCATGGCAAGATCTTGGCTTGAAAGTGATGATAGGTGAAGTCGGATTGTTGACAGCTCTCTGACCAGTTTGTTTCGAGGTAAGTTTTGCTAGGCAAATGATGTTGAAAATGAATTAAAATTGGTAGGTGACTATTTTTTCCGGTTTTGAACATTTTTCACAGAAATAGGCCAAAGCTAATTTTGATTCTAAGGTTCTCAAAATGGCAGATCTTTAAAATGTGTCCAAATCTGGAAATCTGGAAAAATGAAGCAGGTTTTGACAGATGCACTGACCTTGTAGAACGAATCAGATTTGACTTAGTAAAGGATACCCAAAATGTATGAAATTTGGTGTGCTGCTAGATTTTTCAGTTCTGGACATTTTTTTCCGAAATTGACTAAGGCTGAATCTGACCGTAAGGACCTCAAATACGTCACTTATCGAAATGTGTGCAAATCTGGATAGTTTTGTGCTATCCCACTGTTTCGGCTATATCTAATGATCCCGAACTCCAATTGATGCAAGGTTTGTTTCTGATTTTAGTTAACTTCTTAAGATTTAATTTTACATATTATTCACTGGAATTGGAGATTTTTTGCTTATCTTAATGTTTGTGAGAAAACAGCCTATTGCAGTGAGGGTTTCACTTAGTTATATGCTTGGAAAAATTGTTGTAACCTCTCTTGTGGTGTAAATTGCTTGGAATTGTGGTGTTGGGATGTTGTGTGGACTGTTTGAGAACTTGAGGATGTTTGAATTAAATGATGCATGACTTGAGATTGACTTTGAGTTGACTTAGGGTTTAATCACACGGTTAAGCATGAAACATAAACCCTAATGACTAAGTAGGCTTGCTAAGTGTCGATCATTTGGATATTTTGTGGAATTATATGCTTAGTAGGCTGCCCGTAAATGCCTTTATAGTCTTAAATGTGATTTTGATCATTGCATGTTGACAAATTGGCTTTTCTTGCATCCGAACCCACGTAGATGTTGTTGCATGTTGAGTAATCCTATCACCTGATTACGTGGACTTCGAAATGAGTTATATGGCTTGATTTACATGTGTTACATGGCTGCCCGTTTAATGTTCATATAACTCTATATGCCGTTGAAGTGAAATTACTTGTCTTATCGTGCCCTGCCTGTTTACTTGTCAATGTGCAATCTTATGACTGTCCGGAGGCAACCTACTTTGTTGTCCTCCTAACGTGATATGTTAATGTCATAAATGTGCACTGCATACAAGGTTGCAACCTTTCCTGTCGGCATGGTAGCGATCACGTACACCGGGCGGCATCGGGCTTACCGATACACCCGTGACTACCATGGTCCCATTCCCTCTCTCGCTTGGGGGCTAGACTTCCTCGGAGAGTTGGGTCGTAGGATTTCGGGGTACATCCGGAGTACACCCACCTGGCGTGTTTGGGGAATGATTTGAAGTCGGCCGCAACAACTGATTCTGGAACTGATCTGAGAGCAAAAGCTTACTGTATCCTTTTTACTATCTGTATAAGTACTCTCGCTTGGTTCTTAGAGAACCTCGGGGAGGAAAGACCGGTATTTATGTTCCTGTACTTATGTTATTGTTATAGTCATGCTAGCAAAAGGATTTCATAAGTTGAATCCGAAAAATGAGTTTCAAAACCTATTTCTCGTTCCCCCTCGCTGAGTTCATAAGGACTCACCCTCTTTTATCATCTCAGGTGAAGAAGATCCAGAACAGGTACCCGAGGACGGTGTGCCTAACGATTAATCCTTGGAGTGATTGCCTGCTTGTGTGCTTTGCGTGATTGTGGCTGCTTGTGAACTCTATGCTACCTGAAGACTATTTCTTTTATGTTGCTTGCTATTTGTAATGTAAAAGACCCCTGTTGTAATTTGGGGTCTAATTTTGGTTTGTACTGATATTAAGTAGACTAACGCTAGACACTACTATGATCGTTTTTGCTATTATCACCGCTAGTATCTATCATAGGTTATGACGTATTAGTTAAGGACTAAGTAAATGAACTTATCCAATCTTAAACAGGTGCTCGCTATTAAGTCAAGATCAACAGGTACCTTTGTAACGAGGATAAACAAACAAACGAGACATAGTATCATGCTAGGTTATAAATCAAACGAGACATCGAGATAACCAATAGGCATTTCAATTGATGTTAAATAGTAATCTTAGTTGGAAATGAAATTGAGATTAGAGAAATTTGAGGCGTTTAGAGAATTAGGCCGAACCAAAGAGCCAGTTACAGCCGTTATGCTGCCAGTTTTTCGAAAAACTTTGGAGTTTAGACTAAAACGATAAGTGTTAATTCTTCATAAACGGTTAAGTATATGACATGTCCTGAACGTTTAGATCACACCCTAGTCTAACCTTATAGGCCGGGTTGGGGCGTGACACCTTAGAACAAAGAATGGTATCAGAGCTTAGATTGCTTAAGCCGGGTTTAACTCTCGGACTGTGGGTAGAGCCCTAAGACAATTAGGATGACTTGTTTATATGTTATTGTGTGATAATGTTAAATGTGCCCTCTATGTTTTATGTGTTTAAGTTATTAACATGCCTTAGTTGTTTCTAGAATTGTACCTATATTATGTTGTATATCTTATGCATTAAATTCTTAATTGTCATGTTTCGATAAATTGTGCATCGTAATCTGTGCCTATAGATGGCTGGCCCTAGTATCCGTACTACTAATAGGAGCGGTGAACCCCAAGAGACCGGAGATGCCTATCAAACTAATCTCGGTATAGCTATGTTTAATATGATGGCGAATGCCATGGATCGTGTATCACGAGTGATGGAGCGTCAGGATGCACGTGAAGTCAACAACAACAACAACAACATGAATGAGGGTAACAACAGGAGACATAGCAGAATGAGGGAGTTCCTTGACTTTCGCCCGTCAAAATTCCACGGGGAAGCTGATGATGAGAAAGCAGAGGCTTGGCTGTCCGAGATTGAGAAGATTTTCAGGCCATTTGACTATACTGATGAAGAGAAGGTGGAGTTTGCTGTATTTCTGTTGCACGGGGATGCTGAGCATTGGTGGCATACTGTAGAGGCATTATGGGAGACTGATCAGACACCTCGCTTGTGGGGTAACTTCGTTAAGGCATTTAAGGAGAAATATGTGCCTGCAGTCTCTAGGCAGAGGCGGGCTGAGGAGTTCATGCACTTGACCTAGGGTAACATGACGGTGGCCTAGTATGAGGCTCGTTTTGACCGACTGTCCCGTTATGCTCAATATATGGTTAGTACTCTGGAGGCGAAGATGTAGAAATTTACTACTGGATTGAGGTCAGCGATTCAGGACCAGTTATAACACCCCGATCCCTCTCGAGACTGGGAGTTCTATCAATCAATCTAATCACAACCCAAATCCAAACCCGAGCAAAATTTTTTGGGAAAACGGACAGAGTCTCCCCTGTTTCTAGGCAAAATGTAAACCTGTAATAGCATATAAATGGACCAACACCGTGTCTAACCATACAAAACATCCTCAAGGCCATCCGAGCCTCGGTTCTCAACAATTAAACTCAGCAAGTATACATACATTTCCAATTTAAAAGCTAACCTATCTCTTTTCATTTTTGACAAGTACATTCAAACTAGACAATTAAACCATACTAAGCTACTGCATAAAATAAACTATCATGTCATTCTAACTCTTTTCCTTTGGACATTACAAACATGCATCGAAGTTAAATTATATTACTGAATACATAACTAACTTATCAATCTACCTCAACTATTTAGCTAATTTAGATTACATTTCTTTTAACAATAAATACATACAATACATAAAAGCATACATCTTTACAACTTCGACAACTCAAGACACATAGGCACGCAAGACAACTCTTCAAGCTCGAGCTTTCACGAAATCACGAACTTTCCAGCTAACATGACAATTCCTGAAATGTGGTAGTGAGGAGTGAGTATACACAACATGTATACTCAGTAAGGGCGAGACAGATATCGAGGTGGAGAGAAAGAAAGTCGTGCAATGCAAATAGACACAGTTAAGCAATAAAGTCAATAAGAAAGCATTCAATACAAACGACAATATAATAAACATTCAAGAAAGCATTAACACAACCATTCAAAGCTATACCACACTCTGAAGGCTATGGTTCACTCATACGAGCAATATACCATTTCATGAGCGATACATCAATCTCGAGCTTGATGTTGACAACGATGAAAATAAGCGCGCAACCACCTTATAACTCCAGTTTGGAATACCCCGAAAGTATCCATCAATTCTACTACCCGAATCTCCCTAGGAGGCAACCCAAGCGAGAAAAGGGAATAGGACACGGAGCTAGAGCAACCAACACCGGCAACCCGAGGCTACCCGGAGAGGCCCATCACTCACGCCCTGACACTATGCAATGCAAGACTCGATACAAGTCGATAAACGAGCGATAGCACAACAATACAGATTAGAGGCGATAAACAAGATATCAAGCATTATCAACAATTGATAAACATTTCAATCAACAATCAACTCTAACAAGCGCAATAAGCATTAACAAGCACTCTATAAGCAAAACTCTACGAAAACCAACAAAACACAAAATGACCCCAACTTACCAAATGCTACTACTTTCAAACAAGCCACGAGTTTTGGAAACCGACTTCACCAATCCTCCTAGGTCACCATAAGGCACGTCTAAAGACCCCGAAACCCTATTTAACCCTAAAATTCACGCGAAGCCCCGATTTCCCCCTTTGCTCGTTTGAACTACAACTATACTAACCAAACACCCAACCAACGCCATAATTGCACCAAAAGTGCTTCCATGGCCTCCCGAGACAATGCCATCACGCAAAACGAGAAAATTATAAACTCGACCTAAACGACCCCGACTTTCACCAATGTATAATTCTCGTTTTTTCCATTACGCAACCTAAACAAACCATGCATTTAGGCATTCTAGCATACCTAGCACATTTTCACATCAACAGAAAGCATAACAACGCAACTTCATCATTTCAAGGGTTTACTATTCATATATTACTATTTAACTATCAATCTTATATTACAATCCCAAGATTTAACTGCAGAAAATGTTAAAAAGCTATAAATACATGTTCTACAATTGCTAGGGAACATTCTTTAAGCCTCAAAATGATTAAAATAACAATATACAAATAAAACCCAAAAATCAAAGTTAATACACAAAATATTCAAATGCGTAAATAAGCATGAAACCCTCACCTTAGACGCTCCTAGACGCTAGGAAAACCTCGTAGGATGCCTCGGAAACCACCCCGTGCAAGCTCACGCGAAGAATCGAAGATTTGAAGTTGAAATTTCTTTTTTTTTCTCCTTCCATTTTCGGCCCTGCTTGTTTATGTTTTCAGCTTCTTTTTTTATTTTTTTGTGCTATTTTAAGTTATTTTAAAAGATGGCAACAAGGTCAAATGGTCAAGGCTTGGTCAAGGCTCACTTAAGTTGGTCAATCTAGCTTATTTCATGCATTTTAAAGCTAAAACAACTAACATAAATCCAATTCTAGTTAAATACAACTTAAAACACTAAAATTAAAACACTAAATACTAGTTTTCACTATTTGCTGAGGACTAGAAATCACTCTCTAACTATTGCTCTCAAAATGCAATGCACTTTGTGACAATAAAAGAATAACAATTAATCTCAAAGAATTCAAGAAAATATAATTTTTGAAGAGTAATCATGGTTGAAAATTTACTCCGACTCGGAGCTACTTTTCATTTAATTGAAAACCGAGCATTTAAGTGCAATAAAAAAAAGAAATAAAACCGATTGACATAAATATGAAAAGTAGTTGATACTCCGTTAAAATAATTAGCTCAAGTATTATTCTAATTACTTCTAAAAGAAATATGAAAATAAAGCTACAAATAAATGTTTAACTAAAAATAAACACAAATCCAATGCTAACATTTAAGATGTCACTTAATTAAATGCAATTAAATGCCTTTAAATGCATGCCGGTTTTGGGCTATCACACCAGTTGGCTTCTCATGACTTCGATACCTATTCTACTCTCTTTGCTACTGCCTCTCGAGTTGAGAAGAGAAAACTAGATGGAGCCGGTTTGAGTCAGCCGAACAAGAAACCATACCAGCCTCCAGGTCAGCAGAGCAAATTCCAGAGTCAGAGTCGTAATCAGGGCCCGAGCCAGAACAGACCAGTGAATAACCGTGGCCCAACGAAAGCGCCATCGGCCTCTTCCGCCCGCGGATCCACTGGTAGTTCACATGCTACTCAGTCCGTCAGCTGTTCTTATTGTGTCAGGAAGGGGCATACCGAGGCCTAGTGTTGGAGGAAGTCAGGATGTTGTATGAGATGTGGCAGTGATCAACATCAGATCAAGGATTGCCCTAAATGGCAAGCAGGGCAGAATCAGGGTAAACTAGCTGGTAGAGGCAAGACTCCAGTTCCTAGAGTTCAGGCTCGAGCCTATGCTATCGAGTGCGAGGAGATTCCAGATGAGACCGCTGTTGTTGAAGGTACATTCTTCATACTGAATCAACCTGTTAAGGTGTTAATTGATCCGGGTGCTACTCATTCATTTATTACTCCCTTATGTGTGGAACGTGTGAAACTGGAAGTTGTATGTTTGCCATACGAAGTAGAAGTTGGTACTCCAATGGGTTCTAAACTTGTAACTAGCTCAGGTAAAATCCAAATTAAGGATAGGGAATTCTCAGCCAATCTTATTGTATTACCTTTTCGGGAATATGAGGTCATTTTAGGGATGGACTGGCTGGCAAAACATCATGTCCAACTAGATTGTCGGGCGAAGATTATAACGTTCCGGGTACCTGGTCAACCAATACTGGAGGTAATGGATCGAAGAGATTTCACCGGGAGTTCCATCATTTCATCTACAAAAGCAGTAAAGTCCTTGAGGAAAGGATGCAGCGGATACTTGGCTTACCTTATCAACAAGCCGTCGGACAAAGCTAAGTTGGAGGAGATGCTTGTGATCAAAGACTATGGGGATGTGTTTCCAGAAGAACTACCCGGTTTACCCCTAAATCGGGAAATCGAGTTTGTTATAAAGCTACTGCCTAGCACCCAGCCGATATCTAAAGCTCCCTATCGTATGGCACCGGCCGAGCTACAGGAATTGAAGGACCAATTACAAGAATTGTTGAAGAAGGGGTTTGTTCAACCAAGTTCTTCTCCGTGGGGTGCACCAGTTCTATTTGTAAAGAAGAAAGACGGAACGTTGAGGCTATGCATCGATTACCGAGGATTGAACCAAGTGACTGTCAAGAATAAATACCCACTTCCACTGATCGACGAGCTATTTGATCAACTGCAATGAGCCAAAGTGTATTCGAAACTCGACTTGAGGCAAGGGTATTATCAGTTGCGGATCTAAAAGGAAGATGTGCCTAAAACGACTTTCAGGACGAGATATGGGCATTATGAATATGTGGTGATGCCTTTTAGACTAACTAATGCCCCTGTAGCTTTTATGGATTTGATGCACAGGGTGTTTCAACCCTACTTGGACCAATTTATGGTAATCTTCATTGATGATATTTTGGTATACTCGAAATCGGAGGCGGAGCATAAGCAACATCTGCGGTTGGTACTGCAGAAACTTCGAGAGCATCGATTGTATGCAAAGTTTAGCAAGTGTGAATTTTGGTTGCAGCAGATTGCATTTTTGGGGCATATCATATCCCAAGAGGGAATAGCGGTGGATCCAGCAAAGATTGATACAGTGATGTCTTGGAAGAAGCCAAAAAATATTACGGAGGTTCGGAGTTTTCTTGGTCTAGCTAGCTATTATCGGAGATTCGTGAAGGATTTCTCTAAGATTGTAGGACCACTTACAAAGCTCACTCAAAAGAAAACAAAGTTCATGTGGGATGATAAGTGTGAGAACAGCTTCCAAGAATTGAAGAAAAGATTGACTACCGCACCTGTTCTTGCATTGCCTGAAGGGAGTCAAGGCTTTGTAATCTATAGCGATGCTTCAAAGGAAGGATTGGGTTGTGTGTTGATGCAAAATGGAAGGGTGATTGCATATGCTTCTAGGAAACCAAAGCTGTATGAAGTGAATTACCCGACACATGATTTGGAGTTAACGGCTATTGTGTTTGCACTCAAGAAATGGAGGCATTATCTGTGGGGTAACAAGTTTGAAGTATTTACTGATCATAAGAGCTTGAAATACTTGTTCTCTCAAAAGGAGTTGAATATGAGGCAAAGGCAGTGGATAGAGCTTTTGGATGATTATAACTGTACAATCAATTATGTGCCCGGTAAAGCAAATGTAGTTGCAGATGCCTTAAGTAGGAAAACAAGCATGGCAAAACTTGAAGTCAAGGTACAGGAGTTGTTGGAGGAAGCGTTTTTGTGGAAGCCACAATTGACTCAGAAAGGGTTACTTTTTGCCACTACTCAAGTTCAATCGACCTTGTTGCCTAAGTTACGAGAGGCTTAACAGAAGGACCAACAGTTTCAGAAGATTAAAGAAGGCAACGCAGATTTCAAGTTTCATGATGATGGTGTTTGGAGGTTTAGGAATTGGATTTGTGTTCCTAATGAACCAGAGCTGAAAAAGAAGATTCTTGAGGAAGCCCATAATTCAAGATATACTATTCACCCCGGTAGAACAAAGATGTACCGGGATTTGAAGCAACACTATTGGTGGAATAACATGAAAAGAGAAATTGCAGAGTTTGTGGTACGGTGTTTGACTTGCCAGAGAGTCAAAGCGGAACATCAACGACCCGCAGGTTTACTTCAACCGTTGGAGATTCCTCAATGGAAATGGGAACATATCACTATGGATTTTGTTATGGACCTGCCTAGATCACAAAAGGGTCATGGCGCCGTTTGGGTCATAGTGGATAGATTGACTAAGTCGACACACATTTTACCGATGAACAAGGAGGATAGTCCTAAGAAATTGGGAGATATGTATGTGGCGGAGATTGTTAAATTGCACGGGATGCCTGTGAGTATTGTATCGGATAGGGATCCTCGTTTTACTTCCCGATTTTGGAAGAGATTGCAAGAAGCTTTGGGAACGAAGTTGAGTTTCAGCACGGCTTATCACCCTCAAATTGATGGACATTCGGAGAGGACTATTCAAATTTTGGAGGATATGCTGAGGGCGTGTCTTTTGGATTTCGAAAAAGGTTGGGAGAAATATCTATCTCTAGCGGAGTTCGCTTATAATAATAGTTATCAGGCCACTATCGGGATGGTCCCATTTGAGGCGCTGTATGGACGTAAGTGTCGATCCCCAATTTACTGAGATAAAGTAGGTGAGACGAAGACTTTTGACCCGACCCTTTTACCTGAACTCATGAAGACTATTGATAATATCCACCTCATCCGGAAACGGATGCTTACCGCCCAGAGCAGACAAAAGAGTTATGCAGACCGACGGAGACGGAGTCTCAAGTTCGAGGTTGGCGACAAGGTGTTCTTGAAGATATCACCCCGAAGGGGACTGATTAAACATGGCAAGGGTGGAAAGTTGAGCCCGAGGTTTGTAGGACCATTCGAGATAATTGAGAAGGTTAGCAAATTGGCGTATCGCCTAGTACTACCCCAGAACCTCTCCAATTTGTACGACGTCTTTCATGTTTCGATGCTGCGGAAGTATCATCCTGATCCATCGCATATCTTGGAGCCAGAGCCATTGCAGCTTCGGGAGAACTTGTCTTACGAGGAGAAGCCCATTCGGATCCTAAACCAGCAGGATCGGGTGTTGCGCAACAGAACTATACCAATGGTGAAAGTGCTGTGGGATCATCACGGAGTTGAAGAAGAAACGTGGGAAAGGCGAGACCAGATGGAGCAGCAATATCCAGCTTTATTTCAAGGTAATATTGAATTTCAGGACGAAATTCTTTTAAGGAGGGGAGGATGTGAGGCCCGACCCCGATTTGCGTGCGATACCTCGTTTCTTGTGCCCTAATCTAGATTTGCGTGCCTTGACCTAGGTTTAAGAATTGTGTTCGTTTTGTGTGCCTTGCATTGAATTACGTGCATTTATTCAGGGTTGCGTGCATTTACTTGAAAAATGTGCGTTCGTCTCGTAGTTCGTGTCCTACCTCGTCGTGCATGCCCTAGACCTAGGAAAGCATGCCTTCATGCTAATCAATAAAGCATCTTACACGGAGCACTAGGCTATTAAATAATCCTACAAACTCCACTATCAATATTATAATCCTAATTCAACTCACTAGAAGACAAAATAACACAAAAAGCTAGACATTATTTATTCTTTTTGCACTTCCAACACTCAATTAAATAACACCCAAAACATGACAAAAATTCAGATTTGGCACATGCTTTGGCCGGCCATACCAAGGCTTTTGCACAAGGTTTGAATAATCATTCTTTTAACTATGCATGCTTAGACAAGTTATGACAAAAACACTTATCAATGCATAAAAATTGCCCAAAACCACCTCAATTTCCTCTCATTGTTCGACCAAACCACCATTGCCCATGCTAGCATTTTAAAATCACACCTTGAAGACACAAAAATCAGAATCACCAAGCTCAAGGCCAACATGCTCATCAAAGTTGCAAAGGCCTTTGTTTCTTTTCATTCTCTCTTTTTTTTTCCTCTCACATTTTCTTTCTCTCCGTCTCATATTCTCTCTCTTTCTCGGCCCTAGCTGAACATTATTGCCTCCATAGCTTATCTTCATCACACCTTAGTTGATCAAGGCAAGCAACAAGCAAGAGGCTCAACCAAACTAGCTAGAGTTCGAAAATCACACATGCATGCTCCTTGAGTCTCCATTTCGGCCCTAGGTGAGTTACTAAGCTTCCATTTCTTTTCTTTTTGTTCTAACCTCATGCATGTACTAAGAGATTGGTCACTAGGCTAGGAAAAATAGAGAAAACCAAGTTGGAATCTCGGCTAAGCAAGAAGAAGAAGAGATTTGAGCTTCAAAAGTTTTTGTGCATCTTCTTGGTTGATTGCTAAGGTGAGGGTTAAAACCTTTTGAAAATCCTTCAAAAATCCACATGCATGCTCATAAAAGTATGTCTTTGCTTCTGTACTTGAGTTATATGTTCGTTCATAAGCTTTTGCAACCATGCATGGCAAGATCTCGGCTTGAAAGTGATGATAGGTGAAGTCGGATTGTTGACAGCTCTCTGACCAATTTGTTTCGAGGTAAGTTTTGCTAGGAAAATGATATTGAAAATGCATTAAAATTGGTAGGTGACTATTTTTTCCAGTTGTGAACATTTTTCACAGAAATATGCCAAAGCTAATTTTGACTCTAAAGTCCTCAAAATGGCAGATCGTTAAAATGTGTCCAAATCTGGAAATCTGGAAAAATGAAGCAGGTTTTGACAGAGGCACTGACCATGTAAAACGAACCAGATTTGACTCAGTAAAGGATACCCAAAATGCATGAAATTAGGTGTGCTACTAGATTTTTCAGTTCTGGACATTTTTGTCAGAAATGTACTAAGGCTGAATCTGACCGTAAGGACCTCAAAAACGTCACTTATCGAAATGTGTGCAAATCTGGACAGTTTTGTGCTATCCCACTGTTTTGGCTATATCTAATGATCCCGAACTCCAATTGATACAAGGTTTGTTTCTGATTTTAGTTAACTTCTTAAGATTTAATTTGACATATTATTCACTGGAATCAAATATTGTTTGCTTATCTTAATGTTTGTGAGAAAACAGCCTATTGCAGTGAGGGTTTCACTTAGTTATATGCTTGGAAAAATTGTTGTAACCTCTCTTGTGGTGTAAATTGCTTGGAATTGTGGTGTTGGGATGTTGTGTGGACTGTTTGAGAACTTGAGGATGTTTGAATTAAATGATGCATGACTTGAGATTGACTTTGAGTTGACTTAGGGTTTAATCATACGGTTAAGCATGAAACGGAAACCCTAATGACTAGGTAGGCTTGCTAAGTGTTGATCATTTGGATATTGTGTGGAATTATATGCTTAGTAGGCTGCCCGTAAATGCCTTTATAGTCCTAAATGTGATTTTGATCATTGCATGTTGACAAATGGGCTTTTCTTGCATCCGAACCCACGTAGATGTTGTTGCATGTTGAGTAATCCTATCACCTGATTACGTGGACTTCGAAATGAGTTATATGGCTTGATTTACATGTGTTACATGGCTGCCCGTTTAATGTTCATATAACTCTATATGCCGTTCAAGTGAAATTACTTGTCTTATCGTGCCCTGCCTGTCTACTTGTCAATGTGCAATCTTATGACTGTCCGAAGGCAACCTACTTTGTTGTCCTCCTAACGTGATATGTTAATGTCATAAATGTGCACTGCATACAAGGTTGCAACCTTTCCTATCGGCATGGTAGCGATCACGCACACCGGGCGGCATCGGTCGTAGAGCTCTTGGAGAGCTTTCCAATGGTATGCTATGCGGCGCGTAACTCCTTACGGATCAAAAGTTATAGGCACCGGAGCGACGGATACCTGGTCACAAGCCCCACGCCCTCGGTTTACGGGCCCAGCCTCTACGTGAAGTGAAGTGTCTTACCCAAGGTGCCATGGGATTTGGTAATAGAAATGTGATGTATTACGCTGTCATCCTTTTCACGGCTCACGACGTACGATCCGGGACGGAAAAACTGCGCAAAAGAAGATAAGTGTCCCGAAACTAATCAAAATGTTCAATTTTGGGCTTCGAAAATAGGCACAACCGAGCAGGCTTGGTACCCCTGTCGTAGAGCTCTCGGAGAGCTTTCCAATGATATGCTATGTGCCGCATAACTCCTTACGGATCAAACGTCATGGGCACCGGAGCGACAAATACTTGGTCACAAGCCCCACGCCCTCTGTTTGCGGGCCTAGCCTCTACGTGAAGTGAAGTTGTCTTGCCCACGGTGCCATGTGATTCGGTAATAGAAATGTGATGGATTACGATGTCGTCCTTTTCGCGACTCACGACATACGATCCGGGTCGAAAAAATGGTGCAAAAGAAGAAAAGTGTCCCAAAACAAAAGAAAACATTCGATTTTTGACTCTGAAAATAGGCGCAGCCTAGCAGGCTGGGTGCCCCCGTCGTAAAGCACTCGGAGAGCTTTCCAATGGTATGCTATACACCACGTAACTCCTTACGGATCAAAAGTTATAGGCACCAGAGCAACGGATACCTAGTCACAAGCCCCACGCCCTCGATTTATGGGCCCAGCCTCTACGTGAAGTGAAGTTGTTTTGCTCAAGGTGCCATGGGATTCGGTAATATAAATGTGATGGATTAGGTTGTCGTCCTTTTTGCTGCTCACGACGTACGATCCGGGACAGAAAAACTGCGCAAAAAAAAGGTAAGTATCCTGAAACTGATGAAAACATTCAATTTTGGGATCCAAAAATAGGCACAGCTGAGCAGGATTGGTGCCCCCGTCGTAGAGCTCTCGGAGAGCATTCCAATGGTATGCTATGCGCCCCGTAACTCCTTACGGATCAAATGTTATGGGCACCGTAGCGACGGATACTTGGTCACAAGCCCCACGCCCTCTGTTTGCAGGCCCAGCCTCTACGTGAAGTGAAGTTGTCTTGCCCACGGTACCATGTGATGCGGTTATAAAAATATGATGGATTACGTTATCGTCCTTTTCGCGGCTCACGACGTACGATCCGGGTCGAAAAAACACCGCAAAAGAAGGAAAGTGTCCCGAAACTAATGAAAACATTCGATTTTGGGCTATGAAACAGGCGCAGCCAAGCAGGCTTGGTGCCTCCGTCGTAGAGCTCTCGGAGACCTTTCCAACGGTATGTTATGCGCCGCGTAACTCCTTACTGATCAAAAGTTATAGGCACCGGCGCGACTGATACCTGGTCACAAGCCCTACGCCCTTGGTTTACGGGCCCAGCCTCTACGTGAAGTGAAGTTGTCTTGCCCAATGTGTCAAGCGATTCGATAATAGAAATGTGATAGATTAGGTTGGTACCCCCATGTACGATAATAGAAATGTGATAATAGAAATGGGTTTACGGGCCCAGCCTCTACGTACGATCCGGGACGGAAAAACAGCGCAAATGAAGAAAAGTATAGCGAAACTTATGAAAACGTTCGATTTTGGGCTCTAAAAATAGGCACAGACGAGCAGGCTTGGTACCCCCATTGTAGAGCTTTCGGAGAGCTTTCCAACGGTATGCTGTGCGCCACGTAACTCCTTATGGATCAGAAGTTATGGGCACCGGAGTGACGGATACCTGGTCACAAGCCCCACGCCCTCTGTTTGTCGGCCCAGCCTCTACGTGAAGTGAAGTTGTCTTGCCTAAGGTGCCATGGGATTCGATAATAGAAATGTTATAGATTATGTTGTCGTCCTTTTCGCGGCTCACGACGTACGATCCGGGATGAAAAAACAGTGTAAAAGAAGAAAAGTGTAGCGAAACTTATGAAAACATTCGATTTTGGGCTCAAAAACAGGCACAGCCGAGCAGGCTGTCTACCCCTATCGTAGAGCTCTCAGAGTGCTTTATAACGGTATACTATGCGCCGCGTAACTCCTTACGGATCAAAAGTTATAGGCACTGGAGCGACGGATACCTAGTCACAAGCCCCACACCCTCGGTTTGAGGGTCCAGCCTCTACGTGAAGTGAAGTTGTCTTGCCCAAGGTACCATGTGATTCGATAATAGAAATGTGATAGATTAGGTTGTCGTCCTTTTTTGGGCTCACGACGTACGATCTGCGACGGAAAAACTGCACAAAAGAAGATAAATGTCCTGAAATTGATGAAAATGTTCAATTTTGTGCTCCGAAAATAGGCGCAGCCGAGCAGGCTGGGTGCCCCGTCGTAGAGCTCTCGGAGAGCTTTCCAATGGTATGTTGTGCGCCGCGTAACTCATTACGGATCAAACGTTATGGGCACCGGAGACGGATACCTTGTCACAAGCCCCACGCCCTCTGTTTGCGGGCCCAGCTTCTACATGAAGTGAAGTTGTCTTGCCCAAGGTGTCGTGTGATTTGGTAATAGAAATGTGATGGAATAGTATGCCGTCCTTTTCACGGCTCACGATGAATGATCCGGGATGAAAAAATAGCGCAAAAGAAGAAAAATGTCTCGAAATTGATGAAAATGTTCGATTTTAGGCTCAAAAAATAGGCGCAGCCTAGCAGGCTTGGTGCCCTCGTCGTAGAGCTCTCAAAGAGCATTCCAACGGTATGTTTTCCATTGCGTAACTCCTTACGGATCAAAAGTTAAGGGCACAGGATCAACGGATACCTGGTCACAAGCCCAACGCCTTTAGTTTGTGGGCCCAGCTTCTACGTGAAGTAAAGTTGTCTTGCACAAGGTGCCGTGGGATTCGGTAATAGAAATGTGTTGGATTAGGTTGTCGTCCTTTTCGAGGCTCACGACGTACGATATGGGACGGAAAAATAGTGCCAAAGAAGAAAAGTATCCCGAAACTGATGAAAATGTTCGATTTTGGGCTCCAAAAATAGGCGTAGCCGAGCATGCTTGGTGCCCCCGTCGTAGAGCTCTTGGAGAGCTTTCCAACGGTATGCTGTGCGCTGCGTAACTCCTTACGGATCAAAAGTTATGGGCACTGGAGCGACGGATACCTGGTCACAAGCCCCACGCACTCGGTTTGAGGGCCCAGCCTCTCCGTGAAGTGAAGTTGTCTTGCCCAATGTGCCGTGTGATTCGGTAATAAAAATGTGATGGATTAGGTTGTCGTCCTTTTCGAGGCTCACGACGTACGATCCGGGACGAAAAAACACTGCAAAAGAAGAAAAGTGTCACAAAACTGATGAAAAAGTTCGATTTTAGGCTCCAAAAATAGGTGCAGCGAAGCAGGCTTGCTGCCCTCATCGTAGAGCTCTCGGAGAGCTTTCCAACGGTATGTTGTGCGCCGCATAACTCCATACAGATCAAAAGTTATGGGCACTTGAGCGACGGATACCTTGTCACAAGCCCCACGCCCTCTGTTTGCGGGCCTAGCCTCTACGTGAAGTGAAGTTGTCTTGCCCAAGGTGCCGTGGGAGTCTATAATAGAAATGTGATGGATTAGGTTGTCATCCTTTTTTAGGCTCACGACGTACGATCCGAGACGAAAAAACTATGCAAAAGAAGATAAGTGTCCCGAAACTGATGAAAACGTTCTATTTTGGGCTCCGAAAACAAGAGCAACCAAGTAGGCTTACTACCCCAGTCGTAGAGCTCTCAGAGAACTTTCCAACGGTATGCTGTACGCCGCGTAACTCCTTACGGATAAAAAGTTATAGGCACCGGAGCGACGGATAACTGGTCACAAGCCCCACGCCCTCGGTTTGAGGGCCCACCCTCTACGTGAAGTGAAGTTGTCTTGCCCAAGGTACCGTGTGATTCGATAATAGAAATGTGATATATTAGGTTGTTGTCCTTTTTGTGGCTCACGACGTACGATCCGGGACGGAAAAAATACGCAAAACAAGATAAGTGTCCCAAAACTGATGAAAATATTCAATTTTGGGCTCCGAAAATAGGCGCAGCTGAGCAGAGTGGGTGCCCCCGTCGTAGAGCTCTCAGAGAGGTTTCCAACGGTATGCTGTGCGCCGCGTAACTCCTTACGGATCAAACGTTATGTGCACCAGAGACGGTGCCCAAGGTTCAGTGTGATTCGTTAATAGAAATGTGATGGAATAGGATGTCGTCCTTTTCGCAGCTCATGACATACGATTCGGGATGAAAAAACAGCGTAAAAGAAGAAAAGTGTCTCGAAATTGATGAAAATGTTCGATTTTAGGCTCAGAAAATAGGCGCAGCTGAGCAGGATAGGTGCCCTCGTTGTAGAGCTCTCAGAGAGCTTTCCAACGGTATGTTGTGTGCCGCGTAACTCCTTACGGATAAAAAGTTATGGGCACTGGAGCGACGGATACCTGGTCACAAGCCCCACGCACACGGTTTGAGGGCCCATTCTCTACGTGAAGTGAAGTTGTCTTGCCCAATGTGCCGTGGGATTCGGTAATAAAAATGTGATGGATTAGGTTGTCGTCCTTTTTGCGGCTCACGACATATGATCCGGGACGAAAAAACAGCGCAAAAGAAGAAAAGTGTCCCAAAATTGATGAAAATTTTCTATTTTGGGCTCCGAAAATAGGCGCAGCCGAGCCCGCTTGCTACCCCCATCGTAGAGTTCTCGCAGAGCTTTCCAACGGTATGCTGTGCGCCGCGTAACTCTTTACAAATCAAAAGTTATGGTCACCGGAGCGACGGATACCTGGTCACAAGCCCCACGACCTCTGTTTACGGGCCCAGCCTCTACATGAAGAGAAGTTGTCTTGCCCAAGGTGCCGTGGGATTCGGTAATAGAAATGTGATGGATTAGGTTGTCGTCCTTTTTGCGGCTCACGACGTACGATCCGGGACGGAAAAACTATGCAGAAGAAGATATGTGTCCCGAAACTGATGAAAACGTTCTATTTTGGGCTCCAAAAATAGGCGCAGTCGAGCAAGCTTGGGGACCCTGTCGTAGAGCTCTCGGAGAGCTTTCCAACGGTATGCTGTGCACCGCGTAACTCCTTACGAATCAAAAGTTATGGGCATCGGAGCGACGGATACCTAGTCACAAGCTCCACGCCCTCTGTTTGTGGGCCCAGCCTCTACGTGAAGTGAAGTTGTCTTGCCCAAGGTTCCATGTGATTCGGTAATAGAAATGTGATAGATTAGGTTGTCGTCCTTTTCCCGGCTCACGACGTACGATCCGGGTCCGAAAAACAGCGCAAAAGAATAAAAGTGTCCCGAAACTAATGAAAACATTCGATTTTGGGCTGCAAAAATAGGCGCAGCCGAGCAGGCGTGGTGCTCCCGTCGTAGGGCTGTTGGAAAGCTTTCCAACGGTATGTTGTGCGCCATGTAACTCTTTACGGATCAATAGTTATAGGCACCGGGGCGACGGATACCTGGTTACAATCCCCACTCCCTCAGTTTGCGGGCCCAACCTCTACATGAAGTGAAGTTGTCTTGCCCAAGGTACCATGGGATTCGATAATAGAAATGTGATAGATTAGGTTGTCATCCTTTTCGTGGCTCACGACGTACGATCCGGGACGAAAAAACAGCGCAAAAGAAGAAAAGTGTAGCGAAACTTATGAAAACATTCGATTTTGGGCTCCGAACATAGGCACTGCATAGCTGGCTTGCTGCCCCCATCATAGAGCTCTCAGAGAGCTTTCCAACGGTATGCTGTGCGCCACGTAACTCTTTACGGATCAAAAGTTATAGGCACCGGAGCGACACATACTTGGTCACAAGTCCCACGCCCTCGGTTTGCGGGCCCAACCTCTACGTGAAGTGAAGTTGTCTTGCCCAATGTGCCGTGTGATTCGATAATAAAAATGTGATAGATTAGGTTGTCGTCCTTTTTATGGCTCACGACGTATGATCCGAGAGGAAAAACAGTGTAAAAGAAGAAAAGTGTCCCGAAACTGATGAAAATGTTCAATTTTGGGCTCTGAAAATAGGTGCAGCTGAGCAAGCTGGGTGCCCCTATCGTAGAGCTCTCGGATAGCTTTCCAACGGTATGTTGTGCGCCGCGTAACTCCTTACAGATCAAACGTTATGGGCACGGGAAACGGATACCATGTCACAATCCCCACGCCCTCTTTTTGCGGGCCCAGCATCTACGTGAAGTGAAGTTGTCTTGCCCAAGGTACCGTGTGATTTGATAATTGAAATGTGATAGATTAGGTTGTCGTCCTTTTTGTGGCTCAGGACGAACGATCCGGGACCGAAAAACAGCGTAAAAGAAGATAAGTGTCCCAAAATTGATAAAAATGTTCAATTTGGGCTCCGAAAAAAGGCGCAACAGAGCAGGCTAGGTGCCCCCGTTGTAGAGCTCTCGGAGACCTTTCCAACGGTAAGATGTGCGCTGCGTAACTCCATACAGATCAAAAGTTATGGGCACTGGAGCGACGGATACGTGGTCACAAGCCCCACGCACACGGTTTGAGGGCCCATCTTCTACGTGAAGTGAAGTTGTCTTGCCCAAGGTGCCGTGTGATTCGGTAATAGAAATATGATAGATTAGGTTGTAGTCCTTTTCGCGGCTCATGACGTACGATCCGGGACGAAAAAACTACGCAAAAGAAGATAAGTGTCCCGAAACTGATGAAAACGTTCTATTTTGGGCTCCAAAAATAGGCGCAACCGAGCAGGCTTGGGGACCCCGTCATAGAGCTCTCGGAGAGCTTTCCAATGGTATGCAGTGCGCCACATAACTCCTTACGAGTCAAAAGTTATGGGCACCGGAGCGACGGATAAATGGTCAACCCACGCCCTCTGTTTGTGGGCCCAGCCTCTACGTGAAGTGAAGTTGTCTTGCACAAGGTGCCATGTAATTCGGTAATAGAAATGTGATAGATTAGGTTGTCGTCCTTTTCGCGGCTCACGACGTACGATCTGGGATAGGAAAATAGCGCTAAAGAAGAAAAATGTAGCGAAACTTATGAAAACGTTCGATTTTGGGCTCCGAAAATAGGCGCTGCAAAGCAGGCTTGCTACCCCCGTCGTAGAGTTCTCGGAGAGCTTTCCAACGGTCTGTTATACACCGCGTAACTCCTTACGGATCAAAAGTTATAGGCACCGGAGCGACGGATACCTGGTCACAAGCCCCACGCCCTCGGTTTGCGGGCCCAGCCTCTATGTGAAATGAAGTTGTCTTGCCCAATGTGGCGTGGGATTCGGTAATAAAAATGTGATGTATTAGGTTGTCGTCCTTTTCGCTACTCACGACGTACGGTCCGGGACGTAAAAATAGCGCAAAAGAAGAAAAGTATCCCAAAATAGATGAGAACGTTCGATTTTGGTCTCTAAAAACAGGTGCAGCCGAGCAGGCTTGGTGCCCCCGTTATAGAGCTCTCGGAGAGCTTTACAACGGTACACTGTGCACCGCGTAACTCCTTACGGATCAAAAGTTATAGGCACCGGATCGACGGATACCTGGTCACATGTCCCAGGCCCTCGATTTGAGAGCCCATCCTCTACGTGAAGTGAAGTTGTCTTGCCCAAGGTCCCGTGTTATTCGGTAATAGAAATGTGATAGATTAGATTGTCGTCCTTTTCGTGGCTCACGACGTACGATATGGGACGGAAAAATAGTTCCAAAGAAGAAAAGTATCCCGAAACTGATGAAAATGTTCGATTTTGGGCTCCAAAAATAGGCGTAGCCGAGCATGCTTGGTGCCCCCGTCGTAGAGCTCTTGGAGAGCTTTCCAACGGTATGCTGTGCGCTGCGTAACTCCTTACGGATCAAAAGTTATGGGCACTGGAGCGACGGATACCTGGTCACAAGCCCCACGCACTCGGTTTGAGGGCCCAGCCTCTCCGTGAAGTGAAGTTGTCTTGCCCAATGTGCCGTGTGATTCGGTAATAAAAATGTGATGGATTAGGTTGTCGTCCTTTTCGAGGCTCACGACGTACGATCCGGGACGAAAAAACACTGCAAAAGAAGAAAAGTGTCACAAAACTGATGAAAAAGTTCGATTTTAGGCTCCAAAAATAGGTGCAGCGAAGCAGGCTTGCTGCCCTCATCGTAGAGCTCTCGGAGAGCTTTCCAACGGTATGTTGTGCGCCGCATAACTCCATACAGATCAAAAGTTATGGGCACTTGAGCGACGGATACCTTGTCACAAGCCCCACGCCCTCTGTTTGCGGGCCTAGCCTCTACGTGAAGTGAAGTTGTCTTGCCCAAGGTGCCGTGGGAGTCTATAATAGAAATGTGATGGATTAGGTTGTCATCCTTTTTTAGGCTCACGACGTACGATCCGAGACGGAAAAACTATGCAAAAGAAGATAAGTGTCCCGAAACTGATGAAAACGTTCTATTTTGGGCTCCGAAAACAAGAGCAACCAAGTAGGCTTACTACCCCAGTCGTAGAGCTCTCAGAGAACTTTCCAACGGTATGCTGTACGCCGCGTAACTCCTTACGGATAAAAAGTTATAGGCACCGGAGCGACGGATAACTGGTCACAAGCCCCACGCCCTCGGTTTGAGGGCCCACCCTCTACGTGAAGTGAAGTTGTCTTGCCCAAGGTACCGTGTGATTCGATAATAGAAATGTGATATATTAGGTTGTTGTCCTTTTTGTGGCTCACGACGTACGATCCGGGACGGAAAAAATACGCAAAACAAGATAAGTGTCCCAAAACTGATGAAAATATTCAATTTTGGGCTCCGAAAATAGGCGCAGCTGAGCAGAGTGGGTGCCCCCGTCGTAGAGCTCTCAGAGAGGTTTCCAACGGTATGCTGTGCGCCGCGTAACTCCTTACGGATCAAACGTTATGTGCACTAGAGACGGTGCCCAAGGTTCCGTGTGATTCGTTAATAGAAATGTGATGGAATAGGATGTCGTCCTTTTCGCAGCTCATGACATACGATCCGGGATGAAAAAACAGCGTAAAAGAAGAAAAGTGTCTCGAAATTGATGAAAATGTTCGATTTTAGGCTCAGAAAATAGGTGCAGCTGAGCAGGATAGGTGCCCTCATTGTAGAGCTCTCAGAGAGCTTTCCAACGGTATGTTGTGTGCCGCGTAACTCCTTACGGATAAAAAGTTATGGGCACTGGAGCGACGGATACCTGGTCACAAGCCCCACGCACACGGTTTGAGGGCCCATTCTCTACGTGAAGTGAAGTTGTCTTGCCCAATGTGCCGTGGGATTCGGTAATAAAAATGTGATGGATTAGGTTGTCGTCCTTTTTGCGGCTCACGACATATGATCCGGGACGAAAAAACAGCGCAAAAGAAGAAAAGTGTCCCAAAATTGATGAAAATTTTCTATTTTGGGCTCCGAAAATAGGCGCAGCCGAGCCCGCTTGCTACCCCCATCGTAGAGTTCTCGCAGAGCTTTCCAACGGTATGCTGTGCGCCGCGTAACTCTTTACAAATCAAAAGTTATGGTCACCGGAGCGACGGATACCTGGTCACAAGCCCCACGACCTCTGTTTACGGGCCCAGCCTCTACATGAAGAGAAGTTGTCTTGCCCAAGGTGCCGTGGGATTCGGTAATAGAAATGTGATGGATTAGGTTGTCGTCCTTTTTGCGGCTCACGACGTACGATCCGGGACGGAAAAACTATGCAGAAGAAGATATGTGTCCCGAAACTGATGAAAACGTTCTATTTTGGGCTCCAAAAATAGGCACAGTCGAGCAAGCTTGGGGACCCTGTCGTAGAGCTCTCGGAGAGCTTTCCAACGGTATGCTGTGCACCGCGTAACTCCTTACGAATCAAAAGTTATGGGCATCGGAGCGACGGATACCTAGTCACAAGCTCCACGCCCTCTGTTTGTGGGCCCAGCCTCTACATGAAGTGAAGTTGTCTTGCCCAAGGTTCCATGTGATTCGGTAATAGAAATGTGATAGATTAGGTTGTCGTCCTTTTCCCGGCTCACGACGTACGATCCGGGTCCGAAAAACAGCGCAAAAGAATAAAAGTGTCCCGAAACTAATGAAAACATTCGATTTTGGGCTGCGAAAATAGGCGCAGCCGAGCAGGCTTGGTGCTCCCGTCGTAGGGCTGTTGGAAAGCTTTCCAACGGTATGTTGTGCGCCATGTAACTCTTTACGGATCAATAGTTATAGGCACCGGGGCGACGGATACCTGGTTACAATCCCCACTCCCTCAGTTTGCGGGCCCAACCTCTACATGAAGTGAAGTTGTCTTGCCCAAGGTACCATGGGATTCGATAATAGAAATGTGATAGATTAGGTTGTCATCCTTTTCGTGGCTCACGACGTACGATCCGGGACGAAAAAACAGCGCAAAAGAAGAAAAGTGTAGCGAAACTTATGAAAACATTCGATTTTGGGCTCCGAACATAGGCGCTGCATAGCTGGCTTGCTGGCCCCATCATAGAGCTCTCAGAGAGCTTTCCAACGGTATGCTGTGCGCCACGTAACTCTTTACGGATCAAAAGTTATAGGCACCGGAGCGACACATACTTGGTCACAAGTCCCACGCCCTCGGTTTGCGGGCCCAACCTCTACGTGAAGTGAAGTTGTCTTGCCCAATGTGCCGTGTGATTCGATAATAAAAATGTGATAGATTAGGTTGTCGTCCTTTTTGTGGCTCACGACGTATGATCCGGGAGGAAAAACAGTGTAAAAGAAGAAAAGTGTCCCGAAACTGATGAAAATGTTCCATTTTGGGCTCTGAAAATAGGTGCAGCTGAGCAAGCTGGGTGCCCCTATCGTAGAGCTCTCGGATAGCTTTCCAACGGTATGTTGTGCGCCGCGTAACTCCTTACAGATCAAACGTTATGGGCACGGGAAACGGATACCATGTCACAATCCCCACGCCCTCTTTTTGCGGGCCCAGCATCTACGTGAAGTGAAGTTGTCTTGCCCAAGGTACCGTGTGATTTGATAATTGAAATGTGATAGATTAGGTTGTCGTCCTTTTTGTGGCTCAGGACGAACGATCCGGGACCGAAAAACAGCGTAAAAGAAGATAAGTGTCCCAAAATTGATAAAAATGTTCAATTTGGGCTCCGAAAAAAGGCGCAACAGAGCAGGCTAGGTGCCCCCGTCGTAGAGCTCTCAGAGACCTTTCCAACGGTATGATGTGCGCTGCGTAACTCCATACAGATCAAAAGTTATGGGCACTGGAGCGACGGATACGTGGTCACAAGCCCCACGCACACGGTTTGAGGGCCCATCCTCTACGTGAAGTGAAGTTGTCTTGCCCAAGGTGCCGTGTGATTCGGTAATAGAAATATGATAGATTAGGTTGTCGTCCTTTTCGCGGCTCATGACGTACGATCCGGGACGAAAAAACTACGCAAAAGAAGATAAGTTGCCCGAAACTGATGAAAACGTTCTATTTTGGGCTCCAAAAATAGGCGCAACCGAGCAGGCTTGGGGACCCCGTCATAGAGCTCTCGGAGAGCTTTCCAATGGTATGCAGTGCGCCACATAACTCCTTACAAATCAAAAGTTATGGGCACCGGAGCGACGGATACATGGTCAACCCACGCCCTCTGTTTGTGGGCCCAGCCTCTACGTGAAGTGAAGTTGTCTTGCACAAGGTGCCATGTAATTCGGTAATAGAAATGTGATAGATTAGGTTGTCGTCCTTTTCGCGGCTCACGACGTACGATCTGGGATAGGAAAATAGCGCTAAAGAAGAAAAGTGTAGCGAAACTTATGAAAACGTTCGATTTTGGGCTCCGAAAATAGGCGCTGCAAAGCAGGCTTGCTACCCCCGTCGTAGAGTTCTCGGAGAGCTTTCCAACGGTCTGCTATACACCGCGTAACTCCTTACGGATCAAAAGTTATAGGCACCGGAGCGACGGATACCTGGTCACAAGCCCCACGCCCTCGGTTTGCGGGCCCAGCCTCTATGTGAAATGAAGTTGTCTTGCCCAATGTGGCGTGGGATTCGGTAATAAAAATGTGATGTATTAGGTTGTCGTCCTTTTCGCTACTCACGACGTACGGTCCGGGACGTAAAAATAGCGCAAAAGAAGAAAAGTATCCCAAAATAGATGAGAACGTTCGATTTTGGTCTCTAAAAACAGGTGCAGCCGAGCAGGCTTGGTGCCCCCGTTATAGAGCTCTCGGAGAGCTTTCCAACGGTACACTGTGCACCGCGTAACTCCTTACGGATCAAAAGTTATAGGCACCGGATCGACGGATACCTGGTCACATGTCCCAGGCCCTCGATTTGAGAGCCCATCCTCTACGTGAAGTGAAGTTGTCTTGCCCAAGGTCCCGTGTTATTCGGTAATAGAAATGTGATAGATTAGATTGTCGTCCTTTTCGTGGCTCACGACGTACGATCCGGGACGGATAAACTACGCAAAAGAAGATAAGTGTCCCGAAACTGATGAAAATATTCAATTTTGGGGTTTGAAAATTGGCGCAGCCGAGTAGGCTTGGTGCCCCCATTGTAGAGCTCTTGGAGAGCTTTCCAACGATATGTTGTGCGCCACGTAACTCCTTACGGATCAAAAGTTATGGGCCCCGGAGCGATGGATACCTTGTTACCAGCCCCACGCCCTCTGTTTACAGGCCCAGCCACTACGTGAAGTAAAGTTGTCTTGCCCAAGGTGCCGTGTGATTCGGTAATAGAAATGTGATGAATTAGGTTGTCATCCTTTTCGTGGCTCATGACGTACGATACGGGTGGAAAAAACAATGCAAAAGAAGAAAAGTATCCCAAAACTTTTGAAAATATTTGATTTTAGACTCTGAAAACAAGCGCAATCGAGCAAGCTAGGGGCCCACATTGTAGAGCTCTCAGAGTGCTTTCCAACGAAATGCTGTGTGCAGTGTAACTCCTTACGGAGCAAAAGTTATGGGTACCAGAGCGACGGATACCTGGTCACAAGCCCTACGCCCTCTGTTTGGGGGCCCAGCCTCTACGTGAAGTGAAGTTGTCTTGCCCAAGGTGCCGTGTGATTCGGTAATAGAAATGTGATGGAATAGGATGTCGTCCTTTTTGCAGCTCAAGACGTACGATCCGGGACGAAAAAACAGCGTAAAAGAAGAAAAGTGTCCCAAAACTTATGAAAATGTTCGATTTTGCGCTCCGAAAATAGGCCCAGCCGAGTAGGCTAGGTACCCCCATCGTAGAGCTCTCAGAGAGCTTTCCAACTGTATGCTGTACGCCGCGTAACTCCTTACGGATCAAAAGTTAAGGGCACCGGAATAACGGATACCTGGTCACAAGCCCCACGTCATCTGCTTGCGGGCCTAGCCTCTAAGTGTAGTGGAGTTGTCCTGCACAAGGTGCCCCGGGATTCGGTAATAGAAATGTGATGGATTAGGTTGTTGTCCTTTTCACGGCTCACGATGTACGATCCAGGTCCGAAAAACAGCGCAAAAGAAGAAAAGTGTAGCAAAACTTATGAAAATGTTCGATTTTGGGCTCTGAAAACAGGCATAGCCGAGCAAGCTTGGTGCCCTCGTCGTAGAGCTCTCGGAGAGCTATCCAACGGAATGCTATGCGCCGCGTAACTCCTTACGAATCGAACGGTATAGGCATCGGAGTGACGGATACCTGGTCACAAGCCCCACGCCCTCGGTTTACGGGCCCAGCCTTTACGTGAAATTAAGTTGTCTTACCCAAGGTGCCATGGGATTCGATAATAGAAATGTGATAGATTAGGTTGTCGTCCTTTTCGCGGCTTACGACGTGCGATCCGGGACCGAAAAACAGTGCAAAAGAAAAAAAGTGTAGCGAAACTTGCAAAAATGTTCAATTTTGGGGTCCGAAAATAGGCATAACCTAGCAGGCTTGGTGCCCTCATTGTAGAGCTTTCAGAGAGCTTTCCAACGGTATGCTGTGCGCCACGTAACTCCTTACGAATCAAAAGTTATAGGCACCGGAGCGACGGATACCTGGTCACAAGCCCCACGCCCTGTATTTGCGGGCCCAGCTTCTACGTGAAGTGAAGTTGTCTTGCCCAAGGTACCGTGTTATACGGTAAAAGAAATGTGATGGATTAGGTTGTTGTCCTTTTCGCAGCTCACGACGTACGATCCGGGTAAGAAAAATATTGCAAAAGAAGAAAAGTATCCCGAAACTAATGAAAACATTCGATTTTGGGCTCTGAAAACAGGCGCAGCTAAGCTGGCTGGGTGCCTCCGTCGTAGAGCTCTTGGAAAGATTTCCAACGGTATGCCATGCGCCGTAACTCCTTACGGATCAAAAGTTATAGGCACCGGAGCGATGGATACCTAGTCACAAGCCTCACACCCTCGGTTTACGGGCCCAGCCTCTACTTGAAGTGAAGTGTTTTGCCCAATGTGCCATGGGATTCGGTAATAGAAATGTGATGGATTAGGTTCTCGTCCTTTTCGCGGCTCACGACGTACGATCCGGGACGGAAAAACTGCGCAAAAGAAGATAAATGTCCCGAAACTGATCAAAATGTTCAATTTTGGGCTCCGAAAATAGGCACAACCGAGCAGGCTTGGTGCCCCCGTCGTAGAGCTCTCGAAGAGCTTTCCAACGGTATGTTATGCGCTACGTAACTCCTTACGAACCAAACGGTATAGGCATCGGAGCGACGGATACCTGGTCACAAGCCCCACGCCTTCGGTTTACGGGCCCAGCCTCTACATGAAGTGAAGTTGTCTTGCCCAAGGTGTCATGAGATTCAATAATAGAAATGTGATAGATTAGGTTGTCATCCTTTTCGCGGCTCACGACGTGCGATCCGGGACGAAAAAACGGCGCAAAAGAAGAAAAGTGTAGCGAAAATTATGAAAACGTTCGATTTTGGGCTCCGAAAATAGGCACAGCCGAGCAGGCTTGGTGCCCCCGTTGTAGAGCTTTCGGAGAGCTTTCCAACGGTATACTGTGTGCCACGTAACTCCTTACGAATCAAAAGTTATGGGCACCGGAGCGACGGATACCTGGTCACAAGCCCCACGCCCTCTATTTGCTGGCCTAGCCTCTACGTGAAGTGAAGTTGTCTTGCCCAAGGTACTGTGTTATACGGTAATAGAAATGTGATGGATTAGGTTGCCGTCCTTTTCGCGGCTCATGACGTACGATCCGGGTTAGAAAAACAGTGCAAAAGAATAAAAGTGTCCAGAAACTAATGAAAACATTCGATTTGGGGCTTGGAAAACTAGTGCATCCAAGCAGGCTGGGTGACCCCGTCGTAAAGCTCTTGGAGAGCTTTCCAATGGTATGCTATGCGCCGCGTAACTCTTTACGGATCAAAAGCTATAGGCACCGGAGCGACGGATACCTAGTCACTAGCCTCACGCCCTCAGTTTACGGGCCCAGCCTCTATGTGAAGTGAAGTGTTTTGCCCAAGGTGCCATGGGATTCAGTAATAGAAATGTGATGGATTAGGTTGTCGTTCTTTTCGCGGCTCACGATGTACGATTCGGGACGGAAAAACTGCGCAAAAAAAGATAAGTGTCCCAAAACTAATCAAAATGTTCAATTTTGGGCTCTAAAAATAGGCACAACCGAGCAGGCTTGGTGCCCCCGTCGTAGAGCTCTCAGAGAGCTTTCCAATAATATTCTATGCGCAGCGTAACTCCTTACTGATCAAATGTTATGGGCACCGGAGCGACGGATACTTGGTCACAAGCCCCACGCCCTCTGTCTGTGGGCCCAGCCTCTACATGAAGTAAAGTTGTCTTGCCCACGGTGACATGTGATTCAGTAATAGAAATGTGATGGATTACGATGTCGTCCTTTTCGTGGCTCACGACGTATGATCCGGGTCGAAAAAATAGTGCAAAAGAAGAAAAGTATCCCGAAACTAATGAAAACATTCGATTTTGGGCACTGAAAACAGGCGCAGCTAAGCTGGCTGGGTGCCCCCGTCGTAGAGCTCTTTGAAAGCTCTCCAACGGTATGCTATGCGCTGCGTAACTCCTTACGAATCAAAAGTTATAGGCACCGGAGCGACGGATACCTAGTCACAAGCCTCACGCCCTCGGTTTACGGGCCCAGCCTCTACGTGAAGTGAAGTGTTTTGCCCAATGTGCCATGGGATTCGGTAATAGAAATGTGATGGATTAGGTTGTCGTCCCTTTTGCGGCTCACGACGTACGATCCGGGACGGAAAAATTGCGCAAAAGAAGATAAATATCCCGAAACGGATCAAAATGTTCAATTTTGGGCTCCGAAAATAGGCACAACCGAGCAGGCTTGGTGCCCCCGTCATAGAGCTCTCGGAGAGCTTTCTAACGGTATACTATGCATTGCGTAACTCCTTACGAATCAAACGGTATAGGCATCGGGGCGACGGATACCTGGTCACAAGCCCCACGCCCTCGGTTTACGGGCCCAGCCTCTACGTGAAGTGTAGTTGTCTTGCCCAAGGTGTCATAGGATTCGATAATAGAAATGTGATAGATTAGGTTGTCGTCCTTTTTGCGGCTCACGACGTGCGATCCGGGATGGAAAAATAGCGCAAAAGAAGAAAAGTGTAGCGAAACTTATGAAAACGTTCAATTTTGGGCTTCGAAAACAGGCACAGCCGAGCAGGCTTGGTGCCCCCGTTGTAGAGCTTTCGGAGAGCTTTCCAATGGTATGTTGTGCGCCACGTAACGCCTTATGGATCAAAAGTTATGGGCACTGGAGCAACGGATACTTGGTCACAAGCCCAACGCCCTCTATTTGCAAGCCTAGCCTCTACGTGAAGTGAATTTGTCTTGCCCAAGGTACTGTGTTATACGATCATAGAAATGTGATGGATTAGGTTGTCGTCCTTTTCGCGGCTCACGACGTATGATCCGGGTTAAAAAAATAGTGCAAAAGAATAAAAGTGTCCCGAAACTAATGAAAACATTCGATTCTGGGCTCTAAAAATAGGCGCAGCTGAGCAGGCTGGGTACCCCCGTCGTAGAGCTCTTAGAGAGCTTTCCAACGGTATGCTATGCACCCCGTAACTCCTTACGGATAAAAAGTTATAGGCACCGGAGCGACGAATACCTAGTCATTAGCCTCACGCCTTCGGTTTACGGGCCCAGCCTCTATGTGAAGTGAAGTGTTTTACCCAAGGTGCCATGGGATTCGGTAATAGAAATGTGATGGATTAGGTTGTCGTCTTTTTCGCGACTCACGATGTACGATCCGGGATGGAAAAACTACGCAAAAGAAGATAAGTGTCCCGAAACTGATCAAAATGTTCAATTTTGGGCTCCAAAAATAGGCACAACCGTGCAGGCTTAGTGTCACGAAACTAATGAAAATGTTCGATTTCAGGCTCAGAAAATAGGCGTAGCCGAGCAGACTAGGTGCCCTCATCGTAGAGCTCTCAGAGAGCATTCCAACGGTATGCTGTACGTCGCGTAACTCCTTACGAATCAAAAGTTAAGGGCACCGAGCAACGGATACCTGGTCACAAGCCCCACGCCTTCTGTTTGCGGGCCCAGCCTCTACATGAAGTTAAGTTGTCTTGCACAAGGTGCCGTGGGATTCGGTAATAGAAATGTGATGGATTAGGTTGTCATCATTTTCGCGCCTCACGACGTACTATATGGGACGGAATAACAGTGCAAAAGAAGAAAAGTGTACCGAAATTGATGAAAATGTTCAATTTTATGCTCCAAATA
Organism: Ehretia macrophylla; assembly: GCA_037974665.1. Taxonomy (NCBI): domain Eukaryota; kingdom Viridiplantae; phylum Streptophyta; class Magnoliopsida; order Boraginales; family Ehretiaceae; genus Ehretia; species Ehretia macrophylla. Next base: position 50,684,407 of record CM075770.1, read on the forward strand.
TAAGCGTAGCAGAGCATGCTTGGTGCCGCCGTCGTAGAGCTCTCGGAGAGCTTTCCAACGGTATGCTTTGCGCCGCGTAACTCCTTACGGATCAAAAGTTATGGGCACCGGAGCAACGAATACCTAGTCACAAGCCCCACGCACTTGGTTTGAGGGCCCAGCCTCTATGTGAATTGAAGTTGTCTTGCCCAATGTGCCGTGGGATTTGGTAATAAAAATGTGATGGATTAGGTTGTCGTCCTTTTCGCAGCTCACGACGTACGATCCGGGACGAAAAAATAGCACAAAAGAAGAAAAGTGTCCCTAAACTGATGAAAACGTTTGATTTTGGGCTCTGAAAAAGGCACAGCCAAGCAGGATTGGTGCCCTCCTCATAGAGCTCTCGGAGAGTTTTCCAACGGTATACTGTGTGCTGTGTAACCCCGTACGGATCAAAAGTTATAGGCATCGGAGCGACGGATACCTGGTCACATGCCCCACTCCCTCAGCTTGAGGGCCCAGCCTCTACGTGAAGTGAAGTTGTCTTGCCCAAGGTGCTGTGTGATTTGGTAATAGAAATGTGATAGATTAGGTTGTTGTTCTTTTCGTGGCTCACGAAGTACGATCCGGGACGGAGAAACTGCGCAAAAGCAGATAAATGTCCCGAAACTGATGAAAACATTCAATTTTGGCATCCGAAAATAGGCGCAGCCGAGGAGGCTTGGTGTCCCCATTGTAGAGCTCTCGGAGAGCTTTCCAACGATATGTTGTGCGTCGCGTAACTCGTTACGGATCAAAAGTTATGGGCACCGGAGCGACGGATACCTTGTCATATGCCCCACGCCCTCTGTTTAAAGGCCCAGCCTCTCCGTGATGTGAAGTTGTCATGCCCAAGGTGCCGTGTGATTCATTAATAGAAATGTGATGGATTATGTTGTCGTCCTTTTGGTGGCTCACGACGTACGATCCGGGACGAAAAAATAGCGCAAACGAAGAAATGTATCCCAAAACTTATGAAAATATTCGATTTTAGGCTCTGAAAACAAGTGCAACAGAGGAGGCTTGGTGCCCCCATCGTAGATCTCTCAGAGTGCTTTCCAACGGTATGCTGTGTGTTGCGTAACTCCTTACGGAGCAAATGTTATGGGCACCGTAGTGACAGATACCTGGTCACAAGCCCCACGCCCTCTATTTGCGGGCCGAGCCTCTACGTGAAGTGAAGTTGTCTTGCCCAAGGTGCCATGTGATTCGGTAATAGAAATGTGATAGATTAGGTTGTCGTCCTTTTCTCGGCTCACGACGTACGATCCGGGTCCGAAAAACAGCGTAAAAGAATAAAAGTGTCCCAAAATTTATGAAAATATTCGATTTTGGGCTCTGAAAATAGGCCCAACCGAGTAGGCTAGGTGCCCCCATCGTAGAGCTCTCAGAGAGCTTTCCAACGGTATGTTCTGCGCCGCGTAACTCCTTACGGATCAAAAGTTAAGGGCACCGGAACAACGGATACCTGGTCACAAGCCCCACGCCCTCTGTTTGCGGGCCTAACCTCTACGTGAAGTGAAGCTATCTTGCACAAGGTGTCATGGGATCCGGTAATAGAAATGTAATGGATTAGGTTGTCGTCCTTTTCGTGGCTCACGACGTACGATCCGGGTCGAAAAAACAGCGCAAAAGAAGAAAAGTGTCCCGAAACTAATGAAAACATTCGATTTTGGGATCCGAAAATAGGTGCAGCCGAGCAAGCTTGGTGCCCCAGTCGTAGAGCTCTCAAAGAGCTTTCCAATGGTATGCTATACGCTGCGTAACTCCTTACGGATCAAAAGTTATAAGCACCAGAGCGACGGATACCTGGTCACAAGCCCCATGCCCTTGGTTTGCGGGCCTAGCCTCTATGTGAAGTGAAGTTGCCTTGCCCAAGGTGCTAGGGGATTCGATAATAGAAATGTGATAGATTAGGTTGTCGTCCTTTTCGCGGCACACGACGTACGATTTGTGATGGAAAAACAACGCAAAAGAAGAAAAGTGTAGCGAAACTTATGAAAACGTTCGATTTTAGGCTCCAAAAATAGGCGCAGCCCTGCAGACTTTCTACCCCCATCGTAAAGCTCTCAGAGAGCTTTCCAATGGTATGATCTGCGCCGCGTAACTCCTTACGGATCAAAAGTTATGGGCACCGGAGCGACGGATACCTTGTCACAAGCCCCACGCCCTCTGTTTGTGGGCCCAGCCTCTACGTGAAGTGAAGTTGTCTTGCCCAAGGTGCCTTGTGATTCAGTAATAGAAATGTGATGGATTAGGTTGTCGTCCTTTTCGTGGCACACGACGTAAGATCCGTGAAGGAAAAATAGCGCAAAAGAAGAAAAGTATCCCAAAACTAATGAAAATTTTCTATTTTAGGCTCCGAAAACTGGCGCAACCGAGCAGGCTAGGTGCCCCATCGTAGAGCTCTCAAAGTGCTTTCCAAAGGTATGCTGTGCGCCGCGTAACTCTTTACGGAGCAAAAGTTATGGGCACCGAAGCGACGGATACGTGGTCACACGCCCTATGCCCTCTGTTTGCTGGCCCATCCTCTTCGTGAAGTTAAGTTGTCTTGCACAAGGTGCCATGTGATTCGGTAATAGAAATGTGATGGAATAGGATGTCGTCCTTTTCGTGGCTCACGACGTATGATCCGGGACGGAAAAACAGCGTAAAAAGTAGAAAAGTGTCCCAAAACTAATGAAAATGTTCGATTTCAGGCTCATAAAATAGGCGCAGCCGAGTAGGCTTGGTGCCCTCGTCGTAGAGCTCTTAGAGAGCTTTCCAACGGTATGCTGTGCGCCGCGTAACTCATTACGGATCAAAAGTTAAGGGCACCGGAGTAACGGATACCTGGTCACAAGCCCCACGCCCTCTGTTTGCGAGCCCAGCCTCTACATGAAGTGAAGTTGTCTTGCGCAAGGTACCATGGGATTCGGTAATAGGAATGTGATGGATTAAGTTGTCATCCTTTTCGAGGCTCACGACGTACGATACGGGACGGAAAAAATAGCGTAAAAGAAGAAAAGTGTACCGAAACTGATGAAAATGTTCAATTTTGGGCTCCAAAAATAGGATCAGCCGAGCAAGCTTGGTGCCCCGTCATAGAGCTCTCGGAGAGCTTTCCAACGGTATGCTGTGCGCCGCGTAACTTGTTACGGATCAAAAGTTATGGGCACCAGAGCGACCTGTACCTAGTCACAAGCCCCATGCACTCGGTTTGAGGGCCCAGCCTCTACGTGAAGTGAAGTTGTCTTGCCCAATATGCCATGGGATTTGGTAATAAAAATGTGATGAATTAGGTTGTCGTCCTTTTCGCGGCTCACGACGTATGATCCTGGACGAAAAAACAGCGCAAAAGAAGAAAAGTGTCCCAAAACTTATGAAAACGTTCGATTTTGTGCTTCGAAAACTGGCACAGCCGAGCAGGCTTGCTGCCCCCATTGTAGAGCTCTCGAAGAGCTTTCCAACGGTATGCTGTGCGCCGCATAACTCCTTACACCGGAACGACGGATACCTGGTTACAAGTCCCAGTCCTCGGTTTGCGGGCCCAACCTCTACGTGAAGTGAAGTTGTATTGCCCAAGGTGCCCTGGGATTCGATAATAGAAATGTGATAGATTAGGTTGTCGTCCTTTTTGCCGGTCACGACGTACAACCCGGGACGGAAATACAATGCAAAAAAAGAAAAGTGTAGAGAAACTTATGAAAACGTTCGATTTTGGGCTCCGAAAATAGGTGCAGCCGACAATGGAATGTTGTGCGCCGCGTAACTCATTACGGATCAAAAGTTATGGGCACCGGAGCGACGCATACCTGGTCACGAGCCCCTCGCCCTCTGTTTGCAGGCCCAGCCACTACGTGTAGTGAAGTTGTCTTGCGCAAGGTACCGTGGGATTCGGTAATAGAAATGTGATGAATTAGGTTGTCGTCCTTTTCGCGGCTCACGACATACGATCCGGGACGAAAAAATAGAGCAAAAGAAGAAAAGTGTCCAAAAACTGATGAAAACATTCGAGTTTGGGCTTCGAAAACAGGCGCAGCCGAGCAGGCTAGGTGCCCCCGTCGTAGAGCTCTTAGAGAGCTTTCCAACGGTATGTTGTGCGCCGCGTAATTTCTTACGGATCAAAAGTTATGGGCACCAGAGCGACGAATACCTAGTCACAAGCCCCATACCCTCTGTTTGCGGGCCCAGCCTATACATGAAGTGAAGTTGTCTTGCCCAAGGTTCCGTGTGATTCGGTAATAGAAATGTGATGGATTAGGTTGTCGTTGTTTTCGCGGCTCACGACGTACGATCCGGGTCGAAAAACTGCACAAAAGAAGAAAAGTGTCTCGAAACTAATGAAAACATTCGATTTTGGGCTCCGAAAACAGGCTCTACTGAGTAGGCTTGGTGCCTCCGTCCTAGAGCTCTCGGAGAGCTTTCCAACGGTATGCTGTGCGCCGCGTAACTCTTTACAGATCAAAAGTTATAGGCACCGGAGCGACGGATACCTGGTTACACGCCCCGCGCCCTCGGTTTGTGAGCCCAGCCTCTACATGAAGTGAAGTTGTCTTGCCCAAGGTGCAATGGGATTTGATAATAGAAATGTGATAGATTATGTTGTCGTCTTTTTCGCGGCTCACGACGTACGATCCGGGACGGAAAAACAGTGCAAAAAAAGAGAAGTGTAGCAAAACTTATGAAAACATTTGATTTTGGGCTCCGAAAACAGGCGCAGCCGAGCAAGCTTGCTGCCCCTGTCGTAGAGCTCTCGGAGAGCTTTCCAACGGTATGTTGTGCGACGCGTAACTCCTTACGGATCAAAAGTTATCGGCACCGGAACGACGGATACCTGGTCACAAGCCCCACGCCCTCGGTTTAAGGGCCCAGCCTCTATGTGAATTGAAGTTGTCTTTCCCAATGTGCCATGGGATTCGGTAATAAAAATGTGATGAATTAGGTTGTAGTCCTTTTCAAGGCTCACGACGTACGATCTAGGACGGAAAAATAGCTCAAAAGAAGAAAAGTGTCCCAAAACTAATGAAAACTTTCGATTTTGGGCTCCAAAAGCAGGAACAGCCCTGCAGGCTTGCTGCCCTCGTCGTAGAGCTCTCGGAGAGCTTTCCAATGGTATGCTATGCGTCGCGTAACTCCTTACGGATCAAAAGTTATGGGCACCGGAGCGATGAATACCTAGTCACATGCCCCATGCCCTTTGTTTGCGGACCCAGCCTCTACGTGAAGTGAAGTTGTCTTGCCCAAGGTGTCGTGTGATTCGGTAATAGAAATGTGATGGATTAGGTTGTCGATGTTTTCGCGGCTCACGACATAAGATCCGGGTCGAAAAACAGCGCAAAAGAAGAAAAGTTTCCCGAAATTATTGAAAACATTCAATTTTGGGCTCCGAAAATAGGCACTGCTGAGTAGGCTTGGTGCCCCCGTCGTAGAGCTCTCGGAGAGCTTTTCAACGGTATGATGTGCGCCGCGTAACTCTTTATAGATAAAAAGTTATAGGCACCGGAGCGACAGATACTTGGTTACAAGCCCCATGCCCTCGGTTTGCGAGCCCAGCCTCTACGTGAAGTGACGTTGTCTTGCCTAAGGTAACTTGGGATTCGATAATAGAAATGTGACAGATTATGTTGTCGTCCTTTTTGTGGCTCACGACGTACGATCCGGGACGGAAAAACAGTGCAAAAAAAGAGAAGTATAGTAAAACTTATGAAAACATTTGATTTTGGGCTCTTAAAATAGGCGTAGCCGAGCAAGCTTGGTGCCCCCGTCGTAGAGCTCTCGGAGAGCTTTCCAACGGTATGCTGTGCGCTGCGTAACTCCTTACAGATCAAAAGTTATCGGCACCAGAGCGACGAATACCTGGTCACAAGCCCCACGCCCTCGGTTTGAGGGCCCAGCCTCTACGTGAATTGAAGTTGTCTTTCGCAATGTGCCATGGGATTCGGTAATAAAAATGTGATGAATTAGGTTGTCGTCATTTTCGCGGCTGACGACGTACGATCCAGGATGGAAAAATAGTGCAAAAGAAGAAAAGTGTCCTAAAACTGATGAAAACATTCAATTTTGGGCTCCAAAAGCAGGCACAGCCCTACAGGCTTGCTGCCCCCGTTGTAGAGCTCTCGGAGAGCTTTCCAACAGTATGTTATGCGCCGCGTAACTCCTTACGGATCAAAAGTTATGGGCACCGGAGCGACGAGTACCTAGTCACAAGCCCCACGCCCTCTGTTTGCGGGCCCAGCCTCTACGTGAAGTGAAGTTGTCTTGCCCAAGGTGCCATGTGATTCAGTAATAGAAATGTGATAGATTAGATTGTCGTTGTTTTTGCGGCTCACGACGTACAATCCGGGTCGGAAAACAGCGCAAAAGAATAAAAGTGTCCCGAAACTAATGAAAACATTCGATTTTGGGCTCCAAAAACAGGTGCTGTTGAGTAGGCTTGGTGCCCCCGTCGTAGAGCTCTCGAAGAGCTTTCCAACGGTATGCTGTGTGTGAGGCCCGATCTCGATTTGCGTGCGATACCTTGTTTTGTGTGCCCTAACCTAGAATTGCGTGCCTTGACCTAGGTTTAAGAGTCGTGTCTCATTTTATATGCCTTGCATCGAATTACGTGCATTCATTTAGGGTTACGTGCATTCGTCTCGTAGTTCATGCTTTACCTCGTAGTACGTGCCCTAAACCTAAGAAAGCGTGCCCGCACGTAATCAAGAAAAAATCTTACACGAAGCATTAGATTATTAATTAATCCTACAAATTCCACTAACTAATATTATAATTCTAAGTCAATGCACTAGATGACAAAACTTCACTAAAAGCTAAACATTCTTATTCTTTATTTTTTATTCCTTTTGCACATACAATAAAATAATGCTCAAAACATAACAAAATTCAGATTTGGACAATGCTTTGGCCGACCATAGGATGCAAGTTGATAAGCCTTTGCATAAGTTAAACTAAGCCTAGACAAACTATGACAATTACTTCAAACAATGCATTAAAAAATGACCTAAAACCCTACCCAATGCTCCACACTCTCGGCCCACTCAAATGCCCATGGTAAGACAATTCAAAATGCTCAAAAAAATGACACAAATCAGATTTGTTGAAGCTCAAGGCCGACCATATGCTCAAGCACCTCATTTCTTTCTCTCATTCTCTCATCTTCTCATTTTCTCCTCTCTCTCTCGACCTTAGCATTTTCATAAGCTTCCAAGACTGAAAAATTTCTCCCCATAACACACAAGCATCGTCCAAGGCAAAGGAAAGCAAGCAAGAAGCAAAAAAATATGCATGCAAGCACACAAGAACTCTTCATTTCGGCCTAGGTATGTTTGATAGCTTTTCTTTCATCTCCCTTTTGTTCTAACCACATCCATATACTAAGAACATGGTAACTTAGCTAGAAATTAAGGAAATCAAGCAATATCTCTCGGCCAAACAAGTAGAGAAGACCATTTTGTGCATCTTCAAGAGTTTTGAGCATCATTTGTTGTCAATAGGCTACAGTGAGGGTTAATCCTTTTTAAAAGCTTTCAAAAGCCACATGCATGCCCTTATATGTCTATTTTTACCTCTATACTTGTGGTATATGTGTGTACATGAGCTTTTGTAACCATGCATGGCAATATATTTAGCTAGAACTTGAAGATAGGTAAAATCGCGAAAATGGCCGATTTCTGACTTGTTAGAGCGAAGTGAATTTGGCCTGGTAAATGATGGTTAAAATGCATGAAAATTGGTAGGTGACTAGTTGTGCCAATTCTGAGCATGTTTCATAGAAATAGGCCAAGACCAATTTTGACTCTAAGGTCTCCAAAATGGCAAAACATCGAAAGGTGTCTAAATTTGGAAAATCTGGGAAAATGGAGCAGGTTTTTGGCAGTTCACTGTCCTTGTAGAATGAAACAATTTTGACCTCGTAAACGATATCTAAAATACATGAAATTTGGTGGTTGCTATATTTTTCTGTTCTGGACATTTTTGTCAGAAATAGACTACAGCTAAATCTGACCGTAAGACCCTAAAAAATGCCAAGTATTGAAATATGTACGAATCTGGACAGTTTTGCGTAGTCTCCCTGTTTTAGCTATAACTCTTGAATCCGAACTCCAAATAATGCGAGGTTTGTTTCTAGATTTAGTTCACTTAATAAGATTTAATTTGAAATTTTGTTCACTGGAATTGGAGACTGTTTTCTTGTCTAAATGATTGTGGGAAAATAGACCATTGCAGTGAGGTATTTATTTAGTGATATACTTTGAAAAAATATTGTAACTTCTCTTGTGATATTGAATGCTTGGGATTGTGGCACTTGGATGTTATGTGAACTGTTTTGGATGATTGAAGATGTTTTAATTAATCGATGCATGGCTTGGGTTAGTTACGTGACAACTTGTGGCTTAAATCGCACGTGTAAGCATGAATTGAAACCCTATTGAATATGAAAACTCGCTAAGTGTTGAACCTATGGTTATTGTGTCCAATTGTGTGATTAGTTAGGTATTTATTTAGTGATATACTTTGAAAAAATATTGTAACTTCTCTTGTGATATTGAATGCTTGGGATTGTGGCACTTGGATGTTATGTGGACTGTTTTGGATGACTGAAGATGTTTTAATTAATCGATGCATGGCTTGGGTTAGTTACGTGACAACTTGTGGCTTAAATCGCACGTGTAAGCATGAATTGAAACCCTATTGAATATGAAAACTCGCTAAGTGTTGATCCTATGGTTATTGTGTCCAATTGTGTGATTAGTGGGCTGCCTAAGAAATGTTAAGTATGCTTGAAATGTGATTCCCGATGATTACATGTTGATAAATAGACCTTTCTTGCACCCGGTCCCACGTAGACGTCGTTGCATGCTTGTATAAACTTATTATCTGATTACGTGAATCCCGAAATGAGTTATATGACTTGATTTACATGTGTTACATGGCTGCCCGTTTAATATTCATATAACTCCATGTGCTTTACAAGTGAAATTACATGTCAAAGCATGCCTCATGTGTTTACTTATCAATGTGAGATCTTATGACTGCTCGGAGGCAACCTACTTTGTTGTCCTCCTAATGTGATATGTTAAATGTTATAAATGTGCATTTCATACAAGGTTTCAACCTTTCATTCTGGCATGGTAGCGTTCACACACACCGGGCGGCATCGGGCTTGCCGGTGCAACCGTGACTACCATGGTCCAATTCCCTCTCTCACTTGGGTTCTAGACTTCAACCGTGAATACATGATGTTCAAAATGTATGAAAATTGGTAGGTGACTAGTTTTTCCAGTTCTGATAATTTTTCATAGAAATAGGCCAAGGCCAATTTTGACTCTATGGTCTCCAAAATGGCAAAATATCGAAAGGTGTCTAAATTTGGAAAATCTGGGAAAATGGAGCAGGTTTTTGGCAGTTCACTGTCCTTGTAGAATGAAACAATTTTTACCTAGTAAAATATATCTAAAATGCATGAAATTTGGTAGGTTACTATATTTTTCAGTTCTGGACATTTTTGTCAGAAATATACTAAAGCTAAATCTGACCCTAAGCCCTCAAAAATGTCAAGTATTGAACTATGTACGAATCTGGACAGTTTTGCGACTTCTCACGGTTTTAGCTATAACTCTTGAATCCGAACTCCAAATGATGCGAGGTTTGTTTCTGGATTTAGTTTACTTAATAAGATTTAATTTGAAATTTTGTTCACTAGAATTGGAGACTGTTTACTTGTCTAAATGATTGTAGGAAAACAGACCATTGCAGTGAGGTATTTATTTAGTGATATACTTTGAAAAAAATATTGTAACTTCTCTTGTGATATTGAATGCTTGGGATTGTGGCACTTGGATGTTATGTGGACTATTTTGGATGATTGAAGATGTTTTAATTAATCGATGCATGGCTTGGGTTAGTTACGTGACAACTTGTGGCTTAAATAGCACGTGTAAGCTGAATTGAAACCCTATTGAATATGAAAACTCGCTAAGTGTTGATCCTATGGTTGTTGTGTCCAATTGTGTGATTAGTGGGCTGCCTAAGAAATGTTAAGTATGCTTGAAATTTGATTCTCGATGATTACATATTGATAAGTAGACGTTTCTTGCACCCGGTCCCACGTAGACGTCGTTGCATGCTTGTATAAACTTATTATCAGATTACGTGAACCCCGAAATGAGTTATATGACTTGATTTACATGTGTTACATGGCTGCCCGTTTAATATTCATATAACTCTATGTGCTTTACAAGTGAAATTACATGTCAAAGCATGCCTTGTGTGATTACTTGTCAATGTGCGATCTTATGACTGCTCGGAGGCAACCTACTTTGTTGTCCTCCTAATGTGATATGTTAAATGTTATAAATGTGCATTGCATACAATGTTGTAACCTTTCATTCTGGCATGGTAGCATTCACGCACACTGTCACGCCCCAACCCGACCTATGGAGGCTAGACTAGGGTGTGACCTAAACCATTATCGTTATTTCACACACTTAGCCTTTTGTTATGATTTAATGCTTAACGTTGGCCTAGAACTCTAAAAGTTTTTCCGGAAAACTGGTAGCATGACGGCTATATTTAGGACATTTGGTTTGACCTAATTGTCTAAAACACCTCAAAACCTTTATTCATTGATTCAATTCCAACTAAAATTTCCTATTTTGTTATCAATAGATATGCCTACTAATTTATCTCGATAGTCTCGTTTGATTGACAACCTAGCATCATAACTAAGTCCCGTTTATTTGCCAGTTCCTATCTTGTAAGTACTTATTATCCCTTAGCTTACGCATAAGCACCTAAGTGAGATTAGATAGAGTTTCATTATATGCTTCTTCACCTAGTGGTTTAAACACCTATGATAACTACTAATCAAGATAATGAAAGAAAACAAAAAATAAAGAATTCGTCTGGTTATAATCAGTACAAGCCAAAATTAGACCCAAATTACAACGGGGTTATTTACATCAATAAAATGAACAATTTGCAATCAAACACAACATCCATATAGCAACCACTTTCAGGCAAAGAACAAAAGCACGTAGTCACTTTAAGGAATCATCAACAAGCACATTTATTTCGGGTACCTGTTCCAAATCTGCTGCACCTGTGACAAAAAAGAGGGTGAGTCCTTATGAACTCAGCGAGGGGGAACGAGAGATAATGTTTTGAAATCCTTTTCCGGTTAAACTTATGAAAACTCATTTGGAAACATGTCATATAGAGTGAGTAAATACATAATATAACATAAATACAAATGAACACATTTACCCATCTTTCCTCCCCGAGGTCCTCTAGGAACCAAGCGAGAGTACTTAAACACATAGTGAAAAGGATACGGTAAGTTTTTTCTCTCAAGATCGATCGGTGAACATTTACTCTCAAGATCATTTCTGATAACAGTTGTTGCAGCCGGCTTCAATCATCCACTTATCACGCCAAATGGGTGTACTCCGAATGTACCCCGAAATCCTATGACCCAACTCTCTGAGGAAGTCTAGCCCCCAAGCGAGAGAGGAAATTGGACCATGGTATTCACGGTTGCACCGGCAAGCACGATAATGCTCGTTGTGCATGAACGCTACCATGCCAGAATGAAAGGTTGCAACCTTGTATGCAATGCACATTTATAACATTTAATATATCACATTAGGAGGACAACAAAGTAGGTTGCCTCCGAGTAGTCGTAAGATCACACATTGACAAGTAAACACACAAGGCATGCTTTGACATGTAATTTCACTTGTAAAGCACATGGAGTTATATGAATATTACACGGGAAGCCATGTAACATATGTAAATCAAGTCATATAACTCATTTCGGGGTTCACGTAATCAGATAATAAGTTTATACAAGCATGCAATGACATCTACGTGGGACCGGGTGCAAGAAAGGTCTACTTATCAACATGTAATCATCGAGAATCACATTTCAAGCATACTTAACATTTCTTAGGCATCCCACTAATCACACAATTGGACACAATAACCATAGGATCAACACTTAGCGAGTTTTCATATTCAATAGGGTTTCAATTCATGCTTACACGTGCGATTTAAGCCACAAGTTGTCACGTAACTAACCCAAGCCATGCATCGATTAATTAAAACATCTTCAATCATCCAAAACAGTCCACATAACATCCAAGTGTCACAATCCCAAGCATTCAATATCACAAGAGAAGTTACAATATTTTTTTCAAAGTATATCACTAAATAAATACCTCACTGCAATGGTCTGTTTTCCCACAATCATTTAGACAAGTAAACAGTCTCCAATTCAAGTGAACAAAATTTCAAATTAAATCTTATTAAGTAAACTAAATCCATAAACAAACCTCGCATCATTTGGAGTTCGGATTCAAGAGTTATAGCTAAAACCGTGAGAAGACGCAAAACTGTCCAGATTCGTACATAGTTCAATACTTGACATTTTTTAGGGTCTTAGGGTCAGATTTAGCTTTAGTCTATTTCTGTAAAAAATGTCCAGAACTGAAAATTCTAGTAACCTTCCAAATTTCATGCATTTTAGATATCGTTTACTAGGTCAAAATTGTTTCGTTCTAGAAGGACAGTGAACTGCCAAAAACTTGCTCCATTTTCCCAGATTTTCCAGATTTAGACACCTTTCGATGTTTTGCCATTTTGGAGACCATAGAGTAAAAATAGACCTTGGCCTATTTCTATGAAAAATGCTCAGAACAGGCAAAACTAGTCATCTACCAATTTTCATGCATTTTAAACATCATTTACCAGGCCAAATACACTTCATTCTAACAAGTCAGAAATCTGCCAGCTACGCGATTTTGCCTATCTTCAAGTTCTAGCCGAATATCTTGCCATGCATGGTTATATAAGCTCATGCACACACATATACAACAAGTACAGAGGTAAATCTAGACATATGAAGGCATGCATGTGGTTTTTGAAAGCTTTTAAAATGGATTGACCCTCACCTTATCAAGATAATAGATGAAGATGCACAAAATCCTTGTTTTTGAGCTTTGTGTGTGACTTTGAGATATCCTTGCTTGATTACCTTGCTATGGCCGATGCTTGGAGTGTCCTAGAGAGTGAGCTTGAGGTCTTGGAAGCTCAAGATATGCCATGGTCGAAAATGAGAGAGAAGGAGAGAGAATGAGAGCTTGAGAGAGTTTTGAGAGAAAGAAATGATATTTTTGTGCATGTGGTGAGCTATAGGCTTGCAAAAACTGAATTTGTGTCATCTTTTGGAGCATGTTTGAATTGTTTGGTATGCTTGGTGATGTGGTCAAGAAGGTCGAGCATGGTGGTTGATAAAGTATTGCTTTGGTGTATGGAAAAGTTATGACAATGTGAAGTTTTGTCTAAGCATGCATGAATAATTATTTTGTTCAAATATTTTCCTCAAGAACATGGTATGGCCGGCCATCTTAGCTCACAAGTCTGAATTTTGTCATGTGTTAAGCCTTATTTTATTGTAGGTTAAATATTTTTAATTGTAGGTGCATGGGTTTTGTAAAAAGGAATAAAGAATGTTTGAATCATTAAAATATTGAGTTGAATTTGACTTAGGATTAAAATAAGAGTTAGTGGATTTTGTAGAGATTTGAATTAGGATTATAATAATAGTTAGTGGTGTTTGTAGGATTATTTTATAGTCTAGTGCTTCGTGTAGGATTCTTTATTGATTAGCATGCGGGCACACTTTCCTATGTTTATGGCACGCACTACGAGGTAAGACACGCACTTCAAGGCAAATGCACGGATTCGAAGGTAAATGCACGCAAACCTAAGTGAATGCACGTAAACCAATGCAAGGCACATAAAATGAGACACGACTCTTGAACCTAGGTCAAGGCACGCAATTCAAGGTCAGGATACACGAAACGAGGTATCGCACGTAAATCAAAGTTAGGGCACGTAAGTTGAGGATTAGGGCACACAATTCTAAGTCAAGGCACGTATGATGAGGCATGCACGAAAACCAAGACAGGCATGTAATCCAAGGTCGGTCATACAATTCTGGGTCTAAGGCACGCAAATCGAGGTAAGACATGTTATTCAGGGTCGGGCCTCACATCCTCCCCTCCTTAAAAGAATTTCATCCCAAAATTCATTCTTACTTGTGGAGGTCATTTAGACGGATTCTGACTTTTGTTATTTTTCTCACTCCGGTTCATCCCGTGTTCTGTGATCTCTCTTACCACAACCAATTTAGTTCCTATGTTTCTCCAATCATTTAATTCGGTGTGACTCCTACATTTACAGTTCATTCCTTCAAACGACTCTATTTTCTCCAATTGATCTTTAAGGTCGAGTTCGTTAACTAAGGTTAGAATCTCCAAACATAGTAATCAAAGCTGCATCGGTATTCTAACAATATAACTATGACTCCAAAATCATGACTTACGTTGTGTCAATCTTGCGTTCATACCTCAAAAGGAATATCACAGTAATACCATGATCCTATGGTGACATACACCAATTTCAACATGATAGGTCTATATCTGATTTACATATCCTTCCAACTAGTTTCAAAATTGTTAACATGTAGGACATACACATGTTATGGATTATTTCCACAATACGACCCTATTCAGGAAGGACTCACCAAGCAAACTAATCCATCTCAAATCGTCATCTATCGATAGTATCATAGTCCTTATCTCGTAGGTACATTAGATTAGCAAATCTTCTAATGACTAGTCTCCCGGTTATAGGCTCCTATTCACTAACATCCTTTCCCAGCTTCGTTAACCTTCACGCTCGTAATCAAGGAGAAAGACCGTTGAGATTCATTAAACTCGAATTCTAAGGTTTATTAAGTACCACCAACAAATTGCCATCGAAATTACATGGGTAAACTAATCATTGGCACTAGTTCCACTCTTACAAGTAAATTTCATCAGCTTGTGATCCACAATTTATTTCCTTATTCAAATCTCTATCTTCAAGTAACGAGGCTTTAGAATTTCTTTTAATCTTAGCCAAGACTCCTAAGGTGAATAGCTTCAATCTCAAATAAATTTCACTCACCTCAATCCAAGGTTACGTCATACTTAAGAAGATAATGGTCCTACTCACTTAGCGACTTAGTCATTCCTTCGAACACTTAATGCCCGCCAATATATCTTCAACATTAGTGTTACTAAGCTAGGGTCATAGCCATGTAAGTGACATCAATGTTCCACTAGGTTACCGGCCGTACAACAACAATCCTAGGAATATAAATGGGTACCGAAATGATATAGATCATAAGATACTTACCATACTAATCCAAGTAGTTTGTTACACAAAATAACTTCAAGACTGTGTCAACATAAGAATTATAACCACAAGGCATCCTTCAATATAATCTAATAGAACTTCAAAAGTAATCAACCACTCATTTAATTATCACTACAAGATCTACCCTCTATTCAACGACCACGATTCGAAGTCTACCAACTGTTAGTTTCTAGAAGTGAAATGGTGCACATAAATACAATTGTCTAATAGCAGTCTCTCGGGTCATCATGACTCTAATTTATCTCTATCTTAACTATATGAAATCTTACTCTCCTCATTTATATGTTCAACTAGCTAAGAGCATCAAGGCTCATCAACCTACGATCCTAGGGTTTACAATGAATCATCATGCATACTCACTATTAGGTATTTAGGATTACTATTCATACTCTAATGACTCCATTTTGCAGCCGGATGCTTTAATCTCATTTCCATGGTTTATATACTAGGTCCATCGGTCTTACTTAAGGATATATGCTTTCTAACATCCTCTAGGGTATCCAAACAACGAGTGCATAGAATGACTTACTTTGCATAATCACAACTAAATCCGAGGGGTACCAATTTATTACCATGATTCTTAATATCACCAATATCCAACTTAGGACCTTAGCAACATTAGTCATCTAATGCATAAATCAATACCTTACACTTCTATTCGACCTAACATTTAGGTGTAGTCTTTCGAACACGAGTTCTAGCTACGTGAATTCCCCGATTCCAATATCCCTATATCTTGTTATACTAAAGGATCATCAATGGTTAATTCCAATCAAGTAAGGATTCGATCATATAAATAGTCTATTACACCAATTTAAGATATAAGAATTTGATTCAAAAGCAACTCCTAAGTCAAACTTCCATTTTAAGCATATGAATATATGTATACTACTCCACATGTCCAATAGTATACTCTTATATCTTAAGGAAAGTTGTATATCTTTAACCTATATACTTGAACCACAATTAGAAGAACGGTTTAACGGAATCAAGAACTTCATAGCTATAAAATTGATAACTTAATCACAAGTATGGGCATTCCAAAGATAAGGAGATAACTTTACCTCAACAATTATACCCGGGCTACACATTTTATATATGCATACCCAATAATACATACGATCCATCGAGTATCTATGAAGATGCGAGAAATCTCTAATCGAGCCTTTTTGTTCTTCCTGCATAAATTCACTTCCCTGAAAGTTTTAATCCTAACTATCTATGTATATAAACAGTCAGTCATAGTTATGTAACATGCACATGTATCCAAGAAGGAGTATAAAAGCATGCATATATTATTGAGGGCGTGTCGGTGTACATAATACAGAATACATATGGTCCACAAAGACACATAATATTCAATACTTAAAGCAATTAAAGCACATTAGCACATATTAACACATATAAACAAGACATCATAATTACCTTAGGGCTTCTACCCATGGTCCGAGAGTTGAGCCCGACTAATGCCTAGTTAGTAAACTAAGCTCTGATACCATTCTAATATAGGGTGTCACGCCCCAACCTGACCTATGGAGGCTAGACTAGGGTGTGACCTAAACTATTATCGTTATTTCACACACTTAGCCTTTTGTTATGATTTAATGCTTAATGTTGGCCTAGAACTCCAAAAGTTTTTCCGGAAAATCGGCAGCATGACGGCTATATTTAGGACCTTTGGTTTGACCTAATTTTCTAAAACACCTCAAAACCTTTAATCATTGATTCAATTCCAACTAAAATTTCCTATTTTGTTATCAATAGATATTCCTACTAATTTATCTCGATAGTCTCGTTTGATTGACAATCCTAGCATGATAACTATGTCCCGTTTATTTGCCAGTTCCTGTCTTGCAAGTACTTATTATCCCTTAGCTTACGCATAAACACCTAAGTGAGATTAGATAGAGTTTCATTATATGCTTCTTCACCTAGTGGTTTAAACACCTATGATAACTACTAATCAAGATAATGAAAGAAAACAACAAATAAAGAGTTCATCCAGTTATAATCAGTACAAGCCAAAATTAGACCCAAATTACAACGGGGTCATTTACATCAATAAAATGAACAATTTGCAATCAAACACAACATCTATATAGCAACCACTTTCAGGCAAAGAACAAAAGCACGTAGTCACTCCAAGGAATCATCAACAAGCACATTTACTTCGGGTACCTGTTCCAAATCTGTTGCACCTGTGACAAAAAAAAGGGTGAGTCCTTATGAACTTAGTGAGGGGGAACGAGAGATAACGTTTTGAAATCCTTTTCCGGTTAAACATATGAAAACTCTTTTGGAAACATGTCATATAGAGTGAGTAAATACATAATATAACATAAATATAAATGAACACATTTATCCGTCTTTCCTCCCCGAGGTCCTCTAGGAACCAAGCGAGAGTACTTAAACACATAGTGAAAAGGATACGATGAGCTTTTGCTCTCAAGATCGATCGGTGAACATTTGCTCTCAAGATCATTTCTGATAACAGTTGTTGTTGCCGGCTTCAATCATCCACTTATCATGCCAAATAGGTGTACTCCGGATGTACCCCGAAATCCTACGACCGAACTCTTTGAGGAAGTCTAGCCCTCAAGCGAGAGAGGGAATTGGACCATGGTAGTCACGGTTGCACCGACAAGCCCGATGCCGCCCGGTGTGCGTGAACATACCATGCCAGAATGAAAGGTTGCAACCTTGTATGCAATGCACATTTATAACATTTAATATATCACATTAGGAGGACAACAAAGTAGGTTGCCTCCGAGCAGTCGTAAGATCGCACATTGACAAGTAAACACATGAGGCATGCTTTGACATGTAATTTCACTTGTAAAGCACATGGAGTTATATGAATATTAAACGGGCAGACATGTAACACATGTAAATCAAGTCATATAACTCATTTCGGGGTTCACGTAATCAGATAATAAGTTTATACAAGCATGCAACGACGTCTACGTGGACCGGGTGCAAGAAAGGTCTACTTATCAACATGTAATCATCGGGAATCACATTTCAAGCATACTTAAAATTTGTTAGGCAGCCCACTAATCACACAGTTGGACACAATAACCATAGGATCAACACTTAGCGAGTTTTCATATTCAATAGGGTTCAATTCATGCTTACACGTGCGATTTAAGCCACAAGTTGTCACGTAACTAACCCAAGCCACGCATCAATTAATTAAAACATCTTCAATCATCCAAAACAGTCCACATAACATCCAAGTGCCACAATCCCAAGCATTCAATATCACAAGAGAAGTTACAATAATTTTTTCAAAGTATATCACTAAATAAATACCTCACTGCAATGATCTATTTTCCCACAATCATTTAGACAAGTAAACAGTCTCCAATTCCAGTGAACAAAATTTCAAATTAAATCTTATTAAGTGAACTAAATCCAGAAACAAATCTCGTATCATTTGGAGTTCGGATTCAAGAGTTATAGCTAAAACCGTGAGACGACGCAAAACTGTTCAGATTTGTACATAGTTCAATACTTGCCATTTTTTAGGGTCTTAGGGTCAGATTTAGCTTTAGTATATTTCTGGACAAAATGTCCAGAACTGAAAAATATAGCAACCTACCAAATTTCATACATTTTAGATATCGTTTACTCGGTCAAAATTGTTTCGTTCTAGAAGGACAGTGAACTGCCAAAAACCTGCTCCATTTTCCCAGATTTTCCAGATTTAGACACCTTTCGATGTTTTGCCATTTTGGAGACCATAGATTAAAAATTGACCTTGGCCTATTTCTATGAAAAATGCTCAGAACCGGCAAAACTAGTCATCTAACAATTTTCACGCATTTTAAACATCATTTACCAGGCCAAATACACTTCGTTCTAACAAGTCAGAAATCTGCCAGCTATGCGATTTTGCCTATCTTCAAGTTCTAGCCAAATATCTTGCCATGCATGGTTATATAAGCTCATGCGCACACATATACAACAAGTACAGAGGTAAATCTAGACATATGAAGGCATGCATATGGTTTTTGAAAGCTTTTAAAAAAGATTAACCCTCACCTTAGCAAGATAATAGATGAAGATGCACAAAATCCTTGTTTTTGAGCTTTGTGTGTGACTTTGAGCTATCCTTGCTTGATTACCTTGCTATGGCCGATGCTTGGAGTGTCCTAGAAAGTGATCTTGAGGTCTTAGAAGCTCAAGAGATGCCATGGTCGAAAATGAGAGAGAAGGAGAGAGAATGAGAGCTTGAGAGAGTTTTGAGAGAAAGAAATGATATTTTTGTGCATGTGGTGAGCTATAGGCTTGCAAAAACTGAATTTGTGTCATCTTTTGGAGCATGTTTGAATTGTTTGGTCTGCTTGGTGATGTGGTCGAGAAGGTGGAGCATGGTGGTTGATAAAATATTGCTTTGGTGTATGGAAAAGTTATGACAATGTGAAGTTTTGTCTAAGCATGCATGAATAATTATTTTGTTCAAATATTTTGCTCAAGAACATAGTATGGCCGGCCATCTTAGCTCACAAATCTGAATTTTGTCATGTGTTAAGCCTTATTTTATTGTAGGTTAAATATTTTTAATTGTAGGTGCATGGGTTTTGTAAAAAGGAATAAAGAATGTTTGAATCATTAAAATATTGAGTTGAATTTGACTTTGGAGTAAAATAAGAGTTAGTGGATTTTGTAGAGATTTGAATTAGGATTATAATAATAGTTAGTGGTGTTTGTAGGATTATTTTATAGTCTAGTGCTTCGTGTAGGATTCTTTATTGATTAGCATGCAAGCACGCTTTCCTATGTCTATGGCACGTACTACGAGGTAAGGTACGCACTTCAAGGCAAATGCACGGATTCGAAGGTAAATGCATGCAACCCTAAGTGAATGCACGTAAACCAATGCAAGGCACATAAAATGAGACACGACTCTTGAACCTAGGTCAAGGCACGTAAGTCAAGGTCAAGGTTCACGAAACGAGGTATTGCACGTAAATCGAAGTTAGGGCACGTAAGTCGAGGATTAGGGCATGCAATTCTTGATCAAGGCACGTATGACGAGGCATGCACGAAAACCAAGAGAAGGCATGTAATCTAAGGTCAGTCTTACAGTTCTGGGTTTAAGGCACGTAAATCGAGGTAAGACATGTTATTCGGGGTCGGGCCTCACACACACCGGGCGGTATCAGGCTTGCCGGTGCAACCGTGACTACCATGATCCAATTCCCTCTCTCGCTTGGGGGCTAGACTTCCTCAAAGAGTTGGGTTGTAGGATTTCGGGATACATCCAGAGTACACCCATTTGGCGTGATAAGTAGATGATTTGAAGTCGACCGCAACAACTGATATTGGAAATGAATTGAGAGCAAAAGCTCACCGTATCCTTTTCACTATGTGTATAAGTACTCTCGCTTGGTTCCTAGAGGACCTCGGGGAGGAAAGATGGGTAATTGTGTTCTTTTACTTTTATATTACATTATGAACTTACTTGTGTTATATGTCATGTTTTCAAAAAGGGTTTTTCATAAGTTGAACCGGAAAAGAGTTTCAAAACGTATTTCTCGTTCCCCCTCGCTGAGTTCATAAGGACTCACCCTCTTTTATCATCTCAGGTGAAGAAGACCAGGAACAGGTACCTGAGGATAACGTGCCTATTGATGACTCCTTGGAGTGATTGCCTGCCCTACGTGCCTTACTTGACTGTGGCTATTTTGTGAACGATATGTTTGTTTTGAAGACTATCTCTTATGTTGTTGTCATTGTTATTGTAAAAGACCCTCGTTGTAATTTGGGGTCTAATTTTGATTTGTACTGTTTATAACTAGATAGACACCCTATTCGATCATTTTGCTACTTTGATTAGTAACTACTACAGGCTTATGAAGTATTAGGCAAAGGGCTAAGTAAACTGAATCTATTCAATCTTAAGCAGGTACTCATTTGTAAGCTAAGACCAACAGGTACTTGTGTAACAGGAATTGACACATAAACGAGACATAGTTGCCATACTAGGTGTTAATCAAACGAGACTTGAGATAAATAGTAGACATATCAATTGGTGATAAATAGTAATCTTAGTTGGAATCGAATTTGAGATTAAAAGTTTTGAGGCATTTAGAAAATTAGGTCAAACTAAAGAGCCAACTACAACCGTTATGCTGCCGGTTTTTCGAAGAATTTTTGGAGTTCTAGTCTAACGAATAAGCTTAATCTTCGTTAATCAGTTATAGTCATATAAGAACATGAATGCTTAGATCACACCCTAGTCTAACCTCTTTAGGTCTGGTTGGGGGCGTGACACCTTATGGAAATGGTATTAGAGCTTAGATTGCTTAAGCCGGGTTTAACTCTCGGACCATGGGTAGAAGCCCTAAGGTTATTGGGATGACTTGTTTATGTGTGTTAATGTGTGACAATATCAATTGTGCCTTATCTGTTTCTATGTGTTTATGTGATTAACATGTCTTAACTGTTTTGAGAATTGTATGTCTATGTAAAATTGTATGTTGCATACCTTATACATTAAATTCTTGTCTTGTCGTATTCCAATAAATTGTGCATCATAATCTGTGCCTATAGATGGCTAGCCCTAGTACCCGTAATACCAATAGGAGCGATGAGCCTCAAGAAGCCGGAGATGCTCATCAAACTAATCTCGGCATGGCCATGTTTAACATGATGGCAAATGCTATGGATCGCATGTCGCGAGTGATGGAACGTCAAGATGCACGTAAAGAAAAGAACAAAAACAACAGGAATGGTGGTAACAATAGGAGAAACAGCAAAATGCGGGAGTTTTTTGACTTTCACCCATCCAAATTCTTCGAGGAAGCTGATGATGAAAAGGCAGAGGCTTGGCTGTCTGAGATTGAAAGGATTTTCAGGCCACCTGACTATAATGATGAGGAAAAGATTGAGTTCGATATGTTTCTATTGCACGGGGATGCTGAGCATTGGCACTGTGGAGGCACTTTGGGAAACTGATCATACACCTCGCTTGTGGGGTAATTTCGTTAAGGCATTCAAGGAGAAATACGTACCTGAAGTTTCCAGGCGGAGGTAAATTGAAGAATTCATGCACTTGAGCCAGGGTAACATGACGGTGGCCTAGTATGAGGCTCATTTTGACAGACTGTCCCGTTATGCTCAATACATGGTCAGTACCCCTGAGGCGAAGATGTCGAAATTTATGAATGGGTTGAGGCCAGAAATTTAGGATCAGTTGGCTTAGCATGACTTTACTACCTATTCTGCTCTCCTTGCTGCTGCCTCCCGAGCTGAGAAGAGGAAACTTGATAGAGCCGGTTCAAGCCAGCCGAACAAGAAACCATATCAGCCTCCAAGACAACAGAGAAAATTCCAGACTCAGAGTCGTAGTCAGGGCCAAAGCCAGAACAGACCAGTCAACAACCATGGCCCGACTAAAGCACCATTAGCCTCTTCCACCCACAGATCCACATGTAGTTCACCTGCTACTCAATCCATCCGGGTCAGAAAAATAGTGCAAAAGAAGAAAAGTGTCCTGAAACTAATGAAAACATTCGATTTTGTGCTTCAAAAATAGGTGCAGCCGAGTAGGCTTGGTGCCCCCATCGTAGAACTCTTAGGGAGCTTTCCAACGGTATGCTGTGCGCCGCTAAACTCCTTATGGATCAAAAGTTATAGGCACCAAAGCGACAGATACCTGGTCACAAGCCCCACGCCCTGGGTTTGCAGTCCCAGCCTCTACGTGAAGAGAAGTTGTCTTGCCCAAGGTGCCATGGGATTCGATAATAGAAATGTGATAGATTAGGTTGTCATCCTTTTCGCGGCTCATGACGTACGATCCGGGACGGAAAAACAGTGCAAAAGAAGAAAAGTGTAGCTAAACTTATGAAAATATTTGATTTTGAGCTCCAAAAATAGGCGCAGCTGAGCAGGCTTGCTACCCCCATCGTAGAGCTCTCATAGAGCTTTCCAACGGTATGTTGTGCGCCGCGTAACTCTTTACGGATCAAAAGTTATAGGCACCGGAGCGACGGATACCTGGTCATATGCCCCACGCCCTCGGTTTGAGGGCCCAGCCTCTACGTGAAGTGAAGTTGTCTTGCCCAAGGTACCATGTGATTCGGTAATATAAATATGATAGATTAGGTTGTCATTCTTTTCGTGGCTCACGACATACGATCCGGGACGAAAAAACTGCACAAAAAAAGATAAGTGTCCCGAAACTGATGAAAATGTTCAATTTTGGACTCCAAAAATAGGCCCAGCTGAGCAGGCTTGGTGCCCCCGTCGTAGAGCTCTCGGAGAGCTTTCCAACGGTATGTTATGCGTCGCGTAACTCCTTACGGATCAAAAGTTATGAGCACCGGAGCGACGGATACATTGTCACAAGCCCCACGCCCTCTGTTTGCGGGACCAGCCTCTACGTGAAGTGAAGTTGTCTTGCCCAAGGTGCCGTGTGATTCGGTAATAGAAATGTCATGGATTAGGTTGTCGTCCTTTCGTGGCTCATGACGTACGATCCGGGACGGAAAAATAGCTCAAAAAAAGAAAAATGTCCCAACACTTATAAAAATGTTCGATTTTAGGCTCTGAAAACAAGCGCAACCAAGCAGGCTAGGTGCCCCCATCGTGGAGCTCTCAAAGTGCTTTCCAACGGTATGCTGTGCGCCATGTAACTTCTTGCGGAGCAAAAGTTATGGGCACCGGAATGACGGATACCTGGTCACAAGCCCCACGCCCTCTGTTTGAGGGCCAAGCCTCTACGTGAAGTGAAGTTGTCTTGCCCAAGGTATCATGTGATTCGGTAATAGAAATGTGATAGAATAGGATGTCGTCCTTTTCGGGGCTCACGACGTACGATACAGGATAGAAAAAGAGTGTAAAAGAAGAAAAGTGTCCCAAAACTTATGAGAATGTTCGATTTTGGGCTCTGAAAACAGGCGCAGCCGAGTAGGCTAGGTGCCCCAATCGTAGAGCTCTCAGAGAGATTTCCAACGGTATGCTGTGCGCCGCGTAACTCCTTAAGGATCAAAAGTTAATGGCACCAGAGCAACGGATACTTGGTCACAAGCCCCACGCCCTCTGTTTGCGGGCCTAGCCTGTACGTGAAGTGAAGTTGTCTTGCGCAAGGTGCCGTGGGATGCAGTAATAGAAATGTGATGGATTAGGTTGTCGTCCCTTTCGTGGCTCACGACGTACAATCCGGGAGGGAAAAACAGCGCAAAAGAAGAAAAGTATCCCGAAACTAATGAAAACATTTGATTTTGGGCTCTGAAAAAAGGCACAGTCGAGCAGGCTTGGTGCCCCCATCGTAGAGCTCTCGGAGAGCTTTCCAACGGTATGCTATGCGCCGTGTAACTCCTTACGGATCAAAAGTTATAGGCACCGGAGCGACATATACCTGGTTACAAGCCCCACGCCCTAGGTTTGTGGGCCCAGCCTCTACGTGAAGTGAAGTTGTCTTGCCCACAGTGCCATAGGATTCGATAATAGAAATGTTATAGATTAGGTTGTCGTCCTTTTCGCGGCTCACGATGTACGATCCGGGACGAAAAAACACCGCAAAAGAAGAAAAATGTAGAAAAACTTATGAAAACGTTCGATTTTGGGCTCCAAAAATAGGTGCAGCAGAGCAGGCTTGATACCCTCATTGTAGAGCTCTCGGAGAGCTTTCCAACGGTATGCTATGTGCCGCGTAACTCCTTACAGATCAAAAGTTATAGGCACCGGAGTGACGGATACCTGGTCACAAGCCCCACACCCTCAGTTTGAGGGCCCAGCCTCTACGTTACGTGAAGTTGTCCTACCCAAGGTGCCGTGTGATTCGGTAATAGAAATGTTATAGATTAGGTTGTAGTCCTTTTTGTGGCTCACGGCGTACGATCCGGGATGGAAAAACTGCGCAAAAGAAGATAAGTGTCCCAAAACTGATAAAAACATTCGATTTTGGGCTCCGAAAATAGGCGCAGCCTAGCAGGCTTAGTACCCCTGTCGTAGAGCTCTCAAAGAGCTTTCCAACGGTATGTTGTGCGCTGCGTAACTCCTTACGGATCAAAAGATATGGGCACCGGACCGACGGATACCTTGTCACAAGCCGCACGCCCTCTGTTTGCGGGCCCAGCCTCTACGTGAAGTGAAGTTGTCTTGCCCAAGGTGCCGTGTGATTCGGTAATAGAAATTTGATGGTTTAGGTAGTCGTCCTTTTCACGGCTAACGACATACGATCCGGGACAGAAAAACAGCACAAAAGAATAAAAGTGTCCCAAAACTTATGAAAATGTTCGATTTTAGGCTCTAAAAACAGGCGCAACTGTGAGGCCCGACCCCGAATAACTTGTCTTACCTCAACTTGCGTGCCTTAGACCCAGAATTATATGACTGACCTTGGATTACGTGCCCTGTCTTGGTTTTCATGCATGCTTGTCATTCGTGCCTTGACCTGGAATGGTGTGCCCTAATCCCCGACTGATGTGCGTTACCTCGTTCCGTGTACTCTAACCTAGATTTGCGTGCCTTGACCTAGGTTTAAGAATCGTGTTCCGTTTTGTGTGCCTTGCATTGAATTACGTGCATTTATTTAGGGTTGTGTACATTTATTTGGGAAACGTGCATTCGTCTCGTAGTTTGTGCCCTACCTCGTAGTGCGTGCCCTAAACTTAGGAAAGCGTTCCCTCATGCTAATCAATAAAGCATCTTACACGAAGCACTAGATCATTAATTAATCCTACAATTCCACTAACTAATATTAAATTACTAATTCAACCCACTAGAAGACAAAATCTCACAAAAAGCTAGACATTCCTTATTCTTTATTCCTTATTCTTTTGCACTTTCAAACATACAATTAATTAATGCTCAAAAGATGACAAAGATTCAGCATTTTCATGCCTTGGCCGACCACCTTGTGGCATTTATGCTTGCTTGCTCAATTCAAAATTAATTCTAGCCAATTCTATGACAAGTTATGACACAAATGCATAAAAAAAATAACCCAAAACCCTACCCAATGCACCCATATTTCGACCCATTCCCTTGCCATGCTAGGTAATTCAAAAACCATGCTTCTTGAAGACACAAATCTGAAAATTGCAAGCCCCTAGGCCGACAATGCTCCTTTGCCCAACAAAAGCTTTTATTTTTCTTCATTTCTCTCATTTCCTCACATTTCTCTCTCTCCCTCTCATTCTTCTCTCTCTCTCTCAACTTTGGCTGAGTTGCTTCACACCATAGCTCATCTTCATCGCTCCATGGTTAATCAAGGCAAGCAAGAAGGTAGGGAACTCGACTAAGCAAGCTAGGTTGCAAGAAAACTCACATGCAAGCTCTTTGAACAACCATTTCGGCTTAGGTGAGTTTGCTAGCTTCCATTTCTTTTCTTCTCGTTCTAACGACATGCACCTACTAAGAAATTGGTCACTAAGCTAGGAAAAATAGAGAAAATTCGAGTGGTGTCTCGGCTAAACAAGGGAGAAGATCAACCTTGTGCTTCACCAAGACTCTTGTGCATCTTCTTGTTGTTTGCTAAGGTGAGGGCTAAAACTTCTTGAAAATCTTTCAAACAAAACCACATGCATGCTCTTAAATGTTACCTTTGCTTCTGTACCTGAGATATATGTGTGTTCATAAGCTTTTATAACCATGCATGACAAGATTTTGACTAGAAGGTGATGATAGATGAAATCGGGTTTGTGACAGCTTTCTGTCTTGTTGGTGCAAGGTGATTTTGGCTAGATAAATAATTTTTAAAATGTGTGAAAATTGGTAGGTAACTAGTTTTTCCAGTTTTGAACATTTTTCGCAGAAATAGGCCGAAGCTAATTTTGACTCTAAGGTCCTCCAAATGGCAAATAATTTAAATGTGTCAAAATCTGGAAAGTCTGGAAAAATGAAGCAGGTTTTGGCAGATTCACTGACCTTGTAGAACGAACCAGTTTTGACTTAGTAAATGACATCCAAAATGCATATAATTTGGTGTACTGCTATATTTTTCAGTTTTGGACATTTTTGTCAGAAATGGACTAAGGCTAAATCTGACCCTAAGGACCTCAAAAACGATAAGTATTGAAATATGTGCAAATCTGGACAGTTTGTGCAATCCCACTGTTTTGGCTATAACTATTGAACCCGAACTCCAAATTATGTGAGGTTTGTTTCTGAATTTAGTTCACTTCTTAAGCTATAATTTGACATCTTATTAACTGGAATTGGAGATTGTTTGTTTGTCTTAATGATTGTGAGAATACAGCCCATTGCAGTGAGGGTTTCACTTAGTGATATGCTTAGAAAAATTGTTGTAACTTCTCTTGTTGAATTAAATGCTTGGGATTCTGGCATTGGGATGTTGTGTGGACTGTTTTGAATACTTGAGGATGTTTGAATTAATCGATGCATGGCTTGAGATTGATTTTGAGTTGATTCGGGGCTTAATCGCACGGGTAAGCACGAAATGGAAACCCTAGTGACTAGGTAAATTCACTAAGTGTTGATCCTATGAATATCGTGTTTAATTATATGTTTAGTAAGCTGCCCGTAGTTGCCATTGTAGCCCTAAATGCGATCTTGATGATTACATGTTGACAAGTAGGCCTTTCTTGCACCCGAACCCATGTAGAGTCGTTCCATGTTGAATAATATTATCATTTGATAACGTGAACTTTGTAATGAGTTATATGACTTGATCTACGTGCGTTACATGGCTGCCCGTTTAATGTTCATATAACTCCATATGCCTTTCAAGTGAAACTACTTGTCTTATCGTGCCTCGCTTGTTTACTTGTCAATGTGCAATCTTATGACTGCTCGGAGGTAACCTACTTTGCTGTCCTCCTAATGTGATATATTAAATGTCATAAATGTGCATTGCATACAAGGTTGCAACCTTTCATTCTGGCGTGGTAGCGTTCACGCACACCGAGCGACATCGGGCTTGCCGGTGCAACCGTGACTACCATTGTCCAATTCCCTCTCTCGCTTGGGGGCTAGACTTCCTCGGAGAGTTGGGTCGTAGGATTTCGGGGTACATCCGGAGTACACCCATTTGGCGTGATAAAGGGATGATTTGAAGTCGGTCGCAACAACTGATACTAGAAATGAACTGAGAGCAAAAGCTCACCGTATCCTTTTCACTATGTGTATAAGTACTCTCGCTTGGTTCCTAGAAAACCTCGGGAAAGAAAGACGGGTAATTATGTTCATTTACTTTTATATTATTGTTATGTACTTAATTGTGATACATCCATACTTGTAAAAAGGGTTTTCATAAGTTGAACCGGAAAATGAGTTTCAAAACCTATTTCTCGTTCCCCCTTGCTGAGTTCATAAGGACTCACCCTCTTTTATCATCTCAGGTGAAGAAGATCAAGAACAGGTACTCGAGGACGACGTGCCTAACGATGATTCCTTGGAATGATTGCCTGTCCTATGTGCTTTGCTTGATTATGAACATTTGTGAACACTGTGCTACTTGAAGACTATTTCTTTTCATGTTGCTTAATGTTTGTAATGTAAAAGACCCCCGTTGTAATTTGGGGTCTAATTTTGGTTTGTACTGATAATAACTAGACAGACACTACTATGATCATTTTGCTATTGTCATTGGCTAGTATCTATCATAGGATTATGAAGTATCAGGTAAGGACTAATTAAAATGAACCTATCCAATCTTAAGCAGATACTCACTATTAAGCTAAGATCAACAGGTACTTTTGTAACGAGGATTAACAAACAAACGAGACATAGTATCATACTAGGTTATTAATCAATCAAGATTTCGAGATAACCAGTAGGCATTTCAATTGATGGTAAATAGTAATCTTAGTTGGAAATGAAATTGAGATTGGAAAATTTGAGGCGTTTAGAGAATTAGGTCAAACCAAATAGCCCAATTACAGCCGTTATCCTGCCGGTTTTCAGGAAAATTTTTGGAGTTTAGGCTAAAACGTTAAGTATTAAATTTCTATGAATAGTTAAGTACGAGATAGACTGGAATGTTTAGATCACACCCTAGTCTAACCTTTATAGGCCGGGTTGGGGTGTGACAGCAACCGAGCAGGTTAGGTTCCCCTATCATAGAGCTCTCAGAGTGCTTTCCAACGGTATGCTATGCGCCGGGTAACTCCTTACGGAGCAAAAGTTATGGGCACTGGAGCGACGGATACCTGGTCATAAGCCTCACGCCCTCTGTTTGCGGGCCTAGCCTCTAATTGAAGTGAAGTTGTCTTGCCCATGGTGCCGTGTGATTCGGTAATAGAAATGTAATGGAATAGGATGTCGTCCTTTTCGCGGTTCACGACATACGATCCGGGATGAAAAAACATCAAAAAAGAAGAAAAGTATCCCAAAACTGATGAAAATGTTCGATTTTAGGGTCAGAAAATAGGCGCAGCCGAGCAGGCTAGGTGCCCTCATCGTAGAGCTCTCAGAGAGCTTTCCAACAGTATGCTGTGCGCCGCATAACTCCTTACGGATCAAAAGTTAAGGGCACCGGAGCAACGGATACCTGGTCACAAGCCCCACGCTCTCTATTTGCAGGCCCAGCCTCTACGTGAAGTGAAGTTGTCTTGCGCAAGGTGCAGTGGGATTTGGTAATAGAAATGTGATGGATTAGGTTGCCGTCTTTTTCGCGGCTCACGACGTACGATAAGGGACGGAAAAACAACGCCAAAGAAGAAAACTGTCTCGAAACTAATGAAAACGTTCAATTTTGGGCTACAAAAATAGGCTCAGCCGAGCATGCTTGGTGCCCGCATCGTAGAGCTCTCGGAGAACTTTCCAACGGTATGTTGTGCACCGCGTAACTCCTTACAAATCAAAAGTTATAGGCACCGGAGCGATGGATACCTGGTCACAAGCCCCACGCACTCGGTTTGAGGGCCCAGCCTCTATGTGAAGTGAAGTTTTCTTGCCCAATGTACCATAGGATTTGGTAATAAAAATGTGATGGATTAGGTTTTCGTCCTTTTCGCGGCTCACGACATATGATCCGGGACGAAAAAATAGCGCAAAAGAAGAAAAGTGTCCCAAAATTGATGAAAATGTTCGATTTTGGGCTTTGAAAATAGGCTCAACCGAGCAGGCTTGCTACCCCATCGTAGATATCTCAGAAAGCTTTCCAACGGTATGGTGTGTGCCGCGTAACTCCTTACAGATCAAAAGTTATGGGCACCGGAGCAACAGATACCTGGTCACAAGCCCCACGCCATCTGTTTACGGGCCCAGCCTCTATGTGAAGTGAAGTTGTCTTGGCCAAGGTGCAATGGGATTCGATAATAGAAATGTGATGGATTAGGTTGTCGTCCTTTTCGTGGATCATGACGTACGATCCGGGATGGAAAAATTGTGCCAAAAAAGAAAAGTATCCCGAAATTGATGAAAATGTTCCATTTTTTTCTCTGAAAACAGGTGCAACAGAGCAAGCTTGGTGCCCCCGTCGTAGAGCTCTCGGAGAGCTTTCCAATGGTATGCTGTGTGCTGTGTAACTCCTTCCAGATCAAAAGTCATGAGCACCGGAGCGACGGATACCTAGTCACAAACCCCACGCCCTCTGTTTGCGGGCCCAGCCTCTACGTGATATGAAGTTGTCTTGCCTAAGGTGCCATGGGATTCAGTAATAGAAATGTGATGGATTAGGTTGTCGTCTTTTCGTGGCTTACGAAGTACGATCCGGGATGGAAAAACTGTGCAAAAGAAGATAAGTGTCCCGAAACTGATGAAAACATTCGATTTTGGGCTCCGAAAATAGGTGCAGCCGAGTAGGCTTGGTGCCCCCATCGTAGAACTCTCGGAGAGATTTCCAACGGTATGCTGTGCGCCGCGTAACTCCTTACGGATCAAAAGTTATGGGCACCGGAGCGATGGATACCTGGTTACAAGCCCCACACCCTCTGTTTGCGGGTCCAGCCTCTACGTGAAGTGAAGTTGTCTTGCCCAAGGTGCCGTGTGATTTGCTAATAGAAATGTGATGTATTAGGTTTTTGTCCTTTTCGTGGCTCACGACATACGATCCGGGTCGGAAAAACATCGTAAAAGAATAAAAGTGTCTCGAAACTAATGAAAACATTCGATTTTGGTCTCCGAAAATAGGCGCAGCCGAGCAGGCTTGGTGACTCCATTGTTGAGCTCTCGAAGAGCTTTCCAACGATATGTTGTGCGCCGCGTAACTCTTTACAGATCAAAAGTTATAGGCACCGGAGCGACGGATACCTGGTTACAAGCCCCACGCCCTCGGTTTGCGGGCCCAGCCTCTACGTGAAGTGAAGTTGTCTTGCCCATGGTGCCATGGGATTCGATAATAAAAATGTGATATATTAGGTTGTCGTCATTTTTGTGGCTCACGACGTACGATCGGGGACGAAAAAATAGCACAAAAGAAGAAAAGTGTAGCGAAACTTTTCAAAATGTTCAATTTTGAGCTCCGAAAATAGGTGCAGCCTAGAAGGTATGCTGCCCCCTTATTCTTTTACGCTATTTGTAGGACTTGGTCATTTCTTACGATTAATACTTAACATTGATTTAGAACTCCAAAATATTTTTCGAAAATTCGGCAGCATGACGGCTATATTTAAGACCTTTGGTTTGACCTATTTTCTAAAACGCCTCAAAACTTCCATTCCTTGATTCGATTCCCACTAAGATTCCTATTTTGTCATCAACCGATATGCCTACTAATTTATCTTGAAAGCCTCATTTGGTTAATAAGCCTAGCTTGATAACTATGTTCCATTTATTTGTCAATTTACTATTATGCAAGTACCTATTATACTTTAGGGTACAGATGAGTACCTAAGTGAAATTAGATAGAGTTAACTTAGTGGATTAATCATCTAGTGGTTTAAACGCCTATGATAACTACTATACGAGATGATGAAAACAAATAACCAAATAAAGAGTTTGTCCGGTTATAGATAGTACAATCCCAAAATTAGACCCAAATTACAACGGGGTCATTTACATCAACAAAATAAATATTCTTCAAAGCAAACACAACGTTCACAAAATAGTCACTGTCAAGCAAGGCACATAAAGCATGTAATCACTCAAAGGATTCATCAACAAGCACATTCTCCTCAGGTACCTGTTCCTGATCTTCTTCACCTGTGATGATAAAAGAGGGTGAGTCCTTATGAACTCAGCGAGGGGGAGCGAGAAATATATTTTGAAACTCTTTTCCGGTTAAACTTATGAAAAACCCTTTTTGAAAGCATGACATATAACACAAGTAAGTTTATAACATAATATAAATGTAAATGAACACATTTACCCGTCTTTCCTCCCCGAGGTCCTCTAGGAACCAAGCGAGAGTACTTAAACACATAGTGAAAAGGATACGGTGAGCTTTCCCTCTCAAGATCGATCGGTAAGCGTTTGCTCTCAAGATCATTTCTGATAATAGTTGTTGCGGCTGGCTTCAATCATCCACTTATCACGCCAAATGGGTGTACTCCAGATGTACCCCGAAATCCTACGACCCAACTCTCTGAGGAAGTCTAGCCCCCAAGTGAGAGAGGGAATTGGACCATGGTAGTCATGGTAGCATTGGCAAGCCCGATGCCGCCCGGCGTGCGTGAAACGCTACCATGCCACAATGAAAGGTTGCAACCTTGTATACAATGCACATGTATGCCATTTAACATTTCACATTGGGAGGTCAACAAAGTAGGTTGCCTCCGAGCAAGTATATGGTCACATTTTGATATATTGGCATATAAGGCATTGTAAGAACATGTAATCATTTTATATATCAATTTGAAAGCAATTAAACTTCCACGGGCAGCCAAGTAATCATGTTCAAATAAGTCATAGAATGTCTTTTAATAATTCACATTAGGAGGATAATAAAGTAGGTTGCCTCCGAGCAATTTCAAGATCACATGTTGCCAAGTAAACGAATGAGGCATGCTTAACATGAATTTTCACTTTGTAAAACATGTAGAGTCATATGAACATTAAACGGGCAGCCATGTAACACATGTAAATCAAGTCATATAACTCATTTCGGAGTTCACGTATCAAGTCATAAGATTATATAAGCATGCAACGACGTTTACATGAGACCGGGTGCAAGCAAAGTCTACTTATCAACATGTAATCACCGGGAATCACATTTAGAGATATAAGGACAACTACGAGTAGCCCATTAACATTCCTCAACATCAATTTATAATTCACACAAGAGTGGTGTATGACTTGGGAGTCTACGGGGCCATTAGGGTTTACAAGGCCGTGCTCGGGGTTGGTTTTGTTTGCTAAGCACTACAAGTAACACTTAAACCGTTTCAAGCATACCTAACATTTATTAGGTAGCCTACTAACCACACAATTGAACGCATTTAGCCATAGGATCATCATTTAACAAGTTTTCATAAGCAATAGGGCCTTAATTCCGTGCTTACACATGCAGTTAAGCAAACCATTCATCAATTAGTGATCCCAAGTCATACATCAATCAAATTAAGCAATATCAACCAGCCACAACAGTCCACACAACATCTAAGTGCCACAA
Organism: Ehretia macrophylla; assembly: GCA_037974665.1. Taxonomy (NCBI): domain Eukaryota; kingdom Viridiplantae; phylum Streptophyta; class Magnoliopsida; order Boraginales; family Ehretiaceae; genus Ehretia; species Ehretia macrophylla. The sequence goes on from CM075770.1 coordinate 50,718,137, forward strand.
TTCCAAGCATTCAACACCACAAGAGAAGTTACAACATGTTTCAAAGCATATCACTAAATAAAGCCTCACTGCAATGGTCTATTTTCCCATATTCGATTAGACAATAAAACAATCTCCAATTTCAGTGAAAAAATGTCAAATTAAAGCTTAATGAGTGATTTAAATCTAGGAACAAACCTCGCATCATTTGGAGTTCGGACTTAGGAGTTATGGCCAAAACCGTGAGACTACGTAAAACTGTCCAGTTTTAGACACATTACGATTTTTTCCATTTTTGAGGGTCTTAGAGTCAGAATTGGCTTTGGTCTATTTCTGAAACAAATGTACAGAACTGAAAAATATAGAAACCTACCAATTTTCATTCATTTTCACCAATATTGACTAGGTCAAAAATGCTTCGTTCTACAGCATCAGTGATCTGCCAGAAACCTATTTCATTTTTCCAGTTCTTCCAGATTTAGACACCCCACGATGTTTGACCATTTTGGAGGCCTTAGAGTCAAAATTGTCCTTGGCCTATTTCTATAAAAAATGCTCAGAACTGGAAAAACTAGCCACCTACCAATTTTCACGCATTTTAAACATCATTTACAAAGCCAAAAGCACCTCGTACTACAAGATCAGAAAACTGCCAGCAACACATTTTTACTTATCTTCAAGTTCTAGCCAAAAATCTAGCCATGCATGGTCATATAAGCTCATGTACACACATATACAACAACTACAGAGGTAAATATAGTCATATGAAGGCATGCATGTGAATTTTGAAAGCTTTTAGAAGAGTTTAACCCTCACCTCTTTGAAGATTTAGCAAATGAGCACAAATGCTCTTCAAAATGCACAAAGGGAGCTTCTTCCTTGCTTTGGCCAAGAGATGGCTTGTCTTCCCTTAATTTTTAACTTAGTTAGCATGTGAGGAAGGTGTGCATGTGTGTGAAACCAAAAGAAATGGAAGAAAACTATCAAGACCTACCTTAGGCCGAAAATGATGAGTTTTGTGAGCTTGTGTGCGTTTTTGAGCTAGTTTCCTTACTTGTGCTTGCAATGGCCGAGCTTGGGAGAGTCTTAGAGAGTTGTTAGGAGTCTTGAATGCTCAAGGGGCTGCCATGGTCGAAAATGAGAGAGAAGGAGAGAGAATGAGAGAGTTTGTGAGGAAAAGTGAAGTTTTAGTGTGTGTGTGTGTGTGTGTGTGTGTGTGCTCGGTTTTGGTGAGTTGAGAGAGCATGTGTGAGATGTATCTGATGTAAAATCTGAATTTTAATTGTATTTGGGTGCCTTGGTAGAAAATGAGGGCTAGGGTAGTGTGTGGTGTGTATTTTTTATGCATTCTTGTGCTTTGTGAGGAATATTGAGTATTTAAAATATGATTGTTTTTGTTTTGTCTATCCTAGGTAACATGGTGTCTTGTGTTGTCGTAGGAATGTTGAGAAATTAGGGAATCTAGGTAGAATAAAATATAGGAATGTTTGTTGATGAGTTTGAATTATGAATAGAATAATAGATAGTAGGAAATGTAGGAATAGTTTAGTGTTATTTTATTGTTAGTGGAGTTTGTAGAGAATTTGAATTAGGAATATAATATTGGTTAGTGGATTGTGCAGGATTATTTAATAGTCTAGTGCTTTGTGTAGGATTTTTTGTTGATTAAAGTGCGGGCACGCTTTCCTAGGTATAGGGTACGCACTACGAGGTAAGGCGAGCACTACGAGACACACAGAGAAATCAATACATGGCATGAATCACGAGGTAGACATGAACTACGAGGTAAGGCACTTACTTCAAGATAAATGTACGAATTCCAATGCAAATGCACGCAACCCTAAGTGAATGCACGTAAACCAATACAAAACACGTAATTCAACACAATCCACGTAAATCGAGGTACGACTCTTAAACCTAGGTTAGGGCACGCAATTCAAGGTCAGTGCACATAAATTGAGGTATCGCAAGTAAATCAAAGTTAGGGGACATAAGTCGAGGATTAGGGCACACAATTCTAGGTCAAGGCACGTATGACGATGCATGCATAAAAACCAAGACAGGGCATGTAATCCAAGGTTGGTCATACATTTCTGGGTCTAAGGGACGCAAATCGAGGTAAGACACGTTATTCAGGGTCGAGCCTCACATAACTCCTTACAGATCAAAAGTTATGGGCACCGGAGAGACGGATACCTGGTCACATGCCCTACGCACTCGGTTTGAGGGCCTAGACTCTACGTGAAGTGAAGTTGCCTTGCCCAATGTGCCATGGGATTCGGTAATAAAAATGTGATGGATTAGGTTGTCGCCCTTTTCGCGGCTCACGACGTACGATCCGGGATAAAAAACAGCGCAAAAGAAGAAAAGTGTCCCAAAACTGATGAAAACGTTCGATTTTGGGATCCAAAAACAAGTGCAGCTGAGCAGGCTTGTTGCCCCCATCGTAGAACTCTCGAAGAGCTTTCCAACGGTATGTTGTGCGCCGCGTAACTCCTTACAAATCAAAAGTTACGGGCACCGGAGCGACGGATACCTGGTCACAAGCCCCACGCCCTCTGTTTACAGGCCCAGCCTCTACGTGAAGTGAAGTTGTCTTGCCCAAGGTGCCGTGGGATTCGGTAATAGAAATGTGATGGATTAGGTTGTCGTCCTTTTCGCGGCTCACGACGTACGATCTGGGACGAAAAAACTGCGCAAAAGAAGATAAGTGTCCTAAAATTGATGAAAACATTCGATTTTGTTCTTCGAAAACAGGCACAACCGAGCAAGCTTGGTGCCCTCGTCGTAGAGCTCTCGGAGAGCTTTCCAATGATATGTTGTGCGCCGCGTAACTCCTTACAAATCAAAAGTTATGAGCACCAGAGCGACGGATACCTGGTCACAAGCCCCACACCCTCTGTTTGCGGGCCTAGCCTCTACGTGAAGTGAAGTTGTCTTGCCCAAGGTGCCGTGGGATTCAGTAATAGAAATGTGATGGATTAGGTTGTCGTCCTTTTCCCGGATCACGACGTACGATCCGGGACGGAAAAATTGCGCAAAAGAAGATATGTGTCCCAAAACTGATGAAAATGTTCGCTTTTGGGCTCCAAAAACAAGTGCAGTTGAGCAGGCTTGGTGCCCCCGTCGTAGAGCTCTCAGAGAGCTTCCTAACGGTATGTTGTGTGCTGTATAACTCCTTACGGATCAAAAGTTATGGGTACCGGAGCGACAGTTACCTGGTCACAAGCCCTACGCCCTCTGTTTGTGGGCCAAGCCTCTACGTGAAGTGAAGTTGTCTTGCCCAAGATGTCGTGTGATTCAGTAATAAAAATGTGATGGATTAGGTTTTTGACCTTTTCGCGGCTCACGACGTACGATCCGGGTCGAAAAAAGAGCGTAAAAGAAGAAAAGTGTCCCAAAACTAATGAAAACATTCGATTTTGGGCTCCGAAAATAGGTGTAGCTGAGTGGACTTGGTGCCTCCGTCGTAGAGCTCTCGGAGAGCTTTCCAACGGTATGCTGTGCGCCGCGTAACTCCTTACAGATCAAAAGTTATGGGCACCGGGGCGACGGATACTTGGTCATAAGCCCCACGCCCTCTGTTTACGGGCCCAGCCTCTACGTGAAGTGAAGTTGTGTTGCCCAAGGTTCCATGGGATTCGATAATAGAAATGTGATGGATTAGGTTGTCGTTCTTTTCGTAGCTCGCAACGTACGATCCGGGACGGAAAAACTGTGCAAAAGATGAAATGTGTCCCGAAACTGATGAAAACGTTCGATTTTGTTCTCCGAAAATAGGCGCAACCGAATAAGATTGGTACCCCCGTTGTAGAGCTCTCGGAGAGCTTTCCAACGGTATGCTGTGCGCTAGGTAACTCCTTACGGATCAAAAGTTATGAGCGACGGATACCTGGTCACAAGCCCCACACCCTTTGTTTGCGGGCCCAGCCTCTACGTGAAGTGAAGTTTTCTTGCCCAAGGTGCTGTGTGATTCAGTAATAGAAATGTGATGGATTAGGTTGTCGTTCTTTTCGCGGCTCACGCCGTACTATCCGGGACGGAAAAACTACACAAAAGATGATAAGTGTCCTAAAAGTAATGAAAACGTTCGATTTTGGGATCCGAAAATAGGTGCAGCAGAGCAAGATTGGTGCCCCGTCGTAGAGCTCTCGGAGAGCTTTCCAACGGTATGCTGTGCACTGCGTAACTCCTTACGGATCAAAAGTTTTGGGCACCGGAGCAACGGATACCTGGTCACAAGCCCCACGCCTTCTGTTTGCGGGCCCAGCCTCTACGTGAAGTGAAGTTATCTTTCCCAAGGTGTCGTGTGATTCAGTAATAGAAATGTGATGAATTAAGTTTTCGTCCTTGTCGCGGCTCACGACATACGATCCGGGTCAAAAAAATAACGTAAAATAAGAAAAGTGTCCCCAAACTAATGAAAATATTCGATTTGGGCTCCGAAAACAAGCGCAGCCAAGTAGGCTTAGTGAAGTTATCTTTCCAACGGTATGCTGAGCATTGCGTAACTCTTTACGGATCAAAAGTTATAGGCACCAGAGCGACGAATACTTGGTTACAAGCCCCACGCCCTCGGTTTGCGGTCCCAATCTCTACGTGAAGTGAAGTTATCTTGCCTAAGGTGGCGTGGGATTCGATAATAGAAATGTGATAGATTAGGTTGTCGACCTTTTAGCGGCTGACGATGTATGATCCGGGAAGGAAAAACAGCGCAAAAGACGAAAGGTGTAGCAAAACTTTTGAAAACGTTCGATTTTGTTCCCCGAAAACAGGCGCAGCCAAGCAGGTTTACTATCTCCATCGTAGAGCTCTCGAAGAGCTTTCTAACAGTACGCTTTGTGCCGCGTAACTTCTTTCGGATCAAAAGTTATAGGCACCAGAGCGACGGATCCCTGGTCACAAGCCCCACGCCCTGGGTTTGAGGGCCCAGCCTCTACGTGAAGTGAAGTTGTCTTGCCCAATGTGCGGTGGGATTCAGTAATAAAAATGTGATGGATTACGCTATCGTCATTTTCCCGGCTCATGACATACGATCCGGGACAGAAAAATAGCGCAAAAGATGAAAAGTGTCCCAAAATTGATGAAAACGTTCGATTTTGGGCTCTGAAAATAGGCCCAGCAGTGCAAGCTTGCTGGCCCCATCGTAGAGCTCTCGGAGAGCTTTCCAACGGTATGTTGTGCACTGCGTAACTCTATACTGATCAAAAGTTATGGGCACCGCAGCGACGGATACCTGGTCACAAGCCACATGCCCTCTGTTTGTGGGCCCAGCCTCTACGTGATATTCGATAATAGAAATGTGATGGATTAGGTTGTCGTTCTTTTCGCGGCTCACGACGTACGATCCAGGATGGAAAAACTGCGCAAAAGAAGAAAAGTATCCTAAAATTGATGAAAACATTCGATCTTGGCCTCCGAAAACTGGCGCAGCCGGGCAAGCTTGGTGCCCCCATCGTAGAGCTCTCGGAGAGCTTTTCAACGGTATGCTGTGTGTCGCGTAACTCCTTACGAATCAAAAGTTATGAGCACCAGAGAGACGGATACCTGGTCACAAGCCCCACGCCCTCTGTTTACGGACCCAGCCTCTACGTAAAGTGAAGTTGTCTTGCCCAAGGTGCTGTGGGATTCGGTAATAGAAATGTGATAGATTAGGATGTCGTCCTTTTCGCGGCTCACGACGTACGATCCGGGATGAAAAAATAGCGTAAAAGAAGAAAACTGTCCGAAAACTTGTAAAAATGTTCGATTTTTGGCTCCGAAAACAGGCACAGCCTAGCAAGCTTGCTGCCCCCGTCGTAGAGCTTTTGGAGAACTTTTCAACGGTATGCTGTACGCCGCATAACTCCTTACGGATCAAAAGTTTTGAGCATCAGAGCGACGAATAATTGGTCACAAGCCCAACGCCCTCTGTTTGCGGGCCCAACCTCTACGAGAAGTTAAGTTGTCTTGCCCAAGGTGCCGTGGGATTCGGTATTAGAAATGTGATGGATTAGGTTGCCGTCCGTTTCGCAGCTCACGACGTACAATCCGAGACGAAAAAACTGCGTAAAAGAAGATTAGTGTCCCGAAATTGATAAAAATGTTTGATTTTGGGCTCCGAAAATAGGCACAGTCGAGCAGGCTTGGTGCCCCAGTCGTAGAACTCTCGGGGAGCTTTCCAACGGTATGCTGTGCGCCGCGTACCTCCTTACGGATCAAAAGTTTTGGGCACTGGAGTGACGAATACATAGTCACAAGCCCCATGCCCTCTGTTTCCAGGCCCGGCCTCTACGTGAAGTGATGTTTTCTTGTCCAAGGTGCCATGTGATTCGGTAATAGAAATGTGATGGATTAGGTTGTCGTCCTTTTCACGGCTCACGACGTACAATCCGGGCTGAAAAACAGCGCAAAAGAAGAAAAGTGTACCGAAACTAATGAAAATATTCAATTTTGGGCTTCGAAAATAGGCGCAGTAGAGCAGGCTTGGTGTCCCCGTCGTAGAGCTCTTGTAGAGCTTTCCAACGGTATGCTGTGCGCCGCGTAACTCCTTACGGATCGAAAGTTATAGGCACCAGAGCAACATATACCTAGTCACATGCCCCACGCCCTCGGTTTAAGGGCCCAGCCTCTACGTGAAGTTAAGTTGTCTTGCCCAAGGTGCCATGTGATTCGGTAATAGAAATGTGATAGATTAGGTTGTCGTCCTTTTCGTGGCTCACAAGGTACGATACGGGACGGAAAACCTGCGCAAAAGAAGATAAGTGTCCCAAAACTGATGAAAACGTTCAATTTTGGGCTATGAAAATAGGCACAGCCGAGCAGGCTTGGTGCCCCCGTCGTAGAGCTGTCGAAGTATTTTCCAACGGTATGTTGTAGTTGCATAACTCCTTACGGATCAAAAGTTATAGGCACCGGAGCGACGGATACCTTGTCACAAGCCCCACGCCCTCTGTTTGCGAGCCCAGCATCTATGTGACGTGAAGTTTTCTTGCCCAAGGTGCCATGGGATTCAGTAATAGAAATGTGATGGATTAGGTTGTCATCATTTTCGCAGCTCACGACGTACGATCCGGGACGGAAAAATAGCGTAAAAGAATAAAAGTGTCCCAAAACTTTTGAAAATGTTCAATTTTGGGCTCCAAAAATAGGCACAGCTGAGCAAGCTTGCTGTCCCCGTCGTAGAGCTCTCGGAGAGTTTCCAACGATATGCTGTGCACCGCGTAACTCCTTACGGATCAAAAGTTATGATCACCGGAGCGACGGATACCTGGTCACAAGCCCCACGCCTTCTGTTTACAGGCCCAACCTCTACGTGAAGTGAAGTTGTCTTGCCCAAGGTACCGTGCGATTCGGTAATAGAAATGTGATGGATTAGGTTGTCGTCCTTTTCGAGGATCACGATGTACGACCCGGGACAGAAAAACTGAGCAAAAGAAGATAATTGTCCTGAAATTGATAAAAATGTTCAATTTTGGGCTCCGAAAACAGGCACAGCCGAGCAGGCTTGGTGCCCCCGTCGTAGAACTCTCGGGGAGCTTTCCAATGGTATGCTGTGCGCCGCGTAACTCCTTACGGATCAAAGGTTATAGGCACCGGAGCGACGGATACCTTGTCACAAGCCCCACACCCTCTGTTTGTGGGCCCAGCCTCTACGTGAAGTGAAGTTGTCTTGCCCAAGGTGCCGTGGGATTCGGGAATAGAAATGTGATGGATTAGGTTGTCATCCTTTTCGCGGCTCACGACGAACAATCCGGGATGAAAAAATAGAGTAAAAGAAAAAAAGTATCCCAAAACTTATGAAAATGTTCGATTTTAGGCTCCGAAAATAGGTACAGCCGAGCAAACTTGCTGCCCCCGTCGTAGAGCTCTCGGAGAGCTTTCCAACGGTATGCTGTGCGCCGCGTAACTCCTTACGGATCAAAAGTTATGAGCATCGGAGCGACGGATACCTGGCCACAAGCCCCATGCCCTCTGTTTACGGGCCTAGCCTCTACGTGAAGTGAAGTTGTCTTGCCCAAGGTGCCGTGGGATTCGGCAATAGAAATATGATGGATTAGGTTGTCGTCCTTTTCGCAGCTCACGACGTACGATACGGGACGGAAAAACTGCGCAACAGAAGATAAGTGTCCTGAAATTTATAAAAATGTTCAATTTTGGGCTCTGAAAACAGGCACAGCCGAGCAGGCTTAGTGCCCCCGTCGTAGGACTCTCGGGGAGCTTTCCAACAGTATGTTGTACGCCGCGTAACTCCTTACGGATCAAAACTTATGGGCACCGGAGGGGCGGATACCTGGTCACAAGCCCCACGCCCTTTGTTTGCGGGCCCAGCCTCTACGTGAAGTGAAGTTGTCTTGCCCAAGGTACCGTGGGATTCGGTAATAGAAATGTGATGGTTTAGGTTGTCATCCTTTTCGCGGCTCACGACGTACGATCCGGGACAGAAAAATTGAGCAAAAGAAGATAAGTGTCCCAAAATTGATAAAAATGTTCAATTTTGGGCTCCGAATATAGGCACAACCGAGAATGATTGGTGCCCCCATCGAAGAACTCTCGGGGAGCTTTCCAACGGTATGCTGTGCGCCGCATAACTCCTTACGGATCAAAAGTTATGGGCACCGGATTGACGGATACCTGGTCACAAGCCCCACGCCCTCTGTTTGTGGGCCCAGCTTCTACGTGAAGTGAAGTTGTCTTGCCCAAGGTGCCATGTGATTCGGTAATACAAATGAGATAGATTAGGTTGTCGTCCTATTCGCGACTCACGACGTACGATTCGGGTCTAAAAAGCCGCGCAAAAGAAGATAAGTGCCCCAAAACTGATGAAAACATTCAATTTTGGGCTCCGAAAATAAGAGCAGCCGAGTAGGATTGGTGCCCCCGTTGTAGAGCTCTCGGAGAGCTTTCCAATGGTATGTTGTTAGTCGCATAACTCCTTATGGATCAAAAGGTATGGGCACCGGAGCGACGGATACCTTGTCACAAGCCCCATGCCCTCTGTTTGCGGGCCCAGCCTGTACATGAAGTGAAGTTGTCTTGCCCAAGGTGCCGTGGGATTCGGGAATAGAAATGTGATGGATTAGGTTGTCATCCTTTTTGCGGCTCACGACGTACAATCCGGGACGAAAAAATAGAGTAAAAGAAGAAAAGTGTCCCAAAACTTATGAAAATGTTCGATTTTGGGCTCCGAAAACAGGCATAGCCGAGCAAGCTAGGTGCCCCTATCGTAGAGCTCTCAGAGAGCTTTCCAACGGTATGCTATGCGCCACATAACTCCTTATGGATCGAAAGTTATAGGCACCGTAGCGACAGATACCTAGTCAAATGCCCCACGACTTCGGTTTGAGGGCCCAGCCTCTACGTGAAGTGAAATTGTCTTGCCCAAGGTGCCATGCGATTCTGGAATAGAAATGTGATAGATTATGTTGTCGTCCTTTTCGTGGCTCACAACGTACGATTCGGGATGGAAAAACTGCACAAAAGAAGATAGTGTCCCAAAACTAATGAAAACATTCAATTTTGGGTCCAAAAATATGCGCAGCCAAGCAGGCTTGGCGCCCCAGCCGTAGAGCTCTCGAAGACCTTTCCAACGGTATGTTGTGAGTCGCATAACTCCTTACGGATCAAAAGTTATGGGCACCGGAGCGACAGATACCGTGTCACAAGCCCCACGCCCTCTGTTTTTGGGCCCAGCCTCTACGTGAAGTGAGGTTGTCTTGCCCAAAGTGCCGTGGGATTCGGTAATAGAAATGTGATGGATTAGGTTGTCATCCTTTTCGCAGCTCACGACTTACGATCCGGGACAGAAAAATAGCGCAAAAGAAGAAAAGTGTCCTAAAACTTATAAAAATGTTCGATTTTAGGCTACGAAAACAAGCGCAACCGAGTAGGCTAGGTGCCCCCATCGTAGAACTCTCAGAGTGATTTTCAACGGTATGCTGTGCGCCGCGTAACTCCTTACGGAGCAAAAGTTATAGGCACCGGAGCGACGGATACCTTGTCACAAGCCCTACGCCCTTTGTTTGCGGGCCTAGCCTCTATGTGAAGTGAAGTTGTCTTGCCCAAGGTGCCATGGGATTTGGTAATAGAAATGTGATGGATTAGGTTGTCGTTTTTTTCGCGGCTCACGACGTACGATCCGGGATGGAAAAATTGCTCAAAAGATGAAAAGTGTCCTGAAACTGATACAAACGTTTGATTTTGGGCTCCGAAATCTTGCGCAGCCGAGCAAGCTCGGTGCCCCCATCGTAGAGCTCTCGGAGAGCTTTTCAAGAGTATGCTGTGTGCCGCGTAAGTCCTTACGGATCAAAAGTTACGAGCGCCGGAGCGACGGATACCTGGTCACAAGCCCCACGCCCTCTGTTTGCGGACTCAACCTCTACGTGAAGCAAAGTTGTCTTTCCCAAGGTGCCGTGGGATTCAGTAATAGAAATGTGACGGATTAGGATGTCGCCTTTTTCGCGGCTCACGACGTACGATCCGGGTCTGAAAAACAGAGCAAAAAAAGAAAAGTGTAACGAAACTAATGAAAACATTCAATTTTGGGCTTCGAAAACAGGCGTAGTTGAGCAGGCTTGGCGTCCCAATCGTAGAGCTCTCAGAGAGCTTTCCAACGGTATGCTGTACGCCGCGTAACTCCTTACGAATCGAAAGTTATAGGCACCGGAGCGACGGATACCTAGTCACATGCCCCACGACCTCGGTTTGAGGGCCCAGCCTCTACGTGAAGTGAAGTTGTCTTGCTCAAGGTGCTTGTGATTCTGTAATAGAAATGTGATAGATTAGGTTGTCGTCCTTTTCGTGGCACACGACGTACGATCCGGAACGGAAAAACTACGGAAAAGAAGATAAGTGTCCCAAAATTGATGAAAACGTTCAATTTTGGGCTCCAAAAATAGGTGTAGCCAAGCAGGCTTGGTGCCCCCGTCGTAGAGCTCTCGGAGAGCTTTCCAACGGTATGTTGTGAGTCGCATAACTCCTTACGAATCAAAAGTTATAGGCACCGGAGCGACGGATACCTTGTCACAAGCCCCACGTCCTCTGTTTGCGGGCCCAGCCTCTGCGTGAAGTGAAGTTGTCTTGCCTAAGGTGCCGTGGGATTCGGTAATAGAAACGTGATGGATTAGGTTGTCATCCTTTTCGCGGCTCACGACGTACGATCCGGGATGGAAAAATAGCGCAAAAGAAGAAAAGTGTCACAAAACTTATGAAAATGTTTGATTTTAGGCTCCCAAAACAAGCACAACCGAGTAGGCTAGGTGCCCCTATCATAGAGCTCTCAGAGTGCTTTCCAACGGCATGCTGTGCGCCGCGTAACTCCTCACGGAGCAAAAATTATGGGCACCAGAGCGACGGATACCTGGTCACAAGCCCTCCACCCTCTGTTGGCGGGCCCAACCTCTACGTGAATTGAAGTTGTCTTTCCCGAGGTGCAATATGATTCGGTAATAGAAATGTGATGGAATAGGATGTCGTCCATTTCGCGGCTCACGACTTACGATCCGGGACGAAAAAACAGCGTAAAAGAAAAAAAGTGTCCCAAAACTAATGAAAACATTCGATTTTGGGCTCCAAAAACAGGCGCAGCCGAGCAAGCTTGGTACCCCCATCATAGAGCTCTCGGAAAGCATTCGAACAGTATGCTGTGCGCCGCGTAACTCTTTACGAATCAAAAGTTATAGGCATCGGAGCGACGGATACTTGGTTACAAGCCCCATGCCATCGGTTTGCGGGCCTAGCCTCTACGTGAAGTGAAGTTATCTTGCCCAAGGTACCATAGGATTCGATAATAGAAATGTGATAGATTAGGTTGTCGTCCTTTTCGTGGCTCACAACGTACGATCCGGGACAGAAAAACAACGCAAAAGAAGAAAGGTGTAGCGACACTTTTGAAAACGTTCGATTTTGGGCTACGAAAATAGAAGCAGCTGAGCATGTTTGCTGGCCCTGTTGTAGAGCTGCCGGAGAGCTTTCCAATGGTATGCTTTGCGCCGCGTAACTCCTTACAGATCAAAAGTTATAGGCACCGAAGCGACGGATACCTGGTCACATGCCCCACGCCCTCTGTTTGGGGGCCCAGCCTCTACGTGAAGTGAAATTGTCTTACTCAATGTGCCATGGGATTCAGTTATAAAAATATGATGGTTTAGGTTGTCGTCCTTTTCGCGGCTCATGACATACGATCCGAGACGGAAAATAAAGCAAAGTAAGAAAAGTGTCCCAAAACTGATGAAATCGTTCGATTTTGGGCTGTGAAATACGCGCAGCCGAGCAGGCTTTCTTCCCCCATCGTAGAGCTCTCGGAGAGCTTTCCAATGGTATGCTGTGCACAGCATAACTCCTTACAGATCAAAAGTTATAGGCATCGAATCGAGGGATACCTGGTCATAAGCCACACGCCCTCTGTTTGCGGGCCCAGCCTCTATGTGAAGTGAAGTTGTCTGGCCCAAGGTGCCATAGGATTCGGAAATAGAAATGTGATGGATTAGGTTGTTGTTCTTTTCGCGGCTCACGACGTACGATCCGGGACGGAAAAATAGCGCAAAAGAAGAAAAGTGTCCCAAAACATATGAAAATGTTTGATTTTAGGATTCGAAAACAAGCGTAACCGAGCAGGCTAGGTGCCCTCATCGTAAAGCTATCAGAGTGCTTTCCAACGGTATGCTGTGTGCCGCGTAACTCCTTACGGAGCAAAAGTTATGGGCACCGGAGCGACGAATACCTAGTCACAAGCCCGACACCCTCTGTTTGCGAGCTTAGCCTCTACGTGAAGTGAAGTTGTCTTGCCCAAGCTGCAGTGTGATTCAGTAATAGAAATGTAATGGAATAAGATGTCGTCCTTTTCGCGGCTCACGATGTATGATTCGGGACGAAAAAATAGCGTAAAAGGAGAAAAGTATCCCAAAACTAATGAAAACATTCGATTTTGGGCTCCGAAAATGGGCGCAGCCTAGCAAGCTTGGTGCCCCTGTCGTAGAGCTCTCGGAGAGCTTTCCAACGGTATGCTGTGCGCCGCTTAACTCTTTACGGATCAAAAATTATAGGCACCGGAGCGACGGATACCTGGTTATAAACCCCACGCCCTCGGTTTGCGGGCCCAGCCTCTACGTGAAGTGAAATTGTCTTGCCCAAGGTGCCATGGGATTCGACAAAAGAAATATGATAGATTTGGTTGTCTTCCTTTTCGTGGCTCACGACGTATGATCCGGGGCGGAAAAATAGCGCAAAAGAAGAAAGGTGTAACGAAACTTTTGAAAATGTTCAATTTTGGGCTCCGAAAATAGGCGCAGTCGAGCAGATTTACTGGCCCAGTCGTAGAGCTCTCGGAGAGCTTTTCAATAGTATGCTTTGCGCCACGTAACTCCTTACGGATCAAAAGTTATAGGCACCGGAGCGACGGATACCTGGTTACAAGCCCCATGCCCTCGGCTTGAGGGCCCAGCCTCTACGTGAAGTGAAGTTGTCTTACCCAATGTGTCGTGGGATTTAGTAATAAAAATGTGATGGATTAGGTTGTCATCCTTTTCATGGCTCACAACATACAGTCCGGGACGAAAAAATAGCGCAAAAGAAGAAATGTGTCCCAAAACTAATGAAAATGTTAGAATTTGGGCTCTGAAAATAGGCGCAGTCGTGCAGGTTTGCTTCCCCCATCGTAGAGCTCTCGGAGAGCTTTCCAACGGTATGCTGTGCGGCGCATAACTCCTTACGGATCAAAAGTTATGGGCACCGGAGCGACGGATACCTGGTCACAAGCCACACGCCCTCTGTTAGCGGCCCCAACCTCTACGTGAAGTGAAGTTGTCTTGCCCAAGGTGTCATGCCCCAACCCGGCCTATAAGGTTAGACTAGGGTGTGATCTAACGTTCAGGACATGTCATATGTTTAACCGTTTATGAGGATTTAACACTTATCGTTTTAGTCTAAACTCCAAAGTTTTTTGAAAAACCGGCAGCATAACGGCTGTAATTGGACTCTTTGGTTTGGCCTAATTCTCTAAACGCCTCAGATTTTTCTAATCTCAAGTTTCATTTCCAACTAGGATTACTATTTAACATCAATTGAAATGCCTATTGGTTATCTCGATGTCTCGTTTGATTTATAACCTAGCATGATACTATGTTTCGTTTGTTTGTTTATCCTCATTACAAAAGTACCTATTTAAGATTGAATAGGTTCATTTACTTAGTCCTTAACTAATACGTCATAACCTATGATAGATTACTAGCGGTAATAATAACAAAACGATCATAGTAATGTCTAGTGTCTGTCTAGCAATATCAGTACAAACCAAAATTAGACCCCAAATTACAACGGGGGTCTTTACATGACAACATCGAGCAACATAAAAGGAAATAGTTGTCAAGTAGCATAAAGTTCACAAGTAGCCATAATCATGCAAAGCACACAAACAGGTAATCACTCCAAGGATTCATCGTTAGGCACACCGTCCTCGGGTACCTGTTCTGGATCTTCTTCACCTGAGATGATAAAAGAGGGTGAGTCCTTATGAACTCAGCGAGGGGGAACGAGAAATAGGTTTTGAAACTCATTTTCTGGTTCAACATATGAAAATCCTTTTGCAAGCATGAATGTAACAATAATATAAGGTAAATGAACAGAAACACCAGTCTTTCCTCCCCGAGGTTCTCTAGGAACCAAGCGAGAGTACTTATACACATAGTAAAAAGGATACAGTGAACTTTTGCTCTCAGATCAGTTCCAGAATCAGTTGTTGCGGCCGACTTTAAATCATCCCCTTAACACGCCAGGTGGGTGTACTCCGAATGTACCCCGAAATCCTACGACCCAACTCTCCGAGGAAGTCTAGCCCCCAAGCGAGAGAGAGAATGGGACAGTGGTAGTCACGGGTGCACCGGCAAGCCCGATGCCGCCCGGTGTGCGTGAACGCTACCACGCCGACAGGAAAGGTTGCAACCTTGTATGCAGTGCACATTTATGACATTAACATATCACGTTAGGAGGACAACAAAGTAGGTTGCCTCCGGACAGTCATAAGATTGCACATTGACAAGTAAACAGGCAGGGCACGATAAAATAGGTAATTTCACTTGAAAGGCATATAGAGTTATATGAACATTAAACGGGCAGCCATGTAACACATGTAAATCAAGCCATATAACTCATTACGAAGTCCACGTGATCAAGTAATAAGATTATTCAACATTTAATAACATCTACGTGGATTCGGGTGCAAGAAAAGTCTATTTGTCAACATGCAATGATCAAAATCACATTTAAGGTTATAAGGCATCTACGGGCAGCCTACTAAACATATAATTCCAAACAATATCCAAATGATCAACACTTAGCAAAACTACCTAGTCATTAGGGTTTCCATTTTGTGCATATTCGTGCAATTTGAGCCTCAAACCAACTCAAAGTCAATCTCAAGCCATGCATCATTTAATTCAACATCCTCAAACATTCAAAACAGTCCACACAACATCCCAAAGCTACAATCCCAAGCATTTAATTCAACAAGAGAAGTCACAACAATCTTCTAAGCATAACACTAAGTGAAACCCTTACTGCAATAGGCTGTTTTCTCACAATCATTAAGATAAGAAAACAATCTCCCATTCTAGTGAATAAGATGCCAAATTAAATCTTAAGAAGTGAACTAAAATCAGAAACAAACCTTGCATCATTTGGAGTTCGAGATCATTAGTTATAGCCGAAACAGTGGGATAACACAAAATTGTCCAGATTTGCACACATTTCGATAATTGACGTTTTTGAGGTCCTTAGGGTCAAATTTAGCCTTAGTCCATTTTTGACAAAAATGTCCAGAACTGAAAACTATTGCAGCACACCAAATTTCATGCATTTTGGATATCATTTACTAAGTCAAATCTGGTTCGTTTTACAAGGTCAGTGCATTTGTCAAAACCTGCTTCATTATTCCAGATTTCCAGATTTGGACACATTTTAAAGGTTTGCCATTTTGAGGACCTTAGATTCGAAATTAGCTTTGGCCTATTTCTGTGAAAAGTATTCAAAACTGGCAAAACTAGTCACCTACAAGTTTTCATGCATTTTTAACATCATTTTCCTAGCAAAACTTACCTCGAAACAAACTGGTCAGAGAGCTGTCAACAATCCGACTTCACCTATCATCACTTTCAAGCCAAGATCTTGCCATGCATGGTTGCAAAAGCTTATGAACGAACATATAACTCAAGTACAGAAGCAAAGACATACTTTTATGAGCATGCATGTGGATTTTTGAAGGATTTTCAAAAGGTTTTAGTCCTCACCTTAGCAATCAACCAAGAGGATGCACAAAAACTTGTTGAAGCAACTTTTCTTCCTCTCCTTTGCCTAGCCGAGGTTCCAACTAGAGTTTCTCTATTTTTCCTAACTTAGTGACCAAGCTCTTAGTACATGCATGAGGTTAGAACAAGAAGAAAAGAAATGGAAGCCAAGAACTTACCTAGGGCCGAATAGAAGACTTCAAAGGACATGCATGTATGATTCTTGCATCCTAGCTAGCTTGCTCGACTTTCCTTGCTTGTTGCTTGTCTTGATTGACCAAAGTGTGAAGAAGATGAGCTATGGGATGGTGAGAACTCAGCCAAGGCCGAGAGAGAGAGAGAAGATGAGAGGGAGAGAGAAAAGTTGAGAGGAAATGAAGAAATGACAGAAAAATGATGGCTTTGCAAATTTTGAAGCAAGTGGTCGGCCTTGGGCAGCCCAAAATTCCTGATTTTGTGTCTTCAAGATGTGATTTTAAAATGCTAGCATGGGCAATGGTGGTTTGGTCGAGTATGGTAGAGTTTTGAGGTGGTTTTGAGCATTTTTTTTTATGCATTGATAAGTGTTTTTGTGTCATAACTTGTCTAGAATCATTTTGAATTAAACATGCATGCAATAAACCACATAGTGGTCGGGCAAAGCTTCTCAATAATCTGAATTTTTGTCATGTTTTGGATGTTATTTAATTGTGTTTTGAAAGTGCAAAAAGAATAAAGAATAAAGAATAAGGAATGTCTAGTGTTTAGTGAATTTTTGTCTTCTAGTGAGTTGAATTAGGATTATAATATTGATAGTGGATTTTGTAGGATTGTTTAATAGTCTAGTGCTTCGTGTAAGATTCTTTCTTGATTAGCGTGAGGGCACGCTTTCCTAGGTTTAGGGCATGCACTACGAGGTAGGCACGAACTTCAAGGCTAAGGCACGCAATCTTAGGTGAATGCACGTGAACCAATGCTAGGCACGTAATTCAATGCAATGCATGCAAATCAAGGCATGACTCTATATCTAGTTTAAGGTACGCAGTTCAAGGTTAGGGCACACGAAACGAGATATCGCACGCAAAATGAGGTCGGGGCACGTAAGTCGAGGATTAGGGCACATAATTCTAGGTCAAGGCACGTATGATGACGCATGCACGAAAACCAAGACAGGGCACGTAATCCAAGGTCAGTCATAACATTCTTGGTCTATGGTATGCAAATCAAAGAAACACACGTTATTCGGAGTCGGGCCTCACATCCTCCCCTCCTTAAAAGAATTTCGTCCCTAAATTCATTCTGTCCTATTGAGGTCATTTAGACGGATTCTGACCCTTGTTATTCTTCCTACTCCTGTTCGTCCCTTGTTTGGTGATCTCTCACCACAACCAATTCACTTCCTATGTTCTCTAATCATTAGTTCAGTGTGACCTCTACATTTACAGTTCTTTCCTTGGACGACTCTATTCTCCATTTGGTCTTAAGGTCAAGTTAATTAACTAAGGTTAGAGTCTTCAAACATAGTCATCAAAGTTGCATCGGTATTCTAACAATAGAACTATAACTCCAAAATCATGACTCATGTTGTATCAATCTCACATTCATACCTCAAAAAGAAATATCACCATAATACCATGATCCTTTGGTGATATATTTTAATTTCAAGATAACAGGTCTATATCCGATTTACATATCCTATCTACCAGTTTCAAAACTGTTAACATGTAGGACATATACAACTTATGGATCATTTCCACATACGACCCTATTTTTAGGTTGAACTCATCAAACAAACTAATCTATCTCAAGTCGTCGTCTATCGATAGTATCATAGTCCTTATCTCGTAGGTACATTAGATTAGCAAATCTTCTAATGACTAGTCTCCCGATTACAGGCTCCTATTCATTGACATTCTTCCTCAGCTTCATTAACCTTCAAGCTCGAAATCAAGAAGGAAGACCGTCGAGATTCGTTCAACTCAAACTCTAAGGTTTATTAGGTACCACCGACAAATTGCCATTGAAATTGCATGGGTAAACTAATCATATTGCACTAGTTCAACTCTTACAAGTAAATTCATCAACTCGTAATCCACAGTTTATTTCCTTATTCGAATCTCCATCTTCAAGTCACGAAGCTTCAAAATTTTCTTTTAATCTTATCCAAAACTCCTAAGGCGAATAGTTTCAACCTCAATTAAATTCCACTCACCTCAATCCAAGGTTACGTCATACTTAAGAAGACAATGGTCTTACTCACTTAGCGACCTAGTCATTCCTTCGAACACTTAATGCCCGCCGATATATATCTTCAACATTAGTGTTACTAAGCTGGGTTCATCGCCATGTAAATGATATCAATACTCCACTAGGTTACCAACCGTTCAACAACAGTCTTAGGACTATAAATGGGTATCGAAATGATCAAGCTCATAAGATACTTACACGAGATAACTTCAAGGTCGTATCAACATAAGAATTATGACCATGAGGCATCTTTCAACATAACCTAATAGAACTTTAAAAGTAATTAACCACTTATTTAACTATCACTACAAGATTCACCCTCTATTCGATGGCCACGATTCGAAGTCTACCAATCGCTAGTTTCTAGACGTGAAATGGTGTACTTAAATACGGTTGTCTAACAACAGTCTCATGGGTTATCATGACTTTAATCCATATCTACCTTAACTATGTGAAATCTTACTCTTCTCATTTACATGTTCAACTAGTTAAGAGCATCAAGACTCATTGACCTTACGTCCAAGGGTTTACTATAAATCATCATGTCCGTGTTTTACTTCCGTTATATAAAGCGACCTCTTTACTTGCATGACAATACGTTGTTTCCAAAGAAGTGTACATAAATGATGGATGATACTGAGGTCAAGTAATATTTTTCCTATAGGTTTAATAGGTAAGTTCACTTTCAACCGTGGTTACTGCTTGCAACCTGGACACGATTCTTTTGCCACTTTGGACAGTTCTTGACGCAACGTTGATCACTCCCACATCTTTTGCATCTACCAGACCTCTTCCAACATTGGGCTTCCGTGTGCCCCTTCTTGTTACAATAGTTACATGTATCAGGATGGGGTTTAACCGAGCCTCTTGATGTGACATGACTAAATTGGTTGACTATGGTACCCGACTGTAATTTGTTAGTAGCTGCCTTCCTCGAGTTCTGGACTTGACCCTGGGTACTCCATCTCGTAGACTGTCCTTGCACCCTCTGTCGTTTTGGGCATTCCTTGACCTTATGTTGATTACTACCGCAACCGTTACACCTTCCTGTTTTCCTCCAATAGTTAATCTCCAGATGACCTCTACGTGCACAGTGAGTACAACATGGGATTAGAGTAGTAGTAACACCTCCATAAGGGCCTCGAGCTACAGGAATATCTAAACAACCTTGGCAAACTTTCTCAACAAGTAGCTGCTCCAAGCTCCGTACTTGACTCGGTTGACTCAACCCTGCCACTTCCTGACTCTTTCGTCTCTCAGCTTTTATTGCCTCTAAAAGAACTTCACCATAGGTGAGAAACTGAAAAGGAGCCAAGCTATTTTGAATCTCGGATCTCAGCCCTTGAAAAAATCTCTGGATCTTTTTCTCAGTAGTCTGTACCATTTCAGGAGCATACTAGGATAGTTGATTCAATCGGGTTTCGTACTGTGCAACCGTCAAATCCCCTTGTTTGAAGGTCACGAATTCATTCCTTCGAAGTCTCCCTCTACTTTCAAGAACTCTTCCAACCATTCTAAAAGAGGTAACCCCAAATATGACATGTGTTTATATATACAATTATGCTACACGAGAAGCAAAGGTGTACTTATACAATCATACCACATAAGAACAACCATATCTTAATACATAGGATTGTATAATAAAACATTAACAACTAGTATACATCCTAGCATACAAAAACCAACTGTAACATAATAAACACTTAAGCATACGGTGCACTTGAATTGCATAGGCATGTTGAGCACCTAAAAATATTGTTCACGTTGGTTCACAAAAGTACATAATATTCAATGCTCAAAGCAATTAAAGCACATTAGCACACATTAACACCTATAAATAAGACATCATAATTACCTTAGGGCTTCTACCCATGGTCCGAGAGTTGAACCCGACTAACACCTAGTTAGTAAACTAAGCTCTGATACCATTCTAGTATAAGGTGTCATTCCCCAACCCGGCCTATAAGGTTAGACTAGAGTGTGATCTAACGTTCAAGACATGTCACATGCTTAACCGTTTATGAAGATTTAACACTTATCGTTTTAGTCTAAACTCCAAATTTTTTTGAAAAACCGGCAGCATAACTGCTGTAATTGGACTCTTTGATTTGGCCTAATTCTTTAAACGCCTCAAATTTTTCTAATCTCAAGTTTCATTTCCAACTAGGATTACTATTTAACATCAATTGAAATGCCTATTGGTTATCTCAATGTCTCGTTTGATTTATAACCTAGCATGATACTATGTCTCGTTTGTTTGTTTATCCTCGTTACAAAAGTACCTATTTAAGATTGGATAGGTTCATTTACTTAGTCCTTAACTAATACGTCATAACCTATGATAGATTACTAGCGGTAATAATAGCAAAACGATCATAGTAGTGTCTAGTGTCTGTCTAGCAATATCAGTACAAACCAAAATTAGACCCCAAATTACAACGGGGGTCTTTATATTACAACATCGAGCAACATAAAAGAAAATAGTCGTCAAGTAGAATAAAGTTCACAAGTAGCCATAATCACGCAAAGCACACAAACAGGTAATCACTCCAAGGATTCATCATTAGGCACACCGTCCTCGGATACCTGTTCTGGATCTTCTTCACCTGAGATGATAAAAGAGGGTGAGTCCTTATGAACTCAGTGAGGGGGAACGATAAATAGGTTTTGAAACTCATTTTCCGGTTCAACATATGAAAATCCTTTTGCAAGCATGAATGTAACAATAATATAAGGTAAAGGAATAGAAACACCAGTCTTTCCTCCCCGAGGTTCTCTAGGAACCAAGCGAGAGTACTTATACACATAGTAAAAAGGATACAGTGAGCTTTTGCTCTCAGATCAGTTCCAGAATTAGTTGTTGCGGCCGACTTTAAATCATCCCCTTAACACAGCAGGTGGGTGTACTCCGGATGTACCCCGAAATCCTACGACCCAACTTTCCGAGGAAGTCTAGCCCCCAAGCGAGAGAGGGAATGGGACAGTTGTAGTCACGGGTGCACCGGCAAGCCCGATGCCGCCCGGTGTGCGTGATCGCTACCACGCCGACAGGAAAGGTTGCAACCTTGTATGCAGTGCACATTTATGACATTAACATATCACGTTAGGAGGACAACAAAGTAGGTTGCCTCCGGACAGTCATAAGATTTCACATTGACAAGTAAACAGGCAGGGCACGATAAAATTGGTAATTTCACTTGAAAGGCATATAGAGTTATATGAACATTAAACGGGAAGCCATGTAACACATGTAAATCAAGCCATATAACTCATTACGAAGTCCACGTGATCAAGTAATAAGATTATTCAACATGTAATAATATCTACGTGGGTTCGGGCGCAAGAAAAGCCTATTTGTCAACATGCAATGATCAAAATCACATTTGAGGTTATAAGGCATCTACGGGCAGCCTACTAAACATATAATTCCACACAATATCCAAATGATCAACACTTAGCAAAACTACCTAGTCATTAGGGTTTCCATTTCGTGCATATTCATGCAATTTGAGCCTCAAACCAACTCAAAGTCAATCTCAAGTCATGCATCATTTAATTCAACATCCTCAAACATTCAAAACAGTCCACACAACATCCTAAAGCTACAATCCCAAGCATTTAATTCAACAAGAGAAGTCACAACAATTTTCTAAGCATAACACTAAGTGAAACCCTTACTGCAGTAGGCTGTTTTCTCACAATCATTAAGATAAGCAAATAATCTCCCATTCCAGTGAATAAGATGTCAAATTAAAGCTTAAGACGTGAACTAAAATCAGAAATAAACATTGCATCATTTGGAGTTCGAGATCATTAGTTATAGCCGAAACAGTGGGATAGCACAAAACTGTCTAGATTTGCACATATTTCGATAATTGACGTTTTTGAGGTCCTTAGGGTCAGATTTAGCCTTAGTCTATTTCTGAAAAAAGTGTCCAGAACTGAAAACTGTTGCAGCACACCAAATTTCATGCATTTTGGATATCATTTACTAAGTCAAATCGGGTTCGTTCTATAAGGTCAGTGCATCTGTCAAAACCTGCTTCATTATTCCAAATTTCTAGATTTGGATACATTTTAAAGATTTTCCATTTTGAGTACCTTAGATTCGAAATTAGCTTTGTCCTATTTCTGTAAAAAGTTTTCAAAATTGGCAAAACTAGTCACCTACCAATATTCATGCATTTTTAACATCATTTTCCTAGCAAAACTTACCTCAAAACAAACTGGTCAGAGAGTTGTCAACAATCCGACTTCACCTATCATCACTTTCAAGCCAAGATCTTGCCATGCATGGTTGCAAAAGCTTATGAACGAACATATAACTCAAGTACAGAAGCAAAGACATACTTTTATGAGCATGCATGTGGATTTTTGAAGGATTTTCAAAAGGTTTTAGCCCTCACCTTAGCAATCAACCAAGAGGATCCACAAAAACTTGTTGAAGCAAACTTTTCTTCCTCTCCTTTGCCTAGTCAAGGTTCCAACTAGAGTTTCTCTATTTTTCCTAGCTTAGTGACCAAGCTCTTAGTACATGCATGAGGTTAGAACAAGAAGAAAAGAAATGGAAGCCAAGAACTTACCTAGGGCTGAATAGAAGACTTCAAAGGACATGCATGTATGATTCTTGCATCCTAGCTAGCTTGCTCGACTTTCCTTGCTTGTTGCTTGTCTTGATTGGCCAAAGTGTGAAGAAGATGAGCTATGGGATGGTGAGAACTCAGCCAAGGACGAGGGAGAGAGAGAAGATGAGAGGGAGAGAGAGAAGATGAGAGGGAAAGAGAGAAGTTGAGAGGAAATGAAGAAATGACAAAAAAAATGATGGCTTTGCAAATTTTGAAGCAAGTGGTCGGCCTTGGGCAGCCCAAAATTCCTGATTTTGTGTCTTCAAGATGTGATTTTAAAATGCTAGCATGGGCAAAGGTGGTTTGGTCGAGTATGACAGAGTTTTGAGGTGATTTTGAGCATTTTTTTTATGCATTGATAAGTGTTTTTGTGTCATAACTTGTCTAGAATCATTTTGAATTAAACCTGCATGCAATAAACCACATAGTGGTCGGCCAAAGCTTCTCAATAATCTGAATTTTTGTCATGTTTTGGGTGTTATTTAATTGTGTGTTGAAAGTGCAAAAAGAATAAAGAATAAAGAATAAAGAATAAGGAATGTCTAGTGTTTAGTGAATTTTTGTCTTCTAGTGAGTTGAATTAGGATTATAATATTGATAGTGGATTTTGTAGGATTATTTAATAGTCTAGTGCTTCGTGTAAGATGCTTTCTTGATTAGCGTGAGGGCACGCTTTCCTAGGTCTATGGCACGCACTACGAGGTAGGCACGAACTTCAAGGCTAAGGCACGTAATCCTAGGTAAATACACGTGAACCAATGCAAGGCACGTAATTCAATGCAATGCACGCAAATCAAGGCACGACTCTATATCTAGGTTAAGGTACGTAGTTCAAGGTTTGGGTACACAAAATGAGATATCGCACGTAAAATAGGTCGGGGCACATAAGTCGAGGATTAGGGCACATAATTCTAGGTCAAGGCACGTATGACGACGCATGCACGAAAACCAAGACAGGGCACATAATCCAAGGTCAGTCATAACATTCTTGGTCTATGGCACGCAAATCAAGGAAACACACGTTATTCGGGGTTAGGCCTCACACAAGGTACCGTGGGATTCAGTAATAGAAATGTGTTGGATTAGGTTGTCATTCTTTTCGTGGCTCACAACGTATGATCCGAGATGGAAAAATTGTGCAAAAGAAGAAAAGTGTCCTGAAACTTATGAAAACGTTCAATTTTGGACTCTGAAAATAGGCGCAGCCGAGCAAGCTTGGTGCCGCTATTGTAGAGCTCTCGGAGATCTTTCCAACAGTATGCTGTGCGTCGTGTAACTCCTTACGGATCAAAAGTTATGAGCACCGGAGTGACGGATACCTGGTCACAAGCCCCACGCCCTTTGTTTGCGGACCCAGCCTCTACGTGAAGTGAAGTTGTCTCACCCAAGGTGCCGTGGGTTCGGTAATAGAAATGTGATGGATTAGGATGTCGTACTTTTCACGGCTCACGACGTACGATCCGGGACGACAAAATAGCGCAAAATAAGAAAAGTCTCCCAAAACTTATGAAAATGTTTGATTTTGGGCTGCGAAAACAGGCACAGCCGAGCAAGCTTGCTGCCCCCATCGTAGAGCTCTCGGATAGCTTTCCAACGGTATGCTGTGCACCACATAACTCCTTACAAATCGAAAGTTATGAGCACCGGAGCGACGGATACCTGGTCACAAGCCCCACGCCCTCGGTTTGGGGGCCCAGCCTCTACGTCAAGTGAAGTTGTCTCACCCAAGGTGCCGTGGGATTCGGTAATAGAAATGTGATGGATTAGGATGTCGTACTTTTTGCGGCTCACGACGTACAATCCGAGATGGAAAAATATCACAAAATGAAGAAAGGTGTAGCGAAACTTTTGAAAATATTCAATTTTGGGCTCCAAAAACAGGCACAACTGAGCAGGTTTGCTGCCCCCGTCGTAGAGCTCTTGGAGAGCTTTTCAACTGTATGCTTTGCGCCGCGTAATTCCTTACGGATCAAAAGTTATAGGCACCGGAGCGACGGATACCTGGACATAAGCCCCACGCCCTCGGTTTGGGGGCCCAGCCTCTGCGTGAAGGGAAGTTGTCTTACGCAATGTACCGTTGGATTCGGTTTTAAAAATGTGATGGATTAGGTTGTCGTCCTTTTTGCGGCTCACGACATACGATCCGGGACGGAAAATAGAGCAAAGTAAGAAAAGTGTCCCATAATTAATGAAAACATTCAATTTTAGGCTCTTAAATATGCGCAGCCGAGCAGGCTTGCTGCCCCCATCGTATAGCTCTCGGAGAGCTTTCCAACGGTATGCTGTGCGCCGCGTAACTTTTATGGATCAAAAGTTATAGGCACCGGAGCGACGGATATCTGGTTATAAGCCCTACGCCCTCAGTTTGCGGGCCCAGCCTCTACGTGAAGTGAAGTTGTCTTGCCCAAGGTGCCATGACATTCGATAATAGAAATATGATAGATTTGGTTGTCGTCCTTTTCGTGGCTCACGACTTACGATCCGGGATGAAAAAAATGCGCAAAAGAAGAAATATGTAGCGAAACTTTTGAAAACGTTCAATTTTAGGCTCCGAAAACAGGCCCAGCCGAGAAAGTGTGCTACCCCCGTCATAGAGGTCTCGGAGAGCTTTTCAACGGTATGCTTTGCGCTGCGTAACTCCTTATGGATCAAAAGTTATAGGCACCGGAGCGACGGATACCAAGTCACAAGCCCCATGCCCTCGGCTTGAAGGCCCAGCCTCTACATGAAGTGAAGTTGTCTTACCCAATGTGTCGTGGGATTCGGTAATAAAAATGTGATAGATTAGGTTGTCGTCCTTTTCGCGGCTCACAACATATAATCCGGGACGGAAAAATAGTGCAAGAGAAGAAATGTGTCCCAAAACTGATGAAAATGTTCAAATTTGGGCTCTGAAAATAGGCAAAGCCGTGCAGGCTTGCTTCCCCCATCGTAGAGCTCTCGGAGATCTTTCCAACTGTATGCTGTGCGACGCGTAACTCCTTACGGATCAAAAGTTATGGGCACCGGAGCGACGGATACCTGGTCACAAGCCCCACGCCCTCGGTTTGGGAGCCCAGCCTCTGCGTGAAGTGAAGTTGTCTTACGCAATGTGCCATTGGATTCGGTTTTAAAAATGTGATGGATTAGGTTGTCGTTCTTTTTGCGGCTCACGACATACGATCCGTGACGAAAAATAGAGCAAAGTAAGAAAAGTGTCCCAAAATTAATGAAAACATTCAATTTTAGGCTCTTAAATATGCGCAGCCGAACAGGCTTGCTGCCCCCATCGTAGAGCTCTCGGAGAGCTTTCCAACGGTATGCTGTGCGCCGCTTAACTTTTACGGATCAAAAGTTATAGGCACCGGAGCGACGGATACCTGGTTATAATCCCTACGCCCTCGGTTTGCGGGCCCAGCCTCTACGTGAAGTGAAGTTGTCTTGCCCAAGGTGCCATGGCATTCGATAATAGAAATATGATAGATTTGGTTGTCGTCCTTTTCGTGGCTCACGACTTACGATCCGGGATGAAAAAATAGGGCAAAAGAAGAAATATGTAGCGAAACTTTTGAAAATGTTCAATTTTAGGCTCCGAAAACAGGCCCAGCCGAGCAAGTGTGCTACCCCCGTCATAGAGGTCTCGGAGAGCTTTTCAACGGTATGCTTTGCGCCGCGTAACTCCTTATGGATCAAAAGTTATAGGCACCGGAGCGACGGATACCAAGTCACAAGCCCCATGCCCTCGGCTTGAGGGCCCAGCCTCTACATGAAGTGAAGTTGTCTTACCCATTGTGTCGTGGGATTCGGTAATAAAAATGTGATGGATTAGGTTGTCGTCCTTTTCGCGGCTCACAGCATACAATCCGAGACGGAAAAATAGAGCAAGAGAAGAAATGTGTCCCAAAACTGATGAAAATGTTCGAATTTGGGCTCTGAAAATAGGCGAAGCCGTGCAGGCTTGCTTCCCCCATCGTAGAGCTCTCGGAGAGCTTTCCAACTGTATGCTGTGCGGCGCGTAACTCCTTACGGATCAAAAGTTATGGGCACCGGAGCGACGGATACCTGGTCACAAGCCACACGCCCACTGTTTGCGGGCCCAGCCTCTACGTGAAGTGAAGTTGTCTTGCCCAAGGTACCGTGGGATTCAGTAATAGAAATGTGATGGATTAGGTTGTCGTTCTTTTCGCAGCTCACGACGTACGATCCGGGATGGAAAAACTGGGCAAGAGAAGAAAAGTGTCCTGAAACTGATGAAAACGTTCGATTTTGGGCTTTGAAAATAGGCACAGTCGAGTAAGCTTGGTTCCCCTATCGTAGATCTCTCGGAGAGCTTTCCAACAATATGCTATGCGTCGCGTAACTCCTTACGGATCAAAAGTTATGAGCACCGGAGTGACGGATACCTGGTCACAAGCCCCACGCCCTCTATTTGCGGACCCAGCCTCTACGTGAAGTGAAGTTGTCTCACCCAAGGTGCCATGGGATTCGGTAATAGAAATATGATGAATAAGGATGTGGTACTTTTCGCGACTCACGATGTACGATCCGGGACGGCAAAATAGTGCAAAAGAAGAAAAGTATCCCAAAACTAATGAAAATGTTCGATTTTGGGCTCCGAAAACTGGCAAGGCCGAGCAAGCTTGCTGCCCTCGTCGTAGAGCTCTAGGAGAGCTTTCCAACGGTATGCTGTGCACCGCATAACTCCTTACGGATCAAAAGTTATGAGCACCGGAGTGACGGATACCTGGTCACAAGCCCTACGCCCTCGGTTTGGGGGCCCAGCCGCTACGAGAAGTGAAGTTGTCTCACCCAAGGTGCCGTGGGATTCGGTAATAGAAATGTGATGGATTAGGATGTCGTACTTTTCGCAGCTCATGACGTACGATCCGGGACGGCAAAATAGCGCAAAAGAAGAAAGGTGCAACGAAACTTTTGAAAACGTTCAATTTTGGGCTCCGAAAACAGGCGCAGCTGAGCAGGTTTACTGCCCCCGTCGTAGAGCTCTCGGAGAGCTTTTCAACGGTATGCTTTGCACCGCATAACTCCTTACGGATCAAAAGTTATGGGCACCGGAGCGACGGATACTTGGTCAAAAGCCCCACGCCCTCAGTTTGGGAGCCCAGCCTCTACGTGAAGTGAAGTCGTCTTACCCAATGTGCCGTGGGATTCGGTTATAAAAACTGGTTTGCACTTGGACATACCAAATGCAGTTAGAAGCTCACGAACATATCGTTACTGCGAGATGAAGATAGTATGAGGTTTTTGCCATACCTCGATTCCCAAGAAATAATGAAGAAGACCAAGATTTGTCATTTCAAATTCTTGGCTCAACCATTCTTGCGTCTTCCGAATATTATCTTCATGATCACCAGTGATTACAAGATCATCCACATATAGGACTACAATTACCTTCTTTCCTTGTTCACTTAGAACATACAAGTTGGCCTCTGATTTGCTTCTACAGAAACCATGTTGCAAGAAGAAAGAGTCTATACGTTTGTACCAAGCTCGTGGTGCTTGCTTTAACCCATATAAAGCCTTTTTCAATTTGCAGACTTTTTCTTCTTCACCTGGTATTTGGAAGCCAGAGGGTTGTGCAACGTGGACTTCTTCTTCAAGTTGCCCATTAAGAAAAGCTGACTTGACATCCATTTGATGTACAATCCATTCATAATGCGTGGCAGCTGCAACAACTAGCCTGATTGTTGACATTTTTGCTGTTGGAACAAAGGTTTCATATACATCGAAACCTTCGACTTGCGAAAATCCTTGTGCTATAAGGCGTGCCTTGTATTTTTCAAGACTTCCATCTGCCTTGTACTTCACTTTCCAGATCCATTTGGTGCCGATAATTTTTCTGTTCGGTGGCTTTTCAATGATCTCCCAAGTATCATTTTTCATGATACTATCATACTCGGCTTGCATAGCTGCTCTCCAATTTGGATCTGACATGGCTTCCTCCACAGTTACCGGTTCTTTTACCGTCTTGATGATTTGGGTCATCAAAGCCATGTTTACTAGTTGTTGTCTTGATCTATTATGCTCCTCTATTCTCTTTGATCGTCTTAGTCCATCAGGACGTGGACTATCATCAGTAATTCCTGGATTTCTTCCATCAAAGAGCTGTTGGAACCACTTCAGTTGTGGCTTCCTTGTGGGTACAACAGGTTGGTCTTCAGTCTCCTCATCATTAGAGACTTCATTGTTCAACGGTCGTTGTTCAGGCACTTGGTGGATTACTTCATCAGTTGATGACGAAATGGCAAGACCACTATCCTCCATTGAGTGTGGTCGCTCATTAAATACCACATCTCGGCTTATGATCACCTTCTTGGCCTCTACATCATAGAGTCTGTATGCTTTGGACTCTTCACTATATCCCAAGAAAATGCCCTTCTTGCTCTTGTCATCCAATTTCTTTCGATTTTCATTTGGAATGTGTACAAAACACTCAAACCCAAATTTTCTTAAATGAGACACATAAGGTTTCGTACCATAATAAGCCTCATTAGGAGTCTTATCGTTGAGTGCCCTGGTTGAACACTGATTGAGGATGTATACCGCTGTGTTGACTGCTTCAGCCCAGAATGTGTCAGGTAGGCCAGCACCTTTCAACATGCATCGAGCCATTTCTACAATTGTTCGATTTCTTCGTTCCACAACTCCATTTTGTTGTGGTGTGTATGGAGCAGTCAATTGGCGCTTAATCCCAAGCTTGTCGCAGTAGTTGGTGAACTCTGTAGAACAAAATTCCCCCCCACGATCAGTACGAAGTTTCTTCAACTGAGTTGTGTTCTCGTTTGTCATAAGTTTGTGCCACACTTTAAAATTTTCAAGAGCATCAGCCTTGTCCCGAAGGAAGTTCACCCACATCTTCCTACTATAATCATCGACTAACAGCATAAAGTAGGAAGATCCTCCCAATGCCGTCGTAGTCATTTTTCCGCATAGGTCAGCATGTACCAACTCTAGAGGAGCCTTTGATCGGTTATGACTCTCTTTGGGAAATGACTGTCTATGTTGCTTGCCCAGCATACAAGCTTCACATGGTCCTTCAATTTCTTCAATTGAAGGCAAGTTGGCCACCATCTTCTTCTTTTGCATTTCCTTTAACACAGGATAGGAAATGTGCCCGAACCTTTCATGCCAAAGTTGACTTGTTTTGGCATCCACGACAGCAGGAAGAGAGCTGATTTCGTAAAGATTATTTTTGCGAATACATTTACTTACGATATTTTGATCCTTGTCAAGAATCAAAGCTTCTGTCTTCTTGAACCACATTTCTTGATCATTATCTGTAATAGTAGCTACAGATAGCAAATTTCTAGTGATATGGGGTACAAAGAGTACGTTGGACAGCTTCTTGCTTCCTCCATCTTTAGACACGAGCGAGATGGTTCCAGTGCCCTCAACGGGACACCTAGCATTATTCCCAACGATAACATTCATTGGTTCTTGTAGAGGTTTTATGGAGTCATATAACTCCTTCTTGCTGGTCATGTGTCGGGAAGCTCCACTATCTAACACCCATGCACTTGTTTGATGTACATGTGCGCTAGTACACGTTTCCTCTGATACATCTGTTACAGTAAACAAATGCACTTCCGTTTCAGCCGTATTGGCAGACTCTTTATTTCTCCAATTTGGCTTTAAAGTTCCGTTCTTCTCGTCATGGATTCGTTTCCTGCAATCTTTGACAGCATGACCCTTCTTATTGCAGTAGTAGCACGATCCAGAGAACGTCTTCTTCTTTGCTTTCTTCTTTTCTTCTTGGTTACTCCTCGCCTTGGCTGTAAAGACAGAGTCAAGTTGATTTTCTCTGCTCCTCAGCCTCATCTCCTCCTCCATCAACATGGCAGTGAATTCTTCAAACGTCAAAGGAGGAATGCGAACTTGTGTATTGAGTGCTGTCACAAGGCCGTCAAATTTTGGAGGCAACACTTTAATGCACCTTCGAGCTAGTTCCTCGGTTGATTTGGCAATACCAACTACAACCATTTGATCACGTAGGTTTTTCATCCTATTGATAAATGACTCAACTGCTTCATCTTCACTTAATCTCTCAGCAGCTAACTGATTCTCCAAGTTTTGAATACGAGTCTGGTTCCTTGTTTCATACTGATTTCTCAGTATGTTCCAAGCTTCAGTTGCCTTGGTTGTGTGTTGAATTAGAGTAAGGACGGAATCTTGAACACTTGTTACAATTGCACAAAGTACATCAGCATTTTGTCTCCTCCATTCTTTAACAAGTTGAGGATCTGGAGGTGTGACCTTTTTTGTATCATCTTCAGCACGGACTGCAACTGGTTCTGCATCTATGCCTAACACTATATCAAGGAGTTCGTAGGAGTCCAGAACTGTAGTGATTTTGAACTTCCACAAAAGATAGTTCATACCATCAAGCTTTCCTTCTATGAAGGTAGGGGGACGGATACGAATTGTCGGTACTAAACCGGAACTAGAACTGGTAGAAGAAGAACTAGCACCTTGAGTAGTCATAATTGTTGAGCTTTACTAGACAAGATTGTTGTTAAGAGCCCCTTAAGCTCTGATACCATGTAAGAATATAACCAATTTTCCAGAAACGTCTTAACAACAATCAAGTAGAAAGACAACACTACTCGTTATAACAATTCAATATAACACTTACAAGATAATTGTCCCACCGTGCGCTCTCAAGATTAGAGCTTCAATGGCTTCTGGACTTACAAGAAGAATACAAGAAAGAAAGACTAACTTAGGATTGTGTTTGGAGTTGTGTTGTGGATGAAAATGATGAACTAATGCATGCCTATTTATAGAATTCAACTAGCCCGCCATAGGAGACTTTCCTATCAAACATTTCAATCTTGGTTGGCTTTACCAACCATGTTCAAAGTATTAACCACCCATATTTATCACATGGGTGGCTATAATTATCCACATGGGTGGCTAGCATCCAAGTCAACTTCTAGGAAGTTTCCTTTGGTCAAATTGGCTAACTTTAGCATTGCATCAACCCGACGTCATATTAGGTAATTCCAAATTTCCGAACTTCTTTCTTGTAGCCATCGCGATCTCTTTTGACCTCATCGACGTTTAAGTCGGAATCATTAATTTATGCTACCATATAATTAACGATACTTATTATGAAGAGGTGGATATTGACATATATCAACAGATACCTTGTCACAAGCCCTATGCCCTCTGTTTGCAGGCCCAGCCTCTACGTGAAGTGAAGTTGTCTTGCCCAAAGTACAGTGTGATTCGGTAATAGAAATGTAATGGAATAGGATGTCGTCCTTTTCACGGCTCACGACGTACGATCTAGGATGAAAAAATAGCGTAAAAGAAGAAAAGTGTCTGAAAACTTATGAAAATGTTTGATTTTGGGCTCCGAAAATAGGCGCAGCCTGGTAGGCTAGATGCCCCCATCGTAGAACTCTCAGAGAGCTTTCCAACGGTATGCTGTGCACCGTGTAACTTGTTACGGATCAAAAGTTAAGGGCACCGGAGCAACGGATACTTAGCCACAAGCCCCACGCCCTCTCTTTGAAGGCCTAGCCTCTATGTGAAGTGAAGTTGTCTTGCTTAAGGTGTCAGGGGATTCAACAATAGAAATATGATGGATTAGGTTGTTGTCCTTTTCGCAGCTCACGACGTACAATACGGGACGGAAAAATAGCTCAAAAGAAGTAAAGTGTCCCAAAACTAATGAAAACGTTCGATTTTGGGCTCCAAAAATAGGCGCAGCCCAGCAGACTTGCTGCCCCTGTTGTAGAGCTCTTGGAGTGCTTTCCAACGGTATGCTTTGCGCCGCGTAACTCCTAATGGATCAAAAGTTAAGGGCACCGGAGTAACGGATACCACGTCACAAGCCCCACACCTTTTGTTTGTGGGCCTAGCCTCTACGTGAAGTGAAGTTGTCTTGCACAAGGTGCCTTGGGATTCGGTAATAGAAATGTGATGGATTAGGTTGTCGTCCTTTTCGCGGCTCATGACGTACGATCCGGGATGAAAAAACTGCGCAAAAGAAGATACCGAAATTGATAAAAATGTTCAATTTTAGGCTCTGAAAACAGGCACAGCCGAGCAGGCTTGGTGCCCCCGTCGTAGAAATCACGGGGAGCTTTCCAACAGTATGTTGTACGCCGCGTAACTCCTTACGGATCAAAACTTATAGGCACTGGAGCGGCGGATACCTGGTCACAAGCCCCACGCCCTCTGTTTGCGGGCCCAGCCTCTACGTGAAGTGAAGTTGTCTTGCCCAAGGTGCCATGTGATTCAGTAACACAAATGTGATGGATTAGGTTGTCGTCCTTTTCACGGCTCACGACGTACGATCCGGGTCTGAAAAATAGCGCAAAAGATGAAAAGTGTAGTGAAACTAATGAAAACATTCAATTTTTGGCTTCGAAAACAGGCGCAGCCGAGTAGGCTTGGTGCCCCCGTCGTAGAGCTCTCGGAGAGCTTTCCAACGGTATGCTGTGCGCCGCACAACTCCTTACGGATCGAAAGCTATAGGCAGCGGATTAACGGATACCTAGTCATATGCCCCACGGCCTTGGTTTGAGGGCCCAGCCTCTATGGGAAGTAAAGTTGTCTTGCCCAAGGTATCGTGTGATTCGGTAATAGAAATGTGATAGATTAGGTTGTCGTCCTTTTTGTGGCCCACAACGTACGATCCGAGGCGGAAAAACTGCGCAAAAGAAGATAAGTGTCCCAAAACTGATGAAAACATTCAATTTTGAGCTCCGAAAATAGGCACAGCCGAGCAGGCTGGGTGCCCACGTCGTAGAGCTCTCGGAGAGCTTTCCAACGGTATGTTGTGAGTCGCATAACTTCTTACGAATCAAAAGTTATGGGCACCGGAGCATCGGATACCTTGTCACAAGCCCCACGCCCTTTGTTTGAGGGCCCAGCCTCTTCATGAAGTGAAGTTGGCTTGCCCAAGGTACTGTGGGATTTGGTAATAGAAATATGATGGATTAGGTTGTCATCATTTTCGCGGCTCACGAAGTACGATCCGGGACGGAAAAATAGTGCAAAAGAAGAAAAGTGTCCGAAAACTTATAAAAATGTTCAATTTTAGGCTACGAAAACAAGCGCAACCGAGAAGGCTAGGTGCCCCCATCGTAGAGCTCTCAGAGTGATTTCTAACGGTATGCTGTGAGCCGCGTAACTCCTTACTGATCGAAATTTATAGGCACCGGAGCGACGGATACCTAGTCACATGCCCCACGTCCTCGGTTTGAGGGCCCAGTCTCTACGTGAAGTGAAGTTGTATTGCCCAAGGTGTCGTGTGATTCGGTAATAGAAATGTGATAGATTAGGTTGTCGTCCTTTTCGTGGCTCACGACGTATGATTCGGGACAGAAAAACTGCGCAAAAGAAGATAAGTGTCCCAAAACTGATGAAAACGTTCAATTTTGGGCTCCGAAAATAGGCGCAGCCGAGCAGGCTTGGTGTCTCCATCGTAGAGCTTTCCAACGGTATGTTATGAGTCGAATAACTCCTTACGGATCAAAAGTTATGGGCACCGGAGCGACGGATACCTTATCACAAACCCCACGCCCTCTGTTTGCGGGCACAGCCTCTATGTGAAGTGAAGTTGTCTTGCCCAAGGTGCCATGGGATTCGATAATATAAATGTGATGGATTAGGTTGTCATCATTTTCGCTGCTCACGACGTATGATCCGGGACGAAAAAATAGTGCAAAAGAAGAAAAATGTCCCAAAACTTATAAAAATGTTCAATTTTAGGCTACGAAAACAAGCGCAACCGAGGAGGCTAGGTGCCCCCATCGTAGAGCTCTCAGAGTGATTTCCAACGGTATGCTGTGCGCCGCGTAACTCCTTACGGAGCAAAAGTTATAGGCACTGGAGCGACGGATACCTTGTCACAAGCCCTACGCCCTCTGTTTGCGGGCCCAGCTTCTACGTGAAGTGAAGTTGTCTTGCCCAAGGTGCAGTGTGATTCGGTAATAAAAATGTGATGGAATAGGATGTCGTCCTTTTTGCGGCTTACGTCATACGATCCGGGACAAAAAAACAGCGTAAAAGAAAAAAAGGGTCCCAAAACTAATGAAAACATTTGATTTTGGGATCCGAAAATAGGCGCAGCCGAGCAAGCTAGGTGCCCCCATCGTAGAGCTTTCCAACGGTAAGCTGTGCGCGGCGTAACTCTTTACGGATCAAAAGTTATAGGCATCGGAGCGACGGATACCTGGTTACAAGCCCCAAGCCCTCGGTTTGCGGACGCAGCCTCTACGTGAAGTGAAGTTGTCTTGGCCAAGGTGACAGGGAATTCGATAATAGAAATGTGATAGATTAGGTTGTCGTCCTTTTCGTGGCTCACGACGTACGATTCGCGACGAAAAAATAGCGCAAAAGAAGAATTGTGTAACGAAACTTTTGAAAACGTTCGATTTTGGGCTCTGAAAATAGGCGCAGCCTAGCAGGTTTGCTGGCCCCGTCATTGAGCTCCCGGAGAGCTTTCCAATGGTATACTTTGTGCCGTGTAACTCCTTACGGATCTAAAGTTATAGGCACCAGAGCGATGGATACCTGGTCACAAGCCCCACGCCCTCGATTTGAGGGCCTAGCCTCAACGTGAAGTGAAGTCGTCTTACCCAATATGCTGTGGGATTCGGTAATAAAAATATGTTGGATTAGGTTGTCATCCTTTTCGCGGCTCACGACCTACGATACGGGACGGAAAATAGAGCAAAGTAAGAAAAGTGTCCCAAAACTGATGAAAACGTTTGATTTTGGGCTCTGAAAATAGGCGCTGCTAAGCAGGCTTGCAGCCCCCCATCGTAGAGCTCTCGGAGAGCTTTCCAACGATATGCTATGCGCCGCGTAACTCCTTATGGATCAAAAGTTATGGGCACCGGAGCGACGGATACCTAGTCACAAGCCACACGCCCTATATTTGCGGGCCCAGCCTCTACGTGAAGTGAAGTTGTCTTGCCCAAGGTGCCATGGGATTCGGTAATAGAAATGTTATGGATTAGGTTGTCGTTCTTTTCGCGGCTCACAACGTACGATCCGGGATGGAAAAACTGTGCAAAAGATGAAAAGTGTCCTGAAACTGATGAAAACGTTCGATTTTGGGCTCTGAAAACTAGCGTAGCCGAGCAAGCTTGGTGCCCCCATCGTAGAGCTCTTGGAGAGCTTTTCAACGTTATGCTGTGCGCCGCGTAAGTCCTTACGGATCAAAAGTTATGAGCACCGGAGCGACGGATACCTGGTCACAAGCCCTACGCCCTCTGTTTGCAGACTTAGCCTCTACGTGAAGTGAAGTTGTCTTTCCCAAGGTGCCGTGGGATTCAGTAATAAAAATATGATGGATTAGGATGTCGTCCTTTTCACGGCTCACGACGTACGATCTGGGTCTGAAAAACAGCGCAAAAGAAGAAAAGTGTACCGAAACTAATAAAAACATTCAATTTTGGGCTTCGAAAATAGGCGCAGCCGAGCAGGATTAGTGCCCCCGTAGTAGAGCTCTCGGAGAGCTTTCCAACGGTATGCTGTGCACCGCGTAACTCTTTACGAATCGAAAGTTATAGGCACCGGAGCGACGGATATCTAGTCACATGCCCCACGACCTCGGTTTGAGGGCCCAGCCTCTACGTGAAGTGAAGTTGTCTTGCTCAAGGTGCCGTGTGATTCGGTAATAGAAATGTGATAGATTAGGTTGTCGTCCTTTTTGTGGCTCACGACGTACGATCCGGGACGGAAAAACTGCGCAAAAGAAGATAAGTGTCCCAAAACTGATAAAAACATTCAATTTTGGGCACCACAAATAGGCGCAACCGAGCAAGCTTGGTGCCCACATCGTAGAGCTCTCGGAGACCTTTCCAACGGTATGTTGTGAGTTGCATAACTCCTTGCGGATCAAAAGTTATGGGCACCGGAGCGACGGATACCTTGTCACAAGCCCCACGCCCTTTGTTTGCGGGCCCAGCCTCTACGTGAAGTGAAATTGTCTTGCCTCACGAAGTACGATCCGGGACGGAAAAATAGTGCAAAAGAAGAAAAGTGTCCGAAAACTTATAAAAATGTTCAATTTTAGGCTACGAAAACAAGCGCAACCGAGAAGGCTAGGTGCCCCCATCGTAGAGCTCTCAGAGTGATTTCTAACGGTATGCTGTGAGCCGCGTAACTCCTTACTGATCAAAATTTATAGGCACCGGAGCGACGGATACCTAGTCACATGCCCCACGTCCTCGGTTTGAGGGCCCAGTCTCTACGTGAAGTGAAGTTATCTTGCCCAAGGTGTCGTGTGATTCGGTAATAGAAATGTGATAGATTAGGTTGTCGTCCTTTTCGTGGCTCACGACGTACGATTCGGGACAGAAAAACTGCGCAAAAGAAGATAAGTGTCCCAAAACTGATGAAAACGTTCAATTTTGGGCTCCGAAAATAGGCGCAGCTGAGCAGGCTTGGTGCCTCCATCGTAGAGCTTTCCAACGGTATGTTATGAGTCGCATAACTCCTTACGGATCAAAAGTTATGGGCACCGGAGCGACGGATACCTTATCACAAACCCCACGCCCTCTGTTTGCGGGCACAGCCTCTATGTGAAGTGAAGTTGTCTTGCCCAAGGTGCCATGGGATTCGATAATAGAAATGTGATGGATTAGGTTGTCATCATTTTCGCTGCTCACGACGTATGATCCGGGACGAAAAAATAGTTCAAAAGAAGAAAAATGTCCCAAAACTTATAAAAATGTTCAATTTTAGGCTACGAAAACAAGCGCAACCGAGGAGGCTAGGTGCCCCCATCGTAGAGCTCTCAGAGTGATTTCCAACGGTATGTTGTGCGCCGTGTAACTCCTTACGGAGCAAAAGTTATAGGCACTGGAGCGACGGATACCTTGTCACAAGCCCTACGCCCTCTGTTTGCGGGCCCAGCTTCTACGTGAAGTGAAGTTGTCTTGCCCAAGGTGCAGTGTGATTCGGTAATAAAAATGTGATGGAATAGGATGTCGTCCTTTTTGCGGCTCACGTCATACGATCCGGGACAAAAAAACAGCGTAAAAGAAAAAAAGGGTCCCAAAACTAATGAAAACATTTGATTTTGGGATCCGAAAATAGGCGCAGCCGAGCAAGCTAGGTGCCCCCATCGTAGAGCTTTCCAACGGTAAGCTGTGCGCGACGTAACTCTTTACGGATCAAAAGTTATAGGCATCGGAGCGACGGATACCTGGTTACAAGCCCCAAGCCCTCGGTTTGCGGACGCAGCCTCTACGTGAAGTGAAGTTGTCTTGGCCAAGGTGACAGAGAATTCGATAATAGAAATGTGATAGATTAGGTTGTCGTCCTTTTCGTGGCTCACGACGTACGATTCGCGACGAAAAAATAGCGCAAAAGAAGAATTGTGTAACGAAACTTTTGAAAACGTTCGATTTTGGGCTCTGAAAATAGGCGCAGCCTAGCAGGTTTGCTGGCCCCGTCATTGAGCTCCCGGAGAGCTTTCCAATGGTATACTTTGTGCCGTGTAACTCCTTACGGATCTAAAGTTATAGGCACCAGAGCGATGGATACCTGGTCACAAGCCCCACGCCCTCGATTTGAGGGCCTAGCCTCAACGTGAAGTGAAGTCGTCTTACCCAATATGCTGTGGGATTCGGTAATAAAAATATGTTGGATTAGGTTGTCATCCTTTTCGCGGCTCACGACCTACGATACGGGACGGAAAATAGAGCAAAGTAAGAAAAGTGTCCCAAAACTGATTAAAACGTTTGATTTTGGGCTCTGAAAATAGGCGCTGCTAAGCAAGCTTGCAGCCCCCCATCGTAGAGCTCTCGGAGAGCTTTCCAACGATATGCTATGTGCCGCGTAACTCCTTATGGATCAAAAGTTATGGGCACCGGAGCGACGGATACCTAGTCACAAGCCACACGCCCTATATTTGCGGGCCCAGCCTCTACGTGAAGTGAAGTTGTCTTGCCCAAGGTGCCATGGGATTCGGTAATAGAAATGTTATGGATTAGGTTGTCGTTCTTTTCGCGGCTCACAACGTACGATCCGGGATGGAAAAACTGTGCAAAAGATGAAAAGTGTCCTGAAACTGATGAAAACGTTCGATTTTGGGCTCTGAAAACTAGCGTAGCCGAGCAAGCTTGGTGCCCCCATCGTAGAGCTCTTGGAGAGCTTTTCAACGTTATGCTGTGCGCCGCGTAAGTCCTTACGGATCAAAAGTTATGAGCACCGGAGCGACGGATACCTGGTCACAAGCCCTACGCCCTCTGTTTGCAGACTTAGCCTCTACGTGAAGTGAAGTTGTCTTTCCCAAGGTGCCGTGGGATTCAGTAATAAAAATATGATGGATTAGGATGTCGTCCTTTTCACGGCTCACGACGTACGATCTGGGTCTGAAAAACAGCGCAAAAGAAGAAAAGTGTACCGAAACTAATAAAAACATTCAATTTTGGGCTTCGAAAATAGGCGCAGCCGAGCAGGATTGGTGCCCCCGTAGTAGAGCTCTCGGAGAGCTTTCCAACGGTATGCTGTGCACCGCGTAACTCTTTACGAATCGAAAGTTATAGGCACCGGAGCGACGGATATCTAGTCACATGCCCCACGACCTCGGTTTGAGGGCCCAGCCTCTACGTGAAGTGAAGTTGTCTTGCTCAAGGTGCCGTGTGATTCGGTAATAGAAATGTGATAGATTAGGTTGTCGTCCTTTTTGTGGCTCACGACGTACGATCCGGGACAGAAAAACTGCGCAAAAGAAGATAAGTGTCCCAAAACTGATAAAAACATTCAATTTTGGGCACCACAAATAGGCGCAACCGAGCAAGCTTGGTGCCCACATCGTAGAGCTCTCGGAGACCTTTCCAACGGTATGTTGTGAGTTGCATAACTCCTTGCGGATCAAAAGTTATGGGCACCGGAGCGACGGATACCTTGTCACAAGCCCCACGCCCTTTGTTTGCGGGCCCAGCCTCTACGTGAAGTGAAATTGTCTTGCCTCACGAAGTACGATCCGGGACGGAAAAATAGTGCAAAAGAAGAAAAGTGTCCGAAAACTTATAAAAATGTTCAATTTTAGGCTACGAAAACAAGCGCAACCGAGAAGGCTAGGTGCCCCCATCGTAGAGCTCTCAGAGTGATTTCTAACGGTATGCTGTGAGCCGCGTAACTCCTTACTGATCAAAATTTATAGGCACCGGAGCGACGGATACCTAGTCACATGCCCCACGTCCTCGGTTTGAGGGCCCAGTCTCTACGTGAAGTGAAGTTATCTTGCCCAAGGTGTCGTGTGATTCGGTAATAGAAATGTGATAGATTAGGTTGTCGTCCTTTTCGTGGCTCACGACGTACGATTCGGGACAGAAAAACTGCGCAAAAGAAGATAAGTGTCCCAAAACTGATGAAAACGTTCAATTTTGGGCTCCGAAAATAGGCGCAGCTGAGCAGGCTTGGTGCCTCCATCGTAGAGCTTTCCAACGGTATGTTATGAGTCGAATAACTCCTTACGGATCAAAAGTTATGGGCACCGGAGCGACGGATACCTTATCACAAACCCCACGCCCTCTGTTTGCGGGCACAGCCTCTATGTGAAGTGAAGTTGTCTTGCCCAAGGTGCCATGGGATTCGATAATAGAAATGTGATGGATTAGGTTGTCATCATTTTCGCTGCTCACGACGTATGATCCGGGACGAAAAAATAGTTCAAAAGAAGAAAAATGTCCCAAAACTTATAAAAATGTTCAATTTTAGGCTACGAAAACAAGCGCAACCGAGGAGGCTAGGTGCCCCCATCGTAGAGCTCTCAGAGTGATTTCCAACGGTATGTTGTGCGCCGCGTAACTCCTTACGGAGCAAAAGTTATAGGCACTGGAGCGACGGATACCTTGTCACAAGCCCTACGCCCTCTGTTTGCGGGCCCAGCTTCTACGTGAAGTGAAGTTGTCTTGCCCAAGGTGCAGTGTGATTCGGTAATAAAAATGTGATGGAATAGGATGTCGTCCTTTTTGCGGCTCACGTCATACGATCCGGGACAAAAAAACAGCGTAAAAGAAAAAAAGGGTCCCAAAACTAATGAAAACATTTGATTTTGGGATCCGAAAATAGGCGCAGCCGAGCAAGCTAGGTGCCCCCATCGTAGAGCTTTCCAACGGTAAGCTGTGCGCGACGTAACTCTTTACGGATCAAAAGTTATAGGCATCGGAGCGACGGATACCTGGTTACAAG
This sequence comes from Ehretia macrophylla, assembly GCA_037974665.1. Taxonomy (NCBI): domain Eukaryota; kingdom Viridiplantae; phylum Streptophyta; class Magnoliopsida; order Boraginales; family Ehretiaceae; genus Ehretia; species Ehretia macrophylla. The sequence continues at coordinate 50,759,388 of CM075770.1, forward strand.
CCCCAAGCCCTCGGTTTGCGGACGCAGCCTCTACGTGAAGTGAAGTTGTCTTGGCCAAGGTGACAGGGAATTCGATAATAGAAATGTGATAGATTAGGTTGTCGTCCTTTTCGTGGCTCACGACGTACGATTCGCGACGAAAAAATAGCGCAAAAGAAGAATTGTGTAACGAAACTTTTGAAAACGTTCGATTTTGGGCTCTGAAAATAGGCGCAGCCTAGCAGGTTTGCTGGCCCCGTCATTGAGCTCCCGGAGAGCTTTCCAATGGTATACTTTGTGCCGTGTAACTCCTTACGGATCTAAAGTTATAGGCACCAGAGCGATGGATACCTGGTCACAAGCCCCACGCCCTCGATTTGAGGGCCTAGCCTCAACGTGAAGTGAAGTCGTCTTACCCAATATGCTGTGGGATTCGGTAATAAAAATATGTTGGATTAGGTTGTCATCCTTTTCGCGGCTCACGACCTACGATACGGGACGGAAAATAGAGCAAAGTAAGAAAAGTGTCCCAAAACTGATTAAAACGTTTGATTTTGGGCTCTGAAAATAGGCGCTGCTAAGCAAGCTTGCAGCCCCCCATCGTAGAGCTCTCGGAGAGCTTTCCAACGATATGCTATGTGCCGCGTAACTCCTTATGGATCAAAAGTTATGGGCACCGGAGCGACGGATACCTAGTCACAAGCCACACGCCCTATATTTGCGGGCCCAGCCTCTACGTGAAGTGAAGTTGTCTTGCCCAAGGTGCCATGGGATTCGGTAATAGAAATGTTATGGATTAGGTTGTCGTTCTTTTCGCGGCTCACAACGTACGATCCGGGATGGAAAAACTGTGCAAAAGATGAAAAGTGTCCTGAAACTGATGAAAACGTTCGATTTTGGGCTCTGAAAACTAGCGTAGCCGAGCAAGCTTGGTGCCCCCATCGTAGAGCTCTTGGAGAGCTTTTCAACGTTATGCTGTGCGCCGCGTAAGTCCTTACGGATCAAAAGTTATGAGCACCGGAGCGACGGATACCTGGTCACAAGCCCTACGCCCTCTGTTTGCAGACTTAGCCTCTACGTGAAGTGAAGTTGTCTTTCCCAAGGTGCCGTGGGATTCAGTAATAAAAATATGATGGATTGGGATGTCGTCCTTTTCACGGCTCACGACGTACGATCTGGGTCTGAAAAACAGCGCAAAAGAAGAAAAGTGTACCGAAACTAATAAAAACATTCAATTTTGGGCTTCGAAAATAGGCGCAGCCGAGCAGGATTGGTGCCCCCGTAGTAGAGCTCTCGGAGAGCTTTCCAACGGTATGCTGTGCACCGCGTAACTCTTTACGAATCGAAAGTTATAGGCACCGGAGCGACGGATATCTAGTCACATGCCCCACGACCTCGGTTTGAGGGCCCAGCCTCTACGTGAAGTGAAGTTGTCTTGCTCAAGGTGCCGTGTGATTCGGTAATAGAAATGTGATAGATTAGGTTGTCGTCCTTTTTGTGGCTCACGACGTACGATCCGGGACGAAAAAACTGCGCAAAAGAAGATAAGTGTCCCAAAACTGATAAAAACATTCAATTTTGGGCACCAAAAATAGGCACAGCCGAGCAAGCTTGGTGCCCACATCGTAGAGCTCTCGGAGACCTTTCCAACGGTATGTTGTGAGTCGCATAACTCCTTGCGGATCAAAAGTTATGGGCACCGGAGCAACGGATACCTTGTCACAAGCCCCACGCCCTTTGTTTGCGGGCCCAGCCTCTACGTGAAGTGAAATTGTCTTGCCCAAAGTGCCGTGGGATTCGGTAATAGAAATGTGATGGATTAGGTTATTATCCTTTTTCGCGGCTCGCGACATACAATCTGGGACGGAAAAATAGCGCAAAAGAAGAAAAGTGTCCCAAGACTTATGAAAATGTTTGATTTTAGGCTCCCAAAACAAGCGCAACTGTGAGGCTCGACCCCGTTTAACGTGTCATACCTCGATTTGCGTGCCATAGACCCAAAATTATATGACCGACCTTGGATTACGTGCCATGTCTTGGTTTTTGTGCATGCTTCGTCATTCATGCCTTCACCTAGAATGGTGTGTCCTAATCCCCTACTAACGTACGATACCTAAATATACGTACCCTGACCTCGATGTAAGTGCGTTACCTCATTTTGTGTGCCCTAACCTTGAACTGCGTACCTTAACCTAGATATAGAGTCGTGCCTTAATTTGTGTGCCTTGCATTGGTTTACGTGCATTCACCTAGGATTGCGTGCCTTAGTCATGAAGTACGTGTCTACCTCGTAGTTCGTGTCTACCTCGTGATTCATGCCTCGTATCGATTTCTGTGCGTGTCTTGTAGTGCGTGCCCTAGACTTAGGAAAACGTGACCACACGCTAATCAATAAAGAATCTTACACAAAGCACTAGACTATAAAATAATCCTACAAACACCACTAACTATTATTATAATCCTAATTCAAATCTCTACAAAATCCACTAACACCTAAATATTATATTTTAAACTCGCTACAAGACAAAATCTCACAAACCTCTAAACATATCCTATATTCTATTTTACCTAAAATCCCTAAATACGCAACATTCTCTTACACACATGCTAAAACAATTCAAAAGATGCTCAAAAGATGACACAAAATCTGATTTTTGCATGCCCAAGGCCAACATTTGCATCAACAATTGCAAAAGCTTCTATTTTCTCTCATTTCTCTCACTCTCCTCACATTTCTCTCTCTCCCTCTCATTCTTCTCTCTCAATCTCGGTTTTGGCTGAGTTTTATCTTGCCTTTGCTCATCTTCATCAATCCATGGTGCATCAAGACAAACAACAAGCAAAGAAACTCGACCAAGCTAGCTAGGATGCAAGAATCACACATGCATGCTCTTTGAGTCACCATTTCGGCCTTGGTGAGTTTGCTAGCTTCCATTTCTTTTCTTCTTGTTCTAACCACATGCATCTACTAAGAACTTGATCACTAAGCTAGGAAAAATAGAGAGAAATGGGGTGGTGTCTTGGCTAAGCAAGGAAGAAGATGAAATTTGTGCTTCATCAAGTTTTGTGCATCTTCTTGTTGATTTGCTAAGGTGAGGGCTAAAAGCTTATGAAAATCCTTCAAAAATCCACATGCATTCTCTTAAATGTATGTATTTTCTTCTGTACTTGAGTTATATGTGTGTTCATAAGCTTTTACAACCATGCATGGCAAGATTTTGGCTTGAAGTTGATGATAGATGAAATCGGGTTTGTTGACAGCTCTCTGACTTGTTGTTGAGAGGTGAGTTTGGCTAGGCAAATGATGTTGAAAATGCATGAAAATTGGTAGGTGACTATTTTTTCCAGTTTTAAACATTTTTCTCAGAAATAGGACAAAGCGAATTTTGACTCTAAAGTCCTCAAAATGGAAAATTATTAAAATGTGTCCAAATCTGGAAGTCTGGAAAAATGAAGCAGGTTTTGGCAGATGCATTGACCTTGTGGAACGAACCAGATTTGACTTAGTAAATGATGTCCAAAATGCATGAAATTTGGTTTGCTGCTATATTTTTCAGTTCTGGACATATTTGTCAGAAATGGACTAAGGCTAAAGCTGACCCTAAAGACCTCAAAACGACAATTATCGAAATGTGTGCAAATCTGGACAGTTTTGTGCAATCCCACTGTTTTGGCTATAACTATTGATCTCGAACTCCAAATGATGCAAGGTTTGTTTCTGATTTTAGTTCACTTCTTAATCTTTAATTTGAAATCTTATTCACTGGAATTGGAGATTGTTTTCTTGTCTTTATGATTGTGAGAAAACAGCCTATTGCAGTGAGGGTTTCGTTTAGTTATATGCTTAGAAAATTTGTTGTAACTTCTCTTGTGGTATTAATTGCTTTGGATTGTGGTATTGGGATGTTATGTGGACTGTTTTGAGTACTTGGGGATGTTGGATTAATTAATTCTTGGCTTGAGATTGATTTTGAGTTGACTTGGGGCTTAATTGCACGGGTAAGCACGAAATGTAAACCCTAGTGACTAGGCGAACTTGCTAAGTGTTGATCCTTTGAATATTGAGTGTAATTATATGTTTAGTAGGCTGCCCGTAGTTGCCTCATAGCCCTAAATGTGATATTGATTTGTCGCATGTTGACAAATAGGCCTTTCTTGCATCCGAACCATGTAGATTATTGTTGCATGTTGAATAACCTTATTATTTGATTACGTGGACGTTGAACTGAGTTATATGACTTGAATTACTTGCGTTACATGGCTGCCCGTTTAATGTTCATATAACTCCATATGCCTTTCAAGTGAAATTACTTGTCTATTCGTGCCTCGCTTGTTTACTTGTCAATGTGCAATTTTATGACTTTCCGGAGGCAACCTACTTTGTTGTCCTCCTAATGTGATATATTAAATGTCATAAATGTGCATTGCATACAATGTTGCAACCTTTCATTCTGGCATGGTAGCGTTCACGCACACCGGGCGGCATCGGGCTTGCCGGTGCAATCGTGACTACCATGGTCACATTCCCTCTCTCGCTTGGGGGCTAGACTTCCTCGGAGAGTTGGGTCGTAGGATTTTAGGGTACATCCGGAGTACACCCACTTGGCTTGTTAAGGGATGATTTGAAGTCGGCCGCAACAACTGAGAGCAAAAGCTCACTGTATCCTTTTTCTATATGTATAAGTACTCTCGCTTGTTCCTGGAGAACCTCGGGGAGGAAAGACTGGTAATTGTGTTCCTTTACTTTATATTATTGTTATGTACTTAATTGTGTTATATTCATGCTTGCAAAAAGGATTTTCATAAGTTGAACTGGAAATTGAGTTTCAAAACCTATTTCTCGTTCCCCCTCGCTGAGTTCATAAGGACTCACCCTCTTTTATCATCTCAGGTGAAGAAGATCAAGAACAGGTACCTGAGGACGATGTGCCTAACGATAATTCCTTGGAGTGATTGCCTGTCCTATGTGCTTTGCGTGATTATGGCTATGTGTGAACTATGCTACTTGAAGACTATTTCTTTTCATGTTGCTCAATGTTTGTAATGTAAAAGACACCTGTTGTAATTTGGGGTCTAATTTTGGGTTGTACTAATATTAACTAGACAGACACTAGACACTACTATGATCGTTTTGCTATTATTACTGCTAGTATCTATACTAGGATTATGAAGTATTAGGTAAAGGCTAAGTAAAATGAACCAACCAAATCTTAAGCAGGTACACGTTATTAAGCTAAGATCAACAGGTACTTTTGTAACAAGGATTAACAAACGAACGAGACATAGTATCATGTTAGGTTATCAATCAAACGAGACATAAAGATAACCAGTAGGCATTTCAATTGATGATAAATAGTAATCTTAGTTGAAAATGAATTTGAGATGGTAAATTTTGAGGCGTTTAGAGAATTAGGTCAAACCAAAGAGCCCAATTATAGCCGTTATGCTGCTGGTTTTCCAAAAAATTTTGAAGTTTAGGCCAAAACGTTAGGTGTTAAATCTTCATGAACAGTTAAGTACGAGACGTGACTTGCATGTTTAGATCACACCCTAGTCTAACCTCTATAGGTCGGGTTGGGGCGTGACAGCAACCGAGTAGGCTAGGTGCCCTCATCGTAAAGCTCTCAGAGTGCTTTCCAACGGTATTCTATGCGCTGCGTAACTCCTTACAGAGCAAAAATTATGTGCACCGGAGCGACGGATACCTGGTCACAAGCCCTACACCCTCTATTTGCGGGCCCAGCCTCTACGTGAAGTGAAGTTGTCTTGCCCAAGGTGCAGTGTGATTCAGTAATAGAAATGTGATGGAATAGAATGTCGTCCATTTCGCGGCTCACGACGTACGATCCAGGACGAAAAAAAAGCGTATAAGAAAAAAAGTGTCCCAAAACTAGTGAAAACATTCAATTTTGGGCTCCAAAAACAGGCGCAGCCGAGCAAGCTTGGTGCCCCCATCGTAGAGCTCTCGGAGAGCTTTCCAACGGTATGCTGTGCGTCGTGTAACTCTTTACGGATCAAAAGTTATAGGCATCGGAGCGACGAATACCTGGTTACAAGCCCCACGCCCACGGTTTGTGGGCCCAGCCTCTACGTGAAGTGAAATTGTCTTGCCCAAGGTACCATGGGATTCAATAATAGAAATGTGATAGATTAGGTTGTCGTTCTTTTCGTGGCTCACGACGTATAATCAGGGACGAAAAAATAGCGCAAAAGTAGAAAGGTCTAGCGAAACTTTTGAAAACGTTCGATTTTGGGCTACGAAAATAGGCGCAGCTGAGAAGGTTTGCTGGCCCCGTCGTAGAGCTCCCGGAGAGCTTTCCAATGGTATGCTTTACGCCGCGTAACTCCTTACGGATGAAAAGTTATAGGCACCAGAGCGACGGATACCTGGTCATAAGCCCCAGGCCCTCGGTTTGAGGGCCCCAACCTCTACGTGAAGTGAATTTGTCTTACCCAATGTGCCATGGGATTTGGTTATAAAAATGTGATGGATTAGGTTGTCGTCCTTTTCGCGGCTCACGACATATGATCCGGGACGAAAAATAGAGCAAAGTAAGAAAAGTGTCCCAAAATTGATGAAAACGTTCGATTTTGGGCTCTAAAAATAGGCACAGCCGAGCAAGCTTGCTGCCCCCATCGTAGAGCTCTCGAAGAGCTTTCCAATTGTAAGCTGTGCGCATCATAACTCTTTACGGATCAAAAGTTATGGGCACCGGATCGACGGATACCTAGTCACAAGCCACACGCCCTCTATTTGCGAGCCCAGCCTCTACGTGAAGTGAAGTTGTCTTGCCCAAGGTGCCGTGGGCTTCGGTAATAGAATTGTGATGGATTAGGTTGTCGTTCTTTTCACGGCTCACGACGTACGATCCGAGATGGAAAAACTGTGCAAAAGATGAAAAGTGTTCTGAAACTAATGAAAATGTTCGATTTTGGGCTCAAAAAATAGATGCAGCCGAGCAAGCTTGGTGCCCCCATCGTAGAGCTCTTGGAGAGCTCTCCAACGGTATGCTGTGCACCGCGTAACTCCTTACGGATCAAGAGTTATGAGCACCAGAGCGACGGATACCTGGTCACAAGCCCCACGCCCTCTGTTTGCAGACTCAGCCTCTATGTGAAGTGAAGTTGTCTTACCCAAGGTGCCGTGTGATTCGGTAATAGAAATGTGATAGATTAGGTTGTCGTCCTTTTCGTGGCTCACGACATACGATCCGGGACGAAAAAACTCAGCAAAAGAAGATAAGTGTCCCAAAACAGATGAAAATGTTCAACTTTGAGCTCCAAAAGTAGGTGCAGCCGAGCAAGCTTGGTGCGACTATCGTAGAGCACACGGAGAGCTTTCCAACGGTATGTTGTGAGTCGCATAACTTCTTACGGATCAAAAGTTATGGGCACCGGAGTGACGGATACCTTGTCACAAGCCCCACGCCCTCTGTTTGCTGGCCCAGCCTCTATGTGAAGTGAAGTTGTCTTGCCCAAGGTGTCATGGGATTTAGTAATAGAAATGTGATGGATTAGGTTGTCATCCTTTTCGCGGTTCATGACGTACGATCCGGGACGAAAAAATAGTGCAAAAGAAGAAAAGTGTCCCAAAACTTATGAAAATGTTCAATTTTAGGCTTCGAAAACAAGCGTAACCAAGCAGGCTAGGTGCCCCCATCGTAGAGCTCTCAGAATGCTTTTCATCGGTATGCTGTGTGCCGCATAACTCCTTATGGAGCAAAAGTTATGGGCACCGGAGCGACGGATACCAGGTCACAAGCCCTACGCCCTCTGTTTGCGGGCCCAGCCTCTACGTGAAGTGAAGTTGTCTTGCCCAAGGTGCATTGTGATTCGGTAATAAAAATGTGATGGAATAGGATGTTGTCCTTTTCGCTGCTCACGACGTACGATCCGGGACGAAAAAATAGCGTAAAACAAGAAAAGTGTCCTAAAACTAATGAAAACATTCGATTTTGGGCTCCGAAAACAAGCGTAGCCTAGCAAGCTTGGTGCCGCCGTCGTAGAGCTCTTGGAGAGCTTTCCTACGGTATGCTGTGCGCCGTGTAACTCTTTACGGATCAAAAGTAATAGGCACCTGAGCGACGAATAACTGGTTACAAGCCCCACGCCCTCGGTTTGCGGGCCTAACCTCTACGTGAAGTGACGTTGTCTTGCCGAAGGTGCCATGGGATACGATAATAGAAATGTGATAGATTTGGTTGTCATCCTTTTCGTGGCTCACGACGTACGATCCGGGACGGAAAAATAGCACAAAAGAAGAAAGGTGTAGCGAAACTTTTGAAACGTTCAATTTTGGGCTCCGAAAACAGGCGCGGCTGAGCAGGTTTGCCGCCCCCGTCGTAGAGCTCTTGGAGAGCTTTTCAACGGTATGCTTTGCACTGCGTAACTCCTTACGGATCAAAAGTTATAGGCACCGGAGCGATGGATACCTGGTCACAAGCCCCACGCCCTCGGCTTGAGGGCCCAGACTCTTCGTGAAGTGAAGTTGTCTTACCCAATGTGCCGTGGGATTCGGTAATAAAAATGTGATGGATTAGGTTGTCATCCTTTTCGGGCTCACAACATACAATCCGGGACAGAAAAATTGCGCAAAAGAAGAAAAGTGTCCCAAAACTGATGAAAATGTTCGATTTTGGGCTCTAAGAATAGGCGCAGCCATGCAGGCTTGCTTCCCTCATCGTAGAGCTCTCGGAGAGCATTCCAACGGTATGCAGTGCGCCACGGAACTCCTTACGGATCAAAAGTTGTTGGCACCGAAGCGACGGATACCTTGTCACAAGCCACACGCCCTCTGTTTGCGGGCCCAGCATCTACGTGAAGTGAAGTTGTCTTGCCCAAGGTGTCGTGGGATTTGGTAATAGAAATGTGATAGATTACGTTGTCATTCTTTTCGCGGCTCACGACGTACAATCCGGGATGGAAACACTGTGCAAAAGAAGAAAAGTGTCCTAAAACTGATGAAAACGTTCAATTTTGGGCTCTGAAAATAGGCGCAGCCCAACAAGCTTGGTGCCTTTATCGTAGAGCTGTCGCAGAGCTTTCCAACGGTATGCTTGCGCCGCGTAACTCCTTACGGATCAAAAGTTATGAGCACCGGAGTGACGGATACCTGGTCACAAGCCCCACAACCTCTGTTTGCGGACCCAGCCTCTACGTGAAGTGAAGTTGTCTTACCCAAGGTGCCGTAGGATTCGGTAACAGAAATGTGATGGATTAGGATGTCGTACTTTTTGCGGCTCACGACGTATGATCCGAGACCACAAAATTGCGCAAAAGAATAAAAGTATCCCAAAATTTATGAAAATGTTCAATTTTGGGCTCCGAAAACAGGCACAACCGAGCAAGCTTGCTACCCCAGTTGTAGAGCTCTCAGAGAACTTTCCAACGGTATGTTGTGCGCCGCGTAACTCCTTACGGATCAAAAGTTATGAGCCCGAAGCGACGGATACCTGGTCACAAGCCCCACGCCTTCTGTTTGCGGGCCCAGCCTCTACGTGAAGTGAAGTTTTCCTGCCTAAGATGCCATGGGATTCAGTAGTAGAAATGTGATGGATTAGGTTGACGTCCTTTTCGCGGCTCACGACGTACGATCCGGGACGAAAAAACTGGGCAAAAGAAGATAAGTGTCCCAAAATTGATAAAAATGTTCGATTTTAGGCTCCGAAAATAGGCACAGCCGAGTAGGCTTGGTGCCCCCGTTGTAGAACTCTCGGGGAGCTTTTCAACGGTATGCTGTGCGCCGCGTAACTTCTTACGGATCGAAAGTTATGGGCACCAGAGCGACGGATACCTGGTCACAAGCCCTACGCCCTCTGTTTGCGGTCCCAGCCTCTACGTGAAGTGAAGTTGTCTTGCCCAAGGTATCGTGCGATTTGGTAATAGAAATGTGATAGATTAGGTTGTCGTCTTTTTCGCGGCTCACGACGTATGATCCAGGTCTGAAAAATAGCGCAAAATAAGAAAAGTGTACCGAAACTAATGAAAACATTCAATTTTGGGCTTCGAAAACAGGTACAGCCGAGCAGGCTTGGTACCCTCGTTGTAGAGCTCTCGGGGAGCTTTCCAACGGTATGCTGTGCGTCGCGTAACTCCTTACGAATCGAAAGTTATAGGCACCGGAGTGACGGATACCTGGTCACATGCCCTATGCCCTCGGTTTGAGGGCCCAGCCTCTACGTGAAGTGAAGTTGTCTTGTCCAAGGTTCCGTTTGATTCGGTAATAGAAATGTGATAGATTAAGTTGTCGTCCTTTTCGTGGCTCACGACATACGATCCGGGACGAAAAAACTGCGCAAAAGAAGATAAATGGCCCAAAATTGATGAAAACGTTCAATTTTGGGATCAAAAAATAGGCGCAGCCAAGCAAGCTTGGTGCCCCCGTCGTAGAACTCTCGGAAAGCTTTCCAATGGTATGTTGTGAGTCGCATAACTACTTACGGATCAAAAGTTATGGGCACCGGAGCGACGGATACCTGGTCACATGCCCTATGCCCTCTGTTTGTGGGCCCAGCCCCTACTTGAAGTGAAGTTGTCTTTCCCAAGGTGCAGTGTGATTCGGTAATAGAAATGTGATAGAATAGGATGTCGTCTTTTTCGCGGCTCACGACGTACGATCTGGGACTAAAAAATAGCGTAAAAGAAGAAAAGTGTCCCAAAACTTATGAAAATGTTCGATTTTGGGCTCCGAAAACAGGCACAGCCTAATAGGCTAGGTGCCCCCATCGTAGAGCTCTCAGAGAGCTTTCTAATAGTATGTTGTGCGCCACGTAACTTGTTAAGGATCAAAAGTTAAGGGCACCGGAGCAACGGATACCTAGCCACAAGCCCCACGCCCTCTCTTTGAAGGCCTAGCCTCTACGTGAAGTGAAGTTGTCTTGCTTAAGGTGCCATGGGATTCGGCAATAGAAATGTGATAGATTAGATTGTCGTCCTTTTTGAGGCTCACGATGTACAATACGGGACGAAAAAATAGCACAAAAGAAGAAAAGTGTCCCGAAACTAATGAAAACGTTTGATTTTAGGCTCCGAAATAGGCGTAGCCGAGTAAGCTTAGTGTCCCCGTTGTAGAGCTCTCGGAGAGCTTTCCAACGGTATGCTATGCGCTGCGTAACTCCTTACGGATCAAAAGTTATGAGCACCGGAGCGACGGATACCTGGTCACATGCCCTACACCCTCGGTTTGAGGGCCCAGCCTCTACATGAAGTGAAGTTGTCTTGTCCAAGGTGCTGTGTGATTTGGTAATAGAAATGTGATAGATTAGGTTGTCGTCCTTTTCGTGGCTCACGACATACGATCCAGGACGGAAAAACTGCGCAAAAGAAGATAAATAGCCCAAAATTGATGAAAACGTTCAATTTTGGGCTCCAAAAATAGGCGCAGCCAAGCAGGCTTGGTGCCCCCGTCGTAGAACTCTCGGAAAGCTTTCCAATGGTAAGTTGTGAGTCGCATAACTCCTTACGGATCAAAAGTTATGGGCACCGGAGTGACGGATACCTGGTCACATGCCCTATGCCCTCTGTTTGCGGGCCCAGCCCCTACTTGAAGTGAAGTTGTCTTTCCCATGGTGTAGTGTGATTCGGTAATAGAAATGTGATAGAATAGGATGTCGTCTTTTTCGCGGCTCACGACGTACGATCTGGGACTAAAAAATAGCGTAAAAAAAGAAAAGTGTCCTAAAACTTATGAAAATGTTCGATTTTGGGCTCCGAAAACAGGCACAGCCTAATAGGCTAGGTGCCCCCATCGTAGAGCTCTCAGAGAGCTTTCCAACAGTATGTTGTGCGCCACGTAACTTGTTAAGGATCAAAAGTTAAGGGCACCGGAGCAACGGATACCTAGCCACAAGCCCCACGCCCTCTCTTTGAAGGCCTAGCCTCTACGTGAAGTGAAGTTGTCTTGCTTAAGGTGCCGTGGTGGGATTCGGCAATAGAAATGTGATAGATTAGGTTGTTGTCCTTTTCGCGGCTCACGACGTACAATACGGGACGAAAAAATAGCGCAAAAGAAGAAAAGTGTCCCGAAACTAATGAAAACGTTTGATTTTAGGCTCCGAAATAGGCGTAGCCGAGCAAGCTTAGTGTCCCCGTTGTAGAGCTCTCGGAGAGCTTTCCAACGGTATGCTATTCACTGCGTAACTCATTACGGATCAAAAGTTATGAGCACCGGAGCGACGGATACCTGGTCACATGCCCTATACCCTCGGTTTGAGGGCCCAGCCTCTACGTGAAGTGAAGTTGTCTTGTCCAAGGTGCCGTGTGATTCGGTAATAGAAATGTGATAGATTAGGTTGTCGACCTTTTCGTGGCTCACAACATACGATCCGGGACAGAAAAACTGCGCAAAAGAAGATAAATGGCCCAAAATTGATGAAAACGTTCAATTTTGGGCTCCAAAAATAGGCGCAGCCAGGCAGGCTTGGTGCCCCCGTCGTAGAACTCTCGGAAAGCTTTCCAATGGTATGTTGTGAGTCGCATAACTCCTTACGGATCAAAAGTTATGGGCACCGGAGCGACGGATACCTGGTCACATGCCCTATGCCCTCCATTTGCGGGCCCAACCCCTACTTGAAGTGAAGTTGTCTTTCCCAAGGTGCAGTGTGATTCGGTAATGGAAATGTGATAGAATAGGATGTCGTCTTTTTCGCGGCTCACGACGTACGATCTGGGACTAAAAAATAGCGTAAAAAAAGAAAAGTGTCCCAAAACTTATGAATATGTTCGATTTTGGGCTCCGAAAACAGGCACAGCCTAATAGTCTAGGTGCCCCCATCGTAGAGCTCTCAGAGAGCTTTCCAACAGTATGTTGTACGCCACGTAACTTGTTAAGGATCAAAAGTTAAGGGCACCGGAGCAACGGATACCTAGCCATAAGCCCCACGCCCTTTCTTTGAAGGCCTAGCCTCTACGTGAAGTGAAGTTGTCTTGCTTAAGGTGCCGTGGGATTCGTCAATAGAAATGTGATAGATTAGGTTGTTGTCCTTTTCGCGGCTCACGACGTACAATACGGGACGAAAAAATAGCGCAAAAGAAGAAAAGTGTCCCGAAACTAATGAAAACGTTTGATTTTAGGTTCCGAAATAGGCGTAGCCGAACAAGCTTAGTGTCCCCGTTGTAGAGCTCTCGGAGAGCTTTCCAACGGTATCCTATGCGCTGCGTAACTCCTTACGGATCAAAAGTTATGAGCACCGGAGCGACGGATACCTGGTCACAAGCCCCACACCCTCTGTTTGCGGTCCCAGCCTCTACGTAAAGTGAAGTTGTCTTGCCCAAGGTGCCGTGGGATTCGGTAATAGAAATCTAATGGATTAGGTTGTCGTCCTTTTCGCGGCTCACGACGTATGATCCGGGATGGAAAAACAGAACAAAAAAAGTAAAGTGTCCCAAAGCTAATGAAAACATTCGATTTTGGGATCCAAAAATAGGAGCAGCCCAGCAAGCTTGCTGCCCCAGTCGTAGAGCTCTCGGAGTGCTTTCCAACGGTATGCTATGCGCCGCGTAACTCCTTACGGATCAAAAGTTATGGGCACCGGAGCGACGGATACCTGGTCATCAGCCCCACACACTCTGTTTGCGGGCCCAGCCTCTACGTGAAGTGATATTGTCTTACCCAAGGTCTCGTGGGATTCGGTAATAAAAATGTGATGGATTAAGTTGTCGTCCTTTTCCGGCTCACGACGTACGATCCGGGACGGAAAAATAGCGCAAAAGAAGAAAAGTGTCCCAAAACTTATGAAAATGTTCGATTTTATGCTCAGAAAATAGGCGCAGCCGATCAGGCTAGGTGCCCTCGTCGTAGAGCTCTCAGAGAGCTTTCCAACGGTATACTGTGCGCTGCATAACTCCTTATGGATCAAAAGTTAAGGGCACCGGAGCAACGAATACCTCGTCACAAGCCCCACGCCTTCTGTTTGTGGGCCTAACCTCTATGTGAAGTGAAGTTGTCTTGCACAAGGTACCGTGGGATTCGGTAATAGAAATGTGATGGATTAGGTTGTCGTCCTTTTTGCGGCTCACGACGTATGATCCGGGACGAAAAAATAGCGCAAAAGAAGAAAAGTGTCCCAAAACTAATGAAAACATTCAATTTTGGGATCCGAAAATAGGCGCAGCCGAGCATACTTGGTGCCCCCGTCGTAGTGTTCTCGGAGAGCTTTCCAACGGTATGCTGTGCGCCGCGTAATGCCTTATGGAGCAAAAGTTATGGGCATCGGAGCGATGGATACCTGGTCACAAGCCCCATACCCTCGGTTTGACCGCCCAGCCTCTACATGAAGTGAAGTTGTCTTGCCCAAGGTGCGGTGGGATTCGGTTATAAAAATGTGATGGATTAGGTTATCGTCCTTTTCGTGGCTCACGACGTACGATCCGGGACTGAAAAACAGAGCAAAAGAAGAGAAGTGTCCCAAAACTGATGAAAATGTTCAATTTTGGGCTCCGAAAATAGGCACCGCCAAGCAAGCTTGCTGCCCCCGTCGTAGAGCTCTCGGAGAGCTTTCCAACAGTATGCTGTGTGCCACGAAACTCCTTACGAATCAAAAGTTATGAGCAACGGAGTGACGGATTCCTGGTCACAAGCCCCACGCCCTCTGTTTCCGTGCCCAGCCTCTACGTGAAGTGATGTTGTCTTGCCCAAGGTGCCATGGGATTCGGTAATAGAAATGTGATGGATTAGGTGGTCATCCTTTTCGCGGCTCACGACGTACGATCTGGGACGGAAAAACTATGCAAAAGAAGATAAGTGTCCCAAAACTGATGAAAACATTCAATTTTGGGCTCCGAAAACAGGCGCAGCCCAGTAAGCATGATGCCCCCGTCGTAGAGCTATTGGAGAGCTTTCCAACGGTGTGTTGTGCGCCGCGTAAATCCTTACGGATCAAAAGTTATGAGCACCGGAGCGACGGATACCTGTTCACAAGCACCACGCCCTCTGTTTGCGGGCCCACCCTCTACGTGAAGTGAAGTTGTCTTGCCCAAGGTGCGGTGGGATTAGATAATAAAAATGCGATGGATTAGGTTGTCGTCCTTTTCGCGGTTCACGATGTACGATCCGGGATTGAAAAACGGCGCAAAAGAAGAGAAGTGTCCCAAAATTGATTAAAATGTTTGATTTTAGGTTTCAAAAACAGGCGCAGCCGAGCAAACTTGCTGCCCCCGACGTAGAGCTCTCGGAGATCTTTCCAACGGTATGCTGTGCGCTACGCAACTCCTTACGGATCAAAAGTTATGGGCACCGGAGCGACGGATACTTGGTCACAAGCCCCACACCCTCTGTTTGCGTGCCTAGCCTCTACGTGAAGTGATGTTGTCTTGCCCAAGGTACCGTGGGATTCGGTAATAGAAATGTGATGGATTAGGTTGTCGTCCTTTTTGCGGCTCACGTCGTACGATCCGGGATGGAAAAACTGCGCAAAAGAAGATAAGTGTCTCGAAACTAATGAAAACATTTGGTTTTGGGTTCCAAAAACAGGCATAGCCAAGCAAGCTTGGTGCCCCCGTTGTAGAGCTCTCGGAGAACTTTCCAACGGTATGCTGTGCGCCGCGTAACTCTTTACGGATCAAAAGTTATGTGCACCAGAGTGACGGATACCTGGTCACAAGCCCCACACCCTCTGTTTGCGGGCCCAGCCTCTACGTGAAGTGAAGCTGTCTTGCCCAAGGTGCCATCGGATTCGGTAATAGAAATGTGATGGATTAGATTGTCGTCCTTTTCCTGGCTCACGACGTACGATCCAAGATGGAAAAACTGCACAAAAGAAGAAAAGTGTCCCAAAACTAATGAAAACATTCAATTTTGGGCTCCGAAAATAGGCATAGCTGAGCAAGTTTGGTGCCCCCGTCGTAGAGCTCTTAGAAAGCTTTTCAACAGTATGCTGTGCACCGCATAACTCCTTACGGATAAAAAGTTATAGGCACCGGAGCGACGGATACCTGGTCACAAGCCCCACGTCCTCGGTTTGCGGGCCCAGCCTCTACGTGAAGTGAAGTTGTGAGTCTCGACCTTGATTTGCATGCGATACCTCATTTCGTGTGCCCTAACCTAGATTTGCATACCTTGACCTAGGTTTAAGAGTTGTGTTTCATTTTGTGTGCCTTGCATTGAATTACGTGCATTCATTTAGGGCTGCGTGCATTTACTTGAAAAATGTGCATTCATCTCGTAGTGCGTGCCCTAAACCTAGGAAAGCGTGCCCTCACGCTAATCAAGGAAGCATCTTATACGAAGCACTAGATCATTAATTAATCCTACAAACTCCACTAACTAATATTAAAATGCTAGTTCAACTCACTAGAAGACGAAATTTCACCAAAAGCTAAACATTCTTATTCTTTATTCTTTATTCTTTTGCACATCCCAAGCACACAATAAAATAAGTTCAAACAAGACAAAAAATTCAGATTTGATCAAAGCCTTGGCCGACCATGTGAAGGGTTTTATGCATGCTTTGCAATTTCAAATCAAACTTAGACAAGTTATGACACAATGCAAAAAAAAAAAAATGAAACCAAAGCATTATTTTATCCTCCTCCATGCTTCACCTTTTCGATCCATTCAATGGCCATGCTAGACAATTCAAAATATGCTCTTGAAGACACAAAAATCAGATTGTAGAAGCCCAAAGCCAACCAAATGCTCAAGCTTTTCATTTCTTTCTCACATTATCTCTTTCTCTCATTCACACTCTCTCTCTCTCGGCCTTGGCTGCAACCTTAGACTCCATAGCTTAAGCTCATCATCCTAAGGTTTTTCAAGACATTCAAGACACTAAGGAACTCGACCAAGCAAGCTAGAAGCAAAAAGACATACATGCAAGCTCATAGAACCTTCATTTCGGCTTAGGTATGTTTGATAGCTTCTATTTCATTTCCTTTTTGTTCTAACCACATGCACATACTAAGGACATGGTAACTTAGCTAGGAATTAAGGAAATCATGCAATATCCCTCGGCCAAACAAGGAGAGAAGACCATTTGTGCATCTCCAAGAGTTTTGAGCATCATTTGTTGTCAATAGGCTAAGGTGATATAAGTGTGTACATGAGCTTTTGTAACCATGCATGGCAAGATATTTGGCTAGAATTTGAAGATAGGTGAAATCGCGTAAATGGCAGTTTTCTGACTTGTTGGAGCGAAGTGAATTTGACCTAGTAAATGATGTTGAAAATGCGTGAAAATTGGTAGGTGACTAGTTTTTCCAGTTCTGCGCATTTTTTGTAGAAATAGACAAAGGCCAATTTTGAATCTAATGTCTCCAAAATGGCAAACCATCAAAAGGTATCCAAATCTGGAAAATCTGGGAAAATGGAGCAGGTTTTTGGCAGTTCACTGTCCTTGTAGAACGAATCAGTTTTGACTTAGAAAATGATATCTAAAATGCATGAAATTTGGTAGGTTGCTAGAATTTTCAGTTCTGGACATTTTTATCAGAAATAGACTAAGGCTTGAGTTTAATTACGTGACAACTTGTGGCTTAATCGCACGGGTAAGCATGACTTGAAACCCTAGTGACTATAAAAACGCGCTAAGTGTTGATCCAATGGTTATCGTGTCACGCCCCAACCCGGCCTATAAAGGTTAGACTAGGGTATGATCTAACATTCAAGTCACGTCTCGTACTTAACCGCTCATAAAGATTTAACACTTAACGTTTTGGCCTAAACTCCAAAATTTTCTGGAAAACCGGCAGCATAACGGTTGTAATTGGGCTCTTTGGTTTGGCCTAATTCTCTAAACGCCTCAAAATTTTCCAATCTCAATTTCATTTTCAACTAAGATTTCTATTTAACATCAATTGAAATGCCTATTGGTTATCTCGATGTCTCGTTTGATTTATAACCTAGCATGATACAATGTCTCGTTTGTTTGTTTATCCTCGTTACAAAAGTACATGTTGATCTTTGCTTAATAGCATGTACCCGTTTAAGATTCAAGAAGTTCATTTACTTAGTCCTTAACTAATACGTCATAACCTATGATAGATACTAGCGGTAATAATAGCAAAAACGATCATAGTAGTTTCTAGCGTCAGTCTACTTAATATCAGTACAAACCAAAATTAGACCCCAAATTACAACGGGGGTCTTTTACATTACAAATAGCAAGCAACAGAAAGAAATAGTCTTCAGGTAGCATAGAGTTCACAAGTAGCCACAATCACGCAAAGCACACAAGACAGGCAATCACTCCAAGGATTCATCGTTAGGCACACCGTCCTCGGGTACCTGTTTTGGATCTTCTTCACCTGAGATGATAAAAGATGGTGAGTCCTTATGAACTCAGCGAGGGGGAGCGAGAAATAGGTTTTGAAACTCATTTTCCGGTTCAACTTATGAAATCCTTTTGCAAGCATGAATATAACAATAATATAAGTACAGGAACAGAAATACCAGTCTTTCCTCCCCGAGGTTCTCTAGGAACCAAGCGAGAGTACTTGTACACACAGTAAAAAGGATACAGTGAGCTTTTGCTCTCAGATCAGTTCCAGAATCAGTTGTTGTGGCCGACTTCAAATCATTCCCCAAACACGCCAGGTGGGTGTACTCCGGATGTACCCCAAAATCCTACGACCCAACTCTCCGAGGAAGTCTAGCCCGCAAGCAAGAGAAGGAATGGGACCATAGTAGTCACGGGTGCACCAGCAAGCCCGATGCCGCCCGGTGTGCGTGATCGCTACCATACCAACAGGAAAGGTTGCAACCTTGTATGCAGTGCACATTTATGACATTAACATATCACGTTAGGAGGACAACAAAGAAGGTTGCCTCCGGACAGTCATAAGATTGCACATTGACAAGTAAACAGGCAGGGCACGATAAGACAAGTAATTTCACTTGAAAGGCATATAGAGTTATATGAACATTAAACAGGAAGCCATGTAACACATGTAAATCAAGCCATATAACTCATTTCGAAGTCAAAATTTGATGTGGTGGTCGGCCAAGGCTATTAAAATTCTGAATTTTGTCATCTTTTGAGTGTTATTTAGTTGTGTGTGGAAAGTGCAAAAAGAACAAAGAATAAAGAAAAAGGAATGTCTAGTGTTTAGTGAATTTTTGTCTTCTAGTGAGTTGAATTAGGATTATAATATTGATAGTGAATTTTGTAGGATTGTTTAATAGTTTAGTGCTTTGTGTAAGATGCTTCCTTGATTAGCGTGAGGGCACGTTTTCCTAGGTCTAGGGCACGTACTACGAGGTAGGGCATGAATTACAAGACAAACGCACATTTTTCAAGTAAATGCACGCAACCCTAAATGAATGCACGTAATTCAATGCAAGGCACACAAAACGAAACACGATTCTTAAACCTAGGTCAAGGCACGCAAATCTAGATTAGGGCACACGAAATGAGGTATCGCACGCAAATCGAGGTCAGGCCTCACATCCTCCCCTCCTTAAAAGAATTTTGTCCCGAAATTCAATATTACCTTGAAATAAAGCAGGATATTGCTGCTCCATCTGGTCTCGCCTTTCCCACATTGCTTCTTCAACTCCGTGATGATCCCACATCACTTTCACCATTGGTATAGTTTTGTTGCGCAACTCCCGATCTTGCTGGTCTAGGATCTGAATGGGCTTCTCCTCGTAAGACAAGTTCTCTCGAAGCTGTAACGGCTCTAGCTCCAAGATATGCGACGGATCAGGATGATACTTCCGCAGCATCGAAACATGAAAGACGTCGTGAATATTGGAGAGGTTTTGGGGTAGTACTAGGCGATACGCCAACTTGCCAACTTTCTCAGTTATCTCAAATGGCCCTACAAATCTCGGGCTCAACTTTCCACCCTTGCCATGTTTAATCAGTCCCCTCAGGGGTGATATCTTCAAGAACACCTTATCGCCAACCTCGAACTCGAGACTCTGTCTCCGTCGGTCTGCATAACTCTTCTGCCTGCTCTGGGCGGTAAGCATCCGTTTTCGGATGAGGTGGATATTATCAACAGTCTTCATAAGTTCAGGTAAAAGGGTCGGGTCAAAAGTCTTCGTCTTACCTACTTCATCCCAGTAAATTGGGGATCGACACTTACATCCATATAGCGCCTCAAATGGGGCCATCCCGATAGTGGCCTGATAACTATTATTATAAGCGAACTCCACTAGAGATAGGTATTTCTCCCAACCTTTTCCGAAATCTTAAACACATGCCCTCAGCATATCCTCTAGAATCTAAATAGTTCTCTCCGATTGTCCATCAATCTGAGGGTGATAAGCCGTGCTGAAACTCAACTTCGTTCCCAAAGCTTCTTGCAATCTCTTCCAAAACCGGAAAGTAAAACGAGGATCCCTATCCGATACAATACTCACAGGCATCCTGTGCAATCTTACAATCTCCGCTACATACATATCTCCTAATTTCTCAGGACTATCCTCCTTGTTCATCGGTAAAAAGTGTGCCGACATAGTCAATCTATCCACTATGACCCAAACGGCGTCATGACCCTTTTGTGATCTAGGTAGGTCCATAACAAAGTCCATAGTTATATGTTCCTATTTCCATTGAGGAATCTCCAACGGCTGAAGTAAACCTGCGGGTCGTTGATGTTCCGCTTTGACTCTCTGGCAAGTCAAACACCGTGCCACAAACTCCGCAATTTCTCTTTTCATGTTATTCCACCAATAGTGTTGCTTCAAATCTCGGCACATCTTTGTTCCGCCGGGGTGAATAGTATATCTTGAATTATGGGCTTCCTCAATAATCTTCTTTTTCAGCTCTAGTTCATTAGGAACACAAATCCTGTTCCTAAACCTCCAAACACCATCATCATGAAACTTGAAATCTGTGTTGCCTTCTTTAATCTTCTAAAATTGTTGGTCCTTCTGTTGAGCCTCTCGTAACTCAAGCAACAAAGTCGATTGAACTTGTGTAGTGGCAAAAAGTAACCCTTTCTGAGTCAATTGTGGCTTCCACAAAAATGCTTCCTCCAACAACTCCTGTACCTTGACTTCAAGTTTTGCCATGCTTGCTTTCCTACTTAAGGCATCTGCAACTACATTTGCTTTACTGGGCACATAATTGATTGTACAGTTATAATCATCCAAAAGCTCCATCCACCGCCTTTGCCTCATATTCAACTCCTTTTGAGGGAACAAGTATCTCAAGCTCTTATGATCAGTAAATACCTCAAACTTGCTACCCCACAGATAATGCCTCCATTTCTTGAGTGCAAACACAATAGCCGCTAACTCCAAATCATGCGTCGGGTAATTCAACTCATACGGGTTTGGTTTCCTAGAAGCATATGCAATCACCCTTCCATTTTGCATCAACACACAACCCAATCCTTCTTTCGAGGCATCGCTATAGATTACAAAACCTTGACTCCCTTCAGGCAATGCAAGAACTGGTGCGGTAGTCAATCTTTTCTTCAACTCTTGGAAGCTGTTCTCACACTTATCATCCCACACGAACTTCGTTTTCTTTTGAGTGAGCTTTGTAAGCGGTCCTGCAATCTTAGAGAAATCTTTCACGAATCTCCGATAATAGCCGGCTAGACCAAGAAAACTCCGAACCTCCGTAACATTTTTTGGCTTCTTCTAAGACATTACTGCTTCTATCTTTGCTGGATCCACCCCTATTCCCTCTTGGGATATGATATGCCCCAAAAACGCAATCTGTTGCAACCAAAATTCACACTTGCTAAACTTTGCATACAAGTGATGCTCTCGAAGTTTCTGCAGTACCAACCGCAGATGTTGCTCATGCTCCGCCTCAGATTTTGAGTATACCAAAATATCATCAATGAAGATCACCACAAATTGGTCCAAGTAGGGTTGAAACACCCTGTGCATCAAATCCATAAAAGCTGCAGGGGCATTAGTTAGTCCAAAAGGCATCACCACATATTTATAATGCCCATATCTCGTCCTGAAAGCCGTTTTAGGCACATCTTCCTTTTTGATCCGCAACTGATAATACCCTTGCCTCAAGTCGAGTTTCGAATACACTTTGGCTCCTTGCAGTTGATCAAATAGCTCGTCGATCCGTGGAAGTGGGTATTTATTCTTAACAGTCACTTGGTTCAATCCTCGGTAATCGATGCATAGCCTCAACGTTCTGTCTTTCTTCTTTACAAATAGAACTGGTGCACCCCACGGTGAAGAACTTGGTTGAACAAACCCCTTCTTCAACAATCCTTGTAATTGGTCTTTCAATTCTTGTAGCTCGGCCGGTGCCATATGATAGGGAGCTTTAGATATCGGCTGGGTGCCAGGCAGTAGCTTTATAACAAACTCGATTTCCCGATTTGGGGGTAAACTAGGTAATTCTTCTGGAAACACATCTGCATAGTCTTTGATCACTAGCATCTCTTCCAACTTAGCTTTGTCCGACGGCTTGTTGATAAGGTAAGCCAAGTATCCACTGCACCCTTTCCTCAAGGATTTCACTGCTTTCGTAGATGAAATGATGGAACTCCTGGTGAAATCTCTTCAACCCATAACCTCCAGTATTGGTTGCTCAGGTACCCGGAACGTTATAATCTTCGCCCGGCAATCTAGTTGGACATGATGTTTTGCCAGCCAGTCCATCCCTAAAATGACCTCATATTCTCGAAAAGGTAATACAATAAGATTGGCTGAGAATTCCTTATCCTTAATTTGGATTTTACATGCTTTACAAGCTGAGCTAGTTACAAGTTTAGAACCCATTGGAGTACCAACTTCTACTTCGTATGGCAAACATACAACTTTCAGTTTCATACGTTCCACACATAAGGGAGTAATAAATGAATGAGTAGCACTCGGATCAATTAACACCATAACAGGTTGATTCAGTATGAAGAATGTACCTTCAACAACAGCGGTCTCATCTGGAATCTCCTCGCACTCGATAGCATAGGCTCAAGCCTGGACTCTGGGAATTGGAGTCTTGCCTCTAGCAGCTGGTTTACCCTGATTCTGCCTTGCCTGCCGTTTAGGGCAATCCTTGATCTGATGCTGATCACTGCCACATCTCATACACCGTCCTGACTTCCTCCAACACTGGGCCTCGGTATGCCCCTTCCTGTCACAATAAGAACAGCTGACGGACTGAGTAGCAGGTGAACTACCTGTGGATCCGCGGGCGGAAGAGGCTGATGGCGCTTTCGTCGGGCCACGGTTATTCACTGGTCTGTTCTGGCTCGGGCCCTAATTACGACTCTGACTCTGGAATTTCTTCTGCTGACTTGGAGGCTGGTATGGTTTCTTGTTCGGCTAACTCGATCCGGCTTCATCTAGTTTCTTCTTCTCAACTTGAGAGGCAGCAGCAAAGAGAGCAGAATAGGTATCGAAGTCATGAGAAGCCAACTGGTCCTGAATCTCTGACCTTAATCCAGTAGTAAATTTCCACATCTTCGCCTCTGGAGTACTGACCATATATTGTGCATAACGGGACAGTCGGTCGAAATGAGCCTCGTACTGGGCCATCGTCATGTTACCCTGGGTCAAGTGCATGAACTGATACATATTTCTCCTTAAATGCCTTAACGAATTTACCCCACAAGCGAGGTGTCTGATCAGTCTCCCATAATGCCTCTACAGTATGCCACCAATGCTCAGCATCCCTGTGCAACAGAAATACAGCAAACTCTACCTTCTCTTCATCAGTATAATCAAGTGGCTTGAAAATCTTCTCGATCTCGGACAGCCAAGCCTTGGATTTCTCATCATCAGCTTCCCCATTGAATTTAGACGGGCAAAAGTCAAGGAACTCCCTCATTCTGCTATGTCTCCCATGGTTACCCTCATTCCTGTTGTTGATGTTGTTGTTGTTGTTGGCTTCACGTGCATCTTGCCACTCCATCACTCGTGATACACGATCCATGGCATTCGCCATCATATTAAACATAGCTATACCGGGATTAGTTTGATAGGCATCTCCGGTCTCATGGGTTCACCGCTCCTATTAGTAGTACGGGTACTAGGGCCAGCTATCTATAGGCACAGATTACGATGCAAAATTTATCGAAACATGACAATTAAGAATTTAATGCATAAGATATGCAACATAATATAGGTACGATTCTAGAAACATTTAAGGCATGTTAATCACTTAAACACATAAACATAGAAGGCATATTTATCACACAATAACACATAAACAAGTCATCCTAATTATCTTAGGGCTCTACCCACAGTCCGAGAGTTAACCCGACTTAAGAAATCTAAGCTCTGATACCATTCTTATATAAGGTGTCACGCCCCAACCCGGCCTATAAAGGTTAGACTAGGGTGTGATCTAACATTCAAGTCACGTCTCGTACTTAACTGTTCATGAAGATTTAACACTTAACGTTTTGGCCTAAACTCCAAATTTTTTCGGAAAACCGGTAGCATAACGGCTGTAATTGGGCTCTTTGGTTTGGCCTAATTCTCTAAGCGCCTCAAATTTTTCCAATCTCAATTTCATTTCCAACTAAGATTTCTATTTAACATCAATTGAAATGCCTATTGGTTATCTCGATGTCTCGTTTGATTTATAACCTAGCATGATACTATGTCTTATTTGTTTGTTTATCCTCGTTACAAAAGTACATGTTGATCTTTGCTTAATAGCATGTACCCGTTTAAGATTTGATAAGTTCATTTACTTAGTCCTTAACTAATACATCATAACCTATGATAGATACTAACGGTAACAATAGCAAAAATGATCATAGTAGTGTCTAGCGTCAGTTTACTTAATATCAGTACAAACCAAAATTAGACCCCAAATTACAACGGGGGTCTTTTAAATTACAAATAGCAGGCAACAGAAAGAAATAGTCTTCAGGTAGCATAGAGTTCACAAGTAGCCACAATCACGCAAAGCACACAAGACAGGCAATCACTCCAAGGATTCATCGTTAGGCACACCGTCCTCGGGTACCTGTTTTGGATCTTCTTCACCTGAGATGATAAAAGAGGGTGAGTCCTTATGAACTCAGCAAAGGGGAGTGAGAAATAGGTTTTGAAACTCATTTTCCGGTTCAACTTATGAAATCCTTTTGCAAGCATTAATATAACAATAATATAAGTACAGGAACAGAAATACCAGTCTTTCCTCCCCGAGGTTCTCTAAGAACCAAGCGAGAGTACTTGTACACACAGTAAAAAGGATACAGTGAGCTTTTGCTCTCAGATCAGTTCCAGAATCAGTTGTTGCGGCCGACTTCAAATCATTCCCCAAACACGCCAGGTGGGTGTACTCTGGATGTACCCCGAAATCCTACGACCCAGCTCTCTGAGGAAGTCTAGCCCCCAAGCGAGAGAGGGAATGGGACCATGGTAGTCACAGGTGCATCGACAAGCCTGATGCCGCCCGGTGTGCGTGATCACTACCATGACGACAGGAAATGTTGCAACCTTGTATGCAGTGCACATTTATGACATTAACATATCACGTTAGGAGGACAACAAAGTAGGTTGCCTCCGGACAGTCATAAGATTACACATTGACAAGTAAACAGGCAGGGCACGATAAGACAAGTAATTTTACTTGAAAGGCATATAGAGTTATATGAACATTAAACGGGCAGCCATGTAGCACATGTAAATCAAGCCATATAACTCATTTCGAAGTCCACGTAATCAAGTGATAGGATTATTCAACATGCAACAACATCTACGTGGGTTCGGATGCAAGAAAAGCCTATTTGTCAACATGCAATGATCAAAATTACATTTAAAGTTATAAGGGCAACTACGGGCAGCCTACCAAGCGTATAATTCCACACAATATCCAAATGATCAATACTTAGCAAGCCTATCTAGTCATTAGGGTTTCCATTTTGTGCATATCCGTGCAATTTGAGCCCCAAACCAATTCAAAATCAATCTCAAGCCATGCATCATTTAATCCAACATCCTCAAATATTCAAAACAGTCCACACAACATCCCAAAGCTACAATCCCAAGCATTTAATTCAACAAGAGAAGTCACAACAATTTTCTAAGCATAACACTAAGTGAAACCCTTACTGCAATAGGCTGTTTTCTCACAATCATTAAGATAAGCAAACAATCTCCAATTCCAGTGAATAAGATGTCAAATTAAATCTTAAGAAGTGAACTAAAATCAGAAACAAACCTTACATCATTTGGAGTTCGAGATCATTAGTTACAGCCGAAACAGTGGGATAGCACAAAACTGTCCAGATTTGCACACATTTCGATAATTGACGTTTTTGAGGTCCTTAGGGTCAGATTTACCTTAGTCCATTTCTGACAAAAATGTCCAGAACTGAAAAATCAAGAAGAACACCAAATGTCATGCATTTTTGACATCATTTACAAAGTCAAATCTGGTTCGTTCTACAAGGTCAGTGCATCTGTCAAAACCTGCTTCATTTTTCCAGATTTCCAGATTTGGACACATTTTAAAGATTTGCCATTTTGTGGACCTTAGAGTCGAAATTAGCTTTGGCCTATTTCTTTGAAAAGTGTTCAAAACTAGAAAAACTAGTCACCTATAAATTTTCATGCATTTTCAACATCATTTTCCTAGCAAAACTTACCTCGAAACAAACTAGTCAGAGAGTTGTCAACAATCCGACTTCACCTATCATCACTTTCAAGCCAAGATCTTGCCATGCATGGTTGCAAAAGCTTATGAACGAACATATAACTCAAGTACAGAAGCAAAGACATACTTTTATGAGCATGCATGTGGATTTTTGAAGGATTTTCAAAAGGTTTTAGCCCTCACCTTAGCAATCAACCAAGAGGATGCACAAAACTTGTTGAAGCAAACTTTTCTTCTTCTCCTTTGCCTAGCCGAGGTTCCAACTAGATTTTCTCTATTTTTCCTAGCTTAGTGACCAAGCTCTTAGTACATGCATGAGGTTAGAACAAGAAGAAAAGAAATGGAAGCTTAAAAACTCACCTAGGGTCAAAATGAAGGCTTCAAAGGGCGTGCATGTGTGATTTTCGTATCCTAGCTTGTTTGCTTGAGTTTCTTTGATGGTTGCTTGTCTTGAGGCACCATGAGTTGATGAAGATGAGCAAAGGATGGTGAGAACTCAGCCAAGGCTGAGAGAGAGAGAGAAAATGAGAGGGAGAGAGAGAAGTTGAGAGGAAATGAAGAAATGACAAG
The DNA here is from genome assembly GCA_037974665.1 of Ehretia macrophylla. Lineage (NCBI taxonomy): Eukaryota > Viridiplantae > Streptophyta > Magnoliopsida > Boraginales > Ehretiaceae > Ehretia > Ehretia macrophylla. The sequence continues at coordinate 50,786,417 of CM075770.1, forward strand.
GAATGACAAGCTTTCTCATTTCTTCATGCATATGGTCAGCCTTGGGCGATTAAAAATCTGATTTTTGTGTCTTCAATGTGTGATTTTAAAATGTTTAGCATGGGCAAAGGTGGTTTGGTCGAGCAAGGTAGAAATTTGAGGTGGTTTTGAGCATTTTTTTATGCATTGATAAGTGTTTTTGTCATAACTTGTCTAGAAATGAATTGAATTGAGCAAGCATGTATAAAATTTGATGTGGTGGTCGGCCAAGGCTATTAAAATTCTGAATTTTGTCATCTTTTGAGTGTTATTTAGTTGTGTTTGGAAAGTGCAAAAAGAACAAAGAATAAAGAATAAGGAATGTCTAGTGTTTAGTGAATTTTTGTCTTCTTGTGAGTTGAATTAGGATTATAATATTGATAGTGGATTTTGTAGGATTGTTTAATAATCTAGTGCTTTGTGTAAGATGCTTCCTTGATTATCGTGAGGGCACGTTTTCCTATGTCTAGGGCACGCACTACGAGGTAGGGCACGAACTACGAGACAAATGCATATTTTTTAAGTAAATGCACGCAATCCTAAATGAATGCACGTAATTCAATGCAAGGCACACAAAACGAACACAATTCTTAAACCTAGGTCAAGGCACGCAAATCTAGATTATGGCACACGAAATGAGGTATCGCATGCAAATCGGGGTCGGACCTCACATATCGTGTCAAATTATATAATTAGTGGGCTGCCCGTAGTTGTCCTTATAGCCCTAAATGTGATTCCGATGATTACATGTTGACAAGTAGACCTTTCTTGTACCCGGTCCCACGTAGATGTCATTGCATGTTGTATGACCTTATTATTTGATTGCGTGAACCCCAAAATGAGTTATATGACTTAATTCACATGTGTTACATGGTTGTTCGTTTAATATTCATGTAACTCCATGTGCCTTACAAGTGAAATTACCTGTCATAGCATGCCTTGTATGTGTACTTGTCAACGTGTGATCTTATAACTGCTCGGAGGCAACCTACTTTGTTGTCCTCCTAATGTGATATGTTGAATGTTATAAATGCGCATTGCATACAAGGTTGCAACCTTTCGTTATGGCATGGTAGCGTTTTACGCACGCCGGGCGGCATCGGGCTTGCCGATGCTACCGTGACTACCATGGTCCAATTCCCTCTCTCGCTTGGCATTCCATCCTCGGAGAGTTGGGTCGTAGGTTTTTGGGGTACATCCGGAGTATACCCAAATGGGAGCGATAAGTGGATTATTGAAGTCGGCCGCAACAATCGTATCGAAATCGATTTTGAGAGCAAATGGTCACCGTATCCTTGAAATGATTGGTAATTGTATCTGTTGCTCAATTTGATTCTTATACTTTGCGTACCTTATTACTTGTAATACGTGGCATGTTTTCAAAAAAGGGATTTTTCATGAGTTAACCGGAAAAAGAGTTTCAAAAATTATTTCTCGTTCCCCCTCGCTGAGTTCATAAGGACTCACCCTCTTTTATCATCTTAGGTGAAGAAGACCAGGAACAGGTACCCGAGGATAATGTGCCTATTGATAACTCCTTGGAATGATTGCTTGCCCTACGTGCCTTACTTGACTATGGCCATTTTGTGAACGATATGTTGCTTGAAGACTATTTCTTATGTTGCTTGTTGTTGTATTGTAAATGACCCCCGTTGTAATTTGGGGTCTAATTTTGGGTTGTACTGATCATAACTAGATACACACTCTTCTGGTCATTTTGCCATCGCTACCTTGGTTTAGTATCTATCATAGACTTATGAAGTACTAGATAAGAGTTAAGTAAAATGAATTTATCCAATCTTAAGCAGGTACTCATTGTTAAGCTAAGATCAACAGGTACTGGTGTAACTGGATTGACAAATAAACGAGATATAGTATCATGCTAGGTTATTAGTCAAACGAGGCTTAGAGATAACTAGTAGGCACCCCGATTGGTGATAAATAGTAATCTTAGTTGGAAATGAATATGAGATTGAAAGTTTTGAGGCGTTTAGAGAATTAGGTCAAACTAAATAGCCCAATTGCAACCGTTATGCTGCCGGTTTTTCAGAGAATTTGTGGAGTTTAGGCTAAACGTTAAGTGTTAAACTTTCATGAACGATTAAGTACGTGAAATGACTTGAATGTTTAGATCACTCCCTAGTCTAACCTCTATAGGTCGGGTTGGGGCATGACAGAAGTTGTCTTGGCCAAGGTGCTATGGGATTCGATAATAGAAATGTGATAGATTAGGTTGTTGTCCTTTTTGCGGCTCACGATGTATGATCCGGGACAGAAAAATAGCGCAAAAGAAGAAAAGTGTAGCGATACTTATGAAAACGTTTGATTTTCGGCCCCGAAAACAGGCGCAGCTGAGCAAGTTTGATGCCCCCGTTGTAGAGCTCTCGGAGTGCTTTCTAACGGTATGTTGTGCACCACGTAACTCCTTACGGATCAAAAGTTCTGGGCACCGGAGAGACGGATACCTAGTCACCAGCCCCACACCCTCTGTTTGCGGGCCCAGCCTCTACGTGAAGTGAAGTTGTCTTAACCAAGGTGCCGTGGGATTCGGTAATAAAAATGTGATGGATTGGGTTGTCGTCCTTTTTGCGACTCACGACGAACGATCCGGGACGAAAAAATAGCGCAAAAGAAGAAAAGTGTCCCAAAACTTATGAAATTGTTCGCTTTTGTGCTCAGAAAACAGTTGCAGCCAAGCAGGCTAGGTGCCCTCGTTGTAGATCTCCCAGAGAGCTTTCCAAGGGTATGTTGTGAACTGCGTAACTCTTTATGGATCAAAACTTAAGGGCACCGGAGCAACGGATACTTGGTCACAAGCCCCACGCCTTCTGTTTGCGGGCCTAGCCTCTACGTGAAGTGAAGTTGTCTTGCACAAGGTGTCGTGGGATTCGGTAATACAAATGTGATGGATTAGGTTGTCGTCCTTTTCGCGGCTCACGACGTACGATACGGAACGGAAAAACAGAGCAAAAGAAGAAAAGTATCCCGAAACTGATGAAAATGTTCAATTTTGGGCTCCAAAAACAGGCGCAGCCGAGCAAGCTTGGTGCCCCCGTTGTAGTGTTCTCGGAGAGCTTTCCAACGGTATACTGTGCGTCGCGTAACTCCTTACGGATCAAAAGTTATGGGCACCAGAGAAACGGATACCAGGTCACATGCCCCATGCCCTCGGTTTGAGGGCCCAACCTCTACGTGAAGTAAAGTTGTCTTGCCCAAGGTGCGGTGGGATTCGGTAATAAAAATGTGATGGATTAGGTTGTCGTCCTTTTTGCGGCTCAGGACGTACGATCTGGGACTAAAAAACAGCGCAAAAGAATATAAGTGTCCCGAAACTGATGAAAACGTTCAATTTTGGGCTCCGAAAATAGGCACAGCCTAGCAAGCTTGCTGCCCCAGTTGTAGAGCTCTCGGAGAGCTTTCCAACAGTATACTGTGCGCCGCTCCTTACGGATCAAAAGTTATGGGCACCGAAGCGACGGATACTTGGTCACAAGCCCTACGCCCTCTGTTTCCGTGCCCAGCCTTTACGTGAAGTGAAATTGTCTTGCCCAAGGTGCCATGGGATTTGTTAATAGAAATGTGATGGATTAGGTTGTCGTCCTTTTCGCGGCTCACGACGTACGATCCGAGACGGAAAAACTGCGCAAAAGAAGAAAAGTGTCCCGAAACTAGTGAAAATGTTCAATTTTGGTCTCCGAAAATAGGCGCAGCCGAGCAAGCTTGGTGCCCCCATCGTAGAGCTCTCGGAGAGCTTTCTAACGGTATGCTGTGCACCCCGAAACTCCTTACAGATCAAAAGTTATGAGCACCAGAGCGATGGATACCTGGTCACAAGCCCCACGCCCTCTGTTTGCGGGCCCAGCCTCTATGTAAAGTGAAGTTGTCTTGCCCAAGGTGCCGTGGGATTCGGTAATAGAAATGTGATGGTTTAGGTTGTCGTCTTTTTCGCGGCTCACGACATACGATCCGGGACGGAAAACAGCGCCAAAGTAGAAAAGTGTTCCGAAACTAATGAAAACAGTCAATTTTGGGCTCCGAAAATAGGCGCAGCCGAGCAGGCTTGGTGCCCCCGTCGTAGAGCTCTCAGAGAGCTTTTCAACGGTATGCTGTGCACCGCATAACTCCTTACGGATCAAAAGTTATAGGCATCGGAGCTACGGATACCTGGTCACAAGCCCCACGCCCTTGGTTTGCGGGCCCAGCCTCTGCGTGAAGTGAAGTTGTCTTGCCCAAGGTGCCGTGGGATTCGATAATAGAAAATTTCGTAGATTAAGTTGTAGTCCTTTTCGCTGCTCACGACGTATGTTCCGGGACGAAAAAACAGCGCAAAAGAAGAAAAATGTGTAGCGAAACTTATGAAAACATTCGATGTTGGGCTCCGAAAACTGGCGCAGCCGAGCAAGCTTGCTGCCCCCGTCATAGAGCTCTCAAAGTGCTTTCTAACGGTATGCTGTACGCCGCGTAACTCCTTACAGATAAAAAGTTTTGGGCACCAGAGCAACGGATACCTGGTCACTAGCCCCATACCCTCTGTTTGCTGGCCCAACCTCAACATGAAGTGAAGTTGTCTTGCCCAAGGTGCCGTGGGATTCGGTAATAGAAATGTGATGGATTAGGTTGTCGTCCTTTTCGCTGCACATGACGCACGATCCGGGACGAAAAAATAGTACAAAAGAAGAAAAGTGTCCCAAAACTTATGAAATTGTTCAATTTTAGACTTAGAATACAGGCGCAGCCGAGCAGGATAGGTGCCCTTGTTTTAGAGCTCTAAGAGAGCTTTCCAACGGTATGCTGTGCGCCGCGTAACTCCTTACGGATCAAAAGTTAAGGGCACCGGAGCAACGGATACATAGTCACAAGCCCCACGCCTTCTGTCTGCGGGTCTAGTCTCTACGTGAAGTGAAGTTGTCTTGCACAAGGTATCGTGGGATTCGGTAATAGAAATGTGATGGATTATGTTGTCGTCCTTTTCGCGGCTCACTACGTGCGATACGGGACGGAAAAATAGCGCAAAAGAAGAAAAGCGTCCAAAAATTGATGAAAATGTTCAATTTTGGGCTCCGAATATAGGCGTAGTAGAGCATGCTTGGTACCCCCGTCGTAGTGCTCTCGGAGAGCTTTCCAACAGTATGTTGTGCACCGCTTAACTCCTTATGGATCAAAAGTTATGGGCACCGGAGTGACGGATACCTGGTCACAAGCCCCACGCCCTCGGTTTGAGGGCCCAGCCTCTACATGAAGTAAAGTTGTCTTGCCCAAGGTGCCGTGGGATTCGATAATAAAAATGTGATGGATTAGGTTTTCATCATTTTTGCAGCTCACGACGTACGATCCGAGACTAAAAAACAGCGCAAAAGAAGAGAAGTGTCCCAAAACTGATGAAAAACTTTGATTTTGGGATCCAAAAATAGGCGCAGCCGAACAAGCTTGATGCCCCAATCGTAGAGCTCTCGAAGTGCTTTCCAACGGTATGTTGTATGTCGCGTAATTCCTTACGGATCAAAAGTTATGGGCATTGGAGCGACGCATACCTGGTCACAAGCCCCACGCCCTCGGTTTGAGGGCCTAGCCTCTACGTGACATGAAGTTGTCTTGCCCAAGGTACGGTGGGATTCGGTAATAAAAATGTGATAGATTAGGTTGTTGTCCTTTTCGCGGCTCATGACATACGATCTGGGACTGAAAAACAGCGCAAAAGAAGAGAAGTGTCCCAAAACTGATGAAAACGTTCGTTTTTGGGCTCCAAAAATAGGTACAGCCAAGCAAACTTGCTGCCCCCGTCGTAGAGCTCTCGGAGAGCTTTCCAACGGTATGCTGGGCACCGCGTAACTCCTTACGGATCAAAAGTTATGGGCACCGGAGCGATGGATACCTGGTCACAAGCTCCTTGCCCTCTGTTTGCGGGCCTAGCATCTACGTGAAGTGAAGTTATCTTGTCCAAGGTGTTGTGGGATTCGGTAATAGAAATGTGATAGATTAGGTTGTCGTCCTTTTTGCGGCTCAAGACGTACGATCCTAGACGGAAAAACTGCGCAAAAAATGAAAAGTGTCCTGAAACTGATGAGAACGTTCAATTTTGGGCTCCGAAAATAGGCGCAACCAAGCTTGCTTGGTGCCCCCGTTGTAGAGCTCTCGGACAGCTTTCCAACGGTATGTTATGCGCCGCGTAACTCCTTACAGATCAAAAGTTATGTGCACAAGAGCGACCAATACCTGGTCACAAGCCCCACGCCCTCTATTTGCGGGCCTAGCCTCTACGTGAAGTGAAGTTGTCTTGCACAAGGTACTGTGGGATTTAGTAATAGAAATGTGATGGATTAGGTTGTCGTCCATTTCGCTACTCACGACGTAAGATCCAGGACGGAAAAACAGCGCCAAAGAAGAAAAGTGTCCCGAAACTAATGAAAACATTCGATTATGGGCTCCGAAAATAGGCGCAGCCAAGCATGCTTGGTGCCCCAGTCGCAGAGCTCTCAAAGAACTTTTCAACGATATGCTGTGCGCCGTGTAACTCCTTACGGATCAAAAGTTATAGGTACCGAAGCGACGGATACCTGGTCACAAGCCCCACGCCCTCGGTTTGCAGTCCCAGCCTCTACTTGAAGTGAAGTTGTCTTGCCCAAGGTGCCATGGGATTCGATAATAGAAATGTGATAGATTATGTTGTCATCCTTTTTGCGGCTCACAACGTATGATCCGTGACAGAAAAACAGCGCAAAACAAGAAAAGTGTAGCGAAACTTATGAAAACATTCGATGTTGGGCTCTGAAAAGAGGCGCAGCTGATCAGGCTTGCTGCCCCTGTCGTAGAGCTCTCGGAGTGCTTTCCAACGGTATGTTGTGCGCTGCTTAACTCCCTACGAATCAAAAGTTAAGGGCACCGGAGCAATGGATACCTAGTCACAAGCCCCACGCCTTCTGTTTGCAGGCCTAGCCTCTACGTGAAGTGAAGTTGTCTTGCGCAAGGTGCCGTGGGATTCGGTAATAAAAATGTGATGGATTAGGTTGTCGTCCTTTTCGCGGCTCACAACGTATGATACGGGACGGAAAAATAGCGCAAAATGTTCAATTTTGGGCTCCGAAAATAGGCGCAGCCGAGCATGCTTGGTGCCCCCGTCGTAGTGCTCTCGGAGAGCTTTCCAACGGTATGCTGTGCGCCGCGTAACTTTTTACGGATCAAAAGTTATGGGCACTAGAGCGACGGATACCTGGTCACAAGCCCCACGCCCTCGGTTTGAGGGCCCAGCCTCTACGTGAAGGGAAATTGTCTTGCCGAAGGTGTCACGCCCCAACCCGGCCTATAAAGGTTAGACTAGGGTGTGATCTAAACATTCAAGTCACGTCTTGTACTTAACCGTTCATGAAGATTTAACACTTAACGTTTTGGCTTAAACTCTAAAATTTTTCAGAAAACCGGCAGCATAACGGCTGTAATTGGGCTCTTTGGTTTGATCTAATTCTCTAAACGCCTCAAAATTTACCATCTCAAATTCATTTTCAACTAAGATTACTATTTATCATCAATTGAAATGCCTACTGGTTGTCTTGATGTCTCATTTAATTAATAACCTAGCATGATACTATGTCTCGTTCATTTGTTAATCCTCGTTACAAAAGTACTTGTTGATCTTAGCTTAATAGCGAGTACCTGCTTAAGATTTGGTTGGTTCATTTTACTTAGCCCTTACCTAATGCTTCATAATCCTATTATAGGTACTAGCAGTAATAATAGCAAAATGACCATAGTAGCGTCTAGTGTCTGTCTAGTTAACATCAGTACAAACCAAAATTAGATCCCAAATTACAACGAGGGTCTTTTACATTACACATCAAGCAACATAAAAAAGAAATAGTCTTCAAGTAGCATAGTTCACAAATAGCCATAATCACACAAGGCACATAGGATAGGCAATCACTCCAAGGAATCATCATTAGGCACATCGTCCTCCGGTACCTGTTCTTGATCTTCTTCACCTGAGATGATAAAAGAGGGTGAGTCTTTATGAACTCAGCGAGGGGGAATGAGAAATAGGTTTTGAAACTCATTTTCTGGTTCAACTTATGAAAATCCTTTTGCAAGCATGAATATAATACAATTAAGTACATAACAATAATATAAGGTAAAGGAACACAATTACCAGTCTTTCCTCCCCGAGGTTCTCCAGGAACCAAGCGAGAGTACTTATACATATAGAAAAAGGATACGGTGAGCTTTTGCTCTCAGTGGTTGCGGCCGACTTCAAATCATCCCCTTAACACGCCAAGTGGGTGTACTCCGGATGTACCCCGAAATCCTACGACCTAACTCTCCGTGGAAGTCTAGCCCCCAAGCGAGAGAGGGAATTGGACAGTGGTAGTCACGGGTGCACCGGCAAGCCCGATGCCGCCCGGTGTGCGTGATCACTACCATGCCAGACTGAAAGGTTGCAACCTTGTATGCAATGCACATTTATGCCATTTAATATATCACATTAGGAGGACAACAAAGTAGGTTGCCTCCAGACAGTCATAAGATTGCACATTGACAAGTAAACAAGCGAGGCACGAATAGACAAGTAATTTCACTTGAAAGCATATGGAGTTATATGAACATTAAACGGGCAGCCATGTAACGTACGTAAATCAAGTCATATAACTTGTTTCAATGTCCACGTAATCAAATAATAAGGTTATTCAACATGAAACAACAATCTACATGCTTCGGATGCAAGAAGGGCCTATTTGTCTACACGCAACGAATCAATATCACATTTAGGGCTATAAGGCAACTACGGGCAGCCTACTAACATATAATTACACTCAATGTTCAAAGGATCAACACTTAGCAAGTTCGCCTAGTCACTAGGGTTTCCATTTCGTGCTTACCTGTGCAATTAAGCCCCAAGTCAACTCAAAATCAATCTCAAGCCAAGCATCAATTAATCAAAACATCCCCAAGTACTCAAAACAGTCCACCCAACATCCCAACGCCACAATTCAAAGCAATTAATACCACAAGAGAAGTTACAACAAATTTCTAAGCATATAACTAAGTGAAACTCTCACTGCAATAGGATGTTTTCTCACAATCATTGAGTCAAGCAAACAATCTCAAATTCCATTAAATAAGATTTCAAATTAAAGCTTAAGAAGTGAACTAAAATCAGAAACAAACCTTGCATCATTTGGAGTTCGAGATCAATAGTTATGGCCAAAACAGTGGGATTGCACAAAACTGTCCAGATTTGCACACATTTCAATAATTGACGTTTTTGAGGTCCTTAGGGTCTGATTTAGCCTTAGTCCATTTCTGACAAAAATGTCCAGAACTGAAAAATATAGCATCACACCAAATTTCATGCACTTTGGACATCATTTACTAAGTCAAATCTGGTTCGTTCTACAAGGTCAGTGCATCTGCCAAAACCTGCTTCATTTTTCCAGATTTTCAGATTTTGACACATTTTAATGATTTGCCATTTTGAGGACCTTAGAGTCGAAATTAGCTTTTCCCTATTTCTGCGAAAAATGTTCAAAACTGGCAAAACTAGTCAAAAACCAATTTTCATGCATTTTCAGCATCATTTTCCTATCCAAACGCACCTTGAAACAACAAGTCAGAGAGCTGTCAACAAACCCGATTTCATCTATCATCATCTTCAAGCCGAAATCTTGCCATGCATGGTTGTAAAAGCTTATGAACACACATATATCTCAAATGCAGAAGCAAATACATACATTTAAGAGCATGCATGTGGATTTTTGAAGGATTTTCAAAAGGTTTTAGCCCTCACCTTAGGAGATCAACAAGAAGATGCACAAAACTTGATGAAGCACAAATTTCTTCTTCTTCCTTGCTTAGCCAAGACACCACCCGATTCCTCTCTATTTTTCCTAGCTTAGTGACCAAGTTCTTAGTAGATGCATGTGGTTAGAACAATAAGAAAAGAAATGGAAGCTAGCAAACTCACCAAGGCCGAAATGGTGACTCAAAGAGCATGCATGTGTGATTCTTGCATCCAAGCTAGCTTGGTCGAGTTCCTTTGCTTGTGGCTTGTCTTGATACACCATGGATTGATGAAGATGAGCAAAGGAAAGATAAAACTCAGCCAAAACCGAGATTGAGAGAGAAGAATGAGAGGGAGAGAGAGAAATGTGAGGAGAGTGAGAGAAATGAGAGAAAATAGAAGCTTTTGCAATTGTTGATGCAAATGTTGGCCTTGGGCATGCAAAAATCTGATTTTGTGTCATCTTTTGAATTGTTTTAGATTGTGTGTAAGAGAATGTTGGGTATTTAGGGATTTTCGGTAGAATAGAATATATGATATGTTTAGAGGTTTGTGAGATTTTGTCTTGTAGTGAGTTTAAAATATAATATTTAGGTGTTAGTGGATTTTGTAGATATTTGAATTAGGATTATAATAATAGTTAGTGGTGTTTGTAGGATTATTTTATAGTCGAGTGCTTTGTGTAGGATTCTTTATTGATTAGCGTGCGGGCACGCTTTCCTAAGTCTAGGGCACGCACTACGAGATACGCACAGAAATCGATACAAGGCACGAATCACGAGGTAGACACGAACTACGAGGTAGACGCGTACTTCATGACTAAGGCGCGTACTTCAAGACTAATACACGCAATCCTAGGTGAATGCACGTAAACCAATGCAAGGCACGCAAATCAAGGCACGACTCTATATCTAGGTTAAGGTACGCAGTTTAAGGTTAGGGCACACGAAACGAGGTATCGCACGCAAATCGAGGTCTCGCACGTAATTCAAGGCCAGGACACATATATCTAGGTATACAGTACATCGAGGATTAAGGCACATAATTCTAAATCAAGGCACGTATGACGACGCATCCACAAAAACCAAGACAAAGCACGCAATCCAAGATCAGTCGTATAATTCTAGGTCTAAGGCATGTAAATCGAGGTAACACACGTTATTCGGGGTTGGGCCTCACACAAGGTATGGTGGGATTCGGTAATAAAAATGTGATGGATTAGGTTGTCGTCCTTTTCGTGGCTCACGACGTACGATCTGAGAATGAAAAACAGCGCAAAAGAATAGAAGTGTCCCAAAACTGATGAAAACATTCAATTTTAGGCTCCGAAAACAGGCACAGCCGAGCAAGTTTGCTGCCCCCGTCGTAGAGCTCTCGGAGAGCTTTCCTACGGTATGTTGTGCGCCGTACCTTACGGATCAAAAGTTATGGGCACCGAAGCGACGGATACCTGGTCACAAGCCCCACGCCCTCTGTTTGCGTGCCCAGCCTCTACGTGAAGTGATGTTGTCTTGCCTAAGGTACCATGGGATTCGGTAATAGAAATGTGATGGATTAAGTTGTCGTCCTTTTCGCGGCTAACGACGTACGATCCGAGATCGAAAAACTGCGCAAAATAAGAAAAGTGTCCCAAAACAGATGAAAATGTTCAATTTTTGGCTCTGAAAATAGGCGCAGCCGAGCAAGCTTGATGCCCCCATCGTAGAGTTCTCGGAGAGCTTTCCAACAGTATGCTGTGCGCCGCGTAACTCCTTACAGATCAAAAGTTATGAGCACCAGAGTGACAGATACCTAGTCACAAGGCCCACGCCCTCTGTTTGCGGGCCTAGCCTCTACGTAAAGTGAAGTTGTCTTGTCCAAGGTGCCATGGGATTTGGAAATAGAAATGTGATGGATTAGGTTGTCGTCCTTTTCGCGGATCACGACATACGATCCGGGACCAAAAAACAACGCCAAAGAAGAAAAGTGTGCCGAAACTAATGAAAACATTCAATTTTGGGTTCCGAAAATTGGCGCAGCCAAGCAAACTTGGTGCCCCCGTCGTAGAGCTCTCAGAGAGCTTTTCAACGGTATGCTGTGCGCCGCATAACTCCTTATATATCAAAAGTTATAGGCATCGGAGCGACGGATACCTGGTCACAAGCCCCACGCCATCGGTTTACGGGCCTAGCCTCTACATGAAGTGAAGTTGTCTTCCAAAGGTGCCATGGGATTCGATAATAGAAATGTGATAGATTAGGCTGTCGTTCTTTTCGCGGCTCACGTCGTATGATCCGGGACGGAAAAACAGCGCAAAAGAAGAAAAGTGTAGCGAAACTTATGAAAACATTCGATGTTGGGCTCCGAAAATTGGCACAACCGAGCAGGTTTGCTGCCCCCGTCGTAGAGCTCTCAAAGTGCTTTCCAACGGTATGCTGTGCTCCGCGTAACTCCTTACGGATAAAAAGCTATGGCACCGGAGCAACAGATACCTGGTCACTAGCCCCACACCTTCTGTTTGCGGGCCGAACCTCTACGTGAAGTGAAGTTGTCTTGTCCAAGGTACCGTGGGATTCGGTAATAGAAATGTGATGGATTACGTTGTCGTCCTTTTCGCGACTCACGACGTACGATCTGGGATAAAAAAATAGCGCAAAAGTAGAAAAGTGTCCCAAAACTTATGAAATTGTTCAATTTTGGACTCAGAAAACTGGTGCAGCCGAGCAGGCTAGTGCCCTTGTTTTAGAGCTCTCAGAGAGCTTTCCAACGGTATGCTGTACGGCGCGTAACTCCTTACGGATCAAAAGTTAAATGCACCGGAGCAACGGATACTTGGTCACAAGCCCCACGCCTTCTGTCTGCGGGCCTAGTCTCTACGTGAAGTGAAGTTGTCTTGCGCAAGGTGTCATGGGATTCAGTAATAGAAATGTGATGGATTATGTTGTTGTCCTTTTCGCAGCTCACAACGTACGATACAGGATGGAAAAACAGCGCAAAAGAATAAAAGTGTCCCAAAACTGATGAAAATGTTCCATTTTGGGCTCCGAAAATAGGCGCAGCCGAGCATGCTTGGTACCCCCGTCGTAGTACTCTCGGAGAGCTTTCCAACGGTATGCTGTGCGCCGCTTAACTCCTTACGGATCAAAAGTTTTGGACACCAGAGCGATGGATACCTGTTCACAAGCACTACGCCCTCGGTTTGAGGGCTCAGCCTCTACGTGAAGTGAAGTTTTCTTGCCCAAGGTGCCGTGGGATTTGGTAATAAAAAATGATGGATTAGGTTGTCGTCCTTTTTACAGCTCACGACGTACTATCCGAGACTAAGAAACAGCGCAAAAGAAGATAAATGTCCCAAAACTGATGAAAACATTCAATTTTGGGCACCAAAAATAGGTGCAGCCGAACAAGCTTGCTGCCCCTGTCGTAGAGTTCTCGAAGAGCTTTCCAACGGCATGCTATGCGCCGCGTAACTCCTTACGGATCAAAAGTTATAGGCAGTGGAGCGACGGATACCTGGTCACAAGCCCTACGCCCTCGGTTTGAGGGCCCAGCCTCTACGTGAAGCGAAGTTGTCTTGCCCAAGGTGCGGTGGGATTCAGTAATAAAAATGTGATAGATTAGGTTGTTGTCCTTTTCGCGGCTCATGACGTACGATCCGGGACTGAAAAACAGCGCAAAAGAAGAGAAGTGTCCCAAAACTGATGAAAATGTTCGATTTAGGGCTCCAAAAATAGGCACAGCCAAGCAAGCTTGCTACTCCCGTCGTAGAGCTCTCGGAGATCTTTCAAACGGTATGCTGTGTGCCGCATAACTCCTTACGGATCCAAATTTATGGGCACCGGAGCGACGGATACCGCATCACAAGCTCCACGCCCTCTGTTTGCTGGCCCAGCCTCTACGTGAAGTGAAGTTGTCTTGCCCAAGGTGTCGTGGGATTCGGTAACAGAAATGTGATAGATTAGGTTGTCGTCTTTTTCACGGCTCACGACGTACGATCCTAGAAGGAAAAATTGCGCAAAAAAAAAAAGAAAAGTGTCCCAAAACTGATGAAAGCGTTCAATATTGGGCTCCAAAAATAGGCGCAACCATGCAAGGTTGGTGCCCCCATCGTAGAGCTATCGGAGAGCTTTCCAACGGTATGCTGTGCGCTGCGTAACTCCTCATAGATCAAAAGTTATGTGCACAGGAGCGACGGATACCTGGTCACAAGCCTCACGCCCTCTATTTGCGGGCCCAGCCTCTACGTGAAGTGAAGTTGTCTTGCCCAAGGTGCCGTGGGATTCAGTAATAGAAATGTGATAGATTTGGTTGTCGTCCATTTTGCTGCTCACGACGTACGATCCAGGACGAAAAAACTGGGCCAAAGAAGAAAAGTGTCCCGAAACTAATGAAAAAATTCAATTTTGGGCTCCGAAAATAGGCGCTGCTGAGCATGCTTGGTGCCCCCGTCGCAGAGCTCTTAGAGAGCTTTTCAACGGTATGCTGTGCGCCTCGTAACTTCTTATGGATCAAAAGTTATAGGTACCGGAGCGACGGATACCAGGTCACAAGCCCCACGCCCTCGGTTTGCGGGCCCAGCCTCTACGTGAAGTGAAGTTGTCTTGCCCAATGTGCCGTGAGATTCGATAATAGAAATGTGATAGATTAGGTTGTCGTCCTTTTCGCGGCTCACGTCGTATGATCCGGGACGGAAAAGCAGCACAAAAGAAGAAAAGTGTAGCGAATGTTATGAAAACATTCGATGGTGGGCTCTGAAAACTGGCGCAGCCGAGCAGGCTTGCTGCCCCCGTCGTAGAGCTCTCAGAGTGCTTTCCAACGGTATGTTGTGCGCCGCGTAACTCCTTACGGATAAAAAGTTATGGGCACCGGAGCGACGGATACCTGGTCACCAGCCCCACACCCTCGGTTTACGGGCCAAACCTCTACGTGAAGTGAAATTGTCTTGCCCAAGGTGCCATGGGATTCGGTAATAGAAATGTGATGGATTAGGTTGTCGTCCTTTTCGCGGCTCACGACGTACGATCCGGGACAGAAAAACAGGGCCAAAGAAGAAAAGTGTCCCGAAACTAATGAAAACATTTGATTTTGGGCTCTGAAAATAGTCGCAGCCGAGCATGCCTGGTGCCCCATTGCAGAGCTCTCAGAGAGCTTTTCAACGGTATACTGTGCGCCGCGTAATTCCTTACGGATCAAAAGTTATAGGCACCGGAGCGACAGATACCTGGTCACATGCCCCAAGCCCTCGGTTTGCGGGTCAGCCTCTACTTGAAGTGAAGTTGTCTTGCCAAAGGTGTCGTGGGATTCGATAATAGAAATGTGATAGATTATGTTGTAGTCCTTTTCGCGGCTCACGACGTTTGATCCGGGACAGAAAAACAACGCAAAAAAAGAAAAGTGTAGCAAAACTTATGAAAACATTCGATGTTGGGCTCTGAAAACAGGCGCAGCCGAGCAGGCTTTCTGCCCCCGTCGTAGAGCTCTCGGAGTGCTTTCCAACGGTGTGTTGTGCGCTGCGTAACTCATTACGAATCAAAAGTTAAGGGCACCGGAGCAACGGATACCTAGTCACAAGCCCCACACCTTCTGTTTGTCGTCCTAGCCTCTACGTGAATTGAAGTTGTCTTGCACAAGGTACCGTGGGATTCAGTAATAGAAATATGATGGATTAGGTTGTCGTCCTTTTCGCGGCTCACGACGTACGATATGGGATGGAAAAACAGCGCAAAAGAAGAAAAGTATATCGAAACTGATGAAAATGTTCGATTTTGGGCTCCGAAAATAGGCGCTTCCAAGCATGCTTGATGCCCCCATCGTAGTGCTCTCGGAGAGCTTTCCAACGGTATGCTGTGCGCGACTCCTTACGGATCAAAAGTTATGGGCACCGGAGAGATAGATACCTGGCCACAAGCCCCACACCCTCGATTTGAGAGCCCAGCCTCTACGTGAAGTGAAGTTGTCTTGCCCAAGGTGCGGTGGGATTCGGTAATAAAAATGTAATAGATTAGGATGTCGTCCTTTTCGCCGCTCACGACGTACGATCCGGCACTAAAAAACAGCACAAAAGAGGAGAAGCGTCACAAAATTGTTGAAAACATTCGATTTTGGGCACCGAAAACAGGCACAGCCGAGCAAGATTGCTTCCCTCGTCGTAGAGCTCTCGGAGAGCTTTCCAACGGTATGCTGTGCGTCGTTCCTTACGGATCAAAAGTTATAGGCACCGGAGCGACGGATACTTGGTCACAAGCCCCACGCCCTCTGTTTGCGTGCCCAGCCTCTACGTGAAGGGAAATTGTCTTGCCCAAGGTGCCACGGGATTCGGTAATAGAAATGTGATGGATTAGGTTGTCGTCCTTTTTGTAGCTCACGACGTACGATCCGGGACGGAAAAACTGCGCAAAAGAAGAAAAGTGACCCAAAACTGATGAAAATGTTCAATTTTGGGATCCAAAAACAGCCATAGCAGAGCGGGCTTGCTGCCCCCGTCGTAGAGCTCTCGGAGAGCTTTCCCACGGTATGATGTGCGCCGCATAACTCCTTATGGATCCAAAGTTATAGGCACCGGATCGACGGATACTTAGTCACAAGCCCCACGCCCTCTGTTTGCGGGCCCAGCCTTTACGTTAAATGAAATTGTCTTGCCCAAGGTGTTGTGGGATTCAGTAATAGAAATGTGATGGATTAGGTTGTCATCCTTTTCGTAGATCACGACATACGATCCGGGATGAAAAAACTGTGCAAAAGAATAAAAGTGTCCTGAAACTGATGAAAACGTTCGATTTTGGGCTCCAAAAATTGGCGTAGCCGAGCAAGCTTGGTGCCCCCATCGTAGAGCTCTTGGAGAGCTTTCCAACAGTATACTGTGTGCCGCGTAAATCCTTACAGATCAAAAGTTATGAGCACCGGAGCAATGGATACCTGGTCACAAGCCCTACGCCCTCTGTTTGCTGGCCCAGCCTCTACTTGAAGTGAAGTTGTCTTGCCCAAGGTGCCGTGGGATTCGGTAATAGAAATGTGATGGATTAGGTTGTCGTCCTTTTCGCGGCCTACGACTTACGATCTGGGACCGAAAAACAGCGCAAAAGAAGAAAGTATCCCGAAACTAATGAAAACATTCAATTTTGGGTTTCTAAATAGGCGTAGCCGAGCAGGCTTGGTGCCCCCATCGTAGATATCTCGCAGAGCTTTCCAATGGTATGTTGTGCGCCGCGTAACTCCTTACGGATCAAAAGGTATGGGTACCGGAGCGATAGTTACCTTGTCATAAGCCCCATGCCCTCAGTTTGCGGGCCCAGCCTCTACGTGAAGTGAAGTTGTCTTGCCCAAGATGCCATGTGATTTGCTAATAGAAATGCGATGGATTAGGTTGTCGTCCTTTTCGCGGCTCACGACGTACGATCCGTGACGAAAAAACAGCGCAAAAGAAGAAAAATATCCCCAAACTTATGAAAATGTTTGATTTTAGCCTCCGAAAACAAGCGCAACCGAGCAGGCTAGGTGCCCCCATCGTAGAGCTCTCAGAGTGCTATCCAACAGTATGCTATGCACCGCGTAACTCCTTATGGATCAAAAGTTATGGGCACCGGAGCGACAGATACTTGGTCACCAGCCCCACGGCCTCTGTTTGCGGGCCCAGCCTCTACTTGAAGTGAAGTTGTCTTGCCCAAGGTGCCGTGGGGTTCGATAATAGAAATGTAATGGATTAGGTTGTTGTCCTTTTCGCGTCTCACGACTTACGATCCGGGACGAAAAAAAAGCGCAAAGGAAGAAAAGTGTCCCAAAACTTATGAAAATGTTCGATTGTGGGCTCAGAAAATAGGCATTGCAGAGCAGGCTAGGTCCCTTGTCGTAGAGCTCTCAGAGTGCTTTTCAACGGTATGCTATGCACCGCGTAACTCCTTACGGATCAAAAGTTATAGGCACCGAAGCGACGGATACCTGGTCACTAGCCCCACACCCTCTGTTTGCGGGCCCAGCCCCTACGTGAAGTGAAGTTGTCTTCCCTAATGTACCATGGGATTTAGTAATAGAAATATGATGGATCAGGTTGTCGTCCTTTTCGCTGCTCACGACGTACGATCCGGGACGGAAAAATAGCACAAAAGAAGAAAAGTGTCCCAAAACAAATGAAAACATTCAATTTTGGGCTTCTAAAATAGGCACAACCGAGTAGGCTTGGTCCCCCCATCGTAGAGCACTCAGAGAGCGTTCCAACGGTATGCTGTGTGCCGCGTAACGCCTTACGGTTCAAAAGTTATAGGCACCGGAGTGACGGATACATGGTCACAAGCCCCACGCCCTCGGTTTGAAGGCCCAACCTCTACGTGAAGTGAAGTTGTATTGCCCAATGTGCCATGGGATTCGGTAATAAAAATGTGATAGATTCGGTTGTCGTCCTTTTCGTGGCTCACGATGTACGTTCCGAGACGAAAAAATAGCACAAAAGAAGAAAAGTGTTCCAAAATAGATGAAAACGTTCAATTTTGGGATCCGAAAATAGGCACAACCGAGAAGGCTTGGTACCCCCGTCGTAGAGCTCTCGAAGAGCTTTCCAACGGTATGCTGTGCGCCGTGTAACTCCTTACGGATCAAAAGTTATGGGCACCGGAGCGACGGATACCTGGTCACAAACCCCACGCCTTCTGTTTGCGGGCCTAATCTCTACGTGAAGTGAAGTTGTCTTGCCCAAGGTGTCGTGGGATTCGGTAATAGAAATGTGATGGATTAGGTTGCCGTCCTTTTTGCGGCTCGGGACGTACTTTTCGGGACGGAAAAATTGCGCAAAAGAAGAAAAGTGTCCTAAAATTGATGAAAATGTTCGATTTTGGGCTCCGAAAACAGGCGCAGCCGAGCAAGCTTGGTGCCGCCGTCGTAAAGCTCTCGGAGAGCTTTCCAACGGTATGCTCTGCGCTATGTAACTTCTTAAGGATCAAAAGTTATGAGCACCGGAGTGACGGATACCTGTTCACAAGCCCCACGCCCTCTGTTTGCGGGCCCAGCCTCTACGTGAAGTGAAGTTGTCTTGCCCAAGGTGCCATGGGATTTGGAAATAGAAATGTGATAGATTAGATTGTCGTCATTTTCGCGGCTCACGACGTACGATCCGGGACGGAAAAACAGCGCAAAAGAAGAAAAGTATCCTGAAACTAATGAAAACATTCAATTTTGGGTTTCTAAAACAGGCACAGCCTAGCAGGCTAGGTGCCCCCGTCGTTGATCTTTCAGAGAGCTTTCCAACGGTACGCTGTGCGCCACGTAACTCCTTACAGATCAAAAGGTATGGGCACCGGAGCGACAGATACCTTGCCACAAGCCACATTCCCTCTGTTTGCGGGCCCAGCCTCTGCGTGAAGTGAAGTTGTCTTGCCTAAGATGCCGTGTGATTCGGTAATAGAAATGTAATAGATTAGGTTGTCGTCCATTTCGCGGCTCACGACGTACGATGAGGGATGGAAAAACAGCGCAAAAGAAGAAAAGTATCCCAAAACTTATGAAAATTTTCGATTTTTCGCTCCGAAAAGAGGCGTAACCGAGCAGGCTGGGTGCCCCCATCGTAGAGCTCTCAGAGTGCTTTCCAACGGTATGCTGTGCGCCACGTAACTCCTTACGGATCAAAAGTTATGGGCACCGGAGCGACGGATACCTGGTCACCAGCCCTACGCCCTCTGTTTGCGGGCCCAGCCTCGACGTGAAGTAAAGTTGTCTTGCCCAAGGTGCCGCGGGGTTCGGCAATAGAAATGTGATGGATTAGGTTGTCCTTTTCGCGGCTCACGACGTACGATACGGGACAGAAAAACACCGCAAAAGAAGAAAAGTGTCCCAAAACTTATGAAAATGTTTGATTTTTGGCTCAGAAAAAAGGCACTAATGAGCAGCCTGGGTGCCCTCGTCGTAGCGCTCTCAGAGAGCTTTCCAACAGTATCCTGTGCGCCGCATAACTCCTTATGGATCAAAAGTTATGAGAACCGGAGCGACGGATACCTGGTCATAATCCTCACACCCTCTATTTGGGGGCCCAGCCTCTACGTGAAGTTAAGTTGTCTTGCCCAATGTACAGTGGGATTCGGTAATATAAATATAATGGATTAGGTTGTCGTCCTTTTCGCGGCTCACGACGTACGATCCGGAAAGAAAAAATAGCACAAAAGAAGAAAAGTGTCCCGAAACTAATAAAAACATTCGATTTTGGGCTTCTAAAATAGGCGCAGCTGAGAAGGCTAGGTGCCCCCGTCGTAGAGTGCTCAGAGAGTGTTCTAACGGTATGCTGTGAGCCGCGTGACTCCTTACGGTTCAAAAGTTATAGGCACCGGAGTGACGGATACATGGTCACAAGGTCCACGCCCTCGGTTTGAAGGCCCAGCCTCTACGTGAAGTAAATTTGTCTTGCCCAATGTGCCATGGGATTCGGTAATAAAAATGTGATGGATTCGGTTGTCGTCCTTTTCGCGGCTCACGATGTATGTACAAAAGAAGAAAAGTGTCCCAAAACTGATGAAAATGTTCAATTTTGGGATCCGAAAACAGGCACAGCCAAGCAGGCTTGGTGCCTCTGTAGTAGAGCTCTCGGAGAGCTTTCCAACGGTATTTTGTGAGCCGCGTAACTCCTTACGGATCAAAAGTTATGGGCACCGGAGTGACGAATACCTAGTCACAAACCCCACGCCCTCTGTTTGCTGGCCCAGCCTCTACGTGAAGTGAAGTTGTCTTGCCCAAGGTGTCGTGGGATTCGGTAATAGAAATGTGATAGTTTAGGTGGCCGTCCTTTTTGCGGCTCACGACGTACTATCCGAGACGAAAAAACTACGCAAAAGAAGAAAATTATCCTGAAACTGATGAAAATATTCGATTTTGGGCCCCAAAAACTGTAGCAGTCGAGAAAGCTTGGTGCCCCCATCGTAGAGCTCTTGGAGAGCTTTCCGACGGTATGCTATGCGCTACGTAACTTCTTACGGATCAAAAGTTATGTGCACCGGAGCGACGGATACCTCGTCACAAGCCCCACGCCCTCTGTTTGCGGGCCCAGTCTCTACGTGAAGTGAAGTTGTCTTGCCCAAGGTGCCATGGGATTCAGTAATAGAAATGTGATGGATTAGGTTGTCGTCCTTTTCGCGGCTCACGACGTACGATCCGGGACAAAAAAACTGCGCAAAAGAAGATAAGTGTCCCGAAACTGATGAAAACGTTCGATTTTGGGCTCCGAAAATAGGCACAGCTGAGCAGGCTTGGTGCCCCCGTCTTAGAGCTCTTGGAGAGCTTTCCAACGATATGTTGTCCACTATGTAACTCTTTACGGATCAAAAGTGATGGGCATCGGAGCAACGGATACCTTTTCACAAGCCCCAGGTCCTCTGTTTGCGGGCCCAGCCTCTATGTGAAGTGAAGTTGTCTTGCCCAAGGTGCCGTGTTATTCTGTAATAAAAATGTGATGGATTAGGTTCTCGTCCTTTTCGTGACTCACGCCGTACGATCCGGGTCGGAAAAGCAGCGCAAAAGAAGAAAAGTGTCCCAAAACTAATAAAAACATTATATTTTGGGCTTCGAAAAGAGGCGCAGCCGAGCAGGCATGGTGCCCCCGTCGTAGAGCTCTCGGAGAGCTTTCCAACAGTATGCTGTGCGACGCGTAACTCCTTACGAATCAAAAGTTATAGGCACTGGAGCGACGGATACCTGGTCACAAGCCCCACGCCCTCGGTTTGCGGGCCCAGCCTCTACGTGAAATTAAGTTGTCTTGCCCAAGTGCCATGGGATTCGGTAATAGAAATGTGATAGATTAGGTTGTCGTCCTTTTCGCGGCTCACGACGTACGATCCGGGACGGAAAAGTAACGCAAAAGAAGAAAAGTGTAGCGAAACTTATGAAAATGTTCAATTTTGGGCTCCGAAAATAGGCACAGCCGAGCAGGCTTGCTGCCCCCGTCGTAGAGGTGTTGGAGAGCTTTCCAACGGTATGTTGTACGCCGCATAACTCCTTACGGATCAAAAGTTATAGGCACCTGAGCGACGGATACCTGGTCACAAGCCCCACGCCCTCGGTTTGAGGGCCCAGCCTCAACGTGAAGTGAAGTTATCTTGCCCAACGAGCCGTGTGATTCAGTAATAGAAATGTGATAGATTAGGTTGTCGTCCTTTTCGTGGCTCACGACGTACGATCCGGGACGGAAAAACAGCGCAAAAGAAGATAAGTGTCCCGAAACTAATAAAAATGTTCGATTTTGTGCTCCAAAAATAGGCGCAGCCGAGCAAGCTTGGTGCCCCTGTCATAGAGCTCTCGGAGAGCTTTCCAACAGTATGTTATGCGCCACGTAACTTCTTACGGATCAAAAGTTATGGGCACCGGAGGGACGGATACCTTGTCACAAGCCCCATACCCTCTGTTTGCGGGCCCAGCCTCTACGTGAAGTGAAATTGTCTTGCTCAAGGTTCCGTGTGATTCAGTAATAGAAATGTGATGGATTAGGTTATCGTCCTTTTCGCGGCTCACGACGTACGATCCGGGACGAAAAAACTGCGCAAAATAAAAAAAGTGTCCCAAAACTTATGAAAAATGTTCGATTTTAGGCTCCGAAAACTAGCGCAGCCAAGCAGGCTAGGTGACCCCATGGTAGAGCTCTTAGAGTGCTTTCCAACAGTATGAGGACCGACCTCGATTTGCATGCGATACCTCGTTTCGTGTGCCTAACCTAGATTTGCGTGCCTTGACCTAGGTTTAAGAGTCGTGTTTCATTTTGTGTGCCTTGTATTGAATTACATGCATACATTTAGGGTTGCTTGCATTTACTTGGGAAACGTGCATTCGTCTCGTAGTTCGTGTCTTACCTCGTAGTGCGTGCCCCTCACGCTAATCAAGAAAGCATCTTACATGAAGCACTAGATCAATAATTAATCCTACAAATCCCACTAACTAATATTAAATTACTAATTCAACCCACTAGAAGACGAAATTGCACCAAAAGCTAGACATTCTTATTCTTTATTCCTTATTCTTTTGGACTTTCCAAAAACACAATTAATTAATGCTCAAAAGATGACAAAAATTCAGATTCTTGCAATGCCTTGGCCGACCACCTTGTGAGCATTTGTGCTTGGTTGCATAATTCAAATTAATTCCTAGACATCCTATAACAATTCTATGACACAAATGGATAAAAAATTAGCTCAAAACCCTCCCCAAAGCTCCACCATTTCGACACAAGCTCCATGCCCATACTAGATAATTCAAAATGCTTCTTGAAGACACAAAAGTCTAAAATTTATATGTCCAAGGCCGACACAAGCTCCTTTGCCCAACAAAGCTTTTATTTTTCTTTCATTTCTCTCATTTCCTCTCATTATTCTCTCTCCCTCTCATTCTTCTCTCTCTCTCGGCCCTAGCTGAATATTGTAGACTCCATAGCTAAGTTCTTCATCCTAAGGCTCTTCAAGACTTCTAAGCAACCAAGGAACTCGACCAAGCAAAGCTAGGAGCAAAGAAATGCACATGCAAGCCTTTAGCACTTCCATTTCGGTTTAGCTTCCATTTCTTTTCTTCTTGTTCTAACCACATGCACCTACTAAGAACTTGGTTACTAAGCTAGAAAATTTGAGAAAATCGAGTGGTGTCTCGGCTAAGCAAGGAAAAAGATCAACTTTGTGCTTCACCAAGAGTTTGAGCATCTTCTTTGTTGTCTTGCTAAGGTGAGGGCTAAAACTTCTTGAAAATATTTCAAAAAACCACATGCATGCCCTTAAATGTCTATCTTTACTTCTGTACTTGAGATATATGTGTGTTCATGAGCTTTTTTATAAACATGCATGGCAAGATTCTTGGCTAGAATGTGATGATAGATGAAATCGGGTATGTGATAGCTTTCTGTCTTGTTGGTGCGAGGTGCTTTTGTCTAGGTAAATGATGTTGAAAATGCGTGCAATTTAGTAGGTAACTATTTTTACCAGTTTTGAACATTTTGTGCAGAAATAGGTCAAAGCTAATTTTGACTTTAAGGTCCTCTAAATGGCAATTCATTCAAATGTGTCCAAATCTGGAAAGTCTGGAAAAATGAAGCAGGTTTTGGCAGATTCACTGACCTTGTGGAACGAACCAGTTTTGACTTAGTAAATGATATCCAAAATGCATGAAATTTGGTTTACTTCTAGATTTTTCAGTTCTGGACATTTTTGTCAGAAATGGACTAAGGATAAATCTGACCCTAAGGCCCTCAAAAACGACAAGTATTGAAATGTGTGTAAATCTGGACAGTTTTGTGTAGTCTCACTGTTTTGGCTATAACTCTTGAACCCGAACTCCAAATGATGCGAGGTTTGTTTCTGAATTTAGTTCACTCCTTAAGATTTAATTTGACATCTTGTTCACAGGAATTGGAGATTTTTTTCTTTTCTTAATTATTGTGAGAAGACAGTCCATTGCAGTGAGGGTTTCCCTTAGTGACATGCTTAGAAAACTTATTGTAGTTCTCTTGTTGTATTAAATGCTTGAGATTGTGGCATTTGGATGTTGTGTGGACTGTTTTGAGTGCTTGAGGGTGTTTAATTTAATTAATATATGGCTTGAGCTTAATTGCGAGATGACTTGGGGCTTAATCGCACGGGTAAGCACGAATTGGAACCCTAGTCACTAGGTAAACTTGCTAAGTGTTGATCCTTTAGATATTGTGTTTGATTATGTGTTTAGTAGGCTGCCCGTAGTTTCCCTTGTAGCCCTAAATATGATTTCGATGATTACATGTTGATAAATAGGCCTATCTCACACCCGGACCCACGTAAATGTCGTTGCATGTTGAATAATCTTGTTATTTGATTACGTGAACTTCGAAGTGAGTTATATGACTTGATTTACATGCATTACATGGCTGCCCGTTTAATATTCATACAACTCCATGTGCTTTTCAAGTGAATTTACTTGTCATATCGTGCCTCGCATGTTTAACTGTCAATGTGCAATCTTATGACTGCTCGGAGGCAACCTACTTTGTTGACCTCCAAATGTGATATATTAAATGTTATAAATGTGCATTGCATACAAGGTTGCAACCTTTCATTCTGGCGTGGTAGCGTTCACGCACACCGGGCGGCATCGAGCTTGCCGGTGCAACCGTGACTACCATTGTCCAATTCCCTCTCTCGCTTAGGGGCTAGACTTCCTCGGAGAGTTGGGTCGTAGGATTTCGGGGTACATCCGGAGTACACCCATTTGGCATGATAAGTGGATGATTTGAAGTTGGTCGCAACAACTGATACTGGAAATGAACCGAGAGCAAAAGCTCACCGTATCCTTTTCACTATGTGTATAAGTACTCTCGCTTGGTTCCTAGAGGACCTCGGGGAGGAAAGAAGGGTAATTGTATTCTTTTACTTTTATATTGCATTATGAACTTACCTGTGATATATGTCATTCTTGCAAAAAGGGTTTTCATAAGTTGAACCGGAAAAGGAGTTTTAAAACGTATTTCTCGTTCCCCCTCGCTGAGTTCATAAGGACTCACCCTCTTTCATCATCACAAGTGAAGAAGATTAGGAACAAGCACCCGAGGATAACGTGTCCATTGATAACTCCTTGGAATGATTGCCTGCCCTACGTGCCTTACTTGACTATGGCCATTTTGTGAACAATGTGTTGCTCGAAGACTATTTCTTATGTTGCTTGTTGTTGTATTGTATATGACCCCCGTTGTAATTTGGGGTCTAATTTTGGCTTGTATTGATAATAACTAGATAGACACTACTATTGTCATTTTTGCTATCGTTATTGGCTAGTATCTATCATAGGATTATGAAGTATCAGGTAAGGACTAAGTAAAATGAACCTATCCAATCTTAAGTAGGTACTCATTGTTAAGCTAAGATCAATAGGTACTTTTGTAACGAGGATTAACAAACAAACGAGACATAGTTCATGCTAGGTTATTAATCAACGAAACTTCGAGATAACTAGTAGGCGTTTCAATTGATGGTAAATAGTAATCTTAGTTGGAAATGAAATTGAGATCGGAAATTTTGAGGCGTTTAGAAAATTAGGTCAAACTAAAGAGCCCAATTACAGCCGTTATGCTGCCGGTTTTACAGAAAATTGTGGAGTTTAGGCTAAAACATTAAGTGTTAAACACTCTTGAACGGTCAAGTACGAGATATGACTTGAATGTTTAGATCACACCCTAGTCTAACTTTTATAGGCCGGGTTGGGGCGTGACAGTTGCACCGGCAAGCCCGATGCCGCCCGGTGTGCGTGAACGCTACCATGCTAGAATGAAAGGTTGCAACCTTGTATGCAATGCACATGTATGCCATTTAACATTTCATATTGGGAGGTCAACAAAGTAGGTTGCCTCCGAGCAAGTATATGATCACATTTTGACATATTGGCATATAAGGCATTGTAAAAACATGTAATCATTTCATATATCAATTTGAAAGCAATTAAACTTCCACAGGCAGCCAAGTAATCATGTTCAAATAAGCCATAGGATGTCTTTTAACAATTCACATTAGGAGGTCAACAAAGTAGGTTGCCTCCGAGCAATTATAAGATCGCATATTGATAAGTAAACTTACAATGCGTGCTTTGACATGTACATTCACTTTGTAAAACACTTAAGAGCATGTGAACAATTAATGGATAGCCAAGTAACACCATATAAAACAATTCATATAGCTCCTTTTAGTTCACATATTAAGTGTTGAGATCATACGAGCACGCAACGACACTTATACAAGACCGGGTACAAGAATAGTTCACGTATCAACATGCAATCATCAGGAATCATGTTTAGAGCTATATGGACAATCCCGGGCAGCCTATTAACCTCCTTCAACATCATTTATAATTCTCACAAGAATGGTTTATGACTCGGGAACCCACGGGGCCATTAGGGTTTACTTGGTCGTGCTCGGGGTTAGTTCATTTGCTAAGCACCACAAGTAATACTTAAACCACATCAACCCTATATAACATTTATTGGGCAGCCTACTAATCACACAATTTGACACATTTAACCAATAGACCATCTCTTAACAAAAGTCATAAGCATTAGGGTCTCAATTCCGTGCTTAAACGTGCGATTAAGCATACCATTAATCGATTAATGATCCCAAACCATACATCAATCACATTAAGCAACTTCAACCAACCATAATAGTTCACACAACATCCAAGTATCACAATTCCAAGCATTCAATACCCCAAGCAAGGTCTCAACAAGATTCTAAGCACATCACTAAACAAAAACTTCACTGCAATGGTCTGTTTTCTCACATTCATTTAGATGATCAAACAATCTCCAATATCAGTGAACAAAATATCAAATTAAATCTTAATGAGTGATTTAAATCCAGAAAAAAACCTCACCTCATTTGGAGTTCAGACTTAGGAGTTATGGCCAAAACCGTGAGACTACGCAAAACTGTCCAGTTTTAGACACATTACGATTTTTGCTATTTTTGAGGGTCTTAGAGTCAGAATTGGCTTTGGTCTCCAGAACTGAAAATTTTAGCAACCTACCAGATTTCATGCATTTTAAATATCATTACTAGGTCAAAACTGTTTCGTTCTACAAGGACAGTGAACTGCCAAAAACCTGCACAATTTTCCCAGATTTAGACACCTTTTGTTGTTTTTCCATTTTGGAGACCTTAGAGTCAAAATTGGCATTGGCCTATTTCTACGAAAAATTCTTAGAACTAGAAAAACTAGTTACCTACCAATTTTCATGCAGTTTCACCTTCATTTACCAGGAAAAATTCACTTCGCTCTAACAAGTCAGAAATCTGCCATTTTCGCGATTTTACCTATCTTCAAGTTCTAGCGAAATATCTTGCCATGCATGGTTACAAAAGCTCATGTACACACATATACCACAAGTACAGAGGTAAAAATAGACATATGAAGGCATGCATGTTGTTTTTGAAAGCTTTTAAAAGAGTTTAACCCTCACCTTAGCAACTTGATGGATGAAAATGCACAAATGCTCTTAAAATCGCACAAATGGACCTTTTTCCTTGCTTTGGCCGAGAGGTATCTTGATTTCCTTTAAATCCTAGCTTAGTTAGCTTGTGTAGGAAGTGTGCATGTGTTTAGAACAAAAAGAAATGGAAGAAAACCATCAAAACTTTACCTAGGCCGAAAATGATGAGTTATGAGCTTGTATGAGACTTTCTTGCGTGTTTGCTTGCTATGGCTTGCTATGGCCGAGCTTGGGAGAGTCTTAGAGAGTCCTTGAGAGCTTGTGAGGAGTCTTGGATATCAAGAGAGAGCTAGGGTCGAAAATTATGAGAGAGGGAGAGAGAGTTGAGAGAAAAATGAGGTTTTGAGTGTTTTTGAGCTTTGTGTGCTTAGGTGAAGTGTCAATTTCGTGTATGGCATGATGATTTCAGCCAAAGGCATTCAAATTATGCTAATTATTCTGCCTAGGGAGTGCAAGGTGTAAGGGATAAGTGTGGGCATGCTTGGGAGTTATAAAAAAGAGTATAGGGTTTAGGAAAAGTGTGTAAGAGTATGTTTTGTTGTCTTGAGCATTTGAATTTTGATTATGTGTTGGGTGGGTGTGTATTTTCAAATTTGAGAGGATGAGAAAGAGTGTAGAGATTTGGTGTATGTGTGTGTGTGTGTATTTTCATGAGTCTTGTGTTTAGTGTATGTGTAAGAAAATGTTGGCTTAGGTGTTTGTGTAGCTTTGAAGTTAGAATAGAATATAGGGTATGTTTAGAGGTTTGTGAGATTTTGTCTTGTAGTGGGTTTAAAATATAATATTTAGGTGTTAGTGGATTTTGTAGGAAAAGGTGATTAGGTATATTATATTGGGAATGGTTTGGATGATGATAGAGTTTTGTCTTGTAGTGAATTTGAATTAGGATTAAAATAATGTTAGTGGAATGTTTAGGAATAATTTAATGTTATTTTATAGCTAGTGGAATTTGTAGGATTTGAATTATGAATATAATAATAGTTAGTGGATTGTGTAGGATTATTTTATTGTCTTGTGCTTTGTGCAGGAATCTTTATTGATTAGCGTGTAGGCACGCATTCCTAGGTCTAAGGCACGCACTACGAGGTAAATACGAACTACGAGGTAAGGTACATAATTCAAGACTAATACACGGATTCTAAAGTAAATGCACGCAATCCT
This sequence comes from Ehretia macrophylla, assembly GCA_037974665.1. Classification (NCBI taxonomy): domain Eukaryota; kingdom Viridiplantae; phylum Streptophyta; class Magnoliopsida; order Boraginales; family Ehretiaceae; genus Ehretia; species Ehretia macrophylla. The sequence continues at coordinate 50,815,291 of CM075770.1, forward strand.
AAATGAATGCACGCAAACCAATGCAAAGCATGTAATTCGATACGATGCACGTAAATTAAGGTATGGCACTTAAACCTAGGTTAAGACATGCAATTCAAGGTTAGAGCACAAGAAATGAGGTAACGCACCTAAATCGAGGTCAGGGCACGTATATCTAGGTATCGCACGTATGACGAGGATTAGGGCACACAATTCTAGGTCAAAGCACGTATGACGAGCCAGACACGAAAACCAAGACAAGGCACGTAATCCAAGGTCAGTCATATAATTTTGGGTCTAAGGCACGCAAATCGAGATAAGACATGCTATTCGGGATCGGGCCTCACATCCTCCCCTCCTTAAAAGAATTTCGTCCTGAAATTCATTCTTACTTGTTGGGGTCATTTAGATGGGTTCTGGCTTTTGATATTTTTCCCACTCTGGTTCATCCCGTGTTTTGTGATCTCTCTTACACCAACCAATTCGCTTCATACGTTTCTCCAATCCTTTATTTTGGTGTGGCCCCTACATTTACAGTTCGTTTCTTTGAACGACTCTGTTCTCCATTTGATCTTAAGGTCAAGTTCATTAACTAAGGTTAGAATCTCCAAACATAGTAATCAAAGCTGGATCAGTATTCTAACAATATAACTATGACTCCAAAATCATGACTTATGTTATATCAATCTCGCATTCATACCTCAAAAGGAATATCACAATAATTCCACGATCCTATGGTGGCATACACTAATTTCAGGATGATAGGTCTATATCCGATTTACATATCCTATCTACTAGCTTCAAAATTGTTAGCAAGTAAGACATACACATGTTATGGATTATTTCCATGATACGACCCTATTTTCAGGAAGAACTCACCAAACAAACTAATCTATCTCAAATCGTCATCTATCGATAGTATCATAGTCCTTATCTCGTAGGTACATTAGATTAACAAATCTTCTAATGACTAGTCTCCCAGTTACAGGCTCCTATTCACTAACATTCTTCCCCAGTTTCGTTAACCTTTACGCTCGTAATCAAGGAGAAAGACTGTTGAGATTCATGAAACTCAAACTCTAAGGTTTATTAAGTACCACCAACAAATTGCCATCGAAATTGCATAGGTAAACTAATCATGTTACACTAGTTCAACTCTTACAAGTAAATTTCATCAGCTTGTGATCCACAATTTATTTCCTTATTCAAATCTCTATTTCCAAGTCACAAGGCTTCAGAATTTTCTTTTAATCTTATCCAAAACTTATAAGATGAATAGTTTCAACCTCAAATAAATTCCACACATCTCAATCCAAGGTTACGTCATACATATGAAGACAATGGTCCTACTCACTTAGCGACCTAGTCATTCCTTCGAACACTTAATGCCCGCCAATATATCTCCAACATTAATGTTACTAAGCTGGGTTCATAGCCATGTAAGTGATATCAATTCTCTACTAGGTTACCGGCCGTACAACAACAATCCTAGGACTATAAATGGGTACCGAAATGATCTAGCTCATAAGATACTTACCATACTAATCCAAGTAGCTTGTTACACAAAATAACTTCAAGGTTGTGTCAACATAAGAATTATAACCACAAGGCATCCTTCAATATAATCTAATAGAACTTCAAAAGTAGTCAACGACTCATTTAACTATCACTACAAGATCCGCCCTCCATTTAACGACCACGATTCGAATTCTACCAACGGCTAGTTTCTAGACGTGAAACGGTGCACATAATACGGTTGTCTAACAGCAGTCTCTTGGGTCATCATGACTCTAATTCATCTCTATCTTAACTATATGGAATCTTACTCTCTTCATTTATATGTTCAACTAGCTAAGAGCATCAAGTCTCATTGACCTTAAGTCCTAGGGTTCACCATGAATCATCATGCATACTCACTATTAGCTGTTTAGGATTACTAATCATACCCTAACGACTCCACTTTGCAACCAGATGCTTAATATCATTTCCATGGTTTATATACCGGGTCCATCGGTATTACTTAGGGATTATGCTTCCTAACATCCTCTAGGGTATCCAAACAACGAGTGCATAGATTGACTTACTTGCATAATTACAACTAAATCCGAGAGGCACCAAATTAATACCATGATTCTAAATATCACCGATATCCAACTTAGGACCTTTAGCAACGTTAGTCATCTAATGCATAATTCAATTCCTTACACTTCTACTCGACCTAACATTTTAGGTGTAGTTTTCCAAACACGAGTTCTAGCTACGTGAATCCCTCGATTTCAACATATCTATATCTTGTTATACTAAAAAATCATCAACCTTGTTAAACTCAATCTCCAGAGTTGCCTACATGTCTTGAGGTTATCCATTGTTAAGTCACTTAAATACATTATTCATGCCTTAATAATCTAACCCCTATTGTCAATTTCCACGAATTCATCTCTTAATTTCTAGGACACGATCTTACCATTGAGTGAACTTGAAACTCACTAGTATACACCTTATTAGGTTCAACGATGCTTAATTCCAATCAAGTAAGGATTCAATCATATAAATAGTCTATTATACCAATTTAAGATATAAGAATTTGATTCAAAAGCAACTCCTAAGTCAAACTTCAATTATAAGCATATGAATATATATATACTACTCCACATGTCCAATAGTATATTCTTATATCTAAGGGAAGTTGTATGTCCTTAACATTTATTCTTGAACCACAATTAGAAGAACGGTTTAACAGAATCAAGAACTTTATGGCTACAAAATTGATAACTTAATTATAGGTATGGGTATTCCAAAGATAAGGAGATAACTTTACCTCAACAATTATACCTGTACTACGCATTTTATATATATACATATCCAATAATACATACGATCCATCGAGTACCTGTGAAGATGCCAGAAATCTCTAACCGAGCCTTTTCGTTCGTCCTGCACAAATTCACTTCCCTGAAAGTCCTAATCCTAACTATCTATGTGTATAAATAGTCATTCACGGTTATATAACATGCACATGTATCAAGGAAGCAGTATAAAAGCATGCATGCATTATTGAGGATGTGTCGGTGTGCATGATATAGAATACATATTGTCCACAAAGGCACATAATATTCAATACTTAAAGCAATTAAAGAACATTAGCACATATTAACACATATAAACAAGACATCATAATTACCTTAGGGCTTCTACCTACGGTCCGAGAGTTGAACCCAACTAATGCCTAGTTAGCAAACTAAGCTCTGATACCATTCTAATATAAGGTGTCACGCCCCAACCCGACCTATGGAGGCTAGACTAGGGAATGACCTAATTCTTTTATGCTACTTGTACGACTTGGTCATTTCTTACGATTAATACTTAACGTTGATTTAGAACTCCAAAAGATTTTCCAGAAATCCAGCAGCATGACGGCTATATTTAAGACCTTTGGTTGGACCTATTTTCTAAAACGCCTCAAAACTTCCAATCCTTGATTCGATTCCCACTAAGATTCCTATTTTGTCATCAACCGATATGCCTACTAATTTATCTTGAAAGTCTCATTTGGTTAAAAAGCCTAGCTTGATAATTATGTTCCATTTATTTGTCAATTTACTATTATGCAAGTACCTATTATCCTTTAGGGTACGGGTGAGTACCTAAGTGAAATTAGATAGAGTTAACTTAGTGGATTAATCATCTAGTGGTTTAAACGCCTACGATAACTATTATACGAGATAATGAAAGCAAATAACCAAATAACGAGTTCGTCCGGTTATAGATAGTACAATCTCAAAATTAGACCCAAATTACAACGTGGTCATTTACATCAACAAAATAAGTATTCTTCAAGCAAAGACAACATTCAAAAAACAGCCACTGTCAAGAAAGGCACATAAAGCACGTAATCGCTCCAAGGAGTCATCAATAGGCACGTTATCCACGGGTGCCTGTTCCTGATCTTCTTCACCTGTGATGATAAAAGAGGGTGAGTCCTTATGAACTCAGCGAGGGGGAACGAGAAATACGTTTTGAAACTCTTTTTCCGGTTTAACTTATGAAAAACCCTTTTTGAAAGCATGACATATAACACAAGTAAGTTCATAATGTAATATAAAAGTAAGAGAACACAATTACTCGTCTTTCCTCCCCGAGGTCCTCTAGGAACCAAGCGAGAGTACTTATACACATAGTGAAAAGGATACGGTGAGCTTTTGCTCTCAATTCATTTCCAATAACAAGTGTTGCGACCGACTTCAAATCATCCACTTATCACGCCAAATGGGTGTACTCCGGATGTACCCCGAAATCCTACGACCCAACTCTTTGAGGAAGTCTAGCCCCCAAGCGAGAGAAGAAATTGGACCATGGTAGTCACGGTTGCACCGGCAAGCCCGATGCCGCCCGGTGTGCGTGAACGCTACCATGCCAGAATGAAAGGTTGCAACCTTGATTGCAAGCACATGTATGCCATTTAAAATTTCATATTAGGAGGTCAACAAAGTAGGTTGCCTCCGAGCAAGTATATGATCACATTTTGACATATTGGCATATAAGGCATTGTAAAAACATGTAATCATTTCATATATCAATTTGAAAGCAATTAAACTTCCACGGGCAGCCAAGTAATCATGTTCAAATAAGCCATAGGATGTCTTTTTAACAAATCACATTAGGAGGTCAACAAAGTAGGTTGCCTCCGAGCAATTATAAGATTGCATATCGATAAGTAAACTTACAAGGCGTGCTTTGACATGTACATTCGCTTTGTAAAACACTTAGGAGCATGTGAACAATTAACAGATAGCCAAGTAATACCATATAAAACAAGTCATATAGCTCCTTTTAGTTCACATATTAAGTGTTGAGATTATACGAACACGCAACGACACTTATACAAGACCGGGTGCAAGAATAGTTCACGTATCAACATGCAATCATTAGGAATCATGTTTAGAGCTATATGGACAATCCCAGGCAGCCTATTAACCTCCTTCAACATCATTTATAATTCACACAAGAATGGTTTATGACTCGGGAACCCACGGGGCCATTAGGGTTTACTAGGCCGTGCTCGGGGTTAGTTCATTTGGTAAGCACCACAAGTAATACTTAAACCACATCAACCCTATATAACATTTATTGGGCAGCCTACTAATCACACAATTTGACACATTTAACCAATAGACCATCTCTTAACAAAAGTCATAAGCGTTAGGGTCTCAATTCCGTGCTTAAACGTGCGATTAAGCATACCATTAATCGATTAATGATACCAAATCATACATCAATCACATTAAGCAAATTCAACCAACCACAATAGTCCACACAACATCCAAGTATCACAATTCCAATCATTCAATACCCCAAGCAAGGTCTCAACATGATTCTAAGCACATCACTAAACAAAAACTTCACTGCAATGGTCTGTTTTCCCACATTCATTTAGATGATCAAACAATCTCCAATTTCAGTGAACAAAATATCAAATTAAAGCTTAATGAGTTATTTAAATCCAGAAACAAACCTCACCTTATTTGGAGTTCAGACTTAGGAGTTATGGCCAAAACCGTGAGACTACGCAAAACTGTCCAGTTTTAGACACATTACGATTTTTACTATTTTTTAGGGTCTTAGAGTCAGAATTGGCTTTGGTCTATTTCTGGCCAAAATGTCCAGAACTGAAAATTTTTGCCAACCTACTGGATTTCATGCATTTTAAATATCATTTACTAGGTCAAAACTATTTCGTTTTACAAGGACAGTGAACTGCCAAAAACCTGCTCCATTTTCCAAGATTTTCCAGATTTAGACACCTTTCGTTGTTTTGCCATTTTGGAGACCTTAGAGTCAGAATTGGCCTTGGCCTATTTCTATGAAAAATTCTCAAAACTGGCAAAACTAGTTACCTACCAATTTTCATACATTTTCAGCATCATTTACCAGGAAAATATCACTTTGCTCTAACAAGTCTGAAATCTGCCATTTTCGCGATTTTACCTATCTTCAAGTTCTAGCTAAATATCTTGCCATGCATGGTTACAAAAGCTCATGTACACACATATACCACAAGTACAGAGGTAAAAATAGACATATGAAGGCATGCATGTGGTTTTTGAAAGCTTTTAAAAGAGTTTAACCCTCACCTTAGCAACTTGATGGATGAAAATGCACAAATGCTCTTGAAATCGCACAAATGGACCTTTTTCCTTGCTTTGTCCGAGAGGTATCTTGATTTCCTTTAAATCCTAGCTTAGTTAGCTTTTGTAGGAAGTGTGCATGTGTTTAGAACAAAAAGAAATGGAAGAAAACCATCAAAACTTTACCTAGGCCGAAAATGATGAGTTATGAGCTTGTATGAGACTTTCTTGCATGTTTGCTTGCTATGGCCGAGCTTGGGAGAGTCTTAGAGAGTCCCTGAGAGCTTGTGAGGAGTCTTGGATGCTCAAGAGAGAGCTAGGGTCGAAAATGATGAGAGAGGGAGAGAGAGTTGAGAGAAAAATGAGGTTTTGAGTGTTTTTGAGCTTTGTGTGCTTAGGTGAAGTGTCAATTTCGTGTATGGCATGATGATTTCAGCCAAAGGCATTCAAATTATGCTAATTATTCTGCCTAGGGAGTGCAAGGTGTAAGGGATAAGTGTGGGCATGCTTGGGAGTTAGAAAAAAGAGCATAGGGTTTAGGAAAAGTGTGTAAGAGTATGTTTTGTTGTCTTGAGCATTTGAATTTTGATTATGTGTTGGGTGGATGTGTATTTTCAGATTTGAAAGGATGAGAAAGAGTGTAGAGATTTAGTGTGTGTATGTGTGTGTGTATTTTCATGAGTCTTGTGTTTAGTGTATGTGTAAGAAAATGTTGGCTTAGGTGTTTGTGTAGCTTTGAAGTTAGAATAGAATATAGGGTATGTTTAGAGGTTTGTGAGATTTTGTCTTGTAGTGGGTTTAAAATATAATATTTAGGTATTAGTGGATTTTGTAGGAAAAGGTGATTAGGTATATTATATTGGGGATGGTTTGGATGATGATAGAGTTTTGTCTTGTAGTGAATTTGAATTAGGATTAAAATAATGTTAGTGGAATGTTTAGGAATAATTTAATGTTATTTTATAGTTAGTGGAATTTGTAGGATTTGAATTAGGAATATAATAATAGTTAGTGGATTGTGTAGGATTATTTTATTATCTTGTGCTTTGTGCAGGAATCTTTATTGATTAGCGTGTAGGCACGCATTCCCAGGTCTAGGGCACGCACTACGAGATAAACACGAACTACGAGGTAAGGCACATAATTCAAGACTAATACACGGATTCCAAAGTAAATGTACACAATCTTAAATGAATGAACGTAAACCAATGCAAAGCATGTAATTCAATACGATGCACGTAAATCAAGGTATAGCACTTAAACCTAGGTTAAGACACGCAATTCAAGGTTAGAGCACATGAAATGAGGTAACGCACCTAAATTGAGAATTAGGGCACACAATTCTAGGTCAAGGCACGTATGACGAGGCAGACACAAAAACCAAGATAAAGCACGTAATCCAAGGTCAGTCATATAATTCTGGATCTAAGGCACGCAAATCGAGATAAGACATGCTATTCGGGGTCGGGCCTCACACTGTGCGCCACGTAACTCCTTACGGATCAAAAGTTATGGGCACCGGAGCGACGGATTCCTGGTCACCAGCCTAACGTCCTCTATTTGTGGGCCCAGCCTCTACGTGAAGTGAAGTTTTCTTGCCCAAGGTACTGTGGGATTCGGTAATAGAAATTTTATGGATTAGGTTATCGTCCTTTTCGCGGCTCACGACGTACGATACGGGGCGAAAAAACAGCGCAAAAGAAGAAAAGTGTCCCAAAACTTATGAAAATGTTCGATTTTGGGCTCAGAAAACAGGCGCAACCGAGTAGCCTAGGTGCCTTTGTCGTAGAGCTCTTTGAGAGCTTTCCAACGGTATGTTGTGCGCCGCGTAACTCTTTACGGATCAAAAGTTAAGGGCACCGGAGCAACGGATACCTGGTCACAAGCCCCACGCCCTCTGTTTGCGGGCCCAGCCTCTACGTGAAGTGAAGTTGTCTTGCGCAAGGCGCCGTGGGATTTTGGTAATAGAAATGTGATGGATTAGGTTATCGTCCTTTTCGCGGCTCACGACGTACGATACGGGACGGAAAAACAGCGCAATAGAAGAAAAGTATCCCAAAACAGATGAAAATGTTCGATTTTGGGCTCCGAAAATAGGCGCAGCCGAGCATGCTTGGTGCCCCGTCGTAGTGCTCTTGGAGAGCTTTTCAACGGTTTGTTGTGCGCCGCGTAACTCCTTACGATCAAAAGTTATAGGCACCGGAGCGACGGATACCTGGTCACCAGCCCCACGCCCTCTGTTTGAGGGCCCAGCCTCTACGTGAAGTGAAGTTGTCTTGCCCAAGGTGCCATGGGATTCGGTAATAGAAATGTAATGGATTAGGTTATCGTTCTTTTTGCGGCTCACGACGTACGATCCGGGATGGAAAAACAGCGCAAAAGAAGAAAAGTGTCCCAAAACTTATGAAAATGTTCCATTTTGGGCTCAGAAAATAGGCGCAGCCTAGCAGCCTAGGTACCCTCGTCGTAGAGCTCTCAAAGAGCTTTCCAACGGCATGTTGTGCGCTGCGTAACTCCTTACGGATCAAAAGTTAAGGGCATCGGAGCAACGGAAACCTGGTCACAAACCCCACGCCCTCTGTTTGCGGGCCCAGCTTCTACGTGAAGTGAAGTTGTCTTGTGCAAGGTGTCATGGGATTCGGTAATAGAAATGTGATGGATTAGGTTGTCGTCCTTTTCGCGGCTCACGACGTACGATACGGGACGGAAAAACAGCGCAAAAGAAGAAAAGTATCCCGAAACAGATGAAAATATTCGATTTTGGGCTCCGAAAATAAGCGTAGCCAAGCATGCTTGGTGCCCCTGTCGTAGTGCTCTCGGCAAGCTTTCCAACGGTATGCTGTGCACCGCGTAACTCCTTACGGATCAAAAGTTATGGGCACCGGAACGACGGATACCTGGTCATAAGCCCCACGCCCTCGGTTTGAGGGCCCAGCCTCTACGTGAAGTGAAGTTGTCTTGCCCAAGGTGCCATGGGATTCGGTAATAAAAATGTGATGGATTAGGTTGTTGTCCTTTTCACGGCTCACGACGTATAGTCCGGGACTGAAAAATAACGCAAAAGAAGAAAAGTGTCTCAAAACTGATGAAAATGTTCGATTTTGGGCACCGAAAACAGGCGCAGCCGAGCAAGCTTGGTGCCCCCGTCGTATAGCTCTCGAAGAGCTTTCCAACAGTATGCTATGCGCCGCGTAACTTGTCACGCCCCCAACCAGACTTATAGAGGGTTAGACTAGGGTGTGATCTAAACATTCACGTTCTTTTATGACTATAACTGATTAACGAAGATTAAGGTTATCCGTTAGACTAGAACTCCAACAATTCTTCAGAAAACCGGCAGCATAACAGCTGTAATTGGCTCTTTAGTTTGACCTAATTTTCTAAACGCCTCGAAACTTTCAATCTCAAATTCGATTCCAACTAAGATTACTATGTAACACCAATTGATATGTCCACTATTTATCTCAAGTCTCGTTTGATTAACACCTAGCGTGGCAACTATGTCTCGTTAATGTGTCAATTCCTGTTACACAAGTACCTATTGGTCTTAGCTTACAAATGAGTACCTACTTAAGATTGGATAGATTCATTTTACTTAGCCCTTTGCCTAATACTTCATAAGCCTGTAGTAGTTACTAATCAAAGTAGCAAAACGAGCAAATAGGGTGTCTATCTAGTTAATATCGGTACAAATCAAAATTAGACCCCAAATTATAACAGGGGTCATTTACAATAACAACAACAAGCAACATAAGAAATAGTCTTCAAAACAACATATCGTTCACAAAACAGCCACAATCACGTAAGGCACGTAGAGCATGCAATCACTCCAAAGAGTCATCAATAGGCACGTTATCCACGGGTGCCTGTTCCTGATCTTCTTCACCTGTGATGATAAAAGAGGGTGATTCCTTATGAACTTAGCGAGGGGGAACGAGAAATACGTTTTGAACTCTTTTTCCAGTTCAACTTATAAAAAACCCTTTTTGAAAGCATGAAATATAACACAAGTAAGTTCATAATGTAATATAAAAGTAAAAGAACATAATTACCCGTCTTTCCTTCCCGAGGTCCACAAGGAACCAAGCGAGAGTACATATACACATAGTGAAAATGATACTGTGAGCTTTTGCTCTCAATTCATTTCCAGTAACAGTTGTTGCGGCCGACTTCATATCATCCACTTATCACGCCAAATGGGTGTACTCCGGATGTACCCCGAAATCCTACGACCCAACTCTCTGAGGAAGTCTAGCCCGCAAGCGAGAGAGGGAATTGGACAATGGTAGTCACGGTTGCACCGGCAAGCCCGATGCCGCCCAATGTGCGTGAAACGCTACCACGCCAGAATGAAAGGTTGCAACCTTGTATGCAATGCACATTTATAACATTTAATATATCACGTTAGGAGGATAACAAAGTAGGTTGCCTCCGATCAATCATAAGATCGCACATTGACAAGTAAACACACGAGACATGCTTTGACATGTAATTTCACTTGTAAAGCACATGGAGTTATATGAATATTAAACAGGAAGCCATGTAACACATGTAAATCAAGTCATATAACTCATTTCGGGGTTCACGTAATCAGATAATAAGTTTATATAAGCATGCAATGACGTCTACGTGGGACCGGGTGCAAGAAAGGTCTACTTATCAACATGTAATCATCGGGAATCACATTTCAAGCATACTTAACATTTCTTAGGCAGCCCACTAATCACACAATTGGACACAATAACCATAGGATCAACACTTAGCGAGTTTTCATATTTAATAGGGTTTCAATTCATGCTTACACGTGCGATTTAAGCCACAAGTTGTCACGTAACTAACCCAAACCATGCATCGATTTATTAAAACATCCTCCATCATCCAAAACAGTCCACACAACATCCAAGTGCCACAATCCCAAGCATTCAATATCACAAGAGAAGTTACAATATTTTTTCAAAGTATATCACTAAATAAATACCTCACTGCAATGGTCTGTTTTCCCACAATCATTTAGACAAGCAAACAATCTCCAATTCCAGTTAACAAAATTTCAAATTAAATATTATTAAGTGAACTAAATCCATAAACAAACCTCGCATCATTTGGAGTTCGGATTCAAGAGTTACAGCTAAAACCGTGAGACTACGCAAAACTGTCCAGATTCGTATATATTTCAATACTTGCCATTTTTTAGGGTCTTAGAGTCAGATTTAGCTTTAGTCTGTTTCTAACAAAAATGTCCAGAACTGAAAAATATAGCAACCTACCAAATTTCATTCATTTTAGATATTATTTACTAAGTCAAAACTGTTTCGTTCTACAAGGACAGTGAACTGCCAAAAACCTGCTCCATTTTTCCAGATTTTCCAGATTTAGACACCCTTCGATGTTTTCCATTTTGGAGACCTTAGACTCAAAATTGGCCTTGGCCTATTTCTATAAAAAATTCTCAGAACTGGAAAAACTAGTCACCTACCAATTTGCATGCATTTTTAACATCATCCACCAGGCCAATTTCACTTCGCTCTAACTAGTCAGAAATCTGTCTTTTTCGTGATTTTACCTATCTCCAAGTTCTAGCTAAATATCTTGACATGCATGGTTACAAAAGCTCATGTACACACATATACCACAAGTACAGAGGTAAAAATAGACATATGAAGGCATGCATGTGGTTTTTGAAAGCTTTTAAAAAAAGATTAACCCTCACCTTAGCCTATTGACAACAAATGATGCTCAAAACTCTTGAAGATGCACAAATGGTCTTCTCTCCTTGTTTGGCCGAGAGATTTTGCTTGATTTCCTTAATTACTAGCTGAGTTACCATGTTCTTAGTATGTGCATGTGGTTAGAACAAAAGGGAGATGAAAGAAAAGCTATCAAACATACCTAGGGCCGAAATGAAGAGCTCTATGAGCTTGCATGCAATTTTTCTTGCTTCTTGCTTGCTTGGGCTGCCATTGACGAATTTCTTAGAGTCCTTGAGTGCCTAGGAGAACCTTAGAAGATAAGCTTGAGCTATGGAGGTGCTTGAAGTAGCTTATGCCGAGAGGGTGAGAGAAAATGAGAGCAATTAAAATGTTTGTGAGGAATGAAGTGTTTGTGTGTGAGTGTGTCGGCCTAGGGCCTTGAAAAATCTAAAATGGCATCTCTTTTGGAGCATGTTTGAATTGTTTTCCATGTCTTGGTGATGTGGCCGAGAATGTGGAGCATTGGGTAGGATGTTAGGTCATTTTTTAATGCATTGTGTCTTGTGTGTGTCATAATTTGTCTAGGAGTGTTTTAATTTATGCAATGTTGTTCAAAAGCAAGGTATGGTCGGCCAAGGCAAGTGGAAATTCTGAATTTTTGTCTTATTTTGAGCTTTATTTTATTGTGTGTGCTTGGGATATGCAAAAGAATAAAGAATAAAGAATAAAGAATAAGAATGTTTAGCTTTTGGTAAAATTTTGTCTTCTAGTGCATTGACTTAGCATTTTAATATTAGTTAGTGGAGTTTGTAGGATTAGTTAATAATCTAGTGCTTCGTGTAAGATGCTTTCTTGATTAGCGTGCGGGCACGCTTTCCTAGGTTTAGGGCACGCACTACGAGGTAAAACACAAACTACGAGGTGAATGCACGTTTCTCAAGCAAATGCACGCAACCCTAAATGAATGCATGTAATTTGATGCAAGGCATATAAAACGAGACACGACTCTTAAACCTAGGTCAAGGCACGCAATTCTAGGTTAGGGCACACGAAACGAGGTATCGTACGCAAATCAAGGTCGGGCCTCACATCCTTCCCTCATTAAAATAATTTCATCCCGAAATTCAATATTACCTTTGAAATAATGCTGGATACTGTTGCTCCATCTGGTCTCGTCTTTCCCACGTTGCTTCTTCAACTCCATGGTGATCCCACAACACTTTCACCATCTGTACAGATTTGTTGCGCAACTCCCGTTCTTGCTCGTCTAGGATCCGAATAGTCTTTTCTTCATAAGGCAAGTTCTCCCGAATCTGCAATGGCTCTGGCTTCAAAATATGCGATGGATCAGGGTGATACTTCCGTAGCATTGAAACATGGAAGACATCATGGATATTAGAGAGGTTTTGAGGAAGTTCCAGATGATACGCCAATTGCCAACCTTCTCAATTATTCCAAATGGTCCTACAAACCTTGGGATCAACTTTTCACCCTTGCCATGTTTAATCAGTCCCCTCCGAGGTGATAACTTCAAGAACACCTTGTCGCCGACCTCAAACTCTAGATTCCGTCTCTGTCTGTCTACATAACTTTTCTGCCTACTTTGGGAGGTAAGCATCCGTTTCCCGATGAGGTGGACATTTTCAACAGTCTTCATAAGTTCAGGTAGAAGGGTCGAGTCAAAAGTCTTCATCTCACCTACTTCATCCCAGTAAATTGGGGATCGACACTTACGTCCATACAATGCCTCAAATGGGGCCATCCCGATAGTGGCCTGATAGCTGTTATTATAAGCGAACTCCGCTAGGGGCAGATATTTCTCCCAACCTTTTCTGAAGTCTAAAACACACGCCCTCAGCATATCCTCCAGAATCTGAATAGTTTTCTCAGACTGTCCATCAGTCTGAGGGTGATAAGCTGTACTAAAACTCAATTTCGTCCCCAAAGCTTCTTGTAATCTCTTCCAAAATTGGGAAGTAAAACGAGGATCCCTATCCGATACAATACTCACAGGTATCTCGTGCAACCTTACAATATCCGCCACATACATATCTCCCAGTTTCTCAGGGCTATCCTCCTTGTTCATCGGTAAGAAGTGCGCTGACTTGGTCAATCTATCCACTATGACCCAAACAACGTCATGACCCTTTTGTGACCTGGGTAGGTCCATGACAAAGTCCATAGTTATATGTTCCCATTTCCATCAGGGAATTTCTAACGGTTGTAGTAAACCTGCCGGTTGTTGATGTTCTGCTTTGACTCTCTGACAAGTTAAACACCGTGCCACAAACTCCGCAATTTCTCTCTTCATGTTATTCCACCAATAGTGTTGCTTCAAATCCCGGTACATCTTTGTTCCGTCGGGGTGAATAGTATATCTTGAATTATGGGCTTCTTCAAGAATCTTATTTTTCAACTCTGGGTTATTAGGAACACAAATTCGACTCCTGAACCTCCAAATACCATCATCATGAAACTTGAAATCTGTGTTGCTTTCTTTAATCTTCTGAAATTGTTGGTCCTTCTGTTGAGCCTCTCGTAATTCAGACAACAAGGTCGACTGAACTTGTGCAGTGGCAAATAGTAACCCTTTTTGAGTCAATTGTGGGTTCCACAAAAATGCTTCCTCTAACAACTCCTGCACCTTAACTTCTAGTTTTGCCATGCTCGCTTTTCGACTTAAGGCATCTGCAACTACATTCGCTTTACCGGGCACATAATTGATTGTGCAGTTATAATCATCCAAGAGCTCCATCCACCATCTTTGCCTCATGTTCAACTCTTTTTGTGAGAACAAGTACTTCAAGCTCTTGTGATCAGTAAACACCTCAAACTTGTTACCCCAGAGATAGTGCCTCCATTTCTTGAGTGCAAACACAATAGCCGCCAACTCCAAATCATGCGTCGGGTAATTCAATTCATACGGTTCGGTTTCCTAGAGGCATACGCAATCACTCTACCATTCTGCATCAACACACACCCCAGTCCTTCTTTGGAAGCATCGCTATAGATTACAAAGCCTTTATTCCCTTCAGGTAATGCAAGAACAGGTACGGTAGTCAATCTTTTCTTCAATTCTTGAAAGCTGTTCTCACACTTGTCGTCCCACACGAACTTTGTTTTCTTTTGAGTGAGCTTTGTAAGCGGTCCTGCAATCTTTGAGAAATCCTTCACGAACCTCCGATATTAGCTGGCTAAACCGAGAAAACTCCAAACTTCCGTAACATTTTCCGACTTCTTCCAAGACATCACCGCTTTTATCTTTGCTGGGTCCACTACTATTCCCTCTTGGGATATGATGTGCCCCAAGAATGCAATCTGTCGCAACCAAAATTCGTATTTGCTAAACTTTGCATACAATTGATGCTCTCGAAGTTTCTGCAATACCAATCACAGATGTCGTTCATGCTCAGCCTTGGATTTCGAGTATACCAAAATATCATCAATAAAGATCACCACAAATTGATCCAAGTAGGGTTGAAACACCCTGTGCATCAAGTCCATAAAAGCTGCAGGGGCATTAGTTAGCCCAAATGGCATCATCACAAATTCATAATGCCCATATCTCGTCCTAAAAGCCGTTTTAGGCACATTCTCCTTTTTGATCCGCAATTGATAGTACCCTTGCCTCAAGTCGAGCTTCGAATACACTTTAGCTCCTTGAAGTTGATCAAACAACTCATCGATTAGTGGAAGTGGGTATTTATTCTTGACGGTCACTTGGTTCAATCCTCGGTAATCGATGCATAGCCTCAACGTTTCGTCTTTTTTCTTTACAAATAGGACTGGTGCACCCCACGGAGAAGAACTTGGTTGAACAAACCCCTTCTTCAACAATCCTTGCAATTGGTCCTTCAATTCTTGTAGCTCGGCTGGTGCCATACGAGAGGGAGCTTTAGATATTGGCTGGGTGCCAGGCAGTACTTCTATTACAAACTCAATTTCCCGATCCGGGGGTAAACTGGGCAATTCTTCTAGAAACACGTCAGCATAATCTTTAATCACTGGCATCTCTTCCAACTTAGCTTTGTCCGATGGCTTGTTGATGAGGTAAGCTAAGTATCCATTACACCCTTTTCTCAAGGACTTCACTGCTTTCGTAGATGAAATGATGGAACTCCCGGTGAAGTCTCTTCGACCCATTACCTCCAATGTTGGTTGACCAGGTATCTGGAATGTTACAATCTTCGTTCGGCATGATGCTTTGCCAACCAGTCCATCCCTAAGATGACTTCATAGTCTCGAAAGGGTAACACTATAAGATTGACTAAGAATTCCCTATCCTTAATTTGGATTTTATATGCTTTACAAGCTGAGCTAGTAACAAGTTTAGAACCCATCGGAGTACCGACTTCTACTTCATAGGGCAAACATTCAACTCGTAATTTCACACGTTGCACACATAAGGGAATAATAAATGAATGAGTAGCACCTGGATCAATTAGCACCCTAACAGGTTGATTCAGTATCAAGAATGTACCTTCAACAACAACAGTCTCCTTAGGAAGCTCCTCGCACTCAATAGCATAAGCTCGGGCCTGAACTCTAGGAACTGGAGTCTTGCTTCTACCAACTGGTTTAATCTGATTTTGTCCTCCTTGCCATTTAGGGCAATCCTTGATTTGATGCTGATCACTACCACACCGCATGCATCGTCCTGATTTTTTCCAACACTGGGCCTCGGTGTGACCCTTCTTGTTATAATAGGAACAGTTGATAGACTGAGTAGCAGGTGAACTACCTGTG
This sequence comes from Ehretia macrophylla, assembly GCA_037974665.1. NCBI lineage: Eukaryota > Viridiplantae > Streptophyta > Magnoliopsida > Boraginales > Ehretiaceae > Ehretia > Ehretia macrophylla. The sequence continues at coordinate 50,831,831 of CM075770.1, forward strand.
GATCCGCGGGTAGAAAAGGCTGATGGTGCTTTAGTCGGGCCACGGTTATTGACTGGTCTGTTCTGGCTCTGGCCTTGACTACGACTCTGAGTCTGGAATTTCCTTTGTTATCCTGGAGGCTGATATGGTTTCTTGTTTGGCTGGCTTGAACCGGCTCTATCAAGTTTCCTTTTCTTAACTTGGGAAGCAGCAACAAGGAGAGCAGAATAGGTAGTAAAGTCATGCGAAGCCAACTGATCCTGAATTTCTGGCCTCAACCCATTCGTAAATTTCCACATTTTCACCTCAGGGGTAGTAACCATGTATTGAGCATAATGGGACAGTCTGTCAAAGCGAGCATCATACTGGGCCACCGTCATGTTACCCTGGTTCAAGTGCATGAATTCTTCAATTTGCCTCTGCCTGGAAACTGCAGGTACTATTTCTCTTTGAATGCCTTAACGAAATTACCCCACAAGCGAGGTATATGATCAGTTTCCCAAAGTGCCTCCACAGTGTGCCACCAATGCTCAGCATCCCCGTGCAACAGAAACACAGCGAACTCAATCTTTTCCTCATCCGTATAGTCAAGTGGCCTGAAAATCCTTTCAATCTCAAACAGCCAAGCCTCTGCCTTTTCATCATCAGCTTCCCCGTAGAATTTGGAAGGGTGAAAGTCAAGGAACTCCCGCATTCTGCTGTTTCTCCCATTGTTACCACAATTCTTGTTGTTGTTGTTATTGTTTGCTTTACGAGCATCTTGTTGTTCCATCACTCGCGACACGCGATCCATAGCATTCGCCATCATGTTAAACATGGCCATGCCGGGATTAGTTTGATGAGAATCTCCAGCTCTTTAAGGCTCATCGCTCCTATTGGTATTGCGGGTACCAGGGTCAGCCATCTATAGGCACAAATTATTATGCACAATTTATTGGAATATGACAAGACAAGAATTTAATGTATAAGGTATGCAACATACAATTTTACATAGACATACAATTCTCGAAACAGTTAAGACATGTTAATCACATAAGCACATAGAAACAGAGAAGGCACAATTGATATTGTCACACATTAACACACATAAACAAGTCGTCCCAATAACCTTAGGGCTTCTACCCATGGTCCGAGAGTTAAACCCGGCTTAAGCAATCTAAGCTCTGATACCATTAATATGAGGTGCCATGCCCAAAACCAGACCTATAGAGGTTAGACTAGGGTGTGATCTAAACATTCACGTTCTTTTATGACTATAACTGATTAACGAAGATTAAGCTTATCCGTTAGACTAGAACTCCAACAATTCTTCAGAAAACCGGCAGCATAACAACTGTAATTGGCTCTTTAGTTTGACCTAATTTTCTAAACGCCTCAAAACTTTCAATCTCAAATTCGATTCCAACTAAGATTACTATTTATCACCAATTGATATGTCCACTATTTATCTCAAGTCTCATTTGATTAACACCTAGCATGGCAACTATGTCTCGTTTATGTGTCAATTCTTGTTACACAAATACCTGTTGGTCTTAGCTTACAAATGAGTACCTACTTAAGATTGGATAGATTCATTTTACTTAGCCCTTTGCCTAATACTTCATAAGCTTGTAGTAGTTACTAATCAAAGTAGCAAAACGAGCAAATAGGGTGTCTATCTAGTTAATATCGGTACAAATCAAAATTAGACCCCAAATTACAACAGGGGTCATTTACAATAACAACAACAAGCAACATAAGAAATAGTCTTCAAAACAACATATCGTTCACAAAACAGCCACAATCACGTAAGGCACGTAGGGCATGCAATCACTCCAAAGAGTCATCAATAGGCAAGTTATCCACGGGTGCCTGTTCCTGATCTTCTTCACCTGTGATGATAAAAGAGGGTGAGTCCTTATGAACTCAGCGAGGGGGAACGAGAAATACGTTTTGAACTCTTTTTCCGGTTCAACTTATGAAAAACCTTTTTGAAAGCATGACATATAGCACAAGTAGGTTCATAATGTAATATAAAAGTAAAAGAACACAATTACCTGTCTTTCCTCCCCGAGGTCCTCAAGAAACCAAGCGAGATTACTTATACACATAGTGAAAAGGATACGGTGAGCTTTTGCTCTCAATTCATTTCCAGTAACAGTTGTTGCGGCTGACTTCATATTATCCACTTATCACGCCAAATGGGTGTACTCCGGATGTACCCCGAAATCCTACGACCCAACTCTCCGAGGAAGTCTAGCCCGCAAGCGAGAGAGAGAATTGGACAATGGTAGTCACGGTTGCACCGGCAAGCCCGATGCCGCCCGGTGTGCTTGAAACGCTACCACGCCAGAATTAAAGGTTGCAACATTGTATGTAATGAACATTTATAACATTTAATATATCACGTTAGGAGGACAACAAAGTAGGTTGCCTCCGAGCAATCATAAGATCGCACATTGACAAGTAAAACATGAGACATGCTTTGACATGTAATTTCACTGGTAAAGAACACGGAGTTATATGAATATTAAACAGGCAGCCATGTAACACATGTAAATCAAGTCATATAACTCATTTCGGGGTTCACGTAATCAGATAATAAGTTTATACAAGCATGCATTGACGTCTACGTGGGACCGGGTGCAAGAAAGGTCTACTTATCAACATGTAATCATCGGGAATCACATTTCAAGCATACTTAACATTTCTTAGGCAGCCCACTAATCACACAATTGGACACAATAACCATAGGATCAACACTTAGCGAGTTTTCATATTCAATAGGGTTTCAATTTATGCTTACACGTGCGATTTAAGCCACAAGTTGTCACGTAACTAACCCAAACCATGCATTGATTTATTAAAACATCCTCCATCATCCAAAACAGTCCACATAACATCCAAGTGCCGCAATCCCAAGCATTCAATATCACAAGAGAAGTTACAATATTTTTTCAAAGTATATCACTAAATAAATACCTCACTGCAATGGTCTATTTTTCCACAATCATTTAGACAAGCAAACAATCTCTAATTCCAGTGAACATAATTTCAAATTAAATGAACTAAATCCAGAAACAAACCTCGCATCATTTGGAGTTCGGATTCAAGTGTTATAGCTAAAACTGTGAGACTACGCAAAATTGTCCAGATTCGTATATATTTCAATACTTGCCATTTTTTAGGGTCTTAGGGTTAGATTTAGCTTTAGTCTATTTCTGAAAAAAATGTATAGAGCTGAAAAATATGGAAACCTACCAAATTTCATGCATTTTAGATATTATTTACTAATGCAAAACGGTTTCGTTCTACAAGGACAGTGAACTGCCAAAAACCTGCTCTATTTTCCCAGATTTTTCAGATTTAGATACCCTTCGCTGTTTTGCTATTTTGGAGACCTTAGAGTCAAAATTGGCCTTGGCCTATTTCTACAAAAAATGCTCAGAACTGGAAAAAATAGTCACCTACCAATTTTCATGTATTTGCAACACCATCTACGAGGCCAAGTTCACTTCGCTCTAACAAGTCAGAAATCTGGCATTTTTGCGATTTTACCTATCTCCAAGTTCTAGCTAAATATCTTGCCATGCATGGTTACAAAAGCTCATGTACACACATATACCACAAGTACAGATGTAAAAATAGACATATGAAGGCATGCATGTGGTTTTTGAAAGCTTTTAAAAAAAGATTAACCCTCACCTTATCCTATTGATAACAAATGATGCTCAAAACTCTTGAAGATGCATAAATGGTCTTCTCTCCTTGTTTGGCCGAGAGATATTGCTTGATTTCCTTAATTACTAGCTGAGTTACCATGTTCTTAGTATGTGCATATGGTTAGAACAAAAGGGAGATGAAAGAAAATCTATCAAACATACCTAGGGCTGAAATGAAGTGCTCTATGAGCTTGCATGCAATTTTTCTTGCTTCTTGCTTGCTTGGGCTGCCATGGACGAATTTCTTAGAGTCCTTGTGTGCCTAGGAGAACCTTAGAAGATGAGCTTGAGCTATGGAGGTGCTTGAAGCCGCCTATGCCGAGAGGGTGAGAGAAAATGAGAGCAATTGAAGTGTTTGTGAGGAATAAAGTGTTTGTGTGTGAGTGTGTCAGCCTAGGGCCTTGAAAAATCTGAAATGGTATCTCTTTTGGAGCATGTTTGAATTGTTTGCCATGTCTTGGTGATGTGGCCGAGAATGTGGAGCATTGGGTAGGATGTTAGGTCATTTTTTAATGCACTGTGTCTTGTGTGTGTCATAATTTTTCTAGGAGTGTTTTAATTTTTGCAATGTTGTTTAAAAGCAAGGTATGGTCGGCCAAGGAAAGTGGAAATTCTGAATTTTTGTCTTATTTTGAGCTTTATTTTATTGTGTGTACTTGGCATATGCAAAAGAATAAAGAATAAAGAATAAGAATGTTTAGCTTTTGGTGAAATTTTATCTTCTAGTGAATTGACTTAGCATTTTAGTTAGTGGAGTTTGTAGGATTAGTTAATAATCTAGTGCTTCGTGTAAGATGCTTTCTTGATTAGCATGCGGGCACGCTTTTTTAAGTTTAGGGCACGCACTACGAGGCCAAGCACGAACTACGAGACGAATGCACGTTTCTCAAGGAAATACACACAACCCTAAATGAATACACGTAATTCGATGCAAGGCACATAAAACGAGACATGACTCTTAAACCTAGGTCAAGGCACGTAATTCTTGGTTAGGGTACATAAAATGAGGTATCGCATGCAAATCGAGATCGGGCCTCACATAACTCCTTACAGATCAAAAGTTATGAGCACCGGAGCGATGGATACCTGGTCTCAAGCCCCACGCCCTCTGTTTGTGGGCCCAACCTCTACGTGAAGTTAAGTTGTCTTGACCAAGTTGCCGTGGGATTCAGTAATATAAATGTGATGGATTAGATTGTCATCCTTTTCGCGGCTCACGATATACGATCCAGGACAGAAAAATAGTGCAAAAGAAGAAAAGTGTCCCGAAACTGATGAAAACATTCGATTTTGGGTTTCTAAAACAAGCGTAGCCGAGCAGGCTTGGTGCCCCATCGTACAAATCTCAGAGAGCTTTCCAACGGTATGTTGTGCACCGCATAACTCATTACGGATCAAAAGTTATAGGCACCGGAGCGACAGATACCTAGTCACAAGCCCCACGCCATCTGTTTGCGTGCCCAGCCTCTACGTGAAGTGAAGTTGTATTGCCCAAGGTGCCCTGGGATTCGGTAATAGAAATATGATGGAATAGGTTGTCGTCCTTTTCGCGGCTCTCGACCTACGATTCGGGACGGAAAAACTGCTTAAAAGAAGAAAAGTGTCCCAAAACTGATGAAAACGTTCGATTTTAGGCTCCGAAAATAGGCGCAGCAGAGCAAGCTTGGTGCCCCCGTCGAAGAACTCTCGGAGAGCTTTCCAACGGAATGCTGTGCGCCGCGTGACTCCTTACGGATCAAAAGTTATGAGCACCGGAGCGACGGATACCTAGTCACAAGCCCCATGCCCTTTGTTTGCATGCCCAGCCTCTACGTGAAGTGAAGTTGTCTTGCCCAAGGTGCCCTGGGATTCGGTAATAGAATTGTGATATATTAGGTTGTCGTCCTTTTCACGGCTCTCGACGTACGATCCGGGACGGAAAAAATGCGTAAAGGAAGAAAAGTGTCTCGAAACTGATGAAAACGTTCGATTTTGGGCTCCAAAAACAGGTGCAACAGAGCAAGCTTGGTGCCCCCGACGAAGAACTCTCGGAGAACTTTCCAACGGTATGCTGTGCGCCACGTAACTCCTTACGGATCAAAAGTTATGAGCACCGGAGCGACGGATACTTGGTCACAAGCCCCACGCCCCTTGTTTGCGGGCCCAGCCTCTACGTGAAGTGAAGTTGTCTTGCCCATGGTGTCATGTGATTCGGTAATAGAAATGTGATGGATTAGTTTGTCATCTTTTTTGCGGCTCACGACGTACGATCTGGGATGAAAAAATATCGCAAAAGAAGTAAAATGTCCCAAAACTTATGAAAATGTTCGATTTTAGGCTCCCAAAGCAAGCGCAACCGAGCAAGATATGTGCCCCCATCGTAGAGCTCTCAGAGTGCTTTCCAACGGTATGTTGTGCGCCGCGTAACTCCTTACAGATCAAAAGTTATGGGCAGCGGAGCGACAGATACCTGGTCACCAGCCCCACGCCCTCTGTTTGCGAGGCCAGCCTCTATGCAAAGTGAAGTTGTCTTGCCCAAGGTGCCGTGGGATTCGGTAATAGAAATGTGATGGATTAGGTTGTCGTACTTTTTCCGGCTCACGACGTACGCTCTGGGACGGAAAAACAGCGCAAAAGAAAAAAAATGTCCAAAACTTATGAAAATATTCGATTTTGGGCTTACAAAATAGGTGCAGCCAAGCATGCTAGGTGCCCTCGTCGTAGAGCTCTCAGAGAGCTTTCCAACGGTTTATTGTGCGCCACGTAACTCTTTACGGATCAAAAGTTAAGGGCACTAGAGCAACGGATACATGGTCACAAGCCCCACGCCCTCTGTTTGCGAGCCCAGCCTCTACGTGAAGTGAAGTTGTCTTGATCAAGGTGCCGTGGGATTCGGTAATAGAAATGTGATGGATTAGGTTGTAGTCCTTTTCACGGCTCACGACGTACGATCCGGGACGAAAAAACTTCAAAAAAGAAGAAAAGTGTCCCAAAATTGATGAAAACTTTCGATTTTGGTCTCCGAAAATAGGCACAGCAGAGCAAGCTTGGTGCCCCCGTTGAAGAACTCTCGGAGAGCTTTCCAACGGTATGCTGTGCGCCGTGTAACTCCTTACGGATCAAAAGTTATGAGCACCGGAGCAACGGATACCTGGTCACAAGCCCCACGCCCTATGTTTGCGGGCCCAGCCTCTACATGAAGTGAAGTTGTCTTGGCCAAGGTGCTGTGGGATTCGGTAATAAAAATGTGATCGATTAGGTTGTCTTCCTTTTCGCGGCTCACGACGTACGATCCGGGACGGAAAAACTGCGCAAAAGAAGAAAAGTATCCCAAAACTGATGAAAACATTCGATTTTGGGCTTCAAAAATAGGCGCAACTGAGCAAGCTTGCTACCCCCGTCGTAAAGCTCTTGGAGAGCTTTCCAACGGTATGTTGTGAGCCGCGTAACTCCTTACGGATCAAAACTTATGGGCACCGGAGCGACGGATACCTGGTCACAAGCCCCACGCCCTCTGTTTGCGTGCCCAGCCTCTACATGAAGTGAAGTTGTCTTGCCCAAGGTGCCATGGGATTCGGTAATAGAAATGTGATGGATTAGGTTGTCGTCCATTTCGCGGCTCACGATGTATGATCCGGGATGAAACAAATGCGCAAAAGAAGAAAAGTGTCCCAAAACTGATGAAAATATTCGATTTTGGGCTCCGAAAAGAGGCGCAGCCGAGCAAGCTTGGTGCCTCCATCGTAGAGCTCTTGGAGAGCTTTCCAAGTGTGTATGCTGTACGCCGCGTAACTCCTTACGGATCAAAAGTTATGAGCACCGGAGCGACGGATACCTGGTCACAAGCCCTACCCCCTCTGTTTGTGGGACCAGCCTCCACGTGAAGTGAAGTTGTCTTGCCCAAGGTGCCGTGGGATTCGGTAATAGAAATGTGATGGATTAGGTTGTCTTCCTTTTCGCGACTCCTGATGTACGATCCGGGATAAAAAAAAATAGCGCAAAAGAAGAAAAGTGTCTCGAAACTAATGATAACATTCGATTTTGGGCTTCTAAAACATGCGCAGCCGAGCAAGCTAGGTGCCCTCGTCGTAGAGCTCTCAGAGAGCTTTCCAAATGTATGCTGTCCGCTGCGTAACTCCTTACAGATCAAAAGTTATAGGCACCGGAGCGACGGATACCTGGTCACAAGCCCCACGCCCTCGGTTGGCAAGCCCAACCTCTACGTGAAGTGAAGTTGTCTTGCCCAAGGTGCCATGGGATTCGATAATTGAAATATGATAGATTAGGTTGCCATCCTTTTCGCGGCTCACGACATACGACCTAGGATGAAAAAAACAGCGCAAAAGAAGAAAAGTGTAGCGAAACTTATGAAAACGTACGATTTTGGGGTCCGAAAATAGGTGCAACAGAGCAGGCTTGCTACCCCCGTCGTTGAGCTCTAGGAGAGCTTTCTAACGGTATGCTATGCGCCGCGTAACTCCTTACGGATCAAAAGTTATAGGCACCGGAGCAACTGATACCTGGTCGCAAGCCCCACGCCCTCGGTTTGAGGGCCCAGCCTCTACGTGAAGTGAAGTTGTCTTGCCCAATGTGCCATGGGATTCGGTAATAAAAATATGACGAATTTGGTTGTCATCCTTTTCGCGGATGACGATGTTTCAATCTGGAGAGAAAAAATAGCACAAAAGAAGAAAAATGTACCAAAACTGTTGAAAACGTTTGATTTTGGGCTCTTAAAAAAGGCGCAGCCGAGCAGGCTTGCTGCCCCCGTCGTAGAGCTCTCAGAGAGCTTTCCAACGGTATGCTGTGCGCCGTGTAACTCCTTAAGGATAAATGTTTTCGGCACCGGAGCGACGGATACCTGGTCATAAGACCCACGCCCTCTGTTTGTGGGCCCAGCCTCTACGTGAAGTGAAGTTGTCCTGCCCAAGGTGCCGTGGGATTCGGTAATAGAAATGTGATGGATTAGGTTGTCATCTTTTTTGCGGCTCACGATGCATGATCCGGGATGAAAAAACTGCGCAAAAGTAGAAAAGTGTCGTGAAACTAATGAAAATGTTTGATTTTGGTCTTTGAAAACCGGCACAGCTGAGCAAGCTTGGTGCCCCCATCGTAGAGCTCTCGGAGTGCTTTTCAACGGTATGTTGTGCGCTGCGTAACTCCTTACGGATCAAAAGTTATGAGCATCGGAGCGACGGATACCTGGTCACAAGCCCCACGCCCTCTGTTTGCGGGCCCAGCCTCTACATGAAGTAAAGTTGTCTTGCCCATGGTGTCGTGTGACTCAGTAATAGAAATGTGATGGATTAGGTTGTTGTCTTTTTCGCGGCTCACGACGTACGATCCGGGACGGAAAAACAGCGCAAAAGAAGAAAAGTGTCCCAAAACTTATGAAAATGTTCGATTTTAGGCTCCGAAAGCAAGCGCAACTGGGCAGGCTATGTGCCCCCATCGTAGAGCTCTCAGAGTGCTTTCCAACGGTATGCTGTGCGTCGCGTAACTCCTTACGGATCAAAAGTTACGGGCACCGGAGCGACGGATACTTGGTCACAAGCCCCATGCCCTCTGTTTGTGAGCCCAGCCTCTACGCGAAGTGAAGTTGTCTTGCCTAAGGTGCCGTGGGATTCGGTAATAGAAATGTGATGGATTAGGTTGTCGTCCTTTTTGCGGCTCACGACGTACGATCTGGGATGAAAAAATAGTGCAAAAGTAGAAAAGTGTCCAAAACTTATGAAAATATTCGATTTTGGGCTTAGAAAATAGGCGCAGCCGAGCAGGCTAGGTGCCCTCATCGTAGAGCTCTCAGAGAGCTTTCTAACGGTTTGTGGTGCGCCACGTAACACTTTACGAATCAAAAGTTAGGGGCACCGGAGCAACGGATACATGGTCACAAGCCCCACGCCCTCTGTTTGCGGGCCCATCCTCTACGTGAAGTGAAGTTGTCTTGATCAAGGTACCGTGGGATTCGGTAATAGAAATGTGATGGATTAAGTTGTCTTCCTTTTCGCGGCTCACGACGTACGATTCGGGACGGAAAAACTTCACAAAAGAAGAAAAGTGTCCCAAAACTGATGAAAACTTTCGATTTTGGTCTCCGAAAACAGGCGCAGTTGAGCAAGCTTGGTGCCCCCGTCGAAGAACTCTCGGAGAGCTTTCCAACGGTATGCTGTGCGCCGCGTAACTCCTTACGGATCAAAAGTTATGAGCACCGGAGCGACGGATACCTGGTCACAAGCCCCACGCCCTCTGTTTAAGGGCCCAGCCTCTACGTGAAGTGAAGTTGTCTTTCCCAAGGTGCTATGGGATTCGGTAATAAAATGTGATGGATTAGGTTGTCGTCCTTTTCGCGGCTCACGTTGTACGATCCTAGACGGAAAAACTGCGCAACAGAAGAAAAGTGTCCCAAAACTGATGAAAACATTCGATTTTGGGCTTCGAAAATAGCTGCAGCTGAGCAAGCTTGCTACCCATGTCGTAGAGCTCCTGGAGAGCTTTCTAACGGTATGCTGTGAGCCGCGTAACTCCTTACGGATCAAAACTTATGGGCATCGGAGCGACAGATACCTGGTCACAAGCCCCACGCCCTCTGTTTGCGTGCCCAGCCTCTACATGAAGTGAAGTTGTCTTGCCCAAGGTGCCATGGGATTCGGTAATGGAAATGTGATAGATTAGGTTGTCGTCCATTTCGCGGCTCACGATATACGATCCGGGATGAAAAAACTGCGCAAAAGAAGAAAAGTGTCCCAAAACTGATGAAAATGTTCGATTTTGGGCTCCGAAAAGAGGCGCAGCCGAGCAAGCTTGGTGCCTCCATCGTAGAGCTCTCGGAGAGCTTTCCAAGTGTGTATGCTGTGCGCTGCGTAACTCCTTACGGATCAAAAGTTATGAGCACCGGAGCGACGGATACCTGGTTACAAGCCCCACGCCCTTTGTTTATGGGACCAGCCTCCACGTGAAGTGAAGTTGTCTTGCCCAAGGTGCCGTGGGATTCGGTAATAGAAATGTGATGGATTATGTTGTCGTCCTTTTCGCGACTCCTGACGTACGATCCGGGATAGAAAAATAGCGCAAAAGAAGAAAAGTGTCCTGAAACTAATGAAAACATTCGATTTTGGGCTTCTAAAGCAAGCGCAACTGAGCAGGCTAGGTGCCCTCGTCGTAGAGCTCTCAGAGAGCTTTCCAACGGTATGCTATGCGCCGCGTAACTCCTTACGGATCAAAAGTTATAGGCACCGGAGTGTCCGATACCTGGTCACAAGCCCTACGCCCTTGGTTCGCAGGCCCAGCCTCTACGTGAAGTGAAGTTGTCTTTCCCAAGGTGCCATGGGATTCGATAATAGAAATGTGATAGATTAGGTTGCCGTCCTTTTTTGCGGGGCTCACGACGTACGATCCGGGATGAAAAAACAGCGCAAAAGGAGAAAAGTGTAGCAAAACTTATGAAAACGTACATTTTAGGGTCCGAAAACAGGTGCAACCGAGCAGGCTTACTACCCCCGTCGTTGAGCTCTCGGAGAGCTTTCCGACGGTATGCTGTGCGCCGCGTAACTCCTTACGGATCAGAAGTTATAGGCACCGGAGCAACTGATACCTGGTCGCAAGCCCACGCCCTCTGTTTGAGGGCCCAGCCTTTACGTGAAGTGAAGTTGTCTAGCCCAATGTGCCGTTGGATTCGGTAATAAAAATGTGATGAATTTGGTTGTCGTTCTTTTCGCGGCTCACGATATACGATCCGGGACGAAAAAATAGCACAAAAGAAGAAAAATGTCCCAAAACTGCTGAAAACGTTTGATTTTGGGCTTTGAAAACAGGCGCAGCCGAGCAGGCTTGCTGCCTCTGTCGTAGAGCTCTCAGAGAGCTTTCCAACGGTATGCTGTGTAACTCCTTAAGGATAAAACTTATCGGCACCGGAGCGACGGATACCTGGTCACAAGACCCACGCCCTCTATTTGTGGGCCCAGCCTCTACGTGAAGTGAAGTTGTCTTGCCCAAGGTGCCGTGGGATTCGGTAATAGAAATGTGATGGATTTGGTTATCGTCCTTTTTGCGGCTCACGACGCACGATCCGAGATGAAAAAACTGCGCAAAAGTAGAAAAGTTTCATGAAACTAATGAAAACGTTTGATTTTGGGCTCCAAAAATAGGCACAAATGAGCAAGCTTGGTGCCCTCGTCGTAGAGCTCTCGTAGAGCTTTCAACGGTATGCGGTGCGCCGCGTAACTCCTTACGGATCAAAAGTTATGATCATCGGAGCGACGGATACCTGGTCACAAGCCCCACGCCCTCTGTTTGAGGGCACAGCCTCTACATGAAGTGAAGTTGTCTTGCCCAAGGTGCTGTGGGATTCGGTATTGGAAATGTGATAGATTAGGTTGTCGTCCTTTTTTAGGCTCACAACGTACGATCCAGGACGAAAAAACTGCGAAAAAGAAGATAAGTATCCCGAAATTGATGAAAACGTTCAATTTTGGGCTTTGAAAATAGGCACAGCCGAACAGGCATGGTGCCCCCGTCGTAGAGCTCTTGGGGAGCTTTCCAACGATATACTGTGCGCTGCATAACTCTTTAAGGATCAAAAGTTATGGGCACCGGAGCGACGGATACCTGGTCTCAAACCCCATGCCCTCTGTTTGCGGGCCCAACCTCTATGTGAAGTGCAGTTGTCTTGCCCAAGGTGCAATGGGATTCGGTAATAGAAATTTGATGATTAGATTGTCGTCCTTTTCCCGGCTCACGACGTACGATCCGGGACGGAAAAATAGCGCAAAAGAAGAAAAGTGTCCCGAAATTAATGAAAATATTCAATTTTGGGTTTCTAAAATAGGCGTAGCCGTGCAGGCTTGATGCCCCCGTCGTAGAGCTCTCGTAGATCTTTCCAACAGTATGTTGCGCGCCGCATAACTCCTTATGGATCAAAAGTTATAGGCACCGGAGCGACGGATACCTGGTCACAAGCCCCACGCCCTCTGTTTGCGTGCCCAGCCTCTATGTGAAGTGAAGTTGTCTTGCCCAAGGTGCCTTGGGATTCGGTAATAGAAATGTGATGGATTAGGTTGTCGTCCTTTTCGCGGCTCACGACGTACGATCCGGGACGAAAAAATAGCGCAAAAGAAGAAAAGTGTCCCGAAATTAATGAAAATATTCGATTTTGGGTTTCTAAAATAGGCGTAGCCGTGCAGGCTTGATGCCCCCGTCGTAGAGCTCTCGTAGATCTTTCCAACAGTATGTTGCGCGCCGCATAACTCCTTATGGATCAAAAGTTATGGGCACCGGAGCGACGAATACCTGGTCTCAAGCCCCACGCCCTCTGTTTGCGGGCCAAACCTCTACGTGAAGTGAAGTTGTCTTTCCCAAGGTGCAATGGGATTCGGTAATAGAAATTTGATGATTAGATTGTCGTCCTTTTCGCGGCTCACGATGTACAATCCGGGACGGAAAAATAACACAAAAGAAGAAAAGTGTCCCAAAATTAATGAAAATATTCGATTTTGGGTTTCTAAAATAGGCGTAGCCGTGCAGGCTTGATGCCCCCATCGTAGAGCTCTCGTAGATCTTTCCAACAGTATGTTGCGCGCTGCATAACTCCTTATGGATCAAAAGTTATAGGCACCGGAGCGACGGATACCTGGTCACAAGCCCCATGCCCTCTGTTTGCGTGCCCAGCCTCTATGTGAAGTGAAGTTGTCTTGCCTAAGGTGTCTTGGGATTCGATAATAGAAATGTGATGGATTAGGTTGTCGTCCTTTTTGCGGCTCACGACGTACCATCCGGGACGAAAAAACTGTGCAAAATAAGAAAAGTATCCCGAAGCTGATGAAAACGTTCGATTTTGGGCTCTGAAAACAGGCGCAGCTGAGCAAGCTTGGTGCCCCTATAGTAGAGCTCTCTAAGAGAGTTCTAACGGTATGCTGTGCGCCGCGTAACTCCTTACGGATCAAAAGTTATGGGCACCGGAGCGATGGATACCTTGTCGCGAGCCCCATGCCCTCTGTTTGCGTGCCTAGCCTCTACGTGAATTGAAGTTGTCTTGCCCATGGTGCCATGTGATTCGGTAATAGAAATGTGATGGATTAGGTTGTCGCCCTTTTCGCGGCTCACGACGTACGATCCGGGATGGAAAAACAGCGCAAAAGAAGAAAAGTATCCCAAAACTTATAAAAATGTTCAATTTTAGGCTCCGAAAACAAGCGCAACCAAGCAGGCTATGTGCCCCCATCGTAGAGCTCTCAAACTGCTTTCCAACAGTATGCTGTGCGCCGCATAACTCCTTACGGATCAAAAGTTATCGGCACTGGAGCGGCGAATACCTGGTCACCAGCCCTACACCCTCTGTTTGTGAGCCCAACCTCTACGTGAGGTGAAGAAGTCTTACCCAAGGTGCCGTGGGATTCGGTAATAGAAATGTGATGGATTAGGTTGTGGTCCTTTTCGCAGCTCACGACGTACGATTCTTGACGGAAAAATGGCGCAAAAGAAGAAAAGTGTACCAAAACTTATGAAAGTGTTCGATTTTGGGCTTAGAAAACAGGCGCAGACTAGCAGGCTAGGTGCCCTCGTCGTGGAGCTCTCAGAGAGCTTTCTAATGGTATGTTGTGCGCCACATAACTCCTTACGGATCAAATGTTAAGGGCACCGGAACAACTGATACATGGTCAAAAGCCCCACGCCCTCTATTTGCAGGCCCAGCCTCTACGTGACGTGAAGTTGTCTTGATCAAGGTGCCATGGGATTCGGTAATAGAAATGTGATGGATTAGGTTGTCGTCCTTTTCGCGGCTCACGACGTACGATCCGGGATGAAAAAACTTTGCAAAAGAAGAAAAGTGTCCCAAAATTGATGAAAATGTTCGATTTTGGGCTCCGAAAACAGGCGCAGCAGAGCAAGCTTGGTGCCCCCGTCGTAGAACTCTCGGAGAGCTTTCCTTACGGATCAAAAGTTATGAGTACCGGAGCGACGGATACTTGGTCACAAGCCCCACGCCCTCTGTTTGCGGGCCCAGCCTCTACGTGAAGTGAAGTTGTCTTGCCCAAGGTGCTGTCGGATTCGGTAATAGAAATGTGATGGATTAGGTTGTCATTTTTTTGCAGCTCACGACGTACGATCCGGGACAGAAAAACTGTGCAAAAGAAGAAAAGTGTCCCAAAACTACTGAAAACATTCGATTTTAGGCTACGAAAACAGGCGCAGCCGAGCAAGCTTGCGTGCCCCGGCGTAGAGCCCTTGGAGAGCTTTTCAACGGTATTTTGTGTGCCGCGTAACTCCTTACGGATCAAAAGTTATGGGCACCGGAGCGACGGATACATGGTCACAAGCCCCACGCCCTCTATTTGCGGGACTAGCCTCCATGTGAAGTGAAGTTGTCTTGCCCAAGGTGCCATGGGACTCGGTAATAGAAATGTGATGGATTAGGTTGTCGTCGTTTTCACGGCTCACGATGTACGATCCGAGATTGAAAAACTGCACAAAAGAAGAAAAGTGTCCCGAAATTGATGAAAATTTTCAATTTTGGGCTCCGAAAAAAGGCGTAGCCGAGCAAGCTTGGTGCCCCCATCGTAGAGCTCTCGGAGAGCATTCCAAGTGTATGATGTGCGCCGCGTAACTCCTTACGGATCAAAAGTTATGAGCACCGGAGCGACGGATACCTAGTCATAAGCACCACGCCCTCTGTTTGCGGGACCAGCCTCCATGTGAAGTGAAGTTGTCTTGCCCAAGGTGCTGTAGGACTCGGTAATAGAAATGTGATGGATTAGGCTGTCGTCCTTTTCGCGGCTCACGACGTACGATCCGGAACGAAAAAACAGCGCAAAAGTAGAAAAGTGTCCCGAAACTAATGAAAACATTTGATTTTGGGCTTCAAAAACAGGCGTAGCCGAGCAAGCTTGGTACCCCCGTCGTAGAGCTCTCAAAGGGCTTTCCAACGGTATGTTGTGCGCTGTGTAACTCCTTACGGATCAAATGTTATAGGCACTAGAGCGACAGATACCTGGTCACAAGCACCATGCCTTTGGTTCGCGGGCCCAACCTCTACGTGAAGTGAAGTTGTCTTGCGTAAGGTGCCATGGGATTCGATAATAGAAATGTGATAGATTAGGTTGTCGTCCTTTTCGTGGATCACGACGTACGATCTGGGATGGAAAGACAGCACAAAAGAAGAAAAGTGTAGCAAACCTTATGAAAACGTTCGATTTTAGGCTCCGAAAACAGGCGCTGCTGCCCCCGTCGTAGAGCTCTCGGAGAGCTTTTCAACGGTATGCTTTGCGCCACGTAACTCCTTATGAATCAAAAGTTATAGGCACCGGAGCAACGGATACCTGGTCACAAGCCCCACGCCCTCGGTTTGAGGGCCCAGCCTCTACATGAAGTGAAGTTGTCTTGTCCAATGTGCCGTGGGATTCGGTAATAAAAATGTGATAGATTAGGTTGTCGTCCTTTTCGCGGCTCACGATGTACGATCCGGGATGAAAAAATAGCACAAAAGAAGAAAAGTGTCCCAAAATTGATGAAATCGTTCGATTTTGGGCTCCGAAAACAGGCACAGCAGAGCAAGCTTGGTGCCCCCGTTGTAGAACTCTCAGAGAGCTTTCCAACGGTATGCTGTGCGCCGCGTAACTCCTTAAGGATCAAAAGTTATGGGCACCAGAGCGACGGATAACTGGTCACAAGCCCCACGCCCTCTGTTTGCGGGCCCAGCCTCTACGTGAAGTGAAGTTGTCTTGCCCAAGGAGCCGTGGGATTCGGTAATAGAAATGTGATGTATTAGGTTGTTGTCCTTTTTGCGGCTCACGACGTACGATCCGGGACGGAAAAACTGCGCAAAAGAAAAAAAGTTTCCTGAAACTAAAGAAAACGTTCAATTTTGGGCTCCGAAAACAGGCGCAACCGAACAAGTTTGGTACCCCCGTCGTAGAGCTCTCGGACAGTTTTGAACGGTATACTGTGCGCCGCGTAACTCCTTACGGATCAAAAGTTATGAGCATTGGAGCGACAGATACCTGGTCACAAGCCCCACGCCCTCTGTTTGTGGGCCCAGCCTCTACGTGAAATGAAGTTGTCTTGCCCAAGGTGTCGTGGGATTCGGTAATAGAAATGTGATGGATTAAGTTCTCATCCTTTTCGCGGCTCACGACGTACGATCCGGGAAAGAAAAACTGCGCAAAAGACGATAAGTGTCCCAAAACTGATGAAAATGTTCGATTTTGGGCTCTGAAAATTGGCCCTGCCAATCAGGCTTGGTGCCCCTGTCGTAGAGCCCTCGGAGAGCTTTCCATCGGTATGCTGTGTGCTGCGCAACTCCTTACGGATCAAAAGTTATGGGTACCGGAGCGACGGATACTTGGTCACAAGCCTTAGGCCCTCTGTTTGCGGGCCCAGCCTCAACGTGGAGTGAAGTTGTCTTGCCCAAGTTTTCGTGTGATTCGGTAATAGAAATGTGATAGATTAGGTTTTCATCCTTTTCGCGACTCACGACGTACGATCTGGGTCGGTAAAACAGTTCAAAAGAAGAAAAGTGTCCCGAAACTAATGAAAACATTCGATTTTGGGCTTCGAATATAGGCGCAGCTGAGCAGGCTTGGTTCGCCTATCATAGAGCTCTAGGAGAGTTTTCCAATGGTATGCTGTGCGTCGCGTAACTCCTTACGGATGAAAAGTTATAGGCACCGGATAGACGGATACCAGGCCACAAGCCCCACGTCCTCGGTTTACGTGCCCAGCCTCTACGTGAAGTGAAGTTGTCTTGCTCAAGGTGCCATGGGATTCGATAATAGAAATGTGATAGATTAGGTTGTCGTCCTTTTCGCGGCTCACGACGTACGATCTGGGATCGAAAAACAGTGCAAAAGAAGAAAAGTGTATCGAAACTTATGAAAATGTTCGATTTTGGGCTCTGAAAAGAGGAACAGCCGAGCAGGCTCACTGCCCCCGTCGTAGAGCTCTCGGAGAGCTTTCCAACGGTATGTTGTGCGCTGCGTAACTCTTTACGGATCAAAAGTTATAGGCACCAGAGCAACGGATACCTGGTCACAAGCCCCATGCCCTCGGTTTGAGGGCCCAGCCTCTACGTGAAGTGAAGTTGTCTTGCCTAATGTGTCGTGGGATTCGTAAATAAAAATATGATGGATTAGGTTGTCGTCCTTTTCGCGGCTCACGATGTACGATCCGGGACAAAAAAATAGCACAGAAGAAGAAAAGTGTCCCAAAACTGATGAAAACGTTCGATTTTGGGTTCTAAAAACATGCGCAGCAAAGTAGGCTTGCTGCCCCCGTTGTAGAGCTCTCGGAGAGCTTTCCAACGGTATGTTGTGCACTGTGTAACTCCTTAGGGATCAAAAGTTATGGGCAGCGGAGCGACGGATTCCTGGTCACAAGCCCCACGCCCTCTGTTTGCGGGCCCAGCCTCTACGTGAAGTGAAATTGTCTTGCCCAAGGTGCCATGGGATTTGGTAATAGAAATGTGATGGATTAGGTTCTCGTCCTTTTTGCAGCTCACGACGTACGATCCAGGACGAAAAAACTGCACAAAAGAAGAAAAGTGTCCTGAAAATGATGAAAACGTTCGATTTTGGGCTCCGAAAATAGGCGCAACTGAGCAAGCTTGGTTCCCCCGTCGTAGATCTCTCGGAGAGCTTTCAACGGTATGTTGTGCGCCGTGTAACTCCTTACGGATCAAAAGTTATAGGCACCGGAACAACGGATACCTGGTCACAAGCCCCACGCCCTCGGTTTGAGGGCACAGCCTCTACGTGAAGTGAAGTTGTCTTGCCCAATGTGCCATGGGATTCGTAAATAAAAATGTGATCGATTAGGTTATCGTCCTTTTCGCAGTTCACGATGTACGATCCGGGACGAAAAAATAGCACAAAAGAAGAAAAGTGTCCCAAAACTGATGAAAACGTTAGATTTTGGGCTCTGAAAATAGGTGCAGTCGAGCAGGCTTGCTACCCCCATCGTAGAGCTCTCGAATAGCTTTCCAACGGTATGCAGCGCACTGCGCAACTCCTTACGGATCAAAAGTTATGGGCACTGGAGCGACGGACACCTGGTCACAAGCCCCAGGCCCTCTGTTTGCTGGCCCAGCCTCTACGTGAAGTGAAGTTGTCTTGCCCAAGTTTCCGTGTGATTCGGTAATAGAAATGTGATAGATTAGGTTGTCGTCCTTTTCGCGGCTCACGACGTACGATCCGGGTCGGTAAAACAGTTCAAAAGAAGAAAAGTGTCCCGAAACTAATGAAAATATTCGATTTTGGGCTTCGAATATAGGCGCAACCGAGCAGGCTTGGTGCGCCCATCATAGAGCTCTCGGAGAGTTTTCCAACGGTCTGTTGTACGTCGCGTAACTCCTTACGAATGAAAAGTTATAGGCACCGGATAGACGGATACCTGGTCACAAGCCCCACGCCCTTGGTTTACGCGCCCAGCCTCTACGTGAAGTGAAGTTGTCTTGCTCAAGGTGCCATGGGATTCGATAATAGAAATGTGATAGATTAGGTTGTCGTCCTTTTTGCGGCTAACGACGCACGATCCGGGACGAAAAAACAGCGTAAAAGAAGAAAAGTATATCGAAACTTATGAAAATGTTCGATTTTGGGCTCCGAAAACAGGCGCAGCTGAGCTGGCTCTCTGCCCCCATCGTAGAGCTCTCGGAGAGCTTTCCAACGGTATGCTGTGCGCCGCGTAACTCCTTACGGATCAAAAGTTATAGGCACCGTTGTCACGCCCCAACCCGGCCTATAAGGTTAGACTAGGGTGTGAACTAAACATTCAAGTAATATCACGTGCTTAGCTGTTTATGAAGATTTAACACCTAATGATTTAGTCTAAACTCTAAAGTATTTCCGGAAAATCGGCAGCATAACGACTGTAATTGGGCTCTTTGATTTGACCTAATTCTCTAAACGCCTCAATTATTCCAATCATTAATCCAATTTCATTAAGGACTCCTAGTTGTCACCAACCGATTTGCCTACTAGTTTATCTTGAAAGTCTCGTTTGGTTAATAAGCCTAACATGATAACTATGTCCCGTTTATTTGTCAATTTCCTATCATGCCAGTACCTATTATCCTTTAGTTTGCAAATGAGCACCTAAGTGAAATTAGATATAATTAACTTAGTTAATTGTTCATCTAGTGGTTTGAATGCCTACGATAACTACTAATTAAGAAAACGAAAGCAAACAACCAAATAAAAGTTCGTCCGGTTACAGAAAGTACAATCCCAGAATTAGACCCAAATTACAACGGGGTCATTTACATCAATAGAATGAATAGTTTGCAATCAAACACAACATCCATATAGCAACCGCTTTCAGGCAAAGCACAAAAGCACGTAGGGACAGGCAACCACTCCAAGGAATCATCGTTAGGCACATCGTCCTTGGGTACCTGTTCTTGATCTTCTTCACCTGAGATGATAAAAAAGGGTGAGTCCTTATGAACTCAGTGAGGAGGAACGAGAAATAAGTTTTGAAACTCATTTTCCAATTAAACTTATGAAATTCCCTTTCTCACACATAAATGTAACAGAAATACAAGTACAGAATAGGAATATCGATCTTTCCTCCCCGAGGTTCTCTAGGAACCAAGTGGGAGTACTTATACAGATAATAAAAAGGATACGGTGAGCTTTTGCTCTCAGATCAAGTCAAGTAACAGGAGTTGCGGCCGACTTTAATTCATCCCCAAAACACGCCAGGTGGGTGTACTCCGGATGTACCCCGAAATCCTACGACCCAACTCTCCAAGGGTGAATACCAAGCGAGAGAAGGAATTGGATCATGGTAGTCACGATAACACCGGCAAGCCCGATGCCGCCCGGCGGACGTGAAACGCTACCATGCCACACGAAAGGTTGCAACCTTGTATGCAATGCACATTTATAACATTTAACATATCACATTAGGAGGACAACAAAGTAGGTTGCCTCCGAACAGTTATAAGATCGCACGTTGTCAAGTAGTCAAACAAGGCACGATAAGACAAGTAATTTCACTTGAAAGGCATATAGAGTCATATGATCATCAAACGGGCAGCCATGTAACACATGTAAAACAGGTTATATAACTCATTAAGAGGTCCACGCAATCAAGCGATAAGATTATTCAACGTGCAATGATATCAACATGGGTTCGGATGCAAGAAAAGCTTATTTATCAACATGCAATGGTCAAGATCACTTTTGAAGTTATAAAACATTTACGGGCAGCCCACTAAGCATATGATTCCAACACAATATCCAATTGATCAACACCTATTAAGACTATTGAGTCATTAGGGTTCCCATTCCATGCTTAATCAAGTGATTAAAACCCTAAGTCCACTCAAGATCATTATCAAGTCTTGCATCATTTAATTCAACATCCTCAAGTGCTCACAACAGTCCACATAACATCCCAACACCACATTTCCACACAATTAGTGTCACAAGAGAGGTTACAACAATTTTCCAAGCATATGGCTAAATAAAACCTTTACTGCAATAGGCTGTTTTCTCACAATCAATAGGATAACCAAACAATCTCCAAATTCAGTAAATAAGATTTCAAATTAAATCTTAAGAAGTTAACTAAAATCAGAAACAAACCTTGCATCAATTGGAGTTCAGAATCATTAGTTATAGCCGAAACAGTGAGGTAGCACAAAACTGTCCAGATTTGTACACTTTTCAGAAATTGACGTTTTTGAGGTCCTTAGAGTCAGTTTTAGCTTTGGTCCATTTTTGACAAAATTGTCCAGAACTGAAAAATATAGCAGCACACCAAATTTCACGAATTTTGGACAACATTTACTAAGTCAAATATGGTTCGTTCCACAAGGTCAGTGCATCTGCCAAAACCTGATTCATTTTTCCAGATTTCCAGATTTGGTCACATTTTAATTATTTGCCATTTTGAGGACCTTACCGTCAAAATTAGCTTCGGCCTATTTCTGGGAAAAATGTTCAAAACTGTCCAAAATAGTCACCAATTTTCAAGCATTTTCAACATCATTTGCTTAGCTAAACTTACCTCGAACAGACTGGTCAGAGAGCTGTCATCCTTTTCGACTTCACCTAGCATCATTTTCAAGCCAAGATCTTGCCATGCATGGTTGTTTAAGCTTATGAACGACCATATATCTCAAGTACAGAAGCAAATACACACATTTATGAGCATGCATGTGAGTTTTTAAAGAGTTTTCAAAAGATTTTAACCCTCACCTTTGCAATCAACCCAAAAAATGCTCAAAAACCTTGTTGAAGCTAAAATCTCTTCTTCTTCTTGCTTAGCCGAGATTCCAACTTGGTTTTCTCTATTTTTCCTAGCCTAGTAATCAATCTCTTAGTGCATGCATGTAGTTAGAACTTGAAGAAAAGAAATGGATGTCAAGAAGCTTACCTAGGCCGAAAATGAAGCTTCAAAGGGCATGTAAGTGTGATTTTTGCATCCTAGCTTGTTTGCTCGACTTTCTTGATGATTGCTTGACTTGGATTAGCTAAGTTATGAAGAAGACAAGCCAAGGTGATAGAGAACTCAGCCAAGAACCGAAATGGAGAGAGGAAATGAGAGGGAAATGAGAGAATGTGACAAAAAATATGACAAGGAATAAAGCCTTTTGCAATTTTTGATGAGCATGTTCAGCCTTGAGCTTGGTGAATCGGATTTTTGTGTCTTCAAGGTGGAATTTAAAATGTTTAGCATGGGCATGCAAGGGTTGGTCGAAAATTGTGGAGATTTGAGGAGAATTGAGCAATTTTTTATGCATTGTGTAAGTGTTTTGTCATAGTTTGTCTAGGATTATGAATAAATTATGCAAT
The DNA here is from genome assembly GCA_037974665.1 of Ehretia macrophylla. Lineage (NCBI taxonomy): Eukaryota > Viridiplantae > Streptophyta > Magnoliopsida > Boraginales > Ehretiaceae > Ehretia > Ehretia macrophylla. The sequence continues at coordinate 50,854,281 of CM075770.1, forward strand.
GCTAGACTAAATGCACTTAGTAGTCAGCCAAGGGCTTTCAAATTGCTGAAATTTCAGACTCTATTTAATATATTATGGATTATAATAAGGGTGAAATTTGAGGTGCATTGGTTTTGGGTGAGAATAAAGAATAAAGAATGTTTAGGTGTTTGTGTAGATTGAATTGTTTATTGTTAGTGGATTTTGTAGAGATTTGAATTAGGATTATTTTATAGTTTAGTGCTTTGTGTAGGATGCTTTCTTGATTAACGTGGTGGCACGGATTCCTAGGTCTAGAGTACGCACTACGAGGCAAGCACCGAAATTAATACGGGGCACAAAACACGAGGTAAACACGAACTACGAGGTAAGACACAAACTTCTAGACTAAGGCACGTACTTCAAGTCTAATGCACAGATTCTAATGCTAACGTACGCAACCCTAGGTGAATGAACGTAAACCAATACAAGGCACGTATTTCAATGCAATACATGTAAATCAAGACATGACTCTTAAACCTAGGTTAAGACACGTAGTTCAAGGTTAATGCACACGAAACGAAGAGACACACGTAAATCAAGGTCTCGCATGTAAATTAAGGTCATGGCATGTTTATCTAGGTATTGCACGGCACGTATATCGAGGATTAAGGCACACAATCCAAGGTCAGTCATATCATTCTTGGTCTATGGCACGCAAATCAAGGTAACACACGTTATTCGGGATCGGGCCTCACAATCGGAGCAACGGATACCTGGTTATAAGCCCCACACCCTCGGTTTAAGGGCCCAGCCTCTACGTGAAGTTAAGTTGTCTTGCCCAATGTGTCATGGGTTTCGTAAATAAAAATATGATGGATTAGGTTGTCGTCCTTTTTGCTGCTCACGATGTACGATCCGGGACGAAAAAATAGCACAAAAGAAGAAAAGTGTACCAAAACTTATGAAAACGTTCGATTTTGGGTTCTGAAAATATGCGCAGCCAAGCAGGCTTGCTGCCCCAGTCGTAGAGCTCTCGGAGAGCTTTCCAACGGTATGTTGTGCGCCGCGTAACTCCTTAGGGATCAAAAGTTATGGGCAGCGAAGCGACGGATTCCTGGTCACAAGCCCCACGCCCTCTGTTTGTGGGCCCAGCCTCTACTTGAAGTGAAGTTGTCTTGCCCAAAGTGCCATGGGATTCGATAATAGAAATGTGATGGATTAGGTTCTCTTCCTTTTTGCGGCTCACGACGTATGATCCGGAACGGAAAAACTGCACAAAAGAAGAAGAGTGTCCTGAAATTGATGAAAACGTTCGATTTTGGGCTCCGAAAATAGGCGCAACTGAGCAAGCTTGGTGCCCTCGTCGTAGAGCTCTCGGAGAGCTTTCAACGGTATGTTGTGCGCCGCGTAACTCCTTATGGATCAAAAGTTATGAGCTCCGGACCGACGGATACCTCGTCACAAGCCCCACGTCCTCTGTTTGTGGGCCCAACCTCTACGTGAAGTGAAATTGTCTTGCCCAAGGTGCCGTGGGATTCAGTAATAGAAATGTGATGGATTAGGTTGTCGTCCTTTTCGCGGCTCACGACGTACGATCCGGGATGGAAAAACAGCGCAAAAGAAGAAAAGTGTAACGAAACTTATGAAAATGTTCGATTTTGGGCCCCAAAAACAGGCGCAGCCGAGCAGGCTTGCTGCCCCCATCGTAGAGCTCTCGGAGAACTTTCCAATGGTATACTGTGCGCCGCCTAACTCCTTACGGATCAAAAGTTATAGGCACCGAAGCAACGGATACCTGTCACAAGCCCTACGCCCTCGGTTTGAGGGCGCAGCCTCTACGTGAAGTGAAGTTGTCTTGCCCAATGTGGCATGGGATTCGTAAATAAAAATGTGATGGATTAGGTTGTCGTCCTTTTCACAGCTCACGATGTACGATCCGGGATGAAAAAATAGCACAAAAGAATAAAAGTGTACCAAACTGATGAAAACGTTCGATTTTTGGCTCTGAAAATAGACGCAGTTGAGCAGGCTTGCTGCCCCCATCGTAGAGCTGTCGGATAGCTTTCCAACAGTATGCTGCGCGCTCCGCAACTCCTTACGGATCAAAAGTTATGGGCACCGGAGCGACGGATACCTGGTCACAAGCCCCAGGCCCTCTGTTTGCTGGCCCAGCCTCTACGTGAAGTGATGTTGTCTTGCCCAAGTTGCCATGTGATTCGGTAATTGAAATGTGATGTATTAGGCTATCATCCTTTTTGTGGCTCACAACGTACGATCCTGGTCGGAAAAACAGTTCAATAGAAGAAAAGTGTCCCGAAACTAATGAAAACATTCGATTTTGGTATGCAAAAATAGGTGCAGCCGAGCAGGACTGGTACCCCCGTCGTACAGCTCTCGGAGAGCTTTCCAACAGTATGTTGTGCGCCGCGTAACTCCTTACGGATCAAAAGTTATAGGGACCGGAGCGACGAATACTTGGTCACAAGCCCCATGCCATCAGTTTGCGCACCCAGCCTATACGTGAAGTGAAGTTGTCTTTCGCAAGGTGCCATGGGATTCGATAATAGAAATGTGATAGATTAGGTTGTCGTCCTTTTCACGGCTCACGACGTACGATCCGGGACGGAAAAACAGCGCAAAAGAAGAAAAGTGTAAAGAAACTTATGAAAATGTTCGATTTTGGGCTCCGAAAGTAGGCGCAACCGAGCAGGCTTACTACCCCCGTCGTCGAGCTCTCGGAGAGATTTCCAACGGTATGCTGTGCGCCACATAACTCCTTATGAATCAAAAGTTATAGGCATCTGAGGGACGGATACTTGGTCACAAGCCCCATGCCCTCGGTTTGAGGGCCCAACTTCTACGTGATGTGAAATTGTCTTGCCCATGGTGCCGTGTGATTCGGTAATAGAAATGTGATAGATTAGGTTGTCGTCATTTTCGTGGCTCACGACATATGATTCGGGACGCAAAAACTGCGTAAAAGAAGATAAGTGTCCCAAAACTAATGAAAACGTTCGATGTTGGGCTCCGAAAATAGATGAGGCCGAGCAAAAATGGTGTCCCCGTCGTAGAGCTCTCGGAGAGCTTTCCAACGGTATGCTGTGCGCCGCGTAACTCCTTACGGATCAAAAGTTATGGTAATCGGAGTGACGGATACCAGGTCACAAGCCCCACGCCCTCTCTTTGCGGGCCCATCCTCTACGTGAAGTGAAGTTGTCTTGCCCAAGGTGCCATGGGATTCGGTAATAGAAATGTGATGGATTAGGTTCTCATCCTTTTTGCAGCTCACGACGTAATATACGGGACGGAAAAACTGCACAAAATAAGAAGAGTGTCCTAAAATTGATGAAAACGTTCGATTTTGGGCTCCGAAAATAGGCGCAACTGAGCAAGCTTGGTACCCTCGTCGTAGAGCTCTCGAAGAGCTTTCAATGGTATGTGGTGCGCCGCGTAACTCCTTATGGATCAAAAGTTATGAGCTCCGGACCGACGAATACCTGATCACAAGCCCCACGTCCTCTGTTTGTGGGCCCAACCTCTACGTGAAGTGAAGTTGTCTTGCCTAAGGTGTCATGGGATTCGGTAATAGAAATGTGATGGATTAGGTTGTCGCCCTTTTCGCGGCTCACGACGTACGATCCGGGATGGAAAAACAGCGCAAAAGAAGAAAAGTGTAGCGAAACTTATGAAAATGTTCAATTTTGGGCCCCAAAAACAGGCGCAGCCGAGCAGGCTTGCTGCCCCCGTCGTAGAGCTCTCGGAGAGCTTTCCAATGGTATGCTGTGCGCCGCCTAACTCCTTACGGTCAAAAGTTATAAGCACCGGAGCAACGGATACCGAGTCACAAGCCCTATGCCCTCGGTTTGAGGGCGCAGCCTCTACATGAAGTAAAGTTGTCTTGCCCAATGTGGCATGGGATTCGTAAATAAAAATGTGATGGATTAGGTTGTCGTCCTTTTAGCAGCTCACGATGTACGATCCGGGACGAAAAAATAGCACAAAAGAATAAAAGTGTCCCAAACTGATGAAAACGTTCGATTTTCGACTCTGAAAATAGAAGCAGTTGAGCAGGCTTGCTGCCCCCATCGTAGAGCTGTCGGATAGCTTTCCAACGGTATGCTGCGCGCTCCGCAACTCCTTACGGATCAAAAGTTATGGGCACCGGAGCGACGGATACCTGGTCACAAGCCCCAGGCCCTCTGTTTGCGGGCCCAGCCTCTACGTGAAGTGACGTTGTCTTGCCCAAGTTGCCATGTGATTCGGTAATAGAAATGTGATGGATTAGGCTGTCATCCTTTTTGTGGCTCACGACGTACGATCCTGGTCGGAAAATCAGTTCAATAGAAGAAAAGTGTCCCGAAACTAATGAAAACATTCGATTTTGGTATGCGAAAATAGGCGCAGCCGAGTAGGACTAGTACCCCTGTCGTACAGCTCTTGGAGAGCTTTCCAACAGTATACTGTGCACCGCGTAACTCCTTACGGATCAAAAGTTATAGGCACCGGAGCGACGGATACCTCGTCACAAGCCCCACGCCATCGGTTTGCGTGCCCAGCCTATACGTGAAGTGAAGTTGTCTTTCGCAAGGTGCCATGGGATTCGATAATAGAAATGTGATAGATTAGGTTGTCGTCCTTTTCGCGGCTCACGACGTACGATCTGGGACGGAAAAACAGCGCAAAAGAAGAAAAGTGTAGTGAAACTTATGAAAACGTTTGATTTTGGGTTCCGAAAACAGGCGCAGCAGAGCAAGCTTGTTGCACCCGTCATAGATTTCTCGGACAGCTTTCCAACGGTATGCTGTGTGCCGTGTAACTCCTTACGGATCAAAAGTTATAGGCACCGGAGGAACGGATACCTGGTCACAAGCCCCACGTCCTCAGTTTGAGGGCCCAACCTCTATGTGAAATGAAGTTGTCTTGCCCAATGTGCCGGGGGATTCGTAAATAAAAATGTGATGGATTAGGTTGTCATCCTTTTTGCCAGCTCACGATGTACGATCCGGGACGAAAAAATAGCACAAAAGAAGAAAAGTGTCCCAAAACTGCTGAAAACGTTTGATTTTGGGCTCTGAAAACAGGCACAGCCGAGCAGGCTTGCTGCCCCTATCGTAGAGCTCTCGGAGAGCTTTCCAACGGTATGCTGTGCGCTACGCAACTCCTTACGGATCAAAAGTTATGGGCACCGGAGCGACGGATACCTGGTCACAAGCCCCAGGCCCTCTGTTTGCGGGCCCAGCCTCTACGTGAAGTGAAGGTGTCTTGCCCAAGTTTCCGTGTGATTCAGTAATAGAAATGTGATGGCTTAGGTTGTCATCCTTTTCGTGGCTCACGATGTACGATCCGGGTCAGAAAAAAAGGTCAAAAGAAGAAAAGTGTCCCGAAACTAATGAAAATATTCGATTTTGGGCTTCGAAAATAGGCGCAGCCGAGTAGGCTTGGTGCCCCCGTCGTAGAGCTCTCGGAGTACTTTCCAACGGTATGTTGTGCGTCGCGTAACTCTTTACGGATCAAAAGTTATAGGCAACAGAGCGACGTATACCTGGTTACAAGCCCCACGCTCTCGGTTTGCGCGCTCAGTCGATACGTGAAATGAAGCTGTCATGCTCAAGGTGCCATGGGATTCGATAATAAAAATGTGATAGATTAGGTTGTCGTCCTTTTCGCGGCTCACGACGTATGATCCAGGACAGAAAAACAGCACAAAAGAAAAAAAGTGTAAAGAAACTTATGAAAATGTTCGATTTTGGGCTCCAAAAATAGACGCAGCTGAGCAGGTTGACTGCCCAGGTTGTCGAGCTCTCAGAGAGCTTTCCAACGGTATGCTGTACGCCGCATAACTTCTTACGGATCAAAAGTTATAGGCACCGGAGCAACGGATACCTTGTCACAAGCCCCATGCCCTAGGTTTGAGGGCCCAGCTTCTACGTGAAGTGAAGTTGTCTTGCCCAAGGTGCCATGTGATTCGGTAATAGAAATGTGATAGATTAGGTTGTCGTCCTTTTCATGGCTAACGACGTACGATCCAGGATGGAAAAACTGTGCGAAAGAAGATAAGTGTCCCGAAACTGATGAAAACGTTCGATTTTGGGATCCAAAAAGAGGCACAGCCAAGCAGGCTTGGTGCCCCCATCGTAGAGCTTTTGGAGATCTTCCCAACAGTATGCTGTGCTCAGCGTAACTCCTTACGGATCAAAAGTTATGGGCATCGGAGCGACGGATACCTGGTCATAAGCCCCACGCCCTCTGTTTGCGGGCCCAGCCTCTACGTGAAGTGAAGTTGTCTTGCCCAAGTTGCCGTGAGATTCGGTAATAGAAATGTGATGGATTAGGTTGTCATCCTTTTAGTGGCTCACGGCGTACGATCCGGGTCGAAAAAATAGTTGAAAAGAAGAAAAGTGTCCAGAAACTAATGAAAACATTTGATGTTGGGCTTCGAAAAAGGGCGCAGCCGAGCAAGCTTGCTGCCCCTGTCATAGAGCTCTTGGAGAGCTTTGCAACTGTATGCTGTGCGCCGCGTAACTCCTTACGGATCAAAAGTTATAGGCACCGGAGCGACGGATACCTGGTCACAAGCCCCACACCCTCGGTTTGCGCGCCCAGCCACTACGTGAAGTGAAGTTGTCTTGCTCAAGGTGCCATGGGATTCGATAATAGAATTGTGATAGATTAGGTTATCGTCCTTTTCGTGACTCACGACGTACGATTAGGGATGGAAAAATAACACAAAAGAAGAAAAGTGTAGTGAAACGGATGAAAATATTTGATTTTGGGCTCTGAAAATAGGCGCAACCGAGTAGGCTTGCTGCCCCCGTCGTCGAGCTCTCGGAGAGCTTTATAACGGTATGTTGTGCACCGCATAACTCCTTACGGATTAAAAGTTATGGGCACCGAAGCGACGGATACCTGGTTACAAGCCCCACGCCCTCGGTTTGCAGGCCCAGCCTCTACGTGAAGTGAAGTTGTCTTGCCCAAGGTACCGTGTGATTCGGTAATAGAAATGTGATGGATTAGGTTGTCGTCCTTTTCACGACTCACGACGTACGATCCTGGACGGAAAAACTACGCAAAAAAGGAAAAGTGTCCCAAAACTTAGGAAAATGTTCAATTTTAGGCTCCGAAAACAAGCGCAACCGAGTAGGCTAGGTGCCCCCATGGTAGAGCTCTCAGAGTGCTTTCCAACGGTATGGTGTGCGCTTTATAACTCCTTACAGAGAAAAAGTTATGGGCACCGGAGCGACGGATACCTGGTCACAAGCCCAACGCCCTCAGTTTGCGGGCCCAGCCTCTACGTGAAATGAAGTTGTCTTGCCAAAGATGCTGTGTGATTCGGTAATAGAAATGTGATGGAAGAGGATGTTGTCCTTTTTGCGGCTCACGACGTACGATCCGGGATGAAAAAATAGCGTCAAAGTAGAAAAGTGTCCCAAAACATATGAAAATGTTCGATTTTGGGCTCCGAAAATAGGCGCAACTGAGCAGGCTAGGTGCCCCCATCGTAGAGCTCTCAGAGAGCTTTCCAACGGTATGCTGTACGCTGCCTAACTCCTTACGGATCAAAAGTTATGGGCACCAGAGCAACGGATACTAGGTCACAAGACCCACGCCCTCTGTTTGTGGGCCCCACCTTTAGGTGAAGTGAAGTTGTATTACACAAGGTACCATGCGATTCGGTAATAGAAATATGATGGATTAGGTTGTCGTCCTTTTCGCGGCTCACGACGTACGATACAGGACGGAAAAACAGCGCAAAAGAATAAAAGTGTCCTGACACCGATGAAAATGTTCGATTTTGGTCTTCAAAAATAGGCGCAGCTGAGCATGCTTGGTGCCCCGTCGTAGTGCTCTCAAAGAGCTTTCCAACGGTACACTGTACGCCACATAACTCCATACGGTTCAAAAGTTATGGGCATCGGAGCTACGGATACCTGGTTACCAGCCCCACGCCCTCGGTTTGAGGGCCCAGTCTCTACGTGAAGTGAAGTTGTCCTGACTAAGGTTCCGTGGGATTCGGTAATAAAATTGTGTTGGATTAGGTTGTTGTCCTTTTCGCGGCTCACAACGTACGATTCGGGACTGAAAAACAGCGCAAAAGAATAGAAGTGTCCCAAAACTGATGAAAACGTTTGATTTTTGGCTCTGAAAACAGGCGCAGCCGAGCAAGCTTATTGCCATAGTCGTAGAGCTCTCGGAGATCTTTCCAACGGTATGCTGTACGCCGCGTAACTCCTTACGGATAAAAAGTTTTGGGCATCGGAGCGACGGATACCTGGTCACAAGCCCCACGCCCTCTGTTTGCGTGCCCAACCTCTATGTGAAGTGAAGTTGTCTTGCCCAAGATGCCATGGGATTCAGTAATAGAAATGTGATAGATTAGGTTGTCGTTTTTTTTGCGGCTCACGACGTACGATCCGAGACGGAAAAACTGCGCAAAAGAATAAAATTGTCCCAAAACTGATGAAAACATCCGATTTTGGGCTATGAAAAATGGCATAGCCGAGCAAGCTTGGTGCCCCCGTCATAGAGCTCTCTGAGAACTTTCCAAGGGTACGCTGTATGCCGCGTAAATCCTTACTGATCAAAAGTTATGAGCACTGGAGTGACGGATACCTGGTCACAAGGCCCACGCCCTCTGTTTGCAGGCCCAGCCTCTACGTGAAGTGAAGTTGTCTTGCCCAAGGTGCCGTGGGATTCGGTAATAGGAATGTGATGGATTAGGTTGTCGCCCTTTTCGCGGCTCAAAACGTACGATTCGGGATGGAAAAAATGTGCAAAAGAAAAAAAGTGTCCAGAAACTAATGAAAACCTTCAATTTTGGGCTCCAAAAATAGGTGCAACCAAGCAAGCTTGGTGCCCCCGCCATAGATCTCTCAGAGAGCTTTCCAACGGTATGCTGTGCGCCGCGTAACTCTATACGGATCAAAAGCTATAGGCGCCGGAATGACGGATACCTGGTCACATGCCCCACGCCCTCGGTTTATGGGCCCAGCCTCTACGTGAAGTGAAGTTGTCTTGCCCAAGGTGCCATGGGATTCGATAATAGAAATGTGATAGATTAGGTTGTCATTCTTTTTGCGACTCACGACGTACGATTCGGGACGAAAAACAGAGCAAAAGAAGAAAAGTATAGTGAAACATATGAAAAATGTTCGATTTTGGGCTCCGAAAACAGGCGCAGCCGAGCAGGCTTGCTGCCCCTATCATAGAGCTCTAGGAGTCCTTTCCAATGGTATGTTGTGTGCCGCGTAACTTCTTACGGATCAAAAGTTATGGGTACCGGAGCGACGGATACCTGGTCACTAGCCCCACGCCCTCTATTTGCGGGCCCAGCCTCTACGTGAAGTGAAGTTGTCTTGCCTAATGTCCTATGGGATTCGGAAATAGAAATGTGATGGATTAGGTTGTCGTCCTTTTCGCAGCTCACGACGTACGATCCGGGACGAAAAAACAACGCAAAAGAAGAAAAGTGTCCCAAAACTTATGAAAATGTTTGATTTTGGGCTCAGAAAATAGGCGCAGCCGAGCAGGCTAGGGGTCCTCGTCGTAGTGCTCTTAGAGAGCTTTCCAACGGTATGCTGTGCGCCGCCTAACTCCTTACGGATCAAAAGTTAAGGGCACCAGAGCAACGGATACCAGGTCACAAGCCCCATGCCTTTTGTTTGCGGGCCAAGCTTCTACGTCAAGTGAAGTTGTATTGCACAAGGTGCCGTGGGATTCGATAGTAGAAATGTGATGGATTAGGTTGTCGTCCTTGTCACGGCTCACGATGTACGATAGGGGACGGAAAAACAGCGCAAAAGAAGAAAAGTGTCCCGAAACTAATGAAAATGATCGATTTTGGGCTCCGAAAATAGGCGCTGTTGAGCATGCTTGGTGCCCCCATCCTAGTGCTCTCGGAGAGCTTTCCAACGCTATACTGTGCGCCATGTAACTCCTTACGGATCAAAAGTTATGGGCACTGGAGCGACGGATACCTGGTCACAAGCCCCACGCCCTCAGTTTGAGTGCCCAGCCTCTACGTGAAGTGAAGTTGTCTTGCCCAAGGTGCCGTGGGATTCGGTAATAAAAATGTGATGGATTAGGTCGTTGTCCTTTTCGCGGCTCACGACGTACGATCCGGGACCGAAAAACTGCGCAAAAGAATAAAAGTATCCCAAAACTGATGAAAACGTTCAATTTTGGGCTCCAAAATGAGGCGTAGCTGAGCAAGCTTGGTGCCCCCATCGTAGAGCTCTCTGAGAGCTTTCCAAGGGCATGCTGTGGGCCGCGTAACTCCTTACGGATCAAAAGTTATGATCACCGGAGCGACGGATACCTAGTCATAAGCCCCACGCCCTCTGTTTGCGGGCCCAGCCTCTACGTGAAGTGAAGTTGTCTTGCCCAAGGTGCCGTGGGATTCAGTAATAGAAATGTGATGGATTTGGTTGTCGTCCTTTTCGCGGCTCACGACGTACGATCAGGGACGAAAAAACTGCGCAAAAGAAGAAAAGTGTCCCAAAACTAATGAAAACATTCGATTTCGGGCTTCGAAAATAAGCACAGCTGAGCAAGCTAGGTGCCTAGTTGTAGAGCTCTTAGAGAGCTTTCCAACGGTATGTTGTGCATTGCGTAACTCCTTACGGATCAAAAGTTATAGGCACCGGAGCGACGTATACCGGGTCACAAGCCCCTCGCCCTCGGTTTGCGGGCCCAGCCTCTACGTGAAGTGAAGTTGTCTTGCCCAAGGTGCCATGGGATTCGATAATAGAAATGTGATAGATTAGGTTGTCGTCCGTTTCGCGGCTCATGACGTACGATCCGGGATGAAAAAATAGCGTAAAAGAAGAAAAGTGTAGCGAAACATATGAAAAACATTCGATGTTGGGCTCCAAAAATAGACGCAGCCGAGCAGGCTTGCTCGCCCCATCGTAGAGCTCTCAGAGTGCTTTCCAACGGTATGTTGTGCGCCGCGTAACTCCTTACAGATCAAAAGTTATGGGCACCGGAGCGACGGATACTTGGTCACCAGCCCCACGCCCTCTGTTTGCGGGCCCAGCCTCTACGTGAAGTGAAGTTGTCTTGCCCAGGGTGCTGTGGGATTCAGTAATAGAAATATGATGGATTAGGTTGTCGTACTTTTCGCGGCTAACAACGTTCGATCCGGGACAAAAAAAATAGCGCAAAAGAGGAAATGTGTCCCAAAACTTTTGAAAATATTTGATTTTGGGCTCAGAAAACAGGTGCAGCCGAGCAGGCTAGGTGCCCTCGTCATAGAGCTCTCAAAGAGCTTTCCAACAGTATGCTGTTCGCCGCGTAACTCCTTACAGATCAAAAGTTAAGGGCACCAGAGCAATGGATACCTGGTCACAAGCCCCACGCCCTCTATTTACGAGCCCAGCCTCTACGTGAAGTGAAGTTGTCTTGCGCAAGGTGCCGTGGGATTCGGTAATAGAAATGTGATGGATTAGGTTGTCGTCCTTTTCGCGGCTCACGACGTACGATACGGGACGGAAAAACAGCGCAAAAGAAGAAAAGTCTCCCGATACTGATGAAAATGTTCGATTTTGGGCTCCCAAAATAGGGGCAGCCGAGCATGCTTGGTGCCCCCGTCGTAGTGCTCTCGGAGAGCTTTCCAACGGTTACTGTGCGCCACGTAACTCCATACGGATCAAAAGTTATGGGCACCGAAGCGACAGATACCTGGTCACAAGCCTCACGCCCTCGGTTTGAGGGCCTAGCCTCTACGTGAAGTGAAGTTGTCTTGCCCAAGGGGCCGTGGGATTCTGTAATAAAAATGTGATGGATTAGGTTGTCGTCCTTTTCGCGGCTCACGACGTACGATCCGGGACTGAAAAGCAGCGCAAAAGAAGAGAAGTGTCCCAAAACTGATGAAAATGTTCAATTTTGGGTGCCGAAAACAGGCGCAGCTGAGCAAGCTTGCTGCCCCCGTCGTAGAGCTCTCGGAGAGCTTTCCAACGGTATGTTGTGCGCCGCGTAACTCCTTACGGATCAAACGTTATGGGCATCGGAGCGACGGATACCTGGTCACAAGCCCCACGCCCTCAGCATCCCTGTGCAACAGAAACACAGTGAACTCAATCTTTTCTTCATCAGTATAGTCAAGTGGCCTGAAAATCTTTTCAATCTCAGATAGCCAAGCCTCTACCTTTTCATCATCAGCTTCCCCGTGGAATTTGGACGGGCGAAAGTCAATGAACTCTCGCATTCTGCTATTTCTCCCATTGTTACCACCATTCCTGTTGTTGTTGTTGTTTGCTTCACGTGCATCTTGACGTTCCATCACTCGCAACACGCGATCCATAGCATTCACCATCATGTTAAACATGGCCATGCCGAGGTTAGTTTGATGAGCATCTCTGGCTTCTTGAGGCTCATCGCTCCTATTGGTATTGCGGGTATTAGGGCCAGCCATCTATAGGCACAGATTATTATGCACAATTTATTGGAATACGACAAGACAAGAATTTAATGTATAGGGTACAATGTCACACCCCAACCCGACCTATAAAGGTTAGACTAGGGTGTGATCTAAACATTCAAGTCACGACTCGTACTTAACCGTTCATGAAGATTTAACACTTAACGTTTTGGCCTAAACTCCAAAATTTTTCGGTTCAACTTATGAAAATCCTTTTTCAAGCATGATTATAATACAATTAAGTACATAACAATAATATAAAGTAAAGGAACAATTACCGGTCTTTCCTCCCCGAGGTTCTCTAGGAACCAAGCGAGAGTACTTATACATATAGAAAAAGAATACGGTGAGCTTTTGCTCTCAGTAGTTGCGGCCGACTTCAAATCATCCCCTTAACAAGCCAAGTGGGTGTACTCCGGATGTACCCCGAAACCTACGACCTAACTCTCCGAGGAAGTCTAGCCCCCAAGCGAGAGAGGGAATTGGTACCATGGTAGTCACGGGTGCACCGGCAAGCCCGATGCCGCTCGGTGTGCGTGATCGCTACCATGCCAAAATGAAAGGTTGCAACCTTGTATGCAATGCACATTTATGACATTTATTATATCACATTAGGAGGACAACAAAATAGGTTGCCTCCGGACAGTCATAAGATTGCACATTGACAAGTAAACAAGCGAGGCACAAATAGACAAGTAATTTCACTTGAAAAGCATATGGAGTTATATGAACATTAAACGGGCAGCCATGTAACGCACGTAGTTCAAGTCATATAACTCATTTCAACGTCCATGTAATCAAATAATAAGGTTATTCAACATGCAACAATAATCTACATGGTTTGGATGCAAGAAAGGCCTATTTGTCAACATGCAACGAATCAAAATCACATTTAGGGATATAAGGCAACTACGGGCAGCCTACTAAACATATAATTACACCCAATATTCAAAGGATCAACACTTAGCATGTTTACCTAGTTGTTAGGGTTTCTATTTTGTGCTTACCCGTGCGATTAAGCCCCGAGTCCACTCAAATCAATCTCAAGCCAAGCATCAATTAATCCAACATACCCAAGTACTCAAAACAGTCCACATAACATCCCAATGCCACAATCCAAAACAATTAATGCCACAAGAGAAGTCACGGCAATTTTCTAAGCATATAACTAAATGAAACCCTCACTGCAATAGGCTGTTTTCTCACAATCATCAAGTCAATAAAATAATCTCCAATTCCAGTAGATAAGATGTCAAATTAAAGCTTAAGAAGTGAACTAAAATCAGAAACAAACCTTGCATCATTTGGAGTTCGGGATCAATAGTTGTAGCCGAAACAGTGGGATAGCACAAAACTGTCCAGATTTGCACACATTTCAATAATTGGCGTTTTTGAGGTCCTTAGGGTCAGATTTAGCCTTAGTTCATTTCTGACAAAAATGTCCAGAACTGAAAAACCTAGCAGCACACAAAATTTCATACATTTTGAACATCATTTACTAAGTCAAAACTGGTTCGTTCCACAAGGTCAGTGCATCTGCCAAAACCTGCTTCATTTTTTCCCAGACTTCCAAATTTGGACACATTTTAATGATTTGCCATTTTGAGGACCTTAGAGTCAAAATTAGCTTTTGCTTATTTCTTAGAAAAATGTTCAAAACTGGCAGAACTAGTCACCTACCAATTTTCATGCATTTCAAACATCATGTGCCTAGCCAAACTCACCTCGAAACAACAAGTCAGAGAGCTGTCACACAATCCGATTTCACCTATCGTCATTTTCAAGCCAAAACCTTGCCATGCATGGTTGAGGAAGCTTATGAACACACATATATCTCAAATTCAGAAGCAAAGACATACATTTAAGAGCATGCATGTGGATTTTTGAAGGATTTTCAAAAGGTTTTAGCCCTCACCTTAGCAAATCAACAAGAAGATGCACAAAACTTTGATGAAGCTCAAATTTCTTCTTCTTCTTTGTCTAGCCAAGATTCCAACTTGATTTTCTCTATTTTTCCTAGCTTAGTGACCAAGCTCTTAGTACCTGCATGTGGTTAGAACAAGAAGAAAAGAAATGGAAGCTTAGAAACTTACCTAGGGCCGAAATGAAGACTCAAAGGACATGCATGTGTGATTCTTGCATCCTAGCTAGCTTGCTTGAGTTTCTTTGATTGTTGCTTGTCTTGATGCACCATGAATTGATGAAGATGAGCAAAGGAAAGAGTAAACTCAGCCAAGGCCGAGAGAGAGAGAGAAGAATGAGAGGGAGAGAGAGAAGATTGAGAGGAAAGTGAGAGAAAAAAAAAAAAAAAAAAGCACAAGCCTTGCTATTGATGAAGCATGTTCGGCCTTGGGCAGCAAAATTTCAGCATTTTGTGTCTTCAAGAGCATATTTGAAATTCCTAGTATGGGCAAAGAATGTTTGGTCGAGCAAGGTGGGCTTTTACAAGGGTTTTGAGCAATTTTTTTATGCAATTGCGTCACAGGATTGTCATAAGTTGTCTAGAATCAATTTGAATTGAGCAAACATGCACAAATACCACCTAGTGGTCGGCCAAGGCTATAAAAATTCTGATTTTTTGTCGTCTATTGGAGTATTATTTAATTGGGTGTTGGAAGTGCAAAAAGAATAAGGAATAAAGAATGAAGAATGCTTAGTGTTTAGTGAAATTTTGTCTTCTAGTGAGTTGAATTAGTAATTTAATAATAGTTAGTGGATTTTGTAGGATTAATTAATGACCTAGTGCTTCGTGCAAGATGCTTTCTTGATTAGCGTGAGGGCACGCTTTCTTAGGTCTAGGACACGCACTACGAGGTAGGATACGAACTATGAGATGAACGCACATTTTTCTAGTAAATACATGCAACCCTAAATGAATGCACGTAATTCAATGCATGGCACACAAAACAAACACAATTCTTAAACCTAGGTCAAGGCACGCAAATCTAGATTAGGGCACACAAAACGAGGTATCGCATGCAAATCGAGGTCGGGCCTCACATACAACATATAATTTTACATAGACATACAATTCTCGAAACAATTAAGACATGTTAATCACATAAGTACATAGAAATAGAGAAGGAACAACTGATATTGTCACACATTAACACACATAAACAAGTCACCCCAATAACCTTAGGGCTTCTACCCATGGTCTGAGAATTAAACCCGGCTTAAGCAATCTAAGCTCTGATACCATTAATATAAGGCGTCACGCCCCAACCTGACCTATAGAGGTTAGACTAGGGTGTGATCTAAACATTCATATCACTTAACGTACTTAATCGTTCATTAAGGTTTAACGCTTAACGTTAGCCTAGAACTCCAAAAATTTCTCCATAAAATCGGTAGCATAACGGCTGTAATTGGCTCTTTAGTTTGACCTAATTTCCTAAACGCCTCAAAACTTTCAATTTCAAATTTGATTCCAACTAAGATTATTATTTATCACCAATTGAAATGTCTACTATTTTTCTCAAGTCTCGTTTATGTGTCAATCCTCATTACAAAGTACCTGTTGATCTTAGCTTACCAATGTGTACCTGTTTAAGATTGGATAGATTCATTTTACTTAACCCATTACCTAATGCTTCATAAGCCTGTGATAGATACTAAACCAAAGTAGCGATAGCAAGATGACCAGAAGAGTGTGTATCTAGTTATGATCAGTACAAACCAAAATTAGACCCCAAATTACAACGGGGGTCATTTACAATACAACAACAAGCAACATAAGAAATAGTCTTCAAGCAATATATCGTTCACAAAATGGCCATAGTCAAGTAAGGCACGTAGAGCAAGCAATCATTCCCAGGAGTCATCAATAGGCAAGTTATCCTCGAGTACCTATTCCTGGTCTTCTTCACCTGTGATGATAAAAGAGGGTGAGTCCTTATGAACTCACCGAGGGGGAACGAGAAATACGTTTTGAAACTCTTTTCTGGTTAAACTTATGAAAAAACCCTTTTTGAAAACATGTCACGTATTACAAGTAATAAGGTACGCAAAGTATAGGAATCAAATTGAGCAACAGATACAATTACCAATCATTTCAAGGATACGGCGAGCATTTGCTCTCAATATCAATTTCGATACGATTGTTGCGGCCGACTTCAATGATCCACTTATCGCTCCCATTTGGGTGTACTCCGGATGTACCCCGAAAACCTACGACCCAACTCTCCGATGGTAGAATGCCAAGCGAGAGAGGGAATTGGACCATGGTTGTCACGGTAGCACCGGCAAGCCCGATGCCGCCCGGCGTGCGTGAAACACTACCATGCCACAATGAAAGGTTGCAACCTTGTATGCAATGCACATTTATAACATTTAACATATCACATTAGGAGGACAACAAAGTAGGTCGCCTCCGAGCAGTTATAAGATCACACGTTGACAAGTAAACACACGAGGCATGTTTGACATGTAATTTCACTTGTAAAACACATGGAGTTATATGAATATTAAATGGGCAGCCATGTAACACATGTAAATCAAGTCATATAACTCATTTCGGAGTTCACGTAATCAAGTAATAAGGTTATACAAGCATACGACGACGTTTACATGAGACCGGGTGCAAGAAAAGTCTACTTATCAACATGTAATTGTCAGAACCACATTTAGGGCTATAAAGATAACTACGGGCAGCCCACTAATCACATAATTAGACACGATAATCATAGGATCAATACTTAGCGAGTTTTCATAGTCACTAGGGTTTCAATTCATGCTTACACGTGCGATTAAGCCACGAGTTGACAAATAATTAAACTAAAGCCATGCATTGATTAATTAAAACATCCTCAAGCATCCAAAACAGTCCACACAACATCCAAGTACCACAATCCCAAGCATTCACTACCACAAGAGAAGTTACAACATTTTTCAAAGCATATCACGAGATAAAAACCTCACTGCAATGGTCTGTTTTCCCACAATCAATTAGACAAGCAAACAATCTCCAATTCCAGTGAGAAAAATGTCAAATTAAATCTTATTAAGTGAACTAAATTCAGAAACAAACCTTGTATCATTTGGAGTTCGGATTCTAGAGTTATAGCCAAAACCGTGAGACTACGCAAAACTGTCCAGATTTGTACACATTTCAATACTTGTCATTTTTTAGGGCCTTAGGGTCAGATTTAGCCTTAGTCTATTTCTGACAAAAATGTCTAGAACTGAAAAATATAGAATCTTACAAAATTTAATACATTTTTAATATTATTTACTAGATCAAAACTGTTTCTTTCTACGAGGACAGTGAACTGCCAAAAACCTGCTCTATTTTCCCAGATTTTCCAGATTTAGACACCTTTAGATGTTTTGCCATTTTGGAGACCTTAGATTCAAAATTGGCCTTGGCCTATTTCTACGAAAAATTCTCATAACTGGCAAAACTAGTCACCAACCAATTTTCATGTATTTTCAACATCATCTATCAGGCCAAATTCACTTCGCTCTAACAAGTCAGAAATCTGCCATTTGCTCATTTTCACCTATCTTCAAAGTTTAGCTAAATATCTTGCCATGCATGGTTACAAAAGCTCATGTACAAACACATACCACAAGTACAGAGGTAAAAATAGACATATGAAGGCATGCATGTGGATTTCGAAAGCTTTTTAAAAGGATTAACCCTCACCTTAGCCTATTGACAACAAATGATGCTCAAAACTCTTGAAGATGCACAAATGGTCTTCTCTCCTTGTTTGGCCGAGGGATTTCCTTAATTCCTAGCTGAGTTACCATGTACTTAGTATGTGCATGTGGTTAGAACAAAATGGAGATGAAATAGAAGCTATCAAACATACCTAAGCCGAAATAAGTGTTCTATGAGCTTGCATGCATGTCTCTTTGCTTCTAGCTTGCTTGGTCGAGCTTCCTAGGTCCTTGAGTGTCTTGGTGAGCTTTAGGAGAGGAGCTTAAGCTATGGAACTTTGAGAGTGCAGCCTTGGCTGAAAGAGAGAGGAGATGAGAGCTTGAGAGAAGGTTTGAAAGCAAAAAATGAAATTGAAGATGCTTTGAAGATGTTTGAATGCATGTGTCGGCTATAGGCTTGCAAAATTCTGATTTTGTGTCATCTTTTGGAGCATGTTTGAATTTTTTTTTGGCATGCCATTTCAAGGGCCGAGTGTGAGACCCGACCACGATTTGCGTGCGATACCTCATTTTGTGTGCCCTAGCCTAGAATTGCGTGCCTTGACCTAGGTTTAAGAGTCGTGTTTCGTTTTATTTGCCTTGCATTGAATTACGTGCGTTCATTTAGAGTTGCGCGCATTTTCTTAGGAAACGTGCATTTGTCTTGTAGTGTGTGCCCTAGGCCTAGGTAAGCGTGCCCGCACGCTAATAGAGAGAGCATCATACACGAAGAACTAGATTATTAATTAATCCTACAAACTCCACTAACTAATATTAAAATGCTAATTCAACTCACTAGAAGACGAAATTTCACCAGAAGCTAAACATTCTTATTCTTTATTCTTTATTTTTTTGCACATCCCAAACACACAATAAAATAATGCTCAAAACATGACAAAAAATTCATATTGGAACACTAGCTTGGCCGACCACATGATGCATTTGACAAGAATTTACATAATTCAAAAATCATACCTAGACAAGCCTATGACACAAAGCATAAAAAAATGACCTAAAACCCTAGCCAATGCACCACAATCTCGGCCCACTCAATTGCCCATGCTAAGATGATTCAAAATATGCTCTTGAAGACACAAAAATCAGAAATTTTGAAGCCTTAGGCCGACACACTCACAAACACCAACATTTCATTCACCCTCTCATTTTCTCTCACCCTCTCAGCCTAGCCTGCTTCATCACTCTCCATAGCTTAAGCTCATCATCCTAAGGTTCATCTAGAAACTCAAGGCCCTAGGAAGCTCGACCAAGCAAGCTAGAAGCAAAGAGACATGCATGCAAGCACATAGAACACTCATTCGGCCCTAGGTATGTTTGATAGCTTTTCTTCCATCTTCCTTTTGTTCTAACCATATGCACATACTAAGGACATGGTAACTCAGCTAGGAATTAAATAAATCAAGCAATATCTCTTGGCCAAACAAGGAGAGAAGGCCATTTGTGCATCTTCAAGAGTTTTGAGCATCATTTGTTGTCAATAGGCTAAGGTGAGGGTTAATCTTTTTTAAAAGCTTTCAAAAACCACATGCATGCCTTCATATGCCTATTTTTACATCTGTACTTGTGGTATGTGTGTGTACATGAGCTTTTGTAACCATGCATGGCAAGATATTTAGCTGGAATTTGAAGATAGGTGAAATCGCAAAAATGGCAGATTTCTGACTTGTTAGAACGAAGTGCATTTGGCCTGGTATATGATGTTGAAAATGCATGAAAATTGGTAGGTGACTAGTTTTGCCAGTTCTGAGAAATTTTTCGTAGAAATAGGCCAAGGCCAATTTTGACTCTAAGGTCTTCAAAATGGCAAAACATCGAAAGGTGTCCAAATCTGGAAAATCTGGGAAAATGGAGCAGGTTTTTGGCAGTTCACTGTCCTTGTAGAACAAACCAGTTTTGACTTAACAAATGATACCTAAAATGAATGAAATTTGGTAGGTTACTAGATCTTTCAGTTCTGGACATTTTTTTCAGAAATAGACTAAGGCTAAATCTGACCCTAAGGCCCTAAAAAATGACAAGTATTGAAATGTGTACAAATCTGGACAGTTTTGCATAGTCTCACGGTTTTGGCTATAACTCTTGAATCCGAACTCCAAATGATGTGAGGTTTGTTTCTGGATTTAGTTCACTTAATAAGCTTTAATTTGAAATTTTTTTCACTGGAATTGGAGATTATTTGCTTGTCTAAATGATTGCAGGAAAACAGACCATTGCAGTGAGATTTTTATCTAGTAATATGCCTTAAAAATTGTTGTAACTTCTCTTGTGGTATTAAATGCTTGGGATTGTGGCACTTGGATGTTGTGTGGACTGTTTTGGATGATTGAGGGTGTTTTATTTAATCGATGCATGGCTTGGGTTTAATTACGTGACAAAATAAGACTTAATCGCACGTGTAAGCATGAATTGAAACCCTATTAACTATGAAATCTCGCTAAGGGATGATCATATGATTAATGTGTTTAATTGTGTGATTAGTGGGCTGCCTAAGAAATGTTAAGTATACTTGAAATGTGATTCCAATGATTACATATTGATAAGTAGACTTTTCTTGCACCTGGTCCCACGTAGACGTCGTTGCATGTTGTATGACCTTATTATTTGATTACGTGAACCCCGAAATGAGTTATATGACTTGATTTACATGTGTTACATGGCTGCCCGTTTAATATTCATATAACTCCATGTACCTTACAAGTGAAATTTCCTGTCATAGCATGCCTCGCGTGTTTACTTGTCAATGTGCTATCTTATGACTGCTCGGAGGCAACCTACTTTGTTGTCCTCCTAATCTGATATATTAAATGTCATAAATGTGCATTGCATACAAGGTTGCAACCTTTCATTCTGGCGTGGTAGCGTTTCACGCACATCGAGTGGCATCGGGCTTGCCGGTGCAACCGTGACTACCATTGTCCAATTCTCTCTCTCGCTTCGGGGCTAGACTTCCTCGGAGAGTTAGGTTGTAGGATTTTGGGGTACATCCGGAGTATACCCATTTGGTGTGATAAGTGGATGATTTGAAGTCGACCGCAACAACTGATACTGGAAATAAACTGAGAGCAAAAACTCACCGTATCATTTTCATTATGTGTATAAGTACTCTTGCTTGGTTCCTAGAGGACCTCGGGGAGGAAAGACATGTAATTGTGTTCTTTTGCTTTTATATTACATTATGAACTTACTTGTGATATATGTCATGCTTGCAAAAAGGGTTTTCATAAGTTGAACCGGAAAAAGAGTTTCAAAACTTATTTCTCGTTCCTCCTCGCTGAGTTCATAAGGACTCACCCTCTTTTATCATCTCAGGTGAAGAAGATCAAGAACAGGTACCTGAGGTTAACGTGCCTATTGATGACTCCTTGGAGTGATTACATGCCCTACGTGCCTTATGTGGTTGTGGTTGTTTTGTGAACGATATGTTGTTTGAAGATCATCTCTTTTGTTGTTTGTCATTGCTATTGTAAATGACCCCCGTTGTAATTTGGGGTCAAATTTTGGATTGTACTGATCATAACTAGATAGATACTCTTCTGGTCGTTTTGCTATCGCTACTTTGGTTTAGTGTCTATCACAGGCTTATGAAGTATTAGGTAAAGGGATAAGTAAAATGAATCTATCCAATCTTAATTAGGTACTCACTGGTAAGCTAAGATCAACAGGTACTTTTGTAACAAGGATTGACACATAAACGAGACATAGTTGTTATGCTAGGTGTTAATCAAACGAGACTTGAGATAAATAGTAGACATTTCAGTTGGTGATAAATAGTAATCTTAGTTGGAATCAAATTTGAGATTGAAAGTTTTGAGGCGTTTAGGAAATTAGGTCAAACTAAAAAGCCAATTATAGCCGTTATGCTGCCAGTTTTCTGGAGAATTTTTGGAGTTCTAGGCTAACGTTAAGTGTTAAACCTTAATGAATAATTAGGTACGTGAAATGATATGAATGTTTAGATCACACCCTAGTCTAACCTCTATAGGTCGGGTTGGGACGTGACACCTTATATTAATGGTATCAGAGCTTAGATTGCTTAAGCCGGGTTTAACTCTCAGACCATGGGTAGAAGCCCTAAGGTTATTAGGATGACTTGTTTATGTGTGTTATTGTGTGACAATATTAATTGTGCCTTCTCTGTTTCTATGTGCTTATGTGGTTAACATGTCTTAACTATTTCGAGAATTGTATGTCTATGTAAAATTGTATGTTGCATACCTTATGCGTTAAATTCTTGTTTTGTCGTATTCCAATAAATTGTGCATCATAATCTGTGCCTATAGATGGCTGGCCCTAGTACCCGCAATACTAATAGGAGCGGTGAGGCCCAAGAGGCCGGAGATGCTCATCAAACTAATCCCGGCATGGCTATGTTTAACATGATGGCGAATGCTATGGATCGTGTGTCGCGAGTGATAGAACGTCAAGATGCACGTGAAGCAAACAACAACAACAATAACAGGAATGGTGGTAACAATGGGAAAAACAACAGAATGCGGGAGTTCCTTGACTTTCACCCGTCCAAATTCTTCAGGGAAGCTGATGATGAAAAGGCAGAGGCTTGGCTGTCTGAGATTGAAAGGATTTTCAGACCACTTGACTATACTGATGAAGAAAAGGTTGAGTTTGTTGTGTTTTTGTTGCACGAGGATGCTGAGCATTGGTGGCACACTGTGGAGGCACTTTGGGAAACTGATCATACACCTCGCTTGTGGGATAATTTCGTTAAGGCATTCAAAGAGAAATACGTACCTACAGTTTTCAGGCAGAGGCGAATTGAGGAATTCATGCACTTGAACCAGGGTAACATGACGGTGGCCCAGTATGAGGCTCGTTTTGACCGACTGTCCCGCTATGCTCAATACATGGTCAGTACTCCTGAGGCAAAGATGTGGAAATTTATGAATGGATTGAGGCTAGAAATCCAGGATCAGCTGGCTTCGTATGACTTCACTACCTATTCTGCTCTCCTTGCTGCTGCTTCCCGAGTTGAGAAAAGGAAACTTGATAGAGCCGGTTCAAACCAGCCGAACAAGAAACCATACCAGCCTCCAGGACAACAGAGGAAATTCCATACTCAGAGTCGCAATCAGGGCCAGAGCCAGAACAGATCAGTCAATAACCGTGGCCCGACTAAAGCACCATTAGCCTCTTCCACCCGCGGATCCACAGGTAGTTCACCTGCTACTCAATCTATCAACTGTTCTTACTGTGACAAGAAGGGACACATCGAGGCCCAGTGCTGGAAGAAGTCAGGACGATGTATGCAATGTGGCAGTGATCAGCATCAGATCAAGGATTGCCCTAAATGGCAAGGAGGACAAAATCAGATTAAACCAGCTGGTAAAGGCAAGACTTCAGTTCCTAGAGTTCAGTCCCGAGCTTATGCTATTGAGTGCGAGGAGCTTCCCGAGGAGACTGCTGTTGTTGAAGGTACATTCTTGATACTAAATCAACCTGTTAGGATGCTAATTGATCCAGGTGCTACTCATTCGTTTATTACTCCCTTATGTGTGCAACGTGTGAAATTACGAGTTGTATGTTTGCCTTACGAAGTAGAAGTTGGTACTCTGATGGGTTCTAAACTTGTTACTCGCTCAGCTTGTAAAGCATGTAAAATCCAAATTAAGGATAGGGAATTCTCAGCTAATCTTATAGTGTTACCCTTTCGAGACTATGAAGTCATCTTAGGGATGGACTGGTTGGCAAAGCATCATGCCCAACTAGATTGCCGGGCGAAAATTGTGACATTCCAGATAACTGGTCAACCAATATTGGATGTAATGGATCGAAGAGACTTCACCGGGAGTTCCATCATTTCATCTACGAAAGCAGTGAAGTCCTTGAGAAAAGGGTGTAGTGGATACTTAGCTTACCTCATCAACAAGCCATCGGACAAAACTAAGCTGGAGGAGATGCTAGTGATTAAAGATTATGCGGATGTGTTTCCAGAAGAATTGCCCGGTTTACCCCCGGATCGGGAGATCGAGTTCATAATAGAATTATTGCCTGGCACCCAACCGATATCTAAAGCTCCCTATCGTATGGCACAAGCCGAGCTACAAGAATTGAAGGACCAATTGCAAGGATTGTTGAAGAAGGGGTTCATTCAACCAAGTTCTTCTCTGTGGGGTGTACCAGTCCTATTTGTAAAGAAGAAAGACAGAACGTTGAGGCTATGCATCGATTATCGAGGATTGAACCAATTGACCGTCAAGAATAAATACCCACTTCCATTGATCGATGAGTTGTTTGATCAACTTCAAGGAGCTAAAGTGTATTCAAAACTCGACTTGAGACAAGGGTACTACCATTTGCGGATCAAAAAGGAGGATGTGCCTAAAACGACTTTCAGGACGAGATATGGGCATTATGAATTTGTGGTGATGCCATTTGGGCTAACTAATGCCCCTGCAGCTTTTATGGACTTGATGCACAGGGAGTTTCAACCCTACTTGGACCAATTTGTGGTGATCTTTATTGATGATATTTTGGTATACTCGAAATTCGAGGTTGAGCATGAACAACATCTGCAATTGGTATTGCAGAAACTTCGAGAGCATCAATTGTATGCGAAGTTTAGCAAATGCAAATTTTGGTTGCGACAGATTGCATTCTTGGGGCACATTATATCCCAAGAGGGAATAGCGGTGGACCCATTAAAGATAGAAGCAGTGATGCCTTGGAAAAAGCCGAAAAATGTTACGAAAGTTCGGAGTTTTCTCGGTCTAGCCGACTATTATCGGAGGTTCGTAAAGGATTTCTCAAAGATTGCAGGACCGCTTACAAAGCTCACTCAAAAGAAAACAAAGTTCGTGTGGGATGACAAGTGTGAGAACAGCTTTCAAGAACTGAAGAAAAGATTGACTACCGCACATGTTCTTGCATTGCTTGAAGGAAGTCAAGGGTTTGTAATTTATAGCAATGCTTCCAAAGAAGGACTGGGGTGTGTGTTGATGCAAAATGGTAAAGTGATTGCGTATGCCTCTAAGAAGCCCAAGCCGTATGAATTGAATTACCTAACGCATGATTTGGAGTTAGCAGCTATTGTGTTTGCACTCAAGAAATAGAGGCACTATCTGTGGGGTAACAAGTTTGAGGTGTTTACTGATCACAAGAGCTTGAAGTACTTGTTCTCACAAAAAGAGTTGAACATGAGGCAAAGGCGGTGGATGGAGCTTTTGGATGATTATAACTGCACAATCAATTATGTGCCCAGTAAAGCAAATGTAGTTGCAGATGCCTTAAGTCGGAAAGCGAGCATGGCAAAACTGAAAGTTAAGGTGCAGGAGTTGTTAGAGGAAGCATTTTCGTGGAATCCACAATTGACTCAAAAAGGGTTATTATTTGTCACTACACAAATTCAATCGACCTTGTTGTCTGAATTACGAGAGGCTCAACAGAAGGACCAACAGTTTCAGAAGATTAAAGAAAGCAACACATATTTCAAGTTTCATGGTGATGGTATTTGGAGGTTCAGGAATCGAATTTGTGTTCCTAATGATCCTGAGTTGAAAAAGAAGATTCTTGAAGAAGCCCATAACTCAAGATACACTATTCACCCCGGTGGAACAAAGATGTACTAGGATTTGAAGCAACACTATTGGTGGAATAACATGAAGAGGGAGATCGCGGAGTTTGTGGCACGATGTTTGACTTGCCAGAGAGTCAAAGCAGAACATCAACGACCGGCAGGTTTACTTCAACCGTTGAAAATTCCCCGATGGAAATGGGAACATATAACTATGGACTTTGTCATGGACCTGCCCAGGTCACAAAAGGGTCATGACGCCGTTTGGGTCATAGTGAATAGATTGACTAAGTAAGCGCACTTCTTACCAATGAACCAGGAGGATAGTCTTGAGAAACTGGGAGATATGTATGTGGCGGATATTGTAAGGTTGCACGGGATTCCTGTGAGTATTGTGTCGGATAGGGATCCTCGTTTTACTTCCCGATTTTGGAAGAGATTGCAAGAAGCTTTGGGAACGAAGTTGAGTTTCAGTACAGCTTATCACCCTCAAACTGATAGACAATCTGAGAGAACTATTCAAATTCTGGAGGATATGCTAAGGGCATGTGTTCTAGACTTCGGAAAAGGTTGGGAAAAATATCTGCCCTTAGCGGAGTTCGCTTATAATAACAGCTATCAGGCCACTATCGGAATGGCCCCATGTGAGGCATTGTATGGACGTAAGTGTCGATCCCCAATTTACTGGGATGAGGTAGGTGAGACGAAGACTTTTGACCCGACCCTTCTACCTGAACTCATGAAGACTATTGATAATGTTCACCTCGTCCGGAAACGGATGCTTACCACCCAAAGCAGGCAGAAAAGTTATGCAGACTGATGGAGATGGAGTCTAGAGTTTGAGGTCGGCGACAAGGTGTTCTTGAAGAAATCACCTCGGAGGGGACTGATTAAACATGGCAAGGGTGGAAAGTTGAGCCCGAGGTTTGTAGGACCATTTGGGATAATTGAAAAGGTTGGCAAATTGGCGTATCGTTTGGAACTACCCCAAAACCTCTCCAATATTCATGATGTCTTTCATGTTTCAATGCTACGGAAGTATCCTCCTGATCCATCGCATATCTTGGAGCCTGAGTCGTTGCAGCTTCGGGAGAAATTGTCTTATGAAGAGAAGCCCATCCAGATTCTAGACCAACAAGACCAGGAGTTGCGCAACAAATCTATACCGATGGTGAAAGTGTTGTGGGATCACCATGGAGTTGAAGAAGTAATGTGGGAAAGGCGAGACCAGATGGAGCAACAGTATCCGGCATTATTTCAAAGGTAAAAATTGAATTTCGGGACAAAATTCTTTTAAGGAGGGGAGGATATGAGGCCCGACCTCGATTTGCGTGCGATACCTCATTTCGTGTGCCCTAGCCTAGAATTGCGTGCCTTGACCTAGGTTAAAGAGTCGTGTCTCGTTTTATGTGCTTTGCATTGAATTACGATAGTTCATTTAGAGTTGCGCGCATTTGCTTAGGAAATATGCATTTGTCTCGTAGTGAGTGCCCTAGACCTAGGTAAGCGTGCCCGCACGCTAATCAAGAGAGCATCTTACACGAAGCACTAGATTATTAATTAATCCTACAAACTCCACTAACTAATATTAAAATGCTAATTCAACTCACTAGAAGACGAAATTTCACCAAAAGCTAAACATTCTTATTCTTTATTCTTTATTCTTTTGCACATCCCAAACACACAATAAAATAATGCTCAAAACATGACAAAAAATTCAGATTGGAACACTAGCTTGGTCGACCACATGATGCATTTGACAAGAATTTACATAATTCAAAAATCATACCTAGACAAGCCTATGATACAAAGCATAAAAAAATGACCTAAAACCCTACCCAATGCACCACAAACTCGGCCCATTCATTTTCCCATGCTAAGATGATTCAAAATATGCTCTTGAAGACACAAAAATCAGAAATTTTGAAGCCTTAGGCCGACACACTCACAAAAACCAACATTTCATTCATTTCATTCTCCCATCCTCTCATTTTCTCTCACCCTCTCGGCCTAGCCTGCTTCATCACTCTCCATAGCTTAAGCTCATCATCCTAAGGTTCATCTAGACACTCAAGGCCCTAGGAAGCTCGACCAAGCAAACTAGAAGCAAAGAGACATGCATGCAAGCACATAGAACACTCATTCGCCCCTAGGTATGTTTGATAGCTTTTCTTCCATCTCCCTTTTGTTCTAACCACATGCACATACTAAGGACATGGTAACTCAGCTAGGAATTAAAGAAATCAAGCAATATCTCTCGTCCAAACAAGGAGAGAAGGCCATTTGTGCATCTCCAAGAGTTTTGAGCATCATTTGTTGTCAATAGGCTAAGGTGAGGGTTAATCCTTTTTAAAAGCTTTCAAAAACCACATGCATGCCTTCATATGTCTATTTTTACCTCCGTACTTGTGGTATGTGTGTGTACATGAGCTTTTGTAACCATGCATGGCAAGATATTTAGCTGGAATTTGAAGATAGGTCAAATCGCGAAAATGACAGATTTCTGACTTGTTAGAACGAAGTGCATTTGGCCTGGTAGATGATGTTCAAAATGCATGAAAATTGGTAGGTGACTAGTTTTGCCAGTTCTGAGAAATTTTTGTAGAAATAGGCCAAGGCCAATTTTGACTATAAGGTCTTCAGAATGGCAACACATCGAAAGGTATCCAAATCTGGAAAATCTGGGAAAATGGAGCAGGTTTTTGGCAGTTCACTGTCCTTGTAGAATGAACCAGTTTTGACTTAACAAATGATACCTAAAATGCATGCAATTTTGGTAGATTGCTATATTTTTCAGTTCTGGACATATTTGTCAGAAATAGACTAAGGCTAAATCTGAACCTAAGGCCCTCAAAAATGACAAGTATTGAAATGTGTACAAATCTGGACAGTTTTGCGTAGTCTCACGGTTTTGTCTATGACTCTTGAATCCGAACTCCAAATGATGCGAGGTTTGTTTCTGGATTTAGTTCACTTAATAAGATTTAATTTGAAATTTTTTTCACTGGAATTGGAGATTATTTTCTTGTCTAAACGATTGCGGGAAGACAGACCATTGCAGTGAGATTTTTATCTAGTAATATGCCTTGAAAATTGTTGTAACTTCTCTTGTGGTATTAAATGCTTGGGATTGTGGCACTTGGATGTTGTGTGGACTGTTTTGGATGATCGAGGGTGTTTTAATTAATCGATGCATGGCTTGGGTTTAATTACGTGACAAAATGAGACTTAATCGCACGTGTAAGCATGAATTGAAACCCTATTAACTATGAAATCTCGCTAAGGGATGATCATATGATTAATGTGTTTAATTGTGTGATTAGTGGGCTGCCTAAGAAATGTTAAGTATACTTGAAATGTGATTCCAATGATTACATATTGATAAGTAGACTTTTCTTGCACCCGGTCCCATGTAGACGTCGTTGCATGTTGTATGACCTTATTATTTGATCACGTGAACCCCGAAATGAGTTATATGACTTGATTTACATGTGTTACATGGCTGCCCGTTTAATATTCATATAACTCCATGTGCCTTACAAGTGAAATTTCCTGTCATAGCGTGCCTCGCGTGTTTACTTGTCAATGTGCAATCTTATGACTGCTCGGAGGCAACCTACTTTGTTGTCCTCCTAATGTGATGTATTAAATGTCATAAATGTGCAATGTATATAAGGTTGCAACCTTTCATTCTGGCGTGGTAGCGTTTCACGCACACCGGGCGGCATCAGGCTTGCCGGTGCAACCGTGACTACCATTGTCCAATTCTCTCTCTCGCTTGGGGGCTAGACTTCCTCAGAGAGTTAGGTCGTAGGATTTCGGGGTACATCCGGAGTACACCCATTTGGCGTGATAAGTGGATGATTTGAAGTCGGTCGCAACAACTGATACTGGAAATAAACTGAGAGCAAAAGCTCACCGAATCCTTTTCACTATGTGTATAAGTACTCTCACTTGGTTCCTATAGGACCTCGGGGAGAAAAGACGGGTAATTGTGTTCTTTTACTTTTATATTACATTATGAACTTACTTGTGATATATGTCATGCTTGCAAAAAGGGTTTTCATAAGTTGAACCAGAAAAATAGTTTCAAAACTTATTTCTCGTTCCCCCTCGCTGAGTTCATAAGGACTCACCCTCTTTTATCATCTCAGGTGAAGAAGATCAGGAACAGGTACCTGAGGTTAACGTGCCTATTGATGACTCCTTGGAGTGATTGCATGCCCTACGTGCCTTACGTGGTTGTGGTTGTTTTGTGAACGATATGTTGTTTGAAGATCATCTCTTTTGTTGTTTGTCATTGCTATTGTAAATGACCCCTGTTGTAATTTGGGGTCAAATTTTGGTTTGTACTGATCATAACTAGATAGACACTCTTCTAGTCATTTTGCTATCGCTACTTTGGTTTAGTGTCTATCACAGGCTTATGAAATATTAGGTAAAGGGATAAGTAAAATGAATCTATCCAATCTTAAGCAGGTACTCACTGATAAGCTAAGATCAACAGGTACTTTTGTAACAAGGATTGACACATAATCGAGACATAGTTGCTATGCTAGGTGTTAATCAAACGAGACTTGAGATAAATAGTAGACATTTCAATTGGTGATAAATAGTAATCTTAGTTGGAATCAAATTTGAGATTGAAAGTTTTGAGGCATTTAGGAAATTAGGTTAAACTAAAAAGCCAATTACAGCCGTTATGCTGCCGGTTTTTCGGAGAAGTTTTGGAGTTCTAGGCTAATGTTAAGTGTTAAACCTTAATGAACGATTAGGTATGTGAAATGATATGAATGTTTAGATCACACCCTAGTCTAACCTCTATAGGTCGGGTTGGGGCATGACACCGAGAATGTGGAGCATGGTGTTTATAAAATAATGCTTTGGTTTCATTTTTTTTTTTTTTTGCATTGTGTCATAACTTGTCTAAGTTTGATTTTGAAATTGCAAAGCATGCACAAAACTCTTCACATGGTTGGCCAAGGCTTGCTCAAATCTGAATTTTTTGTCTTGGTTGAGGCTTATTTTATTGCATGTGCTTGGAATATGCAAAAGAATTAAGAATAAAGAATAAGAATGTTTAGCTTTTGGTGAAGTTTTGTCCTCTAGTGCATTGACTTAGCATTTTAATATTAGTTAGTGGAGTTTGTAGGATTATTCTAGTCTAGTGTTTCATGTAGGATGTTTCCTTGATTAGCGTGTAGGCACGTTTTCCTAGGTCTATACACGCACTACGAGGTAGGGCACAAACTACGAGACAAACACACGTGTTTCAAGTAAATGCATGCAACCCTAAATGAATGCACGTAATTCGATGAAAGGCACATAAAATGATACATTACTCTTAAACCTAGGTCAAGACACGCAATTCTAGGTTAGGGCACACGAAACGAGGTATTGTACGCAAATCGAGGTCGAGCCTCACATCCTCCCCTCCTTAAAAGAATTTCGTCCCGAAATTCAATATTACCTTTGAAATAATGCTGGATACTATTGCTCCATCTGGTCTCACCTTTCCCACGTTGCTTCTTCAACTCCATGGTGATCCCACAGCACCTTCACCATCGGTATAGATTTGTTGCGCAACTCCCGATCTTGCTGGTCTAGGATCCGAATGGGCTTCTCTTCATAGGACAAGTTCTCCTGAAGCTGCAATAGCTATGGCTCCAAGATATGCGATGGATCAGGGTGATACTTCCATAGCATTGAAACATGAAAGACGTCATGAATATTGGAAAGGTTTTGGGGTAGTTCCAGACGATATGCCAATTTGCCAACCTTCTCAATTATCCCAAATGGTCCTACAAATCTCGAGCTCAACTTCCCACCCTTGCCATGTTTAATCAGTCCCCTCCGAGGTGATATCTTCAAGAACACCTTGTCGCCGACCTCAAACTCTAGATTCCGTCTCCGTCGGTCAGCGTAACTTTTCTGCCTGCTTTGGGCGGTAAGCATCCGTTTTCGGATGAGGTGGACATTATCAACAGTCTTCATAAGTTCAGGTAGAAGGGTAAGGTCAAAATTCTTCGTCTTACCTACTTCATCCCAGTAAATTGGGGATCGACACTTACGTCCATACAATGCCTCAAATGGGGCCATCCCGATAGTGGTCTGATAACTGTTATTATAAGTGAACTCCGCTAGAGGCAGATATTTTTCCCAACCTTTTCCGAAGTCTAGAACACACGCCCTCAGCATATCCTCCAGAATCTAAATAGTTCTCTCAGATTGTCCATCAGTTTGTGGGTGATAAGCCGTGCTGAAACTCAACCTCGTTCCCAAAGCTTCTTGCAATCTCTTCCAAAATTGGGAAATAAAACGAGGATCCCTATCCGATATAATAATCACATGCATCCTGTAAAACCTTACAATATCCGCCACATACATATCTCCCAGTTTCTTAGGACTATCCTCCTTGTTCATCGGTAAGAAGTGTGCTGACTTAGTCAATCTATCCATTATGACCCAAATGACATCATGACCCTTTTGTGATTTTGGCAAATACATGACAAAATCCATAGTTATGTGTTCCCATTTCCATTGAGGAATTTCCAACGGCTGAAGTAAACCTGCTGGTCGTTGATGTTCTACTTTGACTCTCTGGCAAGTCAAACACCGTGCCACAAATTCTGTGATCTCCTTCTTCATGTTATTCCACCAATAGTGTTGCTTCAAATCCCAGTACATCTTTGTTCCGCTGGGGTGAATAGTATATCTTGAATTATGGGCTTCTTCAAGAATCTTCTTTTTCATCTCTGGCTCATTAGGAACAAAAATTCGATTCCTGAACCTCCAAATACTATCATTATGAAACTTGAAATCTGTGTTGCTTTCTTTAATCTTCTGAAACTGTTGGTCCTTCTGTTGAGCCTCTCGTAATTCAGACAACAAGGTTGACGAACTTGTGTAGTGGCAAAAAGTATCCCTTTTTGAGTCAATTGTGGATTCCACAAAAATGCTTCCTCTAACAAGTCCTGCACCTTAACTTCCAGTTTTGCCATGCTTGCTTTCCGACTTAAGACATCTGCAACTACATTTGCTTTACCGGGCACATAATTGATTGTGCAGTTATAATCATCCAAAAGCTCCATCCACCGTCTTTGCCTCATGTTCCACTCTTTTTGTGAGAACAAGTACTTCAAGCTCTTGTGATCAGTAAACACCTCAAACTTGTTACCCCACAGATAGTGTCTCCATTTCTTGAGTGCAAACACAATAGCTGCTAACTCCAAATCATGTGTCAGGTAATTCAATTCATACGGTTTCGGTTTCCTAGAGGCATACGCAATCACTCTACCATTTTGCATCAACACACAACCCAGTCCTTCCTTCGAAGCATCGCTATAGATTACAAAACCTTGACTCCCTTCAGGCAATGCAAGAACAGGTGCGGTAGTCAATCTTTTCTTCAATTCTTGTAGCTCGGCTGGTGCCATATGATAGGGAGCTTTAGATATCGGCTGGGTGCCAGGCAATAATTCTATTACAAACTCGATTTCCCGATCCGGGGGTAAACCGGGCAATTCTTCTGGAAACACATCTGCATAATCTTTAATCATTGGCATCTCCTCCAACTTAGCTTTGTCCGATAACTTGTTGATGAGGTAAGCTAAGTATCCACTACACCCTTTTTCTCAAGGACTTCACTGCTTTCGTAGATGAAATGATGGAACTCCCGGTGAAGTCTCTTCGACCCAATGCCTCCAATATTGGTTGACCAGGTATCTGGAATGTTACAATCTTTGTCCGGCAATCTAGTTGGGCATGATGCTTTGCCAACCAGTCTATCCCTAAGATGACTTCATAGTCTCGAAAGGGTAACACTATAAGATTGGCTGAGAATTCCCTATCCTTAATTTGGATTTTACATGCTTTACAAGCTGAGCTAGTAACAAGTTTAGAACCCATCGGAGTACCAACTTCTACTTCGTAAGACAAACATACAACTCGTAATTTCACACGTTGCACACATAAAGAAGTAATAAACGAATGAGTAGTACCTGGATCAATTAGCACTCTAACAGGTTGATTCAATATCAAGAATGTACCTTCAACAACAGCAGTTTCCTCAGGAAGCTCCTCGCACTCAATAGCATAAGCTCGGGCCTAAACTCTAGGAACTGGAGTCTTGCCTCTACTAGCTGGTTTGATCTGATTTTGTCCCCATTGCCATTTAGGACAATCCTTAACTTGGTGTTGATCACTACCACACCCAATACATCGTCCCGATTTCCTCCAACACTGGGCCTCGGTGTGACCCTTCCTGTTACAGTAAGAACAGGTGACAGTCTGAGTAGCAGGTGAACTACCTGTGGATCAACGAGTGGAAGAGGCTGATGGTGCTTTAGTAGGGCCACGGTTATTGACTGGTCTGTTCTGGCTCTGGCCTTAACTGCGACTCTGAGTCTGGAATTTCCTCTATTGTCCTGGAGGCTGATATGGTTTCTTGTTCGGCTGACTTGAACCGGCTCTATCAAGTTTTCTTTTCTCAACTCGGGAGGCAGCAGCAAGGAGAGCAGAATAGGTAGTAAAGTCATGCGAAGCCAACTGATCTTGGATTTCTGGCCTCAACCCATTCATAAATTTCCACATATTCGCCTCAGGGGTACTGACCATGTATTGAGCATAATGGGACAGTCAGTCAAAACGAGCCTCATACTGGGCCACCGTCATGTAACCCTGGTTCAAGTGCATGAATTCTTCAATTCGCCTCTGCCTGGAAACTGCAGGTACGTATTTCTCCTTGAATGCCTTAACGAAATTACCCCACAAGCGAGGTGTATGATCAGTTTCCCAAAGTGCCTCCACAATGTGCCACCAATGCTCAGCATCCCCGTGCAACAGAAACACAACGAACTCAATCTTTTCTTCATCAGTATAGTCAAGTGGCCTGAAAATCCTTTCAATCTCAGATAGCCAAGCCTCTGCCTTTTCATCATCAGCTTCCCCGTGGAATTTGGACGGGGCGAAAGTCAAGGAACTCTCGCATTCTGCTATTTCTCCCATTGTTACCACCATTCCTGTTGTTGTTGTTGTTGTTGTTTGCTTCACGTGCATCTTGACATTCCATCACTTAGAACACGCGATCCATAGCATTCGCCATCATGTTAAACATGGCCATGCCGGGGTTAGTTTGATGAGCATCTCCGGCTTCTTGAGGCTCATCGCTCATGTTGGTATTGTGGGTACAAGGGCCAGCCATCTATAGGCACATATTATTATGCACAATTTATTAGAATACGACAAGACAAGAATTTAATGTATAGGGTATGCAACATATAATTTTACATAGATATACAATTCTTGAAACAATTAAGACATGTTAATCACATAAGCAAATAGAAATAGAGAAGGCACAACTGATATTGTCACACATTAACACATATAAACAAGTCATCCCAATAACCTTAGGGCTTCTACCCATGGTCCAAGAGTTAAACCCGGCTTAAGAAATCTAAGCTCTGATACCATTAATATAAGGTGTCACGCCCCAACCCGACCTATAGAGGTTAGACTAGGGTGTGATCTAAACATTCATATCACTTCACGTACTTAATCGTTCATTAAGGTTTAACGCTTAACGTTAGCCTAGAACTCCAAAAATTTCTCCGAAAAACCAGCAGCATAACGGTTGTAATTGGCTCTTTAGTTTGACCTAATTTCCTAAACGCCTCAAAACTTTCAATTTCAAATTTGATTCCAACTAAGATTACTATTTATCACCAATTGAAATGTCTACTATTTTTCTCAAGTCTCGTTTATGTGTCAATCCTTGTTACAAAGTACCTGTTGATCTTAGCTTAAAATGTGTACCTGCTTAAGATTGGATAGATTCATTTTACTTAACCCTTTACCTAATACTTCATAAGTCTGTGATAGATACTAGACCAAATTAGCGATAGCAAGATAACCATAAGAGTGTGTATCTAGTTATGTTCAGTACAAACCAAAAATTAGATCCCAAATTACAACGAAGGTTATTTACAATACAACAACAAGCAACATAAGAAATAGTCTTCAAGCAACATATCGTTCACAAAATGGCAATAGTCAAGTAAGGCACGTAGAGCAAGCAATCATTCCAAGGAGTCATCAATAGGCACGTTATCCTCGGGCACCTGTTCCTGGTCTTCTTCACCTATGATGATAAAAGAGGGTGAGTCCTTATGAACTCAGCAAGGGGGAACGAGAAATACGTTTTGAAACTCTTTTCCGGTTAAACTTATGAAAAACCCTTTTTGAAAACATGTCACGTATTACAAGTAATAAGGTACGCAAAGTATAGAAATCAAATTGAGCAACAGATACAATTAACAATCATTTCAAGGATACGGCGAGCATTTGTTCTCAATATCAATTTCGATACGATTGTTGCGGCCGACTTCAATAATCCACTTATCGCTCCCATTTGGGTGTACCCCGAAAACCTACGACCCAACTCTCTAAGGGTGGAATGCCAAGCGAGAGAGGGAATTGGACCATGGTAGTCACGGTAGCACCAGCAAGCCCGATGCCGCCCAGCGTGTGTGAAACGATACCATGCCACAATGAAAGGTTGCAAACTTGTATGCAATGCACATTTATAACATTTAACATATCATATTAGGAGGACAACAAAGTAGGTCGCCTCCGAGCAGTTATAAGATCGCACGTTGACAAGTAAACACACGAGGCATGTTTGACATGTAATTTCACTTGTAAAACACATGGAGTTATATGAATATTAAACGGGCAGCCATGTAACACATGTAAATCAAGTCATATAACTCATTTCGGAGTTCACGTAATCAAGTAATAAGGTTATACAAGCATACGATGACGTTTACATGAGACCGGGTGCAAGAAAAGTCTACTTATCAACATGTAATTGTCGGAACCACATTTAGGGCTATAAATACAACTACGGGCAGCCCACTAATCACATAATTAGACACGATAACCATAGGATCAATACTTAGCGAGTTTTCATAGTCACTAGGGTTTCAATTCATGCTTACACGTGCGATTAAGCCACGAGTTGACAAGTAATTAAACTAAAGCCATGCATTGATTAATTAAAACATCCTCAAGCATCCAAAATAGTCCACACAACATCCAAGTGCCACAATCCCAAGCATTCACTACCACAAGAGAAGTTACAACATTTTTCAAAGCATATCACTAGATAAAAACCTCACTGCAATGGTCTGTTTTCCCACAATCAATTAGACAACAAAAAAATATCCAATTCCAGTGAGCAAAATTTCAAATTAAATCTTATTAAGTGAACTAAATCCAGAAACAAACCTCACATCATTTGGAGTTCGGATTCAAGAGTTATAGCCAAAACCGTGAGACTACGCAAAACTGTCCAGATTTGTACACATTTAAATACTTATCATTTTTTAGGGCCTTAGGGTCATATTTAGCCTTAGTCTATTTCTAACAAAAATTTCCAGAACTGAAAAATCTAGCATCTTACCAAATTTCATTCATTTTTGATATCATTTACTAGATCAAAACTGTTTCGTTCTACGAGGACAGTGAACTGCCAAAAACCTGCTCCATTTTCCCAGATTTTTCAGATTTAGACACCTTTCGATGTTTTGTCATTTTGGAGACCTTAGAGTCAAAATTGGCATTGGCCTATTTCTATGAAAAATTCTCAGAACTGGATAAACTAGTTACATACCAATTTTCATGCATTTTCAATATCATATACCAGGCCAAATTTACTTCGCTCTAACAAGTCAGAAATCTGCCATTTTCGCGTTTTCACCTAGCTTCAAATTCTAGCTAAATATCTTGCCATGCATGGTTACAAAAGCTCATGTACAAACATATACCACAAGTACAGATGTAAAAATAGACATATGAAGGCATGCATGTGGATTTCGAAAGCTTTGTAAAAGGATTAACCCTCACCTTAGCCTATTGACAACAAATGATGCTCAAAACTCTTGAAGATGCACAAATGGTCTTCTCTCCTTGTTTGGCCGAGGGATAATGCTTGATTTCCTTAATTCCTAGCTGAGTTACCATGTCCTTAGTATGTGCATGTGGTTAGAACAAAAGGGAGATGAAATAGAAGCTATCAAACATACCTAAGCCGAAATGAGTGTTCTATGAG
The DNA here is from genome assembly GCA_037974665.1 of Ehretia macrophylla. Classification (NCBI taxonomy): domain Eukaryota; kingdom Viridiplantae; phylum Streptophyta; class Magnoliopsida; order Boraginales; family Ehretiaceae; genus Ehretia; species Ehretia macrophylla. The sequence continues at coordinate 50,891,958 of CM075770.1, forward strand.
CTTGCATGCATGTCTCTTTGCTTCTAGCTTGATTGGTCGAGCTTCCTAGGGCCTTGAGTGTCTTGGTGAGCTTTAGGAGAGGAGCTTAAGCTATGGAACTTTGAGAGTGCAGCCTTGGCCAAAAGAGAGAGGAGATGAGAGCTTGAGAGAAGGTTTGAAAGCACAAAATGAAATTGAAGATGCTTTGAAGATGTTTGAATGCATGTGTCGGCTATAGGCTTGCAAAATTTTGATTTTGTGTCATCTTTTGGAGCATGTTTGAATTGTTTTTTGGCATGCCATTGCAAGGGCCGAGAATGTGGAGCATGGTGTTTATAAAATAATGCTTTGGTTTGATTTTTTTTTTTTTGCATTGTGTCATAACTTGTCTAAGTTTGATTTTGAAATTGCAAAGCATGCACAAAACTCTTCACATGGTCGGCCAGGGCTTGCTCAAGTCTGAATTTTTTGTCTTGGTTGAGGATTATTTTATTGCATGCGCTTGGAATATGCAAAAGAATTAAGAATAAAGAATAAGAATGTTTAGCTTTTGGTGAAGTTTTGTCCTCTAGTGCATTGACTTAGCATTTTAATATTAGTTAGTGGAGTTTGTAGGATTATTCTAGTCTAGTGTTTCGTGTAGGATGTTTCCTTGATCAGCGTGTAGGCACGATTTCCTAGGTTTAGGCACGCACTACGAGGTAGGGCACAAACTACGAGACAAACACACATTTTTCAAGTAAACGCACGCAACCCTAAATGAATGCACGTAATTCGATGCAAGGCACATAAAATGAGACACAACTCTTAAACCTAGGTCAATGCATGCAATTCTAGGTTAGAGCACACAAAATGAGGTATCGTACACAAATCGAGGTCGGGCCTCACATAACTCCTTACGGATCAAAAGATATGAGCACCGGAGCGATAGATAGCTGGTCATAAGCCCCACACCCTCTGTTTGCAGGCCCAGCCTCTATATGAAGAGAAGTTGTCTTGCCCAAGGTGCCGTGGGATTCGGTAATAGAAATGTGATGGATTAGATTGTCGTCCTTTTCGCGGCTCACAACGTACGATCTGGGACGAAAAAACAACGCAAAAGAAGAAAAGTATCCCGAAACTAATGAAAACATTCGATTTTGGGCTTCTAAAATAGGCGCAGCCGAGCAGGCTTGGTGCCCCCGTCGTAGAGCTCTCAAAGAGTTTTCCAACGGTACGCTGTGCGCCGCGTAATTCTTTACGGATCAAAAGTTATAGGCACCGGAACGATGGATACCTGGTCACGAGCCCCACGCCCTCGGTTTGCGGGCCCAGCCTCTACGTGAAGTGAAGTTGTCTTGCCCAAGCTGCCATGGGTTCAATAATAGAAATGTGATAGATTAGGTTGTCGTCCTTTTCGCTGCTCACGGCGTACAATCAGGACGGAAAAATAGCAGAAAATAAGAAAAGTGTAGCGAAACTTATGAAAGCGTATGATTTTGGGTGCCGAAAATAGGAGCAACCGAGCAGGCTTGCTACCTCCGTCGTACAACTCTCGGAGAGCTTTCCAACGGTATGTTGTGCGCCATGTAACTCCTTACAGATCAAAAGTTATAGGCATCGGAGCGATGGATACCTGGTCACAAGCCCCACGCTCTCGGTTTGAGGGCCCTGGCTCTACGTGAAGTGAAGTTGTCTTGCCCAAGGTGCCGTGTGATTCGGTAATAGAAATGTGATGAATTAGGCTGTCGTCCTTTTTGCGACTCACGACGTATGATACGGGACATAAAAACTGCGCAAAAGAAGAAAAGTGTCTCGAAACTGAGAAAACGTTCGATTTTGGGCTCGAAAAACAGGCGCAGCCGAACAAACTTGGTACCCCCATCGTAGAGCTCTCGGAGAGCTTTCCAACGGTATGCTGTGCACCGCGTAACTCCTTACAGATCAAAAGTTATGAGCAACGAATACTTGGTCACAAGCCCCACGCCCTCTGTTTGCGGGCCCAGCCTCTACGTGAAGTGAAGTTTTCTTGCCCAAGGTGCCATGGGATTTGATAATAGAAATGTGATGGATTAGGTTGTCATCTTTTTCACAGCTCAAGACGTACGATCCAGGACGAAAAAACTGCGAAAAAGAAGAAAAATATCCTAAAACTGATGAAAACGTTCAATTTTTGGCTCCAAAAATAGGCACAGCCCAGCAAACTTGGTACCCCCGTCTTAGAGCTCTCGGAGAGCTTTCCAACGGTATACTGTGCATCGCGTAACTCCTTACGGATCAAAAGTTATACTCATCGGAGCGACGGATACCTGGTCGCAAGCCCGACGCCCTCAGTTTGCGGGCCCAGCCTCTACGTGAAGTGAAGTTGTCTTGCCCAAGGTTCCATGGGATTCGATAATAGAAATATTATAGATTAGGTTGTCGTCCTTTTTGCGGCTCACGACGTATGATCCGGGACAGAAAAACATCACAAAAGAAGAAAAGTGTAGCGAAACTTATGAAAATGTTCAATTGTGGGCTCCAAAAACCGGCGCAGCCGAGCAGCCATGCTGCCCCCGTCGTAGAGCTCTTAGAGAGCTTTCCAACGGTATGTTGTGCGCCGCGTAACTCCTTACGGATCAAAAGTTACAGGCACCGGAGCGACGAATACCTGGTCACAAGCCCCACGCCCTCGGTTTGAGGGCCCAGCCTCTACGTGAAGTGAAGTTGCCTTGCCCAAGGTGCCGTGTGATTCGGTAATAAAAATGTGATAGATTAGGTTGTCATCCTTTTCTGGCTCACGACGTATGATCCCGGACGAAAAAACTACGCAAAAGAAGATAAGTGTCCCGAAATTGATGAAAACGTTCAATTTTGGGCTACGAAAATAGGCGCTGTTGAGCAGGCTTGGTGCCCCCGTCGTAGAGCTCTTGGAGAGTTTTCCAACAGTATGCGTTGTGCCGCGTAACACCTTACGAGCAAAAGTTATGGGCACCGGAGTGACAGATACCTGGTCACAAGCCCCACACCCTTTGTTTTCGGGCCTAGCCTCTTCGAGAAGTGAAGTTGTCTTGCCCAAGGTGCCGTGTGATTCGGTAATAGTAATGTGATGGGATAGGATGTTGCCCTTTTCGCGGCTCACGACATATGATCCGGGTTAGAAAAATAGCGTAAAAGAAGAAAAGTGTCCCGAAACTTATGAAAATGTTCAATTTTGGGCTCCGAAAACAGGCACAACCGAGCAGGCTAGGTGCCCCCGCTGTAGAGCTCTCAGAGAGCTTTCTAACGGTATGTTGTACGCCACGTAACTCCTTACGGATCAAAAGTTATGGGCACCAGAGCGATGGATACCTGGTCACAAGCCCCATGCCTACTGTTTGCGGGACCAGCCTCTACGTGAAGTGAAGTTGTCTTGCGTAAGGTACCGTGAAATTCGGTAATAGAAAAGTGATGGATTAGGTTGTCGTCCTTTTAGCGGCTCACGACGTGCGATACGGGACGAAAAAATAGCGCAAAAGAATAAAAGTGTCTCGAATCTGATGAAAATGTTCGATTTTGTGCTCTGAAAATAGGCGCAGCCGAGCATGCTTGGTACCCCCATCGTAGTGCTCTCGGAGAGCTTTCCAATGGTATTTTGTGCGCCGCGTAACTCCTTACGGATCAAAAGTTATGGGCACCGCAGGGATGGATACCAGGTCACGAGCCCCACGCCCTTGGTTTGAGGGCCCCGCCTTTACATGAAGTGAAGTTGTCTTGCCTAAGGTACCGTGGGATTCAGTAATAAAAATGTGTTGGATTAGGTTGTCGTCCTTTTCGCGGCTCACGACGTACGATCCGGGACGGACAAACAGCGCAAAAGAAGAAAAGTATCCCAAAACTAATGAAAACTTTCGATTTTGGGCTCTTAAAACAGGCGCAACCGAGTAGACTTACTGCCCCCGTCGTAGAGCTCTCGGAGAGCTTTCCAACGGTATGTTGTGCGCTGCGTAACTCCTTACAAATCAAAAGTTTTGGGCACCGGAGCGACGGATACCTGGTCAAAAGCCCCATACCCTCTGTTTGCGGGCCCAGCCTCTACGTGAAGTGAAGTTGTCTTGCCTAAGGTGCCGTGGGATTCGGTAATAGAAATGTGATGGATTAGGTTGTCGTCCTTTTTGCGGCTCACGACATACGATCCGGGATGAAAAAACTGCGCAAAAGAAGAAAAGTGTACCAAAATGGATAAAAAAGTTCAATTTTGGGTTCGGAAAACAGGCACAACTGATAAAGCTTGGTGCCCCCGTCATAGAGCTCTCGGAGAGTTTTCCAACGGTATGCTGTGCACGCCACGTAACTCCTTACGGATCTAAAGTTATGAGCACCAGAACGACGGATACTTGGTCACAAGCCCTACGCCCTCTGTTTGCGAGCCCAGTCTCTGCGTGAAGTGAAGTTGTCTTGCCCAAGGTACCGTGTGATTCGGTAATAGAATTGTGATGGAATAGGTTGTAGTCTTTTTCGTGGCTCACGACGTACTATCCGGGATGAAAAAACAGCGTAAAAGAAGAAAAGTGTCCCAAAACTTAAGAAAATATTCGATTTTGGGCTCCGAAAATAGGCGCAATCAAGCAGGCTAGGTGCCCCTATCGTAGAGCTCTCAGAGTGTTTTCCAACGGTATGTTATGCGCGGCGTAACTCCTTATGGATCAAAAGTTATGGGCACCAGAGCGATGCATACCAGGTCACAAGCCCCACGCCCTCGGTTTGAGGGCCCAGCCTCTAGGTGAAGTGAAGTTGTCTTGCCCAAGGTGCTATGGCATTCGGTAATAAAAATGTGATGGATTAGGTTGTCGTCCTTTTTGCAGCTCACAACATACGATCCGGGACGGAAAAACAGCGCAAAGGAAGAAAAGTCTCCCAAAACTGATGAAAATGTTCGATGTTGGGCTCCGAAGATAGGCGCAGCCGAGCAGGCTTGTTGCTCTTTCGTAGAGCTCTCGGAAAGCTTTCCAACGGTATGCTGTGTGCCACGTAACTCTTTACGGATCAAAAGTTATTGGCACCGAAGCGACAGATACCTGGTCACAAGCCCTACGCCCTCGGTTTGAGGGCCCAGCCTCTACGTGAAGTAAAGTTGTCTTGCCCAAGGTGCCGTGGGATTTAGTAACAAAAATGTGATGGATTAGGTTGTCGTCCTTTTCACGGCTCACGATGTAGGATCCAGGATAAAAAAACAGCGCAAAAGATGAAAAGTGTACCAAAACTGATAAAAATGTTCGATTTTGGGCTCCAAAAACAGACGCAGCTAAGCAGGATTGTTGCCCCTGTCGTAGAGCTTTTGGAGAGCTTTCCAACGGTATGCTGTGCGCCGTGTAACTCCTTGCGGATCAAAAGTTATGGGCACCGGAGCGACAGATACCTGGTCACAAGCCCTACGCCCTCTGTTTGCGGGCCCAGCCTCTACGTGAAGTGAAGTTGTCTAGCCCAAGATGTCGTGGGATTCGGTAATAGAAATGTGATGGATTAAGTTGTCGTCCTTTTCGCGGCTCACGACGTATGATCCGGGATAAAAAAAACTGGGCAAAAGAAGAAAAGTGTCTCGAAACTGATGAAAACGTTTAATTTTCGGCTCTGAAAATAGGCGCAGCTGAGCAATCTTGGTGCCCCATGTCGTAGAGCTCCCGGAGAGGTTTCCAACGGTATGTTGTGCGCCGCGTAACTCCATAAGGATCAAAAGTTATGAGCACCGGAGCAACGGATACCTGGTCACAAGCCCCACGCCCTCTCTATGCGGGCCCAGCCTCTACCTAAAATGAAGTTGTCTTGCCCAAGGAGCCGTGTGATTCGGTAATAGAAATGTGATGCATTAGGTTGTAGTTCTTTTCGCGGCTCACGACGTACGATCCGGGACGAAAAAACAGTGCAAAAGAAGAAAAATATCCCAAAACTTATGAAAATATTTGATTTTGGGCTCCGAAAACTGGCGCAACCGAGTAGTCTAGGTGCCCCCATCGTAGAGCTCTCAAAGTACTTTCCAATGGTATGCTGTGCGCCGCGTAACTCTTTACGGATCAAAAGTAATGGGCACCAGAGCGACGGATACCTGCTCACAAGCCCCACGCCCTCGGTTTGAGGGCCCAGCCTCTACGTGAAGTGAAGTTGTCTTGCCCAAGATGTCGTGGGATTCGCTAATAAAAATGTGATGGATTAGGTTGTCGTCCTTTTCGCGGCTCACGACGTACGATCCGGGATGAAAAAACAGCGCAAAAGAAGAAAAGTATTCCAAAACTTATGAAAACTTTCTATTTTGGGCACTGAAAACTGGCGCAGCCGAGCAGGCTTGCTGCTCCCATCGTAGAGCTCTCAGAGAGCTTTCCAACGGTATGCTATGCGCCGCTTAACTCCTTACGGATCAAAAGTTATGGGCACCGAAGCGACGGATACCTGGTCACCAGCCCCACGCCCTCTATTTGCAGGAACAGCCTATACGTGAAGTGAACTTGTCTTGCCCAAGGTGCCGTGGGATTCGGTAATAGAAATGTGATGGATTAGGTTGCCGTCCTTTCTGCGACTCACGATGTATGATCCGAGACGAAAAATTGCGCAAAAGAAGAAAAGTGTTCTGAAACTAATAAAAATATTCGATGTTTCACTCCGAAAACAGGTGCAATCGATAAATCTTGGTGCCTCCGTCGTAGAGCTATCGGAGAGCTTTCCAACGGTATGTTGTGCACCACGTAACTCCTTACGGATCTAAAGTCATTAGCACCGGAGCAATAGATACCTGGTCACAGGCCCCACGACCTTTGTTTGCTAGCGAATCCTCTACTTGAAGTGAAGTTGTCTTGCCCAAGGTACCGTGTGATTCGGTAACAGAAATGTGATGGAGTAGGTTGTCGTCCTTTTCGTGGCTCACGACGTACGATCCGGGACAGAAAAACTGCGCAAAAGATGAAAAGTGTACCAAAACTGATAAAAATGTTCGATTTTGGGCTCCAAAAACAGGTGCAGCTAAGCAGGCTTATTGCCCCTGTCGTAGAGCTTTTGGAGAGATTTCCAACGATATGCTGTGTGCCGTGTAACTCCTTACGGATCAAAAGTTATGGGCACCGGAGCGACGGATACTTGGTCACAAGCCCTACGCCCTCTGTTTGCGGGCCCAACCTCTACGTGAAGTGAAGTTGTCTAGCCCAAGATGTCGTGGTATTCGGTAATAGAAATGTGATGGATTAGGTTGTCGTCTTTTTCGCGGCTCACGACGTACGATCTGGGACGAAAAAACTGTGCAAAAGAATAAAAGTGTCTCAAAACTGATGAAAACATTCGATTTTCGGCTCTGAAAATAGGCGCAGCTGAGCAATCTTGGTGCCCCGTGTTGTAGAGCTCCCGGAGAGGTTTCCATCGGTATGTTGTGCGCCGCGTAACTCCATACGGATCAAAAGTTATGAGCACCGGAGCGACGGATACCTGGTCACAAGCCCCACGCCCTCTCTTTGCAGGCCCAGCCTCTACCTAAAATGAAGTTGTCTTGCCCAAGGTGCCGTGTGATTCGGTAATAGAAATGTGATGTATTAGGTTGTCGTCCTTTTTGCGACTCACGACGTACGATCCGGGATGAAAAAATAGCGCAAAAGAAGAAAAGTGTCCCAAAACTTATGAAAATATTTGATTTTGGGCTCCGAAAACAGGTGCAACCAAGTAGGCTAGGTGCCCCTATCGTAGAGCTCTCAAAGTGCTTTCCAACGGTATGCTGTGCGCCGCGTAACTTGTTATGGATCAAAAGTAATGGGCACCAGAGAGACGGATACCTGCTCAAAAGCCCTACGCCCTCGGTTTGAGGGCCCAGCCTCTACGTGAAGTGAAGTTGTCTTGCCCAAGGTGTCGTGGGATTCGCTAATAAAAATGTGATGGATTAGGTTGTCGTCCTTTTCGCAGCTCACGACGTACGATCCTGGACGGAAAAACAACGCAAAAGAAGAAAAGTATCCCAAAACTGATGAAAACTTTCTATTTTGGGCACTGAAAATAGGCGCAGCCGAGCAAGCTTGCTACCCTCGTCGTAGAGCTCTCGAAGAGCTTTCCAATGGTATGCTGTGCGCCGCTTAACTCCTTACGGATCAAAAGTTATGGACACCGGAGCGACAGATACCTGGTCACAAGCCCCACGCCCTCTGTTTGCGGGAACAGCCTATACGTGAAGTGAACTTGTCTTGCCCAAGGTGTCGTGGGATTCGGTAATAGAAATGTGATGGATTAGGTTGTCGTCCTTTCCGCGACTCACGATGTACGATCCAGGACGAAAAAATTGCGCAAAAGAAGAAAAGTGTTCCGAAACTGATAAAAACGTTCGATGTTTCGCTCCGAAAGCAGGTGCAGTCGATAAATCTTTGTGCCCCCGTCGTAGAGCTCTCGAAGAGCTTTCCAATTAAGAAAACGAAAGCAAACCACCAAATAAAAGTTCGTCCAACTATAGGTAGTATAATCCCAGAATTAGATCCAAATTACAACGGGGTCATTTACATCAATAAAATGAATAGTTTGCAATCAAACACAACATCCATATAGCAACCACTTTCAGGCAAAGTACAAAAGCACATAGGGACAGACAATCACTCCAAGGAATCATCGATAAGCACGTTGTCCTCGGGTACCTGTACCTGTTCTTCTTCACTTGTGATAAAAAAGAGGGTGAGTCCTTATGAACTCAGCGAGGGGGAACGAGAAATACGTTTTGAAACTCATTTTCTGGTTCAATTTATGAAAACTCTTTTTGAGAACATGTCACGTATTACAAATAATAAGGTACGTAATTATAAGAAACAAATCGAGTAACGGATACAAAGTAAGGGAACAGAAATACCAGTCTTTCCTCCCCAAGGTTCTCTAGGAACCAAGCGAGAGTACTTATACACATAGTAAAAAGGATACCTTGAGCATTTGCTCTCAATATCAATTTCGATTCATTTGGTGCGGCCGACTTCAATAATCCACTTATCGCTCCCAATTGGGTGTACTCCGGATGTACCCCGAAACCTACGACCCAACTCTCCGAGGGTGGAATGCCAAGCGAGAGAGGGAATTGGACCATGGTAGTCACGGGAGCACCGGCAAGCCCTATGCCGCCCGGCGTTCGTGAAACGCTACCATGCCACAATGAAAGGTTGCAACCTTGTATACAATGCTCATTTATGTCATTTAACATTTCACATTAGGAGGTCAACAAAGTAGGTTGCCTCCGAGCAAGTATATGATCACATTTTGATATATTGGCATATAAGGCATTGTAAGAACATATAATCATTTCATATATCCGTTTGAAAGCAATTAACTTTAACGGGCAGCCAAGTAATCATGTTCAAATAAACCATTGAATATCTTTTAACAATTCACATTAAGAGGACAACAAAGTAGGTTGCCTCCGAGCAATTTCAAGATCACATATTGCCAAGTAAACGAACGAGGCATGCTTGACATGAAATTTCACTTATAGAACACATAGAGTCATATGAACATTAAACGGGCAGCCATGTAACACATGCAAGTCAAGCCATATAACTCATTTCGAAGTCCACGTAATCAAGTGATACGATTATTCAACATGAAATGACATCAATCATGGGTTCGGGTGCAAGAAAAGCTTATTTGTCAACATGCAATGGTCAAAATCACATTTGAAGTTATAAGACATTTACGGGCAGCCCACTAAGCATGTAATTCCCACATAATGTCCAATTGATCAATACTACCTAGTCATTAGGGTTTCCATGTCATGTATATTCGTGCAATTTGAGCCTCAACCCAACTCAAAGTCAATCTCAAACCATGCATCATTTAATTCAACATCCTCAAACATTCAAAACAGTCCACACAACATCCCGTAGCTATAATCCCAAGCATTTAATTCAACAAGAGGAGTCACAACAATTTTCTAAGCACAACATTAAGTGAAACCCTTACTGCAATAGGCTGTCTTCTCACAATCAATCGGATAAGCAAAAAATCTCCAAATTCAGTTAATAAGATGTCAAATTAAAGCTTAAGAAGTTAACTAAAATCAAAAACAAACCTTGAATCAATTGAAGTTCGGGATCATTAGATATAGCCGAAACAGTGGAATAGCACAAAACTGTCCAGATTTGCACACTTTTCAGAAATTGATGTTTTTTAGGTCCTTAGGGTCAGTTTTAGCCTTGGTCCATTTCTGACAAAATTGTCCAGAACTGAAAAATATAGCATCAAACCAAATTTCATGCATTTTTGACATCATTTACAAAGTCAAATATTGTTCGTTCCACAAGGTCAGTGCATCTGCCAAAACCTGCTTCAGTTTTCCAGATTTCCAGATTTGGTCACATTTTAAAGATTTGCCATTTTGAGGACCTTAGAGTCAAAATTATCTTCGGCCTATTTCTGGAAAAAATGTTCAAAAGCGTCCAAAATTGTCACCTACCAATTTTCAAGCATTTTCAACATCATTTGCCTAGCTAAACTTAACTCGAACAGACTGGTCAGAGAGCTGTCAACAATTTCGACTTCACCTAGCATCATTTTCAAGCCAAGATCTTGCCTGCATGGTTGTTTAAGCTTATGAACGACCATATAGCTCAAGTACAGAAGCAAATACACACATTTATGAGCATGCATGTGAATTTTTGAAGAGTTTTCAAAAGGTTTTAACCTTCACCTTAGCAATCAACCCAAAAAATGCTCAAAACCTTGTTGAAGCTCAAATCTCTTCTTCTTCTTGCTTAGCCGAGATTCCAACTAGCTTTTCTCTATTTTTCCTAGCTTAGTGATCAATCTCTTAGCACATGCATGAGGTTAGAACAAGAAGAAAAGAAATGGAAGCTTAAAAACTCACCAAGGCCGAACATGGTGACTCAAAATGCTTGCATGTGTGTTTCTTGCATCCTAGCTTGCTTGGGTGAGTTTCTTTGCTTGTGGTTTGTCTTGATGCACCATAGGATGATGAAGATGAGCTAAGAGGTGGAGAGAACTCAGCCAAAACCAAAATGGAGAGAGAGAGTGAGAGGGATAGAGAGAAAATGTGAGGAAAGTGAGAGAAATGAGAGAAAAATGAGGCGTTTGCAAAAGTTGATGCATATGTTGGCCTTGGGCATGCAAAAATTCAGATTTGTGTCATCTTTTGAATTGTTTTAACATGTGTGTAAGAGAATGTTGGGTATTTAGGGATTTTAGATAGAATGGAATATAGGATATGTTTAGAGGTTTGTGAGATTTTGTCTTGTAGTGAGTTTAAAATATAATATTTAGGTGTTAGTGGATTTTGTCTTGTAGTGAGTTTAAAATATAATATTTAGGTGTTAGTGGATTTTGTAGAGATTTGAATTAGGATTATAATAATAGTTAGTGGTATTTGTAGGATTATTTTATAGTCTAGTGCTTTGTGTAAGATTCTTTATTGATTAGCGTGCGGGCACGCTTTCCTAAGTCTAGGGCACGCACTACGAGACACACACAGAAATCAATACAGGGCACGAATCACGAGGTAGACATGAACTACGAGGTAAGACACGGACTTCGAGACTAATGCACGCAATCCTAGGTGAATGCACGTAAACCAATGCAAGGCACGTAATTCAATGTAATGCATGTAAATCGAGGTACGACTCTTAAACCTAGGTTAAGGTACGCAGTTCAAGGTTAGGGCACACAAAATAAGGTAACGCACGTACATCGAGGTCAGGGCACGTATTTCTAGGTACCGTACGGTATATTGTGCGTTGCGTAACTCTTTACGGATCAAAAGTTATGAGTACCGGAGTGACGGATACCTAGTCACAAGCCCCACGCCCTCTGTTTGCGGGCCCAGCATCTTCGTAAAGTGAAGTTGTCTTGCCCAAGGTGCCGTGTGATTCGGTAATAGAAATGTGATGTATTAGGTTGTCGTCCTTTTCGCAGCTCACGACGTACGATCCGGGACGAAAAAATAGCACAAAAGAAGAAAAGTGTCCCAAAACTTATGAAAATGTTTGATTTGGGCTGCAAAAACAGGAGCAATCGAGTAGGCTAGGTGCCCCCATCGTAGAGCTCTCAGATTGTTTTCCAATGGTTTGCTGTGTGCCGCGTAACTCTTTACGGATCAAAAGTTATGGGCACCGCAGTGACGGATACCTGGTCACAAGCCCAACACCCTTGGTTTGAGGTCCCAACCTCTACGTGAAGTGAAGTTGTCTTGCCCAAGGTGCCATGGGATTTGGTAATAAAAATGTAATGGATTAGGTTGTCGTCCTTTTCGCGGCTCACGACGTATGATCCGGGACAGAAAAATAGTGTAAAAGAAGAAAAATGTCCTAAAATTGATGAAAATGTTCGATTTTGGGCTCCAAAAACAGGTGCAGCTAAGCAGGCTTGCTGCCCTCGCCATAAAGCTCTTGGAGAGCTTTCCAACGGTATGTTGTGCGCCGCGTAACACCTTACGGATCAAAAGTTATGTCGCCGGAGCGACAAATACCTGATCACAAGCCCCACGCCCTCGGTTTGAGGGCCCAGCCTCTACGTGAAGTGAAGTTGTTTTGCCCAAGGTGCCGTGGGATTCAGTAATAAAAATGTGTTGGATTAGGTTGTCGTCCTTTTCGCGGCTCATGACGTATGATCCGAGATGAAAAAACAGTGCAAAAGAAGAAAAGTGTCCCAAAACTAATGAAAATATTCTATTTTGGGCTCCAAAAACAAGCACAGCTGAGCCGGCTTGCTGCCCCTGTCGAAGAGCTCTTGGAGAGCTTTCCAACGGTATGTTGTGCACCGCGTAACTCCTTATGGATCAAAAGTTATGGGCACCGGAGTGACGGATACCTGGTCACAAGCCCTACGCCCTCTGTTTGCGGGCCCAACCTCTACGTGAAGTGAAGTTGTCTTGCCTAAGGTGCCGTGGCATTCGGTAATAAAAATGTGATGGATTAGGTTGTCGTCCTTTTCGCGGCTCACGACGTACGATTCGGGACGAAAAAACAGCGCAAAAGAAGAAAAGTATCCCAAAACTGATGAAAACTTTCTATTTTGCGCACTGAAAACAAGCGCAGCCGAGCAGGCATGCTACCCTCGTCGTAGAGCTCTCGGAGGGCTTTCTAATGGTATTCTGTGCGCCGCTTAACTCCTTACGGATCAAAAGTTATGGGCATCGGAGCGACGGATACCTGGTCAAAAGCCCCATGCCCTCTGTTTGCAGGCCCAGCCTATACGTGAAGTGAACTTGTCTTGCCCAAGGTGCCGTGGGATTCGATAATAAAAATGTGATGGATTAGGTTGTCGTCCTTTTCGCGACTCACGATGTACGATCCGGGATGAAAAAATTGTGCAAAAGAAGAAAAGTATTCCGACATTGATAAAAACGTTCGATTTTTCTCTCCAAAAATAGGCGCAGTCGATAAATCTTGGTTCCCCGTCGTAGAGCTCTCGGAGAGCTTTCCAACGGTATACTGTGCACCACGTAACTCCTTACGGATCTAAAGTTATTAGCACCGAAGCGACGGATACTTGGTCACAAGCCCCACGCCCTCTGTTTGCGGGCCAAGCCTCTACTTGAAGTGAAGTTGTCTTGCCCAAGGTACCGTGTGATTCGATAATAGAAATGTGATGGAGTAGGTTGTCGTCCTTTTCGTGGCTCACGACGTATGGTCCGGGACGAAAAAACTGCGCAAAAGAAGAAAAGTGTCCCAAAACTTATGAAAATGTTCGATTTTGGTCTTCGAAAATAGGTGCAACCAAGCAGGATAGGTGCCCCCATTGTAGAGCTCTCAGAGTGTTTTCCAACGGAATGCTATGCGCCGCGTAACTCCTTACGGATCAAAAGTTATAGGCACCGGAGCGACGAATACCTGGTCACAAGCCCCACGCCCTCGGTTTGAGGGCCCAGCCTCTACGTGAAGTGAAGTTGTCTTGCCCAAGGTTTCGTGGGATTCGGTAATAAAAATGTGATGGATTAGGTTGTCGTCCTTTTTGCGGTTCACGACATACGATATAGGACGAAAAAACAGCGCAAAGGAAGACAAGTGTCCCAAAACTGATGAAAATGTTCGGTTTTGGGCTCCGAAGACAGACGTAGCCGAGCATGCTTGCTTCTCCCGTCGTAGAGCTCTCGGAGAGCTTTCCAACAGTATGTTGTGCGCCGCGTAACTCCTTACGAATCAAAAGTTATGGGCACCGGAGCAACAGATACCTGGTTACAAGCCCCACGCCCTCAATTTGAGGGCCCAGCCTCTACGTGCAGTGAAGTTGCCTTGTCCAAGGTGCCGTGGGATTCAGTAATAGAAATGTGATGGATTAATTTGTCTTCTTTTTCGCGGCTCACGACGTACGATCTAGAACGGAAAAACTGAGCAAAAAAAAGAAAAATATCCCAAAACTGATGAAAATGATTGATTTTGGGCTCCGAAAATAGTCGCAACCGAGCAAGCTTGGTGCCCCCTGTCGTAGAGCTCTCGGTGAACTTCCCAACGGTATGCTGTGCGCCGCGTAACTCCTTATGGATTAAAAGTTATGAGCACTGGAGCGACGGATACCTGGTCATAAGCCCCACGCCCTCTGTTTGCGGGCCCAGCCTCTCCATAAAGTGAAGTTGTCTTGCCCAAGGTGCCGTGTGATTCGATAATAGAAATGTGATGGAGTAGGTTGTCGTCCTTTTTGTGGCTCACGACGTACGATCTGGGACAGAAAAACTGCGCAAAACAAGAAAAGTGTCCCAAAACTTTTGAAAATGTTCAATTTTGGGCTACGAAAACAGGTGCGACTGAGCAGGCTAGGTGCCCCCATCGTAGAGCTCTTAGAGTGCTTTCCAACGGTATGCTGTGCGCCGCGTAACGGATCAAAAGTTATGGGGGCACCGGAGCGACGGATACCTAGTCACAAGCCCCACGCCCTCAGTTTAAGGGCCCAACCTCTACGTGAAGTGAAGTTGTTTTGCCCAAGGTGCCGTGGGATTCAGTAATAAAAATGTGATGGATTAGGTTGTCGTCCTTTTCGCGGCTCACAACGTACGATCCGGGACGGAAAAACAGTGCAAAGGAAAAAAAGTATCCCAAAACTGATGAAAATGTTCAGTTTTGGGCACCGAAGACAAGCGCAGCTGAGCAGGCTTGTTGCTCCCGTCGTAGAGCTCTCGGAGAGCTTTCCAACGGTATGCTGTGCGCCGCGTAACTTCTTACAGATCAAAAGTTATGGGCACCGGAGCGACAGATACCTAGTCACAAGCCCCACGCCCTCGGTTTGAGGACCCAGCCTCTACGTGAAGTGAAGTTGTTTTGCCCAAGGTGGCGTGGGATTCGGTAAAAAAAATGTAATGGATTAGGTTGTCGTCCTTTTCGTGGCTCACGAAGTATGATCCGAGACCGAAAAAAAGCGCAAAAGAAGAAAAGTGTCACAAAACTAATGAAAATGTTTGATTTTGGGGTCCAAAAACAAGCGCAACTGAGCAGGCTTGCTACCCCTATCGTAGATCTCTTGGAGAGCTTTCTAACGGTATGATGTGCGCCGTGTAACTCCTTACGGATCAAAAGTTATGGGCACCAGAGCGACGGATACCTGGTTACAAGCCCTACGCCCTCTGTTTGTGGGCCCAGCATCTACGTGAAGTGAAGTTGTCTTGCCTAAGGTGTCGTGGGATTCGGTAATAGAAATGTGATGGACTAGGTTGTCGTCCTTTTCGTGGCTCACGACGTACGATCCGGGACGGAAAAACTGGGCAAAAAAAGAAAAGTGTCCTGAAACTGATGAAAATGTTTGATTTTGGGCTCCGAAAATAGTAGCAGCCGAGCTTTCCAACGGTATGCTGTGCGCCACGTAACTCTTTATGGATCAAAAGTTATGAGCACCGGACCGACGGATACTTGGTCACAAGCCCCTCGCCCTCTGTTTGCAGGCGCAGCCTTTCCGTAAAGTGAAGTTGTCTTGCCCAAGGTGCCATGTGATTCAGTAATAGAACTGTGATGTATTTGGTTGTCGTCCTTTTCGCAGCTCACGACGTACGATCCGGGACAGAAAAACAGCGCAAAAGAAGAAAAGTGTCCCAAAACTTATGAAAATGTTTGATTTTGGGCTCCGAAAATAGGTGCAACCGAGTAGGCTAGGGGCCCCCATCGTAGAGCTCTTAGAGTGCTTTACAACAGTATACTGTGAGCCGCGTAACTCTTTACGGATCAAAAGTTATGGGCACCGCAGTGATGGATACCTGGTCACAAGCCCCACGCCCTCGATTTGAGGGCCCAGCCTCTATGTGAAGTGAAGTTGTCTTGCCCAAGGTGTCGTGTCATTCGGTAATAGAAATGTGATTGATTAGTTTGTCGTCATTTTCGCAGCTCGCGACGTATGATCCGGGAAGGGAAAAAAGCGCAAAAGAAGAAAAGTATCCCAAAATTGATGAAAACATTCGATTTTGGGCTCCGAAAATAGGCGCAGCCGAGCAAGCTTGGTGCCCCCATTGTAGATCTCTCAGAGAGCTTTCCAACGTTGTGCTGTACGCTGTGTAACTCCTTACGGATTAAAAGTTATGAGCACCAGAGCGACGGATACCTCGTCACAAGCCCTACGCCCTCTGTTTGCGGGCCCAGCCTCTACGTGAAGTGAAGTTGTCTTACCCAAGATGCGGTGGGATTCTGTAATAGAAATGTGATGGATTAGGTTGCCGTCCTTTTCGCGGCTCACGACGTACAATCCGAGATAAAAAAACTGCGCAAAAGAAGAAAAGTGTCCCCAAACTGATGAAAACGATCAATTTTGGGCACCAAAAACAGGCGCAGCTGAGCAAGCTTGGTGCCCCCTATCGTACAGCTCTCGGAGAGCTTTTCCAACGATATGCTATACGCTGTGTAACTCCTTACGGATCAAAATTTATGAGCACCGGAGCGACAGATACCTGGTCACAAGCCCCCACGCCCTCTGTTTTCGGGCCCAGCCTCTACGTGAAGTGAAGTAGTCTTACCCAAGGTGCCGTGTGATTCGGTAATAGAAATGAGATAGATTAGGTTGTCGTCCTTTTCGCGGCTCACGACGTACGATCTGGGACAAAAAAATAGCGTAAAAGAATAAAAGTGTCCTAAAACTAATGAAAATGTTCGATTTTGGGCTCCGAAAATAGGCGCAACCGAGCAAGCTTGGTGCCCCCGACGTAGAGCTCTTTGAGATCTTTCCAACAGTATGCGGTGCACAGCTTAACTCGTTACGGATCAAAAGTTATGAGCTCCAGAGAGACGGATACCTGGTCACATGCCCCACGCCCTCTGTTTACAGGCCCAGCCTCTACGTGAAGTGAAGTAGTCTTGCCCAAGGGGCCATGTGATTCGGTAATAGAATGGTGATGGATTAGGTTGTCTTCTTTTTTGCGGCTCACGACGTACGATCTGGGATGAAAAAATAGCGCAAAAGAAGAAAAGTGTCCCAAAACTTATGAAGATTTTGGGCTCCGAAAATAGGCGCAACAGAGTAGGCTAGGTGCCCCCATCGTAGAACTCTCAAAGTACTTTCCAACGGTATGCTGTGCGCTGCGTAACTCTTTACGGATCAAAACTTATGGGCACCGGAGCGACGGATACCTGGTCACAAGCCCCACGCCCTCGGTTTGAAGGCCCAGCCTCTACGTGAAGTGAAGTTGTCTTGCCCAAAATGCCTTGTGATTCGGTAATAGAAATGTGATGGATTAGGATGTCGTCCTTTTCGCGGCTCACGACGTACGATCCGGGATGAAAAAATAGCGCAATTGAAGAAAAGTGTCCCAAAACTGATGAAAATGTTCGATTTTGGACTCCGAAAACAGGCGCATCCGAGCAAACTTGGTTCCCCCATCGTAGAGCTCATGGAGAGCTTTACAACGGTATGCGGTGTGCCGCGTACAGATCAAATGTTATGAGCACCGGAGCGACGGATACCTGGTCACAAGCCCCACGCCCTCTGTTTGCGGGCCCAGCCTCTACGTGAAGTGAAGTAGTCTTACCCAAGGTGCCGTGTGATTTGGTAATAGAAATGAGATGGATTAGGTTGTCATCCTTTTCGCGGCTCACGACGTATGATCTGGGTTGAAAAAATAGCACAAAAGAATAAAAGTGTCCCAAAACTAATGAAAATGTTTAATTTTGGGCTCCGAAAACAGGCGCAGCATAGCAAGCTTGGTGCCCCCGTCGTAGAACTCTTTGAGAGCTTTCCAACAGTATGCGGTGCACCGCGTAACTCCTTACGGATCAAAAGTTATGAGCACCGGAGCGACGGATACCTGGTCATAAACCCCACACCCTCTGTTTGCGGGCCCAACCTCTACGTAAAGTGAAGTTGTCTTGCCCAAGGTGCCGTGGGTTTGGTAATAGAAATGTGATGGATTAGGTTGTCGTCCTTTTCGCTGCTGACGACGTACGATGCGGGACGGAAAAACTATGCAAAAGAAGAAAACTGTCACGAAACTAATGAAAACGTTCAATTTTGGTATCTGAAAACAGGCACTGCCAAGCAAGCTTAGTGCCCCAGTCTTAGAGCTCTCAGAGAGCTTTCCAACGGTATGCTGTGTGCCACGTAACTCCTAACGGATCAAAAGTTATGAGCACCGGAGCGACGGATACCTAGTCACAAGCCCCACTCCCTCTGTTTGCGGGCCCAGCCTGTACGTGAAGTGAAGTTGTCTTGCCCAAGATGCCGTGAGATTCAGTAATAGAAATGGGATGGATTACATTGTCATCCTTTTCGCGGCTCACGACGTACGATTCGGCACGGAAAAATAGCGCAAAAGAAGAAAAGTGTCACAAAATTGATGAAAATGTTCGATTTTGGGCTCCAAAAACAGGCGTAGTTGTGTAAGCTTGGTGCCCCCATCGTAGAGCTCTCGGAGAGCTTTACAACGGCATGCTGTGCGTTGTATAACTACTTACGGATGAAAAGTTATGAGCACCGGAGCAACGGATACCTGGTCATAAACCCCACGCCCTCTGTTTGAGGGCCCATCCTCTACGTGATGTGAAGTTGTCATGCCCAAGATGCCGTGGGATTCGGTAATAGAAATGTGATGGATTAGGTTGTCATCCTTTTCGTGGCTCACGACGTACGATCCGAGACGAAAAAACGGAGCAACAGAAGAAAAGTGTCCTAAAACTGATGAAAACGTTCGATTTTAGGCTCCGAAAATTGGCGCAACTGAGCAAGCTTGGTTCCCCGTTGTAGAGCTCTTGGAGAGCTTTACAACGGTATGCGGTGGGTAGCATAACTCCTTACGGATCAAATGTTATGAGCACCAGAGCGACAGATACTTGGTCACAATCCCCACGCCCTCGGTTTGAGGGCCCAGCCTCTACGTGAGGTAAAGTTGTCTTACCCAAGGTGCCGTGGGATTCGGTAATATAAATATGATGGATTAGGTTGTCATCCTTTTCGCGGCTCGCGACGTACAATCCGGGACGGAAAAACGGCGCAAATGAAGAAAAGTGTCCAAAAATTGATGAAAACGTTCGATTTTGGGCTCTGAAAACAGACGCAGCTGAGCAAGCTTGGTGCCCCCATCGTAGAGCTCTCAGAGAGCTTTCCAACGGTATGCTATGCGCTGCATAACTCCTTACGGATCAAAAGTTATGAGCACCGGAGCGACGGATACCTGGTCACAAGCCCCACGCCCTCTGTTTGCGGGCCCAGCCTCTGCTTGAAGTGAAGTGGTCTTGCCCAAGGTACCGTGTGATTCAGTAATAGAAATGTGATGGATTAGGTTGTCGTCCTTTTAGCGGCTCATGACGTATGATCCGGGATGGAAAAACTGCGCAAAAGAAGAAAAGTGTCCCAAAACTGATGAAAACATTCGATTGAGCTCCGAAAATAGGCACTGCCGACCAGGCTTGCTGCTCCCGTCGTAGAGCTCTCGGAGAGATTTACAACGGTATGCTGTGCGCCGCGTAACTCCTTACAGATCAAAAGTTATAGGCACCGGAGCGACGGATACCTGGACACAAGCCCCACGCCCTCGGTTTGAGGGCCCAGCCACTACGTGAAGTGAAGTTGTCTTGCCCAAGGTGACGTGTGATTCGATAATAGAAATGTGATGGATTAGGTTGTCGTCCTTTTCGCGGCTCACGACGTATGATCCGGGACGGAAAAACAGCGCAAAAGAAGAAATGTGTAACAAAACTGATGAAAACGTTCGATTTTGGACTCCGAAAATAGGCACAGCCGAGCAGGCTTGCTGCTCCCATCGTAGAGCTCTCGGAGAGCTTTACAAAGGTATTTATTCTTGACAGTCACTTGGTTCAATCCTCGGTAATCGATGCACAGTCTCAACGTTCCGTCTTTTTTCTTTACAAATAGAACTGGTGCACCCCACGGTGAAGAACTTGGTTGAACAAACCCCTTCTTCAACAATCCTTGCAATTGGTCCTTCAATTCTTGTAGCTCGGCCGGTGCCATACGATAGGGAGCTTTAGATATCGACTTGGTGCCAGGTAGTAGCTCTATAACAAACTCAATCTCCCGATTTGGGGGTAAACCGGGTAATTCTTCTGAAAACACATCCGCATAGTCTTTGATCACAGGCATCTCCTCCAACTTAGCTTTGTCCGACGGCTTGTTGATAAGGTAAGCTAAGTATCCGCTACACCCTTTTCTCAAGGACTTCACTGCTTTCGTAGATGAAATGATGGAACTCTCGGTGAAATCTCTTCGACCCATTACTTCCAGTATTGGTTGACCAGGTACCCGGAACGTTATAATCTTCACCCGGCAATCTAGTTGGACATGATGTTTTGCCAGCCAGTCCATCCCTAAAATGACCTCATATTCTAAAAAAGGTAATACAATAAGATTGGCTGAGAATTCCCTATCCTTAATTTGGATTTTACATGCTTTACAAGCTGAGCTAGTAACAAGTTTAGAACCCATTAGAGTACCAACTTCTACTTCGTATGGCAAATATACAACTTTCAGTTTCACACGTTCCACACATAAGGGAGTAATAAATGAATGAGTAGCACCCGGATCAATTAACACCCTAACAGGTTGATTCAGTATGAAGAATGTACCTTCAACAACAGTGGTCTCATCTGGAATCTCCTCACACTCAATAGCATAGGCTCGAGCCTAAACTCTAGGAACTGGAGTCTTGCCTCTACCAGCTGGTTTACCCTGATTCTGCCCTGCCTGCCGTTTAGGGCAATCCTTGATCTGATGCTGATCACTACCACATCTCATATATCGTCCTGACTTCCTCCAACACTGGGCCTCGATATGCCCCTTCCTGTCACAATAAGAACAGTTGACGGACTGAGTAGCAGGTGAACTACCTGTGGATCCGCGGGCAAAAGAGGCTGATGGCGCTTTCGTCGGGCCACGGTTATTCACTGGTTTGTTCTGGCTCGGGCCCTGATTACGACTCTGACTCTGGAATTCCCTCTGCTGACCTAGAGGCTGGTATGGTTTCTTGTTCGGCTGACTCGAACCGACTCCATCTAGTTTCCTCTTCTCAACTCGAGAGGCAGTAGCAAAGAGAGCAGAATACGTATCGAAGTCATGAGAAGCCAACTGGTCCTGAATCTCTGGCCTCAATCCAGTAGTAAATTTCCACATCTTTGCCTCCGGAGTACTAACCATATATTGAGCATAACGGGACAGTCCGTCGAAACGAGCCTCGTACTAGGCCACCGTCATGTTACCCTGGTCAAGTGCATGAACTCCTCAGCCCGCCTCTGCCTGGAGACTGCAGGTACATATTTCTCCTTAAATGCCTTAACGAAATTACCCCACAAGCGAGGTGTTTGATCAGTTTCCCACAGTGCTTCTACAGTGTGCCACCAATGCTCGGTATCCCCGCGCAACAGAAACACAGCAAACTCTACCTTTTCTTCATTGGTATAATCAAATGGCCTGAAAATCTTCTCGATCTCGGACAGCCAGGCATCTGCTTTCTCATCATCAGCTTCCCCGTGGAATTTAGACGAGCGAAAGTCAAGGAACTCCCTCATTCTGCTATGTCTCCCGTGGTTACCCTCATTCCTGTTGTTGTTGTTTACTTCACATGCATCCTGATGCTCCATCACTCGTGATACACGATCCATGGCATTTGCCATCATATTAAACATAGCTATACCAGGATTAGTTTGATAGGCATCTCCGGTCTCTTGGGGTTCACCGCTCCTATTAGTAGTACGGGTGCTAGGGCCAGCCATCTATAGGCACAGATTACGATGTACAATTTATTGAAATATGACAATTAAGAATTTAATGCATAAGATATGCAACATAATATAGATACAATTCTAGAAACAATTGAGGCATGTTAATCACTTAAACACATAAAACATAGAAGGCACATTTAACATTATCACACAATAACATATAAGCAAGTCATCCTAATTATCTTAGGGCTCTACCCACGGTCCGAGAGTTAAACCCGGCTTAAGCAATCTAAGGTCTGATACCATTCTAGTTATAAGGTGTCACGCCCTAACCCGGCCTATAAAGGTTAGACTAGGGTGTGATCTAAACGTTTCGGACACGTCTCGTACTTAGCCGGTCATAAAGATTTAACACTTAATGTTTTGGCCTAAACTCCAAAATTTTTCAGAAAACCGGCAGCATAACGGCTGTAATTGGGCTCTTTGGTTTGACCTAATTCTCTAAACGCCTCAAAATTTACCATTCCAGATTCATTTCCCACTAAGATTACTATTTATCATAAGTTGATATGCCTATTGGTTGTCTTGATTACTCGCTTGATTAATAACCTATCATGATACTATGTCTCGTTCGTTTGTTAACCCTTTTTACGAAAGTACCTGTTGATCTTAGCTTAATAACGAGTACCTGTTTAAGATAGGATAAGTTCATTTACTTAGTCCTTAACTAATACATCATAACCTATGATAGATACTAGCGGTAATAATAGCAAAAACGATCATAGTAGTGTCTAGCGTCAGTCTACTTAATATCAGTACAACCAAAATTAGACCCCAAATTACAACGGGGGTCTTTTACATTACAAATAGCAAGCAACATAAAAGAAATAGTCTTCAGGTAGCATAGAGTTCACAAGTAGCCACAATCACGCAAAGCACACAAGACAGGCAATCACTCCAAGGATTCATCGTTAGGCACACCGTCCTCAGGTACCTGTTCTGGATCTTCTTCACCTGAGATGATAAAAGAGGGTGAGTCCTTATGAACTCAGCGAGGGAGAACGAGAAATAGGTTTTGAAACTCATTTTCCGGTTCAACTTATAAAATCATTTTGCAAGCATGAATATAACAATAATATAAGTACAGGAACAGAAATACCAGTCTTTCCTCCCCGAGGTTCTCTAGGAACCAAGCGAGAGTACTTATACACATAGTAAAAAGGATACAGTGAGGTTTTGCTCTCAGATCAGTTCCAGAATCAGTTGTTACGGCCGACTTCAAATCATTCCCCAAACACGCCAGGTGGGTGTACTCCGGATGTACCCCGAAATCCTACGACCCAACTCTTCGAGGAAGTCTAGCCCCCAAGCAAGAGAGGGAATGGGACCATGGTAGTCACGGGTGCACCGGCAAGCCCGATGCTGCCCGGTGTGCGTGATCGCTACCATGCCGACAAGAAAGGTTGCAACGTTGTATGCAGTGCACATTTATGACCTTTAATATATCACATTAGGAGGACAACAAAGTAGGTTGCCTCCGGACAGTCATAAGATTGCACTTTGACAAGTAAACAAGCGAGGCATGGATAGACAAGTAATTTCACTTGAAAAGCTCATGGAGTTATATGAACATTAAACGGGCAGCCCTGTAACACATGTAAATCAAGCCATATAACTCATTTCGAAGTCCACGTAATCAAGTGATAAGATTATTCAACATGCAATGATCAAAACCACATTTACGGCTATAAGAAAACTACGGCCAGCCTACTAAACATATAATTCCACACAATATCCAAGTAATCAACACTTAGCAAGCCTACCTAGTCATTAGGGTTTCCATTTCGTGCTTACCCGTGTGATTAAACCCTAAGTCAACTCAAAATCAATCTCAAGTCATGCATCATTTAATTCAGACATCCTCAAGTACTCAAAATAGTCCATACAACATCCCAACACCACAATTCCAAGTAATTAATACCACAAGAGAGGTTACAACAATTTTTCCAAGCATATAACTAAGTGAAACCCTCACTGCAATTGGCTGTTTTCTCACAAATATTAAGACAAGAAAACAATCTCCAATTCCAGTGAATAAGATGTCAAATTAAATCTTAAGAATTGAACTAAAATCAGAAACAAACCTTGCATTATTTGGAGTTCGGGATCATTAGTTATAGCCGAAACAGTGGGATAGCACAAAACTGTCCAGATTTGCACACATTTAGATAATTGACGATTTTGAGGTCCTTAGGGTCAGATTTAACCTTAGTCCATTTCTGATAAAAATGTCCAGAACTGAAAAATCTAGGAGTACACTAAATTTCATGCATTTTAGACATCATTTACTAAGTCAAATCTGGTTCGTTCTACAAGGTCAGTGCATCTGCCAAAACCTGCTTCATTTTTCCAGATTTCCAGATTTGGACACATTTCAAAGATTTGCCATTTTGAGGACATTAGAATCAAAATTAGCTTCGGCCTATTTCTGTGAAAAATGTTCAAAACTGGAAAAACTAGTCACCTACCAATTTTCATGCATTTTAAAGATCATTTTCCTAGCTAAAATTACCTCGAAACAAACTGGTCAGAGAGCTGTCAACAATCCGACTTTACCTATCATCACTTTCAAGCCAAGATCTTGCCATGCATGGTTGCAAAAGCTTATGAACGAACATATAACTCAAGTACAGAAGCAAAGACATACTTTTATGAGCATGCATGTGGATTTTTGAAGGATTTTCAAAAGGTTTTAGCCCTCACCTTAGCAATCAACCAAGAGGATGCACAAAAACTTGTCGAAGCACAATTTTCTTCTTCTCCTTTGCCTAGCCGAGGTTCCAACTAGATTTTCTCTATTTTTCCTAGCTTAGTGACCAAGCTCTTAGTACATGCATGAGGTTAGAACAAGAAGAAAAGAAATGGAAGCTTAAAAACTCACCTAGGGCCGAAATGAAGACTTCAAAGGACATGCATGTGTGATTTTCGTGTCCTAGCTTGTTTGCTTGGGTTTCTTTGATTGTTGCTTGTCTTGATGCACCATGAGTTGATGAAGATGAGCAAAGGATGATGAGAACTCAGCCAAGGCCGAGCGAGAGAGAGAAAATGAGAGGGAGAGAGAGAAGATGAGCGGAAAATGAAGAAATGACAAAAAAAAAACACAAAGGCCTTGAAGTTTGATGAGCATGTTCGGCCTTGGGCTTCCAAAATTCCTGATTTTGTGTCTTCAAGATGTGATTTTAAAATGCTAGCATGGGCAATGGTTGTTTGGTCGAGCAAGGTGAAGAAATTGAGGTGGTTTTGAGCAATTTTTTAAGCATTGATAAGTGTTTTTGTGTCATGACTTGTCTAGAATCAATTTAAATTTATCATGCATGCAAAGACATCTCCTAGTGGTCGGCCAAGGCTATACAAATTCTGAATTTTTTTCAACTATTGGAGTATTATTTAATTGTGTGTTGGAAGTGCAAAAAGAATAAGGAATAAAGAATGGAGAAAGTTTAGTGTTTAGTGAATTTTTGTCTTCTAGTGAGTTGAATTAGGATTATAATATTGATAGTGGATTTTGTAGGATTAATTAATAGTCTAGTATTTTGTGTAAGATGCTTTCTTGATTAGCGTGAGGGCATGCTTTCCTAGGTCTAGGGCACGCACTACGAGGTAGGACATGAACTACGAGACAAATGTACATTTTTCAAGTAAATGCACGCAACCCTAAATGAATGCACGTAATTCAATGCATGGCACATAAAATGAACACAATTCTTAAACCTAGGTCAAGGCACGCAAATCTAGATTAAGGCACACGAAATGAGGTATCGCACGCAAATCGAGGTCGGGCCTCACAAATTAAGTTGTCGTCCTTTTCGCGGCTCACGACGTACGATCTAGGACAGAAAAACTGCGTAAAAGAAAAAATGTGTTCCAAAACTGATGAAAACGTTTGATTTTGGGCTCCAAAAATAGGCACAGCCGAGCAAGCTTGGTGGCCCCTGTCGTAGAGCTCTCAGAGAGCTTTCCAATGGTATGTTGTGCGCCTCGTAACTCCTTACGGATCAAAAGTTATGGGCACCGGAGCAACAGATACTTGGTCACAAGCCCCACGCCCTCGGTTGGAGGGCCCAGCCTCTACGTGAAGTGAAGTGAAGTTGTCTTGCCCAAGGTGCCGCGCGATTCGGTAATAAAAATGTGATGGATTAGGTTGTTGTTTTTTCGCGGCTCACGAGATACGATCCAGGACGGAAAAACAGCGCAAATGAAGAAAAGTGTCCCAAAACTGATGAAAATGTTCGGTTTTGGGATCCGAAGACAGGCGCAGCCGAGCAGGCTTGCTGTTCCCGTCGTAGAGCTCTCGGAGAGCTTTCCAACGGTATGCTGTGCGCCGCATAACCTTACGGATCAAAAATTATGGGCACCGGAGCGACAGATACCTGGTCACAAGCCCCACGCCCTCGGTTTGAGGGCCCAGCCTCTACGTGAAGTGAAGTTGTCTATCCCAAGGTGCCGTAGGATTCGGTAATAAAAATGTGAAGGATTAGGTTATCGTCCTTTTCGCAGCTCATGAAGTATGATCCGAGACGGAAAAACAGCGTAAAAGAAGAAACGTGTCACAAAACCAATGAAAATGTTCGATCTTGGGATCCAAGAAAAGGCGCAACTGAGCAGGCTTGCTGCCCCTGTCGTAGAGCTCTTGGAGAGTTTCCCAACGGTATACTGTGCGCCGCGTAACTCCTTACGGATCAAAAGTTATAGGCACCGGAGCAACGGATACATGGTCACAAGCCCTACGCCCTCTGTTTGCGGGCCCAGCCACCACGTGAAGTGAAGTTGTCTTGCCCAAGGTGTTGTGGGATTCGGTAATAGAAATATGATGGATTAGGTTGTCATCCTTTTCGTGGCTCACGATGTACGATCTGGGATGGAAAAACTGCGCAAAAAAGGAAATGTGTCCCAAAACTGATGAAAATGTTCAATTTTGGGCTTCGAAAATAGTCGCAGCCAAGCAAGCTTGGTGCCCCCTATCGTAGAGCTCTCGGAGAGCTTTCCAACAGTATGCTGTGCACCGCGTAACTCCTTACGGATCAAAAGTTATGAGCCTCGGAGCGATGGATACCTGGTCACAAGCCCCACGCCCTCTATTTGCAGGTTCAGCCTCTACGTGAAGTGAAGTTGTCTTGCCTAAGGTGTCGTGGGATTCGGTAACAGAAATGTGATGGATTAGGTTGTAGTCCTTTTCGCGGCTCACGACGTACGATCCGGGACGGAAAAACTGCGCAAAAAAAGAAAAGTGTCCCAAAACTGATGAAAATGTTTGATTTTGGGCTCCGAAAATATTCGCAGCCGAGCAAGCTTGGTGCCCCTTGTCGTAGAGCTCTCGGAGAGCTTTCCAGCGGTATGCTGTGCACCGTGTAACTCCTTACGTATCAAAAGTTATGAGTACCGGAGCGACGAATACGTGGTCATAAGCCCCACGCCCTCTGTTTGCGGGCCCAACCTCTCTGTAAAGTGAAGTTGTCTTGCCCAAGGTGTCGTGTGATTCGGTAATAGAAATGTGATGTATTAGGTTGTGGTCCTTTTCGCAGCTCACGACGTACGATCCAAGACGAAAGAACAGCGCAAAAGAAGAAAAGTGTTACAAAACTTATGAAAATGTTTGATTTTGGGCTCCGAAAACAGGATCAACCGATTAGGCTAGGTGCCCCCATCGTAGAGCTTTCAGAGTGCTTTCCAACAGTATGCTGTGAGCCGCGTAACTCCCTACGGATCAAAAGTTATGGGCACCGCAGTGACGGATACCTGGTCACAAGCCCCACGCTCTCGGTTTGAGGGCCCAGCCTCTACGTGAAGTGAAGTTGTCATACCCAAGGTGCCGTGTCATTCGACAATAGAAATGTGATGGATTAGTTTGTCGTCCTTTTTGCGGCTCACGACGTACGATTCGGGATGGAAAAATAGCGCAAAAGAAGAAAAGTGTCCCAAAACTGATGAAAACATTCAATTTTGGGCTCCGAAAACAGGTGCAGCCAAGCAAGCTTATTGCCCCTATCGTAGAGCTCTTGGAGAGCTTTCCAACGGTGTGCTGTGCGCTGCGTAACTCTTTACGGATCAAAAGTTATGATCACCGGAGCGACGGATACCTGGTCACAAGCCCCACGCCCTCTGTTTGCGGGCCCAGCCTCTACGTGATGTGAAATTGTCTTGCCCAAGATGCCATGGGATTCGGTTATAGAAATGTGATGGATTAGGTTATCATCCTTTTCGCGGCTCACGACGTACGATCCGAGACAAAAAAACTGCGCAAAAGAATAAATATGTCCCGAAATTGATGAAAACGATCAATTTTGGGCACCGAAAACAGGCGCAGCTGAGCAAGCTTGGTGCCCCTTGTCGTATAGCTCTCAAAGAGCTTTCCAATGGTATCCTGTGCGCCGTGTAACTCCTTACGGAAAAAAATTTATGAGCACCGGAGCGACAGATACCTTGTCACGAGCCCCACGCCCTCTGTTTGCTGGCCCAGCCTCTACGCGAAGTGAAGTAGTCTTGCCCTAGGTGCCGTGTGATTCACTAATAGAAATGTGATGGATTAGGTTGTTGTCCTTTTCGCGGCTCACGACGTACGATCCGAGATGATAAAACAGCGCAAAAGAAGAAATGTGTCCCAAAACTTATGAAAATGTTCGATTTTGGGCTCCGAAAATAGGTGCAACCGAGCAGGCTAGGTGCCCCTATCGTAGAGCTCTCAAAGTGCTTTCCAACGGTATATTGTGCGCCACGTAACTCTTTACAGATCAAAAGTAATGGGCACCGGAAGGACGGATACCTGTCACAATCCCCACGCCCTCGGTTTGAGGGCCCAGCCTCTACATGAATTGAAGTTGTCTTGCCTAAGGTGCCGTGGAATTCGGTAATAAAAATGTGATAGATTAGGTTATCGTCCTTTTCGCCGCTCACGACGTACGATCTTGGACAGCAAAACATTGCAAAAGAAGAAAATTGTCCCAAAAATAAAAACTTTTGATTTTGGGCTCCAAAAACAGGCGCAGTCGAGCAAGCTTGGTACCCCAATCGTAGAGCTCTCGGAAAGCTTTCCAACAGTATGTTGTGAGCTGCGTAACTCCTTACGGATCAAAACTTATGTGCACCGGAACGACAGATGCTTGGTCACAAGCCCCACGCCCTCTATTTGCGGACCCAACCTCAACGTGAAGTGAAGTTGTCTTGTCCAAGATGTTGTAGGATTCGGTAATCAAAATGTGATGGATTAGGTTGTCGTCCTTTTCGCGGCTCACGACGTACTATCGGGGATAAAAAAAACTTCGCAAAAGAAGAAAAGTGTCCCAAAACTGATGAAAATGATCAATTTTGGGCTCCGAAAATAGGTGCAGCTGAGCAAGCTTGGTGCCCCTTGTCGTATAGCTCTCGGAGTGCTTTCCAACGGTATGCTGTGTGCCGTGAAACTCTTACGGATCAAAAGTTATGAGCACCGGAGCGACGAATACCTGGTCACAAGCCCCACGCCCTTTGTTTGCGGGCCCAGCCTCTACGTGAAGTGAAGTAGTCTTGCCCAAGGTGCCGTTTGATTCGGTAATAGAAAGGTGATGGATTAGGTTGTCGTTCTTTTCGCGGCTCACGACGTACGATCCGGGACGAAAAAATAGCGCAAAAAAAGAAAAGTGTCCCAAAACTTATGAAAATGTTCAATTTTGTGCTCCGAAAATTGGCGCAACCAAGCAGGCTAGGTGACCCAATCGTAGAGCTCTCAAAGTGCTTTCCAACGGTATGCTGTGCGGCGTGTAACTCCTTACGGATCAAAAGTTATGAGCACCGGAGCGACAGATACCTGGTCACAAGCCCCACGCCCTCTGTTTGCGGGCCCAGCCTCTACGTGAAGTGAAATTGTCTTGCCCAAGATGCCGTCGGATTCGGTAATAGAAATGTGATGGATTAGGTTGTCGTCCTTTTTGCGGCTCACGACGTACGATTCGAGACAAAAAAACTGCGTAAAAGAAGAAAAGTGTCCCGAAATTGATGAAAACGATCAATTTTGGTCACCGAAAATAGGCACAGCTGAGCAAGCTTTGTGCCCCCTGTCGTATAGCTCTTGGAGAGCTTTCCAACGGTATGCTGTGCGCCGTGTAACTCCTTACGGAACAAAATTTATGAGCACCGGAGCGACAAATACCTGGTTACGAGCCCTACGCCCTCTATTTGCGTACCCAGCCTCTACGTTAAGTGAAGTAGTCTTGCCCAAGGTGCCATGTGATTCACTAATAGAAATGTGATGGATTAGGTTATTGTCTTTTTCGCGGCTCACGACGTATGATCCGGAACGAAAAAACAGCGCAAAAGAAGAAATGTGTCCCAAAACCTATGAAAATGTTTAATTTTGGGCTCCGAAAATAGGCACAACCGAGCAGGCTACGTGCCCCTATCGTAGAGCTCTCAAAGTGCTTTCCAACGGTATGTTGTGCGCCATGTAACTCCTTACGGATCAAAAGTAATGGGCACCGGAGCGACGAATACCTGGTCACAATACCCACGCCCTCGGTTTGAGGGCCCAGCCTCTACATGAAGTGAAGTTGTCTTGCGTAAGGTGCCGTGGGATTCGGTAATCAAAATGTGATAGATTAGGTCATCGTTCTTTTTGCGGCTCACGACGTACAATCCTGGACAGAAAAATATTACAAAAGAAGAAAAGTGTCCCAAAAATGAAAACTTTCGATTTTAGGCTCCAAAAATAGGCACAGCTGAGCCAGCTTGGTACCCCAATCGTAGAGCTCTCGGAAAGCTTTCCAACGGTATACTGTGCGCCATGTAACTCCTTACGGATCAAAAGTTATGAGCACCGGAGCGACGAATACCTGGTCACAAGCCACACGCCCTTTGTTTGTGGGCCCAGCCTCTACGTGAAGTGAAGTAGTCTTGCCCAAGGTGCCGTCTGATTCGGTAATAGAAAGGTGATAGATTAGGTTGTCGTTCTTTTCGCGACTCACAACGTACGATCCGGGGCGAAAAAATAGCGCAAAAAAAGAAAAGTGTCCCAAAACTTATGAAAATGTTCAATTTTGTGCTCCGAAAATTGGCTCAACTGAGTAGGCTAGGTGCCCTCATCGTAGAGCTCTCAAAGTGCTTTCCAACGGTATGCTGTGCACCGCGTAACTTTACGGATCAAAAGTAATGGGCCCCGGAGCAACGGATACCTGGTCACAATCCCCACGCCCTCAGTTTGACGGCCCAGTCTCTACATGAATTGAAGTTGTATTGCCGAAGGTGCCGTGGGATTCGGTAATAAAAATGTGATGGATTAGGTTGTCGTCCTTTTCGTAGCTCATGACGTACGATCCTAGACGGAAAAACAGTGCAAAAGAAGAAAAGTGTCCCAAAAATGAAAACGTTTGATTTTGGGCTCATAAAATAGGCGCAGCCCAACAGGCTTGCTGCTCCCGTCGTAGGGCTCTCGGAGAGCTTTCCAACAGTATGCTGTGCGCTGCGTAACTCATTACGGATCAAAAGTTATGGGCACTGGAGCGACGGATACCTGGTCACAAGCCCCACGCCCTCGGTTTGAGGCCCCAGCCTCTACGTGAGGTGAAGTTGTCTTGCCCAAGGTGCTGTGTGATTCGGTAATAGAAATGTGATGGATTAGGTTGTCGGCCTTTTCGCGGCTCACGACGTACGATCTAGGACGGAAAAATAGCGCAATAGAAGAAAAATGTCCCAAAACTGATGAAAACATTAGATTTTGCGCTCTGAAAATAGGCGCAACCGAGCAAGCTGGGTGCCCCCGTCGTATAGCTCTTGGAGTGCTTTCCAACAGTATGCGGTGCGCCGCGTAACTCCTTACGGATCAAATGTTATGAGCACAGGAGCGACGGATACTTGGTCACAAGCCCCACGCCCTCTGTTTGCGGGCCCAACCTCTACGTGAAGTGCATACGATCTAGGACGGAAAAACTACGCAAAAGAATAAAAGTGTCCCAAAATAGATGAAAACGTTCAATTTTGGGCTCTGAAAACAGGCGCAGCTGAGCAAGCTTGGTGCCCCCATCATAGAGCTCTCGGAGAGCTTTCCAACGGTATGTTGTGCGCTGCGTAACTCCTTACGGATCAAAAGTTATAGGCACCGGAGCGACGGATACCTGGTCAGAAGCCCCACGCCCTCTGTTTGTAGGCCCAGCCTCTACGTGAAGTGAAGTAGTCTTTCCCAAAGTGCCATGTGATTCGGTAATAGAAATGTGATGGATTAGGTTGTCGTCCTTTTCGCTGTTCACGACGTACGATCTGGGACGAAAAAACAGTGCAAAAGAAGAAAAATGTCCCAAAACTTATGAAAATGTTTGATTTTGGGCTCCGAAAACAGACGCAGCCGAGAAGGCTAGGTGCCCCAATCGTAGAGCTCTCAAAGTGCTTTCTAACGGTTTGTTGTGCGCCACTAACTCCTTACGGATCAAAAGTAATGGGCACCGGAGCAACGGATACCTGGTCACAATTCCCACGCCCTCAATTTGAGGGCCCAGCCTCTACATGAAGAGAAGTTGTCTTGCCGAAGGTGTTGTGCGATTCGGTAATAAAAATGTGATGGATTAGGTTGTCGTCCTTTTTGCGGCTCACGACGTACGATCCTGGACTGAAAAACAGCGCAAAAGAAGAAAAGTGTCACAAAAATGAAAACGTTCGATTTTGGGCTATGAAAATAGGCGCATCCCAGCAGGCTAGCTGCTCCCGTCGTAGAGCTCTCGGAGTTCTTTCCAACGGTGTGTTGTGCACCGCGTAACTTCTTACGGATCAAAAGCTATGGGCACCGAAGCGACGGATACCTGGTCACAAGCCCCACGCCCTCAGTTTGAGGCCCCAGCCTCTACGTGAGGTAAAGTTGTCTTGCCCAAGGTTCCATGTGATTTGGTAATAGAAATGTTATGGATTAGGTTGTCATCTTTTTTGCGGCTTACGATTTACGATCCGGGACGAAAAAACTGCGCAAAATAAGAAAACTGTCACGAAACTGATGAAAACGTTCGATTTTGGGCTCTAAAAACATGCGCAGCCAAGCAAGCTTGGTGCCTTCGTCGTAGATCTCTCAGAGAGCTTTCCAATGGTATGCTGTGTGCCACGTAACTCCTTACTGATCAAAAGTTATGAGCACCGGAGCGACGGATACCTGGTCATAAGCCCCGCGCCCTCTGTTTGCGGGCCCAGCATCTACATGAAGTGAAGTTGTCTTGCCCAAGATGCCGTGGGATTTGGTAATAGAAATGTGATGGATTAGGTTGTCGTCATTTTTGCGGCTCACGACGTATGATCTGGGACGGAAAAACGGCGCAAAAGAAGAAAAGTGTCCCAAAACTGATGAAAATGTTCAATTTTGTGCCCAAAAAATAGGCGCAGCAGAGCAAGTTTGGTGCCCCTATCGTAGAGCTCTTGGAGAGCTTTCCAACGTTCTGCTGTGCGCTGCATAACTCCTTACGGATCAAAAGTTATGAGCACCGGAACAACGGATACCTGGTCACAATCCCCACGCCCTCGGTTTGAGGGCCCAGCCTCTACATGAATTGAAGTTGTCTTTCCTACGGTGCCGTGGGATTCGGTAATAAAAATGTGATGGATTAGGTTGTCGTCCTTTTCGCGGCTCACGACGTACGATCTTTGACAGAAAAACAACGCATAAGAATAAAAGTGTCCCAAAAATGAAAACGTTTGATTTTGGGCTCCGAAAATAGGCACAGCCTTGCAGGCTTGCTGCTCCCGTCGTAGAGCTCTCGGAGAGCTTTCCAACGGTATGCTGTGCGCTGCATAACTTATTACGGTTCAAAAGTTATGGGCACCGAAGCGACGGATACCTGGTCACAAGCGCCACGCCCTCGGTTTGAGTGCCCAGCCTCTACGTGAGTGAAGTTGTCTTGCCCAAGGTGCTGTGTGATTCGGTAATAGAAATGTGATGGATTAGGTTATCGTCTTTTTTGCGGCTCACGACGTACGATATGGGACGGAAAAACAGTGCAAAAGAAGAAAAGTGTCCCAAAACTGATGAAAATGTTCAATTTTGGGCTCCAAAAATAGGCACAGCCGAGCAAGTTTGGTGCCCTATCGTAGAGCTCTTGGAGAGCTTTCCAACGTTCTGATGTGTGCTGCATAACTCCTTACGAATCAAAAGTTATGAGCACCGGAGTGACGGATACCTGGTCTCAATCCCCACGCCCTCGGTTTGAGGGCCCAGCCTCTACATGAATTGAAGTTGTCTTTCCTACGGTGCCGTGGGATTCGGTAATAAAAATGTGATGGATTAGGTTGTCATCCTTTTCGCGGCTCACGACGTACGATCCTTGACGGAAAAACAGTGCAAAAGAAGAAAAGTGTCCCAAAATTGAAAACATTTGATTTTAGGCTCCGAAACTAGGCGCAGCCTTGTAGGCTTGCTGCTCCCGTCATAGAGCTCTCGGAGAGCATTCCAACGGTATGCTGTGCGCTGCGTAACTCATTACGGTTCAAAAGTTATGGGCACCGAAGCGACGGATACCTGGTCACAAGCCCCACGCCCTCGGATTGAGGGCCCAGCCTCTACGTGAAGTGAAGTTGTCTTGCCCAAGGTGCCGTGTGATTCGGTAATAGAAATGTGATGGATTAGGTTATCGTCCTTTTCACGGCTCACGACGTACGATCTGGGACGGAAAAACAGCTCAATAGAAGAAAAGTGTCCCAAAACTGATGAAAACGTTTGATTTTGGGCTCCGAAAATAGGCACAGTAGAGCAAGCTTGGTGCCCCAGTCGTAGAGCTCTTGGAGTGCTTTCCAATGGTATGCGGTGCGCCGCGTAACTCCTTACGGATCAATTGTTATGAGCACCGGAGCGGCAGATACCTGGTCACAAGCCCCACCCCCTCTATTTGCGGGCCCAGCCTCTACATGAAGTGAAGTTGTCTTGCCCAAGGTGCGGTGGTATTCGGTAATAGAAATGTGATGGACTACGTTGTCGTCCTTTTCGCAGCTCACAACAAACGGTCCGGGATGAAAAAACTGCGCAAATGTAGAAAAATGTCCTGAAACTGATGAAAATGTTTAATTTTGGGCTCTGAAAACAGGCGCATCCAAGCAAGCTTGGTGCCCCCGTCGTAGAGCTCTCGGAGAGCTTTCCAACGACATGTTGTGCGCCTCGTAACTCCTTACGGATCAAAAGTTATGAGCACCGGAGCGACGGATACCTGGTCACAAGCCCCACGCCCTCTGTTTGCAGGCCCATCCTCTACATGAAGTGAAGTTGTCTTGCCCAAGGTACTGTGTGATTCGGTAATAGAAATGTGATGGATTAGCTTGTCGTCCTTTTAGCTGCTCACGACGTACGATCCGGGACGAAAAAACTGTGCAAAAGAAGAAAAGTGTCCCAAAACTTATGAAAATGTTCAATTTTGGGCTCTGAAAATAGGCGAACCGAGCAGGCTACGTGCCCCTATCGTAGAGGTCTCAGAGTGTTTTCCAATGGTATGCTGTGCGCCGCGTAACTCCTTGCGGATCAAAAGTAATGGGCACCGGAGCGACGGATACTTGGTCGCAATCCCCACGCCCTCGGTTTTAGGGTGTAGCCTCTACGTGACGTGAAGTTGTCTTGCCCAAGGTGCCGTGAGATTCGGTAATAAAAATGTGATGGATTAGGTTGTTGTCCTTTTCGTGGCTCATGACGTATGATCCGGGATGAAAAAATAGCGCAAAAGAAGAAATCTGTACCAAAACTGATGAAAACGTTCGATTTTAGGCTCCGAAAATAGGCACAGCGAATTAGGCTTGCTGCTCCCGTCGTAGAGCTCTCAGAGAGCTTTACAACAGTATGTTGTGCGCAGCGTAACTTCTTACGGATCAAAAGTTATGGGCACCGGAGCGACAGATACCTGGACACATGCCCCACGCCCTCGGCTTGAGGGCCCAGCCTTTACGTGAAGTGAAATTGTCTTGCCCAAGGTGTCGTATGATTCAATTATAGAAATATGATGGATTAGGTTGTCGTCTGTTTCGCGGCTCACGACGTACGATTTGGGACCGAAAAACTGCGCAAAAGAAAAAAAAGTGTTCTGAAATTGATGAAAATGTTTGATTTTGGGCTCCAAAAATGGGTGCAACCGAGCAAGCTTGGCGGCCCCTATCGTAGAGCTCTCGTAGAGCTTTCCAACGGTATGTTGTGCGCCGCGTAACTCCTTACGGATCAAAAGTTATGGGCACCGGAGCGACGGATACCTAGTCACAAGCCCCATACCCTTGGTTTGAGGGCCCAGCCTCTACATGAAATGAAGTTGTCTTTCCCAAGGTGCAGTGCAATTCGGTGATAGAAATATGATGGATTAGGTAGTCGTCTTTTTCACGGCTCACGACGTACGATCCGGGACGAAAAAATAGCGCAAAAGAAGAAAAGTGTCCCAAAACTGATGAAAACGTTTGATTTTGGTCTCCGAAAATAGGCGCATTCGCGCAAGCTTGGTGCCCCTGTCGTAGAGCTCTTGGGGAGCTTTCCAACGGTATGTGGTGCGCCGTGTAACTCCTTACGGATCAAAAGTTATGAGCACTCGAGCGACGGATACCTGGTCACAAGACCCACGCCCTCTGTTTGCGGCCCCAGCCTCTACGTGAAGTAAAGTTGTCTTGCTCAAGGTGCCATGTGATTCGGTAATAGAAATGTGATGTATTAGGTTGTCGTCCTTTTTGCGGCTTACGACGTACGATCCGAGACGAAAAAACAGTGCAAAAGAAGAAAAGTGTCCCAAAACTGATGAAAATGTTTGATTTTGGGCTCCGAAAACAAGCGCAACTGAGTAGGCTAGGTGCCCCCATCGCAGAGCTCTCAGAGTGCTTTCCAACGGTATGCTGTGCGCCGCGTAACTCCTTACGGATCAAAAGTAATGGGCACCGGAGCGACGGATACCTGGTCACAAGCCCCACGCCCTCGATTTGAGGGCCCAGCCTCTACGTGAAGTGAAGTTGTCTTGCCCAAGGTACTGTGGGATTCGGTAATAAAAATGTGATGGATTAGGTTGTCGTCCTTTTCGTGGCTCCAGACGTACGATTTGGGACGGAAAAACAGCGTAAAAGAAGAAAAGTGTCCCAAAACTGATGAAAATGTTCGATTTTGGGCTCCGAAAATAGGCGCAGCTGAGCAAGCTTGCTGCTTCCGACATAGAGCTCTCGGAGAGCTTTCCAACGGTATGATTCGCACCGCGTAACTTCTTACGGATCAAAAGTTATGGGTACCGGAGCGACGGATACCTAGTCACAAGCCCCACGCCCTCGGTTTGAGGGCCCAGCCTCTACATGAAGTGAAGTTGTCTTGCCCAAGGTGCCGTGTGATTCGTTAATAGAAATGTGATGGATTAGGTTATCGTTCTTTTCGTGGCTCACAACGAACGATCCGGGACGGAAAAATAGCGTAAAAGATGAAAAGTGTCCCAAAACTGATGAAAACGTTCGATTTTGGGCTCCGAAAACAGGTGCAGCCGAGCAAGCTTGGTGCCCCAATCGTAGAGCTCTCGGAGAGCTTTTCAATGGTATGTTGTGCGCCGCGTAACTTGTGAGGCCTGACGTCGATTTGCATGCATTTGTTTGGGAAACGTGCATTCGTCTCGTAGTTTGTGCCCTAAACATAGGAAAGCGTGCCCGCACGCTAATCAAGAAAGCATATTGCACGAAGCACTCGATTATTAATTAATCCTAAAAACTCCACTAACTAATATTAAAATACTAATTCAACTCACTAGAAGACAAAAATTTCACTAAAAGCTAAACATTCCTATTCTTTATTCTTCATTCTTTTTGCATGTTCCAAGCACACTCAATTAAATAAAGCTTAAAGCATGACAAAAATTCAGAAATTGGAGCCAAAATGGCTGGCCATGCTAAGGGCTTGAGCAAGGTTTGAACCATTATTTTATATCTTACATGCTTAGTCAAAAAAAAAAAAAAAAACAAAAGCTCACACCATGACAAATCTTTCCTTGCACCAAGACACCTTTTGCTAAACACCAAGCTACACATCTCGTCTCGGCCTCTTCACCATTGTGTCTCCTCACAATTCAAATTGCTCAACATAACAACACAAATCAGAATTTTGAGAGCATAGGGCCGACACACACACCAACATTTCATTTTCCTCAAACATTCTCTCTTTCTCTCATTCACACCCTCTCTCTCTCGGCTTTGGCTGCAACCTTAGGCTCCATAGCTCAAGCTCATCATCATAAGGTTCATCTAGACAATCAAGGCCCTAGGAAGCTCGACCAAGCAAGCTAGAAGCAAAGAGACATGCATGCAAGCTCATAGAACACTCATTTTGGCTTAGGTATGTTTGATAGCTTGTATTTCATCTCCCTTTTGTTCTAACCACATGCACATACTAAGGACATGGTAACTTAGCTAGGAATTAAGGAAATCAAGAAATATCCCTCGGCCAAACAAGGAAAGAAGACCATTTGTGCATCTCCAAGAGTTTTGAGCATCATTTGTTGACAATAGGCTAAGGTGAGGGTTAATCCTTTTTAAAAGCTTTAAAAAACGACATGCATGCCTTCATATGTCTATTATTACCTCTGTAATTGTGGTATGTGTGTGTACATGATCTTTTGTAACCATGCATGGCAAGATATTTAGCTAGAACTTGAAGATAGATAAAATCACGAAAATGGCAGATTTCTGACTTGTTAGGACGAAGTGTATTTGGACTAGTAGATGATGTTTAAAATGTATGAAAATTGGTAGGTAACTAGTTTTGCCAGTTCTGAGAATTTTTTGTAGAAATAGGCCAAGGCCAATTTTGACTCTAAGATCTCCAAAATAGAAAAACATCGAAAGGTGTCCAAATCTGAAAAATCTGGGAAAATGGAGCAGGTTTTTGGCAGTTCCCTTTCCTTATAGAACGAACCAGTTTTGACTTAGTAAATGATATCTAAAATGCATGAAATTTGGTAGGTTGCTAGATGTTTCAGTTCTGGACATGTTTTTCAGAAATAGACCATATCCAATTCTGACCCTAAGACCCTCAAAAATGGAAAGTATTGAAATATGTACGAATCTGGACAGTTTTGCGTAGTCTCACGGTTTTGGCTATAACTCTTGAATCCGAACTCCAAATAATGCGAGGTTTGTTTTTGGATTTAGTTCACTTAATAATATTTAATTTGACATTTTGTTCACTGAAATTGGAGATTATTTGCTTGTCTAAATGATTGTGGGAAAACAGACCATTGCAGTGAGGTTTTTATCTAGTGATATGCTTTGAAAATTATTGTAACTTCTCTTGTG
Source organism: Ehretia macrophylla (assembly GCA_037974665.1). Lineage (NCBI taxonomy): Eukaryota > Viridiplantae > Streptophyta > Magnoliopsida > Boraginales > Ehretiaceae > Ehretia > Ehretia macrophylla. The sequence goes on from CM075770.1 coordinate 50,931,230, forward strand.
GTGGTAAATGCTTGGGATTGTGGCACTTGGATGTTGTGTGGACTGTTTTGAATGATTGAGGATGTTTTAATTAATCGATGCATGGCTTTGGCTTAATTACGTGACAACTTGTGGCTTAATCGCACGGGTAAGCATAAACTGAAACCCTAATGACTATGAAAACTCGCTAAGTGTTGATCCTATGGTTATTGTGTCTAATTATGTGATTAGTGGGCTGCCCGTAGTTGTCTTTATAGCCCTAAATGTGATTTCCGATGATTACATGTTGTCAAGTAGGCCTTTCTTGCACCCGGTCCCATGTAGACGTCGTTGCATGTTGTATAAACTTATTATTTGATTACGTGAACCCTGAAATGAGTTATATGACTTGATTTATGTGTGTTACATGGCTGCCTGTTTAATATTCATATAACTCCATGTGCTTTACAAGCGAAATTACGTTTCAAAGCATGCCTCGTGTGTTTACTTGTCAATGTGCAATCTTATGACTGCTCGGAGGCAACCTACTTTGTTGTCCTCCTAATGTGATATATTAAATTTCATAAATGTGCATTGCATTCAAGGTTGCAACCTTTCATTCTGGCATGGTAGTATTTCACGCACACCGGGTGGCATCGGGCTTGCCGGTGCAACCGTGACTACCATTGTCCAATTCCCTCTCTCACTTGGGGGCTAAACTTCCTCAGAGAGTTGGGTCATAGGATTTCGGGGTACATCCGGAGTACACCCATTTGGCGTGTTAAGTGGATGATTTGAAGTCGGCCGCAACAACTGATACTGGAAATGAACTGAGAGCAAAAGCTCACCGTATCCTTTACACTATGTGTATAAGTACTCTCGCTTGGTTCCTAGAGGACCTCGGGGAGGAAAGACGGGTAATTGTGTTCTTTTACTTTTATATTACATTATGAACTTACTTGTGATATATGTCATGCTTGCAAAAAGGGTTTTCATAAGTTGAATCGGAAAAAGAGTTTCAAAACTTATTTCTCATTCCCCCTCACTGAGTTCATAATGACTCACCCTCTTTTATCATCTCAGGTGAAGAAGATCAGGAGCAGGTACCTGAGGATAACATGCCTATTGATGACTCCTTGGAGTGATTGCCTGCCCTACGTGCCTTACTTGACTGTGGCCATTTGGTGAACGATTTGTTTGTTTTGAAAACTATCTCTTATGATGTTGTCATTGTTATTGTAAAAGACCCCCGTTGTAATTTGGGGTCTAATTTTGATTTGTACCGATATTAACTAGACAAACACCCTATTTGCTCGTTTTGCTACTTTGATTAGTAACTACTACAGGCTTATGAAGTATTAGGCAAAGGGCTAAGTAAAATGAATCTATCCAATCTTAAACAGGTACTCATTGGTAAGCTAAGATCAACAGGTACATTTGTAACAAGCATTGACAAACAAACGAGACATAGTTATCATGCTAGGTTATTAATCAAGCGAGACTTCGAGATAATTAGTAGGCATTTCGACTGGTGATAAATAGTAATCTTAGTTGGAAATGAATTTGAGATTGAATGTTTTGAGGCGTTTAGAAAATTTGGTCAACTAGAGAGCCCAATTACAGCCGCTATGCTGCCGATTTTTCAGTGAATTTTTGGAGTTCTAGGCTAACTTTAAGTGTTAAACCTTAATGAATTATTAAGTATAGAAACGATATGAATGTTTAGATCACATCCTAGTCTAACCTCTATAGGTCGGGTTGGGGCGTGACATAACTCCTTACAGATCAAAAGTTATGAGCACCGGAGCGACAAATACCTGGTCACAAGCCCCACGCCATATGTTTGTGGGCCCAGCCACTACGTGAAATGAATTTTTCTTACCCAAGGTTCCGTGGGATTCGATAATAGAAATGTGATGGATTAGGTTGTTGTCTTTTTCGCTGCTCACGACGTACGATCTGGGACGGAAAAACTGCACAAAAGAAGAAAAGTGTCCCGAAATTGATGAAAATGTTCAATTTTGGGCTCTAAAAATAGGCGCAGCTGAGCAAGCTTGGTGCCCCATGTTGTAGAGCTCTCGAAAAGCTTTCCAACAGTATGCTGAACACCGCGTAACTCCTTACGGATCAAAAGTTAAGAGCACTAGAGCGACGGATACCTGATCACAAGCCCCACACCCTCTGTTTGTGGACCCAGCCTCTACGTGAAGTGAAGTTGTCATGCCCAAGGTGTCGTGTGATTCGATAATAGAAATGTGATGGATTAGGTTGTTGTCCATTTCGCGGCTCACGACGTACTATCCGGGATGAAAAAACAGTGCAAAAGAAGAAAAGTGTCCCAAAATTTATGAAAATGTTTGACTTTGGGCTCTGAAAATAGACGCAGCCGAGTAGGCTAGGTATCCCCATCGTAGAGCTCTCGGAGAGCTTTCCAACGGTATGCTGTGTGCCGCGTAACTCCTTACGGATCAAAAGTTATGGGCACCGGAGCGACGGATACCTGATCACAAGCCCCATGCCCTCTGTTTGCAGGCCCAGCCTCTACGTGAAGTGAAGTTGTCTTACCGAAGGTGCCATGCGATTCGGTAATAGAAATGTGATGGATTAGGTTGTCGTCCTTCTCGCGGCTCACGATGTACGATCCGGAACGGAAAAACTGTGCAAAAGAAGAAAAATGTCCCAAAACTGATGAAAACGTTCAATTTTGGACTCCGAAAATAGGCGCAGCTGAGCAAGCTTGGTTCCCTCTGTCGTAGAGCTCTCGAAGAGCTTTCTAACAGTATGCTGTGCACCGCGTAACTCCTTACGGATCAAAAGTTATGAGCACCGGAGCGACGGATACCTGGTCACAAGCCCCACGCCCTCTGTTTGCGGGCCCAGCCTCTACGTGAAGTGAAGTTGTCTTGCCCAAGGTGTGGTGTGATTCGGTAATAGAAATGTGATGGATTAGGTTGTCGTCCTTTTCGCGGCTCACGACGTACGATCCGGGACGAAAAAATAGTGCAAAAGAAGAAAAGTATACCAAAACTTATGAAAATGTTCGATTTTGGGCTCTGAAAATAGGCACAGCCGAGCAGACTTGCTGCTCCCGTCGTAGAGCTCTCGGAGAGCTTTCCAACGGTATGCTGTGCGTCGCGTAACTCCTTACGGATCAAAAGTTATGGGCACCAGAGTGACGGATACCTGGTCACAGGCCCCACGCCCTTGGTTTGAGGGCCCAGCCTCTACGTGAAGTGAAGTTGTCTTGCCCAAGGTGTCGTGTGATTCGGTAATAGAAATGTGACAGAATAGGTTGTCATCCTTTTCGCGGCTCACGACGTACGATCCAGGACGAAAAAACAGCGCAAAAGAAGAAAAGTGTCCCAAAATTGATGAAAACGTTCGATTTTGGGTTCCGAAAATAGGCGTAGCTGCCCCCGTCGTAGAGCTCTTGGAGAGCTTTCCAACGGTATGCCGTGCACCGCGTAACTCCTTACAATTCAAAAGTTATGGGCACCGGAGTGACGGATACCTGGTCACAAGCCCCACGCCCTCTTTTTGCGGGCCCAACCTTTACGTGAAGTGAAGTTGTCTTGCCCAAGGTGCCATGGGATTCGGTAATAGAAATGTGATGGATTAGGTTGTCGTCCTTTTCGCGGCTCACGATGTACGGTCCGGGACGAAAACATTCTATTTTGGGTTCTGAAAATATTCGCAGCCGAGCAAGCTTTGTGCACCCATCGTAGAGCTCTCGGAGAGCTTTCCAACGGTATGCTGTGCGCCGCGTAACTCCTTACAGATCAAAAGTTATGAACACCGGAGCGACGGATACCTGGTCACAAGCCCCACGCCCTCTGTTTTCGGGCCTAGCCTCTACTTGAAGTGAAGTTGTCTTGCCCAAGGTGTCGTGTGATTCGGTAATAGAAATGTGATGGATTAGGTTGTCGTCCTTTTCGTCGCTCACAACGTACGATACGGGACGAAAAAATAGCGCAAAAGAAGAAAAGTGTCCCAAAACTTATGAAAATGTTTGATTTTGGGCTCTGAAAATAGGCAAAACAGAGCAGGAGAGGTGCCCACATTGTAGAGCTCTCAGAGTGCTTTCCAACAGTATGCTGTGCGCTGCGTAACTCCTTAAGGATCAAAAGTAATGGGCTCCGAAGCGACGAATACCTGGTCACAAGCCCCACGCCCTCGGTTTGAGGGCCCAGCCTCTACGTCAAATGAAGTTGTCTTCTCCAATGTGCCATGGGATTCGGTAATAAAAATGTGATAGATTAGGTTGTCGTCCTTTTCGCGGCTCACGACGTACGATCCTGGACGAAAAAACTGCGCAAAAGAAGTGAAGTGAACCAAAACTGATGAAAACGTTCGATTTTGGGCTCCAAAAATAGCCACAACCGAGCAGGCTTGCTGCTCCCGTCGTAGAGCTCCAAGAGAGCTTTCCAACAGTATGCTGTGCGCCGCGTAACGCCTTACGGATCAAAAGTTATGGGCACCGGAGCGACGGATACCTGGTCACATGCCCCACGCCCTCGGTTTGAGGGCCCAGCCTCTACGTGAAGTGAAGTTGTCTTGCCCAAGGTGCCATGTGATTTGGTAATAGAAATGTGATAGATTAGGTTGTCATGCTTTTGCGGCTCACGACGTACGATCTGGGACGAAAAAACAGCGCAAAAGAAGAAAAGTGTCCCAAAACTAATCAAAACGTTCGATTTTGGGCTCCAAAAATAGGCACAGCCGAGCAGGATTGCTACTCCCGTCGTAGAGCTCTCGGAGAGCGTTCCAACGGTATGCTGTGCACCGCGTAACTCCTTACGGATCAAAAGTTATGGGCACCGGAGCAACGAATACCTGGTCACAAGCCCTACGCCCTCGGTTTGAGGCCCCAGCCTCTACGTCAAATGAAGTTGTCTTGTCCAAGGTGCCGTGTGATTCGATAATAAAAATGTGGTGGATTAGGTTGTCGTCCTTTTCACGGCTCACGACGTACAATCCGGGACGAAAAAATAGTGCAAAAGAAGAAAAGTGTACCAAAACTGATGAAAATGTTCTATTTTGGTCTCAAAAAATACGCACACCCGAGCAACCTTGCTGCTCCCGTCGCTAAGCTCTCGGCGAGCTTTCAAACGGTATGTTGTGCGCCGTGTAACTCCTTACGGATCAAAAGTTATCGGCACCGGAGAGACGGATACCTGGTCACAAGCTCTACGCCCTTTGTTTGCGGGCCCAGCCTCTACTTGAATTGAAATTGTCTTGCCCAAGGTGCCGTGCAATTCGGTAATAGAAATTTGATGGATTAAGTTGTCGTTCTTTTCGCGGCTGACGACGTACGATACGGGACGGAAAAACAGTGCAAAAGAAGAAAAGTGTCCCAAAACTTATGAAAATGTTTGATTTTGGCCTCCGAAAATAGGCGCAACTGAGCAGGCTGGGTGCCCCCATCGTAGAGCTCTCAGAGTGCTTTCCAATGAAATGCTGTCCGCCGCGTAACTCCTTACAGATCAAAAGTAATGGGCACTGGAGTGATGGATACCTGGTCACAAGGCCTATGCCCTCGGTTTGAGGGCCCAGCCTCTACGTGAAGTGAAGCTGTCTTGCGCAAGATGCCATGGGATTCGGTAATAAAATTATGATGGATTAGGTTGTCGTCCTTTACGCGGTTCACGACGTACGTTCCGGGACGAAAAAATAGCACAAAAGAAGAAAAATATCCCAAAATTGATGAAATGTTCGATTTTGGGCTCCAAAAATAGGTGCAAACGAGTAGGCTCGCTGCTCCCATCGTAGAGCTCTCGGAGAGCTTTCCAACGGTATGTTGTGCGCCGCGTAACTCCTTACGGATCAAAAGTTATGAGCACCGGAGCGACGGATACCTGGTCACAAGCCCCACGCCCTCGGTTTGAGGGCCCAGCCTCTAGGTGAAGTGAAGTTGTCTTGCCCAAGACGCCGTGGAATTCGGTAATAAAAGTGTTATAGATTAGGTTGTCGTCCTTTTCGCAGCTCACGACGTACAATCTGGGACAAAAAAACTGCGCAAAAGAAAAAAAGTGTCCCAAAACAGAAGAAAAGGTTTGATTTCGGGCTCTGAAAATAGGCGCAACCGAGGAAGCTTGGTGCCCCCGTTGTAGAGTTCTCGGAGAGCTTTCCAACTGTACGTTGTGCGTCGCGTAACCCCTTATGGATCAAAAGTTATGAGCACTGGAGCGACGGATACCTGGTCACAAGCCCCACGCCCTCTGTTTGCGGGCTCAGCCTCTACGTGAAGTGAAGTTGTCTTGCCCAAGGTGCCGTGGGATTCGGTAATAGAAATGTGATGGATTAGGTTATTGTCCTTTTCGCGGCTCACGACGTACGATCCAGGACGGAAAAACTGCACTAAAGAAGAAAAGTGTCCCAAAACTGATGAAAACGTTTGATTTTGGGCTCCGAAAATAGGCGCAGCCGAGCAATCTTGTTGCCCCCGTCGTAGAGCTCTCGGAGAGCTTTCCAACGGTATGTTGTGTGTCGCGTAACTCCCTACGAATCAAAAGTTATGACCATTGGAGCGACGAATACCTGGTCACAAGCCTCACGCCCTCTGTTTGTGGGCCCAGCCTCTACGTGAAGTGAAGTTGTCTTGCCCAAGGTGCCATGTGATTCGGTAATAGAAATGTGATGGATTAGGTTGTTGTCCTTTTCGCGTCTCACGACGGGCTCGGAAAAGAGGCACTACCGAACAGGCGAGGTGCCCCTGTCACGCCCTAACCTGGCCTATAAAGGTTAGACTAGGGTGTGATCTAAACATTCAAGTCATATATCGTACTTAACTGTTCATGAAAGCTTAACACTTAACGTTTTAGCCTAAACTCCACAATTTTCCAGAAAACCGGCAGCATAACGGCTGTAATTGGGCTCTTTGGTTTCACCTAATTCTCTAAACGCCTCAAAATTTCCAATCTCAATTTCATTTCCAACTAAGATTACTATTTACCATCAATTGAAACGCCTACTAGTTATCTCGAAGTCTCGTTTGATTAATAACTTAGCATGATACTATGTCTCGTTTGTTTGTTAATCCTTGTTACAAAAGTACCTGCTGATCTTAGCTTAACAATGAGTACCTGCTTTAAATTGGTTAGGTTCATTACTTAATCCTTACCTGATAATTCGTAATCCTATGATAGATACTAGCCAATAACGATAGCAAAATGACCATAGTAGTGTCTATCTAGTTATTATCAGTACAAGCCAAAATTCGACCTCAAATTACAACGGGGGTCTTTTACATTACAAACATCAAGCAACATGAAAAGAAATAGTCTTCAAGCAGCATAGTGTTCACAATGGCCATAATCAAGCAAAGCACATAGGACAGGCAATCATTCCAAGGAATCATCGTTAGGCACGTAACGTCGTCCTCGGGTACCTGTTCTTGATCTTCTTCACCTGAGATGATAAAAGAGGGTGAGTCCTTATGAACTCAGTGAGGGGGAACGAGAAATAGGTTTGAAACTCATTTTCCGGTTCAACTAATGAAAACCCTTTTTGCAAGCATGAATATATCACAAGTAAGTACATAATATAATATAAAAGTAAAGGAACACAATTACCCGTCTTTTCTCCCCGAGGTCCTCTAGGAACCAAGCAAGAATACTTATACACATAGTGAAAAGGATACGGTGAGCTTTTGCTCTCAGTTCATGTCAGTATCAGTTGTTGCGGCCGACTTCAATCATCCCTTTATCACGCCAAATGGGTGTACTCCGGATGTACCCCAAAATCCTACGATCCAACTCTCCGAGGAAGTCTAGCCCCCAAGCGAGAGAGGGAATTGGACACTGGTAGTCACGGTTGCACCGGCAAGCCCGATGCCGCCCGGTGTGTTTGAACGCTACCACGCCAGAATGAAAGGTTGCAACCTTGTATGCAATGCACATTTATGACATTTAATATATCACATTAGGAGGACAACAAAATAGGTTGCCTCCGAGCAGTCATAAGATTGCACATTGACAAGTAAACAAGCGAGGCACGATAAGACAAGTAGTTTCACTTGAAAGGCATATGGAGTTATATGAACATTAAACGGTCAGCCATGTAACGCACATAGATCAAGTCATATAACTCATTACAAAGTTCACGTTATCAAATGATAAGATTATTCAACATGCAACGACATCTACGTGGGTTCAGGTGCAAGAAAGGCCTACTTGTCAACATGTAATCATCAAGATCGCATTTAGGGCTACAATGGCAACTACGGGCAGCTTACTAAACATATAATTAAACACGATATTCATAGGATCAACACTTAGTGAATTTACCTAGTCACTAGGGTTTCCATTTCGTGCTTACCCGTGCGAATAAGCCCCGAATCAACTCAAAATCAATCTCAAGCCATGCATCGATTAATTCAAACATCCTCAAGTATTCAAAACAGTACACACAACATCCCAATGCCACAATCCCAAGAATTTAATTCAACAAGAGAAGTTACAACAATTTTTCTAAGCATATCACTAAGTGAAACCCTCACTGTAATGGGCTGTTTTCTCACAATCATTAAGACAAGCAAACAATCTCCAATTCCAGTGAATAAGATTTCAAATTAAAGCTTAATAAGTGAACTAAATTCAGAAACAAACCTCGCATCATTTGGAGTTCGGGTTCAATAGTTATAGCCAAAACAGTGGGATTGCACAAAACTGTCCAGATTTGCACACATTTCAATACTTGTCGTTTTTGAGGTCCTTAGGTTCAGATTTAGCCTTAGTCCATTTCTAAAAAAAATGTCCAGAACTGAAAACTCTAGTATCACACCAAATTTCATGCATTTTTTATGTTATTTACTAAGTCAAAATGGGTTCGTTCTACAAGGTCAGTGAATCTACCAAAACCAACTTCATTTTTCCAGACTTTTCAGATTTGGTCACATTTCAATGATTTGCCATTTTGAGGACCATAGATTCAAAATTAGCTTATTCCTATTTCTGCGAAAAATGTTCCAAACTGGCGAAACTAGTTACTTACCAATTTTCACGCATTTGCAACATCATTTACCTGGCTAAAATCACCTCGCACCAACAAGACAGAAAGCTGTCACAAACCCGATTTCATCTATCATCACCTTCTAGCCAAAATCTTGCCATGCATGGTTATAAAAGCTTATGAACACACATATATCTCAGGTACAGAAGAAAAGGTAAACATTTAAGAGAATGCATGTGGTTTTTTTTTTTTGAAAGATTTTCAAGAAGTTTTAGCCCTCACCTTAGCAAACAACAAGAAGATGCACAAGAGTCTTGGTGAAGCACAAGGTTGATCTTCTCCCTTGTTTAGCCGAGACACCACTCAAATTTTCTCTATTTTTCCTAGCTTAGTGACCAAGTTCTTAGTAGGTGCATATGGTTAGAACGAGAAGAAAAGAAATGGAAGCTAGCAAACTCACCTAAGCCGAAATGGTTGTTCAAAGAGCTTGCATGTGAGTTTTCTTGCAACCTAGCTTGCTTAGTCGAGTTCCCTACCTTCTTGCTTGCCTTGATTAACCATGGAGTGATGAAGATGAGCTATGGTGTGAAGCAACTCAGCCAAAGCCGAGAGAGAGAGAGAAGAATGAGAGGGAGAGAGAGAAATGTGAGGAAATGAGAGAAATGAAGAAAAATAAAAGCTTTTGTTGGGCAAAGAAGCATTGTCGGCCTAGGGGCTTGCAATTTTCAGATTTGTGTCTTCAAGAAGCATGGTTTTTGAATTACCTAGCATGGCAAGGGAATGGGTCGAAATATGGGTGCATTGGGTAGGGTTTTGGGTTATTTTTTTTTTATGCATTTGTGTCATAACTTGTCATAGAATTGTCTAGAATTAATTTTGAATTGAGCAAGCAAGCATAAATGCCACAAGGTGGTCGGCCAAGGCATGAAAATGCTGAATCTTTGTCATCTTTTGAGCATTAATTAATTGTATGTTTGAAAGTGCAAAAGAATAAGGAATGTCTAGCTTTTTGTGAGATTTTGTCTTCTAGTGGGTTGAATTAGTAATTTAATATTAGTTAGTGGAATTGTAGGATTAATTAATGATCTAGTGCTTCGTGTAAGATGCTTTCTTGATTAGCGTGAGGGCATGCTTTCCTAGGTTTAGGGTACGCACTACGAGGTAGGGCACGAACTACGAGACGAATGCACATTTCTCAAGTAAATGTATTCAACCCTAAATGAATGCACGTAATTCAATGCAAGGCACACAAAACGGAACACGATTCTTAAACCTAGGTCAAGGCACGCAAATCTAGGTTAGGGCACACGGAATGAGGTAACGCACATCAGTCGAGGATTAGGGCACGCCATTCTACGTCAAGGCATGAATGACAAAGCATGCATAAAAACCAAGACAGGGCACGTAATCCAAGGCCAGTCATTTAATTCTGGGTCTAAGGCACGCAAGTCGAGGTAAGACAAGTTATTCGGGGTTGGGCCTCACATCCTCCCCTCCTTAAAAGAATTTCAACCCGAAATTCATTCTTACTTGTTGAGGTCATTTAGGTGGATTTCGACCTTTGTTATTTTCCCACTCCGGGTCGTCCCGTGTTCTGTGATCTCTCTTACCACAACCACTTCACTTCCTCGCTTTCTCCAATCATTTAATTCGGTGTGACCCCTACATTTACAGTTCTTTTCTTTGAACGACTCTATTCCTTCCATTTGATCTTAAGGACAAGTTCATTAACTAAGGTTAGAGTCTTCAAACGTAGTCATCAAAGCTGCATCGGTATTCTAACTATATAACTATATAACTATAACTCCAGAATCTTGACTTATGTTGTATCAAACTCGCCTTCATACCTCAAAAAGGAATATTACCATAATACCATGATCCTATGATGACATACACTAATTTCAATATGATAAGTCTATATCCGATTTACATACCATGTCAACTACTTCAAACTGTTATCACATAGGCCATACACAGGTTATGGATCATTTCACAATACGACCCTATTTTCAGGAAGAATTCTTCCAAACAAACTAATCCATTTCAAGTCATCATCTATCGATAGTATCATAGTCCTTTTTATCTCATAGGTACATTAGATTAGCAAATCTTCTAGTGACTAGTCTCCAAGTTACAGGCTCCTATTCATTAACCTCCTTTCCCGGCTTTGTTAACCTTCACGCTCGTAATCAATGAGAAAGACCGTTGAGATTCGTTAAACTCAACTCTAAGGCTTATTAAGTACCACCAACAAACTGCCGTCGAAATTGCATGGGTAAACTAATCATGTGACACTCATTCAACTCTTCAAGTAAGTTTCATCAGCTTGTGACCCACAATTTATTTCTTTATTCAAATCTCTGTCTTCAAGTTACGAGGCTTCAGAGTTTCTTTTAATCTTAATCAAGACTCCTAAAGCGAATGGTTTTAACCTCAAATAAATTTCACTCACCTCAATCCAAGGTTACGTCATACTTAAGAAGATAATGGTCCAACTTACTTAGCGACCTAGTCATTCTTTCGAACACTTAATACCCACCAATATATCTTCAACAGTAATGCTACTAAGCTAGGGTTATAGCCATGTAAGCGATATCAATGTTCCACTAGGTTACCGGTCGTACAACAATAATCCTAGGACTATAAATGGATACTGGAATGATCTAGTTCATAGGATACTTACCATACTAACCCAAGTAGCTTGTTACACGAAATAACTTCAAGGCTGTATCAACATAAGAATTATGACCACGAGGCATCCTTCAATATAACCTAATAGAACTTCAAAAGTGAACAACCACTCTTCTAACTATCACTACGAGATTCTTCCTCTATTCAACAACCACAACTCGAAGTCCGCCAACAGCTAGTTTCTAGACGTGAAACGGTGCACTTAAATACGGTTGTTTAACAATAGTCTCTTGGGTCATCATGACTCTGATTCATCTCTATCTTAACTATATGAAATCTTACTCTTCTCATTTACATGTTCAATTACCTAAGAGCATCAAGACTCATCGACCTTAGGTCCTAGGGTTCACCATGAATCATCATGCATACTCACTATTAGCTATTTAGGATTACTATTCATACCCTAACGACTCCACTTTGCAACCGGATGCTTTAATCTCATTTCCATGGTTCATATACTAGGTCCATCAGTCTTGCTTAGGGATATATGCTTTCTAGCATCCTCTAGGGTATCCAAACAACGAGCGCATAGAATGACTTACTTCACATAATCACAACTAAATCCGAGGGGCAACAATTTAATACCATGATTCTTGATATCACCAATATCCAACTTAGGACCTTAGCAACGTTAGTCATCTAATGCGTAATTCAATACCTTACACTTCTATTCGACCTAACATTTAGGTGTAGTCTTCTGAACATGAGTTCTAATTACGTGAATTCCTCGATTCCAACATCCCCATATCTTGTTATACAAAAGATTCATCAACCTTGTTAAACTTAGTCTCCAGAGTTGCCTACATGTCTTGAGGTTATCCATTGTTAAGTTACTTAAACACACTATTCATGCCTTAATAATCTAACCCCTATCGTCAATTTCCACGAATTCATCTCTTAATTTCTAGGTCACAATCTCCACATTGAGTGAACTTGAAACTCGTTAATATACACCTTATTAGGTTCAACGATGCTTAATTCCAATCAAATAAGGATTCAATCATATAAATAGTCTATTATACCATTTTAAGATATAAGAATTTGATTCAAAAGCAACTCCTAAGTCAAACTTCCATTATAAGCATATGAACATATATATACTACTCCACATGTCCAATAGTATATTCTTATATCTAAGGAAAGTTGTATGTCCTTAACATGTATTCTAGAACCACAATTAGAACAACGGTTTAACAGAATCAAGAACTTTATGGCTATAAAATTGATAACTTAATCACAGGCATATGTATTACAAAGATAAGGAAATAATTTTACCTCAACAATTATACCTGTGCTACGCATTTTATATATATGCATATCCAATAATATATATGATCCATCGAGTACCTGTGAAGATGTGAGAAATCTCTAACCGAGCCATTTTCGTTCTTCCTGCATAAATTCACTTCCTTGAAAGTTCTAGTCCTAACTATCTATGTGTATAAACAGTCATTCACGGTTATATAACATGCACATGTATCAAGGAAGGAGTATAAAAGCATGCATGCATTATCGAGGTCACTAACGTGTCGGTGTGCATGACACATAATATATATGGTCCTCAAAAGCATATAATATTCAATGCTCAAAGCAATTAAAGCACATTAGCACACATTAACACATATAAATAAGACATCATAATTACCTTAGGGCTTCTACCCACGGTTCGAGAGTTGAACCCGACTAATGCCTAGTTACTAAACTAAGCTCTGATACCATTTCCCTAAGGTGTCATGCCCCAACCCGGCCTATAAAGGTTAGACTAGGGTATGATCTAAACATTCAAGTCATATCTCGTACTTAACTGTTCATGAAAGCTTAACACTTAACGTTTTAGCCTAAACTCCACAATTTTCCGGAAAACCGGCAGCATAACGGCTGTAATTGGGCTATTTGGTTTGACCTAATTCTCTAAACGCCTCAAAATTTCCAATCTCAATTTCATTTCCAACTAAGATTACTATTTACCATCAATTGAAACGCCTACTAGTTATCTCGAAGTCTCGTTTGATTAATAACCTAGCATGATACTATGTCTCGTTTGTTTGTTAATCCTTGTTACAAAAGTACCTGTTGATCTTAGCTTAACAATGAGTACCTGCTTTAAATTGGTTAGGTTTATTACTTAATCCTTACCTAATAATCCGTAATCCTATGATAGATACTAGCCAATAACGATAGCAAAACGGTCATAGTAGTGTCTATCTAGTTATTATCAGTACAAGCCAAAATTAGACCCCAAATTACAACGGGGGTCTTTTACATTACAAACATCAAGCAACATGAAAAGAAATAGTCTTCAAGCAGCATAATGTTCACAATGGCCATAATCAAGCAAAGCACATAGGACAGGCAATCATTCCAAGGAATCATCGTTAGGCACGTAACGTCGTCCTCGGGTACCTGTTCTTGATCTTCTTCACCTGAGATGATAAAAGAGGGTGAGTCCTTATGAACTCAACGAGGGGGAACGAGAAATAGGTTTGAAACTCATTTTCCGGTTCAACTTATGAAAACCCTTTTTGCAAGCATGAATATATCACAAGTAAGTACATAATATAATATAAAAGTAAAGGAACACAATTACCCATCTTTCCTCCCCGAGATCCTCTAGGAACCAAGCGAGTGTACTTATACACATAGTGAAAAGGATACAGTGAGCTTTTGCACTCAGTTCATGTCAGTATCAGTTGTTGCGGCCGACTTCAATCATCCCTTTATCACACTAAATGGGTGTACTCTGGATGTACCCCGAAATCCTACGACCCAACTCTCCGAGGAAGTCTAGCCCCCAAGCGAGAGAGAGAATTGGACAATAGGAGTCATGGTTGCACCGGCAAGCCCGATGGCGCCCGGTGTGCGTGAACGCTACCACGCCAGAATGAAAGGTTGCAACCTTGTATGCAATGCACATTTATGACATTTAATATATCACATTAGGAGGACAACAAAGTAGGTTGCCTCCGAGCAGTCATAAGATTGCACATTGACAAGTAAACAAGCGAGGCACGATAAGACAAGTAGTTTCACTTGAAAGGCATATGGAGTTATATGAACATTAAACAGGCAGCCATGTAACGCACATAGATCAAGTCATATAACTCATTACAAAGTTCATGTTATCAAATGATAAGATTATTCAACATGCAACGACATCTACGTGGGTTCGGGTGCAAGAAAGGCCTACTTGTCAACATGTAATCATCAAGATCGCATTTAGGGCTACAATGGCAACTACGGGCAGCTTACTAAACATATAATTAAACACGATATTCATAGGATCAACACTTAGTGAATTTACCTAGTCACTAGGATTTCCATTTCTTGCTTACCCGTGCGATTAAGCCCCGAATCAACTCAAAATCAATCTCAAGCCATGCATCGATTAATTCAAACATCCTCAAGTATTCAAAACAGTCCACACAACATCACAATGCCACAATCCCAAGCATTTAATTCAACAAGAGAAGTTACAACAATTTCTCTAAGCATATCACTAAGTGAAACCCTTACTGCAATGGTCTGTTTTTTCACAATCCTTAAGACAAGCAAACAATCTCTAATTCTAGTGAATAAGATGTCAAATTAAAGCTTAAGAAGTGAACTAAATTTAGAAAGAAACCTCACATCATTTGAACTTCGGGTTCAATAGTTATAGCCCAAACAGTGGGATTGCACAAAACTGTCCAAATTTGCACACATTTCAATACTTGTCATTTTTGAGGTCCTTAGGGTCAGATTTATCCTTAGTACATTTCTGACAAAAATGTCCATAACAGAAATATATAGTAGAACACCAAATTTCATGCATTTTGGATGTCATTTACTAAGTCAAAACTGGTTCGTTCTACAAGGTCAGTGAATCTGCCAAAACCTGCTTCATTTTTCCAGACTTTCCAGATTTGGATTCAATGATTTGCTATTTTGAGGACCATAGAGTCAAAATTAGCTTCGGCCTATTTCTGCGAAAATATTCAGAACTGGCAACACTAGTTACCTACCAATTTTTACACATTTTCAACATTATTTACCTAGCTAAAATCACCTCAGACCAACAAGATAGAAAGCTGTCACAAACCCGATTTCATCTATCATCACCTTCTAGCCAAAATCTTGCCATGCATGGTTATAAAAGCTTATGAACACACATATATCTCAGGTACATAAGAAATGGTAAACATTTAAGAGCGTGCATGTGGTTTTTTTTTTTTGAAAGATTTTCAAGAAGTTTTAGCCCTCATCTTAGCAAACAACAAGAAGATGCACAAGAGTCTTGGTAAAGCACAAGGTTGATCTTCTCCCTTGTTTAGCCGAGACACCACTCAAATTTTCTCTATTTTTCCTAGCTGAGTGACTAAGTTCTTAGTAGGTGCATGTGGTTAGAACGAGAAGAAAAGAAATGGAAGCTAGCAAACTCACCTAAGCCGAAATGGTTGTTCAAAGAGCTTGCATGTGAGTTTTCTTGCAACCTAGCTTGCTTAGTCGAGTTCCCTACCTTCTTGCTTGCCTTGATTAACCATGGAGTGATGAAGATGAGCTATGGTGTGAAGCAACTCAGCCAAAGCTGAGAGAGAGAGAGAAGAATGAGAGGGAGAGAGAGAAATATGAGGAAATGAGAGAAATGAAGAAAAATAAAAGCTTTTGTTGGGCAAAGGAGCATTGTCGGCCTAGGGGCTTGCAATTTTCAGATTTGTGTCTTCAAGAAGCATGGTTTTTGAATTACCTAGCATGGCAAGGGAATGGGTCAAAATATGGGTGCATTAGGTAGGGTTTTGCATTATTTTTTTTTATGCATTTGTGTCATAACTTGTCATAGAATTGTCTAGAATTAATTTTGAATTGAGCAAGCAAGCAAGCATAAATGCCACAAGGTGGTCGGCCAAGGCATGAAAATGCTGAATCTTTGTCATCTTTTGAGCATTAATTAATTGTATGTTTGAAAGTGAAAAAGAATAAGGAATAAAGAATAAGGAATGTCTAGCTTTTTGTGAGATTTTGCCTTCTAGTGGGCTAAATTAGTAATTTAATATTAGTTAGTGAAATTGTAGGATTAATTAATCATCTAGTGCTTCGTGTAAGATGCTTTCTTGATTAGCGTGAGGGCACGCTTTCTTAGGTTTAGGGCACGTATTACGAGGTAGGGCATGAACTATGAGACGAATGCATGTTTCCCAAGTAAATGTATGCAACCCTAAATAAATGCATGTAATTCAATGCAAAGCACACAAAACGGAACACGATTCTTAAGCCTAGATCAAGGCACGTAAATCTATGTTAGGGCACATAGAACGAGGTAACGCACATCAATCGAGGATTAAGGCACACCATTCCAGGTCAAGGCACGAATGATGAAGCATGCACGAAAACCAAGACAGGGCACGTAATCCAAGGTCAGTCATTTAATTCTGGGTCCAAAGCACACAAGTCGAGGTAAGACAAGTTATTCGGGGTCGCGACTCCCAGACCCCGTCATAGAGCTCTTAGAGTGCTTTCCAACGGTATGCTGTGCGCCGCGTAACTCCTTACGGATCAAAAGTTAAAGGCACCGGAGCGACGGATACCTGGTCACAAGCCCCACGCCCTCAGTTTGAGGGCCCAGCCTCTACGTAAAGTGAATTTGTCTTGCCCAAGGTGCCGTGGGATTCGGTAATAAAAATGTGATGGATTAGGTTGTCGTCCTTTTTGTGGCTCACAACATAAGATCCGGGACGGAAAAACAGCGCAAAAGAAGAAAAGTGTACCAAAACTGATGAAAACATTCGGTTTTGGGCTCCGAAAATAGGCGCAGCCTGGCAAGCTTACTGCTCCCGTCGTAGAGCTCTCAGAGATCTTTCCAACGGTATGTTGTCCACCGCATAACTCCTTACGGATCAAAAGTTATGGGCACCGGAACGACGGATACCTGGTCAAAAGCCCTATGCCCTCGGATGAAGGGCCCAGCCTCTACATGAAGTGAAGTTGTCTTGCCCAAGACGCCATGGGATTCGGTAATAAAAATGTGAAGGATTAGGTTGTCGTCCTTTTCGCGACTCACGATGTACGTTCCGGGACAAAAAAATTGCGCAAAAGAAAAAAAAGTTCAATTTTGGGCTCCGAAAACACGCACAGCCTAGCGAGCTTGGTACCCTCGTCGTAGAGCTCTCGGAGAGCTTTTCAACGGTATGCTGTGCGATGCGTAACTCCTTACGGATCAAAAGTTATTAGCACCGTAGCGACGAATACCTGGTCACAAGCCCCACGCCCTCTGTTTGCGGGCCCAGCCTCTGCTTGAAGTGAAGTAGTCTTGCCCAAGGTGCCGTGGGATTCGATAATAGAAATGTGATGGATTAGATTGTTGTCCTTTTCGCGCTCACAACGTACGATCCGGGACGGAAAAACTGCACTAAAGAAGAAAAGTATCCCAAAATTAATGAAAACGTTCGATTTTGGGCTCCAAAAATAGGTGTAGCAGAGCAAGCTCGGTGCCTTATTCGTAGAGCTCTTGGAGAGCTTTCCAACGGTATGTTGTGCGCTGCGTAACTCTTTTCTGATCAAAAGTTATGAGCAACGGAGCGACGGATACCTGGTCTCAAGCCCCACGCCCTCTGTTTGTGGGCCCAGCCTCTACGTGAAGTGAAGTTGTCTTGCCCAAGGTGCCGTATGATTCGGTAATAGAAATGTGATTGATTAGATTGTCGTCCTTTTCGCGGCTCACGACGTACGATCTGGGACGGGTAAACAATGCAAAAGAAAAAAAGTGTCCCAAAACTTACGAAAATATTCAATTTTGGGCTCCGAAAAGAGGCGCAACTGAGCAGGCTAGGTGCCCCCATCATAGAGCTGTAAGAGTGCTTTCCAACAGTATGTTGTGCGCCGCGTAACTCCTTACGAATCAAAAGTTATGGGCACCGGAGCGACGGATACCTGGTCACAAGCCCCACGCCCTCGGATGGAGGGCCCAACCTCTACGTGAAGTGAAGTTGTCTTGCCCAAGACGCGGTGGGATTCTGTAATAAAAATGTGATGGATTAGGTTGCCGTCCTTGTCACGAATCACGACATACTAACCGGGATGAAAAAATTGCGCAAAAGAAAAAAAGTGTCCCGAAACTAAAGAAAAAGTTTAATTTTGGGCTCCGAAAACATGCGTAGCCGATAAAGCTTGGTGGCCCCGTCGTAGAGCTCTCGGAGAGCTTTCAAACGGTATGCTGTGCGCCGCGTAACTCCTTACGGATCAAAAGTTATTAGCACCGGAGCGACAGATACCTGGTCACAAGCCCCACGCCCTCTGTTTGCGGGTCCAGTCCCTACGTGAAGTGAAGTAGTCTTGCCCAAGGTATCATGGGATTCGGTAATAGAAATGTTATGGATTAGATTGATGTCCTTTTCACGGATCACGACGTACGATCCGGGACAGAAAAATTGCACTAAAGAAGAAAAGTGTCCCAAAATTGATGAAAATGTTTGATTTTGGGCTCCGAAAATAGGTACAGCAGAGCAAGCTCGGTGCCCCTTTCGTAGAGCTTTCGGAGAGCTTTCCAACGGTATGTTATGCGCCGCATAACTCCTTACGATCAAAAGTTATGAGCACCGGAGCGACGGATACCTGGTCATAAGCCCCACGCCCTCGGTTTGAGGGCCCAACCTCTACGTGATGTGAAGATGTCTTGCCCAAGGTGCCATGGGATTCGGTAATAAAAATATGATGGATTAGGTTGTCGTCCTTTTCGCGGCTCACGACGTACGATCCGGGACAGAAAAATAGCACAAAAGAAGAAAAGTGTCCCAAAATGGATGAAAACGTTCGATTTTGGGATCCAAAAATTGGCGCAGCCTGGCAAGGTTGCTGCTCTCGTCGTAGAGCTCTCATAGATCTTTCCAACGGTATGTTGTACGCAGCATAACTCCATACGGATCAAAAGTTATGGGCACTGGAGCGACGGGTACCTGGTCACAAGCCCCACGCCCTCGGTTTGAGGGCCCAGCCTCTACATGAAGTGAAGTTGTCTTGCCTAAGGTGCCATGGGATTCGGTAATAGAAATGTGATGGATTAGATTGTTGTCCTTTTCGCGTCTCACGACGTACGATCCGAGATGGAAAAATTGCACTAAAGAAGAAAAGTATCCTAAAATTGATGGAAACATTAGATTTTGGGCTCCGAAAACAAGCGTAGCCGAGCAAGCTCAGTGCCCCCTTCGTAGAGCTCTCGGAGAGCATTCCAACGGTATTTTGTGCGCCGCGTAACTCCTTACGGATCAAAAGTTATGAGCACCGGAGCGACGGATACCTGGTCACAAGCCCCACGTCCATTATTTTTGACCCGGCCTCTACGTGAAGTGAAGTTGTCTTGCCCAAGGTGCCATATGATTCGGTAATTGAAATGTGATGGATTCGATTGTCGTTCCTTTCGCGGCTCACGACATACGATCCAGTACGGGTAAACACAGCAAAAGAAGAAAAGTGTCCGAAAAGTTATGAAAATGTTCGATTTAGGCTCCAAAAATAGGCGCAACCGAGCAGGCTAGGTGCCCCCATCGTAGAGCTGTCAGAGTGCTTTCCAACGGTATGCTTTGCGCCGCGTAACTCGTTACGAATCAAAAATTATAGGCACCGGAGCGACGGATACCTGGTCACAAGCCCCACGCCCTCGGTTTGAGGGCCCAGCCTCTACGTGAAGTGAAGTTGTCTTCCCCAAGTTGCCGTGGGATTCGGTAATTAAAATGTGATGGATTAGGTTGTCGTCCTTTTCGTGGCTCACGACGTACTATGCAGGACGGAAAAACTGTGCAAAAGAAGAAAAGTGTCCCAAAACTGATGAAAACGTTCGATTTTGGGCTCCGAAAATAGGCGCAGCCTGGCAAGCTTGCTGTTCCCGTCGTAGAGCTCTCAGAGATATTTCGAATAGTATGGTGTGCGCCACATAACTCCTTACGGATCAAAAGTTATGGGCACCGGAGCGACGGATACCTAGTCACAAGCCCCACATCCTCGGATGGAGGGCGCAGCCTCTACGTGAAGTGAAGTTGTCTTTCCCAAGACACGATGGGATTCGGTAATACAAATGTGATGGATTAGGTTGTCGTCTTTTCGTGACTCACGACGTACGATCTAGGACGAAAAAATTGCGCAAAAGAAAAAAGTATCACGAAACTGAAGAAAAAGTTTGATTTTGGGCTTCGAAAACTTGCGCAGCATAGCAAGCTTGGTGCCCACGTCGTAGAGCTCTCGGAGAGCTTTGCAACGGTATGCTGTGCGCCGCGTAACTCCTTACGAATCAAAAGTTATGAGCACCGGAGCGACGGATAACTAGTCACAAGCCCCACGCCCTCTGTTTGCAGGCCCAGCCTCTACGTGAAGTGAAGTAGTCTTGCCCAAGGTGCCGTGGGATTCGGTAATAAAAATGTGAATGATTAGATTTTTGTCATTTTCGCAGCTCACGACTTATGATCCGAGACTGAAAAACTGCACTAAAGAAGAAAAATGTCCCAAAATTAATGAATACGTTTGATTTTGGGCTCCGAAAATAGGTGCATCTGAGCAAGCTCGGTGCCCCCTTCGAAGAGCTCTAGGAGAGCTTTCCAACGGTATGTTGTGCACAGCGTAACTCCGTACAGATCAAAAGTTATGACCACCAGAGCGACGGATAGCTGGTCATAAGCCCCACGCCCTTTGTTTGTGGGCCCAGCCTCTATGTGAAGTGAAGGTGTCTTGCCCAAGGTGCAGTATGATTCGGTAATAGAAATGTGATGGATTAGGTTGTCGTCCTTTTCGCAGCTCACGACGGACGTTCCGTGACGGGTAAACAGCGCAAAAGAAGAAAAGTGTCACAAAACTTATGAAAATATTCAATTTTGGGCTCTAAAAGAGGCGCAACTGAGCAGGCTAGGTGCCCCCATCGTAGAGCTCTCAGAGTGCTTTCCAACGGTATGACGTGCGCCGCGTAACTCCTTACGGATCAAAAGTTATGGGCACCGGAGCGACGGATACCTGGTCACAAGCCCCACAACCTCGGATGGAGGGCCTAGCCTCTACATGAAGTGAAGTTGTCTTGCCCAAGACGTGGTGGGATTCGGTAATAAAAATGTGATGGATTAGGTTGTCGTCTTTTTCACGACTCACGATGAACGATCTGGGACGAAAAAATTGCACAAAAAAAGTGTCCCAAAACTGAAGAAAAAGTTTGATTTTGGGCTCCGAAAACATGCACAGCCGAGGAAGCCTTGTGCCCCCGTCGTAGAGCTCTCGGAGAGATTTCCAACGGTATGCTGTGTGCCGCGTAACTCCTTACGGATCAAAAGTTATGAGCACCAGAGCGACGGATACCTGGTCACAAGCCCCACGCCCTCTGTTTGCCGGCCCAGCCTCTACGTGAAGTGAAGTAGTCTTGCCCAAGGTGCCGTGGGATTCGGTAATAGAAACGAGATGGATTAGATTGTAGTCCTTTTCGCGGCTCACAACGTACGATCCGGGATGGAAAAACTGTACTAATGAAGAAAAGTGTCCCAAAATTGATCAAAACGTTCGATTTTGGGCTCCGAAAATAGGTGCAACCGAGCAAGCTCGGTGCCCCCTTCGTAGAGCTCTCGGAGAACATTCCAACGGTATGTTGTGCGCCGCGTAACTACTTACGGATCAAAAGTTATGACCAATAGAGCGACGGATACCTGGTCACAAGCCCCACGCCCTCTGTTTGTGGGCCCAGCCTCTACGTGAAGTGAAGTTGTCTTGCCAAAGGTGACGAATGATTCGGTAATAGAAATGTGATGGATTAGGTTGTCGTCCTTTTCGTAGCTCACGACGTACGATCCGGGACCCGTAAACAGTGCAAAAGAAGAAAAGTGTCTCAAAACTTATGAAAATTTTTGATTTTGGGCTCCAAAAAGAGGCACAACCGAGCAGGCTAGGTGCCCCCATCGTAGAGCTCTCAGAGTGCTTTCCAACGGTATGCTGTGCGCCGCGTAACTCCTTACGAATAAAAAGTTATGGGCACCGGAGCGACGCATACTTAGTCACAAGCCCCACACCCTCGGATGGATGGCCCAGCCTCTACGTGAAGTGAAGTTGTCTTGCCCAAGACGCGGTGGAATTCGGTAATAAAAATGTGATGGATTAGGTTGTTGTCCTTTTCGCGACTCACGACGTACGATCCGGGATGAAAAAATTACACAAAAAAAGTGTCCCGAAACTGACGAAAAATTTTGATTTTGGGCTCCGAAAACATGCGCAGTCGAGCAAGCTTAGTGCCCCCGTCGTAGAGCTCTCGGAGAGCTTTCCAACGGTATGCTGTGCGCCGCGTAACTCCAAACGGATCAAAAGTTATTAGCACTGGAACGACGGATACCTGGTCACAAGCCTTACGCCCTCTGTTTGCGGGCCTAGTCTCTACGTGAAGTGAAGTAGTCTTGCCCAAGTTGTCGTGGGATTCGGTAATAGAAATGTGATGGATTAGATTGTTGTCCTTTTCGCGGCTCATGACGTACGATCCGGGACGAAAAAAGTGCACTAAAGAATAAAAGTATCCCAAAATTGATGAAAACATTCGATTTTGGGCTCCGAAAATAGGTTCAGCGGAGCAAGCTCGTTGCCCCTTTCGTAGAGCTCTCGGAGAGCTTTCCAACTGTATGTTGTGCGCCGCGTAACTCCTTACGGACCAAAAGTTATGAGTACCGGAGCGACAGATACCTGGTTACAAGCCCCACACACTTTGTTTGTGGGCCCAGCCTCTACATGAAGTGAAGTTGTCTTGCCTAAGGTGCCGTATGATTCGGTAATAGAAATGTGATGGATTAGGTTGTCGTCCTTTTCGCGGCTCACGACGTACGATCCGGGACGGGTAAACAGCGCAAAAGAAGAAAAGTGTCCCAAAACTTATGAAAATATTCGACTTTGGGCTCCGAAAAGAGGCGTAACCGAGCAGGCTAGGTGCCTCCATCGTAGAGCTCTCAGAGTGCTTTCCAACGGTATGCTGTGCGCCGTGTAACTCCTTACGGATCAAAAGCTATGGGCACCGGAGCGACGGATACCTGGTCACAAACCCCAAGCCCTCGGATTGAGGGCCCAGCTTCTACGTGAAGTGAAGTTGTCTTACCCAAGACGCCGTGGGATTCGGTAATAAAAATGTGATAGATTAGGTAGTCGTCCTTTTCGTGACTCACGACGTACGATCCGGGACAAATAAAATTGCGCAAAAGAAAATAAGTGTCCCGAAACTAAAGAAAAAGTGTGATTTTGGGCTCCGAAAATAGGCCAAGCCGAGCAAGCTTGGTGCGCCCATTGTAGAGCTCTCGGAGAGCTTTCCAATGGTATGCCGTCGGCCATGTAACTCCTTACGGATCAAAAGTTATGAGCACCGGAGCGACGGATACCGGGTCACAAGCCCCACGCCCACTATTTGCGGGCCCAGCCTCTACCTGAAGTGAAGTTGTCTTGCCCTAGGTGTCATGGGATTCGGTAATAGAAATGTGATGGATTAGGTTGTTGTCCATTTTGCGGCTCACGAGGTACGATCCGGGATGAAAAAACTGCACTAAATAGGAAAAGTGTCCCAAAACTGATGAAAACGTTCAATTTTGAGCTCCGAAAAAGGCGCATCTGAGCAAGCTTGGTGCCCCCATCGTAGAGCTGTCAGAGAGCTTTCCAACGGTGTGTTATGCGCTGCGTAACTCCGTACGGATCAAAAGTTATGGGCACCGGAGCGACAGATACCTAGTCACAAGCCCCACGCCCTCGGTTTGAGGGCCCAGCCTCTACGTGAAGTGAAGTTGTCTTGCCCAAGGTGACGTGGGATTCAGTAATAAAAATGTGATAGATTAGGTTGTCATCCTTTTCGCGGCTTACGACGTACAATCCAGGATAGAAAAATAGCGCAAAAGAATAAAAGTGTCCCAAAACTGATGAAAACGTTCGGTTTTGGGATCCAAAAATTGGCGCAACCTGGCAAGGTTGCTGCTCCCATCGTAGAGCTCTCGGAGATCTTTCCAACGGTATGCTGTGCACAGCATAACTCCTTACGGATCAAAAGTTATGGGCACCGGAGCGACGGATACCTGGTCATAAGCCCCACGCCCTCGGTTTGAGGGCCCAGCCTTTACGTGAAGTGAAGTTGTCTTGCCCAAGGTGCCGTGGGATTCGGTAACAAAAATGTGATGGATTAGATTGTTGTCCTTTTCGCGTCTCACGACGTACGATCTGGGACGAAAAAACTGTACTAAAGAAGAAAAGTATCCCAAAATTGATGAAAACATTAGATTTTGGGCTCCGAAAACAGGCGCAGCCGAGCAAGCTTACTGCCCTCTTCGTAGAGCTCTCAGAGAGCTTTCCAACGGTATTTTGTACGCCGCGTAACTCCTTACGGATCAAAAGTTATGAGCACCGGAGCGACGGATACCTGGTCACAAGCCCCACGCCCATTGTTTGTTGGCCCAGCATCTACGTGAAGTGAAGTTGTCTTGCCCAAGGTGCCGTACGATTCACTAATAGAAATGTGATGGATTAGGTTGTCGTCCTTTAAGTGGCTCACGACGTACGATCCGGGATGGGTAAACACAGCAAAAGAAGAAAAGTGTCCCAAAACTTATGAAAATGTTTGATTTTGGGCTCTGAAAAGAGGCACAACCGAGCAGGCTAAGTGCCCCTATCGTAGAGCTGTTAGAGTGCTTTCCAACGGTATGCTGTGCGCCGCGTAACTCCTTACGAATCAAAAGTTATGGGCACCGGAGCGACGGATACCTGGTCACAAGCCCCACGCCCTCGGTTTGAGGGCCCAGCCTCTACGTGAAGTGAAGTTGTCTTGCCCAAGGTGCCATGGGATTCGGTAATTAAAATGTGATGGATTAGGTTGTCGTCCTTTTCGTGGCTCACGACGTATGATCCAGGACGAAAAAACAGCGCAAAAGAAGAAAAGTGTCCCAAAACTGATGAAAACGTTCAGTTTTGGGCTCCAAAAATAGGCGCAGCCTAGCAAGCTTGGTGCTCTCGTCGTAGAGCTCTCGGAGATATTTCCAACGGTATGCTGTGCGCCACATAACTCTTTACGGATCAAAAGTTATGGGCACCGCAGCGACGGATACCTGGTCACAAGCCCCACGTCCTCGGATGTGGGGCCCAACCTCTACATGAAGTGAAGTTGTCTTGCCCAAGACGCGGTGGTATTCGGTAATAAAAATGTGATGTATTAGATTGTTGTACTTTTTGCGGCTCACGACGTACGATCCGGGATGGAAAAACTGCACTAAAGAAGAAAAATAACCCAAAATTAATGAATACATTCGATTTTGGGCTCCGAAAATAGGTGCAACCGAGCAAGCTCGGTGCCCCCTTCGTAGAGCTCTCGGAGAACTTTCCAACAGTATGTTGTGCGCAGAGTAACTCCTTATGGATCAAAAGTTATGACTACCGGAGTGACGAATTCCTGGTCACAAGCCCCACCCCCTCTGTTTGTGGGCCTAGCCTCTACGTGAAGTGAAGTTGTCTTGCCCAATGTGCCGAATGATTCGGTAATAGAAATGTGATGGATTAGGTTGTCGTCCTTTTCGCAGCTCACGACGTTCAATCCAGGACGGGTAAACAGCGCAAAAGAATAAAAGTGTCCCAAAACTTATGAAAATTTTCGATTTTGGGCTCCGAAAAGAGGCACAACCGAGCAGGCTAGGTGCCCCCTTCGTAGAGCTGTCAGAGTGCTTTCCAACGGTATGCTGTGCGCTACGTAACTCCTTACAGATCAAAAGTTATGGGCACCAGAGCGACGGATACCTGGTCACAAGCCCCACGCCCTCTGTTTGCGGGCCTAGCCTCTACGTGAAGTGAAGTTGTCTTGCCCAAGATGCAGTGGGATTCGGTAATAGAAATGTGATGGACTAGATTGTTGTCCTTTTCGCGGCTCACGACGTACGATCCGGGATAGAAAAACTGCACTAAAGAAGAAAAGTGTCCCAAAATTAATGAAAACGTTTGATTTTGGGCTCCGAAAATAGGTGCAACCGAGCAAACTCGGTGCCTCTTCGTAGAGCTCTCGGAGAGCTTTCCGACGGTATGTTGTGCGCCGCGTAACTCCTTACGGATCAAAAGTTATGACTACCGGAGCGACGAATTCCTGGTCACAAGCCCCACCCCCTCTGTTTGTGGGCCCAGCCTCTACGTGAAGTGAAGTTGTCTTGCCCAAGGTGCGGAATGATTCGGTAATAGAAATGTGATGGATTAGGTTGTCGTCCTTTTCGCGGCTCACGACGTACGATCCGTCACGGGTAAACAGCGCAAAACAAGAAAAGTGTCCTAAAACTTATGAAAACATTCGATTTTGGGCTCCGAAAAGAGGCGCAACCGAGCAGGCTAGGTGCCCCCATCGTAGAGCCCTCAGAGTGTTTTCCAACGGTATGCTGTGCGCCACGTAACTCCTTACGGATCAAAAGTTATGGGCACCAGAGCGACGGATACCAGGTCATAAGCCCCACGCCCTCGGATTGAGGGCCCAGCCTCTACGTGAAGGGAAGTTGTCTTGCCCAAGACGCCATGGGATTCGGCAATAAAAATGTGATGGATTAGGTTGTCGTCCTTTTCGTGACTCACAACGTACGATCTGGACAAAAAAAAATTGCGCAAAAGAAAAAAAGTGTCTCGAAACTGAAGAAAAGTTTGATTTTGGGCTCTGAAAACAAGCGCAGCCGAGCAAGCTTGGTGCCCCTATCATAGAGCTCTCGGAGAGCTTTCTAATGGTATGTCGTGGGCCGTGTAACTTCTTACGGATCAAAAGTTATGAGCACCGGAGCGACGGAAACCTGGTCACAAGCCCCACGCCCACTGTTTGCGGGCCCAGCCTCTACCTGAAGTGAAGTTGTTTTTCCCAAGGTACCGTGGGATTTGGTAATAGAAATGTGATGGATTAGGTTATTGTCCTTTTCGCAGCTCACAACGTACGATCCGGGACGAAAAAACTGCACTAAAGAAGAAGGTGTCCCAAAATTGATGAAAATGTTTGATTTTGGGCTCCGAAAAAGGCGCAATGGAGCAAGCTTTGTGCCTCCAACGTAGAGCTTTCGGAGAGCTTTCCAACGGTATGTTGTACGCCGTGTAACTCCTTACGGATCAAAAGTTATGGGCACCGAAGCGACAGATACCTTGTCACAAGCCCCACGCCCTCGGTTTGAGGGCCTAGCCTCTACGTGAAGTGAAGTTGTCTTGCCCAAGGTGTCATGGGATTCGGTAATAAAAATGTGATGGATTAGATTGTCGTCCTTTTTGCGGCTCACGACGTACGATCCAGGACGAAAAAACAACGCAAAAGAAGAAAACTGTCCCAAAACTGAAGAAAACGTTCGGTTTTAGGATCTGGAAATAGGTGCAGCCTAGCAAGGTTGCTGCTCCTGTCATTGAGCTCTCGGAGATCCTTCCAATGGTATGCTGTGTGCAGTATAACTCCTTACGGATCAAAAGTTATGGGCACCGGAGCGACAGATACCTGGTCACAAGCCCCACGCCCTCGGTTTAAGGGCCCAGCCTCTACGTGAAATAAAGTTGTCTTGCACAATGTGCCATGGGATTCGATAATAAAAATGTGATGGACTAGGTTGTCGTACTTTTTGCGGGTCACGACGTACGATCCGGGACGAAAAAACAGCGCAAAAGAAGAAAAGTGTCCCAAAACTGATGAAAACGTTCAATTTTTGGCTCTGAAAATAGGCGCAGCTGAGCAGGCTTGCTGCCTCCGTCTTAGAGCTGTTGGAGAGGTTTCCAACTGTATGTTGTGTGCCGTGTAACTCCTTACGGATCAAAAGTTATGGGCACCGGAACACCGGATACTTGGTCACGAACCTTACGCCCTCTGTTTGCGGGCCCAGCCTCTACATGAAGTGAAGTTGTCTTGCCCAAGGTTCCATGGGATTCGGTAATAGAAATGTGATGGATTAGGTTGTCGTCCTTTTCGCAGCTCACGACGTACGATCTGGGACTGAAAAACTGCGCAAAAGAAGAAAAGTGTCCCAAAACTGATGAAAACGTTTGATTTGGGGCTCTGAAAATAGGCGTTGCTAAGAAAGCTTGGTACCCCATGTCGTAGAGCTCTCGGAGAGCTTTCCAACGATATGCTATGCATTGCGTAACTCCTTATGAATCAAAAGTTATGAGCACCGGAGCGACGGATGCCTGGTCACAAGCCCCATGCCCTCTGTTTCGGGCCCAGCCTCTACGTGAAGTGAAGTTGTCTTGTCCAAGGTGTCGTGTGATTCTGTAATAGAAATGTGATGGATTAGGTTGTCGTCCTTTTCACGACTCACGACGTACGATCCGGTACCCAAAAATAGCGCAAAAGAAGAAAAGTGTCCCAAAACTTATGAAAATGTTCGATTTTGGGCTTTAAAAACAGTCACAACCAAGTAAGCAAGGTGCCCCCATCGTAGAGCTCTCAGAGTGATTTCCAACGGTATGCTGTGCGCTGCGTAACTCCTTACGGATCAAAAGTTATGGGCACCGGAGCAACGGATACCTGGTCACAAGCCCCATGACCTCGGTTTGAGGGCCTAGTCTCTACGTCAAGTAAAGTTGTTTTGCCCAAGGTGCCGTGGAATTCGGTAATAAAAATGTGATGGATTAGGTTGTCATCCTTTTCACGGCTCACGACGTACGATCCGAGACGGAAAAACAGCGCAAAAGAAGAAAAGTGTCCCAAAACTGAAGAAAACGTTCGGTTTTGGGATCCGAAAATAGGCACATGATTGTAGGCTTGCTATTCCCGTTCTAAAGCTCTCAGAGATCTTTCTAATGGTGTACTGTGTGCAGCATAACTCCTTACGGATCAAAAGTTATGGGCACCGGAACGACGGATACCTGGTCACAAGCCCCACGCCCTCGGTTTAAGGGCCCAGCCTATACGTGAAGTGAAGTTGTCTTGCACAAGGTGCCGTGGTATTCGGTAATAAAAAGGTGATGGACTAGGTTG
The DNA here is from genome assembly GCA_037974665.1 of Ehretia macrophylla. Lineage (NCBI taxonomy): Eukaryota > Viridiplantae > Streptophyta > Magnoliopsida > Boraginales > Ehretiaceae > Ehretia > Ehretia macrophylla. The sequence goes on from CM075770.1 coordinate 50,960,736, forward strand.
TCGTACTTTTTACGGGTCACGACGTACGATCCGAGACGGAAAAACAGCGCAAAAGAAGAAAAGTGTCGCAAAACTGATGAAAACATTTAATTTTTGGCTCTAAAAATAGGCGCAGCTGAACAGGCTTGCTGCCTCCGTTGTAGAGCTCTTGGAGAGGTTTCCAACAGTATGTTGTGCGCCGTGTAACTCCTTACGGATCAAAAGTTATGGGCGCCGCAGCGACGGATACTTGGTCACGAACCTTACGCCCTCTGTTTGCAGGCCCAGCCTCTACGTGAAGTGAAGTTGTCTTGCCCAAGGTTCCATGGGATTCGGTAATAGAAATGTGATGGATTAGGTTGTCGTCCTTTTCGCAGCTCACGACGTACGATCCGGGACGGAAAAACTGCGCAAAAGAAGAAAAGTGTCCCGAAACTGATGAAAATATTTGATTTTGGGCTCTGAAAATAGGCGTAGCCGAGAAAGCTTGGTACCCCTTGTCGTAGAGCTCCCGGAAAGCTTTCCAACGGTATGCTATGCGCCGCGTAACTCCTTACGAATCAAAAGTTATGAGCACCGGAGTGACGGATGCCTGGTTATAAGCCCCATGCCCTCTGTTTCGGGCCCAGCCTCTACGTAAAGTGAAGTTGTCTTGCCCAAGGTGTCGTGTGATTCGGTAATAGAAATATGATTGATTAGGTTGTCGTCCTTTTCACGACTCACAACGTACGATCCGGGACCCAAAAACAGCGCAAAAGAAGAAAAGTGTCCCAAAACTTATGAAAATGTTCGATTGGGCTCTAAAAACTGGTACAACCAAGTAAGCAACGTGCCCCCATCGTAGAGTTCTCAGAGTGATTTCCAACGGTATGCTGTGCGCTGCGTAACTCCTTACGGATCAAAAGTTATGGGCACCGGAGCAACGGATACCTGGTCACAAGCCCCACTACCTCGGTTTGAGGGCCTAGTCTCTACGTCAAGTAAAGTTGTTTTGCCCAAGGTGCGTGGGATTCGTTAATAAAAATGTGATGGATTAGGTTGTCGTTCTTTTCGCGGCTCACGGCGTACGATCCGGGACGAAAAAACAGTGCAAAAGAAGAAAACTGTCTCAAATTTGATGAAAACGTTCGATTTTGGGCACCAAAAACAGGCGCAGGCTAGTAGGCTTGCTATTCCCGTTCTAAAGCTCTCGGAGAGCTTTCCAACGGTATGCTGTGCACCGCGTAACTGCTTACAAATCAAAAGTTATGGGCACCGGAGTGACTGATACCTGGTCACAAGCCCCACGCCGTCAGTTTGAGGGCCCAGCCTCTACTTGAAGTGAAATTGTCTTGCCCAAGGTGCCATGGGATTCATTAATAAAAAATGTGATGGATTAGGTTGTCGTCCTTTTCGCGGCTCACGACGTACGATTCGAGATGGAAAAACAGCGCAAAAGAAGAAAAGTGTCCCAAAACTGATAAAAATGTTCGGTTTTGGGCTCCAATAATAGGCCCAGTCGACAAGGCTTACTGCTCCCGTCGTAGAGCTCTCGAAGAACATTCCAACTATATGATGTGCGCCACGTAACTCCTTACGGATCAAAAGTTACAGGCATCGGAGCGACGGATACCTGGTCACGCGCCCCACGCCCTCGGTTTGAGGGCCCAACCTCTACGTGAAGTGAAGTTGTCTTGCCCAAGGTGTTGTGGTATTCGGTAATAAAAATTTGATAGATTAGGTTGTCGTCCTTTTCGCGGCTCACGACGTACGATCCGAGACTAAAAAACAGCATAAAAGAAGAAAAGTGCCCCAAAATTGATGACAACGTTCAATTTTGGGCTCCGAAAATAGGTGTACTGAGCAGGCTAGCTGCCCACATCGTAGAGCTCTTGGAGAGCTTTCCAACGGTATGTTGTGCGCCGCGTAACTCCTTACGGATCAAAAGTTATGGGCACCGGAGCGACGGATACTTGGTCACAAGCCCCACGCCCTCGGTTTGAGGGCCCAGCCTCTAGGTGAAGTAAAGTTGTATTGCCCAAGGTGCTATGGGATTCGGTAATAGAAATGTGATGGATTAGGTTGTCGTCCTTTTCGCGGCTCACGACGTACAATCCAGTACGGAAAAACAGCGCAAAAGTAGAAAAGTGTCCCAAAACTAATAAAAATGTTCAATTTTGGGCTCCAAAAATAGGCGCAGTCGAGCAAGCTTGGTGCCACCGTCGTAGATCTCTCGGAAAGGTTACCAACGGTATGCTGTGCATCGCGTAACTTCTTACAGATCAAAAGTTATGAGCACCGGAGCGACGGATACCTGGTCACAAGGCCTACGCCCTTTGTTTGCGGGCCCAGCCTCTACGTGAAGTGAAGTTGTCTTGCCCAAGGTGTCGTGTGTGTGAGGCCCGACCTCGATTTGCGTGCGATATCTCATTTCGTATGCCCTAATCTAGATTTGCGTGCCTTGACCTAGATTTAAGAATTGTGTTTCATTTTGTGTGCCTTGCATTGAATTACGTGCATTCATTTAGGGTTGCGTGCATTTACCTGAAAAACGTGCGTTCATCTTGTAGTTCGTGCCCTACCTAGTAGTGTGTTCCCTAGACCTTGGAAAGCGTGTCCTCACGCTAATCAAGAAAGCATCTTACACGAAGCATTAGATCATTAATTAATCCTACAAATTCTACTAACTAATATTAAATTACAAATTCAACCCACTAGAAGACAAAATCTCACAAAAAGCTAGACATTCCTTATTCTTTATTCCTTATTCTTTTGCACTTTCAACACAATTAAATAATACTCCAATAGATGACAAAAAAATCAGATTTTATATGCCTTGGCCGACCACCATATGGGCTTTTGTGCTTGCTTGCTTAATTCAATTTAAATCCTAGACAATCTATGACAATTCTATGACACATTGCATAAAAAATTTAGCTCAAAAACTCTACCCAAAGCCTTCAAATCTCAACCAAATGCTCCTTGCCCATGCTAGGAATTTCAAAATGCTTCTTGAAGACATAAAAACCTGAATTGCAATGCCCAAGGCCGAACATATGCATCAACATTTGCAAAAGCTATCATTTTCTTTCATTTCTCTCATTCTCCTCACATTTCTCTCTCTCCCTCTCATTCTTCTCTCTCTCTCTCTGCCTTGGCTGAGTTTCATCATTCCATAGCTTATCTTCATCATTCTATGGTGCATCAAGACAAGCAACAAGCTAAGAAACTCGACCAAGCTACCTAAGTTGCAAGAATCACACATGCAAGCTCTTTGAGTCTCCATTTCGGCCTAGGTGAGTTTGCTAGCTTCCATTTATTTTCTTCTTGTTCTAACCACATGCACCTAATAAGAACTTGGTCACTAAGCTAGGAAAAATAGAGAGAAATCAGGTGGTGTCTCGGCTAAGCAAGGAAGAAGACCAAATTTGTGCTTCATCAAAGTTTTGTGCATCTTCTTGTTGTTTTGCTAAGGTGAGGGCTAAAACCTCTTGAAAATCCTTCAAAAATCCACATGCATGCTCTTAAATGTTTTTCTTTGCTTCTGTACTTGAGATATATGTGTGTTTATAAGCTTTTACAACCATGCATGGCAAGATTTTGGCTTGAAGGTGATGATAGATGAAATCGGGTTTTGTGACAGCTCTCTGTCTTTTTGTTGCGAGGTGAGTTTGGCTAGTCAAATGATGTTTAAAATTCATGAAAATTAGTAGGTAACTATTTTTTCCAGTTTTGAACAGTTTTTGCAGAAATAGGCCAAAGCTAATTTTGACTCTAAGGTCCTCAAAATGACAAATCATTAAAATGTGTCCAAATCTGAAAGTCTGGAAAAAATGAAGCAGGTTTTGGCAGATGCATTGACCTTGTAGAACGAACCAGTTTTGACTTAGTAAATGATGTCAAAAATGCATGAAATTTGGTGTGCGGATAGGTTTTTCAGTTTTGGACATTTTTTGTCAGAAATGGACTAAGGCTAAATCTGACGCTAAGGACCTCAAAAACGACAAGTATTGAAACGTGTGCAAATCTGGACAGTTTTGTGCAATCCCATTGTTTTGGCTATAACTAGTGGACCCAAACTCCAAATGATATGAGGTTTGTTTCTGAATTTATTTCACTTCTTAAACTTTAATTTGACATCTTATTCACTGGAATTGGAGATTGTATACTTGTCTTAATGATTGTGAGAAAACAGCCTATTGCAGTGAGGGTTTCACTTAGTTATATGCTTAGAAAATTTGTTGTAACTTCTCTTGTGGTATTAAATGCTTGGGATTGTGGCATTGGGATGTTGTGTGTACTGTTTTGAATACTTGGGGATGTTTGAATTAACTAATGCATGGCTTGAGATTGATTTTGAGTTGACTTGGGGCTTAATCGCACGGGTAAGCACGAAATGGAAACCCTAGTGACTAGGTAAACTTGCTAAGTGTCAATCCTTTGAATATTGTGCGTAACTATATGTTTAGTAGGCTGCCCGTAGTTGCCCTTATAGCTCTAAATGTGATTTTGATAATTGCATGTTGACAAATAGGCCTTTCTTGCACCCAAACCCACGTGGATTGTCGTTGCATGTTGAATAATCTTATTATTTGATTACGTGAACGTTGAAATGAGTTATATGACTTGATTTACGTGCGTTACATGGCTGCCCATTTAATGTTCATATAACTCTATATGCCTTTCAAGTGAAATTACTTGTCTTATCGTGCCTCGCTTGTTTACTTGTCAATGTGCAATCTTATGACTGTCCGGAGGCAACCTACTTTGTTGTCCTCCTAATGTGATATATTAAATGTCATAAATGTGCATTGCATATAAGGTTGCAACCTTTCATTCTAGAGGACCTCGGGGAGGAAAGACGGGTAATTGTGCTCCTTTACCTTCATATTATTGTTCTGTTCTTAATTGTGATACATTCATACTTGCAAAAAGGGTTTTCATAAGTTAAACCGGAAAATGAGTTTCAAAACCTATTTCTCGTTCCCCCTCGCTGAGTTCATAAGGACTCGCCCTCTTTTATCATCTCAGGTGAAGAAGATCAAGAACAAGTACCCGATGACGACGTACCTAACGATGATTCCTTAGAGTGATTGCCTGTCCTATGTGCTTTGCGTGATTATGGCTATTAGTGAACACTATGCTACTTGAAGACTATTTCCTTTCATGTTGCTTAATGTTTGTGATGTAAAAGACCCCCATTGTAATTTGGGGTCTAATCTTGGCTTGTACTGATAATAACTAGGTGACACTACTATGGTCGTTTTGCTATCGTTATTGGCTATTATCCATCATAGGATTAAGTAAAATGAACCTATCCAATCTAAGCAGGTACTCTCTATCAAGCTAAGATCAATAGGTACTTTTGTAACGAGGATTAACAAACAGACAAGACATAGTATCATACTAGGTTATTAATCAACGATACTTCGAGATAACCAATAGGCATTTCAATTGATGGTAAATAGTAATCTTAGTTGGAAATGAAATTGAGATTGAAAAATTTGAGGCGTTTAGAGAATTAGGTCAAACAAAATAGCCCAATAACAGCCGTTATGCTACCAGTTTTCTGGAAAATTTTGGAGTTTAGGCTAAAACGTTAAGTATTAAACTTTCATGAACGATTATTTCATGAACGATTATGTACAAGACGTGACTTGAATGTTTAGATCACACCCTAGTCTAACCTTATAGGCCGAGTTGGGGCGTGACAGTGTGATTCGATAATAGAAATGTGATGGATTAGGTTATCGTGCTTTTCGCGGCTCACGACGTACGATCTGAGACGAAAAAACCGTGCAAAAGAAAAAAAGTGTCCCAAAACTTATGAAAATGTTTGATTTGGGCTATGAAAACAAGCACAACCTAGCAAGCTAGGTGCCATCATCGTAGAGCTCTCAGAGTGCTTTCCAACGGTATGTTGTGCGCCGCGTAACTCATTACAGATAAAAAGTTATGGGCACCGGAGCGACGGATACCTGGTCAGAAGCCTCACACCCTCGGTTTAAGGGCCCAACCTCTACGTGAAGTGAAGTTGTCTTACCCAAGGTACCATGGGATTCGGTAATAAAAATGTGATGGATTTGGTTGTCGTCCTTTTCGCGGCTCATGACGTACGATCTGGGACCCAAAAACAACGCAAAAGAAGAAACGTTTCCCAAAATTGATGAAAACATTTGATTTTGGGCTCTAAAAATAGCCGCAGTCGAGCAGGCTTACTCCTCCTGTCATAGAGTTCTCAGAGAGCTTTCCAACTATATGCTGTGCGCCGCGCAACTTCATACGAATCAAAAGTTATGGGCACTAGAGCGACGGATACCTGGTCACAAGCCCCACGCCCTCGGTTTGAGGGCCTAGACTCTACATGAAGTGAGGTTGTCTTGCCCAAGGTGCCGTGGGATTCGGTATTAAAAATGTGATGGATTAGGTTGTCGTCCTTTACGCGTCTCACAACATTCAATTCGGGACGAAAAAACTGCGCAAAAGAAGAAAAGTGTCCCAAAATAGATGAAAACGTTCAATTCTGGGCTCCGAAAACAGGCACAACTGATCAGGCTTGCTGCTCCCATCGTAGAGCTCTTGGAGTGCTTTCCAACTGTGTGTTGTGCGCCGCGTAACTCCTTACGAATCAAAAGTTATGAGCACCAGAGCGACGGATACCTGTTTACGGGGCCACGCCGTCTGTTTGCGGGCCCAGCCTCTACGTGAAGTGAAGTTGTCTTTCCCAAGGTGCCGTGTGATTCGGTAATAAAAATGTGATGGATTAGGTTGTCGTCCTTTTCGCGGCTCATGATGTACGATCCGGGTTGGAAAAACAGCGCAAAAGAAGAAAAGTATCCCAAACCTAATGAAAATATTCAATTTTGGGCTCCGAAAACAAGCGCAACCAAACAGGCTAGGTGCCCTCATCGTAGAGCTCTCAGAGTGCTTTCCAACGGTATGCTGTGTGCCGCGTAACTCCTTACGGATTAAAAGTTATGGGCACCGGAGCAACGGATACCTGGTCACAAGCCCCACGCCCTCGGTTTGAGGGCCCAGCCTCTACGTGAAGTGAAGTTGTCTTGCCCAAGGTGTCGTGGGATTTGATAATAAAAATGTGATGGATTAGGTTGTCGTCCTTTTCGCGGCTCACGACGTACGATTCGGGACGGAAAAATAGCGCAAAAGAAGAAAAGTGTCCTAAAACTGATGAAAACATTTGATTTTGGATTCCAAAAATAGGCACAGCAAAGCAGGCTTGCTGCTCCCGTCGTAGAGCTCTCGGAGAGCTTTCCAACGGTATGTTGTGCACCGCGTAACTCCTTACGGATCAAAAGTTATGGGCACCGGAGCGAGGGATACCAGGTCACAAGCCCCCCACCCTCTGTTTGAGGGCCCAGCCTCTACGTGAAGTAAAGTTGTCTTGCCCAAGGTGCTGTGGGATTTGGTAATAAAAATGTGATGGATTAGGTTGTCGTCCTTTTCACGGCTCACGACGTACGATCCGGGACAAAAAAATAGCGCAAAAGAAGAAAAGTGTCCTAAAACTGATGAAAATATTCGATTTTTGGGACACTTTTCTTTTTTTGCGCTGTTTTTTCATCTCGGATCGTACGTCGTGAGCCGCGAAAAGGACTACAACCTAATCCATCACATTTCTATTGCTGAATCACAAGCCACCTTGGGCAAGACAACTTCACTTCACGTAGAGGCTGGGCCCGCAAACAGAGGGCGTAGGGCTTGTGACAAAGTATATTTCTGTTGCACAGGGATGCCGAGCACTGGTGGCACACTGTAGAGGCACTGTGGGAGACTGATCAGACACCTCGCTTGTGGGATAATTTCGTTAAGGCATTTAAGGAGAAATATGTACCTGCAGTTTCTAGGCAGAGGTGGATCGAGGAGTTCATGCACTTGACCAAGGGTAATATGACAGTGTCCCAGTAGGAGGCACGTTTTGATTGACTGTCCCGTTATGCTCAATATATGGTTTGTACTCCAGAGGCGAAAATGTGGAAATTTACTGTTGGATTGAGGCCGGAGATTCAGGACCAGTTAGCTTCTCATGACTTCGATACTTACTCTGCTCTCTTTGCTGCTGCCTCTTGAGTTGAGAAAAGGAAACTAGATGGAGCTGATTCGAGTCAGCCAAACAAGAAACCATTCCAGCCTCCAGGTCAACAGAGGAAATTTCAGAGTCAGAGTCGCGGTCAGGGCCAGAGCCAGAACAGACCAGGGAATAACCGTGGCCCGACGAAAGCGCCATCAGCCTCTTCCACCCGCGGATCCACAGGTAGTTCACCTACTACTTAGTCCGTCAGCTGTTCATATTGTGACAGGAAGGGCCATACTGAGGCCCAGTGTTGGAGGAAGTCGGGATGGTGTATGAGGTGCGGCAGTGATCAGCATCAGATCAAGGATTGCCCTAAACGTCAGGCAGGGCAAAATAAAGGTAAACCAGCCGGTAGAGGCAAGACTCTAGTTCCTAGGGTCCAGGCTCGAGCCTATGCTATTGAGTGCGAGGAGATTCCGGATGAGACCGCTGTTGTTGAATGTACATTCTTCATACTGAATCAACCTGTTAAGGTGTTAATTGATCTGGGTGCTACTCATTCATTTATTACTCCCTTATGTGTGGAACGTGTGAAATTGAAAGTTGTATGTTTGCCATACGAAGTAGAAGTTGGTACTCCAATGGGTTCTAAACTTGTAACTAGTTCAGCTTGTAAAGCATGTAAAATCCAAATTAAGGATAGTGAATTCTCAGCCAATCTTATTGTATTACCTTTCCGAGAATATGAGGTCATTTTAGGGATGGACTGGCTGGCAAAACATCATGTCCAACTGGATTGCCGGACGAAGATTATAACGTTCCGGGTACCTGATCAACCAATACTGGAGGTTATGGGCCGAAGAGATTTCACCGGGAGTTCCATCATTTCATCTACAAAAAGCAGTAAAGTCCTTGAGGAAAGGGTGCAGCGAATACTTGGCTTACCTTATCAACAAGCCGTCGGATAAAGCTAAGTTGGAGGAGATGCCTGTGATCAAAGACTATGCAGATGTGTTCCCAGAAGAATTACCCGATTTACCCCCGAATTGGGAAATCGAGTTTGTTATAGAGTTGCTGCCTGGCGCCCAGCCGATATCAAAAGCTCCCTATCGTATGGCACCGGCCGAGCTACAAGAATTGAAGGACCAATTGCAAGGATTGCTGAAGAAGGGGTTTGTACAACCAAGTTCTTCACCGTGGGGTGCGCCAGTTCTATTTGTGAAGAAGAAAGACGGAACGTTGAGGCTATGCATTGACTACCGAGGTTTGAACCAAGTGACTGTCAAGAATAAATACCCACTTCCCCTGATCGACGAGTTATTTGATCAACTGCAAGGAGCCAAAGTGTATTCGAAACTCGACTTGAGGCAAGGGTATTATCAGTTGCGGATCAAGAAGGAAGATGTGCCTAAAACGGCTTTCAAGACGAGGTATGGGCATTATGAATATGTGGTGATGCCTTTTGGACTAACTAATGCCCCTGCGGCTTTTATGAATTTGATGCATAGGGTGTTTCAACCCTACTTGGACCAATTTGTGGTGATCTTCATTGATGATATTTTGGTATACTCGAAATCGGAGGCGGAGCATGAGCAACATCTGCGGTTGGTACTGCAGAAGCTTCGAGAGCATCAATTGTATGCAAAGTTTAGCAAGTGTGAATTTTGGTTGCAGCAGATTGCATTTTTGGGGCATATCATATCCCAAGAGGGAATAGCGGTGGATCTAGCAAAGATTGATGCAGTGATGTCTTGGAAGAAGCCGAAAAATGTTACGGAGGTTCGGAGTTTTCTTGGTCTAGCCAGCTATTATCGGAGGTTCGTGAAGGATTTCTCTAAGATTGCAGGACCGCTTACAAAGCTCACCCAAAAGAAAACCAAGTTCGTGTGGGATGATAAGTGTGAGAGCAGCTTCCAAGAGTTGAAGAAAAGATTGACTACCGTGCCAGTTCTTGCATTGCCTGAAGGGAGTCAAGGTTTTGTAATCTATAGCGATGCTTCGAAAGAAGGACTGGGATGTGTATTGATGCACAATGGAAGAGTGATTGCATATGCTTCTAGGAAACCAAAGCCGTATGAGATGAATTACCCAACGCATGATTTAGAGTTAGCGGCTATTGTGTTTGCACTCAAGAAATTGAGGCATTATCTGTGGGGTAACAAGTTTGAGGTATTTACTGATCATAAGAGCTTGAAATACTTGTTCTCTCAAAAGGAGTTGAATATGAGGCAAAGGCGGTGGATGGAGCTTTTGGATGATTATAACTGCTCAATTAATTATGTGCCCGGTAAGGCGAACGTAGTTGCAGATGCCTTAAGCAGAAAGGCAAGCATGGAAAAACTGGAGGTCAGGGTGCAGGAGCTGTTGGAGGAAACATTTCTGTGGAAACCACAATTGACTCAGAAAGGGTTACTTTTTGCCACTACCCAAGTTCAATCGACTTTGTTGTCTGAGTTACGAGAGGATCAACAGAAGGACCAACAATTTCAGAAGATTAAGGAAAGCAACGCAGATTTCAAGTTTCATGATGATGGTATTTGGAGGTTTAGGAACCGAATTTGTGTTCCGAACGAGCCGAAGCTGAAAAAGAAGATTCTTGAGGAAGCCCACAATTCAAGATATACTATTCACCCCGGCGGAACAAAGATGTATCGGGACTTGAAGCAATACTATTGGTGGAATAACATGAAAAGAGAAATTGCGGAGTTTGTAGCACGGTGTTTGACTTGCCAGAGAGTCGAAGTAGAACATCAACGACCCGCACGTTTACTTCAGTCGTTGGAGATTCCTCAATGGAAATGGGAACATATAACTATGGATTTTGTTATGGACCTACCCAGATCACGAAAGGGTCGTGACGCCGTTTGGGTTATAATGGATAGATTGACTAAGTCGGCGTACTTTTTACCGATGAACAAGGAGGATAGTCTTGAGGAATTGGGAGATATGTATGTGGCGGAGATTGTAAGATTGCACGGGATGCCTGTGAGTATTGTATCGGATAAGGATCCTCGTTTTACTTCCCGATTTTGGAAGAGATTGCAAGAAGCTTTGGGAACGAAGTTGAGTTTTAGCACGGCTTATCACCCTCAAACTGATGGACAATCAGAGAGGACTATTCAGATTTTGGAGGATATGCTGAGGGCGTGTGTTTTGGATTTCGGAAAGGGTTGGTAGAAATATCTATCCCTAGCGGAGTTCGCCTACAACAATAGTTATCAGGCCACTATCGGGATGGCCCCATTTGAGGCGTTGTATGGACGGAAGTGTCGATCCCCAATTTACTGGGATGAAGTAGGTGAGACGAAGACTTTTGACCCGACCCTTTTACCTGAACTGATGAAGACTGTTGATAATATCCACCTCATTCGGAAACGGATGCTTACCGCCCAGAGCAGGCAGAAGAGTTATGCAGACCGACGGAGACGGAGTCTCGAGTTTGAGGTTGGCGACAAGGTATTCTTGAAGATATCACCACGGAAGGGACTGATTAAGAATGGCAAGGGTGGAAAGTTGAGCCCGAGATTTGTAGGACCATTCGAGATAGTCGAGAAGGTTGGCAAGTTGGTGTATCGCCTAGCACTACCCCAGAACCTCTCCAATGTTCACGACGTCTTTCATGTTTCGATGCTGCGGAAGTATCATCCTGATCCGTCGCATATCTTGGAGCCAGAGCCGTTGCAGCTTCGGGAGAACTTGTCTTACGAAGAGAAGCCCATTCAGATCCTAGACCAGCAGGATCGGGAGTTGCGCAACAGAACTATACCTATGGTGAAAGTGCTGTGGGATCATCATGGAGTCGAAGAAGCAACGTGGGAAAGGCGAGACCAGATGGAGCAGAAATATCCAGCATTATTTCAAGGTAATATTGAATTTCGGGACGAAATTCTTTTAAGGAGGGGAGGATGTGAGGCCCGACCCCGATTTGCGTGCGAAACCTCGCTTCGTGTGCCCTAACCTAGATTTGCGTGCCATGCATTGAATTACGTGCATTCATTTAGGGTTGCGTGCATTTACTTGAAAAATGTGCGTTTGTCTCGTAGTTTGTGTCCTATCTCGTAGTGCGTGCCCTAGACTTAGGAAAGCATGCCTTCACGCTAATCAAGAAAGCATCTTTCACGGAGCACTAGACTATTAAACAATCCTACAAAATCCACTATCACTATAATAATCCTAATTCAACTCACTAGAAGACAAAAAATGCACCAAACACTAAACATTCTTCATTCTTTATTCATTTTCTTTTGCACTTCCAAACACATGCAATAAAATAAGCTCAACCAAGACAAAATTTCAGAATTTCCCACATGCTTGGCCGACCACTAGGTGGCATTTGTGCATGCTTATTCAATATAATTTAATTCCTAGACACATTTAGACATTCTATGACACAAATGCTCAAAAAATTGCTCAAAAACCCCACCATTTGCACACTATTTTCGGCCACATCATCCTTGCCCATCCTAGGAATTTCAAAATTGCACATTGGAGACACAAATGCTGAATTTGGACTGCCCAAGGCCGACCACATCCTCAAAGAACTTGCAAAGCCATCACTTTGTCATATTCCCTCATTTCCTTCAACTTCTCTCACTTCTCTCTCAATTTTCCTCTCTCATTCTCGGCCTTGGCTGAGTTCTTCATCTCCATAGCTTCTCTTCTTCACACCATAGCTAAACCAAGCAAACCACAAGCAAAAGACTTCAACCGAGCTAGCTAAGAAGTGAAAATCACACTTGCATGTGCATTGAAGACTCCATTCGGCCAAGATAAGCTTCTTGGCATCCATTTCTTTTCTTCATGTTCTAACTTCATGCATGTGCTAAGAGATTGATCACTAAGCTAGGAAAAATAGAGAAAAGCTAGTTGGGTTTTCGGCTAAGCAAGGAGAGGAAGAAGGTTGTGCTTCAACAAAGGTTTTTGAGCATCTTGTGGTTGATTGCTAAGGTGAGGGTTAAAACCTTTTGAAAACTCTTCAAAAATTCACATGCATGCTCATAAATGTGTGTTTTCTCTTCTGTACTTGAGCTATATGGTCATTCATAAGCTTAAACAACCATGCATGACAAGATCTTGGCTTGAAATTGATGCTAGGTGAAGTCGAAATTATTGACAGCTCTCTGACCAGACTGTTCGAGGTAAGTTTATCTAGGAAAATGATGTTTAAAATGCTTGAAAATTGGTAGGTGACTATTTTGGACAGTTTTGAACATTTGTTCCAGAAATAGGTCGAAGCTAATTTTGACTCTAAGGTCCTCAAAATGGCAAATCTTTAAAATGTGACCAAATCTGGAAATCTGGAAAAATGAAGCAGGTTTTGGCAGATGCACTGACCTTGTGGAACGAACCATATTTGACTTAGTAAATGATGTCAAAAATGCATGAAATTTGGTGTGCTGCTAGATTTTTCAGTTCTGGACAATTTTGTCAGAAATGGACCAAGGCTAAAACTGACCCTAAGGACCTCAAATACGTCAATTATAGAAATGTGTGCAAAACTGGACAGTTTTGTGCCATCCCACTGTTTCGACTATATCTAATGATCCCGAACTCCAATTGATGCAAGGTTTGTTTCTGATTTTAGTTAACTTCGTAAGATTTAATTTGACATCTTATTCACTGGATTTGGAGATTTTTTGATTATCCTATTGATTGTGAGAAAACAGCCTATTGCAGTAAAGGTTTCACTTAGTTATATGCTTGGAAAATTGTTGTAACATCTCTTGTGGTACTAATTGCTTGGAATTGTGGTGTTGGGATGTTGTGTGGACTGTTTTGAGTACTTGAGGATGTTTGAATTGAATGATGCATGACTTGAGAATGATCCTGAGTTGACTTAGGGTTTAATCACACGGTTAAGCGTGAGACGGAAACCCTAATGACTTGGTAGTCTTGCTAAGTGTTGATCATTTGGATATTGTGTGGAAATTATATGCTTAGTGGGCTGCCCGTAAATGTCTTATAACTTCAAATGTGATTTTGACCATTGCATGTTGACAAATAAGCTTTTCTTGCACCCAAACCATGATTGATGTCATTGCATGTTGAATAATCTTATCACTTGATCACGTGGGCTTCGTAATGAGTTATATGGCCTGTTTTACATGTGTTACATGGCTGCCTGTTTAATTTTCATATAACTCTACATGCCTTTCAAGTGAAATTTCCTGTCTTATCTTGCCCTGCTTGTTTACCTGTCATTGTGCAATCTTATGACTGTCCAGAGGCAACCTACTTTGTTGTCCTCCTACTGTGATATATTACCTGTCATGAATGTGCATTGCATACAAGGTTGCAACCTTTCCTGTTGGCATGGTAGCGATCACGCACACCGGGAGGCATCGGGCTTGTCGGTGCACCCGTGACTACCATGGTCCCATTCCCTATCTCGCTTGGGGGCTAGACTTCCTCGGAGAGTTGGGTCATAGGATTTTGGAGTACATCCGGAGTACACCCACCTGGCGTGTTTGGGGAATGATTTGAAGTCGGCCGCAACAACTGATCCTGGAACTGATCTGAGAGCAAAAGCTCACTGTATCCTTTTTACTATGTGTATAAGTACTCCCGCTTGGTTCCTAGAGAACCTCGGGGAGGAAAGACCGGTATTCTTGTTTCTGTACTTATATTCTGTCGTGTTCATGCTTACAAAAAGAAATTTTCATAAGTTGAACTGGAAAATGAATTTCAAAACTTATTTCTCGTTCTCCCTCCCTGAGTTCATAAGGACTCACCCTCTTTTATCATCTCAGGTGAAGAAGACCCAGAACAGGTACCCGAGGATTGTGTGCCTAATGATGAACCTCTGGAGTGACTGCCTGTCATTGTTTGTTTTGCTTGAATGTGACTACTTGTGAACTATATGTTACTTGAAGACTATTTCCTTTTATGTTGCCCGATGTCGTGATGTAAAAGACCCCCGTTGTAATTTGGGGTCTAATTTTGGTTTGTACTTATATTAAGTAGACTGATGCTAGACATAACACTACTATGATCATTTTGCTTTTATCACTGCTAGTATCTATCTTAGGTTATGACGCTTTAGTTAGGAACTAAGTAAATGAATTTATCAAATCTTAACAAGTACTTGCTATTGAACTAAGATCAACAGGTATATTTATAACGAGAACAAATAAACAAACGAGACATAGTATCATGCTAAGATATAAATCAAACGGGACGTCGAAATAACCAATAGGCAATTCAATTGATGGTAAAATAGTAACCTTAGTTGGAAATGAATTTGAGATGGTAAATTTTGACGCATTTAGAGAATTAGGTTAAACCAAAGGGCCAATTACAACCGTTATGCTGCCGGTTTTCCGGAAAAACTTTGGAGTTAGACTAAATCATTAGGTGTTAATCTTCATAATCAGCTAAGTACGTAATATTACTTGAATGTTAGTTCATACCCTAGTCTAACCTTATAGGCCGGGTTGGGGTGTGACACCAGCAAAGCAGGCTTGTTGCTCCCGTCGTAGAGCTCTCGGAGAGCTTTCCAACGGTATGTTGTGCGCCGCGTAACTCCTTACGGATCAAAAGTTATGGGCACCAGAGCGAGGGATACTAGGTCACAAGCCCCCCACCCTCTGTTTGAGGGCCCAGCCTCTACGTGAAGTGAAGTTGTCTTGCCCAAGGTGCCGTGGGATTCGGTAATAAAAATGTGATAGATTAGGTTGTCATCCTTTTCGTGGCTCACGACGTATGATACGGGATGAAAAAATAGCACAAAAGAAGAAAAGTGTCATAAAATAGATGAAAACATTCAATTTTGGGCTCTGAAAACTGGTGCAACCGAGCAGGCTTGCTACCCCCGTTGTAGAACTCTCAGAGAGCTTTCCAACGGTATGATGTGCGCCGCGTAACTCCTTACGAATCAAAAGTTATGGGCACTGGAGCGACGGATACCTGGTCACAAGCCCCACGCCGTCTGTTTGCAGGCCCAGCCTCTACGTGAAGTGAAGTTGTATTGCCCAAGGTGCCGTGGGATTCGGTAATAGAAATGTGATGGATTAGGTTGTCGTCCTTTTCACGACTCACGACGTACGATACGGGACGGAAAAACAGCGCAAAAGAAGAAAAGTGTCCCAAAACTTATGAAAATGTTTGATTTCAGCACCGAAAATAAGCGCAACCAAGAAGGCTTGTTTCCACCATCGTAGAGCTCTCAAAGTGCTTTCCAACAGTATGGTGTGCGCCGCGTAACTCCTTACGGAGTAAAAGTTATGGGCACCGGAGCGACGGATCCCTGGTCACAAGCCCCACGCCCTCTGTTTGCGGGTCCAGCATCTAGGTGAAGTGAAGTTGTCTTGCCCAAGGCTCCATGTGATTCGGTAATAGAAATGTGATGGATTAGGTTGTCATCCTTTTTGCGACTCACGACGTACGATCCGGGACTGAAAAACAGCACAAAAGAAGAAAAGTGTCCCAAAACTTATGAAAATGTTCGATTTTGGGATCCGGAAACCGGCGCAACCGAGCAGGCTATGTGTAACCCTCGTAGAACTCTTAGAGTGCTTTCTGACGGTATGTTGTGCGGCCCATAACTCCTTACAGATCAAAATTCATGAGCACCAGTGCGACGGATACTTGGTCACAAGCCCCACGCCCTCTGTTTGCGGGCCCAGCCTCTACATGAAGTGAAGTTGTCTTGCCCATGGTGTCATGGCATTCGGTAATAAAAATGTGACGGATTAGGTTGTCATCCTTTTCGCGACTCACGACGTACGATTCGGGACGAAAAAATACCACAAAAGAAGAAAAGTGTACCAAAACTGATGAAAACGTTCAATTTTGGGCACCGAAAACAGGCTTAGCCGACCAGGCTTGCTGCTCCCGTCGTAGAGCTCTCGGAGAGCTTTCCAACGGTATGCTGTGCGCAGTGTAACTCCTTACGGATCAAAAGTTATGCGCACCGGAGCGACGAATACCTGGTCACAAGCCCCACGCCCTCAGTTTGAGGGCCCAGCTTCTATGTGAAGTGAAGTTGTCTTGCCCAAGGTGCCTTGGGATTCTGTAATAAAAATATGACGGATTAGGTTGTCGTCCTTTTCACTGCTCGCAACTTACGATCCGAGAGGAAAAAATAGCATAAAAAAGAAATGTATCCCAAGACTGATGGAAATATTCGATTTTGGGCTCCGGAAACAAGTGCGGTCGAGCAGGCTGGTTGCCCCCATCGTAGAGCTCTTGGAGAGCTTTCCAAAGTTATGATGTGCACCGCGCAACTCCTTATGAATCAAAAGTTATGGGTACAGGAGCGACGGATACGTGGTCACAAGCCCCACGCCCTCTGTTTGCGAGCCCTGCCTCTACGTGAAGTGTAGTTGTCTGGCCCAAGATGCCATGGGATCGGTAATAAAAATATGATGGATTAGGTTGTCGTCTTTTTCGTGGCTCACGACGTACGATCCGGGACCAAAAAACAGCGCAAAAGAAGAAAATTGTCCCAAAACTGATGAAAACGTTCGGTTTTGGCATCCGAAAATAGGCACAGCCGAGCAGGCTTGCTGCCCCCGTCGTAGAGCTCTCGGAGAGTTTTCCAAAGGTATGCTGTGCGCCGCGTAACACTTTACGGATCAAAAGTTATGGGTACTAGAGCGACGGATACCTGGTCACAAGCCCCACGCCCTCGGTTTGAGGGCCCAACCTCTACGTGAAGTGAAGTTGTCTTGCCCAAGGTGCTGTGGGATTCGGTAATAAAAGTGTGATGGATTAGGTTGTCGTCCTTTTCGCGGCTCACGACGCATGATCCGGGAAGGAAAAATAGCGTAAAAGAAGAAAAGTATCCCAAAACTGATGAAAATATTCGATTTTGGGCTCCGAAAACAGGCGTAGCCTAGCAAGCTGGCTGTCCCCGTCGTAGAGCTCTCGGAGAGCTTTCCAAAGGTATGTTGTGCACCGCGTAACTCCTTACGGATCAAAAGTTATGGCCACCGGAGCGAGGGATACCAGGTCACAAGGCCCCCACCCTCTATTTGAGGGCCCAGCCTCTACGTGAAGTGAAGTTGTCTTGCCCAAGGTGCCGTGGGATTCGGTAATAAAAATGTGATAGATTATGTTGTTTTCCTTTTCATGGCTCACGACGTACGATACGGGACGAAAAAATAGCGCAAAAGAAAAAAAGTGTCATAAAACAGATGAAAACATTCAATTTTAGGCTCTGAAAAATGGCGCAACCGAGCAGGCTTGCTACCACCGTTGTAGAACTCTCGGAGAGCTTTTCGACGGTATGATATGCGCCACGTAACTCCTTACGGATCAAAAGTTATGGGCACCGGAGCGACGGATACCTGGTCACAAGCCCCACGCCGTCTGTTTGCAGGCCCAGCCTCTACATGAAGTGAAGTTGTCTTGCCCAAGGTGCCGTGGGATTCGGTAATAGAAATGTGATGGATTAGGTTGTCGTCCTTTTCACGACTCACGACATACGATACGGGATGGAAAAACAGCGCAAAAGAAGAAAAGTGTCCCAAAACTTATGAAAATGTTCGATTTTAGCACCGAAAATAGGCGCAACCAAGCAGGCTTGTTTCTACCATCGTAGAGCTCTCAAAGTGCTTTCCAACGGTATGTTGTGCACCGCGTAACTCCTTACGGAGCAAAAGTTATGGGCACCGGAGCGACGGATCCCTGGTCAGAAGCCCCACGCCCTCTGTTTGCGGGTCCAGCGTCTAGGTGAAGTGAAGTTGTCTTGCCCAAGGCTCCGTGTGATTCGGTAATAGAAATATGATGGATTAGGTTGTCCTCCTTTTCGCAACTCACGACGTACGATCCAGGACTGAAAAACAGCACAAAAGAAGAAATGTGTCCCAAAACTTATGAAAATGTTCGATTTTGGGCTTCGAAAACTGGCGCAACCGAACAGGCTATGTGTAACCCTCGTAGAACTGTTAGAGTGCTTTCTAACGGTATGTTGTGCATCCCATAACTCCTTACAGATCAAAAGTCATTAGCACCGGTGCGACGGATACTTGGTCACAAGCCCCACGCCCTCTGTTTGCGGGCCCAGTCTCTACGTGAAGTGAAGTTGTCTTTCCCATGGTGTCATGACATTCGGTAATAAAAATGTGACGGATTAGGTTGTCGTCCTTTTCGCTACTCACGACGTACGATCCGGGACGAAAAAATAGCACAAAAGAGGAAAAGTGTACCAAAACTGATGAAAACGTTCGATTTTGGGCACCGAAAATAGGCTTAGCCGACCAGGCTTGCTGCTTCCGTCGTAGAGCTCTCGGAGAGCTTTTCAACGGTATGCTGTGCGCAGCGTAACTCCTTACGGATCAAAAGTTATGCGCACCGGAGCGATGAATACCTGGTCACAAGCCCCACGCCCTCGGTTTGAGGGCCCAGCTTCTATGTGAAGTGAAGTTGTCTTGCCCAAGGCGCCATGGGATTTGGTAATAAAAATATGACGGATTAGGTTGTCGTCCTTTTCACTGCTCGCAACTTACGATCCGAGAGGAAAAAATAGCGTAAAAAAGAAATATATCCCAAGACTGATGGAAATATTCGATTTTGGGCTCCGAAAACAGGCGCGGCCGAGCAGGCTGGTTGCCCCCGTCGTAGAACTCTCGAAGAGCTTTCCAAAGGTATGCTGTGCACCGCGTAACTCCTTATGAATCAAAAGTTATGGGTACAGGGGCGACGGATACCTGGTCACAAGCCCCACGCCCTCTGTTTGTGAGCCCTGCCTCTACGTGAAGTGTAGTTATCTTGCCCAAGATGCCATGGGATTCGGTAATAAAAATGTGATGGATTAGGTTGTCGTCTTTTTCGTGGCTCACGACGTACGATCCGGAACCAAAAAATAGCGCAAAAGAAGAAAAGTGTCCCAAAACTGATGAAAATGTTCGGTTTTGGCATTCAAAAATAGGCACAGCCGAGCAGGCTTGCTGCCCCCGTCGTAGAGTTCTCGGAGAGTTTTCCAAAGGTATGCTGTGTGCCGCGTAACACTTTACGGATCAAAAGTTATGGGTACTAGAGCGACGGATACCTGGTCACAAGCCCCACGCCCTCGGTTTGAGGGCCCAACCTCTACGTGAAGTGAAGTTGTCTTGCCCAAGGTGCTGTGGGATTCGGTAATAAAAGTGTGATGGATTAGGTTGTCGTCCTTTTCGCGGTTCACGACGCACGATCCGGGAAGGAAAAATAGCGTAAAAGAAGAAAAGTATCCCAAAACTGATGAAAACATTCGATTTTGGGCTCCGAAAACAGGCGCAGCCTAGCAAGCTGGTTGTCCCCGTCATAGAGCTCTCGGAGAGCTTTCCAAAGGTATGTTGTGCGCCGCGTAACTCCTTACGGATCAAAAGTTATGGGCACCGGAGCGACGGATACCTGGTCACAAGCCCCACGCCCTCTGTTTGCGGGCCCAGCCTCTACGTGAAGTGAAGTTGTCTTGCCCAAGATGCCATGGGATTCGGTAATAAAAATGTGATAGATTAGGTTGTCATCTTTTTCGTGGCTCATGACGTACGATCCGGGACCCAAAAAAAGCGCAAAATAAGAAAAGTGTCCCAAAACTGATGAAAACGTTCAATTTTGGGCTCTGAAAATAGGCGCAGCTTGGTAGGCTTGCTGCCTCTATCGTATATCTCTTGGAAAGCTTTCCAACGGTATGCTGTGCTCCATGTAACTCTTTACGGATCAAAAGTTATGGGCACCGGAGCAACGGATGCCTGGTCACAAGCCCTACGCCCTCTGTTTGCGGGCCCAGCCTCTACGTGAAGTGAAGTTGCCTTGCCCAAGGTGCCGTGGGATTCTGTAATAGAAATGTGATGGATTAGATTGTCATCCTTTTCGTGGGTCACGACGTACAATCCGGGACGGACAAATTGTGCAAAAGAAGAAAAGCATCCCAAAACTGATGAAAACGTTTGATTTTGGGCTCCGAAAATAGGCGCGGCCGAGCAGGTTTGCTGGTCCTGACGTAGAGCTCTCGGAGAGCTTCCAACGGTATGCCGTGCGCTGTTTAACTTCTTACGGATTAAAAGTTATGGGCACCGGAGCGACGGATACCTGGTCACAAGCCCCACGACCTCGGTTTGAGGGCCCAGCCTCTACGTGAAGTGAAGTTGTCTTGCCCAAGGTGTCGTGGGAATCAGTAATAAAAATGTGATGGATTTGGTTGTTGTCCTTTTCGCGGCTCACGACGTACGATCCAGGGAGAAAAAACAGCGCAAAAGAAGAAAAGTGTCCCAAAATTGATGAAAACATTAGGTTTGGGATGCAAAAATAGGCACAGCCGAGCAGGCTTGCTGCTCCCGTCGTAGAGCTCTCGAAGAGCTTTCAACGGTATGCTGTGCCCTGTGTAGCTCCCTACGGATCAAAAGTTTTGGGCAACGGAGCGACGGATACCTGGTGACAAGCCCCACGCCCTCAGTTTGAGGGCTTAGCCTCTACGTGAAGTGAAGTTGTCTTGCCCAAGGTGCTGTGGGATTCGGTAATAAAAATGTGATAGATTAGGTTATTGTCCTTTGCGCGGTTCACGACGTACGATCCGGAACGGAAAAACAACGCAAAAGAAAAAAAGTATCCCAAAATAGATGAAAACGTTAAATTTTGGGCCAACAAAATAGGCGCAACTGAGCAGGTTTTCTAACCTCGTCGTAGACCTCTTGGAGAGCTTTCCAACGGTATGCTTTGCGCCGTGTAACTCCTTACCTATCAAAAGTTGTGGGTACCGGAGTAACGGATACCTGGTCACAAGCCCTACGCCCTCTGTTTGCGGGCCCAGCCTCAACGTGAAGTGAAGTTGTTTTGCCCACGGTGTCGTGGGATTCGGTAATAGAAATGTGATGGAATAGGTTGTCATCCTTTTTGCGGCTCACGACGTACAATCCGGGACGGAAAAACTGCGCAAAAGAAGAAAGGTTTCCCAAAACATATGAAAACGTTCATTTTTGGCCACCGAAAATATGCGTAGCCAAGCAATCTTGCTACCCCCGTCGTAGAGCTCTCGGTGGGCTTTCCAACGGTATGCTGTGCGCCGTGTAACTCCTTACGGATTAAAAGTTATGAGCACCGGAGTGACGAATACCTGGTCGCAAGCCCCACGCCCTTTGTTTGCGGGCCCAGTGTCTACGTGAAGTGAAGTTGTCTTGCCCAAGGTACCGTGTGATTCGGTAATAGAAATGTGATAGATTAGGTTATCGTCTTTTTCGAGGGTCACGACGTACGATCCGAGACGAAAAAATAGCGCAAAAGAAGAAAAATGTCCCAGAACTAATGAAAACGTTCGATTTTGGGCTTCAAAAACAGGCACAGTCGAGCAAGCTTGGTGCCCTTGTCATAGAGCTCTCAGAGAGCTTTCCAACGGTATGTTGTGTGCCGCTTAACTCCTTACGGATCAAATGTTATGAGCACCGGAGCGACGAATACCAGGTCACAAGCCCCACGTCCTCAGTTTGAGGGCCCAGCCACTAGGTGAAGTGAAGTTATGTTGCCAAAGGTGCCATGGGATTCTATAATAAAAATGGGATGGATTAGGTTGTTGTCCTTTTCGCGGCTCACGATGTACTATCCGGGACGGAAAAATAGCATAAAAGAAGAAAAGTATACCAAAACTAATGAAAATATTCAATTTTGGGCTACAGAAATAGGCGCAGACAAGCAGGCTTGTGCCCATGTCGTGGAGCTCTCGGAGAGCTTTCCAACGGTATGCTGTGCACCGCATAACTCCTTACGGATCAAAAGTTATGGGCACGAGAGCGATGGATACCTGGTCACAAGCCCCTCGCCCTCTGTTTGTGGGCCCAGCCTCTACGTGAAGTGAAGTTGTCTTGCCCAAGGTGCCGTGGGATTCGGTAATAGAAATTTGATGGATTAGGTTGTCGACCATTTTGCGGATCTTGACGTACGATCCGCGATAGAAAAACAGCACCAAAGAAAAAAAGTGTCCCGAAACTGATGAAAACGTTCGATTTTGGGCTCCGAAAATAGGCGCAGCCGAGCAAGCTTGGTGCCCCCGTCGTAGAGGAGTATGCTGTGCGCCGCGTAACTTCTTACGGATCAAAAGTTATGAGCACCGGAGTGACGGATACCTGGTCACAAGCCTCACGCCCTCTGTTTGTGGGCCCAGCCTCTACGTGAAGAGAAGTTGTCTTGCCCAAGGTGCCGTGGGATTTGGTAATAGAAATGTGATGGATTAGGTTGTTGTCCTTTTCGCAGCTCACGACGTACGATCCGGGAATAAAAAACAGTGCAAAAGAAGAAAAGTAACCCAAAATTGAAGAAAATGTTCTATTTTGGGTTCCGAAAACAGACACAGCAGAGCAGGCTTGCTGCACTCGTTGTAGAGCTCTCGGAGATCTTTCCAACGATATGCTATGCGCCGCGTAACTCCTTTCGGATCAAAAGTTATGGCTACCGTAGCGACGGATACCTGGTTACAAGCCCCACGCCCTCTGTTTGCGGGCCCAGCCTCTATAGGAAGTGAAGTTGTCTTGCCCAATGTGCCGTGGGATTCGGTAATATAAATGTGATGGATTAGGTTGTCGTCCTTTTCGCGGCTCACAACGTACGATCCGAGACTGAAAGACTGCGCAAAAGAAGAAAAGTGTCCCAAAACTGATGAAAACGTTTGATTTTGGGCTCCAAAAATAGGCGCAGCCGAACAGGCTTGGTGTCCCTGTCGTAGAGCGCTCGGAGAGTTTTCTATGTTATGCTGTGCGCCGCGTAACTCCTTACGGATCAAAAGTTATGAGCACCAGAGCGACGGATACCTGGTCACAAGCCTCACACCCTCTGTTTGCCGGCCCAACCTCTACGTGAAGAAAATTTGTATTGCCCAAGGTTCCATGGGATTCGGTAATAGAAATGTGATGGATTAGGTAGTCGTCCTTTTTGCCGCTTACGACGTACGATCCGGGACCAAAAAATAGCGCAAAAAAAGAAAAATTTCCCAAAACTGAAGAAAATGTTCAATTTTGGGCTCCAAAAATAGGCACAACATATCAGGCTTGCTGCACCTGTCGTAGAGCTCTCGGAGAGCTTTCCAACGATATGCTATGCGCCACGTAACTCCTTACGGATCAAAAGTTATTGCCACCGTAGCGATAGATACCCGGTCACAAGCCCCACGCCCTCTGTTTGCGGGCCCAGCCTCTACGTGAAGTGAAGTTGTCTTGCCCAAGGTGCCATGGGATTCGGTAATAAAAATGTGATGGATTACGTTTTCGTCCTTTTCGCGGCTCACGACGCACGATTCGAGACTGAAAGACTACGCAAAACAAGAAAAGTATCCCGAAACTGATGAAAAGGTTCGATTTTGGGCTCCAAAAATAAGCGCAGCTGAGCAGGCTTGGTGCCCCCGTCGTAGATCTCTCGGAGAGCTTTCCAATGGTATGCTATGCGCCGCGTAACTCTTTACGGATCAAAAGTTATGAGCACCGGAGCGACGGATAACTGGTCACAAGCCCCACGCCCTCTGTTTGCGGGCCCAGCCTCTCCGTGAAGTGAAGTTGTCTTGCCCAAGGTGCCGTGTGATTCGGTAATAGAAATGTGATGAATTAGGTTGTCGTCCTTTTTGCGGCTCACGACATACGATTCGGGACGAAAAAATAGAGCAAAAGAAGAAAAGTGTCCCAAAATTTATGAAAATGTTCGATTTTGAGCTACGAAAACAGGCCCAACCGAGCAGGCTAGGTGCCCCTATCGTAGAGCTCTCAAAGTGCTTTTCAACGGTATGCTGTGCGCCGCATAACTCCTTACAGATCAAAAGTTATGGGCACCGGAGTGATGGATACCTGGTCACAAGCCCCACACCCTCGGTTTGAGGGCCTAGCCTCTACGTGAAGTGAAGTTGTCTTGCCCAAGGTGCCATGGGATTCGGTAATAAAAATGTGATGGATTAGGTTGTCGTCCTTTTTGCGGCTCATGACATACGGTCCGAGACGAAAAAATAGCGCAAAAGAAGAAAAGTGTCCCAAAACTGATAAAAACGTTTGATTTTGGGCTCCAAAAACAGGCACAGCCGAGCAAGCTTGGTGCCCCTGTCGTAGAGCTCTCGGAGAGCTTTCCAACGGTATGCTGTGCGCCGCGTAACTCCTTACATATCAAAAGTTATGGGCACCGGAGTGACGGATACCTGGTCACAAGCCCCACGCCCTCAGTTTGAGGGCCCAGCCTCTACTTGAAGTGAAGTTGTCTTGCCCAAGGTGCCATGGGATTCGGTAATAAAAATGTGATGGATTAGGTTGTCGTCCTTTTCGCGGCTCACGACGTACGATCCGGGATGAAAAAACAGCGCAAAAGAAGAAAAGTGTCCCAAAACTGATGAAAACGTTTGATTTTGGGCACCAAAAACAGGCACAGCCGAGCAAGCTTGGTGCCCCTGTCGTAGAGCTCTCGGAGAGCTTTCCAACGGTATGCTGTGCGCCGCGTAACTCCTACGGATCAAAAGTTATGAGCACCGGATTGACGGATACCAGTTCACAAGCCCCACGCCCTCTGTTTGCGGGCCCAGCCTCTACGTGAAGTGAAGTTGTCTTGCCCAATGTGCCATGGGATTCTGTAATAAAAATGTGATGGATTAGGTTGTTGTCCTTTTCGCGGCTCACGACGTACAATCCGGGACTGAAAAATAGCGTAAAAGAAGAAAAGTATCGCAAAACTGATGAAAACATTCGATTTTCGGCTCCGGAAACAGGCGCAGTTGTCACGCCCCAACCCGACCTATGGAGGTTAGACCAGGGTGTGATCTAATCATTTCATGTTCTTTTACGATTATAACTGGTTAACGAAGTTTAGGCTTATCTGTTAGACTAGAACTCCAAAAAATTTTTGAAAAACCGGCAGCATAACAGCTGTAGTTGGGACCTTTTTGTTTGACCTAATTTCTAAACGCCTCAATTATTCTAATCATTAATCCAATTCCGTTAAGGACTCCTATTTTGTCATCAACCGATATGCCTATTAGTCTATCTTGAAATTCTTGTTTGATTGACAAGCCTAGCATGATAACTATGTCCCGTTTATTTGCCAGTTCCTATTATATAAGTACCTATTATCCTTTAGTTTACAAATAAGCACCTAAGTGAAATTAGATAGAATTGACTTAGTTGATTTTTCACCTAGTGGTTTAATTGCCTACGATAGCTACTATTCAAGATAATGAAAGCAAATAACCAAATAAGAAGTTCGTTCGGTTATAGATAGTACAATCCAAAACTAGACCCAAATTACAACGGGGTCATTTACATCAACAAAATAAGTAGTCTTCAGAGCAAACACAACGTTCATAGAACAGCCACTGACAAGCAATGCACATAAAGCACGTAATCACTCCAAGGAATCATCAACAGGCACATTCTCCTCGGGTACCTGTTCCAAATCTTCTTCACCTGTGATGATAAAAGAGGTGAGTCTTTATGAACTCAGCGAGGGGGAACGAGAAATAACGTTTTGAAATCTCTTTTCCGGTTAGTCTTATGAAAACCACTTTTTGAGAACATGTCACATATTACATTTAATAAGTATGCAAAATATAAGAATCAAATTGAACAACAGATACAATTACCAATCATTTTAAGGATACGGTGAGATTTCGCTCTCGAGATCAATCGGTGAGCATTTGCTCTCAATATCATTTTCGATAACAATTGTTGTGGCCGGCTTCAATCATCCACTTTTCGCTCCCAATTGGGTGTACTCCGGATATATCCCGAAAACCTACGACCCAACTCTCCGAGGGTAGAATGCCAAGCGAGAGAGGGAATTGGACCATGGTAGTCACGGGAGCACCGGCAAGCCCTATGCCGCCCGGCGTTTGTGAAACGCTACCATGCCACGATGAGAGGTTGCAACCTTGTATGCAATGATCATTTATGCCATTTAACATTTCACATTAGGAGGTCAACAAAGTAGGTTGCCTCCGAGCAAGTATAAGATCACATATCGATAAGTAAACTTACAAGGCATGCTTTGACATGTACATTCACTTTGTAAAACAGTTAGGAGCATGTGAACATTTAACGGACAGCCAAGTAACACCATATAAAACAAGTCATATAGCTCATTTTAGTTCACATATTAAGTGTTGAGATCATAGGAGCATGCAACGACACTTATACAAGACCGGGTGCAAGAACAGTTCACGTATCAACATGCAATCATCAGGAATCAAGTTTAGAGCTATATGGACAATTCCGGGCAGCCTATTAACCTCCTTCAACATCATTTATAATTCACACAAGAATGGTTTATGACTCGTGAACCCACGGGGCCATTAGGGTTTACTAGGCCGTGCTCGGGGTTAGTTTCATTTGCTAAGCACCACAAGTAATACTTAAACCACATCAAGCCTATAGAACATTTATTGGGCAGCCTACTAATCACACAATTAAACACATTAATCATATTATCATCACTTAGTGAGATTTCATAGTTAATAGGGTTTCAATTCATGCTTACATGTGCGATTAAGCCACAAGTTGTCACATAATTAAACCCAAGCCATGCATCGATTACTTAAGCATCCTTAATCATCCAAAACAGTCCACACAACATCTAAGTGCCACAATTTCAAGCATTCAATACCACAAGAGAAGTTACAGCATGTTTCAAAGCATATCACTAAACAAAATCTCACTGCATTGGTCTGTTTTCCCACATTCATTTAGATAAGCAAACAATCTCTAATTTCAGTGAACAAAATGTCAAATTAAATCTTAATGAGTGATTTAAATCCAGAAACAAACCTCACCTAATTTGGAGTTCGGACTCAAGAGTTATAGCCAAAACCGTGAGACTACGCAAAACTGTCCAGATTCGTACATATTTCAATACTTGACGTTTTTGAGGGTCTTAGGGTCAGATTTAGCTTTAGTATATTTCTAACAAAAATTTCCAGAACTGAAAAATATAGAAACCTACCAAATTTCATACAATTTAGATATAATTTACTAAATCAAAACTATTTTTTTCTACAAGGACAGTGAATTGCCAAAAACCTGCTCCATTTTTCCAGATTTTCCAGATTTAGACACCCTTCGATGTTTTGCCATTTTGGAGACCTTAGAGTCAAAATTGGCCTTGGCCTATTTCTACTAAAAATGCTCAAAACTGGCCAAAGTAGTAACATAACAATTTTCACACATTTTCAACGTCATTTACCAAGCCAAATACATCTCGTTCTAACAAGTCAGAAATCTGCCATTTTCGCGATTCTACCTATCTTCAAATCCTAGCCAAATATCTTGCCATGCATGGTTACAAAAGCTCATGTACACACATATACCACAAGTACAGAGCTAAATACAGACATATGAAGGCATGCATGTGGTTTTTGAAAGCTTTTAAAAAGGATTAACCCTCACCTTAGCAAGTTAATAGATGAAGATGCACAATGTTCTTGAAGATGCACCAATGGAGCTTCTTTCTTGCTTCTTGCTTGCTTGGGCTGCCATGGACAAGTTTCCTAGAGTCCTTGAGTGCCTAGGAGAACCTTAGAAGACGAGCTTGAGCCATGGAGCTTGAGGATGCAGCCTTGGTCGAGAGAGAGAGAGCAACTGAGAGAATGAGAGTTTTAGAGAAAGAAATGATGTGTTTGGGTATGTGGTCAGCCTTGAGCTACTAAAATTCTGAATTTGTGTCATCTTTTGGAGCATGTTTGAATTGTTTGGTATGCTTGGTGATGTGGCCGAGAAGGTGGAGCATGGTGGTTGATAAAATATTGCTTTGGTGTATGCAAAAGTTATGACAATGTGAAGTTTTGTCTAAGCATGCATGAATAATTTGTTCAAATTTTTTTTGGTCAAGAACATGGTATGGCAGGCCATCATAGCTCCCAAATCTGAATTTTGTCATGTTTTAAGCCTTATTTTATTGTAGGTTAAATATTTTTAATTGTAGGTGCATGGGTTTTGGAAAAAGGAATAAAGAATAAGAATAAAGAATGTTTGAATCATTAAAATATTGAGTTGAATTTGACTTAGGATTAAAATAAGTGTTAGTGGTGTTTGTAGGATTATTTTATAGTCTAGTGCTTTGTGTAGGATTCTTTATTGATTAGCGTGCGGGCATGTTTTCCTAAGTCTAGGGCACGCACTACGAGACACGTACATAAATCAATACAGGGCACGAATCACGAGGTAGACACGAACTACAAGATAAGGCACGTACTTCGAGATAAATGCACGGATTCTAATACAAATGCACGCAACCCTAGGTGAATACGCGTAAACCAATGCAAGGCACGTAATTCAATGCAATGCACGTGAATTGAGGTACGGTTTTTAAACTTAGGTTAGGGCACGCAGTTCAAGGTCAGTGCACACAAATCGAGGTATCGCACGTAAATCAAAGTCAGGGCACATAAGTCGAAGATTAGGGCATATAATTCTAGGTCAAGGCACGTATGACGAGGCATGCACGAAAACCAAGACATGGCATGTAATCCTAGGTCGGTCATACAATTCTTGGTCCAAGGCACGTAAATCGAGGTAAGACACATTATTCGTGGTCGGGCCTCATATCCTCCCCTCCTTAAAAGAATTTCGTCCTGAAATTCATTCTTACTTGTTGGGGTCATTTAGACGAGTTCTGACCTTTGTTATTTCTACTCCGAGCCATTTCTCGCTCCATGATCCCCTTTTCCAAAATTGCCAAACTTTCTCCAATCGTTAATTCGGTGTGACCCCTACATTTATAGTTCGTTCCTTTGAACGACTCTATTCTCCATTTGATCTTAAGGTCAAGTTCATTAACTAAGGCTAGAATCTCCATAGCTAGTCATCAAAGCTGCATCAGTATTCTAATATAAGGTGTCAATCTTGCATTCATACCTCAAAAGGAATATCACAATAATTCCATGATCCTATGGTGACATACGCTAATTTCAAGATAATAGGTCTATATCCGATTTACATATCCTATCTATTAGCTTCAAAACTGATATCACATAGGTCATACACATGTTATGAATTATTTTCACAATACGACCCTATTTTCAGGAAGAACTCACCAAACAAACTAATCCATCTCAAGTCGTCATCTATCGATAGTATCATAGTCTCTATCTCGTAGGTACATTAGATTAGCAAATCTTCTAATGACTAGTCTCCCGGTTACAGGCTCCTAGTCACTAACATTCTTTCCCATCTTCGTTAACCTTCACACTCATAATCAAGGAGAAAGACCAATGAGATTCGTTAAACTCAAACTCTAAGGTTTACTAAGAACCACCAACAAATTGCCATCGAAATTGCATGGGTAAACTAATCGTGTTGCACTAGTTCAACTCTTACAAGTAAATTCATCAACTTGTAATCCATAATTTATTTCCTCATTCAAATCTCTATCTTCAAGTCACGAGGCTTCAGAATTTCTTTTAATCTTAATCAAGACTCCTAAAGCGAATAGTTTCAATCTCAAATAAATTTCACTAACCTCAATCCAAGGTTACGTCATACTTAAGAAGACAATGGTCCTACTCACTTAGCGACCTAGTCATTCCTTCGAACACTTAATGCCTGCCAATATATTTTCAATCATTAATGTTACTAATCTAGGATCATAGCAATGTAAGTGATATCAATGTTCCACTAGGTTACCGGCCGTACAACATCAATCCTAGGACTATAAATGGGTACCGAAATGATCTAGCTCATAAGATACTTACCATACTAATCTAAGTAGCTTGTTACATGAAATAACTTCAAGGCTATGTCATCATAAGAATTATAACCACAAGTCATCCTACAATATAATCTAATAGAACTTCAAAAGTAATTAACCACTCATTTAACTATCACTACAAAATCCACCCTCTATTCAACGACCACGATTCCAAGTCTACCAACTGCTAGTTTCTAGACGTGAAATGGTGCACATAAACACGGTTGTCTAATAGCAGTCTCTCGGGTCATCATGACTCTAATCCATCTCCATCTTAACTATATGAAGTCTTACTCTCCTCATTTACATGTTCAACTAGCTAAGAGCATCAAGACTCATTGACCTTAGGTCCTAGGGTTTACCACGAATCATTATGCATACTTATTATTAGCTATTTAGGATTACTATTCATACCCTAACGACTCCACTTTGCAACTAGATACTTTAATCTCATTTCCATGGTTTATATACCAGGTCCATCGGTAATACTTAGGGATATATGCTTCCTAATATCCTTTAGGGTATCCAAATAACGAGTGTGTAGAATGGCTTACTTTGCATAATCGCAACTAAGTCCGAGGGGCACCAAATTAATACCATGATTCTTAATATCACCAATATCCAACTTTGGACCTTTAGCAATGTTAGTCATCTAATGCAAAATTCAATACCTTACACTTCTATTCGACCTAACATTTTAGGTATAGTCTTCCAAACACAAGTTCTAGCTACGTGAATCCCTCAATTTCAACATCTCTATATCTTGTTATACTAAAGAATCATCAACCTTGTTAAACTCAATCTTCAGAGTTGTCTACATGTCTTGAGGTTATCCATTGTTAAGTCACTTAAATACACTATTCATGCCTTAATAATCTAACCCCTATCATCAATTTCCACGAATTCATCTATTAATTTCTAGGTCACGATCTTACCATTGAGTGAACTTGAAACTTGCTAGTATACACCTTATTAGGTTCAACGATGCTTAATTCCAATCAAGTAAGGATTCAATCAGATAAATAGTCTATTATACCAATTTAAGATATAAGAATTTGATTAAAAAGCAACTCCTAAGTCAAACTTCCATTATAAGCATATGAATATATATATATACTACTCTACATGTCCAATAGTATATTCTTATATCTAAGGAAAGTTGTATGTCCTTAACATTTACTCTTGAACCACAATTAGAAGAACGGTTTAATAGAATCAAGAACTTTATGACTATAAAATTGATAACTTAATCACAGGCATATGTATTCCAAAGATAATGAGATAATTTTTACCTCAACAGTTATACCTATGATACGCATTTTATATAAATACATATCCAGTAATACATACGATTCACCGAGTACCTGTGAAGATGCGAGAAACCTCTAACCGAGCCTTTTCGTGCTTCCTGCGTAAATTCAATTCCCTGGAAGTCCTAATCCTAACTATCTATGTGTATAAATAGTCATTTATGGTTATGTAACATGTACATGTATCAAGGAAGGAGTATAAAAGCATGCATGCATTATTGAGGACGTGTCGGTGTGCATGATACAGAATACATATGGTCCACAAAGGCACATAATATTCAATACTTAAAGCAATTAAAGCACATTAGTACAAATTAACACAAATAAACAAGACATCATAATTACCTTAAGGCTTCTACCTATGGTCCGAGAGTTGAACCCGACTAATGCCTAGTTAGTAAACTAAGCTCTGATACCATTCTATTATAGGGTGTCACGCCCCCAACCCGACCTATGGAGGTTAGACTAGGGTGTGATCTAATCATTTCACGTTCATTTACGATTATAACTGGTTAATGAAGGTTAAGCTTATCCGTTAGACTAGAACTCCAAAAGTTTTTCGAAAAACCGACAGCATAAGAGCTGTAGTTAGGACCTTTTAGTTTGACCTAATTTCTAAACGCCTCAATTATTCTAATCATTAATCCAATTCCGTTAAGGACTCCAATTTTCTCATCAACCAATATGCCTACTAGTCTATCCTAAAAGTCTCGTTTGATTGACAAGCCTAGCATGATAACTATGTCCCGTTTATTTGCCAGTTCCTATTATACAAGTACCTATTATCCTTTAGTTTACAAATAAGCACCTAAGTGAAATTAGATAGAATTGACTTAGTTGATTTTTCACCTAGTGGTTTAATTGCCTATGATAGCTACTATTCAAGATAATGAAAGCAAATAACCAAATAAGAAGTTCGTCCGGTTATAGATAGTACAATCCAAAACTAGACCCAAATTACAATGGGGTCATTTACATCAACAAAATAAGTAGTCTTCAGAGCAAACACAACGTTCATAGAACAGCCACTGACAAGCAAGGCACATAAAGCACGTAATCAATCCAAGGAATCATCAACATGCACATTCTCCTCGGGTACCTGTTCCAAATCTTCTTCACCTGTGATGATAAAAGAGGGTGAGTCCTTATGAACTCAGCGAGGGGGAACGAGAAATAACGTTTTGAAAACTCTTTTCCGGTTAGTCTTATGAAAACCACTTTTTGAGAACATGTCACATATTACAATTAATAAGTATGCAAAATATAAGAATCAAATTGAACAATAGATACAATTACCAATCATTTCAAGGATACGGTGAGCTTTCGCTCTCGAGATCAATCGGTGAGCATTTGCTCTCAATATCATTTTCGATAACAATTGTTGTGGCCTGCTTCAATCATCCACTTATCGCTCCCAATTGGGTGTACTCTGGATGTACCCCGAAAACCTATGACCCAACTCTCCGAGGGTGGAATGCCAAACGAGAGAGGGAATTGGACCATAGTAGTCACGGGAGCACCGGCAAGCCCTATGCCGCCCGGCGTTCGTGAAACGCTACCATGCCACGATGAGAGGTTGAAACCTTGTATGCAATGAACATTTATGCCAATTAACATTTCACATTAGGAGGTCAACAAAGTAGGTTGCTTCCGAGCAAGTATAAGATCACATATCGATAAGTAAACTTATAAGGCATGCTTTGACATGTACATTCACTTTGTAAAACACTTAGGAGCATGTGAACATTTAACGGACAGCCAAGTAACACCATATAAAACAAGTCATATAGCTTATTTTAGTTCACATATTAAGTGTTGAGATCATACGAGTATGCAACGACACTTATACAAGACCGGGTGTAAGAACAGTTCACGTATCAACATGCAATCATCAGGAATCATGTTTAGAGCTATATGGACAATTCCGGGCAGCCTATTAACCTCCTTCAACATCATTTATAATTCACACAAGAATGGTTTATGACTCGTGAACCCACGGGGCCATTAGGGTTTACTAGGCCGTGCTCGGGGTTAGTTTCATTTGCTAAGCACCACAAGTAATACTTAAACCACATCAAGCCTATATAAAATTTATTGGGCAGCCTATTAATCACACAATTAAACACATTAATCATATTATCATCACTTAGCGAGATTTCATAGTTAATAGGGTTTCAATTCATGCTTACACGTACAATTAAGCCACAAGTTGTCACATAATTAAACCCAAGCCATGCATCGATTACTTAAGCATCCTTAATCATCCAAAACAGTCCACACAACATCTAAGTGCCATAATTTCAAGCATTCAATACCACAAGAGAAGTTACAACATGTTTCAAAGCATATCACTAAACAAAATATCACTGCATTGGTTTGTTTTCCCACATTCATTTAGACAAGCAAACAATATCCAATTTTAGTGAACAAAATTTCAAATTAAATCTTAATGAGTGATTTAAATCCAGAAACAAACCTCACCTAATTTGGAGTTCGGACTCAAGAGTTATAGTCAAAACCGTGAGACTACGCAAAACTGTCCAGATTTGTACATATTTCAATACTTGCCATTTTTGAGGGTCTTAGGGTCAGATTTAGCTTTAGTATATTTCTGACAAAAATGTCCAGAACCGAAAAATATAGCAACCTACCAAATTTCATACATTTTAGATATCATTTACTAAATCAAAACTGTTTCGTTCTACAAGTACAGTGAACTGCCAAAAACCTGCTCCATTTTCCCCGATTTTCCAGATTTATACACCCTTTGATATTTTGCCATTTTGGAGACCTTAGAGTCAAAATTGGCCTTGGCCTATTTCTACGAAAAATTCTCAAAACAGGCCAAAGTAGTCACATAACAATTTTCACGCATTTTCAAAGTCATTTACCAAGCCAAATACATCTCGTTCTAACAAGTCAGAAATCTGCCATTTTCGCGATTCTACCTATCTTCAAATCCTAGCCAAATATCTTGCCATGCATGGTTACAAAAGCTCATGTACACACATATACCACAAGTACAGAGCTAAATATAGACATATGAAGGCATGCATGTGGTTTTTGAAAGCTTTTAAAAAGGATTAACCCTCACCTTAGCAAGTTAATAGATGAAGATGCACAATGTTCTTGAAGATGCACCAATGGAGCTTCTTTCTTGCTTCTTGCTTGCTTGGGCTGCCATGGACAAGTTTCCTAGAGTCCTTGAGTGCCTAGGAGAACCTTAGAAGATGAGCTTGAGCCATGGAGCTTGAGGATGCAGCCTTGGTCGAGAGAGAGAGAGCAAATGATAGAATGAGAGTTTTAGAGAAAGAAATGATGTGTTTGTGTATGTGGTCAACATTGAGCTACTAAAATTCTGAATTTGTGTCATCTTTTGGAGCATGTTTGAATTGTTTGGTATGCTTGGTGATGTGGCCGAGAAGGTGGAGCATGGTGGTTGATAAAATATTGCTTTGGTGTATGAAAAAGTTATGACAATGTGAAGTTTTGTCTAAGCATGCATTAATAATTGTTTTGTTCAAATTTTTTTTGGTCAAGAACATGGTGTGGTTGGCCATCATAGCTCCCAAATCTGAATTTTGTCATGTGTTAAGCCTTATTTTATTGTAGGTTAAATATTTTTAATTGTAGGTGCATGGGTTTTGGAAAAAGGAATAAAGAATAAGAATAAAGAATGTTTGAATCATTAAAATATTGAGTTGAATTTGACTTATGATTAAAATAAGAGTTGGTGGTGTTTGTAGGATTATTTTATAGTCTAGTGCTTTGTGCAGGATTCTTTATTGATCAGCGTGTGGGCACGCTTTCCTAAGTCTATGGCACGCACTATGAGACACGCACATAAATCAATACAGGGCACGAATCACAAGGTAGACACGAACTACGAGGTGAGGCACGTACTTCGAGATAAATGCACGGATTCCAATGCAAATGCATGCAACCCTAGGTGAATACGTGTAAACCAATACAAGGCATATAATTCAATACAATTCACGTGAATTGAGGTACGACTCTTAAACCTAGGTTAGGGCACGCAGTTCAAGGTCAGTGCACACAAATTGAGGTATCGCACGTAAATCAAAGTCAGGGCACGTAAGTCGAGGATTAGGGCACGTAATTCTAGGTCAAGGCACGTATGACAAGGCATGCATGAAAACCAAGACAGGGCATGTAATCCTAGGTCGGTCATACAGTTCTTGGTCTAAGGCACCCAAATCGAGGTAAGACAGATTATTCATGGTCGGGCCTCACAGAAGTTGAGTAGGCTGGTTGCCCCCATCGTAGAGCTCTCAGAGAGCTTTCCAACGGTATGCTGTGCGCCGCGTAACTCTATACGGATCAAAAGTTATAGGCACCGGAGCGACGGATACCTCGTCACAAGCACCTCGCCCTCTGTTTGGAGGCCCATCCTCTACGTGAAGTGAAGTTGTCTTTCCCAAGGTGCCATGGGATTCGGTAACAGAAATGTGATGCATTAGGTTGTCGCCTTTTTTGCGGATCACGACGTACAATCCGGGACGAAAAAATAGCTCAAAAGAAGAAAAATATCCTGAAACTGATTAAAATGTTCGATTTTGGGCTCCGAAAATAGGCGTAGCTGAGCAAGCTTAGTGCCTCTGTCGTATAGCTCTTGGAGAGCTTACCAACGGTATGTTGTGCGCCGCGTAACTCCTTATGGATCAAAAGTTATGAGCACCGGAGCGATGGATACCTGGTCACAAGCCTCACGCCCTCTGTTTGCGGGACCAGCCTCTACGTGAAGTGAAGTTTTCTTGCCCAAGGTGCTGTGGGATTCAGTAATAGAAATGTGATGGATTAGGTTGTCGTCCTTTTTGCGGCTCATGAGATACGATCCGGGACGAAAAAATAGTGCAAAAATAGAAAAGTGTCCCAAAATTGAAGAAAACGTTCAATTTTGGGCTCCAAAAACAGGCACAGCCGAGCAAGCTTCATGCCCCTGTCGTAGAGCTCTTGTAGAGCTTTCCAACGGTATGCTATGCACTGCGTAACTCCTTACGGATCAAAAGTTATGGCCACTGGAGCGACGGATACCTGGTCATAAGCCCCACGCCCTGTGTTTGCGGGCCCAGCCTTTATGTGAAGTGAAGTTGTCTTGCCCAAGGTGCCGTGGGATTCGGTAATAGAAATGTGATGGATTAGGTTGTCGTCTTTTTCACGGCTCACAACGTACGATCCGGGACTGAAAGACTGCGCAAAAGAAGAAAAGTGTCCCGAAACTGATGAAAACGTTAGATTTTGGGCTTCAGAAATAGGCGCAGCCAAGCTGGCTAGCTACCCTCTTCGTAGAGCTCTCGAAGAGCTTTCTAACGGTATGTTGTGCGCCACGTAATGCCTTACGGATCAAAAGTTATGGCCACTGGAGCGACGGATACCTGGTCACAAGCCCTACGCCCTCTATTTGCGGGCCAAGCCTATACGTGAAGTGAAGTTGTCTTGCCCAAGGTGTCGTGGGATTCGGTAATAGAAATGTGATGGATTAAGTTGTCGTCCTTTTCGCAGCTCACGACGTACGATCCAGGACGAAAAAACTGCACGAAAGAAGAAAAGTTTACCAAATCTGATGAAAAAGTTCGATTTTGGGCTCCGAAAATAGGCGCAGCGGAGCAAGCTTGTTTCCCCCATCGTAGAGCTCTCGGTGAGCTTTCCAACGTTATACTGTGCGCCGCGTAACTCCTTACGGATCAAAAGTTATGGGCACTAGAGCGACGGATGCCTGGTCACAAACCCCACGCCCTCTGTTTGCGGGCCCTGCCTCTACGTGAAGTGAAGTGAAGTTGTCTTGCCCAAGGTGCCGTGGGATTCGGTAACAAAAATGTGATGGATTAGGTTGTCGTCCTTTTCGCGGCTCACGACGTACGATCTGGGACGAAAAAATAACGCAAAAGAAGAAAAGTATCCAAAAACTGATGAAAACGTTCAATTTTGGGCTCCGAAAATAGGCACAGCAAAGCAGGCTTACTGCCCCTGTCGTAGAGCTCTCGGAGAGCTTTCCAACGGTATACTGTGCGCAGCGTAACTCCTTACGGATCAAAAGTTATGGGCACCGTAGCAACGGATACCTGGTCACAAGCCCCACGCGCTCGGTTTGAAGGCCCAGCCCCTACGTGAAGTGAAGTTGCCTTGCCCAAGGTTGTGTGGCCTGACCTCAATTTGTGTGCGATACCTCATTTCATGTGCCCTAACCTCGAATTGTGTGCTTTGACCTAGGTTTAAGAGTTGTGTCTCGTTTTATGTGCCTTGCATTGAATTACGTGCATTCATTTAGAGTTGCGTGCATTTACTTGGGAAACGTGCATTCTTCTTGTAGTTCGTGCTTTACCTTGTAGTGCGTGTCCTAAACCTAAGAAAGCGTGCCCGCACTCTAATCAAGAAAACATCTTACACGAAGTACTAGATTATTAATTAATCCTACAAACTCCACTAACTAATATTAAAATGCTAAGTCAATGCACTAGAAGACAAAATTTCACTAAACACTAAACATTCTTTATTCCTACCAAAAACCCATGCACACAAAAACCTATAACACTAATACTATAATGCCACATGATACAATTAAAAACAACACAAATTGCTCAATTCTAGCATGCTAATTTCGGCCACCAATGTAATACCCGAGCCCGGAATGTAAAAATTCTTTGTTTATTATTTTGAAATTTTTATTTCCTTAAATTCTTTGTGAATTAATTGTTACTTTCTCGCCGTCGCAACGTGTATTGCATTTCAGGAGCGATAGCTAGAGAACGATTTCCAGTCCTCAGCAAATAGTGAAACTAGTGTTTAGATGACTTAAATTTTATATTTTAAATGTTGCTAGCTTTAATTGATCTTACCTTAGCTAAAATGGCTTTAAAATGCACAAAATTAGGCTCTTTGACCAAGTTTTAAGTAGTTTGACCTTAGACCTTTGACCCTTTGACCATTTAACTCTTAAATAAGCATTTAACTAAGCAAAATAAAAAAACAGCAGCAAAACAGAGCAGCCCTGGCCGTGAGTTTCCAAGAAGAAGAAAAAAAAACCTTTCAACTTCCAACCGATCAATCTTCGCGAGAGCTCGTGCGGGGTGCTTTCCTAGGTGACTAGCATTGTTTTCCTAGCGACTAGGAGTGCCTAAGGTGAGGGAAGCATGTTATTTGCGCATTTAAACGTTATGTATGTTAACTTTGTCAATTTTGAGATTTATCCGTAGATCGTTATTTAAAGCGATTTGATGCTTCTAGAATGTTCCTTGGCATTTATAGAACATGTATTTATAGCTCTGTAACATTTTCTGCGGTTAAATGTTGTGATTGCAAATTAAATTGTTAATTGAATAGTGTTTTATGAATAGTAAAACCTTGAAACGTTGAAGTTGCGCTGTTATGCTTTCTGTTGATGTAGAAATGTGCTAGGTATGCTAGAATGCTAAAATGTGTGGTTTGTTTGGGTTGCGTAGTGAAAAAAATGAGAATTATGCCTTTGGGAAAGTCGGGGTCGTTTAGGTCGACTTTAGCATTTTCTCGTTTTGCATGTTGGCATTGCTTCGGGAAGCCATGGAAGCACTTTTGGTGCGATTATGGCGTTGGTTGGGTGTTTGGTTGATATAGTTGTAGTTCAAACAAGAAAGGGGAAAATCGGGGCTTTGCGCGAGTTCTAGGGTAAAATAAGGTTTCGAGGTCTTTAGACGTACCTTATGGTGACCTAGAAGGGTTGGCGAAGTCAGTTTCCAGAACTCGTGGCTCGTTTGGAAATGGTAACATTTTGATAGTTGGGGCCGAGTTGTGTTTTTGTGTGTTTTCTTGACTTTGTGCCTATAGAATGCTTAGAATTACTTGAAATACTTGTTTGAGTTGTTTTGGATTGAATTGCTTATCAATTGCTGCTATTGCGTGCGAGAGTAACCTACTTTGTTATTCTCCCACGTGTGGCTTTATCGCTTGTTTATCGCCTTGTATCGAGTCTTGCATTGCATATAGTCACGCGCGTGAGTGATGGGCCTCTTTGGGTAGCCTTGGGTTGCCAGTGTTGGTTGCTCTAGCTCCGCTGCTATTCCCTTTCTCGCTTGGGTTGCCTCCTAGGGAGATTTGGGTCGTAGGTTGATGGATACTTCTGGGGTATTCCAAACTGGTGTTATAAGGTGGTTTGGGCCGGCGCGTCGTCATCGAATTCTTGAATGAAAGTTGCTCGTGAAAAGAGTATCGTATCCTTTGAATGAGTGTTTATAGCTTTAATGCTTGCCTTGCTTTGTTGATGGCTTTATTATATCTCTGTATGATATATGTATACATTGCTTGGCTAATTGCATTGCATACTCCTCTCATCTCCGTCCTTAAGACCAATTGCCCTCGCTGAGCAATAGTTTTTGCTCATTCCTTTCTATACCATATTTTTTTTACAAGAGTAGTTGAAGCAGACCCTCTCGAGGTAATTGAGGAGGAGGAACATGTGGAGGTGTTCCCGTGAATGCACTTCTTTGCTTTGCTGGTGGTTGGATGCCAGATTTTTGTGCGAGCCTTGCATGATATGTATATTGCTTGGATGTCGTTTAGTTTTGAGGCTTGTAGCCTTGTATGTATTTTCTAGTTTGAGGCCTCTACGGTCTTATGTTGTATAAGTTGGAAGAATGTAATGTTGTAACTTATACTCTTGTGACTAGTAAGAAAATGCATGCTAATGGAATTGATTAGTGGCATAAGTACTTGTGTAGTATGCATATCATTTTTGGTTTGGAAAGTTGGATAATAAGAAATGTATGTTTTTAAAGAAAGTTGGTTTGTTTTTTTTTTATTATTGTTTTATGGCTTTCGCAAGTTTTATGTTGAATTTAGGGTTTTCGGATCGTCCGCGGTACAGAGGAGACTCCGT
Source organism: Ehretia macrophylla (assembly GCA_037974665.1). Taxonomy (NCBI): domain Eukaryota; kingdom Viridiplantae; phylum Streptophyta; class Magnoliopsida; order Boraginales; family Ehretiaceae; genus Ehretia; species Ehretia macrophylla. Next base: position 51,001,516 of record CM075770.1, read on the forward strand.
CCGTGTGTCGGGTCCGGACTTGGCCTTTTGCGGGGTCGGGTCGGGGCGTGACAACCAAGGCCTTTTGACTAGCCTTACACAATTTCAAAATGATTCTAGACAACCTATGACACACACAAGACACAAAGCATAAAAAAATTCCTTAACATCCTACCCATTGCTTCACTTCCTCGGCCAAATCACCTTATGTCTCCTCACAATTCAAAAATTGATCAAAAGAACAAAACAATTCAGCTTTTACAAGTCCTAGGCCGACACACTCACACACAAACACTTCACTCCTCACATACATTTCAATTGCTCTCATTTTCTCTCACCCTCTCGGCATAGACTGCTTCAAGCACCACCGTAGCTTAAGCTCATCTCCTAAAGCTCACCAAGACACTCAAGGCCCCTAGGAAGCTCGACCAAGCAAGCTAGAAGCAAGGAGATTTGCATGCAAGCTCATAGAACACTCATTTCAGCCCTAGGTATGTTGATAGCTTTTCTTTCATCTCCCTTTTGTTCTAACCACATGCACATACTAAGGACATGATAACTCAGCTAGGAATTAAGGAAATCAAGAAATATCTCTCGGCCAAACAAGGAGAGAAGACCATTTGTGCATCTTCAAGAGTTTTGAGCATCATTTGTTGTCAATAGGCTAAGGTGAGTGTTAATCTTTTTTAAAAGCTTTCAAAAACCACATGCATGCCTTCATATGTCTATTTTTACCTCTGTACTTGTGGTATATGTGTGTACATGAGCTTTTGTAACCATGCATGGCAAGATATTTAGCTAGAATTTGAAGATCGGTGAAATCGCGAAAATGGCAGATTTCTGACTTGTTAGAGCGAAGTGAATTTGGCCTGGTAGATGTTGAAAATGTATGAAAATTGGTAGGTGACTATTTTTGCCGGTTCTGAGAATTTTTCATAGAAATAGGCCAAGGCTAATTTTGACTCTAAGATCTCCAAAATGGCAAAACATCGAAGGGTGTCTAATTCTGGAAAATCTGAGAAAATGGAGCAGGTTTTTGGCAGTTCACTGTCCATGTAGAACGAACCAGTCTTGACTTAGTAAATGATATCCAAAATGTATGAAATTTGGTAGGTTACTCTATTTTTCAGTTCTAGACATTTTTTCCAGAAATAGATCAAAGCCAATTCTGACCCTAACACCATCAAAAATAGAAAAAATCGTAATGTGTCTAAAACTGGACAGTTTTGCGTAGTCTCACAGTTTTGGCCCTAACTCCTAAGTCTGAACTCCAAATGAGGTGAAGTTTGTTTCTGGATTTAAATCACTCATTAAGCTTTAATTTGACACTTTGTTCACTGGAGTTGGAGATTGTTTTCTTGTCTAAATGATTGTGGGAAAATAGACCATTGCGGTGAGGTTTTTATCTAGTGATATGCTTTGAAAATTATTGTAACTCCTCTTGTGGTATTGAATGCTTGGGATTGTGGCACTTGGATGTTGTATGGACTGTTTTGGATGATTGAGGATGTTTTAATTAATCGATGCATGGCTTGGGTTTAATTACGTGACAACTTGTGGCTTAATCGCACGTGTAAGCGTGAATTGAAACCCTATTGAATATGAAAACTCGCTAAGTGTTGATCCTATGGTTATTGTGTCCAATTGTGTGATTAGTGGGCTGCCTAAGAAATGTTATGTATGCTTGAAATGTGATTCCAATGATTACATGTGGATAAGTAGACTTTTCTTGCACCCGGTCTCATGTAGACGTTGTTGCATGCTTGTATAAACTTATTACTTGATTACGTGAACCCCGAAATGAGTTATATGACTTAATTTACATGTGTTACATGGCTGCCCATTTAATATTCATATAACTCCATGTATTTTACATGTGAAATTACATGTCAAAGCATACCTTGTGTGTTTACTTCTCAATGTGTGATCTTATAACTGCTCGGAGGCAACCTACTTCGTTGTCCTCCTAATGTGATATGTTAAATGTTATAAATGTGCATTGCATACAAGGTTGCAACCTTTCATTCTGGCGTGGTAGCATTTCACGTACACCGGGCAGCATCGGGCTTGTCGATGTAACCGTGACTACCATTGTCCAATTCCCTCTCTCGCTTGGGGGCTAGACTTCCTCGGAGAGTTGGGTCGTAGGATTTCGGGGTACATCTGGAGTACACCCATTTGGCGTGATAAGTGGATGATTTGAAGTCGGCCACAACAACTGAAACTGGAAATGAATTGAGAGCAAAAGCTCACCGTATCGTTTTCACTATGTGTATAAATACTCTCGCTTGGTTCCTAAAGGACCTCGGGGAAGAAAGACGGGTAATTGTGTTCTTTTACTTTTATATTACATTATGAACTTACTTGTGTTATATGTCATGCTTTCAAAAAGGGTTTTTCATAAGTTGAACCGGAAAAAGAGTTTCAAAACGTATTACTCGTTCCCCCTCGCTGAGTTCATAAGGACTCACCTTTTTTATCATCTCAGATAAAGAAGACCAGGAACAGGTACCTGAGGATAACGTGCCTATTGATGACTCCTTGGAGTGATTGCTTGCCCTACGTGCCTTACTTGACTGTGGCTATTTTGTGAACGATATGTTTGTTTTGAAGACTATCTCTTATGTTGTTGTTATTGTTATTGTAAATGACCCCCGTTGCAATTTGGGGTCTAATTTTGATTTGTACCGATATTAACTAGACAGACACCCTATTTGCTCATTTTGCTACTTTGATTAGTAACTACTACAGGCTTATGAAATATTAGGCAAAGGGCTAAGTAAAATGAATCTATCCAATCTTAAGAAGGTACTCATGTGTAAGCTAAGACCAACATGTTCTTGTGTAACAGGAATTGACACATAAACGAGACATAGTTGCTATGCTAGGTGTTAATCAAACGAGACTTGAGATAAATAGTGGACATATCAATTGGTGATAAATAGTAATCTTAGTTGGAATTGAATTTGAGATTGAAAGTTTTGAGGTGCTTAGAAAATTAGGTCGAACTAAAGAGCCAATTACAGCCGTTATGCTGGCGGTTTTTCGAAGAATTGTTGGAGTTCTAGTCTAACGGATAAGCTTATTCTTCGTTAATCAGTTATAGTTATAAAAGAACGTGAATATTTAGATCACACCCTAGTCTAACCTCTATAGGTCTGGTTGGGGGCGTGACAAAGGTGCTATGGGATTTGGTAATAAAAATGTTATGGATTAGGTTGTCGTCCTTTTCGCGGCTCACGACGTACGATCCTGGCGAAAAAACTGCGCAAAAGAAGAAAAATGTCCCAAAACTGATGAAAACATTCGATTTTGGGCTTCGAAAATTGGCGCAGCCGAGCAGGCTTACTGCTCCCATCGTAGAGCTCTCGGATAGCTTTCCAACGGTATGTTGTACGCAGCATAACTCCTTACGGATCAAAAGTTATGGGCACCGGAACGACGGATACCTGGTCACAAGCCCTACGCCCTCGGTATGAGGGCCTAGCCTCTACGTGTAGTGAAGTTGTCATGCCCAAGGTGTCATGGGATTTGGTAATAAAAATGTGATGGATTAGGTTGTCGTCCTTTTCACGGCTCACGATGTACCAACCGGGAAGAAAAAAAAATGCAAAAGAAGAAAAATGTCCCAAAACTGATGAAAACGTTTGATTTTGGGTGCCAAAAATAGACACAGCCGAGCAGGCTTGGTGCCCCCGTCGTAGAGCTCTCAGAGAGCTTTCCAACGATATGATGTGCGTCATGTAACTCCTTACAGATCAAAAGTTATGGCCACTGGAGTGACGGAAACCTGGTCACAAGCCCCACGCCCTCTGTTTGCGGGCCCAGCCTTTACGTGAAGTGAAGTTGTCTTGCCCAAGGTACCGTGGGATTCAGTAATAAAAATGTGATGGATTAGGTTGTCGTCCTTTTCGCGGCTCACGACGTACGATCCGGGACGGAAAAACTGCGCAAAAAGAAGAAAAGTGTCCCGAAACTGATGAAAACGTTTGATTTTGGGATCCGAAAATAGGCTTAGCAAAGAAAGCTTGGTGCCCCCATCGTAGAGCTCTCGGAGAGCTTTCCAACGGTATGCTGTGCGCCACGTAACTCCTTCCAAATCAAAAGTTATAGGCATTGGAGCGACGAATACCTGGTCACAAGCCCCACGCCCTCTGTTTGTGGGCCCTGCCTCTACGTGAAGTAAAGTTATCTTGACCAAGGTGCCATGGGATTCGGTAATAGAAATGTGATGGATTAGGTTGTCGTCCTTTTTGCGGCTCACGACGTACGATTCGGGACGAAAAAATAGTGCAAAAGAAGGAAAGTGTCCCGAGATTGATGAAAACATTCAATTTTGGGCTCCGAGAATAGGAGCAGCCGAGCAAACTCGGTTCTCTCATCGTAAAGCACTCGGAGAGCTTTTCAACGGTATGCTGTGCGCCGCATAACTCCTTACGGATCAAAAGTTATGAGCACCGGAGTGATGGAAACCTGGTCACAAGCCCTACACCCTCTGTTTGTGGGCCTAGCCTCTACGTGAAGTGAAGTTGTCTTGCCCAAGTTGTCGTGGGATTCGGTAATAGAAATGTAATGGATTAGGTTATCGTCCTTTTTGCGGCTCATGACGTATGATCCGGGACAGAAAAACTGCGCAAAAGAATAAAAGTGACCCAAAACTGATGAAAATGTTTGATTTAGGGCTCCAAAAATAGGCGCAGCTGAGCAAGCTTTGTACCCGCGTCGTAGAGTTCTCGGAGAGCTTTCCAACGGTATGCTGTGCGCCGCTTAACTCTTTACGGATCAAAAGTTATGGGCACCGGAGCGACTGATACCTGGTCACAAGCCCCACGTCCTCTATTTGCGAGCCCTGCCTCTACGTGAAGTGAAGTTGTCTTGCCCAAGGTCCCGTGTGATTCGGTAATAGAAATATGATGGATTAGCTTGTCGTCCTTTTCGCTGCTCACGACATACGATCCGGGACGAAAAATAGCGCAAAAGAAGAAAAGTGTCCCAAAACTGATGAAAACGCTCAATTTTGGGCACCGAAAACAAGAACAGCAGAGCAAGCTTGATGCCCCCGTCGTAGAGCTCTCGGAGAGCTTTCCAACGGTATGCTGTGCACCGCGTAACTCCTTGCGGATCAAAAGTTATGGGCACCGGAGCGACGGATACCTGGTCACAAGCACCACGCCTTCGGTTTGCGGGCCTAGCCTCTACGTGAAGTGAAGTTGTCTTGCCCAAGCTGCCGTGGGATTCAGTAATAAAAATGTGATGGATTAGGTTGTTGTCCTTTTCGCGGCTTACGACGTACGATCCGGGATGAAAAAATAACGTAAATGCATAAAAGTGTCCCAAAACTGTTGAAAACATTCAATTTTGGGCTCCAAAAACTTATGCAACCGAAAATGCTTGGTGCCCCCGTCGTAGAGCTCTCGTAGAGCTTTCCAACGCTATCATGTGCGCCGCGTAACTCTTTACGGATCAAAAGTTATGAGCACCGGAGCGACGGATACCTGGTCATAAGCCCTAGACCCTCTATTTGCGAGCCCTTCCTCTATGTGAAGTGAAGTTGTCTTGCCTAAAGTGTCGTGTGATTCGTTAATAGAAATGTGATAGATTAGGTTGTCGTCCTTTTCGCGGCTCACGACGTTAGATCCGGGACGGAAAAACTGCACAAAAGAAGAAAAGTTTCACGAAACTGATGAAAATGTTTGATTTTGGGCTTCAAAAACAGGCTTAGCCGAGCAAGCTTGGTGCCCCCGTCGTAGAGCTCTCGGAGAGCTTTCCAACAGTATGCTGTGTGCCGCGTAGCTCCGTACAGATCAAAAGTTATGGGCAATGGAGCGATGAATACCTGGTCATAAGCCCCACGCCCTCTGTTTGCGGGCCCAGCCTCTACATGAAGATAAGTTGTCTTGCCCAAGGTGTCGTGGGATTCGGTAATAGAAATGTGATGGATTAGGTTGTCGTCCTTTTCGCGGCTCACGACGTACGATCCGGGATAGAAAAACTGCGCAAAAGAAAAAAAGTGTCCCTAAACTGATGAAAACATTCAATTTTGTTCGCTGAAAATCAACTTAGCCGAGCAGGCTGGGTGCCCCAGTCGTAGAGCTCTCGGAGTGTTTTCCAACGGTATGCTGTGCGCCGCGTAACTCCTTACAGATCAAAAGTTATGGGCACCGGAGCGACGAATACCTAGTCACAAGCCCCACGTCCTCTGTTTGCGGGCCCTGCCTCTATGTGAAGTGAAGTTGTCTTGCCTAAGGTGCTGTGTGATTCGGTAATAGAAATGTGATGGATTAGGTTGTCGTCCTTTTCGCGGCTCACGACGTACGATCCGGGACGAAAATACAGCAAAAAACAAGAAAAGTGTCCTGAAACTAATGAAAACGTTCAATTTTGGGCTCCGTAAACAGGCGCAGCCAAGCAAGCTCGGTTCCCCCTCGTAAACTTCTCAGAGAGCTTTCCAACAGTATGTTGTGCGCTGCGTAACTCCTTACGGATCAAAAGTTATGAGCACCGGAGTGACGGATACCCGGTCACAAGCCCCACTCCCTCTATTTGCAACACCAACCTCTACCTGAAGTGAAGTTGTCTTGCCCAAGGTGCAGTGGGATTCGATAATAGAAATGTAATGGATTAGGTTATCGTCCTTTTCGTAGCTCACGACGTATGATCCAGGATGAAAAAACTACGTAAAAGAAGACAATTGACCTGAAACTGATGAAAACGTTCGATTTTAGGCTCCAAACACAGGCGTAGCTGAGCAATCTTGGTACCCACGTCGTAGAGCTCTCAGAGAGCTTTCCAACAGTATGCTGTGCGCCGCGTAACTCTTTACAGATCAAAAGTTAAGGGCACCGGAGCGACGAATACCTGGTCACAAGCCCCACTCCCTCTGTTTGCGGGCCCTGCCTCTACATGAAGTGAAGTTGTCTTGCCCAAGGCCCCGTGTGATTCGATAATAGAAATGTGATGGATTAGGTTGTCGTCCTTTTCGCGGCTCACGACGTACGATCCGGGCCGAAAAAATAGCGCAAAAGAAGAAAAGTGTCCTAAAATTGATGAAAACGGTATGTTGTGCGCCGCGTAACTCTTTACGGATCAAAAGTTATGGGCATCGGAATGACGGATACCTGGTTACAAGCCCCACGCCCTCTGTTTGCGGGCCCTGCCTCTACGTGAAGTGAAGTTGTCTTGCCCAAGGTGTCGTGTGATTCGGTAATAGAAATGTGATAGTTTAGGTTGTCGTCCTTTTCGCAGCTCACGACGTACGATCCTGGACGAAAAAACAGCGCAAAAGAATAAAAGTGTCCGTAAATTAATGAAAAAATTCAATTTTGGTCTCCGAAAACAGGCACAGCCGAGCAAGTTGGGTGCTCCCATCGTAAAGCACTCGGAGAGCTTTCCAACGGTATGCTGTGCGCCGCGTAACTCCTTACAGATCAAAAGTTATGAGAACCAGAGTGGCGGATACCTGGTCCCAAGCCCCACGCCCTCTGTTTGCGGGCCCTGCCTGTACGTGAAGAAAAGTTGTCTTGCCCAAGGTGCCTTGTGATTCGGTAATAGAAATGTGATGGATTAGGTTGTCATCCTTTTCGTGGCTCACGACGTACGATCCGGGACGAAAAAACAGCACAAAAGAAGAAAAGTGTCCCGAAACTGATGAAAACGTTCAATTTTGGACTTCAAAAATAGGCGCAGTTGAGCAAGCTTGGTGTCCCTGTCGTAGAGCTCTCGGAGAGCTTTCCAACGGTATGATGTACGCCGCGTAACTCCTTACGGATCAAAAGTTATGGGTACCGGAGCGACGGATACTTGGTCACAATCCCCACGCCCTCTGTTTGCGTGCCCAGCCTCTACGTGAAGTGAAATTGTCTTGCCCAAGGTGCCGTGTGATTCGTTAATAGAAATGTGATGGATTAGGTTGTCGTCCTTTTCGCGGCTCACGACGTACGATTCAGGACGAAAAAACAGCGCAAAAGTAGAAAAGTGTCCCAAAACTTTTGAAAATGTTCGATTTTGGCCTCCGAAAACAAGCGCAACTGAGCAAGCTAGGTGCCCCCATCGTAGAGCTCTCAAAGTCCTTTTCAACGGTATACTGTGTGCCGCGTAACTCGTTACGGACCAAAAGTTCTGGGCACCGGAGCGACGGATACGTAGTTATAAGCCCCACGACCTCTGTTTGCGGGCCCTGCCTCTACGTGAAGTGAAATTGTCTTGCCCAAGGTGCCGTGTGATTCGGTACTAGAAATGTGATGGTTTAGGTTGTCGTCCTTTTCGCAGCTCACGACGAATGATCTGGGACGGAAAAACTGCGTAAAAGAAGAAAAGTACTGATGAAAACATTCTATTTTGGGCTCCGAAAATAGGCAAAGTCGAGCAAGCTTGGTGCCCCTTTCGTAGAGCTCTCGGAGAGCTTTCTAACGGTATGCTGTGCGCCGCGTAACTCCTTACGGATCAAAAGTTATTGGCACCGAAACGACGGATACCTGGTCACAAGCCCCACGCCCTCTGTTTGCGGGCCCTGCCTCTACGTGAAGTGAAGTTGTCTTGCCCAAGGTACCGTGTGATTCGTTAATAGAAATGTGATGGATTAGGTTGTCGTCCTTTTCGCGGCTCACGACATACGATCCGGGACGAAAAACAGCGCAAAAGAAGAAAAGTGTCCCAAAACTGATGTAAACATTTGATTTTGGGCTCCGAAAACAGGCGCAGCTAAGCAAGCATGCTGGCCCAGTCGTAGAGCTCTCGGAGAGCTTTCCAACGGTATGCTGTGCGCCACGTAACTCTTTACGGATCAAAAGTTATGGGCACCGGAGTGACGGATACTTGGTCATAAGCCCCACACCCTCTGTTTGCGGGCCTTGCTTCTATGTGAAGTGAAGTTGTCTTGCCCAAGGTGCCGTGTGATTCGGTAATAGAAATGTGATGGATTAGGTTGTCGTCCTTTTTGCGGCTCACGACGTACGATCCGGGATGAAAAAATAGCGCAAAAGAATAAAAGTGTTCCGAAACTGATGAAAACGTTCGATTTTGGGCTCCGAAAATAGGCACAGTTGAGCAAGCTTAGTGCCCCTATCGTAGAGCTCTCGGAGAGCTTTCCAACGGTATGCTGTGCGCCGCGTAACTCCTTACGGATCAAAAGTTATGAGCACCGGAGCAACGTAGACCTGGTCACAAGCCCCACGCCCTCTGTTTGCGTGCCCAGCCTCTACGTGAAGTGAAATTGTCTTGCCCAAGGTGCCGTGTGATTCGGTAATAGCAATGTGATGGATTAGGTTGTCTTCCTTTTCGCGGCTCACGACGTACGATACGAGATGAAAAAACAGCGCAAAAGAAGAAAGGTTCCCCAAAACATACGAAAATATTCAATTATGGGCTCCGAAAACATGTGCAACCGAGCAGCCTAGGTGCCCCCATCGTAGAGCTCTTAAAGTGCTTTCCAACGGTATACTGTACGCGCGTAACTCGTTACGGATCAAAAGTTATGGGCAACGGAGCGACGGATACCTGCTCACAAGCCCCACGCTCTCTGTTTGTGGGCCCAGCCTCTACATGAAGTGAAGTTGTCTTGCTCAAGGTGCCGTATGATTCGGTAATAGAAATGTGATGGTTTAGGTTGTCGTACTTTTCGCGGCTCGCGACGTACGTTCCGAGATGAAAAAATAGCGCAAAAGAAGAAAAGTGTCCCAAAACTGATGAAAACGTTCGATTTTGGGCTCCGATTATAGCTGTAGCCGAGCAAGCTTGGTGCCCTCGTCGTAGAGCTCTCGGAGAGCTTTCCAACAGTATACTGTGCGCTGCGTAACTCGTTACAGATCAAAAGTTATGAGCACCGAGCGACGGATACCTAGTTATAAGCCCTACGACCTCTGTTTGTGGGCCCTGCCTCTACGTGAAGTGAAGTTGTCTTGCCCAAGGTGACGTGTGATTCGGTAATAAAAATGTGATGGATTAGGTTGTCGTCCATTTCGCGGCTCACAACGTATGATCCGGGACGAAAAAACAGAGCAAAAGAAGAAAAGTTTCACGAAACTGATGAAAATGTTCAATCTTTGGCTCTGAAAACAAGCGCAGCCGAGCAAGCTGGGTGCCCCCGTCGTAAAGCTCTCGGAGAGCTTTCCAAAGGTATGCTGTGCGCCGCGTAACTCCTTACGGATCAAAAGCTATGAGCACCGGAGTGACGGATACCTGGTCACAAACCCCACACCCTCTGTTTCCGGGCCCAACCTCTACCTGAAATAAAGTTGTCTTGCCCAAGGTGCCGTGGGATTCGGTAATAGAAATGTGACAAATTAGGTTGTCGTCCTTTTCGCGGCTCGCGACGTACAATCTGGGATTGAAAAACTAGCCAAAAGAAGAAAAGTGACCCGAAATTGATGAAAACGTTAGATTTTGGGCTCCTAAAACAGGCACAGCCAAGCAAGCTGGGTACCCTTGTCGTAGAGCTCTCAAAGAGCTTTCCAACGGTATGCTGTGTGCTGCGTAACTCCTTGCGGATCAAAAGTTATGGGCACTGGAGCGACAGATACCAGGTCACAAGCCCCACGCCCTCTGTTTGTGGACCCTGCCTCTACGTGAAGTGAAGTTATCTCGCCCAGAGTGCCACCTGATTCGGTAATAGAAATGTGATGGACTAGTTTGTCATCCTTTTCATGGCTCACGACGTACAATTCGTGACAAAAAAACTGCGCAAAAGAAGAAAAATGTCCCAAAATTGATGAAAATGTTCAATTTTTGTCTCTGAAAACAGGCGTAGCCGAGCAACCTGGGTGCCCCCGTTGTAAAGCTCTCGGAGCGCTTTCCAACGGTATGCTGTGCGCCGCGTAACTCTTTACGGATCAAAAGTTATGAGCACCGGAGTGACAAATACTTGGGCACAAACCCCACGCCCTCTGTTTGCGGGCCCAGCCTCTACGTGAAGTAAAGTTGTATTGCCCAAGGTGCCGTGGGATTTATTAATAAAAATGTGATGGATTAGGTTGTCGTCCATTTCGCGGCTCACGACGTACGATCCAGGGCAAAAAAACAGCATAAAAGAAGAAAAGTATCCAAAAACTAATGAAAACGTTCGATTTCGGGCTCCGAAAATAGGCGCAGCCGAGCAAGCTGGGTACCCCCGTCGTAGAGCTCTCGGAAAGCTTTCCAACGGTATACTGTGCGCCACGTAACTCCTTACGGATCAAAAGTTATGAGCACCGGAGCAACAATTACCTGGTCATAAGCCCCAGACCCTCTGCTTGCGGGCCCTGCCTCTACGTGAAGTGAAGTTGTGTTGCCCAAGGTGCCGTGTGATTCGGTAATAGAAATGTGATGGATTAGGTTGTCGACGTTTTCACGGCTCACGACGTTCAATTCGAGATGAAAAAATAGCGCAAAAGAACAAAAATGTCCCGAAACTGATGAAAACATTCAATTCTGGGCTCTGAAAATAGGCGCAGCCGAGCAAGCTGGGTGCCCCCGTCGTAAAGCTCTCGGAGAGCTTTCCACGGTATGTTGTGCGCCGTGTAACTCCTTACAAATCAAAAGTTATGAGCACCGGAGTGACGGATACCTGGTCACAATCCCCACGCCCTCTGTTTGCGGGCCTTGCCTCTACGAGAAATGTAGTTGCCTTGCCCAGGGTGCCGTGTGATTCGGTAATAGAAATGTGATGGATTAGGTTGTCGCCCTTTTCACAACTCACCTCGTATGATCCGGGATGAAAAATAGCGCAAAAGAAGAAAACTATCCCAAAACTTATGAAAACATTCGATTTTGGGCTTCGAAAATAGGCGCAGCCGAGCAAGCTTGGTGCCCAAGTCGTAGAGTTCTCAGAGAGTTTTCCAACGGTATGCTGTACGCCGCAGAACTCCTTACGGATCAAAAGTTAATGGCACTGAAGCGACGGATACCGAGTCACAAGCCCCACACCCTCGGTTTGCGGGCCCAGCCTCTACGTGAAGTGAAGTTGTCTTGCCCAAGGTGCCATGGGATTCGGTAATAAAAATGTGATGGATTAGGTTGTTGTCCTTTTCGCGGCTCACGACGTACGATCCGGGACAAAAAAACAGCGCAAAAGAAGAAAAGTGTCCCAAACTAATGAAATCATTTGATTTTGGGCTCTGAAAACAGGCACAGCCGAGCACGCTGGGTGCCCCCGTCGTAGAGATCTCGGAGGGCTTTCCAACGGTATATTGTGCGCCGCGTAACTCCTTACGGATCAAAAGTTATGAGCATCGGAGCGACGGATACCAGGGCATAAGCCCCAGACCCTCTATTTGCGGGCCCTGCCTCTATGTGAAGTGAAGTTGTCTTGCCCAAGGTGCCATGTGATTCAGTTATAGAAATGTGATTGATTAGGTTGTCGTCCTTTTTGCGGCTCACGACGTACGATCTGGGACAAAAAAACATCGTAAAAGAAGAAAAATATCCCGAAATTGATGAAAACGTTCGATTTTGGACACCAAAAATAGGCGCAGTCGAGCAAGCTTGGTGCCCCTATCGTAGAGCTCTCGGAGAGCTTTCCAACGGTATGCTGTGCGCCATGTAACTCCTTACGAATCAAAAGTTATGGGCACCGGAGCGACGGATACCTGGTCACAAGCCCCAGGCCCTCTGTTTACGGGCCCTGCCTCTATATGAAGTGAAGTTGTCTTGCCCAAGGTGCCGTGTGATTCGCTAACAGAAATGTGATGGATTAGGTTGTCGTCTTTTTCGCGGCTCATGACGTATGATCCGGGACGAAAAAATAGCGCAAAAGAAGAAAAGTGTCCTAAAACTGATGAAAACATTCAATTTTGGGCTCCAAAAACAGGCGCAGCCTACCAAGCTTGGTGCCCCAGTCGTAGAGCTCTCGGAGAGCTTTCCAACAGTATACTGTGCGCCGCGTAACTCCTTACGAATCAAATGTTTTGAGCACCGGAGCGACAGATAGCTGGTAATAAGCCCCACACCCTTTGTTTGCGGGCCCTGCTTCTATGTGAAGTGAAGTTGTCTTGCCTAAGGTGCCGTGTGATTCGGTAATAGAAATGTGAAGGTTTAGGCTATCGTCCTTTTCGCGGCTCACGACGTACGATCTGAGATGAAAAAACGGCGCAAAAGAAGAAAAATGTCCCAAAACTGACAAAAACGTTTGATTTTGGGCTCCGAAAACGGGCACAGCAGAGCAAGCTTGGTGCCCTCGTCGTAGAGCTCTCAGAGAGCTTTCCAACGGTATGCTGTACGCCGCGTAACTCCTTACGGATCAAAATTTGTGAGCATTGGAGCGACGAATACCTGGTCATAAGCCCCACGCCCTCTGTTTTTGGGCCATGCATCTACGTGAAGTGAAGTTGTCTTGCCCAAGGTGCCGTGTGATTCGGTAATAGAATGTGATGGATTGGGTTGTCGTCCTTTTCGCGGCTCACGACGTACGATCCGGGATGAAAAAATAGCGCAAAAGAAGAAAAGTTTCACGAAACTGATGAAAACGTTCAATTTTTGGCTCAGAAAATAGGCGCAGCCGAGCAAGCTGGGTGCCCCCGTCGTAAAGCTCTCAGAGAGCTTTCCAAAGGTATGCTGTGCGACGCGTAACTCCTTACGGATCAAAAGTTATGGGCACCGGAGTGACGGATACCTGGTCACAAGCCCCACATCCTCTGTTTGCGGGCCCTGCCTCTACGTGAAGTGAAGTTGTCCTGCCCAAGGTGTTGTGGGATTCGGTAATAGAAATGTGATGGATTACGTTGTCGTCCCTTTCGCGGCTCATGACGTACGATCCGGGACGGAAAAACTACACAAAAGAAGAAAAGTGACCCAAAATTGATGAAAACGTTCGATTTTGGGCTCCTAAAATAGGCGCAGTCGGGCAATCTGGGTGCCATTGTCGTAGAGCTCTCGGAGAGCTTTGCAACGGTATGCTGTCCGCCGCGTAACTCCTTACGAATCAAAAGTTATGGGCACCGGAGCGACTGATACCTGGTCACAAGCCCCACATCCTCTGTTTGCGGGCCCTGCCTCTACGTGAAGTGAAGTTGTCTTGCCCAGGGTGCCGTCTGATTCGGTAATAGAAATGTGATGGATTAGGTTTTCGTCCTTTTCACGGCTCACGACGTACGATCCGTGATGAAAAAACAGCGCAAGAGAAGAAAAGTGTCCCGAAACTAATGAAAACGTTCAATTTTTGGCTCTGAAAATAGGCGCAGCTGTCACGCCCCAACCCGGCCTATAAAGGTTAGACTAGGGTGTGATCTAACATTCAAGTCATATCACATACTTAACCGTTTATGAAGATTTAACACTTAACATTTTGGCCTAAACTCCACAAACTCTCTGGAAAACCGGCAGCATAACGGTTGTAATTGGGCTCCTTAGTTTGACCTAATTCTCTAAACGCCTCAAAATTTACAATCTCAAATTCATTTCCAACCTAGATTACTATTTATCATCAATTGAAACGCCTACTAATTATCTTGAAGTCTCGTTTGATTAATAACCTAGCTTGATGCTATGTCTCGTTTGTTTGTTTGTCCTCGTTACAGAAGTACCTGTTGATCTTGGCTTAACAATGAATACTTGCTTAAGATTGGATAGGTTCATTTTACTTAGTCCTTACCTGATACCTCATAATCCTATGATAGATACTAGCCAATGACGATAGCAAAACGACCATAGTAGTGTCTATCTAGTTATTATCAGTACAAGCCAAAATTAGACCCCAAATTACAACGGGGGTCTTTTACATTACAATTATCAAGCAACATGAAAAGAAATAGTCTTCAAGCAGCATAGTTTTCACAATGGCCATAATCAAGCAAAGCACATAGGACAGGCAATCATTCCAAGGAATCATCATCAAACACGTCGTCCTCGGGTACTTGTTCTTGATCTTCTTCACCTGAGATGATAAAAGAGGGTGAGTCCTTATGAACTCAGCGAGGGGGAACGAGAAATAGGTTTTGAAACTCATTTTCTGGTTCAACTTATGAAAACCCTTTTGCAAGCATGAATATATCACAAATAAGTACGCAATAATAATATAAAAGTAAAGGAACACAATTACCCGTCTTTCCTCCCCGAGGTCCTTTAGGAACCAAGCGAGAGTACTTATACACATAGTAAAAAGGATACGGTGAGCTTTTGCTCTCAGTTCATTTCCAGTATTAGTTGTTGCGGCCGACTTCAAATCATCCCCTTATAACGCCAAATGGGTGTACTCCGGATGTACACCGAAATCCTACGACCCAACTCTCCGAGGAAGTCTAGCCCTCAAGCGAGAGAGGGAATTGGACAATGGTAGTCACGGTTGCACCGGCAAGCCCGATGCCGCCCGGTGTACGTGAATGCTACCACGCCAGAATGAAAGGTTGCAACCTTGTATGCAATGCACATTTATGACATTTAATATATCACATTACGAGGACAACAAAGTAGGTTGCCTCCGAGCAGTCATAAAATTGCACATTGACAAGTAAACGAGCGAGGCACGATAAGACAAGTAATTTCACTTGAAAGGCACATGGAGTTATATGAACATTAAACGGGCAGCCATGTAACGCACGTAAATCAAGTCATATAACTCATTTCAAAGTTCACGTAATCAATTAATAAGATTATTCATCATGCAACGGCATCTACGTGGGACCGGGTGCAAGAAAAGCCTACTTATCAGCATGAAATCATCGAAATCATATTTAGGGCTACAAGGGCAACTACGGGCAGCCTACTAAACACATAATCCAACACAACATCCAAAGGATCAACACTTAGCAAATTCACCTAGTTACTAGGGTTCCAATTCGTGCTTACCCGTGCGATTAAGGCCCAAGTCATCTCGTAAATAAACTCAAGCCATGCATTGATTAGTTCATACACCCTCAAGCATTCAAAACAGTCCACACAACATCTAAATGCCACAATCTCAAGCATTTAATACAACAAGAGAAGCTACAATAATTTTTCTAAGCATATCACTAAGTGAAACCCTCACTGCAATGGACTGTATTCTCACAATCATTAAGACAAGCAAACAATCTCCAATTCCAGTGAATAAGATGTCAAATTAAAGCTTAAGGAGTGAAATAAATTCAGAAACAAACCTTGCATCATTTGGAGTTCGGGTTCAATAGTTATAGCCAAAACAGTGAGACTGCACAAAACTGTCCAGATTTACACACATTTCAATAATTGTCTTTTCTGAGGTCCTTAGGGTCAGATTTAGCCTTAGTCCATTTCTGACAAAAATGTCCAGAACTGCAAAAAAATAGCATACCAAAGTTTATGCATTTTGGATCTCATTTACTAAGTCAAAACTTGTTCGTTCTACAAGGTCAGTGAATCTGCCAAAACCTGCTTAATTTTTCCAGACTTTCCATATTTGGACACATTTTAATGATTTGCCATTTTGAGGACCTTAGACTCAAAATTAGCTTTGGCCTATTTATGCAAAAAATGTTCATAACTGGAAAACATAGTTACTTACCAATTTTCAAGCATTTTAAACATCATTTACCTATCCAAACGCACCTCGCACTAACAAGACAGAAAGCTATCACATGCACAATTTCATCTATCATCACATTCTAGCCCAAAATCTTGCCATGCATGGTTGTAAAAGCTTATGAACACACATATATCTCAAGTAAAGAAGCAAAGATAGACATTTAAGAGCATGCATGTGGTTTTTTGAAAGATTTTCAAGAAGTTTTAGCCCTCACCTTAGCAAAACAACAAGAAGATGCACAAGACTCTTGGTGAAGCACAAAGTTGATCTTCTTCCTTGCTTAGCCGAGACACCACTTGATTTTCTCTATTTTTCCTAGCTTAGTGACCAAGTTCTTAGTAGTTGCATGTGGTTAGAACAAGAAGAAAAGAAATGGAAGCTAGCAAACTCACCTAAGCCGAAATGGAGATTCAAAGAGCTTGCATGTGTGTTTCTTGCAACCTAGCTTGCTTAGTCGAGCTCCCTAGCTTCTTGCTTGCCTTGATGAACCATGGAGTGATGAAGATGAGCTATGGAGTGTAGAAACTCAGCCAAAGCCAAGAGAGAGAGAGAAGAATGAGAGGGAGAGAGAGAAATGTGAGGAAATGAGAGAAATGAAAGAAAAATGAAAGCTTTTGCAAATGTTGAAGCATGTGTCGGCCTTGGGCATACAAATTTCAGATTTGTGTCTTCAAGAAGCATGGTTTTTGAATTACCTAAAATGGCAAAGGAATAGGTCGAAAATATGGGTGCATTGGGTAGGGTTTTGGGTTATTTTTTATGCATTTGTGTCATAAGTTGTCTAAGAATGTTTGAGGAATAAATTGAATTATGCAAGCAAGCACAAAAGCTCACAAGGTAGTCGGCCAAGGCATGTGAAAATCTGATTTTTTGTCATCTTTTGAGCATTATTTAATCGTGTGTTTGGAAAGTGCAAAAGAATAAGGAATAAAAGATGAGAATGTCTAGCTTTTGGTGCAATTTCGTCTTCTAGTGGGTTGAATTAATAATTTAATATTAGTTAGTGGAATTTATAGAATTAATTAATGATCTAGTGCTTCGTGTAAAATGCTTTCTTGATTAGCGTGAGGGCACTCTTTCCTAGGTCTAGGGCACGCACTGTCACGGCCCAACCCGGCCTATTAGGTTAGACTAGGGTGTGATCTAAATATTCAAGTCATGTCTCGTACATAATCGTTCTTGAAAGTTTAACACTTAACGTTTTAGCCTAAACTCCACAAATTCTCCGGAAAACCGGCATCATAACGGCTGTAATTAGGCTCTTTGGTTTGACCTAATTCTCTAAACGCCTCAAAATTTACAATCTCAACTTCATTTCCAACTAAGATTACTATTTATCATCAATTGAAATGCCTACCAATTATCTTGAAGTCTCATTTTATTAATAACCTAGCTTGATGCTATGTCTCGTTGGTTTGTTAATCCTCGTTGCGAAAGTACCTGTTGATCTTAGCTTAATAGTGAGTACCTACTTAAGATTGGATATGTTCATTTTACTTAATTCTTACATGATACTTCATAATCCTATAATATATACTAGCTAATGACAATAGCAAAACGACCATAGTAGTGTCTGTCTAGTTATTATCAGTACAACCCAAAATTAGACCCCAAATTACAATGGGGGCCTTTTACATCACAAACATTAAGCAACATGAAAAGAAATAGTCTTCAAGTAGCATAGTGTTCACAAATAGCCATAATCACGCAAAGCACATAGGACAGGCAATCACTCAAAGGAATCATCGTTAGGCACGTCGTCCTCGGGTACCTGTTCTTGATCTTCTTCACCTGAGATGATAAGAGAGGGTGAGTCCTTATGAACTCAGCGAGGAGGAACGAGAGATAACGTTTTAAAATCCCTTTCCGGTCAAACTTTATGAAAACTCCTTTGAAAACATGTCAAACAGAATAAGTAAGCTCATAATATAGCATATATATATATATATAAATGAACACATTTACTCGTCTTTCCTCCCCGAGGTCCTCTAGGAACCAAGCGAGAATACTTAAACACATAGTAAAAAGGATACGGTTTGATACGTACAGGACTCTACAGGTAGCTCATACGGGCTCAAGAGGTAGCTCCCACCACATTTAGGTGTAGCACTTTTCCCCGTATAGCACTTACTTCCTGCCGTTCAAGTTCATTTTCAGTAACAATTGTTGCGACCGGCTTCAATCATCCACTTTTCACGCCAAATGGGTGTACTCCGGATGTACCCCAAAATCCTACGACCCAACTCTCCGAGGAAGTCTAGCTCCTAAGCGAGAGAGGGAATTGGACAATGGTAGTCACGGTTGCACCGACAAGCCCGATGCCGCCCGGTGTGCGTGAACGCTACCACGCCAAAATGAAAGGTTGCAACCTTATATGCAATGCACATTTATGACATTTAATATATCACATTAGGAGGACAACAAAGTAGGTTGCCTTTGGACAGTCATAAAATTGCACATTGACAAGTAAACAAGCGAGGCATGATAAGACAAGTAATTTCACTTGAAAGGCATATGGAGTTATATGAACATTAAACAGGCAGCCATGTAACGCACGTAAATCTAGTCATATAACTCATTTCAACGTTCACGTAATCAAATAATAAGATTATTCAACATGCAACAACATCTACGTGGGTTTGGATGCAAGAAAGGCCTATTTGTCAACATGCAATGATCAAAATCACACCTAGGGCTATAAGGGCAACTACGGGCAGCCTACTAAACATATAATTACACACAATATCCAAAGGATCAACACTTAGCAAGTTTACCTAGTCACTAGGGTTTCCATTTCGTGCTTACCCGTACGATTAAGCCCCAAGTCACCTCAAAATCAATCTCAAACCATGCATCAATTAATTCAAACATCCTCAAGTATTCAAAACAGTCCACACAACATCCCAATGCCACAATCCCAAGCATTTAATACCATAAGAGAAGTTACAACAAATTTTCTAAGCATATAACTAAGTGAAACCCTCACTGCAATAGGCTGTTTTCTGACAATCATTAAGACAAGTAAACAATCTCCAATTCTAGTGAATAAGATTTCAAATTAAATCTTAAGAAGTGAACTAAATTCAGAAACAAACCTCGCATCATTTGGAGTTCGGGTTCAATAGTTATAGCCAAAACAGTGGGATTGCACAAAACTGTCCAGATTTACACACATTTCAATACTTGTCGTTTTTGAGGTCCTTAGGGTCAGATTTAGCCTTAGTCCATTTCTGACAAAAATGTCCAAAACTTAAAACACTAGAAGCACACCAAATTTCATGCATTTTGGACATCATTTACTAAGTCACAACTGGTTCATTCTACAAGGTCAGTGCATTTGCCAAAACCTGCTTCATTTTTTCTAGACTTCCAGATTTGGACACATTTTAATGATTTTCCATTTTGAGGACCTTAGAGTCAAAATTCGCTTTGTCCTATTTCTTTGAAAAATGTTCAAAACTGGAAAAAATAGTCACCTACCAATTTTCATGCATTTTCAACGCCATTGGCCTAGCCAAACTCACCTCGCAACAACAAGACAAAGAGCTGTCACAAAACCCGATTTTATCTATCATCACCTTCAAGCCAAAATCTTGCCATGCATGGTTGTAAAAGCTTATAAACACACATATATATCTCAAGTACAGAAGCAAAGACAAACAGTTAAGAGCATGCATGTGGATTTTTGAAAGATTTTCAAGAAGTTTTAGCCCTCACCTTAGCAAAACAACAAGAAGATGCACAAAATCTTGATGAAGCACAAATTTGGTCTTCTTCCTTGCTTAGCCGAGACACCACCTGATTTCTCTCTATTTTTCCTAGCTTAGTGACCAAGTTCTTAGTAGGTGCATGTGGTTAGAAGAAGAAGAAAAGAAATGGAAGCTAGCAAACTCACCTAGGCCGAAATGGAGACTCAAAGAGCTTGCATATGTGATTCTTGCAACTTAGCTAGCTTGGTCGAGTTTCTTAGCTTGTTGCTTGTCTTGATGCACCATAGAATGATGAAGATGAGCTATGGAGTGAATGAACTCAGCCAAAGCCAAGAGAGAGAGAGAAGAATGAGAGGGAGAGAGAGAAATGTGAGAAAATGAGAGAATGAAGGAAAAAAAAATGAAGGCTTTTGCAATTGTTAAGGCATATGTCGGCCTTGAGCTTTTCAATTCAGATTTTTATGTCTTCAAGAAGCATTTTGAAATTCCTAGCATGGGCAAGGAGCATTTTGTCGAGATTTGAAGGCTTTGAAGAGGTATTTGAGCTAGTTTTTTATGCATTTGTATCATAGAATTGTCATAGATTGTCTAGGAATTAAATTGAATTAAGCAAGCAAGCACAAAGCCCAACATGGTGGTCGGCCAAGGCATCTAAAAATCTGATTTTTTTGTCATCTTTTGAGCATTATTTAATTGTGTGTTTGAAAGTACAAAAGAATAAGGAATAAAAAATAAGGAATGTCTAGCTTTTTGTGAGATTTTGTCTTCTAGTGGGTTGAATTAGTAATTTAATATTAGTTAGTGGAATTTGTAGGATTAATTAATGACCTAGTGCTTCGTGTAAGATGCTTTCTTAATTAGCGTGAGGGCACGCTTTCCTAGGTCTATGGCACGAACTACGAGACGAATGCACGTTTTCCAAGTAAATGCACGCAACCCTAAATGAATGCACGTAATTCAATGCAAGGCACACAAAACGAAACACAATTCTTAAACCTAGGTCAAGGCACGCAAATCTAGGTTACACAAGTTATTCGGGGTTGGGCCTCACATCCTCCCCTCCTTCAAAGAATTTCGTCCAGAAATTCATTCTTTCCTATTGAGGTCATTTAGACGGATTCTGACCCTTGTTATTCTTCCTACTCCGGTTCGTCCTGTGTTTGGTGATCTTTTACCACAACCAATTCACTCGTTATGTTTCTCCAATCATTTAGTTCGGTGTGACCTCTACATTTACAGTTCTTTCATTTGAACGACTCTATTCCTTCCATTTGATCTTAAGGTCAAGTTTATTACTAAGGTTAGAGTCTTCAAACGTAGTCATCAAAGCTGCATCGGTATTCTAACTATATAACTATAACTCTAGAATCCTGACTCATGTTGTATCAAACTTGCCTTCATACCTCAAACAGGAATATCACCATAATACCATGATCCTATGGTGACACATTCTAATTTCAAGACGACAGGCCAATATCCGATGTACATATCCTATCAACTAGCTTCAAAATTGTTAACATGTAGGACATAAACAAGCTATGGATCATTTCGACAATATGACCCTATCTTCAAGAAGAACTCCCCAAACAACTAATCCATCTCAAATCGTCATCCATCGATAATATCATAGTTCTTATCTCGTGGGTACGTTAGATTAGCAAGTTTTCTAATGACTACTCTCCCGATTACAGGCTCCTATTCATAACATTCTTCCCCAGCTTCGTTAACTTTCAAGCTCGCAATCAAGAAGAAAGACCGTTGAGATTCGTTAAACCCAAACTCTACGGTTTATTAAATACCACGAACAAATTGCCATCAAAATTGCATGGGTAAACTAATCATGTTGCACTAGTTCAACTTCTTACAAGTAGATTTCATCAGCTTGTGATCCACAATTTATTTCCTTATTCAAATCTCTATCTTCAAGTCACGAGGCTTCTGAATTTCTTTTAACCTTAACCAAAACTCCTAAGGTGAATAGTTTCAACCTCAAGTAAATTCCACTCACCTCAATCCAAGGTTACGTCATACTTAAGAGGACAATGGTCCTACTCACTTAGCGACTTACTCATTCCTTCGAACACTTAATGCCCGCCAATATGTCTTCAACATTAATGTTACTAAGCTAGGGTCATAGCCATGTAAGTGATATCAATGTTCCACTAGGTTACCGGCCGTACAACAACAATCCTACAACTACAAATGGGTACCGAAATGATTTAGCTCATAAGATACTTACCATACTAATCAAAGTGACTTGTTACCCAAAATAACTTCAAGACTGTATCAACATAAGAATTATGACCACGAGGCATCCTTCAATATAATCTAATAGAACTTCAATAGTAATCAACCACTCATTTAACTATCACTACAAAATCCACCCTCTATTCAACGACCACGATTCGAAGTCTACCAACCGCTATTTTCTAGACGTGAAATGGTGCACTTAAATACGGTTGTCTAACAACAGTCTCTTGGGTCATCATGACTCTAATCCATATCTATCTTAACTATATGGAATCTTGCTCTCCTCATTTACATGTTCAATTAGCTATGAGCATCAAGACTCATTGACCTTACGTCCAAGGGTTTACTATAAATCATCATGCTCGTGTTTTACTTCCGTTATATAAAGCAACCTCTTTACTTGTATGACAATACATTGTTTTTAAAGAAATGCACATAAAGGATGGATGATACAGAGGTCAAGTAATATTTTTCCTATAGGTTTAATAGGTAAGTTTACCTTCAACCGTGGTTACTGCTTGCAATCTGGGCACGATTCTTTTGCCACTTTGGACAATTCTTGACGCAATGTTGATCACTCCCACATCCTTTGCATCTACCAGACCTCTTCCAACATTGGGCTTCCGAGTGCCCCCTCTTGTTGCAATAGTTACATGTAATAGGATAGGGGTTAACCGTGCCTCTCGATGTGCCATGACTAATTGGTTGACTGTGGTACCCGACTGTAATCTGTTAGTAGCTGTCTTCCCCGAATTCTGGCCCTGACCCTAGGTACTCCCTCCCGTAGCCTGCCCTTGCACCCTCTGTCATTTTGGGCAATCCTTGACCTTATGTTGATTGCTACCGCAACCGTTACACCTTCCTGTTTTCCTCCAACAGTCAATCTCCAAATGACCTCTACATGCACAATGAGTACAACATGGGATCAGAGTAGTAGTAACACCTCCATAAGGGCCTTGAGCTACAGGAATAACTAAACCACCCTGGTAAACTTTCTCAACAGGTAGCCTCTCCGGGCTCTGAACTTGACTCGGTTGACTCGACCCTGCCACTTCCTGACTCTTTCCTCTCTCAGCTTTTATTGCCTTGAAAAGAACTTCACCATAGGTGAGAAACTGAAAAGGAGCCAAGCTATTTTGAATCTCGGATCTCAGCCCTCGAATAAATCTTTGGATCTTTTTCTCAGTAGTCTGTACCATTTCAGGAGCATACTGGGACAGTTGATTTAATTGGGTTTCGTATTGTGCAACCGTCAAATCCCCTTGTTTGAAGGTCACGAACTCAATCCTTCGAAGTCTCCCTCTACTTCCAAGAACTCTTCCAACCATTCTAAAAGAGGTATCCCCATGATATGATATGTATTTATATATATAATTATGTTACACGAGAAGCAAATGTGTACTTATATAATCATACCACATAAGAACAACCATATCTTAATGCATAGGATTGTATAATAAAACGTTAACAAGTAGTATACAGCCTAGCATACAAGAAACCATTGTAACATAATAAACACTTAAAGCATACGGTGCATTTGAATCACATAGACATGTTGAGCACCTAAAACATATTGTTCACATCGGTTCACAAAAGCACATAATATTCAATGCTCAAAGCAATTAAAGCACACAATAACATATATAAACAAGACATCATAATTATCTTAGGGCTTCTACCTATGGTCCGAGAGTTGAACCTGACTAATGCCTAGTTAATAACTAAGCTCTGATACCATTTCATAAGGTGTCACTCCCCAACCCGGCCTATTAGGTTAGACTAGGGTGTGATCTAAATATTCAAGTCATGTCTCGTACATAATCGTTCCTGAAAGTTTAACACTTAATGTTTTAGCCTAAACTCCATAAATTCTCTGGAAAATTGGTAGCATAACGGTTGTAATTAGGCTCTTTGGTTTGACCTAATTCTCTAAACGCCTCAAAATTTACAATCTCAACTTCATTTCCAACTAAGATTACTATTTATCATCAATTGAAATGCCTACCAATTATCTTGAAGTCTCGTTTTATTAATAACCTAGCATGATGCTATGTCTCGTTGGTTTGTTAATCCTCATTGCGAAAGTACCTGTTGATCTTAGCTTAATAGTGAGTACCTACTTAAGATTGGATAGGTTCATTTTACTTAATTCTTACCTGATACTTCATAATCCTATAATAGATACTAGCTAATGACAATAGCAAAACGGCCATAGTAGTGTCTGTCTAGTTATTATTAGTACAACCCAAAATTAGACCCCAAATTACAACGGGGGTCTTTTACATCACAAACATTAAGCAACATGAAAAGAAATAGTCTTCAAGTAGCATAGTGTTCACAAATAGCCATAATCACGCAAAGCACATAGGACAGGCAATCACTCCAAGGAATCATCGTTAGGCATGTCGTCCTTGGGTACCTGTTCTTGATCTTCTTCACCTGAGATGATAAGAGAGGGTGAGTCCTTATGAACTCAGCGAGGGGGAACGAGAGATAACGTTTTGAAATCCTTTTCCGATTAAACTTTATGAAAACTCCTTTGAAAACATGTCAAACAGAATAAGTAAGCTCATAATATAGCATATATATATAAATGAACACATTTACCCGTCTTTCCTCCCCGAGGTCCTCTAGGAACCAAGTGAGAATACTTAAACACATAGTAAAAAGGATACGATTTGATATGTACAGGACTCTAGAGGTAGTTCATACGAGCTCAAGAGGTAGCTCCCACCACATTTAGGTGTAGCACTTTCCCCCGCATAGCACTTACTTCCTGCCATTCAAGTTCATTTTCAGTAACAGTTGTTGCGGCCGGCGTCAATCATCCACTTTTCACGCCAAATGGGTGTACTCCGGATGTACCCCGAAATCCTACGACCTAACTCTCCGAGGACGTCTAGCTCCCAAGCGAGAGAGGGAATTAGACAATGGTAGTAACGGTTGCACCGGCAAGCCCGATGCTGCTCGGTGTGCGTGAATGCTACCACGCGAAAATGAAAGGTTGCAACCTTATATGCAATGCCCATTTATGACATTTAATATATCACATTAGGAGGACAACAAAGTAGGTTGCCTCCGGACAGTCATAAAATTGCACATTGACAAGTAAACAAGCGAGGCACGATAAGACAAGTAATTTCACTTGAAAGGCATATGGAGTTATATGAACATTAAACGGGCAGCCATATAACGCACGTAAATCAAGTCATATAACTCATTTCAACGTTCACGTAATCAAATAATAAGATTATTCAACATGCAACAATATCTACGTGGGTTTGGATGCAAGAAAGGCCTATTTGTTAACATGCAATGATCAAAATCACACTTAGGGCTATAAGGGCAACTACGGGCAGCCTACTAAACATATAATTACACACAATATCCAAAGGATCAACACTTAGCAAGTTTACCTAGTCACTAGGGTTTCTATTTCGTGCTTACCCGTGCGATTAAGCCCCAAGTCAACTCAAAATCAATCTCAAACCATGCATCAATTAATTCAAACATCCTCAAGTATTCAAAACAGTCCACACAACATCCCAATGCCACAATCCCAAGCATTTAATACCATAAGAGAAGTTACAACAAATTTTCTAAGCATATAACGAAGTGAAACCCTCACTGCAATAGGATGTTTTATGACAATCATTAAGACAAGTAAACAATCTCCAATTCCAGTGAATAAGATGTCAAATTAAAGCTTAAGAAGTTAACTAAATTCAGAAACAAACCTCACATCATTTGGAGTTCGGGTTCAATAGTTATAGCCAAAACAGTGGGATTGCACAAAACTGTCCAGATTTACACACATTTCAATACTTGTCGTTTTTGAGGTCCTTAGGGTCAGATTTAGCCTTAGTCAATTTCTGACAAAAATGTCAAGAACTGAAAAACCTAGTATCACACCAAATTTCATGCATTTTGGACATCATTTACTAAGTCAAAACTAGTTCGTTCTATAAGGTCAGTGCATCTGCCAAAACCTGCTTCATTTTTTCCAGACTTCCAAATTTGGACACATTTGAATGCTTTGCCATTTTGAGGACCTTAGAGTCAAAATTAGCTTTGGCCTATTTCTGCGCGAAATGTTCAAAACTGGCAAATGTAGTCACCTACCAAGTTTGATGCATTTTAAACATCATTTTTCTTGCCAAACTCACCTCTCAACAACAATACAGAGAGCTGTCACAAAACCCGATTTCATCTATCATTACCTTCAAGCCAAAATCTTGCCATGCATGGTTGTAAAAGCTTATAAACACACATATATATCTCAAGTACAGAAGAAAAGAGAAACATTTAAGAGCATGCATGTGGATTTTTGAAAGATTTTCAAGAAGTTTTAGCCCTCACCTTAGCAAAACAACAAGAAGATGCACAAAACTTTGATGAAGCACAAATTTGGTCTTCTTCCTTGCTTAGCCGAGACACCACCCGATTTCTCTCTATTTTTCCTAGCTTAGTGACCAAGTTCTTTGTAGGTGCATGTGATTAGAACAAGAAGAAAAGAAATGGAAGCTAGCAAACTCACCTAGGCCGAAATGGAGACTCAAAGAGCTTGCATGTGTGATTCTTGCACTTAGCTAGCTTGGTCGAGTTTCTTAGCTTGGTGCTTGTCTTGATGCACCATAGAATGATGAAGATGAACTATGGAGTGAATGAACTCAGCCAAAGCCGAGAGAGAGAGAGAAGAATGAGAGGGAGAGAGAGAAAATGAGAGAATGAAGGAAAAAAATGAAGGCTTTTGCAATTGTTAAGGCATATGTCGGCCTTGAGCTTTGTAATTCAGATTTTTATGTCTTCAAGAAGATTTTGAAATTCCTAGCATGGGCAAGGAGCATTTTGTCGAGATTTGAAGGCTTTCAGGAGGTATTTGAGCTAGTTTTTTATGCATTTGTGTCTTAGAATTGTCATAGATTGTCTAGGAATTAAATTGAATTAAGCAAGCAAGCACAAAGCCCAATATGGTGGTCGGCCAAGGCATCTAAAAATCTGATTTTTTGTCATCTTTGGAGCATTATTTAATTGTGTGTTTGAAAGTACAAAAGAATAAGGAATAAAGAATAAGGAATGTCTAGCTTTTTGTGAGATTTTGTCTTCTAGTGGGTTGAATTAGTAATTTAATATTAGTTAGTGGAATTTGTAGGATTAATTAATGACCTAGTGCTTCGTGTAAGATGCTTTCTTAATTAGCATGAGGGCACGCTTTCCTAGGTCTATGGCACGAACTACGAGATGAATGCAAGTTTTTCAAGTAAATGCATGCAACCCTAAATGAATGCACGTAATTCAATGCAAGGCACACAAAACGAAACACAATTTTTAAACCTAGGTCAAGGCACGCAAATCTAGGTTATACATGTTATTCAGGGTCGGGCCTCACACACACTACGAGGTAGGGCACGAACTACGAGACGAATGCACGTTTCTCAAGTAAATGCACGCAACCCTAAATGAATGCACGTAATTCAATGTAAGGCACATAAAACGAAACACGATTCTTAAACCTAGGTCAAGGCACACAAATCTAGGTTAGGGCACACGAAACGAGGTATCGCACGCAAATCGAGGTCGGGCCTCACATCCTCCCCTCCTTAAAAGAATTTCGTCCCGAAATTCAATATTACCTTTGAAATAAAGCTGGATACTGTTGCTCTATCTGGTCTCGCCTTTCCCATGTTGCTTCTTCAACTCCATGATGATCCTACAACACTTTCACCATCGGTATAGATTTGTTGTGCAACTTCCAATCTTGCTGGTCTAGGATCCGAATGGGCTTCTCTTCAAGATATGCGATGGATCAAGATGATACTTCCGCAGCATCGAAACATGAAAGACGTCGTGAATATTGGAGAGATTTTGGGGTAGTGTCAGGCGATACGCCAATTTGCCAACCTTCTCAATTATCTCGAATGGTCCTACAAACCTCGGGCTCAACTTTTCACCCTTGCCGTGTTTAATCAGTCCCATCCGGGGTGATATCTTCAAGAACACCTTGTCGCCAACCTCAAACTCTAAGCTCTACCTCCGTCGGTCTACATAACTTTTCTGCCTGCTTTGGGCGGTAAGCATCCGTTTCTGGATGAGGTGGATATTATCAACAGTCTTCATAAGTTCAGGTAGAAGGGTCGGGTCAAAAGTCTTCGTCTCACCTACTTCATCCCAGTAAATTGGGGATCGACACTTACGTCCATACAATGCCTCAAATGGGGCCATCCCGATAGTGGCCTGATAACTATTATTATAAGCGAACTCCGCTAGAGACAGATATTTCTCCCAACCTTTCCCGAAATCTAAAACACACGCCCTCAGCATATCCTCCAAAATCTGAATAGTTCTCTCAGATTGCCTATCAGTCTGAGGGTGATAAGCCGTGCTGAAACTCAACTTCGTTCCCAAAGCTTCTTGCAATCTCTTCCAAAATCGGGAGGTAAAACGAGGATCCCTATCCGATACAATACTCACAGGCTTCTCGTGTAATCTTACAATCTCCGCCACATACATATCTTCCAATTTCTCAGGACTATCCTCCTTGTTCATCGGTAAGAAGTGCACCGACTTAGTCAATCTATCCACTATGACCCAAACGGCGTCATGACCTTTTTGTGACCTGGGCAGGTCCATAACAAAGTCCATAGTTATATGTTCCTATTTCCATTGAAGAATCTCCAACGGCTGAAGTAAACCTGTTGGTCGTTGATGTTCCGCTTTGACTCTCTGGCAAGTCAAACACCGTGCCACAAACTCCGCAACCTCTCTCTTCATGTTATTCCACCAATAGTGTTGCTTCAAATCCCGGTACATCTTTGTTCCGCTAGGGTGAATAGTGTATCTTGAATTATGGGCTTCTTCAAGAATCTTCTTTTTCAGCTCTGGCTCATTAGGAACACAAATCCGATTCCTAAACATCCAAACACCATCATCATGAAACGT
Source organism: Ehretia macrophylla (assembly GCA_037974665.1). Lineage (NCBI taxonomy): Eukaryota > Viridiplantae > Streptophyta > Magnoliopsida > Boraginales > Ehretiaceae > Ehretia > Ehretia macrophylla. The sequence goes on from CM075770.1 coordinate 51,030,841, forward strand.
GAAATCTGTGTTGCTTTCTTTTATCTTCTGAAACTGTTGGTCCTAATGTTGAGCTTCTCGTAATTCAGACAGCAAGGTCGATTGAACTTGTGTAGTGGCAAAAAGTAACCCTTTCCGAGTTAATTGTGGTTTCAACAAAAATGCTTCCTCCAACAACTCCTGCACCTTAACTTCCAGTTTTGCCATGCTCGCTTTCCTACTTAAGGCATCTGCAACTACATTTGCTTTACCGGGCACACACATAATTGATTGTGCAGTTATAATCATCCAAAAGCTCCATCCACCGCATTTGCCTCATATTCAACTCTTTTTGTGAGAACAAGTATTTCAAGCACTTGTGATCAGTAAACACCTCGAACTTGTTACCCCACAGATAGTGCCTCCATTTCTTGAGTGCAAACACAATAGCCGCTAACTCCAAATTATGTGTCGGGTAGTTCAATTCATACGGCTTCGGTTTCCTAGAAGCATACGCAATCACTCTACCATTCTGCATCAACACACAACCCAATCCTTCCTTCGAAGCATCGCTATAGATTACAAAACCTTGACTCCCTTCAGGCAATACAAGAATAGGTGCGGTAGTCAATCTTTTCTTCAACTCTTGGAAGCTGTTCTCACACTAATCATCCCACACGAACTTTGTTTTCTTTTGAGTGAGCTTTGTAAGTGGTCCTGCAATCTTAGAGAAATCCTTAACGAATCTCCGATAATAGCCAGCTAGACCAAGAAAACTCCGAACCTCCGTAACGTTTTCCGGCTTCTTCCAAGACATCACTGCTTCTATCTTTGCTGGATCCACTGCTATTCCCTCTTGGGATATGATATGGCCCAAAAATGCAATCTGCCGCAACCAAAATTCGCACTTGCTAAACTTTGCATACAATTGATGCTCTCGAAGTTTCTGTAGTACCAACCGCAGATGTTGTTCATGCTCCGCCTCGGATTTCGAGTATACCAAAATATCATCAATGAAGATCACTACAAATTGGTCCAAGTAGGGTTGAAACACCCTATGCATCAAGTCCATAAAAGCTGCAGGGGCATAGGTTAGTCCAAATGGTATCACCACATATTCATAATGCCCATATCTTGTCCTGAAAGTTGTTTTAGGCACATCCTCCTTTTTGATCCGCAACTGATAGTACCCTTGCCTCAAGTCGAGTTTCGAATACACTTTAGCTCCTTGAAGTTGATCAAACAACTCGTCGATCAGTGGAAGTGGGTATTTATTCTTGACAATCACTTGGTTCAATCCTTGGTAGTCGATGCATAGCCTCAGCGTTCCATCTTTCTTCTTTACAAATAGAACTGGTGCACCCCACGGAGAAGAACTTGGTTGAACAAACCCCTTCTTCAACAATCCTTGTAATTGGTCCTTCAATTCTTGTAGCTCGGCCGGTGCCATACGATAGGGAGTTTTAGATATCGGCTGGGTGCCAGGCAGTAACTCTATAATGAACTTGATCTCCCAATTTGGGGGTAAACCGGGCAATTCTTCTAGAAACACATCCGCATAGTCTTTGATCACTGGCATCTCCTCCAACTTAGCATTGTCCGACGGCTTGTTGATGAGGTAAGCTAAGTATCCACTACACCCTTTTCTCAAGGACTTCACTGCTTTCGTAGATGAAATGATGGAACTCCCGGTGAAATCTCTTCGACCCATTACCTCCAGTATTGGTGGACCAGGTACCCGGAACATTACAATCTTCGTTCGGCAATCTAGTTGGACATGATGCTTTGCCAACCAGTCCATCCCTAAAATGACCTCATAGTCTCGAAAAGGTAATACAATAAGATTGGCTGAGAATTCCCTATCCTTAATTTGGATTTTACATGCTTTACAAGCTGAGCTAGTAACAAGTTTAGAACCCATTGGAGTATTAACTTCTACTTCGTAAGGCAAACATACAACTCATAGTTTCACACGTTGCACACATAAAGGAGTAATAAATGAATGAGTAGTACCCAGATCAATTAGCACCCTAACAGGTTGATTCAGTATGAAGAATATACCTTCAACAACAGCGATATCCTCTAGAAGCTCCTCGTACTCAATAGCATAAGCTCGAGCCTGAACTCTAGGAACTGGAGTCTTGCCTCTACCAGCTGGTTTAACCTAATTTTGTCCTGCTTGCCATTTAGGGCAATCCTTGATCTGATGCTGATCACTGCCACATCTCACACATCGTCTTGACTTCTTCCAGCACTGGGCCTCGGTATGCCCCTTCTTATCACAGTAAGAACAGTTGACAGACTGAGTGGCAGGTGAACTACCTGTGGATCCGCGGGTGGAAGAGGCTAATGGTGCTTTAGTCAGGCCACGGTTATTCACTGGTCTGTTCTGGCTCTGGCCCTGACTATGACTCTGGCCCTAGAATTTTCTCTGTTGACATGAAGGCTGGTATGGTTTCTTGTTCGGCTGACTCGAACTGGCTCTATCAAGTTTCCTCTTCTCAACTTGGGAAGCAGCAGCAAAGAGAGTAGAATAGGTATCGAAGTCATGCGAAGCCAACTGGTCCTGAATCTCTGGCCTCAATCTCGTAGTAAATTTCCACATCTTCACCTCCGGAGTACTAACCATGTATTGACCATAGCGGGACAGTCAGTCAAAATGAGCCTCGTACTGGGCCACCGTCATGTTACCCTGGTTCAGGTGCATGAACTCCTCAATCCGCCTCTGCTTGGAAACTGCAGGTACATATTTCTCCTTGAATGCCTTAACGAAATTACCCCACAAGCGAGGTGTCTGATCAGTTTCCCATAGTGCCTCCACAGTGTGCCACCAATGTTCAGCATCCCCGTGCAACAAAAACACAGCAAACTCCACCTTCTTTTCATCAGTATAATCAAGTGGCCTGAAAATTCTCTCGACCTCAGACAGCCAAGCCTATGCTTTCTCATCATCAGCTTCCCCGTGGAATTTGGACGGGCGAAAGTCAAGGAACTCCCCCATTCTGCTATGTCTCCTATGGTTACCATCATTCCTATTGTTGTTGTTGTTGGCTTCACATGCATCTTGACGCTCCATCACTCGTAACACGCGATCCATGGCATTTGCCATCATGTTAAACATAGCCATGCTGGGATTAGTTTGATAAGCATCTCCGGTCTCTTGGGGTTCACCGCTCCTATTAGTAGTGCGGGTACTAGGGCCAGCCATCTATAGGCACAGATTACGATGCACAATTTATTGAAATATGACAGACAAGAATTTAATACATAAGATATGTAACATAATATAGATACACAATTCTAGAAACAATTAAGGCATATTAATCACTTAAGCACATAGAACATAGAAGGCACAATTAACATTATCACAAAATAACATATAGACAAGTCATCCTAATCACCTTAGGGCTCTACCCATGGTCCGAAAGTTAAACCCAGCTTAAGCAATCTAAGCTCTGATACCATTCTTTCTATAAGATGTCACGCCCCAACCCGACCTATAAAGGTTAGACTAGGGTGTGATCTAACATTCAAGTCATATCACATACTTAACCGTTTATGAAGGTTTAACACTTAACATTTTGGCCTAAACTCCACAAACTCTCCGGAAAACCGGCAGCATAACGGCTTAATTGGGCTCCTTTGTTTGACCTAATTCTCTAAATGTCTCAAAATTTACAATCTCCAATTCATTTCCAACTAAGATTACTATTTATCATCAATTGAAATGCCTAATAATTATCTTGAAGTCTCGTTTGATTAATAACTTAGCATGATGCTATGTCTCGTTTGTTTGTTTGTCCTTGTTACAAAAGTACCTGTTGGTCTTGGCTTAACAATGAATACCTGCTTAAGATTGGATAGTTCATTTTACTTAGTCCTTACCTGATACCTCATAATCCTATGATAGATACTAGCCAATGACGATAACAAAACGACCATAGTAGTGTCTATCTAGTTATTATCAGTACAAGCCAAAATTAGACCCTAAATTACAACGGGGGTCTTTTACATTACAATTATCAAGCAACATGAAAAGAAATAGTCTTCAAGCAGCATAGTTTTCACAATGGCCATAATCAAGCAAAGAACATAGGACAGGAAATCATTCCAAGGAATCATCGTTAGGCACGTCATCCTCGGGTACCTGTTCTTCATCTTCTTCACCTTAGATGATAAAAGAGGGTGAGTCCTTATGAACTCAGCGAGGGGGACAGAGAAATAGGTTTTGAAACTCATTTTCCAGTTCAACTTATGAAAACCCTTTTGCAAGCATGAATATATCACAAACAATAATATAAAAGTAAAGGAACACAATTACCCGTCTTTCCTCCCCGAGGTCCTCTAAGAACCAAGCGAGAGTACTTATACACATAGTGAAAAGGATACGGTGAGCTTTTGCTCTCAGTTCATTTCCAGTATCAGTTGTTGCGGTCGACTTCAAATCATCCCCTTATCACGCCAAATGGGTGTGCTCCGGATGTACCCCAAAATCCTATGACCCAACTCTCCGAGGAAGTCTAGCCCCCAAGCGAGAGAGAGAATTGGACAATGGTAGTCACGGTTGCACCGGCAAACCCGATCCCGCCCAGTGTGCGTGAACGCTAACACGCCAGAATAAAAGGTTGCAACCTTGTATGCAATGCACATTTATGATATTTAATATATCACATTAGGAGGACAACAAAGTAGGTTACCTCCGAGCAGTCATAAAATTGTACATTGACAAGTAAACGAGCGAGGCACGATAAGACAAGTAATTTCACTTGAAAGGCACATGGAGTTATATGAACATTAAACGGGCAGCCATGTAACGCACGTAAATCAAGTCATATAACTCATTTCAAAGTTCACGTAATCAATTAATAAGATTATTCATCATGCAACGGCATCTACGTGGGACCGGGTGCAAGAAAAGCCTACTTATCAGAATGAAATCATCGAAATCATATTTAGGGCTACAAGGGAAACTACTGGCAGCCTACTAAACACATAATCCAACACAACATCCAAAGGATCAACACTTAGCAAATTCACCTAGTTACTAGGGTTCCAATTCGTGCTTACCCGTGCGATTAAGGCCCAAGTCATCTCGTAATTAAACTCAAGCCACATATTGATTAGTTCATACACCCTAAAGCATTCAAAACAGTCCACACAACATCTAAATTCCACAATCTCAAGCATTTAATACAACAAGAGAAGCTACAATAATTTTTCTAAGCATATCACTAAATGAAACCCTCACTGCAATGGACTGTTTTCTCACAATTATTAAGACAAGTATACAATCTCCAATTCCAGTGAATAAGATTTCAAATTAAATCTTAAGGAGTGAACTAAATTCAGAAACAAACCTCGCATCATTTGGAGTTCGGGTTCAATAGTTATAGCCAAAACAGTGAGACTGCACAAAACTGTCCAGATTTACACACATTTCAATACTTGTCCTGTTTGAGGTCCTTAGGGTCCGATTTAGCCTTAGTTTATTTCTGACAAAAATGTCCAGAACTGAAAAATCTAGCAGCACACCAAATTTTATGCATTTTGGATGTCATTTACTAAGTTAAAACTAGTTCGTTCTACAAGGTCAGTGAATCTGCCAAAACCTGCTTCATTTTTCCAGACTTTCCAGATTTGGACACATTTTAATGATTTTCCATTTTGAGAACCATAGAATCAAAATTAGCTTTGTCATATTTCTGTGACAATTGTTCAGAACTGGCAAAACTATTTATCTACCAATTTTCACGCATTTTCAACATCATTTACCTAGCCAAAATCACCTCGTACCAACAAGACAGAAAGCTGTCACATGCACGATTTCATCTATCATCACATTCTAGCCCAAAATCTTGCCATGCATGGTTGTAAAAGCTTATGAACACACATATATCTCAAGTACAAAAGCAAAGATAGACATTTAAGAGCATGCATGTGGTTTTTTGAAAGATTTTCAAGAAGTTTTAGCCCTAACCTTAGCAAAACAACAAGAAGATGCACAAGACTCTTGGTGAAGCACAAAGTTGATCTTCTTCCTTGCTTAGCCGAGACACCACTCGATTTTCTCTATTTTTCCTAGCTTAGTGACCAAGTTCTTAATAGGTGCATGTGGTTAGAACATGAAGAAAAGAAATGGAAGCTAGCAAACTCACCTAAGCCGAAATGGAGATTCAAAGAGCTTGCATGTGTGTTTCTTGCAACCTAGATTGCTTAGTCGAGCTCCCTAGCTTCTTGCTTGCCTTGATGAACCATGGAGTGATGAAGATGAGCTATAGAGTGTAGAAACTCATCCAAAACCGAGAGAGAGAGAGAGAAGAATGAGAGGGAGATAGAGAAATATGAGGAAATGAGAGAAATGAAAGAAAAATGAAATCTTTTGCAAATGTTGAAGCATGTGTCGGCCTTGGGCATACAAATTTTAGAATTGTGTCTTCAAGAAGCATGGTTTTTGAATTACCTAGCATGGCAAGGGAATGGGTCAAAAATATGGGTGCATTGGGTAGGGTTTTGGGTTATTTTTTATGCATTTGTGTCAAAAGTTGTCTAAGAATGTTTGAGGAATAAATTGAATTATGCAAGCAAGCACAAAAGCTCACAAGGTGGTCGGCCAAGGCATGTGAAAATCTGATTTTTTGTCATCTTTTGAGCATTATTTAATTGTGTGTTTGGAAAGTGCAAAAGAATAAGGAATAAAGAATGAGAATGTCTAGCTTTTGGTGCAATTTCGTCTTCTAGTGGGTTGAATTAGTAATTTAATATTAGTTAGTGGAATTTGAAGGATTAATTAATGATCTATTGCTTCGTGTAAGATGCTTTCTTGATTAGCATAAGGGCACTCTTTCCTAGGTCTAGGGCACGCACTATGAGGTAGGGCACAAACTATGAGACGAATGCACGTTTTCCATGTAAATGCACGCAACCCTAAATAAATGCGCGTAATTCAATGCAAGGCACACAAAACAAAATACGATTCTTAAACCTAGGTCAAGGCACGCAAATCTAGGTTAGGGCACATGAAATGAGGTATCACACGCAAATCGAGGTCAGGCCGCATAGCAGCAGAGCAAGCTGGGTACCCCCGTCGTAAAGCTCTTGGAGAGCTTTCCAACGGTGTGCTGTGCGCCGCGTAACTTCTTACGGATCAAAAGTTATGAGCACCAGAGTGACGGATACCTAGTCACAAGCCCCACGCCCTCTATTTGCGGGCCCAACCTCTACGTGAAGTGAAGTTGTCTTGCCCAAGGTCCCGTGTGATTCGGTAATAGATATGTGATGGATTAGGTTGTCGTCCTTTTCGGGGCTCGCGACGTTCAATCCGGGATGAAAAAACAGCGTAAAAAAAGAAAAGTGTCCCAAAACTGATGAAAACGTTCAATTTTGGGTTCTGAAAATAGGCGCAGCTTAGCAAGCTGGGTGCCCCCGTCGTAAAGCTCTCGGAGATCATTCGAACGGTATGCTGTGCATCGCGTAACTCCTTACGGATCAAAAGTTATGAGCACCGGAGTGACGGATACCTGGTCACAAGCCCTACACCGTTTGTTTGCGGGCCCAGCCTTACGTGAAGTGACGTTGTCTTGCCCAAGGTGCCATGGAATTCGATAATAGAAATGTGATGGATTAGGTTGTCGTCCTTTTCACGGCTCACGACGTACAATCCGGGACGGAAAAGCTACAGAAAAGAAGAAAAGTGACCCGAAACTGATGAAAATGTTCAATTTTTAGCTCTGAAAATAGGCGCAGCCGAGCAAGATGGGTGACCCTGTTGTAAAGCTCTCAGAGAGCTTTCCAATGGTATGTTGTGCGCCGCGTAACTCCTTACGGATCAAAAGTTATGAGCACCGGAGTGACGGTTACCTGGTCACAAGCCCCACGCCCTCTGTTTGTGGGACTTGCCTCTACGTGAAGTGAAGTTGTCTTGCCCAGGGTGCCGTGTGATTCGGTAATAAAAATGTGATGAACTAGGTTGACGTCCTTTTCACGGCTCACGACGTACGATTTGGGACGAAAAACAACGCAAAATAAGAAAAGTGTCCCAAAATTGATGAAAATGTTCAATTTTGGGCTTCGAAAATAGGCGCAGCTGAGCAAACTTGGTACCCTAGTCGTAGAGCTCTCGGAGAGCTTTCCAACAGTATACTGTGCGCCACGTAACTCCTTACGGATGAAAAGTTATTGGCACCGGAGCGACGGATACCTAGTCACAAGCCCCACGCCCTCGGTTTACGGGCCCAGCCTCTACGTGAAGTGAAGTTGTCTTGCCTAAGGTATCGTGGGATTCAATAATAAAAATGTGATGGATTAGGTTGTCGTCCTTTTCGCTGCTCACGACCTACAATCCCTGACGAAAAAACAGCGCAAAAGAAGAAAAGTATCCCAAAATTGATGAAAACATTCAATTTCTGGTTCTGAAAATAGGCACAACCGAGCAAGCTGGGTGCCCCGTCGTAGAGCTCTCGGAGGGCTTTCTAACGGTATGTTGTGCGCCGTGTAACTCCTTACGGATTAAAAGTTATGAGCACCAGAGTGACGATACCAGGGCATAAGCCCCAGACCCTCTGTTTGCGTGCCCTGCCTTTCTGTGAAGTTAAGTTGTCTTGCCCAAGGTACCGTGTCATTCAGTAATAGAAATGTGATGGATGAGGTTGTCGTCCTTTTTGCGGCTCACGACGTACGATCCGGGACGGAAAAACAGCGCAAAAGAAGAAAAGTATCCCGAAATTGATGAAAATGTTCGATTTTGGGCTCCAAAAATAGACGCAATTGAGCAAGCTTGGTGCCCCCGTCATAGAGCTCTCGGAGAGCTTTCCAACGGTATGCTGTGCGCCACGTTACTCCTTACGGATCAAAAGTTATGGGCATCGGAGCGATGGATACCTGGTCACAAGCCCCACGCCCTTTGTTTGCGGGCCCTACCACTATGTGAAGTGAAGTTGTCTTGCCCAAGGTGCCGTGTGATTCGGTAACATAAATGTGAAGGATTAGGTTGTCGTCCTTTTTGCCACTCACGACGTATAATCCGGGACGAAAAAATAGCGCAAAAGAAGAAAAGTGTCCCAAAACTGATCAAAATGTTCGATTTTGGACTCCAAAAATAGGCGCAGCCGAGCAAGTTGGGTGCCCCAGTCGTAGAGCTCTCAGAGAGCTTTCCAACGGTATGCTGTGCGCCGCGTAACTCCTTACGGATCAAAAGTTATGAGCACCGGAGCGACGGATACCTGGTCATAAGCCCCACGCCCTCTGTTTGTGGGCCTTGCCTCTGCATGAAGTGAAGTTGTCTTGCCAAGGTGCCGTGTGATTCGGTAATAGAAATGTGATGGATTAGGTTGTCGTCCTTTTTGCGGCCCACAACATACGATCCGGGACCAAAAATCAGTGCCAAAGAAGAATAGTTTCCCGAAACTGATGAAAATGTTAGATTTTGGGCTCCTAAAACAGGCGCAGCCGAGCAAGCTGGGTGCCCTTCTCGTAGAGCTCTCAGAGAGCTTTCCAACGGTATGCTGTCTGCCGCGTAACTCCTCACGGATCAAAAGTTATGGGCACCGGAGCAACGGATACTTGGTCACAAGCCCCACGCCTTCTGTTTGCGGGCCCTGCCTCTACGTGAAGTGAAGTTGTCTTGCCTAGGGTACCGTGTGATTCGGTAAAAGAAATGTGATGGATTAGCTTGTCGTCCCTTTCACGGCTCAAGATGTACGATCCGTGATGAAAAAACAGCGCAAAAGAAGAAAAGTGTCTCGAAACTGATGAAAATGTTCAATTTTTGGCTCCGAAAACAGGCGCAGCCGAGCAAGGTGGGTGCCCCCGACATGAAGCTCTCGGAGAGCTTTTCAACGGTATGATGTGCGCCGCATAACTCCTTACGGATCAAAAGTTATGAGCAGCGGAATGACGAATACCTGGTCACAAGCCCCACGCTCTCTGTTTGCGGGCCCAGCCTCTACGTGAAGTAAAGTTGTCTTGCCCAAGGTGCCATGGGATTCGGTAATAAAAATGTGATGGATTAAGTTGTCGTAATTTACGTGGCTCACGACGTACGATCCAGGATGAAAAAACAGCGCAAAAGAAGAAAATTGTCCCAAAACTGATGAAAACATTTGATTTCGGATCCGAAAATAGGCACAGCCGAGCAAACTGGGTGCCCTCATCGTAAAGCTCTCGGAGAGCTTTCGAACGGTATGTTGTGCACCGCGTAACTCCCTACAGATCAAAAGTTATGAGCATTGGAGTGACGGATACTTGGTCACAAGCCCTACGCCCTCTGTTTGCGGGCCTAGCCTCTACGTGAAGTGACGTTGTCTTGCCCAAGGTGCCATAGAATTCGGTACTAGAAATTTGATGGATTAGGTTGTCGTCCTTTTCGCGGCTCACGACGTACGATCCGGGATGAAAAAACTACGAAAAAGAAGAAAAGTGACCCGAAACTGATGAAGAAGTTCAATTTTTGGCTCCGAAAACAGGCGCAGCCGAGCAAGCTGGGTGACACCGTTGTAAAGCTCTCGGAGAGATTTCCAACGGTATGTTGTGCACCACGTAACTCCTTACAGATCAAAAGTTATGAGCACCGGAGTGACGGATACCTGGTCACAAGCCCCACGCCCTCTATTTGCGGGACCTGCCTCATTGTGACGTGAAGTTGTCTTGCCCAGGGTACCGTGTGATTCGATAATAGAAATGTGATGAACTAGGTCGTCATCCTTTTCATGGCTCACGACGTACGATCCGGGATGAAAAACAGCGCAAAAGAAGAAAAGTGTCCCAAAACTAATGAAAACGTTTGATTTTGGGCTCTGAAAACAGGCGCAACCGAGCAAGCTTGGTGCCCCAGTCGTAGAGCTCTCGGAGAGCTTTCCAACGATATGCTGTGCACCGCGTAACTCCTTACGGATCAAAAGTTATTGGCACCTGAGCGACGGATACCTGGTCACAAGCCCCACGCCCTCGGTTTGCGGGCCCAGCCTCTACATGAAGTGAGGTTGTCTTGCCCAAGGTGCCGTGGGATTCAGTAATAAAAATGTGATGCATTAGGTTGTCGTCCTTTTTGCGGCTCATGACCTACGATCCCGGACGAAAAAACAGCGCAAAAGAAGAAAAGTGTCCCAAAACTAATGAAAATATTCAATTTTTGGCTCCGAAAATAGGCACAGCCGAGCAAGCTGTGTGCCCCCATCGTAGAGCTCTCGGAGGGCTTTCCAACAGTTTGTTGTGCGCCATGTAACACCATACAGATCAAAAGTTATGAGCACCGGAGTGACGGATAACAGGGCATAAGCCCCAGACCCTCTGTTTGTGTGCCCTGCCTTTATCTAAAGTGAAGTTGTCTGGCCCAAGGTGCCGTGTGGTTCGTTAATAGAAATGTGATAGATTAGGTTGTCGTCCTTTTCGCGTCTCACAACGTACGATACGGGACTTAAAAACAACGCAAACAAAGATAAGTATTTTGAAATTGATGAAAACGGTCGATTTTGGGCTCCAAAAATAGGCGCAGTCAAGCAAGCTTGGTGCCCCCGTCGTAGAGCTCTCGGAGAGCTTTCCAACGGTATGCTATGCGCCACGTAACTCCTTACGGATCAAAAGTTATGGGCACCGGAGTGACGGATACCTGGTCACAAGCCCCACGCCCTCTGTTTGCGGGCCTTGCCTCTACGTGAAGTGAAGTTGTCTTGCCCAAGGTGCTGTGTGATTCGGTATCAGAAATGTGATGGATTAGGTTGTCGTCTTTTTCGCGGCTCACGACGTATAATCCGGGATGAAAAAATAGCGCAAAAGAAAAAAAGAGTCCCAAAACTGATGAAAACGTTCGATTTTGGACTCCAAAAAAAAGGCGCAGCCGAGCAAGCTTGGGGCCCTAGTCGTAGAGCTCTCGGAGAACTTTCCAACAGTATGCTGTGTGCCATGTAACTCTTTACAGATCAAAAGTTATGAGCACCGGAGCGACGAATACCTGGTCATAAGCCCCACACCCTCTATTTGCGGGCCTTGCTTCTATGTGATGTGAAGTTGTCTTGCCCAAGGTGCCATGTGATTCGGTAATAAAAATGTGATGGATTAGGTTGTTATCCATTTCACACCTCATGATGTACGATCCGGGACGAAAAAACAGCGCAAAAGAAGAAAAGTTTCCCAAAATTTTTGAAAACGTTCGATTTTGGTCTTTGAAAATAGCCTCAACCGAGCATGCTAGGTGCCCCCATCGTAGAGCTCTCAAAGTGCTTTCCAACTGTATGCTGTGCGCCGCGTAACTCGTTACAGATCAAAAGTTATGGGCACCGGAGTGACGGATACCTTGTCACAAGCCCCACGCCCTCTGTTTGCGGGCCCTGCCTCTACGTGAAGTGAAATTGTCTTACCCAAGGTGCCGTGTGATTCGGTAATAGAAATGTGATGATTTAGGTTGTCGTCCTTTTCGTGGCTCACGACGTACGATCCGGGACAAAAAAACTGCGCAAAAGAAGAAAAGTGACCCAAAAATTATGAAAACGTTTGATTTTGGGCACCAAAAATAGGCGCAGTCGAGCAAGCTGTGTCCTCGTCGTAGAGCTCTCGGAGAGTTTTCCAACGGTATGCTGTGCGCCACGTAACTCCTTACAGATCAAAAGTTATGGGCCCCGGAGCGACGGATACCTGGTCATAAGCCCCACGCCCTCTGTTTGTGGGCCCTACTCTACGTGAAGTGAAGTTGTCTTCCCCAAGGTGCCGTGTGATTCGGTAATAGAAATGTGATGGATTAGGTTGTCGTCCTTTTCACGGCTCACAACGTACGATCCGGGACGAAAAAACAGCACAAAAGAAGAAAAGTGTCCCAAAACTGATGAAAACATTCAATTTTAGGCTTTGAAAGCAGGCACAGCCGAACAAGCTTGGAGCCCCAGTCATAGAGCTCTCAGAGAGCTTTCCAACGGTATGTTGTGCGCCACGTAACTCTTTACGGATCAAAAGTTATGAGCACCGGAGCGACGGATACCTGGTCATAAGCCCCACACCCTCTGTTTGCGGGCCCTGCTTCTATGTGAAGTGAAATTGTCTTGCCCAAGGTGTCGTGTGATTCGGTAATAGAAATGTGATGGATTAGGTTGTCGTCCTTTTTGCGGCTCACGACGTACGATCTGGGAACAATAAACAGCGTAAAAGAAGAAAAGTGTCCCAAAACTGATGAAAACTTTCGATTTTGGGCTTCAAAAATAGGCGCAGTAGAGTAAGCTTGGTGCCCCCGTCATAGAGCTCTCGAAGAGCTTTCCAATGGTATATTGTGCGTCGCGTAACTCCTTACAAATCAAAAGTTATGAGCACCGGAGTGACGGAGACCAGGTCACGAAGCCCTACGCCCTTTGTTTGCGTGCCCAGCCTCTACGTGAAGTGAAATTGTCTTGCCCAAGGTACCGTGTGATTCGGTAATAGAAATGTGATGGATTAGGTTGTCTTCCTTTTCGCAGCTCACGACGTACGATCCGGAACGAAAAAACAGCGCGAAAAAAGAAAAGTGTCCCAAAACATATGAAAATATTCAATTTTGGGCTCCGAAGACTGGTGCAACTGAGCAGGCTAGGTGCCCCCATCGTAGAGCTCTCAAAGTGCTTTCCAACGGTATGCTGTGCGCCGTGTAACTTGTTACGAATCAAAAGTTATGGGCACTGGAGCGACGGATACCTGGTCACAAGCCCCACGCCCTCTGTTTGCGGGACCCGCTTCTACGTGAAGTGAAATTGTCTTGCCCAAGGTGCCGGGTGATTCGGTAATAGAAATGTGATGGATTAGGTTGTCTTCCTTTTCGCAGCTCACGACATACGATCCGGAACGAAAAAATAGCGCAAAAAAAGAAAAGTGTCCCAAAACATATGAAAATATTCAATTTTGGGCTCTGAAGACAGGTGCAACTGAGCAGGCTAGGTACCCCCATCGTAGAGCTCTCAAAGTGCTTTCCAACGGTATGCTGTGCGCCGTGTAACTTGTTACGGATCAAAAGTTATGGGCACTGGAGCGACGGATACCTGGTCACAAGCCCCACGCCCTCTGTTTGCGGGACCCGCTTCTACCTGAAGTGAAATTGTCTTGCCCAAGTTGCCGTGTGATTCGGTAATAGAAATGTGGTGGTTTTGGTTGTCGTCCTTTTCGCGACTCACGACGTACGATTCGAGACAAAAAAAAGTGCAAAATAAGAAAAGCATCCCAAAACTGATGAAAACGTTCGATTTTAATCTCGAAAAACAGTGGCAGCCGAACAAGCTTGGTGCCCTCGTCGTAAGGCTCTCGGAGAGCTTTCCAACGGTATGCTGTGCGCCGCGTAACTCCTTACAGATCAAAAGTTATGAGCACCGGAGCGACGGATACCTGGTCATAAGCCCCACGCCCTCTGTTTGTGGTCCCTGCCTCTATGTGAAGTGAAGTTGTCTTGCCAAGGTGTCATGTGATTCGGTAATAGAAATGTGATGGATTAGGTTGTCGTTCTTTTCGCGACCCACAACGTACGATCCAGGATAAAAAAACAACTCCAAAGAAGAATAGTTTCCCGAAACTGATGAAAACATTCAATTTTGGGCTCCTAAAACAGGTGCAGCCGAGCAAGCTGGGTGCCCTTGTCGTAGAGCTCTCAGAGAGCTTTCCAACAGTATGCTGTCCGCCGCGTAACTCCTCACGGATCAAAAGTTATGGGCACCGGAGCGACGGATACTTCGTCACAAACCCTACGCCCTCTGTTTGCGGGCCCTACCATCACGTGAAGTGAAGTTGTCTTGCCTAGGGTACCGTGTGATTCGGTAATAGAAATGTGATGGATTTGGTTGGTGTCCCTTTCACAGCTCACGACGTACGATCCGTGACGAAAAAACAGTGCAAAAGAAGAAAAGTGTCCCAAAATTGAGGAAAATGTTCAAATTTTTGCTCCGAAAATAGGCGCAGCAAAGCAAGGTGGGTGCCCCTATCGTAAAGCTCTCGGAGAGCTTTCCAACGGTATGCTGTGCGCCGCGTAACTCCTTACGGATCAAAAGTTATGAGTAGCAGAATGACGGATACCTGGTCACAAGCCCCACACCCTCTGTTTTTGGGCCCAGCCTCTACGTGAAGTAAAGTTTTCTCGCCCAAGGTGCCATGGGATTCGGTAATAAAAATATGATGGATTTGGTTGTCGTCCTTTACGCGGCTTATGGCGTACGATCCGGGATGAAAAAATAGTGCAAAAGAAGAAAATTATCCCAAAACTGATGAAAATGCTCGATTTTGGGCCTCGAAAATAGGCGCAGTCGAGCAAGCTGGGTGCCCCCGTCGTAGAGCTCTCAGAGAGATTTCCAACGGTATGCTGTGTGCCACGTAACTCCTTAAGCATCAAAAGTTATGAGCACTGGAGCAACGATTACCTGGTCATAAGCCCCAGACCCTCTGTTTGCTGGCCCTGCCTCTATGTGAAGTGAAGTTGTCTTGCCCAAGGTGCAGTGTGATTCGGTAATAAAAATGTAATGGATTAGGTTGTCTTCCTTTTTGCGGCTCACGACGTTCAATCCGGGATGAAAAAACAGCACAAAAGAAGAAAAGTATCCCAAAACTGATGAAAACGTTCAATTTTTGTATATGAAAATAGGCGCAGCAGATCAAGCTGGCTGCCCCCATCGTAAATCGCTCGGAGAGCTTTCCAATGGTATGCTGTGCTCCGTGTAACTCCTTATAGATCAAAAGTTATGAGCACCGGAGTGACGGATACCTGGTCATAAGCCCCACGCCCTCTGTTTGCGGGCCCAGCCTCTACGTGAAGTGAAGTTGTCTTGCCCAAAGTGCCATGGAATTCGGTAATATAAATATGATGGATTAGATTGTCGTCCTTTTCACGGCTCACGACGTACGATCCGGAACGGAAAAACTGCGCAAAAGAAGAAAAGTGACCCAAAATTGATGAAAACGTTTGATTTTGGGCTCCGAAAATAGGTGCAACTGACCAAGCTAGGTGCCCTCGTCGTAGAGCTCTCAGAGAGCTTTCCAACGGTATGTTGTGCTCCACGTAACTCCTTACGGATCAAAAGTTATGGGGATCGAAGCGACGGACACTTGGTCACAAACCCCACGCCCTCTGTTTGCGGGCCCTGCCTCTACGTGAAGTGAAGTTGTCTTGCCCAGGGTGCCATGTGATTCGGTAATAGAAATGTAATAGATTAGGTTGTCATCCTTTTCATGGCTCACGACGTACGACTCGGGATGAAAAAATAGCGAAAAGGAAGAAAAGTGTCCCAAAACTAATGAAAACGTTCCATTTTGTGCTCTAAAAACATGCGCAGCCGAGCAAGCTTGGTGCCCCAGTCGTAGAGTTCTCGGAGAGCTTTCCAACGGTATGATGTGCGCCACGTAACTCCTTACGAATCAAAAGTTATGGACACTAGAGCGACGAATACCTGGTCACAAGCCCTACGTCCTCGGTTTGCGGGCCCAGCCTCTACGTGAAGTGAAGTTGTCTTGCCCAAGGTGCCATGGGATTCGGTAATAAAAATGTGATGGATTAGGTTGTCGACCATTTGGCAGCTCACGACGTACGATCCGGGATGAAAAAATAGCGCAAAAGAAGAAAAGTGTACCAAAACAGATGAAAAGATTTGATTTCGGACTCCGAAAACAGGCACAGCCGAGCAAGCTTGGTGCCCCTGTCGTAGAGCCCTCGGAGGGCTTTCCAACGGTATGTTGTGCGCCGCGTAACTCCTTACGTATCAAAAGTTTTGAGCACCTGAGTGACGGATACCTGGGCATATGCCCCAGACCCTTTATTTGCGGGCCCTGCCTCTATATGAAGTGAAGTTGTTTTGCCTAAGGTGCCGTGTGATTTGGTAACCGAAATGTGATCGATTAGGTTGTCGTACTTTTCACGGCTCAGGACGTACGATCCCGGACGAAAAAACAGCACAAAAGAAGAAAAGTATTCTAAAATTGATTAAAACGTTGGATTTTGGGCTCCAAAAATAGGAGCGATTGCGCAAACTTTTTGCCCCCGTCGTAGAGCTGTCGGAGAGCTTTCCAACGGTATGCTGTGCGCCACCTATCTCCTTACGGATCAAAAATTATGGGCACCGGAGCAACGGATACATAGTCACAAGCCCCACGCCCTCTGTTTGCGGGCCTTGCCTCTACGTGAAGTGAAGTTATCTTGCCCAAGGCGCCGTGTGATTCGGTAACAGAAATGTGATGGATTAGGTTGTCGTCCTATTTATGGCTCACGACGTACGATCCGGGATGAAAAAATAGCGCAAAAGAAGAAAACTGTCCAAAAACTGATGAAAACGTTTGATTTTGGGCTCTGAAAATAGGCACAGTCGAGCAAGCTTGGTGCCCTCGTCGTAGAGCTTTCGGAGAGCTTTCCCACGGTATGCTGTGCACCGCGTAACTCTTTACAGATCAAAAGTTATGTGCGCCGGAGCGACGGAGACCTGGTCACGAAGTCCCACACCCTCTGTTTGCGTGCCCAGCCTCTATGTGAAGTGAAATTGTCATGCACAAGGTGTTGTGTGATTCGATAATAGAAATGTGATGGATTAGGTTGTCTTCCTTTTCGTGGCTCACGACGTACGATCCGGGACGAAAAAATAGCTCAAAAGAAGAAAAGTGTCCCAAAACGTATGAAAATATTCGATTTTGGGCTCCGAAAATAGGTGTAATCGAGCAGGCTAGGTGCCCCCATCGTAGAGCTCTCGGAGGGCTTTCCAACGATATGTTGTGCGCCACGTAACTCCTTACGGATCAAAAGTTATGAGCACCGGAGCGACAGATACCTGGCATAAGCCCCAGACCCTCTATTTATGGGCTCAAAGTGCTTTCCAACGGTATGCTGTGCGTCTCGTAACTTGTTACGAATCAAAAGTTATAGGCACCGGAGCGACGGATACCGGGTCACAAGTCCTATGCCCTCTGTTTGCGGGACCCGTCTCTACGTGAAGTGAAATTGTCTTGCCCAACGTACCGTGGGATTCGGTAATAGAAATGTGATGGTTTAGATTGTCGTCCTTTTCGCGGCTCACGACGTACGATCCGGGATGAAAAAATAACGCAAAAGAAGAAAAGTGTCCCAAAACTGATGAAAACATACGATTTCGGGCTCCGAAAACAAGCACAACCAAGCAAGCTTGGTGCCCCCGTCGTAGAGCTCTCGGAGGGCTTTCCAACGATATGTTGTGCGCCACGTAACTCCTTACGGATCAAAAGTTATGAGCACCGGAGCGACGGATACCTGGCATAAGCCCTAGACCCTCTATTTACGGGCCCTGCCTCTATGTGAAGTGAAGTTGTCTAGCCTAAGGTGACGTGTGATAAGGTAATTGAGTTGTGATGGATTAGGTAGTCATCCTTTTCGCGGCTCACGACGTACGATTCGGGACGGAAAAACAGCGCAAAAGAAAAAAAGTATTCCAAAATTGATTTAAACGTTCGATTTTGGGCTACAAAAATAGGCGCGGTCGAGCAAACTTGGTGCCCCTGTCGTAGAGCTCTCGGAGAGCTTTCCAACAGTATGTTGTGCGCCACGTATCTCCTTACGGATCAAAAGTTATGGGCACCGGAGCGACGGATACCTTGTCACAAGCCCCACGCCCTATGTTTGCGGGCCCTGCCTCTACGTGAAGTGAAGTTGTCTTGCCCAAGGTGCTATGTGATTCGGTAACAGAAATGTGATGGATTAGGTTGTCGTCCTATTCGCGGCTCACGACGTACGATTCGGGACGAAAAAACAGTACAAAAGAAGAAAAGTCTCCCAAAACTGATGAAAACGTTTGATTTTGGGCTCTGAAAATAGGCGCAGTCGAGCAAGTTTGGTACCCTCGTCGTAGAGCTCTCGGAGAGCTTTCTCACGGTATGTTGTGCGCCCCGTAACTCCTTACGGATCAAAAGTTATGAGCACCGGAGCGATGGAGACCTAGCCACGAAGCCCCACGCCCTCTGTTTGCGTGCCCAGCCTCTACGTGAAGTGAAATTATCTTGCCCAAGGTACTGTGTGATTCGGTAATAGAAATGTGATGGATTAGGTTGTCTTCCTTTTCGCGGCTCACGACGTACGATACGGGACGAAAAAACAGCTCAAAAGAAGAAAAGTGTCCCAAAACATATGAAAATATTCAATTTTGGGCTCCGAAAATAGGTGCAATCGAGCAGGCTACGTGCCCCCATCGTAGAGCTCTCAAAGTGCTTTCCAACGGTATGTTGTGCGCCGCGTAACTTGTTACGGATCAAAAGTTATAGGCACCGGAGCGACGGATACCGGGTCACAAGCCCTATGCCCTCTATTTGCGGGACCCGCCTCTACGTGAAGTGAAATTGTCTTGCCCGTGGTGCCGTGTGATTCGGTAATAGAAATGTGATGGATTACATTGTTGTCCTTTTTGCGGCTCACGACGTACGATCCGGGACGAAAAAATTGCCCAAAAGAAGAAAAGTGACCCGAAACTGATGAAAATGTTCAATTTTGGGCTCCGAAAACAGTCGCAGCCGAGCAAGTAAGGTGCCCTCGTCGTAGAGCTCTGGAGAGCTTTCTAACAAAATGTTGTGCGCCACGTAACTCCGTACGGATTAAAAGTTATGGGCACCGGAGTGACCGATACCTGGTCACAAGCCCCATACCCTCTGTTTGCGGGCCCTGCCTCTATGTGAAGTGAAGTTGTCTTGCCTAGGGTGTCGTGTGATTCGGTAATAGAAATATGATGGATTAGATTGTTGTGCTTTTCACGGTTCACGACGTACGATCCGTGACGAAAAAATGAAGAAAAGTATCTCAAAACTGATAAAAATGTTCAATTTTTGGCTCCGAAAGAGGCGCAACTAAGCAAGCTGGGTGCCCCCGTCGTAAAGCTCTCGGAGAGCTTTCAAACGGTATGCTGTGCGCGGCGTAACTCCTAGCGGATGAAAAGTTATGAGCACTGGAATGACGGATACTTGGTCACAAGCCCCACGCCCGCTGTTTGCGGGCCCAGCCTCTATGTGAAGTAAAGTTGTCTTGCCCAAGGTGCCGCGGGATTCGGTAATAAAAATATGATGGATTTGGTTGTCGTCCTTTTCGCGGCTCAGGACGTACGATCCGGGATGAAAAAATAGCGTAAAAGCATAAAAGTGTCCCAAAACTGATGAAAATGTTCGATTTTGGGCTACAAAAACAGGTGCAATCAAGCAGGCTAGGTGCCCCCATCGTAGAGCTCTCATAGTCCTTTCCAATGGTATGATATGCGCCGCGTAACTTGTTACGGATCAAAAGTTATGGGCACCGGAGCGACGGATACTGGGTCATAAGCCCCACGCACTCTGTTTGCGGGACCCGCCTCTACGTGAAGTGAAATTGTCTTGCCCAAGGTGCCGTGTGATTTGGAAATATAAATGTGATGGATTAGGTTGTCGTCCTTTTCACGGCTCACGACGTACGATCCGGGACGAAAAAACTGCACAAAAGAAGAAAAGTAACCCGAAACAGATGAAAACTTCAAATTTGGGCTCCAACAATAGGCGCAGCTGCGCAAGCTTGGTGCCCTCGTCGTAGGGCTCTTGGAGAGCTTTCTAACGGTATGTTGTGCGTCGCGTAACTCCTTATGGATCAAAAGTTATGAGCACCGGAGCGACGGATATCTCGTCATAAGCCCCACGCCCTCTGTTTGTGGGCCCTGCATCTACGTTATGTGAAGTTGTCTTGCCCAAGGTGCCGTGTGATTCGGAAATAGAAATGTGATGGATTAGGTTGCCGTCCTTTTCGCGCCTCACGACGTACGATCTAGGATGAAAAAACAGCGCAAAAGAAGAATAATTTCCCGAAACTTATGAAAACGTTCGATTTTGGGCTCCTAAAATAGGCACAGCCAAGCAAGCCAGTGCCCCTGTCGTAGAGCTCTCAGAGAGCTTTCTAACGGTATGCTGTGCGCCGCGTAACTCCTTACGGATCAAAAGTTATGGGCACCGGAGCGACGGATACCTGGTCACAAGCCCCACGCCCTCTATTTGCAGGCCCAGCCTCTACGTGAAGTGAAGTTGTCTTGCCCAGGGTGCCGCTGGATTCGGTAATAAAAATGTGATGGATTTGGTTGTCGTCATTTTTGCTGCTCACGACGTACGATCTGGGACTAAAAACAGCGCAAAAGCAGAAAAATGTCCCAAAACTGATCAAAATGCTCGATTTCGGGCTACGAAAATAGGCGCAGTCGAGCAAGATAGGTTCCCCCGTCGTAGAGCTCTCGGAGAGCTTTCCTACGGTATGCTGTGCGCCGCCTAACTCCTTACGCTTCAAAATTTATGTGCACCGGAGCAACGGATACCTGGTCATAAGCCCCAGACTCTCTGTTTGTGGGCCCTGCCTCTACGTGAAGTGAAGTTGTCTTGCCTAATGTACCTTGTGATTCGGTAATAGAAATGAGATGGAATAGGTTGTCGTCCTTTTCGCGGTCACGACGTTCAATCCGGGATAAAAAAACTACGCAAAAGAAGAAAAGTGTCCCGAAACTAATGAAAATGTTCAATTTTGGGCTCCGAAAACAAGCGCAGACGAGTAAGCTCGCTGCCCACGTCGTAAAGCTCTCGGAGAGCTTTCCAACGGTATGTTGTGCGCCATGTAACTCCTTGCGGATCAAAAGTTATAGGCACCGGAGCGACGAATACTTGGTCACGAAGCCCCACGCCCTCTGTTTGCGAGCCCTGCCTCTACGTGAAGTGAAGTTGTCTTCCCCAAGGTGCCGTGTGATTCGATAATAAAAATGTGATGGATGAGGTTGCCGTCCTTTTCGCAGCTCACGACGTACGATCCGGGATGAAAAAACAGCACAAAAGAAGAATAGTTTCCTGAAATAGATGAAAACGTTCAATTTTGGGCCCCTAAAACAGGCGCAGCTGAGCAACCTGGGTGGCCCTATCGTAGAGCTCTCAGAGAGCTTTCCAACGGTATGCTGTGCGCCGCATAACTCTTTACGGATCAAAATTTATGGGCACTGGAGCGACGGATGCCTGGTCACAAGCCCCACGCCCTCTGTTTGTGGGCCCTGCCTCTACGTGAAGTGAAGTTGTCTTGCCCAGGGTGTTGTGTGATTCGGTAATAGAAATGTGATGGATTAGGTTGTCATCCTTTTCACAGCTCACGACATACGATCCGTGACGAGAAAACAACGCAAAAGAAGAAAAGTGTCCCGAAACTGATGAAAATGTTCAATTTTTGGCTCCGTAAACAGGCACAGCCGAGCAAGCTGGGTGCCCCCATTGTAAAGCTCTCGGATAGCTTTCCAATGGTATGCTATGCGCCGCGTAATTCCTTACGGATCAAAAGTTATGATCACCGGAATGACGGATACCTGGTCAGAAGTCCCATGCCCTTTGTTTGCGGGCCAAGCCTCTACGTGAAGTAATGTCGTCTTGCCCAAGATGCCGTGGGATTCGGTAATAAAAATGTGATGGATTTGGTTGTCGTCCTTTTCGCGGCTCACGACGTACGATCCGGGATAAAAAAAATAGCGCAAAAGAAGAAAAGTGTCCCAAAACTAATGAAAACGCTTGATCTCGGGCTTCTAAAATAGGCGCAGTCGAGTAAGCTAGGTGCCTCCGTCGTAGAGCTCTCGGAGATCTTTCCTACGGTATGCTGTGCACCGCGTAACGCCTTATGCACCAAAAGTTATGAGCACCGGAGCAATAGATACCTGGTCATAAGTCCCCGACCTTCTGTTTGTCGGCCATGCCTCTACGTGAAGTTAAGTTGTCTTGCCTAAGGTGCCGTGTGATTCGGTAATAGAAATATGATGGATTAGGTTGTCGTCCTTTTCGCGGCTCATGACGTTCAATCCGGGATGAAAAAATAGCGCAAAAGAAGAAAAGTGTCCCGAAATTGATGAAAACGTTCAATTTTAGGCTCTGAAAATAGGCGCAGTCGAGTAAGTTAGCTGCCTCTGTCGTAAAGCTCTCGGAGAGCTTTCCAACGGTATGTTGTGCACTGCGTAACTCCTTACGGATCAAAAGTTATGAGCACCGGAGTAAAGGATACCTGGCCACAAGCCCCACGCCCTCTGTTTGCGGGCCCAGCCACTATGTGAAGTGAACTTGTCTTGCCCAAGGTGCCATGGAATTCGGTAATAGAAATGTGATGGATTAGGTTGTCGTCCTTTTCGCAGCTCACGACGTACGATCCGGGACGAAAAAATAGCGCAAAACAAGAAAAGTATCCCAAAACTAATGAAAACGTTCAATTTTGGGCTCCGAAAATAGGCGCAATCGAGCAAGCTTGGCACCCCTATCGTAGAGCTCTCGGAGAGCTTTCCAACGGTATGTTGTGCGCCACGTAACTCCTTACGGATAAAAAGTTATGAGCCCCGGACGACGGAGACCTGGTCACATGCCCCAAGCCCTTTGTTTGCGTGCCCAGCCTCTACGTGAAGTGAAATTGTCTTGCCCAAGGTGCCATGTGATTCTGTAATAAAAATGTGATGGATTAGGTTGTCGTCCTTTTCGCGGCTCACGACATACGATCTGGGATGAAAAAACAGCGCAAAAGAAGAAAAGTGTCGCAAAACTTATGAAAATGTTCAATTTTGGTCTCAGAAAATAGGCGCAATCGAGCAATCTTGGTGCCCTCATCATAGAGCTCTCGGAGAGCTTTCCAACGGTATTCTGTACGCCGCGTAACTCGTTACGGATCAAAAGTTATGTGCACCGGAGCGACGGATACCTAGTCACAAGCCTCACGCCCTCTGTTTGAGGGCCCTGCCTCTACGTGAAGTGAAATTGTCTTGCCCAAGGTGCCATATGATTCGGTAATA
This sequence comes from Ehretia macrophylla, assembly GCA_037974665.1. NCBI lineage: Eukaryota > Viridiplantae > Streptophyta > Magnoliopsida > Boraginales > Ehretiaceae > Ehretia > Ehretia macrophylla. The sequence continues at coordinate 51,054,525 of CM075770.1, forward strand.
GAAATGTGATGGTTTAGGTTGTCATCCTTTTCGCGGCTCACGACGTACGATCCTGGTCGAAAAAACTGCGCAAAAGAAGAAAAGTGACCCAAAATTGATGAAAGCGTTTGATTTTGGGATCCGAAAACTAGCGTAGTTGAGCAAGATTGGTGCCCCCGTCGTAGAGCTCTTGGAGAGCTTTCCAACGGTATACTGTGCGCCGCGTAACTCTTTACAGATCAAAAGTTATGGGCACCGGAGCGATGGATATCTGGTCACAAGCCCCATGCTCTCTGTTTGCGGGCCCCGACTCAACGTGAAGTGAAGTTGTCTTGCCCAAGGAGCTGTGTGTTTCGGTAATAGAAATGTCATGGATTAGGTTGTCGTCCTTTTTGCGGCTCACGACGTACGATCCGGGATGAAAAAATAGCGGAAAAGAAGAAAAGTGTCCCAAAACTGATGAAAACGTTCAATTTTGGACTCTAAAAATAGGCACAGCAGAACAAGCTTGGTGCCCCAATCGTAGAGCTCTCGGAGAGCTTTCCAACAGTATGCTGTGCGACACGTAACTCTTTACGATCAAAAGTTATGAGCACCGGAGCGACGAATACCTGGTCATAAACCCTACACCTTCTGTTTGCTGGCCCTGCTTCTAAGTGAAGTGAAGTTGTCTTGCCCAAGTTGCAGTGTGATTCGGTAATAGAAACGTGAAGGATTAGGTTGTCGTCCTTTTCACAGCTCACGACGTACGATCCGGGATGAAAAAATAGCGCAAAAGAAGAAAAGTGTCCCAAAACTGATGAAAACGTTCGATTTTGGGCTCCGAAAATAGTCGCGGTCTAGCAATCTTGGTACCCCCATCGTAGAGCTATCCAACAGTATGTTGTGCGCCGCGTAACTCCTTACAGATCGAAAGTTACGAGCACCGGAGCAACGGAGACCTGGTAATAAGCCCCACGCCCTCTGTTTGCGTGCCCAGCCTCTACGTGAAGTGAAATTGTTTTGCCCAAGGTGCCGTGTGATTCGGTAATAGAAATGTGATGAATTAGGTTGTGTACCTTTTCGCGGCTCACGACGTACGATCCGGGACGAAAAAATAGCGCAAAAGAAGAAAAGTGTCCCAAAACATATGAAAATATTCGACTTTGGGCTCCGAAAACAGGTGCAACCGAGCAGGCTAGATGCCCCCATCGTAGAGCTCTCAAAGTACTTTCCAACGGTATGCTGTGCGCCGCGTAACTTCTTACGAATCAAAAGTTATGGGCACCGGAGTGACAGATACTTGGTTACAAGCCCCACGCCCTCTGTTTGCGGGACCTGTCTCTACGAGCAGTGAAATTGTCTTGCCCAAGGTGCCGTGTGATTCGGTAATAGAAATGTGATGGTTTAGGTTGTCGTCTTTTTTGGAGCTCACGACGTACAATCCGAGACGAAAAAAAATCGTAAAAGAAGAAAAGTGTCCAAAAAATGATGAAAACTTTCGATTTTGGGCTTCGAAAACAGGCACAGCTGAGCAATCTTGGTGCCCTCGTCGTAGGGCTCTCGGAGAGCTTTCCAACGGTATGCCGTGCGCCGCGTAACTCCTTACGGATCAAAAGTTATGAACACTGGAGCGACGGATACCTGGTCATACGCCCCACGCCCTCTGTTTGTGGGCCCTGCCTCTACGTGAAGTGAAGTTGTGTTGCCCAAGGTGCAGTGTGATTCGGTAATAGAAATGTGATGGATTAGGTTGCGTCCTTTTCGCGGCTCACGACGTACGATCCGGGACTAAAAAACAGCGCAAAAAAAGAAAAGTTTCCTGAAACTGATGAAAACGTTCAATTCTTGGCTCCGAAAATAGGCGCAGCCGAGCAAGCTGGGTGCCCCCGTCGTAAAGCTCTCGGAGAGCTTTCCAACATTATGCTGTGCGCCGTGTAACTCCCTGCAAATCAAAAGTTATGAGCACCGGAGTGACGGATACCTGGTCACAAGCCCCACACCCTCTGTTTGCGGGCCCAGCCTCTACGTGATGTAAAGTTGTCTTGCCCAAGGTGCCGCGAGATTCGGTAATAGAAATGTGATGGATTAGGTTGTCGTCTATTTTGTGGCTCACGACGTACGATCCGTGACGAGAAAACTACTCGAAAGAAGAAAAGTGACCCAAAACTGATGAAAACGTTCGATTTTGGTTTACTAAAATAGGCGCAACCGAGCAAGCTGGGTGCCCTTGTCGTAGAGCTCTCAGAGAGCTTTCGAACGGTATGTTGTGCGCCTTATAACTCCTTACGGATCAAAAGTTATGGGCACCGGAGCGACGGATACTTGGTCACATGCCCCCCGCCCTCTGTCTGCGGGCCCTGCCTCTACGTGAAGTGAAGTTGTCTTGCCCAGGGTGCCGTGTGATTCGGTAATAGAAATGTGTTGGATTAGGTTGTCGTCCTTTTCACGGCAGACGACGTACGATCCGTGACGAATAAATAGCGCCGAAGAAGAAAAATATTTCCCGAAACTGATGAAAACGTTCGATTTTGGGCTCCGAAAATAGTCGCAGTCGGGCAAGCTTGGTACCCCCATTGTAGAGCTATCCAACGGTATGTTGTGCACTACGTTACTCCTTATAGACCGAAAGTTATGAGCACCGGAGCAACGGAGACTTGGTAACAAGCCCCACACCCTCTGTTTGCGTGCCCAGCCTCTACGTGAAGTGAAATTGTCTTGCCCAAGGTGCCATGTGATTCAGTAATAGAAATGTGATGGATTAGGTTGTGTTCCTTTTCGCGGCTCACGACGTACGATCCAGGATGAAAAAACAGCGCAAAAGAAGAAAAGTGTCCCAAAACATATGAAAATATTCAATTTTGGGCTCCAAAAACAGGTGCAACCGAGCAGGCTAGGTGCCCCCATCGTAGAGCTCTCAAAGTGCTTTCCAACGGTATGCTGTGCGCCGCGTAACTTCTTACGAATCAAAAGTTATGGGCACCGGAGTGACAGATACTTGGTTACAAGCCCCACGCCCTCTGTTTGCGGGACCTGTCTCTACGTGCAGTGAAATTGTCTTGCCTAAGGTGCCGTGTGATTCGGTAATAGAAATATGATGGTTTAAGTTGTCATCCTTTTTGGGGCTCACGACGTACGATCCGAGATGAAAAAACAGCGCAAAAGAACAAAACTGTCCGAAAAATGATGAAAATGTTCGATTTTGGGCTTTGAAAATAGGCACAGCCGAGCAATCTTGGGGCCGTCGTCGTAGGGCTCTCGGAGAGCTTTCCAACGATATGCCGTGCGCCGCGTAACTCCTTACGGATCAAAAGTTATGAACACCAGAGCGACGGATACCTGGTCAAAAGCCCCAGACCCTCTGTTTGCGGGCCCTGCCTCTATATGAAGTGAAGTTGTCTTGCCCAAGGTTCCATGTGATTCGGTAATAGAAATGTGATGGATTAGGTTGTCGTCCTTTTCGCGGCTCACGACGTACGATCCGTGATGAAAAAATAGCGCAAAAGAAGAAAAATATCTCGAAATTGATGATAATGTTCAATTTTGGGCTCCAAAAATAGGCCCAGTTGAGCAAGCTTGGTGCCCCCGTCGTAGAGCTCTCGGAGAACTTTCCAATGGTATGCTGTGCGCCACGTATCTCCTTACGGATCAAAAGTTATGGTCAACAGAGCGACGGAAACCTGGTCACAAGCCCTACGCCCTCTGTTTGCGGGCACTGCCTCTACGTGATGTGAAGTTGTCTTGGCCAAGGTGCCGTGTGATTCGGTAACAAAAATGTGTTGGATTAGGTTGTCCTCCTTTTCGCGGCTCACGATGTATGATCCGAGATGAAAAAACTGCGTAAAAGAAGAAAAGTGTCCAAAATTTGATGAAAACGTTCAATTTTTGGCTCCGAAAATAGGCACAGCCGAGCATGTTTGATGCCCCAGTCATAGAGCTCTCGGAGAGCTTTCCAATGGTATACTGTGCGCCGCGTAACTCCTTACGGATCAAATGTTATGGGCACCGGAGCGACGGATACCCGGTCACAAGCCCCATGCTCTCTGTTTGCGGGCCCCGGCTCAACTTGAAGTGAAGTTGTCTTGCCCAAGGAGCTGTGTGATTCGGTAATAGAAATGTCATGGATTAGGTTATCGTCATTTTTACGGCTCACGACGTACGATCCGGGAAGAAAAAATACCACAAAAGAAGAAAAGTGTCCCAAAACTGATGAAAACGTTCAATTTTGGGCTCTGAAAACAGGAGCAACAGAACAAGCTTGGTGCCCCAGTCGTAGAGCTCTCGGTGAGCTTTCCAACGGTATGCTGTACGACACGTAACTCTTTACGATCAAAAGTTATGAGCACCGGAGCGACGAATACCTGGTCATAAACCCCACACCTTCTGTTTGCTGGCCCTGCTTCTATGTGAAGTGAAGTTGTCTTGCCCAAGGTGCCGTGTGATTCGGTAATAGAAATGTGAAGGATTAGGTTGTCGTCCTTTTCGTGGCTCACGACGTACGATCCGGGATGAAAAAATAGCGCAAAAGAAGAAAAGTGTCCCAAAACTGATGAAAACGTTCGATTTTGTTCTCCGAAAATAGTCGCAATCGAGCAAGCTTGGTACCCCCATTGTAGAGCTATCCAACGGTATGTTGTGCGCCGCGTAACTCCTTACAAATCGAAAGTTATGAGCACCAGAACAACGGAGACCTGGTAACAAGCCACACGCCCTCTGTTTGCGTGCCCAGCCTCTACGTCAAGTGAAATTGTTTTGCCCAAGGTGCCGTGTGATTCGGTAATAGAAATGTGATGAATTAGGTTGCGTTCCTTTTCGCGGCTCACGACGTACGAAGCGGGATGAAAAAACAGCGCAAAAGAAGAAACGTGTCCCAAAACATATGAAAATATTCAATTTTGGGCTCCAAAAACAGGTGCAACCGAGCAGGCTAGGTGCCCCCATCGTAGAGCTCTCAAAGTGCTTTCCAACGGTATGCTGTGCGCCGCGTAACTTCTTACGAATCAAAAGTTATGGGCACCGGAGTGACAGATACTTGGTTACAAGCCCCACGCCCTCTGTTTGCGGGACCTGTCTCTACGTGCAGTGAAATTGTCTTGCCTAAGGTGCCGTGTGTTTCGGTAATAGAAATATGATGGTTTAAGTTGTCGTCCTTTTTGGGGCTCACGACGTACGATCCGAGATGAAAAAACAGCGCAAAAGAACAAAACTGTCCGAAAAATGATGAAAATGTTCGATTTTGGGCTTCGAAAATAGGCACAGCCGAGCAATCTTGGGGCCCTCGTCGTAGGGCTCTCGGAGAGCTTTCCAACGATATGCCGTGCGCCGCGTAACTCCTTACGGATCAAAAGTTATGAACACCAGAGCGACGGATACCTGGTCAAAAGCCCCAGACCCTCTGTTTGCGGGCCCTGCCTCTATGTGAAGTGAAGTTGTCTTGCCCAAGGTTCCATGTGATTCGGTAATAGAAATGTGATGGATTAGGTTGTCGTCCTTTTCGCGGCTCACGACGTACGATTCGTGACGAAAAAATAGCGCAAAAGAAGAAAAATATCTCGAAATTGATGATAATGTTCAATTTTGGGCTCCAAAAATAGGCCCAATTGAGCAAGCTTGGTGCCCCCGTCGTAGAGCTCTCGGAGAACTTTCCAATGGTATGCTGTGCGCCACGTATCTCCTTACGGATCAAAAGTTATGGTCAATAGAGCGACGGAAACCTGGTCACAAGCCCTACGCCCTCTGTTTGCGGGCACTGCCTCTACGTGATGTGAAGTTGTCTTGGCCAAGGTGCCGTGTGATTCGGTAACAAAAATGTGTTGGATTAGGTTGTCCTCCTTTTCGCGGCTCACGATGTATGATCCGAGATGAAAAAACTGCGTAAAAGAAGAAAAGTGTCCAAAATTTGATGAAAACGTTCAATTTTTGGCTCCGAAAATAGGCACATCCGAGCATGTTTGATGCCCCAGTCATAGAGCTCTCGGAGAGCTTTCCAACGGTATACTGTGCGCCGCGTAACTCCTTACGGATCAAATGTTATGGGCACCGGAGCGACGGATACCCCGTCACAAGCCCCATGCTCTCTGTTTGCGGGCCCCGGCTCAACTTGAAGTGAAGTTGTCTTGCCCAAGGAGCTGTGTGATTCGATAATAGAAATGTCATGGATTAGGTTATCGTCCTTTTTACGGCTCACGACGTACGATTCGGGACGAAAAAATACCACAAAAGAAGAAAAGTGTCCCAAAACTGATGAAAACGTTCAATTTTGGGCTCTGAAAACAGGAGCAACAGAACAAGCTTGGTGCCCCAGTCGTAGAGCTCTCGGTGAGCTTTTCAACGGTATGCTGTACGACACGTAACTCTTTACGATCAAAAGTTATGAGCACCGGAGCGACGAATACCTGGTCATAAACCCCACACCTTCTGTTTGCTGGCCCTGCTTCTATGTGAAGTGAAGTTGTCTTGCCCAAGGTGCCGTGTGATTCGGTAATAGAAATGTGAAGGATTAGGTTGTCGTCCTTTTCGTGGCTCACGACGTACGATCCGGGATGAAAAAATAGCGCAAAAGAAGAAAAGTATCCCAAAACTGATGAAAACGTTCGATTTTGGGCTCCGAAAATAGTCGCAATCGAGCAAGCTTGGTACCCCCATTGTAGAGCTATCCAACGGTATGTTGTGTGCCGCGTAACTCCTTACAAATCGAAAGTTATGAGCACCAGAACAACGGAGACCTGGTAACAAGCCACACGCCCTCTGTTTGCGTGCCCAGCCTCTACGTCAAGTGAAATTGTTTTGCCCAAGGTGCCGTGTGATTCGGTAATAGAAATGTGATGAATTAGGTTGCGTTCCATTTCGCGGCTCACGATGTACGAAGCGGGATGAAAAAACAGCGCAAAAGAAGAAACGTGTCCCAAAACATATGAAAATATTCAATTTTGGGCTCCGAAAACAGGTGCAACCGAGCAGGCTAGGTGCCCCCATCGTAGAGCTCTCAAAGTGCTTTCCAACGGTACGTTGTCCGCCGTGTAACTTGTTACAAATCAAAAGTTATGGGCACCGGAGTGACAGATACTTGGTCACAAGCCCCACGCCCTCTGTTTGTGGGAACCGCCTCTACATGCCGTGAAATTGTCTTGCCCAAGGTGCCGTGTGATTCGGTAATAGAAATGTGATGGTTTAGGTTGTCGTCTTTTTTGGGGCTCACGACGTACGATCCGAGACGAAAAAACATCGCAAAAGAAGAAAAGTGTCTGAAAAATGATGAAAACGTTCGATTTTGAGCTCCGAAAACAGGCACAGCCGAGCAATCTTGGTGCCCTCGTCGTAGAGCTCTCGGAGAGCTTTCCAACGGTATACCGTGCACCGCGTAACTCCTTACGGATCAAAACTTATGAACACTGGAGCGACGGATACCTGGTCATAAGCCCCACGCCCTCTGTTTTTGGGCCCTGCCTCTACGTGAAGTGAAGTTGTGTTGCCCAAGGTGCAATGTGATTCGGTAATAGAAATGTGATGGATTAGGTTGTCGTCCTTTTCGCGGCTCACGACGTACAATCCGGGACTAAAAAACAACTCAAAAAAAGAAAAGTTTCTTAAAACTGATGAAAACGTTCAATTCTTGGCTCCGAAAATAGGCGCAGCCGAGCAAGCTAGGTGCCCCCGTCATAAAGCTCTTGGAAGGCTTTCCAACGTTATGCTGTGCGCCGCGTAACTCCCTACAGATCAAAAGTTATGAGCACCGGAGTGATGGATACCTGGTCACAAGCCCCACACCCTCTGTTTGCGGGCCCAGTCTCTACGTGATGTAAAGTTGTCTTGCCCAAGGTTCCGTTAGATTTGGTAATAGAAATATGATGGATTAGGTTGTCGTCCATTTCGTGGCTCACGACGTACGATCCGTGACGGGAAAACTGCTCAAAAGAAGAAAAGTGACCCGAAACTAATGAAAACGTTCGATTTTGGTCTCCTAAAACAGGTGCAGCAGAACAAGCTGGGTGCCCTTGTCGTAGAGCTCTCAGAGAGCTTTCGAACGGTATAGTGTGCGCCATGTAACTCCTTACGGATCAAAAGTTATGAGCACCGGAGCGACGGATACCTGGTCAAAAGCCCCACGCCCTCTGTCTGTGGGCTCTGCCTCTACATGAAGTGAAGTTGTCTTGCCCAGGGTGCCGTGTGATTCGGTAATAGAAATGTGATCGATTAGGTTGTCGTCCTTTTCACGGCAGACGACGTACGATCTGTGACGAAAAAATAGCGTAAAAGAAGAAAAATGTTTCCCGAAACTGATGAAAACGTTGAATTTACGGCTCCGAAAATAGTCGCAGTCGGGCAAGCTTGGTACCCCCATCATAGAGCTATCCAACGGTATGTTGTGCACCGCGTAACTCCTTACAGACCGAAAGTTATAAGCACTGGAGCAACGGAGACCTGGTAACAAGCCCCTGCCCTCTGTTTGCGTGCCCAGCCTCTACGTGAAGTGAATTTGTCTTGCCCAAGGTGTCGTGTGATTCGGTAATAGAAATGTGATGGATTAGGTTGTGTTCCTTTTCGCGGCTCACGACGTACGATCCGGGATGAAAAAACAGTGCAAAAGAAGAAAAGTGTCCCAAAACATATGAAAATATTCAATTTTGGGCTCCGAAAACAGGTGCAACCGAGCAGGCTAGGTGCCCCCATTGTAGAGCTCTCAAAGTACTTTCCAACGGTATGCTGTGCGCCGTGTAACTTGTTACGAATCAAAAGTTATGGGCACCGGAGTGACAGATACTTGGTTACAAGCCCCACGCCCTCTGTTTGCAGGACCCGCCTCTACGTGCAGTGAAATTTTCTTGCCCAAGGTGCCGTGTGATTCGGTAATAGAAATATGATGGTTTAAGTTTTCGTCCTTTTTGGGGCTCACGACGTACGATCAGAGACGAAAAAATAGCGCAAAAGAAGAAAAGTGTCCGAAAAATGATGAAAATGTTCGATTTTGGGCTTCGAAAATAGGCACAACCGAGCAATCTTGGAGCCCTCGTCGTAGGGCTCTCGGAGAGCTTTCCAACGATATGCCGTGCACCGCGTAACTCCTTACGGATCAAAAGTTATGAACACCGAAGCGACGGATACCAGGTCATAAGCCCCAGACCCTCTGTTTGTGGGCCCTGCCTCTATGTGAAGTGAAGTTGTCTTGCCCAAGGTTCCATGTGATTCGGTAATAAAAACGTGATGGATTAGGTTGTCGTCCTTTTCGCGGCTCACGACGTACGATCTGTGACGAAAAAACAGCACAAAAGAAGAAAAATATCCCGAAATTGATGATAACGTTTGATTTTGGGCTCCAAAAATAGGCCTAGTCGAGCAAGCTTGGTGCCCCTGTCGTAGAGCTCTCGGAGAACTTTCCAATGGTATGTTGTGCGCCACGTATCTCCTTACGGATCAAAAGTTATGGGCACTGGAACGACGAAAACCTGGTCACAAGCCCTACGCCCTCTGTTTGCGGGCACTGCCTCTAGGTGATGTGAAGTTGTCTTGCCTAAGGCGCCATGTGATTCGGTAACAAAAATGTGATGGATTAGGTTGTCCTCCTTTTCGCGGCTCATGATGTACGATCCGAGACGAAAAAACAGCGTAAAAGAAGAAAAGTATCCAAAAATTGATGAAAACGTTCAATTTTTGGCTCTGAAAACAGGCACAGCCGAGCATGTTTGATGCTCCAATCGTAGAGCTCTCGGAGAGCTTTCCAACGGTATGCTGTGCGTCGCGTAACTCCTTACGGATCAAATGTTATGGGCACCGGAGCGACGGATACCTGGTCACAAGCCCCACGCCCTCTGTTTGTGGGCCCTGCCTCAACGTGAAGTGAAGTTGTCTTGCCCAAGGTGCGGTGTGATTTGGTAATAAAAATGTGATGGATTAGGTTGTCGTCCTTTTCGCAGTTCACGACGTACGATCCGGGATGAAAAAATAGCGCAAAAGAAGTAAAGTGTCCCATAACTGATGAAAATATTCGATTTTCAGATATGAAAATAGGCGCAACTGAGCAGGCTAAGTGCCCACATCGTAGAGCTCTCAAAGTGCTTTCCAACGGTATGCTGTGCGCCGCGTAACTCGTTACAGATCAAAAGTTATGGGCACCGGAGCGACGGATACCTGGTAACAAGCCCCACGCCCTCTGTTTGCGGGCCCTGCCTCAACGTGAAGTGAAGTTGTCTTGCCCAAGGTGCCGTGTGATTCGGTAATAAAAATGTGATGGATTAGCTTGTCGTCCTTTTCGCGGCTCACGACGTACGATCCGGGACGAAAAAATAGCACAAAAGAAGAAAAGTGTACCATAACTGATGAAAATGTTCGATTTTAGGCTTCGAAAACAGGCGCAGCCGACCAAGCTTGGTTCTCCCGTCGTAGAGCTCTCGGAGAGCTTTCCAACGGTATATTGTGCGTCGCGTAACTCCTTATGGATCAAAAGTTGTGAGTACTAGAGCGACGGATACTAGGTCATGTGCCCCAAACCCTCTATTTGTGGGCTCTGCCTCTATGTGAAGTGAAGTTGTCTTGCCTAAGGTGCCATGTGATTCGATAATAGAAATGTGATGGATTATGTTGTCGACTTTTTCGCGGCTCATGACGTACGATCTGGGACGGAAAAACAGCGCAAAAGAAGAAAAGTTTCCCAAAACTGATGAAAATGTTAGATTTTGGGCTCCGAAAACAAGCGCAGCTGAGCAAGCTTGGTGTCCCCGTCGTAGAGTTCTCGGAGAGCTTTCCAACAGTATGTTGTGCGCCGCGTAACTCCTTACGGATCAAAAGTTATGGGCACCGGAGCGACGGATACTTGGCCACAAGCCCCACGCCCTCGGTTTGCGGGCCCAGCCTCTATGTGAAGTGAAGTTGTCTTGCCCAAAGTGCCGTGGGATTCGGTAATTAAAATGTGATGGATTAGGCTGTCGTCCTTTTCGCGGCTCACGACGTACGATCCGGGACGAAAAAATAGCGCAAAAGAAGAAAAGTTTCCCATAACTGATGAAAATGTTCGATTTCGGGCTCTGAAAACAAGCACAGCAGAGCAAACTTGGTTCCTCCGTTGTAGAGCTCTCGGAGAGCTTTCCAACGGTATGCTGTGCGCTGCGTAACTCCTTACGGATCAAAAGTTATGAGCACCGTAGCGATGGATACCTGGTCATATGCCCCAGACCCTCTGTTTGCGGGCCTTGCCTCTATGTGAAGTGAAGTTGTCTTGCCCAAGTTGTCGTGTGATTCGATAATAGAAATGTGATGGATTAGGTTGTCGATATTTTTGCAACTCACGACGTACGATCCGGGATAGAAAAACAGTGCAAAAGAAGAAAAGTATCCCGAAATTGATGAAAACGTTCGATTTTGAGCTCTGAAAATAGGCGCAGTCGAGCAAGCTAGGTGCCCCCGTCGTACAGCTCTCGGAGAGATTTCCAACAGTATGATGTTCGCCACGTAACTTCTTACGGATCAAAAGTTATGGGCATCGGAGCGACGGATGGCTGGTCACAAGCCCCACGCCCTCTATTTGCACGCCCTGCCTTTACGTGAAGAGAAGTTGTCTTGCCCAAGGTGCCGTGGGATTCGGTAACAAAAATGTGATGGATTAGGTTGTCGTCCTTTTCGCGGCTCACGACGTACGATCCGGGATGAAAAAATAGCTCAAAAGAAGAAAAGTATCCCAAAATTGATGAAAACGTTCGATTTTGGGATTCAAAAATAGGCGCAACCGAGCAAGCTTGGTACCCAAGTCGTAGAGCTCTTGGAGGGCTTTCCAACAGTATGCTGTGCGTTGCGTAACTCCTTATAGATCAAAAGTTATGAGCACCGGAGCGACGGATACCTGGTCACAAGCCCCACGCCCTCTGTTTGCGGGCCCCGCCTCTACGTGAAGTAAAGTTTTCTTGCCCAAGGAGCTGTGTGATTTGGTAATAAAAATGTCATGGATTAGGTTATCGTCCTTTTCGCAGCTCACGATGTACCATCCGGGACGAAAAAATAGCGCTAAAGAAGAAAAGTTACCCAAAACATATGAAAATATTCGATTTTGGCCTCTGAAACGTGCCCCCATCGTAGAGCGCTCAAAGTGCTTTCCAACGGTATGCTGTGCGCCGCGTAACTTGTTACAGATAAAAAGTTATGGGCACCGGAGTGACGGATACCTGGTCACAAACCCCACGCCCTCTGTTCGCGGGTCCCGCCTCTACATGAAGTGAAATTGTCTTGCCCAAGATGCCGTGTGATTCGGTAATAGAAATGTGATGGTTTAGGTTGTTGTCCTTTACTGGGCTCACGACGTACGATCTAAGAAGAAAAAACTGCGCAAAAGAAGAAAAGTGTCCGAAAACTGATGAATACGTTCGATTTTGGGCTCCGAAAATAGGTACAGCCGAGCAATCCTGGTGCCCTCGTCGTAGGGCTCTCGGAGAGCTTTCCAACGGTATGCTGTGCGCCGCATAACTCCTTACGGATCAAAAGTTATGAACACTAGAGCAACGGAAAGCTGGTCATAAGCCCCACGCCCCTTGTTTTTGGGCCCTGCCTCTACGTGAAGTGAAGTTGTTTTGCCCAAGGTGCCGTATGATTATGTAATAAAAATGTGATGGATTAGGTTGTCGTCCTTTTCGCGTCTCACGACGTATGATCCAGGACTAAAAAACAGTGCAAAAGAAGAAAAGTTTCCTGAAACTGATGAAAACATTCAATTTTTGGCTCCGAAAACAGGAGCAGCCGAGCAAGCTAGGTGCCCCCGTCGTAAAGCTCTCGGAGAGCTTTCCAACGGTATGCTGTCCGCCGCGTAACTCATTACGGATCAAAAGTTAAGAGCACCGGAGTGATGGATACCTAGTCACAAGCCCTACACCCTCTGTTTGCGGGCCCAGCCTCTCCGTGAAGTAAAGTTGTCTTGCCCAAGGTGCCATGGGATTCGGTAATAGAAATGTGATAGATTAGGTTGTCATCCATTTCGCGGCTCGCGACGTACGATTCGGGACCGAAAAACTGTGCAAAAGAAGAAAAGTGACCCGAAACTGATTAAACGTTCGGTTTCGGGCTCCTAAAATAGGTGCAGCCGAGCAAGTTGGGTACCCTTGTCGTAGAGCTCTCAAAGAGCTTTCGAACGGTATGTTGTGCGCTGTGTAACTCCTTACGGATCAAAAGTTATGGGCACCGGAGCGACAGATACCTGGTCACAAGCCCCACGCCCTCTGTTTGCGGGCCCTGCCTTTACGTGAAGTGAAGTTGTCTTGCCCAGGGTGCCATGTGATTCGGTAATAGAAATGTGATAGATTAGGTTGTCGTCCTTTTCACGTCCCACGACGTACGATCCGTGACGAAAAAATAGCGCAAAAGAAGAAAAATGTCCCGAAACTGATGAAAATGTTCAATTTTTGGCTCCGAAAATAGGCGCAACCGAGCAAGCTGCGTGCCCCCGTCGTAAAGCTCTCGAAGAGCTTTCCAACGGTATGTTGTCCCCCGCGTAACTCTTTACGGATCAAAAGTTATGAGCACCGGAGTGACGGATACCTGGTTACAAGCCCCACGCCCTCTGTTTGTGGGCCCAGCCTCTACGTCAAGAAAAGTTGTTTTGCCCAAGGTGCATTGGGATTCGATAATAAAAATGTGATGGATTTGGTTGTCGTCCTTTTCGCGGCTCACGACGTACGATCTGGGACGAAAAAACAACGCAAAAGAATAAAAGTATCCCAAAATTGATGAAAACGTTCGATTTCGGGCTTAGAAAACAGGCGCAGTCGAGCAAGCTAGGTGCCCCCGTCGTAGAGTTCTCATAGACCTTTCCAACGGTATACTGTGCGCCGTGTAACTCCTTACAAATCAAAAGTTATGAGTACCAGAGCAACGGATACCTGGTCATAAGCCCCACACACTCTGTTTGCGGGCCCTGCCTCTACATGAATTAGAGTTGTCTTGCCCAAGGTGCCGTGGGATTTGGTAATAGAAATGTGATGGATTAGGTTGTCGTCCTTTTTGCGGCTCACGAAGTTCAATCCGGGATGAAAAAACAGCGAAAAAGAAGAAAAGTGTCTCGAAACTGATGAAAACGTTCAATTTTTGGCTACGATAATAGGCGCAGCCGAGCAAGCTGGATGCCCTCGTCGTAAAGCTCTGGGAGAGCTTTCCAACAGTATACTGTACGCTGCGTAACTCCTTACGGATCAAAAGTTAAGAGCACCGGAGTGACGGATACTTGGTCACAAGCCCCACGCCCTCTGTTTGCGGGCCCTACCTCTATGTGAAGTGAAGTTGTCTTGCCTAAAGTGCCATGGAATTAGGTAATAAAAATGTGATGGATTCGGTTGTCATCCTTTTCGCGGCTCACGACATACGATCCGGGACGAAAAATCTGCGCAAAAGAAGAAAAGTGAACCGAAACTGATGAAAACGTTCGATTTTAGGCTCCGAAAATAGGCGCAGCCGAGCAAACTTGGTGCCCCAGTCGTAGAGGTCTCAGAGAGCTTTCCAACGGTATGCTGTGCGCCGCGTAACTCCTTTCGGATCAAAAGTTATGAGCACCAGAGCGACGGATACCTGGTCACAAGCCCCACGCCCTCGGTTTGTGGGCCCAGCCTCTACGTGAAGTGAAGTTGTCTTGCCCAAGGTGCCATGGGATTTGGTAATAAAAATGTGATGGATTAGGTTATCGTCCTTTTGGCTGCTCACTACGTACGATCCGGGACGAAAAAATAGCGCAAAACAAAAAAAATGTCCCAAAACTAATGAAAACATTCAATTTCGGGCCCCGAAAATAGGCACAGCTGAGCAAGCTTGGTGCCCCCGTAGTAGAGCTCTCAGAGGGCTTTCCAACGGTATGTTGTGCGCCGTGCAACTCCTTACGGATCAAAAGTTATGGGCATCGGAGCGACAGATACCTGGGCATAAGCCCCAGACCCTCTAGTTGCAGGCCCTGCCTCTATGCGAAGTGAAGTTGTCTTGCCCAATGTGCCGTGTGATTCGGTAATAGAAATATGATGGATTAGGTTGTCGTCCTTTTCGCGGCTCACAACGTACGATCCGGGACGGAAAAACAGCGCAAAAGAAGAAAAGTATCCCGAAATTGATGAAAAACATTCGATTTTGGGCTCCAAAAATAGGCCCAGTCGAGCAAGCTTGGTGCCCCCATCGTAGAGCTCTTAGAGAACTTTCCAATGGTATGCTGTGCGCCACGTATCTCCTTACAGATCAAAAGTTATGGGCACCGGAGCGACGGAAACCTGGTCACAAGCCCCACGCCCTCTGTTTGCGGGCCCTGCCTCTATGTGAAGTGAAGTTGTCTTGCCCAAGGTGCCATGTGATTCGGTAATAGAAATGTGATGGATTAGGTTGCCGTCCTTTTTGCAGCTCACGACGTACGATCCGGGATGAAAAAATAGCTCAAAAGAAGAAAAGTGTCCCAAAACTGATGAAAACGTTCGATTTTGGGGTTCGAAAATAGGCGCAGTCAAGTAAGCTTGGTGCCCCCGTTGTAGAGCTCTCGGAGAGCTTTCCAACGGTATGTTGTGCGCCGCGTAACTCCTTACGGATCAAAAGTTATGAGCCTCAGAGCGACAGATATCTGGTCACAAGCCCCATAACCTATGTTTGCGTGCCCAGCCTCTATGTGAAGTGAAATTGTCTTGCCCAAGGTGTCGTGTGATTCTGTAATAGAAATGTGATGCATTAGGTTATCGTCTTTTTCGCGGATCACGACATACAATTCGGGACAAAAAAACAGCGCAAAAGAAGAAAAGTGTCCCAGAACATATGAAAATGTTCAATTTTGGACCCCGAAAATAGTCGCAACCTAGCAAGCTAGGTGCCCACATCGTAGACCTCTCAAAGTGCTTTCCAACGGTATGCTATGCGCCGCGTAACTCGCTAGGGATCAAAAGTTATGGACATCGGAGCGACGGATACCTGGTCACAAGCCCCACGCCCTCTATTTGCGGGCCCTGCCTCAACGTGAAGTGAAGTTGTCTTGCCCAAGGTGCCATGTCAGTCGGTAATAAAAATGTGATGGATTATGTTGTCGTCCTTTTCGCGGCTCACGACTTACGATCCGGGATGAAAAAATAGCGCAAAAGAAGAAAAGTGTCCCATAACTGATGAAAATGTTCGATTTCGGGCTCCGAAAACAGGCGCAGCCGGGCAAGCTTGGTTCCCCCGTCGTAGAGCTCTCGGACATCTTTCCAACGGTATGCTGTGCGCCGCGTAACTCCTTACTGGTCAAAAGTTATGAGCACCGGAGGGACGGATACCTAGTCATGTGCCCCAGACCCTTTGTTTGCGGGCCCTGCCTCTATGTGAAGTGAAGTTGTCTTGCCCAAGGTGCTATGTGATTCGATAATAGAAATGTGATGGATTAGGTTGTCATCCTTTTCGCGGCTCACGACGTACGATCCGGGACGGATTAACAGCGCAAAAGAAAAAAAGTATCCCGAAATTGATGAAAACGTTCGATTTTGGGATCCAAAAATAGGCGCTGTCTAGCAAGCTAGGTGCCCCCGTCGTACAGCTCTCGGAGAGATTTCCAACAGTATGCTGTGCCCCACGTAACTCCTTACGGATCAAAAGTTATGGGCAACGGAGCGACGGTTAACTAGTCACAAGCCCCACGCCCTCTGTTTGCAAGCCCTGCCTCTACCTGAAGTGAAGTTGTCTTGCCCAAGGTGCCGTGGGATTCGGTAACAAAAATGTGATGGATTAGGTTGTCGTCCTTTTCGCGGCTCACGACGTACGATCCGGGACGGAAAACCAGCGCAAAAGAAGAAAAGTGTCCCAAAACTGATGAAAACATTCAATTTTAGGCTCCTAAAATAGGCGCAGTCGAGCAAGCTTGGTGCCCCCGTCGTAGAGCTCTCGGAGAGCTTTCCAATGGTATGTTGTGCTTCGCGTAACTCCTTACGGATCAAAAGTTATGAGTCCCGGAGCGACAGAGACCTGGTCACAAGCCCCAAGCCCTATGTTTGTGTGCCCAGCCTCTATGTGAAGTGAAATTGTCTTACCCAAGGTGTCGTGTGATTCTGTAATAGAAATGTGATGGATTCGGTTGTCGTCTTTTTCGCGGCTCACGACATACGATCCGGGACGGAAAAACAGCGCAAAAGAGGAAAAGTGTCCCAAAACATATGAAAATGTTCAATGTTGGGCCCCGAAAATAGGAGCACCCTAGCAGGCTGGGTGCCCACATCGTAGACCTCTCAAAGTGCTTTCCAACAGTATGCTATGCGCCGCGTAACTCGTTAGGGATCAAAAGTTATGGGCATCGGAGCGATGGATACCTGGTCACAAGCCCCACGCCCTCTATTTGCGGGCCCTGCCTCAACGTGAAGTAAAGTTGTCTTGCCCAAGGTGCCGTGTGAGTCGGTAATAAAAATGTGATGGATTATGTTGTCGTCCTTTTCGCGGCTCACGACGTACGATTCGGGACGAAAAAATAGCGCAAAAGAAGAAAAGTGTCCCATAACTGATGAAAATGTTCGATTTCAGGCTCCGAAAACTGGCGCAGCCGGGTAAGCTTGGTTCCCCCGTCGTAGAGCTCTCGGACAGCTTTCCAACGGTATGCTGTGTGCCGCGTAACTCTTTACTGGTCAAAAGTTATGAGCACCGGAGGGACGGATACCTGGTCATGTGCCCTAGACCCTCTGTTTGTGGGCCCAGCCTCTATGTGAAGTGAAGTTGTCTTGCCCAAGGTGCCATGTGATTCGATAATAGAAATTTGATGGATTTGGTTGTCGACCTTTTCGCGGCTCACGACGAACGATCCGGGACGAAAAAACAGCACAAAAGAATAAAAGTATCCCAAAACTGATGAAAACATTCGATTTTGGGCTCCAAAAACAAGCGCAGCCAAGCAATCTTGGTGCCCCCATCGTAGAGTTCTCGGAGAGCTTTCCAACGGTATGCAGTGCGCCGCGTAACTCCTTACGGATCAAAAGTTATGGGCACCGGAGCGACGGATACGTGGCCACAAGCCCCACGCCCTCGGTTTGCGGGCCCAGCCTTTACGTGAAGTGAAGTTTTCTTGCCCAAGGTGCTGTGGGATTCGGTAATAAAAATGTGATGGATTAGGTTGTTGTCCTTTTCGCGGCTCACGACGTACGATCCGGGATGAAAAAATAGCACAAAAGAAGAAAAGTGTCCCATAACTTATGAAAATATTCGATTTTGGGCTTCGAAAACAGGCGCAGCCGAGCAAGCTTGGTTCCCCCGTCGTAGAGCTCTCGGAGAGCTTTCCAACAGTATGCTGTGCGCCGTGTAACTCCTTACCGATCAAAAGTTATGAGCACCGGAGCGAAGGATACCTAGTCACATGCCCCAGACCCTCTGTTTGCGGGCCCTGCCTCTATGTGAAGTGAAGTTGTCTTGCACAAGGTGCTGTGTGATTCGATAATAGAAACGTGATGGATTAGGTTGTCGACCTTTTCGCGGCTCACGACGTACGATCCGGGACGAAATAACAGCGCAAACGAAGAAAAGTATCCCGAAATTGATGAAAACGTTCGATTTTGGGATCCGAAAATAGGCCCTGTCTAGCAAGCTAGGTGCCACCGTCGTACAACTCTCGGAGAGATTTCCAACGGTATGATGTGCGCCACGTAACTCCATCCGGATCAAAAGTTATAGGCAACGGAGCGACAGATAACTGGTCACAAGCCCCACGCCCTCTGTTTGCAGGCCCTGCCTCTACCTGAAGTGAATTTGTCTTGCCCAAGGTGCCGTGGGATTCGGTAACAAAAATGTGATGGATTAGGTTGTCGTCCTTTTAGCGGCTCACGACGTACGATCCGGGACGAAAAAATAGCGCAAAAGAAGAAAAGTGTCCCAAAACTAATGAAAACGTTCGATTTTGGGCTCCGAAAATAGGCGCAGTCGAGCAAGCTTGGTGCCCTCGTCATAGAGCTCTCAGAGAGCTTTCCAACGGTATGCTGTGCGCCGTGTAACTTTTTACGGATCAAAAGTTATGAGCCCCGGAGCGACAGAGACCTAGTCACAAGCCCCAAGCCCTATGTTTGCATGCCCAGCCTCTATGTGAAGTAAAATTGTCTTGCCCAAGGTGTCGTGTGATTCTGTAATAGAAATGCGATAGATTAGGTTGTCGTCTTTTTCGCGTCTCACGACATACGATCCAGGACGAAAAAATAGCGCAAAAGAAGAAAAGTGTCCCAAAACATATGAAAATGTTCAATTTTGGGCCCCGAAAATAGGCGCAACCTAGCAGGCTAGGTGCCCACATCGTAGACCTCTCAAAGTGCTTTCCAACGGTATGCTATGCGCCGCGTAACTCGTTAGGGATCAAAAGTTATGGACATCGGAGCGACGGATACCTGGTCACAAGCCCCACGCCCTCTATTTGCGGGCCCTGACTCAACGTGAAGTGAAGTTGTCTTGCCCAAGGTGCCGTGTGAGTCGGTAATAAAAATGTGATGGATTATGTTGTCATCCTTTTCGCGGCTCACGACGAACGTTCCGGGACGAAAAAACAGCACAAAAGAAGAAAAGTATCCCAAAACTGATGAAAACGTTCGATTTTAGGCTCCGAAAACAAGCGCAGCCAAGCAATCTTGGTGCCCCCGTCGTAGAGTTCTCGGAGTTCTTTCCAATGGTATGTTGTGCGCCGCGTAGCTCCTTACGGATCAAAAGTTATGGGCACCGGAGCGATGGATACCTGGCCACAAGCCCCACGCCCTTGGTTTGCGGGCCCAGCCTCTACGTGAAGTGAAGTTTTCTTGCCCAAGGTGCCGTGGGATTCGGTAATAAAAATGTGATGGATTAGGTTATCGTCCCATAACTGATGAATATGTTCAATTTCGGGCTTCGAAAACAGACGCAGCCGAGCAAGCTTGGTTCCCCCGTCGTAGAGCTCTCGGAGAGCTTTCCAACAGTATGCTGTGTGCTGCGTAACTCCTTACGGATCAAAAGTTATGAGCACCGGAGCGACGGATACCTGGTCATATGCCCCAGACCCTCTGTTTGCGGGCCCTGCCTCTATGTGAAGTGAAGTTGTCTTGCCCAAGGTGCCGTGCGATTCGATAATAGAAACGTGATGGATTAGGTTGTCATCCTTTTTGCGGCTCACGACGTACGATCCGGGACGGATTAACAGCGCAAAAGAAGAAAAGTATCCCGAAATTGATGAAAACGTTCGATTTTGGGATCCGAAAATAGGCGCTGTCTAGCAAGCTAGGTGCCCCCGTCGTACAGCTCTCGGAGAGATTTCCAATGGTATACTGTGCGCCACGTAACTCCTTATGGATCAATAGTTATGGGCAACGGAGCGACGGATAACTGGTCACAAGCCCAACGCCCTCTATTTGTAGGCCCTGCCTCTACCTGAAGTGAAGTTGTCTTGCCCAAGGTGCCGTGGGATTCGGTAACAAAAATGTGATGGATTAGGTTGTCGACCTTTTCGCAGCTCACGACGTATGATCCGGGATGAAAAAATAGCGCAAAAGAAGAAAAGTGTCCCAAATCTAATGAAAACGTTCGATTTTAGGATTCGAAAACAGGGGCAGCTGTGAGGCCCGACCCCGAATAACGTGTCATACCTTGATTTTCTTGTCATAGACCCTTAATTATATGACCGACCTTGGATTACGTGCCCTGTCTTGGTTTTCGTCCCTTGACCTAGAATTTTGTGCCCTAATCCTCGACTTACGTGCCTTGACTTCGAATTGCGTGCGTTGTCTTGTTTTGTGCGCCCTGACCTTGAATTGCGTGTCCTAACCTAGGTTTAAGAGTCGTATCTCGATTTACGTGCATTGCATTGAATTACGTGCTTTCATTTAGGGTAGCGTGCATTTACTTGAAAAATGTGCGTTCGTCTCGTAGTTCGTGTCCTACCTCGTAATTCGTGCCCTAGACCTAGGAAAGCATGCATTCACGTTAATCAAGAAAGCACCTTACACAAAGTACTAGACTACTAAATAATCCTACAAACTCCACTATCAATATTAAAATGCAAAAATCAACTCGCTAGAAGACGAAATAGCACCAAAAGCTAGACATTCTCATACTTTATTCCTTATTCTTTTTGCACTTTCAAGACACAATTAAAATAATGCTCAAAGATGACAAAAAATTCAGATTTGGAGCTAGCTTGGCCGACCACTTGCTTGCATTAGACTTGCCTTGCATGATTTTAAATTAAACTCAACATTCTATGACACAAAGGCATTAAAAATTGCTCAAAAACCCTACCATTTGCACACCATTCTCGGCCACATCACTCTTGCCCATCCTAGGAATTTCAAATTACACCTTGAAGACACAAAATGCTGAAATTTTACTGCCTAAGGCCGACATGCTCCTCAAAATTGCAAAGGCCTTCATTTGTTTGTCATTTCTCTCATTTCCTCTCAATCTTTTCTCTCTCCCTCTCATTCTCGGCCTTGGCTGAGTTCTCTACCTCCATAGCTTATCTTCATCACACCTTAGTTGAACAAGGCAAGCAACCATCAAAGAAACTCAAGCAAACAAGCTAGGATGCGAAAATCACACTTGCATGCCCTTTGAAGTCTTCATTTCGGCCCTAGGTAGGTTCTAAGCTTCCATTTCTTTTCTTCTTGTTTCAACCTCATGCATGTACTAAGAGCTTGGTCACTAAGCTAGGAAAAATAGAGAAGAGCTAGTTGGAACCTCGGCTAGGCAAAGGAGAAGAAGAAAAGTTTGCTTCAACCAGTTTTGTGCATCCTCTTGATTGATTGCTAAGGTGAGGGCTAAAACCTTTTGAAAACTCTTCAAAAATCCACATGCATGCTCATAAATGTGTGTATTTGCTTCTTTACTTGAGTTATATGTTCGTTCATAAGCTTAAACAACCATGCATGGCAAGATCTTGGCTTGAAAGTGATGCTAGGTGAAGTCGAATTGTTGACAGCTCTCTGACCAGTCTGTTTTGAGGTAAGTTTAGCTAGGAAAATGATGCTTAAAATGCATCAAAAATGGTAGGTGACTAGTTTGGACAGTTTTGAACATTTTTTCCAGAAATAGGCCGAAGCTAATTTTGATTCTAAGGTCTTCAAAATGGCGAATCTTTAAAATGTGCCCAAATCTGGAAATCTGGAAAAATGAAGCAGGTTTTGGCAGATGCACTGACCTTGTGGAACGAATCATATTTGACTTAGTAAATGATGTCCAAAATATATGAAAGTGGGTGTTCTGCTAGATTTTTCAGTTCTGGACATTTTTGTCAGAAATGGACTAAGGCTGAATCGGACCCTAAGGACCTCAAAAACGTCAATTATCGAAATGTGTGCAAATCTGAATAGTTTTGTGCTATCCCACTGTTTCGACTATATCTAATGATCCCGAACTCCAATTGATGCAAGGTTTGTTTCTGATTTTAGTTAACTTCTTAAGCTTTAATTTTACATCTTATTCACTGGATTTGGAGATTTTTTGCTTATCCTATTGATTGTGAGAAAAAAGCCTTTTGTAGTAAGGGTTTCACTTAATGTTGTGCTTAGAAAAATTGTGGTAAACCTCTTGTTGAATTAAATGCTTGGGATTGTAGCTTCGGGATGTTGTGTGGACTGTTTTGATTGTTTGAGGATGTTGAATTAAATGATGCATGGTTGAGATTGACTTTGAGTTGAGTTGAGGCTCAAATTGCACGAATATGCACGAAATGGAAACCCTAATGACTAGGTAGTTTTGCTAAGTGTTGATCATTTGGATATTGTGTGGAATTATATGTTTAGTAGGCTGCCCGTAGTTTCCCTTATAAGCTTAAATGTAATTTTGATCATTGCATGGTGACAATTAGGCTTTTCTTGCATCCGAACCCACGTAGATGTTGTTGCATGTTGAATAATTGTATCACTTGATTACGTGGACTTCGAAATGAGTTATATGGCTTGACTTGCATGTGTTACATGGCTGCCCGTTTAATGTTCATATGGCTCTATATGCCTTTCAAGTGAAATTACTTGTCTTATCGTGCCTCGTTTGATTACTTGATAACGTGCGATCTTATAACTGCTCGGAGGTGACCTACTTTGTTGTCCTCCTAATGTGATATGTTAAATGTTATAAATGTGCATTGCATACGAGGTTGCAACCTTTCAGTGTGGCATGGTAGTGTTTCACACACGTCGGGCGGCATCGGGCTTGCCGGTGTTACCGTGACTACCATGGTCCAATTCCCTCTCTCGCTTGGCATTTTACCCTCGGAGAGTTGGGTCGTAGGTTTCGGGGTACATCCGGAGTACACCCAATTGGGAGCGATAAGTGGATTATTGAAGTCGGCCGCACCAAATGAATCGAAATTGAAATTGAGAGCAACTGCTCACCGTATCCTTGAAATGATTGGTAAATGTATCTGTTACTTGATTTGTTTCATATATTTGCGTACCTTATTATTTGTAATACGTGACATGTTTTCAAAAAGAGTTTTCATAAATTGAACTGGAAAATGAGTTCCAAAATGTATTTCTCGTTCCCCCTCGCTGAGTTCATAAGGACTCGCCCTCTTTTATCATCTCAGGTGAAGAAGACCCAGAACAGGTACCCGAGGACAGTATCCCTAACGATGAACCCCTGAAGTGATTGCATGTCATTGTTTGCTTTGCTTGAATGTGGCTACTTGTGAACTTTGTACTACTTGAAGACTATTTATTTTATGTTGCTTGTTATTTCTAATGTAAAAGACCCCCGTTGTAATTTGGGGTCTAATTTTGATTTGCACTAATATTGCTAGATAGATACTAGACACTATTACGATCGTTTTGCTATTATTACTGCTAGTATCTATCATAGGTTATGACATATTAGGTAAGGACTAAGTAAATGAGCCTATCAAATCTTAAACAGGTACACGCTTTTAAGCTAAGATCAACAGGTACTTTCATAACGAGGATAAATAAACAAACGAGACATAGTATCATGCTAGGTTATACATCAAACGGGACGTCGAAATAACCAATAGGCAATTCAATTGATGGTAAAATAGTAATCTTAGTTGGAAATGAATTTGAGATGGTAAATTTTGAGGCGTTTAGAGAACTAGGTCAAACCAAAGAGCCCAATTACAACCGTTATGCTGTCGGTTTTCTGAAAAATTTTAGAGTCTAGGATAAAACGTTAAGTGCTAAACCTCCTTGAACGATTAAGTACGTGAAAGGACTTGAATGTTTAGATCACACCCTAGTCAAACCTTTATAGGCCGGGTTGGGGCATGACAGCAGCCGAGCAAGCTTGGTGCCCTAGTCGTAGAGCTATCGGAGAGATTTCCAACAGTATGCTGTGCGCCGCGTAACTCCTTACGGATCAAAAGTTATAAGCACTAGAGCGACAGAGACTTGGTCACAAGCCCCACGCCCTCTGTTTGCGTGCCCAGCCTCTACGTGAAGTGAAATTGTCTTGCCCAAGGTGCCAAGTGATTCTGTGATAGAAATGTGATGGATTAGGTTGTCTTCCTTTTCGCGGCTCACGACGTACGATCCGGGACAAAAAAACAGCGCAAAAGAAGAAAAGTGTCACAAAACTTACGAAAATGTTTGATTTTGGGCCCCGAAAATAGGCACAACGGAGCAGGCAAGGTGCCCCTATCATAGAGCTCTCAAAGTGCTTTCCAACGGTATGCTGTGCGCCGCGTAACTCTTTACGGATCAAACGTTATGGGCACCGGAGCGACGGATACCTGGTCATAAGCCCCACGCCCTCTGTTTATGGGCTTTGCCTCTACGTGAAGTGAAGTTGTCTTGCCCAAGGTGCCGTGTGATTCAGTAATAGAAATTTGATGGTTTAGTTTGTCGTTCTTTTCGTGGCTCACGACGAACGATCCCGGACGAAAAAATAGCGCAGAAGAAGAAAAGTATCCCAAAAATGATGAAAACGTTCGATTTTGGGCTCTGAAAACAAGCGCAGACGAGCAAGCTTGGTGCCCCCAACGTAGAGTTCTCAGAGAGCTTTCCGATGGTATGCTGTGTGCCGCGTAACTCCTTACGGATCAAAAGTTATGGGTACCGGAGCGACAAATACCTGGTCATAAGCCCCACGCCCTCGGTTTGCGGGCCCAGCCTCAACGTGAAGTGAAATTGTCTTGCCCAAGGTGCCTTGAGATTTGGTAATAAAAATGTGATGGATTAGGTTGTCGTCCTTTTCGCAGCTAACGACGTACGATCCGGGATGAAAAAACAGCGCTAAAGAAGAAAAATGTCCCAAAACTAATGAAAACATTCAATTTTGGGCACCGAAAACAAGCGCAGCTAAGCAAGCTTAGTCCCCCTGTCGTAGAGCTCTCAGAGAGCTTTCCAACGATATGCTGTGCGCCGCGTAACTCCTTACGGATCAAAAGTTATAAGCACCAGAGCGACGGAGACCTGGTCACAAGCCCCACGCCCTCTGTTTGCGTATCCAGCCTCTGCATGAAGTGAAATTGTCTTGCCCAAGGTGCCGTGTGATTCTATAATAGAAATGTGATAGATTAGGTTGTCGTCTTTTTCGTGGCTCACAACGTACGATCCGGGATGAAAAAACAGCGCAAAAGAATAAAAGTATCCCAAAATTGATGAAAACATTCAATTTTGGGCTCTGAAAATAGGCGCAGTCGAGCAAGCTTGGTGCCCCCGTCGTAGAGTTCTCAGAGAGATTTCTAACGGTATGCCGTGCGCCACGTAACTCCTTACGGATCAAAAGTTATGGGCACCGGAGCGACGGATACCTGGTCACAAGCCCCACGCCCTCTGTTTGCGGGCCCTGCCTCTACATGAAGTGAAGTTGTCTTGCCAAAGGTGTCGTGTGATTCAGTAACAGAAATGTGATGGATTAGGTAGTCGTCCTTGTCGCGGCTCACCACGTACGATCCGGGATAAAAAAAACAGCGCAAAAGAAGAAAGGTATCCAAAAACTGATGAAAACGTTCGATTTTGGATTCCGAAAATAGGGGCAGCCGAGCAAGCTTGGTGCCCCAGTCGTAGAGCTCTCGGAGAGCTTTCGAACAGTATGTTGTGCATCGCGTAACTCCTTACAGATCAAAAGTTATGGGCACTGGAGCGACGGATACCTAACCACAAGCCCCACGCCCTCGGTTTGCGGGCCCAGCCTCATCGTGAAGTGAAGTTGTCTTGCCCAAGGTGCCGTGGGATTCGGTAATAAAAATGTGATGGATTAGGTCGTCGTCCTTTTCGCGAAGCACGACATACGATCCGAGACCAAAAAACAGCGCAAAAGAAGAAAAGTGTCCCAAAACTGATGAAAACGTTCGATTTTGGGCTCCGTAAATAGGAGCAGTTAAGCAAGTTTGGTGCCCCCATCGTGCAGCTCTCGGAGAGCTTTCCAACGGTATGTTGTGCGCCGCGTAACTCCTTATGGATCAAAAGTTATGAGCACTAGAGAGACGGATACCTGGGCATAAGCCCCAGACCCTCTGTTTGCGGGCCCTGCCTCTATGTGAAGTGAAGTTTTCTTGCCCAAGGTGCCGTGGGATTCGGTAACAAAAATGTGATGGATTAGGTTGTTGTCCTTTTCGCGGCTCACGACGTACGATCCGGGACGAAAAATAATGCAAAAGTAGAAAAGTATCCCAAAATTGATGAAAACGTTCAATTTTGGGGTTCGAAAACCGGCGCAGCCAAGTAAGCTTGGTGCTCCAGTCATAGAGCTCTCAGAGAGCTTTCCAACGGTATACTGTGCACCGCGTAACTCCTTACGGATCAAAAATTATGAGCACCGGAGTGACGGATACCTGGTCATGTACCCCAGACCCTCCGTTTGTGGGCCCTGCCTCTATGTGAAGTGAAGTTGTCTTGCACAAGGTGCCGTGTGATTCGATAATCGAAATGTGATGGATTAGGTTGTCGACCTTTTTGCGGCTCACGACGTACGATACGGGACGGAAAAACAGCGCAAAAGAAAAAAAGTATCCCGAAATTGATGAAAAAGTTCAATTTTGGGCTCCGAAAATAGGCGCAATCGAGCAAGCTAGGTGCCCCCGTCGTACAGCTCTCAGAGAAATTTCCAACGGTATGTTGTGCGCCACGTAACTCTTTACTGATCAAAAGTTATGGGCACCGGAGCGACGGATACCTGGTCACAAACCCCACGCCCTTTGTTTGCGGGCCCTGCCTCTAAGTGAAGTGAAGTTGTCTTGACCAAGGTGCCGTGGGAATCGGTAACAAAAATGTGATGGATTAGGTTGTCGTCCTTTTTGCGGCTCACGACGTACGATCCGGGACGAAAAAATAGCGCAAAAGTAGAAAAGTATCCCAAAACTGATGAAAACGTTCGATTTTGGGCTTCGAAAATAGGCGCAGCCGAGCAAGCTTGGTGCCCTAATCGTAGAGCTCTCAGAGTGCTTTCCAATGGTATGCTGTACGCCGCGTAACTCCTTACGAATCAAAAGTTAATGAGCACCGGAGCGACGGATACCTGGTCATATGCCCTAAACCCTCCGTTTGCGGACCCTGCCTCTATGTGAAGTGAGGTTGTCTTGCCCAAGGTGCCGTGTGATTCGATAATAGAAATGTGATGGATTAGGTTGTCGACCTTTTTGCGGCTCACGACGTACGATCCGAGACGGAAAAACAGCGCAAAAGAAGAAAAGTATCCCGAAATTGATGAAAACGTTTGATTTTGGGCTCTGAAAATAGGCGCAGTCGAGCAAGCTAGGTGCCACCGTTGTACAGCTCTCGGAGAGATTTCCAACGGTGTGCTGTGCGCCACGTAACTCCTTACGGATCAAAAGTTATGGGCACCGGAACGACGGATACCTGGTCACAAGCCCTACGCCCTCTGTTTGCAGGCCCTGCCTCTACGTGAAGTAAAGTTGTCTTTCCCAAGGTGCCATGGGATTCGGTAACAAAAATGTGATGGATTAGGTTGTCATCCTTTTCAAGGCTCACAACGTACGATCCGGGACGAAAAAATAGCGCAAAAGTAGAAAAGTGTTCCAAAATTGATGAAAACATTCGATTTTGGGCTTCGAAAACAGGCGCAGCCGAGCAAGCTTTGTGTTCCAGTCGTAGAGCTCTCGGAGAGCTTTCCAACGGTATGCTGTGCGCCACGTAACTCCTTACGGATCAAATTTATGAGCACCGGAGCGACGGATACCTGGCCATATGCCCCAGACCCTTCGTTTGCGGGCCTTGCCTCTATGTGAAGTGAAGTTGTCTTGCCCAAGGTGCCGTGTGATTCGATAATATAAATGTGATGGATTAGGTTGTCGACCTTTTCGCGGCTCACAACGTACGATCCGAGATGGAAAAATAGCACAAAAGAAGAAAAGTATCCCGAAATTGATGAAAACGTTCGATTTTGGTCTCTGAAAATAGGCGCAATCGAGCAAGCTAGGTGCCCCCGTCGTACAACTCTCGGAGAGATTTCCAACGGTATGCTGTGCGCCACATAACTCCTTACGGATCAAAAGTTATGGGCACCGGAGCGACGGATACCTGGTCACAAGCCCTACGCCCTCTGTTTGTGGGCCCTGCCTCTACGTGAAGTAAAGTTGTCTTGCCCAAGATGCCATGGGATTCGGTAACAAAAATGTGATGGATTAGGTTGTCGTCCTTTTCGCGGCTCACGCCGTACGATCCGGGACAAAAAAATAGCACAAAATAAGAAAAGTGTCCCAAAACTGATGAAAATGTTTGATTTTGGGATTCGAAAACAGGCACAGCCGAGCAAGCTTGGTGCCCCAGTCGTAGAGCTCTCGGAGAACTTTCCAACGGTATGTTGTGCGCTGCGTAACTCCTTACGGATCAAAAGTTATGAGCACCGGAGCGACGGAGACCTGGTCACAAGCCCCACGCCCTCTGTCTGCGTGCCCAGCCTCTACGTGAAGTGAAATTGTCTTGCTCAAGGTGCCGTGTGATTCTGTAATAGAAATGTGATGGATTAGGTTGTCGTCCTTTTCGCGGCTCACGACGTATGATCCGGGATGAAAAAATAGCGCAAAAGAAGAAAAAGTGTCCCAAAACTTATGAAAATGTTCGATTTTAGGCCCCGAAAATTGGCGCAACCGAGCAGGCTAGGGGCCCCCATCATAGAGCTCTCAAAGTGCTTTCCAACGGTATGTTGTGCACCACGTAACTCGTTACGGATCAAAAGTTATGGGCACCGGAGCGACGGGTAACTGGTCACAAGTCCCACGCCCTCTGTTTGCGTGCCCTGCTTCTACGTGAAGTAAAATTGTCTTGCCCAAGGTGCCGTGTGATTCGGTAATTGAAATGTGATGTGTCACACCCCAACCTGACCTATAGAGGTTAGACTAGGGTGTGATCTAAACATTCATATCATTTCACGTACTTAATCGTTCATTAAGGTTTAACACTTAACGTTAGCCTAAAACTCCAAAAATTCTCTAGAAACCGGCAGCATAACGGCTGTAATTGGCTCATTAGTTTGACCTACTTTCCTAAACGCCTCAAAACTTTCAATCTCAAATTTGATTCCAACTAAGATTATTATTTATCACCAGTTGAAATGTCTACTATTTATCTCAAGTCTCGTTTGATTAACACCTAGCATAGCAACTATGTCTCGTTTATGTGTCAATCCTTGTTACAAAAGTACTTGTTGATCTTAGCTTACCAATGAGTACCTGCTTAAGATTGGATAGATTCATTTTACTTAACCCTTTACATAATACTTCATAAGCCTGTGATAGATACTAAACCAAAGTAGCGATAGCAAAATGACCAGAAGAGTGTCTATCTAGTTATGATCAGTACAAACCAAAATTAGACCCCAAATTACAACGGGGGTCATTTACAATACAACAACAAGCAACATAAGAAATAGTCTTCAAAGCAACATATCGTTCACAAAATGGCCATAGTCAAGTAAGGCACGTAGGGCAAGCAATCACTCCAAGGAGTCATCAATAGGCATGTTATCCTTGGGTATCTGTTCCTGATCTTCTTCACCTGTGATGATAAAAGAGGGTGAGTCCTTATGAACTTAGCGAGGGGGAATGAGAAATACGTTTTGAAACTCTTTTTCCGGTTAAGCTTATGAAAAACCCCTTTTGAAACATGTCACGTATTACAAGTAATAAGGTACGCAAAGTATAAGAATCAAATTGAGCAACAGATACAAACCCCAATCATTTCAAGAATACGGCGAGCATTTGCTCTCAAAATCAATTTCGATACGATTGTTGCGGCCAACTTCAATAATCCACTTATTGCTCCCATTTGGGTGTACTCCGGATGTACCCCGAAAACCTACGACCCAACTCTCCGAGGGTGGAATGCCAAGCGAGAGAGGGAATTGGACCATGGTAGTCACGGTAGCACCGGCAAGCCCGATGCCGCCTGGCGTGCGTGAAACGTTACCATGCCACAATGGAAGGTTGTAACCTTGTATACAATGCATATTTATAACATTTAACATATCACATTAGGAGGACAACAAAGTAGATTGCCTCCGAGCAGTTATAAGATCGCACGTTGACAAGTAAACACACAAGGCGTGCTTGACATGTAATTTCACTTGTAAAACACACGGAGTTATATGAATATTAAACGGGCAGCCATGTAGCACATGTAAATCAAGTCATATAGCTCATTTCGGGGTTCACGAAATCAAGAAATATGATTATACAAGCATGCAACGACGTTTACTTTAGACCGGGTGCAAGCAAAGTCTCCTTATCAACATGTAATCATCGGGAATCACATTTAGGGCTATAAGGACATATACGGGCAGCCTATTAACCTTCCTCAATATCATTCATAATTCATAAAAGGACGGTTTATGACTCGGGAACCTACGGGGCCATTAGGGTTTGCTAGGCCGTGCTTGGGGTTGGTTCGTTTGCTAATCACCATAAGAAATTCTTAAACCGTTTCAAACATATTTAACATTTATTAGGCAGACCACTAATCACACAATAAAACACAATAACCATGGATCATTGCTTAGCGAGTTTTCATAGTCGATAGGGTTTCGTTTCATGCTTACACGTGCAATTAAGCCACAAGTTGACAAGTAATTAAACCCAAGCCATGCATTGATTAATTAAAAGATCCTCAAGCATCCAAAACAGTCCACACAACATCCAAGTTCCACAATCCCAAGCATTCACTACCACAAGAGAAGTTACAACATTTTTCAAAGCAAATCACTAAACAAAAATCTCACTGCAATGGTCTATTTTCCCACAATAATTTAGACAAGAAAAAAATCTCCAATTCCAGTGAGAAAAATTTCAAATTAAATCTTAAGGAGTGATTTAAATCCAGAAACAAACCTCACCTCATTTGGAGTTCAGACCTAGGAGTTATGGCAAAAACCGTGAGACTACGCAAAACTGTCCAGTTTTAGGCACATTACGATGTTTTCTATTTTTGAGGGTCTTAGAGTCAGAATTGGCTTTTGTCTATTTCTGGAAAAAATGTCCAGAACTGAAAAATCTAGCAACCTACCAAAATTCATACATTTTAGATATCATTTACTAAGTCAAAACTGGTTTGTTCTACAAGGACAGTGAACTGCCAAAAACCTGCTCCATTTTTTCAGATTTTACAAATTTAGACACCCTTCGATGTTGTGCCATTTCGGAGACCTTAGACGCAAAATTGGCCTTGGCCTATTTCTACAAAAAATGCTCAGAACTGGAAAAATTAGTCACCTACCAATTTTCATGCATTTTCAACATCATTTACCGGGTCAAATTCACCTCGCTCTAACAAGTCAGAAATCTGCCATTTTCGCGATTTCACCTATCTTCAAATTCTAGCAAAATATCTTGTCATGCATGGTTTCAAAAGCTCATGTACACACATATACCACAAGTACAGAGGTAAAAGCAGAAATATAAAGGCATGCATGTGGTTTTTGAAAGCTTTTAAAAAGGATTAACCCTCACCTTAGCCTATTGACAACAAATGATGCTCAAAACTCTTGAAGATGCACAAATGGTCTTCTCTCTTTGTTTGGCCGAGAGATATTGCTTGATTTCCTTAATTCCTAGCTGAGTTACCATGTCCTTAGTATGTGCATGTGGTTAGAACAAAAAGAAATGGAAGAGAACTCTTAAAACATACCTATGGCCAAAAATAGCACTATTTGAGCTTATTTCTTTGTTGTTTTGTCTTAGCCGTGCCTTGAAGCTTCTTTTCCTTTGGGAATCAGTTTAAGCAAGTGTTTTGGTATGTGAGAGTATGTGAAGTCGTGAGAGGAGAGAAAACCTAAGAGAATGTTGAGTGTATAGCCGAGAGAGAGAGAGAAAAATAGGGTTTTTTGGGGTGTTTTAGTAGTTTAGGAAGCATGGTCAGCTCTTGGGAGTTGAATAGCAGAGAATGATGGTGCTTTGTGCATATTTTGAATGGTGTAGGAAGCATGAGTGGTGGTCTAATTGAGAGAGAGAGAGGAAAGAGAGAAAAAGCTAAAGCATTTTTGCAACAATGTTGTATTTTATATGTGTTCAATGCCTTGTCCGAAATTTGGTGGCTTGTATAGTCAAAATGCTTTTCAAATTTGGTTATTATTCTGTCTTGGCATTGTAACTGGTCAGGGAATAAGTGTAAAATAATGTGGGAGGCTTGGGGTTAAATAAAATAGTACATAGTTATTAGAAAAAGCAAGACATGGCTATAAGAACGTGTCTAGGCATATTGCCTTGGGTTGGTCGTGCATGGCTGACTGTTTTGGTCAGAATTCTATTATTTTTGATTGTTTTATTGTTTTAGGGGATATTAGGTGGAAGATAATGTATAGGCTTTGGTAAAAAAAATTGCATAGGAGTTAGGTAAAGCACATAATTTTATAATGAGTGTTGTAAGGCATGCATTTGGCTTGGCAATATTTGAATTGCATGGTGTATGGCCGGCCAAAGCTTGAAGAATTTAAAATTTCAGATTCTTTTTAAGTATATAATGGATTATGGTAGGTGTAGAATTTGAGGTGCATGGTTTTTTGGAATAGAATAAAGAATAAGGAATAAAGAATGTCTAGTGTTTAGCGTTTCATCTTTTAGTGAATTGACTTAGGATTAGAATACAATTAGTAGAGTTTGTAGGATTAGTTAACAATCTAGTGCTTCGTGTAAGATACTTTCTTAATTAGCGTGTGGCACGCTTTTTTAGGTTTAGGGCACGCACTATGAGGTAAGGCATGAGCTACGAGATGAATGCACGTTTCCCAAGCAAATGCACGTAACACTAAATGAATGCACGTAATTCGATGCAAGGCACAAAAAAAGAAACACGACTCTAAACCCAGGTCAAGGCATACAAATCTAGGTTAGGGCACACAAAAAGAGGTATCGCACGCAAATTGAGGTCTGGCCTCACATGATGGATTAGGTTGTCGTTCTTTTCGCGGCTCACAATGCACAATCCAGGACGAAGAAACAGCGCAAAAGCAGAAAAGTATCCCAAAACTGATGAAAACGTTCGATTTTGGGTTCTGAAAATAGGCGCACCCGAGCAAGCTTGGTGCCTTCATCGTAGAGCTCTCAGAGAGCTTTCCAACGGTATGCTGTGCGCCGCGTAACTCCTTATGGATCAAAAGTTATGAGCACCGGAGCGACGGATACCTGGTCATAAGCCCCATGCCCTCTGTTTGCGGGCCCTGCCTCTACGTGAAGTGAAGTTGTCTTGGCCAAGGTGCCGTGTGATTCGGTAACAGAAATGTGATGGACTAGGTTGTCGTCCTTTTCGCGGTTCACGACGTACGATCCGGGATGAAAAAATAGCGCAAAAGAAGAAAAGTGTCCCAAAACTGATAAAAACATTCAATTTTGGGCTCTAAAAATAGGTAAAGTTGAGCAAGGTTAGTGCCCCCGTCGTAGAGCTCTTGGAGAGCTTTCCAACAGTATGATGTGCGCCGTGTAACTCCTTACGGATCAAAAGTTATGAGCACTAGAGCGACGGAGACCTAGTCACAAGCCCCACGCCCTCTGTTTGCGTGCCCAACCTCTACGTCAAGTGAAATTTTCTTGCCCAAGGTGCCATGTGATTTGGTAATAGAAATGTGATGGATTAGGTTGTTGTCCTTTTTGCGACTCACGACGTACGATCCGGGAAGAAAAAACAGCGCAAAAGAAGAAAAGTGTCCCAACACTTATGAAAATGTTCGATTTTGGGCTCCGAAAATAGGCACAACCGAGCATGCTAGGTGCCCCCATCGTAGAACTCTCAAAGTGCTTTCCAACAGTATGTTGTGTGCCGCGTAACCCGTTACGGATCAAAAGTTATGGGCACCGGAGCGACGGATGCTTGCTCACAAGCCCCACGCCCTCAGTTTGCGGGCCCTGCCTCTACGTGAAGTGAAGTTGTCTTGACCAAGGTGCCGTGTGATTCAATAATAGAAATGTGATGGATTAGGTTGTCGTCCTTTTTGCGGCTCACGACGTACGATCCGGGACGAAAAAATAGCGCAAAAGAAGAAAAGTATCCTAAAATTGATGAAAACGTTCGATTTTGGGCTCCGAAAATAGGCGTAGCCGAGCAAGCTAGGTGCCCCCGTCGTAGAGCTCTTAGAGAGCTTTCCAACGGTATGCTGTGCGCCGCGTAACTCCTTACGGATCGAAAGTTATGAGCACCGGAGCGACGGATACCTGGTCATAAACCCTACACCCTCTGTTTGCGGGCCCTGCCTCTATGTCAAGTGAAGTTGTCTTGGCCAAGGTGCCGAGTGATTCGGTAATAGAAATGTGATGGGTTAGGTTGTCGTCCTTTTCACGGCTCACGACGTGCGATCTGGGATGGAAAAATAGCGCAAAAGAATAAAAGTGTCCCGAAACTGATGAAAATGTTCAATTTTGGGCTTCGAAAATAGGCGCAGTTGAGCAAGGTTAGTGCCCACGTCGTAGAGCTCTTGGAGAGCTTTCCAACGGTATGTTGTGCGCCACGTAACTCCTTACGGATCAAAAGTTATGAGCACCGGAGCGACGGAGACCAGGTCACAAGCCCCACGCCCTCTGTTTGCGTGCCCTGCCTCTATGTGAAGTGAAGTTGTCTTGGCCAAAGTGCCATGTGATTCGGTAACAGAAATGTGATGGGTTAGGTTGTCGTCCTTTTCACGGCTCACGACGTGCGATCTGGGATGGAAAAACAGCGCAAAAGAATAAAAGTGTCCCGAAACTGATGAAAACGTTCAATTTTAGGCTTCGAAAATAGGTGCAGTTGAGCAAGGTTAGTGCCCCCATCGTAGATCTCTTATAGAGCTTTCCAACGGTATGCTATGCGCCGTATAACTCCTTACGGATCAAAAGTTATGAGCACCGAAGCGACGGATACCTGGTCATAAGCCCCCCGCCCTCTGTTCGCGGGCTCGGCCTCTACGTCAAGTGAAGTTTTCTTGCCCAAGGTGCCGTGTTATTCGGTAATAGAAATGTGATGAATTAGGTTTTCATCCTTTTCCCTGCTCACGACGTACGAGATGGGACGGGAAAAAAAAGTGTAAAAGAAGAAAAGAGTCCCAGAGGATGGTTTAGAGCCTCGGGGTCTTTATTACTGTCGAAATTCCGTTGCATCCTGACTGATTGTAGGTGGGGTCGAGTTGAGGCATGACAGTCGTGAGCCGTGAAAAAGACAACAACTTAATCCATCATATTTCTATTACCGAATAACACGGCACCTTGGGCAAGACAACTTCCTCTCACGTAGCGACTGGGCCCGTAAAACGAGGGCGTAGGGCTTGGGACCAGTTCTCCGTCGCTCCGGTGCCCATAACTTTTGATCTGCAAGGAGTTACGCGGCGCACAGCATACCGTTGGAAAGCTCTCCGAGAGCTCTACGACGGAGGCATCAAGTCTACTTGGCTGGGCCCATTTTCGGAGCCCAAAATCGAACATTTTCGTCAGTTTCGGGACACTTTTCTTCTTTTGCGCTGTTTTTCCGTCCCGAATCGTACGTCGTGAGCCGCAAAAAGGACGACAACCTAATCCACCACATTTCTATTACCGAATCCCCTGGCAACTTGGGCAAGACAACTTCGCCTCACGCAGAGGCTGGGCCCGCAAACAGAGGGTGTGGGGCTTGGGGCCAAGTCTCCGTCGCTCCGGTGCCTATAACTTTTGATCCGTAAGGAGTTACGTGGCGCACAGCATACCGTTGGAAAGCTCTCCGAGAGCTCTACGATGAGGGCATCAAGCCTGCTCGGCTTCGCCCATTTTTTGGAGCCCAAAATTGAAAATTTTCATCAGTTTCAAGACACTTTTCTTCTTCTGCGCTATCTTTTCGTCCCGGATCGTACGTCGTGAGCTGCGAAGAGTACGACAACCCAATCCACCACATTTCTCTTACCGAATCCCGTGGCACCTTGGGCAAGATAACTTCGCCTCACGTAGAGGCTGGGCCCGCAAACTGAGGGCATGGGGCTTGGGACCAGGTCTCCATCGCTCCGGTGCCCATAACTTTTGATCCGAATGGAGTTATGCGGCGCACAACATATGTTGGAAAGCTCTCTGAGAGCTTTATGATGGGGGCAGCAAGCCTACTTGGCCGCGAAAATTTTTGGATCCCAAAATCAAACGTTTTTATCAGTTTCGGGACACTTTTCATCTTCTCCGCTGTTTTTCCGTCCAGGATCGCACGTCGTGAGCCGCGAAAAAGACGACAACCTAATCGACCACATTTCTATTACCGAATAACACGGCACCTTGGGCAAGACGACTTCGCCTAAGGTAGAGACGGGTCCCGCAAACTGAGGGAGTGAGGCTTGGGACCAAGTCTCTCTCGCTCCGGTGCCCATAACTTTTGATCCGTAAGGGATTACGTGGCGCACAGTATACCGTTGGAAAGCTCTCTGTGAGTTCAACGACGGGGGCAGCAAGCTTGCTCAACTGTGCCCATTTTTGGAGCCCAAAATCAAACGTTTTCATCAGTTTTGGGATACTTTTCTTCTTTTTCGATATTTTTCCGTCCCGGATCGTACGTCGTGAGCCGCGAAAAAAATGACAACCTAATCTCCCACATTTCTATTACCGAATCTCGTGGCACTAGGGGCAAGACAACTTCGCCTCACGTAGAGGCTGGGCCCTCAAACCGAGGGCGTGGGGCTTGGGACCAGGTCTCCGTCGCTCTGGTGCCCACAACTTTTGATTCATAAAGAGTTACGCGGCGCAAAGCATACCGTTGGAAAGCTCTCCGAGAGCTCTACGACGGGGGCAGCAAGCCTGTTCAGCTGCACCAATTTTCAGAGCGCAAAAGTGAAAATTTTCTTCTGTTTCTGGACACTTTTCTTCTTTTGCGCTGTTATTTTGTCCCGGATCGTAGGTCGTGAGCTGCGAAAAGGACGACAACCTAATCCATCACATTTCTATTACCGAATAACACGGCACCTTGGGCAAGACAACTTCGCCCCACGTAGAGGCTGGGCTCGCAAATAGAGGGCGTGGGTCTTTGGACCAGGTCACCGTCGCTTCGGTGCCCATAACTTTTGATCCGTAAGGAGTTACGCGGCGCACAGCATACCGTTGGAAAGCTCTCCTAGAGCTCTACGACAGGGGATGCAATCTTTCTTAGCTGCGCCCATTTTTGCAGCCGAGAATCGAACGTTTTTAGTAGTTTCAGAACAATTTTATTCTTTTGCGCTGTTTTTCTGTCCCGGATCGTACGTCGTGAGCATCGAAAATGACCACAACCTAATCCATAACATTTCTATTACCGAATAAAATGGCACCTTGGGCAAGACAACTTCGCCTCACGTAGAGGCTGTGCCCGCAAACTGAGGGCTTGGGGCTTAGGGCCAGGTCTCCGTCGCTCCGGTGCCCATAACTTTTGATCCGTAAGGAGTTACGCGGTGCACAGTAAACCGTTGGAAAGCTCTCCAAGAGCTCTACGATGGGGACATCAAGCCTGCTCGGCTTCACCCTCTTTTTGGATCCCAAAATTGAAAATTTTCATCAGTTTCGGGACACTTTTTTCTTCTCCGCTGTTTTTTCGTCTCGGATCGTACGTCGTGAGCCGCGAAGAGTAAGACAACCCAATCCACCACATTCCTCTTACCGAATACCGCGGCACCTTGGCAAGATAACTTCGCCTCACGTAGAGGCTGGGCCCGCAAACTGAGGGCATGGGGCTTGGGACCAGGTCTCCATCGCTCCGGTGCCCATAACTTTTGATCCGAATGGAGTTATGCGGCGCACAGCATATGTTGGAAAGCTCTCCGAGAGCCTTATGACGGGGGCAGCAAGCCTACTTGGCCGCGAAAATTTTTGGATCCCAAAATTGAACGTTTTCATCAGTTTCGGGACACTTTTCATCTTTTCCGCTGTTTTTCCGTCCCGGATCGCACGTCGTGAGCCGCGAAAAAGATGACAACCTAATCGACCACATTTCTATTACCGAATAACACGGCACCTTGGGCAAGACGACTTCGCCTAAGGTAGAGACAGGTCCCGCAAACTGAGGGCGTGAGGCTTGGGACCAAGTCTCTCTTGCTCCGGTGCCCATAACTTTTGATCCGTAAGGGGTTACGTGGCGCACAGCATACCGTTGGAAAGCTCTCTGTTAGCTCAACGACGGGGGCAGCAAGCCTGCTCGACTGTGCCCATTTTTGGAGCCCAAAATCAAACATTTTCATCAGTTTTGGGATACTTTTCATCTTTTTTGCTATTTTTTCGTCCCGGATCGTACGTCGTGAGCCGCGAAAAGGACGACAACCTAATCCATCACATTTTTATTACCAAATAACACAGAACCTTGGGCAAGATGACTTCGCTTAACGTAGGGATTGGGCCCGCAAACTGAGGGCGTGAGGCTTGGGACCAAGTCTCTCTCGCTCTGGTGCCTATAACTTTTGATCCGTAAGGAGTTACGCGGCGAACAACATACCGTTGGAAAGCTCTCCGAGAGCTCAACGACGGGGGCAGCAACCCTGATTGGTTGAGCCCATTTTCAGAGCACAAAATGAAACATTTTCATCAGTTTCGGGACACTTTTCTTCTTTTGCGCTGTTTTTCCGTCCCTGATCGAACGTCATGAGCCACGAAAAGGACGACAACCTAATCCATCACATTTTTATTACCGAATAACACAGCACCTTGGGGAAGACAACTTCACCTCACGTAGAGGCTGGGCCTGCAAACCGAGGGCGTGGGGCTTGGGACCAGGTCACCGTCGCTCCGGTGCCCATAACTTTTGATCCGTAAGGAGTTACGTGGCGCACAGCTTACCGTTGGAAAGCTCTTCGAGAGCTCTACGACGGGGGCAGCAAGCCTGCTCAACCGTGCCTTTTTTTGGAGCCCAAAATCGAACGTTTTCATCAGTTTTGAGACACTTTTCTTCTTTTGCGCTATTTTTTCGTCTCGGATCGTACGCCGTGAGCCGCGAAAAGGACAACAACCTAATCCATCACATTTCTATTACCGAATAACATGGCACCTTGGGCAAGACAACTTCGCCTCACATAGAGGTTGGGCCCGCAAACCGAGGGCGTGGGGCGTAGGGCATGGGACTAGGTCTCCGTCGCTCCGGTGCCCATAACTTTTGATCCGTAAGGAGTTACGTGGCACACAGCATACCGTTGGAAAGCTCTCCGAGAGCTCTACGACGGGGGCAGCAAGCTTGCTCAGCTGCGCCCATTTTCGGAGCCCAAAATCAAATGTTTTCATTAGTTTTAGGATACTTTTCTTCCTTTGCGCTATTTTTTCATCCCGGATCGTACGTCGTGAGCCGCATAAAGGACAACAACCTACTCCATCATATTTTTATTACTGAATAACACGGCACCTTGGGCAAGACAACTTCGCCTCACGTAAAGGCTGGTCCTGCAAACCGAGGTCGTGGGGCTTGGGACTAGTTCTCTATCGCTCCGGTGCCCACAACTTTTGATCCGTAAGTAGTTACGCGGCGCACAGCATACCGTTGGAAAGCTCTCCGAGAGCTCTACGACGGGGGCAGCAAGCCTGTTCAGCTGCACCCATTTTTAGAGCGCAACATTGAAAATTTTCTTCTGTTTTTGGACACTTTTCTTCTTTTGCGTTGTTTTTCCGTCCCGGATCGTAGGTCGTGAGCAGCGAAAATGATGACAACCTAATCCATCACATTTCTATTACCGAATAATACGGCACCTTGGGCAAGACAACTTTGCCTCACGTAGAGGCTGGGCTCTCAAACAGAAGGCGTGGGTCTTTGGTCCAAGTCACCGTCGCTTCAGTGCCCATAACTTTCGATCCGTAAGGAGTTACGTGGCGCACAACATACCGTTGGAAAGCTCACCGAGAGCTCTACGACTGGGGCATCAAGCCTGCTTGGCTTCGCCCATTTTCAGAGCCCAAAATCAAAAAAATTTTATCAGTTTCGGGATACTTTTCTTCTTATGCGCTGTTTTTCCGTCCCGGATCGTACGTTGTGAGCCTCGAAGAGTACGACAACCCAATCCACAACAT
The DNA here is from genome assembly GCA_037974665.1 of Ehretia macrophylla. Lineage (NCBI taxonomy): Eukaryota > Viridiplantae > Streptophyta > Magnoliopsida > Boraginales > Ehretiaceae > Ehretia > Ehretia macrophylla. Next base: position 51,094,753 of record CM075770.1, read on the forward strand.
TTCTCTTACTGAATCCTACGGCACCTTGGACAAGATAACTTCGCCTCACGTAGAGGCTAGGCCCGCAAACTGAGGGCATGGGGCTTGGGACCAGGTCTCCGTCGCTCCGGTGCCCATAACTTTTGATCCGAATGGAGTTATGTGGCGCACAACATATGTTGGAAAGCTCTCCGAGAGCTTTATGACGGGGGCAGCAAGCCTACTTGGACGCGAAATTTTTTGGATCCCAAAATCGAACGTTTTCATCAGTTTCGGGACACTTTTCATCTTTTGCGCTGTTTTTCTGTCCCGGATCGTACGTCGTGAGCCGCGAAAAAGACGACAACCTAATCGACCACATTTCTATTACCGAATAACACGGCACCTTGGGCAAGACGACTTCGACTAAGGTAGAGATGGGTCCCGCAAACTGAGGGCGTGAGGCTTGGGACCAAGTCTCTCTCGCTCCGGTGCCCATAACTTTTGATCCGTAAGGGGTTACGTGGCGCACAGTATACCGTTGGAAAGCTCTTTGTGAGCTCAACGATGGGGGCAGCAAGCCTGCTCGACTGTGCCCATTTTCGGAGCCCAAAATCAAACATTTTTATCAATTTTGGGATACTTTTCTTCTTTTTCGCTATTTTTTCATCCCGGATCGTACGTCGTGAGTCGCGAAAAGGACGACAACCTAATCCATCACATTTCTAGTACCGAATAACACGGCACCTTGGGCAAGACGACTTTGCCTAACGTAGGGATTGGGCCCGCAAACTGAGGGCGTGAGGCTTGGGACCAAGTCTCTCTTGCTCCGGTACCCATAACTTTTGATCCGTAAGGAGTTACGCGGCGCACAGCATACCGTTGGAAAGCTCTCCGAGAGCTCAACAACGGGGGCAGCAACCCTGCTCGGCTGAGCCCATTTTTAGAGCCCAAAATGAAACATTTTCATCAGTTTCGGGACACTTTTCTTCTTTTGCGCTGTTTTTCTGTCCCTGATCGAACGTCGTGAGCCGCAAAAAGGACGACAACCTAATCATTCACATTTCTATTACCGAATAACACGGCACCTTGGGCAAGGCAACTTTACCTCACGTAGAGGCTGGGCCCGCAAACCGAGGGCGTGGGGCTTGGAACCAGGTCACCGTCTCTTCGGTGCCCATAACTTTTGATCCGTAAGGAGTTACGTGGCGCACAACATACATTTGGAAAGCTCTTCGAGAGCTCTACGACGGGGGAAGCAAGCCTGCTCAACCGTGCCTTTTTTTGGAGTCCAAAATCGAACGTTTTCTTCAGTTTCGGCATACTTTTCTTCTTTTGCGCTGTTTTTCAATCCCAGATCGTACGTCGTGAGCCGCGAAAAGGACGACAACCTAATCCATCACATTTCTATTACCGAATAACACAGCACCTTGGGCAAGACGATTTCGCCTAACGTAGAGGCTCTGCTCACAAACCGAGGGCGTGAGGCTTGGGACCAAGTCTCTCTTACTCCAGTGCCCATAACTTTTGATCCGTAAGGAGTTACGCGGCGCACAGCATACCGTTGGAAAGCACTCCGAGAGCTCAACGACGGGGGCAGCAAGCCTGCTCAGCTGCGACCATTTTCTGAGCCCAAAATCAAATGTTTTCATCAGTTTCAGGATACTTTTCTTCCTTTGCGCTGTTTTTCCATCCCGGATCGTACGTTATGAGCCGCAAAAAGGACGACAACCTAATCCATCATATTTCTATTACCGAATAACACGGCACCTTGGGAAAGACAACTTCGCCTCACGTAGAGGCTGGACCCGCAAACCGAGGGCGTGGGGAGTGGGACTAGTTCTTTGTCGCTCCGGTGCCCACAACTTTTGATCCGTAAGGAGTTACACGGCGCACAACATACCGTTCGAAAGCTCTCCGAGAGCTCTACGACGGGGGCATCAAGCCTGCTTGTCTTTGACCATTTTTCAGAGCCCAAAATTGAACATTTTCATCAGTTTCGGGACACTTTTCTTCCTCTGCGCTGTTTTTTCGTCCCACATCGTACGTCGTGAGCCGCAAAGAGGACGACAACCTAATCCTCCACATTTCTATTACTGAATCCCGCGGCACCTTGGGCAAGACAACTTCGCATCACGTAGAGGCTGGGCCTGTAAACCGAGGGCGTGGGGCTTGGGACCAGGTCTCCGTTGCTCCGGTGCCCATAACTTTTCATCCGTAAGGAGTTATGCAGCGCACAGCATATGTTGCAAAGCTCTCCGAGAGCTTTATGCCAGAGGCAGCAAACCTATTTGGCTGCGAAAATTTTTGGAGCCCAAAATCGAACGTTTTCATCAGTTTCGGGATACTTTTTTTTCTTTTGCGCTGTTTTTTCGTCCCGGATCGTACGTCGTGAGCCGCGAAAAATACGACAACCTAATCTCCCACATTTCTATTATCGAATCTCGTGGCACTTGGGGCAAGACAACTTCGCCTCACGTAGAGGCTGGGCCCTCAACCGAGGGCGTGGGGCTTGGGACCATGTCTCCGTCGCTCCGGTGCCCACAACTTTTGATCCATAAAGAGTTACGCGGCACACAGCATACCGTTGGAAAGCTCTCCGGGAGCTTTACGACGGGGGCAGCAAGCCTGCTCAGCTGCGCCCATTTTCAGAGCTCAAAATTGAAAATTTTCTTATGTTTCTGGACACTTTTCTTCTTTTGCGCTATTTTTCCGTCCCAGATCGTAGGTCGTGAGCCGCGAAAAGGACGACAACCTAATCTATCACATTTCTATTACCGAATAACACGACACCTTGGGCAAGACAACTTCGCCTCACGTAGAGGCTGGGCCCGTAAACTGATAGCGTGGGGCTTGAGACCAGGTCTCCGTCGCTCCGGTGCCCATAACTTTTGATCCGTAAGGAGTTACGCAGCGCATAGCATACTGTTGGAAAGCTCTCCGAGCTCTACGGTGGGGGCATCAAGCCTACTCGACTGCGCCCATTTTGGAGCCCAAAATCGAACATTTTGATCAGTTTTGGGACACTTTTCATCTTTTGCACTATTTTTCCGTCTCGGATCATACGTCGTGAGCAGCAAAAAGGACGACAACCTAATCCACCACATTTCTATTACCGAATCCCGTGGCACCTTGGACAAGATAACTTCGCCTCATGTAGAGGCTGGGCCCTCAAACCGAGGGCGTGGGGCTTGGGACCAAGTCTCCGTCGCTCCGATGCCCATAACGTTTGATCCGTAAGGAGTTATGCGGCGCACAGCATACCGTTGGAAAGCTCTCCGAGAGCTTTATGACTGGGGCAACAAGCCTGCTTTGTTGAGAAAATTTTTGGAGCCCAAAATCGAATGCTTTCATCAGATTCGTGACATTTTTCTTCTTTTGCGCTATTTTTTCGTCTCGGATCGTACGTCGTGAGCTGCAAAAAGGACGACAACCTAATCCACCACATTTCTATAACCGAATCCCACGGTACCTTGGGCAAGACAACTTCACCTCACGTAGAGGCTAGGCCCGTAAACCGAGGGCATGGTGCTTGGGACCAGGTCTCCGTTGCTCCGGTGCCCATAACTTTTGATCCGTAAGGAAGTACGCGGCGCACAGCATACCGTTGGAAAGCTTTTTGAGAGCTCTACGACGGGGGTAGCAATCCTGCTCGGCTGCGCCATTTTTGGATCCCAGAATCGAATGTTTTCAGCAGTTTTGAAATAATTTTCTTCTTTTACGCTGTTTTTCAGTCCCAGATCGTACGTCGTGAGTCTCGAAAAGGATGACAACCTAACCCATAACATTTCTATTACCGAATAACATGGCACCTTGGGTATGACAACTTCGCCTCACGTAGAGGCTAGGCCCACAAACCGAGGGCGTGGGGCTTGGGACCAGGTCTCCGTCGCTCCGGTGCCCATAACTTTTGATCCGTAAGGAGTTACGCGACACCCAACATACCATTGGAAAGCTCTCCGAGAGCTCTACGACGAAGGTAGAAAACTCCACCTTCTCTTCATCAGTATAGTCAAGTGGCCTGAAAATCTTCTCGACCTCGGATAGCCAAGCCTCTGCTTTCTCATCATCAGCTTCCCCGTGGAATTTGAATGGGCGAAAGTCAAGAAACTCCCTCATTCTGCTATGTCTCCCATGGTTACCATCATTCCTGTTGTTGTTGTTGTTGTTGGCCTCACGTGCATCTTGGCGCTCCATCACTCGTGATACGCGATCCATGGCATTCGCCATCATGTTAAACATAGCCATGCCGGGATTAGTTTGATAGGCATCTCCGATCTCTTGGGGTTCACCGCTCCTATTAGTAGTGCGGGTACTAGGGCCAGCCATCTATAGGTACAGATTACGATGCACAATTTATTGAAGTATGACAAATAAGAATTTAATGCATAAAATATGCAACATAACATAGATACATAACTCTAGAAATAATGAAGACATGTTAAACACTTAAGCACATAGAACATAGAAGGTACATTTAACATTATCACACAACAACATATCGACAAGCCATCCTAATCATCCTAGGGCTCTACCCATGGTCCGAGAGTTAAACCCGGCTTAAGCAATCTAAGCTCTGATACCATTCTTATTCTTATAATGTGTCACGGCCCAACCCGGCCTATAAAGGTTAGACTAGGGTGTGATCTAAACATTCAAGTCACGTCTCGTACTTAACAATTCATGAAGATTTAACACTTAACGTTTTGGCCTAAACTCCAAAATTTTTCAAAAAACCGGCAGCATAACGGCTGTAATTGGGCTCTTTGGTTTGACCTAATTCTCTAAATGCCTCAAAATTTACCATCTCAAATTCATTTCCAACTAATATTACTATTTATCATCAATTGAAATGCCTACTGGTTGTCTCGATGTCTCGTTTGATTAATAACCTAGCATGATACTATGTCTCGTTTGTTTGTTAATCCTCGTTACAAAAGTACCTGTTGATCTTAGCTTAATAACGTGTACTTGCTTAAGATTTGGTTGGTTCATTTTACTTAGCCTTTACCTAATACTTCATAATCCTATTATAGATACTAGCAGTAATAATAGCAAAACGATCATAGTAATGTCTAGTGTCTATCTAGTTCATATCAGTACAACCCAAAATTAGACCCCAAATTACAACGGGGGTCTTTTACATTACAACATTGAGCAACATAAAAGAAATAGTCTTCAAGTAGCATAGTTCACAAATAGCCATAATCACGCAAAGCACATAGGACAGGCAATCACTCCAAGGAATCATCGTTAGGCACATCGTCCTCAGGTACCTGTTCTTGATCTTCTTCACCTGAGATGATAAAATAAGGTGAGTCCTTATGAACTCAGCGAGGGGGAACGAGAAATAGGTTTTGAAACTCATTTTCTGGTTCAACTTATGAAAATCCTTTTGCAAGCATGAATATAACACAATTAAGTACATAACAATAATATAAAGTAAAGGAACACAATTACCAGTCTTTCCTCCCCGAGGTCCTCTAGGAACCAAGCGAGAGTACTTATACATATAGAAAAAAGGATACGGTGAGCTTTTGCTATCAATTGTTGCGGTCGACTTCAAATTATCCCCTTAACACGCCAAGTGGGTGTACTTCGGATGTACCCCGAAATCCTACGACCCAACTCTCCGAGGAAGTCTAGCCCCCAAGCGAGAGAGAGAATTGGACAATGGTAGTCACGGTTGCACCGGCAAGCCCGATGCCGCCCGGTGTGCGTGAACGCTACCACGCCAGAATGAAAGGTTGCAACCTTGTATGCAATGCACATTTATGACATTTAATATATCACATTAGAGGACAACAAAGTAGGTTGCCTCCGGACAGTCATAAGATTGCACATTGACAAGTAAACAAGCGAGGCACGACTAGACAAGTAATTTCACTTGAAAAGCATATGGAGTTATATGAACATTAAACGGGCAGCCATGTAACGCACGTAAATCAGGTCATATAACTCATTTCAACGTCCACGAAATCAAATAATAAGGTTATTCAACATGCAACAACAATCTACGTGGTTCGGATGCAAGAAAGGCCTATTTGTCAACATGCAACGAATCAAAATCACATTTAGGGCTATAAGGTAACTACGGGCAGCCTACTAAACATATAATTACACTCAATATTCAAAGGATCAACACTTAGCAAGTTCGCCTAGTCACTAGGGTTTCCATTTCGTGCTTACCTGTGCGATTAAGCCCCAAGTCAACTCAAAGTCAATCTCAAGCCATACATCAATTAATTCAAACATCCCCAAGTATTAAAAACAGTCCACACAACATCCCAAAGCCACAATCCCAAGCATTTAATTCAACAAGAGAAGTTACAACAATTTTTCTAAGAATAACACTAAGTGAAACCCTTACTGCAATAGGCTGTTTTCTCACAATCATTAAGACAAGCAAACAATCTCCAATTCCAGTGAATAAGATGTCAAATTAAATCTTAAGAAGTTAACTAAAATCAGGAACAAACCTTGCATCATTTGAAGTTCGAGATCAATAGTTATAGCCAAAACAGTGGGATTGCACAAAACTGTCCAGATTTGCACACATTTCGATAATTGTCGTTGTTGAGGTCCTTCGGGTCAGATTTAGCCTTAGTCCATTTCTGACAAAAATGTCCAGAACTAAAAAATATAGCAGTACAAAAAATTTCATGCATTTTGGACATCAGTTACTAAGTCAAAACTGGTTCGTTCCACAAGGTCAGTGCATCTGCCAAAACCTGCTTCAATTTTTCCCAGGCTTCCAGATTTGGACACATTTCAATGATTTGCCATTTTGAGGACCTTAGAATCAAAATTAGCTTTGACCTATTTCTTTGAAAAATGTTCAAAACTGGAAAAAAATAGTTACCTACCAATTTTCATGCATTTTCAACATCATGTGCCTAGCCAAACTCACCTCGCAACAACAAGACAGAGAGCTGTCATCAAACCCGATTTCATCTATCATCATCTTCAAGCCAAAATCTTGCCATGCATGGTTGTAAAAGCTTATGAACACACATATAACTCAAGTACAGAAGCAAAGACATACATTTAATAGCATGCATGTGGATTTTTGAAGGATTTTCAAAAGGTTTTAGCCCTCACCTTAGCAATTCAACAAGAAGATGCACAAAATTTGATGAAGCACAAATTTCTTCTTCTTCCTTGCTTAGCCAAGACACCACCCGATTTCTCTCTATTTTTCCTAGCTTAGTGGCCAAGTTCTTAGTACATGCATGTGGTTAGAACAAGAAGAAAAGAAATGGAAGCTAGTAAACTCACCAAGGCCGAAATGGTGACTCAAGGAGCATGCATGTGTGATTCTTGCATCCTAGGTAGCTTGATCGAGTCTTCTTGCTTGTTGCTTGTCTTGATTAACTATGGTGTGATGAAGATGAGCTATGAAGGTAAGAAACTCAGCCAAGGCCGAGAGAGAGAGAGAGAAGAATGAGAGGGAGAGAGAAGAATGAAAAGAAATGAGAAAAATGAAGAAAAATAAGAGCTTTGATGGGCAAAGGAGCATTCTCGGCCTAGGGGCTTGCAATTTTCAGATTTGTGTCTTCAAGATGCATGGTTTTTGAATTTCTTAGCATGGGCAAGGGAGCATTGTCGAGAATGGTGGAGTTTGAGGAGGTTTTGAGCAATTTTTTTATGCATTTGTGTCATAGAATTGTCATAAGTTGTCTAGAATTAATTTTGAATTGAGCAAGCAAGCATAAAACTCATGTGGTGGTCGGCCAAGGCTATAAAAAATCTGATTTTGTGTCATCTTTGGAGCATTATTTAATTGTGTGTTGAAAGTGCAAAAAGAATAAGGAATAAAGAATAAGGAATGTCTAGCTTTTTGTGAGATTTTGTCTTCTAGTGGGTTGAATTAGTAATTTAATAATAGTTAGTGGATTTTGTAGGATTAATTAATGACCTAGTGCTTCGTGCAAGATGCTTTCTTGATTAGCGTGAAGGCATGCTTTCCTAGGTCTAGGGCAGGCACTACGAGGTAGGACACGAACTACGAGATGAATGCACATTTTTCTAGTAATGCACACAACCCTAAATGAATGCACGTAATTCAATGCATGGCACACAAAACGAACACAATTCTTAAACCTAGGTCAAGGCGCGCAAATCTAGATTAGGGCACACGAAATGAGGTATCGCATGCAAATCGAGGTCGGGCCTCACAGTCTCTGTCACTCCGGTGCCTATAACTTTTGATCCGCAAGGAGTTATGCTGTGCACAGCATACCGTTGGAAATCTCTCTGTGTCACGCCCCAACCCGGCCTATAAGGTTAGACTAGGGTGTGATCTAGACATTCAAGTCATGTCCTGTACATAATCGTTCATGAAAGTTTAACACTTAACGTTTTAGCCTAAACTCTAAAATTTTCCAGAAAACCGGCAGCATAACGGCTGTAATTTGGCTCTTTGGTTTGATCTAATTCTCTAAACGCCTCAAAATTTTCAATCTCAATTTCATTTCCAACTAAAATTACTATTTACCATCAATTGAAATGCCTATTGGTTATCTCGAAGTCTCGTTGATTAATAACCTAGTATGATATTATGTCTCGTCTGTTTGTTAATCCTCGTTACAAAAGTATCTGTTGATCTTAGCTTGATAGATAGTACCTGCTTAGATTGGATAGGTTCATTTTACTTAATCCTATTGTGGATAATAGCCAATAACGATAGCAAAACGACCATAGTAGTGTCACCTAGTTATTATCAGTACAAGCCAAGATTAGACCCCAAATTGCAACGGGGGTCTTTTACATCACAAACATTAAGCAACATGAAAGGAAATAGTCTTCAAGTAGCATAGTGTTCACAAATAGCCATAATCACGCAAAGCACATAGGACAGGCAATCACTCCAAGGAATCATCGTTAGACATGTCGTCCTCGGGTACCTGTTCTTGATCTTCTTCACTTGAGATGATAAAAGAGGGTGAGTCCTTATGAACTCAACGAGGGGGAACGAGAAACAGGTTTTGAAACTCATTTTCCGGTTTAACTTATAAAAACCCCTTTTGCAAGTATGAATGTATCACAATTAAGTACATAACAATAATATGAAGGTAAAGGAACACAATTACCCATCTTTACTCCCTGAGGTCCTCTAGGAACCAAGTGAGAGTATTTATACACATAGTAAAAAGGATACGGTAAGCTTTTGCTCTCAGTTCATTTCCAGTATCAATTGTTACGGCCGACTTCAAATCATCCCCTTATCACGCCAAATGGGTGTACTCCGGATGTACCCCGAAATCCTACGACCCAACTCTCCAAGGAAGTCTAGCCCCCAAGCGAGAGAGGGAATTGGACAATGGTAGTCACGGTTGCACCGGCAAGCCCGATGTCTCCCGGTGTGCATGAACGCTACCACGCCAGAATGAAAGGTTGCAACCTTATATGCAATACACATTTATGACATTTAATATATCACATTAGGAGGACAACAAAGTAGGTTGCCTCCGGACAGTCATAAGATTGCACATTGACAAGTAAACAAGCGAGGCACGATAAGACAAGTAATTTTACTTGAAAGGCATATAGAGTTATATGAACATTAAATGGGCAGACATGTAACGCACATAAATCAAGTCATATAACTCATTTCAACGTTCACGTAATCAAATAATAAGATTATTCAACATGCAACGACAATCCACGTGGGTTCGGGTACAAGAAATGCCTATTTGTCAACATGCAATGATAAAAATCACATTTAGAGCTATAAGGGCAACTACGGGCAGCCTACTAAACATATAGTTACGCACAATATTCAAAGGATCGACACTTAGCAAGTTTACCTAGTCACTAGGGTTTCCATTTCGTGCTTACCCGTGCGATTAAGCCCCAAGTCAACTCAAAATCAATCTCAAGCCATGCATTAGTTAATTCAAACATCCCCAAGTATTAAAAACAGTCCACACAACATCCCAATGCCACAATCCCAAGCATTTAATACCACAAGAGAAGTTACAACAAATTTTCTAAGCATATAACTAAGTGAAACCCTCACTGCAATAGGCTGTTTTCTCACAATCATTAAGACAAGAAAACAATCTCCAATTCCAGTGAATAAGATGTAAAATTAAAGCTTAATAAGTGAACTAAATTTAGAAACAAACCTCATATCATTTGGAGTTCGGGTCCACTAGTTATAGCCAAAACAGTGGGATTGCACAAAACTGTCCGGATTTGCACACATTTCAATACTTGTCGTTTTGGAGGTCCTTAGGGTCAGATTTAGCCTTAGTCCATTTCTGACAAAAATGTCCAGAACCGAAAAACCTAGTAGCACACCAAATTTCATGCATTTTGGATATCATTTACTAAGTCAAAACAGGTTCGTTGTACAAGATTAGTGCATCTGCCAAAACCTGCTTCATTTTTTCCAGACTTCCAGATTTGGACACATTTTAATGATATGCCATTTTGAGGATCTTATAGTCAAAATTAGCTTTGGCCTATTTCCGTGATAACTGTTCAAAACTGGCAAAACTAGTTATCTACCAATTTTCATGAATTTTCAACATCATTTGCCTAGCCAAACTCACCTCGTAACAACAAGACAGAGAGCTGTCACAAAACCCGATTTCATCTATCATCACCTTCAAGCCAAAATCTTGCCATGCATGGTTGTAAAAGCTTATAAACACACATATATCTCAAGTACAGAAAAAAAAGACAAACATTTAAGAGCATGCATGTGGATGTTTGAAGGATTTTCAAGAGGTTTTAGCCCTCACCTTAGCAAAACAACAAGAAGATGCACAAAACTTTGATGAAGCACAAATTTGGTCTTCTTCCTTGCTTAGCCGAGACACCACCCGATTTCTCTCTATTTTTCCTAGCTTAGTGACCAAGTTCTTAGTAGGTGCATGTGGTTAGAACAAGAAGAAAAGAAATGGAAGCTAGCAAACTCACCTAGGCCGAAATGGAGACTCAAAGAGCTTGCATGTGTGATTCTTGCAACTTAGCTAGCTTGGTCGAGTTTCTTAGCTTGTTGCTTGTCTTGATGCACCATAGAATTATGAAGATGAGCTATGGAATGATGAAACTCAGCCAAGGCCGAGAGAGAGAGAGAAGAATGAGAGGGAGAGAGAGAAATGTGAGGAGAATGAGAGAAATGAAAGAAAATGATCGCTTTTGCAAATGTTGATGCATATGTTCGGCCTTGGGCATTGCAATTCAGGTTTTTATTTCTTCAAGAAGCATTTTGAAATTCCTAGCATGGGCAAGGAACATTTGGTCGAGATTTGAAGGCTTTGGGTGGAGTTTTTGAGCTAAATTTTTTATGCAATGAGTCATAGAATTGTCATAGATTGTCTAGGATTTAAATTGAATTAAGCAAGCAAGCACAAAAGCCCATATGGTGGTCAACCAAGGCATATAAAATCTGATTTTTTTGTCATCTATTGGAGTATTATTTAATTGTGTGTTGAAAGTGCAAAAAAATAAGTAATAAAGAATAAGGAATGTCTAGCTTTTTGTGAGATTTTGTCTTCTAGTGGGTTGAATTAGTAATTTAATATTAGTTAGTCGAATTTATAGGATTAATTAATGATCTAGTGCTCCGTGTAAGATGCTTTCTTGATTAGCATGAGGGCACATTTTCCTAGGTCTAGGGCACGCACTACGAGGTAGGACACGAACTACAAGACGAACGCACGTTTTTCAAGTAAATGCACGCAACCCTAAATGAATGCACGTAATTCAATGCAAGGCACATAAAACGAAACACAATTCTTAAATCTAGGTCAAGGCACACAAATCTAGATTAGGGCACACGAAACGAGGTATCGCACGCAAATCGAGGTCAGGCCTCACATCCTCCCCTCCTTAAAAGAATTTCATCCCGAAATTCAATATTACCTTTGAAATAAAGCTGGATATTGTTACTCCATCTGGTCTCGTCTTTCCCACGTTGCTTCTTCAACTCCATGATAATCCCACAACACTTTCACCATCAGTATAGTTTGTTGTGCAACTCCCGATCTTGCTGGTCTAGGATCCGAACGGGCTTCTCCTCATAAGACAAGTTCTTCCGAAGCTGCAACGGTTCTGGCTCCAAGATATGCGATGGATCAGGATGATATTTCCGCAGCATTGAAACATGAAAGACGTCGTGAATATTGGAGAGGTTTTGGGGTAGTGCCAGGCAATACGCCAATTTGCCAACATTCTCAATTATCTCAAATGGTCCTATAAATCTCGGGCTCAACTTTCCACCTTTGCCATGTTTAATCAGTCCCCTCCGAGGTGATATCTTCAGGAACACCTTGTCGCCGACCTCAAACCCTAGGCTCCGTCTCTGTCGGTCTGCATAACTCTTCTGCCTACTTTGGGCGGTAAGCATCCGTTTCCGGATGAGGTGGATATTATTAACAGTCTTCATAAGTTCAGGTAGAAGGGTCGGGTCGAAAGTCTTCGTTTCACCTACTTCATCCCAGTAAATTGGGGATCGACACTTACGTCCATACAATGCCTCAAACGGTGCCATTCCGATAGTGGCCTGATAACTATTATTATAAGCAAACTCCGCTAGAGACAGATATTTCTCCCAACCTTTCCTGAAGTCTCCCTCAGCATATCCTCCAGAATCTGAATAGTTCTCTCGGATTGTCCATCAGTCTGAGGGTGATAAGCCGTGCTGAAACTCAACTTCGTTCCCAAAGCTTCTTGCAATCTCTTCCAAAATCGGGAAGTAAAACGAGGATCCCTATCCGATACAATACTCACAGGCATCCCATGCAATCTTTCAATGTCCTCCACATACATATCTCCTAATTTCTCATGACTATCCTCCTTGTTCATCGGTAAGAAGTGCACTGACTTAGTCAATCTATCCACTATGACCCAAACGGCGTCATGACCCTTTTGTGACCTAGGCAGGTCCATAACAAAGTCCATAGTTATATGTTCCCATTTCCATTGAGGAATCTCCAATGGCTGAAGTAAACCTACGGGTCGTTGATGTTCCGCTTTGACTCTCTAGCAAGTCAAACACCGTGCCACAAACTCCGCAATCTCTCTCTTCATGTTATTCCACCAATAATGTTGTTTCAAATCCCGGTACATCTTTGTTTCACCGGGGTGAATAGTGTATCTTGAATTATGGGCTTCTTCAAGAATTTTCTTTTTCAGCTCTGGCTCATTAGGAACACAAATCCGATTCCTAAACCTCCAAATACCATCATCATGAAACTTGAAATATGTGTTGCTTTCTTTAATCTTCTGAAATTGTTGGTCCTTCTGTTGAGCCTCTCGTAACTCAGACAACAAGGTCGATTGGACTTGCGTAGTGGCAAAAAGTAACCCTTTCCAAGTCAATTGTGGTTTCCACAAAAATGCTTCCTCCAACAACTCCTGCACTTTGATTTCCAGTTTTGCCATGCTCACTTTCCTACTTAAAGCATCTGCAACTACATTCGCTTTATCGGGCACATAATTGATTGTGCAGTTATAATCATCCAAAAGCTCCATCCACCGCCTTTGCCTCATATTCAACTCTTTTTGAGAGAATAAGTATTTCAAGCTCTTGTGATCAGTAAATACCTCAAACTTGTTACCCCACAGATAATGCCTCCATTTCTTGAGTGCAAACACAATAGCCGCTAACTCCAAATCATGCGTCGGGTAGTTCAATTCATACGGCTTCGGTTTCCTAGAAGCATATGCAATCACTCTTCCATTTTGCATCAGCACACAACCCAATCCTTCTTTCGAAGCATCGCTATAGATTAAAAATCCTTGACTCCCTTCAGGCAATGCAAGAACAGGTGAGGTAGTCAATCTTTTCTTCAACTCTTGGAAGCTGTTCTCACACTTATCATCCCACACGAACTTTGTTTTATTTTGAGTGAGCTTTGTAAGCGGTCCTGCAATCTTAGAGAAATCTTTCACGAATCTCCGATAATAGCCGGCTAGACCAAGAAAACTCCGAACCTCTGTAACATTTTCCGGTTTCTTCCAAGATATCACTGCATCTATCTTTGCTGGATCTACCGCTATTCCCTCTTGGGATATGATATGCCCCAAAAATGCAATCTGTTGCAACCAAAATTTGCACTTGCTAAACTTTGCGTACAATTGATGCTCTCGAAGTTTCTGCAGTACCAACCGCAAGTGTTGTTCATGCTCCGCCTCAGATTTCGAGTATACCAAAATATCATCAATGAAGATCACCACAAATTGGTCCAAGTAGGGTTGAAACACCCTGTGCATCAAGTCCATAAAAGCTGCAGGGGCATTAGTTAGTCCAAAAGGCATCACCACATATTTATAATGCCCATATCTTGTCCTGAAAGCCATTTTAGGCACATCTTCCTTTTTGATCCGTAACTGATAGTACCCTTGCCTCAAGTCGAGCTTCGAATACACTTTGGCTCCTTGAAGTTGATCAAACAACTCGTCGATCAGTGGAAGTGAGTATTTATTCTTGACAGTCACTTGGTTCAATCCTCGGTAATCGATGCATAGCCTCAACGTTCTGTCTTTCTTCTTTACAAATAGAACTGGTGCACCCCACGGAGAAGAACTTGGTTGAACAAACCCTTTTTTCAACAATCCTTGCAATTGGTCCTTCAATTCTTGTAGCTCGGCTGGTGCCATACGATAGGGGGCTTTAGATATTGGCTGGGTGCCAGGAAGTAACTCTATGATGAACTCGATCTCTCGATTTGGGGGTAGACCGGGAAATTCTTCTGGAAACACATCCGCATAGTCTTTGATCACAGGCATCTCCTCCAACTTAGCTTTTTCTGACGGCTTTTTGATGAGGTAAGCTAAGTATCCACTACACCCTTTTCCTCAAGGACTTCACTCCTTTCGTAGATGAAATGATGGAACTCCCGGTGAAATCTCTTTGACCCATTACCTCCAGTATTGGTTGACCAGGTACCCGGAACGTTATAATCTTCGTCCGGCAATCTAGTTGGACGTGATGCTTTGCCAACCAGTCCATCCCTAAGATGACTTCATAGTCTCGAAAAGGTAATACAATAAGATTGGCTGAGAATTCCCTATCCTTAATTTGGATTTTACATGCTTTACAAGCTGAGCTAGTAATAAGTTTAGAACCCATCGGAGTACCAACTTCTACTTCGTAAGGCAAGCATACAACTTTCAGTTTCACACGATGCATACACAAGGGAGTAATAAATGAATGAGTAGCACCCGGATCAATTAGCACCCTAACAGGTTGATTCAGTATGAAGAATGTACCTTCAACAACAGCGGTCTCATCTGGAGCTCCTCGCACTCAATAGCATAGGCTCGAGCCTGAACTCTAGGAACTGGAGTCTTGCCTTTACCAGCTGGTTTACCCTGATTCTGTCCTGCTTGCCATTTAGGGCAATCCTTGATCTGATGCTGATCACTGCCACATCTCACACATCGTCCTGACTTCTTCCAGCACTGGGCCTCAGTATGCCCCTTCTTGTCAAAGTAAGAACAATTGACAGACTGAGTAGCAGGTGAACTATCTGTGGATCCGCGGGTGGAAGAGGCTGATGGCGCTTTCGTCGGGCCACAATTATTCGCTGGTCTGTTCTGGCCCTGGCCCTGACTACGACTCTGGCTCTGGAATTTCCTCTGCTAACCTAGAGGCTGGTATGGTTTCTTGTTCGGCTGACTCGAACCGGCTCTATCAAGTTTCCTCTTCTCAACTCGAGAGGCAGCAGCAAAGAGAACAGAATAAGTATTGAAGTCATGAGAAGCCAACTGGTCCTGAATCTCTGGCCTTAATCCAGTAGTAAATTTCCACATCTTTGCCTCCGGAGTACTAACCATATATTGAGCATAACAGGATAGTCGGTCAAAACGAGCCTCGTACTGGGCCACTGTCATCTTACCCTAGGTCAAGTGCATAAACTCCTCAATCTGCCTCTGCCTGGAAACTACAGGTACATATTTCTCCTTGAATACCTTAACGAAATTACCCCACAAGCGAGGTGTTTGATCCGTTTCCCAAAGTGCCTCTACAGTGTGCCACCAATGCTCGGCATCCCCGTGCAACAGAAACACGACAAACTCCACCTTTTCTTCATCAGTATAATCAAGTGGCCTGAAAATCTTCTCGATCTCGGACAGCAAAGCCTCTGCTTTCTCATCATCAGTTTCCCTGTGAAATTTGGACGGGCGAAAGTCAAGGAACTCCTTCATTCTGCTATGTTTCCCATGGTTACCATCATTCCTGTTGTTGTTGTTGTTATTGGCTTCTCGTGCATCTTGACACTCCATCACTCGTGATACGCGATCCATGGCATTTGTCATCATGTTAAACATAGCTATACCGGGATTAGTTTGATAAGCATCACCAGTCTCTTGAGGTTCACCGCTCCTATTAGTAGTGCGGGTACTAGGGCCAGCCATCTATAGGCACATATTACGATGCACAATTTATTGAAATATGACAAATAAGAATTTAATGCATAAGATATGCAACATAATATAGATACAATTCTAGAAACAATTTAGACATGTTAATCACTTAAGCATATAGAACACAGAAGGCACAATTAACATTATCACACAACAACATATAGACTAGTCATCCTAATTATCTCAGGGCTCTACCCATGGTCCGACAGTTAAACCCGGCTTAAGCAATCTAAGCTCTGATACCATTTTTTTCTATGAGGTGTCATGCCCCAACCCGGCCTAAAAGGTTAGACTAGGGTGTTATTTAAATATTCAAGTCACGTCCTGTACATAATCATTCATGAAAGTTTAACACTTAACGTTTTAGCCTAAACTCCAAAATTTTCCAGAAAACCGGCAGCATAACGGCTGTAATTGGGCTTTTTGGTTTGACCTAATTCTCTAAATGCCTCAAAATTTTCAATCTCAATTTCATTTCCAACTAAGATTACTATTTACCATCAATTGAAATGCCTATTGGTTATCTCGAAGCCTAGTTGATTAATAACCTAGTATGATACTATGTCTCGTCTGTTTGTTAATCCTCGTTACAAAAGTACCTGTTGATCTTAGCTTGATAGAGAGTACCTGCTTAGATTGGATAGGTTCGTTTTACTTAATCCAATGGTGGATAATAGCCAATAACGATAGCAAAACGACCATAGTAGTGTCACCTAGTTATTATCAGTACAAGCCAAGATTAGACCCCAAATTACAACGGGGGTCTTTTACATCACAAACATTAAGCAACATGAAAGGAAATAGTCTTCAAGTAGCATAGTGTTCACAAATAGCCATAATCACGCAAAGCACATAGGACAGGCAATCACTCCAAGGAATCATTGTTAGGCACGTCGTCCTCGGGTACCTGTTCTTGATCATCTTCACCTGAGATGATAAAAGAGGGTGAGTCCTTATGAACTCAGCAAGGGGGAACGAGAAATAGGTTTTGAAACTCATTTTCCGGTTTAACTTATGAAAACCCTTTTTGCAATTATGAATGTATCACAATTAAGTACAGAACAATAATATGAAGGTAAAGGAACACAATTACCCGTCTTTCCTCCCCGAGGTCCTCTAGGAACCAAGCGAGAGTACTTATACACATAGTAAAAAGGATACGGTGAGCTTTTTCTCTCAGTTCATTTTCAGTATCAATTGTTGCGGCCGACTTCAAATCATCCCCTTATCACGCCAAATGGGTGTACTCCAGATGTACCCCGAAATCCTACGACCCAAATCTCTGAGGAAGTCTAGCCCCCAAGCGAGAGAGAGAATTGGACAATAGTAGTCACGGTTGCACCGGCAAGCCCGATGCCGCCCGGTGTGCGTGAACGCTACCACGCTAGAATGAAAGGTTGCAACCTTATATGCAATGCACATTTATGACATTTAATATATCACATTAGGAGGACAAAAAAGTAGGTTGCCTCCGGAAAGTCATAAGATTGCACATTGACAAGTAAACAAGCGAGGCACGATAAGACAAGTAATTGCACTTGAAAGGCATATAGAGTTATATGAACATTAAACGGGAAGCCATGTAACGCACGTAAATCAAGTCATATAACTCATTTCAACGTTCACGTAATCAAATAATAAGATTATTCAACATGCAACGACAATCCACGTGGGTTCGGGTGCAAGAAATGCCTATTTGTCAACATGCAATGATCAAAATCACATTTAGAGCTATAAGGGCAACTACGGGCAGCCTACTAAACATATAGTTATGCACAATATTCTAAGGATCGACACTTAGCAAGTTTACCTAGTCACTAGGGTTTCCATTTCGTGCTTACCCGTGCGATTAAGCCCCAAGTCAACTCAAAATCAATCTCAAGCCATGCATTAGTTAATTCAAACATCCCCAAGTATTCAAAACAGTCCACACAATATCCCAATGCCACAATCCCAAGCATTTAATACCACAAGAGAAGTTACAACAAATTTTCTAAGCATATAACTAAGTGAAACCCTCACTGCAATAGGATGTTTTCTCACAATCATTAAGACAAGCATACAATCTCCAATTCCAATTAATAAGATGTAAAATTAAAGCTTAAGAAGTGAACTAAATTCAGAAACAAACCTCATATCATTTGGAGTTCGGGTCCACTAATTATAGCCAAAACAGTGGGATTGCACAAAACTGTCCGGATTTGTACACATTTCAATACTTGTCGTTTTTGAGGTCCTTAGGGTCAGATTTAGCCTTAGTCCATTTCTGACAAAAATGTCCAGAACTGAAAAACCTAGCATCACACCAAATTTAATATATTGTGGACATCATTTACTAAGTCAAAACTGGTTTTTTCTAAAAGGTCAGTGCATCTGCCAAAACCTGCTTCATTTTTTCCAGACTTCCAGATTTGGACACATTTTAATGATTTGCCATTTTGCGGACCTTATAATCAAAATTAGCTTTGGCATATTTCTGTGAAAAATGTTCAAAACTGGAAAAACTAGTTATCTACCAATTTTCATGAATTTTTAACATCATTGGCCTAGCCAAACGTACCTCGCAACAACAAGACAGAGAGCTGTCACAAAACCTGATTTCATCTATCATCACCTTCAAGCCAAAATCTTGCCATGCATGGTTGTAAAAGCTTATAAACACACATATATCTCAAGTACAGAAGCAAAGACAAAAATTTAAGAGCATGCATGTGGATTTTTGAAGGATTTTCAAGAGGTTTTAGCCCTCACCTTAGCAAGTGCACAAAACTTTGATGAAGCACAAATTTGGTCTTCTTCCTTGCTTAGCCGAGACACCACCCGATTTCTCTCTATTTTTCCTAGCTTAGTGACCAAGTTCTTAGTAGGTGCATGTGGTTAGAACAAGAAGAAAAGAAATGGAAGCTAGCAAACTCACCTAGGCCGAAATGGAGACTCAAAAATGCGAGAAATCTCTAACCGAGCCTTTTCGTTTGTCCTGCACAAATTCACTTCCCTGAAAGTCCTAATCCTAACTATCTATGTGTATAAACAGTCATTCATGGTTATATAACATGCACATGTATCAAGGAAGGAGTATAAAAGTATGCATGCATTATCGAGGTCACTAACGTGTCGGTGTGCATGACACATAGTACATATGGTCCTCAAAAGCTCATAATATTCAATGCTCAAGGCAATTAAAGCACATTAACACACATTAACACATATAAACAAGATATCATAATTACCTTAGTGCTTCTACCCATGGTCCGAGAGTTGAACCCGACTAATGCCTAGTTACTAAACTAAGATCTGATACCATTCTAATATAAGGTGTCACGCCCCAACCCGACCTATAGAGGTTAGACTAGGGTGTGATCTAAACATTCATATCATTTCACGTACTTAATCGTTCATTAAGGTTTAACGCTTAACGTTAGCCTAGAACTCCAAAATTTTTCGGAAAACCGGCAGCATAACAGTTGTAATTGGCTTCTTAGTTTGACCTAATTTCCAAACGCCTCAATAATTCCAATCATTAATCCAATTCCATTAAGGACTCCTATTTTGTCACCAACCGATTTGCCTACTAGTTTATCTTGAAAGTCTCATTTGGTTAATAAGCCTAACATGATAACTATGTCCTGTTTATTTGTCAATTTCCTATCATGCAAGTACCTATTATCCTTTAGCTTGTGCATGATCACTAGGTGAGATTGAGTAGAGTTACATTATTTACTTCTTCACCTAGCGGTTCAAACGCCTACGATAACTACTAATTAAATGACGAAAGTAAACAACCAAATAAATAGTTCGTCTGGCTACAATTAGTACAAGCCAAAATTAGACCCAAATTACAACGGGGTCATTTACATCAATAAAATGAATAGTTTGCAATCAAACACAATATCCATATAGTAACCACTTTCAGGCAAAGCACAAAAGCACGTAGTCACTCCCAGGAATCATCAACAAGCACATTTACTTCGGGTACTTGTTCCAAATCTGCTGCACCTGTGAGAAAAAAGAGGGTGAGTCCTTATGAACTCAGCGAGGGAGAACGATAAATAAGTTTTGAAACTCATTTTTCTGGTTCAACTTATGAAAAATCCTTTTTGCAAGCATGAATATGTCACAAGTAAGTACATAACGTAATGTAAAAGAAAAAGAACACAATTACCCGTATTTCCTCCCCGAGGTCCTCTAGGAACCAAGCGAGAGTACTTATACACATAGTGAAAAGGATACGATGAGCTTTTGCTCTCAGTTGTTGCGGCCGACTTCAAATCATCCCCTTAACACGCCAAGTGGGTGTACTCCGAATGTACCCCGAAATCCTACGACCCAACTCTCCGAGGAAGTCTAGCCCCCAAGCGAGAGAGGGAATTGGACCATGGTAGTCACGGTTGCACCGGCAAGCCCAATGCCGCCCGGTGTGCGTGAACGCTACCATGCCAGAATGAAAGGTTGCAACCTTATATGCAATGCACATTTATGACATTTAATATATCACATTAGGAGGACAACAAAGTAGGTTGCCTCCGGACAGTCATAAGATTGCACATTGACAAGTAAACAAGCGAGGCACGATAAGACAAGTAAATTCGCTTGAAAAGTATATGGAGTTATATGAACATTAAACGGGCAGCCATGTAACACATGTAAATCAAGTCATATAACTCATTTCAAAGTCCACGTAATCAAATATTAAGATTATTCAACATGCAACAACATCTACATGGGCTCGGATGCAAGAAAGGCCTATTTGTCAACATGCAACGATCAAAATCACATTTAGGGCTATAAGGGCAACTACGGGCAGCCTAGTAAGCATATAATTTCACACAATATCCAAATGATCAACACTTAGCAAGCCTACCTAGTCACTAGGGTTTCCATTTCGTGCTTACCCGTGCGATTAAGCCCCAAGTCAACTCAAAATCAATCTCAAGCCATGCATTAGTTAATTCAAACATCCCCAAGTATTCAAAACAGTCCACACAATATCCCAATGCCACAATCCCAAGCATTTAATACCACAAGAGAAGTTACAACAATTTTTCTAAGCATAACACTAAGTGAAACCCTTACTGCAATAGGCTGTTTTCTCACAATCATTAAGACAAGAAAACAATCTCCAATTCCAGTGAATAAGATGTAAAATTAAAGCTTAAGAAGTGAACTAAAATCAGAAACAAACCTTGCATCATTTGGAGTTCGGGATCAATAGTTATAGCCAAAACAGTGGGATTGCACAAAACTGTCCAGATTTGCACACATTTCAATAATTGTCGTTTTTGAGGTCCTTAGGGTCAGATTTAGCCTTAGTCCATTTCTGAAAAAAAATGTCCATAACTGAAAAACCTAGCAGTACACCAAATTTCATGTATTTTGGACATCATTTACTAAGTCAAAACTGGTTCGTTCTACAAAGTCAGTGCATCTGTCAAAACCTGCTTCATTTTTCCAGATTTCCAGATTTGGACACATTTTAATAATTTGCCATTTTGAGGAACTTAGAGTCAAAATTAGCTTTGGTCTATGTCTGTGAAAAATGTTCAAAACTGGAAAAACTAGTTACCTACCAATTTTCATGCATTTTCAACATCATTGGCTAGCCAAACTTACCTCGTAACAACAAGACAGAGAGCTGTCACCAAACCCGATTTCATCTATCATCATCTTCAAGCCAAAATCTTGCCATGCATGGTTGTAAAAGCTTATGAACACACATATAACTCAAGTACAGAAGCAAAGACAAACATTTAAGAGCATGCATGTGGATTTTTGAAGGATTTTCAAAAGGTTTTAGCCCTCACCTTAGCAAAACAACAAGAAGATGCACAAGACTTTGATGAAGCACAAGATTTGTTCTTTTCCTTGCTTAGCCAAGACTCCACCCGTTTTTTCTCAATTTTCCTAGCTTAGTGAAAAAGTTCTTAGTAGGTGCATGAGGTTAGAACAAGAAGAAAAGAAATGGAACCTAGGAAACTCACCTAAACCGAAATGGAAGTTCAAAGAGCTTGCATGTGTGTTTCTTTCATCCTAGCTTGTTTAATCGAGTTTCTTAGCTTCTAGCTTGCCTTGATGAACCATGGAATGATGAAGATGAGCTATGGGGTGTATGAACTCAGCCAAAACCGAGACTGAGAGAGAAGAATGAGAGGGAGATAGAGAAATATGAGGAGAGTGAGAGAAATGAGAGAAAATAGAAGCTTTTGCTATTGTTGATGCAAATGTTGGCCTTGGGCATGCAAAAATCAGATTTGTGTCTCCAAGAAGCACAATTTGAATCATCCTAGCATGGGCATATGCATGTGTCGAGATTTTGGGTGCATTGGGTAGGGTTTTGGGTTAGTTTTTATGCATTTTGTGTCATAGAATTGTCATAGGAATGTTGGGAATTTAGGGAATCTAGGTAGAATAAAATATAGGAATGTTTGTTGATGAGTTGAATTATGAATAGAATAATAGATAGTGGGAAATGTTGGAATAGTTTAGTATTATTTTATTATTAGTGGAGTTTGTAGAGAATTTGAATTAGGAATATAATATTGGTTAGTGAATTGTGTAAGATTCTTTCTTGATTAGCGTGTAGGCACACAGTTCGAGGTTTAGGTTATGCACTACGAGGCACGCACCAAAATCAATACAGGGCACGAATCACGAGGTAGACACGAACTACGAGACGAATGCACATTTTCCAAGTAAATGCACGCAACCCTAAATGAATGCACGTAATTCAATGCAAGGCACACAAAATGAATACAATTCTTAAACCTAGGTCAAGCCACGCAAATCTAGGTCAGGGCACATGAAACAAGGTATCGAACGCAAATCGAGGTCTCGCACGTAATTCAAGGTCAGGACATATATATCTAGGTATGCAGTACATCGAGGATTAGGGCACACAATTCTAAGTCAAGGCACGTATGACGAAGCATGCACGAAAACCAAGACATGGTACGCAATCCAAGATCAGTCATATAATTCTAGGTCTAAGGCACGTAAATCGAGGTAACACACGTTATTCGAGGTCGGGCCTCACATCCTCCCCTCCTTAAAAGAATTTCGTCCCGAAATTCATTCTTGCCTATTGAGGTCATTTAGACGGATTCTGACCGTTGTTATTCTTCCTACTCCGGTTCGTCCCGTGTTTGGTGATCTCTTACCACAACCAATTCACTTCCTATGTTTCTCCAATCATTTAGTTCGATGTAACCTTTACATTTACAGTTCTTTCCTTTGAACGACTCTATTCTCCATTTGATCTTAAGGTCAAGTTCATTAACTAAGGTTAGAGTTTTCTAACATAGTCATCAAAGTTGCATCGGTATGCTAACAATAGAACTATAACTCCAAAATCATGACTCATGTTGTATCAATCTCGCATTCATACCTCAAAAGGAATATCACAATAATTCCATGATCCTAGGGTGACATACACTAATTTCAAGATGATAGGTCTATATCCGATTTACATATCCTATCTACTAGCTTCAAAATTGTTAGCACGTAGGACATACACATGTTATGGATTATTTCCACGATACGACCCTATTTTCAGGTTGAACTCATCAAACAAACTAATCCATCTCAAGTCGTCATCTATCGGCAGTATCATAGTTCTTATCTTGAAGGTACATTGGATTAGTAAATCTTCTAATGACTAGTCTTTCGGTTATAAGCTCCTATTCACTAACATCATTTCCCAGCTTCGTTAACCTTCACGCTCGTAATCAAGGAGAAAGACCGTTGAGATTCATTAAACTCGAATTCTAAGGTTTATTAAGTATTACCAACAAATTGTCATCGAAATTGCATGGGTAAACTAATCATGTAGCACTAGTTCAACTTTTCAAGTAAGTTTCATCAGCTTGTGATCCATAATTTATTTCTTATTCAAATCTTTATTTTCAAGTCACAAGGCTTCAGAATTTTCTTTTAATCTTATCCAAAACTCCTAAGGCGAATAGTTTCAACCTCAAATAAATTCCACTCACCTCAATCCAAGGTTACGTCATACTTAAGAAGACAATGGTCCTACTCACTTAGCGACCTAGTCATTCCTTCAAACACTTAATGCCCGCCAATATATCTTCGACATTAATGTTACTAAGCTGGGTTCATCGCCATATAAGTGATATCAATGCTCCACTAGGTTATCGGCCAAACAACAACAATCCTAGGACTATAAATGGGTACCGAAATGATCAAGCTCATAAAATATTTACACGAGATAACTTCAAGGTTGTATCAATATAAGAATTATGACCACGAGGCATCCTTCAACATAACCAAATAGAACTTCAAAAGTAATCAACCACTCATTTAACTATCATTACAAGATTCACCCCTCTATTCAACCACCACAATTCGAAGTCTACCAATCGCTAGTTTCTAGATGTGAAACGGTGCACATAGATACGGTGGTCTAACAATAGTCTCTTGGGTCATTATGACTCTAATTCATCTCTATCTTAACTATATGAAATCTCACTCTTCTCATTTATATGTTCAACTAACTAAGAGCATCAAGACTCATTGACCTTAGGTCCTAGGGTTCACCATGAATCATCATGCATACTCACTATTAGCTATTTAGGATTACTAATCATACCCTAACGACTCCACTTTGTAACCAGATGCTTTAATCTCATTTCCATGTTTTATATACTAGGTCCATCGATCTTACTTAGGGATATATGCTTTCTAACATCCTCTAGGGTATCCAAACAACGAGTGCATAGAATGACTTAATTTGCATAATCACAACTAAATCTGAGAGGCACCAAATTAATACCATGATTCTAAATATCACCAATATCCAACTTAGGACCTTTAGCAACATTAGTCATCTAATGCATAATTCAATTCCTTACACTTCTATTCGACCTAACATTTTAGGTGCAGTTTCCCAAACACGAGTTCTAACTACGTGAATTCTTTGATTCCAACATTCCTATACCTTGTTATACTAAAAAATCATCAACCTTGTTAAACTCAGTCTCTGTGAAACCCCACTTTCTTGCTTATCTCGTTTTACGTGCTTTACCTCGTTTTGCGTGCATATGATCTGTTTTTGTGCTATAGGACCTAGAAAGTTATAATTTTGATTTCAATACTCCTAATACGTGCTAAATGTGCATTCATGAAATTTTCATCAAAAACGGAGTCAGAAATTTTATCGTCGATTTTCAGTGAATAGTGTTTTCGAAACACGTCCGCTATAATTTTGAAACTGGTCTTTTTAACCCTTCTAGACCTAGTCCACGGACTTTAATAGACCTGTGTTTGATGAAAACGGTTTTAAAATCGGCTTAAGAATTTATTCGGGTTTTTACACCGACTTTTGCGAAAATCGAGTTTTAAGCCGACTCGGGTGGAATTCTTTGAATGTAAAACTTCTTGTCACCTAAAAATAACTCACTTGAGATATCTTGGGGGTTGCATAATTAATTTTAACTTGGTGAGCACTAAAATGCAATTAAAGTCATTCAAAACACAAAAATACCTATTAAAATAACTTTGACTTTAATTAAATAATTGACCTTATAAGCTAATGTCCTCAACACACACTCACACAACACAAAAACACCATCACACACACACACATTGCCGTGAGGTTGAGGAGAGAAAAGAGAAGAGAAAAACTCAAGCTTTCAATCCAATTTTTCAAAGAAAAACCTAGTTTTTGTCCGTGAAACTTCGCACCGACTTGGATTCTGCTTGTTGGGCACGCATTGCACGCATTCCTAGGCTTATATCGTATCTAAGGTGAGAGAAAAATTCTAGATCTCAAAATGTCATTTTTGTGTTTTTGCGTATAAATGAAGATTGAACCGTTAGAATTGAAATCTGATGATAGATTATTGCTCCTTGCATGCTAGGGATCATTATATACTAATACTACGAATTTCTGTCGGATATAGCATAATTTTTATTTTCCGGGTATTTAATTTTGATTAAAATGTTCAAAGTTGATTTAATTGAGTTGTGTTGATCGAAATCGATTGCCGTCGATTTCTAAATACTTGATAATTACGTATTAGCGCTGTTGTAATGCCGAATTTTCGATTACATTGTTTGTGTGAAAATCCGGAAAATCCAGCCATGACATCTTAGGGTTTTAGGGTTATCGGGCATGATTTAGAGGTGTTATGGTGGATTTCCGAGAGGGCTAATGTAGTAGGTTGAATGGGTGAGTGATAGGAACTGATTTGGCAATGTTTGGATTAGTAGATTGTAAGTTATGAATTTTAGAAGTTTAGGTTGTCATTCTTTAATTTCTTGAACGATGCCTTAGATGGTTGGGTAGTGTTCGAGTGATGAATGGTGAGTCGTTGTTGAGTAATTTAGGGTTTAATTATGTATATTATGCATGTCCGGTTAGATGGCCTACTTTGTCATCTAACTACGTTGTTTGTTGTTTAATTTAATATTGATGTTATATTGATGTTATTGATTGATTATTATTGAATGCGGGAATCGGGCACTCTTGTTGCTGATCTCCCAATTGATTGATTGATTTATGCTTGCATGATGATTGATGAATATGGAGTCTTGGTATGTGTGTGCCACCTCTCGGGCAGCGTCGGGCTGTCGGGTTGATAACGGCATGACTGCCATAGGCTACCCCCAGCTCGCATGACGGAGATGTCATGGAGGGAAGGGGCTAGTGAGGTACCTCGGGTGCGTGAGTAATGGGGAGTTATAAGAAGAACGGTTGAGATCGTGATGGCGTTTGGAGCTACACCAAATAGAGTATCCTTATTGATTGGTTATATAGTTATGTGATGATAGCTTTATTTATGTTATTATTGTTGTTGTGTGTTTACTTGCTCAAAGGACTAAATCCAAGGAGCGTAGTGAATACTGTCGAGATCTATCGGATCCTCACTGGGCTTATGTATATAAGCTCACTCTCTATTAATGCATGTTTCAGGTGTACTTTCACAAGATTACGGGTACGTGCCTCCTGAAGAGGAGAATGTGGAAAACGTGCCTTTCGTGGATGAGTCATATGTCCCTGAGTCTTATCCATGATTCTATGTTGTTAAACGTTATGTATATTAGCTTAATGGACTTTTATTTGATTTACGGTTCTTAGTGTAATAGTTGTTGAAAAGATAATGATCCAAACGATGTTAATTTAGTGGCTTTCTTTTGTCTATGTTTAAATTGTGGTTGTGTCTCAATTTACTTTTGAAATGTATGATAAAGTTGAGGTATTGTATGTCATGTTGGAACGGAGGCGTATAACGAGGATGTTTTATTGTATAATATGGTTGTGTTGTATGTTGTTGTTTGTATTGAGGAATTTCTGGATGTATGATGTTTATATGAGGTTGGTTTAGAACCTCGGAAATCTGTTTACTGTCGTTATGCCGCCGAAATTCCGTTGCGTCCTTACTGATCGTAGGTGGGGTCGAGTTGGGGCGTGATAGTTTAAGTGGTATCAGAGCTCATGTTAGTTGTCAGCCGGGGTATTCTCGGAATGTGGGTAATGGTCTTAGCATGAAATATGTATGAAAGGAAAGAAAAATGAAATATGTATTGGTATGATTAATTGATTAAGTGATTATGTGATTTAAGTGCTTATGTGATTATGTGATCAATTTGTTTATGTGTTTTATATGAGTTTGTTATTTATGTGGTAATAGTTGTTTATAACCTGTCTACGTGCTATAACTGTGCTAACTCTTTGATTAGTAGAATGGCCGGTCGACCGAGAACCAGAGGTAGGTCTGAGATGACTGATGAGACTCCGAGTAATGTGGCACCGGGCCGTGACGGGGGTGATGACCGATTTGGAGCAGCTATGGAGCGGATTGCAGAGTTAGTGGCTAGTCAGGCACAGTTATTAGCAGGGCAGGCTGCCCAGAATCAGGCTATGCAGGCTCAGCTTCTGAATATTCAGGGTGGTAACCACGGGCGTGGTACCCTGAAGGATTTTTTAGGATATCACCCACCGAGATTTCAGGGGGAGCCGGATGATAGGAAGGCGGAGGTATGGATTAGCAAGTTGGAGAAGATTTATGATCCACTTGGCTATACTGATGAGCAGAAAGTCTCTTTTGCCGTGTATTTGTTAGATGACGAGGCAGAGGAGTGGTGGCGCACAGTAAGGACTAGCTGGGCGGCACAGGGTATTCCTTATATTTGGGGTACCTTTCTGATGGCTTTCCGAGCAAAGTATGTCCCGAGGATTTGCAGGGAACGGAGAGAGGCCGAGTTTCTAGCCTTGGTCCAGGGAGATGCTACAGTGGCTCAATATGAGGCCACATTTACTCGATTGTCCCGGTATGCACCGGAGTATGTGGCAGACGAGGAGCGGAGGACTCGCAGGTTTATGTTGGGGTTGCGGCCCGAGATTCAGGATGTGATGGCTCTGAATCGTTATGATATTTTCACTGAGGCTTTTGAGGCAGCTTCTAGATTAGAGAAGAGGAAAGGGGATCAGATTGTCTCCAGTCAGCCGAGTAAAAGGCCGTATCAGCCACAGGGCCAGCAGGTTTTATATAGGCCTCCAGTACAGCAGGTTGTCTACAGGCCACCAGCCCAGCAGGGTTCTTTTAGGCCACAGGGTCAGCAGAGTTACTATCGGCCTCAGTTTCAGCAGAGGCCATATCAGGTTCAGACTCAGTATAGGCCAGCCCAGTCTCAGGGTCAGTATAGGCCTAGTGTGGTGAGACCTCAGCAGCAGGCTGTATCAGCTGCTTCATCAGCTTCTGGTTATTCTAGGGGCAGTGTTAGTGCCACATCATCGCAGTGTAATTACTGCAAGCGCCCAGGGCATGTAGAGTCCGACTGCAGGGTAAAGGCAGGGACATGTTTGGGTTGTGGTAGCAGCGAGCATAGGGCGAAGGATTGCCCTAAATATGCGAGGACTGAGGGTCGGGCAGCGACTCAGGGTTACCAGGGTAGGCCTACGGGCAGTGTACCACAGCAGCAGCGGGTTCAGGCTCGGGCTTATGCAGTTGACTTAGAGGAGATGCCTGAGGAGACTGCAGTTGTGGAAGGTAACTTCCTTATACTTGATCAACTTGTTAAAATGTTGATTGATTCTGGTGCTACGCATTCTTTCATTACTCCTGCTTGTGTGCAACGTGTTAAATTGCAACCTGAAAGATTGCCTTATGTGGTTGAAATTAGTACCTCTTTGACTGATAAGTATGTTACTGGCTTAGTATGTAAGGATTGTTTAATACATGTTAAGGGGCATAATTTTCCTTCGGACCTTATTTTATTTCCTATCCGGGGGTATGATGTTATTCTGGGTATGGATTGGCTTTCTAAGTATGATGCCCAGTTGAACTGTAGAACCAAGGTAGTACAGTTTCGTTTGCCAGATCAGCCAGTAGTTGAGGTAGCGGGTAACCGGGGTGCTAAGACGAGTTTTGTTATCTCAGCAACTAAAGCCGTTAAGTTGATGAGTAAGGGGTGTTCGGGTTATCTAGCTTATTTGATCAACAAGCCATCTGATAAGCTACAGCTAGAGGAAGTCCCTATTATCCGGGAATATCCTAATGTATTTCCCGAGGAGTTGCCAGGGTTGCCGCCTGAGAGGGATATAGAGTTTGTGATTAATCTTGTTCCCGGTACTCAACCTATTTCTAAATCGGCGTACCGGATGGCACCAGCTGAGTTGAAAGAGTTGAAGACTCAGTTACAGGAGTTGTTGGAGAAAGGATTTATTCAGCAGAGTTCTTCACCTTGGGGAGCTCCTGTTTTATTTGTGAAGAAGAAGGATGGTACTTTGAGGTTATGTATTGATTACCGTGGTTTGAATCAGGTGACTATCAAGAATAAATATCCTTTGCCACTGATTGATGAGTTGTTTGATCAACTTCAGGGAGCCAAAGTCTATTCTAAGTTTGATTTGAGGCAGGGGTATTATCAGCTTCGGATTCGCGCGGAGGATGTTCCGAAGTCTGCCTTCAGGACTCGGTATGGGCATTATGAGTTTGTTGTCATGCCCTTTGGTTTGACTAATGCACCGGCAGCATTCATGGATCTTATGCATCGAGTTTTTCAGCCGTACTTGGACCAGTTCGTGGTGATTTTTATTGATGATATCTTGGTCTATTCTAAATCTGAATTGGAGCACGAGCAACATCTACGGCTTGTATTGGAGAAGTTGCAGGAGCATCAGTTGTTTGCCAAGTTCAGCAAATGTGAATTTTGGCTGCAACGGATTTCTTTTCTTGGCCATGTTATTACACAGAGCGGTATTTCTGTAGATCCCACTAAGATTGAATCGGTGATGTCTTGGAAGCGGCCAGAGAGTGTTACTGATGTCCGTAGTTTTCTTGGCTTGGCGGGTTATTACCGTAGGTTTGTCAAGGACTTCTCAAAGATTGCGGGGCCACTATCTAAGTTGACTCAGAAACGGACTATCTTTAATTGGGACGAGAAGTGTGAGAGTGGATTTCAGGAGTTGAAAAAGAGGTTAACTACCGCTCCAGTACTTGCTCTACCAGAAGGGACCGATAATATGGTCATTTACAGCGATGCATCCAAGGAGGGCTTGGGATGTGTTCTTATGCAGGATGGCCGAGTTATTGCCTATGCTTCCAGGAAGTTGAAGCCTTATGAGGTGAATTATCTGACTCATGATCTTGAGTTGGCAGCAGTTGTCTTCGCACTGAAAAAGTGGCGTCATTATCTGTGGGGCAGTAAGTTCGAGATTTTCACTGATCATAAGAGTCTTAAGTATTTATTCTCACAGAAGGAGTTGAATATGCGCCAGCGGAGGTGGATGGAGCTTCTTGGAGATTATAATTGTTCTATCAATTATCTGCCTGGAAAGGCAAATGTTGTGGCAGATGCTCTCAGCCGGAAGGCTAGTATTTCTTGTTTGGCTGTCAAGAAGTGGGAGGTTCTTGAGGAGTTTAGTTATTGGAGACCAGAGTTCACTCAGGTTGGGGTGATGTGTTCACATCTCCGTATTCAGCCTTTATTGTTGTCTCAGATCAGGGAAGCTCAGCAGCTTGATGTTAACCTTCAGAAGATCAAGGATCAGATTTCTGATGATCAGTCTGACTTCAAAGTGCATGAGGACGGTATTCTTCGGTTTCGGAACAGGGTTTGTGTTCCCGATGAACCGGGCTTGTGACGAGGTATTCTGGAGGAAGCTCATAATTCTAAATATACTATTCATCCCGGTGGAACCAAGATGTATCGGGATTTGAAACAGCATTACTGGTGGAACAACATGAAGAGGGAGGTTGCTCAGTTTGTGTCTAGATGTTTGACTTGTCAGAGAGTGAAAGCCGAGCATCAACGACCAGCAGGTTTGCTTCAGCCGTTGGCTATACCAGAGTGGAAATGGGAGCATATTACGATGGACTTCGTCACTGGTTTGCCTAGATCACCGAGGGGTAATGATGCAGTTTGGGTTGTCGTGAATCGTTTGACGAAGACAGCTCATTTTATTGCCATGAGGATGGGAGATGAGGTTACAAAGCTGACGGATCTCTATCTGGATCAGATCGTTAGACTTCACGGTATTCCATCTAGTATTGTCTCTGATCGAGATCCTCGATTTACTTCTCGTTTGTGGGAGAAACTTCAGGAGACCTTAGGTACTCAGTTGAACTTCAGTACAGCGTATCATCCACAGACCGACGGTCAGTCTGAGCGGACTATTCAGATTCTGGAAGATATGCTTAGGGCTTGTGTTCTGGACTTCGGGAAGAATTGGGAGAAACATCTACCACTTGCCGAGTTTGCCTATAACAATAGTTATCAAGCTACTATTGGGATGGCACCTTTTGCAGCTCTTTACGGTCGTAAGTGCCGTTCACCTTTATATTGGGACGAGGTAGGAGAGATGAAGACTATTGATCCGACTATTATGCCAGAACTTCTTGAGAAGATCGAGAATGTTCAGTTGATCAGGCAGAGAATGCTTACGGCGCAGAGTAGATTCAAGAGTTATGCTGATAAGCGTCGTCGAGACTTGGAGTTTGCAGTTGGAGATCGGGTTTTCTTGAGATTGTCTCCTCGAAAGGGGTTTGTTCGTTATGGTAAAGGTGGTAAGCTGAGTCCGAGATTTGTTGGGCCGTTTGAGATTACTGGCAGGGTTGGTAAGTTGGCATATCGGTTGGCTTTACCGGAGAACTTCTCTAATGTCCACGATGTGTTTCACGTGTCTAATTTGCGGAAATACAATCCGGATCCTTCTCATATTCTTGAGCCAGAGCCGTTACAGCTTCGAGAGAATTTGACTTATGACGAGCGTCCGATTCGTATTCTAGATCAGATGGACCGAGAGTTGAGGTCGAAGAGGATTCCGATGGTTAAGGTGTTGTGGAAGCATCACGGTATTGAGGAAGCTACATGGGAGAGACGAGATCAGATGCAGCAACAATACCCAGATCTATTCCGTACATCAAGTAAGAATTTCGAGGACGAAATTTCTATAAGGGGGGGAGAATGTGAAACCCCACTTTCTTGCTTATCTCGTTTTACGTGCTTTACCTCGTTTTGCGTGCATATGATCTGTTTTTGTGCTATAGGACCTAGAAAGTTATAATTTTGATTTCAATACTCCTAATACGTGCTAAATGTGCATTCATGAAATTTTCATCAAAAACGGAGTCAGAAATTTTATCGTCGATTTTCAGTGAATAGTGTTTTCGAAACACGTCCGCTATAATTTTGAAACTGGTCTTTTTAACCCTTCTAGACCTAGTCCACGGACTTTAATAGACCTGTGTTTGATGAAAACGGTTTTAAAATCGGCTTAAGAATTTATTAGGGTTTTTACACCGACTTTTGCGAAAATCGAGTTTTAAGCCGACTCGGGTGGAATTCTTTGAATGTAAAACTTCTTGTCACCTAAAAATAACTCACTTGAGATATCTTGGGGGTTGCATAATTAATTTTAACTTGGTGAGCACTAAAATGCAATTAAAGTCATTCAAAACACAAAAATACCTATTAAAATAACTTTGACTTTAATTAAATAATTGACCTTATAAGCTAATGTCCTCAACACACACTCACACAACACAAAAACACCATCACACACACACACATTGCCGTGAGGTTGAGGAGAGAAAAGAGAAGAGAAAAACTCAAGCTTTCAATCCAATTTTTCAAAGAAAAACCTAGTTTTTGTCCGTGAAACTTCGCACCGACTTGGATTCTGCTTGTTGGGCACGCATTGCACGCATTCCTAGGCTTATATCGCATCTAAGGTGAGAGAAAAATTCTAGATCTCAAAATGTCATTTTTGTGTTTTTGCGTATAAATGAAGATTGAACCGTTAGAATTGAAATCTGATGATAGATTATTGCTCCTTGCATGCTAGGGATCATTATATACTAATACTACGAATTTCTGTCGGATATAGCATAATTTTTATTTTCCGGGTATTTAATTTTGATTAAAATGTTCAAAGTTGATTTAATTGAGTTGTGTTGATCGAAATCGATTGCCGTCGATTTCTAAATACTTGATAATTACGTATTAGCGCTGTTGTAATGCCGAATTTTCGATTACATTGTTTGTGTGAAAATCCGGAAAATCCAGCCATGACATCTTAGGGTTTTAGGGTTATCGGGCATGATTTAGAGGTGTTATGGTGGATTTCCGAGAGGGCTAATGTAGTAGGTTGAATGGGTGAGTGATAGGAACTGATTTGGCAATGTTTGGATTAGTAGATTGTAAGTTATGAATTTTAGAAGTTTAGGTTGTCATTCTTTAATTTCTTGAACGATGCCTTAGATGGTTGGGTAGTGTTCGAGTGATGAATGGTGAGTCGTTGTTGAGTAATTTAGGGTTTAATTATGTATATTATGCATGTCCGGTTAGATGGCCTACTTTGTCATCTAACTACGTTGTTTGTTGTTTAATTTAATATTGATGTTATATTGATGTTATTGATTGATTATTATTGAATGCGGGAATCGGGCACTCTTGTTGCTGATCTCCCAATTGATTGATTGATTTATGCTTGCATGATGATTGATGAATATGGAGTCTTGGTATGTGTGTGCCACCTCTCGGGCAGCGTCGGGCTATTGGGTTGATAACGGCATGACTGCCATAGGCTACTCCCAGCTCGCATGACGGAGATGTCATGGAGGGAAGGGGCTAGTGAGGTACCTCGGGTGCGTGAGTAATGGGGAGTTATAAGAAGAACGGTTGAGATCGTGATGGCGTTTGGAGCTACACCAAATAGAGTATCCTTATTGATTGGTTATATAGTTATGTGATGATAGCTTTATTTATGTTATTATTGTTGTTGTGTGTTTACTTGCTCAAAGGACTAAATCCAAGGAGCGTAGTGAATACTGTCGAGATCTATCGGATCCTCACTGGGCTTATGTATATAAGCTCACTCTCTATTAATGCATGTTTCAGGTGTACTTTCACAAGATTACGGGTACGTGCCTCCTGAAGAGGAGAATGTGGAAAACGTGCCTTTCGTGGATGAGTCATATGTCCCTGAGTCTTATCCATGATTCTATGTTGTTAAACGTTATGTATATTAGCTTAATGGACTTTTATTTGATTTACGGTTCTTAGTGTAATAGTTGTTGAAAAGATAATGATCCAAACGATGTTAATTTAGTGGCTTTCTTTTGTCTATGTTTAAATTGTGGTTGTGTCTCAATTTACTTTTGAAATGTATGATAAAGTTGAGGTATTGTATGTCATGTTGGAACGGAGGCGTATAACGAGGATGTTTTATTGTATAATATGGTTGTGTTGTATGTTGTTGTTTGTATTGAGGAATTTCTGGATGTATGATGTTTATATGAGGTTGGTTTAGAACCTCGGAAATCTGTTTACTGTCGTTATGCCGCCGAAATTCCGTTGCGTCCTGACTAATCGTAGGTGGGGTCGAGTTGGGGCGTGACAGTTTCCATAGCTGCCTACATGTCTTGAGGTTATCCATTGTTAACTCACTTAAATACGTTATCCATGACTTAATAATCTAACCCCTAAAAGTAAACTATTGTCAACTTCCACGAATTCACCTCTTAATTTCTAGGTCATGATCTCAACACTTAGTGAACTTGAAACTCGCTAGTATACACCATATCAGATTCATCAATGCTTAATTCCAATCAAGTAAGGATTCAATCGTACGAGTATATTGCTAACTTCTTAGATAGTCTATCAAGCCAATTTTAAGATGTGAGAAATGGATTCAAAGAAACCTCCAAGTCAACTTCCACTATCAGCACATGAGAATATATACTATTCTACATATTTAATAGTATACCCTTATATCTAAGGAAGTAGCATGTCTTTAACCTTTATACTTGAACCACAATGAGAAGAACGGTTTAACGGAATCAAAACTTCATAGCCATAAAATTGATAACTTAATCATAGGTATGAGTATTCCAAAGATAAGGGGATAACTTTACCTCAACATTTATACATGTGCTACGCATTTTATATATGCATATCCAATAATACATACGATCCATCGAGTACCTGTGAAGATGCGAGAAATCTCTAATCGAGCCTTTTCGTTCGTCCTGCACAAATTCACTTCCCTAAAAGTCCTAATCCTAACTATCTATGTGTATAAATAGTCATTCACGGTTATATAACATGCACATGTATCAAGGAAGGAGTATAAAAGCATGCATGCATTATTGAGGTCACTAACGTGTCGGTGTGCATGACACATAATACATATGGTCATCAAAAGCACATAATATTCAATGCTCAAAACAATTAAAGCATATTAGCACACATTAACACATATAAACAAGATATCATAATTACCTTAGGGCTTCTACCCATGATCCGAGAGTTGAACCCGACTAATGCCTAGTTACTAAACTAAGATCTGATACCATTCTAATATAAGGTGTCACGCCCCAACCCGACCTATAGAGGTTAAACTAGGGTGTGATCTAAACATTCATATCATTTCACGTACTTAATCGTTCATTAAGGTTTAACGCTTAACGTTAGCCTAGAACTCCAAAATTTTATAAGAAACTGGTAGCATAACGGTTGTAATTGGCTTCTTAGTTTGACCTAATTTCTAAACGCCTCAATTATTCTAATCATTAATCCAATTCCATTAAGGACTCCTATTTTGTCACCAACCAATTTGCCTACTAGTTTATCTTGAAAGTCTTGTTCGGTTAATAAGCCTAACATGATAACTATGTCCTGTTTATTTGTCAATTTCCTATCATGCAAGTACCTATTATCCTTTAGCTTGTGCATGATCACTAGGTGAGATTGAGTAGAGTTACATTATTTACTTCTTCACCTAGCGGTTCAAACGCCTACGATAACTACTAATTAAATGATGAAAGTAAACAACCAAATAAAGAGTTCATCCGGCTACAATTAGTACAAGCCAAAATTAGACCCAAGTTACAACGGGGTCATTTACATCAATAAAATGAACAGTTTGCAATCAAACACAATATCTATATAGTAACCACTTTCAGGCAAAGCACAAAAGCACGTAGTCACTCCCAGGAATCATCAACAAGCACATTTACTTCGGGTACTTGTTCCAAATCTGCTGCACCTGTGAGAAAAAAGAGGGTGAGTCCTTATGAACTCAGCGAGGGGGAATGATAAATAAGTTTTGAAACTCATTTTTCTGGTTCAACTTCTGAAAAATCCTTTTTGCAAGCATGAATATGTCACAAGTAAGTACATAACGTAATGTAAAAGTAAAGGAACACAATTACCCGTATTTTCTCCCCGAGGTCCTCTAGGAACCAAGCGAGAGTACTTATACACATAGTGAAAAGGATACGGTGAGCTTTTGCTCTTAGTTGTTGCGGCCGACTTCAAATCATCCCCTTAACACGCCAAGTGGGTGTATTCCGGATGTACCCCGAAATCCTACGACCCAACTCTCTGAGGAAGTCTACCGCCAAGCGAGAGAGGGAATTGGACCATGGTAGTCACGGTTGCACCGGCAAGCCCAATGCCGCCCGGTGTGCGTGAACGCTACCATGCCAGAATGAAAGGTTGCAACCTTATATGCAATGCACATTTATGACATTTAATATATCACATTAGGAGGACAACAAAGTAGGTTACCTCCGGACAGTCATAAGATTGCACATTGACAAGTAAACAAGCGAGGCACGATAAGACAAGTAAATTCACTTGAAAAGCATATGGAGTTATATGAACATTAAACGGGTAGCCATGTAACACATGTAAATCAAGTCATATAACTCATTTCAAAGTCCACGTAATCAAATATTAAGATTATTCAACATGCAACAACATCTACGTGGGCTCGGATACAAGAAAGGCCTATTTGTCAACATGCAACGATCAAAATCACATTTAGGGCTGTAAGGGAAACTACGGGCAGCCTAGTAAGCATATAATTTCACACAATATCCAAATGATCAACACTTAGCAAGCCTACCTAGTCACTAGGGTTTCCATTTCGTACTTACCCGTGCGATTAAGCCCCAAGTCATCTCGCAATCAAACTCAAGCCATGTATCAATTAATTCAAACATCCCCAAGTACTCAAAACAGTCCACACAACATCTCAATGTCACAATCCCATGCATTTAATTCAGCAAGAGAAGTTACAACAATTTTTCTAAGCATAACACTAAGTGAAACCCTTACTGCAATAGGCTGTTTTCTCACAATCATTAAGACAAGAAAACAATCTCCAATTCCAGTGAATAAGATGTAAAATTAAAGCTTAAGAAGTGAACTAAAATCAGAAACAAACCTTGCATCATTTGGAGTTCGGGATCAATAGTTATAGCCAAAACAGTGGGATTGCACAAAACTGTCCAGATTTGCACACATTTCAATAATTGTCGTTTTTGAGATCCTTAGGGTCAGATTTAGTCTTAGTCCATTTCTGATAAAAAATGTCCAGAACTGAAAAACCTAGCAGTACACCAAATTTCATGCATTTTGGACATCATTTACTAAGTCAAAACTGGTTCGTTATACAAAGTCAATGCATCTGCCAAAACCTGCTTCATTTTTCCAGATTTCCAGATTTGGACACATTTTAATGATTTTCCATTTTGAGGAAAATAGAATCAAAATTAGCTTTGGTCTATTTCTGCGAAAATTGTTCAAAACTGGAAAAAATAGTTACCTACCAACTTTCATGCATTTTTAACATTATTTGCCTAGCCAAACTTACCTCGTAACAACAAGATAGAGAGTTGTCACCAAACCCGATTTCATCTATCATCATCTTCAAGCCAAAATCTTGCCATGCATGGTTGTAAAAGCTTATGAACACACATATAACTCAAGTACAGAAGCAAAGACAAACATTTAAGAGCATGCATGTGTATTTTTGAAGGATTTTCAAAAGGTTTTAGCCCTCACCTTAGCAAAACAACAAGAAGATGCACAAGACTTTGATGAAGCACAAGATTTGTTCTTTTCCTTGCTTAGCCAAGACTCCACCCGTTTTTTCTCAATTTTCCTAGCTTAGTGACAAAGTTATTAGTAGGTGCATGAGGTTAGAACAAGAAGAAAAGAAATGGAAGCTAGGAAACACACCTAAACCGAAATGGAAGTTCAAAGAGCTTGCATGTGTGTTTCTTGCATCCTAGCTTGTTTAATCGAGTTTCTTAGCTTCTAGCTTGCCTTGATGAACCATGGAATGATGAAGATAAGCTATGGGGTGTATGAACTCAGCCAAAACCGAGATTGAGAGAGAAGAATGAGAGGGAGAGAGAGAAATGTGAGGAGAGTGAGAGAAATGAGAGAAATAGAAGCTTTTGCTATTGTTGATGCAAATGTTGGCCTTGGGCATGCAAAAATCAGATTTGTGTCTCCAAGAAGCACAATTTGAATCATCCTAGCATGGGCATATGCATGTGTCGAGATTTTGGGTGCATTGGGTAGGGTTTTGGGTTAGTTTTTATGCATTTTGTGTCATAGAATTGTCATAGGAATGTTGGGAATTTAGGGAATCTTGGTAGAATAAAATATAGGAATGTTTGTTGATGAGTTGAATTATGAATAGAATAATAGATAGTGGGAAATGTAGGAATAGTTTAGTATTATTTTATTATTAGTGGAGTTTGTAGAGAATTTGAATTAGGAATATAATATTGGTTAGTTGATTGTGTAGGATTCTTTCTTGATTAGCGTGTAGGCCCACAGTTCGAGGTTTAGGATATGCACTACGAGGCACGCACCAAAATCAATACGGGACACGAATCACGAGGTAGACACGAACTACGAGACGAATGCACATTTTCTAAGTAAATGCACGCAACCCTAAATGAATGCACGTAATTCAATGAAAGGCACACAAAATGAATACAATTCTTAAACCTAGGTCAAGCCACACAAATCTAGGTCAGGGCACATGAAACAAGGTATCGAACGCAAATCGAGGTCTCGCACGTAATTCAAGGTCAGGACACGTATATCTAGGTATGCAGTACATCGAGGATTAGCGCATACAATTCTAAGTCAAGGCACGTATGACGAAGCATGCACGAAAATCAAGACAGGGCACGCAATCCAAGATCAGTCATATAATTCTAGGTCTAAGGCATGTAAACTGAGATAACACACGTTATTCGGGGTCGGGCCTCACATCCTCCCCTCCTTAAAAGAATTTCGTCCCGAAATTCATTCTTGCCTATTGAGGTCATTTAGACGGGTCCCGAAATTCATTCTTGCCTATTGAGGTCATTTAGACGGATTCTGATCCTTGTTATTCTTCCTACTCCGGTTCGTCCCGTGTTTGGTGATCTCTTACCACAACCAATTCACTTCCTATGTTTCTCTAATCATTTAGTTCGGTGTGACCTCTACATTTACAGTTCTTTCCTTTGAATGACTATATTCTCCATTTGATCTTAAGGTCAAGTTCATTAACTAAGGTTAGAGTCTTCAAACATAGTCATCAAAGTTGCATCGTTATTCTAACAATAGAACTATAACTCCAAAATCATGACTCATGTTGTATCAATCTCGCATTCATACCTCAAAAGGAATATCACAATAATTCCATGATCCTAGGGTGACATACGCTAATTTCAAGATGATAGGTCTATATTCGATTTACATATCCTATCTACTAGCTTCAAAATTGTTAGCACGTAGGACATACACATGTTATGGATTATTTCCACTATACGACCCTATTTTTAGGTTGAACTCATCAAACAAACTAATTCATCTCAAGTCGTCATCTATCGGTAGTATCATAGTTCTTATCTTGAAGGTACATTGGATTAGTAAATCTTCTAATGACTAGTCTTCCGGTTATAAGCTCCTATTCACTAACATCCTTTCCCAGCTTCGTTAACCTTCACTCTCGTAATCAAGGAGAAAGACCATTGAGATTCATTAAACTCGAATTCTAAGGTTTATTAAGTATTACCAACAAATTGCCATCAAAATTGCATGGGCAAGACAACTTCGCCTCACGTAGAGGCTGGGCCTATAAACCGAGGGCTTGGGGCTTGAGACCAGTTCTCCGTTGTCACGCCCCAACTCGACCCCTCCTATAATCAGTCAGGACGCAACGGAATTTCGGCAGTATAATGACAGTAAATAGGATACCGAGGCTCTAAACCAACCTCCATAGGACATCATACATCAACTCCATAAACCATACAACAAACAACTCCTCAATAACATAATAACATACATCATGACCATATCATACAATAAACATTCCTCGTTATATGCCTCCGTTCCAACATAATACATGAACCCTTAATATACAATACAAAAACATATTGCCAATCTAGCAACCTAATCATAAACAAAAGATAGGCTACTAAGACAACATCAACTAATTCATTAACTTATCAACATCTTATACATTATAAACTACAAAGCAGATAAAAGTCTACTAAGTTAATTTACAAGATAATAAAATATGTACGACATCACGGATAAGACTCTGGAACATAGGACTCATCCACGTAAGGCACGTTTTCCACATTCTCCTCTTCAGGAGGCACGTACCCGTAATCCTGCCAAAGTACACCTGTATGCATGCAATAATAGAGAGTGAGCTTATATAAAATAAGCCCAGCGAGGATCCGATAAATCTCGAGCAAGGTCTACTAAACTCCTTGGAATAATCCTTTGAGTCAGTAAACACACAATAATATAAATAATACTATCATCACATAACTATATAACCATTCAATAAAGGATACTCTATTTGGTGTAGCTCCAAACGCCATCACGATCTCAACCGTTCTTCTTATAACTCCCCATTACTCACGCACCCGAGGTACCTCACTAGCCCCTCCCTCCATGACACCTCAGTCATGCGAGCTGGGGGTAGCCTCTGGCAGTCATGCCGTTATCAACCCGACAGCCCAACGCTGCCCAAGAGGTGGCACACACATACCAAGACTCCATAATCATCATCAATCATCAATCAATCATCATTTATTCATCATTGATAGCATCAATTAACATTTAAACAACAATAACTTAGTTAGATGACAAAGTAGGCCATCTAACCGGACATGCATTATATACACAATTAAGCTCTAAATTACTCATCAACAACTCACCATTCAACACTCAAACACCACCTAATCATCTAAAGGCATCGTTCAAGAAATTAAAGAATGACAACCTAAACTTCAAAAATTCATAACTTACAATCTACTAACCCAAACATTGCCAAATCAGTTTCTATCACTCACCCATTCAACCTACTACATTAGCCCTCTCGGAAATCCACCATAACACCTCCAAAACATGCCGATAACCCTAAAACCCTAGGATGTCTTGGCTGAATTTTC
The DNA here is from genome assembly GCA_037974665.1 of Ehretia macrophylla. Lineage (NCBI taxonomy): Eukaryota > Viridiplantae > Streptophyta > Magnoliopsida > Boraginales > Ehretiaceae > Ehretia > Ehretia macrophylla. Next base: position 51,136,818 of record CM075770.1, read on the forward strand.
TGGATTTTCACACGAACCATGTAATCGAAAATTCGGCATTACAACAGCGCTAACACGTAATTATCAAGTATTTAAAAATCGACGGCAATCGATTTCGATCATCACAACTCAATTAATTCAACATTGAACAATTTAATCAAAATTTAATACCCGAAAAATAAAAATTATGCTACATCTGACAGAAACTCGTAGTATTACCACTAAACGATCCCTAGCATGCAAGGAGAAATAATCTAACATCAGATTACAATTCTAACGGTTCAATAATCATTTATACGCATAAACACAAAATATGAGTTTTGAGATCTAGAATTTTTCTCTCACCTTTGATGTGTTTTGATGCAAGAAATGTGTAGAATGGATGCCAAATAAGTGAAATCAAGCTTTGAATCACTCAATTCAGCTTTGAAATGCAAAATCTATGAGAAAAATGCTTTGAAAATGCCTTCATATTTCTCCTCCAAGGAGCCACGGTTTTGTGTGTGTTTTTGGGGTGTTTTTGTGCTTTGTGAGTGTGTGTTGGTGATATAAGCTTGTTGGTCAACCATTTAAATGAAAGTCAAAGTTGAAACTTAGCATTTTTTTGTGTTTTCGTGACTTTAAATGCATTTTCTTGATCACCAAAGTTCAAAACAATTATTCAACATCCAAGCTAGCTCAAGTAGGTTATTTTTAGGTGACAAGAAGTTTTACAATCAAACACTTTCACCCGAGTCGGCTTCAAACTCGATTTTCGTAAAAGTCGGTGTAAAAACCCTAATAAATTCTTAAGCCGATTTTAAAATTGTTTTAATCAAACACAGGTCTATTAAAGTCCGTGGTCTAGGTCTAGAAGGGTTAAAAAGACCAGTTTCAAAATTTTAGCAGACGTGTTTCAAAAATACTATTCACTGAAAATCGACGATAAAATTTCTGATCCCGTTTTTGATGAAAATTTCATGAATGTACATTTAGCACGTATTAGGAGTATTGACATCAAAATTATAACATTCTAGGTCATATAGCACATAAATAGGTCAAATGCAATCAAAACGAGATAAAACACGTAAATCGAGTTAAAGCAGAAAAGTGGGGTTTCACATCCGTCGCTCTGGTGCCCATAACTTTTGATCCGTAAGGAGTTACGCGGCGCACAGCATACCGTTGGAAATCTCTCCGAGAGCTCTACGACGGGGGTAGAAAACCTGCTCGGCTGCGCCTATTTTCGGAGCCCAAAATTGAACATTTTCATCAGTTTCGGGACACATTTTTTCTTTTGCGATGTTTTTCTGTCCCAGATCAAACGTCGTGAGCCGCAAAAAGGACGACAACCTGATCTATCACATTTCTATTACCGAATAACACGGCACCTTGGGCAAGACAACTTTGCTTCACGTAGAGGCCGGGCCCGCAAACTGAGGGCGTGGGGCTTGGGACCAAGTCTCTGTCGCTCCAGTACCCATAACTTTTGATCCGTAAGCACTTACGCGGTGCACAGCATACCGTTGGAAAGCTCTCCAAGAGCTCTACGACAGGGGCAGCAAGCTTACTCGGTTGCGCCCATTTTTGCAGCCCAAAATCAAACGTTTTCATCAGTTTTGGGACAATTTTCTTCTTTTGCGTTGTTTTTCCGTCTCGGATCGTACGTCGAGAGCCGCGAAAAGGACGACAACCTAATCCATCAGATTTCTATTAGCGAATAACACGGCACCTTGGGCAAGACAACTTCGCCTCACGTAGAGGCTGGGCCCACAAACCGAGGGCGTGGGGCTTGGGACCAGGTCTCCGTCGCTCCGGTGCCCATAACTTTTGATCCGTAAAGAGTTACGCGGCGAACAACATACTGTTGGAAAGCTCTCCGAGAGCTCTACGACGGGGGCATCAACCCTACTCGGCTGCGCCAGTTTTTGGAGCCCAAAGTCGAACGTTTTCATTAGTTTCAGGACACTTTTCTTCTTTTGCGCTGTTTTTCCGTCCCGGATCGTATGTCGTGAGCCGCGAAAAGGACGACAACCTAATCCACCACATTTCAATTACCGAATCCCGCAGCACCTTGGGCAAGACAGCTTCGCCTCACGTAGAGGCTGGGCCTGCAAACCGAGGGCGTGGGGCTTGGGACCAGGTCGCCGTCGCTCCGGTGCCCATAAGTTTTGATCCGTAAGGAGTTACGCGGCGCACAACATACGGTTGGAAAGCTCTCCGACAGCACAACGACAGGTGTCAGCAATCCTGCTCGGCAGTGCCCATTTTTGGATCCTAGAATCGAATGTTTTCAGCAGTTTCGAAACAATTTTCTTCTTTTGCGCTGTTTTTCGGTCCCGGATCGTACGTCGTGAGCCTCGAAAAGGACGACAACCTAATCCATAAGATTTCTATTACCGAATAACATGGCACCTTGGGCAAGACAACTTCGCCTTACATAGAGGCTGGGATTGCAAACCGAGACGTGGGGCTTGGCACCAGGTCTCCGTTGCTTTGGTGCCCATAACTTTTGATCTGTAAGGAGTTACGCGGCGCCCAAAATACCGTTGGAAAGCTCTCCGAGAGCACTATGATGGGGCCAGAAAACCTGCTAAGCTGTGCCCTTTTTCGGAGCCCAAAATCGAACCTTTTCATCAGTTTTGGGACACTTTTTTATTTTGCAAAGTTTTTCTGTCCCGGATCGAACGTCGTGAGCCGTGAAAGGAACGACAACCTAATCTATCACATTTCTATTACCGAATAACACGACACCTTGGGCAAGAAAACTTTGCCTCACGTAGAGGCTGGTCCCGCAAACCGAGGGTGTGGGGCTTAGGAACAAGTCTCCGTCGCTCCGGTGACCATAACTTTTGATTTGTAAGGAGTTACGCGGCACACAGCATACCGTTGGAAAGCTCTTCGAGAGCTTTACGATAGGGGCAGGAATACTACTCGACTGCGGCCATTTTCGGAGCCCAAAATCGAACGTTTTCATCAGTTTTGGGACACTTTTCTTCTTTTGCGCTGTTTTTCCGTCCCGGATCGTACGTCGTGAGCCGCGAAAAGGTTGACAACATAATCCATCACATTTCTATTACCGAATAACACGATACCTTGGGCAAGACAATTTCACCTCACGTAGAGGCTGGGCTCACAAACCGAGGGCGTGGGGCTTGGGACCAGGTCTCCGTCGCTCCGGTGCCCATAACTTTTGATCCGTAAGGAGTTACGCGGCGCACAACATACCGTTGGAAAGCCCTCCGAGAGCTTTACGACGAGAGAAGCAAGCCTGCTCGACTACGCCCAAATTCAAATGTTTTCATCAGTTTCAGAATACTTTTCTTCTTTTGCGATATTTTTCTGTCCCGGATCGAACGTCGTGAGCCGCAAAAAGGACGACAACCTAATCCATCACATTTCTATTACCGAATAACACGGCACCTTGGGCAAGAAAACTTCGCCTCACGTAAAGGCTGGGCCGGCAAACCAAGGGTGTGGGGCTTGGGACCAGTTCTCCGTTTCTCCGGTGCCCATAACTTTTGATCCGTAAGGAGTTACGCGGCGCACAGCATACCGTTGGAAAGATCTCCGAGAGTTCTAAGATGGGGGCAGAAAACCTGTTTGGCTGAGCCTATTTTCGGCGTCCAAAATCGAATGTTTTCATCAGTTTCAAGACACTTTTTTTCTTTTGCGATGTTTTTCTGTCCCGGATCAAATGTCGTGAGCCGCAAAAAGGACAACAACTTAATCTATCACATTTCTATTACCGAATAACATGACACCTTGTGTAAGACAACTTTGCCTCACGTAAAGGCTGGGCCCACAAACCGAGGGCGTGGGGCTTGGGACCAAGTATCCGTCGCTCCCGTGCCCATAACTTTTGATCCTTAAGTACTTATGCGGCACACAGCATACCGTTGGAAAGCTCTCCAAGAGCTCTACGATAGGGGCAGCAAGCCTACTTGGTTGCGCCCATTTTTACAGCCCAAAATCGAATGTTTTCATCAGTTTCGGAACTCTTTTCTTCTTTTGCGCTATTTTTTCATCTTAGATTGTACGTCGTGAGCCGCGAAAAGGACGACAACCTAATCCATCACATTTCTATTACCGAATAACACGGCACCTTGGGCAAGACAACTTTGCCTCACGTAGAGGCTGGGCCCGCAAACCGAGGGCGTGGGGCTTAGGACCATGTCTCCGTCGCTCCGGTGCCTATAACATTTGATCCGTAAGGAGGTACATGGCGCACAGCATACCGTTGAAAAGCTTTCCGAGAGCTCTACGACGGGGGCAACAAGACTGCTCAGCTGCACCCATTTTCGGAGCCCAAAATTGAACGTTTTCATCAGTTTCGGGATACTTTTCTTCTTTTGCTCAGTTTTTTCGTCCCGGATCGTATGTCGTGAGCCGCGAAAAGGACAACAACCTAATCCATCACATTTCTATTACCGAAAAAACGAAACCTTGGGCAATAAAACTTCGCCTCACATAGAGGCTGGGCCCGCAAATCGAGGGTGTGGGTCAGGGACCAGGTCTCCGTCGCTCCGGTACCCATAACTTTTGATCCGTAAGCAGTTATGCGACGCACAGCATACCGTTGGAAAGCTCTCCGAGAGCTCTATGACTTGGGTAGGAAGCTCGCTTGGCTGCGAAAATTTTTAGAGGCCAAAATTGAACATTTTCATCAGTTTCGGGACACTTTTTTTATTTTGCGCTGTTTTTCAGTCCCGGATCGTACGTCGTGAGCCGCGAAAAGGATGACAACCTAATCCATCACATTTCTATTACCGAATAAAATGGCACCTTGGGCAAGACATCTTCGCCTCACGTAGAGGCTGGGCCCGCAAACCGAGGAGTGGGCCTTGGGACCATGTCTCCGTCGCTCCAGTGCCCATAACTTTGGATCCGTAAGGAGTTACGCAGCGCACAACTTACCGTTAGAAAGCTCTCCGAGAGCTCTACGACGGCGGCAGCAAGCCTACTCAGTTTTGCCCATTTTTGGAGGCCAAAATCAAACGTTTTCATCAGTTTCGGGATAATTTTCTATTTTTGTGCAGTTTTTCCATCCTTGATCATACGTTGGGAGCCGCGAAAAGGAAGACAACCTAATCCATCACATTTCTATTACTGAATAACATGGCACCTTGGGCATGACAACTTCGCCTCACGTAGAGGCTAGGTCCGCAAACCGAGGGCATTGGGCTTGGGCTAGATCTCCATCGCTACGGTGCCATTACTTTTGATCTGTAAGGAGTTACGCGGTGCATAGCATACCGTTGGAAAGCTCTTTGAGAGCTCTACGACGGGGGCAGCAAGTCTGCTCGACTGCGGCCATTTTCGGAGCACAAAATCGAACATTTTCATCACTTTCGGGACTCTTTTCTTCTTTGCCACTGCATTTCCGTCCTGGATCGTACGTCGTGAGCTGCGAAAAGGACAACAACCTAATCCATCATATTTCTATTACCGAATAAAACGGCACCTTGGGAAAGACATCTTCACCTCACGTAGTGGCTGGGCCAGTGTGAGGCCCGACCCCGAATATTTGTCATACCTCGATTTGCGTGTCATAGACCCCTAATTATATGACCGACCTTGGATTATGTGCCCTGTCTTGGTTTTCGTGCCTTGACCTAGAATTATGTGCCCTAATCTTCGACTTACGTGCCCTGACTTCAAATTGCGTGCGTTGTCTCGTTTTGTGTGCCTTGACCTTGAATTGCGTGTCCTAACCTAGGTTTAAGAGTCGTATCTCGATTTACATGCATTGCATTGAATTACGTGCTTTTATTTAGGGTAGCGTGCATTTAATTGAAAAATGTACATTCGTCTCGCAGTTCGTGTCCTACCTCATAATTCGTGCTCTAGACCTAGGAAAGCGTCCATTCATGTTAATCAAGAAAGCACCTTACACAAAGCACTAGACTACTAAATAATCCTACAAACTCCACTATCAATATTAAAATGCAAAAATCAACTCGCTAGAAGACGAAATAGCACCAAAAGCTAGACATTCTCATTCTTTATTCCTTATTCTTTTTGCACTATCAAGACACAATTAAAATAATGCTCAAAGATGACAAAAAATTCAGATTTGGAGATAGCTTGGCCGACCACTTGCTTGCATTAGACTTGCCTTGCATGATTTTAAATTAAACTCAACATTCTATGACACAAAGGCATTAAAAATTGCTCAAAAACCCTACCATTTGCACACCATTCTCGGCCACATCACTCTTGCCCATCCTAGGAATTTCAAATTACACCTTGAAGACATAAAATGCTGAAATTTTGCTGCCCAAGGCTGACATGCTCCTCAAAATTGCAAAGGCCTTCATTGGTTTGTCATTTCTCTCATTTCCTCTCAATCTTTTCTCTCTCCCTCTCATTCTCCTCTCTCATTCTCGGCCTTGGTTGAGTTCTCTACATCCATAGCTTATCTTCATCAAACCTTAGTTGAACAAGGCAAGCAACCATCAAAGAAACTCAAGCAAACAAGCCAGGATGCGAAAATCACACTTGCAAGCCCTTTGAAGTCTTCATTTCGGCCCTAGGTAAGTTCTAAGATTCCATTTCTTTTCTTCTTGTTTCAACCTCATGCATGTACTAAGAGCTTGGTCACTAAGCTAGGAAAAATAGAGAAAAGCTAGTTGGAACCTCGGCTAGGCAAAGGAGAAGAAGAAAAGTTTGCTTCAATAAGTTTTGTGCATCCTCTTGATTGATTGCTAAGGTGAGGGCTAAAACCTTTTGAAAACTCTACAAAAATCCACATGCATGCTCATAAATGTGTGTATTTGCTTCTGTACTTGAGTTATATGTTCGTTCATAAGCTTAAACAACCATGCATGGCAAGATCTTGGCTTGAAAGTGATGCTAGGTGAAGTCGAATTGTTGACAGCTCTCTGACAAGTCTGTTTCGAGGTAAGTTTAGCTAGGCAAATGATGTTGAAAATGCATGAAAATTGGTAGGTGACTAGTTTGGACAGTTTTGAACATTTTTTCCCAGAAATTGGCAGAAGCTAATTTTGAATCTAAGGTCTTCAAAATGGCGAATCTTTAAAATGTGCCCAAATTTGGAAATCTGGAAAAATGAAGCAGGTTTTGGCAGATGCACTGACCTTGTGGAACGAATCATATTTGACTTAGTAAATGATGTCCAAAATGCATGAAAGTTGGTGCACTGCTAGATGTTTCAGTTCTGGACATTTTTGTCAGAAATGGACTAAGGATGAATCTGACCCTAAGGACCTCAAAAACGTCAATTATCGAAATGTGTGCAAATCTGGACAGTTTTGTGCTATCCCACTGTTTCGACTATATCTAATGATCCCGAACTCCAATTGATGCAAGGTTTGTTTCTGATTTTAGTTAACCTCTTAATATTTAATTTGACATCTTATTCACTGGATTTGGAGATTTTTGACTTATCCTATTGATTGTGAGAAAATAGCCTTTTGCAGTAAGGGTTTCACTTAATGTTGTGCTTAGAAAAATTGTGGTAACTCCTCTTGTTGAATTAAATGCTTGGGATTGTAGCTTCGGGATGTTGTGTGGACTGTTTTGAATGTTTGAGGATGTTGAATTAAATGATGCATGGTTGAGATTGACTTTGAGTTGGGTTGAGGCTCAAATTGCACGAATATGCACGAAATGGAAACCCTATTGACTAGGTAGTTTAGCTAAGTGTTGATCATTTGGATATTGTGTGGAATTATATGTTTAGTAGGCTGCCCGTAGTTGCCCTTATAAGCTTAAATGTAATTTTGATCATTGCATGTTGACAATTAGGCTTTTCTTGCATCCGAACCCACGTAGATGTTGTTGCATGTTGAATAATCGTATCACTTGATTACGTGGACTTCGAAATGAGTTATATGGCTTGACTTGCATGTGTTACATGGCTGCCCGTTTAATGTTCATATGGCTATATATGCCTTTCAAGTGAAATTACTTGTCTTATCGTGCCTCGTTTGATTACTTGATAACGTGCGATCTTATAAATGCTCGGAGGTGACCTACTTTGTTGTCCTCCTAATGTGATATGTTAAATGTTATAAATGTGCATTGCATACGAGGTTGCAACCTTTCAGTATGGCATGGTAGTGTTTTACGCACGCCGGGCGGCATCGGGCTTACCGGTGTTACCGTGACTACCATGGTCCAATTCCCTCTCTCGCTTGGCATTTCACCCTCGGAGAGTTGGGTCGTAGGTTTCGGGGTAGATCCGGAGTACACCTAATTGGGAGCGATAAGTGGATTATTGAAGTCGGCCACACCAAATGAATCGAAATTGAAATTGAGAGCAACTGCTCACCGTATCCTTAAAATGATTGGTAAATGTATCTGTTACTTGATTTGTTTCATATATTTGCGTACCTTATTATTTGTAATACGTGACATGTTTTCAAAAAGAGTTTTCATAAATTGAACCTGAAAATGAGTTCCAAAATGTATTTCTCGTTCCCCTCGCTGAGTTCATAAGGACTCACCCTCTTTTATCATCTCAGGTGAATAAGACCCAGAACAGGTACCCGAGGACAGTGTGCCTAACGATGAACCCCTGGAGTGATTGCCTGTCATTGTTTGCTTTGCTTGAATATGGCTACTTGTGAACTTTGTGCTACTTGAAGACTATTTATTTTATGTTGCTTGTTATTTCTAATGTAAAAGACCCCGTTGTAATTTGGGGTCTAATTTTGGTTTGTACTGATATTGTTAGATAGATACTAGACACTATTACGATTGTTTTGCTATTATTACTGCTAGTATCTATCATAGGTTATGACGTATTAGGTAAGGACTAAGTAAATGAACCTATCAAATCTTAAACAGGTACACGCTTTTAAGCTAAGATCAACAGGTACTTTCGTAACGAGGATAAATAAACAAACGAGACATAGTATCATGCTAGGTTGTACATCAAACGGGACGTCGAAATAACCAATAGGCAATTCAATTGATGGTAAAATAGTAATCTTAGTTGGAAATAAATTTGAGATGGTAAATTTTGAGGCGTTTAGAGAACTAGGTCAAACCAAAGAGCCCAATTACAGCCGTTATGCTACCGGTTTTCCAAAAAAATTTGAAGTCTAGGATAAAACGTTAAGTGCTAAACCTCCTTGAACGATTAAGTACATGAAAGGACTTGAATGTTTAGATCACACCCTAGTCTAACCTTTATAGGCCGGGTTGGGGCGTGACACCTTATATTTAGAATGGTCTCAGAGCTTAGTTTACTAACTAGGCGTTAGTCGGGTTCAACTCTCGGACCATAGGTAGAAGCCCTAAGGTAATTATGATGTCTTGTTTATATGTGCTAATGTGCTTTAATTGCTTTAAGTATCGAATATTATGTGCCTTTGTGGACCATATGTACTCTGTATCATGCACACTGACACGTTTTCAATGATGCATGCATGCTTTTATACTCCTTCCTTGATATATGTGCATGTTATATAACCGTGAATGACTGTTTATACACATAGATAGTTAGGATTAGGACTTTCAGGGTAGTGAATTTGTGCAGGACAAACAAAAAGGCTCGGTTAGAGATTTCTCGCATCTTCACAGGTACTTGATGGATCGTATGTATTATTGGATATGCATATATAAAATGCGTAGCACATGTATAAATGTTGAGGTAAAGTTATCCCCTTATCTTTGGAATACCCATACATATGATTAAGTTATCGATTTTATGGCTATAAAGTTCTTGATTCTGTTAAACTGTTCTTCTCATTGTGGTTCAAGTATAAAGGTTAAAGACATGCTACTTCCTTAGATATAAGGGTATACTATTAAATATGTAGAATAGTATATATTCTCATGTGCTGATAGTGGAAGTTGACTTGGAGGTTTCTTTGAATCCATTTCTCACATCTTAAAATTGGTTTGATAGACTATCTAAGAAGTTAGCAATATACTCGTACGATTGAATCCTTACTTGATTGGAATTAAGCATTGATGAATTTGATATGGTGTATACTAGCGAGTTTCAAGTTCACTAAATGTTGAGATCATGACCTAGAAATTAAGAGGTGAATTCGTGGAAGTTGACAATAGTTTACTCTTAGGGGTTAGATTAATAAGACAAGGATAGTGTATTTGAGTGACTTAACAATGGATAACCTCAAGACATGTAGGCAACTCTGGAGACCGAATTTAACAAAGTTGATGATTCTATAATATAACAAGATATAAGGATGCTAGAATCGAGGAATTCACGTAACTAGAACTCGTGTTTGGAAAACTGCACCTAAAATGTTAGGTCGGATAAAAGTGTAAGGAATTGAATTATGCATTAGATGACTAATGTTGCTAAAGGTCCTAAGTTGGATATCGGTGATAGTTAGAATCAGGGTATTAATTTGGTGCCTCTCGGATTTAGTTGTGATTATGCGAAGTAAGTCATTCTATGCACTCATTGTTTGGATACCTTAGAGGATGTTAGAAAGCATATATCCCTAAGTAAGACCGAGGGACCTAGTATATAAACCATGGAAATGAGATTAAAGCATCCGGTTGCAAAGTGGAGTCGTTAGGGTATGAATAGTAATCCTAAATAGCTAATAGTGAGTATGCATGATGATTCATGGTGAACCCTAGGACCTAAGGTCGATGAGTCTTGATGCTCTTAGCTAGTTGAACATGTAAATGAGAAGAGTAAGATTTCATATAGTTAAGATAGAGATAAATTAGAGTCATAATGACCCAAGAGACTATTGTTAGACCACCGTATCTATGTGCACCATTTCACGTCTAGAAACTAGCGATTGGTAGACTTCGAATTGTGGTCGTTGAATAGAGGGGTGGATCTTGTAGTGATAGTTAAATAAGTGATTGATTACTTTTGAAGTTCTATTAGGTTATGTTGAAGGATGCCTCGTGGTCATAATTCTTATATTGATACAACCTTGAAGTTATCTCGTGTAAGTATCTTATGAGCTCGATCATTTCGGTACCCATTTATAGTCCTAGGATTGTTGTTGGTTGGCCAATAACCTAGTGGAGCATTGATATCACTTACATGGCTATGGCCCTAGCTTAGTAACATTAATGTTGAAGTTATATTGGCGGGCATTAAGTGTTCAAAGGAATGACTAGGTCGTTAAGTGAGTAGGACCATTATCTTCTTAAGTGTGACGTAACCTTGAATTGAGGTTGAAACTATTCGCCTTAGGAGTTTTGGATAAGATTAAAAGAAAATTTTGAAGCCTTGTGACTTGAAAATAGAGATTTGAATAAGGAAATAAATTGTGGATCACAAATTGATGAGTTTACTTGTAAGAGTTGAACTAGTGCAACATGATCGGTTTGCCCATGCAATTTCAATGGCAATTTGTTGGTGGTACTTAATAAACCTTAGAGTTTGAGATTCATGAATCTCGACGGCCTTTCTCCTTGATTACGAACGTAAAGGTTAACGAAACTGGGAAAGAATGTTAGGGAATAGGAGCTTGTAATCGGGAGACTAGTCATTAGAAGATTTGCTAATCTAATGTACCTACGAGATAAGAAGGCCTATGATATTATCAATAGATAACGATTTAAGATGGATTAGTTTACTTGGTGAGTTCTTCCTGAATAGGGTCGTATTGTGGAAATGATCCATAACATGTGTATGTCTTACGTGCTAACAATTTGAAGCTAGTAGATATGATATATAAATCGGATATAGACCTATCATCTTGAAATTAGCGTATGTCACCCTAGGATCATGGAATTATTGTGATATTCCTTTTGAGGTATGAATGCAAGATTGATACAACATGAGTCATGATTTTGGAGTTATAGTTATATTGTTAGAATACCGATGCAGCTTTGATGACTATGTTTGGAGATTCTAACCTTAGTTAATGAACTTGACCTTAAAATCAAATGGAGAATAGAGTTGTTCAAAGGAACGAACTAGGAATGTAGGGGTCACACCGAATTAAATGATTGGAGAAAGCTAGGAAGTGAATTGGCTGTGGTAAGAGAGATCACTGAACACGGGACGACCCAGAGTTGGAAAATAACAATAGTCGAAATCCGTCTAAATGACCTCAATAGGCAAGAATGAATTCCGAAATTCATTCTTGCCTATTGAGGTCATTTAGACGGATTTCGACTATTGTTATTTTCCAACTCTGGGTCGTCCCGTGTTCAGTGATCTCTCTTACCACAGCCAATTCACTTCCTAGCTTTCTCCAATCATTTAATTCGGTGTGACCCCTACATTCCTAGTTCGTTCCTTTGAACAACTCTATTCTCCATTTGATTTTAAGGTCAAGTTCATTAACTAAGGTTAGAATCTCCAAACATAGTCATCAAAGCTGCATCGGTATTATTTCGGAACGAAATTCTTTTAAGGAGGGGAGGATGTGAGGCCCGACCCCGAATAACGTGTCATACCTCGATTTGCGTGTCATAGACCCCTAATTATATGACCGACCTTGGATTACGTGCCATGTCTTGGTTTTCGTGCCTTGACCTAGAATTATGTGCCATAATCCTCAACTTATGTGCCCCGACTTCAAATTGCGAGCGTTGTCTCATTTTGTGTGCCCTGACCTTGAATTGCGTGTCCTAACCTAGGTTTAAGAGTCGTATCTCGATTTATATGCATTGCATTGAATTACGTGCTTTCATTTAGGGTAGCGTGCATTTACATGAAAAACGTGTGTTCGTCTCGTAGTTCGTGTCCTACCTCGTAATTCGTGCCTTAGACCTAGGAAAGCGTGCATTCATGTTAATCAAGAAAGCACCTTACACAAAGCACTAAACTACTAAATAATCCTACAAACTCCACTATCAATATTAAAATGCAAAAATCAACTCGCTAGAAGATGAAATAGCACCAAAAGCTAGACATTCTCATTCTTTATTCCTTATTCTTTTTGCACTTTCAAGACACAATTAAAATAATGCTCAAAGATGACAAAAAATTCAGATTTGGAGCTAGCTTGGCCGACCACTTGCTTGCGTTAGACTTTCCTTGCTTGATTTTAAATTAAACTCAACATTCTATGACACAAAGGCATTAAAAATTGCTCAAAAACCCTACCATTTGCACACCATTCTCGGCCACATCACTCTTGCCCATCCTAGGAATTTCAAATTACACCTTGAAGACACAAAATGCTGAAATTTTGCTGCCCAAGGCCGACATGCTCCTCAAAATTGCAAAGGCCTTCATTTGTTTGTCATTTCTCTCATTTCCTCTCAATCTTTTCTCTCTCCCTCTCATTCTTCTCTCTCATTCTTGGCCTTGGCTGAGTTCTCTACCTCCATAGCTTATCTTCATCACACCTTATTTGAACAAGGCAAGCAACCATCAAAGAAACTCAAGCAAACAAGCTAGGATGCGAAAATCACACTTGCATGCCCTTTGAAGTCTTCATTTCGGCCCTAGGTAAGTTCTAAGCTTCCATTTCTTTTCTTCTTGTTTCAACCTCATGCATGTACTAAGAGCTTGGTCACTAAGCTAGGAAAAATAGAGAAAAGCTAGTTGGAACCTCGGCTAGGCAAAGGAGAAGAAGAAAAGTTTGCTTCAACAAGTTTTGTGCATCCTCTTGATTGATTGCTAAGGTGAGGGCTAAAACCTTTTGAAAACTCTTCAAAAAACCACATGCATGCTCATAAATGTGTGTATTTACTTCTGTACTTGAGTTATATGTTCGTTCATAAGCTTAAACAACCATGCATGGCAAGATCTTGGCTTGAAAGTGATGCTAGGTGAAGTCGAATTGTTGACAGCTCTCTGACCAGTCTGTTTCGAGGTAAGTTTAGCTAGGCAACTGATGTTGAAAATGCATGAAAATTGGTATATGACTAGTTGGGACAGTTTTGAACATTTTTCACAGAAATAGGCCGAAGCTAATTTTGAATCTAAGGTCTTCAAAATGGTGAATCTTTAAAATGTGCCCAAATCTGGAAATCTGGAAAAATGAAGTAGGTTTTGGCAGATGCACTGACCTTGTGGAATGAATCATATTTGACTTAGTAAATGATGTCCAAAATGCATGAAAGTTTATTTTCTGCTATATTTTTCAGTTCTGGACATTTTTGTCGGAAATGGACTAAGGCTGAATCTGACCCTAAGGACCTCAAAAACGTCAATTATCGAAATGTGTGCAAATCTGGACAGTTTTGTGCTATCCCACTGTTTCGACTATATCTAATGATCCCGAACTCCAATTGATGCAAGGTTTGTTTCAAATTTTAGTTAACTTCTTAAGATTTAATTTGAAATCTTATTCACTGGATTTGGAGATTTTTGACTTATCCTATTGATTGTGAGAAAACAGCCTTTTGCAGTAAGGGTTTCACTTAATGTTGTGCTTAGAAAAATTGTGGTAACTCCTCTTGTTGAATTAAATGCTTGGGATTGTAGCTTCGGGATGTTGTGTGGACTGTTTTGAATGTTTGAGGATGTTGAATTAAATGATGCATGGTTGAGATTGACTTTGAGTTGGGTTGAGGCTCAAATTGCACGAATATGCACGAAATGGAAACCCTAATGACTAGGTAATTTTGCTAAGTGTTGATCATTTGGATATTGTGTGGAATTATATGTTTAGTAGGCTGCCCGTAGTTTCCCTTATAAGCTTAAAAGTAATTTTGATCATTGCATGTTGACAATTAGGCTTTTCTTGCATCCGAACCCACGTAGATGTTGTTGCATGTTGAATAATCGTATCACTTGATTACATGGACTTCGAAATGAGTTATATGGCTTGACTTGCATGTGTTACATGGCTGCCCGTTTAATGTTCATAAGGCTCTATATACCTTTCAAGTGAAATTACTTGTCTTATCGTGCCTCGTTTGATTACTTGATAACGTGCGATCTTATAACTGCTCGGAGGCGACCTACTTTGTTGTCCTCCTAATGTGATATGTTAAATGTTATAAATGTGCATTGCATACGAGGTTGCAACCTTTCAGTGTGGCATGGTAGTGTTTCATGCACGCCGGGCGGCATCGGGCTTACCGGTGTTACCGTGACTACCATGGTCCAATTCCCTATCTCACTTGGCATTTCACCCTTCGAGAGTTGGGTCGTAGGTTTCGGGGTAGATCCGGAGTACACCTAATTGGGAGCGATAAGTGGATTATTGAAGTCGGTCGCACCAAATGAATCGAAATTGAAATTGAGAGCAACTGCTCACCGTATCCTTGAAATGATTGGTAAATGTATCTGTTACTCGATTTGTTTCATATATTTGCGTACCTTATTATTTGTAATACATGACATGTTTTCAAAAAGAGTTTTCATAAATTGAACCAGAAAATGAGTTCCAAAATGTATTTCTCGTTCCCCCTCGCTGAGTTCATAAGGACTCACCCTCTTTTATCATCTCAGGTGAAGAAGACCCAGAACAGGTACCCGAGGACAGTATGCCTAACGATGAACCCCTGGAGTGATTGCCTGTCATTGTTTGCTTTCCTTGAATGTGGCTACTTGTGAACTTTGTGCTACTTGAAGACTATTTATTTTATGTTGCTTGTTATTTCTAATATAAAAGACCCCCATTGTAATTTGGGATCTAATTTTGGTTTGTACTGATATTGCTAGATAGATACTAGACACTATTACGATCTTTTTGCTATTATTACTGCTAGTATCTATCATAGGTTATGACGTATTAGGTAAGGACTAAGTAAATGAACCTATCAAATCTTAAACAGGTACACGCTTTTAAGCTAAGATCAACAGGTACTTTCGTAACGAGGATAAATAAACAAACGAGATATAGTATCATGCTAGGTTATACATCAAACGGGACGTCGAAATAACCAATAGGCAATTCAATTGATGGTAAAATAGTAATCTTAGTTGGAAATGAATTTGAGATGGTAAATTTTGAGGCGTTTAGAGAACTAGGTCAAACCAAAGAGCCCAATTGCAGCCGTTATGCTATCGGTTTTGCGGAAAATTTTGGAGTCTAGGATAAAATGTTAAGTGCTAAACCTCCTTGAACGATTAAGTACGTGAAAGGACTTGAATGTTTAGATCACACCCTAGTCTAACCTTTATAGGCCGGGTTGGGGCGTGACACCTTATAATTAGAATGGTCTCAGAGCTTAGTTTACTAACTAGTCGTTAGTCGGATTCAACTCTCGAACCATGGGTAGAAGCCCTAAGGTAATTATGATGTCTTGTTTATATGTGTTAATATGTGCTAATGTGCTTTAATTGCTTTAAGTATCGAATATTATGTGCCTTTGTGGACCATATGTACTCTGTATCATGCATACTGACACGTTTTCAATGATGCATGCATGTTTTTATACTCCTTCCTTGATATATGTGCATGTTATATAACCGTGAATGACTGTTTATACACATAGATAGTTAGGTTTAGGACTTTCAGGGAAGTGAATTTGTGCAGGACAAACGAAAAGGCTCGGTTAGAGATTTCTCGCATCTTCACAGGTACTCGATGGATCGTATGTATTATTGGATACGCATATATAAAATGCGTAGCACATGTATAAATGTTGAGGTAAAGTTATCCCCTTATCTTTGGAATACCCATACCTATGATTAAGTTATCGATTTTATGGCTATAAAGTTCTTGATTCTGTTAAACTGTTCTTCTCATTGTGGTTCAAGTATAAAGGTTAAAGACATGCTACTTCCTTAGATATAAGGGTATACTATTAAATATGTAGAATAATATATATTCTCATGTGCTGATAGTGGAAGTTGACTTGGAGGCAACAAGCCTGGTTGGCAGAGAAAATTTTCGGAGCCCAAAATCGAACGTTTTCATCAGTTTCGGGACACTTTCCTTCTTTTGTGCTGTTTTTCTGTCCCGAATCGTACGTCGTGAGTCGCGAAAAGGAAAACAACCTAATCGACCACATTTCTATTACCGAATCCCGTGGCACCTTGGGCAAGACAACTTCGCCTCACGTAGAGACTGGGCCCGCAAACCGAGGGTGTGGGGCTTGGGACCAGGTCTCCGTCGCTCCGGTGCCCATAACTTTTGATCCGTAAGGAGTTACGCGGCGCACAGCATACCGTTGGAAAGCTCTCCGAGAGCTCTACGACGTGGGTCAGCAATCCTGCTCAGCAGCGCCCATTTTTGGATCCTAGAATCGAATTTTTTCACCAGTTTTGAAACAATTTTCTTCTTTTGCGCTATTTTTTAGTCCCGAATCGTACGTCGTGAGCCTCGAAAAGGAAGACAACCTAATCCATAACATTTCTATTACCGAATAACATGGCACCTTCGGCAAGACAACTTCGCCTCACATAGAGGCTAAGACTGCAAACCGAGGGCGTGGGGCTGGGCACCAGGTCTCCGTCGCTCCGGTGCCCATAACTTTTGATCAGTAAGGAGGTACGTGGCGCCCAACATACCGTTGGAAAGCACTCCGAGAGCTCTACGATGGGGGCAGAAAACCTACTAAGCTGCGCCCATTTTGGAACACAAAATCGAACGTTTTCATCAGTTTCAGGACACTTTTTTTCTTTTGCGATGTTTTTCTGTCCCGGATCGAACGTCGTGAGCTGCGAAAATGACGACAACCTAATCTATCACATTTCTATTACCGAATAACAAGGCACCTTGGGAAAGACAACTTTGCCTCACGTAGAGGCTGGGCCCGCAAACCAAGGGTGTGGGGCTTGGGACCAAGTCTCCGTCGCTCCGGTGCCCATAACTTTTGATCCGTAAGGAATTACGCGGCGCACAACATATAGTTGGAAAGCTCTCCGAGAGCTCTACGACAAAGGTAGCAAGACTACTAGACTGCGGCCATTTTCGGAGCACAAAATCGAACGTTTTCATCAGTTTCGGGACACTTTTCTTCTTTTGCGGTGTTTTTCCGTCTCGGATCGTACGTCGTGAGCCTCGAAAAGGACGACAACCTAATCCATCACATTTCTATTACTGAATAACATGGCACCTTGGGCAAGACAACTTCGCATCACGTAGAGGCTGGGCTCGCAAACCGAGGGCGTTGGATTTAGGACCAGGTCTCCGTCGCTCCGGTGCCTATAACTTTTGATCCGTTAGGAGTTACGCGGCGTACAACATACCGTTGGAAAGCTCTCCAGGAGCATTACGACGGGGGAAGCAAGCCTGCTCAGCTACGCCCATTTTCGGAGCCCAAATTCTAATGTTTTCATCAGTTTCGGGGTACTTTTCTTCTTTTGCGATATTTTTCTGTCCCGGATTGTACGTCGTGAGCCGCGAAAAGGATGACAACCTAATCCATTACATTTCTATTACCGAATAACACGGCACCTTGGGCAAGACAACTTCGCCTCACGTAGAGGCTTGGCCCGCAAACCAAGGGCGTGGGGCTTAGGACCAGTTCTCCGTCACTCCGGTGCCCATAAAATTTGATCCGTAAGGAGTTACGCGGCGCACAACATACCGTTGGAAAGCTCTCCGAGAGCTCTACGACAGGGGCAACAAGACTGCTCGGGTACGCCCATTTTTGGAGCCCAAAATCGAACGTTTTCATCAATTTCGGGATACTTTTCTTCTTTTGCGCAGTTTTTCCGTCTCGGATTGTATGTCGTGAGGCTCGAAAAGGACAACAACCTAATCCATCACATTTCTATTACCGAATAAACGACACCTTGGGCAAGACAACTTCGCCTCACGTAAAGGCTGGGCCCGCAAACCGAGGGCGTGGGTCTTGGGACCAGGTCTCCGTCGCTCCGGTGCCCATAACTTTTGATCTGTAAGGAGTTACGCTACGCACAACATACCGTTGGAAAGCTCTCCGAGAGCTCTATGACGGGGGTATGAAGAACGCTTTGTTGCACAAATTTTCAGAGGCCAAAATTGAACATTTTCATCAGTTTTGGGACACTTTTCTGATTTTGCGCTGTTTTTCATTCCCGGATCGTACGTCGTGAGCCGCGGAAAGGACGATAACCTAATCCATCACATTTCTATTACCGAATAAAATGGCACCTTAGGCAAGACATCTTCGCCTCACGTAGAGGCTGGGCCCACAAACCGAGGACGTGGGCCTTGGGACCAGGTCTCCGTCGCTCCGGTGCCCATAACTTTGGATCCGTAAGGAGTTACGCAGCGCACAGTATACCGTTAGAAAGCTCTCCGAGAGCTCTACGACGGCGGCAGCAAGCCTACTCATCTTTGCCCATTTTCGGAGGCCAAAATCAAACGTTTTCATCAGTTTCAGTATAATTTTCTACTTTTGCGCAGTTTTTCCATCCCTGATCGTACGTCGGGAGCCGCGAAAAGGACGACAACCTAATCCATCACATTTCTAATACCGAATAACATGGTACCTTGGGCATGACAACTTTACCTCACGTAGAAGCTGGGTCCGCAAACCGAGGGCATGGGGCTTGGGGCCAGGTCTCTGTCGCTACGATGCCCATAACTTTTGATCCGTAAGGAGTTACGCGATGCACAACATACCGTTGGAAAGCTCTCCGAGACCTCTACGACGAGGGCAGCAAGCCTGCTCGACTGCGGCCATTTTCGGAGTCCAAAATTGAACATTTTCATCACTTTCGGGACTCTTTTCTTCTTTGGCACTGCTTTTCCGTCCTGGATCGTACGTCGTGAGCCGCGAAAAGGACGACAACCTAATCCATCATATTTCTATTACCGAATAAAACGGCACCTTGGGAAAGACATCTTCGCCTCACGTAGTGGCTGGGCCAGCAAGCCGAGGCCGTGGGGCTTGGGGCCTGGTCTCCGTCACTCCGGTGCACATAACTTTTGATCCGTAAGGAGTTACGCGGCGCACAGCATACTGTTGGAAAGCTCTCCGAGAGCTCTATGACGGCGAAGCATTCCTGGTCAGCTGCACCTATTTTTGGAACCTAGAATCGAACGTTTTCAGCAGTTTTGGAACAATTTTCTACTTCTGCGCTATTTTTTCGTCCCAGATCGTACGTCGTGAGCCTCGAAAAGGATGACTACCTAATCCATAACATTTCTATTACCGAATAACATGGCACCTTGGGCAAGACAATTTCGCCTCACGTAGAGGCTGGGCCCGCAAACTGAGGGCGTGGGGCTTCGGACCAGGTCTCCGTCGCTCTGGTGCCCATAACTTTTGATCCGTAGGGAGTTAAGCGGCACACCGCATACCGTTGGAAAGCTCTCCGAGAGCTCTACGATGGGGGTAGCAGGAATGCTCGGCTACGCCCATTTTCGGATATTAAAATTGAATATTTTTATCAGTTTTAGGATACTTTTCTTCTTTTGCGATATTTTTCCGTTCCGGACCGTACGTCGTGAGCCGCAAAAAGAACGACAACCTAATCCATCACATTTCTATTACCGACTAAAATGGTACCTTGGGCAAGACATCTTCGCCTGACGTAGACGCTGGGCCCGTAAATCGAGGCCGTGGGACTTGGGACCTGGTCTCCATCTCTCTGGTGCCCATAACATTTGATCCATAATGAGTTATGCGGCGCACAGCATACCGTTGGAAAGCTCTTCCAGAGCTTTATGACAAGGAAAACAAGCCTGGTTGGCGGAGAAAATTTTCAGAGCCCAAAATCGAACGTTTTCATCAGTTTCGGGACAATTTTCTTCTTTTGCGCTATTTTTCCGTCCTAGATCGTACGTCGTGAGCCGCAAAAAGAAAGACAACCTAATCCACCACATTTCTATTACCGAATCCCGTGGCACCTTGGGCAAGACAACTTCGCCTCACGTAGAGACTGGGCCCGCAAACCGAGGGCGTGGGGCTTGGGACCAGGTCGCCGTCGCTCTAGTGCCCATAACTTTTGATCCGTAAGGAGTTACGTGACGAACAGCATACCGTTGGAAAGCTCTCCGAGAGCTCTACGACGGGGGTCAGCAATCCTGCTTGGCAGCGCCCATTTTTGGATCCTAGAATCGAATTTTTTCACCAGTTTCGAAATAATTTTCTTCTTTTGCGCTATTTTTTCATCCCGGATCGTACGTCATGAGCCTAAAAAAGGACGACAACCTAATCCATAACATTTCTATTACCGAATAACATGGCACCTTCGGCAAGACAACTTTGCCTCACATAGAGGCTGGGACTGCAAACCGAGGGCGTGGGGCTTAGCACCAAGTCTCTGTCGCTCCGGTGCCCATAACTTTTGATCCGTAAAGAGGTACGCAGCGCCGAACATACCGTTGGAAATCACCCCGAGAGCTCTACGATGGGGGCAGAAAACCTGCTAAGCTGTGCCCATTTCAGAGCCTAAAATCGATCGTTTTTATCAGTTTCGGGATAATTTTTTTCTTTTGCGATGTTTTTCTGTCCCTGATCGAACGTCGTGTGCTGCGAAAAGGAAGACAACCTAATCTATCACATTTCTATTACCGAATAACAAGGCACCTTGGGCAAGACAACTTTGCCTCACGTAGAGGCTGGGCCCGCAAACCAAGGGTATGGGGCTTGGGACCAAGTCTCCGTCGCTCCGGTGCCCATAACTTTTGATCTGTAAGGAGTTACGCGGCGCACAGCATACCATTGGGAAGCTCTCCGAGAGCTCTACGACAGAGGCAGCAAGACTACTAGACTGCGGCCATTTTCGGAGCACAAAATCGAAAGTTTTCATCAGTTTCGGGACACTTTTCTTCTTTTGTGCTATTTTTTCGTCCCGGATCGTACGTCGTGAGCTGCGAAGAGGATGACAAGCTAATCTGTCACGCCCCAACCCGGCCTATAAGGTTAGACTAGGGTGTGATCTAAACATTCAAGTCATTTGACGTACTTAATCATTCTAGGAGGTTTAATACTTAACGTTTCATTCTAGACTCCAATATTTTCCAGAAAATTGGCAGCATAACGGCTGTAATTAGGCTCTTTAGTTTGACCTAAATTTTCTAACGGCCTCAAACTTTCAATTCAGGTTCATTTCCAACTAGAGTTTATTATTTCATCGTCGATTGAATTGCCTATCGGTTATTTTGACGTCTCGCTTGAATTATAACCTAGCATGATACTATGTCACGTTCGTTTGTTATTCCTCGTTTCAAATATACCTGTTGATCATAGCTTAATATCGAGTACCTGTTATGATTGAATAAGTTCATTTACCTATTAGCTAAGCATCATAACCTATGAAAGGTACTAGTGATAGTAAAAGCAAAAACGGTCATAGTATGTCTAGTATCAGTCTACTTAATATGAGTACAAACCAAAATTAGACCCCAAATTACAACGGGGGTCTTTTACATCACAAGTAACGAACATCATAAGGAAAGTAGTCTCCAGGTAGCATGGTTCACAAATGGTCATAAACACGCAAAACACATAGGACAGGCAATCACTCCAAGGGATCATCAATAGGCACGTTATCCTCGGGTACCTGTACCTGTTCTTCTTCACCTGTGACGAAAAAGAGGGTGAGTCCTTATGAACTCAGCGAGGGGGAACGAGAAATACATTTTGAAACTCATTTTCCGGTTCAATTCTTGAAAACTCCTTTGCAAGCATGATATGTAACACGAGCAAGTACATAATATAGAATAACAGTAAAAGAACGCCATTACCAGTCTTTCCTCCCCGAGGTCCTCCAGGGACCAAGCGAGAGTACTTATACACGTAGCAAAAGGATACGGTGAGCTATTGCTCTCGGATCGAGTCAAGTAACAGGTGTTGCGGCCGACTTCGATTATCCACTTATCGCTCCCAATTGGGTGTACTCTGGATGTACCCCGAAAACCTACGACCCAACTCTCCAAGGGTGAATACCAAGCGAGAGAGGGAATTGGATCATGGTAGTCACGGTAACACCGGCAAGCCCGATGCCGCCCGGCGGACGTGACACGCTACCATGCCACACGAAAGGTTGCAACCTCGTATGCAATGCACATTTATAACATTTATCATATCACATTAGGAGGACAACAAAGTAGGTTGCCTCCGAGCAGTTATAAGATCGCATGTTGACAAGTAGTCAAACGAAGCACGATAAGGCAAGTAATTTCACATGAAGGCAAATAGAGTCATATGAACATTAATCGGGCAGCCATGTAACACATATAAAACAGGCCATATAACACATTAAGAAGCTCACGCGATCAAGTGATAAGTTTATGCAACATGCGAGGATATCAAAGGGGTTTGGGTACAAGAAAAGCTTATTGTCAACATGCAATGGCCTACTCACATTTGGAACTATAAAACATTTTACGGGCAGCCCACGCAACGTACATTTTCCACACAATAACCCCCGGTTCACACTTAACAAGAATACCTAGTCATTAGGGTTCGCTTTTCATGCAAAATCGTGCGATCAAAACCCTAAATCAACTCAATCATCATTCCAAAGTCATGCATCGTCTCATTCAACATCCTCAACATTCAATACAGTCCACACAATATTCCAATACTACCATTCCAAGCAATTAGTACCACAAAAGAGGTTCAACAAGTTTTCCCAAGCACATAGTCAATTGAAACCCTAACTGCAATAAGCTGTTTTCTCACAATCAACTGGGCAGGCAAATGAACTCCAAATTCAGTGAATAATATATCAAATTAAAGCTTAAGAAGTTAACTAAAATCAGAAACAAAACTTGCATCAATTGGAGTTCTGGATCGTTAGTTATAGCCAAAATGGTGGAACTGCTCAAAACTGTCCAGATTTGCCTATCTTTCAATATGGCATGATTTTGAGGTCCTTAGGTTCATTTTTAGCCTAAGCCTATTTCTGGAAAAAAATGTCCACAACTCAAAAATCTAGCAGCACACAAATTTTCACGCATTTTGGATGTCGTTTGCTATGTCAAAATCATCTCGTTCCACACGGGCAGTAAATCTGCCAAACTGCTTCCTTTTTCTCAAAACTTTTCAGATTTAGCTATATTACGTGATTTTGCCATTTTGAGGGCCTTAGAGCCAAACTTCGACTTTGCTTATTTCTGCGAAAAGTGTTCAAAATTGGCCAAACTAGTCACCTCGGGATTTTCAAGCAATTTCAACATCATTTGCTTAACCAAAAATTGCCTCGAACAGACGGGTCAGAAGCAGTCTCAAATTTCGACTTTGTCTAGTATCATTTTCAAGCCAAGTTATTGCCATGCATGGTTGTTTAAACTCATGAACGACCACATAGCTCAAGCACAGAAGCAAATACACACATTCATGGTCATGCATGTGAAGTTTTAAAGAGTTTTCCAAAAGTTTTGAACCCTCACCTTATCAAAACAACCAGGTAGATGCAGAATGTTCTTGAAAATGCACCAATGAAGCTTCTTTCTTGCTTTGGCCGAGAGAGATAGCTTGTTTTCCTTTAATTCCCAACTGAGTTAGCAAGTGAGGAGGGTGTGCATGTGGTTGTAACCAAAAGAAATGGAAGAAATCTTAGCAAAGCATACCTAAGACCGAAATGGACAGATTTGTGAGCTTGTATGAGTTCTTCTTGCTTCTAGTTGCTTGGCCGAATTTCTTTTGCTTGTGGCTTGCTTGGCTGACTATGATATAATGAAGAGAAGCTATAGAAGTGGTAATGTGCAGCTAGGCCGAGAGATAGAGGGAATGAGAGCTTGAGAAAATGTTTAAAAGAGTTTTGATGTTGTGTGAGCAAGTGTCGGCCTTGAGCTTCTAATTTTCAGAAATTGGTATCAACTAAACATGCTTTGAATTGTTTTTCAGCTTGTATTTTGCCAAGGCCGAGCATGGTAGCATGGTGGTCATTAAAATAATGCTTTGGTGCTTGCAAAAGTTATGACAATGTTAGGTTTTGTCTAGCATGCATGATTTAATTAAGTTGCTCAATTTTCTTGTTCAAAAACAAGGCATGGCCGCCCACTTGAAGCTTAAGAATCTGATTTTTTTTTTTTTTTTTTTGTGTCTTCAATGTTAACTTTCAAAATGCTAGCATGGAATGAAGCTTTGGTCGAGCATGGTAGAGAATCAAGGTGGTTTTGAGCATTTTTTTTATTACTTTGTGTCATAGAATGTTGGTAGAATGATTTGAAATTGAATTGCATGCACACAAACTCCTAGTGGTCGGCCAAGGCAATTGAAATGACTGAATTTTTGTCAACTTTGAGTATTTAATTGTGTTTGTTGAAAATGCAAAAAGAATAAAGAATAAAGAATAGGAAATTTTTTTTTTTTTTTTTTTAGTGTCTAGTAAAATTTTTGTCTTCTAGTGGAAGGATTTAGGATTATAATATTGATAGTGGGTTTTGTAGGATTATTTAGTAGCCTAGTGCTCCGTGTAAGATGTTTTCTCGGTTAGCGTGAAGGCACGCTTCCCTAAGTCTAGGGCACGCACTACGAGACAAGCACGAACTACGAGACGAACGCACGTTTTTCAACTAAACGCACGCAACACTATATGAATGCACGTAATTCAATGCAAGGCACACAAAACTAAGCACAATACTCAAACCTAGGTCACGGCACGTAAATCTAGGCTAGGGCACGCAAAACGAGATATCGCACGTAATTCGGGGTCGGGTCTCACATAATCCATCACATTTCTAATACCGAATAACACAGCACCTTGGGCAAGACAACTTCGCCTCACGTAGAGGCTGGGCTCGCAAACCGAGGGTGTGGGGTTTGAGACCAGGTCTCTGTCGCTCCGGTGCACATAACTTTTGATCCGTTAGGAGTTACGCGGCGTACAACATACCGTTGGAAAGCTCTCCGAGAGCTTTACGACGGGGGAAGTAAGCCTGCTCGGCTGCACCCATTTTCGGAGCCCAAATTCGAATGTTTTCATCAGTTTCGGGATACTTTTCTTCTTTTACGATATTTTTTTATCCCGGATTGTACGTCGTGAGCCGCGAAAAGGATGACAACCTAATCCATTACATTTCTATTACCGAATAACACGGCACCTTGGGCAAGACAACTTCGCCTCACGTAGAGGCTGGGCCAGCAAACCGAGGACGTAGGGATTGAGACCAGGTCTCCGTCGCTCCGGTGCCCATAAATTTTGATCCGTAAAGAGTTACGCGATGCACAGTATACCGTTGGAAAGCTCTCCAAGAGCTCTTCGACAGAGGCAACAAGACTGCTCGGCTGTGCCTATTTTCGGAGCCCAAAATCGAATGTTTTCATCAATTTTGAGATAATTTCTTCATTTGCGATATTTTTCCATCCCGGATAGTTCGTCGTGAGCCGCAAAAAGGACAACAACCTAATCCATCACATTTATATTACCGAATAACACGGTACCCTGGGCAAGACAACTTCCACTAACGTAGAGGCTGGACCCGCAAACTGAGGGCGTGGGGCTTGGGACCAGGGCTCCGTCACTCTGGTGCCCATAACTTTAGATTTGTAAGGAGATATGCGGCGCACAGCATACCATTGGAAAGCTCTCCGAGAGCTCTACGACAGGGGCAGCAAGCTTGCTTAGCTACCCCTTTTTTCGGAGCCAAAAAATTGAACGTTTTCATCAGTTTCGTGACACTTTTCTTCTTTTGCGCTGTTTTTCAGTGTCGGATCGTACGTCGTGAGCCGCGAAAAGGACGACAACCCAATCAATCACATTTCTATTACCGAATAACACGGAACCTTGGGCAAGAAAACTTCGCCTCACGTAGAGGCTTTACCCGCAAACAGAGGGCGTGGGGCTTGGGACCAGGTCTCTGTCGCTCCGGTGCCCAAAACTTTTGATCCGTAAGGAGTTATGCGGCACACAACATACCGTTGGAAAGCTCTTCGAGAGCTCTACGACTGGGGCAGAAAACCTGCTCAGCTGCGCCCATTTTCAGAGTCCAAAATTGAACATTTTCATCAGTTTCGGGACACTTTTTTTTTCTTTTGCGATGTTTTTCTGTCCCGGATCAAATGTCATGAGCCACGAAAAGGACGACAACCTAATCTATCACATTTCAATTACCAAATAACACGGCAACTTGGGCAAGACAACTTTGCCTCACGTAGAGGCTGGGCCCGCAAACCAAGGGCGTGGGGCTTGGGACCAAGTCTCTGTCGCTCCGGTACCCATAACTTTTGATCCGTAAGGACTTACGCGATGCACAGCATACCGTTGGAAAGCTCTCCAAGAGCTCTACGACAAGGTCAGCAAACCTACTAGGCTCCGCCCATTTTTGCAGCCCAAAATCAAACGTTTTCATCAGTTTCGGGACACTTTTCTTCTTTTGCGCTTTTTTTCTTCTCGGATCGTACGTCGTGAGCCGCGAAAAGGACGACAACCTAATCCATCACATTTCTATTACCGAATAACACAGCACCTTGGGCAAGACAACTTCGCCTCACGTAGACGCTGGGCCCGCAAACGGAGGGCGTGGGGCTTGGTACCAGGTCTCCGTCGCTCTGGTGCCCATAACTTTTGATCCGTAAGGAGTTACGCGGTGCACAACTTACCGTTGGAAAGCTCTCCGAGAGCTCTACGATGGGGACAACAAGACTGCTCGGCCGTGCCCATTTTCGGAACCCAAAATTGAACCTTTTGATCAGTTTCTGGATACTTTTCTTCTTTTGTGCAGTTTTTCTGTCCTGGATCGTAAGTCGTGAGCCGCGAAAAGGACAACAACCTAATCCATCACATTTCTATTACCGAATAACATGGCACCTTGGGCAAGACAACTTCGCCTCAAGTAGTGGCTGGGCCCGCAAACCCAAGCCGTGGGGCTTGGGACCAGGTCTCTATAGCTCCGGTGCCTATAACTTTTGATCCGTAAGGAGTTACATGACGTACAACATACCGTTGGAAAGCTCTTCGAGATGTCTATGACGGGTGCAGCAAGCTCGCTTGGTTGCGAAAATTTTCAGAGGCCAAAATTGAATATTTTCATCAGTTTCGGGACACTTTTCTTATTTTGTGTTATTTTTCCGTCCCGGATCGTACGTCGTGAGCCGCACAAAGGACGACAACCTAATCCATCACATTTATATTACCGAATAAAATGGCACCTTGGGCAAGACATATTCGCCTCACGTAGAGGCTGGGCCCATAAACCGAGGATGTGGGCCTTGGGGCCAGGTTTCCGTCGTTCTGGTGCCCATAACTTTGGATCCATAAGGAGTTACGCGGCGCATAACATACCATTGGAAAGCTCTCTGAGAGCTCTACGACGCGGGAAGAAAGCCTGCTCAGCTGTGCCCATTTTCGGAGCCCAAAATCAAACATTTTCATCCGTTCGGCACAATTTTCTACTTTTGCGTAGTTTTTCTATCCCGGATCGTACGTCGGGAGCCGCGAAAAGGACGACAACCTAATCCATCACATTTCTATTACCGAATAACATGGCACCTTGGGCAAGACAACTTTCGCTCACGTAGAGGTTGGGCTCGCAAACCGAGGGCGTGGGACTTGGGGCCAGGTCTTTGTCGCTCCGGTGCCCATAACTTTTGATCCGTAAGGAGTTGCGCGGTGCACAGCATACCGTTGGAAAGCTCTCTGAGAGCTCTACGACAGGGGTAGCATTCCTGGTCGACAGCGCCCATTTTTGGAGCCCAGAATCAAACATTTTCAGCAGTTTCGGAACAATTTTCTTCTTTTGCGTTGTTTTTCCGTCCCGGATCGTACATCGTGAGCCTAAAAAAGGACGACAACCTAATCCATAACATTTCTATTACCGAATAACATGACACATTAGGCAAGACAACTTTGCCTCACGTAGAGGCTGGGCCCGCAAACCGAGGGCATGGGGCTTGGGACCAGGTCTCCGTCGCTCTGGTGCCCATAACTTTTGATCCATAAAGAGTTACGCGGCGCACAACATACAGTTGGAAAGCTCTACGAGAGCTCTACGATGGGGGCAGCAGGACTGCTCGGCTGCACCCATTTTCGGAGTCTAAAATCGAACGCTTTCATCAGTTTCGGGATACTTTTTTTCTTTTGCGATGTTTTTCTGTCTCGGATCACATGTCGCGAGCCTCGAAAAGGACGACAACCTAATCTATCACATTTCAATTACCGAATAACACAGCACCTAGGGCAAGACAACTTTGCCTCACGTAGAGGCTGGGCTCGAAAACCGAGGGCATGGGGCTTGGGACCAAGTCTCCGTCGCTCCGGTACCCATAACTTTTGATCCGTAAGGACTTACGCGGCGCACAGCATACAATTGGAAAGCTCTCCAAGAGCTCTACGACAGGGGCAGCAAGTCTACTCGGCTACATAGATTTTTGCAGCCCAAAATCAAACGTTTTCATCAGTTTCGAGACATTTTTCTTCTTTCGCGCTATTTTTCCTTCTCGGATCGTACGTCGTAAGCCGCGAAAAGGACGACAACCTAATCCATCACATTTCTATTACCGAATAACAAGGCACCTTGGGCAAGACAACTTCGCCTCACATAGAGGCTGGGCCTGCAAACCGAGGGCGTGGGGCTTGGGACTAGGTCTCCGTCGCTCTGGTGCCCATAACTTTTGATCCGTAAGGAGTTACGCGGCGCAAAACATACCGTTGAAAAGTTCTCCGAGAGCTCTACGACGAGGACAATAAGAATGCTCGGCTGCTCCCATTTTTGGAGCCCCAAAATTGAACGTTTTTATCAGTTTCGGGATACTTTTTTTCTTTTGCATAGTTTTTCGGTCCCGGCTCGTAAGTCGTGAGCCGCGAAAAGGACGACAACCTAATCCATCACATTTCTATTACCGAATAACACGGCACCTTGGGCAAGACACCTTCACCTCACGTAGTGGCTGGGCCCACAAACCGAGGGCGTGGGGCTTGGGACCAGGTCTCCGTCGCTCCGGTGCCCATAACTTTCGATCTGTTAGGAGTTACGAGACGCACAGCATACTGTTGGAAAGCTCTCCTAGAGGTCTATGACGGGGGCAGCAAACTCGCTTGGCTGCAAAAATTTTCAGAGGCCAAAATTGAACATTTTCATCAGTTTCGTGACACTTTTCTTGTTTTACGTTGTTTTTCCATCCCGGATCGTACGTCGTGAGCCGCGAAATGGACGACAACCTAATCCATCACATTTCTCTTACCGAATAAAATGGCACCTTGGGCAAGACATCTTCACCTCACGTAGAGGCTGGGCCCGCAAACCGAGGATGTGGGCCTTGGGACCAGGTCTCCGTCACTCCGGTGCCCATAACTTTGGATCCGTAAGGAGTTACGCGGCACACAACATACCATTGGAAAGCTCTCCGAGAGCTCTACGACGGGGGAAGCAAGCCTGTTCAACTGTGCCCATTTTCGGATCCCAAAATCAAATGTTTTCATCAGTTCGGGACAATTTTCTACTTTTGCGCAGTTTTTCTGTCCCGGATCATACGTCGGGAGCCGCGAAAAGGACAACAACATAATCCATCACATTTCTATTATGGAATAACATGGCACCTTGGGCAAGACAACTTCGCCTCACGTAGAGGCTGGGCTAACAAACCGAGAGCCTGGGACTGGGGGCCAGGTCTCTGTCGTTCCGGTGCCCATAACTTTTGATCCGTAAGGAGTTGTGCGGTGCACAGCATACCGTTGGAAAGCTCTCCGAGAGCTCTACAACGGGAGCAGCATTCCTGGTCGACTGCACCCATTTTTGTAGCCGAGAATCGAACATTTTCAGCAGTTTCAGAACAATTTTCTTCTTTTGCGCTGTTTTTCCGTCCCGAATCGTACGTCGTGAGCCTAAAAAAGGACGACAACCTAATCCATAACATTTCTATTACCGAATAACATGGCAACTTGGGCAAGATAACTTCGCCTCACGTAGAGGCTGGGCCCGCAAATCGAGGGCGTGGGGCTTGGGACCAGGTCTACGTTGCTCCGGTGGCCATAACTTTTGATTTGTAAGGAGTTACGCAACGCACAGCATACCATTGGAAAGCTCTCCGAGAGCTCTACAACGGGGGCAGCAGGACTGCTCGGCTGCCCCCATTTTTGAAGTCCAAAATTGAACGTTGTCATCAGTTTCAGGACACTTTTTTTCTTTTGCGATGTTTTTCTGCCCGGATCAAACGTCATGAGTCACGAAAAGGACGACAACCTAATCCATCACATTTCAATAACCGAATAACACGGCACCTTGGTCAAGACAACTTTGCATCACGTAGAGGCTGGACCCGCAAACTGAGGGCGTGGGACTTGGGGCCAGATCACCGTCGCTTCGGTGCCCATAAC
This sequence comes from Ehretia macrophylla, assembly GCA_037974665.1. Taxonomy (NCBI): domain Eukaryota; kingdom Viridiplantae; phylum Streptophyta; class Magnoliopsida; order Boraginales; family Ehretiaceae; genus Ehretia; species Ehretia macrophylla. Next base: position 51,167,743 of record CM075770.1, read on the forward strand.
TTTTGATTCGTAAGGAGTTGCACGGTGCACAACATACCGTTGGAAAGCTCTCCAAGAGTTCTACGAGGAAGGCAGCAAGCCTGCTCGAATGCGCCCATTTTCGAAGCCCAAAATTGAACATTTTCATCAGCTTCGGGACTCTTTTCTTCTTTTGCAATATTTTTTCGTCCTGGATCGTATGTCGTGAGCCGCGAAAAGGACGACAACCTTATCCATCACATTTCTATTACCGAATAAAATAGCACCTTGGGCAAGATATCTTCACCTCACGTAGTAGCTGGGCCAGCAAGCCGAGGCCGTAGGGCTTCGGGCCAGGTCTCCGTCGCTCCGGTGCACATAACTTTTGATCCTTATGGAGTAACGCGCGCACATCATACCGTTGGAAAGCTCTCCGAGAGCTCTACGACGGGGACAACATTCCTGGTCGACTTCATCCATTTTTGGAGCCCAGAATCGAACATTTTCAGCAGTTTCGGAACAATTTTTTTCTTTTGCGCTGTTTTTCTGCCCCGGATCGTATGTCATGAGCCTCGAAAAGGACGATAGCCAAATCCATAACATTTCTATTACCGAATAACAAGGCACCTTGGGCAAGACAACTTCGCCTCACGTAGAGGCTGGGCCCGTAAACCGAGGGCATGGGGCTTGGGACCAGGTCTCCGTCGCTCCGATGCGCATAACTTTTGATACGTAAGGAGTTACGCAGCGCACAGCATACCGTTGGAAAGCTCTCCGAGAGCTCTATGACGGGGGCAGCAGGACTGCTTAGCTGCCCCTATTTTCGGAGTCAAAAATCAAACGTTTTCATTAGTTTCGGGACACTTTTTTTCTTTTGCGATGTTTTTCGGTCCCTGATCAAACGTCGTGAGTCGCAAAAAGGACGACAACCTAATCTATCATATTTCAATTACCGAATAACACGGCAACTTGGGCAAGACAACTTTGCCTCACGTAGAGGCTAGGCCAGCAAACCGAGGGTGTGGTGCTTGGGGCCAAGTCTCCGTCACCCCGGTGTACATAACTTTTGATCCGTAAGGAGTTACACGGCACACAGTATATCGTTGGAAAGCTCTCAGAGAGCTCTACGACAGGGGCAGCATTCCTGGTCGGTTGCGTCCATTTTTTGCAGCCCAGAATCGAACATTTTCAGTAGTTTCGGAATAATTTTTTTCTTTTGCGCTGTTTTTCCGTCCCGAATCGTACGTCGTGAGCCCCGAAAAGGACGACAACCTAATCCATAACATTTCTATTACCGAATAACACGACACCTTGGGCAAGACAACATCACCTAACGTAGAGGCTAGGCCCGCAAACTAAGGGCGTGGGGCTTGGGACCAGGTCTCCGTCGCTCCGGTGCCCATAACTTTTGATCTGTAAAGAGTTACGTGGCGCACATCATACCGTTGGAAAGCTCTCCGAGAGCTCTACGACGGGGGCAGTAGGACTGCTCGGATGTGCCCATTTTCAGAGTCCAAAATCGAACGTTTTCATCAGTTTCGGGACACTTTTTTTACGATGTTTTTATGTCCCGGATCAAACGTCGTGAGCCGCGAAAAGGACGACAACCAAATCTATCACATTTCAATTACCGAATAACACGACACCTTGGGCAAGACAACTTCGCCTCACGTAGAGGCTGGGCCAGCAAACTGAGGGCGTAGGGCTTGAGACCAAGTCTTCGTCGCTCCGGTACCCATAACTTTTGATCCGTAAGGACTTACGCGGCGCACAATATACCATTGGAAAGCTCTTCGAGAGGTCTACGACGGGGGCAGCAAGTTCGCTTGGATGAAAAAATTTCAGAGGCCAAAATTGAACATTTTCATCAGTGTCAGGACACTTTTCTTGTTTTGTGCTATTTTTCTGTCCAGGATCGTACGTCGTGAGCCTAGAAAAGGACGACAACCTAATCCATCACATTTCTATTACCGAATAAAATGGCACCTTAGGCAAGACATCTTAGCCTCACGTAGAGGCTGGGCCCGCAAACCGAGGACGTGGACCTTGGGACCAGGTCTCCGTCACTCTAGTGCCCATAACTTTGGATCCGTATGGAGTTACGCGGCGCACAGCATACCATTGGAAAGCTCTCCGAGAGCTCTACGACAGAGGCAGCAAGCCTGCTTGGCTGCTCCCATTTTCAGAGCCCAAAATCGAATATTTTCATCAGTTTCTGGACTCTTTTCTCCTTTTGCAATGTTTTTCCGTCCTGGATCGTACGTCGTGAGCAGCGAAAAGGACGATACTCTTATCCATCACATTTCTATTACCGAATAAAACAGGACCTTGGGCAAGACATCTTCGCCTCACCTAGTGGCTTGGCCCGCAAGCCGAGGCCGTGGGGCTTGGGGCCAGGTCTCTGTCGCTCCGTTGCACATAACTTTTGATTTGTAAGGAGTAACGCGCGCACAGCATACCGTTGGCAAGCTCTCCAAGAGCTCTAAGATGGGGACAGCATTCCTGGTCGACTGCGCCCATTTTTGGAGCCCAGAATCGAACATTTTCAGTAGTTTTGGAACAATTTTCTTCTTTTGCGCTGTTTTTCTGTCTTGGATCGTACGTCGTGAGCCTTGAAAAGGACGACAACCTAATCCATCATATTTCTATTACCGAATAAAACAACAGCTTTGGCAAGACATCTTCGCATCACGTAGAGGCCGGGCTCGCAAACCGAGGGCGTAGGGCTTGGGACCAGGTCTCCGTCACTCCGGTGTACATAACTTTTGATCTGTAAGGAGTTACGCGGCACACAGCATACCGTTGGAAAGCTCTCTGAGAACTCTACGGCGAAGGCAGCAGGACTGCTCGGCTGTCCCCATTTTTGGAGTAAAAAATTGAACGTTTTCATCAGTTTCGGGACACTTTTTTTCTTTTGCGATGTTTTTCTGTCCCGGATCAAACGTCGTGAGTCGCGAAAAGGACGACAACCTAATCTATCACATTTCAATTACCGAATAACACGGCACCTTGGGCAAGACAACTTTGTCTCACGTAGAGGCTGGGCCAGCAAACCGAGGGTATGGGGCTTGGGGCCAGGTCTCCGTCACTCCGATGCACATAACTTTTGATCTGTAAGGAGTTACGTGGTGCACAGCATACCGTTGGAAAGCTCTCCGAGAGCTCTACGATGGGGGCAGCATTCCTGGTTAGCTGCGCCCATTTTTGGAGCCCAGAATCAAACATTTTCAATAGTTTTTTAAACAATTTTCTTTTGCGCTGTTTTTCCATCCCGTATCGTACGTCGTGAGCCTGGAAAAGGACGACAACCTAATGCATACATTTCTATTACCGAATAACACGGCACCTTGGGCTAGACAACATCGCCTCACGTAGAGGCTAGGCCCACAAACCGAGGGCGTGGGGCTTGGGACCATGTCTCCGTCGCTCCGGTGCCCATAACTTTTGATCCGTAAGGAGTTACGTGGCGCACATCATACCGTTGGAAAGCTCTCCAAGAGCTCTACGACGCGGACAACAGGACTGCTTGGCTGCGCCTATTTTTGGAGTCCATAATCGAACATTTTTATTAGTTTCGGGATACTTTTTTTCTTTTGCGATGTTTTTCTGTCCCGGATCAAATGTCGTGAGTCGCGAAAAGGACGACAACCAAATCTATCGCATTTCAATTACCGAATAACACGGCACCTTAGGCAAGACAACTTTGCCTCACGTAGAGGCTGGGCCTGCAAACCGAGGGCGTGGGGCTTGGGACCAAGTCTCCGTCGCTCTGGTACCCATAACTTTTGATCCATAGGGACTTACGCGGCGCACAACATATCGTTGGAAACCTCTCTGAGAGGTCTATGACTGGGGCAGCAAGTTCGTTTGGCTACTAAAATTTTCAGAGGCCAAAATTGAACATTTTCATCAGTTTGGGGACACTTTTCTTATTTTGCGCTGTTTTTCCGTCCCGGATCTTACGTCGTGAGCCGCAAAAAGGACGACAACCTAATCCATAACATTTCTATTACCGAATAAAATGGCACCTTGGGCAAGACATCTTCGCCTCACGTAGAGGCTGGGCCCGCAAACAGAGGACGTGGACCTTGGGACCAGGTCTCCGTCGCTCCGGTGCCCATAACTTTGGATCCGTAAGGAGTTACGCGGCACACAACATACCATTGGAAAGATATCCGAGAGCTCTACGACGGAGGTAGCAAGCCTGCTCGACTGCGCCCAGTTTTGGAGCCCAAAATCTAACATTTTCATCAGTTTCTGGACTCTTTTCTTCTTTTGTAATGTTTTTTCGTCCTGGATCGTACGTCGTCAGCCGCGAAAAAGACGACAACCTTATCTATCACATTTCTATTACCGAATAAAACAGCGCCTTGGGCAAGACATCTTCACCTCATGGAGTGGCTGGGCCCGCAAGCCGAGGCCGTGGGGCTTGGGGCCAGGTCTCCGTCGCTCCGGTGCACATAACTTTTGATTCGTATGGAGTAACGTGCACACAGCATACCGCTACGACGGGGACAACATTCCTGGTCGACTGTGCCCATTTTTGGAGCCCAGAATCAAATATTTTTAGCAGTTTCAGAACAATTTTCTTCTTTTGCACTGTTTTTTCGTCCCGAATCGTACGTCGTGAGCCTCGAAAAGGATGACAACCTAATCCATAACATTTCTATTACCGAATAACATGGCACCTTGGGCAAGACAACTTCGCCTCACGTAGAGGCTGGGCCTGCAAACTGAGGGCGTGGGGCTTGGGACCAGGTCTTTGTCGCTCCGGTGCCTATAACTTTTGATCTGTAAGGAGTTACGCGGCGCACAGCATACCGTTGGAAAGCTCTCCGAGTGCTCTACGACGGGGGCAGTAGGACTGCTTGGCTGCCCCCATTTTTGGAGTCCAAAATTGAACGTTTTCATCAGTTTCGGGACACTTTTTTTCTCTTGCAATGTTTTTCTGTCCTGGATCAAACGTCGTGAGTCGTGAGAAGGACGACAACCTAATCAATCACATTTCAATTACCGAATAACACGGCACCTTGGGCAAGACAACTTTGCCTGACGTAGAGGCTAGGCCAGCAAACCGAGGGTGTGGGGCTTGGGGCCAGGTCTCTGTCACTCCGGTGCACATAGCTTTTGATCCGTAAGGAGTTACGCGACGCACAGCATACTGTTGGAAAGCCCTCCGAGAGCTCTACGAGGGGCAGCATTCCTGGTCGGCTACGCCCATTTTTGGAGCCCAAAATCCAACATTTTCAGCAGTTTCTGAACAATTTTCTTCTTTTGCGCTATTTTTCCGTCCCGGATCGTACGTCGTGAGCCTCGAAAAGGACGACAACTTAATCCAAAACATTTCTGTTACCGAATAACACGGAACCTTGAGCAAGACAACATCGCCTCATGTAGAGGCTGGGCCCGCAAACCGAGGGCATAGGGCTTGGGACCAGGTCTCCGTCGCTCCGGTGCCCATAACTTTTGATCCGTAAGGAGTTACGTGGCGCACATCATACTGTTGGAAAGCTCTCCGAGAGCTCTACGACGGGGGCAACAGGACTGCTCGGCTGCACCGATTTTCGGAGTCAAAAATCAAGCATTTTCATCAGTTTTAGGACACTTTTTTTCTTTTGCGATATTTTTCTATCCCGGATCAAATGTCGTGAGCTGCGAAAAGGACGACAACCTAATCCATCACATTTCTATTACCGAATAAAATGGCACCTTGGGCAAGACATCTTCGCCTCATGTAGAGGCTGGGCCCGCAAACCGAGGATGTGGACCTTAGGACCAGGTTTCCGTCGCTCCGGTGCTCATTACTTTGGATCCGTAAGGAGTTACGCAGCACACAGCATACCATTGGAAAGCTCTCCGAGTGCTCTATGACGGGGGAAGCAAGCCTGCTTAGCTGTACCCATTTTTGGAGCCGAAAATCAAACATTTTCATCAGTTTGGGACAATTTTTTACTTTTGCGCAGTTTTTCTGTCCCGGATCGTACGTCGGGAGCTGCGAAAAGGACGACAACCTAATCCATCACATTTCTATTACCGAATAACATGGCGCCTTGGGAAAGACAACTTTGCCTCACGTAGAGGCTAGGCCCGCAAACCGAGGGCGTGGGACTTGGGGCCAGGTCTCTGTCGCTCCGGAGCCCATAACTTTTGATCCGTAAGGAGTTGCGCAGTGCACAGCATACCGTTGGAAAGCTCTCCGAGAGATCTACGACGAAGGTAGCAAGCTTGCTCGACTGTGCCTATTTTCGGAGCCCAAAATCGAACATTTTCATCAGTTTTGGGACTCTTTTCTTCTTTTGCAATATTTTTTCGTCCTGGATCATACGTCGTGAGCCGTGAAAAGGACAACAACCTTATCTATCACATTTCTATTACCGAATAAAGCCTCACCTTGGGCAAGACATCTCCGCCTCACGTAGTGGCAAGGCCAGCAAGCCGAGGCCGTGGGGCTTGGGGCCAGGTCTCCGTCGCTCCGGTGCACATAACTTTTGATCCGTAAGGAGTAACGCGCGCACAGCATACCGTTGGAAAGCTCTCCGAGAGCTCTACGATGGGGACATCATTCCTGGTCGACTGCGCCCATTTTTGGAGCCCAGAATTGAACATTTTCTGCAGTTTCGGAACAATTTTCTTCTTTTGCGCTGTTTTTCCGTCCCGGATCGCACGTCGTGAGCCCCGAAATGGACAACAACCTAATCTATAACATTTCTATTTCTGAATAACATGGCACCTTGGGCAAGACAACTTCACCACACGTAGAGGCTGGGCCTGCAAACCGAGGGCGTGGGGCTTGGGACGAGGTCTCCGTCGCTCCGATGCCCATAACTTTTGATCCGTAAGGAGCTACGCGGCGTACAGCATACCGTTGGAAAGCTCTCCATGAGCTCTACAATAGGGGCAGCAAGACTGCTCGGCTACCCCCATTTTTGGAGTCCAAAATTGAACGTTTTCATCAGTTTCGGGACCCTTTTTTTCTTTTGCGATGTTTTTCTGTCCCGGATCACACGTCGTGAGTCGCGAAAAGGACGACAACCTAATCTATCACATTTTAATTACCGAATAACACAGTACCTTGTGCAAGACAACTTTGCCTCACGTAGAGGCTGGGCCAGCAAACCGAGGGTGTGGGGCTTGGGACCAGGTCTCCGTCACTCCGGTGCACATAACCTTTTATCCGTAAGGAATTACGCGGTGCACAGCATACCGTTGGAAAGCTCTTCGAGAGCTCTACGACAGGGGCAGCATTCTTGGTCGGTATCGCACATTTTTGGAGACCAGAATCGAACATTTTCACCCGTTTCGAAACAATTTTCTTCTTTTGCGCTGTTTTTATGTCTTGGATCGTACGTCGTGAGCCTTGAAAAGGACGACAACCTAATCCATAACATTTCTATTACTGAATAACACGGTACCTTGGGCAAGACAACATTGCCTCACGTAGAGGCTGGGCCCGCAAACCGAGGGCATGGGGCTTGGGATGAGGTCTACGTCGCTCCAGTGCCCATAACTTTTGATCCGTAAGGAGTTACGTGGTGCACATCATACCGTTGGAAAGCTTTCCGAGAGCTCTACGACGGGGGCAGCAGGAGTGCTCGGCTGCGCCTATTTTTGAAGTCCAAAATCAAACGTTTTCATCAGTTTTGGGATACTTTTTTCTTTTGCGATGTTTTTCTCTCCCGGATCAAACGTTGTGAGCTGCGAAAAGGACGACAACCAAATCTATCACATTTCAATTACCGAATAACACGGCACGTTGGGCAAGACAACTTCGACTCACGTAGAGGCTGGGCCCGCAAACCGAGGGCATAGGGCTTGGGACCAAGTCTCCGACGCTCCGGTACCCATAACTTTTGATTCGTAAGGACTTAAGCAGCGCACAACATACCGTTGGTAAGCTCTCCGAGAGGTCTATGACCGGGGCAGCAAGCTCGCTTGGCTGCAAAAATTTTCAGAGGCCAAAATTGAACATTTTCATCAGTTTCGGGACACTTTCTTGTTTTGCGCTATTTTTCTGTCCCGGATCGTACCTCGTGAGCCGCGAAAAGGACGACAACCTAATCCATCACATTTCTATTACCGAATAAAATGGCACCTTGGGCAAGACATCTTCGCCTCACGTAGAGGCTAGGCCCGCAAACCGAGGACGTGGACCTTGGGACCAAGTCTCCGTCGCTCCGGTACCCATTACTTTGGATCCGTAAGGAGTTATGCAGTGCACAACATACCATTGGAAAGTTCTCCGAGAGCTCTAAGACTGGGGAATCAAGCCTGCTCAGTTGTGCCCATTTTCGGAGTTGAAAATCAAACGTTTTCATCAGTTCGGGACAATTTTTTACTTTTGCGCAGTTTTTCTTTCCCGGATCGTACGTCCGGAGCCGCGAAAAGGACGACAACCTAATCCATCACATTTCTATTACAGAATAACATGGCACCTTGGGCAAGACAGCTTTGCCTCACGTAGAGGCTAGGCCCGCAAACCGAGGGCATGGGACTTGGGGCCAGGTCTCCATCGCTCCGGTGCCCATAACTTTTGATCCGTAAGGAGTTGCGCGGTGCACAGCATACCGTTGGAAAGCTCTCCGAGAGCTCTACGATGACTATAGCAAGCCTGCTGGACTGCGCCCATTTTCGGAGCCCAAAATTGAATATTTTCATCAGTTTCGGGACTCTTTTATTCTTTTGCAATGTTTTTCCGTCCTGGATCGTACGTCGTGAGCCGCGAAAAGGACGACAACCTTATCCATCACATTTCTATTACAGAATAAAACAGCACCTTGGGCAAGACATCTTCGCCCCACGTAGTGGCTGGGCCCGCAAGCCGAGGCCGTAAGGCTTGGGGCTAGGTCTCCGTCGCTCCGGTACACATAACTTTTGATCCGTAAGGAGTAACGCGTGCATAGCATACCGTTGGAAAGCTCTCTGAGAGCTCTACGACGGGGACAGCATTCCTGGTCGACTGCGACCATTTTTATAGCCCAGAATCTAACATTTTCAGCAGTTTTGGAACAATTTTCTTCTTTTGCGCTATTTTTCAGTCCCGGATCGTACGTCGTGAGCCTCGAAAAGGACGACAACCGAATCCATAACATTTCTACTATCGAATAACATGGCACCTTTGGCAAGACAACTTCGCCTCACGTAGAGGCCGGGCCCGCAAATCGAGGGTGTGGGGCTTGGGACCAGGCCTCCGTCTCTCCAGTGTCCATAACTTTTGATCCGTAAGGAGTTACACAGCGCACAGCATACCGTTGGAAAGCGCTGAGAGCTCTACGACGGGGGCAGCTGGACTGCTTGGCTGCGCCCATTTTTGGAGCCTAAAATCGAACTTTTTTATCAGTTTCGGGATATTTTTCTTCTTTTGTGCTATTTTTTCATCCCGAATCGTACGTCGTGAGCCGCCAAAAGAACGACAACCTAATCCATCACATTTCTATTACGGAATAAAATGGCACCTTGGGCAAGACATTGTCAGCTCACGTAGACGCTGGGCCCGCAAACCGAGGCTGTGGGGCTTAGGACCAGGTCTTCGTCGCTCCGGTGCCCATAACTTTTGATCCGTGAGGAGTTACGCGGCGCAAAGCATACCATTAGAAAGCTCTCCGAGAGCTCAACGACGGGGGGAGCAATCTTGCTCAACTGTGCCCATTTTTGGAGCCCAGAATTGAATGTTTTCAGCAGTTTCAGAACAATTTTCTTCTTTTACGCAGTTATTCCGTCCCGGATCGTACGTCATGAGCCTCGAAAAGGACGGCAACCTAATCCATAACATTTCTATTACCGAATAACATGGCACCTTGGGCAAGACAACTTCGCCTCACGTAGAGGCTGGGCCCGCAAACCGAGGGCTTGGGGTTTGGGACCAAGACTCTGTCGCTCCGGTGCCCATAATTTTTGATTCGTAAGGTGTTACGCGACGCACAACATACAATTGGAAAGCTCTCCGAGAGTTCTACGATGGGGATAGAAAAGCTGCTCGGCTGCGCCCATTTTTGGAGCCCAAAATTGAACGTTTTCATCAATTTGGGGATACTTTTCTTTTTTTGCGATGTTTTTCTGTCCCTGATCGAACGTCGTGAGCCTCGAAAAGGACGACAACCTAATCTATCACATTTCGATTACCAAATAACACGGCACCTTGGGCAAGACAACTTCGCCTCAAGTAGAGGCTAGGCCCGCAAACCGAGGGTGTGGGGCTTGGGACCAGGTCTTAGTTGCTCCAGTGCCCATAACTTTTGATCCGTAAGGAGTTACGTGATGCTTAGCATACTGTTGGAAATCTCTCCGAGAGTTCTAAGATGGGGACAACAAGCCTACTTGGCTGTGCAAGTTTTTGGAGACCAAAATTGAACATTTTCATCAGTTTCAAGACGCTTTTCTTCTTTTGCGCTATTTTTCCGTCCCGGATCGTACGTCGTGAGCCTCGAAAAGGACGACAACCTAATCCACCACATTTCTATTACCGAATAACATGACACCTTGGGAAAGACAACTTCACCTCACGTACAGGCCAGGCTCGCAAGCCGAGGGCGTGGGGCTTCGGACCAGGTCTCCGTCACTCCGGTGCCCATAACTTTTGATTTGTAAAGAGTTACGTGGTGCACAGCATACCGTTGGAAAGCTCTCCGAGAGCTCTACAACGGGGACAACAAGACTGCTTAGCTGCGTCCATTTTCAAAGCCCAAAATTGAATATTTTCATCAGTTTTGGGATACTTTTCTTCTTTTGCGTAGTTTTTCCGTCCCGGATCGTAAGTCGTGAGCCGCGAAAAGGACGACAACCTAATCCATCACATTTCTATTACCGAATAACACGGCACCTTGGGCAAGATAACTTCACCTCACGTAGAGGCTGGGCCCGCAAGCCGAGGGCGTGGGGCTTGGCACCAGGTCTCCATCTCTCCGGTGCCCATAACTTTTGATCCGTAAGGAGTTACGTGGCGCACATCATACCGTTGGAAAGTTCTCTGAGAGCTCTACGACTGGGGCAACAGGACTGCTCAGCTGCGCCCATTATCGCAGTCCAAAATTGAACGTTTTCATCAGTTTCGAGACACTTTTTTTCTTTTTCGCTGTTTTTCGATCCCGGATCGTACGTCGTGAGCCGCGAAAAGGACGACAACCTAATCCATCAAATTTCTATTCCTGAATAACATGGCACCTTGGGCAAGACAACTTCGCCTCACGTAGAGGCCGGGCTTGCAAACCGAGGGCGTGGGGCTTCGGACCAGGTCTCCGTCGCTCCGGTGCCCATAACTTTTGATCCGTACCGAGTTACGCGGCGCATAGCATACCATTGGAAAGCTCTCCGAGAGCTCTACGACGGGGACAACAAGACTGCTCGGTTGCGCCCATTTTCAGAGCCCAAAATTGAACATTTTCATCAGTTTCGGGATACTATTCTTCTTTTGCGCAGTTTTTTCATCCCGGATTGTAGGTCGTGAGCCGCGAAAAGGACGACAACCTAGTCCATCACATTTTTATTACCGAATAACACGGCACCTTGGGCAAGACAACTTCGTCTCACGTAGAGGCTGGGCCTGCAAACCGAGGGCGTAGGGCTTGAGACCAGTTCTCCGTCGCACCGGTGCCCAAAACTTTTGATCCGTAATGAGTTGCGCGGCACTCACCATTCTGTTGGAAAGCTCTCCGAGAGCTCTACGACGGGGGCATCAAGCCTACTCGGCTGTGCCCATTTTCGGAGCCCCAAATCGAATGTTTTCATTAGTTTCGGGACACTTTTATTCTTTTGCACTATTTTTTCGTCCCGGATCGTACGTCGTGAGCCGCGAAAGTGACGACAACCTAATCCATCACATTTTTGTTACCGAATCACGTGGCACCTTGGGCAAGACGACTTCGCCTCACGTGAAGGTTGGGCCCGCAAACCGAGGGCATGGGGCTTGGGACTAGGTCTCCGTCACTCTGGTGCCCATAACTTTTGATCCGTAAGGAGTTACGCGGCGCACAGCATAACGTTGGAAAGCTCTCCGAGAGCTTTATGACGGGGGAAACAAACTTGCTTGGCTGCGAAAATTTTCGGAGCCCAAAATCGAACATTTTTATCTGTTTAGGGATACTTTTCTTCTTTTGCGCTGTTTTTCCGTCCCAGATCGTATGTCGTGAGCCGCGAAAAGGACGACTACCAAATCCATCAAATTTCTATTACCGAATAACATGACACCTTGAGCAAGACAACTTCGCCTCACGTAGAGGCTGGGCCCGCAAACCGAAGGTGTAGGGCTTGGGACCAGCTCTCCGTCGCTCCGGTGCCCATAGCGTTTGATACGTAAAGAGTTACGCGGCGCACAACATACTGTTGGAAAGCTTTCCTGGAGCTCTACAACGGGGGCAGCAAGCTTGCCCAGCTGCGCCCATTTTTGCAGCCCAAAATCGAATGTTTTCATCAGTTTTGGGACAATTTTCTTCTTTTGCACTGTTTTTTCGTCCCGGATCGTTCGTCGTGAGCCGCGAAAAAGACGACAACCTAATCCATCACATTTCTATTACCGAATAACATGGCACCTTGGGCAAGAAAACTTCACCACATGTAGAGGCTGGGCCCGCAAACCGAGGGCGTGGTGTGAGACCCGACCTTGATTTGCGTGCGATACCTCGTTTTATGTGCCCTAATCTAGAATTGCGTGCCTTGACCTAGGTTTAAGAATTGTGTTTGTTTTGTGTACCATACATTGAATTACGTGCATTCATTTAGGGTTGCGTGCATTTACTTGGAAAATATGCGTTCGTCTCGTAGTTCGTGTCCTACCTCGTAGTGCGTGCCCTAGACCTAGGAAAGCGTGCCCTCACGCTAAACAAGAAAGTATCTTATACAAAGCACTAGGTCATTAATTAATCCTACAAAATCCACTAACTATTATTAAATTACTAATTAAACTCACTAGATGACAAAATTTTACTAAACACTAAGCATTTTTCATTCTTTATTCCTTATTCTTTTTGCACTTCCAACACCCAATAAAATAATACTCCAATAGATGACAAAAATTCAGAATTTTCACATTCCTTGGCCGACCATATCATGCATTTGACAAGCATTCCATAAATTAAAAACATTCCTAGACAAACTATGACAAAAACACTTAACACAATGCATAAAAAAATTGCTCAAACCTCCTCAAAAAGTCCACCTTGCTCGACTAAACCCACTTTTCCCATACTAGGAATTTCAAATATGCTCTTGAAGACACAAAAAAGCTGAATTATCAAGCCCTAGGCCGACCACTTGCTTCAAGATTTGCAAAGCCATCATTTTTGTCATTTCTTGTCATTTTCCTTCTTTCTTCCTCACACTTCTCTCTCTCTCCCTCTCATTCTTCTCTCTCTCTCGGCCTTGGCTGAATCTCTTCACCTCCTAGCTCATCTTCATCATCTTATGGTTAATCAAGGTAAGCCACAAGCAAAGGAACTCAACCAAACTAGCTAGGTTGCAAGAAAACTCACATGCAAGCTCTTGAGTCACCATTTTCGGCCTAGGTAAGTTTCTAAGCTTCCATTTCTTTTCTTCTTGTTCTAACCACATGCATGTACTAAGAGCTTGGTCACTAAGCTAGGAAAAATAGAGAAAACCAAGTTGGAATCTCGGCTAGGCAAAGAAGAAGAAGAAATTTGTGCTACAATAAGTTTTGTGCATCTTCTTGTTGTTTTGCTAAGGTGAGGGCTAAAACCTTTTGAAAATCCTTCAAAAATACACATGCATGCTCTTAAATGTATGTCTTTGCTTCTGTACTTGAGTTATATGTGTGTTCATAAGCTTCTTCAACCATGCATGGCAAGATTTTGGCTTGAAAGTGATGATAGGTGAAATCAGATTATGTGACAGCTCTCTGACCTGTTGTTTCGAGGTGAGTTTGGCTAGGAAAATGATGTTGAAAATGCATGAAAATTGGTAGGTGACTAGTTTTTCCAGTTTGGAACATTTTGTGAAGAAATAGGCCAAAGCTAATTTCGACTCTAAGGTCCTCAAAATGACAAATCATTAAAATGTGTCCAAATCTGGAAATCTGGAAAAATGAAGCAGGTTTTGGCAGATGCACTGACCTTATAGAACGAACAAGATTTGACTTAGTAAATGATGCCCAAAATGTATGAAATTTGGTGTGCTGCTATATTTTTCAGTTCTGGACATTTTTGTCAGAAATGGACTAAGGATAACTCTAACCCTAAGGACCTTAAAAACGTCAATTATTGAAATGTATGCAAATCTGGACAGTTTTGTGCTATCCCACTATTTCGGCTATAACTATTGATCCCGAACTCGAAATGATGCAAGGTTTGTTTCTGATTTTAGTTTACTTCTTAAGATTTAATTTAAAATCTTATTCACTAGAATTGGAGATTGTTTTCTTATCTTAATGATTGTGAGAAAACAGCTCATTGCAGTGAGTGTTTCACTTGGTTATATGCTTAGAAAATTTGTTGTAACTTCTCTTGTGGTATTAATTGCTTGTGATTGTGGCGTTGATATGTTGTGTGGACTGTTTTTAGTACTTGGGGATGTTCGAATTATTTGATGCATGGCTTGAGATTGATTTGAGTTGACTTAGGGTTTAATCGCACGGGTAAGCACGAAATGGAAACCCCAATGACTAGGTAGGCTTGCTAAGTATTGATCATTTGGATATTGTGTGGAATTATACGCTTAGTAGGCTGCCCGTAGTTGCCCTTATAACCCTAAATGTGATTTTGATCATTGCATGTTGACAAATAGGCTTCTCTTGCATCCGAACCCACGTAGATGTTATTGCATGTTGAATAATCTTATCACTTGATTACGTGGACCTCGAAATGAGTTATATGGCTTGATTTACATGTGTTACATGGCTGCCCGTTTAATGTTCACATAACTCTATATGCCTTTCAAGTGAAATTACTCGTCTTATCGTGCCTTGCTTGTTTACTTGTCAATGTGCAATCTTATGACTGTTCGGAGGACTTTGTTGTCCTCCTAATGTGATATATTAAATGTCATAAATGTGTATTGCATACAAGGTTGCAACCTTTCATTCTGGAATGGTAGCGATCACGCACACCGAGCGGCATCGGGCTTGCCGGTGCACCCGTGACTACCATGGTCCCATTCCCTCTCGCTTGGGGACTAGACTTCCTCGGAGAGTTGGGTCGTAGGATTTCGGGGTAAATCCGGAGTACACCCACTTGGCGTGTTAAGGGGATGAATTGAAGTCGGCCGCAACAACTGAGAGCAAAAGCTCACTGTATCATTTTCTATATGTATAAGTACTCTCGCTTGGTTCCTAGAGAACCTCGGGGAGGAAAGACTGGTGTTTCTGTTCCTTTACTTTATATTATTGTTATGTACTTAATTGTGTTATATTCATGCTTGCAAAAGGATTTTCATAAGTTGAACCGGAAAATGAGTTTCAAAACCTATTTCTCGTTCCCCCCTCGCTGAGTTCATAAGGACTTACCCTCTTTTATCATCTCAGGTGAAGAAGATCAAGAACAGGTACCTGAGGACGATGTGCCTAACGATGATTCTTTGGAGTGATTGCCTGTTCCTATGTGTTCTGCTTGATTTATGGCCATTTGTGAAAACTATGGTACTTGAAGACTGTTTCTTTCATGTTGTTTAATGTTGTGATGTAAAAGACCCCCGTTGTAATTTGGGGTCTAATTTTAGTTTGTATTGATATTAACTAGACAAACGCTAGACACTACTATGATCATTTTGCTATTATTATTGCTAGTATCTATAATAGGATTATGAAGCATTGGGTAAAGACTAAGTAAAACGAACCAACCAAATCTTAAGCAGGTATACATTATTAATTAAGATCAACAGGTACTTTTGTAATGAGGATTAACAAACGAATGAGACATAGTATCATGCTAGGTTATTAATCAAACGAGACATCAAGACAACCAGTAGGCGTTTCAATTGATGATAAAATAGTAATCTTAGTTGGAAATTAATTTGAGATGGTAAATTTTGAGGCGTTTAGAGAATTAGGTCAAACCAAATGGCCCAATTACAGCCGTTATGTTGCCGGTTTACCGAAATTTTTTTGAGTTTAGGCCAAAACGTTAAGGGTTAAATCTTCATGAACGGTTAAGTACGAGACGTGACTTGAATGGTTAGCTCACACCCTAGTCTAACCTTTATAGGCCGGGTTGGGGCGTGACACTTTAGAATAAGAATGGTATCAAAGCTTAGATTGCTTAAGCCGGGTTTAACTCTCGGACCGTGAGTAGAGCCCTAATATAATTAGGATGACTTGTTTATATGTTATTGAGTGATAGTGTTAAATGTGCCTTCTATGTTTTATGTGTTTAAGTTATTAACATTCCTTAATTGTTTCTAGAATTGTATCTATATTATGTTGCATATCTTATGCATTAAATTCTTAATTGTCATATTTCAATAAATTTTGTGCATCGTAATCTGTGCCTATAGATGGTTGGCCCTAGTACCCGCACTACTAATAGGAGCGGTGAACCCCAAGAGACCGGAGATGCTTATCAAACTAATCCCGGTATAGCTATGTTTAATATGATGGCGAATGTCATGGATTGTGTATCACGAGTGATGGAGCGTCAAGATGCACGTGAGGCCAACAACAACAACAACAACAAGAATGAGGGTAACCACGGGAGACATAGCAGAATGAGGGAGTTCCTTGAATTTCGCCCGTCTAAATTCCTCGGGGAAGCTGATGATGAGAAAGCAAAGGCTTGGCTGTCCGAGATCGAGAAGATTTTCAGACCACGTGATTATACTGATGAAGAAAAGGTGGAGTTTGCTGTGTTTCTGTTGCACAGGGATGCCGAGCATTGGTGGCACACTGTAAAGGCACTGTGGGAAACTGATCTGACACCTCGCTTGTGGGGTAATTTCGTTAAGGAATTCAAGGAGAAATATGTACCTGCAGTTTCCAGGTAGAGGCGGATTGAGGAGTTCGTGCACTTGACCCAGGGTAACATGACGGTGGCCCAGTACGAGGCTCGTTTTGACCGATTGTCCCGTTATGCTCAATATATGGTTAGTACTCCGGAGGCGAAGATGTGGAAATTTACTACTGGATTGAGGCCAGAGATTCAGGACCAGTTGGCTTCTCATGACTTCGATACCTATTCTGCTCTCTTTGCTGCTGCCTCTCGAGTTGAGAAGAGGAAACTAGATGGAGCCGGTTCGAGTCAGCCGAACAAGAAACCATACCAGCCTCCAGGTCAGCAGAGGAAATTTCAGAGTCAGAGTCGTAGTCAGGGCCAGAGCCAGAACAGACCAGTGAATAACCGTAGCCTGACGAAAGCGCCATCAGCCTCTTCCACCCACGGATCTACAGGTAGTTCACCTGCTACTCAGTCCATCAGCTGTTCTTATTGTGACAAGAAGGGGCATACCGAGGCCCAGTGTTGGAGGAAGCATTTTTGTGGAAACCACAATTGACTCGAAAAGGGTTACTTTTTGCCACTACTCAGGTTCAATCGACCTTGTTGTCTGAATTACGAGAGGTTCAATAGAAGGACCAACAGTTTCAGAAGGTTAAAGAAAGCAACGCGGATTTCAAGTTTCATGATGATGGTGTTTGGAGGTTTAGGAACTGGATTTGTGTTCCCAATGAGCCAGAGTTGAAAAAGAAGATTCTTGAAAAAGCCCATAATTCTAGATATACTATTCACCCCGGCGGAACAAAGATGTACCAGGATTTGAAGCAACACTATTGGTGGAATAACATGAAAAGAGAAATTGCGGAGTTTGTGGCATAGTGCTTGACTTGCCAGAGAGTCAAAGCGGAACATCAACGACCCATAGGTTTACTTCAGCCGTTGGAGATCCCTCAATGGAAATAGGAACATATAACTATGGACTTTGTTATGGACCTGCCCAGATCACAAAAGGGTCATGACACCGTTTGGGTCATAGTGGATAGATTGACTAAGTCGGTACACTTTTTACCGATGAACAAAGAGGATAGTCCAGAGAAATTGGGAGATATGTATGTGGCGGAGATTGTAAAATTGCACGGGATGCCTGTGAGTATTGTATCGGATAGGGATCCTCGTTTTACTTCCCGATTTTGGAAGAGATTACAAGAAGCTTTGGGAACGAAGTTGAGTTTTAGCACAGCTTATCACCCTCAGACTGACCATCAATCGGAGAGAACTATTCAGATTTTGGAGGATATGCTGAGGGCGTGTGTTTTAGATTTCGGGAAAGGTTGGGAAAAATATCTATCTCTAGCGGAGTTCGCTTATAATAATAGTTATCAGGCCACTATCGGGATGGCCCCATTTGAGGCGTTGTATGGACATAAGTGTCGATCCCAATTTACTGGGATGAAATAGGTGAGACGAAGACTTTTGACCCGACACTTTTACCTGAACTTATGAAGACTTTTGATAATATCCACCTCATCCAGAAACGGATGCTTACAGCTCAGAGCAGACAGAAGAGTTATGCAGACCGCCGAAGACGGAGCCTAGAGTTTGAGGTCGGCGACAAGTTGTTCCTGAAGATATCACCCCGGAGGGGACTGATTAAACATGGCAAGGGTGGAAAGTTGAGCCCGAGGTTTGTAGGACCATTTGAGATAATTGAGAAGGTTGGCAAATTGGCGTATCGCCTAGTATTACCCCAGAACCTCTCCAATATTCACGACGTCTTTCATGTTTCAATGCTGCGGAAGTATCATCCTGATCCGTCGCATATCTTGGAGACAGAGCCGTTGCAGCTTCGGGAGAACTTGTCATACGAGGAGAAGCCCATTCGGATCCTAGACCAACAAGATTGGGAGTTGCGCAACAAAACTATACCAATGGTGAAAGTGCTGTGGGATCATCATGGAGTTGAAGAAGCAACGTGGGAAAGGCGAGACCAGATGGAGCAGCAATATCCAGCTTTATTGCAAAGGTAATATTGAATTTTGGGACGAAATTCTTTTAAGGAGGGGAGGATGTGAGGCCCAACCTCGATTTGCGTGCGATATCTCGTTTTGTGTGCCCTAATCTAGAATTGCGTGCCTTGACCTAGGTTTAAGAATTGTGTTCATTTTGTGTACCATGCATTGAATTACGTGCATTCATTTAGGGTTGCGTGCATTTACTTGAAAAATATGCGTTCGTCTCATAGTTCGTGTCCTACCTCGTAGTGCGTGCCCTAGACCTAGGAAAGCGTGCCCTCACACTAAACAAGAAAGCATCTTATACGAAGCACTAGGTCATTAATTAATCCTACAAAATCTACTAACTATTATAAAATTACTAATTCAACTCACTAGAAGACAAAATTTCACTAAACACTAAGCATTTCTCATTCTTTATTCCTTATTCTTTTTGCACTTCCAACACCCAATAAAATAATACTCCAATAGATGAAAAAAATTCAGAATTTTCACATGCCTTGGCCGACCATATCATGCATTTGACAAGCATTGCATAAATTAAAAACATTCCTAGACAAACTATGACAAAAACACTTAATACAATGCATAAAAAAATTGCTCAAACCTCCTAAAAAACTCCACCTTGCTCGACCAAACCCTCTTTGCCCATACTAGGAATTTCAAATATGCTCTTGAAGACACAAAAAAGCTGAATTATCAAGCCCTAGGCCGACCACTTGCTTCAAGATTTGCAAAGCCATCATTTTTGTCATTTCTTGTCATTTTCCTTCTTTCTTCCTCACACTTCTCTCTCTCTCCCTCTCATTCTTCTCTCTCTCTCTGCCTTGGCTGAATCTCTTCACCTCCTAGCTCATCTTCATCATCTTATGGTTAATCAAGGCAAGCCACAAGCAAAGGAACTCAACCAACCTAGCTAGGTTGCAAGAAAACTCACATGCAAGCTCTTGAGTCACCATTTTCGGCCTAGGTAAGTCTCTAAGCTTCCATTTCTTTTCTTCTTGTTCTAACCACATACATGTACTAAGAGATTGGTCACTAAGCTAGGAAAAATAGAGAAAACCAAGTTGGAATCTCGGCTAGGCAAAGAAGAAGAAGAAATTTGTGCTTCAACAAGTTTTGTGCATCTTCTTGTTGTTTTGCTAAGGTGAGGGCTAAAACCTTTTGAAAATCCTTCAAAAATACACATGCATGCTCTTAAATGTATGTCTTTGCTTCTGTACTTGAGTTATATGTGTGTTCATAAGCTTCTTCAACCATGCATGGCAAGATTTTGGCTTGAAAGTGATGATAGGTGAAATCGGATTATGTGACAGCTCTCTGACCTGTTGTTTTGAGGTGGGTTTGGCTAGGAAAATGATGTTTAAAATGCATGAAAATTGATAGGTGACTAATTTTTCCAGTTTTGAACATTTTTCACAGAAATAGGTCAAAGCTAATTTCGATTCTAAGGTCCTCAAAATGGCAAATCATTAAAATGTGTCCAAATCTGAAAATCTGGAAAAATGAAGCAGGTTTTGGCAGATGCACTGACCTTGTAGAACAAACCAGATTTGACTTAGTAAATGATGCCCAAAATGCATGAAATTTGGTGTGCTGATATATTTTTCAGTTCTGGACATTTTTGTCAGAAATGGACTAAGGCTAACTCTGACCCTAAGGACCTCAAAAACGACAATTATTGAAATGTGTGCAAATCTGGACAGTTTTGTGCTATCCCACTATTTCGGCTATAACTATTGATCCCGAACTCCAAATGATGCAAGGTTTGTTTCTAATTTTAGTTTACTTCTTAAGATTTAATTTGAAATCTTATTCACGGGAATTGGAGATTGTTTTCTTATCTTAATGATTGTGAGAAGACAGCTTATTGCAGTGAGTGTTTCACTCGGTTATATGCTTAGAAAATTTGTTGTAACTTCTCTTGTGGTATTAATTGCTTGGGATTGTGGCGTTGAGATGTTGTGTGGACTGTTTTGAGTACTTGGGGATGTTCGAATTATTTGATGCATGGCTTGAGATTGATTTGAGTTGACTTAGGGTTTAATCGCACGGGTAAGCACGAAATGGAAACCCTAATGACTAGGTAGGCTTGCTAAGTATTGATCATTTGGATATTGGGTGGAATTATACACTTAGTAGGCTGCCCGTAGTTGCCCTTATAACCCTAAATGTGATTTTGATCATTGCATGTTGACAAATAGGCTTCTCTTGCATCCGAACCCACGTAGATGTTGTTGCATGTTGAATAATCTTATCACTTGATTACGTGGACCTCGAAATGAGTTATATAGCTTGATTTACATGTGTTACATGGCTGCCCGTTTAATGTTCACATAACTCTATATGCCTTTCAAGTGAAATTACTCGTCTTATTGTGCCTTGCTTGTTTACTTGTCAATGTGCAATCTTATGACTGTTCGGAGGCAACCTACTTTGTTGTCCTCCTAATGTGATATATTAAATGTCATAAATGTGCATTGCATACAAGGTTGCAACATTTCATTCTGGAATGGTAGCGATCTCGCACACCGGACGGCATCGGGCTTGCCGGTGCACCCTTGACTACCATGGTCCCATTCCCTCTCGCTTGGGGGCTAGACTTCCTCGGAGAGTTGGGTCGTAGGATTTCAGGGTAAATCCGGAGTACACCCACTTGGTGTGTTAAGGGGATGAATTGAAGTCGGCCGCAACAACTGAGAGCAAAAGCTCACCGTATCCTTTTCTATATGTATAAGTACTCTCGCTTGGTTCCTAGAGAACCTCGGGGAGGAAAGACTGGTGTTTCTGTTCCTTTACTTTATATTATTGTTATGTACTTAATTGTGTTATATTCATGCTTGCAAAAGGATTTTCATAAGTTGAACCGGAAAATGAGTTTCAAAACCTATTTCTCGTTCCCCTCTCGCTGAGTTCATAAGGACTCACCCTCTTTTATCATCTCAGGTGAAGAAGATCAAGAACAGGTACCTGAGGACGATGTGCCTAACGATGATTCTTTGGAGTGATTGCCTGTTCCTATGTGTTCTGCTTGATTTATGGCCATTTGTGAAAACTATGCTACTTGAAGACTGTTTCTTTCATGTTGTTTAATGTTGTGATGTAAAAGACCCCTGTTGTAATTTGGGGTCTAATTTTAGTTTGTACTGATATTAACTAGACAAATGCTAGACACTATTATGATCGTTTTGCTATTATTACTACTAGTATCTATAATAGGATTATGAAGCATTAGGTAAAGGCTAAGTATTACGAACCAACCAAATCTTAAGCAGGTATACGTTATTAAGCTAAGATCAACATGTACTTTTGTAATGAGGATTAACAAACGAACGAGACATAGTATCATACTAGGTTATTAATCAAACGAGACATCAAGACAACCAGTAGGCGTTTCAATTGATGATAAAATAGTAATCTTAGTTGGAAATGAATTTGAGATGGTAAATTTTGAGGTGTTTAGAGAATTAGGTCAAACCAAAGGGCCCAAATACTGCCGTTATGCTGCCGGTTTACCAAAAAAATTTAGAGTTTAGGCCAAAACGTTAAGGGTTAAATCTTCATGAACGGTTAAGTACGAGACGTGACTTGAATGGTTATCTCACACCCTAGTCTAACCTTTATAGGCCGGGTTGGGGCGTGACACGTGGGGCTTGGGACCAGGTCTTCGTCGCTCCGGTGTCTATAACTTTTGATCCGTAAGGAGTTACGAGGCGCACAGAATATCGTTGGAAAGCTCTCCGAGAGCTCTACGACGGGGGCAGCAAGCCTACTCAGTTGCGCCTATTTTCGGAACCCAAAATCGAACGTTTTCATCAGTTTAGGGATACTTTTATTCTTTTATGCTGTTTTTCCGTCTCGGATTGTACGTCGTGAGCCGCGAAAAGGACGACTACCTAATCCATCACATTTCTATTACCGAATAACATGGCACCTTGGGCAAGACAACTTCACCTCACGTAGAGGCTGGGCCCGCAAACCGAGGGCGTGGGGCTTGGGACCAGGTCTTCGTCGCTCCGGTGCCCATAACTTTTGATCTGTAAGGAGTTACGCGGCGCACAGAATACCGTTGGACATCTCTCCTAGAGCTCTACGATGGGGGCAATAAGCCTGCCCAGCTGCGTCCATTTTTGGAGCCCAAAATTGAACGTTTTCATCAGTTTCGGGATACTTTTCTTCTTTTGCGCTATTTTTTCGTCCCAGATCATACGTCGTGAGCCGCGAAAAGGACAACAACCTAATCCATCACATTTCTATTACCGAATAACACGCCACCTTGGGCAAGAAAACTTCGCCTCACGTAGAGGTTGGGCTCGCAAACCAAGGGCGTGGGGCTTGGGACCAGGTCTCCGTCGCTTCGGTGCCTATAACTTTTGATCCGTAAGGAGTTACGCGGCGCACAGAATATCGTTGGAAAGCTCTCCGAGAGCTCTACGACCGGGGCAGCAAACCTACTCAGCAGCACCCATTTTCGGAACCCAAAATTGAACGTTTTCATCAGTTTAGGGATACTTTTCTTCTTTTGTGCTGTTTTTCCGTCCCGGATCGTACGTCGTGAGCCGCGAAAAGGACGACTACCTAATCCATCACATTTCTATTACCAAATAACACGGCACCTTGGGCAAGACAACTTCGCTTCACGTAGAGGCTGGGCCCGCAAACTGAGGTTGTAGGGCTTGGTTCCAGTTCTCCGTCGCTCCAGTGCCCATAACTTTTGATCCGTAAGGATTTACGTGGTGCATAGCATACCATTGGAAAGCTCTCCGAGAGCTCTACGACGTGGGCATCAAGCCTGCTTGGTTGCACCCTTTTTTGAGCCCAAAATCGAATGTTTTCATTAGTTTCGGGACACTTTTCTTCTTTTGCGCTGTTTTTTTGTCCCGGATCGTATGTCGTGAGCCGCGAAAAGGACGACAACCTAATCCATCATATTTCTATTACCGTATAACACGACTCCTTGGGCAAGACTGAAGGAACAATATCCGAGATTGCACATATAGAATAAAAATTTTGCAGCGGAAGATAGCATGAAATACAATTTTTCATAACATATATAACATTTATATGTGTAGTCAATCCCAATACTTGATATTTATGCAATATACATCTCAAACCAAAGGTAATACAAGAAGAGAATAATACCTCTTGAAGACCAAAGGTTAGAATCATTTGGTGAAGCTTTGAGAACTCCTTGAACCTTCCACAAGTGTAGAAGTCCTAGATTGTCCACCTAGCAATTTGAAGAAGCCTTTCCTCCTCCTTGAGTTGTAGTGCTAACAAACTCCTTGGAAGATTCATGAACAAGAATACTTCTCTTATCTTGAAAGATTACTTAAAACTACACTTAGTTTAGATATCTTTCTTAGTCTCAATTTAATCCAACATGACAAAGCTAAATGAAGAACAAACACTTGTGTTCTTATAACCATCTATGGTGTATGTATGTGTTGTTGATTTTTCAGAATCAAGAAGAAACCAAAAACCTTTTTTTTTACTTCACTCACTTAGCCATGTATAAGCATGAGAAAATGAGCAGAATTTTCTCTCTCTATATTTGCTTCAATTGGCCGTGTATATGCTTAAGGATTGAAGAAGTCTTTGTCTTCTTTCTCTTGAGAAGACACAAGACCAAGAGACAAGGCTTTTTCTTGTCTTTCTCTTTTCCTTGGTTCATGCAAAACACAAGACTTTGAATATATAACTTTGTCTTCTTTTGCTTTGGTTTTTCCGTGAAACACAACACACACAAATACATTTGTCTTGCAAGTTGTCATCACAAGACAAGTTGCTATTATTTAACTCTTAAATAAAGCCTACAATTGTTGACCAATTTCAACCCTTGAATTAATAGATGGATGGCTAGGATTTTGATCTTGGTGCTTTGTGTTTATTGGCTAATATTTTTCCACATCAACATGTTGGCAACCAATAGGAAAAATCAGATTTTACCTATTTGCACTAAGCACCCAAAACTTTTCCAAGCTTGCAAATTTGCCCCATTAACTTTTAACGATTGAGACTATAATTATTAACTTTTAATAATTTCTTAGAGAAGATGATTCAAGTCTAAGCAAGACTTAGTCTCCTTGCTAATATGGTATGACTTTCTAGGTTCATAGCCAAATAGCACTAAGGAAACATTAAACACCTTTAATGTCAATCAGGTTCTTGATTTGTTTCAAGAATTTTTCCTTTAATTCTTGAAACACCCTTAAGGTCTTGAGTGACATCTAGCAACATATCAAGACAATTTATAAGGCAATGAAGTAATCACGTAATGAACCTATTTATAGTCGCCGATTACCGTGCAATCCAATCATTCCATTAATTGTCCCGTCGAGCAAGAACCATGATTCGATTAAGTTCATAAACTTGATACTATGCATAGATCTAATTGGTGTAATGAGAGATGACACATGGAAAACCCTTTCTCCATCATTCATACCTTGGCCAAGGATTTCCTCATTAAACAACCAAGCTTTAGATCACATAGGACATCGCCTCACGACGGAGGTTAATGGATCCTATCTTGACCACTACCTGTCAATCACTATACTAAACGAATGAAACTACGAAAGGACGTATCTCATCTCGTTTGTCGAGACAGGCATTATCCAAACGCTTGAATCAAACCCCAATACATATAACAGCCGTAATGCCTCAAGTCTAAGGATTACATGCACAATCGCAACGGATAACAAATTATTAATCCAAAGCCATGTAATTTGTTATTCACGTCACATTCAGAGAACTATTCAACTAATAGTCACCCACATGTTTGTTAGTCGCATCACTATGCTATTATGACACGTGGCTCACAATCCTTTATCATCAACATCCTCCTTAGATTATTTGATCGGGACTTCAATAATCTATTATGGACTATCACATGTGTTGTTACCTTTATCATCAACATCCTTATGTTGATCAAAGGTAACAACACATGTGATAGTCCATAATAGATTATTGAAGTCCCGATCAAATAATCTAAGGACTATGAACGCTTTAAGTATTTATCATATTAAGGAAATACGCCAACATATTCTAAACGCTTTTAGAATACATTCCTCTAATAAAAATACTAGGGACTCATTCATACACATAAAGCTGGAGAATATGAATGTCCTAATTATGTCAATATGTAAACGAACATATAAACACTAATGCCATAAGTAAATGTCAAAATGCCCCAATATATGTCATCCAAATATGTAGCATTAGGGCATATCTCTAACAAAGACAACTTTACCTCACGTAGAGGCTGGGCCCGCAAACCGAGGTTGTGCGGCTTGGTTCCAGTTATCCGTCGCTCTGGTGCCCATAACTTTTGATCCGGAAGGATTTACGCAGTGCATAGCATACCGTTGGAAAGCTCTCCGAGAGCTCTACGACGTGGGCATCAAGCCTGCTCGGTTGCACCCATTTTTGGAGCCCAAAATCGAATGTTTTCATTAGTTTCGGGACATTTTTCTTCTTTTGCGTTGTTTTTTCGTCCCGGATCGTACGTCGTGAGCCGCGAAAAGGACGACAACCTAATCC
Source organism: Ehretia macrophylla (assembly GCA_037974665.1). Classification (NCBI taxonomy): domain Eukaryota; kingdom Viridiplantae; phylum Streptophyta; class Magnoliopsida; order Boraginales; family Ehretiaceae; genus Ehretia; species Ehretia macrophylla. The sequence goes on from CM075770.1 coordinate 51,194,117, forward strand.
ATCACATTTCTGTTATCGAATCCCGTAGCACCTTGGGCAAGACAACTTCACCTCACGTAGAGGCTGGGCCCGCAAACCGAGGTCATGGGGCTTGGGACCAGGTCTCCGTCGCTCCGGTGCCTATAACTTTTGATCCATAAGGAGTTACGCGGCGCACAGAATAACGTTGGAAAGCACTCCGAGAGCTTTATGACTGGGGCAGCAAGCCTGCTTGACTATGAAAATTTTTGGGGCCCAAAATTTAACGTTTTCATCAGTTTCGGGACACATTTCTTCTTTTGCGCTGTTTTTTCATCCGGGATCGTACGTCGTGAGCCTCGAAAAGGACGACAACCTAATCCATCACATTTCTATTACCGAATAACACGGCACCTTCGGCAAGACAACTTTGCCTCACGTAGAGGCTGGGACCGCAAACCGAAGGCGTAGGGCTTGGGACCAGGTCTCTGTCGCTCCAGTACCCATAACTTTTGATCCGTAAGGAATTACGCAGCGCATAGCATATTGTTGGAAAGCTGTCCGAGAGCTCTACGACGGGGGAAGCAAGCCTGCTCGATTGCGGCCATTTTTGGAGCCCAAAATTGAACGTTTTCATTAGTTTCGGGATAATTTTCTTCTTTTGCGCTGTTTTTCTGTCCCGGATCGTATGTCGTGAGCCGCAAAAAGGACGACAACCTAATCCATCACATTTCTATTATCGAATAACATGGCACCTTGGGCAAGACAACTTCACCACACGTAGAGGCTGGGCCCGCAAACCGAGGGCATGGGGCTTGGGACTAGGTCTCCGTCGCTCCAGTGTTCATAACTTTTGATTTGTAAGGAGTTACGCGATGCACAGCATACCGTTGGAAAGCTCTCCGTGAGCTCCACGACGGGGGCAACAAGCCTACTTAGCTGCGTCCATTTTCGGAGCTCAAAATCGAACGTTTTTATTAGTTTCGGGATAATTTTCTTCTTTTGAGCTATTTTTTCGTCACGGATCATACGTCGTGAGCCGCGAAAATGACGACAACCTAACCATCACATTTCTATTACCGAATAACACGGCATAATGGGCAAGACAACTTCGCCTCACGTAAAGGCTGGGCCCGCAAACCGAGGGCGTGGGGATTGGGACCAGGTCTTCATCGCTCCGGTGCCCATAACTTTTGATCCGTAAGGAGTTACGCAGCGCACAACATACCGTTGGAAGGCTCTCCGAGAGCTCTACTACGGGGGCAGGAAGCATGCTAGGCTGTACAAATTTTCAGAGCCCAAAATCAAATGTTTTCATCAGTTTAGGGACACTTTTCTTCTTTTGCGCTGTTTTTCCATCCCGAATCGTATGCCATGAGCCGCGAAAAGGACGACAACCTAATCCACCACATTTCTATTACCGAATACCATTACACACCTTGGGCAAAATAACTTCACCTCACGTAGAGGCTGGGCCCGCAAACCGAGGGCATGGGGCTTGGGACCAAGTTTCAGTCTTTCCGGTGCGCATAACTTTTGATCCGTAAGGAGTTACGAGACGCATAGCATACCTTTGGAAAGCTCTCCGAGAGCTTTCTACGACGGGGGCAGCAAGCTGTCTTCGCTGCAAAAATATATTGTGCCCAAAATCGAAAGTTTTCATAAGTTTTTGGACACTTTTCTTCTTTCGCGCTGATTTTTCGTCCCGGATCGTACGTCGTGAGCCGCGAAAAGGACGACAACCAAATCCATCACATTTCTATTACCGAATAACATGGCACCTTGGGCAAGACAACTTTGCCTCACGTAGAGGCTAGGCCCGCAAACCGAGGGCGTGGGGCTTGACACTAGGTCTTCGTCGCTCCGATGCCCATAATTTTTGATCCGTAAGAAGTTACGCGGTGCATAGCATACCGTTGGAAAGCTCTCCGAGAGGTCCACGACGGGGGCATCAAGCTTGCTCGACTGCGCCCATTTTCGGAGCCCAAAATCGAATGTTTTAATTTGTTTCGGGACACTTTTCTTCTTTTGCGATGTTTTTTCGTCCCGGATCGTACGTCGTGAGCCGCGAAAAGGACGACAACCTAATCCACTACATTTCTGTCACCGAATCCCATGGCACCTTGGGCAAGACAACTTTGCCTCACGTAGAGGCTGGGCCCGCAAACCGAGGGCGTAGGGCTTGGGACAAGGTCTCCGTCGCTTCGGTGCCCATAACTTTTGATCCGTAAGGAGTTACGCGGCGCACAGCATACTGTTGGAGAGCTCTCCGAGAGCTCTACGACGGCGACAGCAAGCCTGCTAGGCTGTGCCCAATTTCGGTGCCCAAAATCGAACGTTTTCATTAGTTTCGGGACAATTTCCTTCTTTTGCGTTGTTTTTAGGTCCCGTATCATACGTCGTGAGCCGCAAAAAGGGCGACAACCTAATCCATCAAATTTCTATTACCAAATAAAATGGCACATTGGGCAAGACAACTTCGCCTCACGTAAAGGATGGGCCCGCAAACCGAGGGCGTGGGGCTTGAAACCAGGTCTCCGTCGCTCCGGTGCCCATAACTTATGATCCGTAAGGAGTTACGCGGCGCACAGCATACCGTTGGAAGGCTCTCTAAGAGCTCTACGACTGGGGCAGCAAGCATGCTAGGCTGCGCAAATTTTTAGAGCCCAAAATCGAACGTTTTCATCAGTTTTGGGACATTTTTCTTCTTTTGCGCTGTTTTTCCGTCCCGGATCGTATGTCGTGAGCCGCGAAAATGACGACAACCTAATCCATCACATTTCTATTACCGAATAACATGGAACCTTGGGCAAGACAACTTCACTACACCTAGAGGTTGGGCCTGCAAACCGAGGGCGTAGGGCTTGGGACCAGGTTTCGTCACTCCGGTGCGCATACCTTTTGATCCGTAATGAGTTACGCGGGGCACAGCATACCTTTGTAAAGCACTCAGAGAGCTCTCTATGACGGGGGCAGCATGCTGTCTTTGCTACAGAAATTTTTGGAGCCCAAAATCGAACGTTTTCATCAGTTTCGGGACATTTTCTTCTTTCGTGCTGTTTTTTCGTCCTGGATCATACCTCGTGAGTCGCGAAAAGGTTGACAACCAAATCCAACACATTTCTATTACCGAATAACACGGTACCTTGGGCAAGACAACTTCGCCTTACGTAGAGGCTGGGCCCGCAAACCGAGGGCGTGGGGCTTGGGACCAGGTTTCGTCGCTCCGGTGCGCATAACTTTTGATCCGTAATGAGTTACGCGGGGCACAACATACCTTTGGAAAGTACTCCGAGAGCTCTCTACGACGGGGGCAGCATGCTGTCTTTGCTACAAAAATTTTTGGAGCCCAAAATCGATCGTTTTCATCAGTTTCAGGACACTTTTCTTCTTTCGCGCTGTTTTTTTGTCCCGGATCGTACGTCGTGAGTCGCGAAAAGGACGACAACCAAATCCAACACATTTCTATTACCGAATAACACGGCACCTTGGGCAAGACAACTTCGTCTCACGTAGAGGCTGGCCCGCAAACCGAAGGCATGGGGCTTGACATCAGGTCTCCGTCGCTCTGATGCCCATTACTTTTGATCCGTAAGGAGTTACGCGACGCACAGCATACCGATGGAAAGCTCTCCGACATCTCCACGACGGGGGCATCAAGCCTGCTCAGCTGCGCTCGTTTTCAGAGCCGAAGTTTGAATGTTTTCATTAGATTCAGGATACTTTTCTTCTTTTGTGCTATTTTTTTTGTCCCGGATCGTACGTCGTGAGCCGCGAAAAGGACGACAACCTAATCCACCACATTTCTGTTACCGAATCCCGCAGCACCTTGGACAAGACAACTTCGCCTCACATAGAGGCTGGGCCCGCAAACCGAGGGCATGGGGCTTAGAACCAGGTCTCCGTCGCTCCGGTGCTCATAACTTTTGATCCGTAAGGAGTTACGCGCCGCACAACATAACGTTGGAAAGCACTCCGAGAGCTTTATGACTGGGGCAGCAAGCCTGCTTGGTTGCAAAAATTTTTGGGACCCAAAATCGAACGTTTTCATCAGTTTCGGGACACATTTCTTCTTTTGAGCTATTTTTTCGTCCGGGATCGTACGTCGTGAGCCTTGAAAAAGACGACAACCTAATCCATCACATTTCTATTACCGAATAAGACGGCACCTTGGGCAAGACAACTTCGCCTCACGTAGGGGCTGGGCCCGCAAACCAAGGGTGTAAGGCTTGGGACCAGGTCTCCGTTGCTCCGGTGCCCATAACTTTTGATCCGTAAGGAATTACGCGGTGCACAACATATTGTTGGAAAGTTGTCCAAGAGCTCTACGACGGGGGCAGCAAGCCTACTTGGCTGCGGCCATTTTCGGAGCCCAAAATCGAACGTTTTCATCAGTTTCGGGATAGTTTTTTTCTTTTGCGCTGTTTTTCTGTCCCGAATCGTTCGTCGTGAGTCGCGAAAAGGACGACTACCTAATCCATCACATTTCTATTACCGAATAACATGGCACCTTGGGCAAGACAACTTCACTACACCTAGAGGCTGGGCCTGCAAACCGAGGGCGTGGGGCTAGGGACCAAGTCTCCGTCGCTCTGGTGCCCATAACATTTGATCCGTAAGGAGTTACACAGTGCACAGCATACCGTTGGAAGACTCTCCGTGACCTCCACGACAGGGGCACCAAGCCTGCTTGGCTGCGTCCATTTTCGGAGAACAAAATCGAACGTTTTCATCAGTTTTGGGATAATTTTCTTCTTTTGCGCTGTTTTTTCGTCCCGGATCATACATCGTGAGCCGCAAAAAGGACGACAACCTAATCCATCACATTTCTATTACCGAATAACACGGCACATTGGGCAAGACAACTTCACCTCACGTAAAGGCTGGGCCCGCAAACCGAGGGCGTGGGACTTGGGATTAGGTCTCCGTCGCTCCGGTGCCCATAACTTTTGATCCGTAAGGAGTTACGCGGTGCACAGCATACCGTTGGAAGGCTCTCCGAGAGCTCTACGACATGGGCAGCAAGGATGCTAGGCTGCGCCCATTTTTGGAGCCCAAAATTGAACGTTTTCATTAGTTTCGTGACACTTTTCTTCTTTTGCGCAATTTTTCCGTCCCGGATCATCTGTCGTGAGCCGCGAAAAGGACGACAACCTAATCCACCACATTTCTTTTACCAAATACCATGGAAACTAGGGCAAAATAACTTCGCCTCATGTAGAGGCTGGGCTCGCAAACCGAGGGCGTGGGGCTTGGAACCAGGTTTTCGTTGCTCCGGTGCCCATTACTTTTGATCCGTAAGGAGTTATGCGGCGCACAGCATACCTTTGGAAAGCTCTCCGAGAGCTCTCTGGGACGGGCACAGCAAGCCGGCTTCGCAACAAAAATTTTCGGAGCCCAAAATCGAACGTTTTCATCAGTTTCGAGACAGTTTTCTTTTTTCGTGCTGTTTTTTCGTCCCGGATCGCACGTCGTGAGCCGCAAAAAGGACGACAACCAAATCCTTCACATTTCTATTACCGAATAACACGACACCTTGGACATGACAACTTTACCTCACGTAGAGGCTAGGCTCGCAAATCGAGGACGTAGGGCTTGGGACCAGGTCTCTGTCACTCTGGTGCCCGTAACTTTTGATCTATAAGGAGTCATGCGGCGCATAGCATACCGTTGGAAAGCTCTCCGAGAGCTCTACGACGGGGGCAGCAACCATGCTCGGCTGCGCCCATTTTCGGAGCACAAAATTGAACATTTTCATCAGTTTTGTATCAATTTTCTTCTTTTGTGCTATTTTTTCGTCCCGGATCGTACGTCGTGGGCCTCGGAATGGACGACAACCTAATCCACCACATTTCTATTACCGAATCCCACACCACCTTGGGCAAGACAACTTCACCTCACGTTGAGGTTGCGCCCTCAAACTGAAGGCGTCGGGCTTGGGACCAAGTCTCCGTTGCTCTGGTGCCCATAACTTTTGATCCGTAAGGAGTTACGTGGCGCACAATATACCGTTGGAAAGCTCTCCGAGAGCTCTACGACAAAGGCAATAGGCCTGATTAGCTACAAAAATTTTTGAGCCCAAAATCGAACGTTTTCATCAGTTTTGGGACATTTTTCTTCTTTTGCACTGTTTTTGGGTCCCGGATCGTACGTCGTGAGCCGCGAAAAGGACGACAACCTAATCCACCACATTTTTATTACCGAATAACATGGCACCTTGGGCAAGACAACTTTGCCTCACGTAGAGACTGGGCCAGTAAACCCAGGGCATGGGGCTTGGGACTAGGTCTCTGTCGCTCCGGTGCCCATAACTTTTGATCCGTAAAGAGTTACGCGGCGCACCACATACCGTTGGAAATTTTTTCGAGAGCTCTACGACGGGGGTAGCAATCCTGCTCGGCGGCGTCCATTTTCAGAGCCCAAATTTGAATGTTTTCATCAGTTTGGGGATACTTTTATTCTTTTGCGCTGTTTTTCCATCCCGGATCGTACGTCGTGAGTAGCGAAAAGGATGAGAAACTAATCCATCACATTTCTATTACCGAATAATACGACACCTTGGGCAACACAATTTCGCCTCACGAAGAGGCTGGACCCGCAAACCAAGGGCCTGGGGCATGGGACCAGGTCTCCGTCGCTCGGGTGCCCATAACTTTTGATCTGTAAGGAGTTACGCGGTGCACAGCATACCGTTGGAATGCTCTCCGAGAGCTCTACGATGGGGGTGGCTAGCCTGCTCAGCTGCGTCCATTTTTGTAGCCTAAAATTGAACATTTTCATCAGTTTCGGGACACTTTTCTTCTTTTGCGCTATTTTTTCTTCCCGGATCGTACGTCGTGAGCCGCGAAAAAGACGACAACCTAATCCATCACATTTCTATTACCAAATAACATGGCACCTTGGGCAAGACAACTTCGCCTCACGTAGAGGCTGGACCCGCAAACTGAGGGCGTGGGGCTTGGGACCAGGTCTCCGTGGCTCCGGAGCAAATAACTTTTGACTCGTAAGGAGTTACGCGGTGCATAGCATACCGTTGGAAAGCTCTCCGAGAGCTCTACGATGGGGGTAGCAAGCTTGCTCAGCTGTGGCCATTTTCGAAGCCCAAAATCGAACATTTTCATCAGTTTCGGGATAATTTTCTTCTTCCGCGCTATTTTTTCATCACGGATCGTACGTCGTGAGTCGTGAAAAGGACGACAACCTAATCTACCATATTTCTATAACCGAATCCCGCGCCACCTTGGGCAAGACAACTTCAACTCATGTAGAGGCTGGGCCCGCAAACCGAAGGCGTAGGGCTTGGGACCAAGTCTCCGTCGCTCCGGTGCCCATAACTTTTGATCCGTAAGGAGTTACGTGACGCGCAATATACCGTTGGAAATCTCTCCGAGAGCTCTACGAAAGGGGCAGTAAGCCTGCTTGGCTACAAAAATTTTTGGAGCCCAAAATCGAACGTTTTCATCAATTTTGGGACAATTTTCTTCTTTTGCATAGTTTTTCCATCCCGGATCGTACGTTGTGAGCCGCAAAAAGGACGACAACCTAATCCATCACATTTCTATTACCGAATAACATGGCACCTTGGGCTAGACAACTTTGCTTCACGTAGAGACTGGGCTCGCAAACCCAGGGTGTGGGGCTTGGGACTAGGTCTCCGTCGCTCCGGTGCCCATAACTTTTGATCTGTAAGGAGTTACGCAGCGCACCGCATACCGTTGGAAAGTTCTCCGAGAGCTCTACGACAGGGGTAGCAAGCCTACTCGGCTGCGCCCATTTTCAGAGCCCAAATTCTAACGTCTTCATCAGTTTGGGGATACTTTTCTTCTTTTACGCTGTTTTTTCGTCCTAGATCGTACGTCCTGAGTAGTGAAAAGGACAAGAAACTAATCCATCACATTTCTATTACCGAATAATACGGCACCTTGGGCCAGACAATTTTGCCTCACGTAGAGGCTGGACTCGAAAACCGAGGGCGTGAGGCATGGGACCAGGTCTCCGTCGCTCGGGTGCCCATAACTTTTGATCTATAAGGAGTTACGCGGCGCACAGCATACCGTTGGAATGCTCTCCAAGAGCTCTACGACGGGGGTGGCAAGCCTGCTCAGCGGCGTCCATTTTCGGAGCCTAAAATTGAACATTTTCATCAGTTTCGGGGCACTTTTCTTCTTTTGTGCTATTTTTTCGTCCCGTATCATACGTCGTGAGCCGCGAAAAGGACGACAACCTAATCCACCACATTTCTATTACCAAATACCATGGCACCTTGGGCAAGACAACTTCGCCTCACGTAGAGGCTGGACCAGCAAACCGAGGGCGTGGGGCTTGGGACCAGGTCTCCGTGGCTCTGGAGCAAATAACTTTTGATCCGTAAGGAGTTACGCGGTGCACAGCATACCGTTGGAAAGTTCTCCGAGAGCTCTACGACGGGGGCAGTAAGCCTGCTCAGCTGCAGCCATTTTCGAAGCCCAAAATCGAACGTTTTCATTAGTTTTTGGATAATTTTCTTCTTGTGCCCTGTTTTTTCGTCCCGGATCGTACGTCATGAGCCGTGAAAAGGACGACAACCTAATCCACCACATTTCTATTACCGAATCCCGGGCCTCCTTGGGCAAGACAACTTCACCTCACGTAGAGGCAAGGCCAGCAAACCGAAGGTGTCGGGCTTGGGACCAAGTCTCCGTCGCTCCGGTGCCTATAACTTTTGATCCGTAAGGAGTTACGTGGCGCACAATATACCGTTGAAAGCTCTCTGAGAGCTCTACTACAGGGGCAGTAAGCTTGCTTGGCTACGAAAATTTTTGGAGCACAAAATCGAACGTTTTCATCAGTTTTGGGACACTTTTCTTCTGTTGCGTTATTTTTCTATCCCGGATCGTACGTCGTGAGCCGCGAAAAGGACGACCGCCTAATCCATCACATTTCTATTACTGAATAACATGGCACCTTGGGCAAGAAAACTTTGCCTCACGTAGAGACTGGGCCCGCAAACCCAGGGCGTGGGGCTTGGGACTAGGTCTCCGTCGCTCTGGTGCCCATAACTTTTGATCCGTAAGGAGTTACGCGGCGCACCGTATACCGTTGGAAACTTCTCTGAGAGCTCTACGATAGGGGTAGCAAGCCTGCTCGGCTCTACCCATTTTCGGAGCCCAAATTCGAACGTTTTCATCAGTTTGGGGACACTTTTCTTCTTTTGCGCTATTTTTTCGTCCCGTATCGTACGTCCTGAGCAGCGAAAAGGACGAGAAACTAATCCATCACATTTCTATTACCAAATAATATAGCACCTTGGGCAAGACAATTTTGCCTCACGTAGAGGCTGGACCCGCAAACCGAGGGCATAGGGCAAGGGACCAGGTATCCGTCGCTCGGGTGCCCATAACTTTTGATCTGTAGGGAGTTACGCGGCGCACAACATGCTGTCGGAATGTCCTCCGACAGCTCTACGATGGGGGCGGCAAGCTTGCTCAGCTTCGTTCATTTTTCGAGCCTAAAATTGAACATTTTCATCAGTTTCGGGGTACTTTTCTTCTTTTGTGCTATTTTTTCGTCCCGGATCGTACGTCGTGAGCCGCGAAAAGACGATAACTTAATCCATCACATTTCTATTACCAAATAACACGACACCTTAGGCAAGACAACTTTGCCTCACTTAGAGGCTGGACCCGCAAACCAAGGGCGTGGGGCTTGGGACCAGGTCTCCGTCGCTCCGGTGCCCATAACTTTTTATCTGTAAGGAGTTACGCGGCGCACAGAATACCGTTGGAAAGCTCTCTGAGAGTTCTACGACGGGGGTGGCAAGCCTGCTCAGCTGCGTCCGTTTTCAGAGCCCAAAATTGAACATTTTCATCAGCTTTGAGATACTTTTCTTGTTTTGCGCTATTTTTTCGTCCCGGATCGTACATCGTGAGCCGCGAAAAGGACAATAACCTAATCCATCACATTTCTATTACTGAATAACACGGCACCATGGGCAAGACAAATTCGCCTCACGTAGAGGTTGGGCCCGCAAACCGAGGGCGTGGGGCTTGGGACCAAGTCTCCGTCGCTCCGGTGCCCACAACTTTTGATCCGTAAGGAGTTACGCGGTGCACAGTATACCGTTGGAAAGCTCTCCAAGAGCTTTACGACCGGGGTAGCAAGCCTACATAGCTCCACCCATTTTCGGAGCCCAAAATTGAACGTTTCCATCATTTTTCGTCCCTAATCGTACGTCGTGAGCCGCAAAAAGGACGACAACCTAATCCATCACATTTCTTTTACCGAATAACACGGCACCTTGGAAAAGACAACTTTACCTCACGTAGAGGCCGGGCTAGCAAATCGATGGCCGGGGGGTTCGGACCAGGTCTCCGTCGCTCTGGTGCCCATAACTTTTGATCCGTAAGGAGTTACGCGGCGCACAGCATACCGTTGGAAAGCTCTCCGAGAGCTCTACGACATGGAAAGCAAACCTGCTCGGCTGCGCCCACTTTTGAACCCTAAAATCGAATGTTTTCATTAGTTTCGGGACACTTTCTTCTTTTACGCTGATTTTTCATCCCAGATAGTACATCGTGAGCCGCGAAAAGAACGACAATCTAATCCACCACATTTCTGTTACCAAATCTCGCGGCACCTTGGGCCCAACAACTTCGTCTCACGTAGAGGCTGGGCCCGCAAACCGAGGGCCTGGGGCTTGGGACCAGGTCCCCGTCGCTCCGGTGCCCATAACTTTTGATCCGTAAGTAGTTACGCGGCGCACAACATACTGTTGGAAAGCTCTCCAAGAGCTCTACGACGGGGGCAGCAAGCATGCTCGACTGCGCCCATTTTCGAAACCCAAAATCTAATGTTTTCATCAATTTCGTGATACTTTTCTTGTTTTGCGCTGTTTTTTCATCCCGCATCGTACGTCGTGAGCTGCGAAAAGGACGACAACCTAATCTATCACATTTCTATTACCGAATAACATGGCACCTTGGACAAGACAACTTCGCCTCACGTAGAGGATGGGCCCGCAAACCAAGGGAGTAAGGCTTAGGACCAGGTCTCCGTCGCTCTGGTATCCTTAACGTTTGATTCGTAAGGAGTTACGCCGCACACAACATACTGTTGGAAAGCTCTCCTATAGCTTTAGAATGGGAGCAGCAAGCCTGCTCAGTTGCGGCCATTTTCGGAGCCCAAAATAAAACGTTTTCATCAGGTTCGGGATAATTTTCTTCTTTTTCGCTATTTTTCCGTCCTGGATCATACGTCGTGAGTCGCGAAAAGGATGAGAACCTAATCCATCACATTTCTTTTACCGAATAATATGGCACCTTGGGCAAGAAAACTTCGCCAGACGTAAAGGCTGGGCCCGCAAAGCGAGGGCGTAGGGCTTGGGACCAGGTCTCCGTCGCTCCGGTGCCCATAACTTTTGATCTGTAAGGAGTTATGCGGCGCACAGCATAACGTTGGAAAGCTCTCCGGGAGCTTTATGACGGGGGAAGCAAGCCTGCTTGGCTGCAAAAATTTTCGGAGCCCAATATCGAACGTTTTTAGTAGTTTCAGGACACTTTTCTTCTATTACGATGTTTTTCCATCCCGGATTGTACGTCGTGAGCCGCAAAAAGGAAGACAACCAAATCCATCACATTTCTATTATTGAATAACACGTCACCTTGGGCAAGACAACTTCGCCTCATGTAGAGGCTGGGCCTGCAAACCGAGGGCGTAGGGCTTGGTACCAGATCTCCGTCACTTCGGTGCCCATAACTTTTGATCCGTAAGGAGTTATGCGGCGCACAACATACTGTTGGAAAGCTCTCCGAGAGATCTACGATGGGGGTAGCAAGTTTGCTCAGCTACGCCCATTTTTGGTGCCCAAAATTGAACATTTTCATCAATTTCGATACAATTTTCTTCTTTTGCGCTGTTTTTTCGTCCCGGATCGTTCGTCGTGAGCCGCGAAAAGGACGACAACCTAATCCATGACATTTCTATTACCGAATAACATGGCACCTTGGGCAAGACAACTTCGCCACATGTAGAGCCTGGGCCCGCAAACCGAGGGCGTGGGCCTTGGGACCAGGTCTCCGTCACTCCGGTGCCCAAACTTTTGATCTAAAAGGAGTTACGCAGTGCAAAGCATACCGTTGGAAAGCTCTCCGTGAGCTCCAAGAGAGGGGCAACAAACCTGCTCGGCTGCGTCCATTTTCGGAGCCCAAAATCGAACATTTTCATTAGTTTCAGGTCAATTTTCTTCTTTTAAGCTTTTTTTTCGTCCCGGATCATACATCGTGAGCCATGAAAAGGACGACAACCTAATTCATCATATTTCTATTAACGTATAACACGGCACATTGGGCAAGACAACTTCGCCTCTCATAAAGGCTGGGCCTGCAAACCGAGGGCGTGGGGCTTGGGACCAGGTCTCTGTCGCTCCGGTGGCCATAACTTTTGATCCGTAAGGAGTTACGCAGCGCACAGAATACCGTTGGAAGGCTCTCTGAGAGCTCTACGACGGGGGCAGCAAGCATGCTAGGCTGCGCAAATTTTCAGAGCCCAAAATTGAACGTTTTCATCAGTTTCGGGATACTTTTCTTCTTTTGCGGTGTTTTTCTGTCCCGGATCGTATGTCGTGAGCCGCGAAAAGGACGATAACCTAATCCACCACATTTCTATTACCGAATACCATGACACCTTGGGCAAAATAACTTCACCTCACGTAGAGGCTAGGCCCGCAAACCGAGGGCGTTGGGCTTGGGACCAGGTTTCCATCGCTCCGGTGCCCATAAATTTTGATCCATAAGGAATTACGCAGCGCACAGCATACCTTTGGAAAGCTTTTCGAGAGCTCTCTATGACTGGGGCAGCAAGTCGGCTTTGCTGCAAAAATTTTCGGAGCCCCAAATCGAACGTTTTCATAAGTTTCAGGAAATTTTTCTTCTTTCGTGCTGTTTTTTTGTCCCGAATCGTACGTCGTGAGCCGCGAAAAGGACGACAACCTAATCCATCACAATTATTTTACCGAATAACATGGTACCTTGGGCCAGACAACTTCGCCTCACGTAGAGGCTGGGCCCGCAAACCGAGAGCATGGGGCTTGGAACCAGGTCTCTATCGCTCCGGTGCCCATAACTTTTGATCTGTAAGGAGTTACGTAGCGCACTGCATACCGTTGGAAGGCTCTTCGAGAGCTCTACGACGGGGGCAGCAAGCAAGCTAGGCTGTGCCCATTTTTGGAGCCCAAAATCGAACGTTTTCATCAGTTTCGTGATACTTTTCCTCTTTTGCGCTATTTTTCCGTCCTGGATCGTATGTCGTAAGCCACGAAAAGGACGACAACCTAAACCACCACATTTCTATTACCGAATACCATGGCACCTTGGGCAAAATAACTTAGCCTCACGTAGAGGTTGGGCCTACAAATCGAGGGCGTGGGGCTTGGGACCGGGTTTTCGTCGCTCCGATGCCCATAACTTTTGATCCGTAAGGAATTACGCGGCGCACAGCATACCTTTGGAAAGCTTTCCGAGAGCTCTCTACGACAGGGGCAGCAAGCCGGCTTTGCTGCCAAAATTTTTGGAGCCCAAAATCGAACGTTTTCATCAGTTTCGTAACACTTTTCTTCTTTCGCTCTGTTTTTTCGCCCCGGATCGTACGTCGTGAGCCGCGAAAAGGACGACAACCAAATCCATCACATTTCTATTACCGAATAACACAGCACCTTGGGCAAGACAACTTTGCCTCACGTAGAGGCTGGACCCGCAAACCGAGGGTGTGGGGCTTGGGACCAAGTCTTCGTCGATCCGGTGCCCATAACTTTTGATCCGTAAGGAGTTACGTTGCACACAGCATACTCTTGGAAAGCTCTTCAAGAGCTGTACGACGAGGGCAGCAAGCCTGCTTAGCTACGCCTATGTTCAGTGCCCAAAATCGAACGTTTTCATCAATTTTGATACAATTTTCTTTTTTTGCGCTGTTTTTTCGTCCCGGATCGTTCGTCCTAAGCCGCGAAAAGGACGACAACCTAATCCATGACATTTCTATTACCGAATAGCATGGCACCTTGGGCAAGACAACTTCGCCACACGTAGAGGCTGGGCCCGCAAACCGAGGGCATAGGGCTTGGGACCTGGTCTCCGTTGCTCCGGTGCCCATAACTTTTGATCCGTACGGAGTTACGCGGCGCACAACTTACTGTTGGAAAGCTCTCCGAGAGCTCTACAACGGGGGCAACAAGCCATCTCAGCTGCGCCTATTTTCAGAGCCCAAAATCGAATGTTTTCATCAGTTTCGTGATAATTTTCTTCTTTTGCGCTGTTTTTCAGTCCCGGATCGTTCGTCGTGAGACGCGAAAAGGACCACAACCTAAGCCATCTCATTTTTATTACCGAATAACATGGCACCTTGGGCAAGACAACTTCGCCACACGTAGAGACTGGGCCCGCAAACCGAGGGCGTAGGGCTTGGGACCAGGTCTCCTTCGCTCCAGTGCCCATAACTTTTGATCCGTAAGGAGTTACGCGGTGCACAGCATACCGTTGGAAATCTCTCCATGAGCTTCACGACAGGGGCAGTAAGCCTGCTCGGTTATGTCCATTTTCGGAGCCCAAAATCGAACGTTTTCATCAGTTTTAGGACAATTTTATTCTTTTGCGTTGTTTTTCAGTCCCGGATCATACGTCGTGAGCTACGAAAAGGATGACAACCTAATCCATCATATTTCTATTACCGACAAACACAACACATTGGGCTAGACAACTTCGCCTCACGTAAAGGCTGGGCCTACAAAACCGAGGGCGTGGGGCTTTGGACAAGGTCTCCGTTGCTTCGGTGCCCATAACTTTTGATCTGTAAGGAGTTACGCGGTGCACAGCATACCGTTGGAAGGCTCTCCGAGAGCTCTACGATGGGGGCAGCAAGCACGCTAGGTTGCGCCCATTTTCGAAGCCCAAAATCGAACATTTTCATCAGTTTCGGGATACTTTTCTTCTTTTGTGCTGTTTTCCGTCCCGGATCGTATGTCGTGAGCCGCAAAAAGGACGACAACCTAGTCCACCACATTTCTATTACCGAATACCATGGAACCTTGGGAAAAATAACTTCGCCTCACTTAGAGGCTGGGCCCGCAAACCGGGGGGGTGGGGCTTGGGACCGGGTTTTCGTCGCTCCGGTACCCATAACTTTTGATCCGTAAGGAGTTACATGGCGCACTACATACCTTTGGAAAGCTTTCTGAGAGCTCTCTACGATGGGGGCAGCAAGTCGGCTTTGCTGCAAAAATTTTCGGAGCCCAAAATCGAACGTTTTCATCAGTTTCTGGACACTTTTCTTCTTTCACGCTGTTTTTTCGTTCCGGATCGTACGTCGTGAGCCGCGAAAAGGACGACAACCAAATCCATCACATTTCTATTACCGAATAACACGGTACCTTGGGCAAGACAACTTCGCCTCACGTAGAGGTTGGACCCGTAAACTGAGGGCGTGGGGCTTAGGACCAGTTCTCCGTCGCTCCGGTGCCCATAACTTTTGATTCGTAAGGAGTTACGAGGCGCAGAGCATACTGTTGGAAAGCTCTCCAAGAGCTCTACGACGGGGGCATCAAGTCTGATCGGCTGCGCCTGTTTTCGGAGCCCAAAATCAAATGTTTTCATTAGTTTCACGACACTTTTCTTCTTTTGCGTTGTTTTTTCGTCCCGGATCGTACTTCGTGAGCCGCAAAAAGGACGACAACCTAATCCACCACATTTCTGTTACCGAATCCCGCGGTACTTTGGGCAAGACAACTTTGCCTCACGTAGAGGCTGGGCCCGCAAATCGAGGGCATGGGGCTTGGGACTAGGTCTCCGTCGCTCCGATGCCCATAACTTTTGATCCGTAAGGAGTTACGCGGCGCACTGCATAACGTTGGAAAGCTCTTCGAGAGCTTTATGACGGGGGCAGCAAGCTTTCTTGGCTGCAAAAATTTTCGGAGCCCAAAATTGAACGTTTTCATCTGTTTCGGGACACTTTTCTTCTTTTGTTCTGTTTTTCCGTCCCGGATCGTACGTTGTGAGCAGCGAAAAAGACGACAACCTAATCCATCACAATTATTTTATCGAATAACATGGCACCTTGGGCAAGACAACTTCGCCTAACGTAGAGGCTGGGCCCGCAAACCGAGGGCGTAGGGCTTAGAACCAGGTCTCTATCGCTCCGATGCCTATAACTTTTGATCTGTAAGGAGTTACGCGGCGCACTGCATACCGTTGGAAGGCTCTCCGAGAGCTCTCCGACGGGGGTAGCAAGCACGCTAGGCTGCGCCCATTTTCGGAGCCCAAAATCGAACGTTTTCATCAGTTTCTGGATACTTTTCTTCTTTTACGCTGTTTTTCTGTCCCGGATCATATGTCGTGAGCCGCGAAAAGGACGACAACCTAATCCACCACATTTCTACTGCCGAATACCATGACACTTTGGGCAAAATAACTTAGCCTCACGTAGAGGCTGGGCCCATAAACCGAGGGCGTGAGGCTTGGGACCAGGTTTTCGTCGCTCCAGTGCCCTTAACTTTTGATCCGTGAGGAGTTACGTGGCACACAGCATGCCTTTGAAAAGCTTTCCAAGAGCTCTCTACGACGGGGGCAGCAAGCCTGCTTTGCTGTAAAAAAATTCGGAGTCCAAAATCGAACATTTTCATCAGTTTCGGGACACTTTTCTTCTTTTGAGCGGTTTTTCCGTCCTGGATCGTACTTCGTGAGTCGCGAAAAGGACAACAACCAAATCCATACCATTTCTATTACTGAATAACACGGCACCTTAGGCAAGACAACTTCTCCTCACATAGAGGCTAGACCCGCAAACCGAGGGCGTGGGGCTTGAGACCAGTTCTCCGTCGCTCCGGTGCCCATAACTTTTGTTCCGTAAGGAGTTACGCGGCGCACAGCATACCGTTGGAAAACTCTACAACGGGGGCTTCAATCCTGCTCGGCTGCACCTGTTTTTAGAGCCCAAAATCGAATGTTTTCATTAGTTTCGCGACACTTTTCTTCTTTTGTGCCGTTTTTTCATCCCGGATCGTACGTCATGAGCGGCGAAAAGGACAACAACCTAATCCATCACATTTCTATTACCAAATCCCGCGGCACCTTGGGCAAGACAACTTCGCCTGACGTAGAGGTTGGGCCCGCAAACCGAGGGCATGGGGCTTGGGACCAGGTCTCCGTCGCTCCGGTGCCCATAACTTTTGATTTGTAAGGAGTTACGCGGCGCACTGCATACCGTTGGAAGGTTCTCCGAGAGCTCTACGACAGAGGCAGCAAGCACGCTAAGCTGCGCCCATTTTCGGAGCCCAAAATTGAACGTTTTCATCAGTTTCGGGATACTTTTCTTCTTTTGCGTTGTTTTTCTGTCCCGGATCGTATGTCGTGTGCCGCGAAAAAGACGACAACCTAATCCACCATATTTCTATTACTGAATAGCATGGCACCTTGGGTAAAATAACTTCGCCTCACATAGAGGCTGGGCTAGCAAACCGAGGGCGTGGGGCTTGGGACCAGGTTTATGTCGCTTTGGTGCCCTTAACTTTTGATCCGTAAGGAGTTACGTGGTGCACAGCATACCTTTGGAAAGCTTTCCAAAAGCTCTCTACGACGGGGGCAGCAAGCCGATTTTACTGCAAAAATTTTCGGAGCCCAAAATCGAACGTTTTCATTAGTTTCGGGACACTTTTCTTCTTTTGCGTTGTTTTTCTGTCCCAGATCGTACGTTGTGAGTCGCAAAAAGGACGACAACCAAATCCATCCCATTTATATTACTGAATAACACAGCACCTTGGGCAAGACAACTTCGCCTCACATAGAGGTTGGACCTGCAAACCGAGGGCGTGGGGCTTGGGACCAGTTCTCCGTCGCTCCGGTGCCCATAACTTTTGATCTGTAAAGAGTTACGCGGCGCACAGCATACCGTTAGAAAGCTCTCCGAGAGCTCTACGATGCGGGCATCAATCCTGCTTGGTTGCGACTATTTTTGGAGCCCAAAATGGAAGTATTTCATTAGTTTCGCGACACTTTTCTTCTTTTGTGCCGTTTTTTCATCCTGGATCGTACGTCATGAGTCGCGAAAAGGACGACAACCTAATCCACCATATTTCTGTTACCGAATCCCGTGGCACCTTGGGCAAGACAACTTCGCCTGACGTAGAGGCTGGGCTCGCAAACTGAGGGCATGGGGCTTGGGACTAGGCCTCCGTCGCTCCGGTACCCATAACTTTTGATCCGTAAGGAGTTACGCGGCGCACAGTATAACGTTGGAAAGCTCTCTGAGAGCTTTATGACGGGGCAACAAGCCTACTTGGCTGCAAAAATTTTCGGAGCCCAAAATCGAACGTTTCCAATAGTTTCGGGACACTTTTCTTCTTTTGCGCTGTTTTTCCTTCCCAGATCGTACGTCGTGAGCTGTGAAAAGGACGACAACCTAATCCATCACAATTCTTGTACCAAATAACATGGCACCTTGGGCAAGACAACTTCGCTTCACATAGAGGCTGGGCCCGCAAACCGAGGGCATGGGGCTTGGGACCAAGTCTCCGTCGCTCCGTTGCCTATAACTTTTGATCCGTAAGGAGTTACGTGGCGCACAGCATAACGTTGGAAAGCTCTCCGAGAGCTTTATGACGGGGCAGCAAGCATGCTTGGCTGCGAAAATTTTCAGAGCCCAAAATCGAACATTTTCATCAGTTTTGGGACACTTTTCTTCGTTTGTGCTATTTTTTTATCCCGGATCGTACGTCGTGAGCCGTGAAAAGGACAACAACCTAATCCATCACAATTCTTTTATCGAATAATATGGCACCTTGGGCAAGACAACTTCACCTCACGTAGAGGCTGGTCCAGCAAACCGAGGGCGTAGGGCTTGGGACCAGGTCTCTATCGCTCCAGAGACTATAACTTGTGATCCATAAGGAGTTACGCGGTGCACAACATACCGTTGGAAAGCTCTCCGTGAGCTCCACGACGGGGGAAACAAGCCTGCTAGGCTGCGTCCATTTTCGGAGCCCAAAATCGAACATTTTCATCAGTTTTGGGACAATTTTCTTCATTTGTGTTGTTTTTCCGTCTCGGATCATACGTCGTGAGCCACGAAAAGGACGACATCCTAATCCATCACATTTCTATTACCGAATAACATGGCACATTGGGCAAGACAACTTCGCCTCACGAAAAGGCTGGGCCCGCAAACCGAGGGTGTGGGGCTTGGGACCAGGTCTCCGTCGCTCCGGTGCCCATAACTTTTGATCCGTAAGGAGTTACGCGGTGCACAGCATACTGTTGAAAGGCTATCTGAGAGCTCTACGATGGGGGCAGCAAGAATGCTAGGCTGCGCAAATTTTTGAAGCACAAAATCGAACGTTTTCATCAGTTTCGGGATACTTTTCTTCTTTTGCGCTGTTTTTCCGTCCCGGATCGTATGTCATGAGCCGCGAAAACGACGACAACCTAATCCACCACATTACTATTACCGAATACCATGGCACCTTGGGCAAAATAACTTCGCCTCATGTAGAGGCTGGGCCTGCAAACCGAGGGCTTAGGGCTTGGGACCAGGTTTTAGTCGCTCCGGTGCCCATAACTTTTGATCCATAAGGAATTACGTGGCGCACAACATACCTTTGGAAAGCTCTCCTAGAGCTCTCTACAACGGGGGCAGCATGCTGGCTTTGCTACAAAAATTTTTGGAGCCCAAAATCGAACGTTTTCATCAGTTTTAGGACACTTTTCTTCTTTCGCCTTGTTTTTCTGTCCCGGATCGTACGTCGTGAGCCTCTAAAAGGACGACAACCAAATCCATCACATTTCTATTACCGAATAACACGGTACCTTGGGCAAGACTGTTAGGCCCGACTTCGATTTGCGTGCGATACCTCATTTCGTGTGCCTTAACCTAGATTTGCGTGCCTTGACCTAGATTTGAGAATTGTGTTTCGTTTTGTGTGCCTTGCATTGAATTACTTGCATTCATTTAGGGTTGCGTGCATTTACTTGGGAAACGTGCATTCGTCTCATAGTTCGTGCCTTACCTTGTAGTGCATGCCCAAAACCTAGGAAAGCGTGTCCTCATGCTAATCAAGAAAGCATCTTACATGAAGCACTAGATCATCAATTAATCCTACAAACTCCACTAACTAATATTAAAATGATAAGTCAATGCACTAAAAGACGAAATTGCATCAAAAGCTAGATATTCTTTATTCTTAATTCTTTATTCTTTGCATGTCCCAAATACACAATAAAATAAGCCTTGAACAAGACAAAAAATTCAGATTTGAGCACATCTTTGGCCGACCACTAGGAGCTTTGTGCATGCAATTTAATTTCAAATTCAACTCCTAAACATTCTATGAAAATTCTATGACAAAAAGCAATAAAAAAAAATTTGCTCAAAACCCTCCTCAAAGATCCATATTCTCGACACAAGCTCCATGCCCATACTAGATAATTCAAAATGCTTCTTGAAGACACAAAAGTCTGAAATTTACATGCTCAAGGCCGACATAAGCATCTAAGCCCATCAAGCTTTCATTTTCTTTCATTTTCCTTCATTTCCTCTCACTCCTCTCTCATTTCTTCTCTCTCTCTCGGCCTTGGCTGAGTTTCTACACTCCATAGCTTATCTTCATCACTCCATGGTTCATCAAGGCATGCAAGAAGCTAGGGAGCTCGACTAAGCAAGTTAGGTTGCAGGAAACACACATGCAAGCTCTTTGAACCTCCATTTCGGCTTAGGTGAGTTTGCTAGCTTCCATTTCTTTCTTCTTGTTCTAACCACATGCACCTACTAAGAACTTGGTTACTAAGCTAGGAAATTAGAGAAAATCGAGTGGTGTCTCGGCTAAGCAAGGAAAAGAGTCAACCTTGTGCAACCATCAAGAGTCTTGTGCATCTTCTTGTTGTTTTGCTAAGGTGAGGGCTAAAACTTCTTGAAAATCTTTCAAAAAACCACATGCATGCCCTTAAATGTCTATATTTACTTCTGTACTTGTGATATATGTGTGTTCATGAGTTTTGTAAACATGCATGGCAAGATTTTTGGCTAGAATGTGATGATAGATGAAATCGGGTATGTAACAGCCTTCTGCCTTGTTGGTGCGAGGTGATTTTGACCAGGTGAATGATGTTGAAAATGCGTGAAAATTGGTAGGTAACTAGATTTGCCCATTTTGAGAATTTTTCATATAAATAGGCCAAAGCTAATTTTGACTCTAAGGTCCTTAAAATGACTAATTATCAAAATGTGTCCAAATCTGGAAAGTCTGGAAAAATGAAACAGGTTTTGGCAGATTCACAGACCTTGTAGAACAAACCAGTTTTAACTTAGTAAATGACATCCAAAATGCATGAAATTTGGTGTGCTGCTAGATGTTTCAGTTCTGGACATTTTTATCAGAAATGGACCAAGGCTAAATCTGACCCTAAGGCCCTAAAAAACGACAAGCATTGAAATGTGTGCAAATATGGACAGTTTTGTGTAGTCTCACTGTTTTGGCTATAACTCTTGAACTCGAACTCCAAATGATGCGAGGTTTGTTTTCGAATTTATTTCACTCCTTAAGCTTTAATTTGACATCTTGTTCACTGGAATTTGAGATTGTTTTCTTGTCTTAATGAGTGTGAGAAAACAGTCCTTTGCAGTGAGGGTTTCACCTATTGATATGCTTAGAAAAATTAATGTAGCTTCCCTTGTTGTATTAAATGCTTGGGATTGTGGAATTTGGATGTTGTGTGGATTGTTTTGAATTCTTGAGCATGTTGGAATTAATCAATGCATGGCTTGAGCTTAATTACGAGATGACTTGGGGTTTAATCGCTCGGGTAAGCACGAATTGAAACCCTAGTAACTAGGTAAACTTGCTAAGTGTTGATCCTTTGGATATTGTGTTGATTATGTGTTTAGTAGGCTGCCCGTAGTTTCCCTCATAGCCCTAAACATGATTTCGATGATTTCATGTTGATAAGTAGGCTTTTCTTGCACCCGGTCCCACGTAGATGTCGTTGCATGATGAATAATCTTATTGTTTGATTATGTGAACTTTGAAATGAGTTATATGACTTTATTTACGTGCGTTACATGGCTGCCCGTTTAATGATCATATAACTCCATGTGCTTTTCAAGTTAATTTACTTGGCATATCGTGCCTCGCGTGTTTAACTGTCAATGTGCAATCTTATGACTGCTCGGAGGCAACCTACTTTGTTGTCCTCCAAATGTGATATATTAAACCTCATAAATGTGCATTGCATACAAGGTTGCAACCTTTCATTCTGGCGTGGTAGCGTTCACGTACACCGGGCGCCATCGGGCTTGCCGGTGCAACCATGACTACCATTGTCCAATTCCCTCTCTCGCTTGGGGGCTAGACTTCCTCGGAGAGTTGGGTCGTAGGATTTCGGGGTACATCAGGAGTACACCCATTTGGCATGATAAGGGGATGATTTGAAGTCGGACGTAACAACTGATACTGGAAACGAACCGAGAGCAAAAGCTCACCGTATCCTTTTCACTATGTGTATAAGTACTCTCGCTTGGTTCCTAGAGGACCTCAGGGAGGAAAGACGGGTAATTGTGTTCTTTTACTTTTACATTACATTATGTACTTGTGATATATTCATGCTTGCAAAAAGGATTTTTCATAACTTGAATCGAAAAATGAGTTTCAAAACTTATTTCTCGTTCCCCCTCGCTGAGTTCATAAGGACTCACCCTCTTTTATCATCTCAGGTGAAGAAGACCAAGAGCAGGTACCCGAGGACGACGTACCTAACGATCATTCCTTGGAATGATTGCTTGCCCTACGTGCCTTACGTGACTATGGCCATTTTGTCAACAATATGTTGCTTGAAGACTATTTCATTTCTTATGATGCTTGCTATTGTAATGTAAAAGACCCCCGTTGTAATTTGGTGTCTAATTTTGGCTTGTACTGATGATAACTAGATAGACACTACTATGGTCATTTTTGCTATCGTTATTGCTAGTATCTATCATAGGATTATGAAGTAACAGGTAAGGATTAAGTAAAATGAACTTATCCAATCTTAAGCAGGTACTCATTGTTAAGCTAAGATCAACAGGTACTTTTGTAACGAGGATTAACAAACAAACGAGACATAGTATCATGCTAGGTTATTAATCAAACGAGACTTCGAGATAACTAGTAGGCGTTTCGATTGATGGTAAATAGTAATCTTAGTTGGAAATGAAATTCGAGGCGTGTAGAGAACTAGGTCAAACTAAATAGCCCAATTACAGCTGTTATGCTGCCGATTTTCTGGAAAATTATGGAGTCTAGGCTAAACGTTAAGTGTTAAACTTTCATGAACGATTGAGTACGAGACATGACTTGAATGTTTAGATCACACCCTAGTCTAACCTTTATAGGCCAGGTTGGGGCGTGATACCTTATTGAAGAAAGAAATGGTATTAGAGCTTAGATTGCTTAAGCCGGGTTTAACTCTCGGACCATGGGTAGAAGCCCTAAGATTATTAGGATGATTTGTCTATATGTTATTGTGTGATAATGTTAATTGTGCCTTCTATGTTCTATGTGCTTATGTGATTGACATGTCTTAATTGTTTCTAGAATGGTGTATCTATATTATGTTGCATACCTTATACATTAAATTCTTGTTCGTCGTATTTCAATAAATTGTGCATTGTAATATATGCCTATAAATGGCTGGCCCTAGTACCCGCACTACTAATAGGAGCGGTGAGCCCCAAGAGATCGGAGATGCCTATCAAACTAATCCCGGCATGGCTATGTTTAATATGATGGCGAATGCCATGGATCGTATGTCGCGAGTGATGGAACGCCAAGATGCACGTGAAGCAAACAACAACAACAACAGGAATGATGGTAACCATGGGAGACATAGCAGAATAAGGGAGTTCCTTGACTTTCGCCCGTCTAAGTTCCACGGGGAAGCTGATGATGAGAAAGCAGAGGCTTGGCTGTTTGAGATCGAGAGGATTTTCAGGCCATTTGATTATACTAATGAAGAAAAGGTGGAGTTTACTGTGTTTCTGTTGCACGGGGATGCTGAGCATTGGTGGCACATTGTGGAGGCACTGTGGGAAACTGATCATACACCTCGCTTGTGGGGTAATTTCGTTAAGGCATTCAAGGAGAAATATGTACCTGCAGTTTCCAGGCAGAGGCGAATTGAGGAATTCATGCACTTGAACCAGGGTAACATGACGGTGGCCCAGTACGAGGCTCGTTTTGACCGACTGTTCGCTATGCTCAATACATGGTCAGTACTCCTGAGGCGAAGATGTGGAAATTTACGACTGGATTGAGGTCAAAGATTTAGGACCAGTTGGCTTCGCATGACTTCGATACCTATTCTGCTCTCTTTGCTGCTGCTTCCCGAGTTGAGAAGAGAAAACTTGATAGAGCTGGTTCGAGTCAGCCGAACAAGAAATCGTACCAGCCTCCAGGTTAACAGAGGAAATTCCAGAGCCAAAGTCGTAGTCAGGGCCAGAGCCAGAACAGACCAGTTAATAACCGTGGCCCGACTAAAGCACCATCAGCCTCTTCCACCCGCGGATCCACAGGTAGTTCACCTGCTACTCAGTCTGTCAACTGTTCCTACTGTTACAAGAAGGGGCATACCGAGGCCCAGTGCTGGAAGAAGTCAGGACGATGTGTACGATGTGACAGTGATCAACATCAGATCAAAGATTGCCCTAAATGGCAAGCAGGACAAAATTAGGTTAAACCAGCTGGTAGAGGCAAGACTCCAGTTCTTAGAGTTCAGGCTCGAGCTTATGCTATTTAGTGCGAGGAGCTTCCAGATGAGACCGCTGCTATTGAAGGTACATTCTTCATACTGAATCAACCTATTAGGGTGCTAATTGATCCGGGTACTACTCATTCATTTATTACTCCCTTATGTGTGAAACGTGTGAAACTACAAGTTGTATGTTTGCCTTACGAAGTAGAAGTTGGTACTCCGATGGGTTCTAAACTTGTTACTAGCTCAGCTTGTAAAGCATGTAAAATCCAAATTAAGGATGGGGAATTCTCAGCTAATCTTATTGTATTACCTTTTCGAGACTATGAGGTCATCTTAGGGATGGACTGGTTGGCAAAGCATCATGCCCAGCTAGATTACTGGACGAAGATTGTAACGTTCCAGGTACCTGGTCAACCAATACTGGAGGTAATGGGTCGAAGAGATTTCACCGAGAGTTCCATCATTTCATCTACGAAAGCAGTGAAGTCCTTGAGAAAATGGTGTAGTGGATACTTAGTTTACCTCATCAACAAGCCGTCGGACAAAGCTAAGTTGGAGGAGATGCCAGTTATCAAAGACTATGCGGATGTGTTTCCAAAAGAATTGCTCGGTTTACCCCCAAATCGGGAGATCAAGTTCATTATAGAATTACTGCCTGGCACCCAGCCGATATCTAAAGCTCCCTATCATATGGCGCCAGCCGAGCTACAAGAATTGAACGACCAATTGCAAGGATTGTTGAAGAAGGGGTTTGTTCAACCAAGTTCTTCTCCATGGGGTGCACCAGTCCTATTTGTAAAGAAGAAAGATGGAACGTTAAGGCTATGCATCGATTACCGAGGATTAAACCAAGTGACCGTCAAGAATAAATACCCACTTCCACTGATCGACGAGTTGTTTGATCAGCTTCAGGGAGCCAAAGTGTATTCGAAGCTTGACTTGAGGCAAGGGTACTATCAGTTGCGGATCAAAAAGAAGGATGTGCCTAAAACGGCTTTCAGGATGAGATATGGGCATTATGAGTATGTGGTGATGCCATTTGGGCTAACTAATGCCCCTGTAGCTTTTATGGACTTGATGCACAGGGTGTTTCAACCCTACTTGGACCAACTTGTAGTGATCTTCATTGATGATATTTTGGTGTACTCGAAATCCGAGGCTGAGCATGAACAACATCTGCGGTTGGTACTGCAGAAACTTCGAGAGCATCAATTGTATGCAAAGTTTAGCAAGTGCGAATTTTGGTTGCAGCAGATTGTATTTTTGGGGCATATCATATCCCAAGAGGGAATAGCAGTAGATCCAGCAAAGGTAGAAGTGGTGATGTCTTGGAAGAAGCCAAAAAATGTTACAGAGGTTCGGAGTTTTCTTGGTCTAGCCGGCTATTATCGGAGGTTCGTGAAGGATTTCTCAAAGATCGCAGGACCGCTTATGAAGCTCACTCAAAAGAAAACAAAGTTCGTGTGGGATGACAAGTGTGAGAACAGCTTCCAAGAATTGAAGTAAAGATTGACTACTGCACCTGTTCTTGCATTGCCTGAAGGGAGTCAAGGTTTTGTAATCTATAGCGATGTTTCGAAGGAAGGACTGGGTTGTGTGTTGATGCAAAATGGTAGAGTGATTGTGTATGCTTCTAGGAAACCGAACCCGTATGAATTGAACTACCAGACGTATGATTTGGAGTTAGCGGCTATTGTGTTTGCACTCAAGAAGTGGAGTCACTATCTGTGGGGTAACAAGTTTGAGGTGTTTACTGATCACAAGAGCTTGAAATACTTGTTTTCACAAAAAGAGTTGAACATGAGGCAAAGACGGTGGATGGAGCTTTTGGATGATTATAACTGCACAATCAATTATGTGCCCGGTAAAGCGAATGTAGTTGCAGATGACTTAAGTAGGAAAGCGAGCATGGCCAAACTGGAAGTCAAGGTGCAGGAGTTGTTGGAGGAAGCATTTTTGTGGAAACCACAATTGACTTGAAAAGGGTTACTATTTGTCACTACACAAGTTCAATCGACCTTGTTGTCTGAGTTACGAGAGGCTCAACAAAAGGACCAACAGTTTCAGAAGATTAAAGAAAGCAACACATATTTCAAGTTTCATGATGATGGTATTTGGAGGTTTAGGAATCGGATCTGTGTTCCTAATGATCCAGAATTGAAAAAGAAGATTCTTGAAGAAGCCCATAATTCAAGATACACTATTTACCCCGGCGGAACAAAGATGTACCGGGATTTGAAGCAACACTATTGGTGGAATAACATGAAGAGAGAGATTGCAAAAAGCTTTGGGAACGAAGTTGAGTTTCAACACGGCTTATCACCCTCAGACTGATGGACAATCTGAGAGAACTATTCAGATTCTGGAGGATATGCTGAGGGCGTGTGTTTTAGACTTCGGGAAAGGTTGGGAGAAATACCTGTCTCTAGCAGAGTTCGCTTATAATAATAGTTATCAGGCCACTATTGGGATGGCCCCATTTGAGGCATTGTATGGACGTAAGTGTCGATCCCCAATTTACTGGGATGAAGTAGGTGAGACGAAGACTTTTGACCCGACCCTTCTACCTGAACTTTTGAAGACTGTTGATAATATCCACCTTATCTGGAAACGGATGCTTACCGCCCAGAGCAGGTAGAAAAGTTATGCAGAACGACGGAGGCGGAGCATAGAGTTTGAGGTCGGCGATAAGGTGTTCTTGAAGATATCACCTCAGAGGGGACTGATTAAACGCAGCAAGGGTGGAAAGTTGAGCCCGAGGTTTATAGGACCATTTGAGATAATTGAGAAGGTTGGCAAGTTGGCATATCGCCTAGAACTACCCCAAAACCTCTCCAATATTCACGACGTCTTTCATGTTTCAATGCTACGAAAGTATCACCCTGATCCATCGCATATCTTGGAGCCAGAGCCGTTGCAGCTTCGGGAGAACTTGTCTTATGAAGAGAAGCCCATTCGGATCCTAGACCAGTAAGATCGGGAGTTGCACAACAAATCAATACCGATGGTGAAAGTGTTGTGGGATCATCATGGAGTTAAAGAAGCAACGTGGGAAAGGCAAGACCAAATGGAGCAACAGTATCCAGCTTTATTTCAAAGGTAATATTGAGTTTCAGGACGAAATTCTTTTAAGGAAGGGAGGATGTGAGGCCTGACCTCGATTTACGTGTGATACCTCGTTTCGTGTGCCCTAACCTAGATTTGCGTGCCTTGACCTAGATTTAAGAATTGTGTTTCATTTTGTGTGCCTTGCATTGAATTACGTGCATTCATTTAGGGTTGTGTGCATTTACTTGAGAAACGTGCAGTCGTCTCGTAGTTCGTGCCTTGCCTCATAGTGCGTGCCCAAAACCTTGGAAAGCGTGCCCTCACGCTAATCAAGAAAGCATCTTACACGAAGCACTAGGTCATTAATTAATCCTACAAATCCCACTAACTAATATTAAAATGCTAAGTCAATGCACTAGAAGACGAAATTGCACCAAAAGCTAGATATTCTTTATTCTTAATTCTTTGCATGCCCCAAACACACAATAAAATAAGTCTTGAACAAGACAAAAAATTCAGATTCGAGCACATCTTTGGCCGACCACTAGGAGCTTTGTGCATGCAATTTAATTTCAAATTCTACTCCTAAACATTCTATGACAATTCTATGGCACAAAGCAATAAAAAAATTAGCTCAAAACCTTCCTCAAAGCTCCATATTCTCGACACAAGCTCCATGCCCATACTAGATAATTCAAAATTCTTCTTGAAGACATAAAAGTCTGAAATTTACATGCTCAAGGCCGACACAAGCATCTATGCCCATCAAGCTTTCATTTTCTTTCATTTTCCTTCATTTCCTCTCACTCCTCTCTCATTTCTTCTCTCTCTCTCTCGGCCTTGGCTAAGTTTCTACACTCCATAGCTTATCTTCATCACTCCATGGTTCATCAAGGCATGCAAGAAGCTAGGGAGCTCGACTAAGCAAGCTAGGTTGCAAGAAACACACATGCAAGCTCTTTGAACCTCCATTTCGGCTTAGGTGAGTTTGCTAGCTTCCATTTCTTTTCTTCTTGTTCTAACCACATGCACCTACTAAGAACTTGGTTGCTAAGCTATGAAATTAGAGAAAATTGAATGGTGTCTTCGCTAAGCAAGGAAAAGAGTCAACCTTGTGCAACTATCAAGAGTCTTGTGTATCTTCTTGTTGTTTTCCTAAGGTGAGGGCTAAAACTTCTTGAAAATCTTTCAAAAAACCACATGCATGCTTTTAAATGTCTATCTTTACTTCTGTACTTGTGATATATGTGTGTTCATGAGTTTTGTAAACCTGCATGGCAAGATTTTTGGCTAGAATGTGATGATACATGAAATCGGGTATGTAACAGCCTTCTGCCTTGTTGGTGCGTGGTGATTTTGACCAGGTTAATGATGTTGAAAATGTGTGAAAATTGGTAGGTAACTAGTTTTGCCAGTTTTGAAAATTTTTCTAAGAAATAGGCCAAAGCTAATTTTGAATCTAATGTCCTTAAAATGACTAATTATCAAAATGTGTCCAAATTTGGAAAGTCTGGAAAAATGAAGCAGGTTTTGGCAGATTCACGGACCTTGTAGAACGAACCAGTTTTAAATTAGTAAATGACATCCAAAATGCATGAAACTTGGTATACTGCTATACTTTTCAGTTCTGGACATTTTTGTCAGAAATGGACCAAGGCTAAATCTGACCCTAAGGCCCTCAAAAATGACAAGCATTGAAATGTGTGCAAATCTGGACAGTTTTGTGTAGTCTCACTGTTTTGGCTATAACTCTTGAACCCGAACTCCAAATGATGCGAGGTTTATTTCTGAATTTAGTTAACTCCTTAAGCTTTAATTTGATATCTTGTTAACTAGAATTGGATATTGTTTTCTTGTCTTAATGATTGTGAGAAAACAGTCCATTGCACTGAGGGTTTCACCTATTGATATGCTTAGAAAAATTAATGTAGCTTCCCTTGATGTATTAAATGCTTGGGATTGTGGCATTTGGATGTTGTGTGGACTGTTTTGAATGCTTGAGGGTGTTGGAATTAATCAATGCATGGCTTGAGCTTAATTACGAGATGACTTGGGGTTTAATCGCACAGGTAAGCACGAATTGAAACCCTAGTAACTAGGTAAACTTGCTAAGGGTTGATCCTTTGGATATTGTGTTTGATTATGTGTTTAGTAGGCTGCCCGTAGTTGCCCTCATAGCCCTAAACATGATTTCGATGATTACATGTTGATAAGTAGGCTTTTCTTGCACCCGGTCCCACGTAGATGTCGTTGCATGATGAATAATCTTATTGTTTGATTACGTGAACTTTGAAATGAGTTATATGACTTGATTTACGTGTGTTACATGGCTGCCCATTTAATGTTCATATAACTCCATGTGCTTTTCAAGTGAATTTACTTGTCATATCGTGCCTCGTGTGTTTAACTGTCAATGTGCAATCTTATGACTGCTCGGAGGCAACCTACTTTGGTGTCCTCCAAATGTGATATATTAAATGTCATAAATGTGCATTGCATACAAGGTTGCAACCTTTCATTCTGGCATGGTAGCGTTCACACACACCGGGCGGCATCGGGCTTGCCGGTGCAACCGTGACTACCATTGTCCAATTCCCTCTCTCGCTTGGGGGCTAGACTTCCTAGGAGAGTTGGGTCGTAGGATTTCGGGGTACATCCGGAGTACACCCATTTGGCGTGATAAGGGGATGATTTGAAGTCGGCCACAACAACTGATACTGGAAACGAACCGAGAGCAAAAACTCACCGTATCCTTTTCACTATGTGTATAAGTACTCTCGCTTGGTTCCTAGAGGAACTCGGGGAGGAAAGGCAGGTAATTGTGTTCTTTTACTTTTACATTACATTATGTACTTACTTGTGATATATTCATGCTTGCAAAAAGGATTTTTCATAACTTGTACCGGAAAATGAGTTTCAAAACTTATTTCTCATTCCCCCTCGCTGAGTTCATAAGGACTCACCCTCTTTTATCATCTCAGGTGAAGAAGACCAAGAACAGGTACCCGAGGACGACGTACCTAACGATGATTCCTTGGAATGATTGCTTACCCTACGTGCCTTACGTGACTATGGCCATTTTGTGAACAATATGTTGCCTGAAGACTATTTCATTTCTTATGATGCTTGCTATGGTAATGTAAAAGACCCCCGCTGTAATTTGGTGTCTAATTTTGGCTTGTACTAATGATAACTAGATAGACATTACTATGGTCGTTTTTGCTATCGTTATTGCTAGTATCTATCATAGGATTATGAAGTAACATGTAAGGATTAAGTAAAATGAACTTATCCAATCTTAAGCAGGTACTCATTGTTAAGCTAAGATCAACAGGTACTTTTGTAACAAGGATTAACAAACAAACGAGATATAGTATCATGCTAGGTTATTAATCAAACGAGACTTCGAGATAACTAGTAGGCGTTTCGAATGATGGTAAATAGTAATCTTAGTTGGAAATGAAATTCGAGGCGTTTAGAGAACTAGGTCAAACTAAATAGCCAAATTACAGCCGTTATGCTGCTGGTTTTCTGAAAAATTTGTGGAATCTAGGCTAAACGTTAAGTGTTAAACTTTCATGAACGATTGAGTACGAGACATGACTTGAATGTTTAGATCACACCCTAGTCTAACCTTTATAGGCCGGGTTAGGGCATGACAAGACAACTTCGCCTCACGTAGAGGCTGGGTCCGTAAACCGAGGGCGTGGGGCTTGACACCAGGTCTCCGTCGCTTCGATGCCCATAAGTTTTGATCCGTAAGGAGTTACGCGGCACACAGCTTACCATTGGAAAGCTCTCTGACAATTCCACGACGGGGGCATCAAGCCTACTAGGCTGCGCCCGTTTTCGGAGCCCGAAATCGAATGTTTTCATTAGTTTCGGGACACTTTTCTTCTTTTGCGCTGTTTTTCGTCTCGGATAGTACGTCGTGAGCCTCGAAAAGGACGACAACCAAATCCATCACATTTCTATTACCGAATAACACGGCACCTTGGGCAAGACAACTTCACCTCATGTAGAGGCTGGGCCCTCAAACCGAGGAAGTGGGGCTTGGGAACAGGTTTCCGTCGCTCCGGTGCCCATAACTTTTGATCCGCAAGAAGTTATGCGGCGCACAGCATACCGTTCGAAAGCTCTCTGAGAGCTCTACGACGGGGGCAGCAGGCCTGTTCAACTGAGTCTATTTTTGAAGCCCAAAATTGAATGTTTTCATCATTTTCGGGACTCTTTTCTTCTTTTGCATTGTTTTTTCGTCCCGGATCGTACGTCGTGAGCCGCGAAAAGGACGACAACCTAATCCATCACATTTCTATTACCGAATAACACGGCACCTTGGGCAAGACAACTTCGCCTCACGTAGAGGCTGGACCCGCAAACCGAGGGCGTAGGGCTTGGGACCAGGTCTCTGTCGCTCAAGTGCCCATAACTTTTGATCCATAAGGAGTTACGCGGCGCATAGCATACCGTTGGAAAGCTCTCCAAGAGCTCTACAACTGGGGCAGCAACCATGCTAGGCTGCATCCATTTTCGGAGCACAAAATTGAATATTTTCATTAGTTTTTTGCGCTGTTTTTTCGTCCCGGATCGTACATCGTGGGCCTCGAAATGGACGATAGTTTAATCCATCACATTTCTATTACCGAATAACATAGCACCTTGGGCAAGACAACTTCGCCTCATGTTGAGGTTGGGCCCACAAACTGAGGGCGTGGGGCTTGGGACCAGGTCTCCATGGCTCCGGAGCCCATAACTTTTGATCCGTAAGGAGTTACGCGGCGCACAGCATACCGTTGAAAAGCTCTCCGAGAGTTCTATGATTGGAGCAGCAAGCCTGCTCAGCTACGGCCATTTTCAATGCCCAAAATCGAACGTTTACATCAGTTTCGGGATAATTTTCCTCTTGTGCGCTATTTTTTCGTCTCGAATCGTACGTCGTGAGCCGTGAAAAGGACGACAACCTAATCCACCAGATTTCTATTACCGAATCCCGTGGCACCTTGGGCAAGACAACTTCACCTCACGTAGAGGCTGGGCCCACAACCGAAGGCGTTAGGCTTGGGACCAAGTCTCTGTCGCTCCGTTGCCAATAACTTTTGATCCGTAAGGAGTAACGTGGCGCACAATATACCGTTGGAAAGCTCTTCGAGAGCTCTATGACAAGGATAATAAGCCTGCTTGGCTACGAAAATTTTCGGAGCCCAAAATCAAACGTTTTCATCAGTTTCGGGACATTTTTCTTCTTTGGTGCTATTTTTTCATCCCGGATCGTACGTCGTGAGCAGCGAAAAGGACGACAACCTAATCCATCACATTTCTATTACCGAATAACATGGCACCTTGGGCAAGACAACTTTGCCTCACGTAGAGACTGGGCCCGCAAACCGAGGGCGTGGGGCTTGGGACCAGGTCTCCGTCGCTCCGGTGCCCATAACCTTTGATCCGTAAGGAGTTACGCAGCGCACAGCATACCGTTGGAAAGCTCTCCGAGAGCTCTACGACGGGGGCAGTAAGCCTATTCAGCTGCAGCCATTTTCGAAGCCCAAAATCGAACGTTTTCATTGGTTTCGGGATAATTTTCTTCTTGTGCGTTGTTTTTCCATCCCGGATCGTACGTCGTGAGCCGCGAAAAGGACGACAACCTAATTCATCACATTTCTATTACCGAATAACATGGCACGTTGGGGAAGACAACTTTGCCTCACGTAGAGGCTGGGCCCGCAAACCGAGGGCATGGGGCTTGGGACCAGGTCTCCGTCGCTACGGTGCCCATAACTTTTGATCCGTAAAGAGTTACGTGGCGCACAACATAGCGTTGGAAAGCTCTCTGAGAGCTCTACGACTGGGGCAGCAAGCCTGCTCAGCTGCGCCCTTTTTTGGAGCCAAAAATTGAACATTTTCATCAGTTTCGGAACAATTTTCATCCTTTGCGTTGTTTTTCTGTCCCGGATCGTACGTCGTGAGTCGGGAAAAGGACGACAACCTAATCCATCACATTTCTATTACCGAATAACATGGCACCTTGGGCAAGACAACTTCACCTAACGTAGAGGTTGGGCCCGCAAACTGAGGGCGTAGGGCTTTAGACCAGGTCTCCGTCGCTCTGGTGCCCATAACTTTTGATCCGTAAGGAGTTACGCGATGCACAGCATATTGTTGGAAAGCTCTCCGTGAGCTCTACGTCGTGGCCAGCAAGCTTGCTCGGCTGCGTCCATTTTTGGAGCCCAAAATTGAACGTTTTCATCAGTTTCGGGATAATTTTCTTCTTTTGCGCTGTTTTTTCATCCTTGATCATACGTCGTGAGCCACGAAAAGGACGACAACCTAATCCATCACATTTCTATTACCGAATAACATGACACCTTTGGCAAGACAACTTCGCTTCACATAGAGGCTGGGCCCGCAAACCGAGGGCGTGGGGCTTGGGACCAAATCTCCGTTGCTCCGGTGCCCATAACTATTGATCCGTAAGGAGTTACGCGATGCACAGCATACCATTGGAAAGCCTGGTCAGTTACGTCCATTTTTGGAGCCCAAAATCGATCATTTTTATCAGTTTCGGGACAATTTTCTTCTTTTGGGCTGTTTTTCAGTCCCGGATCATACGCCGTGAGCCGCGAAAAGGACGACAACTTAATCCATCACATTTCTATTACCGAATAACACAGCACCTTGGGCAAGACAACTTCGCTTCACGAAAAGGTTGGGCCCGTAAACCGAGGGCGTAGGGCTTGGGACTAGGTCTCCGTCGATCTGGTACCCATAACTTTTGATCCGTAAGGAGTTACGCGGCGAACAGCATACCGTTGGAAAGCTCTCCGAGAGCTCTACGACAGGGGAGGCAAGCCTGCATTGCGGTGAAATTTTTCAGGGCCCAAAATCGAAAGTTTTCATCAGTTTTGGGACACTTTTCTTCTTTTGTGCTGTTTTTCCGTCCCGGTTAGTACGTCCTAAGCCGCGAAAAGGACGAAAACCTAATTTATCACATTTCTATTACCGAATAACATGGCACCTTGGGCAAGACAACTTCGCCTCACGTAGAGGCTGGGCCCGCAAACGGAGAGTGTGGGGCTTGGGACCAGGTCTCTGTCGCACCTGTGCCCATAACTTTTGATCCGTAAGGAGTTACGCGGTGCACAGCATACCGTTGGAAAGCTCTCTGTGAGCTCTACAACGTGGGCAGCAAACCTGCTTTGCTGCGTCCATTTTCAGAGCCAAAAATCGAACGTTTTCATCAATTTTGGGATAATTTTCTTCTTTTGCGCTGTTTTTTCGTACCTGATCATACGTCGTGAGCCGCGAAAAGGAAGACAACCAAATCCATCACATTTCTATTACCGAATAACACGGCACCACGGGCAAGACAACTTCGCCTCAAGTCAAGGTTGAGCCCGCAAACCGAGGGCGTGAGGATAGGGACCAAGTCTCCGTCGCTCCGGTGTCCATAACTTTTGATCCGTAAGGAGTTACGCGGCGCACAGCATACAGTTGGAAAGCTCTCTGTGATCTCTACGACAGGGGTAGCTACCCTGCTTGGCTGTGCCCATTTTCGGAGTCCAAAATCGAACGTTTTCGTCAATTTCGGGATACTTTTCTTCTTTTGTGATGTTTTTCCGTTTCGGATAGTACGTCGTGAGCCATGAAAAGAACGACAACCTAATCCTTCACATTTCTATTACCAAAAACATGGCACCTTGGGCATGCCAACATCGCTTCACGTAGAGGCTGGGCCCGTAAATCGAGGGCATGGGGCTCGGGACCAGGTCTCCGTCGCTTCGGTGCCCATAACTTTTGATCCGTAAGGAGTTACGTGGCGCACAACATACCATTGGAAAGCTCTCCGAGAGCTCTAGGACGGGGGCAGCTACCCTACTCGGCTGCGCCCCTTTTTGGAGCCCAAAATCGAACGTTTTTGTCAGTTTCGGGACACTTTTCTTCTTTTGCGCTGTTTTTTCATCCTGGATCGTACGTCGTGAGCCGCGAAAAGCACGACAACCTAATCCACCACATTTCTATTACCGAATCCCGCGGCACCATGGGCAAGACAACTTCGCCTTACGTAGAGGCTGGGCCCGCAAACTGAGAGCGTGGGGCTTGGACCAGGTCTCCGTCGCTCTGGTGCCCATAACTTTTGATCCGTAAGGTGTTACGCGACGCACAGTGTGAGAACCTACCCCAAATAACGTGTGTTACCTTGATTTACGTGCCATAGACCAAGATTTATATGACTGACCTTGGATTACGTGCCCTGTCCTGGTTTTCGTGCATGCTTCATCATTCGTGCCTTGACCTCGAATGGTATGCCCTAATCCCCGACTAACGTGTGATACCTAGATATACGTACCCTGACCTCGATGTACGTGCGTTATCTCGTTTCGTGTGCCCTAACCTTGAACTGCGTACCTTAACCTAGATATAGAGTCGTGCCTTGATTTGCGTACATTATATTGAATTACATGGCTTGCATTGGTTTATGTGCATTCACCTAGGATTGCGTGCATTAGTCTTGAAGTACGTGCCTTAGTCTTGAAGTTCGTGTCTTACCTCATGATTCGTGCCCCGTATTCATTTATGTGCGTGTCTCGTAGTGCATGCCATAGACATAGGAAAGCGTGCCCGCATGCTAATCGATAAAGAATCCTACACAAAGTACTAAACTATAAAATAATCTTACACAATCTACTAACTAATATTATATTCCTAATTCAAATTCTCTACAAAACCCACTAACTACTAAAATATTCTATTCTTCCTAACACACTCAACTAACCAATAAACTATTATAAACCTACACTTATTATAATCCAAAATAGACTAACATGAATCTGAATTTTCAGATTCTTCATTGCATTACACAACCAAACACTAAAAAATTGAAGATATTTCAAGACAATGCATGCATTAAAATATTCATTACATTATTCTATGCTTTCCACTTTCTCCAAACACAAGACTTACCCTTTTATCTTATCAAAGCATGCCTCACAATTCAAAATGCTCAAAATATGACACAAAATCAGATTTTTGCAAGCCCAAGGCTGACACACACAAGCACCTACTCAAACAAACACTCAACTTCATCCATTTCCTCACAAACTCTCTCATTCTCTCTCCTTCTCTCTCATTTTCGACCATGGCTGCCTCTTGACCTTCCAAGACCTCAAGCATGCTCTCAAGATCTCTCCCAAGCTCGGCCATAGCAGCCCAAGCAAGCAAGAAGCAAGGAAGAAGCTCCCTTTATGCATTTTGAAGAGCATTTGTGCTCATTTGCTAAATCTTCAAGAGGTGAGGGTTAATCCTTTTTAAAAAGCTTTCAAAAACCACATGCAAGCCTTCATATGTCTATATTTACCTCTGTACTTATGATATATGTTTGCACTTGAGCTTTTGTAACCATGCATGGCAAGATATTTGGCTAGAACTTGAAGATAGGACGAATCGCGAAATCTGAGCAGTTTTCTGACTTGTTGGAGCGAAGCAAATTTGGCCAGGTAAATGATGTTGAAAATTCGTGAACATTGGTAGGTGACTATTTTTGCCAGTTCTGAGAATTTTTCATAGAAATAGGCCAAGGCTAATTCTGACTCTAAGACCCCTCAAATGGCAAAATATCAAAATGTGTCGAAATCTGGAAAATCTGGGAAAATAGAGCAGGTTTTTGGCAGTCCACTGACCTCGTAGAGCGAAACCATTTTGGCCTAGTAAAAGATATTGAAAATGTATTAAATTTGGTAGGTTGCTATAATTTTCAGTTCTGGACATTTTTGTCAGAAATAGACTAAGGCTAAATCTGACCCTAAGGCCCTAAAAATTGACAAGTATTAAAATGTGTACAAATTTGGACAGTTTTGCGCAGTCTCACGGTTTTGGCTATAACTCTTGAATCCGAACTCAAAATGATGTGCGGTTTGTTTCTGGATTTAGTTCACTTAATAAGATTTAATTTGAAATTTTGTTCACTGGAATTGGAGATTGGTTGTTTGTCTAAATGATTGTGGGAAAACAGGCCATTGCAGTGAGGTTTGTATCTAGTGATATGCTTTGAAAATTATTGTAACTTCTCTTGTGGTATTAAATGCTTGGGATTGTGGCACTTGGATGTTGTGTGGACTGTTTTGGATGTTTGAGAATGTTTTAATTGATCAATTCATGGCTTGGGTTTAATTATTTGTCAACTTGTGGCTTAATCGCACGTGTAAGCATGAAATGAAACCCTATCGGCTATGAAAACTCGCTAAGCGATGATCCTATGGTTATTGTATTTAATTGTGTGATTAATGGGCTGCCTAATAAATGTTAAGTATGCTTGAAATGGTTTAAGAGTTGCTTGTGGTGTTTAGCGAACGAAACCGACCCCGAGCACGGCCTAACAAACACTAGTGGCCCCGTAGCTCCCCGAGTCATAAACCGTTCTTTTGTGAATTGTGAAGGATATTGAGAAAGATTAATAGGCTGCCTGTATATGTCCTTATAGCCCTAAATGTGATTCCCGATGATTACATGTTGATAAGTAGACTTTGCTTGCACCCGGTCTAAAGTAAGCGTCGTTACATGCTTGTACAATCTTATTACTTGATACGTGAACCCCGAAACGAGTTATATGACTTGATTTACATGTGTCACATGGCTGCCCGTTTAATATTCATATAACTCCATGTGTTTTACAAGTGAAATTACATGTCAAAGTATGCCACGTGTGTTTACTTGTCAATATGTGGCCTTATACTTGCTCGGAGGCAACCTACTTTGTTGTCCTCCTAATGTGAATTGTTAAAAGACATTCTATGGCTTATTTGAACATGATTACTTGGCTGCCCGTGGAAGTTTAATTGCTTTCAAATTGATATATGAAATGATTACATGTTCTTATAATGCCTTATATGCCAATATGTCAAAATGTGATCATATACTTGCTCGGAGGCAACCTACTTTGTTGACCTCCCAATGTGAAATGTTAAATGGCATACATGTGCATTGCATGCAAGGTTGCAACCTTTTATTCTGGCGTGGTAGCGTTTCACGCACACCGGGCGGTATCGGGCTTGCCGGTGCAACCGTGACTACTATTGTCCAATTTCCTCTCTCGCTTGGGGGCTAGACTTCCTCGAAGAGTTGGGTCGTAGGATTTCAGGGTACATCCACAGTATACCCATTTGGCGTGATAAGTGGATGATTGAAGCTGGCCGCAACAACTGTTATCAGAAATGATCTTGAGAGCGAAAGCTCACCGTATCCTTTTCATTATGTGTTTAAGTACTCTCGCTTGGTTCCTAGAGGACCTCGGGGAGGAAAGACGGGTAAATGTGTTCTTTACTTTACATTACGTTATAAAACTTACTTATGTTATATATCATGCTTTCAAAAAGGGTTTTTCATAAATTTAACCGGAAATGGATTTCAAAACGCTATCTCTCGTTCCCTCTCGCTGAGTTCATAAGGACTCACCCTCTTTTTTTTCACAGGTGCAGCAGATTTGGAACAGATACCCAAAGTAAATGTGCTTGTTGATGAATCCTTGGAGTGATTACGTGTTTTATGTGCCTTGCTTGACAGTGGTTGTTTTGTGAACGTTGTGTTTGCTTTGAAGAATATTTATTTTGTTGATGTAAATGACCCCATTGTAATTTGGGTCTAATTTTGGATTGTACTATCTATAACCGGATGAACTCCTTATTTGGTTATTGTTTTATTGTCTTGATTAGTAGTTATTATAGGGGTTTAAACCACTAGGTGAATAATCAACAAAGTTAACTCTATCCAACTCCACTTAGATACTAATTCGTAAGCTAAAGGATAATAGTTACGTGCATGATAGGGGTAAATTGAAAAATAAACGGGACATAGTTATCATGCTAGGTTATTAGTCAAACGAGGCTTCGAGATAATTAGTAGGCATATCTATTGATAACAAAATAGGAAATTTTAGTTGGAATTGAATAAATGATTAAAGGTTTTGAGGCGTTTTAGAAAATAGGTCAAACCAAAGATCTTAAATATATTTGTCATACTGCCGGATTTTCGAAAAATCTTTTGAAATTCTAAATCAACGTTAAGTATTAATCGTAAGAAATGACCAAGTTGTACAAATAGCATAGAAGATTTAGGTCATTTCCTAGTCTAGCCTCCATAGGTCGAGTTGAGGCGTGACACACAGCATACCGTTGGAAAGCTCTCCGAGCGCTCTACGACAGGGGCA
The DNA here is from genome assembly GCA_037974665.1 of Ehretia macrophylla. Classification (NCBI taxonomy): domain Eukaryota; kingdom Viridiplantae; phylum Streptophyta; class Magnoliopsida; order Boraginales; family Ehretiaceae; genus Ehretia; species Ehretia macrophylla. Next base: position 51,234,059 of record CM075770.1, read on the forward strand.
GCAAGTCTGCTTGGCTGCTAAAATTTTCGAAGCCCAAAATCGAAAGTTTTTATCAGTTTCGGGACACTTTTATTCGTTTGCACTGTTTTTCCATCCCGGATCGTACGTCGTGAGTCGTGAAAAGACGACAACCTAATCCATCACATTTCTATTACCGAATAACATGACACCTTGGGCAAGACAACTTCGCCTCACGTAGAGGCTAGGCCCGCAAACCATGGGCGTGGGGCTTGGGACCAAGTCTCCGTCACTCCGGTGCCCATAACTTTTGATCCGTAAGGAGTTACGCGGGGTACAGCATACCGTTGGAAAGCTCTCCGAGAGCTCTACGACGGGGGCAGCAAACCTGCTTAGCTGCGACGGTTTTTGAAGCCCAAAATCAAACATTTTCATCAGTTTCGGGACACTTTTATTCTTTTGCGCTGTTTTTCCGTCCTGGATCGTACGTCGTGAGCCGTGAAAAGGACGACAACCTAATCCACCACATTTCTTTTACCGAATCCCACGCTACCTTGGGCAAGACAACTTTACCTCATGTAGAGGCTGGGCCCGCAAACCGAGGGCATGGGGCTTGGGACCAAGTCTCCGTCGCTCCGGTGCCCATAACTTTTGATCAGTAAGGAGTTATGCGGCGCACAATATACCGTTGGAAAGTTCTCCGAGAGCTCTATGACATGGCAGCAAGCCTGCTTGGCTAGGAAAATTTTTGAAGCCCAAAATTGAACATTTTCATCAATTTCGGGACACTTTTCTTTTTTTGCGCTATTTTTTCATCCCGGATCGTACGTCGTGAGGCGCGAAAAGGACGACAACCTAATCCATCACATTTCTATTACCGAATAATATGGCACCTTGGGCAAGACAACTTCGCCTCACGTAGAGGCTGAGCCCGTAAACCGAGGGTGTGGGGCTTGGGACCAGGTCTCCGTCGCTCTGGTGCCCATAACTTTTGATTCGTAAGGAGTTACGCGGCGCACAGCATACCATTGGAAAGCTCTCTGAGAGCTCTATGACGGGGGCAACAAACTTGCTGGGCTATGCCCATTTTCGGAGCCCAAAATCGAATATTTTCATCAGTTTCAGGACACTTTTCTTCTTTTTCGTTGTTTTTCCGTCTCGGATCGTACGTTGTGAGCCGCGAAAAGGACGACAACCTAATCTATCACATTTCTATTACCGAATAACACGGCACCTTGGGAAAGACAACTTCGCCTCACGTAGAGGCTGGGTCCGCAAACTGAGGGCGTGAGGCTTGGGACCAAGTCTCCGTTGCTCCGGTGCCCATCACTTTTGATCCATAAGGAGTTACGCGGTGCACAGTATACCGTTGGAAAGCTCTCCGAGAGCTCTACGACGGGGGCTGCAAGCTTGCTAAGCTGCAGTAATTTTCAGAGCCAAAAATTGAACGTTTTCATCAGTTTCGGAACAATTTTCTTCTTTTGCGCTGTTTTTCCGTCCCGGATCGTACGTCGTGAACCGCGAAAAGGACAACAACCTAATCCATCACAAATTTCTATTACCGAATAACATGGCCCCTTGGGCAAGACAACTTCGCCTCATGTAGAGGCTGGGCCCGCTAACCGAGGGCGTGGGGCTTGAGACCAGGTCTCTGTCGCTTCGGTGCCCATAACTTTTGATCCGTAAGGAGTTACACGGTGCACAGCATACCGTTGGAAAGCTCTCCATGTACTCTATGACGGTGGCAGCAAGCCTGCTCGACTACGTCCATTTTCGGAGACCAAAATTGAACGTTTTCATCAGTTTCGGGATAATTTTCTTCTTTTGGGCTTTTTTCCGTCCTGGATCATACGTCGTGAGCAGCGAAAAGGACGACAACCTAATCCATCACATTTCTATTACCGAATAACACGGCACCTTGATCAAGACAACTTCACTGCACGTAAAGGTTAAGACCGCAAACCGAGGGCGTGGGGCATGGGACTAGGTGTTCGTCGCTCTAGTGCTTATAACTTTTGATCCGTAAGGAGTTCCGCGGCGAACAGCATACCGTTGGAAAGATCTCCGAGAGCTTTACGACAAGGGCAGCGAGCCTGCTTTGCTGCAAAAATTTCCGGAGCCCAAAATTGAAAGTTTTCATCAATTTCGAGACACTTTTCTTTTTTGTGTTGTTTTTTCGTCCCGGATCGTACGTCGTGAGCCGTGAAAATGAACAATAACCTAATCCATCACATTTCTATTACCGAATAATATGGCACCTTGGGCAAGACAACTTCACCTCACGTAGAGGTTGGGCCCACAAACCGAGGGCATGGGGCTTGGGACCAGGTCTCCGTCGCTTCGGTGCCCATAACTTTTGATCCGAAATGAGTTACGCGGCGCATAGCATACCGTTGGAAAGCTCTCCGAGATCTCTACGATGGGGGCAGCAAGCCTCCTCGGCTGCGCCTATTTTTGGAGTCCAAAATTGAACGTTTTCATCAATTTCGGGACAATTTTCTTCTTTTGCGCTGTTTTTTCGTCCCGGATCGTACGTCGTGAGCCGCGAAATGGACGACAACCTAATCCATCACATTTCTATTACCGAATAACATGGCACCTTAGGCAAGACAACTTCGCCTCACGTAGAGGCTGGGCTCGCAAACCGAGGGCATAGGGCTTGGAACCAGGTCTCCATTGCTCCGGTGCCCATCACTTTTGATCTATAAGGAGTTACGCGGTGCACAGCATACCGTTGGAAAGCTCTCTGTGTGCTCTACGACGAGGGTAGCAAAATTGCTTGGTTACGTCCATTTTCAGAGACCAAAATCGAACGTTTTTATTAGTTTCATGACAATTTTCTTCTTTTGGACTATTTTTCCTTCCCGGATCATACGTCGTGAGCCGCGAAAGGGACGACAACCGAATCCATCACATTTCTATCACTGAATAACATGGCACTTTGGGCAAGACAACTTCACCTCACATAAAGTTCAGGCCCGCAAACCAAGGGCATGGGGCTTGGGACCAGGTCTCCGTCGCTCTGGTGCCTATAATTTTTTATCCATAAGGAGTTACGCGGCGAACAGCATACCGTTGGAAAGCTCTTTGAGAGCACTACGACAAGGGCAGCAAGCCTGATTTGTTGAAAAATTTTCGGAGCCCAAAATCAAAAGTTTTCTCAGTTTCAGGACACTTTTCTTTTTTTTGCTCTGTTTTTCCGTCCCGGATCGTACGTCTTGGGCCGCGAAAAGAACAATCACCTAATCCATCACATTTCTATTACCGAATAACATGGAACCTTGGGCGAGACAACTTCGCCTCACGTAGAGGCTGGGCCCGCAATCCGAGGGCGTGGGGCTTGGGACCAGGCCTCCGTCGCTCCAGTGCCCATAACTTTTGATCCGTAAGGAGTTACGCGGTGCACAACATACCGTTGGAAAGCTCTCCGTGTGCTCTACGACGAGGGTAGCTAGCCTACTCGGCTACATCCATTTTCAGATCCCAAAATCAAACGTTTTTATCAGTTTCAGGACAATTTTCTACTTTTGAGCTGTTTTTCCTTCCCGGATCATACGTCGTGAGCCGCGAAAAGGACGACAACCGAATCCATCACATTTCTATTACCGAATAACATGGCACCTCGGGCAAGACAACTTCACCTCACGTAAAGTTTAGGCCTGCAAACCAAGGGCGTGGGGCTTGGGACAAAGTCTCCGTCGCTCTGGTGCAAATAACTTTTGATCCGTAAGAAGTTACGTGGTGAACAGCATACCGTTGGAAAGCTCTCCGAGAGCTCTATGACAGGGGCAGCAAGCCTGATTTGCTGCAAAATTTTTTGGAGCCCAAAATCAAAAGTTTTCATCAGTTTCGGGACACTTTTCTTCTTTTGCTTTGTTTTTCCGTCCCGGATCGTACGTCTTAAGCCGCGAAAAGGACGACCACCTAATCCATCACATTTCTATTACCGAATAACATGGCACCTTGGGCAAGACAACTTTGCCTCACGTAGAGACTGGGCCCGCAAACCCAGGGCGTGGGGCTTGGGACTAGGTCTCCGCTGCTCCGGTGCCCATAACTTTTGATTCGTAAGGAGTCACGCGGCGCACAGCATACCGTTGGAAAGTTCTCCGAGATTTCTACGATGTGGGCAGCAAGCCCGCTCGGCTGCGCCCATTTTCGAAGCCCAAAATTGAACATTTTCATCAGTTTCGAGACACTTTTCTTCTTTTGCGCTGTTTTTTCGTCCTGGATAGTACGTCTTGAGTCGCAAAAAGGACGACAACCAAATCCATCACATTTCTATTACCGAATAACACGGCACCTTGGGCAAACCAACATCACCTCACGTAGAGGCTGGGCCCGCAAACCGAGGGCATGGGGCTTTGGACTAGGTCTCCGTTGCTCCGGTGCCCATAACTTTTGATCTGTAAGGAGTTACGTGGCGCATAGCATACCGTTGGAAAGATCTCTGAGAGCTCTACAATAGGGGCGGCTAGCCTGCTTAGCTGCGCCAGTTTTTGGATCCCAAAATTGAACGTTTTCATCAATTTCGGGTCACTTTTCTTCTTTTGCGCTGTTTTTCCGTCCTGGATCGTACGTCGTGAGCCGCGAAAAGCACGACAACCTAATCCTCCACATTTCTATTAACGAATCCTGCGGTACCTTAGGCAAGACAATTTTGGCTCACATAGAGCCTAGGCCCGCAAACCGAGGGCGTGGGGCTTGGGACCAGGTCTCCATCCCTCTGGTGCCAATAACCTTTGATCCGTAAGGAGTTACGTGGCGCACAGCATACCGTTGAAAAGCTCTCCGAGAGCTCTACAACGTGGGCTGTAAATTTGCTTGGCTGCGAAAATTTTTGGAACCCAAAATAGAAAGTTTTCATCCGTTTCGGGACACTTTTCTTCTTTTGCACTATTTTTCCATCCCAGATCGTACGTCGTGAGCAGCGAAAAGGACGACAACCAAACCCATCACATTTCTATTACCGAATAACACGACACCCTGGGCAAGACAACTTCGCCTCACGTAGAGGCTGGGCCCGTAAACCGAGGGCGTGGGGTTAGGGACCAGGTCTCCGTCGCTCTGATGCCCATAACTTTTGATCCGTAAGGAGTTACGCGGCGCATAGCATACCGTTGGAAAGCTCTCAAAGAGCTCAATGACGGGGGCAGCAAGCCTACTGAGATGCGCCCAATTTCGGAGCCCAAAATCGAACGTTTTCATCAGTTTCGGGAAAATTTTCTTCTTTTGGGCTGTTTTTCCGTTCTGGATCGTACGTCGTGAGCCGCGAAAAGGATGACAACCTAATCCATTACATTTTTATTACCAAATAACATGACACCTTGGGCAAGACAACTTCGCCTCACCTAGAGGCTGGGCCCGTAAACCGAGGGCATGGGGCTTGGGACCAGGTCTCTGTCGCTCCGGTGCCCATAACGTTTGATCCGTAAAGAGTTACGCGGTGCACAGCATATCGTTGGAAAGCTCTCCATGAGCTCTACGACGGGGGAAGCAAGCCTGCTCGGCTGTGTCCATTTTTGGAGCCCAAAATTGAACTTTTTCATCAGTTTTGGGACAATTTTCTTCTTTTGTGCTGTTTTTCCGTTTTGGATCATACGTCATGTGCCGCGAAAAGGACGACAACCTAATCCATCTCATTTCTATTACTGAATAACACGACACCTTGGGCAAGACAACTTCGCCTCACGTAAAGGTTGGGCCCGTAAACCGATGGCATGGGGCTTGGGACCAGGTCTCCGTCGCTTAGGAGCCTATAACTTTTGATCCGTAAGGAGTTACGCGGCAAACAGCATACCGTTGGAAAGCTCTCCGAGAGCTCTACGACAGGGGCAACAAGCCTGCTTGGCTGCTGTGATGCCCGACCTCTATTTACGTGCAATACCTTGTTTTCTGTGCCCTAATCTAGATTTGCGTGCCTTGACCTTGGTTTAAGAGTCGTGTTTTATTTTTTGTGCCTTGCATTGAATTACGTGCATACATTCAGGGTTGCGTGAATTTGCTTGGGAAATGTGCATTCGTCTCATAATTCGTGCCCACACGCTAATCAAGAAAGCATCTTCCACGAAGCACTAGATCATTAATTAATCCTACAAACTCCACTAACTAATATTAAATTGCTAGGAGCAAAGAAATGCACATATATGCTCATAGCATATTCATTTCAGCTTACGTAAGTTTGTTAGCTTCCATTTCATTTTCTTTTGTTCTAGCCTCTTGCACATACTAAGAACATGGTTAGTAAGCTAGGAATGAGAGAAATCTCAAGTGGTCTCTCGGCTAAGCAAGGAAAAAGGTCGACATTGTGCTTCATCAAGAGTTTGTGCATCTTCTTTGTTGTCTTGCTAAGGTGAGGGCTAAGACTTCTTGAAAAGCTTTCAAAAAACCACATGCATGCCTTTAAATGTCTATTTTTACCTCTGTACTTGTGATATATGTGTGTACATGAACTTTTGTAAGCATGTATGGCAAGATATTTGGCTAGAATGTGAAGATAGGTGAAATCGCGTATTTGGCAGCTTTATGTTCTGTTGGAACGAAGTGATTTTGACCAGGTAAATGATGTTAAAAATGCGTGAAAATTGGTAGGTGACTAGTTTTGCCAGTTCTGAGAATTGTTCATAGAAATAGGCCAAGGCTAATTTTGAATCCAAAGTCCTAAAAATGGCAAAATATCAAAATGTGTCCAAATCTGGAAAATTTGGGAAAATGAAGCAGGTTTTGGCAAATTCACTGTCCTTGTAGAACGAACCAGTTTTGACTTAGTAAATGATATTCAAAATGCATGAAATTTGGTGTGTTGCTAGATGATTCAGTTATGGACATTTTTTCAGAAATAGACTAAGGCTAAATCTGACCCTAAGGTCCTCAAAAACGACATATATAAAAATGTGTGCAAATCTGGACAGTTTTGCATAGTCTCACGGTTTTGGCTATAATTCTTGAACCCGAACTCCAAATGATGCGAGGTTTGTTTCTAGATTTAGTTCACTCCTTAAGATTTAATTTGACATTTTGTTCACTGGAATTGGAGTTTGTTTGCTTGTCTCAATGATTGTGAGAAAACAGACCATTGCAGTGAGATTTCATCTAGTGATTTGCCTTGAAAATGCTTGTGATTGTGGCATTGGGATGTTTTGTAGACTGTTTTGAATGCTTGAGGGTGTTTGAATTAATCAATGCATGGCTTGAGTTTAATTACGTGACAACTTAGGGCTTAATCGCACGGGTAAGCATGAATTAGAACCCCAATGACTAGGAAAAGTCGCTAAGTGTTGATCCTATGAATATCGTGTTTAATTATGTAATTAGTAGGCTGCCCATAGTTGCCCTCATAGCCCTAAACATGATTTCAATGATTACATGTTGACAAGTAGGCCTTTCTTGCACCTGGTCCCACGTAGATGTTGTTGCATGTTGAATAATCTTATTATTTGATTACGTGAACTTCGAAATGAGTTATATGACTTGATTTACAAGCGTTACATGGTTGCCCGTTTAATATTCATATAACTCCATGTGCTTTTCAAGTGAAATTACTTGTCATATCATGCCTCGCGTGTTTACTTGTCAATGTGCAATCTTATGACTACTCGGAGGCAACCTACTTTGTTGTCCTCCTAATGTGATATATTAAATGTCATAAATGTGCATTGCATACAAGGTTGCAACCTTTCATTCTGGCGTGGTAGCGTTCACTCACACCGTGCGGCATCGGGCTTGCAGGTGCAACCGTGACTACCATTGTCCAATTCCCTCTCTCGCTTGGGGGCTAGACTTTCTCGGAGAGTTGGGTCATAGGATTTTGGGGTACATCTGGAGTACACCCATTTGGCGTGATAAGGGGATGATTTGAAGTCGGCCGCAACAACTGATACTAGAAATGAACTGAGAGCAAAAGCTCATCGTATCCTTTTCACTATGTGTATAAGTATTCTCGCTTGGCTCCTAGAGGACCTCGGGGAGGAAAGATGGGTAATTGTGTTCTTTTACTTTTATATTACATTATGAACTTACTTGTGATATATGTCATGCTTGCAAAGAGTTTTCATAAGTTCAACCGAAAAATGAGTTTCAAAATTTATTTCTCATTCCCCCTCGCTGAGTTCATAAGGACTCACCCTCTTTTATCATCTCAGGTGAAGAAGACCAAGAACAGGTACCCGAGGACAACGTGCCTAATGATGATTCCTTGGAATGATTGCTTGCCCTACGTGCCTTACTTGACTATGGACATTTTGTGAACGATATGTTGTTTGAAGACTATTTCTTATGTTGCTTGTTATTGTATTGTAAATGACCCCCGTTGTAATTTGGGGTCTAATTTTGGCTTGTACTGATCATAACTAGATAGACACTACTATGGTCATTTTTACTATCGTTATTGGCTAGTATCTATCATAGGATTATGAAGTATCAGGTAAGGATTAAGTAAAATGAATCTATCTAATCTTAAGAAGGTACTCATTGTAAAGCTAAGATCAATAGGTACTTTTGTAATGAGGATTAACAAACAAATGAGACATAGTATCATGCTAGGTTATTAATCAAACGAGACTTCGGGATAACTAGTAGGTGTTTCAATTGATGATAAATAGTAATCTTAGTTGGAAATGAATTTGAGATTGAAAGCTTTGAGGCCTTTAGAAAATTAGGTCAAACTAAGGAGCCCAATTACAGCTGTTATGCTGCCGGTTTTTCGGAGAATTTGTGGAGTTTAGGCTAAAACGTTAAGTGTTAAACTTTCATGAACGGTTAAGTACATGATATGACTTGAATGTTTAGATCATACCCTAGTCTAACCTTTATAGGTCGGGTTGGGGCGTGACACCTTATCTTAATGGTATCAGAGCTTAGATTGCTTAAGCCAGGTTTAACTCTCGGACCATGGGTAGAGCCCTAAGGTAATTAGGATGACTTGTTTATATGTTATTGTGTGATAATGTTAATTGTGCCTTCTATGTTCTATGTGCTTATGTGATTAACATGTCTTAATTGTTTCTAGAATTGTGTATCTATATAAAATTATATCTTGCATATCTTATGCATTAAACTCTTGTCTTGTCGTATTCCAATAAATTGTGTATCGTAATCTATGCCTATAGATGGCTGGCCCTAGTACCCGCAATACTAATAGGAGCGGTGAGCCCCAAGAGACCGGAGATGCTTATCAAACTAATCCCGGCATGGCTATGTTTAACATGATGGCGAATGCCATGGATCGCGTGTCGCAAGTGATGGAACGTCAAGATGCACGTGAAGCAAACAACAACAACAGGAATGATGTTAACCATGGGAGACATAGCAAAATGAGGGAGTTCCTTGACTTTCGCCCGTCCAAATTCCGCGGGGAAGCTGATGATGAAAAGGCATAGACTTGGCTGTCTGAGATCGAGAGTTTTTTCAGGCACTTGACTATACTGATGAAGAAAAGGTGGAGTTCGCTTTGTTTCTGTTGCACGGGGATACTGAGCATTGGTGGCACACTGTGGAGGCACTTTGGGAAACTGATCATACACCTCGCTTGTGGGGTAATTTCGTTAAGGCATTCAAGGAGAAATATGTGCCTGCAGTTTCCAGGCAGAGGCGGATTGAGGAATTCATGCACTTAAACCAGGGTAACATGACGGTAGCCCAGTACGAGGCTCGTTTTGACCGACTATCCCGCTATGCTCAATACATGGTCAGCACCCCCGAGGCGAAGATGTGGAAATTTACGAATGGGTTGAGGCCAGAAATTTAGGACCAGTTGGCTTCGCATGACTTCGATACTTATTCTGCTCTCCTTGCTACTGCTTCCCGAGTTGAGAAGATAAAACTTGATAGAGCCGGTTCGAGCCAACCGAACAAGAAACCATACCAGCCTCTAGGTCAACAGAAGAAATTCCAGAGTCAGAGTCGCAATCAGGGCCAGAGCCAGAACAGACCAGTTAATAATCGTGGTCTGACTAAAGCACCATCAGCCTCTTCTACTCGTGGATCCACAGGTAGTTCACCTGCTACTCAGTCTATCAACTACTTTTACTGTGACAAGAAGGGTCACACCGAGGCCCAGTGCTAGAAGAAGTCAGGACGATATGTGCGGTGTGGCAGTAATCAGCATCAGATCAAGGATTGCCCTAAATGGCAAGGAGGACAAAATCAAGTTAAACCAACTGGTAGACGCAAGACTCGAGTTCCTATCGTTCAGGCCCGAGCTTATGCTATTGAGTGCGAGGAGCTTCCAGAGGAGACCGCTGTTGTTGAAGGTACATTCTTGATACTGAATCAACCTGTTAGGGTGCTAATTGATCCAGGTGCTACTCATTCATTTATTACTCCCTTATGTGTGCAACGTGTGAAACTACGAGTTGTATGTTTGCCCTACGAAGTAGAAGTTGGTACTCCAATGGGTTCTAAACTTGTTACTCGCTCAGCTTGTAAAGCATGTAAAATTCAAATTAAAGATAGGGAATTCTCAGCCAATCTTATTGTATTACCTTTTCGAGACTATGAAGTCATCTTAGGGATGGACTGGTTGGCAAAGCATCATGCCCAACTAGATTGTCGGACGAAGATTGTAACGTTCCAGATACCTGATCAACCAATATTAGAAGTCATGGGTCGAAGAGACTTCACCGGGAGTTCCATCATTTCATCTACGAAAGCAGTGAAGTCCTTGAGAAAAGGATGTAGCGGATACTTAGCTTACCTTATCAACAAGCCGTCGGACAAAGCTAAGTTGGAGGAGATGCAGTGATTAAAGATTATGCGGACGTGTTTCTAGAAGAATTGCCCGGTTTACCCCCAAATTGGGAGATCGAGTTCATTATAGAGTTACTGCCTGGCGCCCAGCTGATATCTAAAGCTCCCTATCATATAGCACCAGCCGAGCTACAAGAACTGAAGGACCAATTGCAAGGATTGTTGAAGAAAGGGTTTGTTCAACCAAGTTCTTCTCCGTGGGGAGCGCCAGTCCTATTTGTAAAGAAGAAAGACGGAACGTTGAGGCTATGCATCGATTACCGAGGGTTGAACCAAGTGACTGTGAAGAATAAATACCCACTTCCACTAATCGACGAGTTATTTGATCAACTTCAAGGAGCCAAAGTGTATTCAAAGCTTGACTTGAGGCAAGGGTACTATCAGTTGCGGATCAAAAAGGAGGATGTGCCTAAAACGGCTTTCAGGACGAGATATGGGCATTATGAATATGTGGTGATGCCATTTGGGCTAACTAATGCCCCTGCAGCTTTTATGGACTTGATGCACAGGGTGTTTCAACCCTACTTGGACCAATTTGTGGTGATCTTTATTGATGATATTTTGGTATACTCGAAATCCGAGGCTGAGCATGAACAACATATGCGATTGGTACTGCAGAAACTTCGAGAGCATCAATTGTATGCGAAGTTTAGCAAATGCGAATTTTGGTTGCAGTAGATTGCATTTTTGGGGCACATCATATCCCAAGAGGGAATAGCAGTGGACCCAGCAAAGATAGAAGCGGTGATGTCTTGGAAGAAGCCGGAAAATGTTACGGAAGTTCAGAGTTTTCTTGGTCTAGCCGGCTATTATCGGAGGTTAGTGAAGGATTTCTCAAAGATCGCAGGACCGCTTACAAAGCCCACTCAAAAGAAAGCAAAGTTCGTGTGGGATGACAAGTATGAGAACAACTTCCAAGAATTGAAGAAGAGATTGACTACCGCACCTGTTCTTGCATTGCCTGAAGGGAGTCAAGGTTTTGTAATCTATAGCAATGCTTCGAAGGAAGGACTGGGTTGTGTGTTGATGCAAAATGGTAGAGTGATTGCGTATGCTTCTAGAAAACTGAAGCCGTATGAATTGAATTAGCCGACACATGATTTGGAGTTAGCGGCTATTATGTTTGCACTCAAGAAATGGAGGCACTATCTGTGGGGTAACAAGTTTGAGGTGTTTACTGATCACAAGAGCTTGAAATACTTGTTCTCACAAAAAGAGTTGAACATGAGGCAAAGGCGGTGGATGGAGATTTTGGATTATTATAACTCCACAATCAATTATGTGCTCGGTAAAGCAAATGTAGTTGCAAATGCCTTAAGTCGGAAGGCGAGCATGACAAAATTGGAAGCATTCTTGTGGAAACCACAATTGACTCAAAAAGGGTTACTTTTTGCCACTACACAAGTTCAATCGACCTTGTTGTCTGAATTACGAGAGGCTCAACAGAAGGACCAACATTTTCAAAAGATTAAAGAAAGCAACACAGATTTCAAGTTTCATGATGATGGTATTTGGAGGTTTAGGAATCGGATTTGTGTTCCTAATGAGCCAGAGCTGAAAAAGAAGATTATTGAAGAAGCCCATAATTCAAGATATACTATTTACCCCGGCGGAACAAAGATGTACCGGGATTTGAAGCAACACTATTGGTGGAATAACATGAAGAGAGAGATTGCGGAGTTTGTGGCACGGTGTTTGACTTGCCAGAGAGTCAAAGCGGAACATCAACGACCAGCAGGTTTACTTCAGCCGTTGGAAATTTCTCAATGGAAATGGGAACACATAACTATGGACTTTGTCATGGACCTGCCCAGGTCACAAAAGGGTCATAGTGGATAGATTGACTAAGTCAGCGCACTTCTTACCGATGAACAAGGAGGATAGTCCTGAGAAATTGGGAGATATGTATGTGGCGGATATTGTAAGGTTGCACGGGATGCCTGTGAGTATTGTATCGGATAGGGATCCTCGTTTTACTTCCCGATTTTGGAGGAGATTGCAAGAAGCTTTGGGAACGAAGTTGAGTTTCAGCACGGCTTATCACCCTCAGATTGATGGACAATCTGAGAGAACTATCCAGATTCTGGAGGATATACTGAGGGCGTATGTTTTAGACTTCGGAAAAGGTTGGGAGAAATATCTGTCTCTAGCGGAGTTCACTTACAATAACAGTTATCAGGCCATTATCGGGATGGCCCCATTTGAGGCATTGTATGGACGTAAGTGTCGATCCCCAATTTACTGGGATGAAGTAGGTGAGACGAAGACTTTTGACCCGACCCTTCTACCTGAACTTATGAAGACTGTTGATAATATCCACCTCATCCAGAAACGGATGCTTGTCACCCAAAGCAGGCAGAAAAGTTACGTAGACCGACGGAGACGGAGCCTAGAGTTTGAGGTCGGCTATAAGGTGTTCTTGAAGATATCACCTCGGAGGGGATTGATTAAACACGGCTAGGGTGAAAAGTTGAGCCCGAGGTTTGTAGGACCATTTGAGATAATTGAGAAGGTTGGCAAATTGGCGTATCGCCTGGCACTACCCCAAAACCTCTCCAATATCCACGACATTTTTCATGTTTCAATGCTACGGAAGTATCATCTGATCCATCGCATATCTTGGAGCCAGAGCCGTTGCAGCTTCGGGAGAACTTGTCTTATGAAGAGAAGTCCATTCGGATTCTAGATCAGCAAGATCGGGAGTTGCGCAACAAATCTATACCGATGGTGAAAGTGTTGTGGGATCACCATGGAATTGAAGAAGCAACATGGGAAAGGCGAGACCAGATGGAGCAACAGTATCCGGCATTATTTCAAAGGTAAATATTGAATTTCGGGATGAAATTCTTTTAAGGAGGGGAGGATGTGAGGCCCGACCTTGATTTACGTACGATATCTCGTTTCGTGTGCCCTAATCTAGATTTGTATGCCTTGACCTAGGTTTAAGAGTCGTGTTTTGTTTTGTGTGCCTTGCATTGAATTACGTGCATACATTTAGGGTTGCGTGCATTTACTTGAAAAATGTGCATTCGTCTCGTAATTCGTGCCCGCACACTAATCAAGAAAACATCTTTCACGAAGCACTAGATCATTAATTAATCCTACAAATTTCACTAACTAATATTAAATTGCTAATTCAATCCACTAGAAGATGAAAATGCACCAAAAGCTAGACATTTTTTATTATTTATTCCTTATTCTTTTGCACATCCCAAACACACAATATTATATTGCTCAACCAAGACAAAAATTCAGATTCTTGCACAAGCTTGGCCGACCACTATTGCATATTGAACTAGCTTTGCATAATTCAAAATTTATTCCTAGACATTCTATGACATGTTATGACACAAAACAAAACAAAAAAAATGGCTCAAAAACCCTACCCAATGCACCCATTCTCGACATATGCAAGTGCCTATGCTAGGTGATTCAAAATTATGCTCCTTGAAGACACAAAAATCTGAAATTTCAAGGCCCTAGGCTGACACAAGCATCAAACCCATCAAGCTTTTCATTTTTCTTTCATTCTTTCCTTCTTTTTCTCATTTTCTCTCACTCTCTCATTTCTTCTCTCTCTCTCTCGGCCCTAGCTGAAATCCTACTCTCCATAGCTTAAGTTCATCACTCAATGGTTCATCAAGTCATGCAAGCTACTTAGGAGCTCGACCAAGCAAAGCTAGGAGCAAAGAAACGCACATGCAAGCTCATAGCACATTCATTTCGGCTTAGGTAAGTTTGTTAGCTTCCATTTCATTTTCTTTTGTTCTAGCCACTTGCACATACTAAGAACATGGTTACTAAGCTAGGAATTAGAGAAATCTCAAGTGGTCTCTCGGCTAAGCAAGGAAAAAGGTCAACATTGTGCTTCATCAAGAGTTTGTGCATCTTCTTTGTTGTCTTGCTAAGGTGAGGGCTAAGACTTCTTGAAAAGCTTTCAAAAAACCACATGCATGCCTTTAAATGTCTATTTTTACTTCTGTACTTGTGATATATGTGTGTACATGAACTTTTGTAAGCATGTATGGCAAGATATTTGGCTAGAATATGAAGATAGGTGAAATCGAGTATTTGGCAGCTTTCTGTTCTGTTGGAACGAAGTGATTTTGACTAGGTAAATGATGTTGAAAATACGTGAAAATTGGTAGGTAACTATTTTTGCCAGTTCTGAGAATTTTTCATAGAAATAGGCCAAAGCTAATTTTGACTCTAAGGTCCACAAAATGGAAAAATATCAAAATGTGTCCAAATCTGGAAAATCTGGAAAAATGAAGCAGGTTTTGGCAGATTCACTGTCCTCGTAGAACGAACCAGTTTTGACTTAGTAAATGATATTCAAAATGCATGAAATTTGGTGTGCTGCTATATTTTTCAGTTCTGGACATTTGTTTCAGAAATATACTAAGGCTAAATCTGACCCTAAGGTCCTCAAAAATGACATATATAAAAATGTGTGCAAATCTGAACAGTTTTGCGTAGTCTCACGGTTTTGGCTATAACTCTTGAACCCGAACTCCAAATGATGCAAGGTTTGTTTCTGAATTTAGTTCACTCCTTAAGATTTAATTTGAAATTTTGTTCACTGGAATTGGATTTTGTTTGATTATCTCAATGATTGTGAGAAAACAGACCATTGCAGTGAGATTTTCATCTAGTGATTTGCCTTGAAAATTATTGTAACTTCTCTTGTTGTATTAAATGCTTGGGATTGTGGCATTGGGATGTTGTGTAGACTGTTTTGAATGCTTGAGGGTGTTTGAATTAATCAATGCATGGCTTGAGTTTAATTACATGACAACTTAGGGCTTAATCGCACGGGTAAGCATGAATTGGAACCCCAATGACTAGGAAAAGTCGCTAAGTGTTGATCCTATGAATATCGTGTTTAATTATGTAATTAGTAGGCTGCCCATAGTTGCCCTCATAGCCCTAAACATGATTTTGATGATTATATGTTGACAAGTAGGCCTTTCTTGCACCCGGTCCCACGTAGATGTCGTGTTGCATGTTGAATAATCTTATTATTTGATTACGTGAACTTCGAAATGAGTTATATGACTTGATTTACATGCGTTACATGGCTGCCCGTTTAATATTCATATAACTCCATGTGCTTTTCAAGTGAAATTACTTGTCATATCGTGCCTCGCGTGTTTACTTGTCAATGTGCAATCTTATGACTACTCGGAGGCAACCTACTTTGTTGTCCTCCTAATGTGATATATTAAATGTCATAAATGTGCATTGCATACAAGGTTGCAACCTTTCATACTGGCGTGGTAGCGTTCACGCACACCGGGCGGCATCGGGCTTGCCGGTGCAACCGTGACTACCATTGTCCAATTCTCTCTCTCGCTTGAGGGCTAGACTTCCTCGGAGAGTTGGGTAGTAGGATTTCGGGGTACATCCGGAGTACACCCATTTGGCGTGATAAGGGGATGATTTGACGTCGGCCGCAACAACTGATACTGGAAATGAACTGAAAGCAAAAAGCTCACCATATCCTTTTCACTATGTATATAAGTACTCTCGCTTGGCTCCTAGAGGACCTCTGTCACTCCCCAACCCGGCCTATAAAGGTTAGACTAGGGTGTGATCTAAACATTCAAGTCATGTCTCGTACTTAATCGTTCAAGAAAGTTTGACGCTTAACGTTTATGCCTAAACTCCAAAATTTTCTGAAAAACCGGCAGCATAACGGCTGTAATTGGGCTCTTTGGTTGACCTAATTCTCCAAACGCCTCAAATTTTCCAATCTCAATTTCATTTCCGACTAAGATTACTAAATACCATCAATTGAAATGCCTACTGGTTATTCTGAAACCTCGTTTGATTAATAACCTAGTAATAATACTATGTCTCGTCTGTTTGTTAATCCTCATTAGAAAAGTACCTGTTGATCTTAGCTTAATAGTGAGTACCTGCTTAAGATTGGATAGGTTCATTTTACTTAGTCTTTACCTGATACTTCATAATCCTATGATAGATACTAGCGAATGACAATAGCAAAATGATCATAGTAGTGTCTGTCTAATTATTATCGATACAAACCAAAATTAGACCCCAAATTACAACGGGGGTCGTTTACATTACAAACATCAAGCAACATGAAAAGAAATAGTCTTCAAGTAGCATAGTGTTCACAAATGGCCATAATCAAGCAAAGCACAAGGGACAAGCAATCATTCCAAGGAATCATTGTTAGGCACGTTGTCCTCGGGTACCTGTTCTTGATCTTCTTAACCTAAGATGATGAAAGAGGGTGAGTCCTTATGAACTCAGAAAGGCGAAACGAGAAATAGGTTTTGAAACTCATTTTCCGGTTCAATTTATGAAAACCCCTTTTTGCAAGCAAGAATATATCACAAATAAGTTCATAACAATAATATAAAAGTAAAGGAACACAATTACCCGTCTTTCCTCCCCGAGGTCCTCTAGGAACCAAGCGAGAGTACTTATACACAAAGTGAAAAGGATACAATGAGTTTTTGCTCTCAGTTCATTTCTAGTATCAGTTGTTGCGGCCGACTTCAAATCATCCCTTTATCATGCCAAATGGGTGTACTCTAGATGTACCCCGAAATCCTACGACCCAACTCTCCGAGGAAGTCTAGCCCCCAAGCGAGAGAGGGAATTGGACAATGGTAGTCACAGTTGCACCGGCAAGTCCGATGCTGCCTAGTGTGCGTGAACGCTACCACGCCAGAATGAAAGGTTGCAACCTTATATACAATGCACATTTATGACATTTAATATATCACATTAGGAGTACAACAAAGTAGGTTGCCTCCGGACAGTCATAAGATTGCACATTGACAAGTAAACAAGCGAGGCATGATAAGACAAGTAATTTCAGTTGAAAGGCATATAGAGTTATATGAACATTAAATGGGCAGCCATGTAACGCACGTAAATCAAGTCATATAACTCATTTCAATATTCACGTAATAAAATAATAAGATTATTCAACATGCAACGACAATCCACGTGGGTTCGGGTGCAAGAAAGGCCTATTTGTCAACATGCAATGATCAAAATCACATTTAGGGCTATAAGGGCAACTACGGGCAGCCTACTAAACAATATTCAAAGGATCGACACTTATCAAGTTTACCTAGTTACTAGGGTTTCCATTTCGTGCTTACCCGTGCGATTAAGCCCCAAGTCAACTCAAAATCAATCTCAAGCCATGCATTAGTTAATTCAAACATCGCCAAGTATTCAAAACAGTCCACACAACATCACAATGCCACAATCCCAAGCATTTAATACCACAAGAGAAGTTACAACAAATTTTCTAAGCATATAACTAAGTGAAACCCTCACTGCAATAGGCTTTTTTCTCACAATCATTAAGAAAAGCATACAATCTCCAATTTTAGTGAATAAGATGTCAAATTAAATCTAAAGAAGTGAAATAAATTCAGAAACAAACCTCATATCATTTGGAGTTCGGGTCCACTAGTTATAGCCAAAACAGTGGGATTGCACAAAACTGTCCAGATTTGCACACATTTCAATACTTGTCATTTTTGAGATTCTTAGGGTCAGATTTAGCCTTAGTCCATTTCTGCCAAAAATTTCCAGAACTGAAAAACCTAGCAGAACACTAAATTTCATGCATTTTGAACATCATTTACTAAGTCACAACTAGTTCGTTCTACAAGGTCAGTGCATCTGCCAAAACCTGCTTCCTTTTTCCAGACTTCCAGATTTGGACACATTTTAATGATTTTCCATTTTGAGGACCTTAGAGCCAAAATTTGCTTTGGCCTATTTCTACAAAAAATGTTCAAAACTGGAAAAAATAGTTACCTACCAATTTTCATGAATTTTAAACATCATTTTCCTAGCCAAACTCACCTCGAAACAACAAGACAGAGAGCTGTCACAAAACCCGATTTCATCTATCATCACCTTCAAGCCAAAATCTTGCCATGCATGGTTGTAAAAGCTTATAAACACACATATATCTCAAGTACAGAAGCAAAGACAAACATTTAAGAGAATGCATGTGGATTTTTGAAGGATTTTCAAGAGGTCTTAGCCCTCACCTTAGCAAAACAACAAGAAGATGCACAAAACTATGATGAAGCACAAATTTGGTCTTCTTCCTTGCTTAGCCGAGACACCACCCGATTTCTCTCTATTTTTCCTAGCTTAGTGACCAAGTTATTAGTAGGTGCATGTGGTTAGAACAAGAAGAAATGAAATGGAAGCTAGCAAACTCACCTAGGCTGAAATGGAGACTCAAAGAGCTTGCATATGTGATTCTTGCAACTTAGCTAGCTTGGTCGAGTTTCTTAGCTTGTTGCTTGTCTTGATGCACCATAGAATGATGAAGATGAGCTATGGAATGATGAAACTCAGCCAAGGCAGAGAGAGAGAGAGAAGAATGAGAGGGAGAGAGAGAAATGTGAGGAGAATGAGAGAAATGAAAGAAAATGATAGATTTTGCAAATGTTGATGCATATGTTCGGCCTTGGGCATTGCAATTCAGGTTTTTATGTCTTCAAGAAGCATTTTGAAATTCCTAGCATGGGCAAGGAGCATTTGGTCGAGATTTGAAGACTTTGGGTGGAGTTTTTGAGCTAAATGTTTTTATGCAATGTGTCATAGAATTGTCATAGATTGTCTAGGATTTAAATTGAATTAAGCAAGCAAGCACAAAAGCCCATATGGTGGTCGGCCAAGGCATATAAAATCTGATTTTTTGTCATCTATTGGAGTATTATTTAATTGTGTGTCGAAAGTGCAAAAGAATAAGGAATAAAGAATAAGGAATGTCTAGCTTTTTGTGAGATTTTGTCTTCTAGTGGGTTGAATTAGTAATTTAATATTAGTTAGTGAGATTTGTAGGATTAATTATTGATCTAGTGCTTCGTGTAAGATGCTTTCTTGATTAGCGTGAGGGCAAGCTTTTCTAGATTTTGGGCACGCACTACGAGGTAGGGCACGAACTACGAGACGAATACACATTTTCCAAGTAAATGCATTTAACCCTAAATGAATGCACGTAATTCAATGCAAGGCACACAAAACGAAACACGATTCTTAAACTTAAGTCAAGGCACGCAAATCTAGGTTAGGGCACACGAAATGAGGTATCGCATGCAAATCGAGGCTGGGCCTCACATCCTCCCCTCCTTAAAAGAATTTCATCCCGAAATTCATTCTTACCTATTGAGGTCAGTTAGATGGGTTCTGGCCATTGATATTCTACTCTGGGCCGGTGCTCGCTCCATGATCCCCTTTTCCAAAACTAATTCACTTCCAAACTTTCTCCAATTGTTAATTCAGTATGACCCCTACTTTTGTAGTTCGTTCCTTTGAACGACTCTATTCTCCATTTGATCTTAAGGTCAAGTTCATTAACTAAGGTTAGAATCTTTATATATAGTCATCAAAGCTGCATCGGTATTCTAACTATATAACTATAACTCCAAAATCATGACTTATGTCGTGTCGATTTTGCACTCATATCTCAAAAGGAATATCCCAATAATACCACGATCTTAGGGTGACATACACTAATTTCAATATGATAAATCTATATCCGATTTACATACCATGTCAACTACTTCAAACTGCTATCACATAGGCCATACACAGGTTATGGATCATTTCACAATACGACCCTATTTTCAGGAGGAACTCTTCCAAACAAATTAATCCATTTCAAGTCGTCATCTATCGATAGTATCATAGTCCTTTTTATCTCATAAGTACATTAGATTAGCAAGTCTTCTAGTGACTAGTCTCCAAGTTACAAGCTCCTATTCACTAACCTCCTTTCCCGGCTTTGTTAACCTTCACGCTCGTAATCAACGAGAAAGACCGTTGAGATTCGTTAAACTCAACTCTAAGGCTTATTAAGTACCACCAACAAACTGCCGTCAAAATTGCATGGGTAAACTAATCATGTGGCACTCATTCAACTCTTCAAGTAAGTTTCATCAGCTTGTGACCCACAATTTATTTCTTTATTCAAATCTCTGTCTTCAAGTTATGAAGCTCTAGAATTTCTTTTAATCTTAATCAAGACTCCTAAAGCGAATGGTTTTAACCTCAAATAAATTTCACTCACCTCAATCCAAGGTTACGTCATACTTAAGAAGATAATGGTCCTACTTACTTAGCGGCCTAGTCATTCTTTCGAACACTTAATACCCGCCAATAGATCTTCAACAGTAATGCTACTAAGCTAGGGTTATAGCCACGTAAGCGATATCAATGTTCCACTAGGTTACCGGTCGTACAACAATAATCCTAGGACTATAAATGGGTATCGGAATGATCTAGCTCATAGGATACTTACCATACTAACCCAAGTAGCTTGTTACACGAAATAACTTCAAGGCTATATCAACATAAGAATTATGACCATGAGGCATCCTTCAATATAACCTAATAGAACTTCAAAAGTAATCAACCACTCATCTAACTATCACTACGAGATTCGTCCTCTATTCAACAACCACAACTCGAAGTCCGCCAACCGCTAGTTCCTAGACGTGAAACGGTGCACTTAAATACGGTTGTCTAACAACAGTCTCTTGGGTCATCATGACACTGATTCATATTTATTTTAACTATGTGGAATCTTACTCTTCCCATTCACATGTTCAATTAGCTACGAGCATCAAAACTCGTTGACCTTATGTCTTAGGGTTTACTATCATCATGCTCGCGTTTTACTTTCGTTATATAAAGCAACCTCTTTACTTGCATGACAATATGTTGTTTCTAAGGACATGCACATAAAGGATGGATGATACTGAGGTCAAGTAATATTTTCTTAATAGGTAAATTTACCTTCAATCGTGGTTACTGCTAGCAATCTGGGCATAATTCTTTTGCCACCTTGGACATTCCTTGACGAGATGTTGATCACTTCCACATCCTTTGCATTTACCAGACCTCTTCCAACATTGGGCTTCCGTGTGCCCCTTCTTGTTGCAATAGTTATATGTATCAGGATGGTGTTTAACCGTGCCTCTCGATGTGACATGACTAAATTGGTTGACTATGGTACCCGACCGTAATTTGTTAGTAGCTACCTTCCCGAATTCTGGCCTTGACCCTGGGTACTCTCTCTCGTAGCCTGTCCTTGCACCCTCTGTCATTTTGGGCATTCTTTGACCTTATGTTGATTGCTACCGCAACCGTTACACCTTCCTTTTTTCCTCCAACAGTTAATCTCCAGATGACCTCTACGTGCACAGTGAGTACAACATGGGATTAGAGTAGTAGTAACACCTCCATAAGGGCCTCGAGCTACAGGAATATCTAAACCACCCTGGCAGACTTTCGCGACAGGTAGCTACTCCAGGCTCTGTACTTCACTCAGTTGACTCGACCCTGCCCCTTCCTGACTCTTTCCTCTCTCACCTTTTATTGCCTCGAAAAGAACTTCACCATAGGTGAGAAACTGAAAAGGAGCCAAGCTATTTTGAATCTCGGATCTCAACCCTTGAATAAATCTCTGGATCTTTTTCTCAGTAGTCTGTAACATTTCAGGAGCATACTGGGACAATTGATTCAATCGGGTTTCGTACTCTGCAACTGTCAAATCCCTTTGTTTGAAGGTCACGAACTCATTCCTTCGAAGTCTCCCTCTACTTCCAAGAACTCTTTTAACCATTCTAAATGAGGTAGCCCCACGATATGACATGTATTTATATATATAAAATTATGTTACACGAGAGGCAAATGTGTACTTATATAATCATACCACATAAGAACAACTATATCTTAATGCATAGGGTTGTATAATAAAACATTAACAGCTAGTGTTCAGCCTAGCATACAAGAAACCATGGTAACATAATAAACACTTAAAGCATACGGTGCACTTGAATCACATAGGCATGTTGAGCAAATAAAACATATTGTTCACATTGGTTCATAAAAGCGCATAATATTTAATGCTCAAGCAATTAAAGCACATTAGCACACATTAACACATATAAACAAGACATCAAAATTACTTTAGGGCTTCTACCTACGGTCCGAGAGTTGAACCCAACTAATGCTTAGTTAGCAAACTAAGCTCTGATACCATTTCTCTAAGGTGTCACACCCAAACCCGGCCTATAAAGGTTAGACTAGGGTGTGATCTAAATATTCAAGTCATGTCTCGTACTTAATCGTTCAAGAAAGTTTGACGCTTAACGTTTTTGCCTAAACTCCAAAATTTTTTGGAAAACCGGTAGCATAACGGTTGTAATTGGACTCTTTGGTTGACCTAATTCTCCAAACGCCTCAAATTTTCCAATCTCAATTTCATTTCCGACTAAGATTACTAAATACCCTCAATTGAAATGCCTACTGGTTATTTTGAAGCCTCGATTGATTAATAACCTAGTAATAATACTATGTCTCGTATGTTTGTTAATCCTTGTTACAAAAGTACCTGTTGATCTTAGCTTAATAGTGAGTACCTGCTTAAGATTGGATAGGTTCATTTTACTTAGTCCTTACCTGATACTTCATAATCCTATGATAGATACTAGCCAATGACAATAGCAAAACGATCATAGTAGTGTCTGTCTAGTTATTATCGGTACAAACCAAAATTAGACCCCAAATTACAACGGGGGTCTTTTACAATACAAACATCAAGCACATGAAAAGAAATAGTCTTCAAGTAGCATAGTGTTCACAAATGGCCATAATCAAGCAAAGCACAAGCGACAGGCAATCATTCCAAGGAATCATCGTTAGACACGTCGTCCTCGGGTACCTGTTCTTGATCTTCTTCACCTAAGATGATGAAAGAGGGTGAGTCCTTATGAACTCAGCGAGGGGGAACGAGAAATAGGTTTTGAAACTCATTTTCCGGTTCAATTTATGAAAACCCTTTTTTTGCAAGCAAGAATATATCACAAATAAGTTCATAACAATAATATAAAAGTAAAGGAACACAATTACTTGTCTTTCCTCCCCGAGGTCCTCTAGGAACCAAGCGAGAGTACTTATACACATAGTGAAAAGGATACAGTGAGCTTTTGCTCTCAGTTCATTTCTAGTATCAGTTGTTGCGGCCGACTTCAAATCATCCCTTTATCACGCCAAATGGGTGTACTCCGAATGTACCCTAAAATCCTACCATCCAACTCTCCGAGGAAGTCTAGCCCCTAAGCGAGAGAGGGAATTGGACAATGGTAGTCACAGTTGTACCGGCAAGTCCGATTCCGCCCGGTGTGCGTGAACGCTACCATGCCAGAATGAAAGGTTGCAACCCCATATACAATGCACATTTATGACATTTAATATATCACATTAGGAGTACAACAAAGTAGGTTGCCTCCGGACAGTCATAAGATTGCACATTGACAAGTAAACAAGCGAGGCATGATAAGACAAGTAATTTCAGGTGAAAGGCATATAGAGTTATATGAACATTAAACGGGCAGCCATGTAACGCACGTAAATCAAGTCATATAACTCATTTCAACATTCACGTAATAAAATAATAAGATTATTCAACATGCAACGACAATCCACGTGGGTTCGGGTGCAAGAAAGGCCTATTTGTCAACATGCAATGATCAAAATCACATTTAGGGCTATAAGGGCAACTACGGGCAGCCTACTAAACAATATTCAAAGGATCGACACTTATCAAGTTTACCTAGTTACTAGGGTTTCCATTTCGTGCTTACCCGTGCGATTAAGCCCCAAGTCAACTCAAAATCAATCTCAAGCCATGCATTAGTTAATTCAAACATCGCCAAGTATTCAAAACAGTGCACACAACATCCCAATGCCACAATCCCAAGCATTTAATACCACAAGAGAAGTTACAACAAATTTTCTAAGCATATAACTAAGTGAAACCCTCACTGCAATAGGCTTTTTTCTCACAATCATTAAGACAAGCATACAATCTCCAATTTCAGTGAATAAGATTTCAAATTAAATCTCAAGAAGTGAACTAAATTCAGAAACAAACCTCATATCATTTGGAGTTCGGGTTCACTAGTTATAGCCAAAACAGTGGGATTGCACAAAACTGTCCAGATTTGCACACATTTCAATACTTGTCATTTTTGAGGTTCTTAGGTTCAGATTTAGCCTTAGTCCATTTCTGCAAAAAATGTCCAGAACTGAAAAACCTAGCAGCACACCAAATTTCATGCATTTTGAACACCATTTACTACGTCAAAACTAGTTCGTTCTACAAGGTCAGTGCATCTGCCAAAACCTGCTTCATTTTTCCAGACTTCCAGATTTGGACACATTTTAATGATTTGCCATTTTTAGGACCTTAGAGTCAAAATTAGCTTTGGCCTATTTCTTCTAAAAATGTTCAAAACTGGAAAAAATAGTTACCTACCAATTTTCATGAATTTTAAACATCATTTTCCTAGCCAAACTCACCTCGTAACAACGAGACAGAGAGCTGTCACAAAACCCGATTTCATCTATCATCACCTTCAAGCCAAAATCTTGCCATGCATGGTTGTAAAAGCTTATAAACACACATATATCTCAAGTACAGAAGCAAAGACAAACATTTAAGAGCATGCATGTGGATTTTTGAAGGATTTTCAAGAGGTCTTAGCCCTCACCTTAGCAAAACAACAAGAAGATGCACAAAACTATGATGAAGCACAAATTTGGTCTTCTTCCTTGCTTAGCCGAGACACCACCCGATTTCTCTCTATTTTTCCTAGCTTCGTGACCATGTTCTTAGTAGGTGCATGTGGTTATAACAAGAAGAAATGAAATGGAAGCTAGCAAACTCACCTAGGCCGAAATGGAGACTCAAAGAGCTTGCATGTGTGATTCTTGCAACTTAGCTAGCTTGGTCGAGTTTCTTAGCTTGTTGCTTGTCTTGATGCACCATAGAATAATGAAGATGAGCTATACAATGATGAAACTCAGCCAAGGCTGAGAGAGAGAGAGAAGAATGAGAGGGAGAGAGAGAAATGTGAGGAGAATGAGAGAAATGAAAGAAAATGATAGCTTTTGCAAATGTTGATGCATATGTTCGGCCTTGGGCATTGCAATTCAGGTTTTTATGTCTTCAAGAAGTATTTTGAAATTCCTAGCATGGGCAAGGAGCATTTGGTCGAGATTTGAAGGCTTTGGGTGGAGTTTTTGAGCTAAATCTTTTTATGCAATGTGTCATAGAATTGTCATAGATTGTCTAGGATTTAAATTGAATTAAGCAAGCAAGCACAAAAGCCCATATGGTGGTCGGCCAAGGCATATAAAATCTAATTTTTTTTGTCATCTATTGGAGTATTATTTAATTGTGTGTTGAAAGTGCAAAAGAATAAGGAATAAAGAATAAGGAATGTCTAGCTTTTTGTGAGATTTTGTCTTCTAGTGGGTTGAATTAGTAATTTAATATTAGTTAGTGGGATTTGTAGGATTAATTATTGATCTAGTGCTTCGTGTAAGATGCTTTCTTGATTAGCGTGAGGGCACGCTTTTTTAGGTTTTGGACACGCACTACGAGATAGGGCACGAACTACGAGATGAATGCACATTTTCCAAGTAATGCACGTAACCCTAAATGAATGCACGTAATTCAATACAAGGCATACAAAATGAAACACGATTCTTAAACTTAAGTCAAGGCACGCAAATCTAGATTAGGGTACACGAAACGAGGTATCGCAAGCAAATCGAGATCGGGCCTCACAACCTCGGGGAAGAAAGACGGGTAATTGTGTTCTTTTACTTTTATATTACATTATGAACTTACTTGTGATATATTTCATGCTTGCAAAGAGTTTTCATAAGTTGAACCGGAAAATGAGTTTCAAAATTTATTTCTCGTTCCCCCTTGCTGAGTTCATAAGGACTCACCCTCTTTTATCATCTCAGGTGAAGAAGACCAGGAATAGGTGCCCGAGGACAACGTGCCTAATGATGATTCCTTGGAATGATTGCTTGCCCTACGTGCTATGGCCTTTTTGTGAACGATATGTTACTTGAAGACTATTTCTTATGTTGCTTGTTATTGTATTGTAAATGACCCCCATTGTAATTTGGGGTCTAATTTTGGCTTGTACTGATCATAACTAGATAGACACTACTATGGTCATTTTTGCTATCGTTATTGGCTAGTATCTATCATAGGATTATGAAGTATCAGGTAAGGATTAAGTAAAATGAATCTATCTAATCTTAAGCAGGTACTCATTGTTAAGCTAAGATCAATAGGTATGTTTGTAACGAGGATTAACAAACAAACGAGACATAGTATCATACTAGGTTATTAATCAAACGAGACTTCGAGATAACTAGTAGGCGTTTCAATTGATGATAAATAGTAATCTTAGTTGGAAATGAATTTGAGATTGAAAGTTTTGAGGCCTTTAGAAAATTAGGTCAAACTAAGGAGCCCAATTATAGCCGTTATGCTGCCGGTTTTTCGGAGAATTTGTAGAGTTTAGGCTAAAACGTTAAGTGTTAAACTTTTATGAATGATTAAGTACGTGATATGACTTGAATGTTTAGATCACACACTAGTCTAACCTTTATAGGTCGGGTTGGGGCGTGACAGCTGCGAAAATTTTCGGAGCCCAAAATTGAAAGTTTTTATCAGTTTCGGGGCACTTTTATTCTTTTGTGATGTTTTTCCATCGCGGATCGTACGACGTGAGCCGCGAAAACGACGACAACCTAATCCATCACATGTCTATTACCGAATAACACGGCACCTTGGGCAAGACAACTTCGCCTCACATAGAGGATGGGCCCACAAACCGAGGGCGTGGGGCTTGGGACTAGGTCTCCGTCGCTCCGGTGCCCATAACTTTTGATCCATAAGGAGTTACGCGGTGCACAGCATACCGTTGGAAAGATCTCCGAGAGATCTACGATGGGGGCAACAAGCCTAACTAGCTGCGCCCATTTTCGAAGCCCAAAATCGAACGTTTTCAACAGTTTTGGGACAATTTTCTTCTTTTGCGCTATTTTTTCGTCCCAAATCGTACGTCGTGAGCCGCGAAAAGGACAACAACCTAATCCATCACATTTTTATTACCAAATAACATGGCACCTTGGGCAAGACAACTACTCCTCACGTAGAAGCTGGGCTCGCAAACCGAGGGCGTAGGGCTTGGGACCAGGTCTCCGTCGCTCTGGTGCCCATAACTTTTCATCCGTAAGGAGTTACGCGGTGCACAACATACCGTTGGAAAGCTCTCCGTCAGCTCTACAACGGGGGCAGCAAGCTTGCTCTGCTGCGTCCATTTTCGAAGCCCACAATCAAACATTTTCATCAGTTTCGGGATAATTTTCTTCTTTTGTGCTGTTTTTTCGTCCCGGATCATACATCGTGTGCCGCGAAAAGGACGACAACCTAATCCATCACATTTCTATTACCGAATAACACGGCACCTTGGGCAAGACAACTTCGCCTCACGTAAATGTTGGGCCTGCAAACCGAGGGCATGGGGATTGGGACTAGGTCTCCATCGCTCCGGTGCCCATAACTTTTGATCCGTAAGGAGTTATACGGCGCACAGCATACCGTTGGAAAGCTCTCCGACAGCTCTACGACGGGGGCAGCAAGCCTACTTGTATGCGCCCATTTTGTGAGCCCAAAATCAAAAGTTTTCATCAATTTCAGGACACTTTTCTTCTTTTGCGCTATTTTTTCATCCCAGATCGTATGTCGTGAGCCGCGAAAAGGACGACAACCTAATCCATCACATTTCTATTACCGAATAACACGGCACCTTGGGCAAGACAACTTCACCTCACGTAGAGGCTGGGCCCGTAAACTGAGGGCGTGGGGCTTGGGACCAGGTCTCTGTCGCTCCGGTGCCCATAACTTTTGATCCGTAAGGAGTCACGCAGTGCACAGCATGCCGTTGGAAAGCTCTCCGAGAGCTCTACGACAGGGGTAGCAAGGTTGCTTGGCTGCGCCTATTTTCAGAGCCCAAAATTGAACATTTTCATTAGTTTCGGGACACTTTTATTTTTTTGCGCTGTTTTTCTGTCCCGGATTGTCCGTCGTGAGTCGCGAAAAGGACGACAACGTAATCTACCACATTTCTATTACCGAATCCCACGGTACCTTAGGCGAAATAACGTTGCCTCACATAAAGGCTGGGCACGCAAACCGAGGGCGCAGGGCTTAGGACCAAGTCTCTGTCGCTCCGGTGCCCATAACTTTTGATCTGTAAGGAGTTACGCGGCGCACAGCATACCGTTAGAAATCACTTTGATGGCTCTACGATGGGGGCTGCAACCCTGCTCAGTTGCGCCCATTTTTTGGAGCCCAAAATCGAACGTTTTCATCCATTTCGGAACAATTTTCTTCTTTTGCACTGTTTTTCTGTCCCGGATTGTACATCGTGAGTCTCGAAAAGGACGATAACCTAATCCATCACATTTCTATTACCGAATAACATGGTACCTTGGGCAAGACAACTTCGCCTCACGTTGAAGCTGGGCCCGCAAACCGAGGGCATGGGGCTTGGGACTAGGTCTCCGTTGCTCCGGTGCCCATAACTTTTGATCCATAAGGAGTTACGCGGCGCAAAACATACCGTTGGAAAGCTCTCCGAGAGCTCTACGACGGTGGCAGTAAGCCTGCTCGACTGCGCAAAATTTTTGGAGCCCAAAATCGAACGTTTTCATCATTTTTCGGGACACTATTATTCTTTTATGCTATTTTTTCGTCCCGGATCGTACGTCGGAAGTCGCGAAAAGGACGATAACCTAATCCACCACATTTCTATTACCGAATTTCGCTCCACCTTCGGCAAGACAACTTCACCTCACGTAGAGGCTGGGCCCGTAAACCGAGGGAGTGGGGCTTGGGACCAAGTCTCCGTCGCTCCGGTACCTATAACTTTTGATTTGTAAGGAGTTATGCGGCACACAATATACCGTTAGAAAGCTCTCTGAGAGCTCTATGACAAGTGCAGCAAGCCTGCTTTGCTGCGAAAATTTTTGGAACCCAAAATCGAATGTTTTCATCAGTTTCTGGACACTTTTCTTCTTTTGCTATTCTTTCGTCCCGGATCGTACATCGTGAGCCGTGAAAAGGACGACAACCTAATCCATCACATTTCTTTTACCGAATAACATGGAACCTTTTGCAAGACAACTTTGCCTCACGTTGAGGCTGGGCCTGCAAACCGATGGCGTGGGGCTTGGGACCAAGTCTCTGTCGCTCCAATGCCCATAACTTTTGATCCGTAACGAGTTACGCGGTGCACAGCATACCGTTGGAAAGCTCTGTGAGAGCACTACGACGGCGGTAGCAAGCCTGCTCGGCTGTGCCCATTTTCTGAGCCCAAAATCGAACGTTTTCATCAGTTTCTTGAAACTTTTATTCTTTTGCGTTATTTTTCCGTCCTGGATTGTACGTCGTGAGCCGTGAAAAGGACTACAACCTAATGCACCACATTTCTATTACTGAATCCCGCGCCACCTTGGGCGAGACAACTTCGCCTCACGTAGAGGCTGGGCCCGCAAACCGAGGGCGTGGGGCTTGGGACCAAGTCTCCGTTGCTCCAGTGCCCATAACTTTTGATCCGTAAGGAGTTACGCGGCGCACAATATATCGTTGGAAAGCTTTCCGAGAGCTTTACGACGGGCTGTAAGCCTGCTTAGCTGCGAAATTTTTTGGAGCCTAAAATCGAACGTTTTCATTAGTTTATGGACACTTTTCTTCTTTTGCGCCATTTTTCCGTCCCAGATCGTACGTCGGGAGCCGTGAAAAGTACGACAACCTAATCCATCAAAATTCTATTACCGAATAACATGGTACCTTGGGCAAGACAACTTCGCCTCACGTAAAGGCTGGGCCCGCAAATCGAGGGTGTGGGGCTTGGAACCAGGTCTCCATCGCTCCTATGCCCATAACTTTTGATCCGTAAGAAGTTATGCGGCATACAGCATACCGTTGGAAAGCTTTCCGAGAGCTCTATGACAGGGGTAGCAAGCCTGCTCGGCTACATCCATTTTCGAATACCAAAATCGAATATTTGCATCAATTTTGGGATAATTTTCTTATTTTGCGTTGTTTTCTATCCCGGATAGTACGTCAGGAGTCGCGAAAAGGACAACAACCTAATCCATCCCATTTCTTTTATTGAATAACATGGCATCTTGGGCAAGACAACTTTGCCTCACGTAGAGGATGGGCCCGCAAACTGAGGGCGTGGGGCTTGGGACCTGGTCTCCGTCGCTACGGTTCCAATAACTTTTGATCCGTAAGGAGTTACACGGCGCACAGCATACCGTTGGAAAGCTCTCTAAGAGCTCTACGACGGGGGCAGCAAGGTTGCTCATCTGCGACCATTTTCAGTGCCCAAAATTGAACGTTTTCATCAGTTTCGAGACTCTTTTATTCTTTTACAATGTTTTTTCGTCCCGGATCGTACGTCGTGAGCCACAAAAAGGACTACAACCTAATCAATCACATTTCAATTACCGAATAACACGGCACCTTGGGCAAGACAACTTCGCGTCAAGTAGAGGCTGGGCCCGCAAACTGATGCCTTGGGGCTTGGGACCAGGTCTCCGTCGCTCCGGTGCCCATAACTTTTGATCTGTAAGGAGTTACGCGGCGCACAGCATACTGTTAAAAAGCTCTCCGAGAGCTCTACAACGAGGGCAGTAAGGCTGCTCTATTGCGCCCATTTTCAGAGCCCAAAATTGAAAGTTTTCATTAGTTTCGGGATACTTTTATTTTTTTGCACTGTTTTTCCTTCCTGGATCGTCCGTCGTGAGCCGCAAAAAGGACGACAACCTAATCCATCACATTTCTATTACCGAATAACATGGCACCTTGGGCAAGACAACTTCACCTCATGTGGAGGCTGGGCCCGCAAACCGAGAGCGTGGGGCTTGGGACCAAGTCTCTGTCGCTCCGGTGCCCGTAACTTTTGATCCGTAAGTAATTACGCGGTGTACAGCATACCGTTAGAAAGCTCTCCGTGAGCTCTACGACTGGGGCAGCCAGCCTGCTCGGCTGCGTCCATTATCGGAGCCCACAATCGAACATTTTTATCAGTTTTAGAATAATTTTCTTTTTTTGCGCTGTTTTTCTATCCCGTATCATACGTCGTGAGCCGCGAAAAAGACAACCTAATCCATCACATTTCTATTTCTGAATAACACGACACCTTGGGCAAGACAACTTCGCCTCACGTAAAGGTTGGGCCAGCAAACCGAGGGCATGGGGCTTGGGACCAGGTCTCCGTCGCTCCGGTGCCCATAACTTTTGATCCATAAGGAGTTACGCGGCGCACAGCATACCGTTGGAAAGCTCTCCGAAAGCTCTACGATGTGGGCAGCAAGCTTGCTCGGTTGCGTCCATTTTTGGAGCCCAAAATCGAACGTTTTCATCAGTTTCAGGAGTCTTTCTTCTTTTGCGCTGTTTTTTCATCCCGGATCGTACATCGTGAGCCAC
The DNA here is from genome assembly GCA_037974665.1 of Ehretia macrophylla. Lineage (NCBI taxonomy): Eukaryota > Viridiplantae > Streptophyta > Magnoliopsida > Boraginales > Ehretiaceae > Ehretia > Ehretia macrophylla. The sequence goes on from CM075770.1 coordinate 51,266,160, forward strand.
GAAAAGGACGACAACCTAATCCATCGCATTTCCATTACCGAATAACACGACACCTAGGGCTAGACAACTTCGTCTCACGTAGAGGCTGGGCCCGCAAATCGAGGGCGTGGGGCTTGGGACCAGGTCTCCGTCGCTCCGGTGCCCATAACTTTTGAATCGTAAGGAGTTACGCGGTGCACAACATACCGTTGAAAAGCTCTCCGTGAGCTCTATGACGTGGGTAGCAAGCCTGCTCGACTACGTCCATTTTCAGAGCCCAAAATTGAATGTTTTCATCACTTTCGGAACAATTATCTTCTTTTGCGCTGTTTTTCCGTCGCAGATCGTACGTCGTGAGCGGCGAAAAGGACGACAACCTAATCCATCACATTTCTATTACCGAATAACACAGCACCTTGGGCAAGACAACTTCACTTCACGAAAAGGTTGGGCCTGCAAACCGAGGGCGTGGGGCTTGGGACTAGGTCTCCGTTGCTCCAGTGCCCATAACTTTTGATCCGTAAGGAGTTACGCGGCGCACAGCATACCGTTGGAAATCTCTCTGAGAGCTCTACAACGGGGGCAGCAAGTCTACTTGGGTGAGAAAATTTTTGGAGCCCAAAATCGAAATTTTTCATCAGTTTCGGGACACTTTTCTTCCTTTGCACTGTTTTTCTATCCCGGATCGTACATCATGAGCCGCGAAAAGGACGACAACCTAATCCACCACATTTCTATTACCGAATAACACGACACCTTGGGCAAGACAACTTCACCTAACGTAGAGGCTGGGCCGGCAAACCGAGGGCGTGGGGCTTGGGACCAGGTCTCCGTCACTCCGGTGCCCATAACATTTGATCCGTAAGGCGTTACGCGGTGCACAACATACCGTTGGAAAGCTCTCCGAGAGCTCTACGACGGGGGCAGCAATCCTGCTCTATTGCGCCCATTTTTGGAGCCCAAAATCAAATGTTTTCATCAGTTTCGGGACAATTTTCTTCTTTTGCGCTGTTTTTCCGTACCGGATCGTACGTCATGAGCCGCGAAAAGGACGACAACCTAATCCATCACATTTCTATTACCGAATAACATGGTACCTTGGGCAAGACAACTTCACCTCACGTAGAGGCTGGGATCGCAAACCGAGGGCCTCGGGCTAGGGACCAAGTCTCCGTCGCTCCGGTGCCCATAACTTTTGATCCGTAAGGAGTTACGCGGCGCAAAGCATACCGTTGGAAAGCTCTCCGAGAACTCTACGATGGGGGCAGCAAGCCAGCTCAGCTGCGCCCATTTTTGGAGCCCAAAATTGAATATTTTCAACAGTTTTGGACACTTTTATTCTTTCGCGCTGTTTTTCCATCCCGAATCGTACGTCCTGAGCCGCGAAAAGGACGACAACCTAATCCATCACATTTCTATTACAGAATAACACGGCACCTTGGGTAAGACTACTTCGCCTCACGTAGAGGCTGGGCCCGTAAACCGAGGGCGTGGGGCTTAGGACTAGGTCTTCGTCGCTCCGGTGCCCATAACTTTTGATCCGTAAGGAGTTATGCGGTGCAGAACATACCGTTGGAAAGCTCTACGAGAGATCTACGAGAGATCTACGATTGGGGCAGCAAGCCTACTCAGCTGCACCTATTTTCGGGGCCCAAAGTTGAACATTTTCTTTAGTTTCTGGACAATTTTCTTCTTTTGCACTGTTTTTTCGTCCTGGATCGTACGTCGTGAGCCGCAAAAAGGACGACAACCTAATCCATCTCATTTCTATTACCGAATAACATAGTACCTTGGGCAAGACAACTTCGCCTTACGTAGAGGCTGGGATAGGAAACTGAGGGCGTGGGGCTAGGGACCAGGTCTCCATCGCTCCATTGCCTATAACTTTTGATCCGTAAGGAGTTACGCGGCGCAAAGCATAGCGTTGGAAAGCTCTCCGAGAACTCTACGATCGGGGCAGGAAGCCAGCTCAGCTACGCCCATTTTTGGAGCCCAAAATCGAATATTTTCAATAGTTTTGGGATAATTTTCTTCTTTTGCGCTGTTTTTCCGTCCCGGATAGTACGTCGTGAGCCGCGAAAAGGACGACAACCTAATCCATCACATTTCTATTACCGAATAGCACGGCACCTTGGGCAAAACTACTCCGCCTCACGTAGAGGCTGGGCCCGCAAACCGAGGGCTTAGGGCTTGGGACCAGGTCTCTGTCGCTCCGGTGCCCATAACTTTTGATCCGTAAGGAGTTACGCGGTGCACAACATACCGTTGGAAAGCTCTCCGTGAGCTCTACGACAGGGGGTAGCAAGCCTGCTTGGCTGAGTCCATTTTCGGAGCCTAAAATTGAATGTTTTCATCACTTTCGGAAAAATTTTCTTCTTTTGCGCTGTTTTTCCGTCGCAGATCGTACGTCGTGAGCCTCGAAAAGGACGACAACCTTATGCATCACATTTTCATTACCGAATAACATGGCTTTTTTGGGCAAGACAACTTTGCCTAACGTAGATGCAGGGCCCGCAAATCGAGGGCGTGGGGCTTGGGACCAGGTCTCCGTCGCTCCGGTGCCCATAACTTTTGATCTGTAAAGAGTTACGCGGTGCACAACATACCGTTGGAAAGCTCTCCGTGAGTTCTACGACGTAAGTAGCAAGCCTGCTCGGCTGCGTCCATTTTCGGAGCCCAATATTGAATGTTTTCATCACTTTCGGAACAATTTTCTTCTTTTGCGCTGTTTTTCCATCCCGGATCGTACGTCGTGAGACGCAAAAAGGACGACAACTTAATCCATCACATTTCTATTACCGAATAACACGACACCTTGGGCAAGACAACTTCGCCTCACGTAGATGCTGGGCCCGCAAACTGAGGGCGTGGGGCTTGAGACCAGGTCTCCGTTGCTCCGGTGCCCATAACATTTGATCCGTAAGGAGTTACGCAGTGTACAACATACCGTTGGAAAGCTCTCCGAGAGCTCTACGATGGGGGCAACATTCCTGCTCCGTTTCGTCCATTTTTGGAGACCAAAATCGAATGTTTTCATCAGTTTCAGGATAATTTTCTTCTTTTGCACTATTTTTCCGTACCGGATCGTATGTCATGAGCCACAAAAAGGACGACAATCTAATCCATCACATTTCTATTACCGAATAACATGGTACCTTGGGCAAGACAACTTCGCCTCACGTAGAGGCTGGGACTGCAAACCAATGGCGTGGGGCTAGGGACCAAGTCTCCGTCGCTCTGTTGCCCATAACTTTTGATCCATAAGGAGTTACGCGTTGCACAGCATGCCGTTGGAAAGCTCTCCGAGAGCTCTACGACTGGGGCAGAAAGCCTGCTTGACTGCGAAAATATTCGGAGCCCAAAACCGAAAGTTTTCATCAGTTTCAGGACACTTTTATTCTTTTGCGCAGTTTTTCCATCCCGGATCGTACGTCCTGAGCTGCGAAAAGGATGACAACCTAATCCATCACATTTCTATTACAGAATAACATGGCACGTTGGGCAAGACTACTTCGTTTCACGTAGAGGCTGGGCCCGCAAACCGAGGGCGTGGGGCTTGGGACCAGGTCTCCGTCGCTCCGATGCCAATAACTTTTGATCCGTAAGGAGTTATGCGGCACACAACATACCATTGGAAAGCACTCCGAGAGATCTACGACGGGGGCGGCAAGCCTGCTCAGCTGCGCCCATATTTGGAGCCCAAAATTGAACATTTTCTTCAGTTTCGGGACAGTTTTCTTCTTTGGCTCTATTTTTCGTCTTGGATCGTACGTCGTGAGCCGCGAAAAGGACGACAACCTAATCCATCACATTTCTATTACCGAATAACATAGCACCTTGGGCAAGACAACTTCGCCTCACGTAGAGGCTGGGACAGCAAACTGAGGGCGTGGGGCTAGGGACTAGGTCTCCGTCGCTCCATTGTCCATAACTTTTGATCCGTAAGGAGTTACGTGGCGCAAAGCATACCATTGGAAAGCTCTCCGAGAACTCTACGATGGGGGCAGCATGCCTGCTCAGCTGCGCCCATTTTCGGAGCCCAAAATCTAACATTTTCATCAGTTTTAGGATTATTTTCTTCTTTTGCGCTATTTTTCTGTCCCGGATCGTACGTCGTGAGCCACGAAAAGGACGACAACCTAATCCATCACAATTCTATTACCGAATAACACGGCACCTTGGGCAAGACAACTTCATCTCACGTGGAGGCTGGGCTTGAAAACCGAGAGCGTGGGGCTTGGGACCAGGTCTCCATCGCTCCGGTGCCCCTAACTTTTGATCCGTGAGGAGTTATGCAGTGCACAGCATACCGTTGGAAAGCTCTTCGGGAACTCTACGACGAGGGCAGCAAGCCTGCTCTGCTGCGCCCATTTTCTGAGCCCAAAATCGAAGTTTTCTTCAATTTCAGGACACTTTTATTCTTTTGCACTGTTTTTCGATCCCGTATCGTACGTCGTGAGCCGCGAAAAGGACGACAACCTAATACATCACATTTGTATTACCGAATAACACGGCACCTTGGGCAAGACTACTCCGCCTCACGTAGAGGCTGGGCCCGCAAACAGAGTGTGTGGGGCTTGGGACCCGGTCTCTGTCTTCCGGTGCCCATAACTTTTGATTCGTAAGGAGTTACGCGGTGCACAATATACTGTTGGAAAGCTCTCCGTGAGCTCTACGATGGGGGTAGCAAGCCTGCTTGGCTGCGTCCATTTTCGGAGCCCAAAATCGAATGTTTTCATCACTTTCAGAAAAATTTTCTTCTTTTGTGCTATTTTTTCGTCGCAGATCGTACGTCGTGAGCCTCGAAAAGGATGACAACTTAATCCATCACATTTCTATTACCGAATAACATGGCACCTTGGGCAAGACAACTTCGCCTCACGTAGAGGCAGGGCCCGCAAACCGAGGGCATGGGGCTTGGGACTGGGTCTCTGTCGCTCCGGTGCCCATAACTTTTGATCCGTAAGGAGTTACGCAGCGCACAGCATACTGTTGGAAAGCTCTCCGAGAGCTCTACGACGGGGGCAGCAAGTATACTTGGCTGAGAAAATTTATGGAGCACAAAATCAAAATTTTTCATCAGTTTTGGGACACTTTTCTTCTTTGGCACTGTTTTTCCATCTGGGATCGTACATCGTGAGCCGCAAAAAGGTAGACAACCTAATCCATCACATTTCTATTACCGAATAACACGACACCATGGGCAAGACAACTTCGCCTAACATAGAGGCTGGGCCCGCAAACCGAGGGTGTGGGGCTTGGGACCAGGTCTCCGTCGCTCTGGTGCCTATAACATTTGATCCGTAAAGAGATACGCGATGCACAACATACCGTTGGAAAGCTCTCTGAGAGCTCTACGACTGGGGCAGCAATCCTGCTAAATTGCGTCCATTTTTGGAGCCCAAAATTGAATGCTTTAATCAGTTTTGGGACAATTTTCTTTTTTTGCGCTGTTTTTCCGTACCGGATCGTACGTCATGAGCCGCGAAAAGGACGACAACCTAATCCATCACATTTCTATTATCGAATAACATGGCACCTTGGGCAAGACAACTTCACCTCACGTAGAGTCTGGGACCGCAAACCGAGGGCGTGGGGCTAGGGACCAGGTCTCCGTCGCTCCGGTGCCCATAACTTTTGATTCGTAAGGAGTTACGTGTTGCACAGCATACCGTTGGAAAGCTCTCCGAGAGCTCTACGATTGGGGCAGCAAGCTTGTTTGACTGCGAAAATATTCGAGGCCCAAAATAGAAAGTTTTCATCAGTTTCAGGACACTTTTATTCTTTTGCGCTGTTTTTCTATCCCGGATCGTACGTCCTGAGCCGCGAAAAGGACGACAACCTAATCCATCACATTTCTATTACAGAATAACACGGCACCTTGGGCAAGACTACTTCGCCTCACGTAGAGGCTGGGCCCGCAAACCTAGGGCGTGGGGCTTGGGACCAAGTCTCCGTCGCTCCGGTGCCCATAACTTTTGATCCGTAAGGAGTTATGCGGCGCACAACATACCATTGGAAAGCTCTCTGAGAGATCTACGACGGGGGCGGCAAGCTTGCTCTACTGCGCCCATTTTCAGAGCCCAAAATTGAACATTTTCTTCAATTTCGGGATAATTTTCTTCTTTTGCGCTATTTTTTCGTCCTGGATCGTACGATGTGAGCCGCAAAAAGGACGACAACCTAATCCATCACATTTCTATTACCGAATAACATAGCACCTTGGGCAAGACAACTTCACCTCACGTAGAGGCTGGGACAGCAAACTGAGGGCGTGGGGCGTGTGACCAGGTATCCGTCGCTTCGGTGCCCATAACTTTTGATCCGTAAGGAGTTACGCGGCGCAAAGCATACCGTTGGAAAGCTCTCCGAGAACTCTGCGATGGGGCAGCAAACCTGCTCAGCTGCGTCCATTTTTGGAGCCCAAAATCGAAAGTTTTCATCAGTTTCGGGATAATTTTCTTCTTTTGCGCTGTTTTTCCGTCCCGGATCGTACGTCGTGAGCCGCGAAAAGGACGACAACCTGGTCCATCACATTTCTATTACCGAATAACACAGCACCTTTGGCAAGACAACTTCGCCTCACGTAGAGGCTGGGCCCGAAAACCGAGGGCGTGGGGCTTGGGACTAGGTCTCCATCCCTCTGGTGCCCATAACTTTTGATCCGTGAGGAGTTACGCGGCGCCCAACATACCATTGGAAAGCTCTCCGAGAACTCTACGACGGGGGCAGTAAGCCTACTCAGCTTCGTCCATTTTCTGAGCCCAAAATCGAAGTTTTCTTTAATTTCAAGACAGTTTTATTCTTTTGCGCTGTTTTTTCATCCCGGATCGTACGTCGTGAGCAGCAAAACGGAAAACAACCTAATCCATCACATTTCTATTACCGAATAACACGGCACCTTGGGCAAGACTACTCCGCCTCATGTAGAGGCTGGGCCCGCAAACCGAGGGCGTGGGGCTTGGGACTAGGTCTCTGTTGCTCCGGTGCCCATAACTTTTGATCCGTAAGGAGTTACATGGTGCACAACATACCGTTGGAAAGCTCTCCGTGAGCTCTACGACTGGTGTAGAAAGCCTGCTCAGCTGCGTCCATTTTCGGAGCCCAAAATTGAATGTTTTCATCACTTTCGGAACAATTTTTTTTTTTTTCGCTGTTTTTCCGACGCAGATCGTACGTCATGAGCCTCAAAAAGGACGACAACCTAATCCATCAAATTTTCATTACCGAATAACATGGCACCTTGGGCAAGACAACTTTGCCTCACGTAGAGGCAGGGCCCGCAAACCGAGGGCGTGGGGCTTGGGACTAGGTCTCCGTCATTCCGGTGCCCATAACTTTTGATCTATAAGCAGTTAAGCGGCGCACAACATACCATTGGAAAGCTCTCCGAGAGCTCTACGACGGGGGCAGAAAGTATACTTGGCTGAGAAAATTTTTGGAGCCCAAAATTGAAATTTTTCATCAGTTTCGGGACACTTTTCTTCTTTTGCACTGTTTTTCCATCCCGGATCGTAAGTCGTGAGCCGCGAAAAGGAAGACAACCTAATCCATCACATTTCTATTGCCGAATAACACGACACCTTGGGCAAGACAACTTCGTCTCACGTAGAGGCTGGGCCCGCAAACCGAGGGCGTGGGGCTTGGGACCAAGTCTCCGTCGCTCTGGTGCCCATAACATTTGATCCGTAAGGAGTTACGCGGTGCACAACATACCGTTGGAAAGCTCTCCGAGAGCTCTACGACGGGGGTGGCAATCTTGCTCTGTTGCACCCATTTTTGGAGCCCAAAATCGAATGTTTTCAACAGTTTCGGACAATTTTCTTCTTTTGCGCTATTTTTCCGTATCGGATCGTACGTTATAAGCCGCGAAAAGGACGACAACCTAATCCATCACATTTCTATTACCGAATAACATGGCAACTTGGGCAAGACAACTTCGCCTCACGTAGAGGCTGGGACCGCAAACCGAGGGTGTGGGGCTAGGGACCAAGTCTCCGTCGCTCCGATGCCCATAACTTTTGATCCGTAAGGAGTTACGCGTTGCACAGCATACCGTTGGAAAGCTCTCTGAGAGCTCTACGACTGGGGAAGCAAGCCATCTTGGCTACGAAAATATTCGGAGCCCAAAATCGAAAGTTTTCATCAGTTTCAGGACACTTTTATTCTTTTGCGCTGTTTTTCCATCCCGGATCGTACGTCCTGAGCCGCGAAAAGGACGACAACCTAATCTACCACATTTCTATTATAGAATAACACGGCACCTTGGGCAAGACTACTTCACCTCACGTAGAGGCTGGGCTCGCAAACCGAGGGCGTGGGGCTTGGGACCAGGTCTCCGTCGCTCTATTGCCCATAACTTTTGATCCATAAGGAGTTACGCAGCGCAAAGCATACCGTTGGAAAGCTCTCTGAGAACTCTACGATGGGGGCAGAAAGCCTGCTCAACTGCAACCATTTTTGGAGCCCAAAATCGAACGTTTTCATTAGTTTCGGGATAATTTTCTTCTTTTGCGCTGTTTTTCCGTCCCGGATCGTACGTCGTGAGTCGCGAAATGGACGACAATCTTATCCATCACATTTCTATTACCGAATAACATAGCACCTTGGGCAAGACAACTTCGCCTCATGTAGAGGCTAGGCCCGAAAACCGAGGGCGTGGGGCTTGGGACCAGGTCTCTATCGCTCTGGTGCCCATAACTTTTGATCAGTGAGGAGTTACGCCGACGCACAGCATACCGTTGGAAAGCTCTCCGAGAACTCTACGACAGGGGTAGCAAGCGTGCTCAGCTGCGCCCATTTTCTGAGCCCAAAATCGAAGTTTTCTTCAATTTCAGGGCACTTTTATTCTTTTGCGATGTTTTTCCATCCCGGATCGTACGTCGTGAGCCGTGAAAAAGACGACAACCTAATCCATCACATTTCTATTACCAAATAACACGACACCTTGGACAAGACTACTCCGCCTCACGTAGAGGCTGGGCCCGCAAACCGAGGGCGTGGGGCTTGGGACCAGGTCTCTGTTACTCCGGTGCCCATAATTTTTGATCTGTAAGGAGTTACGCGGCGTACAACATACCGTTGGAATGCTCTCCGATAGATCTACGACGGGGGAAGCAAGCCTGCTCAGCTGCGCCCATTTTCGGAGCCCAAAATTGAACGCTTTCTTTAGTTTTGGGACAATTTTCTTCTTTTGCGCTGTTTTTCCGTCCCGGATCGTACGTCGTGAGCCGCGAAAAGGACGACAACCTAATCCATCACATTTCTATTACCGAATAACATGGCACCTTAGGCAAGACAACTTCGCCTCACGTAGAGGCTGGGCCCGCAAATTGAGTGCGTTGGGCTAGGGACCAGGTCTCCGTCGCTCCATTGCCCATAACTTTTGATCCGTAAGGAGTTACGCGGCACACAGCATACCGTTGGAAAGTTCTCCGAGAACTCTATGACTGGGGCAGCAAGCTTGCTCAGCTGTGCCCATTTTTCGAGCCTAAAATCGAACGTTTTCATCAGTTTTGAGATAATTTTCTTCTTTTGCGCTATTTTTTCATCCCGGATCGTACGTCGTGAACCGCGTAAAGTACGACAACCTAATCCATCACATTTCTATTACCGAATAACACGGCTCCTTGGGCAAGACAACTTCGCCTCACGTAAAGGCTGAGCCCGCAAACCGAGTGTATAGGGCTTGGGACTAGGTCTCCGTCTCTCCGATGCCCATAACTTTTGATCCGTAAGGAGTTACGCAGCGGACAGCATACAGTTGGAAATCTCTCTGATGGCTCTACGACGGGGCCAACAGGCTTGCTTAGCTGCAAAAATTTTCGGATCCCAAAATCGATCGTTTTCTTCTGTTTCGTGACTCTTTTCTTCTTTTGCACTATTTTTCTGTCACGGATCGTACGTCGTGAGCCGCGAAAAGGACGACAACCTAATCTATCACATTTCTATTACCCAATAACAAGGCACCTTAGGCAAGACAACTTCGCCTTACATATTGGCTGGGCCCGCAAACCGAGGGCGTAGGGCTTGGGACCAGGTCTCTGTTGCTCCGGTGCCCATAACTTTTGATCCATATGGAGTTACGCAGCGCACAACATACTGTTGGAAAGCTCTCCGAGAGCTCTACGACGGGGGTTGCAACCCCGCTCGGTTGCGCCCATTTTTGGAGAACAAAATTGAACGCTTTCATCAGTTTCGGAACAATTTTCTTCTTTTGCACTATTTTTCTGTCCCGGATCGTACGTTGTGAGCCTCGAAAAGGACGACAACCTAATTCATCCCATTTCAATTCATCACGTTGAGGTTGGGCCCGTAAACCGAGGGCGTGGGGCTTGGGACCAGGTCTCCGTTGCTCCGGTGCCCATAACTTTTGATCCGTAAGGAGTTACGCGGCGTACAGCATACCGTTGGAAAGCTCTCCGAGAGCTCTACGATGGTGGCAGCAAGGTAGCTTAGCTATCCCCATTTTTAGAGAGCAAAATTGAACGTTTTCATCAGTTTGGGACACTTTTATTCTTTTGCGCTGTTTTTCCATCCCGCATCGTACGTCTTGAGCCGCAAAAAGGACGACAACCTAATCCACCACATTTTTATTACCGAATCCCGAGCTACCTTGGGCAAGACAACTTCGCCTCACGTAGAGGCTGGGCCCGCAAACCGAGGGCGTGGGGCTTGGGACTAAGTCTCCGTCGCTTCAGTGCCCATAACTTTTGATCCGTAAAGAGTCACACGGTGCACAATATATCGTTAGAAAGCTCTCCGAGAGCTCTACGATGGGGGCAACAAGCCTGCTTAGCTGTGAAAATTTTTGGAGCCCAAAATCAAATGTTTTCATTAGTTTCTGGACACTTTTCTTCTTCTGCGCTGTTTTTCCATCCCGGATCGTACATCGTGAGCCGCGAAAAGGACGACAACCTAATCCATCACATTTCTATTTCTGAATAACATGGCACCGTGGGCTAGACAACTTCACCTCACGTAGAGGGTGGGCCCAAAAACTGAGGGCGTGGGGTTTGGGGCCAGGTCTCTGTAGCTCCGGTGCCCATAACTTTTGATCCGCAAGGAGTTACAGGGCGCACAACATACCGTTGGAAAGCTCTCCGAGAGGTCTACGACGGTGGCAACAAGCCAGCTTAACTACACCTATTTTCAGAGCGCAAAATCGAACATTTTCATTAGTTTCGAGACACTTTTATTCTATTGCGCTGTTTTTTCGTCCCGGATCGTACGTCGTGAGCCTCAAAAAGGACGACAACCTAATCCACCACATTTTTATTACCGAATCTCGTGCCACCTTGGGCAACACAACTTCGCCTCACGTAGAGGCTGGGCCCGCAAACCGAGGGCGTGGGGCTTAGGACCATGTTTCCGTCGCTCTGGTGCCCATAACTTTTGATCTATAAGGAGTTACGCGGTGCACAATATACCGTTGGAAAGCTCTCTGAGAGCACTACGACGGGGGAAACAAGCCTGCTTAGCTGCAAAAATTTTTGGAGCCCAAAATCGAACGTTTTCATCAGTTTCTAGACGCTTTTCTTCTTTTGTGCTGTTTTTCTATCCGGGATCGTACGTCGTGAGCCGCGAAAAGGACGACAACCTAATCCATCACATTTCTATTACCGAATAACATGGCACTGTAGGCTAGACAACTTCACCTCACGTAGAGGGTGGGCCCGAAAACTGAGGGCGTGGGGCTTGGGACCAAGTTTCTGTTGCTCCGGTGCCCATAACTTTTGATCCGCAAGGAGTTACGCGGCACACAGCATACCGTTGGAAAGCTCTCCGAGAGCTCTACGACGGGAGCTGTAACCTTGCTCGACTGTGCCTATTTTTGGAGCCTAAAATTGAATATTCTCATCAATTTATGGACACTTTTCATCTTTTGCGCTGTTTTTCCATCTCGAATCGTACGTCGTGAGTTGCGAAAAGGAGGACAACCAAATCCACCACATTTCTATTGCCGAATCCCGCACCACCTTGGGCAAGACAACTTCGCCTCACGTAGAGGTTGGGCCCGCAAACCGAGGGCGTGGGGCTTGAGACCAAGTCTCCGTCGCTCCGGTGCCCATAACTTTTGATCCGTAAGGAGTTACGCGGCACACAATATACCGTTGGAAAGGTCTCCGAGAGCTCTACGATGGGGGCAGTAAGCTTGTTAGCTACGAAAATTTTTGGAACAAAAAATTGAACGTTTTCATCAGTTTCTAGACATTTTTCTTCTTTTGCGCTGTTTTTCCATCCCGGATCGTACGTCGTGAGCCGCGAAGAGGACGACAACCTAATCCATCACATTTCTATTACCGAATAACACGGTACCTTGGGCAAGACAACTTCGCCTCACGTAGAGGCTGGGCCCGCAAACCAAGGGTGTAAGGCTTGGGACCTGGTCTCCGTTGCTCCGGTGCCCATAACTTTTGATCCGTAAGGAGTTACGCGGCGCACAACATACCGTTGGAAAGCTAACCGAGAGCTCTACGACGGTGGCGGCAAGTCTGCTTGGTTGTAAAAATTTTCAAAGCCCAAAATCGAAAGTTTTCATCAGTTTCTGGACACTTTTCTTCTTTTGCACTGTTTTTCCATCCCGGATCGTACGTCGTGAGAATCCATTACATTTCTATTACCGAATAAATGGCACCTTGGGGAAGACAACTTCGCCTCACGTAGAGGTTGGGCCCGCAAACCGAGGGCGTAGATCTCGGACCAGGTCTCCGTCGCTCCGGTGCCCATAACTTTTGATCCGTAAGGAGTCACACGGTGCACAACATATCGTTGGAAAGCTCTCCGAGAGCTCTACGACGGTGGCAGCAAGGCTGCTCGGTTGCGCCCATTTTCTGAACCCAAAATCGAACATTTTCATCAGTTTTGTGACACTTTTATTCTTTTGCCCTATTTTTCCGTCGCAAATCGTACGTCGTGAGTCTCGAAAAGGCCGACAACCTAATCCACCACATTTCTATTACCGAATCCAGTGCCACCTTGGGCAGGACAACTTCGCCTCACGTAGAGGCTGGGCCCGCAAACTGAGGGCGTGGGGCTTGGGACCAAGTCTGTCACGCCCTCAGCATATCCTCCATAATTTGAATAGTTCTCTCCGATTTTCCGTCAGTCTGAGGGTGATAAGCCGTGCTGAAACTCAACTTCGTTCCCAAAGCTTCTTGCAATCTCTTCCAAAATCGGGAAGTAAAACGAGGATTCCTATCCGATACAATTCTCACAAGCATCCCGTGCAATCTTACAATCTCCGCCACATACATATCTCCCAATCTCTCAGGACTATCCTCCTTGTTCATCGGTAAAAAGTGCGCCGACTTAGTCAATCTATCCACTATGACCCAAACAACATCATGACCCTTTTGTGACCTGGGCAGGTCCATAACAAAGTCCATAGTTATATGTTCCAATTTCCATTGAGGGATCTCCAACAGCTGAAGTAAATCTGCGGGTCGTTGATGTTCTGCTTTGACTCTCTGGCAAGTCAAACACCGTGCCACAAACTCCGCAATCTCTCTCTTCTTGTTATTCCACCAATAAAGTAGCTTCAAATCCCAGTACATCTTTGTTCCGTCGGGGTGAATAGTGTATCTTGAATTATGGGCTTCTTTAAGGATCTTCTTTTTCAGCTCTGGTTCATTAGGAACACGAATCCGATTTCTAAACCTCCAAACACCATCATCATAAAACTTGAAATCCGCGTTGCTTTCCTTAATCTTCTGAAATTGTTGGTCCTTCTGTTGAGCCTCTCGTAACTCAAACAACAAGGTCGATTGAACCTGTGTAGTGGCAAAAAGTAACCCTTTCCGAGTCAATTGTGATTTCCACAGAAATGCTTCCTCCAACAACTCCTGCACCTTGACTTCCAGTTTTACCATACTTGCTTTCCTACTTAAGGCATCTGCAACTACATTCGCTTTACCGGGCACATAATTGATTGTGCAGTTATAATCATCCAAAAGCTCCATCCATCGCCTTTGCCTCATATTCAACTCTTTTTGAGAGAACAAGTATTTCAAGCTCTTGTGATTAGTAAATACCTCAAACTTGTTACCCCACAGATAATGTTTCCATTTCTTGAGTGCAAACACAATAGACGCTAACTCCAAATCATGCGTCAGGTAGTTCAATTCATACGGCTTCGGTTTCCTATAAGCATATGCAATCACTCTTCCATTTTGCATCAGCACACAACCCAATCCTTCTTTCGAAGCATCGCTATAGATTACAAAACCTTGACTCCCTTCAGGCAATGCAAGAACAGGTGCGGTAGTCAATTTTTTCTTCAACTCTTGGAAGCTGTTCTCACACTTAACATCCCACACGAACTTTGTTTTCTTTTGAGTGAGCTTTATAAGCGGTCCTGCAATCTTAGAGAAATCCTTAACGAATCTCTGATAATAGCCGGCTAGACCAAGAAAACTCCGAACCTCTGTAATGTTTTTCGGCTTCTTCCAAGACATCACTGCTTCTATCTTAGCTGGATCCACCGCTATTCCCTCTTGGGATATAATATGCCCCAAAAATGCAATCTGTTGCAACCAAAATTCACACTTGCTAAACTTTGCATACAACTGATGCTCTCGAAGTTTCTGCAGTACTAACCGCAGATGTTGTTCATGCTCTGCCTCGGATTTCGAGTATACCAAAATATCATCAATGAAGATCACCACAAATTGGTCCAAGTAGGGTGGAAACACCCAGTGCATCAAGTCCATAAAAGTTGCAGGGGCATTAGTTAGTCTAAATGGCATCACCACATATTCATAATGCCCATATCTTGTCCTGAAATCCGTTTTAGGCACATCTTCCTTTTTGATCCGCAACTGATAGTACCCTTGCCTCAAGTCGAGTTTCGAATACACTTTGGCTCCTTGAAGTTGATTAAACAACTCGTCAATCAGTGGAAGTGGGTATTTATTCTTGACTGTCACTTGGTTCAATCCTCGGTAATCGATGCATAGCCTCAACGTTCCGTCTTTCTTCTTCACAAATAGAACTAGTGCGCCCCACGGTGAAGGACTTGGTTGAACAAACCCCTTCTTCAACAATCCTTGCAATTGGTCCTTCAAATCTTGTAGCTCGGCCGGTGCCATACGATAGGGGGCTTTAGATATCGGCTGGGTGCTAGGCAGTAACTCTATAACGAACTCGATTTCCCAATTTGGGGGTAAACCGGGCAATTCTTCTGGAAACACATCTGCATAGTCTTTGATCACTGGCATCTCCTCCAACTTAGCTTTATCCGATGGCTTGTTGATGAGGTAAGCTAAGTATCCACTACACCCTTTTCTTAAGGACTTCACTACTTTCGTAGATGAAATGATGGAACTCCCGGTGAAATCTCCTCGACCTATTACCTCCAGTATTGGTTGACCAGGTACCCGGAACGTTATAATCTTCGTCCGGCAATCTAGTTGGACATGATGTTTTGCCAGCCAGTCCATCCCTAAAATGACTTCATAGTCTCAAAAAGGTAATACAATAAGATTGGCTGAGAATTCCCTATCCTTAATTTGGATTTTACATGCTTTATAAGCTGAGCTAGTAACAAGCTTAGAACCCATCGGAGTACCAACTTCTACTTCGCATGGCAAACATACAACTTTCAGTTTCACACGTTCCACACATAAGGGAGTAATAAATGAATGAGTAGCACCCGGATCAATTAGTACCCTAACAGGTTGATTCAGTATGAAGAATGTACCTTCAACAACAGCGGTCTCCTCTAGAAGCTCCTCGCACTCGATAGCATAAGCTCGAGCCTGGACTCTGGGAACTGGAGTCTTGCCTCTACCAGCTGGTTTACCCTGATTCTGTCCTGCCAGCCATTTAGGGAAATCCTTGATCTGATGCTGATGACTGCCACATCTCACACATCGTCCTGACTTCTTCCAGCACTGGGCCTCGGTATGACCATTCTTGTCACAGTAAGAATAGTTGACAGACTGAGTAGCAGGTGAACTACCTGTGGATCCGCGGGTAGAAGAGGTTGATGGCGCTTTCGTCGGGCCATGGTTATTCATTGATCTGTTCTGGCTCTGGCCCTGATTATGACTCTAACTCTGGAATTTTCTCTGCTGACTTGGAGGCTGGTATGGTTTCTTGTTCGGCTGACTCGAACCGGCTCTATCAAGTTTCCTATTCTCAACTTGGGAAATAGTAGCAAATAGAGCAGAATAGGTATCGAAGTCATGAGAAGCCAACTGGTCCTGAATCTCTAGCCTCAATCCAATCGTAAATTTCCACATCTTTGCCTCCGGAGTACTGACCATATATTGAGCATAACGGGACAGTCGGTCAAAACGAGCCTCGTACTGGGCTACCGTCATGTTACCCTGGGTCAAGTGCATGAACTCCTCAATCTGCCTCTGCCTGGAAACTATAGGTACATATTTCTCCTTGAATGCCTTAATGAAATTACCCCACAAGTGAGGTGTCTGATCAGTTTCCCCAGTGCCTCCACAGTGTGCCACCAATGTTCAGCATCCCCGTGTAATAGAAACACGGCAAACTCCATCTTTTCTTCATCAGTATAATCAAGTGGCCTGAAAATCTTCTCGATCTCAGACAGCCAGGCCTCTGCTTTCTCATCATCAGCTTCCCCATGGAATTTGGACGGGCGAAAGTCAAGAAACTCCCTCATTCTGCTATGTCTCCCATGGTTACCATCATTCTTGTTGTTGTTGTTGTTGTTGGCCTCACGTGCATTTTGACGCTCCATCACTCGTGATACGCGATCCATGGCATTCGCCATCATGTTAAACATAGCCATGCCGGGATTAGTTTGATAGGCATCTCCGGTCTCTTGGGGTTCACCACTCTTATTAGTAGTGCGGGTACTAGGGCCAGCCATCTATAGGCACAGATTACAATGCACAATTTATTGAAATACAACAAACAAGAATTTAATGCAACATAATTCTAGAAACAATTAAGGCATGTTAATCACTTAAGCACATAAAACATAGAAGGCACATTTAACATTATCACACAGTAACGTATAGACAAGTCATCATAATTATCTTAGGGCTCTACCCATGGTCCGAGAGTTAAACCCAACTTAAGCAATCTAAGCTCTGATACCATTCTTTTTACTTATAAGGTGTCACGCCCCAACCCGGCCTATAAAGGTTAGACTAGGGTGTGATCTAAACATTCAAGTCACGTCTCGTACTTAACCGTTCATGAAGATTTAACACTTAACGTTTTGGCCTAAACTCCAAAATTTTTAAGAAAACCGGCAGCATAACGGATGTAATTGGGCTCTTTGGTTTGACCTAATTCTCTAATCGCCTCAAAATTTACCATCTCAAATTCATTTCCAACTAAGATTACTATTTAGCATCAATTGAAATGCCTACTAGTTGTCTCGATGTCTCGTTTGATTAGTAACCTAGCATGATACTATGTCTCGTTTGTTTGTTAATCCTCGTTACAAAAGTACCTATTGATCTTAGCTTAATAACGTGTACCTGCTTAAGATTTGGTTGGTTCATTTTACTTAGCCTTTACCTAATACTTCATAATCCTATTATAGATACTAGCAGTAATAATAGCAAAACAATCATAGTAGTGTCTAGTGTCTGTCTAGTTAATATCAGTACAACCCAAAATTAGACCCCAAATTACAACGGGGGTCTTTTACATTACACATTAAGCAACATAAAAAGAAATAGTCTTCAAGTAGCATAGTTCACAAATAGCCATAATCACGCAAAGCACATAGGACAGGCAATCACTCCAAGGAATCATCGTTAGGCACATCGTCCTCAGGTACCTGTTCTTGATCTTCTTCACCTGAGATGATAAAAGAGGGTGAGTCCTTATGAACTCAGCGAGGGGGAACGAGAAATAGGTTTTGAAACTCATTTTCCGGTTCAACTTATGAAAATCCTTTTGCAAGCATGAATAAACACAATTAAGTACATAACAACAATATAAAGTAAATGAACACAATTACTAGTCTTTCCTCCCCGAGGTCCTTTAGGAACCAAGCGAGAGTACTTATACACATAGTAAAAAGGATACGGTGAGCTTTTGCTCTCAGTTCATTTCCAGTATCAATTGTTGCGGCCGACTTCAAATCATCCCCTTATCACGCCAAGTGGGTGTACTTCGGATGTACCCCAAAATCCTATGACCCAACTCTCCGAGGAAGTCTAGCCCCCAAGCGAGAGAGGGAATTGGACAATGGTAGTCACGGTTGCACCGGCAAGCCCGATGCCGCCCGGTGTGCGTGAATGCTACCACTCCAGAATGAAAGGTTGCAACCTTATATGCAATGCACATTTATGACATTTAATATATCACATTAGGAGGACAACAAAGTAGGTTGCCTCCGGACAGTCATAAGATTGCACATTGGCAAGTAAACAAGCGAGGCACGATAAGACAGGTAATTTCACTTGAAAGGCATATGGAGTTATATGAACATTAAACGGGCAGCCATGTAACGCACGTAAATCAGGTCATATAACTCATTTCAATGTCCATGTAATCAAATAATAAGGTTATTCAACATGCAACAACAATCTACTTGGTTCGGATGCAAGAAAGGCCTATTTGTCAACATGCAACGAATCAAAATCACATTTAGAACTATAAGGAAACTACGGGCAGCCTACTAAATATATAATTACACTCAATATTCAAAGGATCAACACTTAGCTAGTTCGCCTAGTCACTAGGGTTTCCATTTCGTGCTTACCCATGCAATTAAGCCCCAAGTCAACTCAAAATCAATCTCAAGCCATGCATCAATTAATTCAACATCCCCAAGTACTCAAAACAGTCCACACAACATCTCAATGCCACAATCCCAAGCAATTAATACAACAAGAGAAGTTACAACAAATTTTCTAAGCATATAACTAAATGAAACACTCACTGCAATAGGCTGTTTTCTCACAATCATTAAGACAAGCAAACAATCTCCAATTCCAGTGAATAAGATGTCAAATTAAAGCTTAAGAAGTGAACTAAAATCAGAAACAAACCTTGCATCATTTGAAGTTCGAGATCAATAGTTATAGCCAAAACAAAGGGATTGCACAAAACTGTCCAAATTTGCACACATTTTGATAATTGTCATTTTTGAGGTCCTTAGGGTCAGATTTAGCCTTAGTCCATTTCTGAAAAAAAAAGTCAAGAACTGAAAAATCTAGCAGCACACCAAATTTAATGCATTTTGGACATCATTTACTAAGTCAAAACTGGTTCGTTCCACAAGGTCAGTGCATCTGCCAAAACCTGCTTCATTTTTCCAGACTTCCAGATTTGGACACATTTTAATGATTTGCCATTTTGAGTACCTTAGAGTCAAAATTATCTTTGGCCTATTTCTGCGAAAAATGTTCAAAACTGGAAAAAATAGTTACCTACCAATTTTCATGCATTTTAAACATCATTTTCCTAGCCAAACTCACCTGGAAACAACAAGACAGAGAGCTGTCACCAACCCGATTTCATCTATCATCATCTTCAAGCCAAAATCTTGCCATGCATGGTTGTAAAAGCTTATGAACACGCATATAACTCAAGTACAGAAGAAAAGACAACATTTAAGAGCATGCATATGGATTTTTGAAGGATTTTCAAGAAGTTTTAGCCCTCACCTTAGCAAATCAACAAGAAGATGCACAAAACTTTGATGAAGCACAAATTTCTTCTTCTTCCTTGCTTAGCCAAGACTCCAACTCGATTTTCTCTATTTTTCCTAGCTTAGTGGCCAAGTTCTTAGTACATGCATGTGGTTAGAACAAGAAGAAAAGAAATGGAAGCTAGTAAACTCACCAAGGCCGAAATGGTGACTCAAGGAGCATGCATGTGTGATTCTTGATTCCTAGCTAGCTTGGTCGAGTTCCTTTGCTTGTGGCTTGTCTTGATTAACTATGGTATGATGAAGATGAGCTATGAAGGGAAGAAACTCAGCCAAGGCCGAGAGAGAGAGAGAAGAATGAGAGGGAGAGAGAGAAATGTGAGAGGAAAATGAGAGAAATGAAAAAAAAATAGAAGCCTTGCAATTGATAAAGCATATTCGGCCTTGGGCAGCAAAAATTCAGCTTTTTTGTGTCTTCAATATGTATTTTGAAATTCCTAGCATGGGAAAGGAGTAGTTGGTCGAGAATTGGAAGCTTTTGCAAAGGTTTTTGAGCTAATTTTTTATGCATTTGTGTCATAGAGTTGTCATAAGTTGTCTGGCATTAAATTGAATTGAGCAACCAAGCACAAAACTCATGTGGTGGTTGGCCAAGGCTATAAAAAATCTGATTTTGTGTCATCTTTTGAGCATTATTTAATTGTGTGTTGAAAGTGCAAAAAGAATAAGGAATAAAGAATAAGGAATATCTAGCTTTTTGTGAGATTTTGTCTTCTAGTGGGTTGAATTAGTAATTTAATATTAGTTAGTGGATTTTGTAGGATTAATTAATAACCTAGTGCTTCGTGCAAGATGCTTTCTTGATTACCATGAGGGCACGCTTTCCTAGGTCTAGGGCACACACTACGAGGTAGGACACGAACTACGAGACGAATGCACGTTTTTCTAGTAAATGCACGCAACCCTAAACGAATGCACGTAATTCAATGCATGGCATACAAAACGAACACAATTCTTAAACCTAGGTCAAGGCGTGCAAATCTAGATTAGGGCACACAAAACAAGGTATCGCACGCAAATCGAGGTCGGGCCTCACAAAGTCTCCATCGCTCCGGTGCCCATAACTTTTGATCCGTAAGGAGTTACGCGACGCACAATATACCGTTGGAAAGCTCTCCGAGAGCTCTACGACGGGGGCAGCAAGCCTGCTTAGCTGCGAAAATTTTCGCAGCCCAAAATCAAACGTTTTCATCAGTTTCTGGATACTTTTCTTCTTTTGCACTGTTTTTCTGTCCCGGATCGTACGTCGTGAGTTGCGAAAAGGAAGACAACCTAATCCATTACATTTCTATTACCGAATAACACGGCACCTTGGCCAAGACAACTTCACCTCACGTAGAGGGTGGGCCCGCAAACCGAGGTTGTAGGGCTTGGGACCAGGTCTCTGTTGCTCCGGTGCCCATAACTTTTGATCTGTAAGGAGTTACGCGTCACACAGCATACCGTTGGAAAGCTCTCCGAGAGCTCTACGACTTGGACAACAAGCCTGCTTGGCTGCGAAAATTTTTGGAGCCCAAAATCGAAAGTTTTCATCAGTTTCGAGACACTTTTATTCTTTTGCAGTGTTTTTCTGTCACGAATCGTACGTCGTGAGCCGCGAAAATGACGACAACCTAATCCATCACATTTCTATTAACGAATAACACGGCAACTTGGGCAAGACAAATTCGCCTCACGTAGAGGCTGGGCCCGCAAACCGAGGGTGTGGGGCTTAGGACCAGGTCTCCGTCGCTCCGGTGCGTATAACTTTTGATCTGTAAGGAGTTACGCGGCGCACAGCATACCGTTGGAAAGCTCTCTAAGAGATCTACGATGGGGGCAGCAAGTTTACGCAGTTGCTCCCATTTTCGGAGCCCAAAATCGAATATTTTCATCCGTTTCGGGACAATTTTCTTCTTTTGCGCTGTTTTTCCGTCTCGGATCGTACGTTGTGAGCTGTGAAAAGGACGACAACCTAATCCATCACATTTCTATTACCGAATAACGTGGTACCTTGGGCAAGACAACCTCGCCTCACGTAGAGGCTGGGCCCGTAAACCGAAGGCGTGGGGCTAGGGACCAGGTCTCCGTCGCTCCGGTGCCCATAATTTTTGATCTGTAAAGAGTTACTCGGTGCACAGCATACCGTTAGAAAGCTCTCCGTGAGCTCTACGACGGGGGCAGCAAGCCTGCTCGGCTGCGTCCATTTTCGGATCCCACAATCGAACATTTTCATCAGTTTCGGGATAATTTTCTTCTTTTGCGCTGTTTTTCCTTCCTGGATCATACGTCGTGACCAGCGAAAAGGACGACAACCTCATCCATAACATTTCTATTACCGAATAACACGACACCTTGGGCAAGACAACTTCACCTAACGTAATGGTTGGGCCCGCAAACCGAGGGCGTGGGGCTTGGGTCTAGGTCTCCATTGCTCCGGTGCCCATAACTTTTGATCCGTTAGGCGTTACGCGGCGCACAGCATACCGTTGGAAAGCTCTCCGAGAGCTCTACGATGGGGGCAGCAAGCCTGCTCGACTGCGCCCATTTTTGGAGCTCAAAATAAAACGTTTTCATTCGTTTCAGGATACTTTTCTTCTTTTGCGCTGTGTTTTCGTCCTGGATCGTACATCGTGAGCCACGAAAAGGACGACAACCTAATCCATCACATTTCTATTACCGAATGACACAGCACCTTGGGCAAGACAACTTCATTTCACATAGAGGCTGGGCCCGCAAATCGAGGGCGTGGGGCTTGGGATCAGGTCTTCGTCGCTCCGGTGCCCATAACTTTTGATCCGTAAGGTGTTACGCGGTGCACAACATACTGTTGGAAAGCTCTCCGAAAGCTCTACGACGGGGGGCAACAAACTTGCTCGGTTGTGCTCATTTTTAGAGCCCAAAATCGAACGTTTTCATCAGTTTCGGGACACTTTTCTTCTTTTGCGCTATTTTTCCATCCCGGATCGTATGTCGTGAGCCGCGAAAACGACGACAACCTAATCTACCACATTTCTATTACCGAATCCCACGGCACCTTGGGCAAAATAACTTTGCCTCACATAGAGGCTGGGCCCGCAAACCGGAGGCGTGGGGCTTGGGACCAGGTTTCCTTCGCTCCGGTGCCCATAACTTTTGATCCGTAAGGATTTACGCGGCGCACAGCATATCGTTGGAAAGCTCTCCGAGAGCTCTACGATGGGGGCAGTAAGCTTGCTTGCCTGCGAAAATTTTCGGAGCCCAAAATCGAATATTTTCATCAGTTTACGGACATTTTTCTTCTTTTACGCTATTTTTTCGTCCCGGATCATACGTCGTGAGCTGAGAAAAGTACGACTACCTAATCCATCACATTTCTATTACCGAATAACATGGCTCCTTGGGCAAGACTGCTTCACCTCACATAGAGGCTGGGCCCGCAAACCAAGGGCGCAGTGCTTGGGATCAGGTCTCCGTCGCTCTGGTGCCCATAACTTTTGATCCGTAAGGTGTTACGTGACGCACAGTGTACCGTTGGAAATCTCTCCGATCGCTCTACGACGGGGTCAACAAGCCTGCTAGGCTTCGCCCTTTTTCGGAGCCCAAAATCGAACGTTTTCTTCAGTTTCGGGACTCTTTTTTTCTTTTGCACTATTTTTCTGTCCCGGATCGTACGCCGTGAGCCGCGAAAAGGATGACAACCTAATCCATCACATTTCTATTACCCAATAACACGGAACCTTGGGAAAAGACAACTTCACCGGCTGGGCCCACAAACCGAGGGCGTGGGGCTTGGGACTAGGTCTCTGTTGCTCCGGTGCCCATAACTTTTGATCCATAAGGAGTTACCCGGTGCACAGCATACCGTTGGAAAGATCTCCGAGAGCTCTACGACGGGGGCTGCAACCTTGCTCGGCTGCGCCCATTTTTGTAGCCCAAAATTGAACATTTTCATCAGTTTTGGAATAATTTTCTTCTTTTGCGCTGTTTTTTCGTCCCGTATCATACGTCGTGAGCCTCGAAAAGGACTACAACCTAATCCATCCAATTTCTATTACCGAATAACATGGCACCTTGGGCAAGACAACTTTGCCTCACGTTGAGGTTGGGCCCGCAAACCTAGGGCGTGGGGCTTGGGACCAAGTCTCCGTCACTCCGGTGCCTATAACTTTTGATCCGTAAGGAGTTACGCGACGCACAGCATACCGTTGGAAAGCTCTCCGAGAGCTCTACGACGGTGGCAGCAAGCCTGTTGTGTTGCGCCTATTTTCGGATCCCAAAATGAAACGTTTTCATCAGTTTTGGGACACTTTTATTCTTTTGCGCTGTTTTTCCGTCCCGGATCGCACGTCGTGAGCCGCGAAAAGGACGACAACCTAATATACCACATTTCTATTACCGAATCCTGTGTCACCTTGGGCAAGACAACTTCGCCTCACGTAGAGGCTGAGCCCACAAACCTAGGGCGTGGGCCTTGGGACCAAGTCTCCGTCGCTCCGGTGCCCATAACTTTTGATCTGTAAGGAGTTATGCGGCGCACAATATACCGTTGGAAAGCTCTCCGAGAGCTCTACGACGGGCTTGCCCGCTTAGCTGCAAAAATTTTTAGAGCCCAAAATTGAACGTTTTCATCAGTTTTTTGACACTTTTCTTCTTTTGCGCTATTTTTTCATCCCGAATCGTACATCGTGAGCCGCGAAAAGGACGACAACCTAATCCATCACATTTCTATTACCGAATAACACGGCACCTTGGGCAAGACAACTTCGCCTCACGTAGAGGGTGGGCCCGCAAACCGAGGGCGTGGGGCTTGAGTCCAAGTCTCTGTTGCTCTGGTGCCCATAACTTTTGATCCGTAAGGAGTTATGCGGCGAACAACATACAGTTGGAAAGCTCTCCAAGAGCTCTACGATGGGGGCTGTAACCCTGATCGGCCGCGCCCATTTTTGGAGCCCAAAATCGAACTTTTTCATCAGTTTCGAAACAATTTCTTCTTTTGCATTATTTTTCCATCCCGGATCGTACGTCGTGAGCCTCGAAAAGGACGACAACCTAATCCATCACATTTCTATTACCGAATAACATCATACCTTTGTCACGCCCCAACCCAACCTATAGAGGTTAGACTAGGGTGTGATCTAAACATTCAAGTCATTTTATGTACTTAACCGTTCAAGAAGGTTTAACACTTAACATTTTAGCCTAAACTCCACAAATTCTCTAGAAAATCGACAACATAACGGCTGTAATTGGGCTCTTTAGTTTGACCTAATTTTCTAAATGCCTCAAAACTTTCAATCTCAAATTCATTTCCAACTAAGGTTGCTATTTATCACCAGTTGAAACACCTACTAGTTATCTCGGAGTATTGTTTGATTAACAACCTAGCATGATAACTCTGTCTCGTTTGTTTGTTAATCCTTGTTACAAAAGTACCTGTTGATCTTAGCCTACCAATGAGTACCTGCTTAAGATTGGATAGATTCATTTTACTTAATCCTTTACCTGATACTTCATAAGCCTGTGATAGGTACTAGCCAGTAGTGATAGCAAAAATGACCATAAGAGTGTCTATCTAGTTCTGATCAATACAAGCCAAAATTAGACCCCAAATTATAATGGGGGTCATTTACAATACAACAACAAGCAGCATAAGAAATAGTCTTCAAGCAACATATCGTTCACAAAATGGCCATAGTCAAGTAAGGCACGTAGGGCCAGCAATCATTACAAGGAATCATCAAAAGGCACGTTGTCCTCGGGTACCTGTTCCTGGTCTTTTTCACCGAAGATGATAACAGAGGGTGAGTCCTTATGAACTCAGCGAGGGGGAACGAGAAATAAGTTTTGAAACTCTTGTTCCGGTTCAACTCATGAAAACCCTTTTGTAAGCATAATATATATCACAAGTAAGTTCATAATGTAATATAAGAGTAAAAGAACAAAATTACCCATCTTTCCTCCCCGAGGTCCTCTAGGAACCAAGCGAGAGTACTTATACACATAGTGAAAAGGATACGGTGAGCTTTTGCTCTCAGTTCATTTCCAGTATCAGATGTTGCGGCCGACTTCAAATCATCCACTTATCACGCCAAATGGGTGTACTCCGGATGTACCCCGAAATCCTACGACCCAACTTTCCGAGGAAGTCTAGCCCCCAAGCGAGAGAAGGAATTGGACAATGGTAGTCACGGTTGCACCGGCAAGCCCGATGCTGCTCGGTGTGCGTAAACGCTACCACGCCAGAATGAAAGGTTGCAACCTTTTATGCAATGCACATTTATGACATTTAATATATCACATTAGGCGGACAACAAAGTAGGTTGCCTCCGAGCAGTCATAAGATTGCACATTGACAAGTAAACAAGCGAGGCATGCTATGACAGGTAATTTCACTTGTAAGACACATGGAGTTACATGAATATTAAACGGTCAGCCATGTAACGCATGTAAATCAAGTCATATAACTCATTTCGAAGTTCACAAAATCAAATAATAAGGTCATACAACACCCTAACAGGTTGATTTAGTATCAAGAATGTACCTTCAACAACAGCAGTCTCCTCAGGAAGCTAAGGCCCTCAAAAATGACAAGTATCGAAATGTGTACAAATTTGGACAGTTTTGCGTAGTCGCACGGTTTTGGATATAACTCTTGAACCCGAACTCCAAATGATGCAAGGTTTGTTTTTGGATTTAGTTAACTCCTTAAGATTTAATTGGACATTTTATTCACTGGAATTGGAGATTTTTTGCTTGTCTCAATGATTGTGAGAAAACAGACCATTGCAGTGAGGTTTTCATCTAGTGATATGCTTTGAAAATTATTCTTGTTGTATTAAATACTTGAGATTGTGGCACTTGGTTGTTGTGTGTACTGTTTTGAATGCTTGAGGGTGTTTTAATTAATCGATGCTTGACTTGAGTTTACGCACTCAATAGCATAAACTCGGGCCTGAACTCTAGGAACTGGAGTCTTGTCTCTACCAGTTGGTTTAACTTGATTTTATCCTCCTTGCCATTTAGGGCAATCCTTGATCTGATGCTGATCACTGCCACACCGCACACATCGTCCTGACTTCTTCCAGCACTGGGCCTCGGTGTGACCCTTCTTGTCACAATAAGAACAGTTGATAAACTGAGTAGCAGGTGAACAACCTATGGATCTGCGGGTGGAAGAGGCTGATGGTGCTTTAGTCGGGCCACGGTTATTAACTGGTCTATTCTGGCTCTGGCCCTGACTGTGACTCTGACTCTGGAATTTCCTCTGTTGACCTGGAGGCTGATATGGTTTCTTGTTCGGCTGGCTCGAACCGGCTCTATCAAGTTTTCTCTTCTCAACTCGGGAGGCAGCTGCAAGGAGAGCAGAATAGGTAGTGAAGTCATATGAAGCCAACTGATCCTGGATTTCTAGCCTCAATCCATTCATAAATTTCCACATCTTCGCCTCATGGGTACTGACCATGTATTGAGCATAACGAGATAGTCGGTTAAAATGAGCCTCGTACTGGGCCACCGTCATGTTACCCTGGTTCAAGTGCATGAATTCCTCAATCTGCCTCTGCCTGGAAAATGCAGGTACATATTTCTCCTTGAATGCCTTAACAAAATTACCCCACAAGCGAGGTGTATGATCAGTTTTCCAAAGTGCCTCTACAGTGTGCCACCAATGCTCAGCATCCCCATGCAACAGAAATACAGCGAACTCCATCTTTTCCTCGTCAGTGTAGTTAAGTGGCCTGAAAATCCTTTCAATCTCAGACAGCCAAGCCTCTGCCTTTTCATCATCAGCTTCCCCGAAGAATTTGGACGGGTAAAAGTCAAGGAACTCTCGCATTCTGTTATTTCTCCCATGGTTACCATCATTCCTGTTGTTGTTGTTTGCTTCACGTACATCTTGACATTCCATCACTCGCGACACACGATCCATGGCATTCGCCATCATGTTAAATATAGCTATGCTGGGATTAGTTTGATGAGCATCTCTGTTCTCTTTGGGCTCACCGCTCCTATTAGTATTGCGGGTACTAGGGCCAGCCATCTATAGGCACAGATTATTATGCACAATTTATTGGAATACGACAAGCAAGAATTTAATGCATAAGATATGCAACATATAATTTTATATAGATACAAAATTCTAGAAACAGTTAAGACAAGTTAATCACATAAGCACATAGAGACAGACAAGGTACACTTGATATTGTCACACAATAACACATATAAACAAGTCATCTCAATTACCTTAGGGCTTCTACCCATGGTCCGAGAGTTAAATCCGGCTTAAGCAATCTAAGCTCTGATACCATTTCTCTAAGGTGTCACGCCCCAACCCGACCTATAGAGGTTAGACTAGGGTGTGATCTAAACATTCAAGTCATTTCACGTACTTAATCGTTCAAGAAGGTTTAACACTTAACGTTTTAGCCTAAACTCCATAAATTCTCCAGAAAATCGGCAGCATAACGGTTGTAATTGGGCTCTTTAGTTTGACCTAATTTTCTAAAGGTCTCAAAACTTTCAATCTCAAATTCATTTCCAACTAAGGTTACTATTTATCACCAATTGAAACACCTACTAGTTATCTCGGAGTCTCATTTGATTAACAACCTAGCATGGTAACTCTGTCTCGTTTGTTTGTTAATCCTTGTTACAAAAGTACCTATTGATCTTAGCCTACCAATGAGTACCTGCTTAAGATTGGATAGATTCATTTTACTTAATCCTTTACCTGATACTTCATAAGCCTGTGATAGGTACTAGCCAGTAGCGATAGCAAAAACGACCATAAGAGTGTCTATCTAGTTATGATCAGTACAAGCCAAAATTAGACCCCAAATTACAACGGGGGTCATTTACAATACAACAACAAGCAACATAAGAAATAGTCTTCAAGCAACATATCGTTCACAAAATGGCCATAGTCAAGTAAGGCACGTAGGGCCAGCAATCATTCCAAGGAATCATCAAAAAGCACGTTGTCCTCGGGTACCTATTCCTGGTCTTCTTCACCTGAGATGATAAAAGAGGGTGAGTCCTTATGAACTCAGCGAGGGGGAACGAGAAATAAGTTTTGAAATTCTTTTTCCGGTTTAACTCATGAAAACCCTTTTGTAAGCATGACATATATCATAAGTAAGTTCATAATGTAATATAAGAGTAAAAGAACACAATTACCCGTCTTTCCTCCCCGAGGTCCTCTAGGAACCAAGCGAGAGTACTTATATACATAGTGAAAAGGATACGGTGAGCTTTTGCTCTCAGTTCATTTCCAGTATCAGATGTTGCGGCCGACTTCAAATCATCCACTTATCACGCCAAATGAGTGTACTCCGGATGTACCCCGAAATCCTACGACCCAACTCTCCGAGGAAGTCTAGCCCCCAAACGAGAGAGGGAATTGGACAATGGTAGTCACGGTTGCACCGGCAAGCCCGATGTCGCCCGGTGTGCGTGAACGCTACCACGCCAGAATGAAATGTTGCAACCTTGTATGCAATGCATATTTATGACATTTAATATATCACATTAGGCGGACAACAAAGTAGGTTGCCTCCGAACAGTCATAAGATTGCACATTGACAAGTAAACAAGCGAGGCATGCTATGATAGGTAATTTCACTTGTAAGGTACATGGAGTTACATGAATATTAAACGGGCAGCCATGTAACGCATGTAAATCAAGTCATATAACTCATTTCGAAGTTCACGAAATCAAATAATAAGGTCATACAACATGCAACGACGTTTACGTGGGACCAGGTGCAAGAAAGGTCTACTTGTCAATATGTAATAATCGGAATCACATTTAGGGCTATAAAGGAAACTATGGGCAGCCTACTAATCACATAATTAAGCATGATATCCAAAGGATCAACACTTAGCGAGTTTTCCTAGTCATTAGGGTTTCAATTCATGCTCACCCGTGAGATTAAGCCCCAAGTTGTCACGTAATTAAACTCAAGTCAAGCATCGATTAATTAAAACACTCTCAAGCATTCAAAACAGTCCACACAACAACCAAGTGCCACAATCTCAACCATTTAATACAACAAGAATAATTTTCAAAGCATATCACTAGATAAAAACCTCACTGCAATGGTCTGTTTTCTCACAATCATTGAGACAAGCAAAAAATCTCCAATTCCAGTGAATAAAATGTCCAATGAAAGCTTAAGGAGTGAACTAAATCCAGAAACAAACCTCGTATCATTTGGAGTTCGGGTTCAAGAGTTATAGCCAAAACCGTGCGACTACGCAAAACTGTCCAGATTTGTTCACATTTCGATACTTATCATTTTTTAGGGCCTTAGGGTCAGATTTAGCCTTAATCTATTTCTGAAAAAAATGTCCAGGACCAAAAACTATAGCAGCATACCAAATTTTATGTATTTGGGATATCATTTACTAAGTCAAAACTGGTTCGTTCTACAAGGACAGTGAACTGCCAAAACCTGCTTTATTTTTTCCAGATTTTCCAGATTTGGATACCTTTCGATGTTTTGCCATTTTGGAGGCCTTAGAGTCAAAATTGGCCTTGGCCTATTTCTACAAAAAATTCCCAGAACTGGCAAAACTAGTCACCTACCAATTTTCATGCATTTTCAACATCATTTATCTGGTCAAAATCACTTTTCTCCAACAAGTCAGAAGACTGTCCTTTACGCGATTTCATCTATCTTCACATTCTAACCAAATATCTTGCCATGCATGTTTACAAAAGCTCATGTACACATATGTATCACAAGTAAAGAGGTAAAAATAGACATTAAAAGGCATGCATGTGGTTTTTGAAAGCTTTTCAAAAGAGTTTTAGCCCTCACCTTAGCAAGACAACAATGAAGATGCACAAAGCTCTTGATGAAACACAAGATCGACTTTTCTCCTTGCTTAGCTGAGAGACAACTTGAGATTCTCTAATTCCTAGCTTAGTAACCATGTTCTTAGTATGTGCAAGTGGCTAGAACAAAAACAAAACGAAAGAGAAGCTATCAACATACCTCAGGGCCAAAATGAATGTGCTATGAGCTTGTATGCATGTTTCTTGGCTTCTAGCTTGCTTGGTCGAGTTCCTTAGTGGCTTGAATGCCTTGATGAATCTTAGGATGATGAGCTTAAGCTATGGAGTGTAGAATTGCAGCTAAGGCCGAGAGAAAGAGAGAGGAAATGAGAGAAAGAGAGAATGTGAGAAAGAATGAAAAGCTTGAGGAATTTTGATGCATGTGTCGGCCGTGTGCTTGCAAATTTCAGAATTTGTGTATTCAAGAGCATAATTTGAATTGTCTAGCATGGGCAATTGAGTGTGTCGAGATTGGTGGAGCTTTGGGTAGAGTTTTGAGTCATTTTTTTATGCTTTGTGTCATGAGCTTGTCATAGAATGTCTAGGTATAAATTTTGAAATTGCAATGCTTGTTCAAATGCTCCATGTGGTCGGCCAAGCTTGTGCAAGATTCTGAATTCTTTTGTTTGTTTTGAGCATTATTTAATTGTATGATTGGAATATGCAAAAGAATCAAGAATAAAGAATAAGAATGTCTAGCTTTTTGTGAGATTTCGTCTTCTAGTGAGTTGAATTAGCATTTTAATATTAGTTAGTGGAGTTTGTAGGATAAATAAATGATCTAGTGCTTCATGTAAGATGCTTTCCTAGGTTTAGGGCACGCACTACGAGGTAAGGCACGAACTGCAAAACGAATGCACGTTTCCCAAGTAAATGCACGCAACCCTAAATGAATGCACGTAATTCGATGCAAGGCACATAAAATGAAACACGACTCTTAAACCTTGGTCAAGGCATGCAAATCTAGGTTAGGGGGCACAGAACGAGGTATTGCACGCAAATCGAGGTCGAGCCTCACAACCTTGGGCAAGACAACTTCGCCTCACGTTGAGGCTGGGCCTGTAAACCGAGGGCGTAGGGCTTGGGACCAGGTCTCCGTCGCTCCGGTGCCCATCACTTTTGATCCGTAAGGAGTTACGCGACGTACAGCATACTGTTGGAAAGCTCTCCAAGAGCTCTACGACGCTGGCAGCAAGCCTGCTCGGCTGCGCCTATTTTCGGAGCCCAAAATCGAACGTTTTCATTAGTTTCGTTACACTTTTATTCTTTTGCGCTGTTTTTCCGTCCTGGATCGAACGTCGTGAGCCGCGAAAAGGACGACAACCTAATCTACTACATTTCTATTACCCAATCCCGCGCCACCTTGGGCAAGACAACTTCGCCTCACGTACAGGCTGGGCCCGCAAACCGAGGGCTTGGGGCTTGGGACCAAGTCTCCGTCGCTCCGGTGCCCATAACTTTTGATCCGTAAATAGTTACGCGGCACACAATATACTGTTGGAAAGCTCTACGAGAGCTCTACGACGGGGACAGCAAGCCCACTTAGCTGCAAAAATTTTCAGAGCCCAAAATCGAATGTTTTCATCAGTTTCTAGACGCTTTTCTTCTTCTGCGCTGTTTTTTCGTCCCGGATCGTACGTCGTGAGCTGCAAAAAGGATGACAACCTAATCCATCACATTTCTATTACCGAATAACACGGTACCTTGGGCAAGACAACTTCGCCTCACGTAGAGGCTGGGCCTACAAACCGAGGGCGTGGGGCTTGGGACCTGGTCTCCGTCGCTTCTATGCCCATAACTTTTGATCCGTAAGGGGTTACGTGGGGCACAGCATACCTTTGGAAAGCTCTCCGAGAGCTCTACGACGGGGGCTACAACCCTACTTGGCTGCGCCCATTTTTGGAGCCCAAAATCGAACGTTTTCATTAGTTTCGGAATAATTTTCTTCTTTTGCACTGTTTTTGGGTCATGGATCGTACCTCGTGAGCCTCGAAAAGGACGACAACCTAATCCATCACATTTCTAATACCGAATAACATGGCACCTTGGGCAAGAGGACTTCACCTCACGTTGAGGCTGGGCCCGCAAACCGAAAGCGTGAGGCTTGGGACCAGGTCTCCGTCGCTCCGGTGCCCATAACTTTTGATCCGTAAGGAGTTACGCGGTGCACAACATACAATTGGAAAGCTCTCCGAGAGCTCTACGACTCTGACAGCAAGACTGCTCAGCTGCGCCCATTTTCGGAGCCCAAAATCGAACGTTTTCATCAATTTCGGGACACTTTTATTCTTTTGCGCTGTTTTTCCGTCCCGGTTCGTACGTCGTGAGCCGCGAAAAAGACGACAACCTAATCCACCACATTTCTATTACCGAATCCCGCGCCACCTTGGGTAGGACAATTTCACCTCACGTAGAGACTGGGCCCGCAAACCGAGCGTGTGGGGCTTGGGACCAAGTCTTTGTCGCTCCGGTGGCCATAACTTTTGATCTGTAAGGAGTTGCCCGGCACACAATATACCATTGGAAAGCTCTCCGAGAGCTCTACGATGGAGATAGGAAGCACGCATAGTTGCGAAAATTTTAGGAGCCCAAAATCGAACGTTTTCATCAGTTTCTGGACACTTTTCTTTTTTTGCGCTGTTTTTTTGTCCCAGATCGTACGTCTTGAGCCGCGAAAAGGACGACAACCTAATCCATCACATTTCAATTACCGAATATCATGGCACCTTGGGCAAGACAACTTCGCCTCACGTAGAGGCTGGGCTCGCAAACTGAGGGCGTGGGGCTTGGGACCAGGTCTCTAGTGCTCCGGTGCCCATAGCTTTTGATCCGTAAGGCGTTACGCGGCGCACAACATACCTATGGAAAGCTCTCTGAGAGCTCTACGACGGGGGTTGCAACCCTGCTCGGCTGCGCCTCTTTTTGGAGCCCAAAATCGAACATTTTCATCAGTTTTGGGACACTTTTATTCTTTTGCACTGTTTTTCCATCCCTGATCGTACGTCGTGAGCCGCAAAAAGGACGACAACCTAATCCACCACATTTCTATTACCGAATCCGGTGCTACCTTGGGCAAGACAACTTCGCCTCACGTAGAGGCTGGGCCCGTAAACCGAGGGTGTGGGGTTTGAGACCAAGTCTCCGTCGCTCCGGTGCCCATAACTTTTGATCCGTAAGGAGTTACGTGGCGCACAATATACCGTTGGAAAGCACTCTGAGAGCTCTACGACAGGGGCAGAAAGCTCGCTTAGCTGTGAAAATTTTGGGTGCCCAAAATCAAACATTTTCATTAGTTTCTGGACACTTTTCTTCTTTTGCCTTGTTTTTTCGTCCTGGATCGTACGTCGGGAGCCGCGAAAAGGACGACAACTTAATCCAACACATTTCTATTACCGAATAACACGGCACCTTGGGGAAGTCAACTTCACCTCACGTAGAGGGTGGGCCCGCAAACCGAGGGCGTGGTGCTTGAGACCAAGCCTCTATTGCTCCGGTGCCATAACTTTTGCTCCGTAAGGAGTTACTCGGTGCAAAGCATACCGTTGGAAAGCTCTCCGAGAGCTCAACGATGGGAGCTGCAACCCTGCTCGGCTGCGCCTCTTTTTGGAGACCAAAATCGAACATTTTCATCAGTTTTGAAACAATTTTCTTCTTTTGCACTATTTTTCGGTCCCGGATTGTATGTCGTCAGCCTCGAAAAGGACGACAACCTAATCCATTATATTTCTATTACCGAATAACATGGCACCTTAGGAAAGACAACTTCGCCTCACGTTGAGGTTGGGCCTGCAAACCGAGGGCATGGGGCTTGGGACCAGGTCTCCGTCGCTCCGGTGCCCATAACTTTTGATCCGTAAGGAGTTACGCAGCACACAGTATACCGTTGGAAAGCTCTCCGAGAGCTCTACGAGTGACAGTAAGCCTGCTCGACTGTGCCTATTTTTGGAGTCCAAAATCTAACGTTTTCATCAGTTTCGTGACACTTTTATTCTTTTGCGCTGTTTTTCCGTCCCGGATCGTACGTCGTGACCTGCGAAAAGGACGACAACCTAATCCACCACATTTCTTTTACCGAATCCCACGCCACCTTGGGCAAGACAACTTCGCCTCACGTAGAGGTTGGGCTCGCAAATCGAGGGCATGGGGCTTGGGATCAAGTCTCCGTCGCTCTGGTGCCCATAACTTTTGATCCGTAAGGAGTTATGCGCTGCACAATATACCGTTGGAAAGCTCTTTTAGAGCTCTACGACAGGGGCAGCAAGCCTGCTTAGCTGCAAAAATTTTCAGAGACCTAAATCGATCATTTTCATCAGTTTCTGGACACTTTTCTTCTTTTGTGCTGTTTTTCCGTCCCGGATCGTACGTCGTGAGCCGCGAAAAGGATGACAACCTAATCCATCACATTTCTATTACCGAATAACACGGGACCTTGGGCAAGACAACTTCGCCTCACGTAGAGGGTGGGCACGCAAACCAAGGTCGTGGGGCTTCGGACTAGGTCTCTGTTGCTCCGGTGCCCATAACTTTTAATTCGTAAGAAGTTACGCGGTGCACAGCATACCGTTGGAAAGCTCTCCGAGATTTCTACGATGGGGGCTGCAATCCTGCACGGCTGCGCCCATTTTTGGAGAACA
This sequence comes from Ehretia macrophylla, assembly GCA_037974665.1. Taxonomy (NCBI): domain Eukaryota; kingdom Viridiplantae; phylum Streptophyta; class Magnoliopsida; order Boraginales; family Ehretiaceae; genus Ehretia; species Ehretia macrophylla. The sequence continues at coordinate 51,301,225 of CM075770.1, forward strand.
AAATCGAACGTTTTCCTCAGTTTCAGAATAATTTTCTTCTTTTGCTCTGTTTTTCCGTCCCAGATCGTACGTTGTGAGCCTAAAAAAGGACGACAAGCTAATCCATCACATTTCTATTACCGAATAACATGGTACCTTGGGCAAGACAACTTCACCTCACGTTGAGGCTGGGCCCGCAAACCGAGGGCGTGGGGCTTGGGACCAGGTTTCCGTCGCTCCGGAGCCCATAACTTTTGATCCGTAAGGAGTTACGGGGCGCACAACATACCTTTGGAAAGCACTCCGAGAGCTATACAACGATGGTAGCAAGCTTGCTCAGCTGTGCCCATTTTCGGAGAACAAAATCGAAGGTTTTCATCAGGTTTGGGATACTTTTATTCTTTTGCGCTGTTTTTCCGTCTTGGATCGTACGTCGTAAGCCACAAAAAGGACGACAACCTAATCCACCACAATTCTATTACCGAATCCCGCGCTACCTTGGGCAAAACAACTTCACCTCATGTAGAGGCTGGGCCCGCAAACCAAGGGCGTAGGGCTTAGGACCAAGTCTCCGTCGCTCTGGTGCCCATAACTTTTGATCCGTAAGGAGTTACGCGGCGCACAATATACAGTTGGAAAGCTCTCCCAGAGCTCTACGAGGGAGGCAGAAAGCCCGCTTAACTGCAAAAATTTTTGGGGCCCAAAATCGAACGTTTTTATCAGTTTTTGGACACTTTTCTTCTTTTTTGCTATTTTTTCGTCACGGATTGTACATCGTTAGCCGCGAAAAGGACGACAACCTAATCCACCACATTTCTATTACCGAATAACACGACACCTTGGGCAAGACAACTTCGCCTCACGTAGAGGGTGGGCCCGCAAACCGAGGGCGTAGGGCTTGGGACCAGGTCTCTGTTGCTCCAGTGCCCATAACTTTTGATCTGTAAAGAGTTTCGCGATGAACAATATACCGTTGGGAAGCTCTCCGAGAGCTCTACGACGGGGGCTGCAACCCTGCTCGACTGTGCCCATTTTTGCAGCCCAAATTCGAACGTTTTCAACAGTTTCGGAACAATTTTCTTCTTTTGCATTATTTTTCCGTCCCGGATCGTAAGTCGTGAGCCTCGGAAAGGAAGACAACCTAATCCATTACATTTCTATTATCGAATAACATGGCACCTTGGGGAAGACAACTTCGCCTCACTTTGAGGCTGGGCCCCCAAACCGAGGGCGTGGGGCTTGGGACCAGGTCTTCGACTCTCCAGTGCCCATAACTTTTGATCCGTAAGGAGTTACGCAGCGCACAGCATACCGTTGGAAAGTTCTCCGAGAGCTCTACGATGGTGGTAGCAAGACTGCTCGGCTGCGCCAATTTTCAGAGCCCAAAATCGAATGTTTTCATCTGTCCCGGGATACTTTTATTCTTTTGCGCTGTTTTTTCGTCCTGAATCGTACGTCGTGAGCAGCGAAAAGGACGACAACCTAATCCACCACATTTCTATTACCGAATGACGTGCTCCTTGGGGCAAGACAACATCGCCTCACGTAGAGACTGGGCTTGCAAACCGATGGCGTGGGGCTTTAGACCAGGTCTCCGTCGCTCCTGTGCCCATAACTTTTGATCCGTAGGGAGTTACGCGGCGCACAACATTCCATTGGAAAGCTCTCTGAGAGCTCTACGACGTTGCCTACAACCCTGCTCAGAACAATTTTCTTCTTTTGCACTATTTTTCCGTCCTGGATCGTACGTCGTGAGCCTCGAAAAGGACGACAACCTAATCCATCACATTTTTATTACCGAATGACATGGCACCTTGGCCAAGAAAACTTCGTCTCAGATTGAGGCTGGGCCCGCAAATCGAGGGCGTGAGGCTTGGGACCAGGTCTCCGACGCTCCGGTGCCCATGACTTTTGATCCGTAAGGAGTTACGCGGCGCACAATATACCGTTGGAAAGCTCTCCAAGAGCTCTACGATGGTGGCAGCAAGCTTGCTTGGCTGCACCCATTTTCAGAGTCCAAAATCAAACGTTTTCATCAGTTTTGGGATAATTTTATTCGTTTGTGCTGTTTTTTCGTCCCGGATTGTACGTTGTGAGCCGCAAAAAGGACAACTACCTAATCCACCATATTTCTATTACTGAATCCCGTGCAACCTTGGGCAAGGTAACTTCGCGTCATGTAGAGGTTGGGCCCGCAAACCGATGGCATGGAGCTTGGGACCAAGTCTCCGTCGCTCCGGTGCCCATAACTTTTGATCCGTAAGGAGTTGCGTAGCGCACAATATACCTTTGAAAAGCTCTCCGAGAGCTCTACGACGGGGGCAGCAGCCTGGTTAGCTGTGAAAATTTTTGGAGCCCAAAATCGAACGTTTTCATCAGTTTCTGGACACTTTTCTTCTTTTGCTCTATTTTTTCATCCTAAATCGTACGTCGTGAGCCGCGAAAAGGATGACAACCTAATCCATCACATTTCTATTTCCGAATAACATGGCACCATGGGCAAGACAACTTCGCCTCACGTAAAGGCTGGGCCTGCAAACCGAGGGCGTAGGGCTTGCGACCAAGTCTCCGTTGCTCCGGTGCCTATAACTTTTGATCCATAAGGAGTTATGCGGCGCACAGCAAACCGTTGGAAAGCTCTCCGAGAGCTCTACGACGGTGGCAGCAAGCCTGCTCGGCTGCGCCCATTTTTGGATCCCAAAATTGAATGTTTTCATCAGTTTTGGGATACTTTTATTCTTTTGCGCTGTTTTTTCGTCCCGAATCGTACGTCGTTAGCCGCGAAAAGGACGACAACCTAATCCACCACATTTTTATTACTAAATCCCGCGCCACCTTGGGCAAGACAACTTCACCTCACGTAGAGGCTGGGCCCGCAAACCGAGGGCGTGGGGCTTAGGACTAGGTCTCTGTTGCGCCGGTGCCCATAACTTTTGATCCGTAAGGAGTTTCGCGACGCACAGCATACCGTTGGGATGCTCTCCGAGAGCTCTACGACGGGGGCTAAAACCTTGCTCGGCTGTGCCCATTTTTGCAGCCCAAATTCGAACGTTTTCAATAGTTTCGGAATAATTTTCTTCTTTTGTACTATTTTTCCGTCCCGGATCGTAAGTCGTGAGCCTCGGAAAGGACGACAACCTAATCCATTACATTTCTATTACCGAATAACACGGCACCTTGGGGAAGACAACTTCGCCTAACTTTGAGGCTGGGCCCGCAAACCGAGGGCATGGGGCTTGGGACTAGATCTCTGTTGCACCGGTGCCCATAACTTTTGATCCGTAAGGAGTTTCGCGACACACAGCATACCGTTGGGAAGCTCTCCGAGAGCTCTACGACGGGGGCTGAAACCTTGCTCGGCTGTGCCCATTTTTGCGGCCCAAATTCGAAAGTTTTCAACAGTTTCAGAATAATTTTCTTCTTTTGCACTATTTTTCCATCCCGGATCGTAAGTCGTGAGCCTCGAAAAGGATGACAACCTAATCCATTACATTTCTATTACCGAATAACACGGCACCTTGGGGAAGACAACTTCGCCTAACTTTGAGGCTGGGCCTGCAAACCGAGGGCGTGGGGCTTGGGACCAGGTCTCCGACGCTCCGGTGCCTATGACTTTTGATCCGTAAGGAGTTAAGCGGCGCACAACATACCGTTGGAAAGCTCTCCGAGAGCTCTATGATGGTGGCAGCAAGCTTGCTTGGCTGCGCCCATTTTCAGAGCCCAAAATCAAACGTTTTCATCAGTTTTGGGATAATTTTATTCGTTTGTGCTGTTTTTCCGTCCCGGATTGTACGTCGTGAGCCGCGAAAAAGACAACTACCTAATCCACCACATTTCTATTACTGAATCCCGTGCAACCTTGGGCAAGGTAACTTCGCGTCATGTAGAGGTTGGGCCCGCAAACCGATGGCATGGAGCTTGGGACCAAGTCTCCGTCGCTCCGGTGCCCATAACTTTTGATCCGTAAGGAGTTGCGTAGCACACAATATACCTTTGAAAAGCTCTCCGAGAGCTCTACGACGGGGGCAGCAAGCCTGGTTAGCTGTGAAAATTTTTGGAGCCCAAAATCGAACGTTTTCATCAGTTTCTGGACACTTTTCTTCTTTTGCTCTATTTTTTCATCCTAGATCGTACGTCGTGAGCCGCGAAAAGGATGACAACCTAATCCATCACATTTCTATTTCCGAATAACATGGCACCATGGGCAAGACAACTTCGCCTCACGTAAAGGCTGGGCCTGCAAACCGAGGGCGTAGGGCTTGCGACCAAGTCTCCGTTGCTCCGGTGCCTATAACTTTTGATCCATAAGGAGTTACGCGGCGCATAGCAAACCGTTGGAAAGCTCTCCGAGAGCTCTACGACGGTGGCAGCAAGCCTGCTCGGCTGTGCCCATTTTTGGATCCCAAAATTGAATGTTTTCATCAGTTTTGGGATACTTTTATTCTTTTGCGCTGTTTTTTCGTCCCGAATCGTACGTCGTTAGCCGCGAAAAGGACGACAACCTAATCCACCACATTTTTATTACTGAATCCCGCGCCACCTTGGGCAAGACAACTTCACCTCACGTAGAGGCTGGGCCCGCAAACCGAGGGCGTGGGGCTTGGGACTATGTCTCTGTTGCGCCGGTGCCTATAACTTTTGATCCGTAAGAAGTTTCGCGACGCACAGCATACCGTTGGGAAGCTCTCCGAGAGCTCTACGACGGGGGCTAAAACCTTGCTCGGCTGTGCCCATTTTTGCAGCCCAAATTCGAACGTTTTCAATAGTTTTGGAATAATTTTCTTCTTTTGCACTATTTTTCGGTCCCGGATCGTAAGTCGTGAGCCTCGGAAAGGACGACAACCTAATCCATTACATTTCTATTACCGAATAACACGGCACCTTGGGGAAGACAACTTCACCTAACTTTGAGGCTGGGCCCGCAAACCGAGGGCGTGGGGCTTGGGACTAGATCTCTGTTGCACCGGTGCCCATAACTTTTGATCCGTAAGGAGTTTCGCGACGCACAGCATACCGTTGGGAAGCTCTCCGAGAGCTCTACGACAGGGGCTGAAACCTTGCTCGGATGTGCCCATTTTTGCAGCCCAAATTCGAACGTTTTCAACAGTTTCGGAATAATTTTCTTCTTTTGCACTATTTTTCCGTCCCGGATCGTAAGTCGTGAGCCTCGAAAAGGATGACAACCTAATCCATTACATTTCTATTACCGAATAACACGGCACCTTGGGGAAGACAACTTCGCCTAACTTTGAGGCTGGGCCCGCAAACCGAGGGCGTGGGGCTTGGGACCAGGTCTCCGATTCTCCGGTGCCCATAACTTTTGATCTGTAAGGAGTTACGCGGCGCACAACATACCGTTCGAAAGCTCTTCGAGAGCTCTACGATGGTGGTAGCAAGACTGCTTGGCTATGCCAATTTTTGGAGCCCAAAATCGAACGTTTTCATCAGTTTCAGGACACTTTTATTCTTTTGCGCTGTTTTTCAGTCCCAGATCGTACGTCGTGAGCAGTGAAAAGGACGACAACCTAATCCACCACATTTCTATTACCGAATCCCACATTACCTGGGTCAAGACAACATCGCCTCACGTAGATGCTCGGCCCGTAAACCAAGGGCGTGGGGTTTTGGACCATGTCTCCGTCGCTCCTATGCCCATAACTTTTGATCCGTAAGGAGTTACGCGGCGCACAACATTCCGTTGGAAAGCTTTCCGAGAGCTCTACGACGCTGCTTGCAACCCTGCTCGGCTGCGCCCATTTTTGGAGCCTAAAATTGAACGTTTTCATTAGTTTCGGAACAATTTTCTTCTTTTGGACTGTTTTTCCGTCCCGGATCGTAAGTCGTGAGCTTCGAAAAGGACGATAACCTAATCCATCACATTATTACTGAACAACATGGCACATTGGGCAAGACAACTTTGTCTCACGTTGAGGCTGGGCCCGCAAACCGAGGGCGTGAGGCTTGGGACCAGGTCTCCGACGCTCCGGTGCCCATAACTTTTGATTCGTAACGAGTTACACGGCGCACAACATACCGTTGGAAAGCTCTCCCAGAGTTCTACGATGGTGGCAGCAAGCTTGCTCGGTTGCACCTATTTTCGGAGCCCAAAATCGAACGTTTTCATCAGTTTTGGGATAATTTTATTCGTTTGCTCTGTTTTTCTGTCCCGGATTGTATGTCGTGAGCCGCAAAACGGACAACTACCTAATCCACCACATTTCTATTACCGAATCCAGCACAACCTTGGGCAAGGTAACTTCACGTCACATAGAGGTTGGGCCCGCAAACCGATGGTGTGGGGCTTTGGACCAAGTCTCCGTCGCTCCGGTGCCCCTAACTTTTGATCCGTAAGGAGTTGCGTAGCGTACAATATACCGTTAGAAAGCTCTCTGAGAGCTCTACGATGGGGGCAACAAGCCTGGTTAGTTGTGAAAATTTTTGTAGCCCAAAATCGAACGTTTTCATCAGTTTTTGGACACTTTTCTTCTTTTGCGCTGTTTTTCCGTCCTAGATCGTACGTCATGAGCCGCGAAAAGGATGACAACCTAGTCCATCACATTTCTATTTCCGAATAACATGGCACCATGGGCAAGACAACTTTGCCTCACGTAAAGGCTGGGCCCGCAAACCGAGGGCGTAGGGCTTGCGACCAGGTCTCCATTGCTCCGGTGCCTATAACTTTTGATCCGTAAGGAGTTACGCGGTGCACAGCAAACCGTTGGAAAGCTCTTCGAGAGCTCTACGACGGTGGCAGCAAGCCTGCTCGACTACGTCCATTTTTGGATCCCAAAATTGAACGTTTTCATCAGTTTCAGGATACTTTTATTCTTTTGCACTTTTTTTCGTCCAGGATCGTACGTCGTGAGCCGCGAAAAGGACGACAACCTAATCTACCATATTTCTATTACTGAATCTCGCGTCACCTTGGGCAAGACAACTTCGCCTCACGTAGAGGCTGGGCCCGCAAACCGAGGGCGTGGGGCTTGGAACCAGGTCTCTGTTGCGCCGGTGCCCATAACTTTTGATCCGTAAGGAAGTATGTGGCGCACAGCATACCGTTGGAAAGCTCTCCGAGAGCTCTACGATGGGGGCAACAACCCTGCTCCACTGCACCCATTTTTTGAGACCAAAATCGAATGTTTTCATCAATTTCAGAACAATTTTCTTCTTTTGCACTATATTTCCGTCCCGGATCGTACGTCGTGAGCCTCGAAAAGGACGACAACCTAATCCATCACATTTCTATTACTGAATAACATGGCACCTTGGGCAACACAACTTCGCCTCACGTTGAGGCTGGGCCTCCAAACCGAGGGTGTGGGGCTTGGGACTAGGTCTCCGTCACTCCTATGCCCATAACTTTTGATCTGTAAGGAGTTATGCAGTGCACAGCAAACCGTTGGAAAGCTCTCCGAGAGCTCTACGACGGGGGCAGGAAGCCCACTTAGCTGCAAAAATTTCAAGAGCCCAAAATCGAACGTTTTCATCAGTTTCGGGATACTTTTATTCTTTTGCGCTGTTTTTCCGTCCTGGATTGTACGTCGTGAGCCGCGAAAAGAACGACAACCTAATCCATCACATTTCTATTACCGAATAACATGGCACCTTGGGCAAGACAACTTCGCCTCACGTAGAGGCTGGGCCAGCAAACCGAGGGCGTGGGGCTTGGGACCAGGTCTCTGTTGCTCCGGTGCACATAACTTTTGATCTGTAAGGACTTACGCGGCACACAACAAAAGGTTGGAAAGCTCTCCGAGAGCTCTATGACTGTGGCAGCAAGCCTGCTCGGCTGCGCCCATTTTTGGATCCCAAAATTGAACGTTTTCATCAGTTTCGGGATACTTTTATTCTTTTGCGCTGTTTTTTTGTCCCGGATCGTACGTCGTGAGCCGCGAAAAGGACGATAACCAAATCAACCACATTTCTATTACCAAATCCCACGCCACCTTGGGCAAGACAATTTCGCCTCACGCAGAGGCTGGGCCCATAAACCGAGGGCGTGGGGCTTGGGACTAGGTCTCTGTTGCTCCGGTGCACATAACTGTTGATCCGTAAGGAGTTACGTGGCGCACAGCATACCGTTGGAAAGCTCTCGGAGAGTTCTACGACGGGGGCAGCAACCCTGCTTTGCTGCGTCCATTTTTTGAGACCAAAATCGAACGTTTTCATCAGTTTCGGAACAATTTTCTTCTTTTGCACTGTTTTTCATCCCAGATCGTACGTCGTGAGCCGCGAAAAGGACAACAACCTAATCCACCACATTTTATTACCGACTCTCGTGCCACATTGGGCAAGACAACTTCGTCTCATGTAGAGGTTGGGCCCGCAAACCGAGGGCGTGGGGCTTAGGACCATGTCTCCGTCGCTCCGGTGCCCATAACTTTTGATCCGTAAGGAGTTACACGGCGCACAATATACCGTTGGAAAGCTCTCCGAGAGCTCTACGACGGGGCAGGAAGCCCGCTTAGCTGCAAAAAATTTCAGAGCCCAAAATCGAACATTTTCTTCAGTTTCTGGATACTTTTCTTCTTTTGCACTATTTTTCCGTCCCGGATTGTACGTCGTGAGCCTCGAAAAGGATGACAACCTAATCCATCACATTTCTATTACCGAATAACATGGCACCTTGGGCAAGACAACTTCGCCTCACGTTGAGGCTGGACCTGCAAACAGAGGGCGTGGGGCTTGGGACCAGGTCTCCGTCGCTCCGGTGCCCATAACTTTTGATCCGTAAGGAGTTACGCAGTGCACAGCATACTGTTGGAAAGCTCTCCGAGAGCTATACGACGCTGGCCAAAGCTTGCTCAGCTGTACCCATTTTCGGAGCCCAAAATCGAACGTTTTCATTAGTTTCATGACACATTTATTCTTTTGCGTTGTTTTTCCGTCCCGGATCGTACGTCGTGAGCTGCGAAAATGACGACAACCTAATCCACCACATTTCTATTATCGAATCCCGCGCCACCTTTGTCACGCCCCAACCCGGCCTATAAAGGTTAGACTGGGGTATGATCTAAACATTCAAGTCACGTCTCGTACTTAACCGTTCATGAAGATTTAACACTTAACGTCTTGGCCTAAACTCCAAAAATTTTCGGTAAACCGGCAGCATAACGGCTGTAATTGGGCTCTTTGGTTTGACCTAATTCTCTAAACACCTCAATTATTCCAATCATTAATCCAATTCCATTAAGGACTCCTATTTGACACCAACCGATTGGCTAACTAGTTTACCTTGAAAGTCTCGTTTGGTTAATAAGCCTAACATGATAACTGTGTCTTGTTTATTTGTCAATTTCCTATCATACAAGTACCTATTATCCTTTAGTTTGCAAATGAGCACCTAAGTGAAATTAGATAGAATTAACTTAGTTGATTGTTCATCTAGTGGTTTGAATGCCTATGATAACTACTAATTAAGAAAACGAAAGCAAACAACCAAATAAAAGTTCGTCCGATTATAGATAGTACAATCCCAGAATTAGACCCAAATTACAACGGGGTCATTTACATCAATAAACAACGAGCAACATAAAAGAAATAGTCTTCAAGTAGCATAGTTCACAAATAGCCAAAATCACACAAAGCACACAAGACAGGCAATCACTCCAAGGAATCATCATTAGGCACATCGTCCTCGGGTACCTGTTCTTGATCTTCTTCACCTGAGATGATAAAAGAGGGTGAGTCCTTATGAACTCAGCAAGGGGGAACGAGAAATAAGTTTTGAAACTCATTTTCCAGTTAAACTTATGAAAATCCATTTCTCAAACATGAATACAACAGAAATGCAAGTACAGAAATACAAGTACAGAACAGGAATACCGGTCTTTCCTCCCCGAGGTTCTCTAGGAACCAAGCGGGAGTACTTATACACATAATAAAAAGGATACGACGAGCTTTTGCTCTCAGATCAGTTTCAGAATCAAAAGTTGCGGCCGACTTCAAATCATTCCCCAAAACACGCCAGGTGGGTGTACTCCGGATGTACCCCAAAAGCCTACGACCCAACTCTTCGAGGAAGTCTAGCCCCCAAGCGAGAGAGGGAATGGGACCATGGTGGTCACGGTAACACCGGCAAGCCCGATGCCGCCCGGCGTGCGTGATCGCTACCATGCCGACAGGAAAGGTTGCAACCTTGTATGCAATGCACATTTATGACAGGTAATATATCACAGTAGGAGGACAACAAAGTAGGTTGTCTCCGGACAGTCATAAGATTGCACATTGACCAAGTAAACAGGCAGGGCACGATAAAACAGGTAATATATCACAGTAGGAGGACAACAAAGTAGGTTGCCTCCGGACAGTCATAAGATTGCACATTGACAGGTAGATAAGCAAGGCACGATAAGACATGAAAATTTCACTTGAAGGCATATAGAGTTATATGAAAATTAAACGGGCAGCCATGTAACACATGTAAAACAGGCCATATAACTCATTAAGAAGTCCATGTGATCAAGTGATAAGATTATTCAACATGCAATGACATCAATCATGGGTTCGGGTGCAAGAAAAGCTTATTTGTCAACATGCAATGGTCAAAATCACATTTGAAGTTATAAGACATTAACGGGCAGCCCACTAAGCATATAATTTCCACACAATATCCAAATGATCAACACTTAGCAAGACTACCTAGTCATTAGGGTTTCCGTTTCGTGCTTAACCGCGTGATTAAACCCTAAGTCAACTCAAAATCATTCTCAAGTCATGCATCATTCAATTCAAACATCCTCAAGTACCCAAAACATTCCACACAACATTCCAACACCACAATTCCAAGCAATTAGTACCACAAGAGAGGTTACATCAATTTTCCAAGCATATAGCTAAGTGAAACCTTTACTGCAATAGGCTGTTTTCGTACAATCAATAGGATAACCAAACAATCTCCAAATCCAGTGAATAAGATTTCAAATTAAAGCTTAACAAGTTAACTAAAATCAGAAACAAACCTTGCATCAATTGGAATTCGGGATCATTAGATATTGCCGAAACAGTGGAATAGCTCAAAACTGTCCAGATTTGCATACTTTTCCGAAATTGTCGTTTTTGAGGTCCTTAGGGTCAGTTTTAGCCTTGGTCCATTTCTGACAAAGTTGTCCAGAACTGAAAATTATAGCAGCACACCAATTTTCATGGATTTTAGACAACATTTACTAAGTCAAATATGGTTCGTTCCACAAGGTCAGTGCATCTGCCAAAACCTGATTCATTTTTCCAGATTTCCAGATTTGGTCACATTTTAATGATTTGCCATTTTGAGGACCTTAGAGTCAAAATTAGCTTCGGCCTATTTCTGGGAAAAATTTTCAAAACTGTCCAAACTAGTCACCCACCAATGTTCAAGCATTTTCAACATAATTTGCTTAGCTAAACTTACCTCGAACAGACTGGTCAGAGAGCTGTCATCCATTTCGACTTCACCTAGCATCATTTTCAAGCCAAGATCTTGCCATGCATGGTTGTTTAAGCTTATGAACGACCATATATCTCAAGTACAGAAGCAAATACACACATTTATGAGCATGCATGTGAGTTTTTAAAGAGTTTTCAAAAGGTTTTAACCCTCACCTTTGCTATCAACCAAAAGATGCTCAAAAACTTGTTGAAGCTTCAAATCTCTTCTTCTTCTTGCTTAGCCGAGATTCCAACTTGGTTTTCTCTATTTTCCTAGCTTAGTGACCAAGCTCTTAGTACATGCATGAGGTTAGAACAAGAAGAAAATAAATGGAAGCCTAAAAACTCACCTAGGGCCGAAATGAGGACTTCAAAGGGCATGCATGTGTGATTTCCGCATCCTAGCTTGTTTGCTTGAGTTTCTTTGATGATTGCTTGACTTGATCAACCATGGTGTGAAGAAGATGAGATATGGAAGGTGAGAACTCAGCCCAAAACCGAATTGGAGAGAGAGAATGAGAGGGAGAGAGAGAAAATGTGAGAGGAAGGAAGAAATGACAAAAAAAATGACAAGGAATAAAGCCTTTTGCAATTTTTGATGAGCATGTTCAGCCTTGAGCTTAGTAAATCAGATTTTTGTGTCTTCAAGGTGGAATTTAAAATGCTAGCATGGGCAATGGTGGTTTGGTCGAACAAGGAGAGAAATTTGAGGTGGTTTTGAGCATTTTTTTTATGCATTGTGCTAAGTGTTTGTCATAGTTTGTCTAGGACTAATTTTTTATGCATTTGTGTCACTAGAATTGTCATAGGAATGTTGGGAAATTAGGGAACCTAGGTAGAATAAAATATAGGAATGTTTGTTGATGAGTTGAATTATGAATAGAATAATAGATAGTGGAAAATGTAGGAATAGTTTAGTATTATTTTATTGTTAGTGGAGTTTGTAGAGAATTTGAATTAGGAATATAATATTGGTTAGTGGATTGTGTAGGATTATTTTAGTGTCTAGTTCTTTGTGTAGGATTCTTTCTTGATCAACGTGGTGGCACGGATTCCTAGGTCTAGGGTACAAATTACGAGATAGACACGAACTACGAGGTAAGACACGAACTTCAAGACTAATGCACAGATTTCAATGCAAATGCACGCAATCCCTAGATAAATGTACGTAAACCAATACAAGGCACATAATTCAAGACACGACTCTTAAACCTAGGTTAAAGCACGCAGTTCAAGGTTAATGCACACGAAACGAAGAGACACACGCAAATCGAGGTCTCGCACGTAAATTAAGGTCATGGTATGTTTATCTAGGTATCGCACGTATATCGAGGATTAGGGCACACAATTCTAGGTTAAGGCACGTATAACGAGACATGCACAAAAACCAAGATAGGGCACGTAATCCAAGGTCGGTCGTACAGTTCTAGGTCTAAGGCACGCAAATCGAGGTAAGGCACGTTATTCGGGGTCGGGCCTCACATCCTCTCCTCCTTAAAAGAATTTCGTCCCGAAATTCATTCTTACTTGTCAAGGTCATTTAGACGGATTCTGACCCTTGTTATTCTTCCTACTCCTGTTCGTCCCGTGTTTGGTGATCTCTTACCTCAACCAATTCACTTCCTATGTTTCTCCAATTGGTCTTAAGGTCGAGTTCATTAACTAAGGTTAGAATCTCCAAACATAGTAATCAAAGTTGCATCAGTATTCTAACTATATAACTATAATTCCAAAATCATGACTCATGTTGTGTCAATCTCGCATTCATACCTCAAAAGGAATATCACAATAATTCCATGATCCTAATGTGACATACCCTAATTTCAAGATGATAGGTCTATATCCGATTTACATATCCTATCTACTAGCTTCAAAACTGTTATCACATAGGTCATACACAAGTTATGGATCATTTCCACGATACGACCCTATTTTCAGGTTGAACTCACCAAACAAACTAATCCATCTCAAGTCGTCATCTATCGGTAGTATCATAGTTCTTATCTTGAAGGTACATTGGATTAGTAAATCTTCTAATGACTAGTCTTCTGGTTATAAGCTCATATTCACTAACATCCTTTCCCAGCTTCGTTAACCTTCACGCTCGTAATCAAGGAGAAAGACCGTTGAGATTCATTAAACTCGAATTCTAAGGTTTATCAAGTATCACCAACAAATTGCCATCGAAATTGCATGGGTAAACTAATCATGTTATACTAGTTCAACTCTTACAAGTAAACTTCATCAGCTTATGATCCACAATCTATTTCCTTATTCAAATCCCTATCTTCAAGTCACGAGGCTTCAGAATTTTCTTTTAATCTTATCCAAAACTCCTAAGGTGAATAGTTTCAACCTCAAATAAATTCCACTCACCTCGATCCAAAGTTACGTCATACTTAAGAAGACAATGGTCCTACTCACTTAGCGACCTAATCATTCATTCGAACACTTAATGCCTGCCAATATATCTTCGACATTAATGTTACTAAGCTAGGTTCATAGCCATGTAAGCGAGATCAATTCTCTACTAGGTTACCGGTCGTACAACAACAATCCTAGCACTATAAATGGGTACCGAAATGATCTAGCTCATAAGACACTTACCATACTAATCCAAGTAGCTCGTTACACAAAATAACTTCAAGGTCATGTCAACATTGTTAGGCACGTCGTCCTCGGGTACCTGTTCTTGATCTTCTTCACCTGAGATGATAAAAGAGGGTGAGTCCTTATGAACTCAGCGAGGGGGAACGAGAAATAGGTTTTGAAACTCATTTTCTGGTTCAAATTATGAAAATCCTATTGCAAGCATGAATATGACACAATTAAGTACATAACAATAATATAAAAGTAAAGGAACACAATTACCCGTCTTTCCTCCCCGAGGTCCTCTAGGAACCAAGCGAGAGTATTTATACACATAGTAAAAAGGATACGGTGAGCTTTTGCTCTCAGTTCATTTCCAGTATCAGTTGTTGTGGCCAACTTCGAATCATCCCCTTATCACGCCAAATGGGTGTACTCCGGATGTACCCCGAAATCCTTCGACCCAACTATTCAAGGAAGTCTAGCCCCCAAGCGAGAGAGGGAATTGGACAATGGTAGTCACGGTTGCACCGGCAAGCCCGATGCCACCCGGTGTGCGTGAACGCTACTACGCCAAAATGAAAGGTTGCAACCTTATATGCAATGCACATTTATGACATTTAATATATCACATTAGGAGGACAACAAAGTAGGTTGCCTCCGGACAATCATAAGATTACACATTGACAAGTAAACAAGCGAGGCACGAATGGACAAGTAATTTCACTTGAAAGGCATATGGAGTTATATGAACATTAAATGGGCAGCCATGTAATGCACGTAAATCAAGTCATATGACTCAATTCAAAGTCCACGTAATCAAATAATAAGATTATTCAACGTGCAACAACATCTACGTGGGTTTGGATGCAAGAAAGACCTATTTGTCAACATGCAATGATCAAAATCACATTTAGGGCTATAAGGGCAACTACGGGCAGCCTACTAAATATATAATTACGCACAATATCCAAAGGATCAACACTTAGCAAGTTTACCTAGTCACTAGGGTTTCCATTTCGTGCTTACCCGTGCGATTAAGCCCCAAGTCAACTCAAAATCCATCTCAAGCCATGCATTAGTTAATTCAAAAATCCCCAAGTATTCAAAACAGTCCACACAACATCCCAAGGCCACAATCCCAAGCATTTAATGCCACAAGAGAAGTTACAACAAATTTTCTAAGCATATAACTAAGTGAAACCCTCATTGCAATAGGCTGTTTTCTCAAAATCATTAAGACAAGCAAACAATCTCCAATTCTAGTGAATAAGATGTCAAACTAAATCCTAAGAAGTGAACTAAATTCAGAAACAAACCTCAAATCATTTGGAGTTCGGGTCCAATAGTTACAGCCAAAACAGTGGGATTGCACAAAACTGTCCAGATTTGCACACATTTCAATACTTGTCATTTTTGAGATCCTTAGGATCAGATTTAGGCTTAGTCCATTTCTGACAAAAATGTCCATAACTGAAAAATATAGCAACACACCAAAGTTCATGCATTTTGGATATCATTTACTAAGTCAAAACTGGTTCGTTCTACAAGGTTAGTGAATCTGCCAAAACCTGCTTCATTTTTTCCAGACTTCCAGATTTGGACACATTTTAATAATTTGCCATTTTGAGGACCTTAGAGTAAAAATTAGCTTTGGCCTATTTCTGCAAACAATGTTCAAAACTGGAAAAAATAGTTACCTACCAATTTTCATGCATTTTCAACATCATTTGCCTAGCAAAACTCACCTCGCAACAACAAGACAGAGAGCTGTCACAAAACCCGATTTCATCTATCATCACCTTCAAGCCAAAATCTTGCCATGCATTGTTGTAAAAGCTTATAAACACACATATATCTCAAGTACAGAAGCAAAGACAAACATTTAAGAGCATGCATGTGGATTTTTGAAAGATTTTCAAGAAGTTTTAGCCCTCACCTTAGCAAAACAACAAGAAGATGCACAAAACTTTGATGAAGCACAAATTTGGTCTTCTTCCTTGCTTAGCCGAGACACCACCCGTTTTCTCACTATTTTTCTTAGCTTAGTGACCAAGTTCTTAGTAGGTGCATGTGGTTAGAACAAGAAGAAAAGAAATGGAAGCTAGCAAACTCACCTAGGCCGAAATGGAGACTCAAAGAGCTTGCATGTGTGATTCTTGCAACTTAGCTAGCTTGGTCGAGTTTCTTAGCTTGTCGCTTGTCTTGATGCACCATAGAATGATGAAGATGAGTTATGGAATGAAGAAACTCAGCCAAGGCCGAGAGAGAGAGAGAGAAGAATAAGAGGGAGAGAGAGAGAATGAAAGAAAAATGAGAGAAAATGACAAAGAAAGCCTTGCAATTGATGAAGCATGGGTCAGCCTTGGGCATACAAAAATTCAGATTTGTGTCTTCAAGATGCTTGATTTTTGAATCACTTAGCATGGGCAAGGAGCTTGTCGATATTTGGAGGCCTTGGGTTGAGTTTTTGAGCTAAATTTTTTTATGCAATGTGTCATAGATTGTCATAGGATTGTTTGGAGAATAATTAAATTAAGCAAGCAAGCACAAAAGCCCATATGGTGGTCGGCCAAGGCATGTAAAATCTAATTTTTTTGTCATCTATTGGAGTATTATTTAATTGTGTGGTGAAAGTGCAAAAGAATAAGGAATAAGGAATAAGGAATAAGGAATGTCTAGCTTTTTGTGAGATTTTGTCTTCTAGTGGGTTGAATTAGTAATTTAATATTAGTTAGTGGAATTTGTAGGATTAATTAACGATCTAGTGCTTCGTGTAAGATGCTTTCTTGATTAGTGTGAGGGCACGCTTTCCTAGGTCTAGGGCACGAACTATGAGACGAACGCATGTTTTCCAAGTAAATGCACGTAATCCTAAATGAATGCACGTAATTCAATGCAAGGCACACAAAACGAAACACAATTCTTAAATCTTGGTCAAGGCACGCAAATCTAGGTTAGGCACACGAAACGAGGTATCGCAGCAAATCGAGGTTGGGCCTCACATCCTCCCCTGCTTAAAAGAATTTCGTCCCGAAATTCAATATTACCTTTGAGATAAAGCTGGATATTGTTGCTCCATCTGGTCTCGCCTTTCCCACGTTGCTTCTTCAACTCCATGATGATCCCACAACACTTTTACCATCGGTATAGTTTTGTTGCGCAACTCCCGATCTTGTTGGTCTAGGATCCAAATGGGCTTCTCCTCATAAGACAAGTTCTCCCAAAGCTGCAACGGCTCTGGCTCCAAGATACGCGATGGATCAAGGTGATACTTCCACAGAATTAAAACATGAAAGACGCCGTGAATATTGGAGAGGTTTTGGGGTAGTGCGAGGCGATACGCCAATTTGCCAACCTTCTCAATTATCTTAAATGGTCCTACAAACCTCGGGCTCAATTTTCCACCCTTGCCGTGTTTAATCAGTCCCCTCCGAGGTGATATATTTAGGAACACCTTGTCGCCGACCTCAAACTCTAGGCTCCGTCTCCGTCGGTTTGCATAACTCTTCTGCCTACTTTGGGCGGTAAGCATCCGTTTCCGGATGAGATGGATATTATCAACAGTCTTCATAAGTTCAGGTAGAAGGGTCGGGTCAAACGTCTTCGTTTCACCTACTTCATCCCAGTAAATTGGGGATCGACACTTACGTCCATACAACGCCTCAAATGGGGCCATCCCAATAGTGGCTTGATAACTATTATTATAAGCGAACTCGCTAGAGACATATATTTCTCCCAACCTTTCCCGAAGTCTAAAACACACGCCCTCAGCATATCCTCCAGAATCTGAATAGTTCTCTCAGATTGTCCATCAGTCTGAGGGTGATAAGTCGTGCTGAAACTCAACTTCATTCCCAAAGCTTCTTGCAATCTTTTCCAAAATCGGGAAGTAAAACGAGGATCCCTATCCGATACAATACTCACAGGCATCCCGTGCAATCTTACAATCTCCGCCACATACATATCTCCCAATTTCTCAGGACTATCCTCCTTGTTCATCGGTAAGAAGTGCGCTGACTTAGTCAATCTATCCACTATGACCCAAACGGCGTCATGACCCTTTTGTGATTTGGGCAGGTCCATAACAAAGTCCATAGTTATATGTTCCCATTTCCATTGAGGAATCTCCAACGGCTGAAGTAAACCTGCTGGTCGTTGATGTTCTGCTTTGACTCTCTGTCAAGTCAAACACCGTGCCACGAACTCCGCAATCTCTCTTCATCTTATTCCACCAATAGTGTTGCTTCAAATCCCAGTACATCTTCGTTCCGCCGGGGTGAATAGTGTATCTTGAATTATGGGCTTCTTCAAGAATCTTCTTTTTCAGCTCTGGTTCATTTGGAACACAAATCCGATTCCTAAACCTCCAAATACCATCATCATGAAACTTGAAATCTGCGTTACTTTCTTTAATCTTCTAAAATTGTTGGTCCTTCTGTTGAGCCTCTCATAATTCAGACAACAAGGTCGATTGAACCTGCGTAGTGGCAAAAAGCAACCATTTCCGAGTCAATTGTGGTTTCCACAAAAATACTTCCTCCAACAACTCCTACACTTTGATTTCCAATTTTGCCATGCTCGCTTTCCTACTTAAAGCATCTGCAACTACATTTTCTTTACCAGGCACATAATTGATTGTGCAGTTATAATCATCCAAAAGCTCCATCCACCGCTTTTGCCTCATATTCAACTCTTTTTGAGTGAACAAGTATTTCAAGCTCTTGTTATCAGTAAATACCTCAAACTTGTTACCCCACAGATAATGCCTCCATTTCTTGAGTGCAAACACAATAGCCGCTAACTCCAAATCATGCGTTGGGTAGTTCAATTCATACGGCTTCGGTTTTCTAGAGGCATACGCAATCACTCTACCATTTTGCATCAACACACAACCCAATCCTTCCTTCGAAGCATCGCTATAGATTACAAAACCTTGACTCCCTTCATGCAATGCAAGAATAGGTGCGGTAGTCAATCTTTTCTTCAACTCTTGGAAGCCGTTCTCACACTTATCATCCCACACGAACTTTGTTTTCTTTTGAGTGAGCTTTGTAAGCGGTCCTGCAATCTTAGAGAAATCTTTCACGAATCTCCGATAATAGCCGGCTAGACCAAGAAAACTCCGAACCTCCGTAACATTTTCCAGCTTCTTCCAAGACATCACTGCTTCTATCTTTGCTGGATCCACCGCTATTCCCTCTTGGGATATGATATGCCCCAAAAATGCAATCTGTTGCAACCAAAATTCACACTTGCTAAACTTTGCATACAATTGATGCTCTCGAAGTTTCTGCAGTACCAACTACAGGTATTGTTCATGCTCTGCCTCGGATTTCGAGTATACCAAAATATCATCAATGAAGATCACCACAAATTAGTCCAAGTAGGGTTGAAACACCCTATGCATCAAGTCCATAAAAGCTGCAGGGGCATTAGTTAGTCCAAAAGGCATCACCACATATTCATAATGCCCATATCTTGTCCTGAAAGCCGTTTCAGGCACATCTTCCTTTTTGATCCGTAACTGATAGTACCCTTGCCTCAAGTCGAGCTTCGAATACACTTTGGCTTCTTGAAGTTGATCAAACAACTCATCGATCAGTGGAAGTGGGTATTTATTCTTGACAGTCACTTGGTTCAATCCTTGGTAATCGATGAATAGTCTCAATGTTCCGTCTTTCTTCTTTACAAATAGAATTGGTGCACCCCACGGAGAAGAACTTGGTTGAAAAAACCCCTTCTTCAACAATCCTTGCAATTGGTCCTTCAATTCTTGTAGCTTGGCCGGTGCCATACGATAGGGGGCTTTAAATATCAGCTGGGTGCCCAGCAGTAACTCTATAATGAACTCGATCTCCCGATTTGGGGGTAAACCGGGCAATTCTTCTGGAAACACATTCGCATAGTCTTTGATCACTGGCATCTCCTCCAACTTAGCTTTGTCCAACGACTTGTTGATGAGGTAAGCTAAGTATCCACTACACCCTTTTCTCAAGGACTTCACTGCTTTCATAGAAGAAATGATGGAACTCCCAGTGAAATCTCTTCGACCCATTACCTCCAGTATTGGTTGACCAGGTACCTGGAACGTTACAATCTTCGTCCGGTAATCTAGTTGGGCATGATGCTTTGCCAACCAGTCCATCCCTAAGATGATCTCTTAGTCTCGAAAGGATAATACAATAAGATTGGCTGAGAATTCCTTATCCTTAATTTGGATTTTACATGCTTTATAAGCTGAGCTAGTAACAAGTTTAGAACCCATTGGAGTACCAACTTCTACTTCGTAAGGCAAACATACAACTTTCAGTTTTACACGTTGCACACACAAGGGAGTAATAAATGAATGAGTAGCACCCGGATCAATTAGCACCCTAACAGGTTGATTCAGTATGAAGAATGTACCTTCAACAACAGCGGTCTCATCTGGAAGCTCCTCGCACTCAATAGCATAGGCTAGAGCCTAAACTCTAGGAACTAGAGTCTTGCCTCTACCAGCTGGTTTACCCTGATTCTGTCCTACTTGCCATTTAGGGCAATCCTTGATCTGATGCTGATCACTGCCACATCTCACACATTGTCCTGACTTCTTCTAGCACTAGGCCTCGGTATGCCCCTTCTTGTCACAGTAAGGGCCAGTGAACTACTTGTGGATCCGCGGGTGGAATAGGCTGATGGCACTTTCATCGGGCCACGGTTATTCGCTGGTCAGTTCTAGTTCTGGCCCTGACTACGACTCTGGCCCTGAAATTTCCTCTGCTGACCTGGAGGCTGGTATGGTTTCTTGTTCGGTTGACTCGAACCGGCTCTATCAAGTTTTCTCTTCTCAACTCGGGAAACAGCAGCAAATAGAGCAGAATAGGTATCGAAGTCATGAGAAGCCAACTGGTCCTAAATCTCTGGCCTCAATCCAGTAGTAAATTTCTACATCTTTGCCTCTGGAGTACTGACCATGTATTGAGCATAACGGGACAGTCGGTCAAAACGAGCCTCGTATTGGGCCACCGTCATATTACCCTGGGTCAAATGCATAAACTCCTCAATCCGCCTCTGCTTGGAAACTACATGTACATATTTCTCCTTGAATGCCTTAACGAAATTAGCCCACAAGCGAGGTGTCTGATCAGTTTCCCATAGTACCTCCACAGTGTGCCACCAATGCTCAGCATCCCAGTGTAACAGAAACACGGCAAACTCCACCTTTTCTTCATCAGTATAATCAAGTGGCTTGAAAATCTTCTCGATCTCGGACAGCCAAGCCTCTGCTTTCTCATCATCAGCTTCCCAGTGGAATTTGGACGGGCGAAAGTCAAGAAACTCCCTCATTCTGCTATGTCTCCCATGGTTACCATCATTCCTGTTGTTGTTGTTGTTGGCTTCACGTGCATTTTGACGCTCCATCACTTGTGATATACGATCCATGGCATTCGCCATCATGTTAAACATAGCTATGCCGGGAATACTTTGATAGGCATCTCTGGTCTCTTGGGGTTCACCGCTCCTATTAGTAGTACGGGTACTAGGGCCAACCATCTATAGACACAGATTACGATACACAATTTATTGGAATACGACAAACAATAATTTTAATGCATAAGATATGCAACATAATATAGATACAATTCTAGAAACAATTTAGACATGTTAATCACTTAAGCACATAGAACATAGAAGGCACAATTAGCATTATCACACAACAACATATAGACAAGTCATCCTAATTATCTTAGGGCTCTACCCATGGTCCGAGAGTTAAACCCGGCTTAAGCAATCTAAGCTCTGATACCATTCTTTTTCTATAAGGTGTCACGCCCCAACCCGGCCTATAAGGTTAGACTAGGGTGTGATCTAAACATTCAAGTCGTGTCATGTACATAATTGTTCATGAAAGTTTAACACTTAACGTTTTAGCCTAAACTCCAAAATTTTCTGAAAAATCGGCAGCATAACGGCTGTAATTGGGCTCTTTGGTTTGACCTAATTCTCTAAACACCTCAAATTTTCCAATCTCAATTTCATTTCCAACTAAGATTACTATTTACCATCAATTGAAATGCCTATTGGTTATCTCGAAGTCTCGTTGATTAATAACCTAGTATGATATTATGTCTCGTCTGTTTGTTAATCCTCGTTGCAAAAGTACCTGTTGATCTTAGCTTGATAGAGAGTACCAGCTTAGATTGGATAGGTTCATTTTACTTAATCCTATGATGGATAATAGCCAATAACGATAGCAAAACGACTATAGTAGTGTTACCTAGTTATTATCAGTACAAGCCAAGATTAGACCCCAAATTACAACGGGGGTCTTTTACATCACAAACATTAAGAAACATTAAAAGAAATAGTCTTCAAGTAGCATAGTGTTCACAAATAGCCACAATCACGCAAAGCACAAAGGACATGCAATCACTCCAAGCAATCATCGTTAGGCACGTCGTCCTCGGGTACCTGTTCTTGATCTTCTTCACCTGAGATGATAAAAGAGGGTGAGTCCTTATGAACTCAGCGAGGGGGAACGAGAAATAGGTTTTGAAACTTATTTTCTGGTTAAACTTATGAAAATCCTTTTGCAAGCATGAATATGACACAATTAAGTACATAACAATAATATAAAAGTAAAGGAACACAATTACCCATCTTTCCTCCCCGAGGTCCTCTAGGAACCAAGCGAGAGTACTTATACACATAGTAAAAAGGATACGGTGAGCTTTTGCTCTCAGTTCATTTCCAGTATCAGTTGTTGCGGCCAACTTCGAATCATCCCCTTATCACGCCAAATGGGTGTACTCCGGATGTATCCTGAAATTCTACGACCTAACTCTCCGAGGAAGTCTAGCCCCCAAGCGAGAGAGGGAATTGGACAATGGTAGTCACGGTTGCACCGGAAAGCCCGATGCCGCCCGGTGTGCGTGAACGCTACCACGCCAGAATGAACAGTTGCAACCTTATATGCAATGCACATTTATGACATTTAATATATCACATTAGGAGGACAACAAAGTAGGTTGCCTCCGGACAGTCATAAGTTTGCACATTGACAAGTAAACGAATGGACAAGTAATTTCACTTGAAAGGCATATGGAGTTATATGAACATTAAACGGGCAGCCATGTAATGCACGTAAATCAAGTCATATAACTCAATTCAAAGTCCATGTAATCAAATAATAATATTATTCAACGTGCAACAATATCTACGTGGGTTTGGATGCAAGAAAGGCCTATTTGTCAACATGCAATGATCAAAATCACATTTAGGGCTATAAGGGCAACTATGGGCAGCCTACTAAACATATAATTACGCACAATATCCAAAGGATTAACACTTAGCAAGTTTACCTAGTCACTAGGGTTTCCATTTCATGCTTACCCGTGCAATTAACCCCCAAGTCAACTCAAAATCAATCTCAAGCCATGCATTAGTTAATTCAAACATCCCCAAGTATTCAAAACAGTCCACACAACATCCCAAGGCCACAATCCCAAGCATTTAATGCCACAAGAGAAGTTACAACAAATTTTCTAAGCATATAACTAAGTGAAACCCTCACTGCAATAGGCTGTTTTCTCACAATCATTAAGACAAGAAAAAAATCTCCAATTCCAGTGAATAAGATGTCAAACTAAAGCTTAAGAAATGAACTACATTCAGAAACAAACCTCACATTATTTGGAGTTCGGGTCCAATAGTTATAGCCAAAACAGTGGGATTGCACAAAACTGTCCAGATTTGCACACATTTCAATACTTGTCGTTTTTGAGATCCTTAGGGTCAGATTTAGCCTTAGTCCATTTCTGCGAAAAATGTTCAAAACTGGAAAAAATAATTACCTACCAATTTTCATGCATTTTTAACATCATTTGCCTAGCCAAATGCACCTCGAAACAACAAGATAGAGAGTTGTCACAAAACCCGATTTCATCTATCATCGCCTTCAAGCCAAAATCTTGCCATGCATGGTTGTAAAAGCTTATAAACACACATATATCTCAAGTACAGAAGCAAAGACAAACATTTAAGAGCATGCATGTGGATTTTTGAAAGATTTTCAAGAAGTTTTAGCCCTCACCTTAGCAAAACAACAAGAAGATGCACAAAACTTTGATGAAGCACAAATTTGGTCTTCTTCCTTGCTTAGCCGAGACACCACCCGTTTTCTCACTACTTTTCCTAGCTTAGTGACCAAGTTCTTTGTAGGTGCATGTGGTTAGAACAAGAAAAAAAGAAATGGAAGCTAGCAAACTCACCTAGGCCGAAATGGAGACTCAAAGAGCTTGCATGTGTGATTCTTGCAACTTAGCTAGCTTGGTCGAGTTTCTTAGCTTGTTGCTTCTCTTGATGCACCATAGAATGATGAAGATGAGTTATGGAATGAAGAAACTCAGCCAAGGCCGAGAGAGAGAGAGAAGAATGAGAGGGAGAGAGAGAGAATGAAAGAAAAATGAGAGAAAATGACAAAGAATGAAAGCCTTGCAAATGATGAAGCATGGGTCGGCCTTGGGCATACAAAAATTTAGATTTGTGTCTTCAAGAAGCTTGATTTTTGAATCACCTAGCATGGGCAATGAGCTTGTCGAGATTTGGAGGCATTGGGTTGAGTTTTTGAGCTAAATTTTTTTATGCAAGGTGTCATAGATTGTCATAGGATTGTTTGGAGAATAATTAAATTAAGCAAGCAAGCACAAAAGCCCATATGGTGGTCGGCCAAGGCATGTAAAATCTGATTTTTTTGTCATCTATTGGAGTATTATTTAATTGTGTGTTGAAAGTGCAAAAGAATAAGGAATAAAGAATAAGGAATGTCTAGCTTTTTGTGAGATTTTGTCTTCTAGTGGGTTGAATTAGTAATTTAATATTAGTTGGTGGAATTTGTAGGATTAATTAACGATCTAGTGCTTCGTGTAAGATGCTTTCTTGATTAGTGTGAGGGCACGCTTTCCTAGGTCTAGGGCACGCATTATGAGGTAGGGCACGAACTACGAGATGAGCGTACATTTTCCAAGTAAATGCACGCAACCCTAAATGAATGCACGTAATTCAATGCAAGGCACACAAAACGAAACACAACTCTTAAATCTAGGTCAAGGCATGCAAATCTAGGTTAGGCACACAAAACGAGGTATCATACACAAATCGAGTTCGGACCTCACATCTTCCCCTCCTTAAAAGAATTTTATCCCGAAATTCAATATTACCTTTGAAATAAAGCTGGATATTGTTGCTCCATCTGGTCTCGCCTTTCCCACGTTGCTTATTCAACTCCATGATGATCCCACAGCATTTTCACCATCGGTATAGTTTTGTTGCGCAACTCCCGATCTTGCTAGTCTAGGATCCGAATGGGCTTCTCCTCATAAGACAAGTTCTCCCGAAGCTGCAACGGCTCTGGCTCCAAGATATGCGATAGATCAGGATGATACTTCCGCAGCATTGAAACATGAAAGACGTCGTGAATATTGGAGAGGTCTTGGGGTAGTGCCAGGCGATACGCCAATTTGCCAACTTTCTCAATTATCTCAAATGGTCCTACAAACCTCGGGCTCTATTTTCCACCCTTGCCGTGTTTAATCAGTCCCCTCCGAGGTGATATCTTCAGGAATGCCTTGTCGCCGACCTCAAACTCTAGACTCCGTCTCCGTCGGTCTGTATAACTCTTCTGCCTACTTTGATCAGTAAGGATTTACGCGGATCACAGCATACCATTGGAAATCTCTCCGAGAGCTCTACGACGCTGGCAGCATGCCTGCTCGGCTGCGACCATTTTCAAAGCCCAAATCGAACGTTTTCATCAGGTTCGTGACACTTTTATTCTTTTACGCTATTTTTCCGTCCTGGATCGTACGTCGTGAGCCTCGAAAAGGACGACAACCAAATCCACCACATTTCTATTACCGAATCCCATGCCACCTTGGGCAAGACAACTTCGCCTAACGTAGAGGTTGGGCCCGCAAACCGAGGGCGTGGGGCTTGGGACCAAGTCTCCATCGCTCTGGTGCCCATAACTTTTGATCTGTAAGGAGTTACGCGGCGCACAATATACCGTTAGAAAGCTCTCCAAGAGCTCTACGACGGGGGCAGGAAGCCCGCTTAGCTGTGAAAATTTTCAGAGCCCAAAATCGAACGTTTTCATCAGTTTCTGGACACTTTTCTTCTTTTGCGCTATTTTTCCGTCCCGGATCGTACGTCGTGAGCCTCAAAGAGGACGACAACCTAATCCATCACATTTCTATTACCAAATAACATTGCACCTTGGGCAAGACAACTTCGCCTCACGTTGAGGCTGGGCCTGCAAACCGAGGGCGTGGGGCTTGGGACCAGGTCTCCGTTGCTCCGGTGCCCATAACTTTTGATTCATAAGGAGTTACGCGGCACATAGCATACCGTTGGAAAGCTCTCCGAGAGCTCTACGACGCTGGAAGAACCCTGCTCGGCTGTGCCCATTTTCAGTGTCCAAAATCGAACGTTTTCATTAGTTTCGTGACACATTTATTCTTTTGGGCTATTTTTCCATCCCGGATCGTTCGTCGGGAGCCGCGAAAAGGACGACAACCTAATCCACCACATTTCTATTACCGAATCCTACACCACCTTGGGCAAGACAACTTTGCCTCAAGTAGAGGCTGCGCTCGCAAATCGAGGGCGTGGAGCTTGGGACCAAGTCTCTGTCGCTCTAGTGCCCATAACTATTGATCCGTAAGGAGTTACACAGCGCACAATATACCGTTGGAAAGCTTTCCGAGAGCTCTACGACGGGGGCAGGAAGCTCGCTTAGCTGCAAAAAGTTTTGTAGCCCAAAATCGAACGTTTTCATCAGTTTCTAGACACTTTTCTTCTTTTATGCTATTTTTCCGTCCCGGATCGTACGTCATGAGCCGCGAAAAGGACGACAACCTAATCCATCACATTTCTATTACCGAATAACACGGCACCTTGGGCAAGACAACATCGCCTCACGTAGGGGGTGGGCCCCCAAACCGAGGGCGTGGGGCTTAGGACCAGGTCTTTGTTGCTCCGGTGCCCATAACATTTGATCCGTAAGGAGTTACGCGGCGCACAGCATACCGTTGGAAAGTTCTCAGAGAGCTCTACGACGAGGGCTGCAACCTTGCTCAGCTGCGCCCATTTTTGGAGTCCAAAATCGAACGTTTTCATCTGTTTCAGAATAATTTTATTCTTTTGCACTATTTTTTCGTCCCGGATCGTACGTCGTGAGCCTCGAAAAGGACAACTGAATCCATCACATTTCTATTACCGAATAACATGGCACCTTAGGCAAGACAACCTCGCCTCACGTTGAGGCTGGGCCTGCAAACCGAGGGCATGAGTCTTGGGACCAGGTCTCCGTCGCTCCGGTGCCCATAACTTTTGATCTGTAAGGAGTTACGTGGCGCACAACATACCGTTGGAAAGCTCTCCGAGAGCTCTACGACTCTGGCAGCAAGCCTACTCGGCTGCGCCTATTTTTAGAGCCCAAAATCGAACGTATTCATCAGTTTCGTGACACTTTTATTCTTTTGCGCTATTTTTTCGTCCCAGATCGTACGTCGTGAGCCGCGAAAAGGACGACAACCTAATCCACCACATTTCTATTACCGAATCAAGCGCCACCTTGGGCAAGACAACTTCACCTCATGTAGAGGGTGGGCTCGCAAACCGAGGGCGTGGGGCTTAGGACCAGGTCTCTGTTGCTCCGGTGCCCACAACTTTTGATCCGTAAGGAGTTACGCGGCGCACAGCATACCGTTGGAAAGTTCTCCGAGAGCTTTACGACGTTCACAGCAAGCTTGCTAAGCTGCGCCCATTTTCGGGGCCCAAAATCGAAGGTTTTCATCAGTTTCGAGACACTTTTATTCTTTTGCGCTGTTTTTCCGTCCCAGATCATGCGTGTGAGCCGCGAAAAGGACGACAACCTAATCCACCACATTTCTATTACCGAATCCTATGCCACCTTGGTCACGACAACTTCGCCTCACGTAGAGGCTGGACCCGCAAACCGAGGGCGTGGGGCTTGGGACCAAGTCTCCGTCGCTTCGGTGTCCATAGGTTTTGATCCGTAAGGTGTTACGCGGCGCACAATATACCATTGGAAAGCTCTCTGAGAGCTCTACAAAAGGGGCAGGAAGCATGCAAGGCTGCGAAAATTTTTGAAGCCCAAAATCGAACGTTTTCATCAGTTTTTGGACACTTTTCTTCTTTTGAGCAGTTTTTCCGTCCCGGATCGTACGTCGTGAGCCGCGAAAAGGACGATAACCTAATCCATCACATTTCTATTACCGAATAACATGGCACCTTGGGCAAGACAACTTCACCTCACGTAGAGGGTGGGCCCGCAAACCGAGGGCGTGGGGCTTAGGACCAGGTCGCTATTGCTCTGGTGCCCATAACTTTTGATCCGTAAGGAGTTACGCGGCACACAGCATACCGTTGGAAAACTCTCCGAGAGCTCTACGACGGGGGCTGCAACCCTACTCGGCTGCGCCCATTTTTGGAGCCCAAAATCAAACATTTTCATCAGGTTCAGAACAATTTTCTTCTTTTGCACTATTTTTTCATCCCGGATTGGACGTCGTGAGCCTCAAAAAGGACGATAACTTAATCCATCACATTTCTATTACCGAATAACATGGAACCTTGGGCAAGACAACTACGCCTCACGTTGAGGCTGGGCCTCCAAACCGAGGGCGTGGGGCTTGGGACCAGGTCTCCATCACTCCGGTGCCCATTACCGAATAACTCGGCACCTTAGGCAAGACAACTTCGCCTCACGTAGAGGCTGGACCCGCAAACCGAGGGCGTAGGGCTTGGGACCAGGTCTCTGTTGCTCCGGTGCCCATAACTTTTGATCTGTAAGGAGTTACGCGACGCACAACATACTATTGAAAAGCTCTACGAGAGCTCTACGACGGGGGCAGCAAGCCTGCTTGGCTGTGCCCATTTTCGGAGCCCAAAATCGAATGTTTTCATCATTATCGGAACAAATTTCTTCTTTTGCACTATTTTTTCGTCCCAGATCGTACGTCGTGAGCCTCGAAAAGGACGACAACCTAATCCATCACATTTCTATTACCGAATAACATGACACCTTGGGTAAGACAACTTCGCCTCACGTAGAGGCTGGGCCCGCAAACCGAGGCAGTGGGTCTTGGTGCGAAGTCTCCGTTGTTCCCGTGCCCATAACTTTTGATCCGTAAGGAGTTACGCGGAGCACAACATACTGTTGGAAAGCTCTCCGAGAGCTCTACGATGGGGGCACCAAGCTTGCTAATCTACGTCCCTTTTTGGAGCCCAAAATCGAACGTTTTCATCAGTTTCGGGACAATTTTCTTCTTTTGCGTCGTTTTTCCGTCCTGGATCGTATGTCGTGAGCTGCGAAAAGGACGACAACCTAATCCATCATATTTCTATTACCGAATAACATGGCACCTTGGGCAAGACAACTTCGCCTCACGTAGAGGCTGGACCCGCAAACCGAGGGCGTGGGGCTTGGGACCAGGTCTTCGTCGCTCCGGTGCCCATAACTTTTCATCAGTAATGAGTTACGCGGCGCACTGCATACAGTTGGAAAGCTCTCTGAGAGCTCTATGATGGGGGAAGTAGGCCTCCTCTAAAGCGCCCATTTTCGTAGCCCAAAATCGAAGGTTTTCATCAGTTTCAGGACATTTTTATTCTTTTGCGCTGTTTTTTGGTCCGGGATCGTATGTCGTGAGCCGCGAAAAGGACAACAACCTAATCCGCCACATTTCTATTACCGAATCCAGCGCCACCTTGGGCAAGACAACTTCGCCTCACGTAGAAGCTGGGACCGCAAACCGAGGGTGTGGGGCTTGGGACCAGGTCTCCGTCGCTCCAGTGCCCATAACTTTTGATCCGTAAGGAGTTACGCGGCGTACAGCATACCGTTGGAAAGCTCTCTGAGAGCTCTATGACGGGGCAGCAAGCCTACTTGGCACCGAAAATTTTTAGAGCCCAAAATCGAACATTTTCATCAATTTTGGGATACTTTCCTTTTTTTGTGCTGTTTTTCCGTCCCGAATTGTACGTCGTGAGCCGCGAAAAGGATGACGACCTTGTCCATCACATTTCTATTATCGAATAAAACGGCACCTTGGGCAACACAACTTCACCTCACGTAGAGGCTGGGCCCGAAAACTGAGGCCGTCGGTCTTGGGACGATGTCTCCGTCGCTCTGGTGCCCATAACTTTTGATCCGTAAGGAGTTACGCGGCGCAAAGCATACTGTTGAAATGTTCTCCAAGAGTTCTATGATGGGGCACCAATCCTGCTCAGCTACGCCCCTTTTCGGAGCCCAAAATTGAACATTTTCATCAGTTTCGGGACAATTTTCTCCTTTTACGCTGTATTTTCGTCCCGGATCGTATGTCGTGAGTTGCGAAAAGGAAGACAACCTAATCCATCACATTTCTATTACCGAATAACATGGCACCTTGGGCAAGATAACTTCGCCGCACGTAGAGGCTGGGCCTGCAAACCGAGGGCGTGGGGCTTCAGACCAGGTCTCCATCGCTCCGGTGCCCATAACTTTTGATCAGTAAAGAGTTACGCGGCACACTGCATACCGTTGGAAAGCTCTCCGAGAGCTCTATGACAGGGAAAGTAGGCCTGCTCTAAAGCGCTTGTTTTCGTAGCCCAAAATTGAATGTTTTCATTAGTTTTGGGACACTTTTATTCTTTTGCTCTGTTTTTCCGTCCCGAATCGTACGTCGTGAGCCACGAAAAGGACGACAACCTAATTCGCCACATTTCTATTACCGAATCCCGTGCCACCTTGGGCAAGACAAGTTCGCCTCAAGTAGAAGCTGGGCCCGCAAACCGAGGGCATGGGGCTTGGGACCAGGTCTCTGTCGCTCCGGTGCCCATAATTTTTGATCCGTAAGGAGTTACACGGCGCATAACATACCGTTGCAAACCTCTCTGAGAGCTCTACGATGGGGAAAGCAAGCCTGCCAGCTGCAAAAATTTTTGGAGCCCAAAATCGAACGTTTTCATCAGTTTCGGGACACTTTTCTTCTTTTGCGCTGTTTTTTCGTCCTGAATCGTATGTCGTGAGCCGCGAAAAGGACGACAACCTGATCCATCACATTTCTATTACCGAATAGCATGGCACCTTGGGCAAGACAACTTCGCCTCACATAGAGGCTGGGCCTGCAAACCGAGGGCGTGGGGCTCGGAACCTGGTCGCCGTCACTTTGGTGCCCATAACTTTTGATCCGTAAGGAGTTACGTGGCGCACAACATACTGTTGAAAAGCTCTCCGAGAGATCCATGACGAGGGTAGCAAGCATGCCTGGCTGCTCCCATTTTCCGAGCCCAAAATCAAACGTTTTCATCAGTTTTGGAACAATTTTCTTCTTTTGCGCTGTTTTTCCGTTCCATATCATACGTCGTGAGCCTCAAAAAAGACGACAACGTAATCCATCACATTTCTATTACCGAATAACATGGCACCTTGGGCAAGACAACTTCGCCTCACGAAGGGGCTGGGCCCGCAAACCGAGGGCGTGGGGCTTGGGACCAGGTCTCCGTCGCTCTGGTGCCCATAACTTTTGATTAGTAAGGAGTTACGCGGCGCGTAACATACCGTTGGAAAGCTCTCCGACAGCTGTATGACGGGTGCAACAAATTTGCTTGCTGCGACCATTTTTGAAACCCAAAATTGAACGTTTTCATCCATTTCCGGACAATTTTCTTCTTTTTCACTATTTTTTCGTCCCGGATCGTACGTCGTGAGCCGCGAAAAGGAGTAAAACCTAATCTGTCACGCCCAACCTGGTCTATATAGGTTAGACTAGAGTGTGAACTAAACATTTAATCCATGTCTCGTACTTAGTTGTTCATAGAAGTTTAACACTTAACGTTTAGCCTAAACTCCATAATTTTCTAGAAAACCGACAGCATAACGGTTGTAATTGGGCTCTTTAGTTTGGCCTAGTTCTCTAAACGCCTCAAATTTCATTTCCAACTAAGATTACTATTTACCGTCAATTGAAACGCCAACTATTTATCTCGATGTCTCGTTTGATTAATAACCTAGCATGATACCAAATCTCGTTTGTTTGTTAACCCTCGTTACAAAAGTACCTGTTGACCTTAGCTTAACAATGGGTACCTGCTTAAGATTGGGTAGGTTCATTTTACTTAGTCCTTACCGGATACTTCATAATCCTATGATAGATACTAGCCAGTAACGATAGCCAAACGACCATAGTAGTGTCTGTCTAGTTATTATCAGTACAAGCCAAAATTAGACCCCAAATTACAACGGGGGTCTTTTACATTACAATCAAGCAACATGAAAAGAAACAGTCTTCAAGCAGTATAGTGTTCACAATGGCCATAATCAAGCAATGCACATAGGACAGGCAATCATTCCAAGGAATCATCGTTAGGCACGTCGTCCTCGGGTACCTGTTCTTGATCTTCTTCACCTGAGATAATAAAAGAGGGTGAGTCCTTATGAACTCAGCGACGGGGAACGAGAAATAGGTTTTGAAACTCATTTTGTTCAACTTATGAAAACCCTTTTTGCAAGCATGAATATATCACAAATAAGTACACAACAATAATATAAAAGTAAAGGAACACAATTACCCGTCTTTCCTCCTCGAGATCCTCTAGGAATCAAGCGAGAGTACTTATACACATAGTGAAAAGGATACGGTGAGCTTTTGCTCTCAGTTCATTTCCAGTATCAGTTGTTGTGGCCGACTTCAATCATCCCCTTATCATGCCAAATGGGTGTACTCCGGATATACCCCAAAATCCTACGACCCAACTCTCCGAGGAAGTCTAGCCCCAAGCGAGAGAGGGAATTGGACAATGGTAGTCACGGTTGCACTAGCAAGCCCGATGCCGCCCGGTGTGCATAAACGCTACCATGCCAGAATGAAAGTTTGCAACCTTGTATGCAATGCACATTTATGACATTTAATATATCACATTAGGAGGACAACAAAGTAGGTTGCCTCCGAGCAGTCATAAGATTGCACATTGACAAGTAAACAAGCGAGGCAAGGTAAGACACGTAATTTCACTTGAAAGGCACATGGAGTTATATGAACATTAAACGGGCAGCCATGTAAATCAAGTCATATAACTCATGTCAAAGTTCACGTAATCAAATAACAAGATTATTCAATATGCAACGACATCTACGTGGGACCGGGTGCAAGAAAAGCCTACTTATCAACATGAAATCATCGAAATTATATTTAGGGCTACAAGGGCAACTACGGGCAGCCTACTAAACACATAATCCAACACAACATCCAAAGGATCAACACTTAGCAAATTCACCTAGTTACTAGGGTTCCAATTCATGCTTACCCGTGCGATTAAGCCCCAAGTCATCTCGAAATCAACTCAAGCCATGCATCAATTAATTCAAACACCCTCAAGTATTCAAAACAGTCCACACAACATTCCAGTGCCACAATCCCAAGCATTTAATATAACAAGAGAAGCTACAATAATTTTTCTAAGCATATCACTAAGTGAAACCCTCACTGCAATGGACTGTTTTCTCACAATCATTAAGACAATAAAACAATCTCCAAATCCAGTGAATAAGATGTCAAATTAAAGCTTAAGAAGTGAACTAAATTCATAAACAAACCTTGCATCATTTGGAGTTCGGGTTCAATAGTTATAGCCAAAATAGTGAAACTGCACAAAACTGTCCAGATTTATACACATTTCAATACTTGTTGTTTTTGAGGTCCTTAGGGTCAGATTTAGCCTTAGTCCATTTCTGACAAAAATGTCCAGAACTGAAAAATATAGCAGAAAACCAAATTTTATGCATTTTTGATGTCATTTACTAAGTCAAAACGGGTTCGTTCCACAAGGTCAGTGAATCTGCCAAAACCTGCTTCATTTTTCCAGACTTTCTAGATTTGGACACATTTTAATAATTTGCCATTTTGAGGACATTAGAGTCAAAATTAGCTTTGGCCTATTTCTTTGCAAAATGTTTAGAACTGGAAAAAATAGTTACCTACCAATGTTCATGCATTTTCAACATCATGTACCTAGCCAAAATCACCTCGCACCGACAAGACAGAAAGCTGTCACATGCACGATTTTATCTATCATCACATTCTAGCCCAAAATCTTGCCATGCATGGTTGTAAAAGCTTATGAACACACATATATCTCAAGTACAGAAGCAAGGATAAACATTTAAGAGCATGCATGTGGTTTTTTGAAAGATTTTCAATAACTTTTAGCCCTCACCTTAGCAAAACAACAAGAAGATGCACAAGACTCTTAGTGAAGCACAAAGTTGATCTTCTTCCTTGCTTAGCCGAGACACCACTCGATTTTCTCTATTTTTCCTAGCTTAGTGACCAAGTTCTTAGTAGATGCATGTGGTTAGAATAAGAAGAAAAGAAATGGAAGCTAGTAAACTCACCTAAGCCGAAATGGAGATTCAAAGAGCTTGAAGGTATGTTTCTTGCAACCTAGCTTGCTTAGTCGAGCTCCCTAGCTTCTTGCTTGCCTTGATGAATCATGGAGTGATGAAGATAAGCTATGGAGTATAGGAACTCAGCCAAAGCCGAGAGAAAGAGAGAAGAATGAGAGGGAGAGAAAGAAATGTGAGGAAGTGAGAGAAATAAAGAAAAAATGAAAGCCTTGCAAATGATGAAGCATGTGTCGGCCTTGGGCATAGAAATTTATGATTTGTGTCTTCAAGAAGCATGGTTTTTGAATTTCCTAGCATGGGCAAGGAGCTTATGTCGAGATTGGGAGCTTTGAGAAGGTCTTTGAGCTAATTTTTTATGCATTTGTGTCATAGAATGTCATAGAATGTTTGGGAATAAAATTTGAATTATGCAAAGCAATCACAAGGCACACAAGGTGGTTGGCCAAGGCATGAAAAATCTGAATCTTTGTCATCTTTTGAGCTTTATTTAATTGTGTGTTTGGAAAGTACAAAAGAATAAGGAATAAAGAATAAGAATGTCTAGCTTTTGGTGCAGTTTCGTCTTCTAGTAAGTTGAATTAGTAATTTAATATTAGTTAGTGGGATTTGTAGGATTAATTAATGACCTAGTGCTTCGTGTAAGATGCTTTCTTGATTAACGTGAGGACATGCTTTCCTAGGTCTAAGGCACGCACTACGAGCTAGGGCGCGAACTACGAGACGAATGCACGTTTCCCAAGTAAATGCACGAAACCCTAAATGAATGCACATAATTCAATGCAAGGCACATAAAACAAAACACTATTCTTAAACCTAGGTCAAGGCATGCAAATCTAGGTTAGGGCACACGAAATGAGGTATCGCACGCAAATCGAGGTTGGGCCTCACATCCTCCCCTCCTTAAAAGAATTTCATCCTGAAATTCAATATTACCTTCAAAATAAAGTTAGATACTGTTCCTCCATCTAGTCTCGCCTTTCCCACATTGTTTCTTCAACTCCATGATGATCCCACAACACTTTCACCATCGGTATAGATTTGTTGCGCAACTCCCGATCTTGCTGGTCTAGGATCCGAACGGGCTTCTCTTCATAAGACAAGTTCTCCCGAAGCTGCAACGGCTCTGGCTCCAAGATATGCGATGGATCAAGGTGATACTTCCGCAGCATCGAAACATGAAAGACGTCGTGAATATTGGAGAGGTTTTGGGCTAGTGCCAGGCGATACGCCAATTTGCCAACCTTCTCAATTATCTCAAATGGTCCTACAAACCTCGGGCTTAACTTTCCACCCTTGTCATGTTTAATCAGTCCCTTCCGGGGTGATATCTTTAAGAACACCTTGTCGCCAACCTCAAACTCTAGGCTCCATCCCCGTCGGTCTGCATAACTCTTCTGCCTGCTCTGGGCAGTAAGCATCCGTTTTCGGATGAGGTGGATATTATCAACAGTCTTCATAAGTTCAGGTAGAAGGGTCGGGTCAAAAGTCTTCGTTTCACCTGCTTCATCCCAGTAAATTGGGGATCGACACTTACGTCCATACAACGCCTCAAATGGGGCCATCCCGATAGTGGCCTAATAACTGTTATTATAAGCGAACTCCGCTAGAGACATATATTTCTCCCAACATTTCCCGAAATCTAAAACACATGCCCTCAGCATATCCTCCAGAATCTGAATAGTTCTCTCCGATTGTCCATCAGTCTGAGGGTGGTAAGCCGTGCTGAAACTCAACTTCGTTCCCAAAGCTTCTTGCAATCTCTTCTAAAATTGGGAAGTAAAACGAGGATCCCTATCCGATACAATACTCACAGACATCCCGTGCAATCTTACAATCTCCGCCACATACATATCTCCCAATTTCTCAAGACTATCCTCCTTGCTCATCGGCAAGAAATGCGCTGACTTAGTCAATCTATCCACTATGACCCAAACGGCGTCATGACCCTTTTGTGACCTGGGCAGGTCCATAACAAAGTCCATAGTTATATGTTCCCATTTCCATTGAGGAATCTCCAACGGTTGAAGTAAACCTGCCAGTCATTGATGTTCCGCTTTGACTCTCTGGCAAGTCAAACACCGTGCCACAAACTCTGCAATCTCTCTTTTCATGTTATTCCACCAATAGTGTTGTTTCAAATCCTGGTACATCTTCGTTCCGCCGGGATGAATAGTGTATCTTGAATTATGGGCTTCTTCAAGAATCTTCTTTTTCAGCTCTGGTTCATTAGGAACACAAATCCGATTCCTAAACCTCCAAATACCATCATCATGAAACTTGAAATCTGTGTTGCTTTCTTTAATCTTCTGGAATTGTTGGTCCTTCTGTTGAGCTTCTCGTAATTCAGACAACAAGGTCGATTGAACCTGAGTAGTGGCAAAAAGTAACCCTTTCCGAGTCAATTGTGGTTTTCACAAAAATGCTTCCTCCAACAACTCCTGCACCTTGACTTCCAGTTTTGCCATGTTCGCTTTCCTACTTAAGGCATCTACAACTACATTTGCTTTACCAGGCATATAATTGATTGTGCAGTTATAATCATCCAAAAGCTCCATCCACCGTCTTTGCCTCATACTCAACTCTTTTTGTGGGAACAAGTATTTCAAGCTCTTGTGATCCGTAAACACCTCGAACTTGTTACCCCATAGATAGTGCCTCTATTTCTTGAGTGCAAACACAATAGCTGCTAACTCCAAGTCATGTGTCGGGTAGTTCAATTCATACGGCTTCGGTTTCCTAGAAGCATACGCAATCACTCTACCATTTTGCATCAACAAACAACCTAGTCCTTCCTTCGAAGCATCGCAATAAATTACAAAACCTTGACTCCCTTCAGGCAATGCAAGAATATGAGCGGTAGTCAATCTTTTCTTCAACTCTTGGAAGCTGTTCTCACACTTATCATCCCACACAAACTTTGTTTTCTTTTAAGTGAGCTTTGTAAGTGGTCCTACAATCTTAGAGAAATCCTTAACGAATCTCCGATAATAGCCAGTTAGACCAAGAAAACTCCGAACCTCCGTAACATTTTTCGGCTTCTTCCAAGACATCACCGCTTCTATCTTTGCTGGATCCACTGCTATTCCCTCTTGGGATATGATGTGCCCCAAAAATGCATTCTGCTGCAACCAAAATTCGTACTTGCTAAACTTTGCATACAATTGATGCTCTCGAAGTTTCTGCAATACTAATCGCAGATGTTGCTCATGCTCAGCCTCGGATTTCGAGTATACCAAAATATCATCAATAAAGATCACCACAAATTGGTCCAAGTAGGGTTGAAACACCCTGTGCATCAAGTCCATAAAAGCTACAGGGGCATTGGTTAGTCCAAATGGCATCACCACATATTCATAATGCCCATATCTTGTCCTGAAAGCCGTTTTAGGCACATCCTCCTTTTTGATCCGCAACTGATAGTACCCGTGCCTCAAGTCAAGTTTCGAATACACTTTGGCTCCTTGAATTTGATCAAACAACTCGTCGATCAGTGGAAGTAGGTATTTATTCTTGACAGTCACTTGGTTCAATCCTCGGTAATCGATGCATAGCCTCAACGTTCCGTCTTTCTTCTTCACAAAGAGAACTGGTGCACCCCACAGAGAAGAACTTGGTTGAACAAACCCTTTCTTCAACAATCCTTGCAATTGGTCCTTCAATTCTTGTAGCTCAGCCGGTGCCATACGATAGGGGGCTTTAGATATCGGTTGGGTGCCAGGCAGTAACTCTATAATGAACTCGATCTCCCGATTTGGGGGTAAACCAGGCAATTCTTCTGGAAACACATCCGCATAGTCTTTGATCACTGGCATCTCCTCCAACTTAGCTTTGTCCGACGGTTTGTTGATGAGGTAAGCTAAGTATCCACTACATCCTTTTCTCAAGGACTTCACTGCTTTCGTAGATGAAATGATAGAACTCCCGGTGAAATCTCTTCGACCCATTACCTCCAGTATTGGTTGACCAGGTACCCGGAATGTTACAATCTTCGTCCGGCAATCTAGTTGGACATTATGCTTTGCCAGCCAGTCCATCCCTAAAATGACCTCATAGTCTCGA
Organism: Ehretia macrophylla; assembly: GCA_037974665.1. Lineage (NCBI taxonomy): Eukaryota > Viridiplantae > Streptophyta > Magnoliopsida > Boraginales > Ehretiaceae > Ehretia > Ehretia macrophylla. Next base: position 51,339,707 of record CM075770.1, read on the forward strand.
AAAGGTAATACAATAAGATTGGCTGAGAATTCCCTATCCTTAATTTGGATTTTACATGCTTTACAAGCCGAGCTAGTAACAAGCTTAGAACCCATCGGAGTACCAACTTCTACCTCGTAAGGCAAACATACAACTTGTAGTTTTACACGTTGCACACATAAGGGAGTAATAAATGAATGAGTAGTACCCGGATCAATTAGCACCCTAACAGGTTGATTCAGTATGAAGAATGTACCTTCAACAACAGCGGTCTCCTCTGGAAGCTCCTCATACTCAATAGCATAAGCTCGAGCCTGAACTCTAGGAACTGGAGTCTTGCCTCTACCAGCTGGTTTAACCTGATTCTGTCCTGCTTGCCATTTAGGGCAATCCTTGATCTGATGTTGATCATTGCCACACCGCACACATCGACCTGACTTCTTCCAGCACTCGGCCTCGATATGCCCCTTCTTGTCACAGTAAGAACAGATGACAGACTGAGTAGCAGGTGAACTACTTGTGGATCCCGGGTGGAAGAGGCTGATGACGCTTTCGTCGGGCCACGGTTATTCACTGGTCTGTTCTGGCTTTGGCCCTGACTACGACTCTGGCTCTGGAATTTCCTCTGTTGACCTGAAGGCTGGTATGGTTTCTTGTTCGGCTGACTCGAACCGGCTCTATCAAGTTTCCTCTTCTCAACTCGGGAAGCAGCAGCAAAGAGAGCAGAATAGGTATCGAAGTCATGCGAAGCCAACTGGTCTTGAATCTCTGGCCTCAATCCCGTAGTAAATTTCCACATCTTTGCCTCCGGAGTACTGACCATATACTGAGCATAACGAGATAGTCGGTCAAAACGAGCCTCGTACTGGGCCACCGTCATGTTACCTTGGTTGAGGTGCATGAATTCCTCAATCCGCCTCTGCCTGGAAACTGCAGGTACATATTTCTCCTTGAAGGCCTTAACAAAATTACCCCACAAGCAAGGTGACTGATTAGTTTCCCACAGTGCCTCCACAGTGTGCCACCAATGTTTAGCATCCCTGTGCAATAGAAATACAGCAAACTCCACCTTCTCTGCATCAGTATAATCAAGTGGCCTAAAAATCCTCTCGATCTCGGATAGCCAAGCCTCCGCTTTCTCATCATCAGCTTCCCCGTGGAATTTGGACGGGCGAAAATCAAGGAATTCCCTCATTCTGCTACGTCTCCCATGGTTACCATCATTCCTATTGTTGTGGTTGTTGTTGGCTTCACGTGCATCTTGACGCTCCATCACTCGTGACACGCGATCCATGGCATTCGCCATCATGTTAAACATAGCTATGCCGGGATTAGTTTGATAAGCATCTCCGGTCTCTTGGGGTTCACCGCTCCTATTAGTAGTGCGGGTACTAGGGCCAGCCATCTATAGGCACAGATTACGATGTACAATTTATTGAAATACGACAAACAAGAATTTAATGCATAAGATATGCAACATAATATAGATACACAATTCTAGAAACAATTAAGACATATTAATCACTTAAGCACATAGAACATAGAAGGCACATTTAACATTATCACACAATAACATATAGACAAGTCATCCTAATTATCTTAGGGCTCTACCCATGGTCCGAGAGTTAAACCCGGCTTAAGCAATCTAAGCTCTGATACCATTCTTTCTATAAGGTGTCACGCCCCAACCCGGTCTATAAAGGTTAGACTAGGGTATGAACTAAACATTTTAGCCATGTCTCGTACTTAGTCGTTCATAGAAGTTTAACACTTAACGTTTAGCCTAAACTCCATAATTTTTCGGAAAACTGGCAGCATAACGGCTGTAATTGGGCTATTTAGTTTGGCCTAGTTCTCTAAACGCCTCAAATTTCATTTCCAACTAAGATTACTATTTACCGTCAATTGAAACGCCTACTAGTTATCTCGATGTCTCGTTTGATTAATAACCTAGCATGATACCATGTCTCATTTGTTTGTTAACCCTCGTTACAAAAGTACCTGTTAACCTTAGCTTAACAATGGGTACCTGCTTAAGATTGGGTAGGTTCATTTTACTTAGTCCTTACTGGATACTTCATAATCCTATGATAGATACTAGCCAGTAACGATATCAAAACGATCATAGTAGTGTCTGTCTAGTTATTATCAGTACAAGCCAAAATTAGACCCCAAATTACAACGAGGGTGTTTTATATTACAAACATCAAACAACATGAAAAGAAACAGTCTTCAAGTAGTATAGTGTTCACAATGGCCATAATCAAGCAAAGCACATAGGACAGGAAATCATTCCAAGGAATCATCGTTAGGCACGAAGTCCTCGGGTACCTGTTCTTGATCTTCTTCACCTGAGATGATAAAAGAGGGTGAGTCCTTATGAACTCAGTGAAGGGGAATGAGAAATAGGTTTTGAAACTCATTTTCCGGTTCAACTTATGAAAACCCTTTTTGCAAACATGAATATATCACAAATAAGTACACAACAATAATATAAAAGTAAAGGAACACAATTACCCATCTTTCATTCCCGAGGTCCTCTAGGAACCAAGCGAGAGTACTTATACACATAGTGAAAAGGATACGGTGAGCTTTTGCTCTCAGTTCATTTCTAGTATCAGTTGTTGCGACCGACTTCAAATCATCCCCTTATCACGCCAAATGGGTGTACTCCGGATGTACCCCGAAATCCTACGACCCAACTCTCCGAGGAAGTCTAGCCCCCAAGCGAGAGAGAGAATTGGACAATGGTAGTCACGGTTGCATTGGCAAGCCCGATGCCGCCCGGTGTGCATGAACGCTACCACGCTAGAATGAAAGGTTGCAACCTTGTATGCAATGCACATTTATGACATTTAATATATCACATTAGGAGGACAACAAAGTAGGTTGCCTCCGAGTAGTCATAAGATTGCACATTGACAAGTAAACAAGCGAGGCACGATAAGACAAGTAATTCCACTTGAAAGGCACATGGAGTTATATGAACATTAAACGGGCAGCCATGTAAATCAAGTCATATAACTCATTTCAAAGTTCACGTAATCAAATAACAAGATTATTCAACATGCAACGACATCTACATGGGATCGAATGCAAGAAAAGCCTACTTATCAACATGAAATCATTGAAATCATATTTAGGGCTATAAGGGCAACTACGGGAAGCCTACTAAACACATAATCCAACACAACATCCAAAGGATCAACACTTAGCAAATTCACCTAGTTACTAGGGTTCCAATTCGTGCTTACCCGTGCGATAAAGCCCTAAGTGATCTCGAAATTAACTCAAGCCATGCATCGATTAATTCAAACACCCTCAAGTATTCAAAATAGTCCACACAACATCCCAGTGCCACAATCCCAAGCATTTAATATAACAAGAGAAGCTATAATAATTTTTCTAAGCATATCACTAAGTGAAACCCTCACTGCAATGGACTGTATTCTCACAATCATTAAGACAAGCAAAAAATCTCCAAATCCAGTGAATAAGATGTCAAATTAAATCTTAAGAAGTGAACTAAATTCAGAAACAAACCTCGCATCATTTGGAGCTCGGGTTCAATAGTTATAGCCAAAACAGTGAAACTGCACAAAACTGTCCAGATTTATACATATTTCAATACTTGTCATTTTTGAGGTCCTTAGGGTCCGATTTAGCCTTAGTTCATTTCTGACAAAAATGTCCAGAACTGAAAAATCTAGTAGCACACCAACTTTTATGCACTTTTTATGTCATTTACTAAGTCAAAACTGGTTCGTTTCACAAGGTCAGTGAATCTGCCAAAACCTGCTTCATTTTTCCAAACTTTCCAGATTTTGACACATTTTAATGATTTGCCATTTTAAGGACATTAGAGTCAAAATTATCTTTGGCCTATTTCTGCAAAAAATGTTCAAAACCGGAAAAACTAGTTACCTACCAATTTTCACTCTTTTTCAACATCAGTTACCTAGCCAAAATCACCTCGCACCGACAAGACAGAAATCTATCACATGCACGATTTCATCTATCATCACATTCTAGTTCTAGCCCAAAATCTTGCCATGCATGGTTGTAAAAGCTTATGAACACACATATATCTCAAGTACAGAAGCAAAGATAAACATTTAAGAGCATGCATGTGGTTTTTTGAAAGATTTTCAAGATGTTTTAGCCCTCACCTTAGCAAAACAACAAGAAGATGCACAAGACTCTTGGTAAAGCACAAAGTTGATCTTCTTCCTTGCTTAGCCGAGACACCACTCGATTTTCTCTATTTTTCCTAGCTTAGTGACCAAGTTCTTAGTAGATGCATGTGGTTAGAACAAGAAGAAAAGAAATGGAAGCTTGCAAACTCACCTAAGCCGAAATGGAGATTCAAAGAGCTTGCATGTGTGTTTCTTGCAACCTAGCTTGCTTAGTCGAGCTCCCTAGCTTCTTGCTTGCCTTGATGAATCATGGAGTGATGAAGATAAGCTATGGAGTATAGGAACTCAGCCAAAGCCGAAAGAAAGAGAGAAGAATGAGATGGAGAGAGAGATATGTGAGGAAGTGAGAGAAATGAAAGAAAAAATGAAAGCCTTGCAAATGATGAAGCATGTGTCAGCCTTGGGCATAGAAATTTCAGATTTGTGTCTTCAAGAAGCATGGTTTTTGAATTTCCTAGCATGGGCAAGGAGCTTATGTCAAGATTGGGAGCTTTGAGGAGGTCTTTGAGCTAATTTTTTATGCATTTGTGTCATAGAATGTCATAGAATGTTTGGGAATAAGATTTGAATTATGCAAAGCAATCACAAGGCACACAAGATGGTCAGCCAAGGCATGAAAAATCTGAATCTTTGTCATCTTTTGAGCTTTATTTAATTGTGTGTTTGGAAAGTGCAAAAGAATAAGGAATAAAGAATGAGAATGTCTAGCTTTTGGTGCAATTTCGTCTTCTAGTGGGTTGAATTAGTAATTTAATATTAGTTAGTGGGATTTGTAGGATTAATTAATGACCTAGTGCTTCATGTAAGATGCTTTCTTGATTAACGTGAGGGCACGCTTTCCTAGGTCTAGGGCACGCACTACGAGATAGGGCACGCACTACGAGACATGCACGTTTTTCAAATAAATGCACGCAACCCTAAATGAATGCACGTAATTCAATGCAAGACACATAAAACGAAAAACGATTCTTAAACCTAGGTCAAGGCACGCAAATCTAGGTCAAGGCACATGAAATGAGGTATCACACGCAAATCGAGGTCGGGCCTCACATAATCCACCACATTTCTATTACCGAATCCCACGGCACCTTGGGCAAGACAACTTCGCCTCACGTAGAGGCTGGGCCCGCAAACCGAGGGCGTTGGGCTTGGGACCAAGTCTTCGTCGCTCCGGTGCCCATAACTTTTGATCCGTAAGGAGTACCCCGGCGCACAACATACCGTTGGAAAGCTCTCCAAGAGCTCTACGACGGGGGCAGCAAGCCTGCTCAGCTGTGGCCATTTTTGGAGCCCAAAATTAAACATTTTCATTAGTTTCGGGACAATTTTCTTCTTTTGCGCTGTTTTTCCATCCTGTATCGTAAGTCATGAGCCGCGAAAAGGACGACAACCTAATCCGCCACATTTCTATTACTGAATCCTGCGCCACCTTGGGCTAGACAACTTCACCACACGTTGAAGCTGGGCCCGCAAACGGAGGGCATGGGGCTTGGGACCAGGTCTTTGTCGCTCCGGTGCCCATAACTTTTGATCAACACTTAGTGAGTTTACCTAGTCACTAGGGTTTCAATTCATGCTTACCCGGGGCCAGCAAGCACTCCGAGAGCTCTACGACGGGGGCAGAAAGCTTGCTTTGCTGCGAAAATTTTTGGAGCCCAAAATCGAACGTTTTCATCAATTTTGGGATACTTTTCTTCCTTTACAAAGTTTTTTCGTCCCGGATCGTATGTCGTGAGCCACGAAAGGGACGACAACCTAATCCATCACATTTCTATTACTGAATAACACGGCACCTTGGGCAAGAAAACTTCGCCTCACGTAGAGGCTGGGCCCCTCAAACCGATGGGGCGTGGCTTGGGACCAGGTCTCCGTTGCTCCGGTGCCCATAACTTTTGATCCGTAAGGAGTTACGCGGTGCACAACATACAGTTGGAAAGCTCTCCGAGAGCTCTACGACAGGGGTAGTAAGCCAGCAACGCTGCGCCAGTTTTTGGAGCCCAAAATCGAACGATTTCATTAGTTTCGGGACACTTTTATTCTTTTGCGCCGTTTTTCCATCCCGGATCGTAAGTCGTGAGCCGCGAAAAGGACGACAACCTAATCCACCACATTTCTATTACCGAATCCCATGGCACCATGGGCAAGACAACTTCGCCTCACGTAGAAGTTGGGCCCGCAAACCGACGGCATTGGGCTTGGGACCAGGTCTCCGTCGCTCCGGTGCCCATAACTTTTGATCTGTAAGGAGTTACGCTGCGCACAACATACAGTTGGAAAGCTCTCCAAGAGCTTTACGACGAGGGCAGCAAGCTTGCTCAGATACTCCCATTTTTGGAGCTCAAAATCGAACGTTTTCATCAGTTTTGGAACAATTTTCTTCTTTTGCACTGTTTTTCCGTCCCGGATCGTCCGTCGTGAGCCACGAAAAGGACGACAACCTAATCCATCACATTTCTATTACCGAATAACAAGGCACCTTGGGCAAGACAACTTCGCCTCACGTAGAGGCTGGGCCCCGCAAACCGACGGGGTGTGGCTTTGGACCAGGTCTCCGTCGCTCCGGTGCCCATAACTTTTTATTCGTAAGAAGTTACGCGGCGCACAGCATACCGTTGGAAAGCTCTCCGAGAGCTCTACGACAGGGGTAGTAAGCCAGCATTGCTGCGCTAGTTTTTGGAGCCCAAAATCGAACAATTTCATCAGTTTTGGGACACTTTTATTCTTTTGCGCTGTTTTTTCGTCCCGGGTCGTACGTCGTGAGCCGAGAAAAGGTCGACAATCTAATCCACCACATTTCTATTATCGAATGCCGTGCCACCTTGGGCAACACAACTTTGCCTCACGTAGAAGCTGGGCCTGCAAACCGACGGCATGGGGCTTGGGACCAGGTCTTCGTCGCTCCGATGCCCATAACTTTTGATCCGTAAGGAATTACGCGGCGCACAACATACAGTTAGAAAGCTCTCCGAGAGCTCTACGATGAGGGCACGAAGCCTGCTCAGATACTCCCATTTTTGGAGCCCAAAATCGAACATTTTCATCAGTTTCGGGATAATTTTCTTCTTTTGCGCTATTTTTTTATCCCGGATCGTACGTCGTGAGCCGCGAAAAGGACGACAACCTAATCCATCACATTTTTATTACTGAATAACATGGCACCTTGGCCAAGACAACTTCGCCTCACGTAGAGGCTAGGCCCACAAACCGAGGGCGTGGAGCTTGGGACTAGGTCTCCGTCGCTCCGGTGCCCATAACTTTTGATTGGTAAGGCGTTACGCGGCGCACAACATACCGTTGGAAAGCTTTCCGAGAGCTCTACAACGGGGGCACCAAGCCTGCTTTGCTGCGCCCGTTTTTGGAGCCCAAAATTGAACATTTTCATCAATTTCGGGACACTTTTATTCTTTTACGCTGTTTTTCCGTCCCGCATCGTACGTCGTGAGTCGCGGAAAGGACGACAACCTAATCCATCACATTTCTATTGCTGAATAACAAGGCACCTTGGGCAAGACAACTTCGCCTCACGTAGAGGCTGGGCCGCGCAAACCATCGTGGTGTGGCTTGGGACCAGGTCTCCATCGCTCCGGTGCCCATAACTTTGATCCGTAAGGAGTTACGCGGCACACAGCATACCGTTGGAAAGCTCTCCGAGAGCTCTATGACAGAGGTAGTAAGCCAGCATTGCTGCGCCAGTTTTTGGAGCCCAAAATTGAACGATTTCATTAGTTTCAAGACACTTTTATTCTTTTGCACTATTTTTCCGTCCCGTATCGTACGTCGTGAGCCGCGAAAAGGACGACAACCTAATCCATCACATTTCTATTACCGAATGTTGTGCCACCTTGGGCAAGACAACTTCGCCTCATGTAGAAGCTGGGCCCGCAAACCGACGGCATGGGGCTTGGGACCAGGTCTCCGTCGCTCCGTTGCCCATAACTTTTGATCTGCACGGAGTTACGCAACACACAACATACAGTTGGAAAGCTCTCTGAGAGCTCTACGACGGGGGCAGCAAGCCTGCTCAGATACTCCCATTTTTGGATGCAAAAATCAAACATTTTCATCAGTTTTGGGACAATTTTCTTCTTTTGCATTGTTTTTTCGTCCGGGATCGTACGTCGTGAGCCGCGAAAAGGACGACAACCTAATCTATCACATTTCTATTACCAAATAACATGGCACCTTGGGCAAGACAACTTCGCCTCACGTAGAGGCTGGACCTGCAAACCGAGGGCGTGGGGCTTCGGACCAGGTCTCCGTCGCTCCGGTGCCCATAACTTTTGATATGTAAGGAGTTACGCAAAGCACAGCTTACCGTTGGAAAGCTCTTCGAGAGCTCTACGATAGGGGCAGCAAGCCTGTTTTGCTGCGCCAATTTTCTGAGCCAAAAATTGATCATTTTCATCAGTTTCGGGACACTTTTATTCTTTTACGCTGTTTTTTCGTCCCGGATCGTATGTCATGAGCCGCGAAAAGGACGAGAACCTAATCCGCCACATTTCTATTACCGAATCCCACGCCACCTTGGGCAAGAAAACTTTACCTCACATAGAGGCTCGACCCGCAAACCGAGGGCGTAGGGCTTGGGACCAGGTCTCCGTCGCTCTGGTGCCCATAACTTTTGATCCGTAAGGAGTTACGCGGCACACAACATACTGTTAGAAAGCTCTCCGATAGCTCTACGACGGGAGCAGCAAGCCTACTCGGCTGCACCCATTTTCGGAGCCCAAAATCGAACGTTTTCATCAGTTTCGGGACACTTTTATTCTTTTGCGCTGTTTTTCTGTCCCGGATCGTACGTAGTGAGCCCCAAAAAGGACGACAACCTAATTTGCCACATTTATATTACCGAATCTCGCACTACCTTGGGCAAGACAACTTTGCCTCACGTAGAAGCTGGGCCTGCAAATCGAGGGCGTGGGGCTTGGGACCAGGTCTCCGTCGCTCCGGTGCCCATAACTTTTGATCCGTAAGGAGTTACACGACGCAGAACATACCGTTCGAAAGCTCTCCGAGAGCTCTACGATGGGGATAGCAAGCCTGCTTGGCTGTAAAAATTTTCAGAGCCCAAAATCGAACGTTTTCGTTAGTTTCAGTATACTTTTTTTCTTTTGCGCTATTTTTTTCATCCCTGATCGTACGTCGTGAGCCGCGAAAATTATGACAACCTAATCCTTCACATTTCTATTACCAAATAACACGGCACCTTGGGCAAGACAACTTCGCCACACGTAGAGCCTGGGCTCGTAAATCGAGGGCGTAGGGCTTGGGACTAGGTCTCCGTCGCTCTGGTACCCATAACTTTTGATCCGTAAGGAGTTACGCGGTGCACAACATACCGTTGGAAAGCTCTCTGAGAGATCTACGACGGGGGCAGCAAGCCTGCTTGGCTACTAAAATTTTCGTAGCCCAAAATTGAATGTTTTCATCAATTTCGGGACACTTTTCTTCTTTTGCGCTATTTTTTCATCCCGGATAGTACGTCGTGATCCACGAAAAGGACGACAACCTAATCCATCACATTTCTATTACCGAATAACACGACACCTTGGGCAGGATAACTTTGCCTCACGTAGAGGTTGGGCCCGCAAACTGAGGGCGTGGGGCTTGGGACCAAGTCTCTATCACGCCCCAACCCGACCTATAGAGGTTAGACTAGGGTGTGATCTAAACATTCAAGTCATTTCACGTACTTAATCGTTCATAAAGGTTTAATACTTAACGTTTAGCCTAAACTCCACAAATTCTCTGGAAAACCGGTGGCATAACGGCTGTAATTGGACTCTTTAGTTTGACCTAATTCTCTAAACGCCTCAAAATTTCTAATTTCAATTTCATTTCCAACTAAGATTACTATTTATCACCCATCGAAACGCTTACTAGTTATCTCGAAGTCTCGTTTGCCTAATAATCTAGCATGATACTATGTCTTGTTTGTTTGTTAATTCTTGTTACAGAAGCACATGTTGATCTTAGCTTAACAATGAGTACCTGCTTAAGATTGGATAGATTCATTTTACTTAATTCTTTACCTGATACTTCATAAGCCTGTGATAGATACTAACCAATAGCGATAGCAAAAACGACCATAGGAGTGTCTATCTAGTTATGATCAGTACAAGCCAAATTTAGACCCCAAATTACAACGGGGGTCATTTACAATACAATAACAAGCAACATAAGAAATAGTCTTCAAGCAACATATCGTTCACAAAATGGCCATAGTCAAGTAAGGCACGTAGGGCAAGCAATCATTCCAAGGAATCATCAAAAGGCACGTTGTCCTCGGGTACCTGCTCCTGGTCTTCTTCACCTGAGATGATAAAAGAGGGTGAGTCCTTATAAACTCAGCGAGGGGGAACGAGAAATAAGTTTTGAAACTCTTTTTCCGGTTCAACTCATGAAAATCCTTTTGTAAGCATGACATATATCACAAGTAAGTTCATAATGTAATATAAGAGTAAAAGAACACAATTACCCGTCTTTCTTCCCCGAGGTCCTCTAGGAACCAAGCGAGAGTACTTATACACATAGTGAAAAGGATACGGTGATATTTGGCTCTTAGTTCATTTCCAGTATCAATTGTTGCGGCCGACTTCAAATCATCCACTTATCATGCCAAATGGGTGTACTCCGGATGTACCCCGAAATCCTATGACCCAACTCTCTGAGGAAGTCTAGCCCCCAAGTGAGAGAGGGAATTGGACAATAGTAGTCACGGTTGCACCGGCAAGCCCGATGCCTCCCGGTATGTGTGAACGCTACCACGCCAGAATGAAAGGTTGCAACCTTGTATGCAATGCACATTTATGACAGTTAATATATCACATTAGGAGGACAACAAAGTAAGTTGCCTCCGAACAGTCATAAGATTGTACATTGACAAGTAAACAAGCGAGGGACGATATGACAAGTAATTTCACTCGTAAAGCACATGGAGTTATATGAATTTTAAATGGGCAGCCATGTAACGCATGTAAATCCAATCATATAACTCATTTCGAAGTTCATGTAATCAAATAATAAGGTCATACAACATGCAACGGCGTTTACGTGGGTCCGGGTGCAAGAAAGGTCTACTTGTTAATATGTAATCATCGGAATCATGTTTAGGGCTACAAGGGCAACTATGGGCAGCCTACTAATCACATAATTAAACGCGATATCCATAGGATCAACACTTAGCGAGTTTACCTAGTCACTAGGGTTTCAATTCATGCTTACCCGTGCGATTAAGCCCTAAGTTGTCAAGTAAATAAACTCAAGCCATGCATCGATTAATTAAAACACCCTTAAGCATTCAAAACAGTCGACACCACATCCGAGTGTCACAATCCCAAGCATTTAATACAACAAGAGAAGTTACAATAATTTTCATAGCATATCACTAGATGAAAACCTCACTGCAATGGACTGTTTTCTCACAATCATTGAGAGAAGCAAAAAATCTCCAATTCCAGTGAACAAAATGTCAAATTAAATCTTAAGGAGTGAACTAAATTCAGAAACAAACCTCGCATCATTTGGAGTTCGGGTTCAAGAGTTATAGCCAAAACCGTGAGACTACGCAAAACTGTCCAGATTTGCACACATTTCAATACTTGTTTTTGAGGACCTTAGGGTCAGATTTAGCCTTAGTCTATTTCTGACAAAAATGTCCCGAACTGAAACATCTAGCAGCATACCAAATTTCATGCATTTTGGATATCATTTACTAAGTCAAAACTGGTTCGTTCTACAAGGATAGTGAATCTGCCAAAACCTGCTTCATTTTCCCAGATTCTCCAAATTTGGACACCTTTTGATGTTTTGCCATGTTGGGGACCTTAGAGTAAAAATTAGCTTTGGCCTATTTCTATGAAAAATTCTCATAACTGGAAAAAATAGTCACCTACCAAATTTCATGCATTTTCAACATCATTTACCTAGTCCAAATCACTTCGCTCCAACAAGTCAGAAGACTGTCCTTTACGCGATTTCATCTATCTTTACATTCTAGCCAAATATCTTGCCATGCATGTTTACAAAAGCTCATGTACACACATATATCACAAGTACAGAGGTAAAAATAGACATTTAAAGGTATGCATGTGTTTTTTGAAAGCTTTTCAAAGGAGTTTTAGCCCTCACCTTAGCAAGACAACAATGAAGATGCACAAAACTCTTGATGAAGCACAAGATCGACCTTTCTCCTTGCTTAGCCGAGAGACAACTTGAGATTCTCTAATTCCTAGCTTAGTAACCATGTTCTTAGTATGTGCAAGTGGCTAGAAAAAAAGAAAATGAAAGAGAAGCTATCAAACATACCTAAGCCGAGATGAAGGTTCTATGAGCTTGCATGTGTCTTTTTGCATTCTAGCTTGCTTGGTCGAGTTCCTTAGTATCTTGCATGTCTTGAAGAACCTTTGGATGATGAACTTAAGCTATGGAGTCTATAATTGCAGCCAAGGTCGAGAGAGAGAGAAGAAATGAGAGAGTGAATAAGAGAAAGAGAGAAAGAATGAAAGAAAATGAAAAGCTTGAAGAGTTTGATGCATGTGTCGGCCTAGGGCCTTGAAATTTCAGAATTTGTGTCTTCAAGAGCTTAATTTGAATTGTCTAGCATGGGCAATTGAGTGTGTCGAGATTGGTGGAGCTTTGGGTAGAGTTTTGAGTCATTTTTTTTATGCTTTGTGTCATGAGCTTGTCATAGAATGTCTAAGTATAAATTTTGAAATTCCAAAGCATTGACAAAGGCTCCATGTGGTCGGCCAAGCTTGTGCAAGTTTCTGAATTTTTTTCTTGGTTGAGCAATATAATATTGTGTGTTTGGGATGTGCAAAAGAATAAGGAATAAAGAATAAAGAATGCTTAGCTTTTGGTGCAATTTCGTCTTCGAGTGAGTTGAATTAGCATTTTAATATTAGTTAGTGGAGTTTGTAGAATTAATTAATGATCTAGTGCTTCGTGTAAGATGCTTTCTTGATTAGCGTGCGGGCACGCTTTTCTAGGTTTAGGACACGCACTACGAGGTAAGGCATGAACTACGAGACCAATGCATGATTCCCAAGTAAATGCATGCAACCCTAAATGAATGCACGTAATTCGATGCAAGGCACATAAAATGAGACACGACTCTTAAACCTAGGTCAAGGCATGCAAATCTAGGTTAGGACACACGAAACGAGGTATCGCACGTAAATCGAGGTCAGGCTTCACATCTTTGTCGCTCCTGTGCCCATAACTTTTTATCCATAAGGAGTTACGCGGCGCACAGCATACTGTTGAAAAGCTCTTTGAGAGCTCTACGACGGGGGCAGCAAGCCTACTTAGCTACGTCCATTTTCGGAGCCCAAAATCGAACGTTTTCATCAGTTTCGGGAAATTTTTTTTCTTTTGCGCTGTTTTTCCGTCCCGGATCGTACGTCGTGAGCCGCGAAAAGGACGACAACCGAATCTATCACATTTCTATTACCGAATAACATGGCACCTTAGGCAAGACAACTTCGCCTCACGTAGAGGCTGGGCTAGCAAACCGAGGGCGTGGGGCTTGGGACTAGGTCTCTGTCGCTCCGGTGCCCATAACTTTTGATCCGTAAGGAGTTACGCGGTGCACAGCATGCCGTTGGAAAGCTCTCCGACAGCTCTATGACGGGGGCAGCAAACCTGCACGGCTGCGCCCATTTTTGGGGCCCAAAATTGAATGTTTTCTTCAGTTTTGGGACAATTTTCTTCATTTGCGCAATTTTTCCGCACCGGATCATTAGTCGTGAGTCGCGAAAAGGAAGACAACCTAATCTATCACATTTCTATTACCGAATAACACGGTACCTTGGGCAAGACAACTTCGCCTCACGTAGAGGCTGGGCTCGCAAACCGAGGGCGTGGGGCTTGGGACCAGGTCTCTGTCGCTCTGATGCCCATAACTTTCGATGCTTAAGGAGTTACGCAGCACACAGCATACCGTTAGAAAGCTCTCCGAGGGCTCTACGACGGGGACAGCCAGCCTTCTCAGCTGTGACCATTTCGGAGCCCAAAATCGAACGTTTTCATCAGTTTCGGGACACTTTTCTCTTTGTCGCTGTTTTTCCGTCCCGGATCGTACGTCGTGAGCTACAAAAATGACTACAACCTAATCCATCACATTTCTATTACCGAATAACATGGCACCTTAGGCAAGACAACTTCGCCTCACGTAGAGGCTGGGCTCGCAAATTGAGGGCGTGGGGCTTTGGACTAGGTCTCTTTCACTCCGGTGCCCATAACGTTTGATCCGGAAGGAGTTACGAGGCGAAGCATACCGTTGGAAAGCTCTCCAAGAGCTCTACGACGGGGGCAGCAAGCCTGCAAGGCTGCGCCCATTTTCGGAGCCCAAAATTGAACGTTTTCATCAGTTTTGGAACAATTTTCTTCTTTTGCGCTGTTTTTCGGTCCTGGATCGTACGTCGTGAGCCTAAAAAAGGACGACAACCTAATCCAACACATTTCTATTACAGAATTACATGGCACCTCGGGCAAGACAACTTCACCTCACGTAGAGGCTGGGCCCGCAAACCGAGGGCGTGGGGCTTGGGACTAGGTCTCCGTCTCTCCGGTGCCCATAACTTTTGATCCGTAAGGAGTTATGCGGCACACAATATACTGTTGGAAAGCTCTCCGAGAGCTCTACGACGGGGCAGCTAGCCTAGTGGGCTGCACCCATTATCGGAGCCCAAAATCCAATGTTTTCATCAGTTTCGGAACAATTTTATTCTTTTGCGCTATTTTTTTTATCCCGGGTCGTACTTCGTTAGTCTCGAAAAGGACGACAACCTAATCCATCACATTTCTATTACCGAATAACATGGCCCCTTGGGCAAGACAACTTCGCCTCATGTAGATTCTGGGCCAGCAAACCGAGGGCGTGTGGTTTGGGACCAGGTCTCCGTCGCTCCGATGCCCATAACTTTTGATCCCTAAGGAATTACGCGGCGCACAACATACTGTTGAAAAGCTCTCCGAGAGCTCTACGACAGGGGTAGCAAGCCTGCTCGGCTGCACCAATATTCGGAGCCCAAAATCGAACGTTTTCATCAGTTTTAGAATAATTTTCTTCTTTTGCGCTGTTTTTCCGTTCCGGATCGTACGTCGTGAGCCATAAAAAGGGCGACAACTTAATCCACCATATTTCTATTACCGAATAAAATGGCAGCTTGGGTAAGACAACTTTACCTCACGTAGAGGCTGAGCCCGCAAACCGAGGACGTGGGACTTGGGACCAAGTCTCCGTCGCTCCGGTGCCAATAACTTTTGATCCGTAAGGAGTTAAGCGGTGCACAACATACTGTTGGAAAGCTCTCCAAGAGCTCTACGACAGGGCAGCAAGCTTGATCGGCTGCGCCCATTTTTGGAGCCCAAAATCAAACATTTTCATCAGTTTCGGAAAATTTTTTTTCTTTTGCGATGTTTTTCTATCCCGGATCGTACATCGTGAGCCGCGAAAAGGACGACAACCTAATCCATCACATTTCTATTACCGAATAACATGGCACCTTTGGCAAGACAACTTCACCTCACGTAGAGGCTGGGCCCCCAAACCGAGGGCGTGTGTGTTGCGACCAGGTCTTCGTCGCTCCGTTGCCCATAAGTTTTGATTCGTAAGGAGTTACGCGGCGCACAGCATACCGTTGGAAAGCTCTCCAAGAGCTCTACGACGAGGGTAGCAAGCCTGCTCAGCTACGCTCATTTTCGGAGCCCAAAATCGAACGTTTTCATCTTTTTTCAGAACAATTTCTTCTTTTTCCTAGTTTTTTCGTCCCGGATCGTACGTCATGAGCCTCGAAAAGGAGACAAACCTAATCCATCACATTTCTATTACCGAATAACATGGCCCTTTGGGCAAGACAACTTCGCCTCACGTAAAGGCTGGGCCAGTAAACCGAGGGCGTGTGGCTTGGGACCAGGTCTCCTTCGCTCCGGTGCCCATAACTTTTGATCCGTAAGGAGTTACACGGCGCACAGCATATCGTTGGACAGCACTCCGAGAGCTCTACGACAAAGGCAGCAAGCCTGCTCGACTGTGCCTATTTTCGGAGTCCAAAATCAAACGTTTTCATCAGTTTCAGAATAAATTTCTTCTTTTGCGCTGTTTTTCCTGCCCGGATCGTACGTCATGAGCCTCGAAAGGGACAACAACCTAATCCATCACATTTCCATTACTGAATAACATGGCACCTTGGGCAAGACAATTTCACCTCATGTGGACGCTCGGCCCACAAACCGAGGGCGCGGGGCTTAGGACCAGGTCTCCGTAGCTCCGGTGCCCATAACTTTTGATCCGTAAAACGTTACGCGGCGCATAGCATACCGTTGAAAAGCTCTCCGATGGCTCTACAATGGGGGCAGCAAGCCTGCTCAACTGCACCCATTTTCGGAGCCCAAAATCGAACGATTTCATCAGTTTCAGAATAATTTTCTTCTTTTGCGCTGTTTTTCCGTTCCGGATCGTACGTCGTGAGCCGTAAAAAGGGCGACAACCTAATCCACCTTATTTCTATTACCGAATAACATGGCAGCTAGGGCAAGATAACTTTACCTCACGAAGAGGCTGAGCCCGCAAACCGAGGACGTGGGACTTGGGACCAAGTCTCCATCGCTCCGGTGCCCATAACTTTTGATCCGTAAGGAGTTACGCGGCGCACAGCATACCGTTGGACAGCACTCCGAGAGCTCTACGATAGAGGTAGCAAGCCTGCTTCACTGCGCCCATTTTCGGAGCCCAAAATCAAACATTTTTATCATTTTCAGAATAATTTTCTTCTTTTGCGCTGTTTTTTCATCCCGGATCGTACGTCGTGAGCCTCGAAAGGGAAAACAACCTAATCCATCACATTTCCATTACCGAATAACATAACACCTTGGGCAAGACAACTTCGCCTCATGTGGAGGCTCGGCCCACAAACCGAGGGCGCGAGGCTTGGGACTAGGTCTCCGTCGCTCCGGTGCCCATAACTTTTGATCCGTAAGGAGTTACGCGGCGCATAGCACACCGTTGGAAAGCTCTCTGATGGCTCTACGACAGGGGCAGCAAGCCTGCTCGGCTGTACCCATTTTTGGAGCCCAAAATCGAACATTTTCATCAGTTTCAAAATAATTTTCTTCTTTTGCGCTGTTTTTCCGTTCCGGATCGTACGTCGTGAGCCGTAAAAAGGGCGACAACCTAATCGACCATATTTCTATTACCGAATAACATGGCAGCTTGGGCAGGACAACTTTACCTCACGTAGAGGCTGAGCCTGCAAACCGAGGACGTGGGACTTGGGACCAAGTCTCCGTCGCTTCGGTGCCCATAACTTTTGATCCGCAAGGAGCTACGCGGTGCACAGCATACCGTTGGAAAGCTCTCCGAGAGCTCTACAACGGGGGTAGCAAGCTTGATCGGCTGCGCCCATTTTTGGTGCCCAAAATCAAACGTTTTCATCAGTTTCGAAAAAAAAAATTTCTTTTGCGATGTTTTTCAATCCCGGATCGTACGTCGTGAGCCGCGAAAAGGACGACAACCTAATCTATCACATTTCTATTACCGAATAATACGGCACCTTTGGCAAGACAGCTTCGCCTTACGTAGAGGCTGGGCCCGCAAACCGAGGGTGTTTGGCTTGGGACCAGGTCTCCGTCGCTCCGTTGCCCATAAGTTTTTATCCGTAAGGAGTTACGCGGCGCACAGTATACTGTTGGAAAGCTCTCCAAGAGCTCTACGACGAGGGTAGCAAGCCTGCTCAGCTGCGCTCATTTTCGGAGCCTAAAATCGAACATTTTCATCTGTTTCGGAACAATTTCTTCTTTTTCCCAGTTTTTTCATCCCGGATCGTACGTCATGAGCCTCGAAAAGGAGACAAACCTAATCCATCACATTTCTATTACCGAATAACATGGCCCCTTAGGCAAGACAACTTCGCCTCACGTAGAGGCTGGGCCCGTAAACCGAGGGCGTGTGGCTTGGGACTAGGTCTCCGTCGCTCCAATACCCATAACTTTTGATCCGTAAGGAGTTACGCGTCGCACAGTATACCGTTGGACAGCACTCCGAGAGCTCTACGACAGAGGTAGCAAGCCTGCTCGACTGCGCCCATTTTCAGAGCCCAAAATCAAACATTTTTATCATTTCGGAACAATTTTCTTCTTTTGCGTTGTTTTTTCATCCCGGATCGTACGTCGTGAGCCTTGAAAGGGAAAATAACCTAATCCATCACATTTCCATTACCGAATAACATGGCACCTTGGGCAAGACAACTTCACCTCTTGTGGAGGCTCGGCCCACAAACCGAGGGCGCGGGGCTTGGGACCAGGTCTCCGTCGCTCCAGTGCCCATAACTTTTGATACGTAAGGAGTTACGCGGCACATAGCATACCGTTGGAAAGCTCTCCGATGGCTCTACGACGGGGGCACCAAGCCTGCTCGGCTGCACCCATTTTTGGAGCCCAAAATCGAACGTTTTCATATGTTTCAGAATACTTTTCTTCTTTTGCGCTGTTTTTTCGTTCCGGATCGTACGTCGTGAGCCATAAAAAGGGCGACAACTTAATCCACCATATTTCTATTACCGAATAACATGGCAGCTTGGGCAAGACAACTTTACCTCACGTAGAGGCTGAGCCCGCAAACCGAGGACGTGGGACTTGGGACCAAGTCTCCGTCACTCTGGTGCCCATAACTTTTGATCCGTAAAGAGTTACGCGGTGCACAGCATACCGTTGGAAAGCTCTCCGAGAGTTCTACGACGAGGGAAGCAAGCCTGATCAGCTGCGCCCGTTTTCGGAGCCCAAAATCAAATGTTTTCATCAGTTTTGAAATAATTTTTTTCTTTTGCGATGTTTTTCGGTCCCGGATCGTACGTCGTGTGCTCCGAAAAGGACGACAACCTAATCCATCATGTTTCTATTACCGAATAACATGGCACCTTTGGCAAGACAACTTCGCCTCACGTAGAGGCTGGGCCTGCAAACCGAGAGAGTGTGGTTAGGGACCAGGTTTCCGTCGCTCCGTTGCCCATAAGTTTTGATCTGTAAGGAGTTACGCGGCGCAAAGCATACCGTTGGAAAGCTCTCCAAGAGCTCTACGACGAGGGTAGCAAGCCTGATCGGCTTTGCTCATTTCGGAGCCCAAAATCGAACGTTTTCATCTGTTTCAGAACAATTTCTTATTTTTCCCTGTTTTCTTGTCCCGGATCGTACGTCATGAGCCTCGAAAAGGAGACAAACCTAATCCATCACATTTCTATTACAGAATAACAAGGCCCCTTGGGCAAGACAACTTCGCCTCACGTAGAGGCTGGGCCCGTAAACTGAGGGCGTGTGGCTTGGAACCAAGTCTCTGTCGCTCCGGTGCCCATAACTTTTGATCCGTAAGGAGTTACGCGACGCACAGCATACTGTTGGATAGTATTCCGAGAGCTCTACGACAGAGGTAGCAAGCCTGCTTGACTGTTCCCATTTTCGGAGCCCAAAATCAAACATTTTCATCAGTTTCAGAACAATTTTCTTCTTTTGTGCTGTTTTTCCGTCACGGATCGTACTTCGTGAGCCTCGAAAGGGACAACAACCTAATCCATCACATTTCCATTACCGAATAACATGGCACCTTGGGCAAGACAACTTTGCCTCATGTGGAGGCTCGACCCACAAACCGAGGGTGCGGGGCTTAGGACCAGGTCTCCGTCGCTCCGGTGCCCATAACTTTTGATCCGTAAGGAGTTACGCGGCGCATAGTATACCGTTGGAAAGCTCTCCGATGGCTCTACGACGGGGGCAGCAAGCCTGCTCAGCTGCACCCATTTTCGGAGCCCAAAATTGAACGTTTTCTTCAATTTTGGAACTTTTTTCTTCTTTTGTACTATTTTTCTGTCCCGGATCGTACGTCGTGAGCCGTGAAAAGGACGACAACCTAATCCATCACATTTTTATTGCCGAATAACAAGGAACCTTGTGCAAGACAACTTCACCTCACATAGAGGCTGGGCCCGCAAACCGAGGGCGTGGGGCTTGGGACTAGGTCTCTCTTGCTCTGGTGCCCATAACTCTTGATCTGTAAGGAGTTACGCAGCGCACAGCATACCGTTGGAAAGCTCTCCGAGAATTTTATGACGAGGGCTGCAACCCTGCTCGGCTGCGCCTATTTTTGGAGCCCAAAATCAAACATTTTCATCAGTTTCGGAACAATTTTCTTCTTTTGCACTATTTTTCCGTCCTGGATCGTACGTCGTGAGCCTGGAAAAGGTCGACAACCTAATTCATCACATTTCCATTACCGAATAACATGGCACCTTGGGCAAGACAACTTCGCCTCATGTTGAGGCTGGGCCAACAAACCGTAAGCGTGGGGCTTGGGACGAGGTCTCCGTCACTCCGGTGCCCATAACTTTTGATCCGTATGGAGTTACGCAGCGTACAACATACCATTGGAAAGCTCTCCGAGCTCTACGACAGTGGCAGCCAGCTTGCTAGGCTGCACCCATTTTTGGAGCACAAAATCGAACGTTTTCATCAGTTTCGGGACACTTTTATTCTTTTACGCTGTTTTTTCATCCCGGATCGTACGTCGTGAGCCGCGAAAAGGACGACAACCTAATCCGCCACAATTCTATTACCGAATCCCATGCCACCCTGGGCAAGACAACTTCGACTCACTTAGAGGCTGGGCCCGCAAACCGAGGGCGTTGGGCTTGGGACCAAGTCTCCATCGCTCCGGTGCCCATAACTTTTGATCCGTAAGGAGTTACGCGACGCATAGTATACCGTTGGAAAGCTCTCCGACAGCTCTACGATGGGGGCAGCAAGCTTGCTTAGCAGCACCCATTTTCAAAACCTAAAATAGAATGTTTTCATCAGTTTCGGGACACTTTTCTTCTTTTGTGCTATTTTTCTGTCCCGGATCGTACTTCTTGAGCCGCGAAAAGGTCGACAACCTAATCCCCCATATTTCTATTACTGAATCCCGTGCCACCTTGGGCAAGACTAGTTCGCCTCACGTAGAGGCTGGGCCCACAAACCGTGGGCGTTGGGCTTGGGGCCAAGTCTCCGTCGCTCTGGTGCCCATAACTTTTGATCTCTAAGGAGTTACACGGCGCACAGCATACCGTTGGAAAGCTCTTCGATGGCTCTACGACAGGGGCAGCAAGCCTGCTCGGCTGCGGTAATTTCGTAGCCCAAAATTGAACGTTTTCTTCAGTTTCGGGACTCTTTTCATCTTTTGCACTATTTTTCTGTCCTGGATAGTACGTCGTGAGCCGCGAAAAGGACGACAACCTTATCCATCACATTTCTATTGCCGAATAACATGGCACCTTGGGCAAGATAACTTCGCCTCACGTAGAGGCTGGGCCTGCAAACTGAGGGCGTAGGGCTTGGGACCAAGTCTCTGTTGCTCCGATGCCCATAACTTTTGATCCATAAGGAGTTACGCGGCGCACAGCATACCGTTGGAAATCTTTCTGAGAGTTCTATGATAGGGGCTGTAACCCTACTCGACTGCACCCATTTTTGGGTCCAAAATCGAATGTTTTCATCAGTTTCAGAACAATTTTCTTCTTTTGCACTATTTTTCCGTCCCGGATCATACGTCGTGAGCCTCGAAAAGGACGACAACCTAATCTATCATATTTCTATTACCGAATAACATGGCACCTTGGGCAAGACAACTTCGCCTCACGTTGAGGCTGGGCCCGCAAACCGTAAGCGTGGGGCTTGGGGCCACGGTTATTGACTGGTCTATTCTGGCTCTGGCCCTGATTACAACTCTAACTCTGGAATTTCCTTTGCTGACCTGGAGACTGGTATGGTTTCTTGTTTGGCTGACTCGAACCGGCTCTATCAAGTTTCCTTTTTTCAACTCGAGAGGCAGCAACAAAGAGAGCATAATAGGTATCGAAGTCATGAGAAGCCAACTGGTCCTGAATCTCTAGCCTCAATCCAGTAGTAAATTTCCACATCTTCGCCTCCGGAGTACCAACCATATATTGAGCATAACGGGACAGTCGGTCAAAACGAGCCTCGTACTGGGCCACCGTCATGTTACCCTGGGTCAAGTGCATGAACTCCTCAATCCGCCTCTGCTTGGAAACTGCAGGTACATATTTCTCCTTGAATGCCTTAATGAAATTACCCCACAAGCGAGGTGTCTGATTAGTTTCCCACAGTGCCTCTACAGTGTGCCACCAATGCTCAGCATCCATGTGCAACAGAAACACCGCAAACTCTACCTTTTCTTCATCAGTATAATCAAGTGGCCTGAAAATCATCTCGATCTCGGACAGCCAAGCCTCGGCTTTCTCATCATCAGCTTCCCCGTGGAAGTTAGACGGGAGAAAGTCAAGGAACTCCCTCATTCTGCTATGTCTCCCATGGTTACCATCATTCCTGTTGTTGTTGTTGTTGTTGGCCTCACGTGCATCTTGACGCTCCATCACTCGTGATACACGATCCATGGCATTCGCCATCATATTAAACATAGCTATATCGGGATTAGTTTGATAGGCATCTCCGGTCTCTTGGGGTTCACCGTTCCTATTAATAGTACGGGTACTAGGGCCAGCCATCTATAGGCACAGATTACGATGCACAATTTATTGAAATATCACAATTAAGAATTTAGTGTGTAAGATATGCAACATAATATAGATACAATTATAGAAACAATTAAGGCATGTTAATCACTTAAACACATAAAACATAGAAGGCACATTTAACATTATCACACAATAATACATAAACAAGTCATCCTAATTATCTTAGGGCTCTACCCACGGTCCGAGAGTTAAACCTGGCTTAAACAATCTAAGCTCTGATACCATTCTAGTTATAAGGTGTCACGTCCCAACCCGGCCTATAAGGTTAGACTAGGGCGTGATCTAAACATTCAAGTCATATCACGTACTTAACTGTTTATGAAGATTTCACACTTAATGTTTTGGCCTAAACTCTAAAATTTCTGGAAAACCGGCAGCATAACGGATGTAATTGAGCTCTTTGGTTTGGCCTAATTCTCTAAATGCCTCAAAATTTTCCAATCTCAATTTCATTTCCAACTAGGATTACCATTTAACATCAATTGAATTGCCTATTGGTTATTTCGACGTCTCGTTTGATTTATAACCTAGCATGATGCTATGTCTCGTTTGTTTGTTTATCCTCGTTACAAAAGTACCTGTTGATCTTAGCTTAATAGCGAGTACCTGTTTAAGGTTTGGATGGTTCATCTTACTTAGCCCTTACCTAATACTTCATAATCCTATTATAGCTACTAGCGATAATAAAAGCAAAACGACCATAACAGTATCTAGTGATTGTCTAGAAATATTAGTACAAACCAAAATTAGACCCCAAATTACAACGGGGGTCTTTTACATTACAGCATTAAGCAACATGAAAGAAACAGTCTTCAAGTAGCACAGTTTTCACAAATGGCCATAAATCAAGCAAAACACATAGGACAGACAATCACTCCAAGGAATCATTGTTAGGCACATCGTCCTCAGGTACCTGTTCTTGATCTTCTTTACCTGAGATGATAAAAGAGGGTGAGTCCTTATGAACTCAGCGAGGGGGAAACGAGAAATAGGTTTTGAAACTCATTTTCTGGTTCAATCTTATGAAAATCCTTTTGCAAGCATGAATATAACACAATTAAGTACAGAATAATAATACAAAAGTAAAGGAACACAATTACCCGTCTTTCCTCCCTGAGGTTCTCTAGGAACCAAGTGAGAGTACTTATACACATAGTAAAAAGGATACGATGAGCTTTTGCTCTGAGTTCATTTCCAGAATCAGTTGTTGCGGCCGACTTCAAATCATCCCCTTAACACACCAGGTGGGTGTACTCCGGATGTACCGCGAAATCCTATGACCCAACTCTCCGAAGAAGTCTAGCCCCCAAGCGAGAGAGGGAATGGGACCATGGTAGTCACGGGTGCACCGGCAAGCCCGATGCCGTCCGGTGTGCGTGATCGCTACCATGCTAGAATGAAATGTTGCAACCTTATATGCAATGCACATTTATGACATTTAATATATCACATTAGGAGGACAACAAAGTAGGTTGCCTTCGAACAGTCATAAGATTGCACATTGACAAGTAAACAAGCGAGGCACGGATAGACAAGTAATTTCACTTGAAAAGCTCATGGAGTTATATGAACATTAAACGGACAACCATGTAACGCACATAAATCAAGTCATATAACTCAATTCAAAGTCCACGTAATCAAATTATAAGATTATATAACATGCAGCAACATCTACGTGGGCTCGGATGCAAGAAAAGCCTATTTGTCAACATGCAATGATCAAAATCACATTTAGGACTATAAGGGCATCTACAGGAAGCCTACTAAGCATATAATTCCACACAATATCCAAATGATCAACACTTAACAAGACTACCTAGTCATTAGGGTTTCCATTTCGTGCCTACCCGTGTGATTAAACCCTAAGTCAATTCAAAATCAATCTCAAGCCATGCATCAATTAATTAAAACATCCCCAAGTACTCAAAACAGTCCACACAACATCCCAATGTCACAATCCCAAGCAATTAATACCACACGAGAAGTTACAACAATTTTTCTAAGCATATAACCAAGTGAACCCTCACTGCAATAGGCTGTTTTCCCACAATCATTAAGATAAGCAAAAAATCTCCAATTCCAGTGAATAAGATTTCAAATTAAAGCTTAAGAAGTGGAATAAAATCAGAAACAAACCTTGCATCATTTGGAGTTCGGGATCATTATTTATAGCCGAAATAGTGAGATAGCACAAAACTGTCCAGATTTGCACACATTTTAATAATTGACGTTTTTGAGGTCCTTAGGGTCAGTTTTAGCCTTAGTCCATTTCTGACAAAAATGTCCAAAACTGAAAAATATATCAGCACACCAAATTTAATGCATTTTGGACATTATTTACTAAATCAAATCTGATTCGTTCTACAAGGTCAGTCCATCTGCCAAAACCTGCTTCATTTTTTCCAGATTTCCAGATTTGGACACATTTCAAAGATTTTCCATTTTGAGGACTTTAGAGTCAAAATTAGCTTTGTCCTATTTCTGTGAAAAATATTCAAAACTGGGCAAACTAGTCACCTACCAATTTTCATGCATTTTCAACATCATTTTCCTAGCCAAACGCACCTCGAAACAACAGGTCAGAGAGCTGTCACATAATCCGACTTCACCTATCATCACTTTCAAGCCAAAATCTTGCCATGCATGGTTGAAGAAGCTTATGAACGAAATATAACTCAAATACAGAAGAAAAGACATACATTTAAGAGCATGCATGTGGATTTTTGAAGGATTTTCAAAAGGTTTTAGCCCTCACCTTAGCAAATCAACAAGAAGATGCACAAAAACTTGTTGAAGCACAATTTTCTTCTTCTTCTTTGCCTAGCCGAGATTCCAACTTGGTTTTCTCTATTTTTCCTAGCTTAGTGACCAAGCTCTTAGTACATGCATGTGGTTAGAACAAGAAGAAAAGAAATGGAAGCTTAGTAACTCATCTAGGGCCGAAATGAAGACTCAAGAGCTTGCATGTGAGTTTTCTTGCAACCTAGCTAGCTTGGTTGAGTTCCGTTGCTTGGGCTTGCCTTGAATAACCATAGGATGATGAAGATGAGCTAGGAAGGTGAGAAACTCAGCCAAGGCTGAGAGAGAGAGAGAAAAATGAGAGGGAGAGAGAGAAGATGAGAGGAAGAAAGAAGAAATGACAAAGAATGACAAAGAGTGAAGCTTTTGCATTTCTTCAAGCATTTGGTCGGCCTTGAGCTTGATGATTCAGCCTTTTTGTGTCTTCAAGGTGTAATTTAAAATTGCTAGCATGGGCAAGGTGTGTTTGGTCGAGCAAGGTGGAGAATTGAGGAGGTTTGGAGCAATTTTTTTATGCATTTGATAAGTGTTTTTGTCATAACTTGTCTAGAACCAATTTGAATTGAGCATGCATGCAAAGACACCACATAGTGGTCGGCCAAGGCTAAATAAATTCTGATTTTTTGTCATCTATTGGAGTATTATTTATTTGGGTGTTGGAAGTGCAAAAAGAATAAGGAATGCTTAGTGTTTAGTGAATTTTTGTCTTCTAGTGAGTTGATTTAGGATTATAATATTGATAGTGGAGTTTGTAGGATTATTTGATAGTCTAGTGCTTTGTGTAGGATGCTTTCTTGATTAGCGTGAGGGCACGTTTTCCTAGGTCTAGGGCACGCACTATGAGGTAGGACACGAACTACGAGATGAACGCACGTTTTCCAAGTAAATGCACGTAACCCTAAATGAATGCACATAATTCAATGCATGGCACATAAAACGAACACAATTCTCAATCCTAGGTCAAGGCTCGCAAATCAAGATTAGGGCACACGAAACGAGCTATCGCATGCAAATCGAGGTCGAGCCTCACAACTTCGCGTCACGTAGAGGCTGGGTCCGCAAACCGAGGGCGTGGGACTTGTGACCAGGTCTCCGTCGCTCCGGTGCCCATAACTTTTGATCCGTAAGGAGTTATGCGGCACACAGCATACCGTTGGAAAGCTCTCTGAGAGATCTACGATAGGGGCAGCAATCCAGCTTAGCTGCGCCCTTTTTCAGAGCCCAATATCGAACGTTTTCATCAGTTTCGGAACAAATTTCTTCTTTTGTGTTGTTTTTCCGTCCCGGATCGTACGTTGTGAACCTCGAAAAGGACGACAATCTAATCCATCACATTTCTATTACCGAATAACATGGCACCTTGGGCAAGACAACTTCGCCTCACGTAGAGGATGGGCCTGCAAACCGAGGGCGTCGGCTTGGGACCAGGTCTTCGTCGCTCCGGTGCCAATAACTTTTGATCAGTAAGGAGTTACGCGGTGCACACATACCGTTGGAAAGCTCTAATCCATCACATTTCTATTACCGAATAGCATGGCACCTTGGGCAAGACAACTTCGCCTCACGTAGAGGCTGAGCTCGCAAACCAAGGGCGTGGGGCTTGGGACCAGGTCTCCGTTGCTCCAGTGCCCATAACTTTTGATCCGTAAGGAGTTACGTGGCGCACAACATACCGTTAAAAAGCTCTCCGAGAGCTCTACAACGAGGGCAACAAGCCTGCATGGCTGTGCCCATTTTCGAAGCACAAAATCGAATGTTTTCATTAGTTTTAGGACACTTTTATTCTTTTGCGCTGTTTTTCCTTCTCGAATCATACGTCGTGAGCCGCGAAAAGGACGACATCCTAATCTACCACATTTTTATTACCAAATTCCTTGCCACCTTAGCCAAGACAACTTCACCTCACGTAGAGGCTGGGCCCGCAAACCGAGGGCGTGGGGCTTGGGACCAAGTTTCCGTCGCTCCGGTGCCCATAAGTTTTGATCCGTAAAGAGTTACGCGGCGCATAATGTACCGTTGGAAAGCTCTCCGAGAGCTCTACGACGGGGGCAGCAAGCCTACTTGGTTGCGAAAATTTTTGGACCCCAAAATTGAACGTTTTCATTAGTTTCGGGACAATTTTCTTCTTTTGTGCTGTTTTTCCGTCTCGGATCGTACGTCGTGAGCCACGAAAAGGACGACAACCTAATCCATCAAATTTCTATTATCGAATAACACGGCACCTTAGGCAAGACAACTACGGCTCACGTAGAGGCTGGGCCCGCAAACAGAGGGCGTGTAGCTTGGGACTATGTCTCCGTCGCTCCGGTGCCCATAACTTTTGATCCGTAAGGAGTTACGCGGCGCACAGCATACCGTTGGAAAGCTCTCCGAGAGCTCTACGACGAGGCTGCAAGTCTGCTCAGCTGCGCCCGTTTTCGGAGCCCAAAATCCAACATTTTCATTAGTTTCGGGACACTTTTATTCTTTTGCGCTATTTTTTCGTCCCGGATCGTACGTCGTGAGCCACGAAAAGGATGACAACCTAATCCTCCACATTTGTATTACAGAATCCCACGCCACCTTGGGCAAGACAACTTCGCCTCACGTAGAGGATGGGCCAGCAAACCGATGGCGAGGGGCTTGGGACCAGGTCTCCGTCGCTCCGGTGCCCATAACTTTTTGATCCATAAGGAGTTACGCGATGCACAGATTACCGTTGGAAAGCTCTCTGAGAGCTCTATGACGGGGGCAGAAAACCTAGTCGGCTGCCCCCATTTTTGGAGCCCAAAATCGAACATTTTCATTTGTTTCGGGATAATTTTCTTCTTTTGCGCTGTTTTTTCGTCCCGGATCATACGTCATGAGCCGGGAAAAGGACGGCAACCTAATCCATCACATTTCTATTACCGAATAACACGGCACCTTGGGCAAGACAACTTCGCCTCACGTAGAGGCTGGGCCCGCAAACCGAGTGCGTGGGGCTTGGGACCAGGTCTCCATCGCCCTGGTGTCTATAACTTTTGATCCATAAGGAGTTACGCGACGCACAACATACCGTTGTAAAGCTCTCCAAGAGCTCTACGACGGGGACAACAAGCCTTCTTGGCTGTATCCATTTTCGGAGCCCAAAATCGAACGTTTTCATCAGTTTCGGAACAATTTTCATCTTTTGCACTGTTTTTTCGTCCTGGATCGTACGTCGTGAGCCTCGAAAAGGACGACAACCTAATCAATCACATTTCTATTACCAGAATAACATGGCACCTTGGGCAAGATAACTTCACCACATGTAGAGGCTGGGCCCTCAAACCAAGGGCGTGGGGCTTAGGACCAGGTCTTCGTCGCTCCGGTGCCCATAACTTTCGATCCGTAAGGAGTTACGTGGCACACAATATACCGTTGCAAAGCCCTCCGAGAGTTCTATGACGGGGGCAGCAAGCCTGCTTGTCTGCGAAAATTTTCGGTGCCCTTAATCGAACGTTTTCATCAATTTTGATACACTTTTCTTCATTTGTGCTGTTTTTTCTTCCCGGATCCTACGTCGTGAGCCGCAAAAAGGACGACAACCTAATCCATCACATTTCTATTACTGAATAACACGGCACCTTGGGAAAGACAACTTCACCTCACGTAGAGGCTGGGCCTACAAACCGAGGGCGTGTGGCATGGGACCAGGTCTCCGTCGTTCCGGTTCCCAAAACTTTTGATCCGTAAGGAGTTACGCGGCGCACAGCATACCGTTGGAAAGCTCTCTGAGAGCTCTACGACGAAGGTAGCATGCCTGCTTGGTTGCAAAAAATTTTGGAGCCCAAAATCGAACGTTTTCATCAATTTCTGGACACTTTTCTTCTTTTGCCCTGTTTTTCCGTCCCGGATCATACGTGGTGAGCAGCGAAAAAGACGACAACCTAATTCATCACATTTCTATTGCCGAATAACACGGAACCTTAGGCAAGACAACTTCGCCTCACGTAGAGGCTGGACCCGTAAACCAAGGGCGTGGGGCTTAGGACAACGTCTCCGTCACTCCGGTGCCCATAACTTTTGATCCGTAAGAAGTTACGCGGCGCACAACATACCGTTGGAAAGCTCTCCGAGAGCTCTACGTCGGGGGTAGCAAGCGTGCTTGTCTACGAAGATTTTTGCAGCCCAAAATCGAACATTTTCATCAGTTTCGCGACACTTTTATTCTTTTGCGCTATTTTTCCATCACGTATCGCACATTGTGAGCCGCGAAAAGGACGACAACCTAATCCATCACATTTCTATTACCGAATAACTTGGTACCATGGGCAAGAAAACTTCGCCTCACGTAGAGGCTGGGCCCGCAAACCGAGGGCGTGGGGCTTGGGACCAAGTCTCCGTCGCTCTGGTGCCCATAACTTTTGATCCATAAGGAGTTACGCGGTGCACAATATACCGTTGGAAAGCTCTCCGAGAGCTCTACGACTGGTGCAGAAAGCTTGCTTTGCGGCAAAAATTTTCGGAGCCCAAAATCAAACTTTTTCATCAGTTTCGGCACAATTTCTTTTTTTTTTGTTGCTGTTTTTCCTTCCCGAATCGTACGTCGTGAGCCGCGAAAAGGATGACAACCTAATCCATCATAGTTCTATTACCGAATAACACTGTACCTTGGGCAAGACAACTTCGCCTCATGTAGAGGCTGGGCCCGCAAACCGAGAGCGTGTGGCTTGGGACCTGGTCTCCGTCGCTCCGGTTCCCATAACTTTTGATCCGTAAGGAGTTACGTGGCCCACAGTATACCGTTGGAAACCTCTCCGAGAGCTCTACGACGGGGGCAACAAGAATTCTTTGCTGCACCCATTTTCGGAGCCCAAAATTGAACATTTTCATTAGTTTCAGAACAATTTTCTTCTTTTGCACTGTTTTTCCGTCCCGGATCGTACGTCCTGAGCCTCGAAATGGACGACAACCTAATCCATCACATTTTTATTACCGAATAACATGGTACCTTGGGCAAGACAACTTCGCCTCACGTAGAGGCTGGGCCCGCAAACCGAGGGCGTGGGGCTTGGGACGAAGTCTCTGTCACTTCAGTGCCCATAACTTTTGATTCGTAAGGAGTTACGCGGCGCACAACATACAGTTGAAAATTTCTCCGAGAACTCTACGATGGGGGAAGCAAGCTTGCTTGCCTGCGAAAATTTTTGGTGCCCAAAATCGAACTTTTTCATCAGTTTCGGGACACTTTTCTTCTTTTGCGCTGTTTTTTCGTCTCGGATCATACATCATGAGCCGTGAAATGGATGACAAGCTAATCCATCACATTTCTATTACCGAATAACATGGCACCTTGGGCAAGACAACTTCACCTCACGTAGAGGCTGGGCCCGCAAACTGAGAGCGTGGGGCTGGGGACTAGGTCTACGTCGCTCCGGTGCCTATAACTTTTGATCCGTAAAGAGTTACGCGACGCACAGCATACCATTGGAAAGCTCTACGATGGGGGCAGCAAGCCTGCTTGGCTGTGCCCAATTTCGGAGCCCAAAATCGAACGTTTTCATCAGTTTCAGAACAATTTTCTTCTTTTGCACTATTTTTCCTTCCCGGATTGTACGTCCTGAGCCTCGAAAAGGACGACAACCTAATCCATCACATTTCTATTACCAAATAACATGGCACATTGGGCAAGACAACTTCTCCTCACGTAGAGGCTGGGCCCGCAAACCCAGGGCGTGGGGCTCGGGACCAGGTCTTCGTTGCTCCAGTGCCAATAACTTTTGATCCGTGAGGAGTTACGCGGTGTACAGTATACCGTTGGAAAGCTCTCCGAGTGCTCTACAACGGGCGCAGCAAGCCTGTTCGGCTACGCCGAATTACGGAGCCCAAAATCGAATGTTTTCATCAGTTTTGGGACAATTTTCTTCTTTTGTGCTATTTTTCCATCCCAGATCGTACGTCGTGAGCCGCGAAAAGGACAACAACCTAATCCACCACATTTCTATTATCGAATCCCATGGCACCAAGGGCAAGACAACTTTTCCTCACGTAGAGGCTGGGCCCGCAAACCGAGAGCGTGGGGCTTGGGGCCAAGTCTCCGTCGTTCCGGTACCCATAACTTTTGATCCGTAAGGAGTTATGTGGCGCACAGCATACCGTTGGAAAACTCTCTGAGAGCTCTACGATGAAGGTAGCAAGCCTGCTTTTTTGCGAAAATTTTTGGAGCCCAAAATTGAACGTTTTCATCAATTTGGGGACACTTTTCTTCTTTTGCCCTATTTTTCCGTCCCGGATTGTACATGGTGAGCAGCGAAAAAGACGATAACCTAATCCATCACATTTCTATTGCCGAATAACACGGCACCTTGGGCAAGACAACTTTGCCTCACATAGAGGCTGGGCCCACAAACCGAGGGCGTAGAGCTTGGGACCTGGTCTCCGTCGCTCCGGTGCCCATAACTTTTGATCGGTAAGGAGTTACGCGGTATACAACATATCATTGGAAAGCTCTCCGAGAGCTCTACGACATAGGTAGCAAGTATGCTTGGCTGCGTCCATTTTCGGAGCCCAAAATCAAATGTTTTCATCAGTTTCAGAACAATTTTCATCTTTTACGCTGTTTTTCCGTCCTAGATCGCACGTCGTGAGCCTCAAAAAGGACGACAACCTAATCCATCACATTTCTATTACCTGAATAACATGACACCTTGGGCAAGACAACTTCACCTCACGTAGAGGCTGGGCCCACAAACCGAGGGCGTGGGGCTTGAGACCAGGTCTCCGTCGCTCCGGTGCCCATAACTTTCGATCCGTAAGGAGTTACATGGCGCACAATATACCGTTGCAAAGCTCTCCGAGAGCTCTACGACGGGGGCAGCAAGCCTGCTCGGCTGCGCCCATTTTTGGATCCCAAAATCGGACGTTTTCAACAGTTTCAAAACGATTTTCTTCTTTTGCGCTGTTTTTCCGTCCCAGATCGTACGTCGTGAGCTTCGGAAAAGACGACAATGTAATGCATAACATTTCAATTACCGAATAACATGGCACCTTGGGAAAGACAACTTCGCCTCACATAGAGGCATGGCCCACAAACCGAGCGCGTGGGGCTTGGGATCAGATCTCCGTCGCTCCGGTGCCCATAACTTTTGATCCGTAAGGAGCTACGCGGCGCACAACATACTGTTGGAAAGCTCTCCGAGAGCTCTACGACGGGGGCAGCAAACCTGCATGGCTGCAAAAATTTTTGGGGCCCAAAATTGAACGTTTTCATCAATTTCGGGACACTTTTTTTCTTTTGCGCTGTTTTTCCGTCCCGGATCGCATGTCGTGAGCCGCAAAAAGGACGACAACCTAATCCATCACATTTCTATTACCGAGTAACACGGTACCTTGGGCAAGAAAACTTCGCCTCACATAGAGACTGGGCCCGCAAACCGAAGGCGTGGGGCTTGGGACATGGTCTTCGTCGCTCCAGTGCCCATAACTTTTGATTCGTAAGGAGTTACGCGGCGCACAACATACTATTGAAAAGCTTTCCGAGAGCTCTACGACGGGGGTAGCAAGCTTGCTAAGCTACGCCTATTTTCGGAGCCCAAAATCGAAAGTATTCATCAGTTTCGGGATAATTTTCTTCTTTTGCGCTATTTTTCCATCCCGGATCGTACGTCGTGAGCCGCGAAAAAGGAAGACAACCTAATACATCATATTTCTTTTACTAAATAACATGGTACCTTGGGCAAGACAACTTTGCCTCACGTAAAGGCTGGGCCCGCAAACCTAGGGCGTGGGGATTGGGACCAGGTCTCCGTCGCTTCAATGCCCATAACTTTTGATCCGTAAGGATTTACGCGGCGCACAGCATACCGTTGGAAAGCTCTCCAAGAGCTCTACGACGGGGGCAGCTAGCTTACTGGGCTGAGCCCATTTTCGGAGCCCAAAATCGAATATTTTCATCAGTTTTAGGACACTTTTATTGTATTGCGCTATTTTTTCGTCCCGGATCGTACGTTGTGAGCCACGAAAAAGACGACAACCTAATCCGCCACATTTCTATTACCGAATCCCGCGCTACCTTAGACAAGAGAACTTCGCTTCACGTAGAAGTTGGGCCCGCAAACCGAGGGCATGGGGCTTGGGACCAGGTCTCCGTCGCTCCGGTGCCCATAACTTTTGATCCGTAAGGAGTTACGCGGTGCACAACATACAGTTGGAAAGCTCTCCGAGAGCTCTACGATGGGTGCAGCAAGCCTGCTCAGCTACGCCTATTTTCGGAGCCCAATATCAAACATTTTTATCAGTTTTGGGACAATTTTCTTCTTTTACGCTATTTTTCTGTCCCGGATCGTACGTCGTGAGCCGCGAAAAGGACAACAATTTAATCCATCACATTTCTATTATCGAATAACATGGCACCTTGGGCAAGAAAACTTCACCTCACGTAGAGGCTAGGCCCTCAAACCGAGGGCGTGGGGCTTAGGACCAGGTCTCCGTCGCTCCGGTGCCCATAACTTTTGATCCTTAAGGAGTTACGCTACGCACATCATACCGTTGGAAAGCACTCGGAGAGCTTTACGACGGGCGCAGCAAGCCTGCTTTGCTGCGACCCTTTTCGGAGAACTAAAATCGAATGTTTTCATCAATTTTGGGATACTTTTAATCTTTTGCGCTATTTTTTCTTCCCGAATCTTACGTCGTGAGCCGCGAAAAGGACCACAACCTAATCTGCCACATTTCTATTATTGAGTCCCGCGCTACCTTGTTCAAGACAACTTTACCTCATGCAGAGGCTGGGCCCGCAAACCGGGGGCTTGGGACCAGGTCTCTATCGCTCCGGTGCCCATAACTTTTGATCCGTAACGAGTTACGTG
The DNA here is from genome assembly GCA_037974665.1 of Ehretia macrophylla. Classification (NCBI taxonomy): domain Eukaryota; kingdom Viridiplantae; phylum Streptophyta; class Magnoliopsida; order Boraginales; family Ehretiaceae; genus Ehretia; species Ehretia macrophylla. The sequence continues at coordinate 51,374,072 of CM075770.1, forward strand.
GCGCACAACATACCGTTGAAAAGCTCTCCAAGAGGTCTACGACGGGGGTAGCAAGGATGCTTGGCTGCGAAAATTTTCGGAGAACAAAATCGAACGCTTTTATCAGTTTTGGGACACTTTTCTTCTTTTGCGCTTTTTTTCCATCCCGGATAGTACGTCGTGTGCCGCGAAAAGGACAACAACCTAATCCATCACATTTCTATTGCTGAATAACACGGCACGTTGGGCAAGACAACTTTGCCTTACGTAGAGCCTGGGCCCGCAAACTGAGGGCGTGGGGCTTGGGACCAGGTCTCCGTTGCTCCGGTGCCCATAACTTTTGATCCGTAAGGAGTTACGCGGCGCACAACATACTGTTGAAAAGCTCTTCGAGAGCTCTACGACGGGGGCAGCAAACCTGCTCAGCTACGTCCATTTTTGAAACCCAAAATCAAACGTTTTCATCAGTTTCGGGATAATTTTCTTATTTTGCATTATTTTTTCGTCCCGGATCGTACGTCGTGAGCCGCAAAAAGGACGACAACCTAATCCATCACATTTCTATTACCAAATAACATGCCACCTTGGGCAAGACAACTTCGCCTCACGGAGAGGCTGGGCCCGCAAACCGAGCGTGTCGGGCTCGGAACCAGGTCTCCGTCGCTCCGGTGCCCATAACTTTTGATCCGTAAAGAGTTATGTGAGGCCCGACCACGATTTGCGTGCGATACCTCATTTCGTGTGCCCTAACCTAGATTTGTGTGCCTTGACCTAGGTTTAAGAATTGTGTTTTGTTTTGAGTGTCTTGTATTGAATTACGTGCATACATTTAGGGTTGCGTGTATTTACTTGAGAAACGTGCATTCGTCTCGTAGTTCATGCCCTATCTCATAGTGCGTGCCCAAAACCTAGAAAAGCATGCCCTCACGATAATCGAGAAGATATCTTACACGAAGCACTAGATCATTAGTTAATCCTACAAATCCTACTAACTAATATTAAATTGCTAATTCAACCCACTAGAAGACAATCTCACAAAAAGCTAGACATTCTTTATTCTTTGCATATCCCAAACACTCAATTAAATAATGCTCAACAAGACAAAAAACTTCAGATTTGGACACATCTTTGGCTGACCACTAGGAGCTTTGAGCATGCAATCCAATTTTAAAATTTATTCCTCAAACATTCTATTATAATTTAATGACACAATGCATTAAAAAATGGCTCAAAAAAAACTATCCCCAATGCACCATTCTCGACCCATTCTCAATTGCCCATGCTAAGGATTCAAAAAATGCTCATTGAAGACACAAAAATCTGAAATTGCAAGGCTCAAGGCCGACATATGCTTCAAACTTTGCAAAACTTTTATTTTTTATTCATTTTCTCTCATTTCCTCTCATTCTTCTCTCTCCCTCTCATTCTTCTCTCTCTATCTTGGCCTTGGCTGAGTTTCTACACTCTATAGCTTATCTTCATCACTCCATGGTTCATCAAGGCATGCAAGAAGCTAGGGAGCTCGACTAAGCAAGCTAGGTTGCAAGAAACACACATGCAAGCTCTTTGAACCTCCATTTTGGCTTAGGTGAGTTTGCTAGCTTCCATTTCTTTTCTTCTTGTTCTAACCACTTGCACCTACTAAGAACTTGGTTACTAAGCTAGGAAATTAGAGAAAATCGAGTGGTGTCTCGGCTAAGCAAGAAAAAGAGTCAACCTTGTGCAACCATCAAGAGTCTTGTGCATCTTCTTGTTGTTTTGCTAAGGTGAGGGCTAAAACTTCTTGAAAATCTTTCAAAAAACCACATGCATGTCCATAAATGTCTATCTTTACTTCTGTACTTGAGATATATTTGTGTTCATGAGCTTTTATAAACATGCATGGCAAGATTCTTGGCTAGAATGTGATGGTAGATGAAATTGTGTATGTGACAGCCTTCTGTTTCGTTGGTGCGAGGTGATTTTGGCTAGGTAAAAGATGTTGTAAATGTGTTAAAATTTGTAGGTAACTAGTTTTGCCAGTTATGAAAACTTTTCGCAGAAATAGGCCAAAGCTAATTTTGACTCTAAGGACCTCAAAATGACTAATTATCAAAATGTGTCCAAATCTGGAAAGTCTGGAAAAATGAAGGAGGTTTTGGCAGATTCACTGACCTTGTAGAACGAACCAGTTTTAACTTAGTAAATGACATACAAAATGCATTAAATTTGGTATTCTGCTAGATTTTTTCGTTCTGAACATTTTTGTAAGAAATGGACCAAGGCTAAATCTGACCCTAAGGCCATAAAAAACGACACGCATTGAAATGTGTGCAAATCTGGAGAGTTTTGTGTAGTCTCACTGTTTTGGCTATAACTCTTGAACCCGAACTCCAAATGATGCGAGGTTTGTTTCTGAATTTAGTTCATGCCTTAATATTTAATTTGAAATCTTGTTTACTGGAATTGGAGTTTGATTGCTTGTCTCAATGATTGTGAGAAAACAGTTCATTGCAGTAAGGTTTTCATCTAGTGATATGCTTAGAAAAATTATTGTAGCTTCTCTTGTTGCATTAAATGCTTGGGATTGTGGCATTGGGATGTTGTGTGGACTGTTTTGAATACTTGAGGGTGTTTGAATTAATCGATGCATGGCTTGAGTTTAATCACGTGACAACTTAGGGCTTAATCGCACGGGTGAGCGCAAAATAAACACTAATGACTAGGTAAACTCACTAAGTGTTGATCTTATAGATATTGTGTTTGATTATGTGTTTAGTAGGCTGCCCGTAGTTGCCCTTGTAGCCCTAAATATGATTTCGATGATTTTATGTTGATAAGTAGGCATTTCTTGTACCCGGTCCCACATAGATAGCGTTGCATGATGAATAATCTTATTATTTGATTACGTGAACTTTGAAGTGAGTTATATGACTTGATTTACATGCGTTACATGGCTGCCCGTTTAATATTCATATAACTCCATGTGCTTTATAAGTGAAATTGCCTGTCATATCGTGCATCGCTTGTTTACTTGTCAATGTGCAATCTTATGACTGTTCGGAGGCAACCTACTTTGTTGTCCCCCTAATGTGATATATTACATGTCATAAATGTGCATTGCATACAAGGTTGCAACCTTTCATTCTTGCGTGGTAGCGTTCACGCATACCGGGCGGCATCGGGCTTGTCGGTGTAACCGTGACTACCATTGTCCAATTCCCTCTCTCGCTTGGGGGCTAGACTTCCTCGGAGAGTTGGGTCGTAGGATTTCGGGGTACATCCGGAGTACACCTATTTGGCGTGATAAGGGGATGATTTGAAGTCGGCCGCAACATCTGATACTGGAAATAAACTGAGAGCAAAAGCTCACTGTATCCTTTTCGCTATGTGTATAAGTACTCTCTCTTGGTTCCTAGAGGACCTCGGGGAGGAAAGACGGGTAATTGTGTTCCTTTACTTTTATATTATGTTATGTACTTACTTGTGATATATTCATGCCTGCGAAAAGGGTTTTCATAAGTTGAACCGAAAAATGAGTTTCAAAACCTATTTCTCGTTCCCCCTCACTGAGTTCATAAGGACTCACCCTCTTTTATCATCTCAGGTGAAGAAGACCAAGAACAGGTACCCGATGACGACATGCCTAATGATGATTCCTTGGAATGATTGCTTGCCCTATGTACCTTGCTTGACTATGGCCATCTTATGAACAATATGTTGCTTGAAGACTATTTCGTTTCTTATTTTGCTTGTTGTTGTAATGTAAAAGACCCCCGTTGTAATTTGGAGTCTAATTTTGGCTTGTACTGATAATAACTAGATAGACACTACTATGGTCGTTTTGCTATCGTTATTGGCTATTATCTATCATAGGATTATGAAGCATCGGGTAAGGATTAAGTAAAATGAACCTATCCAATCTTAAGCAGGTACTCATTATTAAGCTAAGATCAACATGTACTTTTGTAACGAGGATTAACAAACAAACGAGACATAGTATCATGCTAGGTTATTAATCAAACGAGACTTCGAGATGACTGGTAGGCGTTTCAATTGATGGTAAATGGTAATCTTAGTTGGAAATAAAATTGAGACTGGAAATTTTGAGGCGTTTTGAGAATTAGGTCAAACTAAATAGCCCAATTACAGCCGTTATGCTGCCGGTTTTCTAGAAAATTATGGAGTTTAGGCTAAAACGTTAAGTGTTAAACCCTCTTGAATGATTAAGTACGTGATATGACTTGAATGATTAGATCACACCCTAGTCTAACCTTTATAGGTTAGGTTGGGGCGTGACACCTTATATAGAAGAGAATGGTATCAGAGCTTAGATTGCTTAAGCTAGGTTTAACTCTCGGACCATGGGTAGAAGCCCTAAGGTAATTAGGATGACTTGTTTATATGTTATTGTGTGATAATGTTAATTGTGCCTTCTATGTTCTATGTGCTTATGTGAATAACTTGTCTTAACTGTTTCTAGAACTATGTGTTTATGTAAAATTGTATGTTGCATACCTCATACATTAAATTCTTGTTCGTCGTATTTCAATAAATTGTGCATCGTAATCTGTGCCTATAGATGGCTGGCCCTAATACCCGCACTACTAATAGGAGCGGTGAGCCCTAAGAGACTGGAGATGCCTCTCAAACTAATCCCGGCATGGCTATGTTTAATATGATAGCGAATGCCATGGATCGCGTGTCGCGAGTGATGGAACGCCAAGATGCACGTGAAGCAAACAACAACAACAATAGGAATGATGGTAATCAGGGGAGACATAGCAGAATGAGGGAGTTCCTTGACTTTCGCCCGTCCAAATTCCACGGGGAAGCTGATGATGAAAAAGCAGAGGCTTGGCTGTCAGAGATCGAGAGGATTTTCAGGCCACTTGACTATACTGATGAAGAAAATGTGGAATTTGCTGTGTTTCTGTTGCACGGGGATGCTGAGCATTTGTGGCACACTGTGGAGGCACTTTGGGAAATAGATCATACACCTCGCTTGTAGGGTAATTTCGTTAAGGCATTCAAGGAGAAATATGTACTTGCAGTTTCCAGGCAGAGGCGGATTGAGGAATTCATGCACTTGAACCAGGGTAACATGACGGTGGCCCAGTACGAGGCTCGTTTTGACCGACTGTCCCGCTATGCTCAATACATGGTCAGTACTCCTGAGGCAAAGATGTGGAAATTTACGACTAGATTGAGGCCAGAGATTCAGGACCAGTTGGCTTCGCATGACTTCGATACCTATTCTGCTCTCTTTCCTGCTACTTCCCGAGTTGAGAAGAGGAAACTTGATAGAGCCGGTTCGAGTCAGCCGAATAAGAAACCGTACCAGCCTCCAGGTCAACAGAGGAAATTCTAGAGCCAGAGTCGTAGTCAGGGCTAGAGCCAGAACAGACCAGTTAATAACCGTGGCCCGACAAAAGCACCGTTAGCCTCTTCCACCCGCGGATCCACAGGTAGTTCACCTGATACTCAGTCTATCAACTGTTCTTACTGTGACAAGAAGGGGCATACCGAGGCCCAGTGCTGGAAGAAGTCAGGACAATGTGTGCGGTATGGCAGTGATCAGCATCAGATCAAGGATTGCCCTAAATGGCAAGCAGGACAAAATCAGGTTAAACCAGCTGGTAGAGGCAAGACTCTAGTTCCTAGAGTTCAGGCTCGAGCTTATGCTATTCAGTGCGAGGAGCTTCCAGAGGAGACCGCTGTTGTTGAAGGTACAATCTTCATACTGAATCAACCTGTTAGGGTGCTAATTGATCCGGGTGCTACTCATTCATTTATTACTCCCTTATGTGTGCAACGTGTGAAACTACGAGTTGTATGTTTGCCTTACGAAGTAGAAGTTGGTACTCCAATGGGTTCTAAACTTGTTACTAGCTCAGCTTGTAAAGCATGTAAAATCCAAATTAAGGATAGGGAATTCTCAGCCAATCTTAATGTATTACCTTTTCGAGACTATGAGGTCATATTAGGGATGGACTGGTTGGCAAATCATTATGCCCAACTAGATTGTTGGACGAAGATTGTAACGTTCCAGGTACCTGGTCAACCAATACTGGAGGTAATGCGTCGAAGAGATTTCACCGGGAGTTCCATCATTTTATCTACGAAAGTAGTGAAGTCCTTGAGAAAAGGGTGTAGTGGATACTTAGCTTACCTCATCAACAAGCCGTCAGACAAAGCTAAGTTGGAGGAAATGCTAGTGATCAAAGACTATGCGGATGTATTTCCAGAAGAATTGCCCGGTTTACCCCCAAATCGGGAGATCGAGTTTATTATAGAGTTACTGCCTAGCACCCAGCCGATATCTAAAGCTCCTTATCGTATGGCCCCAGCCGAGCTACAAGAATTGAAGGACCAATTGCAAGGATTGTTGAAGAAGGGGTTTGTTCAACCAAGTTCTTCACTGTGGGGTGTGCCAGTCCTATTTGTAAAGAGGAAAGACGGAACGTTGAGGCTATGCATCGATTACCGAGGATTGAACCAAGTGACCGTCAAGAATAAATACCCACTTCCACTGATCGACGAGTTATTTGATCAACTTCAAGGAGCCAAAGTGTATTCGAAACCCGACTTGAGGCAAGGGTACTATCAATTGCGGATAAAAAAGGATGATGTGCCTAAAACAGCTTTCAGGACAAGACATGGGCATTATGAATATGTGGTGATGCCATTTGGGCTAACCAATGCCCCTGCAGCTTTTATGGATTTGATGCACAGGGTGTTTCAACCCTACTTGGACCAATTTGAAGTGATCTTCATTGATGATATTTTGGTGTACTCAAAATCCGAGGCTGAGCATGAACAACATCTGCGGTTGGTACTACAGAAACTTCGAGAGTATCAATTGTATGCAAAGTTTAGCAAGTGCAAATTTTGGTTGCAGCAGATTGCATTTTTGGGGCATATCATATCCCAAGAGGGAATAGTAGTGGATCCAGCAAAGATAGAAGCAGTGATGTCTTGGAAGAAGTCGGAAAATGTTACGGAGGTTCGGAGTTTTCTTGGTCTAGCCGGCTATTATCAGAGGTTCGTGAAGGATTTCTCTAAGATTGCAGGACCGCTTACAAAGCTCACTCAAAAGAAAACAAAGTTCGTGTGGGATGAAAAGTGTGAGAACAACTTCCAAGAATTGAAGAAAAGATTGACTACCGCACCTGTTCTTGCATTGCCTGAAGGGAGTCAAGGTTTTGTAATCTATAGCGATGCTTCGAAGGAAGGACTGGGTTGTGTGTTGATGCAAAATGGTAGAGTGATTGCGTATGCTTCTAAGAAATCAAAGCCGTATGAATTGAACTACCCGATGCATGATTTGGAGTTAGCGGCTATTGTGTTTGCACTCAAGAAGTGGAGGCACTATCTGTGGGGTAACAAGTTCGAGGTGTTTACTGATCACAAGAGCTTGAAATACTTGTTCTCACAAAAAGAGTTTGAACATGAGGCAAAGACGGTGGATGGAGCTTTTGGATGATTATAACTGCACAATCAATTATGTGCCCGATAAGGCGAATGTAGTTGTAGATGCCTTAAGTAGGAAAGCGAGCATGGCAAAACTGGAAGTCAAGGTGCAGGAGTTGTTAGAGGAAGCATTTTTGTGGAAACCACAATTGACTCGAAAAGGGTTACTATTTGCCACTACACAGGATCAATCGACCTTGTTGTCTGAATTACGAGAGGCTCAACAGAAGGACCAACAATTTCAGAAGATTAAAGAAAGCAACACAGATTTCAAGTTTCATGATGATGATGTTTGGAGGTTTAGGAATCAGATTTGTGTTCCTAATGAGCCAGAGCTGAAAAAGAAGATTCTTGAAGAAGCCCATAATTCAAGATATACTATTCACCCCGGCGGAACAAAGATGTACCAGGATTTGAAGCAACACTATTGGTGGAATAACATGAAGAAAGAGATTGCGGAGTTTGTGGAACGGTGTTTGACTTGCCAGAGAGTCAAAGTGGAACATCAACGACCAGCATGTTTACTTCAGTCGTTGGAGATTCCTCAATGGAAATGGGAACATATAACTATGGACTTTGTCATGGACTTGCCCAGGTCACAAAAGGCTCATGACGCCGTTTGGGTCATAGTGGATGGATTGATTAAGTCAGTGCACTTCTTACTGATAAACAAGGATGATAGTCCTGAGAAATTGAGAGATATGTATGTGGCGGAGATTGTAAGATTACACAGGATGCCTGTGAGTATTGTATCGGATAGAGATCCTCGTTTTACCTCCCAATTTTGCAAGAGATTGCAAGAAGCTTTGGGAACGAAGTTGAGTTTCAGCACGGCTTATCACCCTCAGACTAATGGACAATCAGAGAGAATTATTCATATTCTGGAGGATATGCTGAGTGCGTGTGTTTTAGACTTCGGGAAAGGTTGGGAGAAATACCTGTCTCTAGCGGAGTTCGCTTATAATAATAGTTATCAGGCCACTATCGGGGTGGCCCTATTTAAGGCATTGTATGGACGTAAGTGTCGATCCCCAATTTACTGGGTTGAAGTAGGTGAGATGAAGACTTTTGACCCGACCCTTCTACCTGAACTTATGAAGACTGTTGATAATATCCACCTCATCCGGAAACGGATGCTTACCGCCCAAAGCAGGCAGAAAAGTTATGCAGACCGACGGAGACGGAGCCTAGAGTTTAAGGTTGGCGACAAGGTATTCTTGAAGATATCACCTCGAAGGGGACTAATTAAACACGGCAAGGGTGGAAAGTTGAGCCCGAGATTTGTAGGACCATTTGAGATAATTGAGAAGGTTGGCAAGTTGGCATATCACCTAGAACTACCCCAAAACCTCTCCAATATTCACGACGTCTTTCATGTTTCAATGCTACGGAAGTATCACCCTGATCCATCGCATATCTTGGAGCCAGAGCCGTTGCAGCTTCGGGAGAACTTGTCTTATGAAGAGAAGCCCATTCGGATCCTAGACTAGCTAGATCGGGAGTTGCGCAACAAATCTCTACCGATGGTGAAAGTGTTGTGGGATCATCATGGAGTTGAAGAAGCAACGTGGGAAAGGCGAGACCAGATGGAGCAATAGTATCCAGCTTTATTTCAAAGGTAATATTGAATTTCGGGACGAAATTCTTTTAAGGAGGGGAGGATGTGAGGCCCGACCTCGATTTGCGTGCGATACCTCATTTCGTGTTCCCTAACCTAGATTTGCGTGCCTTGACCTAGGTTTAAGAATTGTGTTTCGTTTTGTGTGCCTTGTATTGAATTACGTGCATACATTTAGGGTTGCGTGTATTTAATTGGAAAAAGTGCATTCATCTCGTAGTACGTGCCCTACCTCGTAGTGCGTGTCCAAAACCTAGAAAAGTGTGCCCTCACGCTAATCGAGAAGGCATCTTACACGAAGCACTAGATCATTAGTTAATTCTACAAATCCCACTAACTAATATTAAATTGCTAATTCAACCCACTAGAAGACAAAATCTCACAAAAAGCTAGACATTCTTTATTCTTTATTCTTTGCATATCCCAAACACTCAATTAAATAATGCTCAACAAGACAAAAAAAATTCAGATTTGGACACATCTTTGGCCGACCACTAGGAGCTTTGAGCATGCAATCCAATTTCAAAATTTATTCCTCAAACATTCTATGACAATTTAATGACACAATGCATAAAAAAATGGCTAAAAAAAAAAACTCTCCCCAATGCACCATTCTCGACCCATTCTCAATTGCCCATGCTAAGGATTCAAAAAATGCTCCTTGAAGACACAAAAATCTGAAATTGCAAGGCTCAAGGCCGACATATGCTTCAAACTTTGCAAAACTTTTATTTTTTCTTCATTTTCTCTCATTTCCTCTCCTTCTTCTCTCTCCCTCTCATTCTTCTCTCTCTCTCTCGGCCTTGGCTGAGTTTCTACACTCCATAGCTTATCTTCATCACTCCATGGTTCATCAAGGTATGCAAGAAGCTAGGGAGCTCGACTAAGCAAGCTAGGTTGCAAGAAACACACATGCAAGCTCTTTGAACCTCCATTTTGGCTTAGGTGAGTTTACTAGCTTCCATTTCTTTTCTTCTTGTTCTAACCACATGCACCTACTAAGAACTTGGTTACTAAGCTAGGAAATTAGAGAAAATCGAGTGGTGTCTCGGCTAAGCAAGGAAAAGAGTCAACCTTGTGCAACCATCAAGAGTCTTGTGCATCTTCTTGTTGTTTTGCTAAGGTGAGGGCTAAAACTTCTTGAAAATCTTTCAAAAAACCACATGCATACCCTTAAATGTCTATCTTTACTTCTGTACTTGAGATATATGTGTGTTCATGAGCTTTTATAAACATGCATGGCAAGATTATTGGCTAGAATGTGATGATAGATGAAATCGTGTATGTGACAGCCTTCTGTTTTGTTGGTGTGAGGGGATTTTGACTAGGTAAAAGATGTTTTAAATGCGTTAAAATTGGTAGGTAACTAGTTTTTCCAGTTATGAAAACTTTTCACAGAAATAGGCCAAAGCTAATTTTGACTCTAAGGTCCTCAAAATGACTAATTATCAAAATGTGTCCAAATCTGGAAAGTCTGGAAAAATGAAGCAGGTTTTGGCAGATTCACTGACCTTGTAGAATGAACCAGTTTTAACTTGGTAAATGACATCCAAAATGCATTAAATTTGGTGTGCTGCACATTTTTGTAAGAAATGGACCAAGGCTAAATCTGACCCTAAGGCCCTCAAAAACGACACGCATTGAAATGTGTGCAAATCTGGAGAGTTTTGTGTAGTCTCACTGTTTTGGCTATAACTCTTGAACCCGAACTCCAAATGATGCGATGTTTGTTTCTGAATTTAGTTCACGCCTTAAGATTTAATTTGACATCTTGTTTACTGGAATTGGAGTTTGATTGCTTGTCTCAATGATTGTGAGAAAACAGTTCATTGCAGTAAGGTTTTCATCTAGTGATATGCTTAGAAAAATTATTGTAGCTTCTCTTGTTGCATTAAATGCTTGGGATTGTGGCATTGGGATGTTGTGTGGACTGTTTTGAATACTTTAGGGTATTTGAATTAATCGATGCATGGCTTTAGTTTAATCACGTGACAACTTAGGGCTTAATCGCACTAGTGAGCGCAAAATGAAACCATAATGACTAGGTAAACTCACTAAGTGTTGATCTTATAGATATTGTGTTTGATTATGTGTTTAGTAGGCTGCCCGTAGTTTCCCTTGTAGCCCTAAATATGATTTCGATGATTTCATGTTGATAAGTAGGCATTTCTTGCACCCGGTCCCACGTAGATGTCGTTGCATGATGAATAATCTTATAATTTGATTACGTGAACTTTGAAGTGAGTTATACGACTTGATTTACATGCGTTACATGGCTGCCCATTTAATATTCATATAACTTCATGTGCTTTATAAGTGAAATTACCTGTCATATCGTGCCTCGCTTGTTTACTTGTCAATGTGCAATCTTATGACAGTTCGGAGGAAACCTACTTTGTTGTCCTCCTAATGTGATATATTACATGTCATAAATGTGCATTGCATACAAGGTTGCAACCTTTCAATCTGGCGTGGTAGCGTTCACGCACACCGGGCGGCATCGGGCTTGCCGGTGCAACCGTGACTACCATTGTCCAATTCCCTCTCTCGCTTGGGGGCTAGACTTCCTCGGAGAGTTGGGTCGTAGGATTTCGGGGTACATCCGGAGTACACCCATTTGGCGTGATAAGGGGATGATTTGAAGTCGGCCGCAACATCTGATACTGGAAATGAACTGAGAGCAAAAGCTCACTGTATCCTTCTCACTATGTGTATAAGTACTCTCGCTTGGTTCCTAGAGGACCTCGGGAAGGAAAGACAGGTAATTGTGTTCCTTTACTTTTATATTATGTTATGTACTTACTTGTGATATATTCATGCCTGCAAAAAGGGTTTTCATAAGTTGAACCGGAAAATGAGTTTCAAAACCTATTTCTCGTTCCCCCTCACTGAGTTCATAAGGACTCACCCTCTTTTATCATCTCAGGTGAAGAAGACCAAGAACAGGTACCCGATGACGACGTGCCTAATGATGATTTCTTGGAATGATTGCTTGCCCTATGTGCCTTGCTTGACTATGGCCATCTTGTGAACAATATGCTGCTTGAAGACTATTTCGTTTCTTATTTTGCTTGTTGTTGTAATGTAAAAGACCCCCGTTATAATTTGGGGTCTAATTTTGGCTTGTACTGATAATAACTAGATAGACACTACTATGGTCATTTTGCTATCGTTATTGGCTAGTATCTATCATAGGACTATGAAGCATCGGGTAAGGATTAAGTTAAACGAACCTATTCAATCTTAAGCAGGTACTCATTGTTAAGCTAAGATCAACAGGTACTTTTGTAACGAGGATTAACAAACAAACGAGACATAGTATCATGCTAGGTTATTAATCAAACGAGACTTCAAGATGACTGGTAGGCGTTTCAATTGATGGTAAATGGTAATCTTAGTTGGAAATGAAATTGAGATTAGAAATTTTGAGGCGTTTTGAGAATTAGATCAAAATAAAGAGCCCAATTACAGCCGTTATGCTGCCGGTTTTCCAGAAAATTGTGGAGTTTAGGCTAAAACGTTAAGTGTTAAACCCTCTTGAACGATTAAGTACGTGATATGACTTGAATGATTAGATCACACCCTAGTCTAACCTTTATAGGTCGGGTTGAGGCGTGACAAGTTACGTGGCGCACTACATACCGTTGGAAAGCTCTTCGAGAGCTCTACGACGGGGCCAGCAAGCCTGCTCGGCTGCACCCGTTTTCGGAGCCCAAAATCGAGCGTTTTCATCAGTTTTGGGATACTTTTATTCTTTTGTGCTGTTTTTCCGTCCCGGATCGTACGTCGTGAGCCCCGAAAAGGACGACAACCTAATCCACCACATTTCTATTACCGAATAACATGGCATCTTGGGTAAGACAAATTTGCCTCACGTAGAGGCTGGGCATGCAAACCGAGGGCGTGGGGCTTGGGACCAGGTCTTCGTTGCTTCGAAGCCCATAACTTTTGATCTGTAAGGAGTTACATGGCGCACAATATACCATTCAAAAGCTTTCCGAGAGCTCTACGACAACGGCAACAAGCGTGCTTGGCTGCAAAAATTTTCGGAGGCCAAAATCGAACGTTTTCATCAGTTTCGGGACACTTTTCATCTTTTGCACTGTTTTCTCATCCCGGATCGAACGTTGTGAGCCGCAAAAAGGACAAAAACCTAATCTATCACATTTTTATTACCGAATAACACGACACCTTGGGCAAGACAACTTCGCCTCACATAGAGCCTGGGCCTGCAAACCGAGGGCGTGGGGCTTAGGACTAGGTCTCCGTCGCTCCGGAGCCCATAACTTTTGATCTGTAAGGAGTTACGTGGGGCACAGCATACCGTTGAAAAGCCCTCCGAGAGCTCTACGATGGGGGCAGCAAGCCTGCTTGGCTGCGTAAATTTTGGTAGCCTAAAATCGAACGTTTTCATCAATTTCGGGACACTTTTCTTCTTTTGCGGTGTTTTTTCGTCCCGGATAGTACGTTGTGAGCCACGAAAAGGAAGACAACCTAATCCATCACATTTCTATTACCGAATAACACGGCACCTTGGGCAAGAGAACTTTGCCTCACGTAGAGGCTGGGCCCGCAAATCGAGGGCGTAGGGCTTGGGATCAGGTCTCCGTCACTCCGGTGCCCATAACTTTTTATCCATAAGGAGTTACGCGGCGCATAGCATACTGTTGAAAAGCTCTCCGAGATCTCTACGACGAGGGCAACAAGCCTGCTCAGTTACGACCATTTTCGGAGCGCAAAATCGAACGTTTTCATCAGTTTCAGGATAAGTTTTTTCTTTTGCGCTGTTTTTTCGTCCCGGATTGTACGTCGTGAGCCGCAAAAAGGACAACAACCTAATCCATCACATTTCTATTACCGAATAACATGGCACATTGGGCAAGACAACTCCGCCTCACGTAGAGGCTGGGCCAGCAAACCGAGGGCGTGGGGCTTGGGACCAGGTCTCCGTCGCTCCGGTGCCCATAACTTTTCATCCGTAAGGAGTTACGCGGTACACAGCATACCGTTGGAAAGCTCTCCGAAAGCTCTATGACGGGGGCAGCAAGCCTGCTAGACTGTGCCCCTTTTTGGAGACAAAAATCGAACTTTTTCATTAGTTTCGGGACACTTTTATTCTTTTGCATAGTTTTTCCGTCCGGGATCGTACGTCGTGAGCCGCGAAAAGGATGACAACCTAATCCACCACATTTCTATTACCGAATCCTGCACCTCCTTTGGCAAGACAACTTTGCCTCACTAGAGGCTGGACCCGCAAACCAAGGGCGTGGGGCTTGGGACCAGGTCTCCGTCGCTCCGGTGCCCATAACTTTTGATCCGTAAGGAGTTACGCGGCGCACAACATACCGTTCGAAAGCTCTCCGAGAGCTCTACGACGGGGGCAGCAAGCCTGCTTGGCTACGAAAATTTTCGGAGCCCAAAATTGAAAGTTTTCATCAGTTTTGGGAGAATTTTATTCTTTTGCGCTGTTTTTCCGTCCCGGATCGTACGTCGTTAGCCGCAAAAAGGACGACTACCTAATCCGCCACATTTCTATTACCGAATCCTGCGCCACCTCGGGTAGGACAACTTCACTTCACTTAGAGGCTGGCCCCGCAAACCGAGGGCATGGGGCTTGGCACCAGGTCTACGTCGCTCCGGTGCCCATAACTTTTGATCCGTAAGGAGTTATGCGGCGCACAGCATACCGTTGGAAAGCTGTCCGAGAGCTTTACGACGGGGTTAGCAAGCCTGCTCGGCCGTGCCTTTTTTGGAGACCAAAATCGAATGTTTTCATCAGTTTCGGGACACTTTTATTCTTTTGCGCTGTTTTTCCGTCCCGGATCATACGTCGTTAGCCGCGAAAAGGACGACAACCTAATCCGTCATATTTCTATTACCGAATCCTGTGCATCCTTGGGCAAGACAACTTCACCTCACGTAGAGGCTAGGCCCACAAACTGAGGGCTTGGGGCTTAGGACCAGGTCTCCGTCGCTCCGGTGCCCATAACTTTTGACCCGTAAAGAGTTACATGGCGCACAACATACCGTTCTAAAGCTCTCTGAGAGCTCTACGATGGGGACAGAAAGCCTGCGTTGCTGCGAAAATTTTCAAAGCCAAAAATCGAATGTTATTATCAGTTTCGGGACATTTTTATTCTTTTTTGCTATTTTTCCGTCCCGGATCGTACGTCGTGAGCTGCGAAAAGGACGACAACATAATTCGCCACTTATCTATTACCGAATCCTGTGCCACCTTGGGCAAGACAACTTCGCCTCACGTATAGGGTGGGCCCGCAAACCGAGGGCGTGGGGCTTGGGACCAGGTCTTCGTTGCTCTAGTGCCCATAACTTTTGATCCGTAAGGAGTTATGCAGCGCACAACATACCGTTCGAAAGCTCTCCGAGAGCTCTACGACGGGGGCAGCAAGCTTGCTTGGCTACGAAAATTTTTGAAGCCCAAAATCGAACGTTTTCGTCGGTTTCGCGATAATTTTCTTCTTTTGCGCAGTTTTTTCGTGCCGGATGGTACGTCGTGAGCCGCGAAAAGGACGGCAACCTAATCCATCACATTTCTTTTACAGAATAACATGACATCTTGGGCAAGGCAACTTCGCCTCACGTAGAGGCAGGGCCTGCAAAACGAGGGCGCGGGGCTTGGGACCAGGTCTACGTCGCTCCGGTGGGCATAACTTTTGATCCGTAAGGAGTTACGCGGCGCACAGCATACCAGTGGGAAGCTCTTTGAGAGTTCTTCGACGGGGGCATCAAGCCTGCAAAGCTGCGTCCATTTTCAGAGCCCAAAATTGAATGTTTTCATCAGTTTCAGGACACTTTTATTCTTTTGTGTTGTTTTTTCGTCCCGAATCGCACGTCATTAGCCGCTAAAAGGACGACAACCTAATCCGCTACATTTCTATTACCAAATCCTGCGCCACCTTGGGCAAGATAACTTCACCTCACGTAGAGGCTGGGCCCATAAACCGAGGGCGTGGGGCTTGGCACCAGGTCTCCGTCGCTCCGGTGCCCATGACTTTTGATTCGTAAGGAGTTACGTGGTGCACAACATACCGTTGGAAAGCTCTCCGAGTGATCTACGACGGGGGCAGCAAGTCTGCTCGACTGTGCCCCTTTTTGGAGCACAAAATCGAACATTTTCATTAGTTTCGGGACAATTTTATTCTTTTGCATAGTTTTTCCGTCCCGAATAGTACGTGGTGAGCCGCGAAAAGGATGACAACCTAATTCGCCACATTTCTATTACCGAATCCTGCACCTCCTTGGGCAAGACAACTTCGCCTCAAGTAGAGGCTGGACCCGCAAACCGAGGGCGTGGGGCTTGGGACCAGGTCTCCGTCGCTCCGGTGCCCATTACTTTTGATCCGTAAGGAGTTACGCGGAGCACAACATACCGTTCGAAAGCTTTCCGAGAGCTCTACGACGGGGGCAGCAATCCTACTTGGCTACGAAAATTTTCGGAGCCCAAAATCGAACGTTTTCATCAATTTCGGGAGAATTTTATTCTTTTGTGCTGTTTTTTCGTTCTGGATCGTACGTCGTGAGCCGCGAAAAGGACGATAACCTAATCCATCACATTTCTATTACCGAGTAACATGGCATCTTGGGCAAGACAACTTCGCCTAACGTAGAGGCAGGGCCCGCAAACTGAGGGCATGGGGCTTGGGACTAGGTCTCCGTCACTCCGGTACCCATAACTTTTGATCCGTAAGGAGTTACGCGACGCACAGCATACTGTTGGAAAGCTCTCCGAGAGCTCTATGATGGGGGCAACCAGCCTGATCGGCCGCACCTATTTTTGGAGCGTAAAATTGAATGTTTTCATCACATTTGGGATATTCTTTTGCACTATTTTTCCATCCCGGATCGTACGTCGTTAGTCGCGAAAAGAACGACAACCTAATCCGCCACATTTCTATTACCGAATCCTGCGCCACCTTGGGCAAGACAACTTCACCTCACGTAGAGGCTAGTCCAGCAAACTGAGGGCGTGGGGCTTGGGACTAGGTCTCCGTCGCTCCGGTGCCCATAACATTCGACCCGTAAGAAGTTACATGGCGCACAACATACCGTTCTAAAGCTCTTCTAGAGCTCTACGATGGGGGCAGCAAGCCTGATCGGCCGCACCTATTTTCATAGCGTAAAATTGAATGTTTTCATCAGTTTCGGGACACTTTTATTCTTTTGCACTATTTTTCCGTCCCGGATCATACGTCGTTAGCCGTGAAAAGGACGACAACCTAATCCACCACATTTCTATTACCGAATCCTGCGCCACCTTGGGCAAGACAACTTCACCTCACGTAGAGGCTGGGCCAGTAAATTGAGGGCGTGGGGCTTGGGACCAGGTCTCCGTCGCTCCGGTGCCCATAACTTTTGACCCGTAAGGAGTTACATAGCGCACAACATACCATTCTAAAGCTCTCTAAGAGCTCTACGACGGGGGCAACAAGCCTGCTGGGCAGCAAAAATTTTTGGAGCCCAAAATCGAACGTTTTCATCAGTTTCGGGACACTTTTATTCTTTTGCGCTGTTTTTCCGTCCCGGATTGTACGTCGTGATCCGCTAAAAGGACGACAACCTAATCCACCACATTTCTATTACCGAATCCTATGCCACCTTGGGCAAGACAACTTTGCCTCACGTAGAGGGTGGTCCCGCAAACCGAGGGCGTGGGGCTTTGGACCAGGTCTCCGTCGCTCTAGCGCCCATAACTTTTGATCCGTAAGGAGTTATGCAGCGCACAACATACCGTTTGAAAGCTCTCCGAGAACTCTACGACGGGGGCAGCAAGCTTGCTTGGCTACGAAAAATTTTGAACCCCAAAATCGAACGTTTTCGTCTGTTTCGGGACAATTTTCTTCTTTTGCGCTGTTTTTTCATCCCGGATCGTATGTCGTGAGCCGCGAAATGGACGACAACCTAAACTGCCACATTTCTATTACCAAATCCTGTGCCATTTTGGGCAAGACAACTTCAGCTCACGTAGAGGCTGGGCCCGCAAACCGAGGGCATGGGGCTTGGTACCAGGTCTCCGTCGCTCCGGTGCCCATAACTTTTGATCCGTCAGGAGTTACGTGGCGCACAACATACCATTGGAAAGCTCTCCGAGAGCTCTACGATGTGGGCAACAAACCTGCTTGATTGTGCCCTTTTTGGAGCACAAAATCAAACATTTTCATTAGTTTCGGGACACTTTTATTCTTTTGCATAGTTTTTCCGTCCCGAATCGTACGTCGTGAGCTGCGAAAAGGACGACAACCTAATCCGTCACATTTCTATTACCGAATCCTGCACCTCCTTGGGCAAGACAACTTCGCCTCACGTAGGGGCTGGACCCGCAAACCGAGGGCGTGGAGCTTGGGACAAGGTCTCCGTCGCTCCGATGCCCATAACTTTTGATCCGTAAGGAGTTACGCGGCGCACAACATACCGTTCGAAAACTCTTCGAGAGCTCTACGACGGGGGCAGGATGCCTACTTGGCTACAAAAATTTTCGGAGCCCAAAATTGAACGTTTTTGTCAATTTTGGTAGAATTTTATTCTTTTGCGCTATTTTTTTGTCCCGGTTCATACGTTGTGAGCCGCGAAAAGGACGATAAACTAATCCATCACATTTCTATTACCGAATAACATGGCATCTTGGGCAAGACAACTTCGCCTCACGTAGAGGCAGGGCCCGCAAACCAAGGGCGTGGGGCTTAGGACTAGGTCTCCGTCGCTCCAGTGCCCATAACTTTTGATCCGTAAGGAGTTACGCGGCGCACAACATACCGTTGGAAAGCTCTCCGAGAGCTCTACGACGGGGGCAACAAGCCTGATTGGCCGAACCTATTTTCGGAGCGTAAAATCAAATGTTTTCATCAGTTTTGGGACATTTTTATTCTTTTGCGCTGTTTTTTCGTCCCGGATCGTACGTTGTTAGCCGCGAAAAGGACGACAACCTAATCCGTCACATTTCTATTACCGAATCCTGCGCCACCTTGGGCAAGACAACTTTACCTCATGTAGAGGCTGGGCCCGCAAACTGAGGGCTTGGGGCTTGGGACCAAGTCTCTGTCGCTCCGGTGCCCATAACTTTTGACCTGTAAGGAGTTAGATGGCACACAACATACCGTTCTAAAGCTCTCCGAGAGCTCTAAGACGGGGACAGAAAGCCTGCTTTGCTGCGAAAATTTTAGGAGCCCAAAATCGAATGTTTTCATCAGTTTCGGGACATTTTTATTCTTTTGCGCTGTTTTTCCGTCCCAGATCGTACGTTGTGAGCCGCGTAAAGGACGACAACATAATCCGCCACATATCTATTACCGAATCCTGTGCCACCTTGGGCAAGACAACTTCACCTCACGTAGAGGGTGGGCCCACAAACCGAGGGCGTAGGGCTTGGGACTAGGTCTCCGTCGCTCCAGTGCCCATAACTTTTGATCCGTAAGGAGTTATGCGGCGCACAACATACCGTTCGAAAGCTCTCCGAGAGCTCTACGACGGGGGTAGCAAGCTTGCTTGGCTACGAAAATTTTTGAACACCAAAATTGAACGTTTTCGTTAGTTTCGGGACAATTTTCTTCTTTTGCGCTATTTTTTCATCCCGGATCCCACGTCGTGAGCCGCGAAAAGGACGACAACCTAATCCATCACATTTCTATTACAGAATAACATGACATCTTGGGCAAGACAACTTCACCTCATGTAGAGGCAGTGACCGCAAAACGAGGGCGTGGGGCTTGGGACCAAGTCTCCGTCGCTCCGGTGCGCTTAACTTTTGATCTGTAAGGAATTACGCAGCGCACAGCATACCGTTGGAAAGCTCTCCTAGAGCTCTTCGACGGGGGCATCAAGCCTGCTAAGCTGCGCCCATTTTTGGAGCCCAAAATTGAATGTTTTCATCAGTTTCGGGATACTTTTATTCTTTTGCGTTGTTTTTTCGTCTCGGATCGAACGTCGTTAGCCGCGAAATGGGCGACAACCTAATCCGCCACATTTCTATTACCAAATCTTGTGCCACCTTGGGCAAGATAACTTCACCTCACGTAAAGGCTGGGCCCGTAAACCGAGGGCGTGGGGCCTGGCACCAGGTCTCCATCGCTCCGGTGCCCATAACTTTTGATCCGTAAGGAGTTACGCGGCGCACAACATACCGTTGGAAAGCTCTCCGAGAGCTCTACGACGGGGGCAGCAAGGCTACTTGGCTACGAAAATTTTCGGAGCCAAAAATCGAACGTTTTCATCAATTTCGGGAGAATTTTATTCTTTTGTGCTATTTTTTCGTTCTGGATCGTACATCGTGAGCCGCAAAAAAGATGATAACCTAATCCATCACATTTCTATTACCGAGTAACATGGCATCTTGGGCAAGACAACTTCGCCTCACGTAGAGGCAGGGCCCGCGAACTGAGGGCGTGGGGCTTGGGACCAGGTCTCCGTCGCTCCGGTACCCATAACTTTTGATCCGTAAGGAGTTACACGGCGCACAACATACCGTTGGAAAGCTCTCCGAGAGCTCTACGATGGGGGCAGCAAGCCTAATCGGCCGCACCTTTTTTCGGAGCATAAAATCAAATGTTTTCATCAGTTTCGGGGCACTTTTATTCTTTTGAACTATTTTTCCATCCCGGATCGTACGTCGTTAGCCGCGAAAAGGACGACAACCTAATCCGCCACATTTCTATTACCGAATCTTGCGCCACCTTGGGCAAGACAACTTTACCTCACGCAGAGGCTGGGCCCGCAAACTGAGGTCGTGGGGCGTGGGACCAGGTCTCCGTCGCTCCAGTGCCCATAACTTTTGACCTGTAAGGAGTTACATGGCGCACAACATACCGTTCTAAAGCTCTCCGAGAGCTCTACGATGGGGGCAACAAGCCTGCTTTGCAGTAAAAATTTTTGGAGCCCAAAATCGAACGTTTTCATCAGTTTCGGGACACTTTTTTTCTTCTGCGCTGTTTTTCCGTCCCGGATTGTACGTCGTGATCTGCTAAAAGGACGACAACCTAATCCGCCACATTTCTATTATCGAATCCTATGCCACCTTGGGCAAGACAATCGCCTCACGTAGAGGGTAGGCCCGTAAACCGAGGGCGTGGGGCTTTGGACCAGGTCTCTATCGCTCTAGTACCCATAACTTTTGATCCGTAAGGAGTTATGCGGCGCACAACATACCGTTTGAAAGCTCTCCGAGTGCTCTACGACGGGGGCAGCAAACTTGCTTGGCTACAAAAATTTTTGAAGCCCAAAATCGAACATTTTTATAATTTTTGGGATAATTTTCTTCTTTTGTGCTGTTTTTTCATTCCGGATCGTACGTCGTGAGCCGCGAAAAGGACGACAACCTAATCCATCACATTTCTATTACCGAATAACATGGCATCTTGGGCAAGACAACGTCACCTCACGTAGAGGCAGGGCCCACAAAACGAGGGCGTGGGGCTTAGAACCAGGTCTCCGTTGCTCCGGTGTGCATAACTTTTGATTTGTAAGGAGTTACGCAGCGCACAGTATACCGTTGGAAAGCTCTCCTAGAGCTATACAACGGGGGCATCTATCTTGCTAAGTTGAGCCCGTTTTCAGAGCCCAAAATTAAAATTTTTCATCAGTTTCGGGACACTTTTATTCTTTTGCGCTGTTTTTTCGTCCCGGATAGCACGACGTTAGCCGCGAAAAGTACCACAACCTAAACTGCCACATTTCTATTACAAAATCCTGCGCCACCTTGGGCAAGACAACTTCAACTCACCTAGAGGCTTGGCCCACAAACCGAGGGCGTGGAGCTTGGTTCCAGGTCTCCGTCGCTCCGGTACCCATAAGTTTTGATCCGCAAGGAGTTATGCGCCGCACAGCATACCGTTGGAAAGCTTTCCGAGAGCTCTACGACGTGAGCAGCAAACCTGCTCGACTGTGCCCTTTTTGGAGCACAAAATCAAACATTTTCATTAGTTTCGAGACACTTTTATTCTTTTGCAAAGTATTTCCGTCCCGAATCGTACGTCGTGAGCCGCGAAAAGGACGACAACCTAATTCGCCACATTTCTATTACCGAATCTTGCGCCTCATTGGGCAAGACAACTTCGCCTCACGTAAGGGCTGGACCCGCAAACCGAGGGCGTGGGGCTTGGGACAAGGTCTCCGTCGCTCCGATGCCCATAACTTTTGATCCGTAAGGAGTTACACAGCGCAAAACATACCATTCGAAAGCTCTCCGAGAGCTCTACGACGGGGGCAGCAAGCCTACTTGGCTACGAAAATTTTCGGAGCCCAAAATGGAATGTTTTCGTCAATTTTGGTAGAATTTTATTCATTTGCGCTGTTTTTTTGTATCGGATCGTACGTCGTGAGCCGCGAAAAGGACGATAACCTAATCCATCACATTTCTATTACCGAATAATATGGCATCTTGGGCAAGACAACTTCGCCTCACGTAGAGGCAGGGCCGGCAAACCAAGGGCGTGGGGCTTGGGACCAGGTCTTTTGTCGCTCCAATGCGCATAACTTTTGATCCGTAAGGAGTTACGTGGCGCACAACATACCGTTGGAAAGCTCTCCAAGAGCTCTACGATGGGGGCAACAAGCCAGATCAGCCGTACCTATTTTCGAAGCGTAAAATCGAATGTTTTCATCAGTTTCGGGACACTTTTATTCTTTTACGCTATTTTTTTGTCCCGGATCGTACGTCGTTAGCCGCGAAAAGGACGACAACCTAATCCGCCACATTTCTATTACCGAATCCTGCGCCACCTTGAGCAATACAACTTCACCTCACGTAGAGGCTGGGACCGCAAACTGGGGGCGTAGGGCTTGGGACCAGGTCTCCGTCGCTTCGGTGCCCATAACTTTTGACCCGTAAGGAGTTACATGGCGCACAACATACCGTTCGAAAGCTCTCCGAGAGCTCTACGATCGGGGTAGCAAGCCTACTTGGCTACGAAAATTTTCGGAGCCTAAAAAGGAATGTTTTCGTCAGTTTTGGTAGAATTTTATTCTTTTGCGTTGTTTTTTCATCCCGGATCATACATCGTGAGCCGCGAAAAGGACGATAACCTAATCCATCACATTTCTATTACCGAATAACATGGCATCTTAGGCAAGACAACTTCATCTCACGTAGAGGCAGGGCCCGCAAACCAAGGGCGTGGGGCTTGGGACCAGGTCTCCATCGCTCCAGTGCATATAACTTTTGATCCGTAAGGAGTTATGCGGCGCGCAACATACCGTTGGAAAGCTCTTCGAGAGCTGTACGATGGGGGCAGCAAGCCTGATCGGCCGCACCTATTTTCAGAGCGTAAAATTGAATGTTTTCATCAGTTTCGGGACACTTTTATTCTTTTGCGCTATTTTTCCGTCCCGGATCGTACGTCATTAGCTGCGAAAAGGACGACAACCTAATCCGCCACATTTCTATTACCAAATCCTGCGCCACCTTGAGCAAGACAACTTCACCTCATGTAGAGACTGGGCCCGCAAACTGGGGGCGTGGGGCTTGGTACCAGGTCTCCGTCGCTTCGGTGCCCATAACTTTTGACCCGTAAGGAGTTACATGGCGCACAACATACCGTTCTAAAGCTCTCTGAGAGCTCTAATACAGGGGCAACAAGCCTGCTTTGCTGCGAAAATTTTTGAAGCCCAAAATTGAATGTTTTCATCAGTTTCGGGACACTTTCATTCTTTTGAGCTGTTTTTCCGTCACAGATCGTACGTCGTGAGCCGCGAAAAGGAAGATAACCTAATCCGCCACATTTCTTTTACCGAATCCTGCGCCACCTTGGGCAAGAAAACTTTGCCTCACGTAGAGGCAGGGCCCGCAAACTGAGGGCGTGGGGCTTGAGAAAAGGTCTCCGTCGCTCCGGTGCCGATAACTTATGATCCGTAAAGAGTTATACGGCGCACAAAATACCGTTTGAAAGCTCTCCGAGAGCTCTATGATGGGGGCAGCAAGCCTACTTGGCTATGAAAATTTTTGAAGCCCAAAATCGAACGTTTTCATCAGTTTCGGGACAATTTTCTTCTTTTGCGCTGTTTTTTCGTACCGGATCGTACGTCGTGAGCCGTGAAAAGGACGACAACCTAATCCATCACATTTCTATTATAGAATAACATGGCATCTTGGGCAAGTCAACTTCACCTCACGTAGAGGCAGGGCCCGCAAACCGAGGGCGTGGGGATTGGGACCAGGTCTTTGTCGCTCCGGTGCCCATAACTTTTAATCCGTAAGGAGTTACACGGCGCACAGTATACCGTTCGAAAGCTCTCCGAGAGCTTCACGACGGGGTCAACAAGTCTGCTCGGCCGCGCCTATTGTCAGAGCACAAAATCGAATGTTTTCATCAGTTTCGGGATACTTTTATTCTTTTATGCTGTTTTTCCGTCCCGAAACGTACGTCGTTAGCAGCGAAAAGGACGACAACCTAATCCGCCACATTTCTATTGCTGAATCATGCGCCACCTTGGGCAAGACAACTTCACCTCATGTAGAGGCTGGGCCCGCAAATTGAGGGCGTGGGGCTTGGGACCAGGTCTCCTCGCTCCGGTGCCCATAACTTTTGACCCGTAAGGAGTTACATGGTGCACAACATTCCGTTCTAAAACTCTCCGAAAGTTCTACGACGGGGGCATCAAGCTTGTTTTGCTGCGAAAATTTTCGGAGCCCAAAATCGAATGTTTTCATCAGTTTCGGGTCACTTTTATTCTTTTGCGCTGTTATTCCGTCCCGGATCGTATGTCATTAGCCGCGAAAAGGACGACAACCTAATCCGCGACATTTCTATTACCGAATCCTGTGCCAACTTGGGCAAGACAACTTCGCCTCAGGTAGAGGCTGGCCCTGCAAACTGAAGGAGTGGGGCTTGGGACTAGGTCTCCTCGCTCCGGTGCACATAACTTTTGACCCGTAAGGAGTAACATGGCGCACAACATACCGTTCTAAAGCTCTCCGAGAGTTCTACGACGGGGGCAGCAAGCCTGCTACGCTGTAAAAATTTTCGGAGCCCAAAATTGAACGTTTTCATCAGTTTTGGGACACTTTTATTCTTTTGATCTATTTTTCCGTCCCGGATCGTACGTCGTGAGGCGCGAAAAGGACAACAACCTAATCCGCTACATTTTTATTACCGAATCCTACGCCACCTTGGGCAAGACAACTTCACCTCACGTAGAGGCTTGGTCCGCAATCCGAGGGTGTGGGGCT
Organism: Ehretia macrophylla; assembly: GCA_037974665.1. Taxonomy (NCBI): domain Eukaryota; kingdom Viridiplantae; phylum Streptophyta; class Magnoliopsida; order Boraginales; family Ehretiaceae; genus Ehretia; species Ehretia macrophylla. The sequence continues at coordinate 51,399,295 of CM075770.1, forward strand.
TGGGACCAGGTCTCCGTCGCTCCGGTGCCCATAACTTTTGATCCGTAAGGAGTTATGCGGCGCACAACATACCGTTCGAAAGCCTTCCGAGAGCTCTACGACGGGGGAAGCAAGGCTGCTTGGCTACGAAAATTTTTGAAATCCAAAATCGAACGTTTTCGTCAGTTTCGGGACAATTATTTTCTTTTACGCTATTTTTTCGTCCCGGATCGTACGTCGTGAGCTGCGAAAAGAACGACAACCTAATCCATCACATTTCTATTACAGAATAACATGGCATCTTGGGCAAGGCAACTTCGCCTCACGTATAGGCAGAGACCGCAAACCGAGGGCGTGGGGCTTGGGACTAGGTCTCCATCGCTCCGGTGCCCATAACTTTTGATCTGTAAGGAATTACGCACCGCACAGCATACTGTTGGAAAGCTCACCGAGAGATCTTCAATAGGGGCATCAAGCCTGCTAAGCTGCGCTCGTTTTCGGATTCCAAAATCGAATGTTTTCATCAATTTTGGGACACTTTTATTCTTTTGCGCTATTTTTCCGTCTTGGATCGTACGTCGTTAGCCGCGAAAAGGACGACAACCTAATCCGCCACATTTCTATTACGGAATCCTACGCCACCTTAGGCAAGACAACTTCACCTCACGTAGAGGCTAGGCTCACAAACCGAGGGCGTGGGGCTTGGCACCAGGTCTCTGTCGCTCCGGTGCCCATAACTTTTGATCCGTCAGGAGTTACGCGGCGCACAGCTTACCCTTGGAAAGCTCTCTGAGAGCTCTACGACGGGGGCCGCAAGCCTGCTCGACTGTACCCTTTTTGGAGTAAAAGATCGAACGTTTTCATTAGTTTTGGGATAATTTTCTTCTTTTGCATAGTTCTTCTATCCCGGATCGTACGTCGTGAGCCGCGAAAAGGATGATAACCTAATCCTCCACATTTCTATTACCGAATCCTGTGCCTCCTTGGGCAAGACAACTTCACCTCATGTAGAGGCTGGACCCGCAAACCGAGGGCGTGGGGCTTGGGACCAGGTCTCCGTCGCTCCGGTGCCCATTACTTTTGATCCGTAAGGAGTTACACGTCGCACAACATACCGTTCATAAGCTCTCCAAGAGCTCTACGATAGGGGCAGCAAGCCTGCTTGGCTACGAAAATTTTTAGAGCCCAAAATCAAACGTTTTGGTCAGTTTTGGGAGAATTTTATTCTTTTTCGGTGTTTTTTCGTCCCGAATTGTACGTCGTGAGCCGCTAAAAGGACGAAAACCTAATCCATCATATTTCTATTTCTGAATAACATGGCATCTTGGGCAAGACAACTTTGCCTCACATAGAGGCAGGGTTCGCAAACTGAGGACGTGGGGCTTGGGACCAGGTCTCTGTCGCTCCGGTGCCCATAACTTTTGATCCGTAAGGAGTTACACGCCGCACAGCATACCGTTGGAAAGCTTTTTGAGAGCTCTACAACGGGGCAGCAAGCATGCGCAGCCATGCCTTTTTTGGTGCTCAAAATCGAATGTTTTCATCAGTTTCGGGACACTTTATTCTTTTGCGCAATTTTTCCGTCCCGGATCGTACATCGTTAGCCGTGAAAAAGGACGACAACCTAATCCGGCACATTTCTATTACCGAATCCAGTGCCAACTTGGGCACGACAACTTCCCTAACGTAGAGGCTGAGCCCGCAAACTGAGAGCTTGGGACCATGTCTCCATCGCTTCAGTGCCCATAACTTTTGACCCGTAAGGTGTTATATGGCGCACAACATACCGTTCTAAAGCACTCCGAGAGCTCTACGACGGGAGCAGCAGGACCGCTTTGTTGCAAAAATTTTCAGAGCCCAAAATTGAACGTTTTCATCAGTTTCGGGACCCATTTATTCGTTTGCGCTATTTTTCCGTCTCGGATCGTACGTCGTGAGCCGCGAAAAGGACGACAACCTAATCCACCACATTTCTATTACCGAATCCTGCGCCTCCTAGGGCAAGACAACTTCGCCTCACGTAGAGGCTGGGCTCGCAAACCGAGGGCGTGCGGCTTGGGACCAAGTTTCCGTCGCTCTAGTGCCCATAATTTTAATCTGTAAGGAGTTACGCGGTGCACAGCATACCGTTGGAAAGCTCTCCGAAAGCTCTATGACGAGGGCAGCAAGCCTGCTTGGCAGCATCCATTTTTGGAGCCCAAAATCGAACGTTTTCCCCCAATTTAGGGATAATTTTCTTCTTTTGAGTTGTTTTTCCGTACAGGATCATACGTTGTGAGCCGCGAAAAGGACGACAACCTAATCCATCACATTTCTATTACCGAATAACATGGTACCTTGGGTAAGACAACTTCGCCTCACGTAGAGGCTGGGCCTGCAAACCGAGGGCGTGGGGCTTGGGACCAGGTCTCTGTTGCTCTGGTGCCCATAACTTTTGATCCTTAAGAAGTTACGCGGTGCACAGCATACCGTTGGAAAGCTCTCCGAGAGCTCTACGACGGGAGCTGCAAGCTTGCTTGGTCGCGAAAATTTTCGGAGAACAAAATCGAACGTTTTCATCAATTTCGGGACACTTTTCTTCTTTGCGTTGTTTTTCCGCACTGGATCGTACGTCGTGAGTCACGAAAAGGACAACAACTTAATCCATCACATTTCTATTGCCGAATAATACGGCCCGTTGGGTAAGACAACTACGCCTCACGTAGAGCCTGGGCCCGCAAACTGAGGCCGTGGGGTTTGGGACTAGGTCTCGGTCGCTCCGGTGCCCTTGACTTTTGTTATGTAAAGAGTTACTTGGCGCACAACATACTGTTGAAAAGCTCTTCGAGAGCTCTACGATGGGGATAGCATGCCTGCAGAGCTACACCAATTTTCGGAGCCCAAAATCAATCGTTTTAATAAGTTTCGGGACAATTTTTTTCCTTTGGGCTATTTTTCCGTCCTAGATCGTACGTCGTGAGTCGTGAAAAGGACGACAACCTAATCCATCACATTTCTATAACCGAATAACATGGCATCTTGGGCAAGACAACTTCGCAGCACGTAGAGGCTGGGCCCGCAAACCGAGGGCGTGGGGCTTGGGACCAGGTCTTCATCGCTCCGGTGCCCATAACTTTTGATCTGTAAGGAGTTACGCAGCGCACAGCATACCGTTGGAAAGCTCTCCGAGAGTTCTACGACGGGGGTAGCAAGCCTACTCGACTGTGCCCATTTTTGGAGCCCAAAATTGAACGTTTTCATCAGTTTTGGGACAATTTTATTCTTTTGCATAGTTTTTCCGTCCCGGATCGTAGGTCGTGAGCCGCGAAAAGGACGACAACCTAATCTGCCACATTTCTATTACCGAATCCTGCGCCTCCTTGGGTAACACAACTTCGCCTCAAGTAGAGGCTGGACCCGCAAACCGAGGCCATGGGGCTTAGGACCAGGTCTCCATCGCTCCGGTGCCCATAACTTTTGAGACGTAAGGCGTTACGCGGCGCACAACATACCGTTCGAAAGCTCTCCGAGAGCTCTACGACGGGGGTAGCTAGACGGCTCGGCTACAAACATTTTCGTCGCCCAAAATCAAACATTTTCATCATTTTTGGGAGAATTTTATTCTTTTGCGCTATTTTTTCATTCCGGATTGTACGTCGTGAGCCGCAAAAAGGACGATAGCCTAATCCATCACATTTCTATTACCGAATAACATGGCATCTAGGGCAAAACAACTTCGCCTCACATAGAGGCAGGGCCCGCAAACCGAGGGCATGGGGCTTGGGACCAGGTCTCCGTCGCTCCGGTGCCCATAACTTTTGATCCGTAAGGAGTTACGCGGCGCACAGCATACCGTTGGAAAGCTCTCCGAGAGCTCTACGAACAGGGCATCAAGCCTGCTCGGCCGCGCCTGTTTTCGGAGCTCAAAATCGAATGTTTTCATCAGTTTCGGGGCACTTTGATTCTTTTGCGCTATTTTTCCGTCCCGGATCGTATGTTGTTAGCTGCGAAAAGGATGACAACCTAATCCGCCACATTTCTATTACCAAATCCTACGCCACATTGGGCAAGACAACTTCACCTCACGTAGAGGCAGGGCCCGCAAACCAAGGGCGTGGGGCTTGGGACCAGGTCTCCGTCGCTCCGGTGCCCATAATTGTTGATCCGTAAGGAGTTACGCGGTGCACAGCAAACCGTTGGAAAGCTCTCCGAGAGCTCTACGACGAGGGCAGCAAGCCTGATTGTCCGCACCTATTTTCAGAGCGCAAAATCGAATGTTTTCATCAGTTTCGGGACACTTTTATTCTTTTGCGCTATTTTTCCGTTCCGGATCGTACGTCGTTAGCCGTGAAAAGGACGGCAATCTAATCCGCCACATTTCTATTACCGAATCCTGCGCTACCTTGGGCAAGAAAACTTCACCTCACGTAGAGGCTGGGCCCACAAACTGAGGGCGCGGGGCTTGGGACCAGGTCTCCGTAGCTCCGGTGCCCATAACTTTTGACCTGTAAGGAGTTACATGGCGCACAACATACCGTTCTAAAGCTCTCCGAGAGCTCTACGACAGGGGCAGCAAGTCTACTTTGCCTCGAAAATTTTCAGAGCCCAAAATTGAACGTTTTCATCTATTTCGGGACACTTATATTCTTTTGCGCCGGTTTTTCGTGCCGGATCATACGTCGTGAGCCGCGAAAAGGACGACAACCTAATCCATCACATTTCTATTATAGAATAACAAGGCATCTTGGGCAAGGCAACTTCACCTCACATAGAGGCACGGCCCGCAAACTGAAGGCGCGTGGCTTGGGACCAGGTCTCCGTCGTTCCGGTGCCCATAACTTTTGATCCGTAAGGAGTTACGCGTTGCGCAGCATACTGTTGCAAAGCTCTCCGAGAGCTCTACGATAGAGGCATCAAGCCTGCTAAGCTGCGCCCGTTTTCAGAGCCCAAAATCGAATGTTTTCATCAGTTTCGGGACACTTTTATTCTTTTGCGCTATTTTTCCATCCCGGATCGTACGTCATTAGCCACGAAAAGGACGACAACCTAATCCGCTACATTTCTATTACCGAATCCTGCGCCACCATGGGCTAGACAACTTCACCTCACGTAGAGGCTGGGCCTGCAAACCGAGGGCGTGGGGCTTGGCGCCAGGTCTTCGTCACTCTGGTGGCCATAACTTTTGATCCGTAAGGAGTTACGCGGCACACAGCATACCGTTGGAAAGCTCTCCGAGAGCTCTACAACGTGGGCACCAAGCCTGCTCGACTGTGCCCATTTTTGGAGCCCAAAATTGAATGTTTTTTCAGTTTCGGGACACTTTTATTCTTTTGCATAGTTTTTCCGTCCCGGATCATACGTCGTGAGCCACGAAAAGGACGACAGCCTAATCCGCAACATTTCTATTATTGAATCATGCGCCTCCTTGGGCAAAACAACTTCACCTCACGTAGAGGCTGGACCCGCAAACCGAGGGCGTGGGGCTTGAGACCAAGTCTCCGTCGCTCCGGTGCCCATAACTTTTGATCCTTAAGGAGTTACGTGGCGCACAACATACCGTTCGAAAGCTCTCCGAGAGCTTTACGATGGGGGCAGCAAGCTTGCTTGGCTACGAAAATTTTCAGAGCCCAAAATCGAACGTTTTCGTCAGTTTTGGGAGAATTTTATTCTTTTGCACTTTTTTTTCGTCCGGGATCATAATTCGTGAGCCGCTTAAAGGACGATAACCTAATACGTCACATTTCTATTACCGAATAACATGGCATCTATGGAAAAACAACTTCGCCTCACATAGAGGCAGGGCCCACAAATCGAGGGCATGGGGCTTAGGACCAGGTCTCCGTCGCTCCGGTGCCCATAACTTTTGATCCGTAAGGAGTTACGCGGCGCACAGCATACCGTTGGAAAGTTCTCCGAGAGCTCTACGATGGGGGTAGAAAGCCTGCTTGGCCGCGCCTATTTTCAGAGCACAAAATTGATTATTTTCATCAGTTTCAGGAAACTTTTATTCTTTTGTGCTATTTTTCCGTCCCGGATCGTATGTCGTTAGCCGCGAAAAGGTCGACAACCAAATCCGCCATATTTCTATTATCGAATCCTGTGCCACCTTGGGCAAGATAACTTCACCTAATGTAGAGGCTGGGCCCGCAAACCGAGGGCGTGGTGCTTGGGACCAGGTCTCAGTCGCTCCGGTGCCCATAACTTTTGATCAGAGAGGAGTTACGCGGCGTACAACATACCGTTCTAAAGCTCTTCGAGAGCTCTACGACGGGGGTAGCAAGCCTGCTTAGCTGCGAAAATTTTTGGTTCCCAAAATCGAAGGTTTTCATTAGTTTCGGGACACTTTTATTCTTTTGCGCTGTTTTTCCATCACGAATCGTACATTGTGAGCCGCGAAAAGGACGACAACCTAATCCACCACATTTCTATTATCAAATCATGCGCCTCCTTGGGCAAGACAACTTCGCGTCACGTAGAGGCTGGGCCCGTAAACCGAGGGCGTGAGGCTTGGGACTAGGTCTCCGTCGCTCCGGTGCCTATAACTTTTGATCCATAAGGAGTTATGCGGTGCACAACATACCGTTCGAAAGCTCTCCGAGAGCTCTACGATGGGGGCAGCAAGCCTGCTTGGCTACAAAAATTTTTGAAGCCCAAAATCGAACGTTTTCATCAGTTTCGGGACAATTTTCTTCTTTTGCGCTATTTTTTCATCCCAGATCGTACGTCGTGAGTCGCGAAAAGGACGTCAACCTAATCTATCACATTTCTATTATAGAATAACATGCCATCTTAGGCAAGAAAACTTCGCCTCACGTAGAGGTATGGCCCGCAAACCGAGGGCGTGGGCTTGGGACCAGGTCTTCATCACTCCGGTGCCTATTACTTTTGATCCGTCAGGAGTTACACGACCCACAACATACCGTTGAAAAGCTCTACGAGTGCTCTACGACGGGGGCTTCAAGCCTGCTAAACTGCGCCCATTTTTAGATCCCAAAATTGAATGTTTTCATCAGTTTTGCAACACTTTTATTCTTTTGCGCTATTTTTTTGTCCCGGATCATACGTCGTTAGCCGCGAAAAGGACGGCAACCTAATCTGCCACATTTCTATTACCGAATCCTACAACACCTTGGGAAAGACAACTTTACCTCACGTAGAGGCTGGGCCTGCAAACCGAGGGTGTGGGGCTTGGCACCTAGTCTCCTTCGCTCCGGTGAACATAACTTTTGATCTGTAAGGAGTTACGCGGTACACATCATACCGTTGGAAAGCTCTCCGAGAGCTCTACGACGAGGGCAGCAAGCCTGCTCAGTTGCATCCTTTTTCGGAGCCCAAAATCGAACGTTTTCATCAATTTTGGGACACTTTTATTCTTTTGCATAGTTTTTCCGTCCCGGATCGTACGTCGTGAGCCGCGAAAAGGACGACAACCTAATCTGCCACATTTCTATTACCGAATCCTGTGCCTCCTTGGGCAAGACAACTTCGCCTCCACTAGAGGCTGGGTCAGTAAACCGAGGGCATGGGGCTTGGCACTAGGTTTCCGTCGCTCCAGTGCCCATAACTTTTGATCCGTAAGGAGTTACATGGCGCACAACATACCGTTGGAAAGCTCTCCGAGAGCTCTATGACGGGGGCAGCAAGCCTGCCTGGCTACGAAAATTTTCGATGCCCAAAATTGAGCGTTTTTATCAATTTCGGGATACTTTTCTTCTTTTGCACTGTTTTTCATCCCGGATCGTACGTCCTGAGCTGCAAGAAGGACGGCAACCTAATCCATCACATTTCTATTACCGAATAACATGGCACCTTGGGCAAGACAACTTCGCCTCACGTCGAGGCTAGGCCAACAAACCGAGGGCGTGGGGCTTGGGACTAGGTCTCCGTTTCTCCGGTGCCCAACATAATGTTGAAAAGCTCTCTGAGAGCTCTATGACGGGGACAGCATGCCTGCAAAGTTACACCCATTTTCGGAGCCCAAAATCAATCGTTTTAATCAGTTTTGGAACAATATTCTTCTTTTGCGCTGTTTTTCGGTTCTTGATCATATGTCGTGAGCCGTGAAAAGGACGACAATCTAATCCATCACATTTCTATTACAGAAAAACATGGCATCTTGGGCAAGACAACTTCACCTCATGTAGAGGCTGGGCCCGCAAACCGAGGGCGTAGGGCTTGGGACCAGGTCTCCGTCGCTCCAGTGCCCATAACTTTTGATTCGTAAGGAGTTACGCGGCTCAGAGCATACCGTTGGAAAGCTCTCCGAGAGTTCTATGACGGGGGCAGTAAGCATGCTCGGCTGTGCCCCTTTTTGGAGCCCAAAATTGAACGTTTTTATCAATTTCGGGACACTTTTCTTCTTTTGCACTGTTTTTCGTCCCGGATCGTACGTCCTGAGCTGCAAGAAGGACGACAACCTAATCCATCACATTTCTATTACCGAATAACATGGTACCTTGGGCAAGACAACTTCGCCTCACGTCGAGGCTAGGCCAACAAACCGAGGGCGTGGGGCTTGGGACTAGGTCTCCGTTTCTCCGGTGCCCAACATAATGTTGAAAAGCTCTCTGAGAGCTCTATGACGGGGACAGCATGCCTGCAAACTTACACCCATTTTCGGAGCCCAAAATCAATCGTTTTAATCAGTTTCGGAACAATATTCTTCTTTTGCGCTGTTTTTTGGTTCTTGATCGTATGTCGTGAGCCGTGAAAAGGACGACAATCTAATCCATCACATTTCTATTACAGAAAAACATGGCATCTTGGGCAAGACAACTTCACCTCACGTAGAGGCTGGGCCCGCAAATTGAGGGCTTGGGGCTTAAGACCAGGTCTCCGTCGCTCCAATGCCCATAACTTTTGATCCGTAAAGAGTTACGCGGCTCAGAGCATACCGTTGGAAAGCTCTCCGAGAGTTCTACGACGGGGGCAGCAAGCATGCTCGACTGTGCCCCTTTTTGGAGCCCAAAATTGAACGTTTTCATCAGTTTTGGGACACTTTTATTCTTTTGGATAATTTTTCCATCCCGGATCGTACGTCGTGAGCCGCAAAAAGGACGACAACCTAATCCGCCATATTTCTATTACCGAATCCTGTGCCTCCTTGGGCAACACAACTTCGCCTCACGTAGAGGCTGGACCCGCAAACCGAGGGCGTGGGGCTAGGGACCAGGTTTTCGTCGCTCTTGTGCCCATAACTTTTGATCTGTAAGGAGTTACGCGGCGTACAACATACCGTTCGAAAGCTCTCTGAGAGCTCTACATCGGGGGCAGCAAGCCTGCTCGGCTATGAAAATTTTTGGAGCCCAAAATCGAATGTTTTCGTCAGTTTTAGGAGAATTTTATTCCTTTGCGCTGTTTTTTCATTCCGGATCGTACGTCGTGAGCTGCTAAAATGACGATGACCTAATCCATCACATTTCTATTACTGAATAACATGGCATCTTGGGCAAGACTACTTCGCTCACGTAGAGGCAGGGCCCGCAAACCGAGGGCGTGGGGCTTCGGACCAGGTTTTCGTCGCCCCGGTGCCCGTAACTTTTGATCCGTAAGGAGTTACGCGACGCACAACATAACGTTGGAAAGCTTTCGAAAGCTCTACGACGGGGGCAGCAAGCCTGCTGGGCCGCGCCTATTTTCAAAGCACAAAATTGAATGTTTTCATCAGTTTCGGGACAATTTTATTCTTTTGCCCTATTTTTCCGTCCCGTATCGTACGTCGTTAGCTGCGAAAAGGACGACAACCTAATCCGCCACATTTGTATTATCGAATCTTATACTACCTTGGGCAAGACAACTTCGCCTCATGTAGAGGCAAGGCCCGTAAACTGAGGGCGTGGGGCTTAGGACCAGGTCTCCGTCGCTCCATTGCCCATAACTTTTGATCCGTAAGGAGTTACGCGGTGCACAGCATACTGTTGGAAAGCTCTCTGAGAGCTCTACGACGGGGGCAGCAAGCCTGATCGGCCGCGCTTGTTTTCTGAGCGCAAAATCGAATGTTTTCATCAATTTTGGGACACTTTTATTCTTTTGCGATATTTTTCCATCTAGGATCGTACGTCGTTAGCCGCGAAAAGAACGACAACCTAATCCGCCACATTTCTATTACCGAATCCTGCGCCACCTTGGGCAAGACAACTTCACCTCACGTAGAGGCTGGGCCAGCAAACTGAGGGCGTGGGGCTTGGGACTAGGTCTCCGTCGCTCCGGTGCCCATAACTTTTGACCCGTAAAGAGTTACATGGCGCACAACATACCGTTCTAAAGCTATCCGAGAGCTCTACGACAGGGGCAGCAAGCCTACTTTGCTGCGAAAATTTTTGGAGCCCAAAATCAAACGTTTTCATCAGTTTCGGGACACTTTTATTCTTTTGTGCTGTTTTTCCGTCCCGAATCGTACGTCGTGAGCCGCGAAAATGACGACAACCTAATCTACCACATTTCTATTACCGAATCCTGCCCCACCTTGTGCAAGACAACTTCACCTCACGTAGAGGTTGGGCCCGCAAACCGAGGGCGTGGGGCTTGGGACCCGTTCTTCGTCGCTCCGGTGCCCATAACTTTTGATCCGTAAAGAGTTATGCGGTGCACAACATACCATTCGAAAGCTCTCCAAGAGCTCTACGACGGGGGAAGCAATCTTGCTTGGCTACAAAAATTTTTGAAGCCCAAAATCGAACGTTTTCATCAGTTTCGGGACAATTTTATTCTTTTGCGCTGTTTTTCGTCCCTGATCGTACGTCGTGAGCCGCGAAAAGGACGACAACCTAATCCATCACATTTCTATTACAGAATAACATGGCATCTTGGGCAAGACAACTTCACCTCACGTAGAGGCAGGGCCCGCAAACAGAGGGCCTAGGGCTTGGGACCAGGTCTCCGTCGCTCTAGTGAACATAACTTTTGATCCGTAAGGCGTTATGCAGTGCACAACATACCGTTGGAAAGCTCTCAGAGAGCTCTACGACGGGGGCGTCAAGCATGCTAAGGTGTGCCCGTTTTTGGATCCCAAAATCAAATATTTTCATCAGTTTCGGGACACTTTTATTCTTTTGTGCTGTTTTTCCATCCCGGATCGTACGTCATAGCCGCAAAAAGGACAAGAACCTAATCCGCCACATTTCTATTACCGAATCCTGTGCTACCTTGGGCAAGACAATTTCACCTCACGTAGAGGCTGGGCCCGTAAAATGAGGGCATTTGCACCAGGTCTCCGTCGCTCCAGTGCCTATAACTTTTGATCCGTAAGGAGTTACATGGCGCACAACATACCGTTGGAAAGCTCTCCGAGAGCTCTAGGATGGAGGCAGGGAGCCTGCCTGGCGCGAAAATTTTCAGAGCCCAAAATTGAACGTTTTCAACAATTTTGGGACACTTTTCTTCTTTTGTTCTGTTTTTTCGTCCCGGATCGTACGTCGTGAGCCGCAAGAAGGACGACAACCTAATCCATCCACATTTCTATTACCGAATAACATGGCACCTTGGGCAAGACAACTTCACCTCATGTAGAGGCAGGGCCCGTAAACTGAGGGCGTAGGGCTTTGGACCAGGTCTCCGTTGCTCCGAAGCCCATAACTTTTGATTCGTAAGGAGTTACGCTGCGCACAGCATACTATTGGAAAGCTCTCTGAGAGCTCTACAACGGGGGCAGCAAGCCTGATCGGTCGCGCCTGTTTTCTGAGTACAAAATCGAATGTTTTTATCAGTTTTGGGACACTTTTATTCTTTTGCTATATTTTTCCATCCCGGATCGTACGTCGTTAGCCGCAAAAAGGATGACAACCTAATCCGCCACATTTCTATTACCGAATCATGCACCACCTTGGGCAAGACAACTTCACCTCACGTAGAGGCTGGGCCTGCAAACTGAGGGCGTGGGGCTTGGGACCAGGTCTCCGTCGCTCCGGTGCCCATAACTTTTGACCCGTAAAGAGTTACATGGCGCACAACATACCGTTCTAAAGCTTTCCGAGAGCTCTATGACAGGGGCAGCAAGCCTTCTTTGCTGCGAAAATTTTCGGAGCCCAAAATCGAACATTTTCATCAGTTTCGGGACACTTTTATTCTTTTGCAATGTTTTTCCGTCCCGGATCGTACGTCGTGAGCCGTGAAAATGACGACAACCTAGTCCACCACATTTCTATTACCGAATCCTGCGCCACCTTGTGCAAGACAACTTTACCTCACGTAGAGGCTGGGCTCGCAAACCGAGGGCGTGGGGCTTGGGACCAGTTCTCTGTCGCTCCGGTGCCCATAATTTTTGATCCGTAAGGAGTTATGCGGCGCACAACATACCATTCGAAAGCTCTCCAAGAGCTCTACGATGGGGGAGGCAAGCCTGCTTGGCTACAAAAATTTTTGAAGCCCAAAATCGAACGTTTTTGTCAGTTTCGGGACAATTTTATTCTTTTGCGCTGCTTTTCGTCCCTGATCATACGTCGTGAGCCGCGAAAATGATGACAACCTAATCGATCATATTTCTATTACAGAATAACATGGCATCTTGGGCAAGACAACTTCGCCTCACGTAGAGGCAGGGCCCGCAAACAAAGGGCGTGGGGCTTGGGACCAGGTCTCCGTCGCTCTAGTGAACATAACTTTTAATCCGTAAGGCGTTATGCAGCGCATAGCATACCGTTGGAAAGCTCTCAGAGAGCTCTACGACGGGGGCATCAGGCATACTAAGCTGCGCCCGTTTTCAGAGCCCAAACTCGAATATTTTCATCAGTTTTGGGACACTTTTATTCTTTTGCGCTGTTTTTTCTTCCCGGATCGTACGTCGTTAGTCGCGAAAATGACGGCAACCTAATCCGCCACATTTCTATTACCGAATCATGCGCCACCTTGGGTAAGACAACTTCACCTCACGTAGAAGCTGGGCCCGCAAAATGAGGGCGTGGGGCTTGGCACCAGGTCTCCGTCGCTCCAGTGCCTATAACTTTTGATCCGTAAGGAGTTACATGGCGCACAACATACCGTTGGAAAGCTCTCCGAGAGCTCTACGACGGGGGCAGCGAGCCTGCCTGGCTCCGAAAATTTTCAGAGCCCAAAATTGAACATTTTCATCAATTTCGGGACACTTTTCTTCTTTTGCGCTATTTTTCTGTCCCGGATTGTACATCGTGAGCCGCAAGAAGGACGACAACCTAATCCATCCATATTTCTATTACTGAATAACATGGCACCTTGGGCAAGACAACTTCGCCTCACGTAGAGGCTGGGTCAACCGTAAGGAGTTACGCGGTGCACAACATACCGTTAGAAAGCTCTCCGAGAGCTCTATGACGGGGGCCGAAAGCCTGCTTGGCTGCGCCCATTTTTCTAGTCCAAAATCGAACGTTTTCATCAGTTTCGGGATAATTTTCTTCTTTTGCGCTGTTTCTCCGTGCTGGATCATACGTCGTTAGCCTCGAAAAGGGCGATAACCTAATCCATCACATTTTTATTAACGAATAACACAGTACCTTGGGCAAGACAACTGCGCCTCACGTAGAGGCTGGGCCCGCAAACCTAGGGCGTGGGGCTTGGAACCAGGTCTTTGTCGCTCTGGTGCCCATAACTTTTGATCCTTAAGGGGTTACGCGGCGCACAACATACCGTTAGAAAGCTCTCTGAGAGCTCTACGACGGGGGCAATAGTTTTGCTCGGCTGCGCCCATTGTCAGACCCCAAAATCAAACGATTTCATCAGTTTTGAAATAATTTTCTTCTTTTGCGCTATTTTTCGGTCCCAGATCATACGTCGTGAGCCTCGTAAAGAACGACAACCTAATCCATCATATTTCTATTACCGAATAACATGGCTCGTTGGGCAAGACAACTTCGCCTCACGTAGAGGCTGGGCCCACAAACCGAGAGCATGTGGCTTGAGACCAGGTGTCCGTCACTCCGGTGCCCATAACTTTTGATCCGTAAGGAGTTACGCGACGCACAACATATCATTGGAAAGCTCTCCGAGAGCTCTACGACAGGGGCAGCAAGCTTGCTCGGCTGTATCCATTTTTGGAGCCCAAAATCGATCGTTTTCATTAGTTTCAGAATAATTTTCTTCATTTGCGTTGTTTATCCTTCCCGGATCGTACGTCGTGAGCCATGAAAAGGACGTCAACCTAATCCATCACATTTCTATTACAGAATAACACGGCACCTTGGGCAAGAAAACTTCGCCTCACGTAGAGGCTGGGCTCAGAAATTGAGGGCCTGGGGATTGGGACTAGGTCTCCGTCGCTCCGGTGCCCATAACGTTTGATCCGTAAGGAGTTACGCAGCACACAACATAATGTTGGAAAGCTCTCCGAGAGCTCTACAAAGAGGGCAACAAGCCCACTGGGCTGTGCCCATTTTTGGAGCCCAAAATCGAACGTTTTCATCAGTTTCAGGACACATTTATTCTTTTGCGCTGTTTTTTCATCCCGAATCGTACGTCGTGAACCGCGAAAAGGACGACAACCTAATCTGCGACATTTCTATTACCGAATCTTGCGCCACCTTGGGCAAGACACCTTCGCCTCACGTAGAGGCTGGGCCCGCAAACCGAGGGCGTGGGGCTTGGACCAGGTCTCCGTCGTTCCAGTGCCCATAACTTTTGATCCGGAAGGAGTTACGCGGCGCACAGCATACCGTTGGAAAGCTCTCCGAGAACTTTACGACGGGGGCAGCAAGCCTGCTCAGCTGTGCCCAATTTTGGAGCCAAAATCGAATATTTTCATCAGTTTCAGGACACTTTTATTCTTTTGCTCTATTTTTCCGTACCGGATCGTACATCGTGAGCCTCGAAAAGGACGACAACCTAATCCATCACATTTCTATTACCAAATAACATGGCCCCTTGGGCAAGACAACTTCGCCTCACGTAGAGGCTGTGCCCGCAAATCGAGGGCGAGGGGATTGGGACCAGGTCTCCGTCGCTCCGGTGCCCATAACTTTTGATCCGTAAGGAGTTACGCAGCGCACAGCATACCGTTAAAAAGCTCTCCGAGAGCTCTACGATGGGGGCATCAAACCTGCTAAGTTGTTCCCATTTTCGAAGCCCAAAATCGAATGTTTTCAACAGTTTCGGGACACTTTTATTCTTTTGCGCTGTTTTTTCGTCCCGGATCGTACGTCGTTAGCCGCGAAAAGGACGGCAACCTAATTTGCCACATTTCTTTTGCGCTATTTTTTCATCCCGGATCGTACGTCGTGAGCCTCGAAAAGGACGACAACCTAATCCATCACATTTCTATTACCAAATAACATGGCCCCTTGGGCAAGACAACTTCAACTCACGTAGAGGATGTGCCCGCAAACCGAGGGCGTGGGCTTAGCGCCAGGTCTCCTTCGCTCCGGTGCCCATAACTTTTGATCCGTAAGGAGTTACGCGGCGCACAGCATACTGTTAGAAAGCTCTCCGAGAGCTCTACAACGGGGGCAGCAAGCTTGCTCACCTGCACCCATTTTCGGAGCCCAAAATCAAACATTTTCATCAGTTTCAGGATACTTTTATTCTTTTGCATAGTTTTTCCATCCCGGATCGTACGTCGTGAGTCACGAAAAGGACGACAACCTAATCTGCCATATTTTTATTACCGAATCCTGTGCCTCCTTGGGCAAGACAACTTCGCCTCACGCAGAGGCTGGGCCAGCAAACCGAGGGCGTACGGCTTGGGACCAGGTCTCCGTCGCTCCGGTGCCCATAACTTTTGATTCGTAAGGAGTTACGCGGTGCACAGCATACTGTTGGAAAGCTCTCCGAAAGCTCTATGATGGTGGCAGCGAGCCTGCTTGGCGGCGGCCATTTTTGGAGCCCAAAATCGAACGTTTTTATCAGTTTTGGGACAATTTTCTTCTTTTGAGTTGTTTTTCTGTACCGGATCATACGTCGTGAGTCGCGAAAAAAATGACAACCTAATCCATCACATTTCTATTATCGACTAACACGGTACCTTGGGCAAGACAACATTGCCTCACGTAGAGGCTGGGCCTGCAAACCGAGGGCGTCGGGCTTCGGACCAAGTCTCTATCGCTCCGGTGCCCATAACTTTTGATCCTTAAGGAGTTACGCGGTGCACAACATACCGTTGAAAAGCTCTCCGAGAGCTCTACGACGGGAGCAGCAAGCCTGCTTAGTTGCGAAAATTTTCGGAGAACAAACTCAAACATTTTCATCAGTTTCGGGACACTTTTATTCTTTTGCACTGTTTTTCCATCTTGGATCGTACGTCGTGAGTGACGAAAAGGACAACAACCTAATCCATCACATTTCTATTTTCGAATAACACGGCACGTTGGGCAAGACAACTACGCCTCATGTAGAGCCTGGGCCTGCAAACTGCGGCCGTAGGGCTTGGGATTAGGTTTCCGTCGCAGCGGTGCCCATAACTTTTGTTCTGTAAAGAGTTACTCGGCGCACAACATACTGTTGAAAAGCTCTGCGAGAGCTCTACGACGGGGACAGCATGCCTGCACAGCTACACCTATTTTCGGAGCCCAAAATCAATCGTTTTAATCAGTTTTGGGATAATTTTCTTTTTTTGCGCTGTTTTTTCGTCCAAGATCGTACGTCGTGAGCCGCGACAAGGACGACAACCTAATGCATCACATTTCTATTACCGAATAACATGGCATCTTGGGCAAGACAACTTCGCCGCAAGTAGAGGCTGGGCCCGCAAACCGAGGGCGTAGGGCTTGGGACCAGGTCTCCGTCGCTTCAGTGCCCATAACTTTTGATCCGTAAGGAGTTACGCGGCGCACAGCATATCGTTGGAAAGCTCTCTGAGTGCTCTACGACGAGGGCAGCAAGCCTGCTCGACTTTGACCAAAATTGAAACATTTTCATTAGTTTCGGGATACTTTTATTCTTTTGCATAGTTTTTCCATCCCGGATCGTACGTCGTGAGCCGCGAAAAGGACGACAACCTAATCAGCCACATTTCTATTACCGAATCCTGCGCCTCCTTGGACAACACAACTTTGCCTCATGTAGAGGCTGTACCCGCAAACCGAGGGCGTGGGGCTAGGGACCAGGTCTCCGTCACTCCGGTGTCCATAACTTTTGATCCGTAACGAGTTACGAGGCGCACAACATACCGTTCGAAAGCTCTCCGAGAGCTCTACGATGGGGCAGCAAGCCAGCTCAGCGACAAAATTTTTCGCAGCCCAAAATCGAACGTTTTCATCAGTTTCAGGAGAATTTTATTCTTTTGCGCTATTTTTTCATCCCGGATCGTACGCCGTGAGCCGCTAAAAGGACGATAACCTAATCCATCACATTTCTATTACCGAATGACATGGCATCTTGGGCAAGACAACTTCGCCTCACGTAGAGGCAGGGCCCGAAAGCCGAGGGCGTGAGGCTTGGGACCAGGTCTCCGTCGCTCCGGTGCCCATAACTTTTGATCCGTAAAGAGTTACGCGGAGCACAGCATAACGTTGGAAAGCTTTTCGAAAGCTCTACGACGGGGGCGGCAAGCCTGATTGGCCGCGCTTGTTTTCGGAGAGCAAAATTGAATGTTTTCATCAGTTTCGGGACACTTTTATTCTTTGCGATATTTTTCCGTCCCGGATCGTACGTCGTTAGCCGTGAAAAGGACGACAATCTAATCCGCCACATTTCTATTACTGAATCCTGCACCACCTTGGGCAAGACAACTTCACCTCACATAGATGCTGGGCTCGCAAACTGAGGACGTGGGACTTGGGACCAGGTCTCCTTCGCTCCGGTGCCCATAACTTTTGACCCGTAAGGAATTACATTGCGCACAACATACCGTTCTAAAGCTCTCTGAGAGCTCTACGACAGGGGCAGCAAGGCTTCTTTGCTGCGAAAATTTTCGGAGCCCAAAATCGAACGTTTTCATAATTTTTGGGACACTTTTATTCTTTTGCACTGTTTTTCCGTCCTGGATTGTACGTCATGAGCGCCAAAAAGGACGACAACCTAATCCACCACATTTCTATTACCGAATCTTGCACTACCTTGGGCAAGACAACTTCACCTCACGTAGAGGCTGGGCTCGCAAACCGAGGGCGTGGGGCTTGGGACCAGGTCTTCGTCATTTCGGTGCCCATAACTTTTGATCCGTAAGGAGTTATGCAGCGCACAACATACCGTTCGAAAGCTCTCCGAGAGCTCTATGACGGGGGAAGCAAGCCTGCTTGGCTACGAAAATTTTTGAAGCCCAAAATTGAATGATTTCATCAGTTTCGGGACAATTTTCTTCTTTTACGTTGTTTTTTTGTCCCTGATCATACGTCGTGAGCTGCGAAAAGGACGACAACCTAATCCATCACATTTCTATTACAGAATAACATGGTATCTTGGGCAAGACAACTTCACCTCACGTAGAGGCAGGGCCTGCAAACAGAGGGCATAGGGCTTGGGACCAGGTCTCCGTTGCTTCGGTGTCCATAACTTTTGATCCGTAAGGAGTTACACGGCGCATAGCATACCGTTGGAAAGCTCTCAGTGAGCTCTACGATGGGGGCATCAAGCATGCTAATCTGCACCCATTTTTGGAGCCCAAAATTGAATGTTTTCATCAGTTTTGGGACACTTTTATTCTTTTGCGCTGTTTTTTCGTCCCGGATCATACGTCGTTAGCCGCGAAAAGGACAACAACCTAATCCGCCACATTTCTATTACCGAATCCTGCGCCACCTTGGGCAAGACAACTTCACCTCACGTAGAGGCTGGGCCCGCAAACTGAGGGCGTGGGGCTTGGCACCAGGTCTCCATCGCTCCTGTACTCATAACTTTTGATCCGTAAGGAATTACATGGCGCACAACATACCGTTGGAAAGCTCTCCGAGAGCTCTACGACGGGGGCAACTAGCCTGCCTGGCTGTGAAAATTTTCGGAGCCCAAAATTGAACGTTTTCATTAATTTTGGGACACTTTTCTTCTTTTGCGCTGTTTTCCGTCCCTGATCGTACGTCATGAGCCGCAAGAAGGGCGACAACCTAATCCATCACATTTCTATTACCGAATAACATGGCACCTTGGGCAAGACAACATCGCCTCACGTAGAGGTTGGGCCAACAAACCGAGGGCGTGGGGCTTGGGACCAGGTCTCCGTCGCTACGGTGCCTATAACTTTTGAACCGTAAGGAGTTACACAGTGCACAACATACCTTTAGAAAGCTCTCCGAGAGATCTATGATAGGGGCAGGAAGCCTGCTCGGTTACGCCCATTTTTGGTGTCCAAAATCGAACGTTTTAATCAGTTTTGGGATAATTTTCTTCTTTTGCGCTATTTTTTCGTGTCGGATCATACGTCGTGAGCCGCGAAAAGGACGACAACCTAATCCATCACATTTCTATTAACGAATAAAATGGTTCCTTGGGAAAGACAACTGCGCCTCACGTAGAGGCTGGGCCGGCAAACCGAGGGCGTGGGGCTTAGGACTAGGTCTCTGTCGCTCCGGTGCCCATAACTTTTGATCTTTAAGGAGTTACGTGGCGCACAGCATACCATTGGAAAGCTCTCCGAGAGCTCTACGACGGGGGCAGTAGTTCTGCTCGGCTACGCCCATTGTCGGACCCCAAAATCGAACGATTTCATCAGTTTTGGAATAACTTTCTACTTTTGCGCTATTTTTCGATCCCGGATCGTACGTCGTGAGCCTCGAAAAGGACGACAACCTAATCCATCACATTTCTATTACAGAATAACATCATCCCTTGGGCAAGACAACTTTGCCTCACGTAGAGGCTGGGCCCGCAAACCGAGGGCGTGTGGCTTGAGACCAGGTCTCCCTCACTCCGGTGCCCATAACTTTTGATCCTTAAGGAGTTATGTGGCTCATAGCATACCGTTGGAAAGCTCTTCGATAGCTCTATGACGTGGGAAACAGTTCTACTCAGTTGCGCCCATTGTCGAATCCCAAAATCGAACATTTTCATCAGTTTCGGGATATATTTCTTCTTTTGCGCTGTTTTTTCATCCCGTATCGTACGTCGTGAGCCGCAAGAAGTACGAAAATCTAATCCATCACATTTCTATTACCGAATAACACGATCCCTTGGGCAAGACAACTTCGCATCACGTAGAGGCTGGGCTCGCAAACCAAGGGCGTGTGGCTTGAGACCAGGTCTCCGTCACTCCGGTGCCCATAACTTTTGATCCTTAAAGAGTTACGCAACGCACAACATATCGTTAGAAAGCTCTCCGAGAGCTCTACGACAAGGGCAGCAAGCTTGCTCAGTTGTGTCCATTTTCAGAACCCAAAATCGAACATTTTCATCAGTTTCGAAATAATTTTCTTCATTTGCGTTGTTTTTCATTCCCGGATCGTACTTCGCAAGCCATGAAAAAGACAACCACCTAATCCATCACATTTCTATTATAGAATAACACGGCACCTTGGGCAAGACAACTTCGCCTCACGTAGAGGTTGGGCTCACAAATCGAGGGCCTGGGGCTTGGGACTAGGTCTCTATCGCTCCGGTGCCCATAACGTTTGATCCGTAGGGAGTTACGCAGCACACAGCATGCCGTTGGAAAGCTCTAGGATAGCTCTACGACGGGGGCGACAAGCCTGCTCGGCTGCGCCCATTTTCAGAGCCCAAAATTGAACGTTTTTATCAGTTTTGGAATAATTTTCTTGTTTTGTACTGTTTTTTCATCCCGGATCGTACATTGTGAGTTTCGAAAAGGACGACAACCTAATCCATCACATTTCTATTACCAAATAACATGGCACCTTGGGCAAGATAACTTCACCTCATGTAGAGGCTGGGCCCGCAAAACGAGGGCTTGGGGCTTGGGACCAGGTCTCCGTCGCTCCGGTGCCTATAACTTTTGATCCGCACGAAGTTACGCGGCACGTAGTATACCGTTAGAAAGCTATCTGAGAGCTCTACGATGGCAGCAGCAAGGCTGCTTGGGTTCAAAAATTTTCAGAGAACAAAATCGAACATTTTCATCAGTTTCGGGACACTTTTATTCTTTTACGCTGTTTTTCTGTCCCGGATCGTACGTCGTGAGCCGCGAAAAGGACAACAACCTAATACTTCAAATTTCTATTGTCGAATAACACGGCACATTAGGCAAGACAACTTCACCTCACATAGAGCCTGGGCCCGCAAACTGAGGGCGTGGGGCTTGGGACCAGGTCTCCGTCGCTCCGGTGCACATAATTTTTGATCCATAAGGAGTTACGCGGCGCACAACATACTGTTGAAAAGCTCTCCGCGAGCTCTACGATTGGGGTAGCAAGCCTGCTCAGCTACGCCCATTTTCAGAGCCAAAAATCAATCATTTTTACCAATTTTGGGATAATTTTCTTCTTTTGCGCTGTTTTTCCGTCTTGGATCGTACGTCGTGAGCCACGAAAAGGACGACAACCTAATCCATCACATTTCTATTACCGAATAACATGGCATCTTAGGCAAGAAAATTTCACCTCACATAGAGGCTGGGCCCACAAACCGAGGGCTTGGGGCTTGGGACCCGGTCTCCGTCGCTCCGGTGCCCATAACTTTTGATCCGTAAGGAGCTACACGACGCACAGCATATCGTTGGAAAGCTCTCCGAGAACTATACGATCGGGGCAATAAGCCTGCTCGGATGTGCCTATTTTTGGAGCCCAAAATTGAATGTTTTCATCAGTTTCGGGACACTTTTATTCTTTTGCGCTGTTTTTCCGTCCCGGATCGTATGTCGTGAGCCGCGAAAAGGACGACAACCTAATCCGCCATATTTCTATTACCGAATCCTGCGCCACCTTGGGCAAGACAACTTTTCCTCATGTAGAGGCTAGGCTCGCAAACCGAGGGCGTGGGGCTTGGGACCAGGTCTCCGTTGCTCCGGTGCCTATAACTTTTGATCCGTAAGGAGTTACGCGGCGCACAACATACCTTTTGAAAGCTCTCCGAGAGCTCTACGACGGGTGCAGCAAGCCTGCTTGGCTACGAAAATTTTTGAAGCCCAAGTTTTCATCAGTTTCAAGAGAATTTTCTTCTTTTGCGCTGTTTTTTCGTCCCGGATCGTACGTCGTGAGCCTCAAAAAGGACGACAACCTAATCCATCACATTTCTATTAACGAATAACATGGCATCTTGGGCAAGACAACTTCGCCTCACGTAGAGGCAGGGCCCGTAAACCGAGGGTGTGGGCCTTGGGACCAGGTCTTCGTCGCTCCGGGGCCCATAATTTTTGATCCGTAGGGAGTTACGCGGCGCACAGCATACTGTTGGAAAGCTCTCCGAGAGCTCTACGACGGGGATAGCAAGCCTGCTCAGCTGCTGTCACGCCCCAACCCGGCCTATAAAGGTTAGACTAGGGTGTGAGCTAACCATTCAAGTCACGTCTCGTACTTAACCGTTCATGAAGATTTAACCCTTAACGTTTTGGCCTAAACTCCAAAATTTTTCGATAAACCGGTAGCATAACGGCTGTAATTGGGCCCTTTGGTTTGACCTAATTCTCTAAACGCCTCAAAACTTACCATCTCAAATTCATTTCCAACTAGGATTACCATTTAACATCAATTGAATTGCCCATTGGTTATTTTGACGTCTCATTTGATTTATAACCTGGCATGATGCTATGTCTCGTTTGTTTGTTTATCCTTGTTACAAAAGTACCTGTTGATCTTAGCTTAATAGCGAGTACCTGTTTAAGGTTTGGATGGTTCATCTTACTTAGCCCTTACCTAATACTTCATAATCCTATTATAGCTACTAGCGATAATAAAAGCAAAACGACCGTAGCAGTATCTAGTGACTGTCTAGAAATATTATTACAAACCAAAATTAGACCCCAAATTACAACGGGGGTCTTTTACATCACAACATTAAACAACATGAAAGAAACAGTCTTCAAGTAGCATAGTTTTCACAAATGGCCATAAATCAAGCAGAACACGTAGGAACAGGCAATCACTCCAAAGAATCATCGTTAGACACATCGTCCTCAGGTACCTGTTCTTGATCTTCTTCACCTGAGATGATAAAAGAGGGTGAGTCCTTATGAACTCAGCGAGGGGGAAACGAGAAATAGGTTTTGAAACTCATTTTCCGGTTCAATCTTATGAAAATCCTTTTGCAAGCATGAATATACAACAATTAAGTACAGAGTAATAATACAAAAGTAAAAGAACACAATTACCCGTCTTTCTTCCCCGAGGTTCTCTAGGAACCAAGCGAGAGTACTTATACACATAGTAAAAAGGATACGGTGAGGTTTTGCTCTCAGTTCATTTCCAGAATCAGTTGTTATGGCCAACTTCAAATCATCCCCTTAACACGCCAGGTGGGTGTACTCTGGATGTACCCCGAAATCCTACGACCCAACTCTCCGAGGAAGTCTAGCCCCCAAGCGAGAGAGGGAATAGGACCATGGTAGTCACGGGTGCACCGGCAAGCCCGATGCCGCCCAGTGTGCGTGATCGCTACCATGCCAGAATGAAAGGTTGCAACCTTATATGCAATACACATTTATGACATTTAATATATCACATTATGAGGACAACAAAGTAGGTTGCCTCCGAACAGTCATAAAATTGCACATTGACAAGTAAACAAGCGAGGCACGGATAGACAAGTAATTTCACTAGAAAAGCTCATGGAGTTATATGAACATTAAACGGACAGCCATGTAACGCACATAAATCAAGTCATATAACTCAATTCAAAGTCCACGTAATCAAATAATAAGATTATATAACATGCAACAACATCTACGTGGGCTCGGATGCAAGAAAATCCTATTTGTCAACATGCAATTATCAAAATCACATTTAGGACTATAAGGGCATCTATGGGTAGCCTACTAAGCATATAATTCCACACAATATCCAAATGATCAACACTTAGCAAGACTACCTAGTCATTAGGGTTTCCATTTCGTGCTTACCCGTGTGATTAAACCCTAAGTCAACTCAAAATCAATCTCAAGCCATGCATCAATTAATTCAAACATCCTTAAGTACTCAAAACAGTCCACACAACATCCCAATGTCACAATCCCAAGCAATTAATACCACACGAGAAGTTACAACCATTTTTCTAAGCATATAACCAAGTGAACCCTCACTGCAATAGGCTGTTTTCCCACAATCATTAAGATAAGAAAACAATCTCCAATTCTAGTGAATAAGATGTCAAATTAAATCTTAAGAAGTGAACTAAAATCAGAAACAAACCTTGCATCATTTGGAGTTCGGGATCATTAGTTATAACCGAAACAGTGAGATAGCACAAAACTGTCCAGATTTGCACACATTTCAATAATTGACATTTTTGAGGTCCTTAGGGTCAGTTTTATCCTTAGTCCATTTCTGACAAAAATGTCCAGAACTGAATAATATATAAGCACACCAAATTTCATGTATTTTTGACATCATTTACTAAGTCAAATCTGGTTCGTTCTACAAGGTCAGTGCATCTGCCAAAACCTGCTTCATTTTTCCAGATTTCCAGATTTGGACACATTTCAAAGATTTGCCATTTTGAGGACCTTAGAGTCAAAATTTGCTTTGGCCTTTTTCTGTGAAAAATTTTCAAAACTGGAAAAAATAGTCACCTACCAATTTTCATGCATTTTAAACATCATTTGCCTAGCCAAACTCACCTCGAAAAAACAGGTCAGAGAGCTGTCACATAATCCGATTTCACCTATCATCACTTTCAAGCCAAAATCTTGCCATGCATGGTTGAAGAAGCTTATGAACACACATATAACTCAAGTACAGAAGCAAAGACATACATTTAAGAGCATGCATGTGGATTTTCGAAGGATTTCAAAAGGTTTTAGCCCTCACCTTAGCAAATCAACAAGAAGATGCACAAAAACTTGTTGAAGCACAATTTTCTTCTTCTTCTTTGCCTAGCCGAGATTCCAACTTGGTTTTCTCTATTTTTCCTAGCTTAGTGACCAAGCTCTTAGTACATGCATGTGGTTAGAACAAGAAGAAAAGAAATGGAAGCTTAGTAACTCACCTAGGGCCGAAATGAAGACTCAAGAGCTTGCATGTGAGTTTTCTTGCATCCTAGCTAGCTTGATCGAATTTCTTGCTTGTTGCTTGTCTTGATTAACCATGGCGTAAAGAAGATGAGCTATGAATCCAACAATTTTCAGCTAGGGCCGAGAGAGAGAGAGAAGAATGAGAGGGAGAGAGAGAAGTTGAGAGGAAAATGAGTGAAATGAAAAAAAAACAAAGGCCTTGCAATTTGATGAAGCATGTTCGGCCTTGGGCAGCCAAATTTCAGCCTTTTTGTGTCTTCAAGGTGTAATTTGAAATTCCTAGGATGGGCAAGGAGTGTTTGGTCGAGCAAGGTGGAGTTTTGAGGAGGTTTGAGCAATTTTTTTTATGCAATTGTATCATAGGATTGTCATAAGTTGTCTAGAATCAATTTGAATTGAGCAAACATGCACAAATACCACCTAGTGGTCGGCCAAGGCTATAAAAATTCTGATTTTTTGTCATCTATTAGAATATTATTTTATTGGGTGTTGGAAGTGCAAAAAGAATAAGGAATAAAGAATGAGAAATGCTTAGTGTTTAGTGAAATTTTGTCTTCTAGTGAGTTGAATTAGTAATTTAATAATAGTTAGTGGATTTTGTACGATTAATTAATGACCTAGTGCTTCGTGTAAGATGCTTTCTTGTTTAGCGTGAGGGCACGCTTTCCTAGGTCTAGGACACGCACTACGAGGTAGGCCACGAACTACGAGACGAAAGCATGTTTTTCTAGTAAATGCACGCAATCCTAAATGAATGCACATAATTCAATGCATGGCACACAAAACGAACACAATTCTTAACCTAGGTCAAGGCACGTAAATCTAGACTATGGCACACGAAATGAGGTATCGCACGCAAATCGAGGTCGGGCCTCATAGCTGCGCCCTTTTTCGGAGCCCAAAATCGAATGTTTTCATCAGTTTCGGGACATTTTTATTCTTTTACGCTATTTTTCCGTCCCGGATCGTACGTCGTTAGCCGCAAAAAGGACGACAACCTAATCCGCCACATTTCTATTATCGAATCCTGCGCCACCTTGGGCAAGACAACTTCACCTCACGTAGAGGCTGGGCCCGCAAACCGAGGGCGTAGGGCTTAGTACCAGGTCTCCTTCGTTCCGGTGCCCATAACTTTTGATCCGTAAGAAGTTACGCGGCGCACAGCATACCGTTCGAAAGCTCTCCGAGAACTCTACGACGGGGGCAGCAATCCTGCTCAGCTGCACCAGTTTTCGGAGCCCAAAATCGAACGTTTTCATCAGTTTCGGGACACTTTTATTCTTTTGCATAGTTTTTCCGTCCCGAATCGTACGTCGTGAGCCGCGAAAAGGACGACAACCTAATCCATAAAATTTCTATTACCAAATAAAACGGAAAATTGGGCAAGACAACATCGCCTCACGTAGAGCCTGGGCCCGCACACCGAGGGCGTGGGCTTGGGACCAGGTCTCCATCGCTCCGGTGCGCATAACTTTTGATTTGTAAGGAGTTACGTGAAGCACAACATACGGTTGGAAAGCTCTCCGAGAGCTCTACGACAGGGGCAGCAAGCCTGCATTGCTGCGAAAATTTTCGTTGCCCAAAATCGAATCTTTTCATCAATTTCGGGACACTTTTCTTCTTTTGCGCTGTTTTTCCGTCCTGGATAGTATGTCGTGAGCCGCGAAAAGGACGACAACCTAATCCATCACATTTCTATTACCGAATAACACGGCACCCTGGGCAAGAGAACTTCGCCTCACGTAGAGGCTGGGCCCGCAAATTGAGGGCGTGGGCCTTGGGACTAGGTCTCCGTCGCTCCGGTGCCCATAACTTTTTATCCGTAAGGAGTTACGCAGCGCAGAGCATACTGTTGAAAAGCTCTCCCAGATCTCTACGACGGGAGTAGCAAGCCTGCTCAGCGACGCCCATTTTTGGAGCCCAAAATCAAACGTTTTCATCAGTTTCAAGACCATTTTTTTCTTTTGCGCTGTTTTTTCGTCGCGAATCGTACGTCGTGAGCCGCAAAAAGGACGATAACTTAATCCATCACATTTCTATTACCGAATAACATGGCACCTTTGGCAAGACAACTTCGCCTCACGTAGAGGCTGGGCCAACAAACCGAGGGCGTGGGGCTTGGGACCAGGTCTCCGTCGCTCCTCTGCCTATAACTTTTGATTCGTAAGAGTTACGCGGTGCACAGCAGACCGTTGGAAAGCTCTCCGAGATCTCTATGATGGGGGTAGGAAGCCTGCTCTGCTGCGCCCATTTTTGGAACACAAAATCGAACGTTTTCATCAGTTTCGGGACAATTTACTTCTTTTGCGCTGTTTTTCGGTACCGGATCATAAGTCGTGAGCCGCGAAAAGGACGACAACCTAATCCATCACATTTCTATTACCAAATACATGGTACCTTTGGCATGACAACTGCGCCTCACGTAGAGGCTGGGCCCGCAAACCGAGGGCGTGGGGCTTGGGACCAGGTCTCTGTCGCTCTGGTGCCCATAACTTTTGATCCTTAAGGAGTTACGCGGCGCACAGCATACTGTTGGAAAGCTCTCCGAGAGTTCTACAATGGGGGCAGTAAGCCTGAACGTCTGCGCCCATTTTTGGACCCCAAAATCGAACGTTTTCATCTATTTTGAAACAATTTTCTTTTTTTGCGCTATTTTTTCGTCCCGGATCGTACGTCGTGAGCCTCGAAAAGGTCGACAACCTAATGCATCATATTTCTATTACCAAATAACATGGCTCCTTGGGCAAGACAACTTCGCCTCACGTAGAGGCTGGGCCCGCAAATCGAGGACGTGTGGCTCGGGACCAGGTCTTCATCGCTACGGTGCCCATAACTTTTAATCCGTAAGGAGTTACGCGCTGCACAGCATATCGTTGGAAAGCTCTCCAAGAGCTCTACAATAGGGGCAGCAAGCCTGCTCGGCTGTGTCCATTTTTGGTGCCCAAATTGAACGTTTTCATCAATTTCGGAACAATTTTCTTCTTTTACATTGTTTTTCCATCCCGGATCGTACGTCGTGAGCCACGAAAAGGACGACAACCTAATCCATCACATTTCTATTACAGAATAACGAGGCACCTTGGGCAAGACAATTTTGCCTCACGTAGAGGTTGGGCTCGCAAATCAAGGGCCTAGGGCTTGAGACTAGGTCTCCGTCGCTCTGATGCCCATAACGTTTGATCCGTAAGGAGTTACGCGGTGCATAGCATACCTTTGGAAAGCTCTCCAAGAGCTCTACGATGGGGAAAGCAAGCCTGCTTTGCTGCAAAAATATTCGGAGCAAAAAATTGAATATTTTCGTCAATTTCGGGACACTTTTCTTATTTTTCGCTATTTTTTAGTCGCTGATCGTACGTCGTGAGCTGCGGAAAGGACGACAACCTAATCCATCACATTTCTTTTACCGAATAACATGGCATCTTGGGCAAGACAACTTTGCCTCATGTAGAGGCTGGGCCAGCAAATCGAGGGCGAGGGGCTTGGGACCAGCTCTCCGTCGCTCCGGTGCCCATAACTTTTGATCCGTAAGGAGTTACGCGGCGCACAGCATACTGTTGGAAAGCTCTTCGAGAGCTCTACGATGGGGGCAGCAAGTCTGCTCAGCTGCGCCCATTTTCGAATCTCAAAATCGAACGTGTTCATCAGTTTCAGAATAATTTTCTTCTTTTGCCCTGTTTTTCCGTCCCGGATTGTACGTCGTGAGCCTCGAAAATGATGACAACTTAATCCATCACATTTCTATTACCGAATAACATAGCCCCTTGGGCAAGACAACTTCACCTCATGTAGAGGCTGGGCCCACAAACCGAGGGCGTGAGGCTTGGGACCAGGTCTCCGTCGTTCCGGTGCCTATAACTTTTAATCCGTAAGGAGTTACGTGGCGTACAGGATATCGTTGGAAAGCTCTCTGAGAGCTATACGACCGGGGAAGCAAGCCTGCTTGACTGCACCCATTTTCAGAGCCCAAAATCTAACGTTTTCATCAGTTTTGGAACAATTTTCTTCTTTTGCGCTGTTTTTCCGTCCCGGATCGTACGTCGTGAGCCGTGAAAAGGACGACAACCTAATCCATCACATTTCTATTACCGAATAACATGGCACCTTGGGCAAGATAACTTCGCCTCACGTAGAGGCTGGGCTTGGAAACCAAGGGCGTAGGGCTTGGGACCAGGTCTCCGTCGCTCCGGTGCCCATAACTTTTGATCCGTAAGTTGTTACGTGGTGCACAGCATACCATTGGAAAGCTCCAATCCAGCATATTTTTATTACCAAATAACATGGCACCTTGGGTGTCACGCCCCAACCCGGCCTATAAAGGTTAGACTAGGGTATGATCTAAACATTCAAGTCCTTTCACATCCTTAATCATTCTAGGAGGTTTAACACTTAACATTTTATTCTGGACTTCAAAATTTTTTGAAAATCCGGCAGCATAACGGCTGTAATTGGGCTATTTGTTTTGACCTAAATTTTCTAACAGCCTCAAAATTTACCATCTCAAATTCAATTCTAGCTAAGCTTACTATTACTCCATCAATTGAATTGCCTATTGGTTAATTCGACGTCCTATTTGATTTATAACCTAGCATGATACTATGTCTCATTTGTCCATTTATTCTCATTTCAAAATATACCTGTTGATCTTAACTTATTAGCGAGTACCTGTTGAGATTGGGTAAGTTCATTTACCTATTCCTCAACTAAGCATCATAACTTGTGATAGATACTAGCGGTAGTAAAAGCAAAACGATCATAGTGTCATGTCTAGTATCAGTCTACTTAAAATAAGTACAAACCAAAATTAGACCCCAAATTACAGCGGGGGTCTTTTACATCACAAGCAACAAATATCATAAGGGAAGTAGTCTTCAAGCAGCAAAAGGTACACAAGTAGTCACGTTCAAGCAAAACAACAATAACAGGCAATCACTCCAGGGGTTCATCATTAGGTATATTATCCTCGGGTTCCTGTGTCTATTCTTCTTCACCTGAGAGGATAAAAGAGGGTGAGTCCTTATGAACTCAGCGAGGGGGAACGAGAAATAAGTTTTGAAACTCGTTTTCCGGTTCAATTTATGAAAACCCCTTTTTAAAACATATCACATATTACAAATAATATGGTAAGCAATTATAAGAAACAAATCGAGAAACGGATACAATTACCAATCATTTCAAGGATACGGTGAGCATTTGCTCTCAATTTCAATTTCGAATCAATTGTTGCGGCCGACTTCAATAATCCACTTATCACTCCCAATTGGGTGTACTCCGGATGTACCCCGAAACCTACGACCCAACTCTTCGAGGGTGAAATGCCAAGCGAGATAGGGAATTGGACCATGGTAGTCACGGTAACACCGGTAAGCCCGATGCCGCCCGGCGTGCGTGAAACACTACCATGCCACACGAAAGGTTGCAACCTCGTATGCAATGCACATTTATAACATTTAACAATCACATTAGGAGGGCAACAAAGTAGGTTGCCTCCGAACAGTTGTAAGATCGCACGTTGGCAAGTAGTCAAACAAGGCACGATAAGGCAAGTTATTTCACTTGAAAGGCATATAGAGTCATATGAACATCAAACGGGCAGCCATCTAACACATGTAAAACAGGCCATATAACTCATTAAGAAGCCCATATAATCAAGTGATACGAATTATTCAACATGCAACAACATTTACGTGGGTTCGGTAGCAAGAAAAGCTTATTTGACAACATGCAATCGTCAAAACCATAATTGAAGTTATAACACATTTACGGGCAGCCCACGCAATGTACAATTTTCACACAATATCCAATGATTAACACTTAGTAAGACTACTTAGCCATTAGGGTTTCCGTTTCATGCACAATCGTGTGTTCAAGCCCTAAGTCAACTCAACATCATCCCGAGTCATACATCATTCAATTCAAACATCCTCAAGTACTCAAAACAGTCCACGCAATATTCCGACAACACAATTCCAAGCAATTAGCACCACAAAAGAGGTTACAATAGTTTTCCATGCATATAGCTAAGTGAAACACTCACTGCAATAGGCTGTCTTCTCACCATCAATCGGGTAAGCAAACAATCTCCAAATTCAGTGAATAAGATGTCAAATTAAAGCTTAAGAAGTTAACTAAACTCAGAAACAAACCTTGCATCAATTGGAGTTCAGAATCATTAGTTATGGCCGAAACAGTGAGGTAGCACAAAACTGTCCAGATTTGCACACTTTTCAGAAATTGACGTTTTTGAGGTCCTTAGAGTCATTTTTAGCTTTGGTCCATTACTGAAAAAATTGTCTAGAACTGAAAAATATAGCAGCACACCAATTTTAATGCGTTTTTGATAACATTTACTAAGTCAAATATGGTTCGTTCCACAAGGTCAGTGCATCTGCCAAAACCTGATTCATTTTTCCAGATTTCCAGATTTGGTCACATTTTAATGATTTGCCATTTTGAGGACCTTAGAGTCAAAATTAGCTTCGGCCTATTTCTGGGAAAAATGTTTAAAACTGTCCAAACTAGTCACCCACCAATTTTCAAGCATTTTAAACATCATTTTCTTAGCTAAACTTACCTCGAACAGACTGGTCAGAGAGCTGTCACATAAATTCGACTTCACCTAGCATCATTTTCAAGCCAAGATCTTGCCATGCATGGTTGTTTAAGCTAATGGACGACCACATAACTCAAATACAGAAGCAAATATACACATTTATGAACATGCATGTGAAATTTCAAAGAGTTTTCAAAAGCTTTTAACCCTCACCTTTGCAATCAATCAAAAGATGCACAACAACCTTGTTGAAGCTCAAATCTTCTCCTTTCCTTTGCCTAGCCGAAAACCTACTAGCTTTTCTCTATTTTTCCTAGCTTAATAAGCAATCTCTTAGTGCATGCAAGTAATTAGAACTTGAAGAAAAGAAATGGATGCTTAGTAACTCACCTAGGCCGAAATGAAGCTTCAAATGCACATGCAAGAGTGATTTCGAGCTCTAGCTTGTTTGCTTGGGTTTCTCGATGGCTACTCGACCTTGCTCAACCAATATGTGAAGAAGACAAGCTAAGGAGGTAGAAAACTCAGCCAAGAACCGAAAATGGAGAGAGAGAATGAAGAGGAAAGAGAAATGTGAAGAAAGAAAATGAAGAAAATGACAAACAAGGAAGCCTTTTGCATCTTCAAGGGGAATGTCGGCCTTGGGCTTCAAAAATTCTGCATTTGTGTCTCCAATGTGATATTTTGAAATTTCTAGGATGGGCAAGGATGAAGTGGCCGAAAATTTGTGCAAGTGGAAGGATTTTTGAGCAATTTTTAATGCCTTTGTGTCATAAGTTATCTTGGCATGCATTAGAATAAAGAAATTTTGCTCAAACCTTGTGCAATACCATGGTATGGTCGGCCAAGGCTAATAAAATGGCTGAATTTGTGTCATCTTTTGGGTGTTAATTGTTGTGTGTTGAAAATGCAAAAAGAACAAATAATAAAGAATAAGGAATGTCTAGTGTTTGGTGCATTTTTGTCTTCTAGTGAATGGAATTTGGATTATTATATTGTTAGTGGATTTTGTAGGATTGTTTAATAGTCTAGTGCTTCGTGTAAGATACTTTCTTGATTACCGTGAAAGCACGCTTTCCTAGGTCTAGGGCACGCACTACAAGGTAGAACACGAACTATGAGACGAACGCACATTTTTCAAGACTAAGGCACATACTTCAAGATAAGTGCACGGATTCCAATGCTAACACACGCAACCCTAGGTGAATGAACGTAGATCAAAATAAGGCACGTAATTCAATGTAATGCAAGTAATTCAAGACACGACTCTCAAACCTAGGTTAAAGCACGTACAACGAGGCATGCACAAAAACCAAGACAGGGCACGTAATCCAAGGTCAGTCATAACACTCTTGGTCTATAGCACGCAAATCGAGGTAATACACGTTATTCAGGGTCGGGCCTCACATCCTCCCCTCCTTAAAAGAATTTCGTCCCGAAATTCAATATTACCTTGAAATAACGCTGGATATTGCTGCTCCATCTGGTCTCGCATTTCCTATGTTGCTTCTTCGAGTCTATGATGATCCCACAGCACTTTCACCATCGGTATGGTTCTGTTGCGCAACTCCCGATCCTGTTGGTCTAAGATCCGAATGGGCTTTTCCTCGTAGGACAAGTTCTCCCGAAGCTGCAACGGCTCTGGCTCCAAGATATGCGACGGGTCAGGATGATACTTCCGTAGCATCGATACATGAAAGACGTCATGAATATTGGAGAGGTTCTGGGGTAGTGCTAGGCGATACGCCAACTTGCCAACCTTCTCAACTATCTCAAATGGTCCTACAAATCTTGGGCTCAGCTTTCCACCTTTGCCATGTTTAATTAGTCCCCTCCGGGGTGATATCTTCAAGAACACCTTGTCGCCGACCTCAAACTCGAGACTTCGTCTCCGCCGGTCTGCATAACTCTTCTGCCTGCTCTGGGCGGTAAGCATCCGTTTCTGGATGAGGTGGATGTTATCAACAGTCTTCATCAGTTCAGGTAAAAGGGTCGGGTCAAAAGTTTTCGTCTCACCTACTTCATCCCAGTAGATTGGGGATCGACACTTACGTCCATACAACGCCTCAAAAGGGGCCATCCCGATCGTGGCCTGATAACTATTGTTGTAGGCGAACTCCGCTAGAGATAGATATTTCTCCCAACCTTTCCCGAAGTCTAAAATACATGCCCTCAGCATATCCTCCAAAATCTGAATAGTCCTCTCCGATTGACCGTCCGTCTGAGGGTGATAAGCCGTGCTAAAACTCAATTTTGTTCCCAAAGCTTCCTGCAATCTCTTCCAAAATCGGGAAGTAAAACGAGGATCCCTATCCGATACAATACTCACAGGCATCCCGTGCAATCTTACAATCTCCGCCACATACATATCTCCCAGTTTCTCAGGACTATCCTCCTTGTTTATTGGTAAAAAGTGCGCCGACTTAGTCAATCTATCCACTATAACCCAAACGGCATCACGACCCTTTCGTGATTTAGGCAGGTCCATAACAAAATCCATAGTTATATGTTCCCATTTCCATTGAGGAATCTCCAACGGCTGAAGTAAACCTGCGGGTCGTTGATGTTCCGCTTTGACTCTTTGGCAAGTCAAACACCGTCCTACAAACTCCGCAATTTCTCTTTTCATGTTATTCCACCAATAGTGTCACTTCAAATCCCGATACATCTTTGTTCCACTGGGGTGAATAGTATATCTTGAATTATGTGCTTCCTAAAGAATCTTCTTTTTCAGCTGTGGCTCTTTGGGAACACAAACCCGGTTCCTAAACCTCCAAATACCATCATCATGAAACTTGAAATCTGCATTGCTTTCCTTAATCTTTTGAAATTGTTGGTCCTTCTATTGAGCCTCTCGTAATTCAGACAACAAGGTCGATTGAACTTAGGTAGTGGCAAAAAGTAACCCCTTCTGAGTCAATTGTGGTTTCCAAAGAAACGCTTCCTCCAACAACTCCTGCACCTTGACTTCCAGTTTCGCCATTCTTGCTTTTCTGCTTAAGGCATCTGCAACTACGTTCGCCTTACCGGACACATAATTAATTGAGCAGTTATAATCATCCAAAAGCTCCATCCACCGCCTTTGCCTCATATTCAACTCCTTTTAAGAGAACAAGTATTTCAAGCTCTTATGATCGGTAAATACCTCAAACTTGTTACCCCACAGATAATGCCTCCATTTCTTGAGTGCAAACACAATAGCCGCTAACTCCAAATCATGCGTCGGGTAATTTATCTCATACGGCTTGGGTTTCCTAGAAGCATATGCAATAACTCTTCCATTTTGCATCAATACACATCCCAATCCTTCTTTCGAAGCATCGCTGTAGATTACAAAACCTTGACTCCCTTCAGGCAATGCAAGAACTGGTGCGGTAGTCAATCTTTTCTTCAACTCTTGGAAGCTGTTCTCACACTTATCATCCCACATGAACTTGGTTTTCTTTTGAGTGAGCTTTGTAAGCGGTCTTGCAATCTTAGAGAAATCTTTCACGAACCTCCGATAATAGCCGGCTAGACCAAGAAAACTACGAACTTCCGTAACATTTTCCGGCTTCTTCCAAGACATCACTGCATCGATCTTTGCTGGATCTACCTCTATTCCCTCTTGGGATATGATATGCCCCAAAAATGCAATCTGCTGCAACCAGAATTCACATTTGCTAAACTTTGCATACAATCGATGCTCTCGAAGTTTCTGCAGTACCAACCGCAGATGTTGCTCATGCTCCGC
Source organism: Ehretia macrophylla (assembly GCA_037974665.1). Taxonomy (NCBI): domain Eukaryota; kingdom Viridiplantae; phylum Streptophyta; class Magnoliopsida; order Boraginales; family Ehretiaceae; genus Ehretia; species Ehretia macrophylla. The sequence continues at coordinate 51,434,482 of CM075770.1, forward strand.
CTCCGATTTCGAGTATACCAAAATGTCATCAATGAAGATCACCACAAATTGGTCCAAGTAGGGTTAAAACACCCTATGCATCAAATCCATAAAAGCTGCAGGGGCATTAGTTAGTCCAAAAGGCATCACCACATATTCATAGTGCCCATATCTCGTCCTGAAAGCCGTTTTAGGCACATCTTCCTTCTTGATCTGCAACTGATAATATCCTTGCCTCAAGTCAAGTTTCGAATACACTTTGGCTCCTTGCAGTTGATCAAATAACTCGTCAATCAGGGGAAGTAGGTATTTATTCTTGACAGTCACTTGGTTCAAACCTCGATAGTCAATGCATAGCCTCAACGTTCCATCTTTCTTCTTAACAAATAGCACGGGCGCACCCCACGGTGAAGAGCTCGGTTGCACAAACCCCTTCTTCAACAATCCTTGCAATTGGTCCTTTAATTCTTGTAGCTCGGCCGGTGCCATACGATAGGGAGCTTTTGAAATCGGTTGGGCGCCAGGTAGCAACTCTATAACAAACTCAATCTCCCGATTTGGGGGTAAACCGGTTAATTCTTCAGGGAACACATCTGCATAGTCTTTGATCACAGGCATCTCCTCCAACTTAGCTTTATCCGACGGCTTGTTGATAAGGTAAGCCAAGTATCCGCTGCATCTTTTCCTCAAGGACTTCACTGCTTTTGTAGATGAAATTATGGAACTCCCGGTGAAATATCTTCGACCCATAATCTCCAGTATCGGTTGATCAGGTACCCGGAACGTTATAATCTTCGCCCGGCAATCCAATTGGACATGATGTTTTGCCAGCCAGTCCATCCCTAAAATGACCTCGTAGTCTCGAAAAGGTAATACAATAAGATTGGTCGAGAATTCCCTATCCTTAATTTGGATTTTACATGCTTTACAAGCTGAACTAGTTATAAGTTTAGAACCCATTGGAGTACCAACTTCTACTTCATACGGCAAACATACAACTTTCAATTTCACACGTTCTACACATAAGGGAGTAATAAATGAATGAGTAGCACCCGGATCAATTAACACCTTAACAGGTTGATTCAGTATGAAGAATGTACCTTCAACAACAGCGGTCTCATCTGGAATCTCCTCGCACTCGATAGCATAGGCTCGAGCCTGGACCCTAGGAACTGGAGTCTTGCCTCTACCGGCTGGTTTAACCTGATTTTGTCCCCCTTGCCATTTAGGGCAAGCCTTAACCCGGTGCTGATCACTGCCACAACCTATACATCGTCCCAATTTCCTCCAACACTGGGCCTCAGTGTGACCCTTCCTGCTACAGTGAGAGCAAGTAACAGTCTGAGAAGTAGGTGAACTACCTGTGGATCTGCGGGTGGAAGAGGCTGATGGCGCTTTAGTCGGCCCACGGTTATTCACTGACCTATTCTGGCTCTGGCCTTGACCGCGACTCTGACTCTGGAATTTCCTCTGCTGACCTGGAGGCTGGTATGGTTTCTTGTTTGGTTGACTCGAACTGGCTCCATCTAGTTTCCTCTTCTCAACTCGAGAGGCAGCAGCAAAGAGAGCAGAATAAGTATCGAAGTCATGAGAAGCTAACTGGTCTTGAATCTCTGGCCTCAATCCAACAGTAAATTTCCACTTTTTTGCCTCCGGAGTACAAACCATATATTGAGCGTAACGGGACAGTCGATCAAAACGTGCCTCGTACTGGGCCACCGTCATGTTACCCTGGGTCAAGTGCATGAACTCCTCGATCTGCCTCTGCATGGAAACTGCAGGTACATATTTCTCCTTAAACGCCTTAACAAAATTACCCCACAAGCGAGGTGTCTGATCAGTCTCCCACAGTGCCTCTACAGTGTGCCACCAATGTTCTGCATCCCCATGCAACAGAAATACAGCAAACTCCACTTTCTCTTCATCTGTATAATCGAGTAGCCTGAAAATCTTCTCAATTTCGGATAGCCAAGCCTCGGCTTTCTCATCATCAGCTTCCCCGTAGAATTTAGACAGGCGAAAGTCAAGGAATTCCTTCATTCTGTTATGTCTCCCATGGTTACCCTCATTCCTGTTGTTGATGTTGTTGTTGGCCTCACGAGCATCCTGACGCTCCATTACACGTGATACACGATCCATGGCAGTTGCCATCATGTTAAACATAGCTATACCGGGATTAGTCTGATAGGCATCCCCGGTCTCTTGAGGTTCACCGCTCCTATTAGTAGTACGGGTACTAGGGCCAGCCATCTAAAGGCACAATTTATTGAAATATGATAATTAAGAATCTAATGCATAAGATATGCAACATATTATAGGTACAATTCTAAAAACACTTAAGGCATATAAGTCACTTAAGCACATAGAACATGGAAGGCACATTTAACACATAACAAGTCATCCTAATTATCTTAGGGCTCTACCCACGGTCCGAGAGTTAAACCCGGCTTAAGCAATCTAAACTCTGATACCATTCTTCTAAGGTGTCACGCCCCAACCCGGCCTATAAAGGTTAGACTAGGGTGTGATCTAAACATTCAAGTCCTTTCACATCCTTAATCATTCTAGGAGGTTTAACACTTAACGTTTTATTCTGGACTTCAAAATTTTTCGGAAATCCGGCAGCATAACGGCTGTAATTGGGCTCTTTGTTTTGACCTAAATTTTCTAACAGCCTCAAAATTTACCATCTCAAATTCAATTCTAGCTAAGCTTACTATTACTCCATCAATTGAATTGCCTATTGGTTAATTCGATGTCTTGTTTGATTTATAACCTAGCATGATACTATGTCTCGTTTGTCCATTTATTCTCGTTTCAAAATATACCTGTTGATCTTAACTTATTAGCGAGTACCTGTTGAGATTGGGTAAGTTCATTTACCTATTCCTTAACTAAGCATCATAACCTGTGATAGATACTAGCAGTAGTAAAAGCAAAACGATCATAGTGTCATGTCTATTATCAGTCTACTTAAAATAAGTACAAACCAAAATTAGACCCCAAATTATAGCGGGGGTCTTCTACATCACAAGCAACAAATATCATAAGGGAAATAGTCTTCAAGCAGCAAAAGATACACAAGTAGTCACGTTCAAGCAAAACAACAATAACAGGCAATCACTCCAGGGGTTCATCATTAGGTACATTATCCTCGGGTTCCTGTGCCTGTTCTTCTTCACCTGAGATGATAAAAGAGGGTGAGTCCTTATGAACTCAGCGAGGGGAAACGAGAAATAAGTTTTGAAACTCGTTTTCCGGTTCAATTTATGAAAACCCCTTTTTAAAACATGCCACATATTACAAATAATATGGTAAGCAATTATAAGAAACAAATCGAGAAACGGATACAATTACCAATCATTTCAAGGATACTGTGAGCATTTGCTCTCAATTTCAATTTCGAATCAATTGTTGCGGCCGACTTCAATAATCCACTTATCACTCCCAATTGGGTGTACTCCGGATGTACCTCGAAACCTACGATCCAACTCTCCGAGGGTGAAATGCCAAGCGAGAGAGGGAATTGGACCATGGTAGTCACGGTAACACCGGTAAGCCCGATGCCGCCCGGCGTGCGTGAAACACTACCATGCCACACGAAAGGTTGCAACCTCGTATGCAATGCACATTTATAACATTTAACATATCACATTAGGAGGGCAACAAAGTAGGTTGCCTCCGAACAGTTGTAAGATCGCACGTTGTCAAGTAGTCAAACAAGGCACGATAAGGTAAGTTATTTCACTTGAAAGGCATATAGAGTCATATGAACATCAAACGGGCAGCCATGTAACACATGTAAAACAGGCCATATAACTCATTAAGAAGCCCATATAATCAAGTGATACGAATTATTCAACATGCAACAACATTTACGTGGGTTCGGTAGCAAGAAAAGCTTATTTGACAACATGCAATCGTCAAAACCATAATTGAAGTTATAACACATTTATGGGCATCCCACGCAACGTGCAATTTTCACACAATATCCAATGATTAACACTTAGTAAGACTACTTAGCCATTAGGGTTTCCGTTTCATGCACAATCGTGTGTTCAAGCCCTAAGTCAATTCAACATCATCCCGAGTCATACATCATTCAATTCAAACATCCTCAAGTACTCAAAACAGTCCACGCAATATTCTGACATCACAATTCCAAGCAATTAGCACCACAAAAGAGGTTACAATAGTTTTCCATGCATATAGCTAAGTGAAACACTCACTGCAATAGGCTGTCTTCTCGCCATCAATCGGGTAAGCAAACAATCTCCAAATTCAGTTAATAAGATTTCAAATTAAAGCTTAAGACGTTAACTAAACTCAGAAACAAACCTTGCATCAATTGGAGTTCAGAATCATTAGTTGTGGCCGAAACAGTGAGGTAGCACAAAACTGTCCAGATTTGCACACTTTTCAGAAATTGACGTTTTTGAGGTCCTTAGAGTCATTTTTAGCTTTGGTCCATTTCTGACAAAATTGTCCAGAACTGAAAAATATATGAGAATACAAATTTTCATGCGTTTTTTACAACAGTTACTAAGTCAAATATGGTTCGTTCCACAAGGTCAGTGCATCTGCCAAAACCTGATTCATTTTTCCAGATTTCCAGATTTGGTCACATTTTAATGATTTGCCTTTTTGAGGACCTTAGAGTCAAAATTAGCTTCGGACTATTTCTGGGAAAAATGTTTAAAACTGTCCAAACTTGTCACCCACCAATTTTCAAGCATTTTCAACATCATTTTATTAGCTAAACTTAACTCGAACAGACTGGTCAGAGAGCTGTCACATAAATTCGACTTCACCTAGCATCATTTTCAAGCCAAGATCTTGCCATGCATGGTTGTTTAAGCTAATGGACGACCACATAACTCAAATACAGAAGCAAATATACACATTTATGAACATGCATGTGAAATTTCAAAGAGTTTTCAAAAGCCTTTAACCCTCACCTTTGCAATCAATCAAAAGATGCACAACAACCTTGTTGAAGCTCAAATCTTCTCCTTTCCTTTGCCTAGCCGAAAACCTACTAGCTTTTCTCTATTTTTCCTAGCTTAATAAGCAATCTCTTAGTGCATGCAAGTAATTAGAACTTGAAGAAAAGAAATGGATGCTTAGTAACTCACCTAGGCCGAAATGAAGCTTCAAATGCACATGCAAGAGTGATTTCGAGCTCTAGCTTGTTTGCTTGGGTTTCTCGATGGCTACTCGACCTTGCTCAACCAAGATGTGAAGAAGACAAGCTAAGGAGGTAGAAAAATCAGCCAAGAACCGAAAATGGAGAGAGAGAATGAAGAGGAAAGAGAAATGTGAAGAAAGAAAATGAAGAAAATGACAAACAAGGAAGCCTTTTGCATCTTCAAGGGGAATGTCGGCCTTGGGCTTCAAAAATTCTGCATTTGTGTCTCCAATGTGATATTTTGAAATTTCTAGGATGGGCAAGGATGAAGTGGCCGAAAATTTGTGCAAGTGGAAGGATTTTTGAGCAATTTTTAATGCCTTTGTGTCATAAGTTGTCTTGGCATGCATTAGAATAAAGAAATTTTGCTCAAACCTTGTGCAAGACCATGGTATGGTCGGCCAAGGCTAATAAAATGGCTGAATTTGTGTCATCTTTTGGGTGTTAATTGTTGTGTGTTGAAAATGCAAAAAGAACAAAGAATAAAGAATAAGGAATGTCTAGTGTTTGGTGCATTTTTGTCTTCTAGTGAATGGAATTTGGATTATTATATTGTTAGTGGATTTTGTAGGATTGTTTAATAGTCTAGTGCTTCGTGTAAGATGCTTTCTTGATTACCGTGAAAGCACGCTTTCCTAGGTCTAGGGCACGCACTACGAGGTAGAACACGAACTATGAGACAAACGCACATTTTTCAAGACTAAGGCACATACTTCAAGATAAGTGCACGGATTCCAATGCTAACACACGCAACCCTAGGTGAATGAACGTAGATCAAAATAAGGCACGTAATTCAATGTAATGCAAGTAATTCAAGACACGACTCTCAAACCTAGGTTAAAGCACGTACAACGAGGCATGCACGAAAACCAAGATAGGGCACGTAATCCAAGGTCACTCATAACACTCTTGGTCTATAGCACGCAAATTGAGGTAATACACGTTATTTAGGGTCAGGCCTCACATTGGGCAAGACAACTTCGCCTAACGTAGAGGCAGGGCCCGCAAACTGAAGGCGTGGAGCTTGGAACTAGGTCTCCGTTGCTCCGGTGCCCATATCCTTTGATCTGTAAGGAGTTACGCGGCGCACAGCATACCGTTGGAAAGCTCTCCGAAAGCTCTACGATGGGGGCAGCAAGCTTACTCTGTTGCACCCATTTTCGGAGTCCAAAATCGAACGTTTTCATCTATTTTGGAACACATTTCTTCTTTTGCGCTGTTTTTCCATCCCGAATCGTACGTCGTGAGCTTCGAAAAGGACGACAACCTAATCCATCACATTTCTATTACCGAATAACACGGCACCTCGGGCAAGACAACTTCGCCTCATGTAGAGGCTGGGCCCGCAAACCGAGGGCGTAGGGCTTTGGACCAGGTCTCCGTCGCTCCGGTGCCCATAACTTTTGATCCGGAAGGAGTTACGAGGTGCACAGCATACAGTTGGATAGCTCTTCGAGAGCTCTACTACAGGGGCAGCAACTCTGCTAGGCTGTGCCCATTTTCCGAGCCCAAAATCGAACATTTTCATCAGTTTCGGAACAATTTTCTTCTTTTGCGCTGTTTTTCTGTCCCGGATCGTACGTCGTAAGCCACGAAAAGAATGACAACCTAATCCATCACATTTCTATTACCGAATAACATGGCCCCTTGGGCAAGACAACTTCGCCTCAAGTAAAGGCTGGGCTCGCAAACCGAGGGCATGTGGCTTGGGACCAGGTCTCCGTCGCTCCGGTGCCCATAACATTTGATCAGTAAACAGTTACGCGGCGCATAGCATATCGTTAGAAAGCTCTCCGAGAGCTCTACGACAGAGGCAACAAGCCTGCTCGGCTGCGCCCATTTTCGGAGTCCAAAATTGAACGTTTTCATCAATTTCGGAATAATTTTCTTCTTTTGTGCTATTTTTCTGTCCCGGATCGTATGTCGTGAGCCTCGAAAAGGACGACAACCTAATCCATCACATTTCTATTACTGAATAACATGTTACCTTGGGCAAGACAACTTCGCCTCACGTAGAGGTTGGGCCTGCAAACCGAGGGCGTGGGGCTTAGGACTAGGTCTCCGTCTCTCCGATGCCCATAACTTTTGATCCACAGGGAGTTATGCGGTGCACAGCATACCATTGGAAAACTCTCCGAGAGCTCTACGACGAGGGCAACCAGCTTACTAGGCTGCGCCCATTTTCGGAATCCAAAATCAAACGTTTTCATCAGTTTCGGAACAATTTTCTTCTTTTGCACTGTTTTTCTGTCCCGGATCGTACGTCGTGAGCCTCGAAAAGGACGAGAATCTAATCCATCACATTTCTATTACCGAATAACATGGCACCTTGGGCGAGACAACTTCGCCTCACGTAGAGGCTGGGCCCGCAAATCGAGGGCGTAGGGCTTGGGACCAGGTCTCCGTCGCTCCGGTGCCCATAACTTTTGATCCGCAAGGAGTTACGCGGTGCACAGCATACAGTTGGAAAGCTCTCCGAGAGCTCTACGACGGGGGCAGCAAGCTTACTCGGTTGCAACTATTTTCGGAGCCCAAAATCGAACGTTTTCATCAGTTTTGGAATAATTTTCTTCTTTTGCACTGTTTTTCTGTCCCGGATCGTACGTCGTGAGTCTCGAAAAGGACGACACCTAATCCATCACATTTATATTACCGAATAACATGGCCCCTTGGGCAAGACAACTTCGCCTCATGTAGAGGCTGGGCCAGTAAACCGAGGGCGTGTGGCTCGGGACTAGGTCTCTGTCGCTCCGGTGCCCATTACTTTTGATCCGTAAGGAGTTACGCGGCGCACAACATACCATTGGAAAGCTCTCCAAGAGCTCTACGACAGGGATAGCAAGCTTACTCGGCTGCGCCCATTTTCGTAGTCCAAAATCGAACGTTTTCATCAGTTTCGGAACAATTTTTTTCTTTGGGGCTATTTTTCCGTCCCGGATCGTACGTCGTGAGCATCAAAAAGGACGACAATCTAATCCATCACATTTCTATTACCGAATAACATGGCACCTTGGGCAAGACAACTTCGCTTCACGTAGAGGCTGGGCCCGCAAACCGAGGGCGTGGGGCTTGGGACCAGGTCTCTGTCGCTCCGGTGCCCATAACTTTTGATCCGCAAGGAATTATGCGGCGCTCAACATACCGTTGGAAAGCTCTCCAAGAGCTCTACGACGGGGGCAGCAAGCCTACTCAGTTGAATCCATTTTCAGAATCCAAAATTGAACGTTTTCATCAGTTTTGGAATAATCTTCTTGTTTTGCACTATTTTTATGTCCCGAATCGTACGTCGTGAGCCTCGAAAAGGACGACATCTATTCCATCACATTTCTGTTACCGAATAAAATGGCACCTTGGGCAAGACAACTTCGTCTCATGTAGAGGTTGGGCCCGTAAACCGGGGGCGTGTTGCTTGGGACCAGGTCTCCGTCGCTCCGATGCCCATTACTTTTGATCCGTAAGGAATTACGTAGCGCACAGCATACCATTGGAAAGCTCTCCGAGAGCTCTACGACGGGGGATGCAAGCCTACTCATCTACGCCCATTTTTGGAATCCAAAATTGAACGTTTTCATCAGTTTCAGAATAATTTTCTTCTTTTGCGCTGTTTTTCTGTCCCGGATTGTACGTCGTGAGCCTCGAAAACGACGACAACCTAATCCATCAAATTTCTATTACAGAATAACATGGCACGTTGGGCAAGACAACTTCGCCTCACGTAGAGGCTGGGCCCGCAAACCGCGGGCGTGGGGCTTGGGACCAGGTCGCCGTCGCTCCGGTGCCCATAACTTTTGATCCGTAAGGAGTTACGCGACGCACAACTTACCTTTGGAAAGCTCTCAGAGAGCTCTACGACGTGTGCACCAAGCCTGCTCAGCTGCACCCATTTTTGAAGCCCACAATTGAAACCTTTTCATCAGTTTTGGGACAATTTTCTTCTTTTGCGTTGTTTTTTCGTCCCGAATTATGCGTCGTGAGCGGCGTAAAGGACAACGATATAATCCACCACATTTATATTACCGAATCCCACGGCTCCTTGGGCAAGACAACTTTGCCTCACATAGAGGCTGGGCCCGCAAACCGAGGGCGTGGGGCTTGGGACCAAGTCTCCGTCGCTCCGGTGCCCATAACTTTTGATCTGTAAGGAGTTACACAGTGCACATCATACTGTTGGAAAGCTTTCTGAGAGCTCTACGACGGGGGTAGCAAGCCTGCTAAGTTGCGTCCATTTTCGGAGCCCAAAATCGAACCTTTTTATCAGTTTCGGTACAATTTTCTTCTTTTGAGCTATTTTTGGGTCCCGGATCGTAGGTCGTGAGCCGCGAAAAGGACGACAACCTAATCCACCACATTTCTATTACCGAATCCCACGGCACCTTGGGCAAGACAACTTCGCCTCACGTAGAGGCTGGGCCCGCAAACCGATGGCGTAGGGATTGGGACCAAGTCTCCGTCGCTCCGTTGCCCATAACTTTTGATCAGTAAGGAGTTACGTGGAGCACAGCATACCGTTGGAAATCTTTCCGAGAGCTCTAAGACGGGGGCAGCAAGTCTGCTTTGCAATGAAAATTTTCAGAGCCCAAAATCAAACGTTTTCATCAATTTCGGAACACTTTTCTTCTTTTGCGCTATTTTTTTATCCCGGATTGTATGTCGTGAGCCGCGAAAAGGACGACAACCTAATCCGTCACATTTCTATTGCTGAATAACATGGGACCTTGGGCAAGACAAATTCGCCTCACGTAAAGGCTAGGCCCGCAAACTAAGGGTGTGGGGCTTGGGACTAGGTCTCCGTCCCTCCGGTACCCATCACTTTTGATCCGTAAGGAGTTACACGGCGCATAGCATACTATTGGAAAGCTCTCCGAGAGCTCTACTATGTGGGCAGCAAGCCTGCTCGGCTGCGCCCATTTTCGGAACACAAAATCAAATATTTTCATCAGTTTCGGGATAATTTTCTTCTTTTGCGCTGTTTGTTCGTCCCGGATCATACGTCGTGAGCCTCGAAAAAGATGACAACCTAATCCATCACATTTCTATTACCCAATAACACTTCACCTTGGGCAAGAAAACTTTGCCTCACTTTGAGGCTGGGCCCGCAAACCGAGGGCGTGTGGTTTGGGACTAGGTGTCCGTCGCTACGGTGCCCATATCTTTTGATCCGTAAGAAGTTACGCGGCGCACAGCATACCGTTGGAAAACTCTCCGAGAGCTCTACAACGGGTGCAGCGTGTCTGCTTGGCTGTGATAATTTTTGGGGCCCAAAATCGAAAGTTTTCATCCGTTTCGAGATACTTTTATTCTTTTGCGCTGTTTTTTCGTCACGGATCGTATGTCGTGAGCCGCGAAAAGGACGACAACCTAATCCGCCATTTTTCTATTACCGAATACCGTGCCACCTTGGGCAAGAAAACTTCACCTCATGTAGAGGCTGGGCCCGCAAACTGAGGGCGTGGGGCTTGGGAGCAGGACTCCGTCACTCCGGTGCCCATAACTTTTGATCCGTAAGGAGTTATGCGGCGCACAACATACGGTTGGAAAGCTCTCTGAGAGTTCTACGACAGGGGCAGCAAGCCTGCTTGGGTACGAAAATTTTCGGAGCCCAAAATAGAACGTTTTCATCAGTTTCGGGTCACTTTTCTTCTTTTGCACTATTTTTCCGTCCCTGATCATACGTCGTGAGCCTCGAAAAGGACGACAACCTAATCCACCACATTTCTATTACCGAATAACATGGCACCTTGGGCAAGACAACTTTGCCTCACGTAGAGGCAGGGCCTGCAAATCGGGAGCGTGTGGCTTGGACCAGGTCTCCGTCGCTCCGGTGCCTATAACTTTTGATCCGTAAGGAGTTACGCGGCGTACAACATACCGTTGGAAAGCTCTCCGAAAGCTCTACGACGGGGGCTGCAATCCTGCTTGGTTGCTCCTATTTTCGGAAAATAAAATTGAACGTTTTTATCAATTTCGGAACAATTTTCTTCTTTTGCGCTGTTTTTCCGTCCTGGATCGTACGTCGTGAGCCTCGAAAAGGACGACAACCTAATCCATCACATTTCTATTACCGAATTATATGGTACCTTGGGCAAGACAACTTCGCTTCACGTAGAGGCTGGGCCCGCAAACCGAGGGTGTGTGGCTTGGGACCAGGTCTCTGTCGCTCCAGTGACCATAACTTTTGATCCATAAGGAGTTACGCGGAACACAACATACCGTTGGAAAGCTCTTCGAGAGCTCTACGACGAGGCCTGCTAGCCTACTCTGCTGGGCCCATTTTCGGAGCCCAAAATCGAACGTTTTCATCAGTTTTAGAACAATCTTCTTCTTTTGCGCTGTTTTTCCGTCCAGGATTGTACGTCGTGAGCCTCGAAAATGATGATAACCTAATCCATCACATTTCTATTACCGAATAACATTGCACCTTGGGCAAGACAACTTTGCGTCACATAGAGGCTGGGCCCGCAAATCGAGGGCATCAGGCTTGGGACCAGGTCTACGTCAGTCGGGGGCCCAGAACTTTTGATCCGTAAGGAGTTACGCGGCGCACAGCATATCGTTAGAAAGCTCTCCGAGAGCTCTACGCCGTGGGCAGCAAACCTGCTCGGCTGCACAAGTTTTTGGTGCCCAAAATCGAACCTTTTCATCAATTTCGGGATAATTTTCTTCTTTTACATTATTTTTCCGTCCCGGATTGTACGTCGTGAGCCGCGTAAAGGGCGACAACCTAATCCACCACATTTATATTAACGAATCCACGGAACCTTGGGCAAGGCAACTTCGCCTCACGTAGAGGTTGGGCCTGCAAACCGAGGGCGTGGGGTTTGGGACCAAGTCTTCGTCGCTTCGGTGCCCATAACTTTTGATCCGTAAGGAGTTACGCGGTGCATAGCATACCGTTGGAAAGCTTTCCGAGAGCTCTACGACCAAGGTAGCAAGCCTGCTTGGCAGTGAAAATTTTCAGAGCCCAAAATCGAACATTTTCATCAATTTCGAGACACTTTTCTTCTTTTGCGCTATTTTTTCGTCCCGGATTGCACGTCGTGAGCCGCGAAAAGGACGACAACCTAATCCATCACATTTCTATTGCCGAATAACATGGCACCTTGGGCAAGACAACTTCACCTCACGTAGAGGCTAGACCCGCAAACCTAGGGCGTGGGGCTTGGGACTAGGTCCCCGTCGCTCCAGTGCCTATCACTTTTGATCCATAAGGCGTTACGCGGCGCACAGCATACCGTTGGAAAGCTCTCTGAGAGCTCTACGACGTGGGCAGCAAGCCTGCTAGGCTTCGCCCATTTTCAGAGCCCAAAATTGAACATTTTCAACAGTTTCAGGACAATTTTCTTCTTTTGCGCTGTTTTTTCGTCCCGGATCGTACGTTGTGAGCCGCGAAAAGGACAACAACCTAATCCATCATATTTGTATTACCGAATAACACTTCACCTTGGGCAAGAAAACTTCACCTCACGTAGAGGCTGGGCCCGCAAACCGAGGGCGTGTGGCTTGGGACCAGGTCATCGTCGCTCCGGTGCCCATAACTTTTGATCCGTAAGGTGTTACACGGCGCACAACATACCGTTGGAAAGCTCTCCCAGAGCTCTACGACGGGGGTAGCAAGCAGGCTTTGTTGCACCCATTTTCATAGTAAAAAATCGAACGTTTTCATCAATTTCGGGACACTTTTATTCTTTTGCGCTATTTTTTCATCCCGGATCGTACATCGTGAGCCGCGAAAAGGACGACAACCTAATTTGCCACATTTCTATTACCGAATCCCGTGCCACCTTGGTGAAGAAAACTTCGCCTCACGTAGAGACTGGGCCCGCAAACTGGGGGCATGGGGCCTAGGGCCAGGTCTCCGTCACTCTGGTGCCTATAACTTTTGATCCGTAAGGAGTGACGTGGCGTACAACATATCGTTGGAAAGCTCTCCGAGAGCTCTATCACACGGGCAGTAAGCCTGCTTGGCTGAAAAAATTTTCGGACCCCAAAATCGAACGTTTTCATCAGTTTTGGGACACTTTTCTTTTTTTGCACTGTTTTTTCGTCCCGGATCGTACGCCGTGAGCCGCGAAAAGGACGACAACCTAATTCATCACATTTCTATTACTAAATAACAAGGCACCTTGGACAAGACAACTTCGCCTCACGTAGAGGCTGGGCCTGCAAACCGAGGGCGTGGGGCTTGGGACCAAATCTTCGTCGTTCCGGTGCCCATAACTTTTGATCCATAAGGAGTTATGCGGTGCACAACATATCGTTGGAAAGCTGGCCGAGAGCTCTACGATGGGGGCAGCAAGCCTACTGGGCGGCGCCTATTTTCGGAGCCCAAAATCAAATGTTTTCATCAATTTCAGAATAATTTTATTCTTTTGCGATGTTTTTTCATCCCTGATCGTACGTCGTGAGCTGCAAAAAGGACGACAACCTAATCTGCTACATTTCTATTACCAAATCCGGTGCCACCTTGGTGAAGAAAACTTCGCCTCACGTAGAGACAGGGCCCGCAAACCGGGGGCGTAGGGCTTGGGGCTAGGTCTCTGTCACTCCGATGCCCATAACTTTTGATCCGTAAGGAGTTACGAGGCGAACTCCGAAAGTTCTACGACGGGGGTGGTAAGCTTGCTTGGCTACACCCATTTTCAGCGCCCAATATCAAATGTTTTCATCAGTTTTGGAACAATTTTCTTCTTTTACTATGTTTTTCGGTCCCAGATCGTCTGTCGTGGGCCTCGAAAAGGACGACAACCTAATCCATCACATTTCTATTACCGAATAACATGGTACCTTGGGCAAGAAAACTTCGTCTCACGTAGAGGCTGGGCCCGCAAACCGAGGGCGTGTGGCTTGGGACTAGGTCTCCATCACTCTGGTGCACATAACTTTTGATCTGTAAGGAGTTACACGGCGCACAGCATACCGATGGAAAGCTCTCTGAGAGTTCTACGACGGGGGCTGCAATCCTGCTAGACTGCGCAAATTTTCGGAGGCCAAAATCAAATGTTTTCATCAGTTTCGGAACAATTTGCTTCTTTTGTCCTATTTTTTCATCCGGGATTGTACGTCGTGAGCCTAAAAAAGGATAACAACCTAATTCATCACATTTCTATTACCGAATAACATGGCACCTTGGGCAAGACAACTTCACCTCACATAGAGGCTGGGCCCGCAAACTGAGGGCGTGGGGCTTAGGACCAGGTCTACGTCGCTTGGGGGCCCATAACTTTTGATCCGTAAGGAGTTACGCGGTGCACAACATACCGTTGGAAAGCTCTTTGAGAGCTCTACGACGTGGGCAGCAAGCTTGCTTGGCTGAACACGTTTTCGGAGCCCAAAATCGAACCTTTTCATCAGTTTTGGGATAATTTTCTTCTTTTGTGCTATTTTTCGGTCCCAGATCGTACGTCGTGAGCCATGTAAAGGACGACAAGCTAATCCACCACATTTCTATTAATAAATCCCACAGCACCTTGGGCAAGACAACTTCGCCTCACGTAGAGGCTAGGCCCACAAACCGAGGGCGTGTGGCTTGGGACAAGGTCTCCGTCGTTCCGGTGCCCATAACTTTTGATCCGTAAGGAGTTACGCGACGCACAGCATACCGTTGGAAAGCTCTCCGAAAGCTCTACGACGGGGGCTACAATCCTGCTCGGTTACTCCCATTTTCGGAGCCCAAAATTGAATGTTTTCATCAATTTCGGTACATTTTTCTTCTTTTGCGCTATTTTTCAGTCCCGGATCATACATTGTGAGCCTCGAAAAGGACGACAACCTAATCCATCACATTTCTATTACCGAATAATATGGCACCTTGGGCAAGACAACTTCGCCTCACGTAGAGGCTGGGCCCGCAAACCGAGGGCGTGTTGCTTGGGACCAGGTCTCCGTCGCTCTGGTGACCATAACTTTTGATCCATAAGGAGTTACGCGGGGTACAGCATACCGTTGGAAAGCTCTTCGAGAGCTCTACGACAAGGGCTACTAGCCTGCTCTGCTGCGCCCATTTTTGGAGCCCAAAATCAAACATTTTCATCAGTTTCAGAACAATTTTCTTCTTTTGCGCTGTTTTTGGGTCCAGGATTGTACGTCGTGAGCCTCGAAAAGGATGACAACCTAATCCATCACATTTCTATTTCTAAATAACATTGCACCTTGGGCAAGACAACCTCGCCTCACGTAGAGGCGGGGCCCGCAAACCAAGGGCGTGGGGCTTGGTACCAGGTCTACGTTGCTCGGGGGCCCATAACTTTTGATCCGTAAGGAGTTACGCGGCGCACAACATACCGTTGGAAAGCTCTTCGAGAGCTCTACGACGTGGGCAGCAAGCTTGCTTGGCTGCACATGTTTTAGGAGCCCAAAATCGAACATTTTCATCAATTTTGGGATAACTTTCTTCTTTTGTGCTGTTTTTCCGTCCCGGATCGTACGTCGTGAGCCTCGTAAAGGACGACAACCTAATCCACCACGTTTCTATTAACGAATCCCACGGCACCTTGGGCAAGACAACTTCACCTCACGTAGAGGCTGGGCCCGCAAACCGAGGGCGTGGGGTTTGGGACCAAGTCTCTGTCGCTCCGGTGCCCATAACTTTTGATCAGTAGGGAGTTACGCGGCGCATAGCATACCGTTGAAAAGCTTTCCGAGAGCTCTAAGACCGGGGCAGCAAGCTTGCTTGGCAACGAAAACTTTCAGAGCCCAAAATTGAATATTTTCATCAATTTCGAGACACTTTTCTTCTTTTGCTCTATTTTTTCGTCCCGGATTGCACGTCGTGAGCCGCAAAAAAGACGACAACCTAATCTATCACATTTGTATTGCCGAATAACATGGCAACTTGGGCAAGACAACTTCACCTCACGTAGAGGCTACGCGTGCAAACCTAGGGCGTGGGGCTTGGGACTAGGTGTCCGTCGCTCCGGTGCCCATCACTTTTGATCCGTAAGGAGTTACGCGGTGCACAACATACCGTTGGAAAGCTCTCCGAGAGCTCTACGACGAGGGCTGCAATCCTGCTAGGCTGCGCCCCTTTTTGGAGCCCAAAATTGAACATTTTCAACAGTTTTAGGATAATTTTCTTCTTTTGCGCTATTTTTTCGTCTTGGATCGTACGTCGTGAGCCACGAAAAGGACGACAACCTAATCCATCACATTTCTATTACCGAATAACACTTCACCTTGGGCAAGAAAACTTTGTCTCACGTAGAGGCTGGGCCCGCAAACTGAGGGCATGTGGCTTGGGACCAGGTCACCGTCGCTCCGGTGCCCATAAAACTTTTGATCCGTAAGGAGTTACGCGGCGCACAACATATCGTTGGAAAGCTCTCCAAGAGCTCTATCACACGGGCAGCAAGCATGCTTGACTGCAAAAATCTGCGTCGCTCCGGTGCTCATAACTTTTGATCCGTAAGGAGTTACGCGGTGCACAACATATCGTTGGAAAGCTGGCCGAAAGCTCTACGACGGGGGTAGCAAGCCTGCTCGGCTGTGCCCATTTTCGGACCCCAAAATCGAATGTTTTCATCAGTTTTGAAATAATTTTCTTCTTTTGCGCTGTTTTTTCATCCCGGATCGTACGTCGTGAGCCTAAAAAAGGACGACAACCTAATCCATCACATTTCTATCAACGAATAACATGGCACATTGGACAAGACAACTTCGCCTCATGTAGAGGCTGGGCCCGCAAACCGAGGGAGTGGGGCTTGGGACCAGGTCTCCGTCGCTCCGGTGTCCATAACTTTTGATCCGGAAGGAGTTACGCGGCGCACAACATACCGTTGGAAGCTCTCCGAGAGCTCTACGACGTGGGTAGTAAGATTACTCGGCTGCACCCATTTTTGGAGCTGAAAATTGAACGTTTTCATCAGTTTTTGAACAATTTTCTTCTTTTGCGCTATTTTTCAGTCCCGGATCGTACGTCGTGAGCCTCGAAAAGGACGACAACCTAATCCATCACATTTCTATTACTGAATAACTTGGCCCCTGGGGCAAGACAACTTCGCCTCACGTAGAAGCTAGGCCTGCAAACCGAGGGCGTGTGGCTTGGGACCAAGTCTCCGTCGCTCCGGTGCCCATAACTTTTGATTCGTAAGGAGTTACGCAGCGTATAGCATACCGTTGGAAAGCTCTCCGAGAGCTCTACAATGTGGGCTGCGAGCCTGCTTGGCTGCACCTATTTTTGTAGCCAAAAATCGAACGTTTTCATCAATTTTGGGACAATTTTATTCTTTTGCTCTATTTTTTCATCCCTGATCGTACGTTGTGAGCGGCAAAAACAACGACAACCTAATCCGCCACATTTCTATTACTAAATCCCGTGCCACCTTGATGAAGAAACATTCGCCTCACGTAGAGACAGGGACTGCAAACCGGGGGCGTAGGGCTTGGGGCTAGGTCTCCGTCACTCCGGTGCCCATAACTTTTGATCCGTAAGGAGTTACACGGCGCACAACATACTGTTGGAAAGCTCTCCGAAAGTTACGACAGGGGTAGTAAGCTTGTTCGGCTGCATCCATTTTCGGAGCCCAAAATCAAACGTTTTCATCAGTTTCGGAACAATTTTCTTCTTTTGCCCTATTTTTTCGTCCTGGATCGTACGTCGTGAGCCTCGAAAAGGACGACAACCTAATCCATCACATTTCTATTACCGAATAACATGGCACCTTGGGCAAAACAACTTCGCCTCACATAGAGGCTGGGCCCACAAATAGAGGGCGTGTGGCTTAGGACCAGGTCTCCGTGGCTCCGGGGCCTATAACTTTTGATCCGTAAGGAGTTACGTGGCACACAGCATACCGTTGGAAAGCTCTCTGAGAGCTCTACAAAGGGGGCTACAAGCCTGCTTAGCTGTGCCCATTGTCGGAGCCCAAAATCGAACGTTTTCATCTATTTTGGTACAATTTTCTTCTTTTACGCTATTTTTTCGTCCTGGATTGTACGTCGTGAGCCTCGAAAAAGACGACAACCTAATCCATCACATTTCTATTACCGAATAACATTGCACCTTGGGCAAGACAACTTCGCCTCACGTAGAGGCTGGGCCGGCAAACCGAGAGCGTGGGGCTTGGGACCAGGTCTCTATCGCTCCGGGTCCCATAAGTTTTGATCAGTAAAGAGTTACGCGGCGCACATCATACCGTTGGAAATCTCTCTGAGAGCTCTACGACGTGGGCAGCAAGCCTGCTTTGCTACACCTATTTTCAGAGCCCAAAATAGATCCTTTTCATCAGTTTTGGGACAATTTTCTTCTTTTGCGCTGTTTTTTCATCTCGGATCGTACGTCACGAGGCGCGTAAAGGACGACAACCTAATCCACCACATTTCTACTACCGAATCCCATGGCACATTGGGCAAGACAACTTCGCCTCACGTAGAGGCTGGGCCCGTAAAACGAGGGTGTGGGGCTTGGGACCAAGTCTCCGTCGCTCCGGTGCCCATAACTTTTGATCCGTAAGGAGTTACGTGGCGCACAGCATTCTGTCGGAAAGCTCTTTGAGAGCTCTACGACGGGGGCAGTAAGCCTGCTAAGCTGCGCCAATTTTTGGAGCCCAAAATTGAATGTTTTCATCAGTTTTGGTACAATTTTCTTCTTTTGCACTGTTTTTTCTTCCCGGATCGTTCGTCGTGAGCTGCGTAAAGGACAACAACCTACTCTACCATATTTCTATTACCGAATCCCACGGCACCTTGGGCAAGACAACTTTGCCTCACGTAGAGGCTGGGCCTGCAAACCAAGGGCGTGGGGCTTGGGATCAAGTCTCCGTCGCTCCGGTGCCCATAACTTTTGATCCGTAAGGAGTTACGCGGGGTACAGCATACTGTTGGAAAGATTTTCGAGAGCTCTACGACGGGGGCAGCGAGCCTGCCTAGTAGCAAAAATTTTCAGAGCCCAAAATCGAACGTTTTCATCAATTTCAGGACACTTTTATTCTTTTGCTCTATTTTTTCGTCCCAGATTGTACGCCGTGGGCCACGAAAAGGGCGACAACCTAATCCATCACATTTCTATTGCTGAATAACATGGCACCTTGGTCAAGATAACTTTGCCTCATGTAGAGGCTAGGGCCGCAAACCGAGGGCGTGGGGCTTGGGACCAAGCCTCCGTCGCACCGATGCTTATCACTTTTGATCCGTAAGGAGTTACGCGGTGTACAGCATACTGTTGGAAAGCTCTCTGAAAGCTCTACGATGGGGGCTGCAATCCTGCCGGTTACGCCCATTTTTGGAGCCCAAAATCGAACGTTTTCATCAATTTTGGAATAATTTTCTTCTTTTGCGCTATTTTTCCATCCCGGATCGTACGTCGTGAGCCTCGAAAAGGACGACAACCTAATCCATCACATTTTTGTTACCGAATAACATGGAAACTTGTGCAAGACTACTTGGCATCACGTAGAGGCTTGGCCCGCAAACCGAGGGTGTGTGGCTTGGGACCAGGTCTCCGTCACTCCGGTGCCCATAACTTTTGATCCGTAAGGAGTTACGCGGCGCACAGTATACCGTTGGAAAGCACTTCGAGAGCTCTACGACGGGAGCTGCTAGCCTGCAAGGCTGCGCCCATTTTTGGAGCCCAAAATCAAAAGTTTTTCATCAGCTTCAGAATAATTTTCTTCTTTTGCGCTGTTTTTCCGTCCAGGATTGTACGTCGTGAGCCTCGAAAATGATGACAACCAAATCCATCACATTTCTATTACCGAATAACACTTCACCTTGGGCAAGAAAACTTTGCCTCACGTAGAGACTGGGCCCGTAAACCGAGGGCGTGTGGCTTGAGACCAGGTCTCCGTCACTACGGTGCCCATATCTTTTGACCTGTAAGAAGTTATGCGGCGCACAACATACCGTTGGAAAACTCTCCGAGAGCTCTACGACGGGGGTAGCGTGCCTGCTTGGCTGCAAAAATTTTTGGATCCCAAAATCGAACGTTTTCATCCATTTCGGGATACTTTTATTCTTTTGGGCTATTTTTCAATCCCGGATTGTATGTCGTGAGCCGCGAAAAGGACGACAACCTAATCCGTCACATTTCTATTACAGAATACCATGCCACCTTGGGCAAGAAAACTTCTCCTCACATAGAGGTTGGGCCCGCAAACTGAGGGCGTGGGGCTTGAGAGCATGACTTCGTCACTCCGGTGCCCATAACTTTTGATCTGTAAGGAGTTATGCAGCGCACAACATACGGTTGGAAAACTCTCCGAGAGCTCTACGACAGGGGCAGTGAGGCTGCTTGGGAACGAAAATTTTCAGAGCCCAAAATTGAACGTTTTCATCAGTTTCGGGACACTTTTCTTCTTTTGCGCTATTTTTTCATCCCTGATCGTACGTCGTGAGCCTCGAAAAGGACGATAACCTAATCCATCACATTTCTATTACCGAATAACATGGCACCTTGGGCAAGAAAACTTGGCCTCACGTAGAGGCTGGGCCCGCAAACCGAGGGCGTGTGGCTTGGGACCAGGTCTCCGTCGCTCCGGTGCCCATAACTTTTGATCTGTAAGGAGTTACGCGGCGCACAGCATACTGTTGGAAAGCTCTCTGAGAGCTCTACGATGTGGGAAGCAAGCCTGCTCGGCTGCGCCGATTTTCAGAGCACAAAATTGAACATTTTCATCAGTTTCGGGACAATTTTCTTCTTTTGCATTGTTTTTTCATCCCGGATCATACGTCGTGAGCCGCAAAAAGGACGACAACCTAATCCATCACATTTCTATTACCGAATAACACTTCACCTTGGGCAAGAAAACTTCGCCTCACGTAGAGGCTAGGCCCGCAAACCGAGGGCGTGTGGCTTGGGACCAGGTCTCCGTCGCTACAGTGCCCATATCTTTTGTTCTGTATGAAGTTACGCGGCGCACAGCATACCGTTGGAAAACTCTCCAAGAGCTCTACGACGGGGGTAGCGTGCTTGCTTGGCTGCAAAAATTTTTGGAGCCCAAAATCGAACGTTTTCATCCGTTTCAGGACACTTTTATTCTTTTACGCTGCTTTTCCATCCCGAATCGTATGTCGTGACCCGCGAAAAGGACGACAACCTAATCCGCCACATTTTTATTACCGAATACCGTGCCACCTTGGGCAAGAATACTTTGCCACACGTAGAGGCTGGGCCCGCAAAATCACGGCGTGGAGTTTGGAAGCAGGACTCCGTCACTCCGATGCCCATAACTTTTGATTTGTAAGGAGTTACGCGGCGCACAACATACGGTTGGAAAACTCTCCGAGAGCTCTACGACAAGGGCATTGAGCTTGCTTGGGTACGAAAATTTTCGGAGCCCAAAATCGAACGTTTTCATCAGTTTCGGGACACTTTTCTTCTTTTGCGCTATTTTTCTGTCCCTGATTGTACGTCGTGAGCCTCGAAAAGGATGACAACGTAATCCATCACATTTCTATTACCGAATAACATGGAACCTTGGGCAAGAAAACTTGGCCTCACGTAGAGGCTGGGCCCGCAAACCGAGGGCGTGTGGCTTGGGACCAGGTCTCCGTCGTTCCGGTGCCCATAACTTTTGATCCGTAAGGAGTTACGCGGCGCACAGCATACTGTTGGAAAGCTCTCCGAGACCTCTACGACGTGGGCAGCAATCCTGCTCGGCTGCGCCCATTTTCGGACCATAAAATCGAACATTTTCATCAGTTTCGGGATAATTTTCTTCTTTTGCGCTGTTTTTTCATCCCGGATCATACGTCGTGAACTGCAAAAAGGACGACAACCTAATCCATCACATTTCTATTACCGAATAACACTTCACCTTGGGCAAGAAAAATTTGCCTCACGTAGAGGCTGGGCCCGCAAACCGAGTGCGTGTGGCTTAGGACCAGGTCTCCGTCGCTACAGTGCCCATATCTTTTGATCTGTATGAAGTTACGCGGCGCACAGTATACCGTTGGAAAACTCTCCGAGAGCTCTACGACGGGGGTATCATGCCTGCTTGGTTGCAAAAATTTTTGGAGCCCAAAATCGAACGTTTTCATCCGTTTCGGGATACTTTTATTCTTTTGCGCTGCTTTTCCATCCCGAATCGTATGTCGTGACCTGCTAAAAGGACGACAACCTAATCCGCCATATTTCTATTACCGAATACGGTGCCACCTTGGGCAAGAATACTTTGCCTCACGTAGAGGCTGGGCCCGCAAACTGAGGGCGTGGGGCTTTGGACCAGGACTCCGTCATTCCGGTGCCCATAACTTTTGATCCGTAAGGAGTTACGCGGCGCACAACATACGGTTGGAAAGCTCTTCGAGAGCTCTACGATAGGGGCAGCGAGCCTGGTTGGGTACGAAAATTTTCGGAGCCCAAAAGCAAACGTTTTCATTAGTTTTGGAACACTTTTCTTCTTTTGCGCTATTTTTTCGTCCCTGATCGTACGTCGTGAGCCTCGAAAAGGACGACAACCTAATCCATCACATTTTTATTACCGAATAACATGGCACCTTGGGCAAGACAACTTCGCCTCACGTAGAGGCTGGGCCCACAAACCAAGGGCGTGTGGCTTGTGACCAGGTCTCTATCGCTCTGGTGCCCATAACTTTTGATCTGTAACGAGTTACGCGTCACACAGCATACCGTTGGAAAGCTCGCCGAAAGCTCTACGACGAGGGCTGCAATCCTGCTTGGTTGCTCCTATTTTTGGAGCAAAAAATTGAACATTTTCGTCAGTTTCGGGATAATTTTCTCCTTTTGCGCTGTTTTTTCATCCCGGATCATACGTCGTGAGCTGCAAAAAGGACGACAACCTAATCCATCACATTTCTATTACCGAATAACACTTCACCTTGGGCAAGAAAACTTCGCCTCACGTAGAGGCTGGGCCCGCAAACTAAGGGCGTATGGCTTGGGACCAGGTCTTCGTCGCTACGGTGCCCATATCTTTTGATCTGTAAGAAGTTACGCGGCGCACAGCATACCGTTGGAAAACTCTCCGAGAGCTCTACGACGGGGGTAGCGTGCCTGCTTGGCTGAAAAAATTTTTGGAGCCCAAAATCGAACGTTTTCATCCGTTTTGGGACACTTTTATTCTTTTGCGCTGTTTTTCCGTCCCGGATCGTATGTCGTGACCCGTGAAAAGGACGACAACCTAATCCGCCACATTTCTATTACCGAATACCGTGCCACCTTGGGCAAAAAAACTTTGCCTCACGTAGATGCTGGGCCCACAAACTGAGGGCATGGGGCTTGGGACCAGGACTCTGTCATTCCCGTGCCCATAACTTTTGATCCGTAAGGAGTTACGTGGCGCACAACATACGGTTAGAAAGCTCTCCGAGAGCTCTACGACAGGGGCAGCGAGCCTGCTTGGGTACAAAAATTTTCGGAGCCCAAAATCGAACGTTTTCATCAGTTTTGGAACACTTTTCTTCTTTTGCGCTATTTTTTCATCCCTGATCGTACGTCGTGAGCCTCGAAAAGGACGACAACCTAATCCATCACTTTTCTATTACCGAATAACATGGCACCTTGGGCAAGACAACTTCGCCTCACGTAGAGGCTGGGCCCGCAAACCAAGGACGTGTGGCTTGTGACCAGGTCTTCGTCGCTCCGGTGCTCATAACTTTTGATTCGTAAGGAGTTACGCGGCACACAGCATACCGTTGGAAAGCTCTCCGAAAGCTCTACGACGGGGGCTGCAATCCTGCTAGGTTGCTCCCATTTTCGGAGCCCAAAATCAAACATTTTCTTCAATTTCAGAATAATTTTCTTCTTTTGCGCTGTTTTTTCGTCCCGGATCGTACGTCGTGAGTCTCGAAAAGGACGACAACCTAATCCATCACATTTCTATTACCGAATAATATGGCATCTTAGGCAAGACAACTTCGCCTCACGTAGATGCTGGGCCCGCAAACTGAGGGCGTGTGGCTTGGGACCAGGTCTCCGTCGCTCCGGTGCCCATAACTTTTGATCTGTAAGGAGTTACTCGGTGCACAGTATACCGTTGGAAAGCTCTTCGAGAGCTCTACGACATGGGCAGTAAGCCTGCTCTGCTGTGCCCATTTTCGGAGCCCAAAATTGAACGTTTTCATCAGATTCGGAACAATTTTCTTCTTTTTAAGTGTTTTTCCGTCCCGCATCATTGGTCATGAACCGCAAAAAGGACGACAACCTAATCCACCACATTTCTATTACTGAATCCCACGTCACATTGGGCAAGACAACTTCGCCTAACATAGAGGTTGGGCCCGCAAACCGATGGCGTGGGGCTTGGGACCAGGTCTCCGTCGCTCCGGTGCCCATAACTTTTGATCCGTAAGGAGTTACTCGACGCACAGCATACCGTTGGAAAGCTCTCCGAGAGCTCTACGATGGGGGCAGCAAGCCTGCTAGGCTGCGCCCATTTTCGGAGATCAAAATCCAACATTTTCTTCAATTTCGGAACAATTTTCTTCTTTTGTGCTGTTTTTTCGTCCCGAATCGTACCTCGTGAGCCTCGAAAAGGACAACCTAATCCATCACATTTCTTTTACCGAATAACATGGCACCTTGGGCAACACAACTTTGCCTCACGTAGAGGCTGGGCCTGCAAACCGAGGGACCAGGTCTCCGTCGCTCAAGTGTCCATAACTTTTGATCCGTAAGGAGTTACACGGCGCACAGCATACGGTTGGAAAGCTCTCCGAGAGCTCTACGATGGGGGCTACAAACCTACCCGACTGCGCCCATTTTTGGAGCCCAAAATTGAACGTTTTCATTAGTTTCGGAATAATTTTTGTCTTTTGCGCTATTTTTCCGTACCAGATCGTATGTCATGAGCATCGAAAAGGACGACAACCTAAACCATCACATTTCTATTACCGAATAACATGGTACCTTGGGCAAGACAACTTCGCCTCACATAGAGGCTCGGCCCGCTAACCGAGTGCGTGGGACTTTGGACTAGGTCTCCGTTGCTCCGGTGCCCATAACTTTTGATCCGTAAGGCGTTACGTGGTGCACAACATACCGTTGGAAAGCTCTCCGAGAGCTCTACGACGTGGGCAGCAATCCTGCTCGGCTACGTCCATTTTTGGAGCCAAAAATCAAACTTTTCATCAGTTTAGGGACAATTTTCTTCTTTTTCGCTATTTTTCCGTCCCGTATCGTACGTCGTGAGCCGCGTAAAGGACGACTACCTAATCCATCATATTTCTATTACCGAATAACATGGCACCTTGGGCAAGACAACTTCATCTCACGTAGAGGCTGGGCCTGCAAGCCGAGGGCGTGGGGCTTGGGACCAAGTCTCCGTCGCTCCGGTGCCCATAACTTTTGATTCGTAAGGAATTACTCGGTGGACAGCATACCGTTGGAAAGCTCTCCGAGAGCTCTACGATGGGGGCAGCAAGCCTGGTAGGCTGCGCCCATTTTCGGAGCCCAAAATCTAACATTTTCATAAGTTTTGGAACAATTTTCATCTTTTGCAGTGTTTTCCGTCCCGGATCGTACGTCGTGAGCCTTGAAAAGGATGACAACCTAATCCATTATATTTCTATTACCGAATTACAGGGCACCTTGGGCAAGAAAACTTCGTCTCACGTAGAGGCTGGGCCTGCAAATCGAGGGCGTGGGGTTTTGGACCAGGTCTCCGTCGCTCCGGTGCCCATAACTTTTGATCCGTAAGGAATTACTTGACGCACAATATACCGTTGGAAAGTTCTCCGAGAGCTCTACGACGGGGGCAGCAATCCTACTCGGCAGTGCCCGTTTTCGAAGCCTAAAATCGAATGATCAGTTTTGGGACAATTTCCTTCTTTTGCGCTTTTTTTCTGTCTCGGATCGTTGGTCGTGAGCCGCGAAAAGGACGACAACCTAATCCACCACATTTCTATTACCAAATCCCACGTCACCTTGGGCAAGACAACTTCACCTCACGTAGTGGCTGGGCCCGCAAACAAAGGGCGTGGGGCTTGGGACCAGGTCTCCGTCGCTCCTGTGCCCATAACTTTTGATCCGTAAGGAGTTACTCGGCGCACAGCATACCGTTGGAAAGTTCTCTGAGAGTTCTACGACGGAGGCAGCAAGCCTACCCGGCAGTTCCCATTTTTGAAGCCCAAAATCGAACGTTTTCATCAGTTTTGGGACAATTTTCTTCTTTTGCGCTTTTTTTTTCGTATCGGATCGTTGGTCGTGAGCTGCGAAAAGCACGACAACCTAATCCACCACATTTCTATTAGCGAATCCCACGTCACCTTGGGCAAGACAACTTATGTCAGACCCCAACCTGGCCTATAAAGGTTAGACTAGGGTGTGATCTAAACATTCAAGTCCTTTCAAGTACTTAATCGTTCAAGGAGGTTTAGCACTTAACGTTTTATCCTAGACTCCAAAATTTTTTCCTGAAAACCAGCAGCATAACGACTGTAATTAGGCTCTTTGGTTTGACCTAGTTCTCTAAACACCTTAAAATTTACCATCTCAGTTCCATTTCCAACTAAGATTACTATTTTACCATCAATTGAATTGCTTATTAGTTATTTCGACATCCTGTTTGATTTATAACCTAGCATGATACTATGTCTCGTTTGTTTGTTTGATCTCGTTTCAAAATATACCTGTTTAAGATTGGATAAATTCATTTACTTAGTCCTTACTAATGCACCATAACCTATGATAATACTAGCGGTAATAAAAGCATAACGATCATAGTAATGTCTAGTATCAGTCTACTTAATATAAGTAAAAACCAAAATTAGACCCCAAATTGCAACAGGGGTCTTTTATATCATGACATCGAGTAACACCAAAGGGAATAGTCTTCAAGTAACAAAAAGTTCACAAGTAGTCACGTTCAAGCAAAAACAAGAATGACAGGTAATCACTCCAGGGGTTCATCATTAGGCACATTGTCCTCAGGTACCTGTACCTGTTCTTCTTCACCTGTGATGAAAAAGAGGGTGAGTCCTTATGAACTCAGCGAGGGGGAAACGAGAAATACATTTTGAAACTCATTTTCCGGTTCAATTATGAAAACTCCTTTTGAAAACATGTCACGTATTACAAATAATAAGGTACGCAAATATATGAAACAAATTGAGTAACAGATACATTTACCAATCATTTCAAGGATACGGTGAGCATTTGCTTTCAATATCAATTTCGATTCATTTGGTGCGGCCGACTTCAATAATCCACTTATCGCTCCCAATTGGGTGTACTCCGGATGTACCCCGAAACCTACGACCCAACTCTCCAAGGGTGGAATGCCAAGCGAGATAGGGAATTGGACCATGGTAGTCACGGGAGCACCGGCAAGCCCTATGCCGCCCGGCGTTCATGAAACGCTACCATGCCACAATGAAAGGTTGCAACCTCGTATGCAATGCACATTTATAACATTTAACATATCACATTAGGAGGACAACAAAGTAGGTTGCCTCCGAACAGTTATAAGATCGCACGTTGTCAAGTAGTCAAACAAGGCACGATAAGACAAGTAATTTCACTTGAAAAGCATATGGAGTTATATGAACATTAAACGGGCAGCCATGTAACACATGTAAGTCAAGCCATATAACTCATTTCGAAGTCCACGTAATCAAGTGATACGATTATTCAACATGCAACAACATCTACGTGGGTTTGGTTGCAAGAAAAGCTTATTTAACAACATGCAATGGTCAAAATCACATTTGAAGTTATAAGACATTTACGGGCAGCCCACTAAGCATATAATTTCCACACAATATACAAATGATCAATACTTAGCAACTACCTAGTCATTAGGGTTTCCATTTCATGTATATTCGTGCAATTTGAGCCTCAACCCAACTCAAAGTCAATCTCAAACCATGCATGATTTAATTCAACATCCTCAAACATTCAAAACAGTCCACACAACATCCCGAAGCTACAATTCCAAGCATTTAATTCAACAAGAGAAGTCACCACAATTTTTCTAAGTACAACATTAAGTGAAACCCTTACTGCAATAGGCTGTTTGCTCACAATCAATAGGATAATCAAACAATCTCCAAATCCAGTGAATAAAATGTCAAATTAAAGCTCAAGACGCTAGCTAAAATCAGAAACAAACCTTGCATCAATTGTAGTTCAAAATCATTAGTTATAGCCGAAACAGTGAGGTAGCACAAAACTGTCCAGATTTGCATACGTTTTAGAAATTGACGTTTTTGAGGTCCTTAGGGTCAGTTTTAGCCTTGGTCCATTTCTGAAAAACTTGTCCAGAACTGAAAAATATAGCTGCACACCAATTTTCATGCGTTTTGGACATCATTTACTAAGTCAAATATGGTTCGTTCCACAAGGTCAGTGCATCTGTCAAAACCTGCTTCATTTTTCCAGATTTCCAGATTTGGTCACATTTTAAAGATTTGCCATTTTGAGGACCTTAGTGTCAAAATTAGCTTCGGCCTATTTCTGGGAAAAATGTTTAAAACTGTCCAAACTAGTCACCTACCAATTTTCATGCACTTTAAACATCATTTGCCTAGCTAAACTTACCTCGAAACAGAATGGTCAGAGAGCTGTCAACAATTTCGACTTCACCTAGCATCATTTTCAAGCCAAGATCTTGCCATGCATGGTTGTTTAAGCTTATGAACGACCATATAACTCAAGTACAGAAGCAAATACACACATCTATGAACATGCATGTGAATTTTTGAAGAGTTTTCAAAGGGTTTTAGCCCTCACCTTAGCAATCAACCACAAGATGCTCAAAAACCTTGTTGAAGCACAACCTTCTTCCTCTCCTTGCTTAGCCGAAAACCCAACTAGCTTTTCTCTATTTTTCCTAGCTTAGTGGTCAATCTCTTAGCACATGCATGAGGTCATAACATGAAGAAAAGAAATGGATGCCAAGAAGCTCACCTAGGCCGAATAGAAGTCTTCAAAGCACATGCATGAGAATTTTTGAACTCTAGCAAGCTTGCTTCGACTTTCTTGATGGTTGCTTGACTTGATTAACTATGTTGTGAGGAAGAGAAGCTATGGAGGTAGTAATGTGCAGCTAGGGCCGAGAGAGAGAGAGAAATGAGAGGGAGAGAGAGAAGAATGAAAGAGAATGAAAGTTTAAGCATTTGGTCGGCTATATGCCTTGCAAGAATTCTGATTTTTGTGTTATTCTTTTGAGCATTTGAATTATCTAAGCATGGAATTTGAGTGGGATGAGAATGAGAGAGAATTTGAGGCAAAAAGAAAAGTGAATTTGTTAGAAAATGGTGGCATGCTTGTCCCGGCCTTGGGCTTGGCAAAATGCAGAATTTTTTGTCTTCAAGAGCATATTTGAATCATCTTTTAGCATGGTTGATTTTTGAAATAGCAAAATGTGCACAAATCCTCACATGGTCGGCCAAGCATGTGGGAAAATTCTGAATTTTGTCTTGGTTAAGCTTATTTTATTGCTTGTGTTTGGGAGTGCAAAAAGAAAAGGTATAAAGAATGAAGAATGTTTAGTGTTTGGTGCATTTTTTGTCTTCTAGTGAGTTGAATTAGGATTATTATATTGATAGTGGATTTTGTAGGATTGTTTAATAGTCTAGTGCTCCGTGAAATATGCTTTCTTGATTAGCGTGAAGGCACGCTTTCCTAAGTCTATGGCACGCACTACGAGGTAGGGCACAAACTACGAGATGAACGCACGTTTTTTCAAGTAAATGCACGCAACCCTAAATTAATGCACGTAATTCAATGCATGGCATATAAAATGAACACAATTCTTAGACCTTGGTCATGGCACACAAATCTAGGTTAGGGCACACGAAGTGAGGTTTCGCACGGAAATCGGGGTCGGGCCTCACATCCTCCCATCCTTAAAAGAAATTCGTCCCGAAATTCAATATTACCTTGAAATAAAGCTGGGTACTGCTGCTCCATCTGGTCTCGCCTTTTCCAGGTTGTTTCTTCGACTCCATGATGATCCCACAGCACTTTCACCATAGGTATAGTCCTGTTGCGCAACTGCCGATCTTGCTGGTCTAGGATCCGAATGGGCTTCTCCTCGTAAGACAAGTTCTCCCGCAGTTGCAACAGCTCCGGTTCCAAGATATGCGATGGATCAGAATGATACTTCCGCAGCATAGAAACATGAAAGACGTCGTGAACATTGGAGAGGTTCTGGGGTAGTGCTAGGCGATACGCCAACTTGCCAACCTTCTCGATTACCTCGAATGGTCCCACAAACCTCGAGCTCAACTTTCCACCTTTTCCATGTCTAATCAGTCCCCTCCGGGGTGATATCTTCAAGAACACCTTGTCGCCGACCTCAAACTCGAGACTCCGTCTCCGTTGGTCTGCATAACTTTTCTGCCTGCTCGGGGCGGTAAGCATCCGTTTTCGGATGAGATAGATATTATCAACAGTCTTCATAAGTTCAGATAAAAGGGTCGGGTCAAAAGTCTTCGTCTCACCTACTTCATCCCAGTAAATTGGGGAACGACACTTACGTCCATACAACGCCTCAAATGGGGCCATCCCGATAGTGGCCTGATAACTATTGTTGTAGGCGAACTCTGCTAGAGATAGATATTTCTCCAAACCTTTTCCGAAATCCAAAACGCACGCCCTTAGCATATCCTCTAGAATCTGAATAGTTCTCTCTGATTGACCATCCGTCTGAGGGTGATAAGCCGTGCTAAAACTCAACTTCATTCCCAAAGCTTCTTGCAATCTCTTCTAAAATCGGGAAGTAAAACGAGGATCCCTATCCAATACAATACTCACAGGCATTCCGTGCAATCTTACAATCTCTGCCACATATATATCTCCCAATTCCTCAAGACTATCCTCCTTGTTCATCGGTAAGAAGTGCGCCGACTTAGTCAATCTATCCACTATAACCCAAACGGCGTCACGACCCTTTCGTGATCTGGGCAGGTATATAACAAAATCCATAGTGATATGTTCCCATTTCCATTGAGGAATCTCCAACGGCTGAAGTAAACCTGTGGGTCATTGATGTTCTGCTTTGACTCTCTGGCAAGTCAAACACCGTGCTACAAACTCCGCAATTTCTCTTTTCATGTTATTCCACCAATAGTGTTGCTTCAAATCCCGATACATCTTTGTTCCACCGGGGTGAATAGTATATCTTGAATCGTGGGCTTCCTCAAGAATCTTCTTTTTCAGCTTCGGCTCATTCGGAACACAAATTCGGTTCCTAAACCTCCAAACACCATCATCATGAAACTTGAAATCTGCATTGTTTTCTTTAATCTTTTGAAATTGTTGGTCCTTCTGTTGAGCCTCTCGTATCTCAGACAACAAGGTCGATTGAACTTGGGTAGTGGCAAAAAGTAACCCTTTCTGAGTCAATTGTGGTTTCCACAGAAATGCTTCTTCCAACAACTCCTGCACCTTGACCTCCAGTTTTGCCATGCTTGCCTTTCTGCTTAAGGCATCTGCAACTACGTTCGCCTTACCAGGCACATAATTAATTGAGCAGTTATAATCATCAAAAATCACCATCCACCGCATTTGCCTCATATTCAACTCCTTTTGAGAGAACAAGTATTTCAAGCTCTTATGATCAGTAAATACCTCAAACTTGTTACCCCACAGATAATGCCTTCATTTCTTGAGTGCAAACACAATAGCCGCTAACTCCAAATCATGCGTCGGGTAATTCATCTCATACGACTTCGGTTTCCTAGAAGCATATGCAATCACTCTTCCATTTTGCATCAATACACATCCCAGTCCTTCTTTCGAAGCATCACTATAGATTACAAAACCTTGACTCCCTTCAGGCAATGCAAGAACTGGTGCGGTAGTCAATCTTTTCTTCAACTCTTAGAAGCTGCTCTCACACTTATCATCCCACACGTACTTGGTTTTCTTTTGAGTGAGCTTTGTAAGCGGTCCTGCAATCTTAGAGAAATCCTTCACGAATCTCCGATAATAGCCGGCTAGACCAAGAAAACTCCGAACCTCCGTAACATTTTCCAGCTTCTTCCAAGACATCACTGCATCAATCTTTGCTGGATCCACCGCTATTCCCTCTTAGGATATGATATGTCCCAAAAATGCAATCTGCTGCAGCCAAAATTCACACTTGCTAAACCTTGCATACAATTGGTGCTCTCGAAGTTTCTGCAGTACCAACCGCAGTTGTTGCTCATGCTCCGCCTCCGATTTCGAGTATACCAAAATATCATCAATGAAGATCACCACAAATTGGTCTAAGTAGGGTTGAAACACCCTATGCATCAAATCCATAAAAGCTGCAGGGGCATTAGTTAGTCCAAAAGGCATCACCACATATTCATAATGCCCATATCTCATCCTGAAAGCCATTTTAGGCACATCTTCCTTCTTGATCCGCAACTGATAATACCCTTGCCTCAAGTCGAGTTTCGAATACACTTTGGCTCCTTGCAGTTGATCAAATAACTCATCAATCAGGGGAAGTGGGTATTTATTCTTGACAGTCACTTGGTTCAAACCTCGGTAGTCAATACATAGCCTCAACGTTCCGTCTTTCTGCTTCACAAATAGAACTGGCGTTCCCCACGGTGAAGAACTCGGTTGAACAAACCCCTTCTTCAGCAATCCTTGCAATTGGTCCTTCAATTCTTGTAGCTCGACCGGTGCCATACGATAGGGAGCTTTTGATATCGGCTAGGCGCCAGGCAGCAACTCTATAACAAACTCGATCTCCCGATTCGGGGGTAAACCAGTAATTCTTCAGGGAACACATCTGCATAGTCTTTGATCACAGGCATCTCCTCCAACTTAGCTTTATCCGACGGCTTGTTGATAAGGTAAGCCAAGTATCCGCTGCACCCCTTCCTCAAGGACTTCACTGCTTTTGTAGATGAAATGATGGAACTCCCGGTGAAATCTCTTCGACCCATAATCTCCAATATTGGTTGATCAGGTACCTGGAACGTTATAATCTTCGCCCGGCAATCCAGTTGGACATGATGTTTTGCCAGCCAGTCTATCCCTAAAATAACCTCGTAATCTCGAAAAGGTAATACAATAAGATTGGCTGAGAATTCCCTATCCTTAATCTGGATTTTACATGCTTTACAAGCTGAACTAGTTACAAGTTTAGAACCTATTGGAGTACCAACTTCTACTTCATATGGCAAACATACAACTTTCAATTTCACATGTTCCACACATAAGGGAGTAATAAATGAATGAGTAGCACCCGGATCAATTAACACCTTAACAGGTTGATTCAGCATGAAGAATGTACCTTCAACAACAACGGTCTCATCCGGAATCTCCTCACACTCAATAGCATAGGCTCGAGCCTGGACCCTAGGAACTAGAGTCTTGCCTCTACCGGCTGGTTTACCCTGATTCTGTCCCCCTTGCCATTTAGGGCAATCCTTAATCCGGTGTTGATCGCTGCCATAACCCATACATTTCCCCAATTTTTTCCAACACTGGGCCTCGGTGTGGCCCTTCTTGTTACAGTACGAACAAATGGTAGTCTGAGAAGCAGGTGAACTACCTGTGGATCCGCGGGTGGAAGAGGCCGATGGCGCCTTAGTCGGGCCACGGTTATTCACTGACCTATTCTGGCTCTAGCCTTGACCGTGACTCTGACTCTGGAATTTCCTCTGCTGACCCGGAGGCTGGTAAGGTTTCTTGCTCGGCTGACTCGAACCGGCTCCATCTAGTTTCCTCTTCTCAACTCGAGAGGCAGCAGCAAAGAGAGCAGAGTAAGTATCGAAGTCATGAGAAGCTAACTGGTCCTGAATCTCTGGCCTCAATCCAATAGTAAATTTCCACATTTTCGCCTCTAGAGTACAAACCATATATTGAGCATAACGGGACAGTTGGTCAAAACGAGCCTCGTACTGGGCCACCGTCATATTACCCTGGGTCAAGTGCATGAACTCCTCGATTCGCCTCTGCCTGGAAACTGCAGGTACATATTTCTCCTTAAATGCCTTAACGAAATTACCCCACAAGCGAGGTGTCTGATCAGTCTCCCACAGTGCTTCTACAGTGTGCCACCAATGCTCGGCATCCCCGTGCAATAGAAATACAGCAAACTCCACTTTCTCTTCATCTGTATAATCAAGTGGCCTGAAGATCTTCTCAATCTCGGACAGCCAAGCCTCTGCTTTCTCATCATCAGCTTCCCCGTAGAATTTAGACGGGCGAAAGTCAATGAACTCCCTCATTCTACTGTGTCTCCCATGGTTACCCTCATTCATGTTGTTGATGTTGTTGTTGGCTTCACGAGCATCGTGACGCTCCATCACACGTGATACACGATCCATGGCATTTGCCATCATATTAAACATAGCTATACCGGGATTAGTCTGATAGGCATCCCCGGTCTCTTGAGGTTCACCGCTCCTATTAGTGGTACGGGTACTAGGGCCAGTCATCTATAGACACAGATTACGATGCACAATTTATTGAAATATGACAATTAAGAATCTAACGCATATGATATGCAACATAATATAGGTACAATTCTAGAAACATTTAAGGGATGTAAGTCACTTAAGCACATAGAACATAGAAGACACATTTATCACACAATAACACATAGACAAGTCATCCTAATTATCTTAGGGCTCTACCCACAGTCCGAGAGTTAAACCCGGCTTAAGCAATCTAAGCTCTGATACCATTCTAATATAGTGTCAGACCCCAACCCAGCCTATAAAGGTTAGATTAGGGTGTGATCTAAACATTCAAGTCCTTTCAAGTACTTAATCGTTCAAGGAGGTTTAGCACTTAACGTTTTATCCTAGACTCCAAAATTTTTTCCGGAAAACCAGCAGCATAACGGCTGTAATTGGGCTCTTTGGTTTGACCTAGTTCTCTAAACACCTCAAAATTTACCATCTCAGTTCCATTTCCAACTCAGATTACTATTTTACCATCAATTGAATTGCCTATTGGTTATTTCGACATCCCGTTTGATTTATAACATAGTATGATACTATGTCTCGTTTGTTTGTTTGACCTCGTTTCAAAATATACTTGTTTAAGATTGGATAAATTCATTTACTTAGTCCTTACTAATGCACCATAACCTATGACAATACTAGCGGTAATAGAAGCATAACGATTATAGTAATGTCTAGTATCAGTCTACTTAATATAAGTACAAACCAAAATTAGACCTCAAATTACAACGGGGGTCTTTTACATCATGACATCGAGTAACACAAAAGGGAATAGTCTTCAAGTAACATAAAGTTCACAAGTAGTCACGTTCAAGCAAAAACAACAATGACAGGCAATCACTCTAGGGGTTCATAATTAGGCACATTGTCCTCAGGTACCTGTACCTGTTCTTCTTCACCTGTGATGAAAAAGAGGGTGAGTCCTTATGAACTCAGCGAGAGGAAACGAGAAATACGTTTTGAAACTCATTTTCCGGTTCAATAATGAAAACTCCTTTTGAAAATATGTCACGTATTACAAATAATAAGGTACGCAAATATATGAAACAAATCGAGTAACAGATACATTTTCCAATCATTTCAAGGATACGGTGAGCATTTCCTCTCAATATCAATTTCGATTCATTTGGTGCGGCCGACTTCAATAATCCACTTATCGCTCCCAATTGGGTGTACTCCGGATGTACCCCGAAACCTACGACCCAACTCTCCAAGGGTGGAATGCCAAGCGAGATAGGGAATTGGACCATGGTAGTCACGGGAGCACCGGCAAGCCCTATGCCGCCCGGCGTTCGTGAAACGCTACCATGCCACAATGAAAGGTTGCAACCTCGTATGCAATGCACATTTATAACATTTAACATATCACATTAGGAGGACAACAAAGTAGGTTGCCTCCGAACAGTTATAAGATCGTACGTTGTCAAGTAGTCAAACAAGGCACGATAAGACAAGTAATTTCACTTGAAAAGCATATGGAGTCATATGAACATTAAACGGGAAGCCATGTAACACATGTAAGTCAAGCCATATAACTCATTTCAAAGTCCACGTAATCAAGTGATACGATTATTCAACATGTAACAACATCTACGTGGGTTTGGTTGCAAGAAAAGCTTATTTAACAACATGCAATGGTCAAAATCACATTTGAAGTTATAAGACATTTACGGGCAGCCCACTAAGCATATAATTTCCACACAATATACAAATGATCAATAATTAGCAACTACCTAGTCATTAGGGTTTCCATTTCATGTATATTCGTGCAATTTGAGCCTCAACCCAACTCAAAGTCAATCTCAAACAATGCATCATTTAATTCAACATCCTCAAACATTCAAAACAGCACACAACATCCCGAAGCTACAATTCCAAGCATTTAATTCAACAAGAGAAGTCACCACAATTTTTCTAAGTACAACATTAAGTGAAACCCTTACTGCAATAGGCTGTTTGCTCACAATCAATAGGATAATCAAACAATCTCCAAATCCAGTGAATAAGATGTCAAATTAAAGCTCAAGACGTTAGCTAAAATCAGAAACAAACCTTGCATCAATTGTAGTTCGAAATCATTAGTTATAGCCGAAACAGTGAGGTAGCACAAAACTGTCCAGATTTGCATACGTTTTAGAAATTGACGTTTTTGAGGTCCTTAGGGTCAGTTTTAGCCTTGGTCCATTTCTGAAAAACTTGTCCAGAACCGAAAAATATAGCTGCACACCAATTTTCATGGATTTTGGACATCATTTACTAAGTCAAATATGGTTCGTTCCACAAGGTCAGTGCATCTGCCAAAACCTGCTTCATTTTTCCAGATTTCCAGATTTGGTCACATTTTAAAGATGTGCCATTTTGAGGATATTAGAGTCAAAATTAGCTTCGGCATATTTCTGGGAAAAATGTTCAAAACAGTCCAAAATAGTCACCTACCAATTTTCATGCAATTTCAACATTCTTTTCCTAGATAAACTTACCTGGAAACAGACTGGTCAGAGAGTTGTCAACAATTTCAACTTCACCTAGCATCATTTTCAAGCCAAGATCTTGCCATGCATGGTTGTTTAAGCTTATGAACGACCATATAACTCAAGTACAGAAGCAAATACACACATCTATGAACATGCATGTGAATTTTTGAAGAGTTTTCAAAGGGTTTTAGCCCTCACCTTAGCAATCAACCACAAGATGCTCAAAAACCTTGTTGAAGCACAACCTTCTTCCTCTCCTTGCTTAGCCGAAAACCCAACTAGGTTTTCTCTATTTTTCCTAGCTTAGTGGTCAATCTCTTAGCACATGCATGAGGTCATAACATGAAGAAAATAAATGGATGCCAAGAAGCTCACCTAGGCCGAATAGAAGTCTTCAAAGCACATGCATGAGAATTTTTGAACTCTAGCTAGCTTGCTTCGACTTTCTTGATGGTTGCTTGACTTGATTAACTATGTTGTGAGGAAGAGAAGCTATGGAGGTAGTAATGTGCAGCTAGGGCTGAGAGAGAGAGAGAAATGAGAGGGAGAGAGAGAAGAATGAAAGAGAATGAAAGTTTAAGCATTTGGTCGGCTATATGCCTTGCAAGAATTCTGATTTTTGTGTTATTCTTTTGAGCATTTGAATTATCTAAGCATAGCATTTGAGTGGGCCGAGAATGAGAGAGAATTTGAGGCAAAAAGAAAAGTGAATTTGTTAGAAAATGGTAGCATGCTTGTCTCGGCCTTGGGCTTGGCAAAATGCAGAATTTTTTGTCTTCAAGAGCATATTTGAATAATCTTTTAGCATGGTTGATTTTTGAAATAGCAAAATGTGCACAAATCCTCACATGGTCGGCCAAGCATGTGGGAAAATTCTGAATTTTGTCTTGGTTAAGCTTATTTTATTGCTTGTGTTTGGGAGTGCAAAAAGAAAAGGAATAAAGAATGAAGAATGTTTAGTGTTTGGTGCATTTTTTGTCTTCTAGTGAGTTGAATTAGGATTATTATATTGATAGTGGATTTTGTAGGATTGTTTAATAGTCTAGTGCTCCGTGAAATATGCTTTCTCGATTAGCATGAAGGCACGCTTTTCTAGGTCTAGGGCACACACTACGAGGTAGGGCACGAACTACGAGATGAACGCACGTTTTTTCAAGTAAATGCACGCAACCTTAAATGAATGCACGCAATTCAATGCATGGCACATAAAATGAACACA
Organism: Ehretia macrophylla; assembly: GCA_037974665.1. Classification (NCBI taxonomy): domain Eukaryota; kingdom Viridiplantae; phylum Streptophyta; class Magnoliopsida; order Boraginales; family Ehretiaceae; genus Ehretia; species Ehretia macrophylla. Next base: position 51,472,655 of record CM075770.1, read on the forward strand.
ATTCTTAAACCTAGGTCATGGCACGTAAATCTAGGTTAGGGCACACGAAGCGAGGTTTCACACGCAAATCGGGGTCGGGCCTCACAACTTCACCTCACGCAGAGGCTGGGCCCGCAAATCGAGGGCGCGGGGCTTGAGACCAGGTCTCCGTCGCTCCGGTGCCCATAACGTTTGATCCGTAAGGAGTTACTCGGCGCACAACATACCGTTGGAAAGCTCTCCGAGAGCTCTACGACTAGGCCAGCGAGCTTGCTCGACTGCGCATATTTTCGGAGCCCAAAATCGAACGTTTTCATCAGTTTCGGAACAATTTTATTTTTTTGCGCTGTTTTTCCGTCCCGAATCGTACGTCGTGAGCCTCGAAATGGACGACAACCTAATCCATCACATTTCTATTAACGAATAACATGGCACCTTGGGCAAGACAACTTCACCTCATGTAGAGGCTGGGCCCGCAAACCGAGGGCGTGTGGCTTGGGACAAGGTCTCCGTCGCTCTGGTGCCCATAAGTTTTGATCCGTAAGGAGCTACGTGGCGCACAACATACCGTTGGAAAGCTCTCCGAGACCTTTACGACGGGGGATACAAGCCTGCTCGGCTGCGACCATTTTCAGAGCCCAAAATCGAAAGTTTTCATCAATTTAGGAATAATTTTCTTCTTTTGCAGTGTTTTTCCGTGTCGGATCGTACATCGTGAGACTCGAAAAGGACGACAACCGAATCCATCACATTTCTATTACCGAATCCCATGTCACCTTGGGCAAGACAACTTCGCCTCACGTAGAGGCTGGGCCCGCAAACCGTGGGCGTGGGGCTTAGGACCAGGTCTCCGTCGCTCCGGTGCCCAAAACTTTTGATCCGTAAGGAGTTACGCGGCGGACAGCATACCGTTGGGAAGCTCTCCGAGAGCTCTACGACGGGGAATACAAGCCTGCTCGGCTGCGCCCATTTTCGGAGCCCAAAATCGAACATTTTCATCACTTTCAGAACAATTTTCTTTTTTTGCGCTATTTTTCCGTCCCAGATCGTAAGTCGTGAGCCTCGAAAAGGACGACAACCTAATCCATCACATTTCTATTAACGAATAACAAGGCACCTAGGCCAAGACAATTTCACCTCACGTAGAGGCTGGGCCCGCAAACTGAGGGCGTGGGGCTTGGGACTAGGTCTCCGTCGCTCCGGTGCTCATAACTTTTGATCCGTAAGGAGTTACGCGGCGCACAACATACCGTTGGAAAGCTCTCCGAGAGCTCTACGACATGAAAAGTTAGCCTACTTAGCTGCGCCAATTTTCGAAGCCCAAAATCGTACGTTTTCATCAGTTTCGGGACAGTTTTCTTCTTTTGCACAGTTTTTTTATCCCGTATCATACGTCGTGAGCCGCGTAAAGGACGACAACCTAATCCATCTCATTTCTATTACCGAATAACACTGCACCTTGGGCAAGAGAACTTCGCCACACGTAGAGGCTGGACCCGCAAACCAAGGGCGTAGGGCTTGGCACCAAGTCTCCGTCGCTCTGGTGCCCATAACTTTTGATCCAGAAGGAGTTACTCAGCTCACAGTATACCGTTGGAAAGCTCTCCGAGAGCTCTACGACTGGGGCAGCAACCCTGTTCAGCTGCCCCCATTTTCAGAGCCCAAAATCGAACGTTTTCATTAGTTTCGATATAATTTTCTTCTTTTGCGCTATTTTTTTGTCCCGAATCATACGTCGTGAGCCTCGAAAAGGACGACAACCTAATCCATCACATTTCTATTACCGAATAACATGGTACCTTGGGAAAGACAACTTCGCCTCACGTAGAGGCTGGGCCCGCAAACCGAGGGACCAAGTCTCCGTCGCTCTGGTGCCCATAACTTTTGATCCGTAAGGAGTTACGCGGCGCACAGCATACCGTTGGATAGCTCTCCGAGAGCTCTACGACGGGAGGCTACAAACCTGCTCGACTGTGACCATTTTTGAAGCCCAAAATCGAACGTTTTAATTAGTTTCAGAACAATTTTCTTCTTTTGCGCTGTTTTTCTGTCCCAGATCATATGTTGTCAGCCTCGAAAAGGACGACAACCTAATCCATCACATTTCTATTACTGAATAACATGGCACCTTGAGCAAGACAACTTTGCCTCACGTAGAGGCTGGGCCCGCAAACCGAGGGCGTAGGGCTTGGGACCATGTCTCCATTGCTCCGGTGCCCATAACTTTTGATTCGTAAGGAGTTACGCGGTGCACAATATGAGGCCCGACCCCGAATAACGTGTCCTACCTCGATTTGCGCGCTGTAAATATAAAATTATATGACCTACCTTGGATTACGTGCCCTATCTTGGTTTTTGTGCATGCCTAGTTATACGTGCCTTAACCTAGAATTATGTGCCCTAATATTTGACTTACGTGCCCCGACTTCGAATTGCGCGCGTTATCTCATTTTGTGTGCCCTGACCTTGAATTGCGTGTCTTAACCTAGGTTTAAGAGTCATACCTCGATTTACGTGCATTGCATTAAATTACATGCCTTGTATTGGTTTACGTACATTTATCTAGGGTTGCGTGCATTTGCATTGGAATCTGTGCATTAGTCTTGAAGTTCGTGTCTTATCTCGTAGTTCGTGTCTACCTCGTAATTCGTGCCCTAGACCTAGGAATCCGTGCCACCATGTTGATCAAGAAAGAATCCTACACAAAGCAATAGACATTAAAATAATCCTACACAATCCACTAACCAATATTATATTCTTAATTCAAATTCTCTACAAACTCCACTAACAATAAAATAATACTAAACTATTCCTACATTTCCCACTAACTATTATTCTATTCATAATTCAACTCATCAACAAACATTCCTATATTTTATTCTATCTAGATTCCCTAATTCCCCAACATTCCTATGACAATTCTAATGACACAAATGCATAAAGAATTATTCATAGACAAACTATGACAAACACTTAGCACAATGCATAAAAAAAATGCTCAAAACCACCTAAATCCTCTACCTTGCTCAACCAAACCACCTTTGCCCATGCTAAACATTTTAAAATCACACATTGAAGATACAAAAATCAGAATTTAATGGACCAAGGCCGACCACATGCTTGAAGGATGCAAAGGCTTTCATTTTTTTGTCATATTCTTTCATTTCTCTTTCATTTCTCCTTGTTTTCTCTCACTTCCCTCTCATTTTCTCTCTCCATTTCAGTTTTGGCTGAGTTCTCTCCACCTCCTAGCTCATCTTCTTCATCATATGGTACAACAAGACAAGCAACCATCAAAGAAACTCAAGCAAACAAGCTAAGATGCGAAAACTACACTTGCATGTCCTTTGAAGCCTTCATTTCGGCCCTAGGTGAGTTTTAAGCTTCCATTTCTTTTCTTCTTGTTCTAACCTCATGAATGTACTAAGAGATTGATCACTAGGCTAGGAAAAATAGAGAAAACCAAGTTGGAATCTCGGCTAAGCAAGAAGAAGAAGAGATTTGAGCTTCAACAAGTTTTTGTGCATCTTCTTGGTTGTTTGCTAAGGTGAGGGCTAAAACCTTTTGAAAACTATTCAAAAATCCACATGCATGCTCATAAATGTGTGTATTTGCTTATGTACTTGAGTTATATGTTCGTTCATAAGCTTAAACAACCATGCATGGCAAGATCTTGGCTTGAAAGTGATGCTAGGTGAAGTCGGATTGTTGACAGCTCTCTGACCAGTCTGTTTCGAGGTAAGTTTAGATAGGAAAATGATATTTAAAATGCTTGAATATTGGTAGGAGACTATTTTGGACAGTTTTGAACATTTTTCCCAGAAATAGGCCAAAGCTAATTTTGACTCTGAGGTCCTCAAAATGGCAAATCTTTAAAATGTGTCCAAATCTGGAAATCTGGAAAAATGAAGCAGGGTTTGGCAGATGCACTGACCTTGTGGAATGAACCATATTTTGCTTAGTATATGACGTCCAAAATGCATGAAAGTTGGAGTGCTGCTATATTTTTCAGTTCTGGACAATTTTGTCAGAAATGGACCAAGGCTAAATCTGACCCGAAGGACCTCAAAAACGTCAATTACTGAAAAGTGTGCAAATCTGGACAGTTTTGTGCTATTCCACTGTTTCGGCTATATCTAATGATCCCGAACTCCAATTGATGCAAGGTTTGTTTCTGATTTTAGTTAAATTCTTAAGCTGTAATTTGAAATCTTATTCACTGGATTTGGAGATTGTTTGATTATCCTATTGATTGTGAGAAAACAGCCTATTGCAGTAAGGGTTTAATTTAGTTATATGCTTGGAAAATTGTTGTAACCTCTCTTGTGGTACTAATTGCTTGGAATTGTGGTGTTGGGATGTTGTGTGGACTGTTTTGAGTACTTGAAGATGTTTGAATTGAATGATGCATGACTTGAGAATGATTTTGAGTTGACTTAGGGTTTAATTACACGATTAAGCATGAAATGGAAACCCTAATGACTAGGTAGTCTTGTTAAGTGTTGATCATTTGGATATTTTGTGGAAATTATATGCTTACTGGGCTGCCCGTAAATGCCTTATAACCTCAAATGTGAATTTGATCATCGCATGTTGACAAATGAGCTTTTCTCGCACCCGAACCCACGTAAATGATATTGCATGTTGAATAATCGTATCACTTGATCATGTGGACTTCGAAATGAGTTATATGGCTTGAATTGCATGTGTTACATGGCTGCCTGTTTAATGTTCATATGGCTCTATATGCCTTTCAAGTGAAATTACTTGTCTTATTGTGCCTTGTTTGATTATTTGACAACGTGCGATCTTATAACTGCTCGAAGGCGACCTACTTTGTTGTCCTCCTAATGTGATATGTTAAATGTTATAAATGTGCATTGCGTACAAGGTTGCAACCTTTCAGTGTGGCATGGTAGTGTTTCACGCACGCTGGGCGGCATCGAGCTTGCCGGTGTTACCGTGACTACCATGATCCAATTCCCTCTCTCTCTTGGCATTTCACCCTCGGAGAGCTGGGTCGTAGGATTTCGGGGTACATCCGGAGTACACCCACCTGGCGTGTTTTGGGGTTATTTGAAGTCGGCCGCTGTGAAACCCCAATTTTCGTCTTTATTTCAATTTGCGTGTCTTTATCTCATTTTGCGTGAATTGACCTGTTTATGTACTATATGATTTAGAATGTGTTAAATATATGATTAATACTCCTAATACATGCTAAGTGTGCATTCATAAAATTTTCATAAAAAACGGAATCATAAATTTTATCGACGATTTTTGTGAATAGTGGTTTTGAACACTTGTCCGCTAAAATTTTTACAGGGGTGTTTTAAATGTCTTAAAACCTAGTCCTCCATTTTTAATAGACCCATATTTGATAAAAATTGATTCTGAAACGGAATAGTAATTTAAATAGACTTTTCGGGCAAAAAATAGCGTTTTTGAGCCAAAGAGTAATTTCTTCTAAACCCGATTCTTGTATTGACTTTCATTGACCTAGTATATATTAATATAAATGTATTTATATGTGGTATTAAATGATTTTAGATTAATTGTGCATTCAAAAGACATTTGAAAATAAATAATTAATTTTCACCTTCTTTTGCAAAAATCGCGTTTTAAGCCAACTCGGGTGAAATTGTTTGAATGTAAAACTTCTTGTCACCTAAAAATAAACTACTTGAGATAGTTTAGGTGTTGCATAATTAATTTGAGCAAGAGTAGTCAAGAAAATGAATTAAAAGACAAGAAAACACTAAAAATAATTAGTTTCCACTTTGACTTTCTTTTATTTATTTGACCTTTGCTTAATATATCATCAACACACATTAAAAATAAAGAAAAACACCTCCAAAAACACACACAAAACCGTGGTTCCTTGTAGGAGAAAGATGAAGACATTTTCAAAGGTTTTCAAGCATTTTTCACATAGATTTTGCAATTCAAGTCCAAATCACTTCATTCAAAGCTTGATTTCACTTGTTGGGCATCCATTCTACACATTTCTTACATCAAAACATATCAAAGGTGAGAAAAATTCTAGATCTCAAAACTCATATTTTGTGTTTATGCGTATAAATAATTATTGAACCGTTAAAATATTAATATGATGTTAGATTATTACTCCATGCATGCTAGGGATCATTTATATGTAATCCTACGAGATTTGAACCGTTGTAGCATAATTATTATTTTTCGGGTATTTAAAGTTGATTAATTTGCTAAATGTTGATTATTTTGAGTTGTGTTGATCGGAATCGATTGCCGTCGATTTCTAAAAGTTTGTTAATTACGTGGTAGCGCCGTTGTAATGCCGAATTTTTTATTGTGATGTTCGTGCCAAAATTCAAAAATTTCAGCCATGACACATTAGGGTTTTAGGGTTATTGAGCATGATTTAGATGTGTTTTGGTTGGTTTCCGAGGGGGCTAATGTAGTTGATTGAATGGGTGAGTGTTTGAAACTGATTTGGAGTTGTTTGGATTAGTAGCATGTAAGATATGATTATTTGAAGTTTAGGTTGTCTTTCTTTAAAATGTTAGTTGAGCCTTAGTTGATTGGGTATAGGTTGAGTGATTGAATTATGAGTTGTTGATGGGTAAATTAGGGTTTGATTGTGTGTTTAATGCATGTTCGGTTAGATGGCCTACTTTGTCATCTAACTTAGTTATATGTTGTTAAATTGGTTATTGATGTTATTATGATGATAATATGATTATTGATGATTATTGATTGATGATTGATGCCGGGAGGTAGGCAGTTCTGCTAGACTATCCTCCTGTGAATGATTGATGTTTATTATTATTGCTGAGTCTTTGGTATGTGTGTGCCACCTCTCGGGCAGCATCGGGCTGTCAGGTTGATAATGGCATGACTACAAGAGACTACCTCCAGCTCGCATGATGGAGGTGTCATAGAGGGCGAGGCTAGTGGGGTACCTCGGGTGCGTGAGTTTATGGGAGTCACAAGAAGGCTGTTATGATCGTGATGGCGTTTGGAGCTACACCAACTAGTGTATCCTTCATTGAATGGTCATATAGTTATGTGATGATAATATTACTGATGTTATTGTGTGTTTACTTGCTCAAAGGATTATTTCCAAGGAGCTTAGTAAACCTTGCTCGAGATCTATCAGATCCTCACTGGGCTTATTTATATAAGCCCACTCTCTATTATTGCATGCATGCAGGTGTTACTGATTTTGACTACGGGTATGTGTCTCCTGAAGAGGGAAATGTGCCGTATGTGGATGAGTCTTATGTGCAAGAGTCATTGCCATGAGATTATCTTAGTTGTTGTAAAATAATGTTTTGTATAATCTATTTTGAAATGTATGTATAACCTATGTATTAAGTTGGAACGGAGGAGTATAACTATGATTGGAATGTTGAAGAATGATTATTGTATAATATGGATGTGTTGTATGTTGTTAACTTAATTGAGGAGATGATTGTTGGGATTGTTTATGGAGTTTGATGTATGATGTTCTTAGAGGTTGGTTTAGAGCCTCGGTGTCCTAATAACTGTCGTTATACTGCTGAAATTCTGTTGTGTCCTGACTGATCATAGGTGGAGTCGAGTTGGGGCATGACAGCCTCAACTTCTGATTCTGAAACTGATCTGAGAGCAAAAGCTCACTGTATCCTTTTTACTATGTGTATAAGTACTCTCGCTTGGTTCCTAGAGAACCTCGGGGAGGAAAGACTGGTATTCCTGTTCCTGTACTTATATTTAAGTACTCTCGCTTGGTTCCTAGAGAACATCGGGGAGGAAAGACTAGTATTTCTGTTTCCTTACTTTATATTATTGTTATATTCATGCTTGTAAAAGGATTTTCATAAGTTGAACCGGAAAATGAGTTTTAAAACCTATTTCTCGTTCCCCCTCGCTGAGTTCATATGGACTCACCCTCTTTTTATCACAGGTGTAGCAGATTGGGAACAAGTACCCGAAGTAAATGTGCTTGTTGATGATTCCTGGGAGTGACTACGTGTTTTTGTGCTTTGCCTGAAAGGGGCTGCTATATGGATACTGTGTTTGATTGCAAAATGTTCATTTTATTTATGTAAAAGACCCTCGTTGTAATTTGGGGTCTAATTTTGGTTTGTACTGATATTGCTAGATAGATACTAGACACTATTATAAACGTTTTGCTATTATTACTGCTAGTATCTATCATAGGTTATGACGTATTAGGTAAGGACTAAGTAAATGAACCTATCAAATCTTAAACAGGTACACGCTTTTGAGCTAAGATCAATAGGTACTTTCGTAACGAGGATAAATAACAAACGAGACATAGTATCATGCTAGGTTATAAATCAAACGGGACGTCGAGATAACCAATAGGCAATTCAATTGATGGTAAAATAGTAATCTTAGTTCGAAATGAACTTGAATTGAAAATTTTGAGGCGTTTAGAGAATTAGGTCAAACCAAAGAGTCCAATTACAGCCGTTATGCTGCCGGTTTTCCGAAAAACTTTGGAGTTTAGACTAAATCATTAGGTGTTAAATCTTCATAGACAGTTAAGTATGTGATATTACCTAAATGTTTAGTTCACACCCTAGTCTAACCTTATAGGTCGGGTTGGGGCGTGACACCTTATAATAGAATGGTATCAGAGCTTAGTTTACTAACTAGGCGTTAGTCGGGTTCAACTCTCGGACCATGGGTAGAAGCCTTAAGGTAATTATGATGTCTTGTTTATATGTGTTAATGTGTGCTAATGTGCTTTAATTGCTTGAGCATTGAATATTATGTGCTTTTGTGGACCTTATGTACTATGTGTCATGCACATCAACACGTTAATGCCTTCAATAATGCACGCATGCTTTTATACTCCTTCCTTGATACATGTGCATGTTATATAACCGTGAATGACTGTCTATACACATAGATAGTTAGGATTAGGACTTTCAGGGAAGTGAATTCATGCAGAAAGAACGAAAGGCTCGGTTAGAGATTTCTCGCATCTTCACAGGTACTCAATGGATCATATATCTTATTGGATATGTATATATATAAAAAAATGCGTAGCACAGGTATAATTGTTGAGGTAAAGTTATATCCTTATTTTTGGAATACCTATACCTGTGATTAAGTTGTCAATTTTATAGCTAAGAAGTTATTGATTCCGTTAAACCGTTCTTCTAATTATGATTCAAGTATAAAGTTTAATGACATACAACTTCGCTTAAGATATAAGAACATACTATTAAATATGTAGAGTAGTATATATTCTCATGTGTTGATAGTGGAAGTTGACTTGGAGGTTTCTTTGAATCCATTTCTCACATCTTGAAATTGGCTTGATAGACTATCTAAAAAGTTAGCAATATACTCGTACGATTGAATCCTTACTCAATTGGAATTAAGCATTGATGAATTTGATATGGTGTATACTAGCGAGTTTCAAGTTCACTAAGTATTGAGATCATGACCTAGAAATTAAAAGATAAATTCGTGGAAGTTGACGATAGTTACTTTTAGGGGTTAGATTGTTGAGTCATGGATAGTGTATTTGCGTGACTTAACAATGGATAACCTCAAAACATGTAGGCAACTCTGGAGACCAAATTTAACAAGGTTGATGATTCTTTAATATAACAAGATATAAGGATGCTAGAATCGAGGAATTCACGTAACTAAAACTCGTGTTCGGAAGACTACACCTAAATGTTAGGTCGAAATAGAAGTGTAAGGTATTGAATTATGCATTAGATGACTAACGTTGCTAAGGTCCTAAGTTGGATATTGGTGATTTTAAGAATCATGGTATTAAATTATTGCCCCTCAGATTTAGTTATGATTATGCGAAGTAAGTCATTCTATGCTCTCGTTATTTGGATACCATAGAGGATATTAGGAAACATATATCCCTAAGTAATACCGATGGACCTATTATATAAACCATCGAAATGATATTAAACATCTGGTTGTGAAGTGGAGTCGTTAGGGTATGATTTGAAATCCTAAATAGCTAATAGTGAGTATGCATGATGATTCATGGTGAACCCTAGGACCTAAGGTCGATGAGTCTTGATGCTCTTAGCTAGTTGAACATGTAAATGAGAAGAGTAAGATTTTATATAGTTAAGATAGATATGAATTAGAGTCATAATGACCCAAGAGACTATTGTTAGACCACTGTACCTATGTGCACCATTTCACATCTAGAAACTAGCGATCGGTAGACTTCGAATTGTGGTCGTTGAATAAGAGGGGTGAATCTTGTAGTAATAGTTAAATAAGTGGTTGATTACTTTTGAAGTTCTATTAGGTTATGTTGAAGGATGCCTCGTGGTCATAGTTCTTATGTTGATACAACCTTGAAGTTATCTCGCGTAAGTATTTTATGAGCTCGATCATTTCGGTACCCATTTATAGTCCTAGGATTGTTGTTGTATGGCCGGTAACCTGGTAGAGCATTGATATCACTTACATGGCGATGAACCAAGCTTAGTAACATTAATGTCGAAGATATATTGGTGGGCATTAAGTGTTCGAAGGAATAACTAGGTCGCTAAATGAGTAGGACCATTGTCTTCTTAAGTATGACGTAACCTTGGATTGAGGTGAGTGGAATTTATTTGAGGTTGAAACTATTCACCTTAGGAGTTTTGGATAAGATTAAAAGAAAATTCTGAAGCCTCGTGACGTGAAAATAGAGATTTGAATAAGAAGATAGATTGTGGATCATAAGCTGATGAAATTTACTTGTAAGAGTTGAACTAGTGCAACATGATTAGTTTATCCATGCAATTTCGATGGCAATTTGTTAGTGATACTTAATAAACCTTAGAATTCGAGTTTAATGAATCTCAATGGTCTTTCTCGTTGATTACGAGCGTGAAGGTTAACAAAGCCGGGAAAGGAAATTAGTGAATAAGAGCCTGTAATTGGGAGACTAGTCATTAGAAGATTTACTAATCCAATGTACCTTCAAGATAAGAACTATGATACTACCGATACATGACGATTTGAGATGGATTAGTTGCTTGGTGAGTTATTCCTAAAAATAGGTCGTATCGTGAAAATAATCCATAATATGTGTATGTCTTACGTGCTAACAATTTGAAGCTAGTAGATATGATATGTAAATCGGATATAGACCTATCATCTTGAAATTAGCGTATGTTACCCTAGGATCATGGAATTATTGTGATATTCCTTTTGAGGTATGAATGCGAGATTGATACAACATGAGCCATGATTTTGGAGTTACAGTTATATTGTTCGAATATCGATGCAGCTTTGATGACTATGTTTGGAGAATCTAACCTTAGTTAATGAACTCGACCTTAAGATCAATTGGAGAAAATAGAGTTGTTCAAAGGAACGAACTGTAAATGTAGGGGTCACACCAAATTAAATGATTGGAAAAAGCTAGGAAGTGAATTCGTTGTGGTAAGAGAGATCACAGAGCAAAGGACGACCCGGAGTTGGAAAATAACAATGGTCGGAATCCGTCTAAATGACCTCAACAGACAAGAATGAATTTCGAGACGAAATTCTTTTAAGGAGGGGAGGACGTGAGGCCCGACCCCGAATAACGTGTCCTACCTCGATTTGCGTGCCTTAGACCTAAAATTATATGACCGACCTTGGATTACGTGCCCTATCTTGGTTTTTGTGCATGCCTCGTTATACGTGCCTTAACCTAGAATTATGTGCCCTAATCTTCGACTTACGTGCCCCGACTTCGAATTGCGTGCGTTATCTTATTTTGTGTGCCCTGACCTTGAATTGCATGTCCTAACCTAGGTTTAAGAGTCGTACCTCGATTTACGTGCATTGCATTGAATTACGTGCCTTGTATTGGTTTACGTACATTTATCTAGGGTTGCATGCATTTGCATTGGAATCTGTGCATTAGTCTTGAAGTTCGTGTCTTACCTCGTAGTTCGTGTCTACCTTGTAATTCGTGCCCTAGACCTAGGAATCCGTGCCACCACGTTGATCAAGAAAGAATCCTACACAAAGCAATAGACACTAAAATAATCCTACACAATCCACTAACCAATATTATATTCCTAATTCTAATTCTCTACAAACTCCACTAACAATAAAATAATACTAAACTATTCCTACATTTCCCACTAACTATTATTCTATTCATAATTCAACTCATCAACAAACATTCCTATATTTTATTCTATCTAGATTCCCTAGTTCCCCAACATTCCTATGACAATTCTATTGACACAAATGCATAAAGAATTATTCCTAGACAAACTATGACAAACACTTAGCACAATGCATAAAAAAATGCTCAAAACCACCTAAATCCTCTACCTTGCTCAACCAAACCACCTTTTCTCATGCTAAACATTTTAAAATCACACATTGAAGACACAAAAATCAGAATTTAATGGCCCAAGGCCGACCACATGCTTGAAGGATGCAAAGGCTTTCATTTTTTTGTCATATTCTTTTATTTCTCTTTCATTTCTCCTTCTTTTCTCTCACTTCCCTCTCATTTTCTCTCTCCATTTCAGTTTTTCTGAGTTCTTTCCACCTCCTAGCTCATCTTCTTCATCATATGGTGCAACAAGACAAGAAACCATCAAAGAAACTCAAGCAAACAAGCTAAGATGCGAAAACTACACTTGCATGTCCTTTGAAGCCTTCATTTCGGCCCTAGGTGAGTTTTAAGCTTCCATTTCTTTTCTTCTTGTTCTAACCTCATGAATGTACTAAGAGATTGATCACTAGGCTAGGAAAAATAGAGAAAACCAAGTTGGAATCTCGGCTAAGAAAGAAGAAGAAGAGATTTGAGCTTCAACAAGTTTTTGTGCATCTTCTTGGTTGTTTGCTAAGGTGAGGGCTAAAACCTTTTGAAAACTCTTCAAAAATCCACATGCATGCTCATAAATGTGTGTATTTGCTTCTTTACTTGAGTTATATGTTCGTTCATAAGCTTAAACAACCATGCATGGCAAGATCTTGGCTTGAAAGTGATGCTAGGTGAAGTCGGATTGTTGACAGCTCTCTGACCAGTCTGTTTCGAGGTAAGTTTATCTAGGAAAATGATGTTTAAAATGATTGAAAATTGGTAGGAAACTATTTTGGACAGTTTTGAACATTTTTCCCAGAAATAGGCCGAAACTAATTTTGACTCTGAGGTCCTCAAAATGGCAAATCTTTAAAATGTGTCCAAATCTGGAAATCTGGAAAAATGAAACAGGTTTTGGCAGATGCACTAACCTTGTGGAATGAACCATATTTGACTTAGTAAATGATGTCCAAAATGCATGAAATTTGGTGTGCGGCTATAAGTTTCAGTTATGGACAATTTTGGTTAATCCGTTCCTCTCCAACCAGTCGAGTTCAGAAATGGACCAAGGCTAAATCTGACCCTAAGGATCTCAAAAACGTCAATTACTGAAAAGTGTGCAAATCTGGACAGTTTTGTGCTATTCCACTGTCTCGGCTATATCTAATGATCCCAAACTCCAATTGATGCAAGGTTTGTTTCTGATTTTAGTTAACTTCTTAAGCTTTAATTTGACATCCTATTCGCTGGATTTGGAGATTGTTTGATTATCCTATTGATTGTGAGAAAACAGCCTATGACAGTAAGGGTTTCATTTAGTTATATGCTTGGAAAATTGTTGTAACCTCTCTTGTGGTACTAATTGCTTGGAATTGTGGTGTTGGGATGTTGTGTGGACTGTTTTGAGTACTTGAAGATGTTTGAATTGAATGATGCATGACTTGAGAATGATTTTGAGTTGACTTAGGGTTTAATTACACGATTAAGCATGAAATGGAAACCCTAATGACTAGGTAGTCTTGTTAAGTGTTGATCATTTGGATATTTTGTGGAAATTATATGCTTACTGGGCTTCCCGTAAATGCCTTATAACCTCAAATGTGAATTTGATCATTGCATGTTGACAAATGAGCTTTTCTCGCACCCGAACCCACGTAAATGATATTGCATGTTGAATAATCATATCACTTGATCACGTGGACTTCGAAATGAGTTATACGGCTTGACTTGCATATGTTACATGGTTGCCTGTTTAATGTTCATATGGCTTTATATACCTTTCAAGTGAAATTACTTGTCATATCATGCCTTGTTTGATTACTTGACAACGTGCGATCTTATAACTGCTTGGAGGCGACCTACTTTGTTGTCCTCCTAATGTGATATGTTAAATGTTATAAATGTGCATTGCGTACAAGGTTGCAACCTTTCAGTATGGCATGGTAGTGTTTCACGCACGCCGGGCGGCATCGGGCTTGCCGGTGTTACCGTGACTACCATGGTCCAATTCTCTCTCTCGCTTGGCATTTCACCCTCGGAGAGCTGGGTCGTAGGATTTCGGGGTACATCCGGAGTACACCCACCTGGCGTGTTTTGGGGTTATTTGAAGTCGGCCGCAACTTCTGATTCTGAAACTGATCTGAGAGCAAAAGCTCACTGTATCCTTTTTACTGTGTATAAGTACTCTCGCTTGGTTCCTAGAGAACCTCGGGGAGGAAAGACTGGTATTCCTGTTCCTGTACTAATATTTAAGTACTCTCGCTTGGTTCCTAGAGAACCTCGGGGAGGAAAGACTGGTATTTCTGTTTCCTTACTTTATATTATTGTTATATTCATGCTTGTAAAAGGATTTTCATAAGTTGAACCGGAAAATGAGTTTTAAAACCTATTTCTTGTTCCCCCTCGCTGAGTTCATAAGGACTCACCCTCTTTTTATCACAGGTGTAGCAGATTTGGAACAAGTACCCGAAGTAAATGTGCTTGTTGATGATTCCTGGGAGTGACTACGTGCTTTTGTGCTTTGCCTGAAAGGGGCTGCTATATGGATACTGTGTTTGATTGCAAAATATTCATTTTATTTATGTAAAAGACCCTCGTTGTAATTTGGGGTCTAATTTTGGTTTGTACTGATATTGCTAGATAGATACTAGACACTATTATAATCGTTTTGCTATTATTATTGCTAGTATCTATCATAGGTTATGACATATTAGGTAAGGACTAAGTAAATGAACCTATCAAATCTTAAACAGGTACACGCTTTTGAGCTAAGATCAATAGGTACTTTCGTAACAAGGATAAATAACAAACGAGACATAGTATCATGCTAGGTTATAAATCAAACGGGACATCGAGATAACCAATAGGCAATTCAATTGATGGTAAAATAGTAATCTTAGTTGGAAATGAACTTGAATTGAAAATTTTGAGGCGTTTAGAGAATTAGGTCAAACCAAAGAGTCCAATTACAGCCGTTATGCTGCCGGTTTTCCGAAAAATTTTGGAGTTTAGACTAAATCATTAGGTGTTAAATCTTCATAGACAGTTAAGTATGTGATATTACCTAAATGTTTAGTTCACACACTAGTCTAACCTTATAGGTCGGGTTGGGGCGTGACACACAACATACTGTTGGAAAGCTCTCCGAGAGCTCTACGACGTGGGCAGCAAGCCTGCTCGGCTACGCCCGTTTTTTGAGCCAAAAATCGAAAATTATCATCAATTTCAGGACAATTTTCTTCTTTTTCGGTGTTTTTTCGTCTCATATCGTAAGTCGTGAGCCGCGTAAAGGACGAGAACCTAATCACCAGTTTTCTATTACCGAATCCCATGGCACCTTCGGCAAGACAACTTCACATCATGTAGAGGCTGGGCCCGCAAACCGAAGGCGTGGGACCAAGTCTCCGTCGCTCCGGTGCCTATAACTTTTGATCCATAAGGAGTTACGCGGCGCACAGAATACCGTTGGAAAGCTCTCCGAGAGCTCTACGACGGGGGAAGCAAGCCTACTCAGCTGTGCCCATTTTTGAAGCCCAAAATCGAACGTTTTCATCAGTTTTGGGACAATTTTCTTATTTTGCGCTCTTTTTCTGTCCCGGATCGTTGGTCGTGAGCCGCGAAAAGGACGACAACCTAATCCACCATATTTCTATTACCGAATCCCACGTCACCTTGGGCAAGACAACTTCGCCTCATGTAGAGGCTGGGCCCGCAAACCGAGGGCGTGGGGCTTGGGACCAGGTCTCCGTCGCTCCGGTGCCCATAACTTTTGATCCGTAAGGCGTTACTCGGCGCACAGCATACCGTTGGAAAGCTCTCCGAGAGCTCTACTACGGGGGTGGCAAGCTTGCTCAGCTGTGCCCATTTTCGGAGCCCAAAATCGAATGTTTTCATCAGTTTCGGATCAATTTTCTTCTATTGCAGTGTTTTTCCGTCCCGGATCGTACGTCGTGAGCCTCGAAAAGGACGACAACCTAATCCATCACATTTCTATTACCGAATAACATGGCACCTTGGGCAAGACAACTTCGCCTTATGTAGAGGCTGGGCCTGCAAATCGAGGGCGTTGGGCTTCGGACCAGGTCTCTGTCGCTTTCGTGCCCATAACTTTTGATCCGTAAGGCGTTACTCGGCACACAGCATACCGTTGGAAAGCTCTCCGAGAGCTCTATGACGGGGGGAACGAGTTTGCTCGACTGTGCCCATTTTTGGAGCCCAAAATCGAATGTTTTCATCAGTTTCGGAACAATTTTCTTCTTTTGCACTGTTTTTTCGTCCTGAATCGTACGTCATGAGCCTCGAAAAGGACGACAACCTAATCCATCACATTTCTATTACCGAATAACATGGCACCTTGGGCAAGACAACTTCACCTCACGTAGAGGCTAGGCTTGCAAACCGAGGGCATGTGGTTTGGGACCAGGTCTCCGTCGCTCCGGTGCCCATAAGTTTTAATCCGTAAGGAGTTACGCGGCACACAGCATACCGTTGGAAAGCTCTCCGAGAGCTCTACGACGGAGGATACAAGCCTTCTAGGCTGTGACCATTTTCAGAGACCAAAATCGAATGTTTTCATCAGTTTAGGAACAATTTTCTTCTTTTGAAGTGTTTTTCCATCCCAGATCGTACGTCGTGAGCCTCGAAAAGGACGACAACCTAATCCATCACATTTCTATTATCGAATCCCACATCACCTTGGGCAAGACAACTTCGCCTCACGTAGAGGCTGGGCCCGCAAACCGTGGGCGTGGGGCATGGGACCATGTCTCCGTCGCTCCGGTGCCCATAACTTTTGATCCGTAAGAAGTTACGCGGCGCACAGCATACCGTTGGAAAGCTCTCCGAGAGCTCTACGACAGGAAATACAAGCATGCTCGACTGCGCCCATTTTCAGAGCCCAAAATCGAATGTTTTCATCAATTTCGGAATAATTTTCTTTTTTTGCGCTGTTTTTTCGTTCCGAATCGTACGTCGTGAGCCTCGAAAAGGACGATAACCTAATCCATGACATTTCTATTACCGAATAACATGGCACCTTGGGCAAGACAACTTCGCCTCACGTAGAGGCAGGGCCCGCAAACCGAGGGACCAGGTCTCCGTCGCTCTGGTGCCCATAACTTTTGATCCATAAGGAGTTACGCGTCGCACAGCATACCGTTGGAAAGCTCTCCGAGAGCTCTACGACGGAGGCTACAATCCTGCTTGACTGCGCCCATTTTCGGAGCCTAAAATCGAACATTTTCATTTGTTTCGGAACAATTTTCTTCTTTTGCTCTGTTTTTCCGTCCTAGATCGTATGTTGTGAGCCTCGAAAAAGACGACAACCTAATCCATCACATTTCTATTACCGAATAACATGACACCTTGGGCAAGACAACTTTGCCTCACGTAGAGGATAGGCCCTCAAACCGAGGGCGTGGGGCTTGGGACAAGGTCTCCGTCGCTCCGGTGCCCATAACTTTTGATCCGTAAGGAGTTAAGCGGGGGACAACATACCGTTGGAAAGCTCTCCGAGAGCTCTACGACGTAGGCAGCAAGCCTGCTCGGCTACGCCTGTTTTTGGAACCAAAAATCTAACATTTTCATCAGCTTCGGGACAATTTTCTTCTTTTGCGCTGTTTTTTCTTCCCGTATCGTACGTTGTGAGCCGCGTAAAGGACGACAACCTAATCCACCACTTTTCTATTACCGAATCCCATGGCACCTTGGGCTAGACAACTTCGCCTCACTTAGAGGCTGGGCCCGCAAACCGTGGGCGTGGGACCAAGTCTCCGTCGCTCTGGTGCGCATAACTTTTGATCTGTAAGGAGTTACACGGACAAAATACTGATGGAAAGCACTCCGAGAGCTCTACGACAGGGGCAGCAAACCTACTCGGCTGCGTCTATTTTTGAAGCCCAAAATCGAACGTTTTCATCAGTTTTGGGACAATTTTCTTCTCTTGCGCTGTTTTTCGGTCCCGGATCGTTGGTCGTGAGCCGCGAAAAGGACGACAACCTAATCCACCACATTTCTATTACCGAATCACACGTCACCTTGGGCAAGAAAACTTCACCTCGCGTAGAGGCTGGGCCCGCAAAACGAGGGCGTGGGGCTTGGGACCAGGTCTCCGTCGCTCCAGTGCCCATAACTTTTGATCCATAAGGAGTTACTCGGCGCACAACATACCGTTGGAAAGTTTTCCGAGAGCTCTACGATGGGGGCAGCAAGCCTGCTCGGCTGCGCCCATTTTCGGAGCCCAAAATCGAACGTTTTCATCAGTTTTAGAACAATTTTCTTCTTTTGCAGTGTTTTTCCGTCCCGGATCGTACATCGTGAGCCTCGAAAAGGACGACAACCTAATCTATCACATTTCTATTACCGAATAACATGGCACCTTGGGCAAGACAACTTCGCCTCACATAGAGGCTGGGCCTGCAAACCGAGGGCGTGGGGCTTGGGACCAGGTCTCCGTCGCTCCGATGCCAATACCTTTTGATCTGAAAGGAGTTACTCGGCGCACAGCATACCGTTGGAAAGCTCTCCGAGAGCTCTACAATTGAGGCAGTAAGCCTGCTCGGCTGCGCCTATTTTTGGAGCCCAAAATCGAACGTTTTCATCAGTTTCAGAATAATTTTCTTCTTTTGCACTATTTTTCATCCCGCATCGTACTTCGTGAGCCTCGAAAAGGACGACAACCTAATCCATCACATTTCTATTACCGAATAACATGGCACCTTGGGCAAGACAACTTTGCCTCACGTGGAGGCTGGGCCTACAAACCGAGGGACTAGGTCTCTGTCGCTCAGGTGCCCAAAACTTTTGATCCGTAAGGAGTTATGTGGCGCACAACATACGGTTGGAAAACTCTCTGAGAGTTCTACGACGGGGGCTAAAAAACTGCTCGACTGCGCCCATTTTCGGAGATCAAAATCGAACGTTTTCATCAATGTTGGAACAATTTTCTTCTTTTGCGCTGTTTTTCTGTCCTAGATCGTATGTCGTGAGCATCGAAAAGGACGACAACCTAATCCATCACATTTCTATTACCAAATAACATGGCACCTTGGGCAAGACAACTTTGCCTCACATAGAGGCTGGGCCCGCAAACCGAGTGTGTGGGGCTTGGGACCAGGTCTCCGTTGCTCCGGTGCCCATAACTTTTGATCCGTAAGGAGTTACGCAGTGCACAACATATCGTTGGAAAGCTCTCTGAGAGCCCTACGACGTGGGCAGCAAGCCTGCCCGGCTACGCCCATTTTTGGAGCCAAAAATTGAACTTTTCATTAGTTTCGGGACAATTTTCTTCTTTTTCACTATTTTTCCGTCCCGTATCGTATGTCGTGAGCCGCGTAAAGGACGACAACCTAATCTATCACATTTATATTACCGAATAACATGGCACCTTGGGCAAGACAACTTCACCTCACGTAGAGGCTAGGCCTGCAAACCGAGGGCGTGGGGCTTGGGACCAAGTCTCTGTCGCTCTGGTGCCCATAACTTTTGATCCGTAAGGAGTTACTCAGCGGATAGCATACCGTTGGAAAGCTCTCCGAGAGCTCTACGATAGGGGCAGCAAGCTTGCTCGCCTGCGCCCATTTTCGGAGCCCAAAATTGAACATTTTCATCAATTTCGGAACAATTTTCATCTTTTGCAGTGTTTTTCCGTCTCGGATCGTACGTCGTGAGCCTCGAAAAGGACGACAACCTAATCCATCACATTTCTATTACCGAATTACAGGGCACCTTGGGCAAGACAACTTCGCCTCACGTAGAGGCTGGGCCCGCAAACCGACGGCGTGGGGCTTGGGACTAGGTCTCCGTCGCTCCGGTGCCCATAATTTTTGATCCGTAAGGAGTTACTCGGCGTACAACATACCGTTGGAAAGCTCTCCGAGAGCTCTACGATGGGGGCAACATGCCTACTCGGCTGCGCCCATTTTCGAAACCCAAAATCGAACGTTTTCATCAGTTTTGGGATAATTTTCTTCTTTTGCACTTTTTTTTCGTCTCGGATCGTTGGTCGTGAGCCGCGAAAAAGACGACAACCTAATCCACCACATTTCTATTACCGAATCCCACGTCACCTTGGGCAAGACAACTTCGCCTCATGTAGAGGCTGGGCCCGCAAACCGAGGGCGTGGGGCTTGGGACCAGGTCTCCGTCGCTCCGGTGCCCATAACTTTTGATCCGTAAGGAGTTACTCGGTGCACAGCATACCGTTGGAAAGCTCTCCAAGAGCTCTATGACGGGGGCAGCAAGCCTGCTAGGCTGCGCCCATTTTCGGAGCCCAAAATTGAATGTTTTCATCAGTTTCGGAACAATTTTCTTCTTTTTCAGTGTTTTTCCGTCCCGCATCGTTTGTCATGAAACGCGAAAAGGACGACAACCTAATCCGCCACATTTCTATTACCGAATCCCACGTCACATTGGGCAAGATAACTTCACCTCACGTAGAGGCTAGACCCGCAAACCGAGGGCGTGGGGCTTGGGACCAGGTCTTCGTCGCTCCAGTGCCCATAACTTTTGATCCGTAAGGAGTTACTCAACGCACAGTATACCGTTGGAAAGCTCTCCGAGAGCTCTACGATGGGGGCAGCAAGCCTGCTTAGCTACGTCCATTTTCGGAGATCAAAATCGAAGGTTTTCATCAGTTTCAGAAATTTCTTCTTCTTTTGCAGTGTTTTTCCTTTCAGGATCGTGCGTCGTGAGCCTCGAAAAGGATGAGAACTTAATCCATCACATTTCTATTACCGAATAACATGGCTCCTTGGGCAAGACAACTTCGCCTCACGTAGAGGCTGGGCCCGCAAACTGAGGGTGTGGGGCTTGAGACCAGGTCTCCGTCGCTCTAGTGCCCATAACTTTTAATCTGTAAGGAGTTACTCGGTGCACAGCATACCGTTGGAAAGCTCTCCGAGAGCTCTATGATAGGGGCAGCAAGCTTGCTCGACTACGCCCATTTTCGGTGCCCAAAATCGAATATTTTCATCAGTTTCGGAATAATTTTCTTCTTTTGCGCTGTTTTTCCGTCCCGAATCATACGTCGTGAGCCTCGAAAAGGACGACAACCTAATCCATCACATTTCTATTACCGAATAACTTGGCACCTTGGGCAAGGCAACTTCACCTCACGTAGAGGCTAGGCCCGCAAACCAAGGGCGTGTGGCTTGGGACCAGGTCTCCGTTGCTCCGGTGCCCATAAGTTTTGATCCGTAAGGAGTTACGTGGCGCAAAACATATCGTTGGAAAGCTCCCCAAGACCTTTACGACGGGGGATACAAGCTTGCTCGGCTGCGACCATTTTCGGAGACCAAAATCGAAAGTTTTCATCAGTTTAAGAACAATTTTCTTCTTTTGCAGTGTTTTTCCGTCCTTGATCGTACGTCGTGAGCCTCGAAAAGGACGACAACTGAATCCATCACATTTCTATTACCGAATCCCACGTCACCTTGGGCAAGACAACTTCGCCTCACATAGAGGCTGGGCCCACAAACCGTGGGCGTGGGGCTTAGGACCAGGTCTCCGTCGCTCCGGTGCCCAAAACTTTTGATCCGTAAGGAGTTATGCGGCGCATAGCATACCGTTGAAAAGCTCTCCGAGAGCCCTACGACAGGTGATACAAGCTTGCTCGGCTGCGCCCATTTTCAGAGCCTAAAATCAAACGTTTTCATCACTTTCGGAATAATTTTCTTCTTTTACGATATTTTTCCATCCCAGATCGTATGTCGTTAGCCTCGAAAAGTACAACAACCTAATCCATCAATTTCTATTAACGAATAACAAGGCACCTGGGGAAAGACAACTTTGCCTCACGTAGAGGCTAGGCACGCAAACTGAGGGCGTGGGGCTTGGGACTAGATCTCCGTCGCTCCGGTGCCCAAAACTTTTGATCCGTAAGGAGTTACGCGGCGCACAGCATACCGTTGGGAAGCTCTCCGAGAGCCCTACGACAGGAGATACAAGCCTCCTCGGCTGCGCCCATTTTCACAGCCTAAAATCGAACGTTTTCATCACTTTCGGAATAATTTTCTTCTTTTACGATATTTTTCCGTCCGAGATCGTATGTCGTTAGCCTTGAAAAGTACGACAACCTAATCCATCACATTTCTATTAACGAATAACAAGGCACCTGGGGCAAGATAACTTCGCCTCACATAGAGGCTGGGCCCGCAAACTGAGGGCGTGGGGCTTGGGACTAGGTCTCCGTCGCTCCGGTGCCCATAACTTTTGATCCGTAAGGAGTTACGCGGCATACATCATACCGTTGGAAAGGTCTCCCAGAGCTCTACGATGTGGGAAGCAAGCTTGCTCAGCTGCGCCAATTTTCGAAGCCCAAAATCGAACGTTTTCATCAGTTTCAGGACAGTTTTCTTCTTTTGCGTAGTTTTTTCGTCCTGTATCGTACGTCGTGAGCTGCGTAAAGGACGACAACCTAATCCATCTCATTTCTATTACCGAATAATACCGCACCTTGGGCAAGACAACTTCGCCTCACGTAGAGGCTGGGCCCGCAATCCGAGGGCATAAGGCTTGGGACCAGGTCTCCGTCGCTCCGGTGCCCATAACTTTTGATCCGTAAGGGTGATACTCGGCGGACAGCATACCGTTGGAAATCTCTCCGAGAGCTCTACAATGGGGGCAGCAAGCCTGCTCGGCTGCGCCCATTTTCGGAGCCCAAAATCAAACGTTTTCATCAGTTTCAGAATAATTTTCTTCTTTTGCGCTGTTTTTCCGTCCCAGATCATATGTCGTGAGCCTCGAAAAGGACGACAACCTAATCCATCACATTTCTATTACCGAATAACATAGCACCTCGGGCAAGACAACTTCGCCTCACGTATAGGCTGGGCCCGCAAACCGAAGGCGTGGGGCTTAGGACTAGGTATCTGTCGCTCCGGTGCCCATAACTTTTGAATCGTAAGGAGTTACGCGTTGCACAACATACAGTTGGAAAGCTCTCCGAGAGCTCTACGACGTGGGCAGCAAGCCTGCTTGGCTATGTCCCTTTTTGGAGCCAAAAATCGAACATTTTCATAAGTTTCGAGACAATTTTCTTTTTTTTGCGCTGTTTTTCCGTCCCGTATCTTACGTCGCGAGCCGCGTAAAGGACGACAACCTAATCCACCGCTTTTCTTTTACCAAATCCCACGGCACCTTGGGCAAGAAAACTTCGCCTCACGTAGAGGCTGGGCCCGCAAACCGAGGGCGTGGGACCAAGTCTCGGTCACTCCGGTGCCCCTAACTTTTGATCCGTAAAGAGTTACGCGGCGCACAGAATACCGTTGGAAAGCTCTCCGAGAGCTCTACGACTGGGGCAGCAAGCCTACTCTACTGCGCCAGTTTTCGAAGCCCAAAATTGAACGTTTTCATCAGTTTCGGGATAATTTTCTTCTTTTGCGCTGTTTTTCCGTCCCGGATCGTTGGTCGTGAGCCACGAAAAGGACGACAACCTAATCCATGACATTTCTATTACCAAATCTCATGTCACCTTGGGCAAGGGAACTTCACCTCACGTAGAGGCTGGGCCCGCAAACCGAGGGCGTGGGGCTTGGGACTAGGTCTCCGTCGCTCCGGTGCCCATAACTTTTGATCCGTAAGGAGTTACGCGGCGCACAGCATACCGTTGGAAAGCTCTCTGAGAGTTCTACGACGGGGGATATAAGCCTGCTCAGCTGCGCCCATTTTCGGAGCTCAAAATCGAACATTTTCATCTGTTTCAGAACAATTTTCTTCTTTTGCGCTATTTTTCCATCCCAGATTGTATGTCGTGAGCCTCAAAAAGGACGACAACCTAATCCATCACATTTCTATTATGAATAACAAGGCACCTTGGGCAAGACAACTTCGCCTCACGTAGAGGCTGGGCCCGTGAACCAAGGGCGTGGGGCTTGGGACCAGGTCTCCGTCGCTCCGGTCCCCATAACTTTTGATCCATAAGGAGTTACTCGGCGCACAACATACCTTTGGAAAGCTCTCTGAGAGCTTTACGATGTGGGAACCAAGCCTGCTCGGCTGCGCTAGTTTTCAGAGCCCAAAATCAAATATTTTCACCAGTTTCAGGACAATTTTCTTCTTTTGCGCAGTTTTTTCGTCCCGTATCGTACGTCGTGAGACGCGTAAAGGACGACGACCTAATCCACCACATTTCTATTACCGAATCCCACGGCACCTTGGGCAAGACAACTTCGCCTCACGTAGAGGTTGGGCTTGCAAACCGAGGGTGTGGTGCTTGGGACCAAGTCTTCGTTGCTCCGGTACCCATAACTTTTTATCTGTAAGGAGTTACGCGGCGTACAGCATACAGTTGAAAAGGTCTCTGAGAGCTGTACAACGGGGGCAGCAAGCCTGCTTGATTGCGAAATTATCAGAGCCCAAAATCGAACGTTTTCATCAATTTCGGGATACTTTTCTTCTTTTGCGCTGTTTTTCGGTCTCTGATTGTACGTCGTGAGCCCCGAAATGGATGACAACCTAATCCATCACATTTCTATTACTGAATAACATGGCACCTTGGGCGAGACAACTTTGCCTCACGTAGAGGCTGGGCCCGCAAACCGAGGGCGTAGGGCTTGGGACCAGGTCTCCGTCATTCTGGTGCTAATAACTTTTGATCCGTAAGGACTTACGCGGCGCACCGCGTACTGTTGAAAAGCTCTCCGAGAGCTCTACGACGGGGGCAGTAAGCCTGCTCAGCTATGCCCATTTTCGGTGCCATAAATCGAACGTGTTAATCAGTTTCGGGATAATTTTTTTCTTTTGCGCTGCTTTTTCGTCCCGGATCGTACGTCGTGAGCCGCGAAAAGGACGACAACCTAATCCATCACATTTCTATTACTGAATAACATGGCACCTTGGGCAAGACAACTTCGCCTCACGTAGAGGCTGGGCCCGCAAACCGAGGTCGTGGGGCTTAGGACCAGGTCTCCGTCGCTCCGGTGCCAATAACTTTTGATCTGTAAGGAGTTACTCGGCGCACAGCATACCGTTGGAAAGCTCTCCGAGAGCTCTACGACGGAGCAGGGCTTGCTGCTCCAGCCATTTTTGGAGCCCAAAATTGAATGTTTTCATCAGTTTCAGAACAATTTTCTTCTTTTGCGCTGTTTTTCTGTCCCAGATCGTACGTCGTGAGCTTCGAAAAGGATGACAACCTAATCCATCACATTTCTATTACCGAATAACATGGCACCTTGGGCAAGACAACTTCGCCTCACGTAGAGGCTAGGCCCGCAAACTGAGGTCATGGGGCTTAGGACCCGGTCTCCGTCGCTCCGGTGCCCATAATTTTTGATCAGTAAGGAGTTACGCGGCGCACAGCATACCGTTGGAAAGCTCTGCGAGAGCTCTAGGACAGGGGCAGCAAGCCTGTACAGCTGCGCCCATTTTCAAAGCCCAAAATTGAACATTTTCATCAGTTTTGGGATAATTTTCTTCTTTTACGCTGTTTTTCCGTCCCAGATCGTACGTTGGGAGCCGCGAAATGGACGACAACCTAATCCACCACATTTCTATTACTGAATCCCACGGCACCTTGGGCAAGACAACTTCGCCTCATGTAGTGGCTGGGCCCGCAAACCGATGGCGTGGTGCTTGGGACCAAGTCTTCGTTGCTCCGTTGCCCATAACTTTTGATCCGTAAGGAGTTACACGGAGCACAGCGAGAGTACTTATACACATAGTGAAAAGGATACGGTAAGCTTTTGCTCTCAGTTCATGTCAACATCAGTTGTTGCGGCCGACTTCAAATTATCCCCTTATCACGCCAAATGGATGTACTCTGGATGTACCCCGAATCCCATGACCCAATTCTCTGAGGAAGTCTAGCCCCTAAGCGAGAAAGGAAATTGGACAATGGTAGTCACGGTTGCACCGGCAAGCCCGATGCCGCCCGGTGTGCGTGAACGCTACCACGCTAGAATGAAAGGTTGCAACCTTGTATGCAATGCACATTTAGGACATTTAATATATCACATTAAGAGGACAACAAAGTAGGTTGCCTCCGAGAGTCATAAGATTGCACATTGACAAGTAAACACGCGAGGCACGATATGACGAGTAATTTCACTTGAAAGGTACATGAAGTTATATGAACATTAAACAGGCAGCCATGTAACGCACGTAAATCAAGTCATATAACTCATTTCAAAGTTCACGTAATCAAATAATAAGATTATTCATCATGCAACGGCATCTACGTGGGACCGAGTGCAAGAAAAGCCTACTTATCAACATGAAATCATCGAAATCATATTTAGGGCTACAAGGGCAACTACGGGCAACCTACTAAACACATAATCCAACACAACATCCAAAGGATCAACACTTAGCAAATTCACCTAGTTACCAGGGTTCCAATTCGTGCTTACCCGTGCGATTAAGCCCCAAGTCATCTCGAAATCAAACTCAAGCCACGCATTGATTAGTTCATACACCCTCAAGTATTCAAAACAGTCCACACAACATCTCAATGCCACAATCCCAAGCATTTAATACAACGAGAGAAGCTACAATAATTTTTCGAAGCATATCACTAAGTGAAACCCTCACTGCAATGGACTGTTTTCTCACAATCATTAAGACAAGAAAACAATCTCCAATTCCAGTGAATAAGATGTCAAATTAAATCTTAGGAAGTGTACTAAATTCAGAAACAAACCTCGCATCATTTGGAGTTCGGGTTCAATACTTATAGCCAAAACAGTGAGACTGCACAAAACTGTCCCGATTTGCACACACTTCAATACTTGTCGTTTTTGAGGGCCTTAGCGTCAGATTTAGCCTTAGTCCATTTCTGACAAAAACGTCCAGAAATGAAAAATCTAGCGGCACACCAAATATTATGCTTTTTGGATGACATTTACTAAGTCAAAACTGATTCATTCTACAAGGTCAGTGAATCTGCCAAAACCTGCTTCATTTTTCCAGACTTTCCAGATTTGGACACATTTTAATAATTTGCCATTTTGAGGACCTTAGCGTCAAAATTAGCTTTGGCATATTTCTGTAACAAATGTTCAGAATGGGAAAAACTAGTTACCTACCAATTTTCACACATTTTCAACATCATTTACCTATCCAAAATCACATCTCACCAACAAGGTAGAAAACTGTCCCATACACGATTTCATCCAACATCACATTTTAGCCAAACATCTTGCCACGCATGTTTATAAAAGCTCACGAACACACATATATCTCAAGTACAGAAGTAAAGATAGACATTTAAGGGCATGCATGTGGGTTTTTGAAAGATTTTCAAGAAGTTTTAGCCCTCACCTTAGCAAAACAACAAGAAGATGCACAAGACTCTTGGTGAAGCACAAAGTTGACCTTTTTAGCTGAGACACCACTCGATTTCTCTCAAATTTCCTAGCTTAGTAACCAAGTTCTTACTAGGTGCATGTGGTTAGAACAAGAAGAAAAGAAATGGAAGCTAGCAAACTTACCTAAGCCGAAATGGAGATTCAAAGAGCTTGCATGTGTGTTTCTTGCAACCTAGCTTGCTTAGTCGGGCTCCCTAGCTTCTTGCATGACTTGATGAACCATGGAGTGATGAAGATAAGCTAAGGAGTGTAGAAACTCAGCCAAGGCCGAGAGAGAGAGAGAAGGATGAGAGAGAGAGAGAAGAATGAGAGGAAATGAGAGAAATGAAAGAAAAATAAAAGCTTTTGCAAGGTTTGAAGCATGTGTCGGCCTTGAGCTTTGCAATTTCAGATTTTTGTGTCTTCAAGGAGTGTAATTTGAAGTGCTTAGCATGGGCAAGGAGCTTATGTCAAGATTGGTGGAGCTTGGTAGAGTTTTTGAGCTATTTTTTATTGCTTTGTGTCATTAGTTGTCATAGAATTGTCTAGGTTCAATTTGAATTATGCAAAGCAAGCACAATGCACACAAGGTGGTCAGCCAAAGAGGTGTTCAAATCTGAATTTTTTTGTCTTGTTCAAGGCTTATTTTATTGTGTGTTTGGGATATGCAAAGAATAAAGAATAAAGAATAAAGAATGTCTAGCTTTTGGTGCAATTTCGTCTTCTAGTGCATTGACTTAGCATTTTAATATTAGTTAGTGGGATTTGTAGGATTAATTATTGATCTAGTGCTTCGTGTAAGATGCTTTCTTGATTAGCGTTAGGGCACGCTTTCCTAGGTCTATGGCACGCACAACAAGGTAGGACACGAACTACGAGACGAATACACGTTTTTCAAGTAAATGCACGCAATCCTAAATGAATGCACGTAATTCAATGCAAGGTACAGAAAACGAAATGTGATTCTTAAATCTAGGTTAAGGCACGCAAATCTAGGCTAGGGCACACGAAACGAGGTATCACAGGTAAATCGAGGTCGGGCCTCACATCCTCCCCTCCTTAAAAGAATTTCATCCTGAAATTCAATATTACCTTTGAAATAAAACTGGATATTGTTGCTCCATCTGGTCTCACCTTTCCCACGTTGCTTCTTCAACTCCATGATGATCCCACAACACTTTCACCATCGGTATAGATTTGTTGCGCAACTCCCGATCTTGCTGGTCTAGGATCCGAATGGGTTTCTCTTCATAAGGCAAGTTCTCCCGAAGCTGCAACGGCTCTGGCTCCAAGATATGCAATGGATCAGGGTGATACTTCTGCATCATCGAAACATGAAAGACGTCATGAATATTGGAGAGGTTTTGGGGTAGTGCCAGGCAATACGCCAATTTGCCAACCTTTTCAATTATCTCAAATGGTCCTACAAATCTCGGGCACAACTTTCCACCCTTGCCGTGTTTAATCAGTCCTCTCCGGGGTGATATCTTCAAGAACACCTTGTCGCC
The DNA here is from genome assembly GCA_037974665.1 of Ehretia macrophylla. NCBI lineage: Eukaryota > Viridiplantae > Streptophyta > Magnoliopsida > Boraginales > Ehretiaceae > Ehretia > Ehretia macrophylla. The sequence goes on from CM075770.1 coordinate 51,501,700, forward strand.
AACCTCAAACTCTAGGCTCCGTCTCCGTTGGTCTGCATAACTTTGCTGCCTGCTTTGGGCGGTAAGCATCCGTTTCTGGATGAGGTGAATATTATCCACAGTATTCATAAGTTCAGGTAGAAGGATCGGGTCAAAAGTCTTCGTTTCACCTACCTCATCCCAGTAAATTGGGAATCGACACTTACGTCCATACAATGCCTCAAATAGGGCCATCCCGATAGTGGCCTGATAACTATTTTTATAAGCGAACTCCGCTAGAGACAGATATTTCTCCCAACCTTTCCCGAAGTCTAAAACACACGCCCTCAGCATATCCTCCAGAATCTGAATAGTTCTCTCCGATTGTCCATCAGTCTGAGGGTGATAAGCCATGCTGAAACTCAACTTCGTTTCCAAAGCTTCTTGCAATCTCTTCCAAAATCGGGAAGTAAAACGAGGATCCCTATCCGATACAATACTCGCAGGCATCCCATGTAATCTTACAATCTCCACCACATACATATCTCCCAATTTCTCATGACTATCCTCCTTGTTCATCGGTAAGAAGTGCGCTGACTTAGTCGATCTATCCACTATGACCCAAACGACATCATGGCCCTTTTGTGACCTGGGCAGGTCCATAACAAAGTCCATAGTTATATGTTCCTATTTCCATTGAGGAATCTCCAACGGCTGAAGTAAACCTGCTGGTCGTTGATGTTCCACTTTGTCTCTCTGGCAAGTCAAACACCGTGCCACAAACTCCGCAATTTCTCTCTTCATGTTATTCTACCAATAGTGTTGCTTCAAATCCCAGTACATCTTTGTTCCGCCAGGGTGAATAGTGTATCTTGAATTATGGGCTTCTTCAAGAATCTTCTTTTCAGCTCTGGTTCATTAGGAACACAAATCCGATTCCTAAACCTCCAAATACTATCATCATGAAACTTGAAATCTGTGTTGCTTTCTTTAATCTTCTGGAATTGTTGGTCCTTCTGTTGAGCCTCTCGTAATTCAGACAATAAGGTCGATTGAACTTGTGTAGTGGCAAAAAGTAACCCTTTCCGAGTCAATTGTGGTTTCCACAAAAATGCTTCCTCCAATAACTCCTGCACCTTGACTTCCAGTTTTGCCATGCTCGCTTTCCTACTTAAGGCATCTGCAACTACATTTGCTTTACCGGGCACATAATTGATTGTGCAGTTATAATCATCCAAAAGCTCCATCCACCGCCTTTGCCTTATATTCAACTCTTTTTGTGAGAACAAGTATTTCAAGCTCTTGTAATCAGTAAACACCTCGAACTTGTTACCCCACAGATAGTGCCTCCATTTCTTGAGTGCAAACACAATAGCCGCTAACTACAAATCATGCGTCGGGTAGTTCAATTCATACGACTTCGGTTTCCTAGAAGCATACGCAATCACTCTACCATTTTGCATCAACACACAACCTAGTCCTTCCTTTGAAGCATCGCTATAGATTACAAAACCTTGACTCCCTTCAGGCAATGCAAGAACAGGTGCGGTAGTCAATCTTTTCTTCAATTCTTGGATGTTGTTCTCACACTTATCATCCCACACGAACTTTGTTTTCTTTTGAGTGAGCTTTGTAAGAGGTCCTGCAATCTTAGAGAAATCCTTCATGAACCTCCGATAATAGCCGGCTAGACCAAGAAAACTCCGAATCTCCGTAACATTTTTTGGCTTCTTCTAAGACATTACTGCTTCTATCTTTGCTGGATCCACTGCTATTCCCTCTTGGGATATGATATGCCCCAAAAATGCAATCGGCTGCAACCAAAATTCGCACTTGCTAAACTTTGCATACAATTGATGCTCTCAAAGTTTTTGCAGTACCAACCGCAGATGTTGTTCATGCTCAGCCTCGGATTTTGAGTATACCAAAATATCATCAATGAAGATCACCACAAATTGGTCCAAGTAGGGTTGAAACACCTTGTGCATCAAGTCCATAAAAGCTGCAGGGGCATTAGTTAGTCCAAATGGCATTACCACATATTCATAATGCCCATATCTTGTCCTGAAAGCCGTTTTAGGCACATCCTCCTTTTTGATCCGCAACTGATAGTACCCTTGCCTCAAGTCGAGTTTCGAATACACTTTGGCTCCTTGAAGTTGATCAAACAACTCGTCGATCAGTGGAAGTGGGTATTTATTCTTGACAGTCACTTGGTTTAATCCTCGGTAATCGATGCATAGCCTCAGCGTTCCATCTTTCTTCTTTACAAATAGAACTGGTGCACCCCACGAAGAAGAACTTGGTTGAACAAACCCCTTCTTCAACAATCCTTGCAATTGGTCCTTCAATTCTCGTAGCTCGGCTGGTGCCATACGATAGGGGGCTTTAGATATCGGCTGGGTGCCCGGCAGTAACTCTATAATGAACTCGATCTCCCGATTTGGGGGTAAACCGTGCAATTCTTCTGGAAACACATCGACATAGTCTTTGATCACTGGCATCTCCTCCAACTTAGCTTTGTCCGACGGCTTGTTGATGAGGTAAACTAAGTATCCACTACACCCTTTTCTCAAGGACTTCACTACTTTCGTAGATGAAATGATGGAACTCCCGGTGAAATCTATTCGACCCATGACTTCCAATATTGGTTGACCAGGTACCTGGAATGTTACAATCTTCGTCCGGCAATCTAGTTGGGCATGATGCTTTGCCAACCAGTCCATCCCTAAGATGACCTCATAGTCTCGAAAAGGTAATACGATAAGATTGGCTGAGAATTCCCTATCCTTAATTTGGATTTTACATGCTTTACAAGCTGAGCTAGTAACAAGTTTAGAACCCATCGGAGTACCAACTTCTATTTCGTAAGGCAAACATACAATTCGTAGTTTCACACGTTTCACACATAAGGGAGTAATAAATGAATGAATAGCACCCAGATCAATTAGCACCCTAACAGGTTTATTCAATATGAAGAATGTACCTTCAACAACAGCGGTCTCCTCTGGAAGCTCCTCGCACTCAATAGCATAAGCTCGAGCCTGAACTCTAGGAACTGGAGTCTTGCCTCTACCAGCTGGTTTAACCTGATTTTGTCCTGCTTGCCATTTAGGGCAATCCTTGATTTGATGCTGATCACTGCCACACCGCACACATCGTCCTGACTTCTTCCAACACTAGGCTTCGGTATGCCCCTTCTTGTCACAATAAGAATAGTTGATAGACTGAGTAGCAGGTGAACTACTTGTGGTTCCGCGGGTGGAAGAGGCTGATGGCGCTTTAGTCGGGCCACAGTTATTAACTGGTCGGTTCTAGCTCTGGCCCTGATTATGAATCTGACTCTGGAATTTTCTCTGTTGACCTGAAGGCTGGTATGGTTTCTTGTTCGGCTGACTCGAACCGGCTCTATCAAGTTTTCTCTTCTCAACTCGGGAAGCAGCAGCAAAAAGAGCAGAATAGGTATCGAAGTCATGCGAAGCCAACTGGTCCTGAATCTCTGGCCTCAATCCCGTAGTAAATTTCTACATCTTCGCCTCCGGAGTACTAACCATGTATTGAGCATAGCGGGACAGTCGGTCAAAATGAGCCTCGTACTGGGCCACCGTCATGTTACCCTAGTTCAAGTGCATGAATTCATCAATCCGCCTCTACCTGGAAACTGCAAGTACATATTTCTCCTTGAAGGCCTTAACGAAATTACCACATAAGCGAGGGGTATGATTAGTTTCCCACAGTGTCTCCACAGTGTGCCACCAATGCTCAGCATCCCCGTGCAACAGAAACACAGCAAACTCCACCTTTTCTTCATCAGTATAATCAAGTGGCCTGAAAATCCTCTCGATCTCAGACAGCCAAGCCTCTGCTTTCTCATCATCAGCTTTCCCGTGGAATTTGGACAGGCGAAAGTCAAGGAACTCCCTCATTCTGCTATGTTTCCCATGGTTACCATCATTCCTGTTGTTGTTGCTGTTGTCAGCTTCACGTGCATCTTGACGTTCCATTACTCGTGACACGCGATCCATGGCATTCGCCATCTTGTTAAACATAGCTATGCCGAGATTAGTTTGATAAGCATCTCCGGTCTCTTGGGGTTCACTGCTCCTATTAGTAGTGCGAGTACTAGGGCCAGCCATCTATAGGCACAGATTACGATGCACAATTTATTGAAATACGACAAACAAGAATTTAATGCATAAGATATGCAACATAATATAGATATACAATTCTAGAAACAATTAAGGCATGTTAATCACTTAAGCACATAGAACATAGAAGGCACAATTAACATTATCACACAATAACATATAGACAAGTCATCCTAATTATCTTAGGGCTCTACCCATGGTCCGAGAGTTAAACCCGGCTTAAGCAATCTAAGCTCTGATACCATTCTTCTTCTTCTATGAGGTGTCACGCCCCAACCCGGCCTATAAAGGTTAGACTAGGGTGTGATCTAAACATTCAAGTCATGTCTCGTACTTAATTGTTCATGAAAGTTTAATGCTTAACGTTTAGCCTAGACTCCACAATTTTTTCAAAAAACTGGCAGCATAACGGCTGTAATTGGGCTCTTTAGTTTGACCTAGTTCTCTAAACGCCTCAAATTTCATTTCCAACTAAGATTACTATTTACCACCAATTGAAACGCCTACTAGTTATCTCGATGTCTCGTTTGATTAATAACCTAGCATGATACTATGTCTCGTTTGTTTGTTAATCCTCGTTACAAGAGTACCTGTTGATCTTAGCTTAACAATGGGTACCTACTTAAGATTGGATAGGTTCATTTTACTTAGTCCTTACCTGATACTTCATAATCCTATGATAGATACTAACCAGTAACGATAACAAAACGACCATAGTAGTGTCTGTCTAGCTATTATCAGTACAAGCCAAAACTAGACCCCAAATTACAATGGGGGTCTTTTACATTACAAACATTAAGCAACATGAAAAGAAATAGTCTTCAAGCATCATAGTGTTCACAATGGCCATAATCAAGCAAAGCACATAGGACAGGCAATCATTCCAAGGAATCATCGTTAGGCACGTCGTCCTCGGGTACCTGTTCTTGATCTTCTTTACCTGAGATGATAAAAGAGGGTGAGTCCTTATGAACTCAGTGAGGGGGAACGAGAAATAGGTTTTGAAACTCATTTTCCGGTTCAACTTATGAAAACCCTTTTGCAAGCATGAATATATCACAATTAAGTACACAACATGATATAAAAGTAAAGGAACCCAATTACCCGTCTTTCCTCTCCGAGGTCCTCTAGGAACCAAGCGAGAGTACTTATACACATAGTGAAAAGGATACGGTGAGCTTTTGCTCTCAGTTCATGTCAGTATCAGTTGTTGCGGCCGACTTCAAATCATCCCCTTATCACGCCAAATGAGTGTACTCCGGATGTACCCCGAAATCCTACGACCCAACTCTCTGAGGAAGTCTAGCCCCCAAGCGAGAGAGGGAAATGGACAATGGTAGTCACGGTTGCACCGGCAAACCCGATGCTGCCCGGTGTGCGTGAACGCTACCACGCCAGAATGAAATGTTGTAACCTTGTATGCAATGCACATTTATGACATTTAATATATCACATTAGGAGGACAACAAAGTAGGTTGCCTCCGAGAGTCATAAGATTGCACATTGCCAAGTAAACACGCGAGGCACGATATGACAAGTAATTTCACTTGAAAGGCACATGGAGTTATATGAACATTAAACGGGCAGCCATGTAACGCACGTAAATCAAGTCATATAACTCATTTCAAAGTTCACGTAATCAAATAATAAGATTATTCATCATGCAACGGCATCTACGTGAGACCGGGTGCAAGAAAAGCCTACTTATCAACATGAAATCATCGAAATCATATTTAGGACTACAAGGGCAACTACGGGTAGCCTACTAAACACATAATCCAACACAACATCCAAAGGATCAACACTTAGCAAATTCACCTAGTTACTAGGGTTCCAATTCATACTTACCCGTGCGATTAAGCCCCAAGTCATCTCGAAATCAAACTCAAGCCACGCATTGATTAGTTCATACACCCTCAAGTATTCAAAACAGTCCACACAACATCTCAATGCCACAATCCCAAGCATTTAATACAATGAGAGAAGCTACAATAATTTTTCTAAGCATATCACTAAGTGAAACCCTCACTGCAATGGACTATTTTCTCACAATCATTAAGACAAGCAAACAATCTCCAATTCCAGTGAATAAGATGTCAAATTAAAGCTTAGGAAGTGAACTAAATTCAAAAACAAACCTCGCATCATTTGGAGTTCGGGTTCAATAGTTATAGCCAAAACAGTGAGACTGCACAAACTGTCCAGATTTGCACACATTTCAATACTTGTCATTTTTTAGGGCCTTAGGGTCCGATTTAGCCTTAGTCCATTTCTGACAAAAATGTCCAGAACTGAAAAATATATCAGAAAACCAAATATCATGTATTTTTGATTTCATTTACTAAGTCAAAACTGATTCGTTCTACAAGGTCAGTGAATCTGCCAAAACCTGCTTCATTTTTCCAGACTTCCCAGATTTGGACACATTTTAATAATTTGCCATTTTGTAGACCTTAGAATCAAAATTAGATTTGGCCTATTTCTGTGAAAAATGTTCCGAACTGGCAATACTAGTTACCTACAAATTTTAATGCATTTTCAACACCATTTACCTAGCCAAAATCACATCGCACCAACAAGGCAGAAAACTGTCCCATGCACGATTTCATCCAACATCACATTTTAGCCAAACATCTTGCCATGCATGTTTATAAAAGCTCATGAACACACATATATCTCAAGTATAGAAGTAAAGATAGACATTTAAGGGCATGCATGTGGGTTTTTGAAAGATTTTCAAGAAGTTTTAGCCTTCACCTTAGCAAAACAACAAGAAGATGCACAAGACTCTTGGTGAAGCACAAAGTTGACCTTTTTCCTTGCTTAGCCGAGACACCTAAGCCGAAAAGGAGATTCAAAGAGCTTGCATGTGTGTTTCTTGCAACCTAGCTTGCTTAGTCGAGCTCCCTAGCTTCTTGCATGCCTTGATGAACCATGGAGTGATGAAGATAAGCTAAGGAGTGTAGAAACTCAGCCAAGGCCGAGAGAGAGAGAGAAGGATGAGAGGGAGAGAGAAGAATGAGAGGAAATGAGAGAAATGAAAGAAAAATAAAAGCTTTTGCAAGGTTTGAAGCATGTGTCGGCCTTGAGCTTTGCAATTTCAAATTTTTGTGTCTTCAAGGAGTATAATTTGAAGTGTTTAGCATGGGCAAGGAGCTTATGTCGAGATTGGTGGAGCTTGGTAGAGTTTTTGAGCTATTTTTTATTGCTTTGTGTCATTAGTTGTCATAGAATTGTCTAGGTTCAATTTGAATTATGCAAAGCAAGCACAAAGCACACAAGGCGGTCGGCCAAAGAGGTGTTCAAATCTGAATTTTTTTGTCTTGTTCAAGGCTTATTTTATTGTGTGTTTGGGATATGCAAAGAATAAAGAATAAAGAATGTCTAGCTTTTGGTGCAATTTCGTCTTCTAGTGCATTGACTTAGCATTTTAATATTAGTTAGTGGGATTTGTAGGATTAATTATTGATCTAGTGCTTCGTGTAAGATGCTTTCTTGATTAGCTTGAGGACACACTTTCCTAGGTCTAGGGCACGCACTACGAGGTAGGGCACGAACTACGAGACGAATGCACATTTTTCAAGTAAATGCACGCAACCCTAAATGAATGCTTGTAATTCAATGCAAGGCACATAAAACGAAATGTGATTATTAAATCTAGGTTAAGGCACGCAAATCTAGGCTAGGGCACGCGAAATGAGGTATCGCATGCAAATCGAGGTCGGGCCTCACAGCTACGAAAATTTTTGGAGCCCAAAATCGAACGTTTTTATCAGTTTTGGGACACTTTTCTTCTTTTGCGCTGTTTTTCAGTCCCGGATCGTACGTCGTGAGCCTCGAAAAGGACGACAACCTAATCCATCACATTTCTATTACCAAATAACACGGTACCTTAGGCAAGACAACTTCGCCTCACGTAGAGGCTGGGCCCGCACACCGAGGGGGTGAGGCTTGGGACCAAGTCTCCATCGCTCCGGTGCCCATAACTTTTGATCCGTAAGGAGTTACGCGGCGCACAGCATAACGTTGGAAAGCTCTCGCAGAGCTCTACGATGGGGGCAGCAAGTATGCTCAGCTGTGCGCATTTTCGGAGCCCAAAATTGAACGTTTTCATCAGTTTCGAGAAACTTTTATTCTTTTGCACTGTTTTTCTGAAACCCGGATCGTACGTCGTGAGTCACGAAAAGGACGACAACCTAATCCGCCACATTTCTATTATCGAATACCGTGCCACCTTGGGCAATAAAATTTCACCTCACGTAGAGGCTGGGCCCGCAAACCGAGGGCATGGGGCTTGGGACTAGGTCTCCGTCACTCCGGTGCCCATAACTTTTGATCCGTAAGCAGTTACACAGCGAACAACATACCGTTAGAAAACTCTCCTAGAGCTCTACGACGGGGGCAGAGAGCCTGCTTGGCTACGAAAATTTTCGGTGCCCAAAATTAAACATTTCATTAGTTTTGTGACACTTTTATTCTTTTGCGCTGTTTTTCAGTCTCGGATCATACGTCGTGAGCCTCGAAAAGGACGACAACCTAATCCATCACATTTCTATTACCGAATAACACGGCACCTTGGGCAAAACAACTTCGCCTCACGTAGAGGCTGGGCCCGCACACCGAGGGCGTGGGGCTTGGGACCAGGTCTCCGTCGCTCCGGTGCCCATAACTTTTGATCCGTAAAGAGTTACGCGGCGCACAACATAACGTTGGAAAGCTCTCCTAGAGCACTACGACGGGGGCAGCAAGCCTGCTCCGGTGCACCCATTTTCGGAGCCCAAAATCGAACATTTTCATCAATTTTGGGATAATTTTCTTCTTTTGCGCTGTTTTTCCATCCCGGATCGTACGTCGTGAGCTGCGAAATGGACGACAACCAAATCCACCACATTTCTATTACTGAATCCCATGCCAACTTGGGCAAGACAACTTCGCCTCACGTAGTGGCTGGGCCCGCAAACCGATGGCGTGGTGCTTGGGACCAAGTCTACGTTGCTCCGGTGCCCATAACTTTTGATCCGTAAGGCGTTACGCGGCGCACAGCATACAGTTGGAAAGCTCTCCGAGAGCTCTACAACGGGGGCAGCAAGTCTGCTTGACTGCAAGAATTTTGGGAGCCCAAAATCGAACGTTTTTATCAATTTCGGGATACTTTTCTTCTTTTTTGCTATTTTTCCGTCCCGGATCGTACGTCGTGAACAGCGAAATGGACGACAACCAAATCCATCACATTTCTATTACTGAATAACATGGCACCTTGGGCGAGACAACTTTGCCTCACATAGAGGCTGGGCCTGCAAACCGAGGGCGTGGGGCTTGGGACCAGGTCTCCGTCGCTCTGGTGCCCATAACTTTTTATCTGCAAGGAATTACGCAGCGCACCACACATTGTTGAAAAGCTCTCCGAGAGCTCGACGACGGTGGCAGCAAGCCTGCTTAGCTACGCCCATTTTCGGAGCCCAAAATTGAACGTCTTCATCAGTTTCGGAATAATTTTCTTCTTTTGCGCTGCTTTTCTGTCCCAAATCGTACGTCGTGAGCCTCAAAAAGGACAACAACGTAATCCATCACATTTCTATTATCGAATGACATGGCACCTTGGGCAAGACAACTTCGCCTCACGTAGAGGCTGGGCCAGCAAACCGAGGGCGTGGGGCTTGGGACCCGGCCTTCATCGCTTCGGTGCCCATAACTTTTGATCCGTAAGGAGTTACGCGGCGCACAGCATACCGTTGGAAAGCTCTCCGAGAGCTCTACAACAAGGGTAGCAAGCCTGCTTAGCTGTACCCATTTTTGGAGCCCAAAATCAAACTTTTTCATCAGTTTCGGGACAATTTCTTCTTTTGCGCTATTTTTTCATCTCGAATCGTACGTCATGAGCCGCGAATTGGATGACAACCTAATCCACCACATTTCTATTACCGAATCCCACGGCACCTTGGGCAAGACAACTTCGCCTCACGTAGTGTTTGGCCCCGCAAACCGAGGGCGTGGTGCTTGGGACCAAGTCTTCGTTGCTTCGATGCCCATAACTTTTGATCTGTAAGGAGTTACGCGGCACACACCATATAGTTGGAAAGCTTTCCGAGAGCTCTACAATAGGGGCAGCAAACTTGCTTGAATGCGAAAATTTTCGGAGCCCAAAATCGAACGTTTTCATCAATTTCGGGATACTTTTCTTCTTTTGCTCTATTTTTTCGTCCCGGATCGTACGTCATGAGCCGCAAAATGGATGACAACCTAATCCATCACATTTCTATTACTGAATAACATGGCACCTTGGGCAAGACAACTTTGCCTCACATAGAGGCTGGGCTCGCAAACCGAGGCTGTGGGGTTTGGGACTAGGTCTCCGTTGTTCCGGTGCACATAACTTTTGATCCGTAAGGATTTACGCGGCGCACCGCATACTATTGAAAAGCTCTCCGAGAGCTCTACGACGGGGGAAACAAGCCTGCTAAGCTACGCCCATTTTCGGAGCCCAAAATCGAACGTGTTCATCAGTTTTGGGACAATTTTCTTCTTTTACGATGTTTTTCTGTCCCGGATCGCACTTCGTGAGCTGCGAAAAGGACGACAACCTGATCCATCACATTCCTATTACTGAATAACATGGCACATTGGGCAAGGCAACTTCGCCTCACGTAGAGACTGGGCCCGCAAACCAATGGCGTGGGGCTTGGGACCAGGTCTCCGTCGCTCCGGTGCCTATAACTTTTGATTCGTAAGGAGTTACGTGGTGCAAAGCATACGGTTGGAAAGCTCTCCGATAGATCTACGACTGGGGCAAAAAGCCTGCTCGACTGTGCTCGATTTGGGAGCCCCAAATTGAACGTTTATATCAATTTCAGGACACTTTTATTCTTTTGCGCTATTTTTTCATCCTGGATCGTATGTCGTGAGCCGAGAAAATGACGATAACCTAATCCGCCACATTTCTATTACCGAATTCCACACCACCTTGGGCAAGACAACTTCGCTTCACGTAGAGGCTGGGCCCGCAAAACAAGGGCGTGTGGCTTGGGGCTAGGTCTCCGTCGCTCCGGTGCCCATCACTTTTGATCCGTAAGGCGTTACGCGGCGCACAACATACCGTTGGAAAGCTTTTCGAGAGCTCTACAACGGGGGCAATGAGCCTGCTTTGCAGCGAAAATTTTTGGAGCCTAAAATTGAACGTTTTCATCAATTTCGGGACACTTTTATTCTATTGTGCTATTTTTCCGTCCCGAATCGTACGTCGTGAGCTACCAAAAGGACGACAACCTAATCCGCCACATTTCTATTACTGAATACCGTGCCACCTTGGGCAATAAAATTTCACCCCACGTAGAGGCTGGGCCGGCAAACCGAGGGCGTGGGGCTTGAGACTAGGTCTCCGTCACTCCGGTGCCCATAACTTTTAATCTGTAAGCAGTTACGTAGCTCACAACATACTGTTAGAAAGCTCTCCTAGAGCTCTACGATGGGCGCAGAGAGCCTGCTTGGCGATGAAAATTTTCGGAGCCCAAAATCGAACGTTTTCATCAGTTTTGGGACACTTTTCTTCTTTTGCGCTGTTTTTAAATCACGGATCGTACGTCGTGAGCCTTGAAAAGGACGACAACCTAATCCATCACATTTCTATTACCGAATAACACGGCACCTTGGGCAAGACAACTTCGCCTCACGTAAAGGTTGGGCCCGTACACCGAGGGCATGGGGCTTGGGACCAGGTCTCCGTCGCTCCAGTGCCTATAACTTTTGATCCATAAGGAGTTACGTGGCGCACAGCATACCGTTGGAAAGCTCTCGGAGAGCTCTACGATGGGGGCAGCAAGCCTGCTCGGTTGTACCCGTTTTCGGAGCCCAAAATTGAACGTTTTCATCAGTTTCGGGACACTTTTATTCTTTTGCGCTGTTTTTCCATCCCGGATCGTATGTCTTCAGCCGCGAAAAGGATGACAACCTAATCCATCACATTTCTATTACCGAATAACATGGCACCTTGAGCAAGACAACTTCGCCTCACGTAGAGGCTGGGCCTGAAAACCGAGGGCGTGGGGCTTGGGACCAGGTCTTTATCGCTCCGGTGCCCATAACTTTTGATCCGTAAGGCGTTATGCGGTTCACAACATACTGTTGGAAAGCTCTCCGAGAGCTTTACGACGTGGTCCGCAAGCATGCTCAACTACGCCCATTTTTGGTGCCCAAAATCGAATGTTTTCATAAGTTTCGGGACAATTTTATTCTTTTGCGCTGTTTTTCCGTCCCGTATCGTACGTCGTGAGCCGTGTAAAGGATGACAATCTAATCCACCACTTTTCTATTACCGAATCCCATGGCACCTTGGGCAAGACAACTTTGCCTCACGTATAGGTTGGGCCCGCAAACCGAGAGCGTAGGACCAAGTCTCCGTCGCTCCGGTACCCATAACTTTTGATCCGTAAGGAGTTACGTGGCGCACAACATACCGTTGGAAAGCTCTCCGAGAGCTCTACGACGGGGTAGCAAGCCTGCTCGGCTGCGCTCATTTTTGGAGCCCAAAATTGAACGTTTTCATCAGTTGCGGGATAATTTTCTTCTTTTGCGCTATTTTTTCATCCCGGATCGTAGGTCGTGTGTGAGGCCCAACCCCGAATAACGTGTGTTACCTCAATTTGTGTGCTTTAGACCTAGAATTATATGACTAACCTTGGATTACGTGCCCTGTCTTGGTTTTCGTACATGCCTCGTCATTCGTGCCTTGACCTAGAATTATGTGCCCTAATCCTCGACTTACGTGCCCCGACTTCGAATTGTGTGCGTTATCTCGTTTTGTGTGCCCTGACCTTGAATTGCTTGTCTTAACATAGATTTAAGTGCCATGCCTTGATTTACGCGCACTACATTGAATTATATGCCTTGCTTTGGTTGACGTGCATTCACTTAGGGTTGCATGCATTTACCTTGGAATCCGTGCATTCACCTTGAAGTGCGGGCCTTACCTCGTAGTATGTGTCATTGACATAGGAAAGTGTGCCTGCACGCTAATCAATAAAGAATCCTACACAAAGCACTAGACTATAAAATAATCCTACAAACACCACTAACAATTATTATAATCCTAATTCAAATCTCTAAAAAATCCACTAACACCTAAATATTATATTTTAAACTCACTACAAGACAAAATCTCACAAACCTCTAAACATATCCTATATTCTATTCTACCCAAAATCCCTAAATACCCAACATTCTCTTACACACATGTTAAACCCTAAGCACTTTCCTATTATCTAAACATTCCTATGACAAGTACATGACACAATGCAACCTAGGATAGACAAATGCATGACAATACAAAAATAAAAAATAAAAACCTCACCCAAACCCTTCCCATTCTCGACCAAATCACCAAGCATGATCCTCACAATTCAAATTGCACAATTGACAAAGCAAAAATCAGATTTGAAGGCCCTAAGGCCGACACACACACACACACACACAACTCATCACATTTCATTTTCCTCTCAAAATCCTCTCAAGCTCTCATTCTCTCTTATTCTCTCTCATTTTCGACCATGGCTCTCTTGAGCTTCCAAGACCTCAAGCTCACTCTCTAGGCCACTCCAAGCATCGGCCATAGCAAGGTAATCAAGCAAGGATAGCTCAAAGTCACACACAAAGCTCAAAACAAGGATTTTGTGCTCATTTGCTAGATCTTCAAAGAGGTGAGGGCTAAAACTCTTTTAAAAGCTTTCAAAAACCACATGCATGGCTTTATATGTCTACATCTACCTCAGTACTTGTTGTATATGTGTGTACATGAGCTTATATAACCATGCATTGAAAGATATTCAGCTAGAACTTGAAGATAGGCAAAATTGCGTAGCTGGCAGATTTCTGACTTGTTAGAACGAAGTGTATTTGGCCTGGTAAATGATGTTTAAAATGTGTGAAAATTGTTAAGTGACTAGTTTTGCCAGTTCTGAGCATTTTTTGTAGAAATAGGCCAAGTCCAATTTTGACTCTAAGGTCTCCAAAATGGCAAAACATCGAAAGGTGTCTAAATCTGGAAAATCTGGGAAAATGGAGCAGGTTTTTGGCAGTTCACTATCCTTGTAGAACGAAACAGTTTTGACCTAGTAAATGATATTTAAAATGCATGAAATTTGTTATGATACTAGAGTTTTCAGTTCTGGACATTTTTGTCAGAAATAGACTAAGGCTAAATCTGACTCTAAAACCCTAAAAAATGGCAAGTATTGAAATGTGTACAAATCTGGACAGTTTTGCGCAGTCTCACGGTTTTGGCTATAACTCTTGAATTCGAACTCCAAATGATGCGAGGTTTGTTTCTGGATTTAAATCACTCATTAAGATTTAATTTTATATTTTGTTCACTAAAATTGGAGATGGTTTGTTTGTCTAAATGAATGTGGAAAAACAGACTATTGCAGTGGGGTTTTCGTTTAGTGATATGCTTTGAAAAATGTTGTAACTTCTCTTGTGGTATTGAATGCTTGGGATTGTGGCACTTGGATGTTGTGTGGACTGTTTTGGATGATTGAGGATGTTTTAATTAATCGATGCATGGCTTGGGTTAATTACGTGACAACTTGTGGCTTAATCGCACGTGTAAGCATGAATTGAAACCCTATTAACTATGAAATCTCGCTAAGTGATGATCATATGATTAATGTGTTTAATTGTGTGATTAGTAGGCTGCCTAATAAATGTTGAGTATGCTTGAAATAGTTTAAGAGTTGTTTGTGGTGCTTAGCAAACGAAACCGACCCGAGCACGGCCTAGAAAACCCTAATGGCCCCGTAGGTTCTCGAGCCATAGACCACTCTTGTGTGAATTATAAATTGATGTTGAGGAATGTTAATGGGCTGCCCGGAATTGTTTTTATAACTCTAAATATGATTCCCGATGATTACATGTTGATAAGTAAACTCTTCTTGCACCCGGTCTCATGTAAACGTCATTGCATGCTTGTATGATCTTAATACTTGATACGTGAACCCCAAAATGAGTTATATGACTTAATTTACATGTGTTACATGGCTGCCCGTTTAATGTTCATATAACTCTACGTGTTTCACAAAGTGAAAATTCGTGTTAAGCATGCCTAGTTCGTTTGCTTGTCAATATGTGATCTTATACTTGCTCGGAGGCAACCTACCTTGTTGTCCTCCTAATATGAATTGTTAAAAGACATTCTATGGCTTATTTGAACGTGATTACTTGGCTGCCCGTGGAAGTTAATTGCTTTCAAATTGATATATGAAATGATTACATGTTCTTACAATGCCTTATATGCCGATATGTCAAAATGTGATCATATACTTGCTCGGAGGCAACCTACTTTGTTGACCTCCCAATGTGAAATGTTGAATGGCATACATGTGCATTGCATACAAGGTTGCAACCTTTCATTCTGGCATGGTAGTGTTTCAAGCACACTGGGCGGCATCGGGCTTGCTGGTGCAACCGTGACTACCATTGTCCAATTCCCTCTCTCGCTTGGGGGCTAGACTTCCTTGGAGAGTTGAGTCGTAGGATTTAGGGGTGCATCCGGAGTACACCCTTTTGGCTTGATAAGTGGATGATTGAAGCCGGCCGCAACAACTATTATCAGAAATGATCTTGAGAGCGAAGGCTCACCGTATCCTTTTCACTATGTGTTTAAGTACTCTCGCTTGGTTCCTAGAGGACCTCGGGGAGGAAAGAAGAGTAAATGTGTTCATTTACATTTATATTATGTTATAAACTTACTTGTGTTATATGTTATGCTTTCAAAAATGGTTTTTCATAAGTTTAACAGGAAAAAGATTTCAAAACGTTATATCTCGTTCCCCCTTGCTGAGTTCATAAGGACTCACTCTCTTTTTGTCACAAGTGCAGTAGATTTGGAACAAGTACCCGAAGTAAATGTGCTTGTTGATGATTCCTTGGAGTGACTACGTGCTTTTGTGCTTTGCCTGAAAGTGGTTGCTATATGGATGTTGTGTTTGATTGCAAACTGTTCATTTTATTGATGTAAATGACCCCGTTGTAATTTGGGTCTAATTTTGGCTTGTACTGATTATAACCGGACGAACTTTTTATTTGGTTGTTTACTTTCGTTGTTTAATTAGTAGTTATCGTAGGCGTTTGAATCGCTAGGTGAAGAAGTAAATAATGTAGCTCTACTTAATCTCACCTAGTGATCATGCATAAGCTAAAGGATAATAGGTACTTGCATGATAGGAAATTGACAAATAAACAGGACATAGTTATCATGTTTGGCTTATTAACCAAACGAGACTTTCAAGATAAGCTAGTAGGCATATCAGTTGATGACAAAATAGGAGTCCTTAATGGAATTGGATTAATGATTGGAATAATTGAGGCGTTTAGAAATTAGGTCAAACTAAAAGGTCCTAACTACAGCCGTTATGCTACCGATTTTTTTGAAAAATCTTTTGGGGTTCTAGACCAACGTTAAGTGTTAAATCATAACAAATGACTAAGTACGTGAAATAGCATAAATGATTTAGGTCATACCCTAGTCTAGCCTTTATAGGTCGGGTTGGGGTATGACACCCTATATTAGAATGGTATCAGAGCGTAGTTTACTAACTAGGCATTAGTTGGGTTCAACTCTCAAACCATGGGTAGAAGCCCTAAGGTAATTATGATGTCTTGTTTATATGTGTTAATATGTGCTAATGTGCTTTAATTGCTTTAAGTATTGAATATTATGTGCCTTTGTGGACCATATGTATTCTATATCATGCACACCGACACGTCCTCAATAATGCATGCATGCTTTTATACTCCTTCCTTGATACATGTGCATGTTATATAACCGTGAATGACTGTTTATACACATAGATAGTTAGGATTAGGACTTTCAGGGAAGTTAATTTGTGCAGGACGAACGAAAAGGCTCGGTTAGAGATTTCTCGCATCTTCACAGGTACTCGATGGATCGTATGTATTATTGGATATGCATATATAAAATGCGTAGCACAGGTATAAATGTTGAGGTAAAGTTATCCCCTTATCTTTGGAATACTCATACCTATGATTAAGTTATCAATTTTATGGCTATGAAGTTTTGATTCCGTTAAACCGTTCTTCTAATTGTGGTTCAAGTATAAAGGTTAAAGACATACTACTTTCCTTAAATATAAAGGTGTACTATTAAATATGTAGAGTAGTATATATTCTCATATGCTGATAGTGGAAGTTGACTTGGAGGTTTCTTTGAATCCATTTCTCACATCTTAAAATTGGCTTGATAGACTATCTAAGAAGTTAGCAATATACTCGTACGATTGAATCCTTACTTGATTGGAATTAAGCATTGATGAATCTGATATGGTGTATACTAGCAAGTTTCAAGTTCACTAAATGTTGAGATCATGACCTAAAAATTAAAAGATGAATTCGTGGAAGTTGACGATAGTTACTTTTAGGGGTTAGATTATTAAGTCATGGATAGTGTATTTAAGTGAGTTAACAATAGATAACCTCAAGACATGTAGGCAACTATGGAGACTAAGTTTAACAAGGTTGATGATTCTTTAGTATAACAAGGTATAGGAATGTTGGAATCAAGGAATTCACGTAGCTAGAACTCGTGTTTGGAAAACTGCACCTAAAATGTCAGGTCGAATAGAAGTGTAAGGAATTGAATTATGTATTAGATGACTAACGTTGCTAAAGGTCTTAGGTTGGATATCGGTGATATTTAGAATCATGGTATTAATTTGGTGCCTCTCGAATTTAGTTGTGATTATGCAAAGTAAGTCATTCTATGCACTCATTGTTTGGATACCCTAGAGGATGTTAGAAAGCATATATCCTTAAGTAAGACCGATGGACCTAGTATATAAACCATGAAAATGATATTAAGCATCTGGTTGCAAAGTAGAGTCGTTAGGGTATGATTAGTAATCCTAAATAGCTAATAGTGAGTATGCATGATGATTCATGGTGAACCCTAGGACCTAAGGTCGATGAGTCTTGATGCTCTTAGCTAGTTGAACATGTAAATGAGAAGAGTAAGATTTCATATAGTTAAGATAGAGATGAATTAGAGTCATAATGGCTCAAGAGACTATTGTTAGACGACCGTATTTATGTGCACCGTTTCACGTCTAGAAACTAGCGATTGGTAGACTTCGAATTGTGGTCGTTGAATAGAGGGGTGAATCTTGTAGTGATAGTTAAATGAGTGGTTGATTACTTTTGAAGCTCTATTAGGTTATGTTGAAGGATGCATCGTGGTCATAATTCTTATGTTGATACAACCTTGAAGTTATCTCGTGTAAGTATTTTATGAGCTCGATCATTTCGGTACCCATTTATAGTCCTAGGATTGTTGTTGTACGGCCAGTAACCTAGTAGAGCATTGATATCACTTACATGGCGATGCACCCAGCTTAGTAATATTAATGTTGAAGATATATTGGCGGGCATTAAGTGTTCGAAGGAATTACTAGGTCGCTAAGTGAGTAGGACTATTATCTTCTTAAGTATGACGTAACCTGGGATTGAGGTGAGTGGAATTTATTTGAGGTTGAAACTATTCGCCTTCGGAGTTTTGGATAAGATTAAAAGAAATTCTGAAGCCTCAAGACGTGAAAATAGAGATTTGAATGAGGAAATAGACTGTGGATCCCAAGCTGATGAAATTTACTTGTAAGAGTTGAACTAGTGCAACACGATTAGTTTGCCCATGAAATTTCAATGGCAATTTGTTGGTGGTACCTAATAAACCTTAGAGTTTGAGTTTCATGAATCTCAACGGTCTTTCTTCTTGATTACAAGCGTGAAGGTTAACGAAGCTGAGAAAGAATGTTAGTGAATAGGAGCCTGTAACCGAGAGCCTGTAACACCCCGATCCCTCTCGAGACCGGGAGTTATATCAATCAATCTAATCACAACCCAATTCTAAACCCGGACAAAATTTTTAGGAAAAGACGGACGAAGTCTCCCCTGTTTCTAGGCAAAATGTAAAACCTATAATAGCATATAAGTGGACCAGCACCGTGTCCAACCATACAAACACCTCAAGGCCATCCGAGCCTTGGTTCTCAACAAGCGAAACAAGTAAATATACATTTCTAGTTTAAAAGCTAACCTATCTCTTCTCATCTTTGACAAGTACATTCAAGCTTGACAATTAAACCATACTAACCTATTGCATAAAATAGACTATCATACCATTCTAACTCTTTTCCTTTGGACATTACAAACATGCATTGAAGTTAAACTATACTAACTTAATACATAAACTAGCTTATCATTCTACCTCAATTACCTAGTTAAATTTAAATTACATTCCTTTTAATAATAAATACATACAACACATGAAACATACATCTTTGCATCTTTGACAACTCAAGCCACATAGCACGCAAGGCAACTCTTCAAGCACGATCTATCACATATCCACGAACTTTCCAGCTAACATGATATTTCCTGAAATGTGGTGGTGAGGAGTGAGTATACACAACACATATACTCAGTGAGGGCGAGACAGTTATCGAGGTGGAGAGAAAGAAAGTCATGCAATGCAAATAAGACAGTTAAGCAATATAACTGACATGTAAGCAATCAATATAAACAATCAATACAATAAACAATTAATAAAAGCAATAACATAACCATTCAAAGCTATACCATACTCTGAAGGTCACGGTTCACTCATACGAGCAATGTACCATGCGATTTGATTCCACGAGCAACTCTCAATCACGAATTCGATGACAACGCGCCGGCCCAACCACCTTATAACTTCAGTTTGGAATACCCCTGAAGTATCTAATCAATTCTACGACCCAAATCTCCCTGGGAGGCAACCCAAGCAAGAAAAGGAATAGGACACGGAGCTAGGGCAACCAACCCTGGCAACCCAAGGCTACGCAGAGAGGCCCATCACACCGCCCCTGACTCTATGAATGCAATACAATACGAGATACAAGCAATAAACGAGCAATGGCACGAAAGTGCAGATTAGTGGCGATAAACGAGATATCAAGCATTTACAATCAATAATAGCAATCAATTAACTTTACAAGCATGATTACCATTAACTTCAACAAGAACATCAACTAGACATGTAATAGTAGTTCAAGCATGAAACGTCAAATATCACTATTCAATCCCTAACTTCCAAAGGCAATTACGAGCAAACGAGCTACGGGATTAGGAAACCGATTTCACTACATTCACTTAGGCACTACAAGGCACGTTTCTATGTCATGAAACCTCACTTTTCCAACCGAAGCCCGAAAGTCCACCTGCTGTGTTTGAACTACAACTATACCAACCGATAACTCAATCAACGCCACAACAGCGCCAAAAGTGCTTCCATGCCCTCAATAGAAAAACCCCCAACTCAATTCGAGCACGGTCAACTTTTGGTCAAACAGCCCCTTTTCGTTTCTTTGACTAATTCGGAGAGTTTGTGGAGTTTAGGCTAAATGTTAAGTGTTAAACTTTTTGAACGATTAAGTACGTGATATGATTTGAATGTTTAGATCACTCCCTAGTCTAAAATCTATAGGTCGGGTTGGAGTGTGACATTGGGCAAGACAACTTCACTTCACGTAGAAGCTGGGCCCTCAAACCGAGGGCATAGGGCTTGTGACCAGGTATCCGTCGCTCCGGTGCCTATAACTTTTGATCCGTAAGGAGTTATGCGGCGCACAACATATCGTTGGAAAGCTCTCCGAGAGCTTGACGACGGGGGCAGCAAGCCTGCTCGGCTGCACCTGTTTTCGGAGCCCAAAATCAAACATTTTCATAAATTTTACTACACTTTTCTTCTTTTGTGCTGTTTTTCGGTCCCGGATCGTACGTCGTGAGCCGCGCAAAGGACGACAACCTAATCTATCACATTTCTATTATCGAATCCCATGGCACCTTGAGCAAGACAACTTCACTTCACATATAGGCTGGGCACGCAAACCGAGGGTGTGAGGCTTTTGACCAGGTATTCGTCGCTCTGGTGCCTATAACTTTTGATCCGTAAGGAGTTACGCGGCGCACAACATACCGTTGGAAAGCTCTCCGAGAGCTCTACGACGGGGGCACCAAGCCTGCTCGGCTGCGCCTGTTTTCAGAGCCCAAAATCGAACGTTTTCATCAATTTTGGGACACTTTTCTTCTTTTGTGCTATTTTTTCATCCTAGATCGTACATCGTGAGCCACGAAAAGGAAAACAACCTAATCCATCACATTTTTATTTACGAATCCCACGGCACATTGGGCAAGACAACTTCACTTCACGTAGAGGCTGGGCCCTCAAACCGAGGGCATGGGGCTTGTGACCAGATATCCGTTGCTCCGGTACCTATAACTTTTGATCCGTAAGGAGTTGCGCGGCACACAGCATACCGTTGGAAAGCTCTCCGAGAGCCCTACGACGGGGGCAACAAGCTTGATCGGTTGCGCATGTTTTCGGAGCCCAAAATTGAACGTTTTAATAAGTTTTGCTACACTTTTCTTCTTTTGCGCTATTTTTTTGTCCCGGATCGTACGTCGTGAGCCCTAAAAAGGACGGCAACCTAATCCATCACATTTCTATTACCGAATAACATGGCACCTTAGGCAAGACAACTTCACTTCATGTAGAGGCTCGGCCCGCAAACAGAGGGCGTGGGGCTTGTGACCAGGTTTCCGTCGCTCCGGTGGCTATAACTTTTGATCCGTAAGGCGTTACGCGACGTATAACATACCGTTGGAAAGTTCTCTGAGAGCTCTACAATGGGGACACCAAGCCTGCTCTGCTGCGCCTAGCCCAAAATCGAATGTTTTTATTATTTTCGGGACACTTTTCTTCTTTTGAACTATTTTTCCGACCCAGATCGTACATCGTGAGCCACGAAAAGGATGACAACCCAATCAATCACATTTCTATTACCGAATCACATGGCAACTTGGGCAAGACAACTTCACTTCACGTAGAGGCTGGGCCCGCAAAAAGAGGGCCTGGAGCTTGTGACCAGGTATCCGTCGCTCTAGTGCCCATAACTTTTGATCTGTAAGGAGTTGCACAGCGCACAGCATACCGTTGGACAGCTCTTCGAGAGCTCTACGACGGGGATAACAATCCTGCTCGGCTGTGCCAATTTTCAGAGCCCAAAATCGAACGTTTTCATCAGTATCGGGACACTTATCTTCTTTTGTGCAATTTTTCTATCCCGGATCGTATGTAGTGAGCCGTGAAAGGACGACAACCTAATCCATCGCATATCTATTACCGAATCCCACGGCACCTTGGACAAGACAACTTCACTTCACGTAGAGGCTGGGCTCGCCAACAGAGGGCGTGGGGCTTATGACCAGGTATCTGTCGCTCCGGTACTCATAACTTTTGATCCGTAAGGAGTTATGCGACGCACAGCATACCGTTGAAAGCTCTCTGAGAGCTCTACGACGGGGGCACCAAGCTTGCTCGGTTGTGCCTGTTTTCAGAGCCCAAAATCGGACGTTTTCATCAGTTTCATGACACTTTTCTTCTTTTGCGCAGTTTTTCCGTCCCAGATTGTACGTCGTGAGCCGCAAAAAGGACGACAACCTAATACATCATATTTCTATTACCAAATCCCACGGAACCTTGGGCAAGACAACTTCACTTCACGTAGAGGCTGGGCCCGCAAACAGAGGGCGTGGGGCTTGTGACCAGGTATCCGTCGCTCTGGTGCCCATAACTTTTGATCCTTAAGGAGTTACGTGGCACACAACATACCGTTGAAAAGCTCTCTGAGAGTTCTACGACGGGGGCAGCAAGCCTGCTCGGCTGCGCCTATTTTCAGAGCCCAAAATCGAACGTTTTCATCAGTTTTGGCACACTTTTCTTCTTTTGTGCAATTTTTTCATCCCGGATCGTACATCGTGAGCCGCCAAAAGGACTACAACCTAATCCATCACATTTTTATTACCAAATCCCACAGCACATTGGGAAAGACAACTTTACTTCACATAGAGGCTGGGCCCTCAAACCGAGGGCGTGGGGCTTGTGACCAGGTTTTCGTTGCTTCGATGCCTATAACTTTTGATCCGTAAGGAGTTATGCAGCGCACAGCATACCGTTGGAAAGCTCTCTGAGAGCCCTACGACGGGGGCAGCAATCTTGCTCGGCTGCGCCTGTTTTCGAAGCCCAAAATTGAACATTTTCATAAGTTTCGCTACACTTTTCTTCTTTTGCGCTGTCTTTCCATCCCGGATTGTACGTTGTGAGCCGCGAAAAGGATGACAACCTAATCTATCACATTTATATTATCAAATCCCATGGCACCTTGGGCAAGACAACTTCACTTCATGTAGAGGCTTGGCCCGCGAACCAAGGGCGTGGGGTTTGTGACCAGGTATCCGTCGCTCTAGTGCCTTTAACTTTTGATCCGTAAGGAGTTACGTGTCACACAGCATACCATTGGAAAGCTCTCTAAGAGCTCTACAACGGGGGCACCAAGCCTACTCGGCTGTGCCTATTTTAGAAGCCCAAAATTGAATGTTTTCATTAGTTTCGGGATACTTTTCTTCTTTTGTGCTATTTTTCTGTCCCGGATCGTATGTCGTGAGCTGCGAAAAGGACGACAACCTAATCCATCACATTTCTATTACCGAGTTCCACGGCACCTTGGGCAAGACAACTTCACTTCACGTGGAGGCTGGTCCCGCAAACAGAGGGCGTGGGGCTTGTGACCAAGTATCCGTCGCTCCGGTGCTTATAACTTTTGATCCGTAAGGAGTTACGCGGCGCACGTTATACACTTGGAAAGCTGTCCGAGAGCTCTACGATGGGGGCACCAAGCTTACTCAGCTGCGCCTTTTTTCGGAGCCCAAAATTGAAAAATTTTATCAATTTTGGGACACTTTTCTTCTTTTGCGCAGTTTTTCCATCCCAAATCGTACATCGTGAGCCGCAAAAATGACGGCAACCTAATCCATCACATTTCTATTACTGAATCCCATGGCACCTTGGGCAAGACAACTTCACTTCACGTAGAGGCCGAGCACGCAAACAGAGGGTGTGGGGCCTGTGACCAAGTATCCGTCGCTCCGGTGCCCATAACTTTTGATCCGCAAAGAGTTACGCGGCGCACAACATACCGTTAGAATGCTCTTCAAGAGCTCTATGCTGGGGGTAGCAAGCTTGCTCGGCTGCACCTGCTTTCGGAGCCCAAAATCGAATGTTTTCAGCAGTTTTGGGATACTTTTCTTCTTTTGCGCAGTTTTTCCGTCTCGGATCGTACGTCGTGAGCTGCGAAAAGGATGACAACCTAATCCAACACATTTCTATTACCGAATCCCACAGCACCTTGGGCAAGGCAACTTCACTTCACGTAGAGGCTGGGCCCGCAAAAAGAGGGCGTGGGGCTTGTGACCAGGTATCCGTCGCTCCGGTGCTCATAATTTTGATCCGTAAGGAGTTTCGCAGCGCACAGCATACCGTTGGAAATCTCTCCGAGAGTTCTACGATAGGGTCACCAAGCTTGCTCTACTTCGCCTATTTTCGAAGCCCAAAATCGAACGTTTTCATCAGTTTTGGGACACTTTTCTTCTTTTGCAAAGTTTTTTTGTCCTATATCGTGCGTCGTGAGCCGCAAAAAGGGCAACAACCTAATCCATCATATTTCTATTACCAAATCCCAAGGCACCTTGATCAAGACAGCTTCACTTCACGTAGAGGCTGGGCCTGCAAACAGAGGGCAAGGGGCTTTTGACCTGGTATTAGTTTTTCCGGTGCCCTTAACATTTGATCCGTAAGGAGTTACGTGGCAGACAGCATACCGTTGGAAAGCACTCTGAGAGCTCTACGACGAGGGCACCTAGCCTGCTCGGTTGCGCCTGTTTTCTAAGCATAAAATCGAATACTTTCATAAGTTTTGGGACACTTTTCTTCATTTGCGCTGTTTTTCCATCCATAATCGTACGTTGTGAGCCCAAAATCTAACGTTTTTATTATTTTCGGGACACTTTTCTTCTTTTGAACTGTTTTTCCGACCCAGATCGTACATCGTGAGCCACGAAAAGGATGACAACCCAATCAATCACATTTCTATTACCGAATCCCATGGCACCTTGGGCAAGACATCTTCACTTCACGTAAAGGCTGGGCTCGCAAACAGAGGGCGTGGGGCTGGTGACCAGGTATCCGTCGCTCCGGTGCCCATAACTTTTGATCCGTAAGGAGTTACGCGGCGCACAGCATACCGTTGGAAAGCACTCTGAAAGCTCTACGATGGGGGCACATAGCCTGCTCGGTTGCGCTTGTTTTCGGAGCCAAAAATTGAATATTTTCATAAGTTTTGGGACAATTTTCTTCTTTTGCACTATTTTTCCGTCCCGGATCGTACGTCGTGAGCTGCAAAAAGGACGACAACCTAATCCATCACATTTCTATTACCGAATCACACGGCACCATGGGCAAGACAACTTCACTTCACGTAGAGGCTGGGCCTACAAACAAAGGGCGTGGGGCTTGTGACAAAGTATCCGTCGCTCCGGTGCCCATAACTTTTGATCCGTAAGTAGTTGCGCAGCGCACAGCATACCGTTGGAACTCTCTTAGAGAGCTCTACTATGGGGGCACCAAGCTTGCTCAGCTGCGCCTGTTTTCGGACCCCAAAATCGAAGGTTTTCTTTAGTTTCGGGACACTTTTCTTCTTTTGCATAGTTTTTTCGTCCCGAATCGTAAGTCGTGAGCCACGAAAAGCACGACAACCTAATCCATCACATTTCTATTACCGAATCCCAAGGCACATTGGGCAAGACAACTTCACTTCACATAGAGGCCGGGCACGCAAACAGAGGGCGTGGGGCTTCTGACCAGGTATCCGTCGCTCCGATGCCTATAACTTTTGATCCGTAAGGAGTTACGCGCCGCACAACATACCGTTGAAAAGCTCTCCGAGAGCTCTACGACGGGGGCATCAAGCCTGCTCGGCTGCGCCTATTTTAGAAACTAAAAATCGAATGTTTTCATTAGTTTCGGGGTACTTTTCTTCATTTGCACTATTTTTTCATCCCGGATCGTATTTCGTGAGCCGCAAAAAGGACGACAACCTAATCCATCACATTTCTACTACCGAATCCCACGGTACCTTGGGCTAGACAACTTCACTTCACGTAGAGGCTAGGCCTACAAATAGAGGGCATGGGGCTTGTGACCAGGTATTCGTCGCTCCGGTGCCCATAACTTTTGATCCGTAAGGAGTTACACAGCGCACAACATACCATTGGAAAGCTCTCTGAGCGTTCTACGACGGGGGTGCCACGCCTGCTCGGTTGTACCTATTTTTGGAGCCCAAAATCGAACGTTGTCATCTATTTCATGATATATATAATCTTTTGCACAGTTTTTCCATCCCGGATCGTACGTCGTGAGCCGCAAAAAGGACGACAACCTAATCCATCACATTTCTATTACCGAATCCCACAGCACCTTAGGCAAGACAACTTCACTTCACGTGGAGGCTGGGGCCGCAAACTGAGGGCGTGGGGCTTATGACCAGGTATTCGTCACTCCGGTGCTCATAACTTTTGATCCGTAAGGGGTTACGCGGCCCACAGCATACCGTTGAAAGCTCTCCGAGAGCTCTACGACGGGGGCACCAAGCTTGCTAGGTTGCGCCTATTTTCGGAGCCCAAAATCAAATGTTTTCATCAGTTTCACGACACTTTTCTTCTTTTGCGCAGTTTTTTCGTCCCGGATCGTACGTCGTGAGCTGCAAAAAGGACGACAACCTAATCCATCACATTTCTATTACCGAATCCCACGACACCTTGGGCAAGACAACTTCACTTCATGTAGAGGATGGGCCCGCAAACAGAGGGCGTGGGGCTTGTGACCAGGTATCCATCGCTCTAGTGCCCATAACTTTTGATCCGTAAGGAGTTACGCGGTGCACATACTGTTGGAAAGCTCTCTGAGAGCTCTACGACGGCGGTACCAAGCTTGCTAGGCTGCGCCTATTTTTAGAGCCCAAAATCAAACGTTTTCATCAATTTTGGTACACTTATCTTCTTTTGCGCAGTTTTTCCGTCCCGGATCGTACATCGTGAGTCACGAAAAGGACGACAACCTAATCTATCACATTTCTATTACCGAATCACACGGTACCTTGGGTAAGACAACTTCACTTCACGTAGAAGTGAGGCCCTCAAACCGAGGGCACGGGGCTTGTGACCAGGTATCCATCGCTCTGATGCCTATAACTTTTGATCCGTAAGGAGTTATGCGGCGCACAGCATACAGTTGAAAGCTCTCCGAGAGCTCGACGATGGGGGCAGCAAGCCTGCTCGGCTGTGCCAATTTTTGAGACCAAAATTGAACATTTTCATAAGTTTTGCTACGCTTTTCTTCTTTTGTGATGTTTTTTCGTCCTGGATCGTACGTCATGAGCCGGGAAAAGAACGACAATCTAATCTATCCCATTTCTATTATCGAATCCCATGGCACCATGAGCAAGACAACTTCCCTTCAAGTAGAGCATGGGCGCACAAACCGAGGGCATGGGGCCTTTGACCAGGTATCCGTCATTCCGGTGCCTATAACTTTTGATCCGTAAGGAGTTATGCAGTGCACCGCATACCGTTGGAAACCTCTCCGAGAGCTCTACGATGGGGGCACCAAGCTTGCTCGGCTGCGCCTATTTTCGAAGCCCAAAATCGAATGTTTTCATTAGTTTCGAGACACTTTTCTTCTTTTGAACTATTTTTCCGACCCGGATTGTACGTCGTGAGCCACGAAAAGGATGACAACCTAATCCATCACATTTCTATTACCGAATCACAAAGAAACTTGGGCAAGACAACTTCACGTCACGTAGAGGCTCGGCCCGCTAACAAAGGGCCTGGCGCTTGTGACCAAGTATCCGTCGCTCCGGTGCCCATAACTTTTGATCCGTAAGGAGTTGCGCAGCGCACAACATACCGTTGGAAAGTTCTCCGAGAGCTCTACGACGTGGGCACCAAGCCTGCTTGGCTGTGCCTAGTTTTGAAGCCCAAACTCGAATGTTTTCATCAGTTTCGGGACACTTATCTTTTTTGGCAGAGTTTTTCCGCCCCGGATCGTACGTCGTGAGCCGCGAAAAGGACGACAACCTAATCCATCACATTTCTATTACCGAATCCCCCGACACCTTGGGCAAGACAACCTCACTTCACGTAGAGGCTGGGCCCGCAAACAGAGGGCGTGCGGCTTTTGACTAGGTATCCGTCGCTTCGGTGCTCATAACTTTTGATCCGTAAGGAGTTACGCTGCGCACAGCATATCAATGAAAGCTCTCCGAGAGCTTTACAACAGGGGCACCAAGCTTGCTCGGGTGCGCCTATTTTCGGAGCCCAAAATCGAACGTTTTCATAAGTTTCAGGACACTTTTCTTCTTCTGCGCAGTTTTTTCGTCCCGGATATTACGTCGTGAGCCGCAAAAAGGACGACAACCTAATCCATCACATTTCTATTACCGAATCCCACGGCACCTTGGGCAAAACAACTTCACTTCACGTAGAGGCTGGGCCCACAAACAGAGGGCGTGGGGCTTGTGACCAGGTATCCATCACTCCGGTGCCCATAACTTTTGATCTTTAAGGAGTTACGCGATGCAAAGCATACCATTGGAAAGCTCTCCAAGGGCTCTACGACGGGGGCAGCAAGCCTGCTCGGCTGTGCCTATTTTCAGAGCCCAAAATCGAACGTTTTCATCAGTTTTAGGACACTTTTCTTCTTTTTTACAATTTTTTCATCCCGGATCGTATATCGTGAGCCACGAAAAGGACGACAACCTAATCCATCACATTTTTATTACGGAATCCCATGGCACGTTGGGCAAGACAACTTCACTTCATGTAGAGGCTGGGCCCTCAAACCGAGCGCGTGGGGCTTGTGACCAGGTATCCGTCGCTCCGGTGCCTATAACTTTTGATCCATAAGGAGTTACGCGGTGCACAGCGTACAGTTGAAAAGCTCTCCGAGAGCTCTACGACGGGGGCATCAAGCCTTCTCGGCTGCGCCTGTTTTCAGACCCCAAAATCTAACGTTTTCACAAGTTTCGCTACACTTTTCTTCTTTTGTGCTGTTTTTCCGTCCCGGATCATACGTCGTGAGCCGCGAAAAGGACGGCAACCTAATCTGTCACATTTTTATCATTGAATCCCATGGCACCTTAGGCAAGACAACTTCACTTCACGTACAGGCTGGGCCTGCGAACCGAGGGCGTGGGGCTAGTGACCAAGTATCCGTCGCTCCGGTGCCTATAACTTTTGATCCATAAGGAGTTACGCGGCGCATAGCATACCGTTGGAAAGCTCTTTGAGAGCTCTACGACGGGGGCACCAAGCCTGCTAGGCTGCACCTATTTTAGAAGCCCAAAATCGAATGTTTTCATTAGTTTCGAGACACTTTTCTTCTTTTGTGCTATTTTTCTGTCCCGGATCGTACGTCGTGGACCGCGAAAAGGACGACAGCTTAATCCATCACATTTCTATTAACGAATCCCACGGCACCATGGGTAAGACAACTTCACTTCACTTGGAGGCTGGTCCCGCAAACAGAGGGCATGGGGCTTATGACCAGGTATCCGTCGCTCTGGTGCTCATAACTTTTGATCCGTAAGGAGTTACGTAGCGCACAATATACACTTGGAAAGTTCTCTGAGAGCTCTACGATGGGGGTACCAAGCTTCCTCAGCTGCGCCTCTTTTCGGAGCCCAAAATCGAACATTTTCATCTGTTTCGGGACACTTTTCTTCTTTTGCGCAGTTTTTTCATCCCGGATCGTACATCGTTAGCCGCGAAAAGGACGACAACCTAACCCATCACATTTCTATTACTGAATCCCATGGCACCTTGGGTAAGACAACTTCACTTCACGTAGAGGCTTGGCACGCAAACAGAGGGTGTGGGGCTTGTGACCAGGTATCCGTCGCTACGGTGCCTGTAACTTTTGATTCGTAAGGAGTTACGCGGCTCACAGCATACCGTTGGAAAGCTTTCCAAGAGCTCTACAACGGGGGTAGCAAGCTTGCTCGGTTGCGCCTACTTTCGGAGCTCAAAATTGAATGTTTTCATCAATTTTGGGATACGTTTCTTCTTTTGCACAGTTTTTCCATCCCGGATCGTACGTCGCGAGCCGCGAAAAGGACGACAACCTAATACATCACATTTCTATTACCGAATCCCACAGTACCTTGGGCAAGACAACTTCACTTCACGTAGAGGCTGGGCCCGCAAACAGAGAGCATGGGGCTTGTGACCAGCTATCCGTCGCTCAGGTGCTCATAACTTTTGATCCGTAAGGAGTTACGCGGCGCACAGCATACCGTTGGAAAGCTCTCCGAGAGTTCTATGTCAGGGACACCAAGATTGCTCTGCTGCGCCTATTTTCGAAGCCCAAAATCGAATGTTTTCATCAGTTTTGGGATACTTTTCTTGTTTTGTGAAGTTTTTCCGTCCCAGATCGTACATCGTGAGCTGCGAAAAGGAAGACAACCTAATCCATCACATTTCTATTACCAAATCCCACGGCACCTTGATCAAGACAACTTCACTTCACATAGAGGCTGGGCCCACAAACAAAGGGCGTGGGGCTTGTGACCATGTATCCGTTGCTCCTGTGCCTTTAACTTTTGATTTGTAAAGAGTTACGTGGGGCACAGCATACCATTGGAAAGCTCTCTAAGAGCTCTACGATGAGGACACCTAGCCTGCTTAGCTGCGCCTATTTTCTAAGCCCAAAATCGAATATTTTCATAAGTTTCGGGACACTTTTCTTCTTCTGCGCTGTTTTTCCGTCCCGGATTGTACGTCGTGAGCCGTGAAAAGGACGACAACCTAATCCATCCCATTTCTATTTCTAAATCCCATAGAACCTTGGGCAAGACAACTTCACTTCACGTAGAGGCTGGGCTAGTAAACAGAGGGCGTGGGGCTGGTGACCAGGTATCCGTCGCTCCGGTGCCCATAACTTTTGATCTGTAAGGAGTTACGCGGCGCACAGCATACCGTTGGAAAGCACTCTGAGAGCTCTACGATGGGGGCACATAGCCTGCTCGGTTGCGCTTACTTTCGGAGCCTAAAATTGAACATTTTCATAAGTTTTGATACACTTTTCTTCTTTTGCGCTGTTTTTCTGTCCCGGATCGTACGTCGTGAGCCGCGAAAAGGACGACAACCTAATCCATCACATTTCTATTACCGAATCATATGGCACCATGGGCAAGATAACTTCACTTCACGTAGAGGCTGGGCCCGCAAACAGAGGGCGTGGGGCCTATGACAAGGTATCCGTCGCTCCGGTGCCCATAACTTTTGATCCGTAAGGAGTTACGCGGCGCACATCATAACGTTGGAACTCTCTTCGAGAGCTCTACTATGGGGGCACCAAGCTTGATCAGCTGCGCCTATTTTTGGAGCCCAAAATCAAAAGTTTTCATCAGTTTCGGGACACTTTTTATCTTTTGCACAATTTTTCCGTCCCGGATCGTACGTCGTGAGCCGCAAAAATGACGACAACCTAATACATCACATTTTTATTACCGAATCCCACGGCACCATGGGCAAGACAACTTCACTTCACGTAGAGGCTGGGCCCTCAAACCGAGGGCGTGGGGCTTGTGACCAGGTATCCATCGCTCCAGTGCCCATAACTATTGATCCGTAAGGAGTTACGCGGCGCACAACATACCGTTGGAAAGCACTCTAAGAGATCTACGATGGGAGCACATAGCCTGCTCGGTTGCGATTGTTTTCGGAGCCTAAAATTGAACATTTTCATAAGTTTTGGGACACTTTTCTTCTTTTGCGCTGTTTTTCCGTCTCGGATCGTACGTCATAAGTCGCGAAAAGGACGACAACCTAATCCATCACATTTCTATTACCGAATCACACGGCACCATGGGCAAGACAACTTCACTTCATGTAGAGGCTGGGCCTGCAAACAAAGGACGTGGGGCTTGTGACACGGTATCCGTCGCTCCGGTGCCCATAACTTTTGATCCGTAAGGAGTTACACGGCGCACAGCATACTGTTGGAACTCTCTTCGAGAGCTCTACTATGGGGGCACCAAGCGTGCTCGGCTGCGCCTGTTTTTGGAGCCCACAATTGAACGTTTTCATCTATTTTGGGACACTTTTCATCTTTTGCACAGTTTTTCTATCCCGTATTGTACGTCGTGAGCCGCGAAAAGGACGACAACCTAATCCATCACATTTATATTACCGAATCCCAGGGCACCTTGGGCTTGACAACTCCACTTCACATAGAGGTTGGGCACGCAAACAGAGGGCGTGGGGCTTGTGACCAGCTATCCGTCGCTCCGGCACCTATAACTTTTGATCCTTAAGGAGTTACGCGGCGCACAACATACCGTTGGAAAGCTCTCCGAGATATCTACGATGTGGCACCAAGCCTGCTCAGCTGCGCCTGTTTTAGAAATCCAAAATTGAATGTTTTCATTAGTTTCGGGACACTTTTCTTCTTTTCTGCTATTTTTTCATCCCGGATTGTACGTCGTGAGCCGCGAAAAGGACGACAACCTAATCCATCACATTTCTATTACCGAATCCCACGGCACCTTGGGCAAGACAACTTCACTTCACGTAGAGCCTAGGCCCACAAACAGAGGGCGTGGGGCTTGAGACCAGGTATCCGTCACTCCGGTGCTCATAACTTTTGATTCGTAAGAAGTTATGTGAGGCCCGACCTCAATTTACGTGTGATACCTCGTTTCGTGTGCACTAACCTAGAATTGTGTGCCTTGACCTAGGTTTAAGAGTCGTGTCTCATTTTACATGCCTTGTATCGAATTACGTACATTCATTTAGGGTTACATACATTTTCTTGGAAAACGTGCATTCATATCGTAGTTCGTGCTTTATCTTGTAGTGTGTGCCCTAAACCTAGGAAAGCGTGCTTGCACGCTAATCAAGAAAGCATCTTACACGAAGCACTAGATTATTAACTAATCCTACAAACTCCACTAAATAATATTAAATAGCTAAGTCAATTCACTAGAAGACAAAATTTCAACAAAAGCTAAACATTCTTATTCTTTATTCTTTATTCTTTTGCATATCCCAAGCACACACAATAAAATAAGCTCAAAACAAGACAAAAATTCAGAATTTCCACTTTCCTTGGCCGACCATACCTTGCTTTTGAACAACATTGCATAAATTAAAACACTCCTAGACAAATTATGACACACACAAGACACAATGCATTAAAAAATGACCTAACATCCTACCCAATGCTCCACATTCTCGACCACATCACCAAGACATGGCAAAAAATTCAAACATGCTCCAAAAGGGATGCCATTTCAGATTTTTCAAGGCCCTAGGCCGAAATGAGTTATATGACTTGATTTACATGTGTTACATGGCTGCCTGTTTAATATTCATATAACTCCATGTGCTTTACAAGTGAAATTACATGTCAAAGCATGTCTCGTGTGTTTACTTGTCATTGTGCGATCTTATGACTGCTCGGAGGCAACCTACTTTGTTGTCCTCCTAACGTGATATATTAAATGTTATAAATGTGCATTGCATACAAGGTTGCAACCTTTCATTCTGGCGTGGTAACGTTTCATGCACACCGGGTGGCATCGGGTTTGCCGGTGCAACCGTGACTACCATTGTCCAATTCCATCTCTCGCTTAAGGGCTAGACTTTCTCGGAGAGTTGGGTCGTAGGATTTTGGGGTACATCCGGAGTACACCCATTTGGCGTGATAAGTCGATGATATGAAGTCGGCCGCAGCAATTGTTACTGGAAATGAATTGAGAGCAAAAGCTCACCGCATCCTTTTCACTGTGTATAAGTACTCTCGCTTGGTTCCTAGAGGACCTCGGGGAGGAAAGACGGGTAATTGTGTTCTTTTACTTCATATTACATTATGAACTTACTTGTGTTATATGTCATGCTTTCAAAAAGGGGTTTTCATAAGTTGAACCGAAAAAAGAGTTCAAAATGTATTTCTCGTTCCCCCTCGTTGAGTTCATAAGGACTCACCCTATTTCATCATCACAGGTGAAGAAGATCAGGAACAGGCACCTGTGGATAACGTGCCTATTGATGACTCTTTGGAGTGATTGCATGCCCTATGTGCCTTACGTGATTGTGGCTGTTTTGTGAACGATATGTTGGTTTGAAGACCATTTCTTATGTTGCTTGTTGTTGTTATTGTAAATGACCCCTGTTGTAATTTGGGTCTAATTTTGATTTGTACCGATATTAACTAGATAGACACCCTATTTGCTCGTTTTGCTACTTTGATTAGTAACTACTACAGGCTTATGAAGTATTAGGCAAATGGCTAAGTAAAATGAATCTATCCAATCTTAAATAGGTACTCATTTGTAAGCTAAGACCAACAGGTACTTGTGTAACAAGAATTGACACATAAACGAGACATAGTTGCCATGCTAGGTGTTAATCAAACGAGACTTGAGATAAATAATGGACATATCAATTGGTGATAAATAGTAATCTTAGTTGGAATCGAATTTCAGATTGAAAGTTTTGAGGCGTTTAGAAAATTAGGTCAAACTAAAGAGCCAATTACAGCTGTTATGCTGCCGGTTTTCTGAAGAATTGTTGGAGTTCTAGTCTAGCAGATAAGCTTAATCTTCGTTAATCAGTTATAGTCATAAAAGAACGTGAATGTTTAGATCACACCCTAGTCTAACCTCTATAGGTCTGGTTGGGGGCGTGGCACCTTATATTAATGGTATCAGAGCTTAGATTGCTTAAGCAGGGTTTAACTCTCAGACCATGGGTAGAAGCCCTAAGGTTATTAGGATGACTTGTTTATGTGTGTTAATGTGTGACAATATCAATTGTGCCTTCTCTGTTTCTATGTGTTTATGTGATTAACATGTCTTAACTGTTTCGAGAATTGTATGTCTATGTAAAATTGTATGTTGCATACCTTATACATTAAATTCTTGTCTTGTCATATTCCAATAAATTGTGCATAATAATATGTGCCTATAGATGGCTGGCCCTAGTACCCGCAATACCAATAGGAGTGATGAGCCTCAAAGAGCCAGAGATGCTCATCAAACTAATCCCGGCATGGCCATGTTTAACATGATGGCGAATGCTATGGATCGCGTGTCGCGAGTGATGGAACGTCAAGATGCACGTGAAGCGAACAACAACAACAATAGGAATGGTGGTAACAATGGGAGAAATAGTAGAATACGGGAGTTCCTTGACTTTCACCCGTCCAAATTCTACGGGGAAGCTGATGATGAAAAGGCAGAGGCTTGGTTGTTTGAGATTGAAAGGATTTTCAGGCCACTTGACTATACGGATGAGGAAAAAATTGAGTTTGCTGTGTTTCTGTTGCACGGGGATGCTGAGCATTGGTGGCACACTGTGGAGGCACTTTGGGAAACTGATCATACACCTCGCTTGTGGGGTAATTTCGTTAAGGCATTCAAGGAGAAATACGTACCTGCAGTTTCCAGGCAGAGGCGAATTGAAGAATTCATACACTTGAACCAGGGTAACATGACGGTGGCCCAGTATGAGGCTTGCTTTGACAGACTGTCCCGTTATGCTCAATACATGGTTAGTACCCCTGAGGCGAAAATGTGGAAATTTACGAATGGGTTGAGGCCAGAAATTCAGGATCAGTTGGCTTCGCATGACTTTACTACCTATTCTGCTCTCCTTGCTGCTGCCTCCCGAATTGAGAAGAGGAAACTTGATAGAGCCGGTTCAAGCCAGCCGAACAAGAAACCATATCAACCTCCAGGACAACAGAGGAAATTCCAGACTCAGAGTCGCAGTAAGGGCCAGAGCCAGAACATACCAGTCAATAACCGTGGTCCGACCAAAGCACCATCAGCCTTTTCCACCCACAGATCCACAGGTAGTTCACCTGCTACTCAGTCTATCAACTGTTCCTATTGTGACAAGAAGGGTCACACCAAGGCCCAGTACTGGAAGAAGTCAGGACAATGCGTGTGGTGTGGTAGTGATCAGCATCAGATCAAGGATTGCCCTAAATGGCAAGGAGGACAAAATCAGATTAAACTAGTTGGTAGAGGCAAGACTCCAGTTCCTAGAGTTTAGGCCCGAGCTTATGCTATTGAGTGCGAGGAGCTTCCTGAGGAAACTGCTGTTGTTGAAGGTACATTCTTGATACTGAATCAACCTGTTAGGGTGCTAATTGATCCAGGTGCTACTCATTCATTTATTATTCCCTTCTGTGCGCAACGTGTAAAACTATGAGTTGAATGTTTGCTCTATGAAGTAGAAGTCGGTACTCCGATGGGTTCTAAACTTGTTACTAGCTCAGCTTGTAAAGCATGTAAAATCCAAATTAAGGATAGGGAATTCTCAGCCAATCTTATAGTGTTACCCTTTCGAGACTATGAAGTCATCTTAGGGATGGACTAGTTGGCAAAGCATCATGCCCAACTAGATTGCCGAACGAAGATTGTAACATTCCAGATACCTAGTCAACCAACATTGGAGGTAATGGGTCGAAGAGACTTCATCGGGAGTTCCATCAATTCATCTATGAAAGCAGTGAAGTCCTTGAGAAAAGGGTGTAGTGGATACTTAGCTTACCTCATCAACAAGCTATCGGACAAAGCTAAGTTGGAGGAGATGCCAGTGATTAAAGATTATGCTGACGTGTTTTCAGAAGAATTGCCCGGTTTACCCCCGGATTGGGAAATTGAGTTTGTATAGAAGTACTGCCTGGCACCCAGCCAATATCTAAAGCTCCCTATCGTATGGCACCAGCTGAGCTACAAGGATTGAAGGACCAATTGCAAGGATTGTTGAAGAAGGGGTTTGTTCAACCAAGTTCTTTTCCGTGGGGCGCACCAGTCCTATTTGTAAAGAAGAAAGACGAAACGTTGAGGCTATGCATTGATTACCGAGGATTGAACCAAGTGACCGTCAAGAATAAATACCCACTTCCACTGATCGACGAGTTGTTTAATCAACTTCAATGAGCTAAAGTGTATTCGAAGCTCGACTTGAGGCAAAGGCACTATCAGTTGCGGATAAAAAAGGAGGATGTGCCTAAAACGGCTTTCAGGACGAGATATGGGCATTATGAATTTGTGGTGATGCCATTTGGGCTAACTAATGCCCTTGCAGCTTTTATGGACTTGATGTACAGGGTGTTTCAACCCTACTTGGATCAATTTGTGGTGATCTTTATTGATGATATTTTGGTATACTCGAAATCCGAGGCTGAGCATGAACGACATCTACGATTGGTATTGTAGAAACTTCGAGAGCATCAATTGTATGCAAAGTTTAGCAAATGCGAATTTTGATTGCGGCAGATTGCATTCTTGGGGCACATCATATCCCAAGAGGGAATAGCGGTGGACCCAGCAAAGATAGAAGCGGTGATGTCTTGGAAGAAGCTGAAAAATGTTACGGAAGTTCAGAGTTTTCTCGGTTTAGCTGGCTATTATCGGAGGTTCGTGAAGGATTTCTCAAAGATTGCAGGACCACTTACAAATCTCACTCAAAAGAAAACAAAGTTTGTGTGGGACGACAAGTGTGAGAACAGCTTTCAAGAATTGAAGAAAAGATTGACTACCGTACCTGTTCTTGCATTGCCTGAAGGGAGTCAAGGCTTTGTAATCTATAGCGATGCTTCCAAAGAAGGACTGGGGTGTGTGTTGATGCAGAATGGTAGAGTGAGTGCGTATGCCTCTAGAAAACCGAAACCGTATGAATTGAATTACCCGACGCATGATTTGGAGTTGGCGGCTATTGTGTTTGCACTCAAGAAATGGAGGCACTATCTGTGGGGTAACAAGTTTGAAGTGTTTATTGATCACAAGAGCTTGAAGTACTTGTTCTCACAAAAAGAGTTGAACATGAGGCAAAGATGGTGGATGAAGCTCTTGGATGATTATAACTGCACAATCAATTATGTGTCCAGTAAAGCGAATATAGTTGCAGATGCCTTAAGTCGGAAAGCGAGCATGGCAAAACTGGAAGTTAAGGTGCAGGAGTTGTTAGAGGAAGCATTTTTGTGGAACCCACAATTGACTCAAAAAGGGTTACTATTTGCCACTACACAAGTTCAGTCGACCTTGTTGTCTGAATTACGAGAGGCTCAACAGAAGGACCAACAGTTTCAGAAGATTAAAGAAAGCAACACAGATTTCAAGTTTTATGGTGATGGTATTTGGAGGTTTAGGAGTCGAATTTGTGTTCCTAATAACCCAGAGTTGAAAAAGAAGATTCTTGAAGAAGCCCATAATTCAAGATACACTATTCACCCCGGCGGAACAAAGATGTACCGGGATTTGAAGCAACACTATTAGTGGAATAACATGAAGAGAGAAATTGCAGAGTTTGTGGCACGGTGTTTAACTTGTCAGAGAGTCAAAGCAAAACATCAACGACCGACAGGTTTACTACAACCATTGGAAATTCCCCGATGGAAATGGGAACATATAACTATGGACTTTGTCATGGACCTACCCAGGTCACAAAAGGGTCATGACGCCGTTTGGGTCATAGTGGATAGATTGACCAAGTCAGCGCACTTATTACCGATGAACAAGGAGAATAGCCCTGAGAAATTGGGAGATATGTATATGGCGGATATTGTAAGGTTGCACGGGATACCTGTGAGTATTGTATCGGATAGGGATCCTCGTTTTACTTCCCGATTTTGGAAGAGATTACAAGAAGCTTTGTGGACGAAGTTGAGTTTTAGTACAGCTTATCACCCTCAGACTGATGGACAGTCTGAGAGAACTATTCAGATACTAGAGGATATGCTGAGGGTGTGTGTTTTAGACTTCGGAAAAGGTTGGGAAAAATATCTGCCCCTAGCGGAGTTCGCTTATAATAACAGCTATCAGGCCACTATCGGGATGGCCCCATTTGAGGCATTGTATGGACGTAAGTGTCGATCCCCAATTTACTGGGATGAAGTAGGTGAGACGAAGACTTTTGACCCGACCCTTCTACCTGAACTTATGAAGACTGTTGAAAATGTCCACCTCATCCGAAAATGGATGCTTACCACCCAAAGTAGGCAGAAAAGTTATGCAGACCGACATAGATGGAATCTAGAGTTTGAGGTCGACGACAAGGTGTTCTTGAAGCTATCACCTCGGAGGGGACTGATTAAACATGGCAAGGGTGGAAAGTTGATCCCGAGGTTTGTAGGACCATTTGGGATAATTGAGAAGGTTGGCAAATTGGCGTATCATCTAGAACTACCTCAAAACCTCTCCAATATCTATGATGTCTTCCATGTTTCAATGCTACGGAAGTATCACCCTGATCCATCGTATATTTTGGAGCCAGAGCCATTGTAGGTTCGGGAGAACTTGTCTTATGAAGAAAAGACTATTCGGATCCTAGACGAGCAAGAACGGGAGTTGTGCAACAAATCTATACCGATGGTGAAAGTGTTGTGGGATCACCATGGAGTTGAAGAAGCAACGTGGGAAAGACGAGACCCGATGGAGCAACAGTATCCAACATTATTTCAAAGGTAATATTGAATTTCGGGACGAAATTCTTTTAAGGAGGGGAGGATGTGAGGCCCGAACTCGATTTGCGTGTGATACCTCATTTCGTGTGCCCTAACCTAGTATTGCGTGCCTTCACCTAGGTTTAAGAGTCGTGTCTCATTTTATATGCCTTGCATCGAATTATGTGGATTCATTTAAGGTTGCGTGCATTTGCTTGAGAAACGTACATTCGTCTCGCAGTTCGTGCTTTACCTCTTAGTGCGTGCCCTAAACGTAAGAAAGCGTGCCCGCACGCTAATCAAGAAAGAATCTTACACGAAGCACTAGATTATTAACTAATCCTACAAACTCCACTAACTAATATTAAAATGCTAAGTCAATGCACTAGAAGACAAAATTTCACCAAAAGCTAAACATTCTTATTCTTTATTCTTTATTATTTTGCATATCCCAAGCACACACAATAAAATAAAGCTCAAAACAAGAAAAAAATTCAGAATTTCCACTTGCCTTGGCCGACCATACCTTGCTTTTGAACAACATTGCATAAATTAAAACACTCCTAGACAAATTATGACACACACAAGACACAATGCATTAAAAAATGACCTAACATCCTACCCAATGCTCCACATTCTCAGCCACATCACCAAGACATGGCAAACAATTCAAACATGATCCAAAAGGGATGCCATTTCAGATTTTTCAAGGCCCTAGGCCGACGCACTCACACACAAACATTTCATTCCTCACAAACATTTCAATTGCTCTCATTTTCTCTCATCCTCTCGGCATAAGCTGCTTCAAGCACCTCCATAGCTCAAGCTCATCTTCTAAGGTTCTCCTAGGCACTCAAGGACTCTAAGAAATTCGTCCATGGCAGCCCAAGCAAGCAAGAAGCAAGAAAAATTGCATGCAAGCTCATAGAGCTCTTCATTTCGGCCCTAAGTATGTTTGATAGCTTTTCTTTCATCTCCCTTTTGTTCTAACCACATACACATACTAAGAACATGGTATCTCAGCTAGGAATTAAGGAAATCAAGCAATATCTCTCTGCCAAACAAGGAGAGAAGACCATTTGTGCGTCTTCAAGAGTTTTGAGCATCATTTGTTGTCAATAGGCTAAGGTGAGGGTTAATCTTTTTTTAAAAGCTTTCAAAAACCACATGCATGCCTTCATATGCCTATTTTTACCTCTGTACTTGTGGTATATGTGTGTACATGAGCTTTTGTAACCATGCATAGCAAGATATTTAGCTAGAACTTGGAGATAGGTAAAATCGCGAAAATGGCAGATTTCTGACTTGTTAGAGCGAAGTGAACTTGGCCTGGTAGATGCTATTAAAAATGCATGAAAATTGGTAGGTGACTATTTTTGCCAGTTCTGAGCATTTTTCATAGAAATAGGCCAAGGCCAATTTTGACTCTAAGGTCTCCAAAATGGTAAAACATCGAAGGGTGTCCAAATTTGGAAAATCTTGGAAAATGGAGCAGGTTTTTGGCAGTTCACTGTCCTTGTAGAAAAAAAGCAGTTTTGACTTAGTAAATAATATCTAAAATGCATGAAATTTGGTATGTTGCTATATGTTTCAGTTCTGGACATTTTTATCAGAAATAGACTAAATCTAAATCTGACCCTAATACCCTCAAAAATGGCAAGTATTGAAATATATACGAATCTGGACAGTTTTGCGTAGTCTCACGGTTTTAGCTATAACTCTTGAATCCGAACTCCAAATGATACGAGGTTTGTTTCTGGATTTATTTCACTTAATAAGCTTTAATTTGACATTTTGTTCACTGGAATTGGATATTGTTTGATTGTCTAAATGATTGTGGGAAAACAGACCATTGTAGTGAGGTATTTATTTAGTGATATACTTTGAAAAAATATTGTAACTTCTCTTGTGATATTGAATGCTTGGGATTGTGGCACTTGGATGTTGTGTGGACTGTTTTGGATGATTGAGGATGTTTTAATAAATCGATGCATGGTTTGGGTTAGTTACGTGACAACTTGTGGCTTAAATCGCACGTGTAAGCATGAATTGAAACCCTATTGAATATGAAAACTCGCTAAGTGTTGATCCTATGATTATTGTCTCCAATTGTGAGATTAGTGGGCTTCCTAAGAAATGTTAAGTATGCTTAAAATGTGATTCCCGATGATTAAATGTCGATAAGTAGACCTTTCTTGTACCCGGTCCCACGTAGACGTCGTTGCATGCTTGTATAAACTTATTATCTGATTACGTGAACCCCGAAATGAGTTATATGACTTGATTTACATATGTTACATGGCTGCCTGTTTAATATTCATATAACTCCATGTGCTTTACAAGTGAAATTACATGTCAAAGCATGTCTCGTGTGTTTACTTGTCAATGTGCGATCTTATGACTGCTCGAAGGAAACCTACTTTGTTGTCCTCCTAACATGATACATTAAATGTTATAAATGTGCATTGCATACAAGGTTGCAACCTTTCATTCTAGCATGGTAGCGTTTCACGCACACCGGGCGGCATCGGGCTTGCCGGTGCAACCGTGACTACCATTGTCCAATTCCCTCTCTCGCTTGGGGGCTAGACTTTCTCGAAGAGTTGGGTCGTAGGATTTCGGGGTACATCCGGAGTACACCCATTTGGCATAATAAGTGGTTGATATGAAGTCGGCCGCAACAACTGTTACTGGAAATGAATTGAGAGCAAAAGCTCACCGTATCCTTTTCACTATGTGTATAAGTACTCTCGCTTGGTTCCTAGACGACCTCGGGGAGGAAAGATGGGTAATTGTGTTCTTTTACTTTTATATTACATTATGAACTTACTTGTGTTATATGTCATGCTTTCAAAAAGGTTATTCATAAGTTGAACCGGAAAAAGAGTTCAAAACATATTTCTCGTTCCCCCTCGCTGAGTTCATAAGGACTCACCCTCTTTTATCATTACAGGTGAAGAAGATCAGGAACAGGAACCCGTGGATAACGTGCCTATTGATGACTCTGTGGAGTGATTGCATGCCCTACGTGCCTTACGTGATTGTGGCTGTTTTGTGAACGATATGTTGTTTTGAAGACTATTTCTCATGTTGCTTGTTGTTGTTATTGTAAATGACCCCTGTTGTAATTTGGGGTCTAATTTTGATTTGTACCGTTATTAACTAGATAGACACCCTATTTGCTCATTTTGCTACTTTGATTAATAACCACTACAGGCTTA
Organism: Ehretia macrophylla; assembly: GCA_037974665.1. NCBI lineage: Eukaryota > Viridiplantae > Streptophyta > Magnoliopsida > Boraginales > Ehretiaceae > Ehretia > Ehretia macrophylla. The sequence continues at coordinate 51,544,479 of CM075770.1, forward strand.
TGAAGTATTAGGCAAAGGGCTAAGTAAAATGAATCTATCCAATCTTAAACAGGTACTCATTTGTAAGCTAAGACCAACAGGTACTTGTGTAACAGGAATTGACACATAAACGAGACATAGTTGCCATGTTAGGTGTTAATCAAACGAGACTTGAGATAAATAGTGGACATATCAATTGGTGATAAATAGTAATCTTAGTTGGAATCAAATTTGAGATTGAAAGTTTTGAGGCGTTTAGAAAATTAGGTCAAACTAAAGAGCCAATTACAGTTGTTATGCTGCCGGTTTTCTGAAGAATTGTTGGAGTTCTAGTCTAACAGATAAGCTTAATCTTCGTTAATCAGTTATAGTTATAAAAGAATGTGAATGTTTAGATCACACCCTAGTCTAACCTCTATAGGTCTTGTTGGGGGCGTGACAAGTTACGCAGCGCACAGCATACCGTTGGAAAGCTCTCCGAGAGCTCTACGACGGGGGCACCAAGCTTGCTTGGCTGTGCCTATTTTCGGAGCCCAAAATCGAACATTTTCATCAGTTTCGGAACATTTTTCTTCTTTTGCACAGTTTTTCCATCCCGGATCGTACGTCGTGACCCGCGAAAAAGACGACAACCTAATCCATTACATTTCTATTACCGAATCCCACGGCACCTTGGGCAAGACAACTTCACTTCACGCAAAGGCTAGGCCCACAAACAGAGGGCGTGGGGCTGATGACCAGGTATCCGTCACTCCAGTGCCCATAACTTTTGATCCGTAAGGAGTTACGCGGCGCACAGCATACCATTGGAAAGCTCTCCGAGAGCTCAACACGGGGGTAGCAAGCCTACTTGGCTGTGCCTGTTTTCGGAGCCCAAAATCAAATGTTTTCATCAAGTTTGGGACATTTCTCTTCTTTTGCTCTGTTTTTCAGTCCCGGATCGTACATCGTGAGCCGTGATAAAGGACGACAACCTAATCGATCACATTTTTATTACCGAATCACATGGCACCTTGGGCAAGACAACTTCACTTCACGTAGAAGCTGGGCCCTCAAACCGAGGGCGTGGGGCTTGTGACAAGGTATCCGTCGCTCTGGTGCCTATAACTTTTGATCCGTAAGGAGTTACGCGGCGTACAGCATACTGTTGAAAAGCTCTCTGAGAGCACTACGACAGAGGCACCAAGCATGCTTGGCTTCGCCTATTTTCGGAGCCCAAAATTGAATATTTTCATCAGTTTCGGGATACTTTTCTTCTTTTGCGCTATTTTTTCGTCTCGTATCGTACGTCGTGAGCCGCGAAAAGGACGACAACCTAATCCATCACATTTCTATTACCGAATCCCACGGCACTTTGCACAAGACAACTTCACTTCAAGTAGAAGCTGGGCCCGCAAACAGAGGGCATAGGGCTTGTGACTAGGTATCCGTTGCTCTGGTGCCCTTAACTTTTGATCCGTAAGGAGTTACGCGGTGCACAACATACCGTTGTAAAGCTCTCCAAGAGTACTACGATGAGGGCACCTAGGCTACTCGGCTACACCTATTTTCAGATCCCAAAATCGAACGTTGTCATAAATTTTGCTACACTTTCTTCTTTTTCGTTGTTTTTTCATCTCGGATTGTACGTCATGAGCCGCGAAAAGGACGACAACCTAATCTATCACATTTCTTTTATCGAATCCCATGGCACCTTGGGCAAGAAAACTTCACTTCGCGAAAAGGTTAGGCCCGCAAACCGAGGGCGTGGGGCTTGTAGCCAGGTATCCGTCGCTCCAGTGCCTATAACTTTTGATCCGTAAGGAGTTACGCGGCGCACAGCATACCGTTGGAGAGCTCTACAATGGGGGCACCAAGCATGCTTGGCTAAGCCTATTTTCGGAGCCCAAATTAAAATGTTTTCATCAGTTTTGGGACACTTTTCTTCTTTTGCGTAGTTTTTCCTTCCCGAATCGTACGTCGTCGGCCGTGAAAAGGACGACAACCTAATCCATCACATTTCTATTACCGAATCCCATGGCACCTTGGGCGAGATAACTTCACCTCACGTAGAGGTTGGGCACGCAAACAGAGGGCGTGGGGCTTGTGACCAGGTATCCGTCGCTCCGGTGCCTATAACTTTTGATCCGTAAGGAGTTACGCGGCGCACAACATACCGTTGGAAAGCTCTTCGAGAGCTCTACAACGGGGGCGGCAAGCTTGTTCGGATGTGCCTATTTTTGGAGCCCAAAATCGAATGTTTTCATCAGTTTTAGGACACTTCTCTTCTTTTGTGCTGTTTTTTAGTCTCGGATCGTACGTCGTAAGCCGCGAAAAGGATGGCAACCTAATCCATCACATTTTTATTACCGAATCCCACGGCACCTTGGGCAAGACAACTTCACTTCACGTAGAGGCTGGGCCCTCAAACCGAGGGCGTGGGGCTTGTGACTAGGTATCCGTCGCTCTAGTGCGCATAACTTTTGATCCGTAAGGAGTTACATGGCGCACAGTATACCGTTGGAAAGCTCTCCGAGAGTACTACGACGGGGGCACCAAGCATGCTAGGCTGCGCCTATTTTTGGAGCCCAAAATTGAACATTTTCATCATTTTCGGGACACTTTTCTTCTTTTGCGCTGTTTTTCCATCCCGTATCGTACGTCGTGAGCCGCGTAAAGGACGACAACCTAATCCATCACATTTCTTTTACCGAATCTCACGGCACCTTGTGCAAGATAACTTCACTTCATGTAGAGGCTAGGCCCGCAAACAGAGGGCGTGGGGATTGTGACCTGGTATTCGTTGCTCCGGTACCCTTAACTATTGATCCGCAAGGAGTTACGCGGTGCACAACATACCGTTGGAAAGCTCTCTAAGTGCTCTACGGCGATGGCACCTAGCCTGCTCGACTGCGCCTATTTTCTGAGCCCAAAATTGAACTTTTTCATAAGTTTTGGCACACTTTTCTACTTTTGCGCTATTTTTCCATCGCGGATCGTACGTCGTGAGCCGCAAAAATGACGACAACCTAATCCATCACATTTTTATTACCGAATCCCACGGCACCTTGGGCAAGTCAAATTCACTTCATGTAGAGGCTGGGCCTGCAAACAAAGGGCGTGGAGCTAGTGACCAGGTATCCGTCGCTCCGGTGCCCATAACTTTTGATCCGTAAAGAGTTACACGGTGCACAACATACCGTTGGAAAGCTCTTCGAGAGCTCTACGACAAGGGCACCAAGCAAGCTCGGCTGCGCCTAAGCCCAAAATCGAACATTTTCATCAGTTTCGGGACACTTTTTGTCTTTTTATGTCCCGTATCATGCGTAGTGAGCCGCAAAAATGTCGACAACCTAATCCATCACATTTCTATTACCGAATCCCACAGCACCGTAGGGAAGACAACTTCACTTCACGTAGAGGCTGGGCCCGCAAACGGAGGGCGTGGGGCTGGTGACCAGGTATCCGTCGCTCCGTTGCTCATAACTTTTGATCCGTAAAGAGTTACGCGGTGTAAAGCATACCGTTGGAAACCTCTTTGAGAGCTCTACGACGAGGGCACCTAGCCTACTCGGCTGTGCCTATTTTCGGAGTCCAAAATCGAACATTTTCATAAGTTTTGGGACACTTTTCTTCTTTTACGCTATTTTTCTGTCCCGGATCGTATGTAGTGAGTCGCGAAAAGGACGACATCCTATTCCATCATATTTCTATTACCGAATCACACGGCACCTTGGGAAAGACAATTTCACTTCACGTAGAGGCTGGGCCCGAAAACAGAGGGCGTGGGGCTTGTGACCAGGTATCCGTCGCTCTAGTGCCCATAACTTTTGCTCCGTATGGAGTTACGCGGTGCACAGCATACCGTTAAAAAGCACTCTGAGATCTCTACCATGGGGGCACCTAGTCTGCTTGGTTGCGCTTGTTTTCAGAGCCTAAAATCGAACATTTTTCATAAGTTTTGGGATACTTTTCTTCTTTTGCGCAGTTTTTCCGTCCCTGATCGTACACCGTGAGCCTCGAAAAGGACGATAACCTAATCTATCACATTTCTATTACTGAATCACACGGAACCTTGGGCAAGACAATTGCACTTCACGTAGAGGCTGGGCCAGCAAACAGAAGGCGTGAGGCTTGTGACAAGGTATCCGTCCCTCCGGTGTTCATAACTTTTGATCCGTAAGGAGTTAAGCGGCGCACAGCATACCGTTGGAAAGCTCTTCGAGTGCTCTACGAGGGAGGCACCAAGCCTACTCAGCTGCGCCTATTTTGGGAGCCCAAAATCGAACATTTTTATCAGTTTCGTGACACTTATCTTCTTTTGCGCAGTTTTTCTGTCCCGGATCGTACGTCGTAAGCCACGAAAAGGACGACAACCTATTCTATCACATTTCTATTACCGAATCACACGGCACGCTGGGCAAGACAACTTCGCTTCACGTTGAGGTTGGGCCCTCAAACTAAGGGCGTGGGGCTTGTGACCAGGTATCCGTCGCTCCGGTGCCTATAACTTTTGATCCGTAAGGAGTTATGTGGCTTACAGCATACCGTTGGAAAGCTCTTCGAGAGCTCTACGATGGGGGCAGCAAGCCTGCTCGGCTGCCCCTGTTTTCGGAGCCCAAAAATTGAAATCTTTCATAAGTTTTGCTGCACTTTTCTTCTTGTGCGTTATTTTTTTGTCCCGGATCGTACATCGTGAGCCGCAAAAAGGACGACAACCTAATCTATCACATTTCCATTATCGAATCCCATGGCACCTTGGGCAAGACAACTTCATTTCTCGTAGAGGCTGGGCCCGCAAACCGAGGGCATGGGGCTTGTAACCAGGTATCTGTCACTCCGGTGCCTATAACTTTTGATCTGTAAGGAGTTACGCGTCGCACAGCATACCGTTGGAAAGCTCTCCGAGAGCTCTATGACAGGGGTACCATGCCTGCTCGGCTGCGCCTGTTTTCAATGCCCAAAATCTAATTTTTTATTAGTTTCGGGACACTTTTCTTCTTTTGCGTTACTTTTCCGACCCGGATCGTACGTCGTGAGCCACGAAAAGGACGAGAACCTAATCCATCACATTTTTATTATCGAATCATATGGCACCTTGGGCAAGACAACTTCACTTCACGTAGAGGCTGGGCCCGCAAATAGATGGCTTGGGGCTTGTGACAAGGTATTCGTCGCTCCGGTGCCTATAACTTTTTATTCGTAAGGAGTTACGCAGCGCACAGCATATCGTTGGAAAGCTCTCCAAGAGCTCTACGATGGGGGCACCAAGCCTACTAGGCTATACCTATTTTTGGAGCCCAAAATCGAATGTTTTCATCAGTTTTAGGACACTTATCTTCTTTTGTGCAGTTTTTCTGTCCCGGATCGTACATCGTGAGCCGCGAAAAGGACGACAACCTAATCCATCATATTTCTATTACCGAATCCCATGGCACCTTGGGCAAGACAACTTCGCTTCATGTAGAGGCTGGGCCCACAAACAGAGGGCGTGGGGTTTGTGACCAGGTATCCGTCGCTCCAGTGCTCATAAATTTTGATCCGTAAGAAGTTACGTAGCGCATAGTATACCATTGAAAATCTCTCCGAGAGCTCTACGTCGGGGGCACCAAGCTTGCTCGGCTGCGCTAGTTTTTGGAGCCCAAAATTGAACATTTTTATTAGTTTCAGGACACTTTCTTCTTTTGAGCAGTTTTTCTATCCCGGATAGTACGTCGTGAGCCGCATAAAGGACGGCAACCTAATCCATCACATTTCTATTACCGAATCCCACGACACCTTGGGCAAGACAACTTCACTTCACGTAGAGACTGGGCCCGCAAATAGAGGGCGTGGGGCTTGTGACATGGTTTCCGTCGCTTCGGTGCCCATAACTATTGATATAAGGACTTACGCGGTGCACAGCATACCGTTGGAAAGCTCTCTGAGAGCTCTACGATGAGGGTGCCAAGCCTGCTCGGCTGTGTCTGTTTTTGGATCCCTAAATCGAATGTTTCATTATTTTTGGGACACTTTTTTTCTTTTTTGCTATTTTTTCGTCTCGGAACGTACATCGTGAGCCGCAAAAAGGACAACAACCGAATCCATCACATTTTTATTACCAAATCCCACGGCACATTGGGCAAGACAACTTCACTTCACGAAGAGGCTGGGCCCTCAAACCGAGGGCGTGGGGCTTGTGACCAAGTATCCGTCACTCTAGTGCCTATAACTTTTGAACCGTAAGGAATAACGCGGCGCATAGCATACTGTTGGAACGCTCTCTGAGCGCTCTACTACAGGGGCACCAAGCCTACTCGGCTACGCCTGTTTTAGAAGCCCAAAATCGAATGTTTTCATTAGTTTCGGGACACTTTTCTTCTTTTGTGCTGTTTTTTCATCCCGGATCGTACGTCGTGAGCCGCGAAAAGGACGACAACCTAATCCATCATATTTCTATTACCGAATCCCACGGTACATTGGGCAAGACAACTTCACTTCACGCAGAGGTTGGGCACGCAAACCGAAGGTGTGGTGTTTGTGACCAAGTATCCGTCGCTCCGGTGCTCATAACTTTTGATCCGTAAGGAGTTACGCGACGCACAGGATATCGTTGGAAAGCTCTCTAAGAGCTCTACGACGAGGGCACCAAGCTTTCTTGGTAGCGCCTGTTTTCTGAGCCCAAAATCGAATATTTTCATAAGTTTTGGGATAATTTTCTTATTTTGCGCTATTTATCTGTCCCGGATCGTACGTCGTTAGCCGCGAAAAGGACGACAACCTAATCCATCACATTTCTATTACCGAACCCTACAGCTCCTTGGGCAAGACAACTTCACTTCACGTAGAGGCTGGGCCCGCAAACAGAGGGCGTCGGGCTGGTGACCAGGTATCTATCGCTCCGGTGCCCATAACTTTTGATCCGTAAGGAGTTACGTGGCGCACAACATACCGTTGGAAAGCACTCTCAGAGCTCTACGATGGGGGCACCTAGCCTGCTCGGTTGCGCTTGTTTTCAGAGCCTAAAATCGAACATTTTCATAAGTTTTGGGATATTTTTCTTCTTCTGCGCTGTTTTTCCGTCTCAGATCGTACGTCGTGAGCCGCGAAAAGGACGACAACCTAATCCATTACATTTCTATTACCGAATCACACGGCACCTTGGGCAAGACAACTTTACTTCACGTAGAGGTTGGGCCCGCAAATAGAGGGAATAGGGCTTGTGACAAGGTGTTTGTCGCTCCGGTTCCCATACCTTTTGATCCGTAAGGAGTTACGCGGCGCACAGCATACCATTGGAAAGCTCTCTAAGTGATCAACGACGGGGGCACCAAGCCTGCTCGGCTGCGCCTATTTTAGAAACCCAAAATTGAATGTTTTCATTAGTTTCGGGATACTTTTATGCTTTTGTGCTGTTTTTCCGTCACAGATCGTACATCGTGAGCCGCGAAAAGGATGACAACCTAATACATCACATTTCTATTACCGAATCCCATGGCACCTAGGGCAAGACAACTTCACTACACGTAGAGGGTAGGCCCGCAAACAGAGGGTGTGGGGCTTGTGACAAAGTATCTGTCGCTCCGGTGCCCAAACCTTTTGATCCGTAAGAAGTTACGCGGTGCACAGCATATCGTTGGAAAGCTCTCTGAGAGCTCTAGGACGGGGGCACCAAGCTTGCTCGGCTGCGCCTATTTTCAGTGCCTAAAATCGAACGTATTCATCAGTTTCAGGACACTTTTCTTCTTTTCTGCTGTTTTTCCGTCCCAAATAGTACGTCGTGAGCCGCAAAAGGACGACAACCTAATCCATCACATTTTTATTACCGAATCCCACGACCCCTTGGGCAAGACAACTTCACTTCACGTAGAGGCTGGGCCCACAAACAGAGGGCGTAGGGCTTGTGACTAGGTATCCGTCGCTCCAGTGCTCATAACTTATGATCTGTAAGGAGCTACGCGGCACACAGCATACCGTTGGAAAGCTCTCAGAGAGCTCTACGATGTGGGCATCGAGCTTGCTCAGCTACGCCAATTTTCGGAGCCCAAAATTGAACGTTTTCATCAGTTTCAGGACACTTTTCTACTTTTGCGCAGTTTTTCCGTCCCGGATCGTACGTCATGAGCCGCAAAAAGGACGACAACCTAATTCATCACATTTCTATTACCGAATCCCACGACACCTTGGGAAAGACAACTTCACTTCACGTAGAGGCTGGGCCCACGAACAGAGGGCGTGGGGCTTGCGACTAGGTATCCGTCGCTCCGGTGCCCATAACTTTTGATCCATAAAGAGTTACGCGGCGCACAGCATACCGTTGGAAAGCTCTCCTAGAGCTCTACAACGGGAGCAGCTAGCCCGCTCTGCTGTGCCTATTTTTGGATTCCCAAATCGAACATTTTCATCAGTTTTGGGATACTTTTCTTCTTTTGTGCAGTTTTTCCGTCCCAAATCGTACGTCATGAGCCACAAAAAGGACGACAACCTAATCCATCACATTTCCATTACCGAATCCCACGACACATTGGGCAAGACAACTTCACTTCAGGTAGAGGCTGGGCCCGCAAAAAGAGGGCGTAGGGCTTGTGACCAGGTATCCGTCGCTCCGGTGCCCATAACTTTTGATCCGTAAGGAGAGGCGCACAGTATACCGTTGGAAAGCTCTCCAAGAGCTCTACGACGGGGGCAGCAAGCTTGCTCAGCTGTGCCTATTTTCGGAGAACAAAATCGAACGTTTACATCAGTTTTGGGACACTTATCTTCTTTTGAGTTATTTTTCAGTCCCAGATCGTACGTCGTGAGCCGCGAAAAGGACGACAACCTAATCCATCACATTTTTATTATCGAATCCCACCGTACCTTGGGCAAGACAACTTCACTTCACGTAGAGACTGGGCCCTCAAACCGAGGGCGTGGGGCTTGTGACCAGGTATCTGTCGCTCCGGTGCCTATAACTTTTGATCCGTAAGGATTTATGTGGCGCACAGCATACCGTTGGAAAGCTCTCCGAGAATGCTCAGCTGCGCCTATTTTTTCAGCCCAAAATCAAACATTTTCATCAGTTTTGGGACGCTTTTCTTCTTTTGCGTGATTTTTTTTGTCTCGTATCGTACATCGTGAGCCGCGAAAAGGACGACAACCTAATCCATCACATTTCTATTACCGAATCCCATGGCACCTTGCGCAAGACAACTTCACTTCACGTAAAGGCTAGGCCCGCAAACAGAAGGCGTGGGGCTTGTGACTAGGTATCCGTTGCTCCGATGCTCTTAACTTTTGATTCGTAAAGAGTTACGTAGCGCATAGCATACCGTTGGAAAGCACTCCGAGAGCTTTACGATGAGGGCGGCAAGCCTGCTTGGCTGCTCCTCTTTTCGGAGCCCAACATCGAATGTTTTCATAAGTTTTGCTACACTTTTCTTCTTTTGCGCTGTTTTTCTATCCCGGATCATACGTCGTAAGCCGCGAAAAGGACGACAACCTAATCTATCACATTTCTATAATCGAATCCCACGGCACCTTGGGCAAGACAACTTCACTGCACGTAGAGGCTGGGCCCTCAAACTGTGGGTGTGGGGCTTATGACCAGGTATCCGTCGCTCCAGTACCCATAACTTTTGATCCGTAAGGAGTTACACGGCGCACAACATACCATTAGAAAGCTCTCCGAGAGCAATACGACAGGGGCACGAAGCATGCTCGGCTGCGCCTATTTTTGGAGCCCAAAATCGAATATTTTCATCATTTTTGGTATACTTTTCTTCTTTTACGCTGTTTTTTCGTCCCGTATCGTAAGTCGTGAGCCGCGAAAAGGACGACAACCTAATCCATCACATTTCTATTTCTGAATTCCATGGCACCTTGTACAAGACAACTTCACTTCACTTAGAAGTTGGGCCCGTAAACAGAGGGCGTGGGGCTTGTGACCAGGTATCCGTTGCTCCGTTGCCCTTAACTTTTGATCCGTAAGGAGTTACGCGGCGCACAACATACCGTTGAAAAGCACTCTGAGAGCTGTACGACGGGGGCACCAAGTCTGCTTGGCTGCGCCTATTTTCGGAGCCCAAAATCGAAGTATTTCATTAGTTTTGGGACACTTTTCTTCTTTGACGCTGTTTTTCCATCCCGGATCGTACGTCGTGAGCTGCGAAATTGACGACAACCTATTCCATCACATTTCTATTACCGAATCCCACGGCACCTTGGGCAAGACAACTTCAATTCACATAGAGGCTGGGCCCGCAAACAGAGGGCGTGGGGCTTGTGACCAGGTATCTGTCGCTCCGGTGCTCATAACTTTTGATCTGTAAGGAGTTAAGCGGTGCACAGCATACCGTTGGAAAGTTCTCTGAGAGCTCTGCAACGGGGTCACCAAGCTGTCTTGGCTGTGCCTATTTTTAGATCCCAAAATTGAATGTTTTCATCAATTTCAGGACACTTTTATTTTTTTGCGCAATTTTTCCGTCTAGGATCGTACGTCGTGAGCGGCGAAAAGAACGACAACCTATTCTATCACATTTCTATTACAGAATCCCACGATACCTTGGGCAAGACAACTTCACTTCACGTAGAGGCTGGGCTCGCAAACAGAGGGTGTGGGGCTTTTGACCAGGTATCCGTCGCTCCGGTGCCCATAACTTTTGATCCGTAAGGAGTTATATGGTGCACATCATACCGTTGGAAAGCTCTCCGAGAGCTCTACGACGGGGGCAGCAAGCGTGCTCGACTGTGCCTATTTTCAGAGCCCAAAATCGAACATTTTCATCAGTTTTGGGACACTTCTTTTCTTTTGCGCTGTTTTTCAGTCCCGGATCGTACATCATGAGCGGCGAAAAGGACGACAACCTAATCCATCACATTTTTATTAACGAATCCCACCGCACCTTGGGCAAGACAACTTCACTTCATGTAGAGGCTGGGCCCTCAAACCGAGTGCGTGGGGCTTGTCACCAGGTATCCGTCGCTCCGGTGCCTATAACTTTTGATCCGTAAGGAGTTAAGCGGCGTACAGCATACCGTTGGAAAGCTCTTCGAGTGCGCTACGACGGGGGCAGCAAGCTTGTTTTGCTGTACCTGTTTTTGGAGCCCAAAATCGAACGTTTTCATCAGTTTTGTGACAATTCTCTTCTTTTGCGCTGTTTTTAAGTCTCGGATCGTACGTCGTGAGCTGTGAAAAGGACGATAACCTAATCCATCACATTTTTATTACCGAATCCAACGGCACCTTGGGCAAGACAACTTCACTTCACGTAGAGGCTGGGCCCTCAAACCGAGGGTGTGGGGCTTGTGACCAGGTATCCGTCGCTCCGGTGCCCATAACTTTTGATCCGTAAGGAGTTAAGCGGTGCACAGCATACCTTTGGAAAGCTCTCCTAGAGCACTACGACGGGGGCACCAAGCATGCTCAGCTGCGCCTATTTTCGGAGCCCAAAATCGAACATTTTCATCTGTTTTAGGATAGTTTTCTTCTTTTGCATTGTTTTTTCGTCTCGTATCGTACGTCGTGAGCCGTGAAAAGGACGACAACATAATCCATCACATTTCTATTACCGAATCCCACGACACCAAGCGCAAGAGAACTTCACTTCACGTAGAGGCTAGGCCCGCAAACAGAAAGCGTGGGGCTTATGACCAGGTATCCGTTGCTCCGGTGCCCTTAACTTTTGATCCGTAAGGAGTTACGTGGCGCACAACATACCGTTGGAAAGCTCTCTGAGAGCTCTTCAACGAGGGCACCTAGCCTGCTCAGCTGTGCCTGTTTTCTGAGTCCAAAATCGAACAATTTCATAAGTTTTGGGACACTTTTCTTCTTTTGCGCTATTTTTCTGTCCCGGATCGTACGTCGTGAGCCGCGAAAAGGATGACAACCTAATCCATCACATTTCTATTACCGAATTCCATGGCACCTTGGGCAAGACAACTTCACTTCACGTAGAGATTGGGCCCGAAAACAGAGGGTATGGGGCTGGTGACCAGGTATCTGTCGCACCGGTGCCCATAACTTTTGATCCGTAAGGAGTTATACGGCGCACAGCATACCGTTGGAAACCACTTTGAGAGCTCTACGATGAGGGCAGCAAGCCTGCTCGGCTGCGCCTATTTTCGTAGCCCAACATCGAATGTTTTCATAAGTTTCGCTACACTTTTCTTCTTTTGTGCTGTTTTTTCATCCCGGATCATACGCCGTGAGCCGCGAAAAGGACGACAACCTAATCTATCACATTTCTATTATCGAATCCCACGACACTTTGGTTAAGACAACTTTACTTCACGTAGAGGCTGGGCCCGCAAACCAAGGGCGTGCGGCTTGTGACCAGGTATCCATCGCTCTGGTGCCTATAACTTTTGATACGTAAGGAGTTATGCAGCGCACAGTATACCGTTCAAAAGCTCTCTGAGAGCTCTACGACGGGGGGAACAAGCCTGCGCGGCTGCGCCTATTTTCGGAGCCCAAAATCGAATGTTTTCATTAGTTTCGGGACATTTTTCTTCTTTGGCGCTGTTTTTTCATCTCGGATCGTACGTCATGAGCCGCGAAAAGGACGACAACCTAATCCATCACATTTCTATTACCGAATCCCACAGCACCTTGGGCAAGACAACATCACTTCATGTAGAGGCTGGGCACGCAAACATATGGCGTGGGGCTTGTGACTAGGCATCCGTCGCTCCGTTGCTTATAACTTTTGATCCGTAAGGAGTTTCGTGGGTCACAACATACCATTGGAAAGCTCTCCGAGAGCTCTACGACGGGGGCAGCAAGCTTGCTCGACTGTGCCTATTTTCAGAGCCCAAAATTGAACGTTTTCATCAGTTTTAGGACACTTCTCTTCTTTTGCGCTATTTTCAGTCCCGGATCGTATGTCGTGAGCCGCGAAAAGGACGACAGCCTAATCCACCACATTTTTATAACCGAATCCCACCGCACCTTGGGCAAGACAACTTCACTTCACGTAGAGGCTGGGCTCTCAAACCGAGGGGTGGGGCTTGTGACTAGGTATCCGTCGCTCCGGTGCCCATAACTTTTGATCTGTAAGGCGTTACGTAGCGCACAACATACCGTTGGAAAGCTCTCCGAGAGCACTACGACGGGGGCACCAAGCATGCTCGGCTGCGCCTATTTTCGAAGCCCAAAATTGAACGTTTTCATTAGTTTCAAGACACTTTTCTTCTTTTGCGCTATTTTTTCGTCCCGAATCGTACGACGTGAGCTCCGAAAAGGACGACAACCTAATCCATCACATTTCTATTACTGAATCCCACGGCACCTTATGCAAGACAACTTCACTTCACGTAGAGGCTAGGCCCACAAACAGAAGGCGTGGGGCTTGTGACGAGGTATCCATTGCTCCGGTGCCCTTAACTTTTGATACGTAAGGAGTTACGCGGCGCACAGCATACCGTTGGAAAGCTCTCTGAGAGCTCTACGACGAGGGTACCTAGCCTGATCGGCTGCGCCTGATTTTTGAGCCCAAAATCGAACATTTTCATAAGTTTTGGGACACTTTTCTTCTTTTGCGGTCTTTTTCCGTCCCGGATCGTACATCGTGAGCCAGAAAATGGCAACAACGTAATCCATCACTTTTCTATTACCGAATTCCACGGCACCTTGGGCAAGACAACTTCACTTCACGTAGAGGCTAGGCCCACAAATAGAAGGCGTGGGCCTTGTGACGAGATATCCGTTGCTCCGGTGCCCTTAACTTTTGATTCGTAAGGAGTTATGCTGCGCACAGCATACCGTTGGAAAGCTCTCTGAGAGATCTACGACGAGGGCACCTAGCCTGATCAGCTGTGCCTATTTTCTGAGCCCAAAATCGAATATTTTCATAAGTTTTGGGACACTTTTATTCTTTTGCGCTGTTTTTCCGTCCCGGATTGTACGTCGTGAGCCGGAAAAGGACAACAACCTAATCCATCACATTTCTATTACCGAATCCCATGGCACCTTGGGCAAGACAACTTCACTTCACGTAGAGGCTGGGCCCGCAAACAGAGTGTGTGGGGCTGGTGACCAGGTATCTATCGCTCCGGTGCCCATAACTTTTGATCCGTAAGGAGTTACGCAGCGCACAACATACCGTTGGAAAGCACTCCGAGAGCTCTACGATAGTGGCAGCAAGCCTACTGGGCTGCGCCTATTTTTGGGGCCCAAAATCGAACATTTTCATTAGTTTTGGGACACTTTACTTGTTTTGTGCTATTTTTTCGTCCCGGATCGTACGTCGTGAGCAGCGAAATGGACGACAACCTAATCCATCACATTTTTATTACCAAATTTCACGGTATCATGGGCAAGACAACTTCACTTCACATAGAGGCTGGGACCGCAAACAGAGGGCATGAGGCTTGTGACCAGGTATCCGTCGCTCCGGTGCTCATAACTTTTGATCCATAAGGAGTTACGCAGCGCATAGCATACCGTTGGAAAGCCCTCCGAGTGCTCTACGACGGGGACACCCAGCTTGCTCGACTGTGCCTATTTTCGGAGCCCAAAATTGAACGTTTTCATCAGTTTTGGGACACTTTTCTTCCTTTGCGCTGTTTTTCTGTCCCGTATTGTACGTCGGAGCCGCGAAAAGGACGACAACCTAATCCATCACATTTCTATTACTGAATCCCACAGTACCCTGTGCAAGACAACTTCACTTCACGTAGAGGCTAGGCCTTCAAAGAGAGGGCATGAGCCTTGTGACCAGGTATCCGTTGCTCCGGTGCCTTTAACTTTTGATCCGTAACAAGTTACGCGGCGCACAGCATACCGTTGGAACGCTTTCTGATAGCTTTATGATGGGGGCACCTAGCCTACTAGGCTGCGCCTGTTTTCGGAGCCCAAAATCGAACAATTTCATAAGTTTTGGGACACTTTTCTTCTTTTACGCCGTTTTTTCATCCCAAATCGTACGTCGTGAGCCACGAAAAGGACGACATCCTATTCCATCACATTTCTATTACCGAATCACACTGCACCTTGGGCAAGACAACTTCACTCCACGTAGAGGCTGGGCCCGCAAACAGAGGGCATAGGGCTTGTGACCAGGTATCCGTTGCTCCGGTGCCCATAATTTTTTCTTCGTAAGGAGTTACGCGGCGCACAGCATACCGTTGGAAAGCACTTTGAGAGCTATACGATTGGGGCACCTAGCCTGCTCAGTTGCGCTTGTTTTCGGAGCCTAAAATCAAATATTTTCATAAGTTTTTGGACACTTTTCTTCTTTTGCGCTGTTTTTCCATCTCGGATCGTATGTCGTGAGCCGCGAAAATGATGACAACCTAATCCATCACATTTCTATTACCGAATCCCACGACACCTTGCGCAAGACAACTGCACTTCACGTAGAGGTTGGGCCCGCAAACAGAGGGCATGGGGCTTGTGACAAGGTATTCGTCGCTCCGGTGGCCATAACTTTTGATCCGTAAGGAGTTATGCGACTCACAACATACTGTTGGAAAGCTCTCCGAGAGCTCTACGACTGGAGCATCAAGCCTGCTCGACTGGGCCTATTTTTGGACCCCAAAATTGAACGTTTTCATCAGTTTTGGGATATTTATCTTCTTTTGCGCAGTTTTTTCGTCCCGGATCGTACGTCGTGAGCCACGAAAAGGACAACAACCTAATTTATCACATTTCTATTACCGAATCACATGGCACCTTGGGCAGGACAACTTCACTTCACTTAGAGGTTGGGCCCTCAAACCGAGGGCGTGGGGCATGTGACCAGGTGTCATGTCCCAACCCGGCCTATAAAGGTTAGACTAGGGTATGATCTAAACATTCAAGTCACGTCTCATACTTAACCGTTCATGAAGATTTAACACTTAACGTTTTGGCCTAAACTCCAAAATTTTTTGAAAAACCGGCAGCATAACGGTTGTAATTGGGCTCTTTGGTTTGACCTAAGTCTCTAATCGCCTCAAAATTTACCATCTCAAATTCATTTCCAACTAAGATTATTATTTATCATCAATTGAAATGCCTACTGGTTGTCTCGATGTCTCGTTTGATTAGTAACCTAGCATGATACTATGTCTCGTTTGTTTGTTAATCCTCGTTACAAAAGTACCTGTTGATCTTAGCTTAATAACGTGTACCTGCTTAAGATTTGGTTGGTTCATTTTACTTAGCCTTTACCTAATATTTCATAATCCTATTATGGATACTAGCAATAATAATAGCAAAATGATCATACTAGTGTCTAGTGTCTATCTAGTTAATATCAGTACAACCCAAAATTAGACCCCAAATTACAATGGGGGTCTCTTACATTACACATTAAGCAACATAAAAAGAAATAGTTTTCAAGTAGCATAGTTCACAAATAGCCATAATCACCCAAAGCACATAGGACAGACAATCACTCTAAGGAATCATCGTTAGGCACATCGTCCTCAGGTACCTGTTCTTGATCTTCTTCACCTGAGATGATAAAAGAGGGTGAGTCCTTATGAACTCAGCGAGGGGGAATGAGAAATAGGTTTTGAAACTCATTTTCCGGCTCAACTTATGAAAATCCTTTTGCAAGCATGAATAAACACAATTAAGTACATAACAATAATATAAAGTAAAGGAACACAGTTACCAGTCTTTCCTCCCCGAGGTCCTCTAGGAACCAAGCGAGAGTACTTATACACATAGTAAAAAGGATACGGTG
Organism: Ehretia macrophylla; assembly: GCA_037974665.1. NCBI lineage: Eukaryota > Viridiplantae > Streptophyta > Magnoliopsida > Boraginales > Ehretiaceae > Ehretia > Ehretia macrophylla. The sequence continues at coordinate 51,561,068 of CM075770.1, forward strand.
AACTTTTGCTCTCAGTTCATTTCCAGTATCAGTTGTTGTGGCCGACTTCAAATCATCCCCTTATCACGCCAAGTGGGTGTACTCCGGATGTACCCCGAAATCCTACGACCCAACTCTTTGAGAAAGTCTAGCCCCCAAGCAAGAGAGGGAATTGGACAATGGTAGTCACGGTTGCACCGGCAAGCCCGATGCTGCCCGGTGTGCGTGAACGCTACCACGCCAGAATGAAAGGTTGCAACCTTATATGCAATGCACATTTATGACATTTAATATATCACATTAGGAGGACAACAAAGTAGGTTGCCTCCGGACAGTCATAAGATTGCACATTGGCAAGTAAACAAGCGAGGCAAGATAAGACAAGTAATTTCACTTGAAAGGCATATGGAGTTATATGAACATTAAACGGGAAGCCATGTAACGCACATAAATAAGGTCATATAACTCATTTCAATATCCACGTAATCAAATAATAAGGTTATTCAACATGCAACAACAATCTACGTGGTTCGGATGCAAGAAAGGCCTATTTGTCAACATGCAACGAATCGAAATCACATTTAGGGCTATAAGGCAACTACGGGCAGCCTGCTAAACATATAATTACACTCAATATTCAAAGGATCAACACTTAGCCAGTTCGCCTAGTCACTAGGGTTTCCATTTCATGCTTACCCTTGCAATTAAGCCCCAAGTCAACTCAAAATCAATCTCAATTCATGCATCAATTAATTCAACATCCCCAAGTACTCAAAACAGTCCACACAACATCTCAATGCCACAATCCCAAGCAATTAATACCACAAGAGAAGTTACAACAAAATTTCTAAGCATATAACTAAATGAAATTCTCACTGCAATAGGCTGTTTTCTCACAATCATTAAGATAAGCAAACAATCTCTAATTCCAATGAATAAGATGTCAAATTAAATCTTAAGAAGTGAACTAAAATCAGGAACAAATCTTGCATCATTTGAAGTTCGAGATCAATAGTTATAGCCAAAACAGTGGGATTGCACAAAACTGTCCTGATTTGCACACATTTCGATAATTGTCGTTTTGGAGGTCCTTAGGGTCAGATTTAGCCTTAGTCCATTTCTGATAAAAATGTCCAGAACTGAAAAATATAGCAGCAAACCAAATTTCATACATTTTGGACATCATTTACTAAGTTAAAACTGGTTCGTTCCACAAGGTCAGTGCATCTGCCAAAACCTGCTTCATTTTTCCAGACTTCCAGATTTGGACACATTTTAATGATTTGCCATTTTGAGGACCTTAGAGTCAAAATTAGCTTTGGCCTATTTCTGTGAAACATGTTCAAAACTGGAAAAAATAGTTACCTACCAATTTTCATGCATTTTAAACATCATTTTCCTAGCCAAACTCACCTCGTAACAACAAGGCAGAGAGCTGTCACCAACCCGATTTCATCTATCATCATCTTCAAGCCAAAATCTTGCCATGCATGATTGTAAAAGCTTATGAACACATATAACTCAAGTACAGAAGCAAAGACACACATTTAAGAGCATGCATGTGGATTTTTGAAGGATTTTCAAGAAGTTTTAGCCCTCACCTTAGCAAATCAACAAGAAGATGCACAAAACTTTGATGAAGCACAAATTTCTTCTTCTTCCTTGCTTAGCCGAGACTCCAACTCGATTTTCTCTATTTTTCCTATCTTAGTGGCCAAGTTCTTAGTACATGCATGTGGTTAGAACAAGAAGAAAAGAAATGGAAGCTAGTAAACTCACCAAGGCCGAAATGGTGACTCAAGGAGCATGCATGTGTGATTCTTGCATCCTAGCTAGCTTGGTCGAGTTCCTTTGCTTGTGGCTTGTCTTGATTAACTATGGTATGATGAAGATGAGCTATGAAGGGAAGAAACTCAGCCAAGGCCGAGAGAGAGAGAGAAGAATGAGAGGGAGAGAGAGAAATGTGAGAGGAAAATGAGAGAAATGAAAAAAAAAATAGAAGCCTTGCAATTGATGAAGCATATTCGGCCTTGGGCAGCAAAAAATCAGCTTTTTTGTGTCTTCAAGATGTATTTTGAAATTCCTAGCGTGGGCAAGGAGTAGTTGGTCGAGAATTGGAAGCTTTTGCAAAGGTTTTTGAGCTAATTTTTTATGCATTTGTGTCATAGAGTTGTCATAAGTTGTCTAGAATTAAATTGAATTGAGCAAGCAAGCACAAAACTCATGTGGTGGTCGGCCAAGGCTATAAAAAATCTGATTTTGTGTCATCTTTCGAGCATTATTTAATTGTGTGTTGAAAGTGCAAAAAGAATAAGGAATAAAGAATAAGGAATGTCTAGCTTTTTGTGAGATTTTGTCTTCTAGTGGGTTGAATTAGTAATTTAATAATAGTTAGTGGATTTTGTATGATTAATTAATGACCTAGTGCTTCGTGCAAGATGCTTTCTTGATTAGCGTGAGGGCACACTTTCGTAGGTCTAGGGCATGCACTACGAGATAGGACACGAACTACGAGACAAATACACGTTTTTCTAGTAAATGCATGCAACCCTAAACGAATGCACGTAATTCAATGCATGGCACACAAAACGAACACAATTCTTAAACCTAGGTCAAGGCGTGCAAATCTAGATTAGGGCACACGAAATGATGTATTGCACGCAAATCGAGGTCGGACCTCACACCAGGTATCCGTCGCTCCGGTGCCAATAACTCTAGATCCGTAAGGAGTTACGTGGCGCACAGCATACCGTTGGAAAGCTCTCAGAGAGCTCTACGACGGGGGCACCAAGCATTCTCGACTGCACCTATTTTTGAAGCCCAAAATTGAATGTTTTCATTAGTTTCAGTACACTTTTCTTATTTTGCACTATTTTTCAGACTCGGATCATACATCGTGAGCCGCAAAAAAGATGACAACCTAATCCATCACATTTCTATTACCGAATCACACGACACCTTGGGCAAGACAACTTCACTTCACGTAGAGGCTGGGCCCGCAAACAGAGGGCGTGGGGCTTGTGACTAGGTATCCGTCGCTCCGGTGCCCATAACTTTTGATCCGTAAGGAGTTACACGATGTACAAAATACCGTTAGAAAGCTCTCCGAGAGCTCTACGACGGCGGCAACAAGCTTGCTCGGTTGTGCCTATTTTCGAAACCCAAAATTGAATATTTTCATAAGTTTTTGGACACTTTTCTTCTTTTGCGCTATTTTTCTGTCCCGGTTCGAACGTCGTGAGCCGCAAAAGGACGACATCCTATTCCATCACATTTCTATTACCGAATCCCATGGCACCTTGGGCAAGACAACTTCACTACACGTAGAGGCTGGGTCCACAAACAGAAGGCGTAGGGCTTGTGACCAGGTATGCGTCGCTCCGGTACTCATAACTTTTGATCCATAAGGAGTTATGCGGTGCACAGAATACCGTTGGAAAGCTCTCCGTGAGCTCTACGACGGGGGCAGCAAGCTTGCTCGGTTGTGTCTATTTTCGGAACCCAAAATTGAACATTTTCATAAGTTTTGGGATACTTTTTTTCTTTTGTGCTATTTTTCCGTCCTGGATCGTACGTCGTGAGCCGCGAAAGGACGACATCCTAATCCATCACATTTCTATTACCGAATCCCACGACACCTTGGGAAAAACAACTTCACTTCACGTAGAGGCTGGGTCCGCAAACAGAGGGTGTGGGGCTTGTGACCAGGTATCAATCGCTCCGGTGCTCAAAACTTTTGATCCGTAAGGAGTTATGTTGCGCACTACATACCGTTGAAAAGGTCTCCGAGAGCTCTACGATGGAGGCACCAAGCTTGATCGGCTGCGCCTATTTTCAGAGCCCAAAATCGAATGTTTTCATCAGTTTAGGACACTTTTCTTCTTTTGCGCAGTTTTTCCATCCCCGATCGTACGTCGTTAGTAGCGAAAAGGACGGCAACCTAATCCATCACATTTCTACTACCGAATCCCACGGCACCTTGGGCAAGAAAGCTTCACTTCACGTAGAGGCTGGACCGGCAAACAGAAGGCGTGGGACTTGTGACCAGGTATCCGTCGCTCCGGTGCTCATAACTTTTGATTCGTAAAGAGTTACGCGGTGCACAGAATACCGTTGGAAAGCTCTCCGAGAGCTCTACGACGGGGGAAACAAGCTTGCCCGGCTATGCCTATTTTTAGAACCCAAAATTGAACATTTTCATAAGTTTTGGGATACTTTTCTTCCTTTGCGCTATTTTTCCGTCCCGGATCGTACGTCGTGAGCCACGAAAGGATGACATCCTAATCCATCACATTTCTATTTCCGAATACCATGCACCTTGGGCAAGACAACTTCACTTCACGTAGAGGCTGGGTCCGCAAACAGAGGGCGTGAGGCTTGTGACAAGGTATCCGTTGCTCCGGTGCTCAAAACTTTTGATCCATAAGGAATTACGCGGCGCACAGCATACCGTTGGAAAGCTCTCCGAGAACTCTACGATGGGGGCACCAAGCTTGCTCAGCTGCGCCTATTTTCAGAGCCCAAAATCAAATGTTTTCATCAGTTTCAGGACACTTTTCTTCTTTTGCGCAGTTTTTCCATCCCGGATCGTACGTCATGAGCCGCGAAAAGAACGACAACCTAATCCATCACATTTCTATTACCGAATCCATGGCACCTAGGGCAAGACAACTTCACTACACATAGAGGCTGGGCCCGCAAACAGAGGGCGTGTGGCTTGTGACCAGGTATCCGTCGCTCCGGTGCCTATAACTTTTGATTCGTAAGGAGTTACGCGACGCACAGCATACAGTTGGAAAGGTCTCCGAGAGCTCTACGATGGAGGCAGCCAGCCTGCACGGCTGCGCCTATTTTCGGAGCCCAAAATCGAACATTTTCATCAATTTTGGGATATTTTTATGCTTTTGCGCTATTTTTCCGTCCCGGATCGTATGTCGTGAGCCGCCAAAAGGACGACAACCTAATCCATCACATTTTTATTACCGAATCCCATGTTACATTGGGTAAGACAACTTCATTTCACGTAGAGGTTGGGCCACCAAACAGAAGGCATGGGGTTTGTGACCTGATATCCGTCGCTCCGGTGCTCATAACTTTTGATCCGTAAAGAGTTACGCGGTGCACAAAATACCGTTGGAAAGCTCTCCGAGAATTCTACGACGGGGGCAGCAAGCTTGCCCGGCTGTGCCTGTTTTTAGAACCCAAAATTGAACATTTTCATAAGTTTTGGGACACTTTTCTTCTTTTGCGCTATTTTTCCGTCCCGGATCGTACATCGTGAGCCACGAAAGGACGACATCCTAATCCATCACATTTCTATTACCGAATCCCATGGCACCTCGGGCATGACAACTTCACTTCACGTAGAGGCTGGGTCCGCAAACGGAGGACATGGGGCTTGTGACCAGGTATCCGTTGCTCCGGTGCTCAAAACTTTTGATCCGTAAGGAGTTACGCGGCGCACAGCATACCGTTGGAAAGCTCTCCGAGAACTCTACGATGAAGGCACCAAGCTTGCTCAGCTGCGCCTGTTTTCAGAGCCCAAAATCAAATGTTTTCATCAGTTTCAGGACACTTTTCTTCTTTTGCGCAGTTTTTCCATCCCGGATCGTACGTTGTGAGCCGCGAAAAGAACGACAACCTAATCCATCACATTTCTATTACCGAATCCCATGGCACCTTGGGCAAGGCAACTTCACTACACATAGAGGATGGGCCCGCAAACTGAGGGCGTGTGGCTTGTGACCAGGTATCCGTCGCTCTGGTGCCCATAACTTTTAATCCGTAAGGAGTTACGCGACGCACATCATACTGTTGGAAAGGTCTCCGAGAGATCTACGATGGGGGCTGCCAGCCTGCACAACTGCGCCTATTTTCAGAGCCCAAAATCGAACGTTTTCATCAATTTTGGGACACTTTTATGCTTTTACGCTATTTTTCCGTCCCGGATCGTATGTCGTGAGCCGCGAAAAGGACGACAACCTAATCCATCACATTTTTATTACTGAATCCCACGGCACATTGGGTAAGACAACTTCACTTCACGTAGAGGCTGGGCCCTCAAACCAAGGGCGTAGGGCTTGTGACCAGGTATCCGTCGCTCCGGTGCCTATAACTTTTGATCCGTAAGGAGTTAGACGGCGCAAAACATTCCGTTGGAAAGCTCTCCGAGAGCTCTACGACGGGGGCAGCAAACCTGCTCGGCTGCACCTGTTTTTAGAGCCCAAAATTGAACATTTTCAAAAGTTTCGCTACAGCTTTCTTCTTTAGCGCTGTTTTTCCATCTCGGATCGTACGTCATGAGCCACGAAAAAGATGACAACCTAATCTATCACATTTTTATTATCGAATCCCATGGCACCTTGGGCAAGACAACTTCATTTCACGTAGAGGCTGGGCCTGCAAATCGAGGGCGTGGAGCCTGTAACCTGGTATCCGTCGCTCCGGTGCCTATAACTTTTTATCCGTATAGAGTTACGCGGTGCACAAGATAACGTTGGAAAGCTCTCCGAGAGCTCTACGATGGGGGCACCAAGCTTGCTCGGCTGCGCCAGTTTTCGAAGCCCAAAATTGAATGTTTTCATTAGTTTTGGGACACTTTTCTTCTTTTACGCTGTTTTTCCGTTCGGATCGTACGTCGTAAGCCGCAAAAAGGACGACAACCTATTACTTCACATTTCTATTACTGAATCACACTGCACCTTAGGCAAGACAACTTCACTTCATGTAGAGGCTGGGCCCGCAAACAGAGGGCGTAGGGCTTGTGACCATGTATCTGTCGCTCCGGTGCCCATAACTTTTGCTCCGTAAGGAGTTACGCGGCGCACAGCATACCGTTGGAAAGCACTCTTAGAGCTCTACGATAGGTGTACCAAGCCTGCTTGGTTACGATTGTTTCGGAGCCTAAAATCAAAAAATTTCATAAGTTTTGGGACACTTTTCTTCTTTTGCGCTATTTTTCCGTCCCGGATCGTTCGTTGTGAGCGGCAAAAATGATGACAACCTAATCCATCACATTTCTATTACCGAATCCCACGACACCTTGGGCAAGACAACTTCACTTCACGTAGAGGCTAGGCCCGCAAACAGAGGGCGTGAGGCTTGTGACAAAGTATCTGTCGCTCCGGTGCCCATCACTTTTGATCCGTAAGGAGTTATGCGACTCACAACATACTGTTGGAAAGCTCTCCAGAGCTCTACGACGGGTGCACCAAGCCTTCTCGGCTGCGCCTATTTTCGGAGCCCAAAATTGAACGTTTTCTTTAGTTTTGGGACACTTATCTTTTTTTGCGCAGTTTTTTCGTCCCGGATCGTACGTCGTGAGCTACGAAAAGGACAACAACCTAATCTATCACATTTCTATTACTGAATCACACGGCACCTTGGGCAAGAAAACTTCACTTCACGTAGAGGCTGGGCCCTCAAACCGAGGTAGTGGGGCATGTGACTAAGTATCCGTCGCTCCGGTGCCTATAACTCTCGATCCGCAAGGAGTTACGCGGCGCACAACATACCGTTGGAAAGCTCTCCGAGAGCTCTACGACGGGGGCACCAAGCCTGCTCGGCTGCACCTGTTATCGAAGCCCAAAATCGATTGTGTTCATTAGTTTCGGTACACTTTTCATCTTTTGCGCTGTTTTTCAAACCCGGATCGTACGTTGTGAGCCGCGAAAATGGCGACAACCTAATCCATCACATTTGTACTACCGAATCACATGGCACCTTGGGCAAGACAACTTCACTTCAAATAGAGGCTGGGCCCGCAAACAGAGGGCGTGGGGCTTGTGACTAGGTATCCGTCATTCTGGAGCCCATAACATTTGATCCGTAAGGAGTTACGCGGCGCACATGATACAGTTAGAAAGCTCCACGAGAGTTCTACAACAGGGGCACCAAGCCTGCTCGGCTGTGCCGGTTTTCGGAGCCCAAAATTAAAAAAATTTATCAATTTCGGGACACTTATCTTCTTTTGGGCAGTTTTTTCGTCCCGAATCGTACGTCGTGAGCTGCGAAAAGGACGACAACCTAATCCATCACATTTCTATTGCCGAATCCCACGACACCTTAGGCAAGACAACTTCACCTCACGTAGAGGCTGGGCTCACAAACAGAGGACTTGGGGCTTGTGACCAGTTATCCGTCGCTCCGATGCTCATAACTTTTGATCCGTAAGGAGTTACGCGGCACACAGCATACCGTTGGAAAGCGCTCCGAGAGCTCTATGATGGGGGCACCTAGCTTGCTTGGCTGTGCCTATTTTCGGAGCCCACAATCAAACATTTTCATAAGTTTTAGGACATTTTTCTTCTTTTACGCTATTTTTTCGTCCCGGATCGTACGTCGTGAGCCGCGAAAATGATGACAACCTAATCTATCACATTTCTATTACCGAATCTCATGGCACATTGGGCAAGTCAACTTCGCTTCAAGTAGAGGCTGGGTCCGCAAACAGAGGGCGTGGGGCTTGTGACAAGGTATCTGTCGCTCCGATGCCCATAACTTTTGATCCGTAAGGAGTTATGCGACTCACAACATATTATTGGAAAGCTCTCCAAGAGCTCTACGACGGGGGCAACAACCCTGCTCGACTGCGCCTATTTTCGGAGCCCAAAATTGAACGTTTTCATCAATTTTGGGACACTTATCTTCTTTTGGGCAGTTTTTTCATCCCGGATCGTACGTTGTGAGCCACGAAAAGGACGACAACCTAATCTATCACATTTCTATTACCGAATCACACGACACCTTGGGCAGGACAACTTCATCACGTAGAGGCTGGGCATTCAAACCGAGGGCGTGGGGCATGTGACTAGGTATCCGTCGCTGCTGTGCTTATAACTTTCGATCCGTAAGGAGTTACGCAGCGCACAGCATACCGTTGGAAAGCTCTCCGAGAGCTCTACGATGGAGGCACCTATCCTTCTCGGCTGCGCCTATTATCGAAGCCCAAAATTGAATGTTTTCATTATTTTTGGAACACTTTTCTTCTTTTTCGCAGTTTTTCAAACCCGAATCGTACGTCGTGAGCCGCGAAAAGGATGATATCATAATCCATCACATTTCTATTACCGAATCCAACGGCACCTGGGGCAAGACAACTTCACTTCACGTAGAGGCTGAGTCCGCAAACAGAGGGCGTGGGGCTTGTGACCAGGTATCCGTCGCACCGGTGCTCATAACTTTTGATCCGTTAGGTGTTACGCGGCACACAGCATACCGTTGGAAAGCTCTCCGAGAGCTCTACAATGGGGGCATTAAGCTTGCTCGGCTGCGCCTGATTTCGGAGCCCAAAATTGAACGTTTTCATCAGTTTCAAGTCATTTTTCTTCTTTTGCACAGTTTTTCCATCTCGGATCGTACTTCGTGAGCCGCAAAAAGAACGACAGCCAAATCCATCACATTTCTATTACCGAATCCCACGACACCTTGGGCAAGACAACTTCACTTCACGTAGAGGTTGGGCTCGCAAACAGAGGTCGTGTGGCTTGTGACCAGGTATCCGTCACTCCGGTGCCCATAACTTTTGATCTGTAAGGAGTTATGCAACGCACAGCATACTGTTAGAAAGCTCACCGAGAGCTCTACAATGGGGGCAGCAAGCCTGCTCGGCTGCGCCTAATTTTAGAGCCCAAATTCTAACGTTTTCGTTAGTTTTGGGACACTTTTCTTGCTTTGCGCTATTTTTTCGTCTCGGATCGTATGTCGTGAGCAGCGAAAAGGATGACAACCTAATCCATCACATTTTTATTACCGAATCCCACGGCACATTGGGTATGACAACTTCACTTCACGTAGAGGCTGGGCCCTCAAACCGAGGGCGTGGGGCTTGTGACCAAGTATTTGTTGCTCTGGTGCCTATAACTTTTGATCCGTAAGGAGTTACGCAGCGCAAAGCAAACCGTTGGAAAGCTCTCCAAGAGCTCTACGACTGGGCCAGCAAACCTGCTCGGTTGTGCCTATTTTCGGTGCCCAAAATCAAACATTTTTAGAAGTTTCGGTACACCTTTCTTCTTTTGCGCAATTTTTCTGTCCCGGATCGTACGTCGTGAGCCACGAAAAGGATGACAACCTAATCCATCACATTTCTTTTACCGAATCCCATGGCACTAGGGGCAAGACAACTTCACTTCACGTAAAGGCTGGGCCTGCAAACAGAGGGCGTAGGGCTTGTGACCAGGTATCCGTCGCTCCGGTGCCCATAACTTTTGCTCTGTAAGGAGTTACGCGGCGCACAGCATACCGTTATAACTCTTAGAGCTCTACGATGGGGGCAACTAGCCAACTCGGTTGCACTTGTTTTTAGATCCTAAAATCGAACATTTTCATAAGTTTTGGGACACTTTTCTTCTTTTGCACTATTTTTCTATCCCGGATTGTGCGTCGTGAGCCGCGAAAAGGATGACAATCTAATCCATCACATTTCTATTACCGAATCCCACGACACCTTGGGCAAGACAACTTCACTTCACGTAGAGGCTGGGCCCGCAAACAGAGGGCGTGGGGCTTGTGACAAGGTATCCGACGCTCCGGTGCCCATAACTTTTGAGCCGTAAGGAGTTATGCGACTCACAATATACCATTGGAAAGCTCTCCGAGAGCTCTACGACTTGGGCACCAAGCCTGCTCGGCTGCGCCTATTTTTGGAGCCCAAAATTGAACATTTTCATCAGTTTTGGGACATTTATCTTGTTTTGCGCAGTTTTTCCGTCCCGGATCGTACGTCGTAAGCCACAAAAAGGATGACAACCTAATCCATCACATTTCTATTACCGAATCCCACAGCACCTTGGGCAAGACAACATCACTTCACGTAGAGGCTGGGCCCTCAAATCGAGGGCGTGGAGCATGTGACCAGGTATCCGTCGCTCCGGTGCCAATAACTTTTGATCCGTAAGGAGGTATGCGGCGCGCAGCATACCGTTGGAAAGCTCTCAGAGAGCTCTACGACAGGGGCAACAAGCCTGCTCGGCTGCACCTGTTTTCGAAGCCCAAAATCGAATGTTTTCATTAGTTTCGGTACACTTTTCTTATTTTGCACTATTTTTCAGGCCCGGATCATACGTCGTGAGCCGCAAAAAAGACGACAACCTAATCCATCACATTTATATTACCGAATCACACAACACCTTGGGCAAGACAACTTCACTTCACGTAGAGGCTGGGCCAGTAAACAGAGGGCATGGGGCTTGTGACCAGGTATCCGTCGCTTCAGTGCCCATAACTTTTGATCCGTTAGGAGTTACGCGGCACATATCATACCGTGGGAAAGCTCTCTGAGAGTTCTACGACGGGGGCACTAAGCCTGCTCGGCTGTGACTGTTTCGGAGCCCAAAATCGAATGTTTTTATCAATTTCGGGACACTTATCTTCTTTTTCGCAGTTTTACCGTCCCGGATCGTACGCCGTGAGCCGTGAAAAGGACGACAACCTAGTCCATCACATTTCTACTAACGAATCCCACGGCACCTTGGGCAAGAAAACTTCACTTCAAGTAGAGGCTGAGCCTGCAAACAGAAGGCGTGGGGCTTGTGACCAGGTATTCGTCGCTCCGGTGCTCATAACTTTTCATCCGTAAGGAGTTACGCGGTGCACAGAATACCGTTGGAAAGCTCTCCGAGAGATCTACGACGGGGGCAGCAAGCTTGCTCGGTAGTGCCTATTTTCGGAACCCAAAATTGAACATTTTCATAAGTTTTGGGACACTTTTCTTCTTTTGTGCTATTTTTCCGTCCCGGATCGTACATCGTGAGCCGCGAAAGGACGACATCCTAATCCATCATATTTCTATTACCGAATCCCACGACACCTTGGGAAAAACAACTTCACTTCACGTAGAGGTTGGGTCCACAAACAGAGGGCGTGGGGCTTGTCACCAAGTATCCGTCGCTCCGGTGCTCAAAACTATTGATCCGTAAGAAGTTACGCGGCGCACAGCATACCGTTGGAATGTTCTCCGAGAACTCTACGATGGGGTAACCAAGATTTCTCGACTGTGCCTGTTTTCAGAGCCCAAAATTGAATGTTTTCATCAGTTTCAGGACACTTTTCTTCTTTTGCGCAGTTTTTCCATCCCGGATCTTAAGTCGTGAGCCGCGAAAAGAACGACAACCTAATTCATCACATTTCTATTACCGAATCCCACGGCACCTTGGGCAAGATAACTTCACTACACGTAGAGGCTGGGCCCGTAAACAGAGGGCGTGTGGCTTGTGACTAGGTATCCGTCGCTTCGGTGCCCATAACTTTTGATCTGTAAGGAGTTACGCGGCGCATAGCAAACCGTTGGAAAGGTCTCCGAGAGCTCTACGATGGCGGCAGCCAGCTTGTACGGCTGCGCCTATTTTCAGAGCCCAAAATCAAATGTTTTCATCAGTTTTGGGACACTTTTTTGCTTCTGCGCTATTTTTTCGTCCCGGATCGTGTGTCGTGAACCGCAAAAAAACGACAACCTAATCCATCACATTTTTATTACCCAAGGCCATGACACATTGGGTAAGACAACTTCACTTTACGTAGAGGCTGGGCCCTCAAACCGAGGGCGTGGGGCTTGTGACCAGGTATCCGTCGCTCCGGTGCCTATAACTTTTGATCCGTAAGGAGTTACGCGACACAAAACATACCGTTGGAAAGCTCTTCGAGAGCTCTACGACGAGGGCAGCAAACCTGCTCGGCTGCACCTGTTTTTAGAGCCGAAAATAGAACATTTTCAAAAGTTTCGCTACACCTTTCTTCTTTTGCGCTGTTTTTCCGTCTCACATCGTACGTCGTGAGCCACAAAAAGACAACAACCTAATCTATCACATTTCTATTATCGAATCCCATGGTACCTTGGGCAAGACAACTTCACTTCATGTAGAGGCTGGTCCCGTAAACCGAGGGCGTGGGGCCTGTAACCAGGTATCCGTCGTTCCGGTGCCTATAACTTGTGATCCGTAAAGAGTTACGCGGCGCACAGCATAACGTTGGAAAGCTCTCCAAGAGCTCTACGATGGGGGCAGCAAGCTTGCTCGGCTGCGCTTGTTTTCGGAGCCCAAAATTTAATGTTTTCATTAGTTTTGGGTTACTTTTCTTCTTTTTCGCTATTTATCTGTCTCGGATCGTACATCGTGAGTTGCGAAAAGGACGACATCCTATTCGATCACATTTCTATTACCGAATCACACTGCACCTTGGGCAAGACAACTTCACTTCACGTAGAGGTTGGGCCAACAAACAGAGGTCGTCGGGCTTGTGACCAGGTATATGTCGCTCCGGTGCCCATAACTTTTGCTCCCTAAGGAGTTACACGGAGCATAACATATCGTTGAAAAGCACTCTTAGGGCTCTACAATGGGGGCACCAAGCCTGCTCGGTTACGATTGTTTTCGGAGCCTAAAATTGAACATTTTCATAAGTTTTGGGACACTTTTCTTCTTTTACGCTATTTTTCCGTCCCGGATCGTACGTTGTGAGCTGCAAAAATGATGACAACCTAATCCATCACATTTCTATTATCGAATCCCACGATACCTTGGGCAAGACAACTTTACTTCACGTAGAGGCTGGGATCGCAAACAGAGGGCATGGGGCTTGTGACCAGTTATCCGTCGCTCCGGTGCTCATAACTTTTGATCCGTAAGGAGTTACGCGGCGCACATGATACCGTTAGAAAGCTCCCTGAGAGTTTTACGACGGGGGCACCAAGCCTGCGCGGCTGTGCCAGTTTTCGGAACTGAAAATCAATCATTTTTATCAATTTTGGGACACTTATCTTCTTTTCGGCAGTTTTTTCATCCCGAATCGTACGTCGTGAGCCGCGAAAAGGATGGCAACCTAATCCATCACATTTCTATTACTGAATCCCACGGCACCTTGGGCAAGACAACTTCACTTCACGTAGAGGCTGGGATTGCAAACAGAGGGCGTGGGGCTTGTGACCAGTTATCCGTCGCTTCGGTGCTTATAACTTTTTATCCGTAAGGAGTTACGCGGCGCACAGCATACCGTTGGAAACCTCTCCGAGAGCTCTACGACGGGAGCACCTAGCTTGCTCGGCTGTGCCTATTTTCGGAGCCGAAAATCAAACATTTTCATAAGTTTTGGGATACTTTTCTTCTTTTACGCTATTTTTTCATCCCGGATCGTACGTCGTGAGCCACGAAAATGATGACAACCTAATCTATCACATTTCTATTACCGAATCCCACGGCACCTTAGGCAAGACAACTTCACTTCACGTAGAGGCTGGGCCCGCAAACAGAGGGCGTGGGGCTTGTGACAAGGTATCCGTCTCTCCGGTGCCCATAACTTTTGATCCATAAGGAGTTATGCGACTAACAACATACCGTTGGAAAGCTCTCCGAGAGCTCTACGACGGGGGCAACAACCATGCTCGGCTGCTCCTATTTTTGGAGCCCAAAATTGATTGTTTTCATCAGTTTTGGGACACTTATCTACTTTCGCGCATTTTTTCGGTCCCAGATCGTACGTCGTGAGTCACGAAAAGGATGACACCCGAATCTATCACATTTCTATTACCGAATCACACGACACCTTGAGCAAGACAACTTCACTTCACGTAGAGGCTGGGCCTTCAAACCGAGGGCGTGGGGCATGTGACTAGGTATCCGTCGCTCCTGTGCCTATAACTTTCGATCCGTAAGGAGTTACGCAGCACACAGCATACCGTTGGAAAGCTCTCCGAGAGCTCTACGATGGGGGCACCAAGCCTACTCGGCTGCGCCTATTATCGAAGCCCAAAATTGAATGTTTTCATTAGTTTCCATACACTTTGCTTCTTTTGTGCTATTTTTCAGACCCGGATCGTACGTCGTGAGCCGCGAAAAGGATGATATCCTAATCCATCACATTTCTATTACCGAATCCCACGGCACCTTGGGCAAGACAATTTCACTTCACGTAGAGGCTGAGTCCGCAAACAGAGGGCGTGGGGCTTGTGACCAGGTATCCGTCGCTCCAGTGCTCATAACTTTTGATCCGTAATGTGTTACGCGGCGCACAGCATACCGTTGGAAAGCTCTCCGAGAGCTCTACGATGGGGGCTTTAAGCTTGCTCGGTTGTGCCTATTTTCGAAGCCAAAAATTGAACGTTTTCATCAGTTTCAGGACACTTTTCTTCTTTTGCGCAATTTTTCCATCCCGGATCGTACGTCGTTAGCCGCAAAAAGAACGACAACCAAATCCATCACAATTCTATTACCGAATCCCACTACACCTTGGGCAAGACAACTTCACTTCACGTAAAGGCTGGGCCCGCAAACAGAGGGCGTGTGGCTTGTGACCAGGTATCCGTCACCACGGTGCCCATAACTTTTGATTTGTAAGGAGTTATGTGGCACACAGCATACCGTTGGAAAGCTCTCCAAGATCTCTACAATGGGGGCAGCAAGCCTGCTTGGCTGCGCCTAATTTCAGAGCCCAAAGTCATACGTTTTCATCAGTTTAGGGTTACTTTTCTTGCTTTGCACTATTTTTTCACCTCGGATCATATGTCGTGACCCACGAAAAGGACGATAACCTAATCCATTACATTTTTATTACCGAATCCAACGGTACATTGGGTAAGACAAGTTCACTTCACGTAGAGGCTGGGCCCTAAAACCAAGGGCGTGGGGCTTGTGACTAGGTATCCATCGCTCCGGTGCCCATAACTTTTGATCCGTAAGGAGTTACGCGGCGCACAGCAAACCGTCGGAAAGGTCTCCGAGAGCTCTACGATGGGGGCAGCCAGCTTGCACGGTTGCGCCTATTTTCAAAGCCCAAAATCAAACGTTTTCATTCGTTTTGGGACACTTTTCTACTTCTGGGCTATTTTTTCGTCCCGGATCGTGTGTCCTGAACCGCGAAAAGGACGACAACCTAATCCATCACATTTTTATTACCCACGGCCACGGCACATTGGGTAAGACAACTTCACTTTACGTAGAGGCTGGGCCCTCAAACCGAGGGCGTAGGGCTTGTGACTAGGTATCCATCGCTCCGGTGCCTACAACTTTTGATCCGTAATGAGTTACGCGGCACAAAACATACAGTTGGAAAGCACTCCGAGAGCTCTACGACGGAGGCAGCAAACCTGCTCAGCTGCACCTGTTTTCGGAGCCCAAAATCAAACATTTTCAAAAGTTTTGCTACATCTTTCTTCTTTTGCGCTATTTTTTCGTCTCACATCGTACGTCATGAGCCACAAAAAGGACGACAACCTAATCTATCACATTTCTATTATCGAATTCCAAGGTACCTTGGGCAAGAAAACTTCACTTCACGTAGAGGCTGGGCCCGCAAGCCGAGGGCTTGGGGCCTGTAACCAGGTATCCGTCGCTCCGGTGCCTATAACTTTTGATCCGTAAAGAGTTACGCGGCGCACAACATAACGTTAGAAAGCTCTCCAAGAGCTCTACGACGGGGGCAGCAAGCTTGCTCGGCTGCGCTTGTTTTCGAAGCCCAAAATCGAATGTTTTCATTAGTTTTGGGTTACTTTTCTTCTTTTACGCTATTTTTCTGTCCCGGATCGTACATCGTGAGTCGCGAAAAGGACGATATCCTATTCGATCACATTTCTATTACCGAATCACACTGCACCATGGGCAAGACAACTTCACTTCACGTAGAGGCTGGGACCGCAAACAGAGGGTGTAGGGCTTGTGACCAGGTATATATCGCTCCGGTGCCCATAACTTTTGCTCCGTAAGGAGTTACGCTGCGCATAGCATACCGTTGGAAAGCACTCTTAGAGCTCTACAATGGGGGCACCAAGCCTGCTCAGTGACGATTGTTTTCGGAGCCTAAAATCGAATATTTTCATAAGTTTTGGGATACTTTTCTTCTTTTAGGCTATTTTTTCGTCCAGGATCGTACGTTGTGAGCTGCGAAAATGATGACAACCTAATCCATCACATTTCTATTATCGAATCCCACAACACCTTGGGAAAGACAACTTCAGTTCACGTAGAGACTGGGATCGCAAACAGAGGGCATGGGGCTTGTGACCAGTTATCTGTCGCTCTGGTGCTCATAACTTTTGATCTGTAAGGAGTTACACGGCGCACATGATACCGTTAGAAAGCTCCCTGAGAGTTTTACGACGGGGGCACCAATCCTGCTCGGCTGTCCTGATTTTTGGAGCCCAAAATCAAACATTTTTATCAATTTCGGGACACTTATCTTCTTTTGGGCAATTTTTTCGTCCCGAATCGTACGTCGTGAGCTGCGAAAAGGATGACAACCTAATCCATCACATTTCTATTACTGAATCCCACGGCACCTTGGGCAAGACAACTTCACTTCACGTAAAGGCTGGGATCGCAAACAGAGGGCGTGGGGCTTGTGACCAGTTATCCGTCGCTTCGGTGCTCATAACTTTTGATCCGTAAGGAGTTACGCGGCGCACAGTATACCGTTGGGAAGCTCTCCGAGAGCTCTACGACGGGGGTACCTAGTTTGCTCGGCTGTGCCTATTTTCGGAGCCCAAATCAAACATTTTCATAAGTTTTGGGACACTTTTCTTCTTTAACGCTATTTTTCAGTCCCGAATCGTACGTCGTGAGCCACGTAAATGATGACAACCTAATCTATCATATTTCTATTACCGAATCCCACGGTACCTTAGGCAAGACAACTTCACTTCACATAGAGGTTGGGCCCGCAAACAGAGGGCGTGGGGCTTGTGACAAGGTATCCGTCTCTCCGGTGCGCATAACTTTTGATCCGTAAGGAGTTATGCGACTCACAACATACCGTTGGAAAGCTCTCTGAGAGCTCTACGACGGGGGCAGCAAACCTGCTCGGCTGCACCTGTTTTCGGAGCCCAAAATCAAACATTTTCAAAAGTTTTGGTACACCTTTCTTCTTTTGCGTTGTTTTTCCGTCTCACATCGTACGTCGTGAGCCACAAAAAGTACGACAACCTAATCTATCACATTTCTATTATCGAATTCCATGGCACCTTGGGCAAGACAACTTCACTTCACGTAGAGGCTGGGCCCGCAAACCGAGGGCGTGGGGCCTGTAACTAGGTATCCGTCGCTCCGGTGCCTATAACTTTTGATTCGTAAAGAGTTACGCGGCGCACAACATAACGTTGGAAAGCTCTCCAAGAGCTCTACGACGGGGGCAGCAAGCTTCCTCGGCTGCGCTTGTTTTCGGAGCCCAAAATCGAATGTTTTCATTAGTTTTGGGTTACTTTTCTTCTTTTACGCTATTTTTCTGTCCCGGATCGTATGTCGTGAGTCGCGAAAAGGATGACATCCTATTCCATCACATTTCTATTACCGAATCACACTGCACCTTGGGCAAGACAACTTCACTTCACGTAGAGGATGGGATCGCAAACAGAGGGCATGGGGCTTGTGACCAGTTAACTGTCGCTCCGGTGCTCATAACTTTTGATCCGTAAGGAGTTACGCGGCGCACATGATACCGTTTGAAAGCTCCCTGAGAGTTTTACGACGGGGGCACCAAGCCTTCTTGGCTGTGCCAGTTTTCGGAGCCCAAAATCAAACATTTTTATCAATTTCGGGACACTTATCTTCTTTTGGGCAGTTTTTTTGTCCCGAATCGTACGTCGTGAGCCGCGAAAAGGATGACAGCCTAATCCATCACATTTCTATTACTGAATCCCATGGCACCTTGGGCAAGACAACTTCACTTGACGTAGAGGCTGGGATCACAAACAAAGGGCGTGGGGCTTGTGACTAGTTATCCGTCGCTTCGGTGCTCATAACTTTTGATCCATAAGGACTTACACGGTGCACAGCATACCGTTGGAAAGCTTTCCGAGAGCTCTATGAAGGGGGCACCTAGTTTGATCGGCTGTGCCTATTTTCGGAGCCCAAAATCAAACATTTTCATAAGTTTTGGGACACTTTTCTTCTTTTACACTACTTTTCAGTCCCGGATCGTACGTCGTGAGCCACGAAAATGATGACCACCTAATCTATCACATTTCTATTACCGAATGCCACGGCACCTTAGGCAACACAACTTCACTTCACGTAGAGGCTGGGCCCGCAAACGGAGGGCGTGGGGCTTGTGACAAGGTATCCGTCTCTCCGGTGCCCATAACTTTTGATCCGCAAGGAGTTATGCGACTCACAACATACCGTTGGAAAGCTCTGCGAGAGTTCTACGACGGGGGCAACAACCCTGCTCGGCTGTGCCTATTTTTGGAGCCCAAAATTGATTGTTTTCATCTATTTTGGGACACTTATCTACTTTCGCACAATTTTTCCGTCCCGGATTGTACGTCGTGAGCCACGAAAAGGACGACACCCGAATCTATCACATTTCTATTACCGAATCACACGACACCTTGGGCAAGACAACTTCACTTCACGTAGAGGCTGGGCCTTCAAACCAAGGGTTTGGGGCATGTGACTAGGTATCCGTCGCTCTTGTGCCGATAACTTTCGATCCGTAAGGAGTTACGCAGCAAACAGCATACCGTTGGAAAGCTCTCCGAGAGCTCTACGACGGGGACACCAAGCCTGCTCGGCTGCGCTTGTTATCGAAGCCCAAAATTGAATGTTTTCATTAGTTTCGATACACTTTTCTTCTTGTGCGCTATTTCTCAAACCCGGATCGTACGTCGTGAGCCGCGAAAGGGACGACATCCTAATCCATCACATTTGTATTACCGAATCCCACGACACCTTGGGCAGGACAATGTCACTTCACGTAGAGGCTGAGTCCGCAAACAGAGGGCGTGGGGCTTGTGACCAGGTATCCGTCGCTCCAGTGCTCATAACTTTTGATCTGTAATGTGTTACGTGGCGCACAGCATACCGTTGGAAAGCTCTCCGAGAGCTCTACGATGGGGGCATTAAGCTTGCTCGGCTGCGCCTATTTTCGAAGCCAAAAATTGAACGTTTTCATCAGTTTCATGACACTTTTCTTCTTTTGCGCAGTTTTTCCATCCCAGATCGTACGTCATGAGCAGCAAAAAGAACGACAACCAAATCCATCACATTTCTATTACCGAATCCCACTACACCTTGGGCAAGACAACTTCACTTCACGTAGAGGCTGGGCCTGCAAACAGAGGGCGTGTGGCTTGTGACCAAGTATCCGTCGCTCCGGTGCCTATAACTTTTGATCTGTAAAGAGTTACGCGGCACACAGTATACCGTTGGAAAGCTCTCCGAGAGCTCTACAATGGGGGCAGCAAGCCTGCTTGGCTGCGCCTAATTTCAGAACCCAAAGTCGTACGTTTTCATCAGTTTAGGGTCACTTTTCTTGCTTTGCGCTATTTTTTCGTCTTGGATCATATGTCGTGAGCCACGAAAAGGGCGACAACCTAATCCATTACATTTTTATTACCGAATCCCACGGTACATTGGGTAAGACAACTTCACTTCACGTAGAGGCTAGGCCCTAAAACTGAGGGCGTGGGGCTTGTGACCAAGTATCCGTCGCTCTGGTGCCTATAACTTTTGATCCGTAAGGAGTTACGCGGTGCAAAGCATACCGTTGGAAAGCTCTCCGAGAGCTCTACGACTGGGCCAGCAAACCTGCTCGGCTGCGCCTATTTTCGGTGCCCAAAATAGAACATTTTCAGAAGTTTCGCTACACCTTTCTTCTTTTGCGCAGTTTTTCTGTCCCGGATCGTACATCGTGAGCCGCGAAAAGGATGACAACCTAATCCATCATATTTCTATTACCGAATCCAACGGCACCTTAGGAAGACAACTTCACTTCACGTAGAGGCTGGGCCTGCAAATAGAGGGCGTAGGGCTTGTGACCAAGTATCCGTCACTCCGGTGCCCATAACTTTTGCTCCGTAAATCGTTACGTGGCGCACAGCATACCGTTAGAACTCTGAGAGCTCTACGATGGGGGCACCTAGCCAACTCGGTTGTGCTTGTTTTCAGAGCCTAAAATCGAACATTTTCATAAGTTTTGGGACACTTTTATTCTTTTGCACAGTTTTTCCGTCCCGGATCGTACGTCGTGAGCTGTGAAAAGGACGACAACCTAATCCATTACATTTCTATTACCGAATCCCACGGTACCTTGGGCGAGACAACTTCACTTTACGTAGAGGCTGGGCCCGCAAACAGAGGTCGTGGGGCTTGTGACAAAGTATCCGACGCTCCGGTGCCCATAACTTTTGATCCGTAAGGAGTTATGCGACTCACAACATACCGTTGGAAAGCTCTCCGAGAGCTCTACGATGTGGGCACCAAGCCTGCTCGGCTATGCCTATTTTCGGAGCCAAAAATTGGACGTTTTTATCAATTTTGGGACACTTATCTTCTTTTACGCAGTTTTTTCGTCCCGCATCGTACATCGTGAACCACAAAAAGAACGACAACCTAATCTATCACATTTCTATTACCGAATCACACGGCACCTTGGGCAAGACAACTTCACTTCACGTAGAGGCTGGGCCCTCAAACTGAGGGCATGGGGCATGTGACTGGGTATCCGTCGCTCTGGTGCGTATAACTTTCGATCCGTAAGGAGTAACGTAGCGCACAGCATACCGTTGGAAAGCTCTCCGAGAGCTCTATGACGGGGCCACCAAGCTTGCTCGGCTGCGCATGTTTTCGAAGCCAAAATTCGAATGTTTTCATTAGTTTCGGTACATTTTTCATCTTTTGCGCTATTTTTCAGACCCAGATCGTACGTCGTGAGCCGCGAAAAGGGCGACAACCTAATCCATCACGTTTCTATTACCGAATCCCACGGCACCTTGGGCAAGACAACTTCACTTCACGTAGCGGCTGGGCCCGCAAACAGAGGGTGTGGGGCTTGTAAACAAGTGTCCGTCGCTCCGGTGCTCATAAGTTTTGATCCGTAACGAGTTACGTGGCGCACAGCATACCGTTGGTACGCTCTCCGAGAGCTCTACGATGGGGATAGCAAGCTTGCTTGGCTGTGCCTATTTTCGGAGCCCAAAATTGAACATTTTCATAAGTTTTGGGACGCTTTTCTTCTTTTACGCTATTTTTTCGTCCCGGATTGTACGTCATGAGCCGCGAAAAGGATGACTACCTAATCCATCACATTTCTATTACCGAATCCCACAGTACCATGGGCAAGACAACTTCACTTCAAGTAGAGGCTGGGCCCGCAAACAGAGGGCGTGGGGCTTGTGACAAGGTATCCCTTCGCTCCGGTGCCCATAACTTTTGATCCGTAAGGAGTTATGCGACGCACAACATGCCGTTGGAAAGTTCTCTAAGAGCTCTACGACGGGGGCACCAAGCCTGCTCGGCTGCGCCTATTTTCGTAGCCCAAAATTAAACATTTTCATCAGTTTTGGGACACTTATCTTCTTTTGTGTAGTTTTTCTGTCCCGCATCGTACGTCGTGAGCCACGAAAAGGACAACAACCTAATCTATCACATTTCTATTACCGAATCACACAGCACCTTGGGCAAGACAACTTCGTTTTCATGTAGTGGCTGGTCCCTCAAACCCAGGGCGTGGGGCATGTGACTAGGTATCCGTCGCTCCGGTGCCTATAACTTTCGATCCGTAAGGAGTTACGTGGCGCACAGCACACCGTTGGAAAGCTCTCCGAGAGCTCTACTACGGGGGTGCCTAGGCCGCTAGGCAGTGCCTGTTTTCGAAGCCCAAAATCGAATGTTTTCATTAGTTTCGGTACACTTTTCTTCTTTTGCGCTGTTTTTCAGACCCAGATCGTACGTCGGGAGCCGCGAAAAGGATGACAACCTAATCCATCACATTTGTATTACCAAATCATATGGCACCTTGGGCGAGACAACTTCACTTCACGTCGAGGCTGGGCCCACAAACAGAGGGCGTGGGGCTTGTGACCAGGTATCCGTCGCTCCGGTGCCCATAACTTTTGATCCGTATGGAGTTACGCGGCGCACAGCATACCGTTGGAAAGCTTCTCGAGAGTTCTACGACGATGGCACCAAGCCTACTCGACTGTGCCTGTTTTCGGAGCCTAAAATTGAACATTTTTATCAATTTCGGGCCACTTATCTTCTTTTGCACAGTTTTTTCGTCCCGGATCGTACGTCGTGAGCCGCAAAAAGGACGATAACCTAATCCATCACATTTCTATTACCGAATCCCACGACACCTTGGGCAAGACGACTTCACTTCACGTAGAGGCTGGGCCCGCAAACAGAGGGCGTAGGGCTTGTGACCAGGTATCTGTCGCTCCGGTGCCCATAACTTTTGCTCCGTAAGGAGTAACGTGGTGCACAGCATACCGTTAGCACTCTGAGAGCTCTACGATGGGGGCACCTAGCCTACTCAATTGCGCCTGTTTTCGGAGCCTAAAATCGAACATTTTCATAAGTTTTGGGACAGTTTTCTTCTTTTGTGCTATTTTTTTGTTCCGGATCGTACGTCGTGAGCTGCGAAAAGGATGACAACCTAATCCATTACATTTCTATTACCGAATCCCACGGCACCTTGGGCAAGACAACTTCACTTCAAGTAGAGGCTGGGCCAGCAAACAGAGGGCGTAGGGCTTGTGACCAGGTATCCGACGCTCCGGTACCCATAACTTTTGCTCCGTAAGGAGTAACGCGGCGCACAGCATACTGTTAGCACTATGAGAGCTCTACGATGGGGGCACCTAGCCTACTCGGTTGCGCTTGTTTTCAAAGCCCAAAATTGAACATTTTCATAAGTTTTGGGATACTTTTCTTCTTTTGCGCTGTTTTTCCATCCCAGATCATACGTCATGAGCCGCGAAAAGGATGACAACCTAATCCATCACATTTCTATTATCGAATCCCACGGCACCTTAGGCAAGACAACTTCACTTTACGTAGAGGCCGGGCCCTCAAACCGAGGGCGTGGGGCATGTGGCTAGGTATCCGTCGCTCTGGTGCCTATAACTTTTGATCCGTAAGGAGTTACGCGGCGCACAACATACCGTTTGAAAGCTCTCCGAGAGCTCTACGACGGGGGCACCAAGCCTTCTCAGCTGCGCCTGTTTTCGAAGCCCAAAATCAAATATTTTTATTAGTTTTGCTATATTTTTCATCTTTTGCGCTATTTTTCAGACCCGAATCGTACGTCGTGAGCCGCGAAAATGACGACAACCTAATCTATCACATTTCTATTATCAAATAACACGGCACCTTGGACAAGACAACTTCACTTCACGTAGAGGAGGGGCCCTCAAACTGAGGGCGTGAGGCATGTGATTAGGTATCAGTCGCTCCGGTGACTATAACTTTCGATCCGTAAGGAGTTACGCGGCGCATAGCATACCATTGGAAAGCTCTCTGAGAGCTCTACGATGGGGGCACCAATCCTGCTCGTCTGTGCCTATTTTCGAAGCCCAAAATTGAATGTTTTCATTAGTTTTGGTACACTTTCCTTCTTTTGCTCAGTTTTTCAAACCCGAATCGTACGTCGTGAGCCGCAAAAAGGACGACAACCTAATCCATCACATTTGTATTACCGAATCACATGGCACCTTGGGCAAGACAACTTCACATCACATAGAGGCTGGGCCCGCAAACAGAGGGTGTGGGGCTTGTGACCAGGTATCCGTCGCTCCGGTGCCCATAACTTTTGATCCGTAAGGAGTTACGCAGCGCACAACATATCGTTGGAAAGCTCCCCGAGAGTTCTACGATGGGGGCACCAAGACTGCTTGGATTTGCCTATTTTCAGAGCCCAAAATTGAACATTTTTATAAATTTCGGGACACTTATCTTCTTTTGCGCAGTTTTTCCGTCCCGGATCGAACGTCATGATCCGCAAAAATGATGACAACCTAATCCATCACATTTCTATTATCGAATCCCACGGCACCTTGTGTCACGCCCCAACGCGGCCTATAAGGTTAGACTAGGGTATGAACTAAACATTCAAGTAATATCACGTGCTTAGCTGTTTATGAAGATTTAACCCCTAATGATTTAGTCTAAACTCGAATGTTTTTTCGAAAAATCGACAGCATAATGGCTGTAATTGGACTCTTTGGTTTAACCTAATTCTCTAAATGCCTCAAAATTTACTATCTCAAGTTCATTTCCAACTAAGTTTGTTATTTATCGTCAATTGAAATGCCTATTGGTTATCTTGATGTCTCGTTTGATTTATAACCTAGCATGGTACTATGTGTCGTTTGTTTGTTTGTCCTCGTTACAAAATATACCTGTTGATCTTAGCTTAATAGCGAGTACCTGTTAGGATTGGATAAGTTCATTTACTTAGTCCTTAACTAATGCGTCATAACCTATGATAAATACTAGCGGTAATAAAAGCAAAAACGATCATAGTAATGTCTAGCATCAGTCTACTTAATATAAGTACAAACCAAAATTAGACCCCAAATTACAACGTGGGTCTTTTACATAAATAAAATGAACATTTTGCAATCAAACACAGTATCCATATAGCAGCCCCTTTCAGGCAAAGCACAAAAACACGTTGTCACTCCTAGGAATCATCAACAAGCATATTTACTTCGGGTACTTGTTCCAAATCTGATACACCTGTGATAAAAGAGGGTGAGTCCTTATGAACTCAGCGAGGGGGAACGAGAAATAGGTTTTAAAACTCATTTTTCGGTTCAACTTATGAAAATCCTTTTACAAGCATGAATATAACAATAATATAAAGTAAGGGAACATAAATACCAGTCTTTCCTCCCCGAGGTTCTCTAGGAACCAAGCGAGAGTAGTTACATATAAGTACAGGAACAGGAATACCAGTCTTTCCTCCCCGAGGTTCTCTAGGAACCAAGCGAGAGTACTTACATATAGTAAAAAGGATACAGTGAGCTTTTGCTCTCAGATCAATTCCAGAATCAGAAGTTGCGGCCGACTTCAAATAACCCCAAAACACGCCAGGTGGGTGTACTCCGTATGTACCCCGAAATCCTACGACCCAACTCTCCGAGGGTGGAATGCCAACCGAGAGAGGGAATTGGACCATGGTAGTCACGGTAGCACCGGCAAGCCCTATGTCGCCCGGCGTGCGTGAAACACTACCATGCCACACTGAAAGGTTGCAACCTCGTACACAATGAACATTTATAACATTTGACATATCACATTAGGAGGACAACAAAGTAGGTCACCTCCGAGCAGTTATAAGATCGCACGTTGTCAAGTAATCAAACGAGGCACGATAAGAAAGGAAATTTCACTTGAAAGGCATATAGAGTTATACGAAAATTTAACAGGCAGCCATGTAACACATGTAAAACAGGCCATATAACTCATTATGAAGCCCACGTGATCAAGTGATACGATTATTCAACATGCAATATCATTTACGTGGGTTCGGATGCGAGAAAAGCTCATTTGTCAACATGCGATTATCAAATTCACGTTTGAGGTTATAAGGCATTTACGGGCAGCCCAGTAAGTATATAATTTCCACAAAATATCCAAATGATCAACACTTAACAAGACTATCTAATCATTAGGGTTTCCATTTCATGCTTAACCGTGTGATTAAACCCTAAGTCAACTCAAAATCATTCTCAAGTCATGCATCATTCAATTCAAACATCTTCAAGTACTCAAAACAGTCCACACAACATCCCAACACCACAATTCCAAGCAATTAGTACCACAAGAGAGGTTACAACAATTTTCCAAGCATATAACTAAGTGAAACCCTTACTGCAATAGGCTGTCTTCTCACAATCAATAGGATAATCAAACAATCTCCAAATCTAGTGAATAAGATTTCAAATTAAACCTTAAGAAGTTAACTAAAATCAGAAACAAACCTTGCATCAATTTGAGTTCGGGATCATTAGATATAGCCGAAACAGTGGGATAGCACAAAACTGTCTAGATTTGCACACATTTCGATACTTGACGTTTTTGAGGTCCTTAGGGTCAGATTCAGCCTTAGTCCATTTCGGACAAAAATGTCCAGAACTGAAAAATATTGCAGCACACCAAATTTCATACATTTTTGATATCATTTACTAAGTCAAATCTGGTTTGTTCTACAAGGTCAGTGCATTTGCCAAAACCTGCTTTATTTTTCCAGATTTCCAGATTTGGACACATTTTAAAGAACTGCCATTTTGAGGACCTTAGAGTCAAAATTAGCTTCGGCCTATTTCTGGGAAAAATCTTCAAAACTGTCCAAACTAGTCACCTACAAATTTTCAAGCATTTTAAACATCATTTTCATAGCTAAACTTACCTCGAAACAGACTGGTCAGAGAGCTGTCAACAATCCGACTTCACCTAGCATCACTTTCAAGCCAAGATCTTGCCATGCATGGTTGTTTAAGCTTATGAACGACCATATAACTCAAGTACAGAAGCAAAGACATACATTTATGAGCATGCATGTGAATTTTTGAAGGATTTTTAAAAGGTTTTAGCCCTCACCTTAGCAAACAACCAAGAAGATGCACAAAAACTTGTTGAAGCTCAAATATCTTCTTCTTCTTGCTTAGCCGAGATTCCAACTTGGTTTTCTCTATTTTTCCTAGCTTAGTGATCAATCTCTTAGCACATGCATGTAGTTAGGACTTGAAGAAAAGAAATGGATGCCAAGAAGCTTACCTAGGCTGAATAGAAGTCTTCAATGTACATGCATGTGTGATTTTCACTTCCTAGCTAGCTCGGTTGAGGTCCTTTGCTTGTGGCTTGCTTTGTTTAGCTATGGTGTGAAGAAGATAAGCTATGGAGGTAGGGAACTCAGCCAAAACCGAAATGGAGAGAGAAAATGAGAGGGAAGTGAGAGAAATTGAAAGAAAATGAGAGAATATGACAAAAGTGATGGCTTTGCAATTTTTGAGCATCTGGTCGGCCTTGGGCATACAAATTCAGACTTTTTGTGTCTTCAAGATGGAATTTTGAAATGTTAGCATGGGCATGAAGCTTTTGGTCGAAAATGGTGTGCATTGGGTAGGGTTTTGGGGCTATTTTATGCCTAGTGTCTTCTATGTGTGTCATAGTTTGTCTAGGACTAATTTTTTATGTATTTGTGTCATTAGAATTGTCATAGAGATGTTGGGAAATTAGAGAATCTAGGTAGAATAAAATATAGAAATGTTTGTTGATAAGTTGAATTATGAATAGAATAATAGATAGTGGAAAATGTAGGAATAGTTTAGTATTATTTTATTGTTAGTGGAGTTTGTAGAGAATTTGAATTAGTAATATAATATTGGTTAGTAGATTGTGTAGGATTATTTTAGTGTCTAGTGCTTTGTGTAGGATTCTTTCTTGATTAACGTGGTGGCACGGATTCCTAGATCTAGGGCACGAATTACGAGGTAGACACGAACTACAAGGTAAGACACGAAGTACAAGGTACAACACGTATTTCAAGACTAAAGCACATACTTCAAGATATGTGCACGGATTCTAATGCTAACACACGCAACCCTAGGTGAATGAACGCAGATCAAAATAAGGCACGTAATTCAATGTAGTGCACGTAATTCAAGACACGACTCTTAAACCTAGGTTAAAGCACGCAGTTCAAGGTTAATGCACACGAAACGAAGAGACACACGCAAATCAAGGTCTTGCACGTAAATTAAGGCCATGGCATGTTTATCTAGGTATCGCACGTATATCAAGGATTAAGGCACACAATTCTAGGTTAAGGCACATATAACGAGGCATGCACGAAAACCAAGACATGGCACGTAATCCTAGGTCAGTCATACAATTTTAGGTTTAAGACGCGCAAATTGAGGTAAGACACGTTATTCGGGGTCGGGCCTCACACCTTGGGCAAGACAACTTCACTTCATACAGAGGCTGGGCCCGCAAACAGAGGGCGTGGGGCATGTGACCAGGTATCTGTCGCTCCGGTGCTCATAGCTTTTGATCCGTAAGGAGTTACGCGGCGCACAACATACCGTTGGAAAGCTCTCTGAGAGCTCTACGATAAGGGCAACAAGCTTCCTCGATTGTGCCTGTTTTCGGAGCCCAGAATCGAACATTTTCATAAGTTTTGGGACACTTTTCTTCTTTTACGCTATTTTTCCGTCCCGGATCGTACGTCGTGAGCCGCGAAAAGGATGACAACCTAATCCATCACATTTCTATTACTGAATCCCACGGCACCTTGGGCAAGACAACTTCACTTCACATAGAGGCTGGGCCCGCAAACAGAAGGCGCCGGGCTTGTAACAAGGTATCCGTCGTTCTGATGCCATAACTTTTGATCCGTAAGGAGTTATGCGACTCACAACATACTGTTGGAAAACTCTCCGAGAGCTCTACGATGGGGGTACCAAGCCTGCTAGGCTGCGCCTATTTTCATAGCCCAAAATTGAACGTTTTCATCAGTTTTGGGACACTTATCTTCTTTTGCGCAGTTTTTCCGTCCCGGATCGTACGTCGTGAGCCACGAAAAGGACGACAACCTAATCTATCACATTTCTATTACTGAATCACACGGTACCTTGGGCAAGACAACTTCACTTCACGTAGAGGCTAGGCCCTCAAACCGAGGGCGTGAGGCATGTGACTAGGTATCCGTCGCTCCGGTGCCTATAACTTTCGATCCGTAAGGAGTTATGCGGCGCACAACATACCGTTGGAAAGCACTCCGAGAGCTCTACCATGGGGGCACAAAGCTTGCTCGGCTGCGCCTATTTTTGAAGCCCAAAATCGAATGTTTTCATTAGTTTCAGTTCACTTTTCTTCTTTTGCGTTGTTTTTCAGACCCGGATCGTACGTCGTGAGCCGCGAAAAGACGACAACCTAATCCATCACATTTCTATTACCAAATCCCACGGTACCTTGGGCAAGACAACTTCACTTCATGTAGAGGCTGGGCCCGCAAACAGAGGGCGTGGGGCTTGTAACCAAATATCCGTCGCTACGGTGCTCATAACATTTGATCCGTAAGGAGTTACGTGGGGCACTGCATACCATTGGAAAGCTCTCCGAGAGCTCAACGACGGGGGCAGCAAACTTGCTCGGTTGTGCCTATTTTCGGAGCCCAAAATCAAACATTTTCATAAGTTTTAGGACACTTTTCTTCTTTTACGCTATTTTTCCGTCCCGGATCGTATGTCGTGAGCCGCGAAAAGGAAGACAACCTAAACCATCACATTTCTATTACTGAATCTCACGGCACCTTGGGCAAGACAACTTCACTTCACGTAGAGGCTGGGCCCGCAAACAGAGGGCGTCGGGCTTGTGACAAGGTATCCGTCGTTCCGGTGCCCATAACTTTTGATCCGTAAGGAGTTATGCGACTCACAACATACCGTTGGAAAACTCTTCGAGAGCTCTACAACGGGGGTACCAAGCCTGCTCGGCTGCGCCTATTTTCGTAGCCCAAAATTGAACATTTTTATCAGTTTTGGGACACTTATCTTCTTTTGCGCAGTTTTTCCGTCCCGAATCGAAAGTCGTGAGCCACGAAAAGAACGGCAACCTAATCTATCACATTTCTATTACCGAATAACACGGCACCTTGGGCAAGACAACTTCACTTCACGTAGAGGCTGGGCCCTCAAATCGAGGGCGTGGGGCATGTGACTAGGTATCCCTCGCTCCGTTGCCCATAACTTTCGATCCGTAAGGAGTTACGCGGCGCACAGCATACCGTTGGAAAGCTCTCTGAAAGATCTACCACGGGGGCACCAAGCATGCTCGGCTGCGCCTAATTTCGAACCCTAAAATCTAATGTTTTCATTAGTTTCGGTACATATTTCTTCTTTTGCGCTGTTTTTCAGACCCGGATTGTACGTCGTGAGCCGCGAAAAGACGACAACCTAATCCATCACATTTGTATTACCGAATCACATAGCGCCTTGGGCAAGACAACTTTGCTTCACGTAGAGGCTGGGCACGCAAACAGAGGGCATGGGGCTTGTGACCAGGTATCCGTCGCTCCGGTGCCCATAACTTTTGATCCGTAAGGAGGTACACGGCGCACAGATTACCATTGGGAAGCTCCCCGAGAGTTCTACGACGAGGGAACCAAGCTTGCTCGGCTGTGCCTGTTTTCAGAGACCAAAATCGAAAATTTTGATCAATTTCAGGATAATTATCTTCTTTTGCGCAATTTTTACGTCCCACATCGTACATCGTGAGCCGCAAAAAGGACGACAACTTAATCCATCACATTTCTATTACCGAATCCCATGGCACCTTGGACAAGACACCTTCACTTCACGTAGAGGCTGGGCCCACAAACAGAGGGCGTGGGGCTTGTGACCAGGTATCCATCGCTACGTTGCTTATAACTTTTGATCCGTAAGGAGTTATGCGGCGCACAGCTTACCGTTGGAAAGCTCTCCGAGAGCTCTACGACTGGGGTAAAAATCTTGCTCAGCTGTGCCTGTTTTTGTCGCCCAAAATCGAACATTTTCCTAAGTTTTGGGACACTTTTCTTCTTTTACGCTATTTTTCCGTCCCAGATCGTATGTCATGAGCCGTGAAAATGATGACAACCTAATCCTTCACATTTCTATTACTGAATCCCACAGCAACATGGGCAAGACAACTTCACTTCAAGCAGAGGCTGGGCCCGCAAACAGAGGGCGTGGGGCTTGCGACAAGGTATCCGACGTTCCGGTGCCTATAACTTTTGATCCGTAAGGAGTTATGCGACTCACAACATGCCGTTGGAAAGCTCTCCGAGAGCTCTACGACGGGGGCACCAAGCCAGCTTAGCTGCGCCTATTTTCGGAGCCCAAAATTGAACGTTTGCATCACTTTTAGGACACTTATCTACTTTTGCGTAGTTTTTTCGTCCCGGATCGTACGTCGTGAGCCACGAAAAGAACGACAACCTAATCTATCACATTTCTATTACAAAATCACACGATACCTTGGGCAAGACAACTTCACTTCACGTAGAGGCTGGGCCCTCAAACCGAAGGCGTTGGGCATGTGACTAGGTATCCGTCGATCCGGCGCCTATAACTTTCGATCCGTAAGGAGTTACGCGGCGCACAGCATACCGTTGGAAAGCTCTCCGAGAGCTCTACGACGGGGGAAGCAAGATTGCTTGGCTGTGCCTATTTTCGGAGCCCAAAATCAAACATTTTCATAAGTTTTGGGGCACTTTTCTTCTTTTACGCTATTTTTCCTTCTCGGATTTTACGTCATGAGCCGCGAAAAGGATGACAACCTAATCCATCACATTTCTATTACCGAATCCAACGACACCTTGGGCAAGACAACTTCACTTCAGGTAGAGGCTGGTCCCGCAAACAGAGGGCGTGGGGCTTGTGACAAGGTATCCGTCGCTCCAGTGCCCATAACTTTTGATCCGTAAGGAGTTATGCGACTCACAACATATCGTTGGAAAGCTCTCCGAGAGCTTTACGACGGGGGCACCGAGCTTGCTCCGCTGCACCTATTTTCAGAGCCAAAAATTAAAAGTTTTCATTAGTTTTGGGACACTTATCTTCTGTTGACCATGTTTTTTCGTCCCGGATCGTACGTCGTGCGCCAAGAAAAGGACGACAACCTAATCTATCACATTTCTATTATTCAATCACACGACACCTTGGACAAGACAACTTCACTTCACGTATAGGATGGGCCCTCAAACTGAGGGCATAGGGCATGTGATTAGGTATCCGTCGCTCCGATGCCTATAACTTTCGATCCGTAAGGAGTTACGCGGCGCACAGCATACCGTTGGAAAGCACTCCGAGAGCTCTACGACGAGGGCACCAATCCTGCTCGGCTGCGCCTATTTTCGAAGCCCAAAATTGAATGTTTTCATTAGTTTCAGTACACTTTTCTTCATTTGCGCTGTTTTTCAGACCCGAAACGTACGTCGTGAGCCGCGAAAAGGACGACAATCTAATCCATCACATTTGTATTACCGAATCACATGGCACCTAGGGCAATACAACTTCAAATCACGTAGAGGCTGGGCTCACAAACGGAGGGTGTGGGGCTTGTAACCAGGTATCCGTTGCTCCGGTGCCCATAACTTTTGATCCGTAAGGAGTTACGCAGCACATAGCATACCGTTGGAAAGCTCCCTGAGAGTTCTACGATGGGGGCACCAAGCCTGCTCGGCTGCGCCTATTTTCGGAGCCCAAAATTGAACATTTTTATCAATTTTGGGACACTTATCTTCTTTTGCACAGTTTTTTCATCCCGGATCGTACGTCGTGAGCAGTGAAAAGGACGACAACCTAATCTATCACATTTCTATTACCGAATCACATGGCACCTTGGGCAAGACAACTTCACTTCACGTAGAGGCTGAGCCAGCAAATAGAGGGCGTGGGGCTTGTGACAAAGTATCCGTCGCTCCGGTGCCCATAACTTTTGATCTGTAAGGAGGTACGCGGCGCACAGCTTACCGTTGGAAAGCTCCCTAAGAGTTCTACGATGGGGGCACCAAGCCTGCTCAGTTGTGCCTGTGTTCGGAGACCAAAATCAAACATTTTTATAAATTTCAGGACACTTATCTTCTTTTGCGCAGTTTTTCCGTCCCGGATCGTACGTCGTGAGCCGCAAAAAGGACGACAACCTAATCCATCACATTTCTATTACCGAATCCCACAACACCTTGGGCAAGACAACTTCACTTCAAGTAGAGGCTGGGCCCGCAAACAGAGGGCATGGGGCTTGTGACCGGGTACCCTTTGCTCCGGTGCTCATAACTTTTGATCCGTAAGGAGTTACGCAGGGCACTGCATACCGTTGGAAAGCTCTCTAAGAGCTCCATGATGGGGGCAGCAAATTTGTTCGGCTGTTCCTATTTTCGGAGCCCAAAATCGAACATTTTCATATGTTTTGGGACACTTTTCTTCTTTTACGCTATTTTTCCGTCCCGGATCGTACGTCGTGAGCCGCGAAAAGGATGATAACCGAAACCATCACATTTCTATTACTGAATCCCACGGCACTGTGGGCAAGACAACTTCACTTCACGTAGAGGCTGGGCCCGCAAACAAAGGGCGTCGGGCTTGTGATAAGGTATCCGTCATTCCGGTGCCCATAACTTTTGATCCGTAAGGAGTTATGCAACTCACAACATACCGTTGGAAAACTCTCCGAGAATTCTACAACGGGGGCACCAAGCATGCTAGGCTGCGCCTATTTTCGTATCCCAAAATTGAACGTTTTCATCAGTTTTGGGACACTTATCTTCTTTCGCGCAGTTTTTCCGTCCCGGATCGTACGTTGTGAGCCACGAAAAGGACAACAACCTAATCTATCACATTTCTATTACCAAATCACACGGCACCTTGGGCAAGAAAATTTCACTTCACGTAGAGGCTTGGCCCTCAAACTGAGGGCGTGGGGCATGTGACTAGGTATCGCTCGCTCCGTTGCCTATAACTTTTGATCCGTAAGGAGTTACGCGGCGCACAGCATACCGTTGGAAAGCTCTCCGAAAGATCTACCTCGTGGGCTCCAAGCCCGCTCGGCTGCGCCTGTTTTCGAAGCCTAAAATATAATGTTTTAATTAGTTTTGGTACACTTTTATTCTTTTGCGCTGTTTTCAGACCCGGATCGTACGTCGTTAGCCTCAAAAAGATGACAACCTAATCGATCACATTTATATTACCGAATCACATGGCACCTTGGGCAAGACAACTTCACTTCACGTAGAGGTTGGGCACGCAAACAAAGGGCGTGGGGCTTGTGACCAGGTATCCGTCGCTCCGGTGCCCATAACTTTTGATCCGTAAGGAGGTACACGGCGCACAACATACCGTTATAAAGATCCCCGAGAGTTCTACGACGGGGGAACCAAGCCTGCTCGGCTGTGCCTGCTTTTGGGGACCAAAATCAAACATTTTTATCAATTTCGGGACGCTTATCTTCTTTTGCGCAGTTTTTACGTCCCGCATCGTACGTCGTGAGCCGCAAAAAGGACGACAACCTAATCCATCGCATTTTTATTACAGAATCCCACATCACTTTGGGCAAGACAACTTCACTACACGTAGGGGCTGGGCCCACAAACATAGGGCGTAGGTCTTGTGACCAAGTATCCGTCGTTACGGTGCTTATAACTTTTGATCCGTAAGGAGTTACGCGGCGCACATCATACCGTTGGAAAGCTCTCCGAGAGCTCTACGACGGGGGAAACAAGCTTGCTCTACTGTGCCTGTTTCCAGAGCCCAAAATTGAACATTTTTATAAGTTTTGGAACACTTTTCTTATTTTACGCTATTTTTTCGTCCCGGATCGTACGTCGTGAGCCGCGAAAAGGATGACAAGCTAAACCATCACATTTCTATTACAGAATCTCACGGCACCTTGGGCAAGACAACTTCACTTCATGTAGAGGCTGGGCCCGCAAACAAAGGGCGTAGGGCTTGTGACAAGGTATCCGTCGTTCCGGTGCCTATAACTTTTGATCCGTAAGGAGTTATGTGACTCACAACATACCGTTGGAAAACTCTTCGAGAGGTCTACGACGGGGGCACCAAGCCTACTCGGCTGCGCCTATTTTCGTAGCCCTAAATTGAACGTTTTCATCAGTTTTGGCACACTTGTCTTCTTTTGCGTAGTTTTTCCATCTCGGATCGTACGTCGTGAGCCACGAAAAGGACGACAACCTAATCTATAACATTTCTATTACCGAATCACACGGCAATTTGGGCAAGACAACTTCACTTCACGTAGTGGCTGGGCCCTCAAACCGAGGGCGTGGGGCATGTGACTAGGTATCCGTCACTCCGTTGCCTATAACTTTCGATCCGTAAGGAGTTATGTGGCGCAAAGCATACCGTAGGAAAGCTCTCCGAAAGATCTACCACGGGGGCACCAATCCTGCTCAGCTGCGCCTGTTTTCGAAGCCCAAAATCGAATGTTTTCATTAGTTTTGGTACATATTTCTTCTTTTGCGCTTTTTTTCAGACCCAGATTGTACGTCGTGAGCCTCGAAAAGACAACAACCTAATCCCTCACATTTGTATTACCGAATCACAGGGCACCTTGGGCAAGACAACTTCACTTCACGTAGAGGCTGGGCACACAAACAGAGGGCGTGGGGCTTGTGACCAGGTATCCGTTGTTTCGGTGCCATAACTTTTGATATGTACAGAGGTACGCGGCGCACAGCATACCGTTGGAAAGCTCCACGAGAGTTCTACGACGGGTGAACCAAGCCTGCTCGGCTGTGCCTATTTTCGAAGACCAAAATCGAACATTTTTATCAATTTCGGGACACTTATCTTTTTTTTCGCAGTTTTTACGTCCCGCATCGTACTTCGTGAGCCGCAAAAAGGACGACAACCCAATCCATCACATTTCTATTACTGAATCCCACGGTACCTTGGGCAAGACAACTTCACTTCACGTAGAGGCTGGGCCCACAAACAGAGGGCGTGGGGCTTGTGACCAGGTATCCGTCGCTATGGTGCTTATAACTTTTGATCTGTAAGGAGTTATGCGGCGCACAGCATACCGTTGGAAAGGTCTCCGAGAGCTCTACGACGGGGGCAGCAAGCTTGCTCTGTTGTGCCTATTTTCGGAGCCCAAAATCAAACATTTTCATAAGCTTTGGGACACTTTTCTTCTTTTACGCTAATTTTTCGTCCCGGACCGTACGTCGTGAGCAGCGAAAAAGATGACAACCTAATCCATCACATTTCTATTACCGAATCCCACGGCACCTTGGGCAAGACAACTTCACTTCACGTAGAGGCTGGGGTCGCAAACAGAGGGCGTGGGGCTTATGACAAGGTATCCGTCGCTCCGGTGCCCATAACTTTTGATCGGTAAGGAATTATGCAACTCACAACATACCGTTGGAAAGCTCTTCGAGAGCTCTACGACGGGGGCACCAATCCTGCTTGGCTGCGCCTGTTTTAGAAGCCCAAAATAGAATGTTTTCATTAGTTTCGATACACTTATCTTCTTTTGCGCTGTTTGTCAGACCCGGATCGTACGTCGTAAGCTGAGAAAAAGACGACAACCTAATCCATCACATTTGTATTACCGAATCACATGGCACCTTGGGCAAGACAACTTCACTTCACGTAGAGGCTGGGCCCACAATCTGAGGGCGTGGGGCTTGTGACAAGGTATCTGTCGCTCCGGTGCCCATAACTTTTGATCCGTAAGGTATTATGCAACTCACAACATACCGTTGGAAAGCTCTCCGAGAGCTGTATGACGGGGGCAGCAAGCTTGCTCTGCTGTACCTATTTTCGGAGCCCAAAATCGAACGTTTTCATAATTTTTGGGATACATTTCTTCTTTTACGCTGTTTTTCCGTCCCAAATTGTATGTCATGAGCCGCGAAAAGGATGACAATCTAATCTATCACATTTCTATTACCGAATCCCGCGGCACCTTGGCAAGACAACTTCACTTCACGTAGAGGCTGGGCCCGTAAACAGAGGGCGTGGGGCTTGTGACAAGGTATCCTTTCGCTCTGGTGCCCAGAACTTTTGATCCGTAAGGAGTTATGCGACTCACAACATACCGTTGGAAAGTTCTCCAAGAGCTCTATGACTGGGGCACCAAGCCTGCTCGGCTGCGCCTATTTTCTGTGCCCAAAATTGAACTTTTTCATCTGTTTTGGGACACTTATCTTCTATAGCGCAGTTTTTTTGTTCCGGATCGTACGTCGTGAGCCACGAAAAGGACGACAACTTAATCTATCACATTTCTATTACTGAATCACACGGCACCTTGGGCAAGACAACTTCACTTCACGTAAAGGCTGGGCCCTCAAACCGAGGGCGTGGGGCATGTGACCAGGTATCAGTCGCTCCGGTGCCTATAACTTTCGATCCGTAAGGAGTTACGCGGCGCACAGCATACCGTTGGAAAGCTCTCCTAGAGATCTACGACGGGGGCACCAATCCTGCTCGGCCTCGCCTGTTTTAGAAGCCCAAAATAGAATGTTTTCATTAGTTTCGGTACACTTTTATTTTTTTGCGTTATTTTTCAGACCCGGATCGTACGTCGTGAGCCGCAAAAAGGACGAAAACCTAATCCATCACATTTGTATTACCGAATCACATGGCACCTTGGGCAAGACAACTTCACTTCACGTAGAGGCTGGGCCCGCAAACAGAGGGCATGGGGATTGTGACCAGGTATCCGTCGCTCCGGTGCCCATAACTTTTGATCCGTAAGGAGTTACGCGGCACACAGCATACCGTTGGAAAGCTCCCGAGAGTTTTACGACGGGGGTACCAAGCCTGCTCGGCTGTGCCTGTTTTTCGGTGCCCAAAATTGAACGTTTTTATCAATTTCG
Organism: Ehretia macrophylla; assembly: GCA_037974665.1. Lineage (NCBI taxonomy): Eukaryota > Viridiplantae > Streptophyta > Magnoliopsida > Boraginales > Ehretiaceae > Ehretia > Ehretia macrophylla. The sequence goes on from CM075770.1 coordinate 51,599,135, forward strand.
GGCCACTTATCTTCTTTTACACAGTTTTTCTGTACCGGATCGTACGTCGCGAGCTGCGAAAAGGACGACAACCTAATTCATCACATTTCTATTACTGAATCCCACGGCACCTTGGGCAATACAACTTTACTTCACGTAGAGGCTGGGGTCGCAAACAGAGGGCGTGGGGCTTGTGACAAGGTATCCGTCGCCCCGATGCCCATAACTTTTGATCGGTAAGGAATTATGCAACTCACAACATACCGTTGGAAATCTCTCCGGGAGCTCTACGACGGGGGCACCAATCCTGCTCGGCTGCGCCTGTTTTCAAAGCCCAAAATAGAATGTTTTCATTAGTTTCAATACACTTATCTTCTTTTGCGCTGTTTTTCAGACCCGGATCATATGTCGTAAGCCGAGAAAAAGACGACATCCTAAACCATCACATTTGTATTACCGAATCACATGGCACCTTGGGCAAGACAACTTCACTTCACGTAGAGGCTGGGCCCGCAATCAGAGGGCGTGGGGCTTGTGACAAGGTATCTGTCGCTCCGGTGCCCATAAGTTTTGATCCGTAAGGTATTATGCAACTCACAACATACCGTTGGAAAGCTCTTCGAGAGCTGTACGACGGGGGCAACAAGCTTGCTATGTTGTGCCTATTTTCGGAGCCCAAAATCGAACATTTTCATAATTTTTGCGACACTTTTCTTCTTTTACGCTATTTCTCCGTCCCAAATTGTACGTCATGAGCCGCGAAAAGGATGACAATCTAATCTATCACATTTCTATTACCGAATCCCACGACACCTTGGCAAGACAACTTCACTTCACGTAGAGGCTGGGGCCGTAAACAGAGGGCGTGGGGCTTGTGACAAGGTATCCCTTCGCTCCGGTGCCCAGAACTTTTGATCCGTAAGGAGTTATGCGACTCACAACATACAGTTGGAAAGTTCTCTGAGAGCTCTATGACTGGGGCACCAAGCCTGCTCGGCTGCGCCTATTTTCGGAGCCCAAATTTGAACTTTTTCATTTGTTTTGGGACACTTATCTTCTATTGCGCAGTTTTTTCGTCCCGGATCGTACGTCGTGAGCCACGAAAAGGACGACAACTTAATCTATCACATTTCTATTACCGAATCACACGGCACATTGGGCAAGAAAATTTCACTTCATGTAGAGGCTGGGCCCTCAAACCGAGGGCGTGGGGCATGTGACTAGGTATCCGTCGCTCCGGTGCCTATAACTTTCGACACGTAAGGAGTTAGGCGGCGCACAGCATACCGTTGGAAAGCTCTCCGAGAGATCTACGACGGGGGCACCAATCCTGCTTGGCCGCGCCTGTTTTAGAAGCCCAAAATAGAATGTTTTCATTAGTTTCGGTACACTTTTCTTTTTTTGCACTATTTTTCAGACCCAAATCGTACGTTGTGAGTCACGAAAAGGACAACAACTTAATCCATCACATTTGTATTACCGAATCACATGGCACCTTGGGCAAGACAACTTCACTTCACGTAGAGGCTGGGCCCGCAAACAGAGGGCATGGGGATTGTGACCAGGTATCCGTCGCTCCGGTGCCCATAACTTTTGATCCGTAAGGAGTTACGCGGCACACAGCAAACCGTTAGAAAGCTCCCCGAGAGTTTTACGACAGGGCACCAAGCCTGCTCGGCTGTGCCTGTTTTTCGGAGCCCAAAATTGAACATTTTTATCAATTTCGGGCCACTTATCTTCTTTTGCATAGTTTTTCCGTCCCGAATCGTACGTCGCGAGCCGCGAAAAGGACGACAACCTAATTCATCACATTTCTATTACTGAATCCCACGGCACCTTGGGCAAGACAACTTCACTTCACGTAGAGGCTAGGCCCACAAACAGAGGGCGTGGGGCTTGTGACAAAGTATCCCTTCGCTCCGGTGCCCAGAACTTTTGATCCGTAAGGAGTTATGCGACTCACAACATACAGTTGGAAAGTTCTCCGAGATCTCTATGACTGGGGCACCAAGCCTGCTCGGCTGCGCCTATTTTCGGAGCCCAAAATTGAACGTTTTCATCAGTTTTGGTACACTTATCTTCTTTTGCGCTGTTTTTCGATCCCGGATCGTACGTCGTGAGCCACGAAAAGGACGACAACCTAATCTATCACATTTCTATTACCGAACCACACAGCACCTTGGGCAAGACAACTTCACTTCACGTAGAGGCTGGGCCATCAAACCGAGGACTTGGGGCATGTGACTAGGTATTCGTCGCTCCGGTGCCTATAACTTTCGTTCCGTAAGGAGTTACGCGGAGCACAGCATACTGTTGGAAAGCTTTCCGAGAGCTCTACGCTGGGGGCACCAATCCTGCTCGGCTGCGCCTATTTTCGAAGCCCAAAATAGAATGTTTTCATTAGTTTCGATACACTTTTCTTTTTTTGCACTATTTTTCAGACACGGATCGTTCGTCGTGAGCCGCGAAAAGGACGACAACCTAATCCATCACATTTGTATTACCGAATCACATGGCACCTTGGGCAAGACAACTTCACTTCACGTAGAGGCTTGGCCCGCAAACAGAGGGCCTGTGGTATGTGACCAAGTATCCGTCGCTCTGGTGTCCACAACATTTGATCCGTAAGGAGTTACGTGGCGTACAGCATACCGTTGGAAAGCTCTCTGAGAGCTCTACGACGGGGGTAGCAAGCTTGTTCGGCTGTGCCTATTTTCTGAGCCCAAAATCGAACATTTTCATAAGTTTTGGGACACTTTTCTCTTTTTATGCTATTTTTTTGCCCCGGATTGTACGTTATGAGCCGCGTAAAGGATGACAACCTAATCCATCACATTTCTATTACCGAATCCCACGGCACCTTGGGCAAGACAACTTCACTTCACGTAGAGGCTGGGCCCGCAAACAGAGGGCGTGGGACTTGTGACCAGGTATCCCTTCGCTCCGGTGCCCATAACTTTTGATCCGTAAGGAGGTATGCCACCCACAACATACCGTTGGAAAGCTCTCCGAGAGCTCTACGACGGGGGCACGAAGCCTGCTCGGCTGCGCCTGTTTTCGAAGCCCAAAATTGAATGTGTTCATCAGTTTTGGGACACTTATCTTCTTTTACGCAGTTTTTCGGTCCCGGATCGTACGTCGTGAGCCACGAAAAGGACAACAACCAAATCTATCACATTTCTATTACCGAATCACACGGCACCTTGGGCAAGACAACTTCACTTCACGTAGAGGCTGGGCCCTCAAACTGAAGGCGTAGGGCATGTGACTAGGTATCCGTCGCTCTGGTGCCTATAACTTTCGTTCCGTAAGGAGTTACGTGGAGCACAACTTACAGTTGGAAAGCTTTCCGAGAGCTCTACGACGGGGGCACCAATCCTGCTCGGCTGCGCCTATTTTTGAAGCCCAAAATAGAATGTTTTCATTAGCTTCGGTACACTTTTCTTTTTTTGCGCTATTTTTCAGACCCGGATCGTTCGTCGTGAGCCGCGAAAAGGACGACAACCTAATCCAACACATTTGTATTACCAAATCACATGGCACCTTGGGCAAGACATCTTCACTTCACGTAGAGGCTTGGCCCGCAAACAGAGGGCCTGTGGCACGTGACCAGGTATCCGTCGCTCCGGTGCTCATAACTTTTGATCCGTAAGGAGTTACATGGCGTACACCATACCGTTGGAAAGCTCTCCAAGAGCTCTACGACGGGGGTAGCAAGCTTGCTCGGCTGTGCCTCTTTTCAAAGCCCAAAATCGAACATTTTCATAAGTTTTGGGACACTTTTCTTCTTTTACGCTATTTTTCCGCCCTGGATCGTACGTCGTGAGTAGCAAAAATGATGACAATCTAATCCATCACATTTTTATTACTGAATCCCACGGCACCTTGGGCAAGACAACTTAACTTCACGTAGAGGCTGGGCTCGTAAATAGAGGGCGTCGGGCTTGTGACATGGTATCCGTCGTTCCGGTGCCCATAACTTTTGATCCGTAAGGAATTATACGACTCACAACATACCGTTGGAAAACTCTCCGGGAGCTCTACGACGGGGGAACGAAGCCTGCTCGGCTGCGCCTATTTTCGAAGCCCAAAATTGAACGTTTATATTAGTTTTGGGACACTTATCTTCTTTTGCGCAGTTTTTCCGTCCCACATCATACCTCGTGAGCCACGAAAACGACGACAACCTAATCTATCACATTTCTATTACCGAATCACACGACACCTTGGGCAAGACAACTTCACTTCACGTAGAGGCTGGGCCCTCAAACCGAGGGCGTGGGGCATGTGACTAGGTATCCGTCACTCCGGTGCCTATAACTTTCGATCCGTAAAGAGTTACGCGGCGTACAACATACCGTTGGAAAGCTCTCCGAGTGCTCTACGACGGGGGTACCAAGCCTGCACGGCTGCTCCTGTTTTCAAAGCCAAAAATATAATGTTTTCATTAGTTTCGGTACACTTTTCTTCTTTTGCGCTATTTTTCAGACCTGGATCGTACGTCGTGAGCCGTGAAAAGGACAACAACCTAATCCATCAAATTTCTATTCCCGAATCCCACGACACCTTGGGCAAGACAACTTCACTTCACGTAAAGGCTGGGTACGCAAACAAAGGGCGTGGGGCTTGTGACCAGGTATCCGTCGCTCCGGTGCTCATAACTTTTGATCCGTAAGAAGTTACGTGGCGCACAGCATACCGTTGGAAAGCTCTCCGAGAGCTCTACAACAAGGGTAGCAAGCTAGCTCGGCTGTGCCTATTTTCGGAGCCCAAAATCGAACATTTTCATAAGTTTTGGGACACTTTTCTTCTTTTACGCTATTTTTCCATCCTGGATTATACGTTATGAGCCGCGAAAAGGATGACAACCTAATCCATCACATTTCTATTATCGAATCCCACTGCACCTTGGGCAAGACAACTTCACTTCACGTAGAAGCTGGGCCCGCAAACAGAGGGCGTGGGTCTTGTGAGAAGGTATCCCTTCGCTTCGGTGCTCATAACTTTTGATCCGTAAGGAGTCATGCGACTCACAACATACCGTTGGAAAGTTCTCCGAGAGCTCTACGACGGGGGCACAAAGCCTGCTCGGTTGCGCCTATTTTCGGAGCCCAAAATTGAACATTTTCATCAGTTTTGGGTGACTTATCTTTTTTTGCGCAGTTTTTCCGTCCAGGATTGTACGTCGTGAGCGACGAAAAGGATGACAAACCTAATCTATCACATTTCTATTACCAAATCACACGGCACCTTGGGCAAGAAAACTTCGCTACACGTAGAGGCTGGGCCCTCAGACTGAGGGCGTGGGGCATATGACTAGGTATCCGTCGCTCCGGTGCCTATAACTTTCGATCCGTAAGGAGTTACGCGGCGCACACCATACCGTTGGAAAGCTCTCTGAGAGCTCCATGACGGGGGTAGCAAGTTTGCTCGGCTGTGCCTTTTTTCAAAGCCCAAAATCGAACATTTTCATAAGTTTTGGGACACTTTTCTTCTTTTACGCTATTTTTCCGCCCTGGATCGTACGTCGTGAGCAGCGAAAATGATAACAATCTAATCCATCACATTTCTATTACTGAATCCCACGGAACCTTGGGCAAGACAACTTCACTTCACGTAGAGGCTGGGCCCGCAAACAGAGGGCGTCGGGCTTGTGACATGGTATCCGTCGTTCCGGTGCCCATAACTTTTGATCCGTAAGGAATTATGCGACTCACAACATACCGTTGGAAAACTCTCCGAGAGCTCTACGACGGGGGAACGAAGCCTGCTCGGCTGTGCCTATTTTCAAAGCCCAAAATTGAACGTTTACATTAGTTTTGGGACACTTATCTTCTTTTGCGCAGTTTTTTCGTCCCACATCATACGTCGTGAGGCACGAAAAGGACGACAATCTAATCTATCACATTTCTATTACCGAATCACATGGCACCTTGGGCAAGAAAACTTCACTTCACGTAGAGCCTGGGCCCGCAAACAGAGGGCGTGGGGCTGGTGACTAGGTATCCGTCGCTCCGGTGCCTATAACTTTCGATCCGTAAGGAGTTACGCGGCGCACAACATATCGTTGGAAAGCTCTCCGAGTGCTCTATGATGGGGGCACCGAGCCTGCTCGGCTGTACCTTTTTTTGAAGACCAAAATCAAATGTTTTCATTAGTTTCGGTACACTATTCATATTTTTCGCTATTTTTTAGACCCGGATCGTACATTGTGAGCCGCGAAAAGGACGACAACCTAGTCTATCAAATTTCTATTACCGAATCCCACGACACCTTGGGCAAGACAACTTCACTTCACGTAGAGGTTGGGCCCTCAGACCAAGGGCGTGGGGCATGTGACTAGGTATCCGTCGCTCCGGTGTCTATAACTTTCGATCCGTAAGGAGTTACGCGGTGCATAGCATACCGTTGGCAAGCACTCTGAGAGCTCTACGACGGGGCGCCAAGATTGCTCGGCAGTGCCTATTTTCGGAGCCCAAAATCGAACATTTTCATAAGTTTTGGGACACTTTTCTTCTTTTACGCTATTTTTCCGCCTCAGATCGTACGTCGTGAGCAACGAAAAGGATGACAATCTAATCCATCACATTTTTATTACTGAATCCCATGGCACCTTGGGCAAGACAACTTCATTTCAAGTAGAGGCTGGGCCCGCAAACAGAGGGCGTCAGGCTTGTGACATGGTATCCATCGTTCCGGTGCCCATAACTTTTGATCCGTAAGGAGTAATACGACTCACAACATACCATTGGAAAACACTCCGAGAGCTCTACGACGGGGGCACGAAGCTTGCTCGGTTGCGCCTATTTTTGGAGCCCAAAATTGAACGTTTTCATCAGTTTTGGGACACTTATTTTCTTTTGTGCAGTTTTTCCGTCCCGGATCGTATGTCGTGAGTCATGAAAAGGACGAAAACCTAATCTATCACATTTCTATTACCAAATCACACGACACCTTGGGCAAGACAACTTCACTTCACGTAGAGGCAGGGCCATCAGACTGAGGGCGTGGGGCATGTGACTAGGTATCCGTCTCTCTAGTGCCTATAACTTTCGATCCGTAAGGAATTACGAGGCACACAGTATACCGTTGGAAAGCTCTCAGAGAGCTCTACGATGGGGGCACCAATCCTGCTCGGCTGCGCCTGTTTTCGAAGCCCAAAATAGAATGTTTTCATTAGTTTCGGTACACTTTTCTTCTTTTATGCTATTTTTCAGACCCGGATCGTACGTCGTGAGCCGCGAAAAGGACGACAACCTAATCCATCAAATTTGTATTACCAAATCACATGGCACCTTGGGCAAGACAACTTCACTTCACGTAGAGGCTGGGCCCGCAAACAGAGGGCGTAGGGCATGTGACCAGGTATCCGTCACTCCGGTGCCCATAACTTTTAATCCGTAAGGAGTTACGCGGCGCACAGCATACCGTTAGAAAGCTCCCCGAGAGTTCTACGATAGGGGCACCAAGCCTGCTCGGCTGTGCCTGTTTTCGGAGCAAAAAATTGAACATTTTTATCAATTTTGTGCCAGTTATCTTCTTTTGCGCAGTTTTTATATCCCGGATCGTACATCGCGAGCCGCGAAAAGGATGACAACCTAATTCATCACATTTCTATTACCGTATCCCATGGCACCTTGGGCAAGACAACTTCACTTCACGTAGAGGTTGGGCCAGCAAACCGAGGGCGTAGGGCTTGTGACCAGGTATCCATCGCTCCTGTGCCCATAACTTTTGCTCCGTAAGGAGTTACGCGGCGCACAGTATACCGTTTGCACTCTGAGAGGTATACGATGGGGGCACCTAGCCTACTCGGTTGCGCTTGCTTTCGGAGCCTAAAATCGAACATTTTCATAAGTTTTGGGATACTTTTCTTCTTTTACGCTATTTTTCTGTCCCAAATCGTACGTCGTGAGCCGCGAAAAGGATGACAACCTAATTCATCACATTTCTATTACCGAATCCCACGGCACCTTGGGCAGGACAACTTCACTTCACGTAAAGGCTGGGTGCGCAAACAGAGGGCGTGGGGCTTGTGACCAGGTATCCGTCGCTCCGGTGCTCATAACTTTTGATCCGTAAGGAGTTACGTGACGCACAGTATACCGTTGGAAAGCTCTCCGAGAGCTCTACGACGGGGGTAGCAAGCTTGCTCGGCTGTGCCTATTTTCAGAGCCCAAAATCGAACATTTTCATAAGTTTTGGGACACTTTTCTTCTTTTACGCTATTTTTTCGTCTCGGATTGTACGTTTTGAGCCGCGAAAAGGATGACAACCTAATCCATCACTTTTCTATTACCGAATCCCACGGCTCCTTGGGCAAGACAACTTCACTTCATGTAGAGGCTGGGCCCGCAAACAGATGGCGTGGGGCTTGTAACTAGGTATCCCTTCGCTCCGGTGCCCATAATTTTTGATCCGTAAGGAATTATGCGACTCACAACATACCGTTGGAAAGTTCTCCGAGAGCTCTACGACGGCGGCACGAAGTTCGCTCGGCTGCGCTTATTTTCGGAGCCCAAAATTGAACGTTTTCATCAGTTTTGGGATACTTATTTTCTTTTGCGCAGTTTTTTGGTCCCGGATTGTACGTCGTGAGCCATGAAAGGACGACAACCTAATCTATCACATTTCTATTATCGAATCACACGACACCTTGGACAAGACAACTTCACTTCACGTAGAGGTTGGGCCCTCAGACCGAGGGCGTAGGGCATGTGACTAGGTATCCGTCGCTCCGGTGTCTATAACTTTTGATCCGTAAGGAGTTACGCGGCGCATAGCATACCGTTGGCAAGCACTCTGAGAGCTCTACGATGGGGCAGCAAGATTGCTCGGCAGTGCCTGTTTTCGGAGCCCAAAATCGAACATTTTCATAAGTTTTGGGATATTTTTCTTCTGTTACGCTATTTTTCCGCCTCGGATCGTACGTCGTGAGCAACGAAAAGGATGACAATCTAATCCATCACATTTCTATTACTGAATCCCATGGCACCTTGGGCAAGACAACTTCATTTCAAGTAGAGGCTGGACCCGCAAACAGAGGGCGTCGGGCTTGTGACATGGTATCCATCGTTCCGGTGCCCATAACTTTTGATCCGTAAGGAGTTATACGACTCACAACATACCATTGGAAAATACTCCGAGAGCTCTACGACGGGGGAACGAAGCTTGCTCGGCTGCGCCTATTTTTGGAGCCCAAAATTGAACGTTTTCATCAGTTTTGAGACACTTACTTTCTTTTGTGCAGTTTTTCCGTCCCGGATCGTACGTCGTTAGCCACGAAAAGGATGACAACCTAATCTATCACATTTATATTACCAAATCACACGACACCTTGGGCAAGACAACTTCACTTCACGTAGAGGCAGGGCCATCAGACTGAGGGCGTGGGGCATGTGACTAGGTATCCGTCTCTCCCGTGCCTATAACTTTCGATCCGTAAGGAGTTACGCGGCACACAGCATACCGTTGGAAAGCTCTCCGAGAGCTCTACGACGGGGCACCAATCCTGCTCGGTTGCGCCTATTTTTGAAGCCCAAAATAGAATGTTTTCATTAGTTTCGGTACACTTTTCTTCTTTTGCGCTATTTTTCAGACCCGAATCGTACATCGTTAGCCACGAAAAGGACGACAACCTAATCCATCATATTTGTATTACCGAATCACATGGCACATTGGGCAAGACAACTTCACTTCACGTAGAGGCTGGGCCCGCAAACAGAGGGCGTAGGGCATGTGACCAGGTATCCGTCGCTCCGGTGCCCATAACTTTTGATCCGTAAGAAGTTACGCGGCGCACAGCATACCGTTAGAAAGCTCCCCGAGAGTTCTACGATAGGGGCACCAAGCCTGCTCGGCTGTGCCTGTTTTCAGAGCAAAAAATTGAACATTTTTATCAATTTCGTGCCAGTTATCTTCTTTTGCGCAGTTTTTATGTCCCGGATCGTACGTCGCGAGCCGCGAAAATGATGACAACCTAATTCATCACATTTCTATTACCGTATCCCACGGCACCTTGGGCAAGACAACTTCACTTCATGTAGAGGTTGGGCCCGCAAACCGAGGGCGTAGGGCTTGTGACCAGGTATCTATCGTTCCTGTGCCCATAACTTTTGCTCCGTAAGGAGTTACGCGACGCACAGTATACCGTTTTCACTCTAAGAGGTATACGATGGGGGCACCTAGCCTACTCGGTTGCGCTTGCTTTCGGAGCCTAAAATCGAACATTTTCATAAGTTTTGGGATACTTTTCTTCTTTTGTGCTATTTTTCTGTTCCGGATCGTACGTCGTGAGCCGCGAAAAGAATGACAACCTAATTCATCACATTTCTATTACCGAATCCCACGGCACCTTGGGCAAGACAACTTCACTTCACGTAGAGGCTGGGCTCGCAAATAGAGGGCATGGGGCTTGTGACAAGGTATCCAACGCTCCGGTGCCCATAACTTTTGATCTGTAAGGAGTTATGCGACTCACAACATACTGTTGGAAAGCTCTCCGAGAGCTCTACGACGTGGGCTCCAAGCCTGCTCGTCTACGCCTATTTTTGAAGCCCAAAATTTAACGTTTACATCAGTTTTGGGACACTTATCTTCTTTTGCGCAATTTTTCTATCCCGCATCGTACGTCGTGAGCCACGAAAAGGACGACAACCTAGTCCATCCAATTTTTATTACCGAATCCCATGGCACCTTGGGCAAGACAACTTCACTTCACGTAGAGGCTGGGTCCACAAACAGAGGGCGTGGGGCTTGTGACCAGGTATCCGTCGCTTCGGTGCTCATAACTTTTGATCCGTAAGAAGTTACGTGGCGCACCGTATACCGTTGGAAGGCTCTCCGAGAGCTCTACGACAGGGGTAACAAGCTTGCTCGGCTGTGCCAGTTTTCGGAGCCCAAAATCGAACATTTTCATAAGTTTTGGGACAATTTTCTTCTTTTACGCTATTTTTCTTTCCCGGATTGTACGTTATGAGCCGCGAAAAGGATGACAACGTAATCCATCACATTTCTATTATCAAGTCCCACGGCACCTTGGGCAAGACAACTTTACTTCATGTGGAGGCTGGGCCCGCAAACAGAGGGCGTGGGTCTTGTGACAAGGTATCCCTTCGCTCCGGTGCCCATAACTTTTGATTCGTAAGGAGTCATGCGACTCACAATATACCGTTGAAAAGTTATCCGATAGCTCTACGACGGGGGTAAGAAGCCTGCTCGGCTGTGCCAATTTTTGGAGACCAAAATTGAACGTTTTTATCAGTTTTGAGACACTTATCTTCTTTTGCGCAATTTTTCCGTCCCAGATCGTATGTCGTGAGTCACGAAAAGGACGACTACCTAATCTATCACATTTCGATAACCGAATCACACGGCACCTTGGGCAAGACAACTTCACTTCACGTAGAGGCTGGGCCCTCAGACTGAGGGTGTGGGGCATGTGACTGGGTATCCGTTGCTCCGGTGCCTATAACTTTCGATCCGCAAGGAGTTACGCGGCGCACAGCATACCATTGGAAAGCTCTCTGAGAGTTCTACGACGGGAGCAGCAAGATTGCTTGGCTGTGCTTGTTTTTGGAGTTCAAAATTGAACATTTTCATAAGTTTTGGGATACTTTTCTTCTTTTACGCTATTTTTCCGCCCCAGATCGTACGTCGTGAGCAGCGAAAAGGATGACAATCTAATCCATCACATTTTTCTTATTGAATCCCACGGCACCTTGGGCAAGACAACTTCACTTCACGTAGAGGCTGGGCCCGCAAACAGAGGGCGTCGGGCTTGTGACATGGTATCCGTCGTTCCGGTGCCCATAACTTTTGATCTGTAAGGAGTTATGCGACTCACAGCATACCGTTGGATAGCTCTCCGAGAGATCTACCACGGGGGCACCAAGCTTGCTCAGCTGCGCCTATTTTCGAAGCCCAAAATCGAATGTTTTCATTAGTTCAGTATACTTTTATTCTTTTGCACTATTTTTTAGACCCGGATCGTACGTCGTGAGCCTCAAAAAGACTACAACCTAATCCATCACATTTGTATTACCGAATCACATGGCACCTTGGGCAATACAACTTCACTTCACGTAGAGGCTGGGCACGCAGACAGAGGGTGTGGGGCTTGTGACCAGGTATCCGTCGGTCCCGTGCCCATAACTTTTGATCCGTAAGGAGGTACGCGGTGCACAGCATACCGTTGGAAAGCTTCCCGAGAGTTCTACGATAGGGGAACCAAGCCTACTCGGCTGTGCCTATTTTCGGAGACCAAAATCGAACACTTTTATCAATTTTGGGACACTTATCTTCTTTTGCACAGTTTTTTTGTCCCGCATCATACGTCGTGAGCCGTGAAAAGGACGACAACCTAATCCATCACATTTCTATTACCGAATTACACGGCACCATGGGCAAGGCAACTTCACTTCACGTAGAGGCTAGGCCCGCAAACAGAGGGCGTGGGGCTTGTGACCAGGTATCCGTCGCTACGGTGCTCATAACTTTTGATCCGTAAGGAGTTACGCGGCGCACAGCATACCGTTGGAAAGCTCTCCGAGAGCTCTATGACAGGGGCAACAAGCTTGCTCTGCTGTGCCTTTTTTCTGAGCCCAAATCAAACATTTTCATAAGTTTTAGGACACTTTTCTTCTTTTACACTATTTTTCCGTCACGGATCGTACGTCGTGAGGCGCGAAAAGGATGACAACCTAATCCATCACATTTCTATTACCGAATCCCACGGCACCTTGGCAAGGCAACTTCACTTCAGGTAGAGGCTGGGCCCACAAACAGTGGGTGTGGGGCTTGTGATAAGGTATCCGTCGCTCCGGTGCCCATAACTTTTGGTCTGTAAGGAATTATGTGACTCACAACATACTGTTGGAAAGCTCTCCGAGAGCTCTACGACGGGGGTACCAAGCCTGCTCTACAATGCCTATTTTCGGAGCCCAAAATTGAACGTTTTCATAAGTTTTCGGACAGTTATCTTCTTTTGCGCAGTTTTTTCGTCCCAGATCATACGTCGTGAGCCACGAAAAGGACGACAACCTAATCTATCACATTTCTATTACCGAATCACACGGCACCATGGGCAAGACAACTTCACTTCATGTAGAGGCTGGGCCCTCAAACCGAGGGCGTGGGGCATGTGACTAGGTATCCGTCGCTCCGGTGCCTATAACTTTCGATCTGTAAGGAATTACGCGGCGTACAGCATACAGTTGGAAAGCTCTCCGAGAGCTTCACGGTGGGGGCACCAAGACTGCTCGGCTGCGCCTGTTTTTGAAGCCCAAAATTGAATGTTTTCATTAGTTTCGGTACACTTTTCTTCTTTTTACGCTATTTTTCAGACCCGGATCGTACGTCGTGAGCCGCGAAAAGGATGACAACCTAATCCGTCACATTTCTATTACCGAATCACATGGCACCTTGGGCAAGACAACTTCACTTCACGTAGAGGCTGGGCCCGCAAACAGAGGGCGTGGGGTTTATGACCAGGTATTCGAAGCTCTGGATCCCATAACTTTTGATCCGTAAGGAGTTACGCGGCGCACAGCATTCCGTTGGAAAGCTCCATGAGAGTTCTACGACGGAGGCACCAAGCCTGCTCGGCTGTGCCTGTTTTTGAAGCACAAAATCGAACATTTTTATCAATTTTGAGACACTTATCTTCTTTGTGCAATTTTTCCGTCCCGAATAATACATCGTGAGCCGTGAAAAGGACGACAACCTAATCCATCACATTTTTAATACTAAATCCCACGGCACCTTTGGCAAGACAACTTCACTTCACGTGGAGGCTAGACCTGCAAACAGAGGGCGTGGGGCTTGTGACCAGGTATCCGTCGCTCCGGTGCTCATAACTTTAGATCCGTAAGGAGTTATGCGACGCACAGCATACCGTTGGAAAGCTCTCCGAGAGTTCTACGACGAGAGCAGCAAACTTGCTCGGCTGTGCCTATTTTCAGAGCCCAAAATCAAACATTTTCATAAGTTTTGGGATACTTTTCTTCTTTTACGCTATTTTTGGGTCCCGGATCGTACGTCGTGAGCCGCGTAAAGGACGACATCCTAATCCGTCAAATTTCTATTACCGAATCCCACAGCACATTGGGCAAGACAACTTCACTTCATGTAGAGGCTGGGTCCGCAAACAGAGGATGTGGGGCTTGTGACTAGGTATCCGTCGCTCCGGTGCTCATAACTTTTGATTTGTAAGGAATTACGCGGCGCACAACATACCGTTGGAAAGCTCTCCGAGAGCTCTATGATGGGGGCACAAAGCTTGCTCGGCTGCGCCTGTTTTCGGAGGCCAAGATTGAACATTGTCATCAGTTTCTGGACACTTTTCTTCTTTTGCGCAGTTTTTCCATCCTGGATCGTACGTCATGAGCCGCGAAAAGAACGACAACCTAATCCATCACATTTCTATTACCAAAAATCCCACGGCACCTTGGGCAAGACAACTTCACTTCACGTAGAGGCTGGGCCCGCAAACAGAGGGCGTGTGGCTTGTGATCAGGTATCCGTCGCTCCGGTGCCCATAACTTTTAATCCATAAGGAGTTACGCGGTGCACAGTATACCGTTGGAAAGCTCTCCAAGAGCTCTACGATGTGGGTAGCAAGCCTGCTCGGCTGCTCCTATTTTTGGAGCCCAAAATCGAATGTTTTCATCAATTTTGGGACACTTTTATTCTTTTGCGCTATTTTTTCGTCCCGGATCGTATGTCGTGAGCATCAAAAAGGACGACAACCTAATCCATCACATTTTTATTACCGAATCCCACGACACATTGGGCAAGACAACTTCACTTCACATAGAGGTTGGGCCCTCAAACCGAGGGCGCAAGGCTTGTGACTAGGTATCCGTCGCTCCGGTGCCTATAACTTTTGATCCGTAAAGACTTACGCGGCGCAAAGCATACTGTAGGAAAGCTCTCCGAGAGCTCTACGACGGGGGCAGCAAACCTGCTCGGCTGCACCTGTTTTCGGAGCACAAAATCAAACGTTTTCAAAATTTTCGCTACATCTTTCTTCTTTTGCGCGGTTTTTTCATCCCGGATCGTACGTCGTGGGCCGCGAAAAGGACGACAACTTAATCTATCACATTTCTATTATCGAATCCCACAGCACCTTGGGCAAGACAACTTCACTTCACGTAGAGGCTGGGCCCGCAAACCGAGGGCGTGGGGCTTGTAACCAGGCATTCGTCGCTCCGGCGCCTATAACTTTTGATATGTAAAGAGTTATGCGGCGCACAGTATACCGTTGGAAAGCTCTCTGAGAGCTCTACAATGGGGGCACCAAGCCTGCTAGGCTGTGCCTATTTTCGGAGCCCTAAATTGAATGTTTTCATTTGTTTTGGGATACTTTCCTTATTTTATGCTTTTTTTTTTACCCGGATCGTACGTCGTGAGTGGCGAAAAGGACGAAAACTTAATCCATCACATTTCTATTACCAAATCACACGGCACCTTAGGTAAGGCAACTTCACTTCACATAGAGGTTGGGCTCGTAAACAGAGGGCGTGGGGCTTGTGACCAGGTATCCGTCGCTCCGGTGCCCATAACTTTTGATCCGTAAGGAGTTACGCGGCGTACAGCATACCGTTGGAAAGCTCTCCGAGAGCTCTACGACAGAGGCACCAAGCCTGCTCGGATGCACCTATTTTTAGAGCACAAAACCGAATGTTTTCATTAGTTTCGGGACACTTATCTTCTTTTGCGTAGTTTTTCCGTCCCTGATCGTACGTCGTGAGCCGCGAAAAGGACGACAACCTAATCCATAACATTTCTATTACTGAATCCCACAGCACCTTAGGCAAGACAACTTCACTTCACGTAGAGGCTGGGCCCGCAAACAGAGGGCGTGGGGCTTGTGACCAGGTATCCGTCGCTTCGGTGCTCATAACTTTTGATCCGTAAGGAGTTACCTGGCGCACTGCATACCGTTGGAAAGCTCTCCGAGAGCTCTACAACGGGGGCACCAAGCTTGTTTGGCTACGCCTGTTTTTGGAGAACAAAATCGAATGTTTTCATCAATTTTGGGAGACTTTTCTTCTTTTGCGCAGTTTTTTCGTCCCGGATCGTACGTTGTGAGCCGCGAAAAGGACGACAACCTAATCCATCACATTTCAATTATCGAATCCCATGGCACCTTTGTGAGGCCCGACCTCGATTTGCGTGAGATACCTTATTTATTGTGCCCTAACCTAGATTTGCGTGCCTTGACTTAGGTTTAAGAATCGTGTTTTATTTTGTGTGCCGTGCATTGAATTACGTGCATTCATTTAGGGTTGCATGTATTTACTTGAGAAACGTGCATTCGTCTCGTAGTTCGTGCCTTACCTCATAGTACGTGCCCTAAACTTAGGAAAGCGTGCCCTCATGCTAATCAAGAAAGCATCTTACACGAAGCACTAGATCATTAATTCATCCTACAAACTCCACTAACTAATATTAAATTGCTAATTCAACCCACTAGAAGACAAAATCTCACAAAAAGCTAGACATTCTTTATTCTTTATTCTTTATTCTTTATTATTTGCATATCCCAAACACACAATTAAATATTGCTCAACCAAGACAAAAATTCAGATTTTGCACAAGCCTTGGCCGACCAACTCTTGCACTTGTGCATGCATTCCAATTTCAAATTCTATTCCTAGACATCCTATGACAATCTATGACACAATCCATAAAAAAATTTGGCTCAAAACTCTACCCAAAGCTCCACCATCTCGACACAAACTCCATGCCCATACTAGACAATTCAAAAATGCTCCTTGAAGACACAAAAATCTGAATTTGCAAGCCCTAGGACAACATATGCATCAATACCCATCAAGCTTTCATTTTTCTTTCATCTTTTCTCACATTTTCTCTCACTCTCTCTCATTTCTCCTCTCTCTCTCGGCCCTAGCTGAAAATATACTCTCCATATCTAAGTTCTTCATCCTAAGGCTCTTCATGACCTCCAAGCTACCAAGGAACTCGACCAAGCAAAGCTAGAGTACAAGAGACACACATGCAAGCTCATTGAACATCCATTTCGGCTAAGGTGAGTTTGTTAGCTTCCATTCGTTTTCTTCTTGTTCTAACCACATGCACCTACTAAGAACTTGGTTACTAAGCTAGGAAATTAGAGAAAATCAAGTGGTCTCTCGGCTAAGCAAGAAAAAAGATCAATTTTGTGCTTCACCAAGAGTTTGTGCATCTTCTTTGTTGTCTTGCTAAGGTGAGGGCTAAAACTTCTTGAAAAGCTTTTGAAAATCACATGCATGCCTTTAAATGTCTATCTTTACTTCTGTACTTGTGATATATGTGTGTTCATGAGCTATTGTAAACATGCAAGGCAAGATATTTGGCCAGAATGTGATGTTAGATGAAATCGCGTATGGGACAGTCTTCTGTCTTGTTGGTACGAGGTGATTTTGACCAGGTAAATGAGGTTGAAAATAAGTAAAATTGGTAGGTGACTATTTTTGCCAGTTCTGAGAATTTTTCACAAAAATAGACCAAAACTAATTTTGACTCTAAGGTCCTCAAAATGGCAAAATATCAAAATGTGTCCAAATCTGGAAAATCTGGGAAAATGAAGTAGGTTTTGGCAGATTCACTGTTCTTGTAGAACGAACCAGTTTTGACTTAGTAAATGACATCCAAAATGCATGAAATTTTGTTTCCTATTATATTTTTCAGTTTTGGACATTTTTGTCAGAAATGGACTAAGGCTAAATCTGACCCTAAGGCCCTGAAAAATGAAAAGAATTGAAATGTGTGCAAATCTGGACAGTTTTGCGTAGTCTCACTGTTTCGGCTATAACTCTTGAACCCGAGCTCCAAATGATGCGAGGTTTGTTTCTGAATTTAGTTCACTCCTTAAGATTTAATTTGACATCTTGTTCACTGGAATTGGAGATTTTTTGCTTGTCTCAATGATTGTGAGAAAATAGTCCATTGCAGTGAGGGTTTCACCTATTGATATGCTTAGAAAAATTATTGTAGCTTCTCTTGTTGTATTAAATGCTTGGGATTGTGGCATTTGGATGTTGTGTGGACTGTTTTGAATACTTGAGGGTGTTTGAATTAATCAATGCATGGCTTGAGCTTAATTACGAGATGACTTGGGGCTTAATTGCATGGGTAAGCACGAATTGAAACCCTAGTAACTAGGTAAACTCGCTAAGTGTTGATCCTATGGGTATCGTGTTTAATTATGTGATTAGTAGGCTGCCCGTAGTTTCCCTTGTAGCCCTAAATATGATTTCGATGATTACATGTTGATAAGTAGGCCTTTCTTGCACCCGGTCCCACGTAGATGTCGTTGCATGATGAATAATCTTATTATTTGATTACGTGAACTTCGAAATGAGTTATATGACTTGATTTACATGCGTTACACGGCTGCCCGTTTAATATTCATATAACTCCATGTGCTTTTCAAGTGAAAATTGTCACGCCCCAACCCGACCTATAGAGGTTAGACTAGGGTGTGATCTAAACATTCATATCATTTCACGTACTTAATCGTTCATTAAGGTTTAACGCTTAACGTTAGCCTAGAACTCCAAAATTTTTCAGAAAACCGGCAGCATAACGGTCGTAATTGGCTTCTTAGTTTGACCTAATTTCTAAACACCTCAATTATTCCAATCATTAATCCAATTCCATTAAGGACTCATATTTTGTCACCAACCAATTTGCCTACTAGTTTATCTTGAAAGTCTCGTTTGGTTAATAAGCCTAACATGATAACTATGTCATGTTTATTTGTCAATTTCCTATCATGCAAGTACCTATTATCCTTTAGCTTGTGCATGATCACTAGGTGAGATTGAGTAGAGTTACATTATTTACTTCTTCACCTAGCGGTTCAAACGCCTACGATAACTACTAATTAAATGACGAAAGTAAACAACCACATAAAGAGTTCATCCGGCTACAATTAGTACAAGCCAAAATTAGACCCAATTACAACGGGGTCATTTACATCAATAAAATGAATAGTTTGCAATCAAACACAATATCCATATAGCAACCACTTTCAGGCAAAGCACAAAAGCACGTAGTCACTCCCAAGAATCATCAACAAGCACATTTACTTTGGGTACTTGTTCCAAATCTGCTGCACCTGTGACAAAATAGAGGGTGAGTCCTTATGAACTCAGCGAGGGGGAACGAGAAATAAGTTTTGAAACTCATTTTTCTGGTTCAACTTATGAAAAATCCTTTTTGCAAGCATGAATATGTCACAAGTAAGTACATAACGTAATGTAAAAGTAAAGGAATACAATTACCCGTCTTTCTTCCCCGAGGTCCTCTAGGAACCAAGCGAGAGTACTTATACACATAGCGAAAAGGATACGGTGAGCTTTTACTCTCAGTTGTTGCGGTCGACTTCAAATCATCCCCTTAACACGCCAAGTGGGTGTACTCCGGATGTACCCCAAAATCCTACGACCCAACTCTCCGAGGAAGTCTAGCCCCCAAGCAAGAGAGGGAATTGGACCATGGTAGTCACGGTTGCACTGGCAAGCCCGATGCCACCCGGTGTGCGTGAACGCTACCATGCCAGAATGAAAGGTTGCAACCTTATATGCAATGCACATTTAATATATCACATTAGGAGGACAACAAAGTAGGTTGCCTCCGGACAGTCATAAGATTGCACATTGACAAGTAAACAAGCGAGGCACGACAAGACAAGTAAATTCACTTGAAAAGCA
The DNA here is from genome assembly GCA_037974665.1 of Ehretia macrophylla. NCBI lineage: Eukaryota > Viridiplantae > Streptophyta > Magnoliopsida > Boraginales > Ehretiaceae > Ehretia > Ehretia macrophylla. Next base: position 51,618,835 of record CM075770.1, read on the forward strand.
TATGGAGTTATATGAACATTAAACGGGCAGCCATGTAACACATGTAAATCAAGTTATATAACTCATTTCAAAGTCCACGTATTCAAATATTAAGATTATTCAACATGCAACAACATCTACGTGGGCTCGGTTGCAAGAAAGGCCTATTTGTCAACATGCAACGATCAAAATCACATTTAGGGCTATAAGGGCAACTACGGGCAGCCTAGTAAGCATATAATTTCACACAATATCCAAATGATCAACACTTAGCAAGCCTACCTAGTCACTAGGGTTTCCATTTCGTGCTTACCCGTGCGATTAAGCCCCAAGTCATCTCGCAATCAAACTCAAGCCATGTATCAATTAATTCAAACATCCCCAAGTACTCAAAACAGTCCACACAATATCCCAATGCCACAATCCCATGCATTTAATTCAACAAGAGAAGTTACAACAAGTTTTCTAAGCATAACACTAAGTGAAACCCTTACTGCAATAGGCTGTTTTCTCACAATCATTAAGACAAGCAAACAATCTCCAATTCCAGTGAATAAGATGTAAAATTAAATCTTAAGAATTTAACTAAAATCAGAAATAAACCTTGCATCATTTGGAGTTCGGGATCAATAGTTATAGCCAAAACAGTGGGATTGCACAAAACTGTTCAGATTTGCACACATTTCAATAATTGTCATTTTTGAGATCCTTAGGGTCAGATTTAGCCTTAGTCCATTTCTGAAAAAAATGTCCAGAACTGAAAAACCTAGCAGTACACAAAATTTCATGCATTTTGGACATCATTTACTAAGTCAAAACTGGTTCGTTCTACAAGGTCAGTGCATCTGCCAAAAGCTGCTTCATTTTTCCAGATTTCCAGATTTGGACGCATTTTAATGATTTGCCATTTTGAGAAACTTAGAGTCAAAATTAGTTTTGGCCTATTTCTGTGAACAATGTTCAAAACTGGCAAAACTAGTTACTTACAAATTTTCATACATTTTCAACATCATTTGCCTAGCCAAACTCACCTTGTAACAACAAGACAGAGAGCTGTCACCAAACCCGATTTCATCTATCATCATCTTCAAGCCAAAATCTTGCCATGCATGGTTGTAAAAGCTTATGAACACACATATAACCCAAGTACAGAAGCAAAGACAAACATTTAAGAGCATGCATGTGGATTTTTGAAGGATTTTCAAAAGGTTTTAGCCCTCACCTTAGCAAAACAACAAGAAGATGCACAAGACTTTGATGAAGCACAAGATTTGTTCTTTTCCTTGCTTTGCCAAGTCTCCACCCGTTTTTTCTCAATTTTCTTAGCTTAGTGACAAAGTTCTTAGTAGGTGCATGAGGTTAGAACAAGAAGAAAAGAAATGGAAGCTAGGAAACTCACCTAAACCGAAATGGAAGTTCAAAGAGCTTGCATGTGTGTTTCTTGCATCCTAGCTTGTTTAATCGAGTTTCTTAGCTTCTAGCTTGCCTTGATGAACCATGGAATGATGAAGATGAGCTATGGGGTGTATGAACTCAGCCAAAACCGAGATTGAGAGAGAAGAATGAGAGGGAGAGAGAGAAATGTGAGGAGAGTGAGAGAAATGAGAGAAAATAGAATCTTTTGCTATTGTTGATGCAAATGTTGGCCTTGGGCATGCAAAAATCAGATTTGTGTCTCCAAGAAGCACAATTTGAATCATCCTAGCATGGGCATATGCATGTGTCGAGATTTTGGGTGCATTGGGTAGGGTTTTGGGTTAGTTTTTATGCATTTTGTGTCATAGAATTGTCATAGGAATGTTGGGAATTTAGGGAATCTAGGTAGAATAAAATATAGGAATGTTTGTTGATGAGTTGAATTATGAATAGAATAATAGATAGTGGGAAATGTAGGAATAGTTTAGTATTATTTTATTATTAGTGGAGTTTGTAGAGAATTTGAATTAGGAATATAATATTGGTTAGTGGATTGTGTAGGATTCTTTCTTGATTAGCGTGTAGGCACATAGTTCGAGGGTTAGGATACGCACTACGAGGCACGCACCAAAATTAATACGGGGCACGAATCACGAGGTAGACACGAACTACGAGCGGAATGCACGTTTTCTAAGTAAATGCATGCAACCCTAAATGAATGCACATAATTCAATGCAAGGCACACAAAAAGAATACAATTCTTAAACCTAGGTCAAGCCACGCAAATCTAGGTCAAGCCACGCAAATCTAGGTCAGGGCACACGAAACGAGGTATCAAACGCAAATCGAGGTCTCGCACGTAATTCAAGGTCAGGACATGTATATCTAGGTATGCAGTACATCGAGGATTATGGCACACAATTCTAAGTCAAGGCACGTATGACGAAGCATGCACGAAAACCAAGACAGGGCACGCAATCCAAGATCAGTCATATAATTCTAGGTCTAAGGCACATAAATTGAGGTAACACACGTTATTCGGGGTCGGGCCTCACATCCTCCCCTCCTTAAAAGAATTTCGTCCCAAAATTCATTCTTGCCTATTGAGGTTATTTAGACGGATTCTGACCCTTGTTATTCTTCCTACTCCGGTTCGTCCCGTATTTGGTGATCTCTTACCACAACCAATTCACTTCCTATGTTTCTCCAATCATTTAGTTCAGTGTGACCTCTACATTTACAGTTCTTTCCTTTGAATGACTCTATTCTCCATTTGATCTTAAGGTCAAGTTCATTAACTAAGGTTAGAGTCTTCAAACATAGTCATCAAAGTTGCATCGGTATTCTAACAATAGAACTATAACTCCAAAATCATGACTCATGTTGTATCAATCTCGCATTCATACCTCAAAAGGAATATCACAATAATTCCATGATCTTAGGGTGACATACGCTAATTTCAAGATGATAGGTCTATATCCGATTTACATATCCTATCTACTAGCTTCAAAATTGTTAGCACGTAGGACATACACATGTTATGGATTATTTCCACGATATGACCCTATTTTCAGGTTGAACTCACCAAACGAACTAATCCATCTCAAGTCGTCATCTATCGGTAGTATCATAGTTCTTATCTTGAAGGTACATTGGATTAGTAAATCTTCTAATGACTAGTCTTCCAGTTGTAAGCTCCTATTCACTAACATCCTTTCCCAGCTTCGTTAACCTTCACGCTTGTAATCAAGGAGAAAGACCGTTGAGATTCATTAAACTCGAATTCTAAGGTTTATTAAGTATCACCAACAAATTGCCATCGAAATTGCATGGGTAAACTAATCATGTAGCACTAGTTCAACTTTTCAAGTAAGCTTCATTAGCTTGTGATCCACAATTTATTTCCTTATTCAAATCTCTATTTTCAAGTCACAAGGCTTCATAATTTTCTTTTAATCTTATCCAAAACTCCTAAGGCGAATAGTTTCAACCTCAAATAAATTCTACTCACCTCAATCCAAGGTTACGTCATACTTAAGAAGACAATAGTCCTACTCACTTAGCGACCTATTCATTCCTTCGAACACTTAATACCCGCCAATATATCTTCGACATTAATGTTACTAAGCTGGGTTCATCGCCATGTAAGTGATATCAATGTTCCACTAGGTTATCGGCCAAACAACAACAATCCTAGGACTATAAATGGGTACCGAAATGATCGAGCTCATAAAATACTTAAACGAGATAACTTCAAGGTTGTATCAATATAAGAATTATGACCACGAGACATCCTTCAACATAACCTAATAGAACTTCAAAAGTAATCAACCACTCATTTAACTATCACTACAAGATTCACCCTTCTATTCAACGACCACAATTCGAAGTCTACCAATCGTTAGTTTCTAGATGTGAAACGGTGCACATAGATACGGTGGTCTAACAATAGTCTCTTGGGTCATTATGACTCTAATTCATCTCTATCTTAACTACATGAAATCTCACTCTTCTCATTTACATATTCAACTAACTATGAGAAGTGGATTCAAAGAAACCTCCAAGTCAACTTCCACTATCAGCACATGAGAATATATACTATTCTACATATTTAATAGTATACCCTTATATCTAAGGAAGTAGCATGTCTTTAACCTTTATACTTGAACCACAATGAGAAGAACGGTTTAACGGAATCAAAACTTCATAGCCATAAAATTGATAACTTAATCATAGGTATGAGTATTCCAAAGATAAGGGGATAACTTTACCTCAACATTTATACATGTGCTACGCATTTTATATATGCATATCCAATAATACATACGATCCATCGAGTACCTGTGAAGATGCGAGAAATCTCTAACCGAGCCTTTTCGTTCGTCCTGCACGAATTCACTTCCCTGAAAGTCCTAATCCTAACTATCTATGTGTATAAACAGTCATTCACGGTTATATAACATGCACATGTATCAAGGAAGGAGTATAAAAGCATGCATACATTATCGAGGTCACTAACGTGTCGGTGTGCATGACACATAATACATATGATCCTCAAAAGCACATAATATTCAATGCTCAAAGCAATTAAAGCACATTAGCACACATTAACACATATAAACAAGATATAATAATTACTTTAGGGCTTCTACCCATGGTCCGAGAGTTGAACCCGACTAATGCCTAGTTACTAAACTAAGCTCTGATACCATTCTAATATAAGGTGTCATGCCCCAACCCAACCTATAAGATTTCGGGGTACATCCGGAGTACACCCATTTGGCGTGATAAGGGGATAAATTGAAGTCGGCCGCAACAACTGATACTGGAAATGAACTGAGAACAAAAGCTCACCGTATCCTTTTCACTATGTGTATAAGTACTCTCGCTTGGTTCCTAGAGGGCCTCGAGGAGGAAAGACAGATAATTGTGTTCTATTACTTTTACATTACATTATGTACTTACTTGTGATATCATGTCATGCTTGAAAAAGGGTTTTCATAAGTTGAACCGGAAAATGAGTTTCAAAACTTATTTCTCGTTACCCCTCGCTAAGTTTATAAGGACTCACCCTCTTTTATCATCTCAGGTGAAGAAGACCAGGAACAGGTACCCGAGGACGACGTGCCTAATAATAATTCCTTGGAATGATTGCTTGTCCTACGTGCCTTACTTGACTATGGCCATTTTGTGAACGATATGTTGCTTGAAGACTATTTCTTATGTTGCTTGTTGTTGTATTGTAAACGACCCCCGTTGTAATTTGGGGTCTAATTTTGGCTTGTACTAATTATAACTAGATAGACACTACTATCGTCGTTTTTGCTATCGCTAATGACTAGTATCTATCATAGGACTATGAAGTATCAGGTAAGGATTAAGTAAAATGAACCTATCCAATCTTAGGCAGGCGCTCATTGTTAAGCTAAGACCAACAGGTACTTTTGTAACGAGGATTAACAAACAAATGAGACATAGTATCATGCTAGGTTATTAATCAAGCGAGACTTCGAGATAACTAGTAGGCGTTTCAATTGATGGTAAATAGTAATCTTAGTTGGAAATGAAATTGAGATTGGAAATTTTGAGGCGTTTAGAGAATTAGGTCAAACTAAAGAGCCCAATTACAGCGGTTATGCTGCCAGTTTTTCGAAAAATTGTGGAGTTTAGGCTAAAACGTTAAGTGTTAAACTTTCATGAACGATTAAGTACGAGATATGACTTGAATGTTTAGATCACACCCTAGTCTAACCTTTATAGGCCGGGTTGGGGCATGACACCTATAGAAGAATGGTATCAGAGCTTAGATTGGTTAAGCCGGGTTTAACTCTCGGACCATAGGTAGAGCCCTAAGGTAATTAGGATGACTTGTTTATATGTTATTGTGTGATAATGTTAATTGTGCCTTCTATGTTCTATGTGCTTATGTGATTAACATGTTTTAATTGTTTCTAGAATTGTGTATCTATATAAAATTATATGTTGCATATCTTATGCATTAAATTCTTGTTTTTTGTATTTCAATAAATTGTGCATCGTAATCTGTGCCTATAGATGGCTGGCCCTAGTACCCACACTATTAATAGGAGCGGTGAGCCCCAAGAGACCGGAGATGCTTATCAAACTAATCCCGGCATGGCTATGTTTAATATGATGGCGAATGCCATGGATCGCGTGTCGCGAGTGATGGAACGTCAAGATGCACGTGAAGCAAACAACAACAACAACAACAAGAATGCTGGTAACCATGGGAGACATAGCAGAATGCGGGAGTTTCTTGACTTTCGCCCGTCCAAATTCCACGGGGAAGCTGATGATGAAAAAGCAGAGGCTTGGCTATCTGAGATCGAGAGGATTTTCAGGCCGCTTGACTATACTGATGAAGAAAAGGTGGAGTTCGCTGTGTTTCTGTTGCACGGGGATGCCGAGCATTGGTGGCACACTGTGGAGGCACTTTGGGAAACTGATCAGACCCCTCGCTTGTGGGGTAATTTCATTAAGGAATTCAAGGAGAAATACGTACATGCAGTTTCCAGACAGAGGCGGATTGAGGAATTCATGCACCGGAACCAGGGTAACATGACGGTGGCCCAGTACGAGGCTCCCTTTGACCGACTGTCCCGTTATGCTCAATACATGGTCAGTACCCCTAAGGCGAAGATGTGGAAATTTACTACTAGATTGAGGCTAGAAATCCAGGACCAGTTGGCTTCGCATGACTTCGATACCTATTCTGTTCTCCTTGCTGCTGCTTCCCGAGTTGAGAAGAGGAAACTTTATAGAGCCGGTTCAAGCCAGCCGAACAAGAAACCATACCAGCCTCCAGGTCAACAGAGGAAATTCCAGAGCCAGAGTCGTAGTCAGGGCCAGAGCCAGAACAGACCAGTTAACAACCGTGGCCCGACTAAAGCACCATCAGCCTCTTCCACTCGTGGATCCACAGGTAGTTCACCTGCTACTCAGTCTATCAATTGTTCTTACTGTGACAAGAAGGGTCATACCGAGGCCCAGTGCTGGAAGAAGTCAGGACGATGTGTGCGGTGTGGGAGTGATCAGCATCAGATCAAGGATTGCCCTAAATGGCAAGTAGGACAAAATCAGGTTAAACCAGCTGGTAGAGGCAAGACTCCAGTTCTCACAGTTTAGGCTCGAGTTTATGCTATTGAGTGCGAGGAGCTTCCAGAGGAGACCGATGTTGTTAAAGGTACATTCTTCATACTGAATCAACCTGTTAGGGTGCTAATTGATCCAGGTGCTACTCATTCATTTATTACTCCCTTATGTGTGCAACGTGTAAAACTACGAGTTGTATGTTTGCCTTACAAAGTAGAAGTTGGTACTCCGATGGTTCTAAACTTGTTACTAGCTCAACTTGTAAAGCATGTAAAATCCAAATTAAAGATAGGGAATTCTCGGCCAAACTTATTGTATTACCCTTTTGAGACTATGAAGTCATCTTAGGAATGGACTGGTTGGCAAAGCATCATGCCCAACTAGATTTCCGGACGAAGATTGTAACATTCCGGATACCTAGTCAACCAATATTGGAGGTCATGGGTCGAAGAGACTTCACTGGGAGTTCCATCATTTCATCTATGAAAGCAGTGAAGTCCTTGAGAAAATGGTGTAGTGGATACTTAGCTTACCTCATCAACAAGCCATCGGACAAAGCTAAGTTGGAGAAGATGCCAGTGATTAAAGATTATGCGGATGTGTTTCCAGAAGAATTACCTGGTTTACCCCCAAATCAGGAGATCGAGTTCATTATAGAATTATTGCCTAGCACCCAGCCGATATCTAAAGCTCCCTATCGTATGGCACCAGCCGAGCTACAAGAATTGAAGGACCAATTGCAAGGATTGTTGAAGAAGAGGTTTGTTCAACCAAGTTCTTCTCCGTGGGGTGCACCAGTCCTATTTGTAAAGAAGAAAGACGGAACGCTGAGGCTATGCATCGATTACTGAGGATTGAACCAAGTGACTGTCAAGAATAAATACCCACTTCCACTGATCGACTAGTTATTTGATCAACTTCAAGGAGCTAAAGTGTATTCGAAGCTCGACTTGAGGCAAGGGTACTATCAATTACGGATCAAAAAGGAGGATGTGCCTAAAACGGCTTTCAGGACGAGATATGGGCATTATGAATATGTGGTGATGCCATTTGGACTAACTAATGCCCCTGCAGCTTTTATGGACTTGATGCACAGGGTGTTTCAACCCTACTTGGACCAATTTGTAGTGATCTTCATTGATAATATTTTGGTATACTCGAAATTTGAGGCTGAGCATGAACAACATCTGCGATTGGTACTGCAGAAACTTCGGGAGCATCAATTGTATGCAAAGTTTAGCAAATACGAATTTTGGTTGCAGCAGATAGCATTTCTAGGGCACATCATATCCCAAGAAGGAATAGCAGTGGATCCAGCAAAGATTGAAGCGGTGATGTCTTGGAAGAAGCCGAAAAATGTTACGGAGGTTCGGAGTTTTCTTGGTCTAGCCGGCTATTATCAGAGGTTCGTGAAGGATTTCTCAAAGATTGCAGGACCGCTCACAAAGCTCACTCAAAAGAAAACAAAGTTTGTATGGGACGACAAGTGTGAGAACAGTTTCCAAGAATTGAAGAAAAGATTGACTACTGCACATGTTCTTGCATTTCCTGAAAGGAGTGAAGGTTTTGTAATCTATAGCGATGCTTCGAAGGAAGGACTGGGTTGTGTGTTGATGCAAAATGGTAGGGTGATTGCGTATGCTTCTTGGAAACCAAAGCCGTATGAGTTGAACTACCCGACGCATGATTTAGAGTTAGCAGATATCGTGTTTGCACTCAAGAAATGGAGGCACTATCTGTGGGGTAACAAGTTCGAGGTGTTTACTGATCACAAGAGCTTGAAATACTTGTTCTCACAAAAAGAGTTGAACATGAGGCAAAGACGGTGGATGGAGCTTTTGGATGATTATAACTGCACAATCAATTATGTGCCCGGTAAAGCAAATGTAGTTGCAAATGCCTTAAGTCGGAAAGCGAGTGTGGCAAAACTGGAAGTTAAGGTGCAGGAGTTATTGGAGGAAGCATTCTTGTGGAAACCACAATTGACCCAAAAATGGGTTACTTTTTGTCACTACACAAGTTCAATCGACCTTGTTGTTTGAATTACGAGAGGCTCAACAGAAGGACCAACAGTTTCAGAAGATTAAAGAAGGCAACACAAATTTCAAGTTTCATGATGATAGCATTTGGAGGTTTAGGAATCGGATCTGTGTTCCTAATGAGCCAGAGCTGAAAAAGAAGATTCTTGAAGAAGCCCATAATTCAAGATACACTATCCACCCCGGCGGAACAAAGATGTACCGGGATTTGAAGCAACACTATTGGTGGAATAACATGAAGAGAGAGATCGCAGAGTTTGTGGCACGGTGTTTGACTTGCCAGAGAGTCAAAGCAGAACATCAGCGACCAGCAGGTTTACTTCAGCCATTGGAAATCCCTCAATGGAAATGGAAACATATAACTATGGACTTTGTTATGGACCTGCCCAGGTCACAAAAGTGTCATGACGCCGTTTGGGTCATAGTGGATAGATTGACTAAGTCAGCGTACTTTTTACCGATGAACAAGGAGGATAGTCCTAAGAAATTGAGAGATATGTATGTGGCGGACATTGTAAGGTTGCACGGGATGCCTGTGAGTATTGTATCGAATAGGGATCATCGTTTTACTTCCCGATTTTGGAAGAGATTGCAAGAAGCTTTGGGAACGAAGTTGAGTTTCAGCACGACTTATCACCCTCAGACTGATGGACAATCTGAGAGAACTATTCAGATTCTAGAGGATATGCTGAGGGCGTGTGTTTTAGACTTCGGGAAAGGTTGGGAGAAATATCTAGCTCTAGCGGAGTTCGCTTATAATAATAGTTATCAAGCCACTATCAGGATGGCCCCATTTGAGGCATTGTATGGACGTAAGTGTCGATCCCCAATTTACTGGGATGAAGTAGGTGAGACGAAGACTTTTGACCCGACCCTTCTACCTGAACTTATGAAGACTGTTGATAATATCCACCTTATCTGGAAACGGATGCTTACCGCCCAGAGCAGGCAGAAAAGTTACACAGACTGACGGAGACGGAACCTAGAGTTTGAGGTCGGTGACAAGGTGTTCTTGTAGATATCACCTCGGAGGGGATTGATTAAACACGGCAAGGGTGGAAAGTTGAGCCCGAGGTTTGTAGGACCATTCGAGATAATTGAGAAGGTTGGCAAATTGGCGTATTGCCTGGCACTACCCCAAAACCTCTCCAATATTCACGACGTCTTTCATGTTTCGATGCTACGGAAGTATCATCCTGATCCATCGCATATCTTGGAGCCAGAGCCGTTGCAGCTTCGGGAGAACTTGTCTTATGAAGAGAAGCCCATTCGGATCCTAGACCAGCAAGATCGAGAGTTGCGCAGCAAATCTATACCGATGGGGAAAGTGTTGTGAGATCATCATGGAGTTGAAGAAGCAACGTGGGAAAGGCGAGACCAGATGGAGCAACAATAACCAGCTATATTTCAAAGGTAATATTGAATTTCGGGATGAAATTCTTTTAAGGAGGGGAGGATGTGAGGCCTGACCTCGATTTACATGCGATACCTCGTTTCGTGTGCCATAACCTAGATTTGCGTGCCTTGACCTAGGTTTAAGAATCGTGTTTCGTTTTGTGTGCCTTGCATTGAATTACGTGCATTCATTTAGGGTTACGTGCATTTACTTAGAAAATGTGCATTCGTCTCGTAGTTCATGCCTTACTTCGTAGTGCGTGCCCTAAACCTAGGAAAGCGTGCCCTCACGCTAATCAAGAAAGCATCTTACACGAAGCACTAGATCATTAATTAATCCTACAAACTCCACTAACTAATATTAAATTGCTAATTCAACCCACTAGAAGACAAAATCTCACAAAAAGCTAGACATTCTTTATTCTTTATTCTTTATTCTTTGCATATCCCAAACACACAATTAAATATTGCTCAACCAAGACAAAAATTCAGATTTTGCACAAGCCTTGGCTGACCAACTCTTGCACTTGTGCATGCATTCCAATTTCAAATTCTATTCCTAGACATCCTATGACAATCTATGACACAATCCATAAAAAAATTTGGCTCAAAACTCTACCCAAAGCTCCACCATCTCAACACAAACTCCATGCCCATACTAGACAATTCAAAAATGCTCCTTGAAGACACAAAAATCTGAATTTGCAAGCCCTAGGATGACTTATGCATCAATACCCATCAAGCTTTCATTTTTCTTTCATCTTTTCTCACATTTTCTCTCACTCTCTCTCATTTCTCCTCTCTCTCTCGACCCTAGCTGAAAATATACTCTCCATATCTAAGTTCTTCATCCTAAGGCTCTTCATGACCTCCAAGCTACCAAGGAACTCGACCAAGCAAAGCTAGAGTGCAAGAGACACACATGCAAGCTCATTGAACATCCATTTCGGCTTAGGTGAGTTTGTTAGCTTCCATTCGTTTTCTTCTTGTTCTAACCACAAGCACCTACTAAGAACTTGGTTACTAAGCTAGGAAATTAAATAAAATCAAGTGGTCTCTCGGCTAAGCAAGGAAAAAGATCAACTTTGTGCTTCACCAAGAGTTTGTGCATCTTCTTTGTTGTCTTGCTAAGGTGATGGCTAAAACTTCATGAAACGCTTTTGAAAACCACATGCTTGCCTTTAAATGTCTATCTTTACTTCTGTACTTGTGATATATGTGTGTTCATGAGCTTTTGTAAACATGCATGGCAAGATATTTGGCTAGAATGTGATGTTAGATGAAATCGCGTATGGGACAGTCTTCTGTCTTGTTGGTACGAGGGGATTTAGACCAGGTAAATGAGGTTGAAAATGCGTAAACATTGGTAGGAGACTAGTTTTTCCAGTTCTGAGCATTTTTCGCAGAAATATACCAAAGCTAATTTTGACTCTAAGGTCCTCAAAATGGCAAAATATCAAAATGTGTCCAAATCTGGAAAATCTGGGAAAATGAAGCAGGTTTTGGCAGATTCACTGTTCTTGTAGAACGAACTAGTTTTTACTTAGTAAATGACATCCAAAATGCATGAAATTTGGTGTAATGCTATATTTTTCAGTTCTGGACATTTTTGGCAGAAATGGACTAAGTCTAAATCTGACCCTAAGGCCCTCAAAAATGACAAGTATTGAAATGTGTGCAAATCTAGACAGTTTTGCGTAGTCTCACTGTTTCGGCTATAACTCTTGAACCCGAACTCCAAATGATGCGAGGTTTGTTTCTGAATTTAGTTCACTCCTTAATCTTAAATTTGAAATCTTGTTCAGTAGAATTGGAGATTGTTTTCTTATCTCAATGATTGTGAGAAAACAGTCCATTGCAGTGAGGGTTTCACCTATTGATATGCTTAGAAAAATTATTGTAGCTTCTCTTGTTGTATTAAATGCTTGGGATTGTGGCATTTGGATATTGTGTGGACTGTTTTGAATACTTGAGGGTGTTTGAATTAATCAATGCATGGCTTGAGCTTAATTACGAGATGACTTGGGGCTTAATCGCACGGGTAAGCACGAATTGAAACCCTAGTAACTAGGTAAACTCGCTAAGTGTTGATCCTATGGGTATCGTGTTTAATTATGTGATTAGTAGCTGCCAGTAGTTTCCCTTGTAGCCCTAAATATGATTTCGATGATTACATGTTGATAAGTAGGCCTTTCTTGCACCCGGTCCCACGTAAATGTCGTTGCATGATGAATAATCTTATTATTTGATTACGTGAACTTCGAAATGAGTTATATGACTTAATTTACATGCGTTACATGGCTGCCCGTTTAATATATATATAACTCCATGTGCTTTTCAAGTGAAAATTGCCTGTCATATCGTGTCTTGTTTGTTTACTTGTCAATGTGCAATCTTATGACTGCTCGGAGGCAACCTACTTTGTTGACCTTCAAATGTGATATATTAAATGTCATAAATGTGCATTGCAGACAAGGTTGCAACCTTTCATTATGGAGTGGTAGCGTTCATGCACACCGGGCGGCATCGGGCTTGCCGATGCAACCGTGACTACCATTGTTCAATTTCCTCTCTCGCTTGGGGGCTAGACTTCCTCGGAGAGTTGAGTCGTAAGATTTCGGGGTACATCCGGAGTACACCCATTTGGCGTGATAAGGGGATGAATTGAAGTCGGCCACAACAACTGATACTGGAAATGAACTTAGAGCAAAAGCTCACCGTATCTTTTTCACTATGTGTATAAGTACTCTCGCTTGGTTTCTAGAGGACCTCGAGGAGGAAAGACGGGTAATTGTGTTCTTTTACTTTTACATTACATTATGTACTTACTTGTGATATCATGTCTTGCTTGAAAAAGGGTTTTCATAAGTTGAACAGGAAAATGAGTTTCAAAACTTATTTCTCGTTCCCCCTCGCTGAGTTCATAAGGACTCACCCTCTTTTATCATCTCAGGTGAAGAAGATCAGGAACAGGTACACGAGGATGACGTGCCTAATGATGATTCCTTGGAATGATTGCTTGTCCTAGTGCCTTACTTGACTATGGCTATTCTGTGAACGATATGTTGCTTGAAGACTATTTCTTATTTTGCTTGTTGTTGTATTGTAAACGACCCCCGTTGTAATTTGGGGTCTAATTTTGGCTTGTACTGATCATAACTAGATAGACACTACTATGGTCGTTTTTGCTATTGCTAATGACTAGTATCTATCATAGGACTATGAAGTATCAGGTAAGGATTAAGTAAAATGAACCTATCCAATCTTAAGCAGGCGCTCATTGTTAAGCTAAGACCAACAGGTACTTTTGTAACGATGATTAACAAACAAACGAGACATAGTATCATGCTAGGTTATTAATCAAACGAGACTTCGAGATAATTAGTAGGCGTTTCAATTGATGGTAAATAGTAATCTTAGTTGGAAATGAAATTGAGATTGGAAATTTTGAGGCGTTTAGAGAATTAGGTCAAACTAAAGAGCCCAATTACAGCGGTTATGCTGCCGGTTTTCTGAAAAATTGTGGAGTTTAGGCTAAAACGTTAAGTGTTAACCTTTCATGAATGATTAAGTACAAGATATGACTTGAATGTTTAGATCACACCCTAGTCTAACCTTTATAGGCCGGGTTGGGGCGTGACAACCTTGGGCAACACAACTTCACTTCACGTAGAGGCTGAGCCCGTAAACAGAGGGCATGGGACTTGTGACCAGGTATTTGTCGCTTCGATACCCATAACTTTTGATCTGTAAGGAGTTACGCGGCGCACAATATACCGTTGGAAATCTCTCCGAGAGCTCTACGATGGGCGCAACAAGCCTGCTCAGCTGTTCCTATTTTTGGAACCCAAAATCGAACCTTTTCATCAGTTTTGGGACACTGTTCTACTTTTGCGCTATTTTTTCGTCTCGGATCGTACGTCGTGAGCCGCGAAAATGACGACAACCTAATCCATCACATTTTTATTACCGAATCCCACGGCACATTGGGCAAGACAACTTTAGTTCACGTAGAGGCTGGGCCCTCAAACCGAGGGCGAGGGGCTTGTGACCAGGTATCCGTCGCTCCGGTGCCTATAACTTTTGATCTGTAAGGAGTTACGTGGCGCACAGCATACCGTTGGAAAGCTCTCTGAAAGCTCTACGACGGGGGCATCAAACTTGATCGGCTGCGCCTATTTTTGGAGCCCAAAATCGAAGGTTTTCATAAGTTTCGCTACACTTTTCTTCTTTTGTGGTATTTTTCCATCCCGGATCGTACGTCGTGAGCCGTGAAAAGGACGACAACCAAATCTATCACATTTCTATTATCGAATCCCATGGCACCTTGGCAAGACAACTTCACCTCACGTAGAGGCTGGGCCCGCAAACCAAGGGCGTGGGGCTTGTAACCAACTATCCGTCGCTCCGGTGCCTATAACTTTTGATCCGTAAAGAGTTACGCGGCGCACAGCATACCGTTGGAAAACTCTCCGGGAGCTCTATGATGGAGGCACCAAGCCTGCTCTGCTGTGCCAATTTTCGGAGCCCAAAATCGAATGTTGTCATTAGTTTCGTGACACTTTTCTTCTTTTACGCTATTTTTCTGACCCGAATCGTACGTTGTGAGCAGCGAAAAGGACAAAAACCTAATCCATCACATTTCTATTACCAAATCACACGGCACCTTGGGCAAGACAACTTCACTTCACGTAGAGGCTGGGCCTGCAAACAGAGGGCGTGGGGCTTGTGACTAGGTATCCGTCGCTCCGGTGCCCATAACTTTTGATCCGTAAGGAGTTACGCAGCGCATAGCATACCGTTGGAAAGCTCTCCGAGAGCTCTACGACAGGGGCACCAAGCCTACCCAGCTGCACCTATTTTCGGAGCCCAAAATCTAACGTATTCATCAGTTTCGGGACACTTATCTTCTTTTGCGCAGTTTTTCCGTCCCGGATCGTACGTCGTGAGCTGCGAAAAGGACGACAACCTAATTCATCACATTTCTATTACTGAATCCCATGGCACCTTGGGCAAGACAACTTCACTTCAGGTAGAGGCAGGGCCCGCAAACAGAGGGCGTGGGGCTTGTGCCCAGGTATCCGTCGCTCCGGTGCTCATAACTTTTGATCCGTAAGGAGTTACGCGGCGCACAGCATACCGTTGGAAAGCTCTCCGAGAGCTCTACGATGTGGGCACCAAGCTTGCTCAGCTACGCCTATTTTCGGAGAACAAAATCGAACATTTTCATAAGTTTCGGGAGACTTATCTTCTTTTGCGCAGTTTTTCCGTCCTAGATCGTACGTCGTGAGCCGCGAAAAGGACGACAACCTAATCCATCACATTTCTATTATCGAATCCCACGGTACCTTGGGCAAGACAACTTCACTTCACATAGAGGCTTGGCCCGTAAACAGAGGGCGTGGGGCTTGTGACCAGGTATCCGTCGCTCCGGTGCCCATAACTTTTGATTTGTAAGGAGTTACGCGCCGTACAGCATACCATTGGAAAGCTCTCTGAAAGCTCTACGGTGGGGGCACCCAGCTTGTTCGGTTGTGCATGTTTTCAGAGAACAAAATTGAACATTTTCATCAATTTCGGGACACTTTTCTTCTTTTACGCAATTTTTCCGTCCCAAATTGTACGTCGTGAGCCGCGAAAAGGATGACAACCTAATCTACAACATTTCTATTATCGAATCCCATGGCACCTTGGGCAAGATAACTTCACTTCACATAGAGGCTTGGCCGGTAAAAAGAGGGCGTGGGGCTTGTGACCAAATATCCGTCGCTCTGGTGCCTATAACTTTTGATCTGTAAGGAGTTACGCGGCGGACAGCATACCGTTGGAAAGCTCTCCGAGAGCTCTACGATGTGGGCAGCATACCTTCTAGGCTCTACTTATTTTCGGAGCCCAAAATCGAACGTTTTCAAAAGTTTCGCTATACTTTTCTTCTTTTGCACTGTTTTTCCGTCCTGGATCGTATGTCGTGAGCAGCGAAAAGGACGACAACCTAATCTATCACATTTCTATTATCGAATCCCATGGCACCTTGCGCAAGACAACTTCACTTCACGTAGAGGCTGGGCCCATAAACCGAGGGCGTGGGCCTTGTAACCAGGTATCCGTCGCTCCGATGCCTATAACTTTTGACCCGTAAAGAGTTACGCGGTGTACAACATATCGTTGGAAAGCTCCACGAGAGCTCTACAATGGGGGCACCAAGCCTACTTGGCTGGGCCTATTTTCGGAGCCCAAGATCGAATGTTTTCATTAGTTTCAGGATACTTTTCTTCTTTTACGTTGTTTTTCCGACCGGGATCGTATGTCGTGAGCCACGAAAAGGACAAAAACCTAATCCATCATATTTCTATTACCGAATCACACGGCACCTTGGGCAAGACAACTTCACTTCACGTAGAGGCAGGGCCCGCAAACAGAGGGTGTAGGGCTTATGACTAGGTATCCGTCGCTCCGGTACTCATAACTTTTGATCCGTAAGGAGTTACAAAGCGCACAGCATACCGTTGGAAAGCTCTCCAAGAGCTCTACGACGGGGGCACCAATCTTGCTCAGCTGCGCCTGTTTTTGGAGAACAAAATCGAAAGTTTTCATCAGTTTCGGGATACTTATCTTCTTTTGCGTAGTTTTTTCATCCCGGATCGTACGTTATGAGCCGCGAAAAGGACGACAACCTAATCCATCACATTTTTATTATCGAATCCCACGGTACCTTGGGCAAGACAACTTCACTTCACGTAGAGGCTGGGCCCATAAACAGAGGGCGTGGGGCTCGTGACCAGGTATCCGTCGCTCCGGTGCCCATAACTTTTGATTTGTAAGGAGTTACGCGGCGTACAGCATACCGTTGGAAAGCTCTCCGCGAGCTCTACGATGGGGGCATCAAGCCTGCTCGGCTGCACCTATTTTTGGACCCCAAAATCAAATGTTTTCATCAGTTTTGGGACACTTTTCTTCTTTTGTGCTATTTTTTCGTCTCGGATCATAAGTCGTGAGCAGCGAAAAAGGGCGACAACCTAATCCATCACATTTTTATTACCGAATCCCAAGGCACATTGGGAAAGACAACTTCAATTCACGTAGAGGCTGGGCCCTCAAACCGAGTGCGTGGGGCATGTGACCAGGTATCCGTCGCTCCGGTACCCATAACTTTTGATCCGTAAGGAGTTACGCGGTGCACAACATACCGTTAGAAAGCTCTCCGAGAGCTCTACAATGGGGACATCAAGAATTCTCGGCTGCGCCTATTTTTGGAGCCCAAAATTGAACATTTTCATCAGTTTTGGGACACTTTTATTCTTTTACGCTGTTTTTTCATCTTGTATCGTACGTCGTGAGCCCCGAAAAGGACGACATCCTAATCCATCACATTTCTATTACTGAATCTCACGGCACCTTGGGCAAGACAACTTCACTTCACGTAGAGGCTGGGCGCGCAAACAGAGGGTATGGGGCTTGTGACCAGGTATCCGTCACTCCGGTGCTAATAGCTTTTGATCCGTAAGGAGTTACACGGCGCACAGCATACCGTTGGAAAGCACTCTGAGAGCTCTACGATGAGGGCACCTAATCTTCTCGGTTGCGCCTATTTTCGGAGTCTAAAATTGAACATTTTCATAAGTTTTGGGATACTTTTCTTCTTTTGCTTTGTTTTTCCGTCCCGGATCGTATGTCATGAGCCGCGAAAAGGATGACAACCTAAACCATCACATTTCTATTACCAATCACACGGCTCCTTGGGCAAGACAATTTCACTTTACGTAGAGGCTAGGCCCGCAAACAGAGGGCGTGGGGCTTGTGACTAGGTATCCGTCGCTCCGGTGCCCATAACTTTCGATCCGTAAGGAGTTACGCAGCGCATAGCATGCCGTTGGAAAGCTCTCCGAGAGCTCTACAATGGAGGCACCAAGCCTACTCAACTGCACCTGTTTTCGGAGCCCAAAATCGAACGTTTTTATCAGTTTCGGGACACTTATCTTCTTTTGCGCAGTTTTTTCGTCCCGGATCGTACGTCGTGAGCCGTGAAAAAGACGACAACCAAATCCATCACATTTCTATTACTGAATCCCATGGCACCTTGCGCAAGACAATTTCATTTCACGTAAAGGCTGGGCCCGCAAACCGAGGGCGTGGGGCTTGTAATTAGGTATCCATCGCTCCGGTGCCTATAACTTTTGATCTGTAAAGAGTTACGCGGTGCATAGCATACTGTTGGAAAGCTCTCCAAGAGCTTTGCAACGGGGGCACCAAGCCTACTCGGCTGCGCCGATTTTTGGAGCCCAAAATAGAATGTTTTCATTAGTTTCGGGACACTTTTCTTCTTTTGCGCTATTTTTTCGACCCAAATCGTACGTCGTCAGCCGCGAAAAGGAAGACAACCTAATCCATCACATTTCTATTACCGAATCCCACGACATCTTGCACAAGACAACTTCACTTCACGTAGAGGCTTGGCCCGCAAACAGAGGGCGTGGGGCTTGTGACCAGGTATCCGTTGCTCCGGTGCCATTAACTTTTGATCCGAAAGGAGTTATACTGTGCACAACATACTGTTGGAAAAGCACTTCGAGAGCTCTACAATGGGGGCACTTAACCTGCTCGGTTGCACCTGTTTTCGGAGTCTAAAATTGAACATTTTCATAAGTTTTGCTATACTTTTCTTCTTTTGCGGTGTTTTTCCGTCCCGGATTGTACGTCGTGAGCCGCGAAAAGGACGACAACCTAATCTATCGTATTTCTATTATCGAATCCCATCGCACCTTTGGCAAGACAACTTCATTTTACGTAGAGGCTGGGCTCGCAAATCGAGGGCGTGGGGCTTGCAACCAGGTATCCGTCGTTCTGGTGCTTATAACTTTTGATCCGTAAGGAGTTATGCAGCGCATAACATACCGTTGGAAAGCTCTCCAAGAGCTCTACGACTGGGGCACCTAGCCTGCTCGGTTGCGCCTGTTTTCAGAGCCCCCCAAAATCTAATGTTTTATTAGTTTCGGGACACTTTTCTTCTTTTGCGCTGTTTTTTCGATCCGGATCGTATGTCGTGAGCCGCGAAAAGGACGACAACCTAATCCATCACATTTCTATTACCGAATAATACGACACCTTGGGCAAGACAACTTCACTTCACGTAGAGGCTGGGCCCGCAAACAGAGGGCGTAGGACTTTTGACCACATATCCGTCGCTCCGGCGCCCATAACTTTTGCTCCGTAAGGAGTTACGTGGCGCACAGCATATCGTGGGAAAGCACTTTGAGAGCTCTACGATGGGGCACCTAGCCTGCTCGGTTGCGCTTGTTTTCAGAGCCTAAAATGGAATATGTTCATAAGTTTTGGGATACTTTTCTTTTTTTGCGCTGTTTTTTCGTCCCGAATCGTACGTCGTGAGCCACGAAAAGGTCGACAACCTAATCCATCACATTTCTATTACCGAATCACACGGCACCTTGGGCAAGACAACTTCATTTCACGTAGAGGCTGGACCCGCAAACAGGGGGCGTAGGGCTTGTGACAAGGTATCCGTCTCTCCGGTGCCCATAACTTTTGATCCGTAAGGAGTTACGCGACACACAACATACCGTTGGAAAGCTCTTCGAGAGCTCTACGACGGGGGCACCTAGCCTGATTGGTTGCGCCTATTTTCGGATCCCAAAATTGTACATTTTTATCAGTTTTGGGATACTTTTCTTCTTATGCGCTGTTTTTCCGTCCTGGATCGTACGTCGTGAGCCGCAAAAAGGACGACAACCTAATCCATCACATTTCTATTACCGAATCACACGGCACCTTGGGCAAGACAACTTCACTTCACGTAGAGGCTGGGCCCGCAAACAGAGGGCGTGGGGCTTATGACAAGGTATCCGTCGCTCCGGTGCCCATAACTTTTGATCCGTAAGGAGTTACGCGACGCACAACATACCGTTGGAAAGCTCTCCGAGAGCTCTACGATGGGGATACCAAGCATGCTCGGCTGCGCCTATTTTTGGAGCCCAAAATTGAACATTTTCATCAGTTTCGTGACACTTTTCTTCTTTTGCGCTATTTTTCCGTCCCGTATCGTATGTCGTGAACCATGAAAAGGACGGCATCCTAATCCATCACATTTCTATTACTGAATCCCACGGCACCTTGGGCAAGACAACTTCACTTCACGTAGAGGCTGGGCCTGCAAACAGAGGGCGTGGGGCTTGTGACCGGGTATCCGTCACTCTGGTGCTCATAACTTTTGATCCGTAAGGAGTTATGCGGCGCACAGCATACCGTTGGAAAGCTCTCCGAGAGCTCTACAACGGTGGCACCTAGCCTACTCGGCTGCGCCTATTTTCTGAGCCTAAAATCTACTCTGCTGCGCCTGTTTTCTGAGCCTAAAATCAAACATTTTCATCAATTTCAGGATACTTTTCTTCTTTTTTGATGTTTTTCCATCCCGGATAGTACGTCGTGAACCGCGAAAAGGACGACATCCTATTCCATCACATTTCTATTACCGAATTACACGGCACCATAGGCAAGGAAACTTCACTTCACGTAGAGGCTGGGACCGCAAACAGAGGGCGTGGGGCTTGTGACTAGGTATCCGTCGCTCCAGTGCCCCTGACTTTTGATCCGTAAGGAGTTACCTGGCGCATAGCATACCGTTGGAAAGCACTCTGAGAGCTCTATGATGGGGGCACTTAACCTGCTCAGTTGCTCCCATTTTCGGAGTCTAAAATTAAACATTTTCATAAGTTTTGGGATAGTTTTCTTTTTTTGCGCTGTTTTTTCATCCCGGATCGTATGTCGTGTGCCGCAAAAAGGACGTCAACCTAGACCATCATATTTCTATTATCGAATCACACGGCACCTTGGGCAAGACAACTTCACTTTATGTAGAGGCTGGGCCCGCAAACAGAGGGCGTAGGGCTTGTGACAAGGTATCCGTCGGTCCGGTGCCCATAAATTTTGATCGGTAAGGAGTTACACAGCGTACAGCATACCGTTGGAAAGCTCTCCGAGAGCTCTACGATGGGGGCACCCAGCCTGCTTAGCTGCACCTATTTTCGGAGCCCAAAATTGAATGTTTTCATCAGTTTTGGGACACTTATCTTCTTTTGCACAGTTTTTCCATCCCGGATCGTACGTCGTGAGCCACGAAAAGGACGATAACCTAATCTATCACATTTCTATTACCGAATCATACGACACCTTGGGCAAGACAACTTCACTTCACGCAGTGGCTAGGCCCTCAAACCGAGAGCGTGGGGCTTGTGACCAGGTATCCGTCGCTCCGGTGCCTATAACTTTTGATCTGTAAGGAGTTATGTGAGGCCCGACCCCGAATAACGTGTCCTACCTCGATTTGCGTGCCTTAGACCTAAAATTATATGACCAACCTTGGATTATGTGCCCTGTCTTGGTTTTGTGCATGCCTCATTATACGTGCCTTAACCTAAAATTGTGTGCCCTAATCCTCGATATACGTGCGATACCTAGATAAACATGCCATGACCTTAATTTATGTACGAGACCTTGATTTGCGTGTGTCCCTTTGTTTCGTGTGCATTAACCTTGAACTGCGTGCCTTAACCTAGGTTTAAGAGTCGTGTCTTGAATTACGTGCATTGCATTGAATTACGTGCCTTATTTTGATCTACGTTCATTCACATAGGGTTGCGTGTGTTAGCATTAGAATCCGTGCACTTATCTTGAAGTATGTGCCTTAGTCTTGAAATACGTGTTGTACCTCGTAGTTCGGTCATACCACGTAATTCGTGCCATAGACCTAGGAATCCATGCCACCACGTTAATCAAGAAAGAATCCTACACAAAGCACTAGACAATAAAATAATCCTACACAATCCACTAACTAATATTATATTCCTAATTCAAATTCTCTACAAACTCCACTAACAATAAAATAATACTAAACTATTCCTACATTTCCCACTATCTATTATTCTATTCATAATTCAACTCATCAACAAACATTCCTATATTTTATTCTACCTAGATTCCCTAATTTCCCAACATTCCTATGACAATTCTAATGACACAAATGCATAAAAAATTAGTCATAGACAAACTATGACACACACACAAGACACTAGGCATAAAATAGCCCCAAAATCCTACCCAATGCGCACCATTTTCGACCAAACACTTCATGCCCATGCTAGACATTTCAAAATACTCCTTGAAGACACAAAAAGACTGAAAATGGGCTGCCCAAGGCTGACCATATGCTTGAATCAATGCAGAACATCACTCTTTGTCATATTCTTTCATTTCTCTTTCTTTTCTCTTACTTCCCTCTCATTTTCTCTCTCCATTTCAGTTTTGGCTGAGTTCTCTCCACCTCTTAGCTCATCTTCATCATCCTATGGTGCATCAAGACAAACCACAAACAAAGAAACTCACCCAAGCAAGCTAGGATGCAAGAAACACACATGCAAGCATTTTGAGTCACCATTTTCGGCCTAGGTAAGTTTTCTTGGCTTCCATTTCTTTTCTTCTTGTTCTAACCTCATGCATGTGCTAAGAGATTGATCACTAGGCTAGGAAAAATAGAGAAACCAAGTTGGAATCTCGTCTAAGCAAGAAGAAGAAGAGATTTGAAGCTTCAACAAGTTTTTTGTGCATCTTTGTGGTTGATTGCTAAGGTGAGGGCTAAAACCTTTTGAAAATCCTTCAAAAAATTCACATGCATGCTCATTAATGTATGTCTTTTCTTCTGTACTTGAGTTATATGGTCGTTCATAAGCTTAAACAACCATGCATGGCAAGATCTTGGCTTGAAAGTGATGCTAGGTGAAGTCGGATTGTTGACAGCTCTCTGATCAGTCTGTTTCGAGGTACGTTTCGCTAGGAAAATGATGTTGAAAATGCTTGAAAATTGGTAGGTGACTAGTTTTGACAGTTTTGAACATTTTTCCCATAAATAGGCCGAAACGAATTTTGACTCTAAGGTCCTCAAAATGGCAGTTCTTTAAAATGTGTCCAAATCTGGAAATCTGAAAAAATGAAGCAGGTTTTGGCAGATGCACTGACCTTGTGGAACGAACCATATTTTACTTAGTAAATGATATCCAAAATGCATGAAATTTAGTGTGCTGCTATATTTTTCAGTTCTGGACAATTTTGTCAGAAATGGACCAAGGCTAAAACTGACCCTAAAGATCTCAAAAACGTCAATTTCTGAAAGGTGTGCAAATTTGGACAGTTTTGTGCTATTCCACTGTTTCGGCTATATCTAATGATCCCGAACTCCAAATGATGAAAGGTTTGTTTCTGCTTTTAGTTAACTTATTAAGATTTAATTTGACATCTTATTCACTGAATTTGGAGATTTTTTGTTTATCCTATTGATTGTGAGAAAACAGCCTATTGCAGTAAAGGTTTCACTTAGTTATATGCTTGGAAAATTGTTGTAACCTCTCTTGTGGTACTAATTGCTTGGAATTGTGATGTTGGGATGTTGTGTGGACTGTTTTGAGTACTTGAGGATGTTTGAATTGAATGATGCATGACTTGAGAATGATCTTGAGTTGACTTAGGGTTTAATCACATGGTTAAGCATGAAACGGAAACCCTAATGACTAGGTAGTCTTGCTAAGTGTTGATCATTTGGATATTGTGTGGAAATTATATGCTTAGTGGGCTGCCCGTAAATGTCTTATAACTTCAAATGTGATTTTGACCATTGCATGTTGACAAATAAGCTTTTCTTGCACCCGAACCCATGTTGATGTCATTGCATGTTGAATAATCTTATCACTTGATCACGTGGGCTTTGTAATGAGTTATATGGCCTGTTTTACATGTGTTACATGGCTGCCCATTTAATTTTCATATAACTCTGTATGCCTTTCAAGTGAAATTTCCTGTCTTATCGTGCCCTGCTTGTTTACCTGTCAATGTGCAATCTTATGACTGTCCGAAGGCAACCTACTTTGTTGTCCTCCTACTGTGATATATTACCTGTCATAAATGTGCATTGCATACAAGGTTGCAACCTTTCCTATCGGCATGGTAGCGATCATGCACACCGGGCGGCATCGGGTTTGCCGGTGCACCCGTGACTACCATGGTCCCATTCCCTCTCTCGCTTGAGGGCTAGACTTCCTCAGAGAGTTGGGTCATAGGATTTCGGGGTACATCCGGAGTACACCCACCTGGCGTGTTTGGGGGATGATTTGAAGTCGGCCGCAACAACTGATCCTGGAACTGATCTGAGAGCAAAAGCTCATTGTATCCTTTTTACTATGTGTATAAGTACTCTCGCTTGGTTCCTAGAGAACCTCGGGGAGGAAAGACTGGTATTCCTGTTCCTGTATCTTATATCATTGTTATATTCATGCTTGTAAAAAGGATTTTCATAAGTTGAACCGGAAAATGATTTTCAAAACCTATTTCTCGTTCCCCCTCGCTGAGTTCATAAGGACTCACCCTCTTTTTTGTCACAGGTGCAGCAGATTTGGAACAAGTACCCGAAGTAAATGTGCTTGTTGATGATTCCTGGGAGTGACTACGTGCTTTTGTGCTTTGCCTGAAAGGGGTTGCTATATGGATATTGTGTTTGATTGCAAAATGTTCATTTTATTTATGTAAATGACCCCGTTGTAATTTGGGTCTAATTCTGGGATTGTACTATCTATAACCGAACGAACTTTTATTTGGTTGTTTGCTTTCGTTTTCTTGATTAGTAGTTGTCGTAGGCAGTCAAACCACTAGATGAACAATCAACTAAGTTAACTCTATCTAATTTCACCGAGGTACTCATTTGCAAACTAAAGGATAATAGGTACTTGTATGATAGGAAATTGACAAATAAATAGGACATAGTTATAATGTTAGGCTTATTAGCCTAACAAGACTTTCAAGATAAACTAGTAGGCAAATCAGTTGGTGACAAATAGGAGTCCCTAATGGAATTGGATTAATGATTGGAATAATTGAGGCGTTTGGAGAATTAGGTCAAACCAAAGAGCCCAATTACAACCGTTATGCTGCCGGTTTTCTAGAAAAACTTGGAGTTTAGGCCAAAACGTTAAGTGTTAAATCTTCATCAATGGTTAAGTATGTGACATGTCCTGAACGTTTAGCTTACACCCTAGTCTAGCCTCTATAGGTCGGGTTGGGGTGTGACACCTTAGAATAGAATGGTATCAGAGCTTAGTTTAGTAACTAGGCGTTAGTCGGGTTCAACTCTCGGACCATGGGTAGAAGCCCTAAGGTAATTATGATGTCTTGTTTATATGTGTTAATATGTGCTAATGTGCTTTAATTGCTTTGAGAATTGAATACTATGTGGCTTTGTGGACTATAAGTATTTTGTGTCATGCACACCGACACGTTAGTGCCCTCAATAATGCATGCATGCTTTTATACTCCTTCCTTGATACATGTGCATGTTATATAACCATGAATGACTGTTTATACACATAGATAGTTAGGATTAGAACTTTCAGGGAAGTGAATTCATGCTGGAAGAACGAAAAGTCTCGGTTAGAGATTTCTGGCATCTTCACAGGTACTTGATGGATAGTATGTATTATTGGATATGCATGTATATAAAATGCGTAGCACATGTATAATTGTTGAGGTAAAGTTATCTCCTTATTTTTGGAATACATATACCTGTGATTAAGCTGTCAATTTTATGGCTATGAAGTTTTGATTCTGTTAAACTGTTCTTCTCATTGTGGTTCAAGTATAAAGGATTAAAGACATACTACTTCCTTAGATATAAGAATATACTATTAAATATGTAGAGTAGTATATATTCTCATGTGCTGATAGTGGAAGTTGACTTGGAGGTTTCCTTGAATCCATTTCTCACATCTTAAAATTGGCTTGATAGGCTATCTAAGAAGTTGACAATATACTCGTACGATTGGATCCTTACTTGATTGGAATTAAGCATTGATGAATTTGATATGGTGTATACTAGCGAGTTTCAAGTTCACTAAATGTTGAGATCATAACCTAGAAATTAAAAGATGAATTTGTGGAAGTTGACGATAGTTACTTTAGGGGTTAGATTATTGAGACATGGCTAGTGTATTTGAGTGACTTAGCAATGGATTACCTCAAGACATGTAGGCAACTCTGGAGACCGAATTTAACAAGGTTGATGATTCTTTAATATAACAAGATATAAGGATGCTGGAATCGAGGAATTCACGTAGCTAGAACTCGTGTTTGGAAAACTGCACCTAAAATGTTAGGTCGGATAGAAGTGTACGGAATTGAATTATGCATTAAATGACTAACGTTGCTAGAGGTCCTAAGTTGGATATCGGTGATATTTAGAATCCTGGTATTAATTTGGTGCCTCTCGGATTTAGTTGTGATTATGCAAGTAAGTCATTCTATGCACTCGTTGTTTAGATACCCTAGAGGATGTTGGAAAGCATATACCCCTAAGTAATACCAATGGACCTAATATATAAACCATGGAAATGAGATTAAAGCATTCGGTTACAAAGTGGAGTCGTTAGGATATGATTAGTAATCCTAAATAGCTAATAATAAGTATGCATGATGATTCATGATGAACCCTAGAACCTAAGGTCGATGAGTCTTGATGCTCTTAGCTAGTTGAACATGTAAATAAGAAGAGTAAGATTTCATATAGTTAAGATAGATATGAATTAGAGTCATAATGACCCAAGAAACTATTGTTAGACCACTGTATCTATGTGCACCATTTCACATCTAGAAACTAGCAATCGGTAGACTTCGAATTGTGGTCGTTGAATAAGAGGGGTGAATCTTGTAGTAATAGTTAAATAGGTGGTTGATTACTTTTGAAGTTCTATTAGGTTATGTTGAAGGATGCCTCGTGGTCATAATTCTTATGTTGATACAACCTTGAAGTTATCTCGTGTAAGTATTTTATGAAGTCGGTCATTTCGATACCGATTAATAGTCCTAGGATTGTTGTTGTACGGCCGGTAACCTAGTAGAGCATTGATATCACTTACATGGCGATGAACCCAGCTTAGTAACATTAATGTCGAATATATATTGAAGGGCATTAAGTGTTCGAAGGAATGACTAGGTCGCTAAATGAGTAGGACCATTGTCTTCTTAAGTATGACGTAACCTTGGATTGATGTGAGTGGAATTTATTTGAGGTTGAAACTATTCACCTTAGGAGTTTTGGATAAGATTAAAAGAAAATTCTGAAGCCTCGTGACTGAAAATAGAGATTTGAATAAGAAGATAGATTGTGGATCATAAGCTGATGAAATTTACTTGTAAGAGTTGAACTAATGCAACATGATTAGTTTACCCATGCAATTTCGATGGCAATTTGTTAGTGATACTTAATAAACCTTAGAATTCGAGTTTAATGAATCTCAACGGTCTTTCTCGTTGATTACGAGCGTGAAGGTTAACAAAGCCGGGAAATGAGATTAATGAATAAGAGCCTGTAATTGGGAGACTAGTCATTAGAAGATTTACTAATCCAATGTACCTTCAAGATAAGAACTATGATACTACCGATAGATGACGATTTGAGATGGATTAGTTGTTTGGTGAGTTCTTCCTAAAAATAGGGTCGTATCGTGAAAATAATCCATAACATGTGTATGTCTTACGTGCTAACAATTTGAAGCTAGTAGATATGATATGTAAATCGGATATAGACCTATCATCTTGAAATTAGCGTATATTACCCTAGGATCATGGAATTATTGTGATATTCCTTTTGAGGTATGAATGCGAGATTGATACAACATGAGTTATGATTTTGGAGTTATAGTTCAATTGTTAGAATACCGATGCAACTTTGATGACTATGTTTGAAGACTCTAACCTTAGTTAATGAACTTGACCTTAAGATCAATTGGAGAAAAGAGAGTTGTTCAAAGGAATGAACTGTAAATGTAGGGGTCACACCGAATTAAATGATTGGAGAAAGCTAGGAAGTGAATTCGTTGTGGTAAGAGAGATCACAGAGCAAAGGACGACCCGGAGTTGGAAAATAACAATGGTCGGAATCCGTCTAAATGACCTTAACAAGTAAGAATGAATTTCGGGACGAAATTCTTTTAAGGAGGGGAGGATGTGAGGCCCGACCCCGAATAACGTGTCCTACCTCGATTTGCACGCCTTAGACCTAAAATTAAATGACCGACCTTGGATTACGTGCCTTGTTTTGGTTTTCGTGCATGCCTCGTTATACGTGCCTTAACCTAGAATTGTGTGCCCTAATCCTTGATATACGTGCGATACCTAGATAAACATGCCATGACCTTAATTTACGTGCGAGACCTTGATTTGCGTGTGTCCTTTCGTTTCATGTGCATTAACCTTGAACTGCGTGCCTTAACCTAGGTTTAAGAGTCGTGTCTTGAATTACGTGTATTGCATTGAATTACGTGCCTTATTTTGATCTACGTTCATTCACATAGGGTTGCGTGTGTTAGCATTAGAATCCGTGCACTTATCTTGAAGTATGTGCCTTAGTCTTGAAATACGTGTTGTACCTTGTAGTTCGTGTCATACCTCGTAATTCGTGCCATAGACCTAGGAATCCATGCCACCACGTTAATCAAGAAAGAATCCTACACAAAGCACTAGACAATAAAATAATCCTACACAATCCACTAACTAATATTATATTCCTAATTCAAATTCTCTACAAACTACACTAACAATAAAATAATACTAAACTATTCCTACATTTCCCACTATCTATTATTCTATTCATAATTCAACTCATCAACAAACATTCCTATATTTTATTCTACCTAGATTCCCTAATTTTCCAACATTCCTATGACAATTCTAATGACACAAATGCATAAAAAATTAGTCCTAGACAAACTATGACACACACACAAGACACTAGGCATAAAATAGCCCCAAAATCCTATCCAATGCACACCATTTTCGACCAAACACTTCATGTCCATGCTAGCCATTTCAAAATACTCCTTGAAGACACAAAAAGACTGAAAACGGGCTGCCCAAGGCTGACCATATTCTTGAATCAATGCAAAACATCACTCTTTGTCATATTCTTTCATTTCTCTTTCTTTTCTCTCACTTCCCTCTCATTTTCTCTCTCCATTTCGGTTTTGTCTGAGTTCTCTCCACCTCTTAGCTCATCTTCATCATCCTAAGGTGCATCAAGACAAACCACAAGCAAAGAAACTCACCCAAGCAAGCTAGGATGCAAGAAACACACATGCAAGCATTTTGAGTCACCATTTTCGGCCTAGGTAATTTTT
Organism: Ehretia macrophylla; assembly: GCA_037974665.1. Lineage (NCBI taxonomy): Eukaryota > Viridiplantae > Streptophyta > Magnoliopsida > Boraginales > Ehretiaceae > Ehretia > Ehretia macrophylla. The sequence continues at coordinate 51,648,497 of CM075770.1, forward strand.
CTTGGCTTCCATTTCTTTTCTTCTTGTTCTAACCTCATGCATGTGCTAAGAGATTGATCACTAGGCTAGGAAAAATAGAGAAACCAAGTTGGAATCTCGGCTAAGCAAGAAGAAGAAGAGATTTGAAGCTTCAACAAGTTTTTTGTGCATCTTTGTGGTTGATTGCTAAGGTGAGGGCTAAAACCTTTTGAAAATCCTTCAAAAAATTCACATGCATGCTCATTAATGTATGTCTTTGCTTCTGTACTTGAGTTATATGGTCGTTCATAAGCTTAAACAACCATGCATGGCAAGATCTTCCCTTGAAAGTGATGCTAGGTGAAGTCGGATTGTTGATAGCTCTCTGATCAGTCTGTTTAGAGGTACGTTTAGCTAGGAAAATGATGTTGAAAATGCTTGAAAATTGGTAGGTGACTAGTTTGGACGGTTTTGAACATTTTTCCCATAAATAGGCCGAAGCTAATTTTGACTCTAAAGTCCTCAAAATGGCAGTTCTTTAAAATGTGTCCAAATCTGGAAATCTGAAAAAATGAAGCAGGTTTTGGCAGATGCACTGACCTTACGGAACGAACCATATTTGACTTAGTAAATGATGTAAAAAATGAATGAAATTTAGTATGCTGCTAGATTTTTCAGTTCTGGACAATTTTTTCAAAAATGGACCAAGGCTAAAACTGAACCTAAAGATCTCAAAAACGTCAATTTCTGAAACGTGTGCAAATCTGGACAGTTTTGTGCTATTCCACTGTTTTGGCTATATCTAATGATCCTGAACTCCAAATGATGCAAGGTTTGTTTCTGCTTTTAGTTAACTTATTAAGATTTAAGTTGACATCTTATTCACTGAATTTGGAGATTTTTTGTTTATCCTATTGATTGTGAGAAAACAGCCTATAGCAGTAAAGGTTTCACTTAGTTATATGCTTGGAAAATTGTTGTAACCTCTCTTGTGGTACTAATTGCTTGGAATTGTGGTGTTGGGATGTTGTGTGGACTGTTTTGAGTACTTGAGGATGTTTGAATTGAATGATGCATGACTTGAGAATGATCTTGAGTTGACTTAGGGTTTAATAACATGGTTAAGCATGAAACAGAAACCCTAATGACTAGGTAGTTTTGCTAAGTGTTGATCATTTGGATATTGTGTGGAAATTATATGCTTAGTGGGCTGCCCATAAATGTCTTATAACTTCAAATGTGATTTTGACCATTGCATGTTGACAAATAAGCTTTTCTTGCACCCGAACCCATGTTGATGTCATTGCATGTTGAATAATCTTATCACTTGATCACGTGGGCTTCGTAATGATTTATATGGCCTGTTTTACATGTGTTACATGGCTGCCCATTTAATTTTCATATAACTCTGTATGCCTTTCAAGTGAAATTTCCTGTCTTATCGTGCCCTGCTTGTTTACCTGTCAATGTGCAATCTTATGACTGTCCGGAGGCAACCTACTTTGTTGTCCTCCTACTGTGATATATTACCTGTCACAAATGTGCATTGCATACAAGGTTGCAACCTTTCCTGTCGGCATGGTAGCGATCACGCACACCGGGCGGCATCGGGTTTGCCAGTGCACCCGTGACTACCATGGTCTCATTCCCTCTCTCGCTTGGGGGCTAGACTTCCTCGGAGAGTTGGGTCGTAGGATTTCGGGGTACATCCGGAGTACACCCACCTGGCGTGTTTGGGGGATGATTTGAAGTCGGCCGCAACAACTGATCCTGGAACTGATCTGAGAGCAAAAGCTCACTGTATCCTTTTTACTATGTGTATAAGTACTCTCGCTTGGTTCCTAGAGAATCTCGAGGAGGAAAGACTGGTATTCATGTTCCTGTATCTTATATCATTGTTATATTCATGCTTGTAAAAAGGATTTTCATAAGTTGAACCGGAAAATGATTTTCAAAACCTATTTCTCGTTCCCCCTCGCTGAGTTCATAAGGACTCACCCTCTTTTTTATCACAGGTGCAGCAGATTTGGAACAAGTACCCGAAGTAAATGTGCTTGTTGATGATTCCTGGGAGTGACTACGTGCTTTTGTGCTTTGCCTGAAAGGGGTTGCTATATGGATATTGTGTTTGATTGCAAAATGTTCATTTTATTTATATAAATGACCCCGTTGTAATTTGGGTCTAATTCTGGGATTGTACTATCTATAACCGAACGAACTTTTATTTGGTTGTTTGCTTTCGTTTTCTTGATTAGTAGTTGTCGTAGGCAGTCAAACCACTAGATGAACAATCAACTAAGTTAACTCTATCTAATTTCACCGAGGTGCTCGTTTGCAAACTAAAGGATAATAGGTACTTGTATGATAGGAAATTGACAAATAAATAGGACATAGTTATCATGTTAGGCTTATTAGCCAAACAAGACTTTCAAGATAAACTAGTAGGCAAATCGGTTGGTGACAAATAGGAGTCCCTAATGGAATTGGATTAATGATTGGAAAAATTGAGGCGTTTGGAGAATTAGGTCAAACCAAATAGCCCAATTACAGCCGTTATGCTGCCGATTTTCTGGAAAAACTTGGAGTTTAGGCCAAAACGTTAAGTGTTAAATCTTCATCAACGGTTAAGTATGTGACATGTCCTGAACGTTTAGCTCACACCCTTGTCTAGCCTCTATAGGTCGGGTTGGGGCGTGACAAGTTACGCGGCGCACAACATACAGTTGGAAAGCTCTCCGAGAGCTCTACGACGGGGGTAGCAAGCCTACTCGGCTGCGCCTGTTTTCGGAGCCCAAAATAGAACGTTTTCATAAGTTTCGCTATAGTTTTCATCTTTTGCAGTGTTTTTCCATCCCGGATCGTACGTCGTGAGCCGCGAAAAGGACGACAACCTAATCTATCACATTTCTATTATCTAATCTGATGGCACCTTGGGCAAGACAATTTCATTTCACGTAGAGGCTGGGCCCGCAAACCGAGGGCGTGGGGCTTGTAACCAGGTATCCATCGCTCTGGTGCCTATAACTTTTGATCTGTAGGGAGTTACGCGGCGCATAGCATACTGTTGGAAAGCTCTCCGAGAGCTCTACGACGGGGGCACCAAGCCTGCTCGGCCGCGCCTATTTTTGGAGCCCAAAATAGAATGTTTTCATTAGTTTCGGGACACTTTTCTTCTTTTGCGCTGTTTTTTCGACCCAGATCATACGTCGTCAGCCGCGAAAAGGACGACAACCTAATCCATCACATTTCTATTACCGAATCCCATGGCACCTTGCACAAGACAACTTCACTTCACGTAGAGACTTGGCCCGCAAACAGAGGGCGTGGGGCTTGTGACCAGGTATCCGTTGCTCCGGTGCCATTAACTTTTGATCCGTAAGGAGTTACACTGCGCACAGCATACTGTTGGAAAGCTCTCTGAGAGCTCTACGATTGGGGCACCTAGCCTACTCAGCTGCGTCTGTTTTCGGAGCCCAAAATCGATCATTTTCATAAGTTTTGGGATACTTTTCTTCTTTTGCACTATTTTTCCGTCCCGCATCGTACGTCGTGAGCCGCGAAAAGGACGACAACCTAAACCATCACATTTCTATTACCGAATCACACGGCACCTTGGGCAAGACAACTTCACTTCACGTAGAGGCTGGGCCAGCAAACAGAGGGTGTGGGGCATGTGACAAGGTATCCATCCCTCCGGTGCCCATAACTTTTGATCCGTAAGGAGTTACGCAGCGCACAGCATACCGTTGGAAAGGTCTTCGAGAACTCTACGACGGGAGCACCCATCCTGATCGGGTGCGCCTGTTTTTGGATCCCAAAATTGAATGTTTTCATCAGTTTCGGGACACTTATCTTCTTTTGCGTAGTTTTTCCATCCCGGATCGTACGTCGTGAGCCACGAAAAGGACGACAACCTAATCTATCACATTTCTATTACCGTATCACACGTCACCTTGGACAAGACAACTTCACTTCATGTAGAGGCTGGGCCCTCAAACCGAAGGCGTAGGGCTTGTGACCAGGTATCCGTCGCTCCGTTGCCTATAACTTTTGATCCGTAAGGAGTTACGTGGTGCACAGCATACCGTTGGAAAGCTCTCCGAGAGCTCTACGATGGGGGTAGCAAGCCTGCTCGGTTGCACCTGTTTTCGGAGCCCAAAATCAAACGTTTTCATAAGTTTCCCTATACTTTTCTTCTTTTGTGGTGTTTTTCCGTCCCGGATCGTACGTTGTGAGCTGCGAAAAGGACGACAACCTAATCTATCACATTTCTATTATCGAATCCATCGCACCTTTGGCAAGACAACTTCATTTCTCGTAGAAGCAGGGCTCGCAAATCGAGGGCGTGACAAGGTATCCGTCTGTCCGGTGCCCATAAATTTTGATCCGTAAGGAGTTACGCAGCGCACAGCATACTGTTGGAAAGCTCTCCGAGAGCTCTACGACGGGGGCACCCAACCTGCTCGGTTGCGCCTGTTTGCGGAGCCCAAAATCGAATGCTTTCATCAGTTTCAGGACACTTGTCTTCTTTTGCGCAGTTTTTCCATCCCGGATCGTGCGTCGTGAGCCACGAAAAGGACGACAACCTAATCTATCACATTTCTATTACCGAATCATACGAAACCTTGGGCAAGACAACTTCACTTCACGTAGTGGCTGGGCCCTCAAACCGAAGGCGTGGGGGTTGTGACTAGGTATCCGTCGCTCCGGTGCCTATAACTTTTGATCCGTAAGGAGTTACGAGGCGCACAACATACAGTTGGAAAGCTCTCTGAGAGCTCTACGACGGGGGTAGCAAGCCTACTCGACTGCGCCTATTTTCAGAGCCCAAAATCGAACGTTTTCATAAGTTTCGCTACACTTTTCTTCTTTTGCGGTGTTTTTCCGTCCCGGATCGTACGTCGTGAGCCGCAAAAAGGACGACAACCTAATCTATCACATTTTTATTATCTAATCTAATGGCACCTTTGGCAAGACAATTTCATTTCACGTATAGGCTGGGCCCGCAAACCGAGGGCGTGGGGCTTATAACCAGGTATCCATTGCTCCGTTGCCTAGAACTTTTGATCCATAAGGAGTTACGCGGCGCATAGCATACTGTTGGAAAGCTCTCCGAGGGCTCTACGACGGGGGCACCAAGCCTACTTGGCTGCGCCTGTTTTTGTAGCCCAAAATAGAATGTTTTCATTAGTTTCGGGACACTTTTCTCTTTTGCGCTGTTTTTTCGACCCAGATCGTACGTCGTGAGCCGCGAAAAGGAAGACAACCTAATCCATCACATTTCTATTACCGAATCCCATGGCACCTTGCACAAGACAACTTCACTTCACGTAGAGGCTTGGCCCGCAAACAGAGGGCATGGGGCTTGTGACCAGGTATCCGTTGCTCCGGTGCCATTAACTTTTGATCCGTAAGGAGTTACACTACGCATAGCATACCGTTGGAAAGCTCTCTGAGAGCTCTACGATTGGGGCACCTAGCCTACTCGGCTGCTTCTGTTTTTGGAGCCCAAAATCGGTCATTTTCATAAGTTTTGGGATATTTTTCTTCTTTTGCACTATTTTTCTGTCCCGGATCATACGTCGTGAGCCGCGAAAAGGACGACAATCTAAACCATCACATTTCTATTACCGAATCACACGGCATCTTGGGCAAGACAACTTCCCTTCACGTAGAGGCTGGGCCAGCAAATAGAGGGTGTGGGGCATGTGACAAGGTATCCATCTCTCCGGTGCCCATAACTTTTGATCCGTAAGGAGTTACGAGCGCACAGCATACCGTTGGAAAGGTCTTCGAGAGCTCTACGATGGGAGCACCCATCCTGATCGGGTGCGCCTGTTTTTGGAGCCCAAAATCGAACGTTTTCATAAGTTTTGCTATACTTTTCTTCTTTTGTGGTATTTTTTCATCCCGGATCGAACGTCGTGAGCCGCGAAAAGGACGACAACCTAATCTATCACATTTCTATTATCGAATCCCATCACACCTTTGGCAAGACAACTTCATTTCACGTAGAGGCTGGTCCCGCAAATCGAGGGCGTGGGGCTTGCAACCAGGTATCCATCGCTCCGGTGCCTATAACTTTTGATCCGTAAGGAGTTATGCGGCGCATAACATACCGTTGAAAAGCTCTCCGAGAGCTCTACGACGGGGGCACCAAGCATACTTAGCTGTGCCTGTTTTCATAGCCCAAAATCTAATGTTTGATTAGTTTCGGGACACTTTTCTTCTTTTGCGCTATTTTTTTGATCTGGATCGTACGTTGTGAGCCACGAAAAGGACGACAACCTAATCCATCACATTTCTATTACCAAATAATACGACACTTTGGGAAAGACAACTTCACTTCACGTAGAGGCTGGGCCCGCAAACAGAGGGCGTGGGGCTTGTGACCAGGTATCCGTCAATCTGGTGCACATAACTTTTGATTCGTAAGGAGTTACGCAGCGTACAGCATACCGTTGGAAAGCTCTCCGAGAGCTCTATAACGGGGGCACCTAGCCTACTAGGCTGCGCCTATTTTCTGAGCCTAAAATCAAACATTTTCATCAGTTTCGGGATACTTTTCTTCTTTTTTGATGTTTTTCCGTCCCGGATAGTATGTCGTGAACCGCAAAAAGGACGACATCCTATTCCATCACATTTCTATTACCGAATCACACGGCACCATGGGCAAGGCAACTTCACTTCACGTAGAGGCTGGGCCCGCAAACAGAGGGCGTGGGGCTTGTGACCAGGTATCCGTCGCTCCAATGCCCCTAACTTTTGCTCCGTAAGGAGTTACCTGGCGCATAGCATACCGTTGGAAAGCATTCTGAGAGCTCTATGATGGGGGCACTTAACCTGCTTGGTTGCTCCTATTTCGGAGTCTAAAATTGAACATTTTCATAAGTTTGGGACACTTTTCTTCTTTTACGTTGTTTTTCCGTCCCGGATCGTATGTCGTATGCCGCGAAAAGGACGACAACCTAGACTATCACATTTCTATTATCGAATCACATGACACCTTGGGCAAGACAACTTCACTTCACTTCACGTAGAGGCTGGGCCCGAAAACAGAGGGCGTGGGGCTTGTGACAAGGTATCCGTCGGTCTAGTGCCTATAAATTTTGATCCGTAAGGTGTTACGCAGCGCATAGCATACCGTTGGAAAGCTCTCTGAGAGCTCTACGATGGGGGCACCCAGCCTGCTCGGCTGCGCCTATTTTCGGAGCCCAAAATCGAATGCTTTCATCAGTTTCGGGACACTTATCTTCTTTTGCGCAGTTTTTCCATCCCGTATTGTACGTCGTGAGCCACGAAAAGGACAACAACATAATCTATCACATTTCTATTACTGAATCACATGGCACCTTAGGCAAGACAACTTCACTTCACGTAGTGGCTGGGCCCTCAAACCGAGGGCATGGGGCTTGTGACCAGGTATCCGTCGCTACGACGCCTATAACTTTTGATCCGTAAGGAGTTACGCGGCGCATAGCATACCGTTGGAAAGCTCTCTGAGAGCTATCCGACGGGGGCACCAAGCCTGCTCGGCTGCGCCTATTTTTGGAGCCCAAAATAGAATGTTTTCATTAGTTTCGGGACACTTTTCTTCTTTTGCGGTGTTTTTCCGACCCAGATCGTACATCGTGAGCCTCGAAAAGGACAACAACCTAATCCATCACATTTTTATTACCGAATCCCACGGTACCTTACACAAGATAACTTCACTTCACGTAGAGGCTTGGCCCGCAAACAGAGGGCGTGGGGCTTGTGACTAGGTATCCGTTGTTCCGGTGCCATTAACTTTTGATCCGTAATGAGTTACGCGGCGCACGACATACCGTTGGAAAGCTCTCTGAGAGCTCTACGATTGGGGCACCTAGCCCACTCGGCTGCGTCTATTTTCGGAACCTAAAATCGAACATTTTCATAAATTTTGGGACACTTTTCTTCTTTCGCACTGTTTTTCCGTCCTGGATCGTACGTCGTGAGTCACAAAAAAGACGACAACCTAAACCATCACATTTCTATTGCCGAATCACACGGCACCTTGGGCAAGACAACTTCACTTCACGTTGAGGCTGGGCCCGCAAACAGAGGGCGTGGGGCATGTGACAAGGTATCCATCGCTCCAGTGCCCATAACTTTTGATCCGTAAGGAGTTACGCAGCGCATAGCATACCGTTGGAAAGGTCTCCGAGAGCTCTACGATGGGGGCACCCAGCTTGATTGGGTGCTTCTATTTTTGGAGCCCAAAATCGAATGTTTTCATCAGTTTCGGGACACTTATCTTCTTTTGCGCAATTTTTTCATCCCGGATCGTACGTCATGAGCCACGAAAAGGACGACAACCTAATCTATCACATTTCTATTACCGAATCACACAGCACCTTGGGCAAGACAACTTCATTTCACGTAGAGGCTGGGCCCTCAAACCGAGGGCGTAGGGCTTGTGACCAGGTATCCGTCGCTCCAGTGCCTATAACTTTTGATCCGTAAGGAGTTACGCGGCGCACAGCATACCGTTGGAAAGCTCTCCGAGAGCTCTACGACGGGGGTGGCAAGCCTGCTTGCTTGCGCCTGTTTTTGGAGCCCAAAATCGAACATTTTCATAAGTTTCGCTATACTTTTCTTCTTTTGCTGTGTTTTTCTGTCCCGGATCATACGTCGTGAGCCGCGAAAAGGACGATAACCAAATCTATCACAGTTCTATTATCGAATCCCATGGCACCTTGGGTAGGACAACTTCATTTAACTTAGAGGCTGGGCCCACAAACCGAGGGCGTGGGGCTTGTAACCAGGTATCCGTCGCTCCGGTGCCTATAACTTTTGATCCGTAAGAGTTATGCAGCACATAGCATACCGTGGAAAGCTCTTCGAGAGCTTTACAACGGGGGCACCAAGCCTGCTTGGTTGCGCATGTTTTCGAAGCCCAAAATCAAATGTTTTCATCAGTTTCGGGACACTTTTCTTCTTTTGAGTTGTTTTTTCGACCCGGATCGTACGTCTTGAGCCGCGAAAAGGACAACAACCTAATCCATCACATTTCTATTATCGAATCATACGACACCTTGGGCAAGACAACTTCACTTCACGTAGAGGCTGGGCCTGCAAATAGAGGGCGTAGGGCTTGTGACCAGGTATCTGTCGCTTCGGTGCCCATAACTTTTCCTCCGTAAGGAGTTACGCGGCGCTCCGCATATTGTTGGAAAGCACTCTAAGAGCTCTACGATGGGGCACCTAGCCTGCTCGGTTGCGCTTGTTTTCAGAGCCTAAAATCGAACATGTTCATAAATTTTGGGATACTTTTCTTTTTTTTGCGCTGTTTTTCCGTCCCGAATCGTTCGTCGTGAGCCTCGAAACGGACGACAACCTAATCCATCACATTTCTATTACCCAATCACACGGCACCTTGGGCAAGACAACTTCACTTCACGTAGAGGTTGGGCCGGCAAACAGAGGGCGTGGGGCTTGTGATAAGGTATTCGTCGCTCCGGTGCCCATAACTTTTGATCCGTAAGGAGTTACATAGCGCACAACATACCGTTGGAAAGCTCTCCTAGAGCTCTATGACGGGGGCACTAAGCCTGCTCGGCTGCGCCTATTTTCGGAGCCCATAATCGTATGTTTTCATCAGTTTTGGGATACTTTTCTTCTTTTGCGTTATTTTTTCGTCCCGGATCATACGTCGTGAGCCGCGAAAAGGACGACAACCTAATCCATCACATATCTATTACCGAATCACATGGCACCTTGGGCAAGACAACTTCACTTAACGTTGAGGCTGGGCCATCAAACCGAGCGCGTGGGGCTTGTGACCAGGTATCTGTCGCTCCGGTGCCTATAACTTTTGATCCGTAAGGAGTTACACGGCGCACAACATACCGTTGGAAAGCTCTCCGAGAGCTATACGACGGGGGTAGCAAGCCTGCTCGGTTGCGCCTATTTTTGGAGCCCAAAATCAAACGTTTTCATAAGTTTTGCTACACTTTTCTTCTTTTGCGGTGTTTTTCTGTCCCGGATCGTAAGTCGTGAGCCGTAAAAAGGACGACAACCTAATCTATCACATTTCTATTATCGAATCCCATGGCACCTTGGGCAAGACAACTTCACTTCACGTAGAGGCTGGGCCAGCAAACTGAGGGCGTGGGGCTTGCAACCAGGTATCCGTCGCTCCGGTGCCTATAACTTTTGATCCGTAAAGAGTTACGCGGCGCATAGCATACCGTTGGAATGCTCTCCAAGAGCTCTTCGACGGGGGTACCAAGCCTGCTCGGCTGCGCCTATTTTCATAGCCTAAAATCGAATATTTTCATTAGTTTTGGGATACTTTTCTTCTTTTGCGCTGTTTTTTCGACTCGGATCGTACGTCCTGAGCCGTGAAAAGGAAGACAACCTAATCCATCACATTTCTATTACCGAATCCCATGGCACCTTGCGCAAGACAACTTCACTTCATGTAGAGGCTAGGCCCACAAACAGAGGGCGTGAGGCTTGTAACCAGGTCTCCGTTGCTCCGGTGCCATTAACTTTTGATCCGTAAGGAGTTACGCGGCACACAGCATACCGTTGGAAAGCTCTCTGAGAGCTCTACGATTGGGGCACCTAGCCTACTCAGCTGCGCCTGTTTTCAGAGCCTAAAATTGAACATTTTCATAAGTTTTGGGACACTTTTCTTCTTTTACGCTCTTTTTCTATCCCGTATCGTACGTCGTGAGCCCCGAAAAGGACGATATCCTATTCCATCACATTTCTATTACCGAATCACACGACACCTTGGGCAAGACAACTTCACTTCACGTAGAGACTTGGCCCGCAAACAGAGGACGTGGGGCTTGTGACCAGGTATCCGTCGCTCCGGTGCCCATAACTTTTGCTCCGTAAGGAGTTACGTGGCGCACAACATACCGTTGGAAAACACTTTGAGAGCTCTACGATGGGGGCACCTAGCCTGCTCGGTTGCACTTGTTTTCAGAGCCTAAAATTGAACATTTTCATAAGTTTTGGGACACTTTTCTTTTTTTGCGCTATTTTTCCGTCCCGAATCGTACGTCGTGAGCCGCGAAAAGGACGACAACCTAATCCATCACATTTCTATTACTGAATCACACAGTACCTTGGGCAAGACAACTTCACTTCACGTAGAGGCTGGGCCCTCAAACCGAGGGCGTAGGGCATGTGACCAGGTATCCGTCGATCCGGTGCCTATAACTTTTGATCCGTAAGGAGTTGCGCAACGCACAACATACCATTCAAAAGCTTTCCGAGAGCTCTATGACGGAGGCACCAATCCTGCTCGGCTGTGCCTAATTTCAGAGCCCAAAATTGAACTTTTTCATAAGTTTCGCTACACTTTTCTTCTTTTGCGCTGTTTTTCTGTCCCGGATCGTACGTTGTTAGCCGCGAAAAGGACGACAACCTAATCTATCACATTTCTATTATCGAATCCCATGGCACATTGGGCAAGACAACTTCACTTCACGTAGAGGCTGGGATCGCAAACCTAGGGCGTGGGGCTTGTGACCAGGTATCTGTCGCTCTGGTGCCTATAACTTTTGATCCGTAAGGAGTTATGCGGTGCACAGCATACCGTTGGAAAGCCCTCCGAGAGCTCTACAATGGGGGCACCAAGCCTGCTCAGCTGCACCTATTTTTGAAGCCCAAAATTGAATGTTTTCATTATTTTCGGGATACTTTTCTTCTTTTGCACTATTTTTCTGACCCAGATGGACTGAGTAGCAGGTGAACTACTTGTGGATCCACGGGTGGAAGAGGCTAATGGTGCTTTAGTCGGGCCACGGTTGTTGACTGGTCTGTTCTGGCTCTGGCCTTGACTGCGACTCTGAGTCTGAAATTTCCTCTGTTTTCTTGGAGACTGATATGGTTTCTTGTTCGGCTAGCTTGAACCGGCTCTATCAAGTTTCCTCTTCTCAGCTCGGGAGGCAGCAGCAAGGAGAGCAGAATAGGTAGTAAAGTCATGCGAAGCCAACTGATCCTGAATTTTTGGCCTCAACCCATTCGTAAATTTTGACATCTTCGCCTCAGGGGTACTGACCATGTATTGAGCATAACTGGACAGTCTGTCAAAACGAACCTCATACTGGGCCACCGTCATGTTACCCTGGCTCAAGTGCATGAATTCTTCAATTTGCCTCCGCCTGAAAACTGTAGGTACGTATTTCTCCTTAAATGCCTTAACGAAATTACCCCACAAGCGAGGTGTATGATCAGTTTCCCAAAGTGCCTCCACAGTGTGCCACCAATGTTCAGCATCCCCATGCAATAGAAACACAGCGAACTCAATCTTTCCCTCATCAGTATAGTCAAGTGGCCTACAAATCCTTTCAATCTCAGACAGCTAAGCCTCTGCCTTTTCATCATCAACTTCCCCGAAGAATTTGGATGGGTGAAAGTCAAGGAACTCCATCATTCTGTTGTTTCTCCCATTGTTACCACCATTCCTATTGTTGTTGTTGTTTGCTTCACGTCCATCTTGACGTTCCATCACTTGCGACATGCGATCCATAGCATTCGCCATCATGTTAAACATGGCCATGCCGGGATTAGTTTGATGAGCATCTCCGGCTTCTTGAGGCTCATCGCTCCTATTGGTATTGCGGGTACTAGGGCCAGCCATCTATAGGCACAGATTATGATGCACAATTTATTGGAATACGACAAGACAAGAATTTAATGTATAAGGTATGCAACATACAATTTTACATAGACATACAATTCTCGAAACAGTTAAGACATGTTAATCACATAAGCACATAGAAACAGAGAAGGCACAATTGATATTGTCACACATTAACACACATAAACAAGTCATCCCAATAACCTTAGGGCTTCTACCCATGGTCCGAGAGTTAAACCCGGCTTAAGCAATCTAAGCTCTGATACCATTTCTATAAGGTGTCACGCCCCCAACCAGACCTAAAGAGGTTAGACTAGGGTGTGATCTAAACATTCACATTCTTATATGACTATAACTGATTAACGAAGATTAAGCTTATCCGTTAGACTAGAACACCAAAAATTCTTCGAAAAACCGACAGCATAATGGCTGTAGTTGGCTCTTTAGTTTGACCTAATTTTCTAAACGCCTCAAAACTTTCAATCTCAAATTCGATTCCAACTAAGATTACTATTTATCACCAAATGATATGTCCACTATTTATCTCAAATCTCGTTTGATTAACACCTAGTATGGTAACTATGTCTCGTTTATGTGTCAATTCCTATTACACAAGTACCTGTTGGTCTTAGCTTACAAATGAGTACTTGCTTAAGATTGGATAGATTTAGTTTACTTAGCCCTTTGTCTAATACTTCATAAGCCTGTAGTAGTTACTAATCAAAGTAGCAAAATGATCAAATAGTGTATCTGTCTAGTTATAAAGAGTACAAATCAAAATTAGATCCCAAATTACAACGGGGGTCTTTTACAATAGCAATGACAACAACATAAGAGATAGTCTTCAAAACAAACATATCGTTTACAAAATAGCCACAGTCAAGTAAGGCACGTAGGGCAGGCAATCACTCCAAGGAGTCATCAATAGGCACGTTATCCTTAGGTACATGTTCCTGATCTTCTTCACCTGAGATGATAAAAGAGGGTGAGTCCTTATGAACTCAGCGAGAGGGAACGATAAATACGTTTTGAAACACTTTTCCGGTTCAACTTATGAAAAACCCTTTTTGAAAGAATGACATATAACACAAGTAAGTTCATAATGTAATATAAAAGTAAAAGAACACAATTACCCATCTTTCCTCCCCAAGGTCCTCTAGGAACCAAGCGAGAGTACTTATATACATAGTGAAAAGGATACGGTGAGCTTTTGCTCTCAGTTCATTTCCAATATCAGTTGTTGCGGCCGACTTCAAATCATCCACTTATCATGCCAAATGGGTGTACTTCGGATGTATCCCGAAATCCTACGGCCCAACTCTCTGAGGAAGTCTAGCCCCCAAGCGAGAGAGGGAATTGGATCATGGTAGTCACGGTTGCACTGGCAAGCCCGATGCCGCCCGGTGTGTGTGAGGCCCGACCCTGAATAACATGTCTTACCTCGATTTGCATGCCTTAGACCCAGAACTGTATGACCGACCTTGGATTACATGCCTTGTCTTGGTTTTCGTGCATGCCTTGTCTTGGTTTTCGTGCATGCCTCGTCATACGTGCCTTGACCTAGAATTGCATGTCTTAATCCTCGATTTACGTGCCCTAACTTTGATTTACGTGTGATACTTCGTTTCGTGTACCCTGACCTTGAATTGCGTGCCTTGACCTAGGTTCAAGAGTCGTGTCTTGTTTTATGTGCCTTGCATTGGTTTACGTGCATTCACTTAGGGTTGCATGTATTTACCTTCGAATCCGTGCATTTGCCTTGAAGTGCGTGCCTTACCTCGTAGTACGTGCCATAGACATAGGAAAGCGTGCCCGCATGCTAATCAATAAAGAATCCTACACGAAGCACTAGACTATAAAATAATCCTACAAAACCACTAACTATTATTATAATCCTAATTCAAATCTCTACAAAACCCACTATCTCTTATTTTAATCCTAAGTCAAATTCAACTCAATATTTTAATGATTCAAACATTCTTTATTCCTTTTTACAAAACCCATGCACCTACAATTAAAAATATTTAACCTACAATAAAAGAAGCCTTAACACATGACAAAATTCACATTTGTGAGCTATGATGGCCAACCATACCATGTTCTTGAGCAAAATATTTGAACAAAATAATTATTAATGCATGCTTAGACAAAACTTCACATTGTCATAACTTTTGCATACACCAAAGCAATATTTTATCAACCACCATGCTCCACCTTCTCGACCACATCACCAAGCATACCAAACAATTCAAACATGCTCCAAAAGATGACACAAATTCAGTTTTTGCAAGCCTATAGCTGACCACATGCACAAAAATATCATTTCTTTCTCTCAAAACTCTCTCAAGCTCTCATTCTCTCTCCTTCTCTCTCATTTTCGACCATGGCATCTCTTGAGCTTCCAATACCTCAAGCTCACTCTCTAGGACACTCCAAGCATCGGCCATAGCAAGGTAATCAAGAAAGGATAGCTCAAAGTCACACACAAAGCTCAAAAATAAGGATTTTGTGCATCTTCATCTATTATCTTGCTAAGGTGAGGGTTAATCCTTTTTAAAAGCTTTCAAAAACCACATGCATGCCTTCATATGTCTAGATTTACCTCTGTACTTGTTGTATATGTGTGTGCATGAGCTTATATAACCATGCATGGCAAGGCAAAATCGCGTAGCTGGCAGATTTCTGACTTGTTAGAACGAAGTGTATTTGGCCTGGTAAATGATGTTTAAAATACGTAAAAATTGGTAGGTGACTATTTTTGCCAGTTCTGAGAATTTTTCATAGAAATAGGCCAAGGCCAATTTTGACTCTATGGTCTCCAAAATGGCAAAACATCGAAAGGTGTCTAAATCTGGAAAATCTGGGAAAATGGAGCAGGTTTTTGGCAGTTCACTGTCCTTGTAGAACGAAACAATTTTGACCTAGTAAAAAATATCTAAAATGCATGAAATTTGGTAGGTTTCTAGATGTTTCAGTTATGGACATTTTTTCCAGAAATAGACTAAAGCTAAATCTGACCCTAAGACCCTAAAAAATGGCAAGTATTGAACTATGTACGAATCTGGACAGTTTTGCGTCGTCTCACGGTTTTAGCTATAACTCTTGAATCCGAACTCCAAATGATGCGAGGTTTGTTTCTGGATTTAGTTCACTTAATAAGATTTAATTTGACATTTTTTTCACTGGAATTGGAGATTTTTTGCTTGTCTAAATGATTGTGGGAAAATAGACCATTGCAGTGGGGTATTTATTTAGTGATATACTTTGAAAAGAATATTGTAACTTCTCTTGTGATATTGAATGCTTGGGATTGTGGTGCTTGGATGTTATGTGGACTATTTTGGATGATTGAAGATGTTTTAATTAATCGATGCATGGCTTGGGTTAGTTACGTGACAACTTGTGGCTTAAATCGCACGTGTAAGCATGAATTGAAACCCTATTGAATATGAAAACTCGCTAAGTGTTGATCCTATGGTTATTGTGTCCAATTGTGTGATTAGTGGGCTGCCTAAGAAATGTTAAGTATGCTTGAAATGTGATTCCCGATGATTACATATTGATAAGTAGACCTTTCTTGCACCCGGTCCCACGTAGACGTCGTTGCATGCTTGTATAAACTTATTATCTGATTACGTGAACCCCGAAATGAGTTATATGACTTGATTTACATGTGTTACATGGCTGCCCGTTTAATATTCATATAACTCCATGTGCTTTACAAGTGAAATTACATGTCAAAGCATGTCTCGTGTGTTTACTTGTCAATGTGCGATCTTACGACTGCTCGGAGGCAACCTACTTTGTTGTCCTCGTAATGTAATATATTAAATGTTATAAATGTGCATTGCATACAAGGTTGTAACCTTTCATTCTGTCATGGTAGCGTTCACGCACACCGGGCGGCATCGGGCTTGTCGGTGCAACCGTGACTACCATGGTGTGAGGCCCGACCCCGAATAACATATCATACCTCGATTTGCGTGCCATAGACCCCTAATTATATGATCGACCTCGGATTACGTGTCTTGTCTTGATTTTCGTGCATACCTTGTCATACGTGCCTTGACCTAGAATAGTGTGCCCTAATCCCCGATTGACGTGTGATACCTAGATATATGTGCCCTGACCTCGATGTACGTGCGTTATCTCGTTTCGTGTGCCCTAAACTTGAACTACGTACCTTAACCTAGATATAGAGTCGTGTCTTGATTTGCGTGCATTGCATCGAATTACGTGCATTCATTTAGGGTTGCGTGCATTTACATGAAAAACGTGCGTTAGTCTCGTAGTTCGTGCCCTACCTCATAGTACGTGACCTAGACCTAGGAAAACGTGCCCTCACACTAATCAAGGAAGCATCTTACACAAAGCACTAGACTATTAAACAATCCTACAAAATCCACTATCAATATTATAATCCTAATTCAACTCACTAGAAGACAAAAAGTCACTAAACACTAGACATTCCTTATTCTTTATTCTTTATTCTTTTGGCACTTCTAACACACAATTAAATAATACTCCAATAGTTGACAAAAATTCAGAATTTTATTAGCCTTGGCCAACCACCACATCAAATTTTATACATGCTTGCTCAATTCAATTCATTTCTAGACAAGTTATGACAAAAACACTTATCAATACATAAAAAAAATGCTCAAAACCACCTCAAATTTCTACCTTGCTTGACCAAACCACCTTTGCCCATGCTAAACATTTTAAAATCACACATTGAAGACACAAAAATCAGATTTTTAATGGCCCAAGGCCGACCATATGCATGAAGAAATGAGAAAGCTTGTCATTCCTTGTCATTTCTTCATTTCCTCTCAACTTCTCTCTCTCCCTCTCATTTTCTCTCTCTCTCTCTCTCTCTCGGCCTTGGCTGAGTTCTCACCATCATTTGCTCATCTTCATCAACTCATGGTGCATCAAGACAAGCAACCATCAAAGAAACTCAAGCAAACAAGCTAGGATACGAAAATCACACATGCATGCCCTTTGAAGCCTTCATTTCGGCCCTAGGTGAGTTTTTAAGCTTCCATTTCTTTTCTTCTTGTTCTAACCTCATGCATGTACTAAGAGCTTGGTCACTAATCTAGGAAAAATAGAGAAAATCTAGTTGGAATCTCAGATAGGCAAAGGAGAAGAAGAAAATTGTGCTTCAACAAGTTTTGTGCATCTTCTTGGTTGATTGCTAAGGTGAGGGCTAAATCCTTTTAAAAATCCTTCAAAAATCCACATGCATGCTCATAAAGGTATGTCTTTGCTTCTGTACTTGAGTTATATGTTCGTTCATAAGCTTTTACAACCATGCATGGCAAGATCTTGGCTTGAAAGTGATGATAGGTGAAGTCGGATTATGTGACAGCTCTCTGACCAGTTTTTTCGAGGTAAGTTTTGCTAGGTAAATGATGTTGAAAATGCATGAAAATTGGTAGGTGACTAGGTTTTCCAGTTTTAAACACTTTTCACAGAAATATGCCAAAGCTAATTTCGAATCTAAGGTCCTCAAAATGGCAAATCTTTAAAATGTGTCCAAATCTGGAAATCTGGAAAAATGAAGTAGGTTTTGACAGATGCACTGACCTTGTAGAATGAACCAGATTTGACTTATTAAATGATATCCAAAATGCATGAAATTTGGTGTGCTGCAAGATTTTTCAGTTCTGGACATGTTTGTCAGAAATGGACTAAGGCTAAATCTGACCCTAAGGACCTCAAAAACGTCAATTATCGAAATGTGTGCAAATCTGGACAGTTTTGTGCTATCCCACTGTTTCGGCTATAACTAATGATCTCGAACTCCAAATGATACAAGGTTTGTTTCTGATTTTAGTTCACTTCTTACGCTTTAATTTGTCATCTTATTCACTGGAATTGGAGATTGTTTTCTTATCTTAATGATTGTGAGAAAACAGCCTATTGCAGTAAGGGTTTCACTTAGTGTTATGCTTAGAAAATTGTTGTGACTTCTCTTGTTGAATTAAATGCTTGGGATTGTAGCTTTGGGATGTTGTGTGGACTGTTTTGAATATTTGAGGATGTTGGATTAAATGATGCATGGCTTGAGATTGATTTTGAATTGGTTTGGGGCTCAAATTGCACGGATATTCACGAAATGGAAACCCTAATGACTAGATAGGCTTGCTAAGTATTGATCATTTGGATATTGTGTAGAATTATACGCTTGGTAGGCTGCCTGTAGTTGCCCTTATAACCTTAAATGTAATTTTGATCATTGCATGTTGACAAATAGGCTTTTCTTGCATCCGAACTCACGTAGATGTTATTGCATGTTGAATAATCCTATCACTTGATTACGTGGACTTCGAAATGAGTTATATGGCTTGATTTACATGTGTTACATGGCTGCCCGTTTAATGTTCATATAACTCTATATGCCTTTCAAGTGAAATTACTTGTCTTATCGTGCCCTGCCTGTTTACTTGTCAATGTGCAATCTTATGACTGTCTGGAGGCAACCTACTTTGTTGTCCTCCTAACGTGATATGTTAATTTCATAAATGTGCACTGCATACAAGGTTGCAACCTTTCCTGTCGGCATGGTAGCGATCACGCACACCGGGCGGCATCGGGCTTGCCGGTGCACCCGTGATTACCATGGTCCCATTCCCTCTCTCGCTTGGGGGCTAGACTTCCTCGGAGAGTTGGGTCGTAGGATTTCGGGGTACATTCGGAGTACACCCACCTGGCGTGTTTGGGGGATGATTTGAAGTCGGCCGCAACAACTGATTCTGGAACTAATCTGAGAGCAAAAGCTCACTGTATCCTTTTTACTATTTGTACAAGTACTCTCGCTTGGTTACTAGAGAACCTCGGGGAGGAAAGACTGGTATTTTTGTTCCTTTACCTCATATTACTGTTATATTCATGTTTGCAAAAGGATTTTCATAAGTTGAACCGGAAAATGAGTTTCAAAACCTATTTCTCGTTCCCCCTCGTTGAGTTCATAAGGACTCACCCTCTTTTATCATCTCAGGTGAAGAAGATCCAGAACAGGTACCCGAGGACGGTGTACCTAACGATGAATCCTTGGAGTGATTGCCTGTCTTATGTGGTTTGCGTGATTGTGGCTACTTGTGAACTCTATGCTACTTGAAGACTATTTCTTTTACGTCGCTTGCTATTTGTAAGGCAAAAAGACCCCCGTTGTAATTTGGGGTCTAATTTTGGTTTGTACTGATATTAAATAGACTGACGCTAGACACTACTATGATTGTTTTTGCTATTATTACCGCTAGTATCTATCATAGGTTATGACGTATTAGCTAAGGACTAAATAAATGAACTTATCCAATCTTAAACGGGTACATGCTATTAAGCAAAGATCAACAGGTACTTTTGTAACGAGGATAAACAAACAAACGAGACATAGTATCATGCTAGGTTATAAATCAAACGAGACATCGAGATAACCAATAGGCATTTCAATTGATGTTAAATAGAAATCTTAGTTCGAAATGAAATTGAGATTGGAAAATTTTGAGGCGTTTAGAGAATTAGGCCAAACCAAAGAGCCCAATTACAGCCGTTATGCTGTCAGTTTTCTGGAAAATTCTGGAGTTTATGTCAAAACGTTAAGTGTTAAATCTTCATGAACGGTTAAGTACGAGACGTGACTTGAATGTTAGATCACACCCTAATCTAACCTTTATAGGCCGGGTTAGGGCGTGACACATGGTCCAATTCCCTCTCTCGCTTGGGGGCTAGACTTCCTCGGAGAGTTGGGTCGTAGGATTTCGGGGTACATCCGGAGTACACCCATTTGGCGTGATAAGTGGATGATTGAAGCCGGCTGCAACAACTGTTATCAGAAATGATCTTGAGAGCAAATGTTCACCGATCGATCTTGAGAGCAAAAGCTCACCGTATCCTTTTCACTATGTGTTTAAGTACTCTCGCTTGGTTCCTAGAGGACCTTGGGGAGGAAAGACGGGTAAATGTGTTCATTTATATTTATTGTATATTATGTATTTACTCACTCTATATGACATGTTTCCAAATGAGTTTTCATAAGTTTAACCGGAAAAGGATTTCAAAACATTATCTATCGTTCCCCCTATTGATATATGTCAATATCCACCTATTCATAATAAATATTGTTAATTATATGGTAGCATAAATTAATGATTCCGACTTAAACGTCGATGAGGTCAAAAGAGATCGCAATGGCTACAAGAAAGAAGTTCGGGAATTTGGAATTACCTAAGATGACGTCGGATTGATGCAATGCTAAAGTTAGCCAATTTGACCAAAGGAAACTTCATAGAAGTTGACTTGGATGCTAGCCACCCATGTGATAAATATGGGTGGTTAATACTTTGAACATGGTTGGTAAAGCCAACCAAGATTGAAATGTTTGATAGGAAAGTCTCCTGTGGCAGGCTAGCTGAATTCTATAAATAGGCATCCATTAGTTCATCATTTTCATCAACAACACAACTCCAAACACAATCCTAAGTTAGTATTTCTTTCTTGTATTCTTCTTGTAAGTCCAGAAGCCATTGAAGCTCTAATCTTGAGAGCGCACAGTGGGACAATTATCTTGTAAGTGTTATATTGAATTGTTATAACGAGTAGTGTTGTCTTTCTACTTGATTGTTGTTAAGACGTTTCTGGGAAATTGGTTATATTCTTACATGGTATCAAGAGCTTAAGGAGCTCTTAACAACAATCTTGTCTAGTAAAGCTCAACAACTATGACTACTCAAGGTGCTAGTTCTTCTTCTACCAGTTCTAGTTCTGGTTTAGTACCGACAATTCGTATCCGTCCCCCTACCTTCATAGAAGGAAAGCTTGATGGCACGAACTATCTTTTGTGGAAGTTCAAAATCACTACAGTTCTGGACTCCTACGAACTCCTTGATACAGTGTTAGGCACAGATGCAGAACCAGTTGCAGTTCGTGCTGAAGATGACACAAAAAAGGTTACACCTCCAGATCCTCAGCTTGTTAAAGAATGGAGGAGACGAAATGCTGATGCACTTTGTGCAATTGTAACAAGTGTTCAAGATTCCGTCCTTACTCTAATTCAACACACAACCAAGGCAACTGAAGCTTGGAACATACTGAGAAATCAGTATGAAACAAGGAACCAGACTCGTATTCAGAACTTGGAGAATCAGTTAGCTGCTGAGAGATTAAGTGAAGATGAAGTAGTTGAGTCATTTATCAGTAGGATGAAAAACCTACGTGATCAAATGGCTGCAGTTGGTATTGCCAAATCAACCGAGGAACTAGCTCGAAGGTGCATTAGAGTGTTGCCTCCAAAATTTGACGGCCTTGTGACAGCACTTAATACACAAGTTCGCATTCCTCCTTTGACGTTTGAAGAATTCACTGCCATGTTGATGGAGGAGGAGATGAGGCTGAGGAGCAGAGAAAATCAACTTGACTCTGCCTTTACAGCCAAGGCGAGAAGTAACCAAGAAGAAAAGAAGAAAGCAAAGAAGAAGACGTTCTCTAGATCGTGCTACTACTACAATAAGAAAGGTCATGCTGTCAAAGATTGCAGGAAACGAATCCATGACAAGAAGAACGTAACTTTAAAGCCAAATTGGAGAAATAAAGAATCTGCCAATACGGCTGAAACGGAAGTGCATCTGTTTACTGTAACAGATGTATCGGAGAAAACGTGTACTAGCGCACATGTACATCAAACAAGTGCATGGGTGTTAGATAGTGGAGCTTCCCGACACATGACCAGCAAGAAGGAGTTATATGACTCCATAAAACCTCTACAAGAACCAATGAATGTTATCGTCGGGAATAATGCTAGGTGTCCCGTTGAGGGCACTGGAACCATCTCGCTCGTGTCTAAAGATGGAGGAAGCAAGAAGCTGTCCAACGTACTCTTTGTACCCCAGATCACCAGAAATTTGCTATCTGTAGCTGCTATTACAGATAATGATCTAGAAGTGCAGTTCAAGAAGACGGAAGCTTTGATTCTTGACAAGGATCAAAATATCGTGAGTAAAGGTATTCGCAAAAATAATCTTTACGAAATCAGCTCTCTTTCTGCTGTCGTGGATGCCAAAACAAGTCAACTTTGGCATGAAAGGTTCGGGCACATTTCTTATCCTGTGTTAAAGGAAATGCAAAAGAAGAAGATGGTGGCCGACTTGCCTTCAATTGAAGAAATTGAAAGACCATGTGAGGCTTGTATGCTGGACAAGCAACATAGACAGTCATTTCCCAAAGAGAGTCATAACCAATCAAAGGCTCCTCTAGAGTTGGTACATGCTGACCTCTGCAGAAAAATGACTATGACGGCGTTGGGAGGATCTTCCTACTTTATGCTGTTAGTCGACGATTATAGTAGGAAGATGTGGGTGTACTTCCTTCGGGACAAGGCTGATGCTCTTGAAAAATTTAAAGTGTGGCACAAACTTATGACAAATGAGAACACAACTCAGTTGAAGAAACTTCGTACCGATCCTGGGAGGGAATTCTGTTCTACAGAGTTCACCAACTACTGCAACAAGATTGGGATTAAGCGCCAATTGACTGCTCCATACACACCACAACAAAATGGAGTTGTGGAATGAAGAAATCAAACAATTGTAGAAATGGCTCGATGCATGTTGAAAGGTGCTGGCCTACCTGACACATTCTGGGCTGAAGCAGTCAACACAGCAGTATACATCCTCAATCGGTGCTCAACCAGGGCACTCAACAATAAGACTCCTAATGAGGCTTATTATGGTATGAAACCTTCTGTGTCTCATTTAAGAAAATTTGGGTGTGAGTGTTTTGTACACATTCCAAATGAAAATCGAAAGAAATTGGATGACAATAGCAAGAAGGGCATTTTCTTGGGATATAGTAAAGAGTCTAAAGCATACAGACTCTATGATGTAGAGGCCAAGAAGGTGATCATAAGCCGAGATATGGTGTTTAATGAGCGACCACACTCAATGGAGGACAGTGGTCCTGCCATTTCGTCATCAACTGATGAAGTAATCCACCAAGTGCCTGAACAATGACCGTTGAACAATGAAGAAGTCTCTAATGATGAGGAGACTGAAAACCAACCTGTTGTACTCACAAGGAAGCCACAACCAAAGTGGTTCCAACAGCTCTTTGATGGAAGAAATCCAGGAATTACTGATGATAGTCCACGTCCTGATGGACTAAGACGATCAAAGAGAATAGAGGAGCAGAACATATCAGGACAACAACTAGTAAACATGGCTTTGATGACCCAAATCATCAAGACGGTAAAAGAACCGGTAACTGTGGAGGAAGCCATGTCAGATCCAAATTGGAGAGCAGCTATGCAAGCCGAGTATGATAGTATCATGAAAAATGATACTTGGGAGATCGTTGAAAAGCCACCGAACAGAAAAATTATCGGCACCAAATGAATCTGAAAAGTGAAGTACAAGGCAGATGGAAGTCTTGAAAAATACAAGGCACGCCTTGTAGCACAAGGATTTTCGCAAGTCGAAGGTTTCGATGTATATGAAACCTTTGCTCCAACAGCAAAAATGTCAACAATCAGGCTAGTTGTTGCAGCTGCCGCGCATTATGAATGGATTGTACATCAAATGGATGTCAAGTCAGCTTTTCTTAATGGGCAACTTGAAGAAGAAGTCTACGTTGCACAACCCCCTGGCTTCCAAATACCAGGTGAAGAAGAAAAAGTCTGGAAATTGAAAAAGGCTTTATGTGGGTTAAAGCAAGCACCACGAGCTTGGTACAAACGTATAGACTCTTTCTTCTTGCAACATGGTTTCTGTAGAAGCAAATCAGAGGCCAACTTATATGTTCTAAGTGAACAAGGAAAGAAGGTAATTGTAGTCTTATATGTGGATGATCTTGTAATCACTGGTAACCATGAAGATAATATTCGGAAGACGCAAGAATGGTTGAGCCAAGAATTTGAAATGACAAATCTTGGTCTTCTTCATTATTGCTTGGAAATCGAGGTATGGCAAAAACCTCATACTATCTTCATCTCGCAGCAACGATATGTTCATGAGCTTCTGACTGCATTTGGTATGTCCGAGTGCAAACTAGTTGTCACCCCAATGGAAGTGAATACAAAGTTATCAATTGACGATCCTTCAGAACAAGTTGATAACAAGCTCTACAGAAGGTTGGTGGGAAGTTTAATCTTCCTTTGTAACACAAGACCTGATATTAGTTATGCTGTGGGAGTTCTCAGTTGTTTTTCAAATAAACTGGAACAAAGTCACTGGCAAGCAGGGATGCGGATCCTCAAATATCTCAAAGGCACGTTGGAGTATGGGATATCATACAAGTCTGGAGATACTTTATCTGGGTACTGTGACTCAGACTGGGCTGGTGATATTGACTCAAGAAAATCTGTTACAGGTTACGTATTCACATTCGGTGGTGGAGTCATCTCATGGGCTAGTAAGAAGCAACCCACCGTTGCACTTTCATCAACGGAGGCAGAATACAAGGCTGCTTGTGTAGCATCCTATGAAGCTGTTTGGCTACGACGCATCATGACTGATATTGGCATTCTAATAGAGGAAGCAACAATGTTGAAATGTGACAGTCAGAGTTGTATAGCCATGTCAAAGAATATGGTATTTCATGCTAGAACAAAACACATAGAGATTCAGTATCACTATGTGAGGGAACTGATCGAGGAAGGTGAAATCTACATGGAGTACTTCCCTACAGAAGATAATTGTGCAGATATCTTCACTAAAGCGTTAGGGAGCGTCCAATTGAGCAAGCATCTTCAAATATTGGGTGTTGGCCCAATAGCTTTGTCAACATGAGGTGAACATTGAGGGGGGTTGTTGATATATGTCAATATCCACCTCTTCATAATAAGTATCGTTAATTATATGGTAGCATAAATTAATGATTCTGACTTAAACGTCGATGAGGTCAAAAAAGATCGCGATGGCTACAAGAAAGAAGTTCGGGAATTTGGAATTACCTAAGATGACGTCGGGTTGATGCAATGCTAAAGTTAGCCAATTTGACCAAAAGAAACTTCCTAGAAGTTGACTTGGATGCTAGCCACCCATGTGATAAATATGGGTGGTTAATACTTTGAACATGGTTGGTAAAGCCAACCAAGATTGAAATGTTTGATAGGAAAGTCTCATGTGGCGGGCTAGCTAAATTCTATAAATAGGCATACATTAGTTCATCATTTTCATCCACAACACAACTCCAAACACAATCCTAAGTTAGTCTTTCTTTCTTGTATTCTTCTTGGAAGTCCAGAAGCCATTGAAGCTCTAATTTTGAGAGCGCACGGTGGGACAATTATCTTGTAAGTGTTATATTGAATTGTTATAACGAGTAGTGTTGTCTTTCTACTTGATTGTTGTTAAGACGTTTCTGGGAAATTGGTTATATTCTTACACCCCCTCGCTGAGTTCATAAGGACTCACCCTCTTTTTTGTCACAGGTGCAGCAGATTTGGAACAGGTACCCGAAGTAAATGTGCTTGTTGATGATTCCTTGGAGTGACTATGTGCTTTTGTTCTTTGCCTGAAAGTGGTTGCTATATGGATGTTGTGTTTGATTGCAAATTGTTCATTTTATTGATGTAAATGCCCCTGTTGTAATTTGGGTCTAATTTTGGCTTGTACTGATTATAACTGGACGAACTCTTTATTTGTTGTTTTCTTTCATTATCTTGATTAGTAGTTATCATAGGTATTTAAACCACTAGGTGAAGAAGCATATAATGAAACTCTATCTAATCTCACTTAGGTGCTTATGCGTAAGCTAAGGGATAATAAGTACTTGCAAGACAGGAACTGGCAAATAAACGGGACATAGTTATCATGCTAGGATTGTCAATCAAACGAGACTATCGAGATAAATTAGTAGGCATATCTATTGATAACAGAATAGAAAATTTTAGTTGGAATTGAATCAATGATTAAAGGTTTTAAGGTATTTTAGAAAATTAGATCAAACCAAAGGTCCTAAATATAGCCGTCATGCTGTCGGTTTTTCGGAAAAACTTTTGGAGTTCTAGGCCAACATTAAGCATTAAATCATAACAAAAGGCTAAGTGTGTGAAATAACAATAATGGTTTAGGTCACACCCTAGTCTAGCCTCCATAGGTCGGGTTGGGGCGTGACACCCTATATTAGAATGGTATTAGAGCTTAGTTTACTAACTAGGCATTAGTCGGGTTCAACTCTCGGACCATGGGTAGAAGCCCTAAGGTAATTATGATGTCTTGTTTATATGTGTTAATATGTGATAATGTGCTTTAATTGCTTTAAGTATTGATTATTATGTGTCTTTGTAGACCATATGTATTCTGTATCATGTACACCGACACGCCCTCAATAATGCATGCATGCTTTTATACTCCTTCTTGGATACATGTGCATGTTACATAACCATGACTGGCTGTTTATATACATAGATAGTTAGGATTAAAACTTTCAGGGAAGTGAATTTATGCCGGAAGAACAAAAAGGCTCGGTTAGATATTTCTCGCATCTTCACAGGTACTCGATGGATCATATGTATTATTGGGTATGCATATATAAAATGTGTAGCCCGGGTATAATTGTTGAGGTAAAGTTATCTCCTTATCTTTGGAATGTCCATACCTGTGATTAAGTTATCAATTTTATAGCAATGAAGTTCTTGATTCCGTTAAACCATTCTTCTAATTGTGGTTCAAGTATATAGGTTAAAGATATACAGCTTTCCTTAAGATATAAGAGTATACTATTCGACATGTGGAGTAGTATACATATATTCATATGCTTAAAATGGAAGTTTGACTTAGGAGTTGCTTTTGAATCAAATTCTTATATCTTAAATTGGTGTAATAGATTATTTATATGATCGAATCCTTACTTGATTGGAATTAACCATTGATGATCCTTTAGTATAACAAGATATAGGGATATTGGAATTGGGGAATTCACGTAGCTAGAACTCGTGTTTGGAAGACTACACCTAAATGTTAGGTCGAATAGAAGTGTAAGGTATTGATTTATGCATTAGATGACTAACGTTGCTAAGGTCCTAAGTTGGATATTGGTGATATTAAGAATCATGGTAATAAATTGGTGCCCCTCAGATTTAGTTGTGATTATGCAAAGTAAGTCATTCTATGCACTCGTTGTTTGGATACCCTAGAGGATGTTAGAAAGCATATATCCTTAAGTAAGACCGATGAACCTAGTATATAAACCATGGAAATGAGATTAAAGCATCCAGCTGCAAAATGGAGTCATTAGAGTATGAATAGTAATCCTAAATAGCTAATAGTGAATATGCATGATGATTCATTATAAACCCTAGGACCATAGGTTGATGAGCCTTGATGCTCTTAGCTAGTTGAACATGTAAATGAGGAGAGTAAGATTTCATATAGTTAAGATAGAGATGAATTAGAGTCATGATGACCCAAGAGACTGCTATTAGACAACCGTATTTATGTGCACCATTTCACTTCTAGAAACTAGTGGTTGGTAGACTTCGAATCATGGTCGTTGAATAGAGGGTGGATCTTGTAGTGATAATTAAATGAGTGGTTGATTACTTTTGAAGTTCTATTAGATTATATTAAAGGATTCCTTGTGGTTATAATTCTTATGTTGACACAACTTTGAAGTTATTTTGTGTAACAAGCTATTTGGATTAGTATGGTAAGTATCTTATGAGCTAGATCATTTCAGTGCCCATTTATATTCCTAGGATTGTTGTTGTAAGGCCGGTAACCTAGTGGAACATTGATATCACTTACATGGCTATGACCCTAGCTTAGTAACACTAATGTTGAAGATATATTGGCGGGCATTAAGTGTTCGAAGGAATGACTAGGTCGCTAAGTGAGTAGGACCATTATCTTCTTAAGTATGACGTAACCTTGGATTGAGGTGAGTGAAATTTATTTGAGATTGAAATTATTCACCTTAGGAGTCTTGGCTAAGATTAAAAGAAATTCTAAATCCTCGCGACTTGAAGATAGAGATTTGAATAAGGAAATAAATTGTGGATCACAAGCTGATGAAATTTACTTGTAAGAATGGAACTAGTGCCACATGATTAGTTTACCCATGCAATTTCGATGGCAATTTGTTGGTGGTACTTAATAAACCTTAGAATTCGAGTTTAATGAATCTCAACAGTCTTTCTCTTTGATTACGAGCGTGAAGGTTAATGAAGCTGGGAAAGGATGTTAGAGAATAGGAGCCTATAACCGGGAGACTAGTCATTAGAAGATTTGCTAATCTAATGAACCTACGAGATAAGGACTATGATACTATTGATAGATGACGATTTGAGATGGATTAGTTTGCTTGGTGAGTCCTTCCTGAATAGGGTCGTATTGTGGAAATAATCCATAACATGTGTATGTCCTACGTGTTAACAATTTTGAAACTAGTTGGAAGGATATGTAAATCGAATATAGACCTATCATCTTGAAATTGGTGTATGCCACGATAGGATCATGGTATTACTGTGATATTCCTTTTGAGGTATGAACGCAAGATTGACACAACATAAGTCATGATTTTGGAGTCATAGTTATATTGTTAGAATACCGATGCAGCTTTGATTACTATGTTTGGAGATTCTAACCTTAGTTAATGAACTCGACCTTAAAGATCAATTGGAGAAAATAGAGTCGTTTGAAGGAACGAACTGTAAATGTAGGAGTCACACCGAATTAAATGATTGGAGAAACATAGGAACTGAATTGGCTGTGGTAAGAGAGATCACAGAACACATGATGAACCGGAGTGAGAAAAATAACAAAAGTTAGAATTCGTCTAAATGACCTTAACAAGTAAGAATGAATTTCGGGACGAAATTCTTTTAAGGAGAGGAGGATGTGAGGCCCGACCCCGAATAACATGTCTTACCTCGATTTGCGTGCCTTAGACCCAGAACTGTATGACCGACCTTGGATTACATGTCCTGTCCTGGTTTTCGTGCATGCCTCGTCATACGTGCCTTGACCTAGAATTGCATGCCCTAATCCTCAACTTACGTGCCCTAACTTCGATTTACATTCGATACCTCGTTTCGTGTACCCTGACCTTGAATTGCGTGCCTTGACCGAGGTTCAATAGTCGTGTCTCGTTTTATGTGCCTTGTATTGGTTTACGTGCATTCACTTAGGGTTGCGTGCATTTACCTTCGAATCTGTGCATTTGCCTTGAAGTGCGTGCCTTACCTCGTAGTGCGTGCCATAGACATAGAAAAGTGTGTCCGCATGCTAATCAATAAAGAATCCTATACGAAGCACTAGACTATAAAATAATCCTACAAACACCACTAACTATTATTATAATCCTAATTCAAATCTCTACAAAATCCACTAACTCTTATTTTAATCCTAAGTCAAATTCAACTCAATATTTTAATGATTCAAACATTCTTTATTACTTTTTACAAAACCCATGCACCTACAATTAAAAATATTTAACATACAATAAAATAAGGCTTAACACATGACAAAACTCATATTTGTGAGCTATGATGGCCGGCTATACCATGTTCTTGAGCAAAATATTTGAACAAAATAATTATTCATGCATGCTTAGACAAAACTTCACATTGTCATAACTTTTGCATACACCAAAGCAATACTTTATCAACCACCATGCTCCACCTTCTCGACCACATCACCAAGCATACCAAACAATTCAAACATGCTCCAAAAGATGACACAAATTCAGTTTTTGCAAGCCTATAGCTGACCACATGCACAAAAATATCATTTCTTTCTCTCAAAACTCTCCCAAGCTCTCATTCTCTCTCATTCTCTCTCATTTTCGACCATGACATCTCTTGAGCTTCCAAGACCTCAATCTCACTCTCTAGGACACTCCAAGCATCGGCCATAGCAAGGTAATCAAGCAAGGATAGCTCAAAGTCACACACAAAGCTCAAAAACAAGGATTTTGTGCATCTTCATATATTATCTTGCTAAGGTGAGGATTAATCCTTTTTAAAAGCTTTCAAAAACCACATGCATGCCTTCATATGTCTAGATTTACCTCTGTACTTGTTGTATATGTGTGTGCATGAGCTTATATAACCATGCATGGCAAGATATTTGGCTAGAACTTGAAGATAGGCAAAATCGCGTAGCTGGCAGATTTCTGACTCATTAGAACGAAGTGTATTTGGCCGGGTAAATGATGTTTAAAATGCGTGAAAATTGGTAGGTGACTAGTTTTACCAGTTCTGAGCATTTTTCGTATAAATAAGCAAAGGCCAATTTTGAATCTATGGTCTCCAAAATGGCAAAACATCAAAAGGTGTCTAAATCTGGAAAATCTAGGAAAATGGAGCAGGTTTTTGGCTGTTCACTGTTCTTGTAGAATGAAACAATTGTGACCTAGTAAACGATATCTAAAATGCATGAAATTTGGTAGGATGCTATATTTTTCAGTTATGGACATTTTCTCCAGAAATAGACTAAAGCTAAATCTGACCCTAAGACCCTAAAAAATGTCAAGTATTGAACTATGTACGAACCTGGACAGTTTTGCATTGTCTCACGGTTTTAGCTATAACTCTTAATCCGAACTCCAAATGATGCGAGGTTTGTTTTTGGATTTAGTTTACTTAATCAGATTTAATTTGAAATTTTGTTAACTGGAATTGGAGATTGTTTGCTTGTGTAAATGATTGTGGGAAAACAGACCATTGCAGTGAGGTATTTATTTAGTGTTATACTTTGAAAAAAATATTGTAACTTCTCTTGTGATATTGAATGCTTGGGATTGTGACACTTGGATCTTATGTGGACTGTTTTGGATGATTGAAGATGTTTTAATTAATCAATGCGTGGCTGGGGTTAGTTACGTGACAACTTGTGGCTTAAATCGCACGTGTAAGCATGAATTGAAACCCTATTGAATATGAAAACTCGCTAAGTGTTGATCCTATGGTTATTGTGTCCAATTGTGTGATTAGTGGGCTACCTAAGAAATGTTAAGTATGCTTGAAATGTGATTCCCGATGATTACATGTTGATAAGTAGACCTTTCTTGCACCCGGTCCCACGTAGACGTCGTTGCATGCTTGTATAAACTTATTATCTGATTACGTGAACCCCGAAATGAGTTATATGACTTGATTTACATGTGTTACATGGCTGCCCGTTTAATATTCATATAACTCCATGTGCTTTGCAAGTGAAATTACATGTCAAAGCGTGCCTCGTGTGTTTACTTGTCAATGTGTGATCTTACGGCTGCTCGGAGGCAACCTACTTTGTTGTCCTTCTAATGTGATATATTAAATGTTATAAATGTGCATTGCATACAAGGTTGCAACCTTTCATTCTTGCATGGTAGCGTTCACGCACACCGGGCAGCATCGTGCTTGCCGGTGCAACCGTGACTACCATGGTCCAATTTCCTCTCTCGCTTGGGGGCTAGACTTCCTCGGAGAGTTGGGTCGTAGGATTTCGGGGTACATCCGGAGTACACCCATTTGGCGTGATAAGTGAATGATTGAAGTCGGCTGCAACAACTGTTATCAGAAATGATCTTGAGAGTAAATGTTCACCGATCGATCTTGAGAGCAAAAGCTCACCGTATCCTTTTCACTATTTGTTTAAGTACTCTCGCTTGGTTCCTAGAGGACCTCGGGGAGGAAAGACGGGTAAATGTGTTCATTTATATTTATGTTATATTATGTATTTACTCACTCTATATGACATGTTTCCAAATGAGTTTTCATAAGTTTAACCGGAAAAGGATTTCAAAACGTTATCTCTCGTTCCCCCTCACTGAGTTCATAAGGACTCACCCTCTTTTTTGTCACAGGTGCAGCAGATTTGGAACAGGTACCCGTAGTAAATGTGCTTGTTTATGATTCCTTGGAGTGACTACGTTCTTTTGTTCTTTGCCTGAAAGTGGTTGCTATATGGATGTTGTGTTTGATTGCAAATTGTTCATTTTATTGATGTAAATGACCCCGTTATAATTTGGGTCTAATTTTGGCTTGTACTGATTATAATCGGACGAACTCTTTATTTGTTGTTTTCTTTCATTATTTTGATTAGTAGTTATCATAGGTGTTTAAACCACTAGGTGTAGAAGAATATAATGAAACTCTATCTAATCTCACTTAGGTACTTATGCGTAAGCTAAGGGATAATAAGTACTTGCGAGACAGGAATTGGCAAATAAATGGGACATAGTTATCATGCTAGGCTTGTCAATCAAACGAGACTATCGAGATAAATTAGTAGGCATATCTATTCATAACAAAATAGGAAATTTTAGTTGGAATTGAATCAATGATTAAAGGTTTTGAGGTGTTTTAGAAAATTAGGTCAAACCAAATGTCCTAAATATAGCCGTCATACTTCTGGTTTTCTAGAAAAACTTTTAGAGTTCTAGGCCAACGTTAAGCATTAAATCATAACAAAAGACTAAGTGTGTGAAATAACGATAATGGTTTAGGTCACACCCTAGTCTAGCCTCCATAGGTCGGGTTAGGTCGTGACAGTATGCGTGAATGC
The DNA here is from genome assembly GCA_037974665.1 of Ehretia macrophylla. Taxonomy (NCBI): domain Eukaryota; kingdom Viridiplantae; phylum Streptophyta; class Magnoliopsida; order Boraginales; family Ehretiaceae; genus Ehretia; species Ehretia macrophylla. The sequence continues at coordinate 51,681,569 of CM075770.1, forward strand.
TACCATGCCAGAATGAAAGGTTACAAACTTGTATGCAATGCACATTTATAACATTTAACATATCACATTAGGAGGACAACAAAGTAGGTTGCCTCCGAGTAGTCATAAGATCGCACATTGACAAGTAAACACACGAGGCATGCTTTGACATGTAATTTCACTTGTAAAGCACATGGAGTTATATCAATATTAAACGGGCAGCCATGTAACACATGTAAATCAAGTCATATAACTCGTTTCGGGGTTCACGTAATCAGATAATAAGTTTATACAAGCATGCAACAACGTCTACGTGGGACCGGGTGCAAGAAAGGTCTACTTTTCAACTTGTAATTATCGGGAATCACATTTCAAGCATACTTAACATTTCTTAGGCAGCCCACTAATCACACAATTGGACATGATAACCATAGGATCAACACTTAGCGAGTTTTCATATTCAATAGGGTTTCAATTCATGCTTACACTGCGATTTAAGCCACAAGTTGTCACGTAACTAACCCAAGCCATGCATCGATTAATTAAAACATCTTCAATCATCCAAAACAGTCCACGTAACATCCAAGTGCCACAATCCCAAGCATTTAATATCACAAGAGAAGTTACAATATTTTTTCAAAGTATATCACTAAATAAATACCTCACTGCAATGGTCTATTTTCCCACAATCATTTAGACAAGAAAACAGTCTCCAATTCCAGTGAAAAAAATGTCAAATTAAATCTTGTTAAGTGAACTAAATCCAGAAACAAACCTCGCATCATTTGGAGTTTGGATTCAAGAGTTATAGCTAAAACCGCGAGACTACGCAAAACTGTCCAGATTCATACATATTTCAATACTTGCCATTTTTGAGGGTTTAGGGTCAGATTTAGCTTTAGTCTATTTCTGACAAAAATGTCCAGAACTGAAACATATAGCAACCTACCCAATTTCATGCATTTTAGATATCGTTTACTAGGTCAAAATTGTTTCGTTCTACAAGGACAGTGAACTGCCAAAAACCTGCTCCATTTTCCCAGATTTTCCAGATTTAGACACCTTTCGATGTTTTGCCATTTTGGAGACCATAGAGTCAAAATTGGCCTTGTCCTATTTCTACGAAAAATTCTCAGAACTGGCAAAACTAGTCATCTACCCATTTGCATACATTTTCAACATCATTTACCGGGCCAAATTCACTTCGCTCTAACAAGTCGGAAATCTACCATTTTTGCGATTTTACCTATCTTCAAGGTCTAGCTAAATATCTTGCCATGCATGGTTACAAAAGCTCATGTACACACATATACCACAAGTAAAGAGGTAAAAATAGACATATAAGGGCATGCATATGGTTTTTGAAAGCTTTTAAAAAGGATTAACCCTCACCTTAGCCTATTAACAACAAATGATGCTTGAAACTCTTGAAGATGCACAAAATGGTCTTCTCTCCTTGTTTGGCCGAGAGATATTTCTTGATTTCCTTAATTACTAGCTAAGTTACCATGTTCTTAGTATATGCATGTGGTTAGAACAAAAGGGAGATGAAAGAAAAGCTATCAAACATACCTAGGCCGAAATGAAGAGTTCTTGTGTGCTTGGATGCGTTTTTTTTTTTTTTTTTTTTGCTTCTTGCTTGCTTTCCTTTGCCTTGGACGATGCTTGTGTGTTATGGGGAGAAATTTTTCAGTCTTGGAAGCTTATGAAAATGCTAAGGCCGAGAGAAAGAGGAGAAAATGAGAAGATGAGAGAATGAGAGAAAGAAATGAGGTGCTTGAGCATATGGTCGGCCTTGAGCTTCAACAAATCTGATTTGTGTCATTTTTTTGAGCATTTTGAATTGTCTTAGCATGGGCATTTGAGTGGGCCGAGAATGTGGAGCATTGGGTAGGGTTTTAGGTCATTTTTTAATGCATTGTTTGAAGTAATTGTCATAGTTTGTCTAGGCTTAGTTTAATTTATGCAAAGGCTTATCAACTTGCATCCTATGGTCAGCCAAAGCATTGTCCAAATCTGAATTTTGTTATGTTTTGAGCATTATTTTATTGTATGTGCTTGGAATGTGCAAAAGAATAAAGAATAAAGAATAAGAATGTTTAGCTTTTGGTGAAGTTTTGTCTTCTAGTGCATTGACTTAGAATTATAATATTAGTTAGTGGAATTTGTAGGATTAATTAATAATCTAGTGCTTCGTGTAAGATGCTTTCTTGATTAGCGTATGGGTACACTTTCCTAGGTTTAGGGTACGCACTATGAGATAAAGCACGAACTACGAGACGAATGCACGTAACCCTAAATGAATGCACGTAATTTGAAGCAAGGCACATAAAACGAGACACAACTCTTAAACCTAGGTCAAGGCACGCAATTCTAGGTTAGGACACACGAAATGAGATATCGCACGCAAATCGAGGTCGGGCCTCACATCCTCCCCACCTTAAAAGAATTTCATCCCGAAATTCAATATTACCTTTGAAATAATGCCGAATACTGTTGCTCCATCTGGTCTCGTCTTTCCCATGTTGCTTCTTCAACTCCATGGTGATCCCTCAACATTTTCACCATTGGTATCGACTTGTTGCGTAATTCTCGATCTTGCTCGTCTAGGATCTGAATAGGCTTTTCTTCATAAGACAAGTTCTCATGAAGCTACAACGGCTCTGCCTCCAAGATATGCGATGTATCAAGGTGATACTTCTGTAGCATTGAAACATGAAAGACATCATGAATATTGGAGAGGTTTTGGGGCAGTTCCAGGTGATACGCCAATTTGCCAACCTTTTCAACTATTTCAAATGGTCCTACAAACCTTGGGCTCAACTTTCCACCCTTGCCATGTTTAATCAGTCCCCTCCAAGGTGATAACTTCAAGAACACCTTGTCGCCGACCTCAAACTCTAGATTCCGTCTCCGTCAGTCTGCATAACTTTTTTGCCTGCTTTGGGCGGTAAGCATCCGTTTCCGGATAAGGTGGACATTTTCAACAGTCTTCATAAGTTCAGGTAGAAGGGTCGGGTCAAAAGTCTTCGTCTCACCTACTTCATCCTAGTATATTGGGGATCGACACTTGCACCCATATAATGCCTCAAATGGGGCCATCCCGATAGTGGCCTGATAGTTGTTATTATAAGCAAACTCTGCTAGGGGCAGATATTTTTCCCAACTTTTTCCGAAGTTTGGAACACACGCCCTCAGCATATCTTCTAGAATCTGAATAGTTCTCTCAGATTGTCCGTCCGTCTGAGGGTGATAAGCTGTACTGAAACTCAACTTCGTTCCCAAAGGTTCTTGTAATCTCTTCCAAAATCGAGAAGTAAAACGAGGATCCCTATCCGATACAATACTTACAGGCATACCATGTAGCCTTACAATATCCGCCACATACATATCTCCCAGTTTCTTAGGACTATCCTCCTTGTTCATCGGTAAGAAGTGCGCTGACTTGGTCAATCTATCCACTATGACCCAAACGGCGTCATGACCCTTTTGTGACCTGGGCAGGTCCATGACAAAGTCCATAGTTATATGTTCCTATTTCCATTGGGGAATTTCCAACGGTTGAAGTAAACTTGCCGATCGTTGATGTTCTGCTTTGACTCTCTGACAAGTTAAACACCGAGCCACAAACTCCGCAATCTCTCTCTTCATGTTATTCCACCAATAGTGTTGCTTCAAATCCTGGTACATCTTTGTTTCGCCGGGGTAAATAGTATATCTTGAGTTATGGGCTTTTTCAAGAATCTTCTTTTTCAACTCTGGGTTATTAAGAACACAAATTTGACTCCTGAACCTCCAAATACCATAATCATGAAACTTGAAATCTGTGTTGCTTTCTTTAATCTTCTGAAACTGTTGGTCCTTTTGTTGAGCCTCTCATAATTCAGACAACAAGGTCGACTGAACTTGTGTAGTGGCAAATAGTAACCCTTTTTGAGTCAATTGTGGATTCCACAAAAATGCTTCCTCTAACAGCTCCTGCACCTCAACTTCCAGTTTTTCCATGCTCGCCTTCCGACTTAAGGCATCTGCAACTACATTTGCTTTACCGGGCACATAATTGATTGTGCAGTTATAATCATCCAAAAGTTCCATCCACCGTCTTTGCCTCATGTTCAACTCTTTTTGTGAGAACAAGTACTTCAAGCTCTTGTGATCAGTAAACACCTCAAACTTGTTACCCCACAGATAGTGCCTCCATTTCTTGAGTGCAAACACAATAGCCGCTAACTCTAAATTATGCTTCGGGTAATTCAATTCATACGGTTTAGGCTTCCTAGAGGCATATGCAACCACTCTACCATTTTGCATTAACACACAGCCCAGTCCTTCCTTTGAAGCATTGCTAAAGATTACAAAGCCTTGACTCCCTTCAAGCAATGCAAGAACATGTGCGGTAGTCAATCTTTTCTTCAATTCTTGAAAGTTGTTCTCACACTTGTCATCCCACACGAACTTTGTTTTCTTTTGAGTGAGCTTTGTAAGCGGTCCTGCAATCTTTGAGAAATCTTTCACGAATCTCCGATAATAGCCGGCTAAACCAAGAAAACTCCGAACCTCCGTAACATTTTCTGGCTTCTTCCAAGACATCACCGCTTCTATCTTTGCTGGATCCACCGATATTCCTTCTTGGGATATGATGTGCCCCAAGAATGCAATCTGTCGCAACCAAAATTCGCATTTGCTAAACTTTGCATACAATTGATGCTCCCAAAGTTTCTGCAATACTAATCGCAGATGTTGTTCATGCTCAGCCTCGGATTTCGAGTATACCAAAATATCATCAATAAAGATCACCACAAATTGGTCCAAGTAGGGTTGAAACACCCTATGTATCAAGTCCATAAAAGCTGCAGGGGCATTAGTTAGCCCAAATGGCATCACCACAAATTCATAATGCCCATATCTCGTCCTGATTTAGGCACATCCTCCTTTTTGATCCGCAACTGATAGTACCATTCCCTCAAGTTGAGTTTTGAATACACTTTAGCTCCTTGAAGTTGATCAAACAACTCGTCGATCAGTGGAAGTGGGTATTTATTCTTGACGGTTACTTGGTTCAATCCTTGGTAATCGATGCATAGCCTTAACGTTCTGTCTTTCTTCTTTACAAATAGGACTGGTGCGCCCCACTGAGAAGAACTTGGTTGAACAAACCCCTTTTTCAACAATCCTTGCAATTGGTCCTTCAATTCTTGTAGCTCGGCTAGTGCCATACGATAGGGAGCTTTAGATATTGGTTGGGTGACAGGCAGTACTTCTATTACAAACTCGATTTCCCAATCCAGGGGTAAACCGAGCAATTCTTTTGTAAACACGTCAGAATAATCTTTAATCACTGGCATCTCCTCCAACTTAGCTTTGTCCGATGGCTTGTTGATGAGGTAAGCTAAGTATCCATTACACCCTTTTCTCAAGGACTTCACTGCTTTCGTAGATGAAATGATGGAACTCCCGGTGAAGTCTCTTCGACCCATTACCTCCAAGGTTGGTTGACCAGGTATCTGGAATGTTACAATCTTCGTTCGGCAATCTAGTTGGGCATGATGCTTTGCCAACCAGTCCATCCCTAAGATAACTTCATAGTCTCGGAAGGGTAACACTATAAGATTGGCTGAGAATTCCCTATCCTTAATTTGGATTTTACATGATTTACAAGCTGAGCTAGTAACAAGTTTAGAACCCATCGGAGTACCAACTTCTACTTCGTAAGGCAAACATTCAACTCGTAATTTCACACGTTGCACACATAAGGGAGTAATAAAAGAATGAGTAACACCTAGATCAATTAACACCCTAACAGGTTGATTCAATATCAAGAATATACCTTCAACAATAGCAGTCTCCTCAGGAAGCTCCTCGCACTCAATAGTATAAGCTTGGCCCTGAATTCTTGGAACTGGAGTCTTGCCTCTACCAGTTGGTTTATTCTAATTTTGTCCTCCTTGCCATTTAGGGCAATCCTTGATTTGCTGCTGATCACTACCACACCGCACGCATCGTCCTGACTTCTTCTAGCACTGGGCCTCGGTGTGACCCTTCTTGTCACAGTAAGAACAGTTGATAGATTGAGTAGCAGGTGAACTACCTATGGATCCGTGGGTGGAAGAGGCTGATGGTGCTTTAGTCGAGCCACGGTTATTGACTGGTCTGTTCTGGCTCTGACTCTGACTGCGACTCTGAGTCTAGAATTTCCTCTGTTGTCCTGGAGGCTGATATGGATTCTTGTTCGGCTGGCTTGAACCGACTCTATCAAGTTTCCTCTTCTTAACTCAGGAGGCAGTAGCAAAGAGAGTAGAATAGGTAGTAAAGTCATGCGAAGCCAACTAATCCTGAATTTATGGCCTCAACCCATTCATAAATTTCTACATCTTTTCCTCAGGGGTACTGACCATGTATTGAGCATAACGGGACAGTCTGTCAAAACGAGCCTTATATTGGGCCACCGTTATGTTACCCTGGCTCAAGTGCATGAATTCTTCAATTCGCCTCTACCTGGAAACTGCAGGTACGTATTTTTCCTTGAATGCCTTAACGAAATTACCCCACAAGCGAGGTGTATGATCAGTTTCTCAAAGTGCCTCCACAGTGTACCACCAATGCTCAGCATCCCCGTGCAACAGAAACACAGCGAACTCAATCTTTTCCTCATCAGTATAGTCAAGTGCCCTGAAAATCCTTTCAATCTCAGACAGCTAAGCCTTTGCCTTTTCATCATCAGCTTCCCCGAAGAATTTGGATGGGTGAAAGTCAAGGAACTCCCGCATTCTACTGTTTTTCCCATTGTTACCACCATTCCTGTTGTTGTTGTTGTTTGCTTCACGTGCATCTTGACGTTCCATCACTCGCGACACGCGATCCATAGCATTCGCCATCATGTTAAACATGGCCATGCCGAGATTAGTTTGATGAGCATCTCCGGCTTCTTAAGGCTCATCGTTCCTATTGGTATTGCGGGTCTTAGGGCCAGCCATCTATAGGCACAGATTATGATGCACAATTTATTGGAATACGAAAAGACAAGAATTTAATGTATAAGGTATGCAACATACAATTTTACATAGACATACAATTCTCGAAACAGTTAAGACACGTTAATCACACAAGGACATAGAAACAGAGAACGCACAATTGATATTGTCACACATTAACACACATAAACAAGTCATCCCAATAACCTCAGGGCTTCTACCCATGGTCCGAGAGTTAAACCCGGCTTAAGCAATCTAAGCTCTGATACCATTTCTATAAGGTGTCATGCCCCTAACCAGACCTAAAGAGGTTAGACTAGGGTGTAATCTAAACATTCACGTTCTTATATGACTATAACTGATTAACGAAGATTAAGCTTATCCGTTAGACTAGAACACCAAAAATTCTTCGAAAAATCGACAGCATAACGGCTATAGTTGGCTCTTTAGTTTGACCTAATTTTCTAAACACCTCAAAACTTTCAATCTCAAATTCGATTCCAACTAAGATTACTATTTATCACCAATTGAAATGTCCACTATTTATCTCAAGTCTCGTTTGATTAACACCTAGTATGGCAACTATGTCTCGTTTATGTGTCAATTCCTATTACACAAGTATCTGTTGATCTTAGCTTACAAATGAGTACCTACTTAAGATTGGATATATTCAGTTTACTTAGCCCTTTGCCTAATACTTCATAGGCCTGTAGTAGTTACTAATCAAAGTAGCAAAATGATCAAATAGGGTATCTGTCTAGTTATAAACAGTACAAATCAAAATTAGACCCCAAATTACAACGGGGGTCTTTTACAATAACAATGACAACAACATAAGAGATAGTCTTCAAAACAAACATATCGTTCACAAAATAGCCACAGTCAAGTAAAGCACGTAGGGCAGGCAATCACTCCAAGGAGTCATCAATAGGCACGTTATCCTCAAGTACCTGTTCCTGATCTTCTTCACCTGAAATGATAAAAGAGGGTGAGTCCTTATGAACTCAGCGAGGGGGAACGAGAAATACGTTTTGAAACTCTTTTCCGGTTCAACTTATGAAAACCCCTTTTTGAAAACATGACATATAACACAAGTAGGTTCATAATGTAATATAAAAGTAAAAGAACACAATTACCCGTCTTTCCTCCCCGAGGTTCTCTAGGAACCAAGCGAGAGTACTTATACACATAGTGAAAATGATACGGTGAGCTTTTGCTCTCAATTCATTTCCAATATCAGTTGTTGCGGCCGACTTCAAATCATCCACTTATCACGCCAAATTGGTGTACTCCGGATGTACCCCAAAATCCTACGACCCAACTCTCCGAGGGAGTCTAGCCCCCAAGCGAGAAAGGGAATTGGACCATGGTAGTCACGGTTGCACCGGCAAGCCCAAAGCCGCCCGGTGTGCGTGAATGCTACCATGCCAGAATGAAAGGTTGCAACCTTGTATGCAATGCACATTTATAACATTTAACATATCACATTAGGAGGACAACAAAGTAGGTTGCCTCCGAGTAGTTATAAGATCGCACATTGACAAGTAAACACACGAGGCATGCTTTGACATATAATTTCACTTGTAAAGCACATGGAGTTATATGAATATTAAACGGGAAGCCATGTAACACATGTAAATCAAGTCATATAACTCATTTCGGGGTTCACGTAATCAGATAATAAGTTTATACAAGCATGCAACGACGTCTACGTGGGACCGGGTGCAAGAAAGGTCTACTTATCAACAAGTAATCATCGGGAATCACATTTCAAGCATACTTAACATTTCTTAGGCAGCCCACTAATCACACAATTGGACACAATAACCATAGGATCAACACTTAGCGAGTTTTCATATTCAATAGGGTTTCAATTCATGCTTACACGTGCGATTTAAGCCACAAGTTGTCACGTAACTAACCCAAGCCATGCATCGATTAATTAAAACATCTTCAATCATCCAAAACAGTCCACATAACATCCAAGTGCCACAATCCCAAGCATTCAATATCACAAGAGAAGTTACAATATTTTTTCAAAGTATATCACTAAATAAATACCTCACTGCAATGGTCTGTTTTTCCACAATCATTTAGACAAGAAAACAGTCTCCAATTCTAGTGAACAAAATGTCAAATTAAATCTTATTAAGTGAACTAAATCCAGAAACAAACCTTGCATAATTTGGAGTTCGGATTCAAGAGTTATAGCTAAACCAGTGAGACAACGCAAAACTGTCCAGATTCGTACATATTTCAATACTTGCCATTTTTGAGGATCTTAGGGTCAGATTTAGCTGTAGTCTATTTCTGACAAAAATGTCCAGAACTGAAATATCTAGAAACCTACCAAATTTTGATGCATTTTAGATATCGTTTACTAGGTCAAAATTGTTTCGTTCTACAAGGACAGTGAACTGCCAAAAACCTGCTCCATTTTCCCAGATTTTCCAGATTTAGACACCTTTCGATTTTTTTGCCATTTTGGAGACCTTAGAGTCAAAATTGGCCTTGGCCTATTTCTATGAAACATTCTCAGAACTGGAAAAAATAGTCACCTACCAATTTTCATGCATTTTCAACATCATTTACCAGGCCAAATTCACTTCGATCTAACAAGTCAGAAATCGGCCATTTTTGCCATTTTACCTATCTTCAAGTTCTAGCTAAATATCTTGCCATGCATGGTTACAAAAGCTCATGTACACACATATACCACAAGTACAGAGGTAAAAATAGACATATAAGGGCATGCATGTGGCTTTTGAAAGCTTTTAAAAAGGATTGACCCTCACCTTAGCCTATTGACAACAAATGATGCTCAAAACTCTTGAAGATGCACAAAATGGTCTTCTCTCCTTGTTTAGCCGAGAGATATTGCTTGATTTCCTTAATTCCTAGCTAAGTTACCATGTTCTTAGTATATTCATGTGGTTAGAACAAAAGGGAGATGAAAGAAAAGCTATCAAACATACCTAGGACGAAATGAAGAGTTCTTGTGTGCTTGCATGCGTTTTTTTTTTCTTCTTGCTTGCTTTCCTTTGCCTTGGACGATGCTTGTGTGTTATGGGGAGAAAATTTTCATTCTTGGAAGCTTATGAAAATGCTAAGGCCGAGAGAAAGAGGAGAAAATGAGAAGATGAGAGAATGAGAGAAAGAAATGAGGTGCTTGAGCATATGGTCGGCCTTGAGCTTCAACAAATCTGATTTGTGTCATTTTTTTGAGCATTTTGAATTGTCTTAGCATGGGCATTTGAGTGGGCCGAGAATGTGGAGCATTGGGTAGGGTTTTAGGTCATTTTTTAATGCATTGTTTGAAGTAATTGTCATAGTTTGTCTAGGCTTAGTTTAATTTATGCAAAGGCTCATCAACTTGCATCCTATGGTCGGCCAAAGCATTGTCCAAATCTGAATTTTGTTATGTTTTAAGCATTATTTTATTGTATGTACTTGAAATGTGCAAAAGAATAAAAAATAAAGAATAAGAATGTTTAGCTTTTGGTGAAGTTTTGTCTTCTAGTGCATTGACTTAGAATTATAATATTAGTTAGTGGAATTTGTAGGATTAATTAATAATCTAGTGCTTCGTGTAAGATGCTTTCTTGATTAGCGTGCGGGCACGCTTTCTTAGGTTTAGGGCACGCACTACGAGATAAAGCATGAACTACGAGATGAATGCACGCAACCCTAAATGAATGCACGTAATTCGATGCAAGGCACATAAAACGAGACACGACTCTTAAACCTAGGTCAAGGCACGCAATTCTAGGTTAGGGCACATGAAACGAGGTATCGCACGCAAATCGAGGTCGGGCCTTACACACAACATACTGTTGGAAAGCTCTCCGATAGCTCTATGATGGGGGCACCAAGCTTGCTCGGCTGCGCCTATTTTCGGAGCCCAAAATCGAACGCTTTCATCAGTTTCAGGACACTTTTCTTCTTTTGCGTAGTTTTTCAGTCCCGGATTGTACGTCGTGAGCCGCGAAAAGAACGACAACCTTATCCATTACATTTCTATTACCGAATCCCACGGTACCTTGGGCAAGACAACTTCACTTCATGTAGAGGCTGGGCCCGCAAACAGAGGGCGTGGGGCTTGTGACCAGGTATCCGTCGCTCCGGTGCCCATAACTTTTGATCTGTAAGGAGTTACGCGGCGCACATTTATAGTTGCAATATGCTGATACAAATGTTCCTGATACTTCTATCAATCATGCCATTAAATAATCACATTAATTGTAGACCACAACTTTTGCATCATTATGGATTTGTCCACTTAGCTTTGTTCCCTTAGTGAATCAAAAAAAATCTTCAACTATTGACTTATAGAATCATCCGGAATATGCAAATGAGCACTAAAATATCAACACTCCCCCTTAGTGCTCATTTGTAACTCCAAGCATTTGACGTAATGCCTCAAACTTTGGACGTGGTAGTACTTTTGTAAAAATATCTGTCAGTTGATTTTCTGTCTTGCAAAATTGTAGCTCGATCTCCCCTTTGTCAACTAGCTCTCGGATGAAGTGATGCCGAATCTCAATATGCTTTGTTCTACTATGAAACACTGGATTTTTAGTCATTGCTATTGCTGACATATTATCACAATAAATTGTAGTCGCATCATTCATTCAGAACTGTAGATCTTGCAAAATTCTTCGTAACTAAATAGCTTCACATGCAGTACTGGCCACTATAAAATATTCTGCTTCAGCTGATGATAGTGCAATAGTTGTTTTCTTCTTTGAAGACCATGAGATTGGTTTATTTCCCAGGCAAAAGATGTATCCACTGGTGCTTTTTCTGTCATCAATGCATCCAGCCCAGTCACTGTCTGTATATCCTTGCAAGCTACAATCCTTATCTGACTCGTACGGGATTCCATAATTTTTTGTACCATTCACATATCTCAATATTCTTTTTGTTGCTTCAAAATGATTTTTGCTGGGCTCACACATGAATCTGGATACTATGCTGACAGCATGCACAATATCCGGACGTGTATTAGTGAGATAAATCAACGAACCCATGAGACTTTGATACAATGTGTCGTTCGCATTCTCTTTACCATCATTCTTGGACAACTTCTCATTGGCATCCATAGGAGTGGCTTGAGGCTTGCAATCCATCATGCAAAATTTCCTCAATAAGTCATCAACATATTTTTCTTGAAAGATAAATATTCGGCCTAACTCTTGCTTAATTTGCATGCTAAGAAAATATTTCATGAGACCAAGGTCTGTCATCTCGTACTCCCGCATCATGGCATTCTTGAATTCTTCAATCATCTCCGGATTGGTGCTAGTATAAATTAGATCATCGACATAAAGACATAAAATAAGAAAATCATGCGCACCTTGCTTCTTCACATATAGTGATGGCTCGCTGGGACTCTTGATGAAGCCATGATCCAGTAAGTATCCATCGATCTTGCTATTCCAAGCTCGGGGTGCTTGTTTAAGACTATATAGAGCTTTGCGTAACCTGTAGACTTTGTCTTCTTGTCCCTTGATGATGTATCCTTGGGGTTGCTCCACATATATTTCTTCTTCAAGATCGCCATTGAGAAATGCCGACTTGACATCGAGTTGGTATACTTGAAGCTTTAATTGTGCTGCGAGAGCAAGGACTGTCCTGATTGTTTCCATACGAACAACCGGAGCAAATGTCTCATTGAAATCAATTCCAGGTTGATGTGAATAGCTTTTCACCTCTAGTCAAGCCTTATACTTTTGAATACTTCCATCTTCATTGTACTTGATTTTGTAGACCCATATAAGTCCTATAATTTCCTTGTCTTGTGGCTTATCTGCAAGTTCCCATGTCTTATTTTTCTCAATCATTCTGATCTCCTCATCCATAGCTTTGACCCATGCTTCTTCCTTAGCTGCTTCTTCATATTTTGTTGATTCTCCAGCAAAGAAAGCGTAGGCAGCAACATTAGAGCACTCGTACTCTTGAAGATAAGTAGGTGGGCGACGATCCCTTTTTGATCGGTGTGTTGTTGGTAGAGATCTTGATTCTGGAGATAAGTGGTGTTGGCATGATCTTGGACTTGTTGGAGTTGAGCTCGGACTTGGGTCTGCACTTGATGCTTCTAGACTTTCTTCTATCATAGGTGGGACTTGAGTTGTATTATTTCTCCAATGCCATTCTGACATCTCATCAAAGATCACGTCCCTTGAAATGATCAATTTCTTCGACTCATGATTGTAGAGACAATAACCTTTTGATTCATCACTATAATCAATGAAGATGCATTTTTCTCCATATTCATCCAACTCTTCCCGATTCTCCTTTGGAATGTGGGAGTAGGCAATACAACCAAAGATTTTGAAATGTTTTACCTTGAGCTTCCTTTGTACCATGTTTCATAGGGCATCATATTTAACAAAGCTTTTGTGAGGGATCTGTTTAAAATATAGACAGTTGTGTTGACAGTCTCAGCCCAGAAAGTTTTTGACAGATTTTTGCCTTGTAGCATACTGCGGGCCGTTTCAGCAATTGTGCGGTTCTTCCATTCTACAACTCCATTTTGTTGAGGGGTACAACGGACTGTCAATTCTCTTTTTATGTCATGCTTCTTGCAAAAGTCTTGGAATTCATGACTTGTGAATTCTCCGCCTCGATCAGTTCTCAAGATTTTGAAAGAATGCCCTCTTTGTTTTTCTGCGAGAGTCTTGAATTGAATGAAGAAGGCAAATGCCTCGGATTTTTTCTCCAAGAAATACACCCACATCATCCTGGAAAAATCATCAACAAATAACAGAAAATATCTTTTCCCACCTAAAGATGGGTTGTTAGAAGGTCCCCAAATATCAGGATACACCAATTGTAATGGGGCTTTGGCTCTCTATGACTCCTTCGAAAAAGGTAACATGTGCATTTTTTCATAGATATATACCTCACATATTTTTCTTTTCATCTTTAATCAAGGGAAGCCCAAGCACCATATTTTTTGATTTAAAATTTTGAGGCTATTAAAACTCAAATGCCCAAATCTTAAGTGCCATAATGTGGATTCATCAACATCTCCACATTTTAGAGCATATTTTTGCTCAAGTGGCATTTTCAAAGGAAATATTTTATTCGGGGCCATATTTACAGTAGTAATCAATTGGCCCTTTTTCTTATCAATAATCAAATATTTGTTATCATCAAAATTCACTTTATAGCCTCTCTGAATTAATTGACCAACACTTAAAAAATTTTGAGCCAAACCAGGAACATAAAATACATCATGGATATATTTAGATGAGCCATCTTTAGTTTTGACGGCAATGGTGCCTTTGCCTTTAACATCTTGACTTCTCCCATCTTCAAGTGTAATTTGAGTCTTTATATTCTCATCAAGACTGACAAAAGAATTTTTATTGCCAGTCATGTGATTAGAACAACCACAATCCAAATACCAAATATCAGTTGACTCTTGGTGAGTGTTTAAGCAAGAGTAAAATAATTGATCACCAAAGTCATTTTTTCAGTAAATTTGGCCTCTTCTTTTTGTCGACACCAACAATCTCTATCAAAATGATTAGGATTTCTGCATCTTTTGCATTTAAACTGGCAATTTTTATATCATGGTTATTCTTTTTGCATAATTTGCAATATGGGCCATTTTTACCATTTTCATGATTTTTTGAATTTTCTCTCCCCCTACCACGGTAATTTGATATTCCAGCTTTTTGTGAAAAATTTTGACCGTGGTTATTTTTCTTCTCACCATCATTTTCGTGAGATTTATTTTTGTTTGGAAAGCTTGTTCAAGTGGCTGCTCAGAAAACCTACGCATTTTATCTTCATGCGCTTGAAGAGAACCCATTAATTCAGTTAATGTGAGTTCAGATAAATTTTTAGATTCTTCAATTGCAACCACAATATGATCATATTTCGCTTGAAGGCTTCTTAGAATTTTTTGAGTAATTTTCTTGTCTTCAATCGTGTCTCCGTAACTTCTAATTTGATTAATAATATTAGAGACTCGGTTGAAGAACATTTCAACTGATTCAGCTTCCTTCATTAATAAAGTATCAAACTCTTTGCATAAAGATTGGAGTTTAACAGAAATTACGTACCTTGTCTGACCCTTTAAATATATAAATTACCTTGTCTGACCCTTTAAATGCCTTTGTATTAAGGAAGAGACCCACACCCAAACGGCTCCAGATTAGATTAAGATATGCTGTTGTAATCCCATGTTTTGTGGCTTATTTATTTGTATCATTCTTTATCCTTATCACCGTGTATCTCTTGTATAAGTACTGGTCACTGTGTAAATGAAAGATTGAATAATGCTTAAGAGCTATACCTGCACTTGCTCTTATATGGTATCAGAAGGTTCTCTACTCCTACGAGTATCGATCCTCTTTTTTTTTTTTCTTTTTTTTTTCTTTCTCATGGCTACTGCCACCTCCCCTGCATCACCTTCGTCACAGGCAATTGAGTCTTCTGCTCCTCTGGACTCTTCCACCCTTATCACTATTAATGTCGCCAATCAGCTACCCCTTAAACTCACTCCTCACAATTATTTCTCATGGAAAACACAGTTTGATGCTCTTTTGTATGGCTTCGATTTGCTTGGCTATATAGACGGCACTTTCCCTTGCCCCTCTGCTACAATTGCAGTTGCTGGAAAATCTTCTCCTAATCCCGCATACAGTCTTTGGACCAGACAAGATAAGTTGCTACTTCTTGGGATTATTGGTTCACTTAGTCCCACGGTGGTGCCTGTTGTTCGTTCGTGCTCCACCTCTGCCGAAGCCTGGCAACGGTTGGCAAAGAACTACGCCAACCCCTCTTCCTCACGCATTATGGGTCTCGCAGAACAATTGACCCTTATCTCCCGAGGAAATCAATCTATGACTGAGTACCTGGCCCAAGTTCGTGATATCGCGGACGAACTTGCTCTTGTTGGTGCTCCTGTCCCTTCACAGTATTTGATCACGCACACTCTCAACGGTGTTAGCCCTGCATTCAAAGAAATTGCTGCAGCTGTTCGAGCCCGTGATACAGTAATCAGTTTTGATGAGCTTCATGACAAGCTCGTTGAGTATGAAGCATTCCTCAAGCGTGAAGCGTTGCGTTCTAATGGTACTCTTGGGACTCTTGGTTCGGTGACAGTCAATGCCATGCGATATTCATGCTCCAATGCTTCTAATAAAAAGAATACCAACTCCAACAAACAGAACTCTCAACATCGATTTAGTAACTCTAATAAACGCCATGGTAATGACAACTCATCGCAGCATGGTTCTTCCTCTTCCAAATCATTGGTTATTTGCCAGTTTTGTGAGAAGAAAGGGCACACTGCGCGACAGTGCTTTACGGCGAAGAAACTTTTCTTCCCGTCCTCAAATCCTACTGCAAATGTTGCTGCCTCGTCGTCGTCATCCCCGTCCTGGCTTCTTGACTCCGGGGCCATACAACCATGTGACGGGTGATCTCAGTAACTTGTCGCTTCATCAACCATATGAAGGCCCAGATGATGTAATTCTTGGCGATGGCACTGGCTTGAATATCTCGCACACTGGTCATTCCTCTTTACCCACTTCTTCTAAAAATTTTACTCTTTCTAATGTTTTGTGCGTGCCAACAATGCACAAGAATTTAATTTCCGTCAATCAATTTTGTCGTTCGAATGATGTGTCTATTGAATTTTTCCCATCATCTTTTTGTGTGAAGGATCTCAGCACGGGGGCACCTCTCGCAGCGGGCCAGAGCAAGAACAACATCTATGAATGGGCTCCTGATGACACGACGTCACAACCCAAGCAGGTTCATGTTGGGATTAAGACCTCGCTTGATGATTGGCATGCAAGGCTGGGACATCCTTCCTCTAAAATTCTCCGTCATCTTGTTGCCAACAATAAAATTTCCTCTGTTTCCTCTTCAAAAATTTCATGTTGTAATTCTTGTCAGTGTAATAAGAGTCACAAACTCCCTTTTGGTGACTCCAGTCTAGTTAGTAGTCGTCCTTTAGAAATCGTTTTTACGGATGTTTGGGGCCCGTCTCCCGTTAGATCCGTTGATGGTTTCTCGTACTATGTAATTTTTGTGGATCATTTCACAAAATACTCTTGGTTATTTCCGTTATCTTTTAAGTCTGATGTTTTTAGTGTGTTTCCACGCTTCAAAATAATGGTTGAAAAATACTTTGGTCATTCTATTGCAACTATTTATTCTGATGGAGGTACTGAGTACAGTGGTCTTAAAACTCTATTTGCGCACCATGGTATTCAACACCTCATATCCCCCCCTTACACGCCTGAGCATATTGCCACTGCTGAACGGCGTCATCGTCACGTTGTTGAAACGGGTCTTACCTTATTACATCGTGCATCCTTACCTCAATCTTTTTGGTCATTTGCTTTTCAAATGGCAATATATCTAATTAATCGACTCCCTACAAATGTTTTAAATGGAAAATCTCCCTTTGAGTCTCTCTCGGTATGTTTCCAAATTACTCAAAACTGCGCATCTTTGGGTGTCTGTGCTACCTTTGGTTGCGCCCATATGCTACACATAAGCTGGAGCCACGATCTAAACCGTGCCTTTTTCTAGGTTACTCAAACACGCACGACTCCTTTATCTGCTTTGACCCTCATCTTCATAAATATTTTTACTCTCGGCATGTACGATTTGTCGAAAGTATTTTTCTAGCCACTAATCCCACCACGCCTTTAAATTGCTCTCCCACTGTCTCTCCATCACAATGGTATTTATCTCATGCTCCAGCTTCGCATGATGCTTTGTCCTCTGATTATACCCCTCCTACCAACAATGTGCCTCTAGTTACTTCAGTCCCTCATGCTCATAGGTCTATCTCCTCATCTCCCGTGTTTGACTCAAGCCAAAATACCTCTCATTCTCCTGTGCCAAATTTGACTCATACTTCTCCCAGTCCTTCGCCTCATGACCATACCCATGTTGTGACGTCATCATCGTCGCCCCTTACTGATACCCATGATACTCTGGCCTCTCACGATGTGCTCCCCTCTGTTCAGCCCCAATCATGCTCTCATATGCAAAATTCCCAGTCCACGCATCCTATGCAAACAAGATCCAAGAACCAAATTTTTTGTCCCAAAAATATCACATCTTTGACAGTTACCAAACACCCTATTTCACCATCCATTGAACCACGTACTGTTCGCCAAGCTTTGCAACATAAAGAATGGACTATTGCAATGGTTGAGGAATTAGAAGCTTTGCAACGCAATTCCACTTGGGAGCTAGTGCCACGGGAATCAAATCAGAATGTGGTGGGGTGCAAGTGGGTTTTTCGGATTAAGCGCCATCCTGATGGGCGAATTGCCCGTTACAAGGCCCGCCTTGTTGCAAAGGGCTTTCATCAACGGCCCGGGCTTGACTTTCATGAAACTTTTAGCCCAGTGGTCAAGCCATCTACTATCCGAGTTGTGCTATCAATTGCTGTGTCGAATGGGTGGATCATTAACCAGTTAGACGTTAACAACGCATTCTTGCATGGTAATCTCGATGAAGCAGTGTTCATGTCTCAACCTCCGGGGTTCGTAGATGCCTCTCGTCCTAATCATGTGTGTCGCCTGTTTCGCTCTCTTTATGGTTTAAAGCAGGCGCCACGAGCCTGGTTTATTGAGCTTAAGAGCTTTATTTTGTCACTTGGTTTTCGAAATACTCAGTCTGATCATTCACTATTTGTGTATCATACGGGCTCACTCATTATTTATATACTAGTGTATGTGGATGACCTTTTGGTTACAGGTAATTCATCATCTTTCATCAGCCAAATAATTGAGTCTCTCTCTCAGCGCTTCTCTATCAAGGACCTTGGCTCTATCTCGTACTTCCTTGGTATAGAAGCCATTAAGGGGCCTACTGGCTTATTCCTTTCGCAACAAAGGTATATCCATGAACTCCTTCATCGCTTCAACATGTCAGGGGCCAAAGAATCAGCCACACCACTTAGTTCCTCTACTCGGCTGAACTGTGAAGATGGTTCAACAATTGCTGATTCATCATTATATAGAAGTCTAATTGGTGGCCTACAATATTTACCCCTCACACGTCCAGACGTTGCTTATGCCATCAACAGACTAGCTCAGTATGTGCATTCACCCAAACAATCTCATTGGACTGCTGCAAAAAGGTTACTGAGATATTTGAAGCACACCATTAACTTTGGTCTGTTAATCCGGAAATCACCTCCACTATGTCTTACTGCATATTCCGATGCCGATTGGGCAGGCAATCGTGATGACTATACATCTGTCTCGGCTTATGTTATCTTCCTAGGTAACACTCCGGTGTCTTGGTGCTCGAAGAAGCAGAGAACTATTGCTCATTCGTCAACAGAGGCAGAATACAGATCAGTTGCCTCTACCACGGCTGAAGTGTGTTGGCTGCTTAATTTGCTTCGAGAGCTACACTTTCAACCTTCACGTCCTCCACGACTGCTCTGTGACAATATTGGTGCCACATATCTGTGCGCCAATCCTGTCTTTCATTCGCGGATGAAACATTTGGCTTTAGACTACCATTTTGTACGCGAACGAGTCGCTGATGGTACTCTTCAAGTTGCCCATGTCTCAACTCATAATCAGATTGCTGATGTTCTAACTAAGGCACTGCCCAAGCCTCGATTTGTTAGTCTTCGGTCCAAGATGGGTGTAGCCGATGGCTCCACCCTCTTGCGGGGGCATATTAAGGAAGAGACCCACACCCAAACGGCTCCAGATTAGATTAAGCTATGCTGTTGTAATCCCATGTTTTGTGGCTTATTTATTTGTATCATTCTTTATCCTTATCACCGTGTATCTCTTGTATAAGTACTGGTCACTGTGTAAATGAAAGATTGAATAATGCTTAAGAGCTATACCTGCACTTGCTCTTATACTTTGCCAGGATTTCCCAAGCCTCCTTAGTCGTTGTGGCAGCCATGATCCTTGGAAATATTACTTTGCTAACACCTTGTTGTATGTACAGCAAGGCCTTGGCATCTTTCATTCGATTTTGATTGTATTGCTTTTTCTTATTTTCATCCCAAGACTCCCATGCGGCAACATTCTCGAGTTGGTCGTAACCATTTTCTACTAAATCCCAAAGATCTTGTGACATGAATAAAGTCTTCATTTGAATATTCCAAAATTCATATGCTTCCCCCTCAAATATTGGAACCATGGATTGACTGTAATTGAAATTGGTTAAATTTGAGGTGGTAGGATTTGTGGAGGTCATTTATTATATGGGTAAAGGTAGGATACTTGGGAATAAATTGGCTCTGATACCATTGATAGAAATTAGATAATAGTTAAAATATGGATTGTTTGATATGAGGATTATTTATTAACTGGGGGAGAAGAAGATGGAATTATTATATGATATGAACGATGTGAATATTAAATGCAATGCAAACTTATCATTCTTCAAATGGCTTGGCTTACATCGTTTTTACTACTACTATTTATAGTTGCAATATGCTGATACAAATGTTCCTGATACTTCTATCAATCATGCCATTAAATAATCACATTAATTGTAGACCACAACTTTTGCATCATTATGGATTTGTCCACTTAGCTTTGTTCCCTTAGTGCATCAAAACAAATCTTCAGCTATTGACTTACAGAATCATCCGGAATATGCAAGTGAGCACTAAAATATCAACATTTTCTGGTGGTCCAAGGATGAGTTTTCAATGGGACTAGTTCTTATCAAGTAACAAGCTTATCATCAACCACTGGTCATTTGATCTAGTGGTATGATTTTTGATTTAAATGCGGAGTCTCAAGATCCATTCTCATATATAACATCTTATATAATATAAATTAGTTCAGAACTCCCTTGAATTGGGCGGGGTGGGAAAGCTTATCATCAAACAGTTTTTATTGATTTAATTAACAGAGGAAACATTTTGCCCTGTAGGAGGTAGAAAAGATTGTGCCCCCTTCATATCTGAAGATGAGAAACAAATGTGTGATTAATGAAAAACCACGACAACTGACGCCAAGAGAATTGTTCTCCGAGGAGCACCACAATTTGTTAGAAAAAGGTGAAAAATGGATGAAGGACATGACAAACTCTTGCATGCTAGTTGCAACTTTGATTGCGACGTTGGTGTTCGCTGCAGCCTTCACTGTACCAGGTGTCAGTAATAACGAAACAAGCGTCCCAGTATTTCTTAGAGCAAGGTGGTTTGAGGTGTTTGTCATATCAGATGCAGTCACAATGTTCACATCAACAACTTCAATAATCGTGTTTTTGTCAATCCTATCTTCGCGTTATGCTGAAGATGATTTTCTATCATCACTACCCAAAAAGTTAATGCTAGGACTTACTGCACTTTTCGTCTCCATACTAGGCATGGTGGTCGCATTTGCTTCCACTTTCATTCTCATCTACAATGGCCAAAAGGTGTAAGTGCCCAAACTTATTGGTGCCTTTGCATGCATCCCAGTTGTTGTGTTTGCATTGCTACAATACAAGTTATGGATCGACACAATTCGCTCAACATAGTGGTCAAAGTTACTGTTCCGACCAAGTAAGCATAAGCTTTATAGCTGATTCAAATATTCAGCTTGTTGTTCCATTTTTATATTTTTTAGATTTGTAAGGTCATAATAAAGTTATTTTCTATTATATTAGTTAAGCACGCCCTATCTCTAAAAGGGCACAGCGAGGTGTAATAGATTATGTTGCGTTGCTCTAGTTTACCAACAGTGCCAAATGTTATTTAATTTTCCCTCGTTAAGGTGTTTGTTTTTCAATGAATAATGTATTTTTGTTTTGTTGCTAAGAGCAAAGATTTCATTGAATGATCACAAAAAATATGTACAGTAATTATTTTCCCTAAGAGAGATCTATCTTAGTCTATTTTCATCAAAGTTCCAATCTAAATAAATGGCTTAGTTTAAGAGATTTTTCTTACTCTTCCTTACCAAAAAAAGTTTTGACTGTAATCAAAAACAATATTATCAAAAATTTAATCTTCAGTAAGAGCTTCATTTATGTACAATCTTCGATTTCTTTCTTTCTACACATGATAAACAAATGCCTCCGATTCGTTGTAGAATATTATCAAGAAGTTTATGTTCTTCCCTGCAGTAGCGCTCAAAGCCGGATCATTTGCCTCTTCCACTCTCGCGTTCAGAGTGAACACCTCATCCTTCTTCACACTGTCTCTGCCTCCTTATCCCTAGTCTCTCTCAAAATGACATCACTTGTCTCCGCCTCTTTATTCTCTTACACTTCATCATCCCCAAATCTTTTTCCTCACTTTTCCAAAAACTATTTAACATAGACTCACCATTTGCAATGCTAGCACCATTACTTTCATCCTTAATTGTTGAATTAAAATTAACACTATCGATATCTGGCTTTTCAATTTTTAGAGGGATTATATTCCAATTAGCCGGTACAAGATTCTTTGAATTATTCGATAAATTAGAATTTTCTCTCCGCCTTTTCTTTCTATCAGCCTCATCAGGCGCAAATTCAGCAATAACATCATCTACTATACTATCACACAATATATTTTTCGCCTTATCATTGTCTCTATTTTTCTTAAAAACTGATGAAGTAAACATATTAGAGATCTTATGCTTACCCATTAAAGCAGCCGCAACTGATAAAGCCGAGGGCTTTTTCGTAATTTGAGCATCCTTCTCCGAATTAGCCTTCTTCATTTTTGGCTTCTCCCTTTCAGCTCTACTGTCTAACTCGTCGAAAAACGGAGGAACACCGGCGAAAGACCAGTCTTCCTTATCGCCTTCATCATTATACCCTAGTCCGTTATCGTCCATGATAAACCCTCAGAATTCTTCACAACGCTTCGTGACAAGGGCTTCATACTCGTCTTCACCGACTTGGTCATAAATTGAAGCGTCGAGCTTCACCAGGAAACCGCCGCCAACTTCGCTTGAGCGGCGACTGCCTTGCCAGATGGCTTTCAGACGCTTGAGAGCCTCTGCACCCGCCGTCGTGCTTGTTCCCCTACTTCTCCGCCTCCCGGCCACCACTGGCTGCTCATCCGACATTTTGCTTCTCTCTCTCTCTCTCTCTTTCTCTCTCTCTCTCTCTAAATCTAAGGTCCAGTACACTCTAAAAGAACAAAAAGTAATTGAAACTCTTAACCATGTAATGCATGAACCCGAGATTGGTACTAGAGCTCAGTATCGAAGGTATGTAGACGCTTATTAGATCTGGAAGAAAAAGAATGCGACTGCTCGCATTACATTGTTAAGTACAATGCAAGATGATCTGATTACTAAGTTCGAGACTTACCCAACCACTGAGGGCATGTGGATAGCCCTAAAAGAGAAGTTCGGTGGAACTTCTGTGTCAAAACTGCGTCGGCTTACTATCAAATTTGACACCTACAAAGAAACCTGATGTCAGCATGAGGCAACACATTAGGGAAATGTCAAACATGATAAGAGAGTTGAAGGCGGTTCGCCATGTTCTGACAGACGAGCAGTAGGTGCAAGTTGTTATCCGCTATCTCCTTGCCAATTAGGAACACATGATTGTTAATATGATGCACAATGAGAGCGTGAAAACGCTTAAGGACATTGCGCGCCACCTAGAGCTCGAAGAAGAGTGTCTCTTTGTTGTCAAGGCCACTGGATAAGCCTATGTGGCTGAATCTAACAAGCCTGGAGCAGCTGGCTCCAAACGCAAAAGAGGCAAACAATCTGGTGATAAGAGGAAAGGTAAGCAAAACAAGCAAGGCAAGAAGGAGAAGAAGAAAGGCAAGCGCAATGGGAAGAAGACCATTGCAAAAGTTAAGTGCTATAATTGCCGAAAGAAGGGTCACTATGCTCGGGATTGCCCTAAGCCCAAGACCCAGGTAATGCGTTTTACCAAACCTTCTTGTAATGCATATATTTCTAGTTGTGCATTACTAACTAAATCTTTACCTATGTGGACCCTTGACTCAGCAACGACCGACCATATAGCTAGAGATAGAGGTGCGTATGTGGAGTACCGACGTGTTCCGGCTAAGTGCCGATGGATATACGTTGGAAATAACACTAGGGTCAAAGTTAAAGGCATTGGCACTTGCAAACTTCAGCTGCGTGGTGGCCGAACCCTTCTTCTCCACGATGTCCTCTATGCTCCGGACTTTAGACGGAATCTGGTTTCCTCATTAGTCCTCTTGTGTTTGGGTTTTCAAATTTACATGTCTGGTGTTTTTGTTTAACTACTTTTTAATTCTGTTTCTTTTGGTTATGGATATCTGTTGGATGGTTTTTTAGTTTTGGATATTGAACATATTAGTTATGGTCTTAATGATAAATGCTTTTCATATTATACATCTTCTAGCACTATAGATGTAGATGTGAATGTATGGCATAATAGGTTAGGGCATATTGGGCAAGATCGTATGAATAGACTAACTAGAGAATGTTTTTTGGGACCACTAGCGAAAGTCCACTTGCCCGTCTGTGAAAGTTGCATTGCCGATAAATCCATTAGAAAACCATTTGGCAAAGGCTTAAGAGTAGAATTTTCATTACAGTTAATCTATTCTGACATATGTGGTCCAATGAATGTTAGGGCGAGGCATGGAGCCTCTTACTTTATCACTTTTATATATGATTTTACTAGATATAGTCATGTCTATCTAATATCACATAAATCTGATGCCTTAGATTGTTTTCAAAAATAATTGAGTTTGGTGAAAAATCAGTTAGACACGAAAGTAAAATCATTTCGAACTGACCGTGGTAGAGAATATCTCTCTGATCAGTTCAAAAGTATTTGTGATGAAAAAGGCATAGCTAGACAGCTTACTATCCCTGGAATTCTGCAATAGAATGGTGTTGCAGAAAGAAGGAATAGAACCTTACTTGACATGGTTAGGTCCATGATGGCTCAAGCTAATCTTCCAATTTCATATTGGGGTGATGCACTACTAACAACTATATATGTACTTAACCGTGTGCCCACTAAGTCAGTCAATTCCACTCCTTATGAGTTATGGACAGGTAGACGACCTGACCTTTGTAACTTACAACCTTGGGGGGCAGCTACTTATGTTCATGATAGTTCCCATAGGCACGGCAAATTGGGACCGAGAGGGAAAAAATATATTTTCATTCGGTATTGTGAGCACTCCAATGGATATGTTTTCATTGGAGAACAAGCAGACGAGAGTGTATCCGAAATTGAATCTTGTGTCGTAACATTCTCGGAAACAGAATTCCCTCGTAGGGGTGAAGTAAATAGGGATGTTCAGTTAATTGAGTTGAGCAACCCTGACAATCCTAGTACTTCCACACCATCAGTTGGAATAGAGGTCGTGTTTCCGTTCCCTGATCCAAGTGGGAGAGATACACCGGTTAGTCATTTTGAATCTGAATCAGTTTCAGAGCCGGTTGGTAGATCTAGCTCACTCTACACCCCTACAGGGAAAAGTAACCAACATAGCATTCCTCGACGTCGTTTTCATGTTAAAGGGGAATCTTTAATGGTTACTACTCAGGATGATTATGAGTCAAAGAATATGTCTGAAGCACTCTCATCCTCTGCACAGGTAATATGGATTATAACGATGGAAGAATAAATGGATTCAATGAAGAAAAACCAAGTTTGGGTATTGGTTGATCTTTCGTCTAAAAGGAGAGCTATTAGGAACAAGTGGGTTCTCAAAATTAAACGAAAGGCAGATGGATCCATTGAGAGATACAAAACTCGCCTAGTGGCTAAGGGCTATACCCAGATGGAGGGTATAGATTATGAGGAAACCTTTTCTCCGGTTGTCACGCCCCGAACCGACCCCGCAAAAGGCCAAGCCCGGACCCGACACACGGACGGAGTCTCCTCTGTACCGCGGACGATCCGAAAACCCTAAAATCAACATAATACTTGCAAAAGCCATAAAACAATTAATACAAGCCAACTTTCTTTGAAACATACATTTCTTATTAACCAACTTTGCAACCCAAAAATGATATGCATACTACACAAGTATTTATGCCACTAACCAATTCCATTAGCATGCATTTCCTTACTAGTCACAAGAGTATAAGTTTACAACTTTACATTCTTTCAACTTATACAACATAAGACCATAGAGGCCTCAAACTAGAAAATACATACAAGGCTACAAGCCTCAAAATTAAGCGACTTCCAAGCAATATACATATCAAGCAAGGCTCGCACAAAAATCTGGTAACCAACCACCAGCAAAGCAAAGAAGTGCTATCACGGGAACACCTCCACCTGTTCCTCCTCCTCAATTACCTCAAGAGGGTCTGCTTCAACTACTCCTGTAAAAATATAGTATAGAGATGAATGAGCAAAAACTATTGCTCAGCGAGGGCAATTGGTCTCAAGGACGGAGATGAGAGGAGTATGCAATGCAATTAGTCAAGCAATACATACAAATATCATATAGAGATACAACAAAGCCATCAATAAAGAAAGGCAAGCATTAAAACTATAAACACTCATTCAAAGGATACGATACTCTTTTCACGAGCAACTTTCAAACACAAATTCGATGACGACGCGCCGGCCCAAACCACCTTATAACACCAGTTTGGAATACCCCAGAAGTATCCATCAACCTACGACCCAAAACTCCCTGGGAGGCAACCCAAGCGAGAAGAGGGAATAGCAGCGGAGCTAGAGCAACCAACACTGGCAACCCGAGGCTACCCAGAGAGGCCCATCACTCATGCACGAAACACTATGCAATGCAAGACTTGATACAAGGCGATAAACAAGCGATAAAGCCACACGTGGGAGAATAACAAAGTAGGTTACTCTCGCACGCAATAGTAACAATTGATAAGCATTTCAATCCAAATCAATTCAAACAAGTATTTCAAGCAACCCTAAGCATTCTATAGGCATAAAATCAAGAAAACAAGTAAAAACACAAATCGGCCCCAACTATCAAAACACTACCATTTCCAAACGAGCCACGAGTTCTGGAAACCGACTTCGCCAATCCTCCTAGGTCACCATAAGGCACATCTAAAGACCCCGAAACCCTACTTAACCCTAGAATTCACGCAAAGTCCCGTTTTCCCCCTTTACTCGTTTGAACTACAACTATAACAACCAAACACCCAACCAACGCCATAATAGCACCAAAAGTGCTTCCATGGCCTCCCAAAACAATGCCAACACGCAAACAAGAAAACCTCAAACTCGACCTAAACGACCCCGACTTTCACCAAGGCTTAATTCTTGTTTTTTCATTACGCAACCCAAACAAACCATGCATTTAGGCATTCTAGCACACCTAGCACATTTCTACATCAACGGACAGCATAATGGAGCAACTTCATCGTTTCAAGGGTTTACTATTCATAAAACACTATTCAACAACTAATTTAAATTGCAATCTCAACATTTAACATCAGAAAATGTTAAAAAGCTATAAATACACATTCTACAATTGCCAATGAACATTCTAGAAGCATCAAAACGCTTTAAACAACAATCTACGTATAAAATCTAAAAATCACAAAGTTGATATACTTGACATTTAAATGCGCAAATAACATGCATCCCTCACCTTAGGCACTCCTAGTCGCTAGGAAAACAATGCTGGTCACCTCGGAAACCACCCCGCACGAGCTCACACGAAGATTGAACGATTGGAAGTTGAAAGGTTTTTTTTTTTCTCTTTGAAGCTCACGGCCTGCTCTATGATTTTTCAATCTTGTTTTTTTTTATTTTGCTTTGTTTTAGCTTATTAAGTGATGACTTGGTCAAATGGTCAAAGCACTAGGTCAAACAACTTAAAACTTTGGTCAATTAGACTATTTTTGTGCACTTTGAAGCCATTTTAACTAAGGAAAGATTAATTATAGCTAGCAACAATTAAAATATACAATTTAAGTCATCTAAATACTAGTTTCACTATTTGCCGATGACTAGAAACCGTTCCCTAGCTATCGCTCCCTAAATGCAATGCACGTTGCGACAGCAAGAAAGTAACAATTAATTCTCAAAGAATTTAAGGAAATATAATTTTCAAAATAATAAACAAGAAATTTCACATTCCAGGCTCGGGTATTACACCCTCTCCCCCTTAAAACAATTGCGCCCACGCAATTCCTACTTGGTCAACTAACAACTCCGGATACTGATCCCGAACCTGGTCATCTCTTTCCCAAGTTGCTTCCTCAAACCCATGATGATTCCACAGAACCTTTACTAACGGAATACTCTTCCTGCGAAGCTCCTGAATTTTTCGATCCACAATTCGAATCAGTTTCTCTTCATAAGACAACTTTTCTTCAATCTGCAAAGGCTCTGGTTCAAGTACATGTGAAGGGTCTGGATGGTACTTCTTTAACATAGACACGTGGAACACATCGTGTAGTCTCGACAAGCTTGGAGGCAAAGCTAACCAATAAGCCAAAGGACCTACATTTTCGGTGATCTCATACGGACCCACATACCTGGGACTAAGTTTCCCGCTCTTACCGTGCCGAATCAATCCCTTTCGAGGGGAAATCTTAAGAAACACCCAATCTCCCAAAGCAAACTCAAGATCCCGACGGTGCTTATCCGCATAACTCTTCTGACGACTCTGAGCTGTAAGCATACGCTGGCGAATAAGGTGAACATTATCTACCATCTTAATCATCTCAGGTAACACAGTCGGATCAACTGTTCTCATCTCTCCAACCTCTTCCCAATATAATGGGGATCTGCATTTCCGACCATACAACGCCTCATAGGGAGCCATACCTATAGTAGATTGATAACTATTATTGTAGGCGAACTCCGCTAAAGGCAAAAACTTCTCCCAATTCTTCCCAAAGTCTAGCACACATGCCCGAAGCATGTCTTCCAAGATCCTGATAGTTCTCTCAGACTGGCCATCAGTTTGTGGATGATATGCAGTGCTGAAGCTCAACTTAGTTCCCATGGCCTCTTGCAACTTCTGCCAAAAACGAGATCTGAATCTGGGATCTCTATCTGACACTATACTCTGTGACACACCATGCAATCTCACAATATTAGCAACATAAAGCTCAGCTAGCTTATCAAGGCTATCCTGTTTGTTCATGGGAATAAAATGTGTAACTTTAGTCAAGCGGTCCACAACAACCCAAACAGAATCACACCCTCTCGGAGATCTAAGAAGATCGGTCACAAGGTCCATTGTTATATGTACCCACTTCCGTTGCAGAATCGACAACGGCTGTAGAAGTCCGGCTGGCCTCTGATGCTCAACTTTAACCCTCTGACAAGTCAAACATCTGGATACATACCCAGCAATCTCCCTCTTCATATTGTTCCACCAGAAGTGTTGTTTCAAATCTCTATACATTTTAGTACTGCCCGGGTGAATCGTATACCTCGAATTATGTGCCTCGGATAGAATCTCATTCTTCAAAGTCGGATCTCCAGGAACACACACCCTGTCCCTGAATCTGAAGATACCATCTGCAGGTAATTTAAACTCCGACTCTCCCCCTTTTGATTTTTCTTGGATTTTCAAGATGTAAGGATCAGTCTTCTGAGCCTCTCTGATCTGTGCTAGCAACCCTGACTGAATCTGCAAACTAGCAAATCGAATCCCTACCTCAGTAGCTTCTGGCTTCCATGAACAAATTTCTTCCAAAGTCTCCCAATCCTTGATAATTAAGCTTGCAACAGTAGCCTTTCGGCTCAAAGCATCAGCAACAACATTTGCCTTACCTGGCACATAGTTAATAGAACAGTTGTAACCACTCAATAGCTCTAGCCACCTTCGCTGCCTCATATTCAGATCCTTCTGTGAAAACAAATACTTGAGACTCTTGTGGTCAGTAAAAATTTCAAATCTGCTACCCCACAAGTAGTGACGCCACTTCTTCAAAGCAAACACAACTGCAGCTAACTCAAGATCATGTGTAGGGTAATTGACTTCATAAGGTTTCAACTTCCTAGAAGCATAGGCAATCACCTTACCATTCTGCATTAAAACACAGCCCAATCCTTCCTTAGATGCATCACTGTAGACAATGAAGTTCTCTGTTCCCTCAGGTAAAGCTAATATAGGAGCTGTAGTTAGTCTCTTCTTCAATTCTTGGAAACTGGATTCACATTTAGCATCCCAATTGTAAGCAATTTTCTTCCAAGTCAACTGGCTCAAAGGTCCAGAAATTTTGGAAAAGTCTTTAACAAATCTCCGGTAGTAACCTGCCAACCCAAGAAAACTCCGAATCTCTGACACCGTCTCAAGTCTCTTCCAAGATGAAACAACCTCAATTTTAGCTGGGTCCACTGAAATTCCTCGATCTGAAATGATATGGCCTAGAAAAGATATATGATTCAACCAGAACTCGCACTTGCTGAATTTAGCAAAAAGCTTGTTTTCCTGCAAAGTCTGTAGCACAATCCTCAAGTGTTATTCATGCTCAGCCTCGTTCTTCGAGTACACTAATATGTCATCAATAAAGATTACGACAAACTGATCAAGGTAAGGCCGAAAAACCCTCTGCATCAAGTCCATGAATGCGGCTGGTGCATTCCTCAATCCAAACGGCAATACAACAAACTCAAAGTGGCCATATCAAGTCCTGAATGCCGTCTTTGGTATGTCAATACTTCGAATCCTAAGTTGATAATAACCTTGCCTCAAATCAAATTTGGAATAAACACTCGCCCCCTACAACTGGTCAAACAATTCTTCAATCAACGGCAAGAGGTATTTATTCTTAATCGTGACTTGATTAAGTCCCCTGTAATCAATACATAACCGTAGCGTGCCGTCTTTCTTTCTCACAAACAACACAGGTGCGCCCCACGGCGAAGAACTAGGTTGTATAAACCCTTTCTCAAGCAAATTCTGAAGCTGAATTTTTAACTCCTGAAGTTCAGCCGATGCCATTCTATAAGGACTCCTAGAAATTGGCGTAGTGCCTGGCACAAGATCAATCACGAACTCAATCTCCCTATCCGGTGGTAAACCCAGTAATTCCTCGGGAAATACACCAGGGAAGTCTCTAACAATCGGAACCTCATTCAAATTCAACTTATCAGTAGGCTGATTGATCAAATAAGCTAAGTAAGCTTCACAACCCTTATTCAACAACTTAGAAGTCTTGATCGCTGATAAAAGAGGAATTCGGGCAGCCCTACAGTTCCCAACAATCTCCAGTACCGGTAGGTCAAGAACCTGAAGATAAACAATCTTTGTTCTACAATCCAACTGAGCATAGTACTTCCCCAACCAGTCCATTCCCAAAATGATTTCAAAGTCACGGAATGGCAATATAATTAAATCAGCAGGAAATTTACGGTTCTCAATGCATATATCACAAGATTTGCAAATAGACTCAGTAACAAATTTTGCACCCAAAGGCGTACTAACTTCAACTTCATGCGGTAATTTATCAATGCAAACATTCACAGATCGTGCACATGCAGGAGTTATAAACGAATGTGTAGCTCCGGGATCAATCAAAACTTTAACTGGCTGAGTATTGAGAAGAAAGGTACCTTCCACTATAGCTGTAGTATCGGGTAGCTCCTCTGCATCTAGGGCAAAGACCCTAGCCTGAACCCTCTGTGCTGGACGTGCACCTGCAGCCCTATTCTGAACACCCTGGCCTCCAGTACGACCCTGAACATTGTTATACTTAGGGCAATCTCTCACCCTATGGTCATCGCTACCACAACCTGTGCATTTACCACTCTTCCTCCAGCAATTAGCCTCAATATGCCCCGATCGATTACAATAGTTACACTGCTGATTTTGCCTTACAACAGTGTTTCCCGTAGGTGCTGGAGCTCTGGTAGTAGTAGGAACTGTACCTCCCTGCTGGGGTCTAGTCACAGCTGGCCTAGCCTGAATCTGCTGCTGTGGCTGATACGGACGTTGCTGAGGAACCTGTGCCGAAGTCTGATACTGCCTTGGCTGACTCTGGCTGCTTTGGCCCAAATACTGTTTCTTACTCGGCTGACTGCTCTCAGCTAACATCTCAGCCTTCCGTTTCTCAAACTTCGAGGCTGCCTGAAATGCCTCGGGAAAAGTAGTGTAGGTCTGCCCAGTCAAATGTAACTGAATGTCCATTCTCAGCCCATGGACAAACCTATGAATCATCCTCCTAGCTGGCCGTACCAACTCGGGCATATACCTCGACAGGCTAACAAACCTAGCCTCGTACTGTGCAACAGTCATATTTCCCTGCTTCAGGGCCACAAACTCGTCATCCCTCCTTTCCATAGCCATCTCAGGAATATACTTGTCGCGAAACTCACTCACAAAATCATCCCATAAATGTGGAACATCCTCACAATCCCACCTCATCCTGACAGTATTCCACCACTGCTCTGCATCACCCTCAAACAAGAATGACGCATAATCTATTCTCGCCTCATCAGTGTACCTCAAAGCGGTGAAAATTTTCTCAACACGATTAATCCATCTCTCGGCTGCCTCATCATCCGGCTCCCCGAAGAACTTTCCCAGCTCGTGCCTCAGAAATTTCTCTAACTGGTTATTCTCAACTCTATACCCCTGTCCACCAGGATTAGCTTGATTTCCCTAGGGATTATTCATGTCCTGCCTCTGCTCATGCAGTACCTGGGTAATCCGGTCAACTGCAGTAGTCATAGTAGCCATAAACTGCTCAGGCAACGGTTGCTGACCCTGTTCTGCTGCCTCTTCATCTGACCCTATACCTTGAGTACCACGACGTGGCGGCATAGTAGCAATTCACAATAGCTGGCAACATTTAAAAGAAGTTTATAGACAGAAATATAGCACATAAGATTAGATAACACTCAAGTCAATAACAATCAAACATTCTAACACGCAATTCATATAACACAAGATTGACATGCCAAACTAATTCACTTTAAACACATACGCATTCTAAGTTCACAAAGCCATGCTATAACACTTTCTTTCCACTTAACAATTATACAATAACATTCTAACATTTTGGACCTTTACCCCACACACCGAGAAACATATCCCGGCTCATGCAAGACTATCATGCTCTGATACCACCTAAAGATTGCACGCCCCGA
Organism: Ehretia macrophylla; assembly: GCA_037974665.1. Classification (NCBI taxonomy): domain Eukaryota; kingdom Viridiplantae; phylum Streptophyta; class Magnoliopsida; order Boraginales; family Ehretiaceae; genus Ehretia; species Ehretia macrophylla. The sequence continues at coordinate 51,714,490 of CM075770.1, forward strand.
CCTGACCTCGCAAAAGGCCAAGCCCGGACCCGACACACGGACGGAGTCTCCTCTGTACCGCGAACTATCCGAAAACCCTAAAATCAACATAATACTTGCAAAAGCCATAAAACAATTAATACAAGCCAACTTTCTTTGAAACATACATTTCTTATTAACCAACTTTGCAACCCAAAAATGATATGCATACTACACAAGTATTTATGCCACTAACCAATTCCATTAGCATGCATTTCCTTACTAGTCACAAGAGTATAAGTTTACAACTTTACATTCTTTCAACTTATACAACATAAGACCGTAGGGGCCTCAAACTAGAAAATACATACAAGGCTACAAGCCTCAAAATTAAGCGACTTCCAAGCAATATACATATCAAGCAAGGCTCGCACAAAAATCTGGTAACCAACCACCAGCAAAGCAAAGAAGTGCTATCACGGGAACACCTCCACCTGTTTCTCCTCCTCAATTACCTTAAGAGGGTCTGCTTCAACTACTCCTGTAAAAATATAGTATAGAGAGGAATGAACAAAAACTATTGCTCAGCGAGGGCAATTGGTCTCAAGGACGGAGATGAGAGGAGTATGCAATGCAATTAGTCAAGCAATACATACAAATATCATATAGAGATACAACAAAGCCATCAATAAAGCAAGGCAAGCATTAAAACTATAAACACTCATTCAAAGGATACGATACTCTTTTCACGAGCAACTTTCAAACACGAATTCGATGACGACGCGCCAGCCCAAACCACCTTATAACACCAGTTTGGAATACCCCAGAAGTATCCATCAACCTACGACCCAAAACTCCCTGGGAGGCAACCCAAGCGAGAAGAGGGAATAGCAGCGGAGCTAGAGCAACCAACACTGGCAACCCGAGGCTACCCCGAGAGGCCCATCACTCACGCGCGAGACACTATGCAATGCAAGACTTGATACAAGGCGATAAACAAGCGATAAAGCCACACGTGGGAGAATAACAAAGTAGGTTACTCTCGCACGCAATAGCAACAATTGATAAGCATTTCAATCCAAGTCAATTCAAACAAGTATTTCAAGAAACCCTAAGCATTCTATAGGCATAAAATCAAGAAAACAAGCAAAAACACAAATCGGCCCCAACTATCAAAACACTACCATTTCCAACCGAGCCACGAGTTCTGGAAACCGACTTTGCCAATCCTCCTAGGTCACCATAAGGCACGTCTAAAGACCCCGAAACCCTACTTAACCCTAGAATTCACGCAAAGTCCCATTTTTTCCCTTTGCTCGTTTGAACTACAACTATAACAACCAAACACCCAACCAACGCCATAATCGCACCAAAAGTGCTTCCATGGCCTCCCGAAACAATGCCAACACGCAAAACGAGAAAATGCCAAACTCGACCTAAACGACCCCGACTTTCACCAAGGCTTAATTCCCTTTTTTTTTCATTACGCAACCCAAACAAACCATGCATTTAGGCATTCTAGCACACCTAGCACATTTCTCAATCAACGGACAGCATAACGGAGCAACTTCATCGTTTCAAGGGTTTACTATTCACAAAACACTATTCAACAACTAATTTAAATTGCAATCTCAACATTTAACCGCAGAAAATGTTAAAAAGCTATAAATACACGTTCTACAATTGCCAAGGAACATTCTAGAAGCATCAAAATGCTTTAAACAACAATCTACGGATAAAATCTAAAAATCACAAAGTTGATATACTTGACATTTAAATGCGCAAATAACATGCATCCCTCACCTTAGGCACTCCTAGTCGCTAGGAAAACAACGCTGGTCACCTCGGAAACCACCCCGCACGAGCTCACGCGAAGATTGAACGATTGGAAGTTGAAAGGTTTTTTTTTTTCTCTTTGAAGCTCACGGCCTGCTCTCTGATTTTTCAGCCTTGTTTTTTTTTATTTTGCTTTGTTTTAGCTTATTAAGTGATGACTTAGTCAAATGGTCAAAGCATTAGGTCAAACAACTTAAAATTTTGGTCAATTAGACTATTTTGTGCACTTTGAAGCCATTTTAACTAAGGAAAGATTAATTATAGCTAGAAACAATTAAAATATACAATTTAAGTCATCTAAATACTAGTTTCACTATTTGCCGAGGACTAGAAACCGTTCTCTAGCTATCGCTCCCTAAATGCAATGCACATTGCGACAGCAAGAAAGTAACAATTAATTCTCAAAGAATTTAAGGAAATATAATTTTCAAAATAATAAACAAGAAATTTCACATTCCGGGCTCGGGTATTACACCGGTGGTTAGGTTTGCCTCAATCTGATTGATTTTAGCCACAGTCGCTCATCAAGACCTGGAATTAAATCAAATGGATGTAAAAATGACATTTCTCTATGGAGAATTGGATGAAGAGATTTACATGGAACAACCTGTAGGGTTTATACAAAAAGGTCAGGAAAACAAAGTGTGCAATTTCCAAAGATTTATTTACAGATTGAAGCAATCATCCAGACAATGGTATCTAAGGTTCCATCGAGAAATCATTTCGTATGGTTTGTTATGGTTCAAGAAGACCATTGTATATATGTCAAGAGGTCTCAGAATAGATATGTGATTCTATCTCTGTATGTTGACGATATTTTGTTGGCCATGAATAGTAAGGATTATATAATCACCGTTAAAAAGTGGTTATCTTCAACTTTCGAGATTAAAGATATGGGTGAGGTAGCATATGTACTTGGAGTCAAGATTCAGAGGAATCGATCAAAAAGATTTCTTGCTTTGTCACAAGAATCTTACATCAAGAAAGTACTTGAACGATTCCAAATGCATAACTGCAAACCTATTGATACTCCTATAGCCAAAGGTGAATGCCTGAACCAAGGGATGTGTCCCAAAACTCCAGAAGAGATAAAAGACATGAATATTGTTCCTTATGTGAGTGATGTAGGTAGCTTGATATATGTCATATTATGTACGAGGCCGGATATATGTTTTGCCGTAGGATTGGTAAGTCGTTATCAATCCAACTCTGGATGAGCTCATTGGCAAGTTGTTAAGAGGATTCTGAGATATTTGAAGGGCACTTTGGATTATTGCTTATGCTATCAAGGAGTTAACCTAAATCTAAATGGATTTACAGACGCTGACTGGGGTGGTGATCCAGATGAGCGTAAATTAACTTCTGGATATGCCTTCTTGCTGAATAGTGAAGCTATTTCTTGGTGTAGCAAGAAGCAAACCTGCATAGCATTATCTACTATAGAAGCTGAGTTTGTGGCTTGCTCAGTGGCTGTACAAGAAGCGGTGTGGCTTAAAAGGTTCATGTTGGATTTGGGAGTATTCACAAATACTGAAAAACCTGTGACAATCTATTGTGATAGTCAAGCAACCATTGCCTACACTAAGGATCCAAAATATCATGGCAAGACAAAATACATAGACATTAAGTATAATTTTGTAAGAGATATGGTGTCAAAGAAAGAAGTGATCATTGAACATATCTCTACGCATGAGATGGTAGCCGACCTACTCACTATGCCAATTCCTAGAGATATATATTTGTCTCATGTAAAATCTCTAGGATTGCACAGAATTTGATGTATGTTCCATATGTTGTGAAATGATCACTTATGTACTCATACAGTTGTATATTTCAAATGCCAAAAAAATAAATGAAATATTTTGATACACTTAAGAAGTGTTAAATCTTTGTGATATATATGAATGAGACTGTGTATGCACTTAAGTAGTGTTAAATCTTTGTGATATATGTAAATTAGAATGTGTATGAGTATGTTAGCACATACAATTGGCATCGAATTGTACGTCGACAAGTTAGAGAGATTGGCTCTCTCACACGAGCTATCGCCTTTGGCACAGTGGGAGCGTGCAAAGATGAGACAATATAAGTTAGTTAGTATTTGTTGAAAATATTATACTTATATCAGTGTCGCCTAGAAAATTGGTCAGGGATTAGTTTCAACGACAATTATTAAGATGAGACCTCTTATTGTATATATTACAATGAAAACTAATGTGAGGTCGATATGGATTCCCACGATCCATACAACCTATATATGGATATGAAACATCGATTACTGTGAGTATTAAGTTCGAGGATTCAGATTAGTTATTGAGTGATAACTAAATCAGAATTTGTACGATGATAAAATTAAATAAAGACGTACTCCATTTTCTAAAAGAAGTCACACCGTAACACACGTTTCATACCGTGTGTGCTCTAGCGACTATATAAGGAAGTTGATAAATGAATCCCTGCTTCATCACTGTGTAAAACTTTGAAGCAATAAATGTTTCTTTTAATATACCCTTAGTGACCTACACTCATATTCTGATAAGTCAAGTTTAATGTTAGCTACTTTGGTATGTTGGCTAAAGATCATGTAAGATTCGATCATATGAGACATGTCCAGGAAAAAAGTTAACTTGATTTAGAGCGGTATTGAGCGAAGGGAAGACTATTCACATCTAGCGCTACATGTGTTCATTGGTCGACCAGTTATACAATCTATGTGATTGAACAATCTTTGTGATCAAATATAACTATGAATATATGATTGAGATTTTAAAGGTCATGCATAGCCTCAGAGGGATTAGATGTGCACTGAATGATGTGAACTTAATTTGGTCTAGGGTATAGCAAGACTCTATATTCTTTTGAAGACAGTCGCTTCCATGTCATCCTTAACAGGTGCATGTTTTTTTTTAGCCTCCACTTGTTGTGTGCTCGCGAGTTGCACGGCCTATTTACCTGTATGGAGTTTGATTATGCTTTGGGATTAGTTTCTTGAGAGATAATGATGGATATTATTCTGTCCATCTTGTGCGAGTGAGAGATGTTGGATTTGGATCTTGAGTTGCCCTAGATGGGCTGACCCGACCCATTTGACCCAAGTGTAGGAAGTTGGATAACTTCTCAACACTGGATATTTAAGTTTAATTCACTAATAGAACAAAAAACGTTCGATTAGTATCAGACTGAGAAAAACAGTTATCTGTTTTTATTTTCTCATATCTTTCAAAGGCATAATCTTCCTAGTAACTTAGGCTGTGAATTTATTAGAGCACAAGACAGTATTGTGTACTTTGATTCACGATACACGCAGTGGAACAAGCACGTTCAACGATCAAACGTATTACGCTACATAAAATGTTAGTATTCTTTTATAGCTTTAACAGTGCATGAAGATACTTAATTAGTATTAAAAATCTTCACGAAATGTCCTATTTTTACTCAATCAAACCATGAAAGTGATCGTTTGGATTAGAAAACATGACATGTGAACTCATACGGATTTATATCTTCAACAAGCATTCGTCAGTAATTTTTAAAGATCTTTGAAATGGTCTTGAAATCTTGATTGGCGTCATTAACAATCCATATAATTTAGCGACGGAATAAGTGTCCTGGCTAAAATTCATTACTAAAATTTGTTGTCCATGTCTATTTTTTTTTGTAGTGGTAATTTACGATTATAAAAGAATATTATTTTACAATCTGGTGGGTTGACCAAGATCTTAGGCCAATAATCATGATAAGAACCTTGGAACCTAAAGAATATTGTTTTATAATCTGGTGGGTTGACCAAGATCTTAGGCCAATAATCATGATAACAACCTTGGAACCTAGTGAATCTTTGTTTCATAATAATGTTATTATGTCATTAAGGATTTAAAGCCGTAACTAATCCGTGCTTATTGATATTATATCTTTATTTCATTTGGTTAAGAAGTATTCTGTATTCTTTATGGGAGACTTTTTTTCTCTTCTTTTTGGGTTAAACCTATGGGAAACTTAGGAGAGCACATTTTATGATTATCATTTTAGTAATTCTAAAGTAATTGTAATTAGGATATTGAGTATTTTCCTTTTTGTTTTTCACACTACAATAGAAAAACGAGCAAAATAATATTTAAATCCTAAAAATTCAAAATAAAAAAGCTTAATGGTGCAAGCCCTATAAACTCATGTTGCTACAATTGCGAATCAACCAAGGGGTGATTTGATCACATTTGACATAAACGCTTGGGGTTTTAGATGTTGGAATATGTCTTTGTTATGTAGGTTGTCGTTAATTATGTTTTGATTTATAAAATAGGTTGAATATTTGATTCATGAACTGGTCTTTAATCATATTGTGTTGTACTTACTTCATAAATTAATATGATTAACTTATGTATTGGCCTGTATATTCTAACAAAATTTTTAATGGACAGGCCTGTTAGAATAAACTATAAATAAAAGGTTAGGTCCCTCTCTTACTCTAGTGCTAACTGACTATTCATTAACAGTGGTTAATCTTAAATAGAGTAGGGAGAGGAAGACTTTTGTCAATAATCGGGTGACAATTAACTTTGGGTAAATAGCGTATTACCCCCCTATGTTTTGCTAAAAATGCACAATACCCCCATGTGTTTTAAAACTTAGCTAATTACCTTCCTGTGTTTTGCTGAAAGTGCACAATACCCCCCTGTATTTTATAAAAATAGGTGATTACCCCCTTGTATTTTTTAAAAATTAGCATTTTTGTTAGAAAATATAGGAGACAATCAGCTACTTTTATAAAACATAATGGGGTAATCAGCTACTTTTAGCAAAACACAGGGGGGTAATCAGCTAATTTTTAAAATACAGGTATTGTGCACTTTTAGCAAAACATAAGAGAGTAATCAGCTAACTTTTAAAACACAGAGGGGTATTGTACATTTTTAAAAAAATACAAAGAGTAATACGGTATTTACCTATTAACCTTTTATCATGATTCAAACAAATATTTGATTTCGCTACTATTATGATTGTTTATTGTATTGTAAAGTCATGTATTACCAATATATATATATCCTTCCTTAGCAACACTCAAAAACAATCATTCTTGTATGATTGTTAAATTGTGTGTTCAGATTTTACTAAATAAAAATCTTAGATTCGCCCTAATGAAAAATGATTAGTGTTAAAAGCAACTTTCATGCTGGCATGGCAAGTTATGTAAATGCTTCTAAAACATTAAATCTGAAATGCTCGAATAGGCAACGGTCTCCATAGCAATGGCGGATTTATAATTGGGACAATGGGGGCTGAAAAAAAAAAGTTGAATTTTTTTTTGTGTTTTCTAGAAAAATATATTTAAATATTTATATATTTTTAGTTAAAAATACTAATTAACTCTCACTAAAAAAAAATCATATAACTAAAAAACTAATAATTTTAACACTCACTGAAAACAACTTCTGAATCTCCCCTTGCACTATAGTCTAGAAATCCAGATAGCTATACGAGGTATCATTAACATTCAAAGAAACAAAATATACCAAAATATACGTCAACCCACGTCAGAGTCAAACAGTATTTTCCCCTTCTTCATAGCAAGGGAGAAATGACCAAAAAAAACAAAAAAAAAAATGTAGAAATCAGAATTGGATTAATCAAATCTACCATTATTTCTTCTTTTTTTTGTTGGGTCAACAAGGAAAAATTTTATTCCACTAACAAAAACGATGGCAAAGCCAATTACATATGAGTAAAAAATCTACCATTATTTTTTACCTTATGGAATTCGTCTACTGATTCACCAAATATACTTCATTACTAAATACTAATTAAAACAAATTAATAGTCATTATTAATTTCCTACCAATTTATGTGTACAGATTCATCAAATCTACTTGCTAAACCAAATAGACTCATCATTTCTCAGCATATTGATCTACATTTAATATGCGTCATAATTCCTTACCACGTTTATTCATGTCTATAGCTAGATGAGGCTCCCAGTACTCGTGCAACATTAAAACTATAAAAGCTGAGGATCGATTCTAAACTTTTCACCCTTACAAGCTAGACAAAGAGTTGTTTATTAGAAATTAAGTTTAAATTTCTTTCACTAGATCCTAATATGAAGGCCTATTTCGTCTTCCTACACTTTTTCGTGCTTTTCAACTTCGGCAATTGTGGTAATTTTCACGTTTCTCTTAATCTTCTTTCTGGTTTTATTGTGAAGTAACAATGGAGTTGTCTAGATCATTAGAAAAATGTTTTTGAAAGAGAATTATTTCATTTGGATTTTGTTAAGGTAAGAATCTGGATTTTGTACTCCGATAGCAATAAACTTACAAAACAAGGTACCTTAAGGTGTTTGTCCGTGAGACCTCTTCTAGAAGTTATCTATTTTAGAATATGTGCAACTATATATATATTAGTCCCACGAATTGAATATGACGCTATGTATACAATTCTTAAAACAATTTATGCACAATTCGGACATCCCAAATTCCCGACCTACTTTGTTGGACTGAACATTATTTATATATGGAAGCCCTTTGTTTATAGGTCGGAAGTCCGTAGGTTAGGACCTCACTTTTAGTCTCTCATTTATTAAAGGGTGAAGTGTATCAGACCCTCTTGTACTTTAGTGAAAGTACACAACACCCCCCTATAGTTTAAAAACCCCCTGAGTTAGTCTTTGTAGTTTTTCAAAAGTGCACAACACCCCCCTACCGTTAAAAAATCCGTTAAATTTAACGGAGAGTGTACTTCACACGAGTTAAGTGAGATTTTTTTTTGATTTTTAACGAATTTATTTATTAAATAATTATATGAAATTGACCAAATTACCTTTTTTTTTGCCTAAACAAAAGAGAAAATGACAAAAGAGAGAAAAAAAATGAGGGTATTTACGTCTTTTTTACAAAATCTATTAAATATGACGGATTTTATTACTGTAAGCGGGTGTTGTGCACTTTTAAAAAATATAGGGACTAGTTCAGGGAATTTTTGAACTATAAGGAGGTGTTGTACACTTTCGCTAAAGTATAAGGGGGTTTGGTGCACTTCACCCTTTATTAAATACCGACATCGTCGTTAGCACATTCATCAACCTCAATCAATTTTCAATGATTATCAATTCATTTCATTTGGATTTCAATGAATATCTATTCATTCCTATAATTTTTTTCTTCATTCTCATATCAGGTACTCCAACCACGCAACCTCCAACGTCACACGTTTTTGGGCCTGGGGCGTGTCCCTTCCCTCGTTACTTCCGAGAATGTAATGATCCAACATGTCAAAATATTTGCACACGTCTTGGATGTTTTAGCGGGGCATGTCTTGATGAGCACAAGTGTTGTTGCCAATGCCAATAGAAATTGTTGTACCTCCATTTTGATGTTGTTTGGAGCTAAATAAAAATTTCGCAATTATCAATATTTATGAAACTTCTTGATGTACATGAATGATCTGAATCATTTAATTGAAGCAGGATCATTTCCACATAAGAATTTGAGCTATTGTGAATTTTATTATTCATAGCCGTAACTGTAATCTATTATAATGATTTATATAGAATTGCGGATTTATATCTTCAACAAATATTTAGCATTAATGTTAAAGATCTTTGAAATGCTTTTGAAATATTGCACTTCAAGAAAAATTGAGACATGCAACGTATTAGCGACGGACAGATTTATTACTTAATTCCGTCACTAATCCGTCGTCAAATAGCGACGGATTAATGACGCAATGGAATAGTGACAGTCATAGAAATGTCTGTCGCTAAATAGCGACAGACTTTTGAAAATCATAATTTCATACCCTTTTTAGGTTTTTTTTCTTTTTCTTTTCAAACATCAAAGTACGAACGACAGGATAGAGTGATCAACTAGTAATTTATTGTAGCCAAATATCTCAAATTCGATCATATGTCCTTCATTACAAATACTGTATGATTTTTGATTGACATAAAGCATGTATTTGGAGCTGTCGGTATATCACAAAATTTAATCTTAGTATGGATCTAATGTGATCCTATCTAATAAATACTTAACTTCCCACCTTTAGATTCTGGATTCCCAATTAGTATTTAATTCAGTAATAAAGAGGAGAAAAATAATAAAATAATATTAAGTTGTTTTGATGACAAAAGTTGTAAAAAGGTGACAATTCGACCATCGAGGACAACAATTAGACTACTCTCTTAGGGAGTTCTTTCTCGCAGACACTTTAGGAGAGCATATTTTATAATTTTGTCTTTTAAAAACTCTCGGATAATTGTAGTTAGGATATTGAGCATTTTTCTTTTTGTTTTTCACAATACATTAGGAAAATGAGAAAAACAATATTCATTCCCTACAAATAGAAGAAAATCAATTTTTGTTCCCTTTAATTTCGCGCATTTTCTTATGGAAAATATGAAAATGACAAGTGTTAATAGCAACTTTTTTGTGAGCATAACAAGCTACGATCCATATCTTTTGGTCTTTGGTCATCGTATATTTCAGTTCTGAATTTAGAATGCAAATAGAAAACTAGTTGTAAATTAACTCCATTGTAAGAAATATTTCATTTAGGTGTCGTCTGACAAGGAGAATAAGCAATTAATCTCTTGAGAAACTTATAATTAATTATCTCTAATCATGTAATATCTACTTTGTCTTAGTCTATGCTCAAGAAAAAATTGTAGATTATCTTTTTTTTGTCTGAAAAAATTCATAAATTAAAGAAAGAATTTGAAGAATTTACAAACATGCATGTGTGAGCAAAAATCACTGGCAAAAAAGATATAAAGTGGAGAGGCCAACAAGTACTGTCAGGATTGACTAGTCAATTTTGATTTGCTTTAATGCCTCAGGAATCATGAAGTTGTGAATCCTCGAACCCACTTGAAGGGCTGATATAAAAGGATAGGAAGAATAAGATATACTTGAAATTTATCTCATTCTAATATGAATTTGCCTCCATGAAACAAAAAAAAAGAAAAAAAAAAAAAAGTAGAATGGGACAGCCCTTAAAGCAAACAGCACCTATTGTTTTCGCACTTTAACATCATATGGAATCAATCTGACAAGACCTTGGCCCCAATTATCCATTCCTGTTCTATTCTCTATTGAAACCTCACCACGTTAGCTAAATCGCATTTACTTGACCTAAACAAATGATTAATAACCAAAAAAAAAAAAAAAAAACAATAAATTAAACTTAGCCCATCAAATTATTTTTGAAACTAAGCACTAATTATCACTTTTTCTTGTTCTTCTCCTTTGCACTAGAGAACATTGAACCTAATCCAAATAAATTGGCAGTAGGGACGTTCAATACTGGATTAATTTTGACCCCATTCGCATGTGACCCATGGTTCTTCTTCAACGGAGGCTTTTGATGACCAGTTGACGAAGAAGAATGCGACTGTTTCATCGAAGCAACTGAAGAAAATTTCTGAGAATGCTTACTTAAATTATCCTTTGACGACATTGATGATCTCTTAGTGCTTGATGATGCTGAGCCAGTTGAATTACTTCGAGACAGAAGTGGCAGAGGGCATAAGCTTCTTGCATAACCGCTGCCACAGTTCAGACTAGAGCTTCTCTTGAACCGCCAAAATGACTTCGATGAATTTTGCTTCTCATCTGATTCTGAAACCACCATTTTTGTCTCATTCTTCAAGCTCTTGCTAATGGTGGTGCTAATGTTATCATTCTCGTGATGTTGCTGTGGTGGTTGTGGTGCTAATGGTGGCAACCTTTTCTTGATCTCAATTGGAAGAATTTTTCCATTAAAGAAAAGCTCATCTGCAGAAGAAGATTCTTGCTCGAAGCTTCCGCGAAAAACACAAAAATCAAAATCAACACTTGATGATGAATTCGATCTGATGTATTGCTCAACTGGAACAGTTTCCATCTGTGAAAGGTCATGAGAGAATGAAATCCGAGGGCTCATCACCACACTGGAATTTTCAGAACAAAGCTCAATTCCCATAGCTAAGAACTGATTTATTTATATATTCACAACAAATCACTACTTAACATCAGGTACGAAAATTTTGAATGCTTAAGAAATGTTATGAAAATTTACGACGGGGGCAGTTGTATTTTTAAAGTGAAGAAAGGAGCATTAAAATTTTGAAACCTAACATGTAAAGACCAGAGTAAAATTCCCACCCGTCAAACTGAACATGCATGCACGGAATTTGATTTTCTAGGAAGAAGAAAAAATGATGCTCTTTTTCTCATTAAAATACTAAAGACGTGTTAACGAATGAATTCAATTCCATGTTTTGAGAATTGAAGAAAAGAAGACGAAGAGATCAGGGATAATACGGAAATTTAGATTCTCTCGTAATGTTATAATGTTTAAGATAAATCAATAATGGTGAAATTATCGAAACGTTATGAAACGTGGAGAGTAACTGATTGATAAGTGGTTTGACGAAGTATTAAGCAACGTGGAGAGATGAACAAGAGAAATGTGTGTTTGAGTATGTGCCTGAGTGAATTAATTTATGGGGTTGAAATATGCGAGTTAGTTAAGGGGCAGGCTGTGATGCCATGCTATGGACAAACATAATTATTGGAGATTATTAAAGTGGATGGACGACATGCGAACAATAACTTAAACTATGAAGGAAAAAGAAAAAATATGAAAACATTTTTATGTGGAAGGGGTCTTTCTAGATATGTTGCCCACATCTTAATTTTCTTTTTCATTTTTTCACTTCTTTTGTACTTATAAATATTTGTACTTGAGGGTAGTTTATTTGTCAAATGTATTCACGTATTTATCCTCTATCTTTTAAAATGAAATTTTAATATAGGTTAATACTTGTCATAGTTCTTATACTATAGTCGTTGAGAACTTTTAGTCCCTTTATTTTTAAATTGAATCTTTTAGTCTTTGTACTATGATTGTAAGGAACTTTTAATCTTTTAACTTTTAAAATGAACCTTTTAGTCTCTAGAGTTATATTAGTGAGATATCGTTAATCCTAGATGGAATTAGTATCTGGGACTAATTGCGTCTCACTTATATAACTCTAGAGACTAAAAAGTTATTTTAAAAGTCAAGGGAATAAAATTTCTCAAAAGCTATATTACAGGGACTATAACAAGTATTAACCCTTTTAATATAAAAGAGTTTTTAAGAACCTTTTTTTTATTTACTTTTTTCCTAAGCTAAGCTAAAAACCCTCTTAGCTAGTCTTAAACAGCATCAAGTGTGATAACCTGAACCCAGCATGCATTTAATAGCACTTGACTGCATTTGATTAAATGTTTAATTAGTTAAACCAACCAATTTGCACTATTTTAATATTTCTCTTGGAAGTATTTAGTAGTTGTAAATTAAATAATTAAAAGATTATTATCTATTTCTAATGATTATAGTAATTGAATTTATTATCTTGTGATTAATTAAGTGTTATCTTAAATGTTAGGGTTTAATTGTATTTGACTACGTGTTTATATTAATCTTCATTTGTAGCTTAATATTAACTTCATAATTCTTTAAAATGTTCTAGTGATCGTTAAATTAATTATTTTAAATGAATATTGATTACCTTGATTGTTTTGATTATTTTAATAATCGGTTTTGGTTATTTTGCATTAAAATCACTCGGTTTTCAAATATATGAGGAAAGTAATTCCGAGCCGTAGTGAATTTTAAACTATTCTACTATTCTACTTTTTAAAGAATTAAAGTTTTATATTATTGCTCATCACTTTATTAGCGATCGATTATTGACCGTTCGATCGTAGAATTTCGAAAATAAGAGTTAGAGGAATATTCTTTGGACTTAGTGAAAAAATGTTTTTAGCTTAATTTAACTAGTTTTAGTTGTTTTTCATTTAATTGTATTGTTTTAACTTGAATTAGATTTAATGGCATCAAAATAAAATTATTTGACTATTTTTAATTAAAGTTTGATTTTACAAATGACCAAAATGCCCTTGTCACCATTTAAATTAAAAACAAGGCAAAAAATGACTCAAAAACAAAACAAAAAATGACCCTTGTATCCTTGCCATGGCCGAAGGGTCATAGAGAGAAAAAGAAAGGAATTTTCTTGCATTTTCTTCTACAATTGCGCGTGGAATTGCTCGGGGGTCGTGGCTCGGGTCCTTGCGGGTCTTGGTCTTCAATCTCTGTGAGGGTTTTCACGCTTTTGTGCATTTTAATATGAATTTGATTTTTGAGTCAATTTTTCAGATTTGATATTTATCGCGTTATAATGCCTGTTATTGCTTGAAATAGCTTGCTTAGGGTTCGCAGAGCATTGCTTGTTAGTTATTTAACAATTTTTACGGTCGAAACAGCGTATTTGAAATTGGGGAAGAACATGAATAGTGAATTATGAATAGTAAACCCTAGAATTTTGGATTTCGATTGGAATTGTGATTGCTTGATTTGGATAGGTGTCATTAATGATAGAAAGCTAAAATGTGAAATAAAAACGGATCGACTTTTGTTAAAATTGGAAATTAGACAAAGAAACGTAAAGGGGCCGTTTGACCAAAAGTTGACCGTGCTCGAATTGAGTTGGGGGTTTCCCAATTGAGGGTATGGAAGCACTTTTGGCGCTGTTGTGGCGTTGATTGAATGACTGGTTAGCATAGTTGTAGTTCAAACGCAGTAGGTGGACTTTCGGGTCTCGAGTGAGAAAGTGAAGTTTAGTGACATAGAAACGTGTCTTGTAGTGCCTGAGTGAATGTAGTGAAATCGGTTTCCTAATCCCGTAGCTCGTTTGCTCGTAATTATCTTTGGAAGTTAGGGATTGAATAGTGATATTTGTTGTTTTCGTGTTTGAACTGTTGTTACTTGTTTAATTGGTGTTATTGTTGCTTATTATTGCTTGTTATGCTTGAAAAGTTAGTTGAATACTAGTATTGATTGTGATTGCTTGTTATCTCGTTTGTTGTTACTAGTTTGTATTGTTGTGCTATCACTCGTTTATTGCCTTGTATCGAGTCTTGCATTGCATAGTGTCCAGTGCGTGAGTGATGGGCCTCTCTGGGTAGCCTCGGGTTGCCAGTGTTGGTTGCTCTAGCTCCGTAGCTATTCCCTCTTCTCGCTTGGGTTGCCTCCCAATGAGATTTGGGTCGTAGAATTGATGGATACTTCCAGGGTATTCCAAACTGATGTTATAAGGTGGTTGCGCGCTTATTGTCATCGTTGTCAACATCAAGCTCGAGATTAATGTATCACTCGTGAAATGGTATATTGCTCGTAAGAGTGAACCATAGCCTTCAGAGTGTGGTATAGCTTTGAATGGTTGTGTTAATGTTTTCAGTAATTGCTTATTGTATTGATTGTTTGTCTCGATTGCTTACTTATCAGTTATATTGCTTAACTGTTTTACTTGCATTGTACGAATTTCTTTCTCTCCAATTCGATATTTGTCTCGCCCTCACTGAGTATACGTGTTGTGTATACTCACTCCTCACCACCACATTTCAAGATATGCCTTGTTAGCTGGAAAGTTCGTGGTTACGTGAAAGATTGTGCTTGAAGAGTTGTCTTGCGTGCTATGTGGCTTGAGTTGTCAAAGATGCAAAGATGTATGCTTTCATGTATTGTATGTATTTAATGTCAAAAGGAATGTAATTTAAGTTTCATTGGATTGTTGAAGTAGTTTGATAAGTTAGATTATGTATCTAGTTATTATAGTTTAACTTCAATGCATGTTTGTAATGTCCAAAGGAAAAGAGTTAGAATGGCATGATAGTTTATTTTGTGTAGTAGCTTAGTATGGTTTAATTGTCAAGTTCGAATGTACTTGTCAAAAATGAAAAGAGATAGGTTAGCTTTTATATTGGAAAGGTATGTATACTTGCTGAGTTTAATTGTTGAGAACCGAGGCTCGGATGGCCTTGAGGTGGTTGAATGTTTGGACATGGTATTGGTCCCCTTATATGCTGTCGCAGGTTTTACATTTCACCTAGAAACAGGGGAAACTCCGTCCATTTTTCCTAAAATTTTATGCCCGTGTTTGGTTTGGGTTGTGATTAGATCGATTGATAGAACTCCTGGTCTCGAGAGGGATCGGGGTGTTACAGATGGTATCAGAGCTTGTCTAGCTCATAAACCTGGACAGGGTCCTCGGTCTGGTGGGTAGTGACCCTTGAATGTGTGCTTGTTAAGTGTGTCTTGAAAGTGTATACTTCTATGTGAGATTGTGTGTCTTGACTTGAATGTATGCACTTATGTGACATAGTTATGTGTTATGTGTTAAATGTTTCTCAAGAAAGGTGAAATGTCTAGTTGTCTATCGAATTGACTTATTGAATTGACCTCGTGAATTGAATCGACCTCGTGAATTGTTAGTTGCTTGAAGTATTGCTTGTAATGTGTGTATTGGAATGTCTTGAATTGGTTGTGCCGTGATTTGAATTGATTATGTTGTGCTTGAATTGATTGTCATGTTTGAATGACTTTGATGATTAAATGGTTTTGTGAACTCTTGTGTAAACTTGCTTACATAATAGTTTAAGGCACGTGTATAAATGTGATATCTTGGCATTCATACATGTCCCGTGGAAATGGTAAGAAAGACTTCTTCCTCCCCTGAAGAAAGTGGTTCACCGCTGGCTTTTCAAGGTGTATGGATTGGCAGGAAATGAATGGCATTTGACTAGCCTTTATTTGGGAATCGGAGTTTGCTTTTGGAGCTCGGTTATTGGCGAATCTCTATGGTCCTTCTCTGTGCTTAACAGCTGTGAAAGAGTAGCTTTCTCTTGGGGTTTTATTTGGTTATTCTTTAGAGCATTTTTTTTTGGTTTTCTTAATGGGTATTCTTTGGAGACTTCTGTTGGCATTTCTCGGGGGATTTGGCTATTAGGATTTCAATCGGCCTTACTGCATAGTATTATCTATGGTATATGTGTCTCGGTCTTTATTGGAGTGTTACTGGTATTCCTTATTGGAAATTCTTCAATGGCATTCTCTAGGATTCTTAGTGGTCATTTATTTAGTATTACTTATTGGGCAATTGTTGGTACTTTCTTACTGGAGTATTGTTCGGGTATTTTCTTTGGCATCCCTCAGTTGGTTTGGTAACTGGAATTCCTATCAGACTCATTATCTCATATTACTTACGGTATTCTTTGGAATTCTTATTGGGCATTCTACTAGTATTTTTCTTATTGGCATTTATTGGAAGATCCTACACTTGGAATTCTGCTTGGACATATTATCTTGTACTGTTTACAGCTTCTCCTTCAGCCTTTCCACTCAGGGGAATCTATACTTGCTGTTTGACTAAGATGTTGCGGTAGGAACTCAATGATTGGAAGATTTCATTTAGAGGTTGGCCTTTGGTATTCTTCTCTATATTCCTTTACAGAACTTTCAGCTGGGTCTATTTACGGTAATCAGCACTGCATGAGGTGCATCTACTCTAGTTATCTCTTAACTTTCTTATTGGGTACTTGTTAGACTTCTATTGAAGATTCTTAAATAAGGTATTCCTTCGGTACTCTTCCTGCCATTAGTATGTGGTATTGATAACATCTATAGTATCTTTGCTTTAGTCTTTGTTGGTATTATCTCGGCACTCTTGGTTGAAATTTATTCTTTTTCGGTATTCGTGTCAACGGGATTCTTGTACGGTATCTGCATTTGAGCTTCTATTTGGCGTTACTACTTGGCATTTCTACTTGAACTTTCGTATTGGTCATCTTGATTAAATACTTGATCAGTAGCTAATGAAGACTAGTCAGAGTTGGATTTTAGATGATGCAAAGTCCTATTGGAATAAGAATTGCAAGGACGCAATTGTTTTAAGGGGGGAAGGATGTGATAACCCGAACCCGACATGCATTTAATAGCACTTGACTGCATTTGATTAAATGTTTAATTAGTTAAACCAACCAATTTGCACTATTTTAATATTTCTCTTGGAAGTATTTAGTAGTTGTAAATTGAATAATTAAAAGATTATTATCTATTTCTAATGATTATAGTAATTGAATTTATTCTCTTGTGATTAATTAAGTGTTATCTTAAATGTTAGGGTTTAATTATATTTGACTACGTGTTTATATTAATCTTCATTTGTAGCTTAATATTAACTTCATAATTTTTTAAAATGTTCTAGTGATAGTTAAATTAATTATTTTAAATAAATATTGATTACCTTGATTGTTTTGATTATTTTAATAATCGGTTTTGGTTGTTTTGCATTAAAATCACTCGGTTTTCAAATAAATGAGGAAAGTAATTCCGAGTCGGAGTGAATTTTAAACTATTCTACTATTCTACTTTTCAAATAATTAAAGTTTTATATTATTGCTCATCACTTTATTAGCAATCGATTATTGACCGTTCGATCGTAGAATTTCAAAAATAAGAGTTAGAGGAATATTCTTCGGACTTAGTGAAAAAATGTTTTTAGCTTAATTTAAGTAGTTTTAGTTGTTTTTCATTTAATTGCATTGTTTTAACTTGAATTAGATTTAATGGCATCAAAATAAGCTTATTTGACTATTTTTAATTAAAGTTTGATTTTACAAATGACCAAAATGCCCTTGTCACCATTTAAATTAAAAACAAGGCAAAAAAATGACTCAAAAACAAAACAAAAAATGACCCTTGTATCCTTGCTATGGCCGAAGGGTCATAGAGAGAAAAAGAAAGGAATTTTCTTGCATTTTCTTCTACAATTGCGCGTGGAATTGCTCGGGGGTCGTGGCTCGGGTCCTTGCGAGTCTTGGTCTTCAATCTCTGTGAGGGTTTTCACGCTTTTGTGCATTTTAATATGAATTTGATTTTTGAGTCAATTTTTCAGATTTGATATTTATCGCGTTATAATGCATGTTATTGCTTGAAATAGCTTGCTTAGGGTTCGCAGAGCATTGCTTGTTAGTTATTTAATAATTTTTACGGTCGAAACAGCGTATTTGAAATTGGGGAAGAACATGAATAGTGAATTATGAATAGTAAACCCTAGAATTTCGGATTTCGATCGGAATTGTGATTGCTTGATTTGGATAGGTGTCATTAATGATAGAAAGCTAAAATGTGAAATAAAAACGGATCGACCTTTGTTAAAATTGGAAATTAGACAAAGAAACGTAAAGGGGCTGTTTGACCAAAAGTTGACCGTGCTCGAATTGAGTTGGGGGTTTCCCAATTGAGGGTATGGAAGCACTTTTGGCGCTGTTGTGGCGTTGATTGAATGACTGGTTAGCATAGTTGTAGTTCAAACGCAGTAGGTGGACTTTCGGGTCTCGAGTGAGAAAGTGAAGTTTAGTGACATAGAAACGTGTCTTGTAGTGCTTGAGTGAATGTAGTGAAATCGGTTTCCTAATCCCGTAGCTCGTTTGCTCGTAATTGTCTTTGGAAGTTAGGGATTAAATAGTGATATTTGTTGTTTTCGTGTTTGAACTGCTGTTACTTGTTTAATTGGTGTTATTGTTGCTTATTATTGCTTGTTATGCTTGAAAAGTTAGTTGAATGCTAGTATTGATTGTGATTGCTTGTTATCTCGTTTGTTGTTACTAGTTTGTATTGTTGTGCTATCACTCGTTTATTGCCTTGTATCGAGTCTTGCATTGCATAGTGTCCAGTGCGTGAGTGATGGGCCTCTCTGGGTAGCCTCGGGTTGCCAGTGTTTGGTTGCTCTAGCTCCATAGCTATTCCCTCTTCTCGCTTGGGTTGCCTCCCAAGGAGATTTGGGTCGTAGAATTGATGGATACTTCCGGGGTATTCCAAACTGGTGTTATAAGGTGGTTGCGCGCTTATTGTCATCGTTGTCAACATCAAGCTCGAGATTGATGTATCGCTCGTGAAATGGTATATTACTCGTAAAAGTGAACCATAGCCTTCAGAGTGTGGTATAGCTTTGAATGGTTGTGTTAATGCTTTCAGTAATTGCTTATTGTATTGATTGTTTGTCTCGATTGCTTACTTATCAGTTTTATTGCTTAACTGTTTTACTTGCATTGCACGAATTTCTTTCTCTCCAATTTGATATCTGTCTCGCCCTCACTGAGTATACGTGTTGTGTATACTCACTCCTCACCACCACATTTCAGGATATGCCTTGTTAGCTGGAAAGTTCGTGGTTACGTGAAAGATTGTGCTTGAAGAGTTGTCTTGCGTGCTATGTGGCTTGAGTTGTCAAAGATGCAAAGATGTATGCTTTCATGTATTGTATGTATTTAATGTCAAAAGGAATATAATTTAAGTTTCATTGGATTGTTGAAGTAGTTTGATAAGTTAGATTATGTATCTAGTTATTATAGTTTAACTTCAATACATGTTTGTAATGTCCAAAGGAAAAGAGTTAGAATGGCATGATAGTTTATTTTGTGTAGTAGCTTAGTATGGTTTAATTGTCAAGTTTGAATGTACTTGTCAAAAATGAAAAGAGATAGGTTAGCTTTTATATTGGAAAGGTATGTATACTTGCTGAGTTTAATTGTTGAGAACCGAGGCTCGGATGACTTTGAGGTGGTTGAATGTTTGGACATGGTATTAGTCCCCTTATATGTTGTCGCAGGTTTTACATTTCACATAGAAACAGGGGACACTCCGTCCGTTTTTCCTAAAATTTTATGCCCAGGTTTGGTTTGGGTTGTGATTAGATTGATTGATAGAACTCCCGGTCTCGAGAGGGATCGGGGTGTTACATCAAGTAACTTCATATGCGATAACAATTGTGAGGTACCCAAGAGTTGGGTCAATGATCGAGTAGTAATCTATTATAATTAAAAGTTTTAAATTCGAATCACGACTTCGCACTCTAATGTACCCAAAAGAAATAACAATTGTAAGGTGCTTTATTTGGCTTCTTAAGATCAAATTGCTAATCATGAATTTTAAGCTTAAAACAATCGAAGCGATTTAGCTTTCTTTAGTTATATGCTTAAAGACAAATATACATAAACCTCTTTTAAGTGGACTTCTATATGAACCAATATGCCTTTCGTCTAATGGTATAATTTTTGTTATAAATATAAAAGATTGCAAAATTAATTTTATAAGTGACATATTTTAATATGTGTTGTACATACAACTGAAACCTAAAAGGGCAAGTTTTTTTTTTTCCCTTTTGTAGTCTTTGTTTCGGGTCCACGCGTCTCAAATTCTTAGTTGGAGGCCGGAACATTCTCAGATATTATCAACGTAGGTAGTAATGTCAAGTTTTAAGAATTTTTTACTAAGATAATCGGTAGAGTTGCTCAACAAAAACCTAGACAGAGAGGATTATAGGTAGTTTGAAAATTTTGAATTACTAACAATAATATTCAGATATTTGATGGAGAGCGTAATTGATTTTTATAAATGAATCGACATATATTCAAAACTGACCGGAACAATTAAAGCAGTAGTCTAATGACAAAAAGGAGATGTAGAACCGAAACTACGATCAAACTCTTGATTGACTTGCTTTATGTGTTGTGCTACACCTGCTTGACTTATGGGATTCACGTGCAAGGAGATGATTACAGGATTTCAATCCTAATATAATGCCTACTTATTTATTATGGACCTTTTGTTTGCGGATGTTTCGTAAGGTTACCAAAAAAAAAAGTAAAAAAAAAAAAAAAAAAAGATCCATACATATTTTATGACAAACATTACCGGCCAGCTATAGAACGTACCCTATATTATACAATTTTAATATTTAAGCGACTGATGGTTGTCCGGCCGGTTAAGGCGGGTGAAACAATTATTTGACATCGTATTATCAGTCATGGACGTATCTAACTTTGCTTCTTGTGTCGTCCTTGATGGTCCTCACTGTTAAATTTGGCAATGAGAGTTCTGCACTTCATCGCTGAGTAGGTGAAAAATATGTAGCTACGTATTACAAATTTGAAGTGAAGGTTTATTAGATCAAAGGTTTACTTTGTAAAAAGTTTCCTAACACTAGTACAAATAGACTTATATGCAGGAGTTGGTGCCTTGAAGGCATCCTTAAATAGGATATTTTTTTATTTTGGATGTTGGAATTTTTGTTGAGTTTAATGAGATGATACTTGATTTCCTAGTAAAAAAACAAAATTGAAGTGAAGAATGGCCGTTAGGGAAATTTGTGCAAATGATCTTTATTATTTCTTTAAAATTTTTAATTTGTTTCTATTGTTTAAAATTAATCAATTTAATTCTTATAATTTTTTAAAAATTTCAAATTCGTCTTTATTTTTCAAAATTAGCTAACTTAGTCCTTATTGTTTCCCATAAAATTTTAATTTAGTCATTGTCCAAATTGGCTAAATTAAAATTTTTGAAAAACAATAGAGACTAAATTGAAGTTTTTTTGGAAATAATAAGGACTAAATTGACTAATTTTGAACAATACGGACGAATTTTATTTTATTTTTAAAAAAATAATATAGACTAAATTGACTAATTTTAAACAATATGAACGAATTTAAAATTTTAGAAAAATAATAGGGACTCTTTGTGTAATTTTTCCATGGCAATTATGTAGGTATGTATTATTATGAGAAACATCTATATTTTCTTAGCTATAACCAATTGATATTGGTGGAGTAGTTCAGGTTTTTATATGGTAGTCTCGACAATTATGATTTGTTAATAGAGCATTGTTATATTTTACTTTAATTTTCACACTCAGATACCACTTCCTACATAAATGCTTAGTTGGCATGATAAAATAACAATTTTTTTTTCTTTTTTTAGTATGTCAATTAAGTATACACAGAGGAAAAGGTATTTGAGTGTGAAAATTAAAGTGGTATATAACATTTCTCTTGTTAATATGAGATAATTTTATTCTCTCATACCTCTCTCACATGTGATCAAGATTGAAATAGTTGTATACAAGGACTAACATGGAGGAAAACAAAGCTAGTGAAAAGAGTCGTGTACGAAAACTAAAGCCAACTTTAATAGTTCTCTTATTTTTTTCGTACATTTAGAGGATTTAGAGTATTTTCCTACATTTAGGAATCCCTTATTTCATTTTTACTCTAGTAGTTTTTTAATTTTTTGTCAATCCCTTATTTTAAGAAATCTCTATTTTAATTTCACTTCAATGACTTTTCTATTTTAAAAACTCTCTTTTTTCGTTTTTCTCCAATATTTCTCCTTATTTTAATTAAATGCATGCATTATTAAAATATTTTTATTTATTTTTATTCATTGTTCATGATGATATTTTATTTTTAATTGCTAGTTTTTAATAATATTATTCTATTTTATGTTTTTAATTTAAAACTTTTCCAGAAAATGACTTGTACTATGCCTTATCCTAAACCTTTTTGGTTACGGGTGTACAATGCGCTGCACAATCTCCGAAATTGCCATTAGAGGTTGAACTCCATATGCCAAAAGAAAATGATTGACCAAGCACAATATGGAAGGTAGGTCCATTTTTTTCGATACCTAAAATGGAGTACTACAAGTTCCATTATAGCCAACTGTATGGCATATAACGATTAAAGTTAGAGGTATAGAGGAGTCCAAATTCCGAAAGGCCTCTACTTCCCACACATTGTTGCATACCTCTTAGATTGGACGAATCTAAAATTTTTGTTCATATTTAAAAGTGTACAATTTAAAAATTATGTATAATTGATTTTATTTAACGAGTGCTAAATTAATTCTTTAGATTAAAAGTACCTTAAAAATAAGTGTAGTCCTCACTCACTTATACATGCCCCGCAATCGTAATCTTAGACAACCTTGTTCTCCTTATTGGATTTTTTTTTGCTAGCTAAGAAAGTAAAGTATTTCATTAAAGCTTAACTCAAAAAACATGTACAAAAGTTCTTACCCAAAAATATTAGCTGGAGAGGCATGCCTCATTCAGTCTTCATCTATTACAAAGTTCAACATTAGCAACACTCCTCCTAAATTTCTTACAAATACTCAATTTTAACGTTATTGCTTGCATAATAGCATGTTAAATGGTCTCCTCATAGTTAAAGATTTGTCTGTGGATTCTATGATTTATCTCCCTCCACACTGAATAAATAATGCCACAACAAAGCAAGAGAAAAAGGGTCCATCAATGGACGGAAGGATAAAGCATCTCTATACACTTTCTTAGAATCCTCTTTTGCATTATGCTGCTTTTCCCTCCTCGGCCACAAGCCATGTGAGCAAACTCTAAAAGAGGCAACACAGAAAATCAATTCCTAATCTATCTCTTTCATTTGTGACCATTTTGTTCTTATCATGTGTTAATGTAAAAGGTGATGCATGCGCGCTAGATAGCCTAAAGAAAGTAAAATGAGATTACTTAAATGAGAATTTTGATTATTTGTCCAAATATATAATTAGTTAATCCTTTTTCTTATCACGATAAACTCACCTTAGATAGGATTATATTAAATGTATCCGAAGGCTATAAACCCCTAACACATCAGCATGTCTTTGCAACGGATGCTCTAAATCAGCCAAGACCCACTTATTATAATTATTATATAATCTTTCAACTACAATTATGCACCAAAAAACAAAATCTTTACAATATATAATTCAAATACCTAGGAAAGCTCCCTTTGATTAATAATTCAACCATAAAAAAAAAAGTATATAAAACATTTCTGCATACAAGACAAATACCAAAAAAAAAACTAGAATTATCATTTTTTGAGAGTGATGTGAAACATACTTTGATGAAAATGTTAGTCAAAGGATTGAAAAAGTATTTATTTAAATTATATTTAGAATATTTATAAAACGATGAATACAATTATATGTAGAATATTTATAAGGGTAAATTGCACCTAGCCCCCCTGAGATTTATCGAAAGTGCATGGAATCCCCTTGTAATTGCAAAACTAGCACATAACTCTCCTGTAGTTAATCAAAAGGGTGCACGATACCCCCCTCCGTCAGACAAACCGTTAAAGTTAACCACGATTGAATCTCACGCATGTTTTTTGCAATTGGTTTACACATTTTAATGAAATTGCACTTAAAAGGACAAAAAAGCCCACCCCAAAACCCTTTAGGGGTATTATTATCATTTTCACAACTAAAAATTTTTTTAAAAAAAAGAAGAAAAAACCCAACCTCAAACCTCCAACCCCAACAGCCCATGCCTCCACCCCATACCCAAATCCTAAACCCTAACCCCCAAATCCTAACACCCAAATCCCAAACCCTAACCCCCAAATGGTGCTATGTGTGTGTGTTCAAGAGAGAGTGTGTATATGTGTGGCTGCCGCGATATGCGCGTGAGTGTGTGTGGTTGTCGCGCTATGTGTGTGAGTGTGTGTTCGAGTTTGTGTATGTGTGGATGTCGCAATGTATGTGTGAGTGTGTGTGGTTGTCGCGCTATGTGTGTGAGTGTGTGTGGTTGTCGCGCTGTGTGTGTGAGTGTGTGTTCGAGTGTGTGGTTGTGTGGTTGTCACGCTGTGTGTGTGACTGTGTGTTCGAGTGTATGTGTGTGGCTGTCGCACAGTATGTATGTGTGTGTGTTCGAGTGCGTGCGTGTGAGTGTGTATTCGAGTATGTATGTGTTCAATTGTGCACGAAAGCTTCTTGACATCAATGGCGGACCTAAGAAATGGGCCTGTAAAAGTGGTGGTCATCGACACACGTTACGTGGAAACAGATATCCAAAGCTTCAAAGATGTTGTGTGCTACTTTTGGTAAAAGATCCATGGAGGCCGAGACCTCATTTGTCGTACGGTGGCTGTTAGCAGTGGGGTGGGGGTGGTGGTTGTAGTTGGTGGTGGATTTAGGGGGTGGTAGTGCCTGGTGGTGGGGTGGGGGTTACGGGTTTTTTTTAAAAAATATTATAAAGATATATTTGTCATTTTGTTATTTCCGTAAAAAACTAACCGATGTGCACTCTTTTAACTAATCACAGGGGGGGTTTATGTGCTACTTTTAACAACGCGAGAGAGTTTCGTGTATTTATGGTAAACCATAAGGGGACTAGAAGTAATTTACCCTATTTATAAAAACAGTGTGGTCATCGATGATAGAATATAGGAGGTCTAATATTCTCTTTTTCTTTTCATGCGTTTCTTCATTATAGATTCAGATGTTTGAATATGGTTGTTTTTCCTTTTTCCAAATGAGGCAAGCCTACTTATTGCAAGGCCCATCTGGCCAAACACAACATGGAAATTATATTGGGTCAAGTCCAAATACAAAGAACCAAATCAAGCCTACAACAAGAAGCCCAAGAAGACAAGAATTTAATATATTTTACCTTGTTCCATAAGTCATATATAGCATTATTTCACATTCCCAGGTCTGATTCTCCCAATACTATAAGGCAGTGATTGGTATATGGGAATAAGTTGAGAATAAAATGATATTCTCAATTTTATTTTAATTTTCATGTTTGGTATGAGGGAATGAATTTGGAAATCTCATTCCTAAGGGAATCTCATTCCTAAGGGAATCTCATTCGCACATACATGAGAATAGTCATTCCAGACAAAATATATGGAAATAGCTCATTTTCATGTATTTGGGGATAAACTTGAGTACCATACCTCTATATAACATAACTTTTATAAATAATTTATTTTACAATAATAATAATAATTATTATTATGCAAATAATAATGAAAATAAAAATAAAAACAAAAATAAAATAATAATAAAAACAAAAATAAAGAATAATAATAGTGATTAAATAATAATAATAATAATAATAATAATTAAAAAAATATAACAATATTATTATGAAAATAACAATAATAATAATAATAATAATAATAATAATTATTATTATTATTATTATTATTATTATTATTTATTGTTGTTGTTGTTCTTATTATTATTATTATTATTATTATTATTATTTATGTTTATATTGTTTACGGTCATGTTTATATTTATTTTTATTTTTAATACTATAATAATAAAATGACAATCTTGTCATATTATACAAGTGATTCACATTACTACTCTTAATTTCTAAAGCATACTAAATATGTCATTCTTATTCAAAAGTTCATTTCATTATTTGGCTCATTTCATTCTTGCCCAAATCTACTCTAGTGTACTAATCGCTACCTAAACATTTCACAACAACTATCCACCAAATCTTAATAATCATAAAATACTTGGGTAAATTTTATTACTAGTTTTAAATATTTACTCAAATTTTTGAAATAGTATCCTCTGTTGTTTGCAAAGCATTTTGTGATACCTCAAAAACTCAAGTCGTCAATTTTGTCTGTATAATTATGTCTTTTAAAATGCAATAAAAAATAATTATGTAATTATACACGTGCTATTTTTGAGAACTAACTTGAAAATGTGAATATATATATCCATACCAACTTGAAGATTCAAAAAAAAATTCATAAATTATAAAAGTAATTTAGTGAATTTTCATTTAAATTTGATGGATTAAAATGGAAAGGACCAACTTGATGACTTTTGCAATACCAGATTGATAGATTAAAATGGTTTGCTCTAGCAAGTTGTTGCTACTTTGTGCGTGGTCTGACAAGTGTCGCCATCATTGCATGGTTTGCTCCTATCAGTTGTATATTAATCTTGGTTTTGATTTTAACGAATTTTGCCCATGATTTTATGATTTTTTATTTGAACTTCGAACTTCTATTTTGGGCCGGGCACAAATATTTTTTTTCTAACCCTTTTGATTTATGTGTATTGGACTGAACCAATATACATATAATTTCCTCTGGTAGGCCTTGGTTCTACTTTGTACATCCTTACCTACTTAATAAAATGTTCCAACCGAAAAAAAGAAAAAAGAAAAAGAAAACTAAAATGAATCCATTAAAAAAAACACGTGATTCGTAAGTTGGCCTATCTAGGTAGGCCCAATGCATTACCGTGGGCCCAAAAGTAAAATTGCCAGTAACGACTACAACCGCTAAATATAGGAGATACGACGCTTTGGTACCACCGACGCACCGCTTGGCATAATTACGGAAACAGATTTTCGCTTTTCCGTCACGGATTTTTTATTTTCCTCTCTTTACAGTTTGTCTTGAAGAAGGAATTTGGATTCGTAAAACCACGATACAATTATGATAAAATGATTGAGTAATTATATTATCTCCTATTATCGTTGATTGTTGTGATAACGTTATTAGTAATCCAAACTCTTTTTCTTTTTTTCAAGAATGGGGAAGATTTTGATTTTTCTCTGTTTACAGTTTGTCTTGATGAAGGAATTTGGATCTTACTATTTGTAAAATAACGATACAGTTATAATAAAATAATTGACTAACTGCATCATTTCTATTATCGTTGATTATTCTAATAACGTTATTAGTGATCCAAACTCTTTATTTTTTCTTCAAGAAGGAAGAAGATTTTGATTTTCCTCTCTTTACAGTTGTCTTGAAGACGGAATTTGGATCTCAATATTACGATTAAATAATTAATTGTACCATGTGTTATTATCGTTGATTATCTTAGTGATCCAAACACTTTCCTTTTTTCCAAAAAGATAAGATTTTGATTTTCCTCCCTTTACAGTTGTCTTGAAGAAGGAATTTGGATGTTAGTATTCTTGAAATAACGATACAATTACAATAAAATAATTAATTGTATCATATGATTGTCCTAATAACGTTATTAGTGATGCAAACTCTTTTCTTTTTTCAAGAATGAAGAAGAATCTCATACGACACTACAAAAACTACGCTACATTTGTTTATTTAGTCGAGGATTTTAGTGTTGTTAGATTCTCTCTTTAGAAGAAAAAAGGCTAAGCTGCGGCGGCAGTCCATGGAGGCCAATGCGGCGAAGAAGAATAAAAGAAGTGGTAGTAAAATAGTGAGGCTGAGATGTTCGGTGAAGGACTACGATTGGGGACGAATCGGGCCGGAATCTGCTGTGGCGCGGCTGTACGCGCTCAATAGAGGCGCGGAAATCGACGAGGATAAGCCCTATGCGGAGTTCTGGACGGGGACGCATGAGTCTGGCCCGTCCTACGTGGCGGCGGAGGCGGTTCATGGTAGCGCCGCCGACAATGGGGTGATGGTGGTCAATGGTGCAAAAGATTGTGGTGTGAGTTTGAAGACTTGGATTGAGCAAAACCCTAGTGTGCTTGGCGATAAGGTCTTCGCCAAATGGGGCCCTAATCTTCCCTTTCTCTTCAAGGTACTCGAAAATGTTATCTTCATTGTTGAAAATTTTTGTTATCTAATTTTGGAAGTGGTAATTTTTTGTTATCTAATTTTCTAAGGTTGAATTTTTATTTTTATTTTAAGTTATTGCGTTTTTGCTAAATTGATGTTATCTAATTGTAGAAAGTTGAATTCTTTTTGAATTACTTGCATTTAACTAATTATGGAAAGTTGAGTTCTGCTTAAATTATTGCATATATCTAATTTTGGGAAATTGATTTTTTATGATTGCAGTTTTTCTAAATTCTTAATTTAAGTGGTAAATTTTTGTTTTTAATTTGAGATTTGTAGGTGCTATCAGTGGCAAGACCATTATCAATACAGGCACATCCAGATAAGGAATTAGCAGGGGTTTTGCATGACAAGCAACCGAAGGTGTACAAAGATGATAATCACAAGCCTGAGATGGCTTTGGCGTTGACTCAATTCGAGGCTCTGTGTGGTTTTATAAGTCTTGAGGTAAATATACTAGTAATAATGCCTTTCTTGTTTTTCGGGTCCGATTTGTTTTGTTACTGAAATTTCCTGGCAAATAACTATTTGTATTGGATTGTAGACTTGAGGAACTCGTATCGAGTGATGATGTGAAATAAGGGAAATCGTAATGATATAAATACATATAGAGTTTGTATTGTCAGGTTGGTTGTTGGAATGGCTAAGAACATTATTATTTTCAGTGTTTAAATGCTTAGTAAAATGCACGCAGGATTTGTTTTTGTCATTCATTTGTTGGCTTTCTATTCTCTTTGGGTGCGAGATCTGTCTATAGGCACAATGAAAGAGTGATATAGCTTCAAAGTAGTAATTAACAGTGATTGATGTAGTTGCATAAGAATCTTAACTTTAAATATGTTACTCCTAGGTCTGTGCTGTAGATTAAATGCCTTAATTAGATTAAATGCCTTCATTATGTTCCCTAATCAACCCATGGTGCCTTCATGCAATGTGGTCACCTGAGTGCCGAGTGTCCAACCCCAGAGAGATAATTTCGCTGCTTCCTATAAAATGTTGTATTCTACATTTGATTGATGCGGGAGAAAGATCCCATTGAATGTAAGCTGATTTAGAATCATGCTTGGTGAATGTCATGGCTTCTTGCAACAAATGGTGACATGGCTCATGTATATGACCAAATATATGAGTTTATAACTTAGGACTTCTGAGTGTGAAAAAAGAAAGAAACCGAAAAAGGAGATGACTGCCGTGGAAACTCTGGAATCCTGGACAAGTGAAGCTCTTTAGGTATAAATTGCTGTGATGAAGAGCTACTTGGTAAAATATAAATTTTCTATGTACTTAATGAAGCAGATTGTGCAATGATTGGGGCTTGGGATAGCTCATCTTCTGGTCTGCCTTCTTGAAAACTGAAAAATTGATATGTATTAGTCACACGTCTAGTTATCTTGATACAATGGAAGGTGAGCTCTGATAAAGATGACGCAGAAAACCTTGATTCTGTATGTTTCTTGTTTACCTTGACTCATTAAAAGAACTTGTCTGATTTGCCCGGAATATGTTATCTTTTTAGGAGCTTAAAGGAGTTGTTCATGATGTACCTGAGATTGTAGAGGTGGTCGGCAGAGCATGTGCTGACAAAGTGTTGCACATAAATGAGCACGATGTGAAGGAGAAGGCAAAAGATGTTCTACAATCATTGTTCACTAAAATCATGTCAGCCAGCAAGGATGTGATTTCCCTAGCTGTATCAAGACTAATAAGCCGTTTGAACATAAAATATGAGGTAGAGATAATTCTGTCTTGTTTATATATGCCATACTTCTTGAAATGCACAATTTTGTTCTCATTTTGTACGCTGAGGCTGTTAAGCTCATTATCCTCCGGTTAAGGGGAGTCCTGTTGGTAGTACACTCTTGGTATGTTGTCATGCTGCCATTTTGTTGTTTAACTCGAGAGCACCTTCATTGCTTTGGAAGTCTATGCTTTCTTGAATTGCTTAAAAAGTATTATAGAGTGGATTCAAAAAGTTTGTTCATCATAGCTGAAGGCATGCGTAACAAGTTGTTGATGTAACTCTATGAAAGAGTGGCATTTAATAGATTGACCCCAATATAGCATATCCAATTATAAGAAAGAGTATCATACATGTAACAATTATAGTACAGATCTTTCCTTTGGTTGGGGATTGGTGCAACATTACCTATTGATAAATCCCTAACCGTATGCGGATCCAATCACAATCTTAGAATACGCTTTCATTGCCCGTAAAGACTCTATCTCTACAGCCGATCAATTCATTTCTCTTTCGTCATCATCATATCATTGTTGTGTTATAACTTTCATTTCCTCATTTCTGTAGGGTGGAGGACTGACAGAAAAAGAGCAACTAGTGTTGCGGCTTGAAAAGCAGTATCCAGCTGATGTTGGTGTAATAGCAGCACTCCTGCTAAATTATGTAAAACTTAAACCAGGTGAAGCTTTACATATAGGGCCGAATGAACCTCACGCTTACATCTACGGAGAGTGTGTTGAATGCATGGCAACTTCGGACAATGTCGTGCGTGCAGGCCTCACCTCAAAGAACCGTGATGTCCATATTCTTTGTTCAATGCTTACATATAAACAGGTGATAAGCAGCAAACAACTTGAAGAATTCTCACTTTGTTGGTTGTTTGTCGGTGTTGGATCCATTTTGTTTTTTGGGGTTTATTTTGTTTTCTTTCTGTCATCATTACATTTACGAGTTTCAGATTCTTTTCGTCTTCTTAATATGTAGATATGTACATCCTCGGAAAAGGATTGTGAAAAGACTTTGGACTTTTTCGACATGCTTCAATGCTATTTTGAAGGACAAATAGAGAATGAGGAGTTTGTTTGCATATATAATGCACCAGTTTTTAGTAAGATGTTGTTGCTCATTATCGGTGTCAATTACATTCTGATTAGGTTGTAGGTCCAAGTTTTGTTTGCTGTTTTACGCTGCAAGTAGTGCAAGAACACTGATTTTTTGCTAGTAACCCCCAATTTTGCCTGTTGGTAGTTGGTACCCTTAGTTGTGCTCCTCTGTTTTGCCCCATCATTTTCTTCTCTATTCGCATCTATTTCCGTATTTAGGTTTTCGCCTGTTTTTTCATTTCTAACACGGTATGCATTGCAGGGTTCTCCAGATTTTATCAAAGGTGTTTCTTTGGATTCGTTTACAACTAGATACTTCCCTCCTTTTGATGAATTTGAGGTTGATCGCTGTATTCTGCCGGAAGCAACAGCAACGGTTTTTCCAGCAGTTCCTAGTCCCTCAATTTTTCTGGTGATGGCTGGAAGAGGAACAATGTGCACTAAATCATCCAAAGTGGTGGTTGTTGAAGGTGATGTACTATTTACACCTGCAGACACCGAGGTAAGTATAGCAACTAAGTCTGGACTGAATTTGTACAGAGCCGGAGTGAACAGCAGGTTGTTGTGAAGAGATGATAGCCACTGCTACACACAGTTCATCGATTGATTTGTTTTATACTACGTACGGCCGATTCTTTTTGTAACATACCATCCACGAAATTAGAGAAAAATTAAATAATATTTATTAAAGATTTTTTGTTTACACTGATATCCTTGAGAGAGAGAACGTAGTCATCCCGACCTATATAGCAGGGAAGGACTTTTTTGAGTTGATCATACTTAAAATCCTCCAGGGAAATTTTGATTTCACTCTAACTAAAAGCATAAATATATTGTGTTAAGGCCTGCAGATATGACACAGAATATTTGGCTCAGCTTTTGTTTCTGGTCGATTGAGCTTATAATAAGCTTAAATTCAACTTATAAACCATTTCCAAAATGGAAGTTCAGAAGAAGGAAGCTCTCTGTCTTTTTTAACTTAGGTTCTGATCTCAGTATCTCAACACTTGTCTCGAGCTTATAAGCTCACAGAATATAGCTACTTCGTTTTCGAGTACCCTATACGTCCAGTTCCATGAATATATTATCACCATGTAATTTTTGCATAATCATACTATCACCATTGAAATTTTCATAACGTTATAATAATATGACAATCCAAATTCATTTATTTAATGCCCATTTTGGTCAACTAACAATCATCTTTGGTTGGGAGGCATGTCTTTCCACGTTGCTTCTTTTTGCTTTCGAGTTAAAATAGCATGTAAGCAGGTGTAAGAGCTAGGTTAAGCTCTTCTATCGCCTTACTTTGATGGAATGAAATTCCTACCTTTATGAGAGGATGCTAATTTGACCGCAACAATCATACCCCCCCAGCCCCAGGTATATGATCTAACAATAACTGGTAAAATTACTTTTGAAAGGTCGCAAATTTCACAAATATAGAGTATATTTTAAGGGGAAAAAAAAAACTTCTTGCATGATATAAAAAACATCTTTGCCAAAGCCACTTGAAGCTTCTAATTTTTTTAAACTCTTTTTAGCTTTAACTTTTAGTTAAAAACTCTTTCAAAAATAAGCTAAATAGGTAAGTTTCAATTTCTAAACTCAAAATAAGTGCTTAACCAATTCCAACAACTTTCTTATTTTTTTCTCTACACGTAGAGAATTTGAACCATTTCTCTTAATCTAAAGATTTTCTTTTTCACTTTCACTCCAAAATCTCTATTTCAGTTTCACTCCAATAACTTCCCTATTTTAAAAATTCTCTATTTTTATTTTACTCTAAAATCTCTCTTTATTTTAATTAAACAAATTATTTTAATTTAAAACTTTATTATTTATAATTGTTAATTATTTATGTTGATTTTTAATTAAATATATTATTTTAATTTCCTAGTTTGGTTTAAGGATGCTTGTAAAGATATTTTCACTATCGCTACATGTAAATATGTTGAAAGTTCAATGTAAGAATCTCTACATATCGAGATAATTGTAAAAATATTGTTAAAGATGAATATCTCTAACAACATCCCTATTAGGTATGGGTTAGAGTTGGCCTGAGCATCTAAAAGACAAGCTAAAAAGACCCTGCGATGATGCACCAATTAAGTAAAGTAACAAACAATTTATAGAGGTCATTTTGGTCTACCGAAAGCATTAAACTCGCTGCAAAAGAAATACCGCATTCGTTCTACAATAAAAGATAAAAGACTTTCATAATCCAAATAGCAACCATTAAGGCCAAAAAACATCTTAAATGCTTCCTGCTTTCAACGTAAAAATTCATCAACCAAAATCTCAGTCAAAATTTCCAAGACCTCACGATATAATTTTAACAGATAATCAACTTTTATGCATCTTGCACTGGATATTCGAAGACAACATCCTTCCCTGAAAGCTTTCGGTACACTCCAGAGAATGTCTCCAGCTTGTACTCGGTGTCATTGCGTGCCTTTGGATCCAAGATAACCTGTGAAAATTTCAGAAGTCGATCAATTGCATAGACATGGTAGCAATGAACCGTGTGAAAAGAATTCCAAATTCTATAATTGAATTTGTGAGACTACTGCCAAGTACCTTCATTATTTTTGATCCATCAATTCGGTATCTGATGCGTTTTCCTACAATCTCAGCAGGATAAACTACATCCTCAAGCATGGCATCATGCACAGCTGTGAGGGTACGGGAACGAGGTCTCTGAACAGCAGAACCTTTCTTTGGGGGACGCAATATCCTCCTTGTCGCAATGAGAACCACATCCTACTCATGATAAACACGCAATGGTGTAAACAAAAGCAGATAGCTGTAGTAATGACATTTTGTATTCACACAGAGGCAGTAGAAAGACAAAGATCTCCATGAAGAAACAATCCTCTAGTTGGTTCACAAGAAAGGTCCTCTCTCTCTCTGGGAAGAATCATTTATAAAATGAACTACCTATACAATTTACATCATGCATAATACTGAATCAAGAGATCCCAGTTTTTACCTTCCCACTGAACTTTTTCTCAAGCTCCCTCACAAGCCTGAGATGAATTTTGCGGAAAGCTTTCCTTAGTCTATAGGGAACATGGATGACAACAGCCTTGCGGTTTCCAGAAACATCAATTTGACTGCATTGCACGCATAATATTATTATCAGCAAGAACGAGAAAATGCAAAAGTGTCAAAATTACAAGCAATTACAACCAATCCTTACACCGCAGAATTGATGTAGAGATCCTTCAAATCACTCTTAAGCTCTTGGTTTGTGTTTTCCAAGTCAAATAGTGCCTGCAAGACAACAAGGATAGATAGAATATAATCAATTTTAGGAATTCATCAGCATACCCATGGGTGGCAACTTCTGTACATTGACATATTAATGACCTGGGCAACAGTCTCCTCAAACTCGGTGGGTTCAGCATCCTTGTCCTTGTGAATTTTTGTTTTTGAGGTATACATCTTGAACAACCTGCAACCTGAGCATCATTGTGGTCTTATTTAATCTTTGAACAAGACTGAACACATTTTATTTAACCTTTTTGGTATCAGACATCCCTAAGCAACAACAACTTCATACTTCTAAAGAAGTTCAAAGTTATAACTACTGGCTTCTCAGACACACCTTTATTTTGCACCACTCTACTGAACAGAATTAGTAAACATTTGCACAATCAAATTGTTTCATACAATAAAACCAGTTTCGTTGAGTAACTCCAATTGATTTAAGAGAAGAAAGTCAAGCAACCCATCAGTAATACAAGAAGAGACATAAGCAGAATGAAAAGAACAAGATATAACACATCAACTTTCATCCCAACATGCCATAATTCCTTGTCCTTGTGAATTTTTGTTTTTGAGGTATACATCTTGAACAACCTGCAACCTGAGCATCATTGTGGTCTTATTTAATCTTTGAACAAGACTGAACACATTTTATTTAACCTTTTTGGAATCAGACATCCCTAAGCAACAACAACTTCATACTTCTAAAGAAGTTCAAAGTTATAACTACTGGCTTCTCAGACACACCTTTATTTTGCACCACTCTACTGAACAGAATTAGTAAACATTTGCACAATCAAATTGTTTCATACAATAAAACCAGTTTCGTTGAGTAACTCCAATTGATTTAAGAGAAGAAAGTCAAGCAACCCATCAGTAATACAAGAAGAGACATAAGCAGAATGAAAAGAACAAGATATAACACATCAACTTTCATCCCAACATGCCATAATTTCTAAAACTACCAAGCTGTGTGGTAGGGGCAGACAGAATTTCCGGCGTATATGAGAAATGCGCAACCAAACTAATTCTGAAGGAAACGTGATACACTATTTGTGAAGGGTGCATCGGAAGCAACATATATTTCTACTCTATGCAAGTGACTTAGAGAAAGTTTAACAGAAATTTTCCAGCCATCCAATATGATGAAGAGGGAAATTAGCCCAATGTTACAGGAGTTTTCATTCTTTTCACCAATCACCAATGCTTTTCCATACACATTATGCCAAAACATACAGGAAACTTGAGGAAATTTAAAAATAGAAAAATAAAAAGATTCCACATTGAAAGGAGCTAAATTTGTTAGCAGTAAGCAAATATTTTCACTCTCGCTTGGAAGACCAAGATAAAACAGTGAGAAATAACATCATCAATAAACACATACTGAGTAGTTAATTCCTCATTCACAACAATAATGCTTTAGTTGATTGTTGACCTATCAAAGACAATCCTCTATACTGCATATCCAAATTCTGTGTATACGTACATACACGTACATATACATATACTCATATGTGCGCCCGCACACACATTTATGTAACTATCTATAATTCTATATAACAATACCACCCAAGCACTATCAATATATTGCACAATAAGATGACAAA
This sequence comes from Ehretia macrophylla, assembly GCA_037974665.1. Lineage (NCBI taxonomy): Eukaryota > Viridiplantae > Streptophyta > Magnoliopsida > Boraginales > Ehretiaceae > Ehretia > Ehretia macrophylla. Next base: position 51,751,037 of record CM075770.1, read on the forward strand.
AAAAAAAACTCACATCACAAATCGGGAAAACAAAAGAACATAAAAAATTTTTTAAAAAAATATTAGCTTAGAAATTCACATAATATTAATTCAATCATTTTGTTTGTACTTTTTCCACCTATCACAGGTTTCCATATCAAGTGAAAACAAATACCAAAAAAAGCATACTAATAATTATAAACATCCAACAATTATAAGCTCATATTTCACTTGAAAAATAAAATTATCAATAGCAAAATATATGAACACAAAAGCTGAAAAAAAAAAAAACTCAACACATTGATAAAGCGAACTTAAAAGCTACAAACTTTGATAAAATTACTGGAAAATAAAGTGAACCCAGATGAGAAGAATGTGAAATAAGATGACCCTTTTGATTTGAAGGCGTGCCGTACCTTGTACAAGGTGAAGCGAGCTGTACAAACAGAGGATACCCTAGGTTTTGCAGCAAGAGAGATAAGAGTGAGCGTTTTAGGAGGGTTTTTAAAGGTTGGAGTCGAGTTGTAAGCCCTAGTTCCTTGGACGGCCCAGATTGAGTTTTTTTTGGATCTTATTTATTTATTAAATAGATTTGGGCCGTTTGTATATTACCTTCTGGTTTTGTCCACCAAAAGTCCTTTCACTGGGTTTCATGCCCAGGGCCCATTACATAGCATTTTCATTTTTTCGGTTAGGGAAATTTACGCAAATAGTGTCTATTGTTTTTCTAAAATTTTTAATTTGTTTACATTGTTTAAAATTAATTAATTTAATTTTTTTTATTTTTAAAAAAAATTAAATTCGTCTCCATTATTCAAAATTAGCCAATTTAGTCCCTATTATTTCTATAAAAAATTCAATTTAGGACCTAAATAAATTGGCTAAATTAATTTTTTTTGAGAAACAATAGCAACTAAATTAATTTTTTTTTTTAAAACAAGAAGGATTAAATTGGCTAATTATAAATAATAAGGACGAATTTAAATTTTTTTTTCAAAAAATAATAAAAACTAGATTGATTAATTTTGAACAATATGAACAAATTTTAAATTTTAAAAAAATAATAAGAACTGTTTGTATAATCAAAAGCCGATTGAACTATATATTAATTTATTTCAGGGTTATCACGCCCCTTCTATCCTTATTATAAGAGACTATAACACCGCAAAAACAACCTCAATAGTGATACTTTCAACACTGTAGCTCAATCCATGATTTGCTAACCAATTATAGTGGTTTTAAAATGCTTAATTCCCCTCCCAACATATATGCGATAAGTGACATCCCGAATTGCCTGCATTATCCAAGATCTTCTTCCAGTCTTCAAAACAAAACCAATTTTCAGGAACAACAAAAAGATAATGATGTTAAAATTATAGTGGTTTTAAAATGCTTAAGTACTTCTTGGAGAAGAAAAAAAAAAGAAAAAAAGGATAAAAACCAGATAAATAAAAATAAGCTGCCTTATGGCAACAGAACCAATCATCACTGCTCATGTTAAACCAAGCCAAATAGAAAAAGAGGCAAAGACTCGTGGAAAAATAAGCATCAAATATATTGCCTAAATATCAATCTGCTCTCTTCTTTACTAAATGAAGAAGCAATGGCCATAATTTTGATCTACATTTCAAGAGAAAAGTCTCAAATAATCAAAATTGTAAGGACGCGCGGAAGGAGATAGAAGCAGTTCAATCTTGCTTCTGAACTTTTCCAAGCTTTTTGTTCAAATGAGCAGCCCACGACACTTCGAAAAGAAGTTTACAGAGTGATTTCTGCAGTTTTGCCTCCGTGCTTATGTATTCTTCTCTTCATTCAACCTACTCAGCCATGACAAGATTACTTCTGCACCCTTCTCCCATGAGCAATCCAACATCATGTCATGAGCAACCCCTTCAATGCAGACTGGTGAAACACCGTAAAACCTGCCTGTTTCTTGAAGACCCTCAGCATCCTACAAAAATTACTTAGTTCTTAAGTTCTCCTTCAACTATCAGAAATTTTATCGAGAAGAGGCAGCAAAAGAAAACTGAATTATATAAAAGGAATTGATAACAAGTAACGCAAGGTCAAGGTCAAAATAGGAAAAGAGTAACAACATTTTCTTAGTTTTTTTAATTTTATTTTGTGTCTTAATTGGGACAGATAACTCTTGCGATGAGTCTGAATACTTCCTGATCTTTGCAGGGAAACAGTCACATTTCAAGAAATTAACATACCACTATGAAGTCGTCGCTTGCTCCCAGTACAAGGACTTCAAGGGAAGAATCTGCTTTTGGAGGAACAGGGAGTGATGCATTAAGTTTTCTCAGGTCGAACAATGGCATCCTTGAACTTTCTGCCATTAGCTTTTGGTATCTGAAAGAAGCAAGTTAAGTTAGAACTTATCGAAATATCTATTTTTTTCCAAACCACAGTTTATACAGGCTTGATAAATGAAAATTCTTTTTTCAGATTTGTTGTTTCTATATTTAATAGGAATTTAATGGAAGGTTGAGGTGAATAAGAATAGAAGAAAAAGGAATAAAAATGTTCTTCTTCAGGTAAAGCAAAATTCTTTTTCAGAATTAGATGCTGCGGCCACAAAGTAAAATTTTACAAAAAAAATTGTGCAGATGTAAATTTTGGAGGTGTCTTTCTAATAATCTAATGCTATTCATCCAAACAGCCATTACATTACCGTGAACCATCTTTACAACTAAAAAGTCAACCTTGTCGACCATTTTTGTAGAATCCGGTAGCAAACTATGTCCAGACCTAAGCTTTAAGCAAGCTCGGTAAATTGGCATGTCAAAACACACCAACTCACACTGAACAAACAGCTCGAGTATAATGACAACACCATGTGATGGCCCTTTAGAATTCATTTTAATGCATTACAGATTGAAAATACAATAAGCTCTGCCAAGTCCCTTCCAGAATTAAGATATAACTGCACGTCATCAACAACACAAGGTTCTATATCTGTTCTACTCTTACTAAACAGGATATGATCTTTCACCTTGTAACTATTAAAAAACTATGTATGTATGTGTGTGTGTGTGTGCGCCTGCAATGTGTAGTTATACAATGCAATCTGCAGAATATTTGCTCTGATCAGCTCTAAGCAGCTGTTAGCAGAGGTGTATTGCCCTTGTAGCTGTTTGTAAAGGAAAACGCGATGTACTAGCTTTGTTTAGTCACATCAGATTGCATCTAGAACCCAAAAATGATAAACCTTTATAGGTTCCCAAAGACAAACCGCAGAACTAGTTGATCCTCCATCACTGCTGAGAAAAATGTTTCCTTACAAAGAGGTAGAGAAGTTTGAAAGCCTTTGGCTGCCAAGCTCCATGTTACCTGCTCAATAATTCAAACTCAAAAAGTTTTAAGATGCATGCCTTACATATCCAGGTTGACAGACAGCTGTATGAGAACACTGAAAATGTCATACAAGGTTGACAAGCATGATCAAATTAGCATAGAAGGTAATACAGTAGATTTCGAAAAATATAAGAACAAAGAAGTGAGGATTTCCCTTAATTTTAATTGGAGAAAAATTGGAACCAGACAGTTAAAAGTAGTAAAAATTTAGAAGAATCAATAAGGTCGTTGCACATGAAGATTTCAAAAAGGGATGAAAGTTATATGTAACAGTACCAAAGAAATGAAGGCTCCGCCTAAGAATTATTGTTTGCAGAAAACCAAGAACAGACCTTAAAGGCAGCAATAGGTTTGGAGAAGAGATACCGCCTCACCAACCCACTGAACAAAGAAAATACATTAGTCTGGCACAATTACAAAAATACCAATGAAGAGTTTATATTGTATAGGAAATCACCTATTACCGGAAGGAGGTACAGAACACACAAGCACAGCTGCAGCAAGACATGGGTTCAAGTACTCCTCACCTAGAACCAGCGCCAAGGGGTACGAAGCAAGTCAGTATATGAGTGTAAGTACCAGTTCAAACATAAAAGTTCTCCTAAAGTTAAGCCGTTACTATCAGCATATGGTTCCTGCATCAGGAGACGGAGGTAAGTTCATTACTTTGAGTGGAAATCTGATCTTATCTGTTAATTTACCACCTAAAAGCAAAAGTTAATGCACTTCCATTAGTTCTTTTCTTTTTCCTTTGCATTCTACTACTTTTGGAATTATTTACAGACCCTGATTCTATGATTACAAATAAAGCATCTCTTTTGTTCAACATGGATGTACGTTCATTTCTCAGAATATAAGATACTAGTCGAGTAATATGTTTCTTGAAGAGCAAAGGACTTGACGAGAAAAGGATAGGGAAGGGAAGGCTTTGAGTAAGCATTTATACACAACCATAAGTTGAAATCTTACCTGGTAATTTTTCATTTCTAGTATTTGCAATGTAGTACTGAACAATAAGGCCTCCAAAAGAATGTCCAAGCAAAACTGGTAGCACCTTGATTTCTCTCCGAATGAAGTCAGCAATATCGCCTGCATGTGTCTACTGCAAATGGGGGTTAATACGAGTCAGCAGCAGATCTTGCTGAGTGCTGACCAGTAAAAGGTTAAGCATGAGATTAGATACCTGGAGGGTTCCTGCAACCGGACCAGCTGCATCATCACTTTCCCCCTAACAATGATGATAAGTCCCGATGAATCAGCAACTAGAGGCACAAACTACATCTTAATGCTAACCCAACTGTCTGTCATGGTGGAAATTACATCTTACAAGGAAGACAGAGGTACGGATAACTATAAGGTGGTAAAGACTAATGATCAAATGAACAACAGCATATTTATAGCGCAATCTTCCAATGTAAATCTTCAATGATAAATCGTCTTACAAGTAGGGGTGATTTCAAAAGGCCAAATACAAGACAATATCAACTACTAATTGTATTTAGCTTTTGTACGGGGCAATCAGACAGCAAGTCGTATGCTAGAGAGTTTTTTTTTTTTTTTTTTTGTCAAAACGTATGCTAGAGTATGGGTAAAAAGGATCACTGCAAACAGTTGAGGCATTAATTTTAAAACATTAACCGATAAATGGGAAAGCCATCAGGATATCATAATTGATAAAGTAAAACTTCCAGAAAAGGGTTAAACTTTTTCATTATGCTAGTAGACTCTTAAAAAATCCCAAATTGAGCTCTCAAAGTCCCAACAGGTACGGTTTTGCAACAAGAATGAACAACAGGTCATTTAATCAGTGCTGGGGAGTACGAGACCTATGCGGTGGGGGAGGCCGGAGGCACACTCTCAACTAGAAAATAAAATTATTATTCTAAAAATAAATAAATAAATAAAAATTATTATATTGGACTTAGTGCACACGCTGACTACTCTCACGGTACGAGTGTACCCGCTAACCAGAGCGCCCGGGCTCTATCCCTGCACCTATGATAGCATCTACTCATATCATTATACAATGTTGTATATCAATTCAGCTTAACAATTGAAAACATTCTTCACTGAAAAAACATGGTCTGTTAAACCATACAGGACTTCTGTGCATCACCTCACAAGTTAGCACATTTTTATACTCTTAAAAACTAATTAAACTTCAATAATTAGCCATGCTCATTTAATACATTAAACTCATTCTTTAATTAATACCTCCACAATTTCAAGACCTATTTTGGCCCAAGCAATGCTACAAATCACTTCCTACGTGTCATTACTCAACTCTTATATAACAAAATGACAGTGGCTTAATTTTTTCAAACAATTGAGTATCATTTACACGTGACACTTGCGATATTTATACCTGACCCAACAAGCTAACAGCATAGCAGTCATAACCACGTTGAGAAAAGAACGGCAACCAATGCTTAGCCCAACACCAAGCTGCATGAAAGCTTCCATGGACAAACACCAAAGGTGGTTTTTGAAATTCTTCTTCTGGGTTTATCTTCTTGTGTTTGACACCTTCTTGAAAGATGACCTCCATGTTTAAACCAGAAGGTAGCTTGTGGAAAAGACGGGACTGCCCTTGCTTCAGTTCGTATAGGACCCTCATCTTGTAGCCTTTGTGGAGGACAGCCCGGGGCATTTTGTTCATTTTGTTTTTGGGAATGTCTGCAAGAATTGGTACAGTTAGTGCAGCCATTTTTTCTTGCTCACCTAGAAGCAAGGACTTCGATATAAGTACAGGATTGCGTTTGCTACTAAGTCCCTGAACTTTTCGTAATTACATACATAGGCTGCTAGGAGAAAATTATTTAAAGGCCCCTGTAAATTTTTTTCTATCAAAAAGGCCCAAGAGAAGTTTTACTACAAGAAGCAAGCCTTTTGTATTTCTTAAGATAGATGTTTCTTCTACTCTAGCATTGGCCATGTGGAACTTTTTTTTTTAAGGATTGCCATTGAAATAGAAGTGAAAGTATTAGAATTTTGTTATTGTAAATGTCGAATAATAGACAATTTTGTTATTGTAAATGTCGAATAATAGACGATTTTGTTATTCGAAGCATACATGGTACTTGAAGAGCTTATTAGGTCTCTCATTAAATATTTTCTTTGATGTTTTCGTGTTATTGATGATAAATGAAACCAATGATTAACAAATATTTGTTAAATTTATTCATTATCTTAAAATATATAAAGGCATATAAAATAATTTATACAAAATTTTGAAAAATAAATTTATCATCTAATAATATTTGGTGTAATGAGTAACTTACATCCTCTAAATGAAATTTGGAAACATGACTTTTGCATTAGTTTTTCCATATAAAATGAATAGGAAGAGCTTCTTTTTGCTCTGTCTTCTTTTTTTTTTTAGTACAATAGAGGCTAAAATCATGATTCGAACTCAAAACTTTGATTAAAATATGTTACTATATGACCATTCGATCTAACTTTCGGTGTGGGAAGGGCTTATTTCCCTTATATATGTGTGTGTGTGTGTGTGTGTGTGTGTGTGTGTGTGTGTGTAGACATGATTTTAGTATTCTAAAGTCAAATGCTCATGGATTAGTAGTTGAAAAAAGAGATAGGCCTCTTGAATGAATCTAAGCGTCGTGTACCTTGAAGCACTCTTATTTTCAAGAGCCAGGTGGCATCGAAAACCCTTTCACCACTGTTAAAAGCTAACTAGGGACAAAAAGGATAGAAGTTGAGAGATTCACCTACAAGGACGTGCTCCGATCTAAAGCCTTGGCTAACTTACGATCTCCGCAAAACTCCACCTTCAAAGAGAGCTATGTAGACAAATTTTTTGGTATTTACTTTCGTGTTTGGAGTAGGTGGTCTAGAAGAAATGAAACAAAAGATATAGTAGCTAAAGTCTCAAATCTAGCTAATCTAGTTGGTAAGACATCAAGTTGGGCCCTTGTAGAAAGCCTTAAAGAAATCCTAGTGCAGCCCAGTAATGTCTTCGTCAGATCCAACACTAACGTTAACAACATGGAGAGGCCCAATCTTTGAGAGTTGAACTTCACTCAAAATCCAAGAAAGCAAATTATCAAATTGCATGAAATTATGAAACTGCATACAATTTCATCAATCTATCAAAATTTATACTAAGCTATACCATTTTTCCTCTTTTCTCTCTTTTTTTTTTTTTTTTAAAGTTTTCAAATACTTAATTATTTTCTAAAAAATAATGTTAAAAAAAAAAAGTTTTCAAATACTTAATTATTTTCTAAAAAATAATGTCACATTTCATATTCTAACAGTTAACATCCAAGGGGAGACAAATGAAATTGAATCCTCTGCATGATTACAAAACATGGATTAACTTAAGACACTCCAAAAAAATAGTGTTATCGAGGGGCGAAACTAGAAGTTGAGTGTGGGGGGGGGGGGGAGGGAGGGGGCGAAAAAAAAATTTAGTACAGTGTTTTTTGTACAATAATTTTTTTTGTTAGTAGAAAAGAGAATCAATTTTTACAGTTAAAATTAAAAGTTATATATATTATCTAAATCTAATAGACATATACACACTAGCAAAAAATTAGCAAAAACATAATGCAACTATAGAAATAAAGTAATATTTAGCATATAATAAAATAAACAGAATGCAACTACAGGTTGCAAATTGCAATGTTGTGGTCGTGTCAGCTTTTCCTTTATTAAAGGAAGCTGCTTTAGTCCTTGTCAGGAATAGTAAAGATTATGCTTGTAATTATTGGCTTTGTAATGGTTTGCCTATATATAATGAAGAACCCCTGACTAAAGGGGTAGAGTCAGATTTAGATTAAAACATATCTTTCTTTCTCTCAAATCTTATTAGAGTTAGAGTCAGATTTGGATTGAAACACATCTTTCTTTCTCTCAAAGCTTAATTAGAGTCAGAGTTAGATTTGGTTTGGTTTGCAACGCATCTTTCTTACATTTTACTTCCTTCTATCCTTAGCCTTTTAGCCATGGTTTCCGTCTCCCGCTCCTCACTGAACCCTTAGTGGTCTTAGAACCTAGTTAACTGTAGCACTTCCCTATTCTGGTATTGAAGGTCTTAAACTATACTTGTGTGTTGAACACTAGAGTCTTTGGCAACAGGGCAATAGCCGTTAAAGAGTGAATGAAAGGCGCAGTAAGTCCAGTCGTGACCAGTGTATCCACCATGGCTGATCTTCCCCTGCCAGTACGAGAAGTTGTTGCTGACAACTCTGAACTCACTTCCCTTGATACGTCCGCATCTCACTATGAGGTAGACATAACCCAAACACCTCCATCTACCAAACCAGGTGAACTTTTCAAACTCTCTCTCTTAAATCCATACTCATACTACCAAACTTCCTAAATCACACATAAGTTCAAATCTCTATTACCTATCAAACCAGCAGCCCTTACAGCTGTGTATAAATCCTCTATAGTCTCTGTACAATCCGTATCCTCTTCTCGCTCAGAAACCTATCTTCCCATACTTTCGGAACCTGATCTCCGTAGATATAGACAGAAAGGTTACAAAGGCCTACACCTTGGAGCCATTCATCTAGCCTTACAGCTTAGTTTTCTTGTCGGAAAGAATGTTTCTTATCTAGTCTCTATACTAGATACCACGTGGCGTAAGTTTGATGATGCACTCATTTGTGTCGTTGAAGCAGGTCTTCACAATGGCCATGTCCTTATCTAGGTTGAACCAAACTTCACCCTTGATCTTTCCCGTCCTACCCTTTCCCAAACCATAATGGTCCTTATCCAACTTTATGGAGCTGATATAAACCCAAATGAAACTGTTGTATCACTCCATCATTCCATGACCTATAAAGTTCAAACCCATATCTTTTTCATGGACCACAACTGTAAGCTTCGAGTTCACGTATTAGGTGATAGTAATGTTACCCAACCAAAGATCTACACCAAACATGAACTCACTTTACCTCCTCGATGGAAAAATGATTATGAAAGAAGCCATAACCGACCAATCATCCATGATTCACCAAGAATCTCTAGATATCCTCTAGAACCAGGTCGTGTCGCCATATCATTTCCAACAGAATCCCAACCAGCTGAACCATGTGAAAAATGCTAACTTGCTGGACATCATTAGTCCTATCCACACTGTGTCAGAAAACCCTTTGCTACCAGATCTAGGTCCTCTAGATATGTCTAAACTGTTTTTTTTCCTAAAGACATCTATTGTACAGGAGAAGCCGACAACGCATATGTTGGTAAATGGCAGGTTACCAAAACCAGACCGCAAGATGTTGGACCAATTGAGTCAGTAATCAATTGGAGCAACATGAATGCAAAAGCTAAGAATGCTGCCATTCAAAAAATATGGTCATATCTCAAGGAACATGTTGCATGGACAAAATAAACCCATGATCATCTCAGACCAGGTTGTTATGACCAATATAATGACCTCCACAAGGCTTTCCACAGAAACCACAAATACTACCAGCAGAATCCTATTGACTAGAAAAAAACTCCAGAAAGCCGCTCCAATTCGGAACCCTTCCGGACAAGTTCGTTCTTGGAATAGCGTCAACATGATCAACATACAGAAATCTTCTTCAGAGAAGCATTATCTTGATTCTGACGAGTTCAAGAGAAAAAGAGAACGACTCGCTGCAAAGCTCAAACAACCAGCTAAGCCAAAGAAGCAGTCATCTCATCCTTGAAAACATATAGCCAGATCATGCAGTTTGGCTACCAAGTGGCAATTGCGAAAAAGCCTATTGGGTTGATCTCACACCACCTCCTCATTATCTCTCCAAAGAAAAAATTATCCCAACTGGGTGGGGTGATGAAGACGAGAAAGAAGGTCCCAGTGAAATATCTTCTATTATTTCGTCATTTGACTCCTTTGATCCGTTTGAAAATGATTCATCCTCTCAGACGATTCCACCATACAAAGGACCAGTTCTTATATAAACTCATGTGACTCCGTTCTACATGGACACCACAAGAACACGTACACATAACTCTATACAAACTAATCCTGATGATTCAGAAGCAACCAATGACCAAGGAGAAACTTCCCAAGCAGGAGAACACCGGAACCAACAGCCGCTACAAGCACAAGTCCCACAGGTTCCACAACAGCAACCTCAGAGACAACAAAATATTGAATGAAAAGTTTCCATCCCATATGCTCTAGATCACAAGCAATTTTGGAATATTGATGTCATTCCTCCTGATGAAAAACTCAAATATCTTGAGAAAATGGATGCATGGATAAATGGAGAATCTCTCCGAAATCCTACTCTTGAGATAAGAGATATTATTGACCGTCTTGTTACTGCTTTTACAGGATCACTTCACAGTTGGTGGACAAGAATGCTGACAAAAGAAGAAAGACAGATCATCCTAACAGATGCAGATCCTATCCAAATATTTCTAAGATGTCTACGAACCATTTTCGTAGGACAAACAACCCAAGAGATTGAGAAAGCAGAAAATGAGTTCTTACTCAACAAATGTTGTGATGTTACAAAATTTGGAGAATGTTATCTCAGACAGGAAGCTCTGTATTTTATCTTTGAAAAAGATACATAAACCATCAAGAAGGCATTCATCTTCAACATGCCACAACCACTTCCTGAATTGCTCGAAACAGAACTCAGACGAGCCAGTATCACAAATCTCAGACCAGTGAGTCTAGCCTACCTGTACCAAATGGCCAGAAAGCTCATTCAAGACCAGTACGAGTCCAAGCGACTTGGCAAACTCCTCAAGAGCAACGAGCAGAAAACAATGGATACTTTTTGCAGAAAAGATTTTCAAAAGTTTGGCTGTTACACTCACAGTCACTTTCCATGTTCGTGTCACAAACACAAGAAGCACAAACATCAGAAAAGGTTTCACAAGTCCAGAAAACCTTTCAAGAAATTCAGATTTGTGAAGAAAATATCAAAACCCTCTTCTTCTACTAAGTGTTTTCTTTGTGGAAAGAAATGAAAATTTTCAAATGATTGTTACCTAAAAAAGTCTAAGAAGCTACCAGCCAAGCTTGTCCAGTTTATTTCAACTCAAAACTTTGATGACCAACTATACACATGGACTTTCGAACCAGATCAAGTCGTCATTAACCTTGATACAACCTCATCCTTAGATCTTACCTCAGAATCTGAATCCTCTGATTCTGAACCAAACCTCTCTATAGCCAAAATACACAAAACCACTGAACAACCAATCTGTACCACTTCCTAAGCAACCTTTACCCAGGGCTGATCTATAAGCCATACATAAAGCTTGTTATAAACCCTCCATGATATGTTCCTATCACTGTTACTGTACTTGTAGACACAGGTTCATGTATTTCTATGATGAAATCCAAGTATCTTCCTCCTGAATTTTGGATTTCCTCGAGAGCAACCTTTACCACTGCTTCTGGTAGTGGATTTGCAAGTGAAGTATACTCCATGACCATTCTAATATACTTATCCCCAAATGTCTCAGTTCTACATAGCTTTTACTAGTATGATCAATATTGTGAAGACATTCTCTTAAGAATGGATTTCCTCACCTTACTTGCTCCATTCTCATTTCAGACAAATGGTTTTCAATTCCTACACAATTAGTATACCCCTTGGGTATCCTTACAGGAATTTCCCTCACAGGTTTCAGCCATTCAAGATGATGAATTTTCTGAAGAAAGAAAACTCATCCTTTCCTGTTGCGGTGATCTTTCAAACAAGTTTTGGGAAAGAGAGAAACAATTTGTCTCTCTACCTTACAAAGAAAATTGGCAGATGCCACACTAAACCGCCTCTCATCCAGAAATGCCAAAAGATGAAGATCTTTGTCAAGCTGAAATTTAGACACTACTTGAGCAAGGTCTCATCTGACCATCCAGATCTCCGTGGGCAAGTCATGCCTTTTATGTCAACAAAAGATCTGAACAAGTCCGAGGAAAGAAAAGATTGGTGATAGATTATGGCCAACTCAATGATCAATTGCAGGATATCAAATACCCTCTTCCACGAAAGGAACAACTCCTTCAAAAGCTATCCAAAGCCAAATTTTTCTCCAAATTTGATATGAAATCTGGATTTTAGCAAATTAGTATTACTGAAGCTGATAGATTCAAAACTACTTTTGTTGTTCCACAGGGTCATTATGAATAGAACGCCATGCCATTCTGTCTCAAGAATGCATCGTCCAATTTCCAGCACAGAATGGATGATGTGTACCGACCCCTTGCGCAGCATTGTATCGTCTACATTGATGATGTGTTAGTATTCAGTAACACAGCTGCAGAACACCACCAGCATCTCCGATAATTTCAGGAACTAACCTATCAGCATGGATTAGTTCTTGCTGAATCCAAGATGAAAATTGGTTTAAATGCTATTGATTTTCTTGGTTTGCAGATTAGAGAATGACACATTCTGTAATAGGACCATATCTCAAGCAAAGTACTCGACTTTCCTGATGAGCTCAGAACTGTTACTCAGGTCCAGCAGTTCCTTGGATTGATCAATTATGCCTCATCATATGTTCTAGCATTGGCCAACTACACCAGCCAGATTTCCAAGTACCTCCGAAAAGCCAACATTGGAAATTGGTCTCCAGAAGCCACAGTTGCAGTTCAGAAGCTGAATGAGCTATGCAGAACACTCCCTCCTCTCAAGATCCCAGGTTCAGGACAACTCATTTTGCATACAGATGCTTCCCTTGATTTTTGGGCAGCAGTCCTCATTGAAGAAGACGATGGACACAGATAAGTTTGTGGTGACAAATCAGGATCTTTCACACCAGCACAGCGCAATTATCCCTCTTTCAAAAGAGAAGTTCTTGCAGTCATTCAGGGAATCAAAAAATTCAAGTTTTATCTTGCTCAAAATCCTTTCATTATTGAAACAGTTTTAAAGGATTTCAGGGAGTTCTTAAAAAAAAAAAACAGAATGATATTCCAGATCCACAACTCATCCGATGGACAAAATGGATTTCCCAATTCAACTGGACAATGCGACACATCCCTAGCAAAGAGAATATCCTTGCTAATTTTCTCTCTCGCACACCACCATCCGAGAAAGCTGTATGCATGGTAAATCCAGATAGATGCAAGCTTCCATCCTTCCTCATTCCAGGTTTTATTCTAGGCAGTTCCAGCTCAAATCCAGATCCCACTGACGAACAATCTCAAACATTTTATGATTTGAGTCCAGACCAGCAAGCTCAATTTCTTGAAGCCTTACCTGAAGAGCTCAAAGTAAAGATACTCCGATCATTCGCCAAAAGCCAGATCACTGATTTCTTTGAAGAATTCGTTGAGATCAAACTCAGAAGAATTATTGATATGTTATCCTTTGTCTTTTATGTTCGCAACGTTGTTCGTCACAATCCCCAGTATGAAGAACCATGGGATATAGTTCTTGATTTCAATAATTATGACTTTTCAAAGATGCAATTCTTGTATCTTTGGTATTGACTTAATTATTATCCTATGGCAGTTCTTTTTGATCCAGAACTCATTCAGAGATATGTTCGTGTGTTTCCACAGTCCCGCTTCGTCAAACTATTCTTACAGGTGTTTCAGTCATTTGATCCTCCAATACTCATCACCGGTCAAGGTATACAGTACCAGGTTTTCATCATTCGCCTCACAGATGTTTGGAATCGTGTAATTCCGCCAACCATCATCCCAATCAACCATTTCCACCTCCGACAAGAGCCTTGGGAATATTGCATTTCTTGAGAACAATGTCTTACCATCAAAAGAGCCACTGCTAGAGCTCATGGTCTAGATATTTCTAATCCCATAGAAGTTTGGCACGTCCGCTTCCCTAATAGCTCCACTTTTCATAAGCATCTTCTAGCCTTCCAGGGTTTCTCTCAAGAAGATGGCTATTCCACTGCAGACCTTGGGTCTGACTACGACCCGTGGGGGGAGATCTTAGCCAAAATAGTCAAGAGTGGTGGGATGATATTGATCTCAATAATGACAGATGGTGACTCATTACAGACAGGATTCCAGGAATCCCTGGTAGACCCCATGACGAAGCCTCGTGTTATGTAAATAGGTTTGTCGTGTTGTAATAATAGGATATGACAGGAATCTTTTGTCACTTCAGATTCCCTTTTAGTCAAGTCATCTTTATTAAAGGAGAATCTTCTTTTTTAAAGTTGTTTTAGTCATGTCAGGTTCGTCTTATTGTGAATTATTAGGAATCTCTTTATGTCATGTTAGCTTTCCCTTTATTAAAAGAAGCTGCTTTAGTCCTTGTCAGTAATAGTGAAGATTCCGTTTGTAAGTATTGGCTTTGTAATGGTTTGCCTATAAATAATGAAGAACCCCTAACTAAAGGGGCATAGTCAGATAGAGTCAGATTTGGATTGAAACATATCTTTCTTTCTCTCAAATCTTATTAGAGTTAGAGTCAGATTTGGATTGAAACACATTTTTCTTTCTCTCAACAGCTTACATCTCACTTCATTCTATCCTTAGCCTTTTAGCCATGTCTTTCGCCTCCCTCTCTTTGCTGAACCCTTCACTTGCAAATCCACTACCAGAAGCAGTGGTAAAGATTGTTCTGGGAGTGGGAAGCGGAAGACATGGCTAAAAGGCTAAGCATAGAAGGAAGTGAGATGTAAGCTGTTGAGAGAAAGAAATATGTGTTTCAATCCAAATCTGACTTTATCTGACTCTACCCCTTTAGTCAGGGGTTCTTCATTATTTATAGGCAAACCATTACAAAGCCAATAATACAAGCGGAATCTTCACTATTCCTGACAAAGACTAAAGCAGCTTCCTTTAATAAAGGAAAAGCTGACACGACATAAAGAGATTCCTAATAATTCACAATAAGACAAACCTGATGCGACTAAAGCGATTTCCTTTAGTAAAAGAAATCTCACTTATTACAAACAGACAAACGAGACATGACCTAAAGGGAATCTGAAGTGACAAAAGATTCATGTCATATCCTATTATTATAACACGACAAACCTATTTACATGACAAGAGGCTTCGTTATAGGGTCCACCTGGGATTCCTGTCTGTAATGAGTCACCATCTGTCATTATTGAGATCAATATCATCCCACCACTCTTGACTATTTTGGCTAAGATCTCCCCCCCACGGGTCGTAGTCAGACCCAAGGTCTACAGTGGAATAGCCATCTTCTTGAGAGAAACCCTGGAAAGCTAGAAGATTGTCACGCCCCGCAAAAGGCCAAGCCCGGACCCGACACACGGACGGAGTCTCCTCTGTACCGTGGACGATCCGAAACCCTACATTCAATATAATACTTGCGAATTCCATAATAAACATTTGAAACAAGCCAACTTTCTTTTAAAACATACATCTTCTTATTAACCAACTTGCAATCCAAAATGCCATGCATACTACACAAGTATTTATGCCACTAAACAGTTAACCATTGGTATGCAATTCTTTACTAGTCATAAGAGTATAACTTTACAACTTTACAATCTTTAAACCTTTACAACAAAAGACCATAAAGGCCTCAAAATAGAACTACATACAAGGCTACAAGCCTCAAAATAAAGCGACGACCCAGCATTAAACACATCAAGCATGGCTCACACAAAAGTCTGGCAACTAACCACCAGCTAAGCAAGGAAGTGCTATCAAAGAAACACCTCCACTTGCTCCTCCTCCTCAATTACCTCAATAGGGTCCGCTTCAACTACTCCTGTAAAATATAGTATAGAAAGGAATGAGCAAAAACTATTGCTCAGCGAGGGTTATTGGTCTCAAGGACGGAGATGAGAGGAGAATGCAATGCAAATAGTCAAGCAATTCATTCAATTATCATATAGAGACACAAACAAAGCCAACAATAAAACAAGACAAGCATTAAAACTATAAACACTCATTCAAATGATAATATTCACTTTCCACGAACAGCTTTCAATCACAAATTCGATGACGACGCGCTGGCCCAAACCACCTTATAACTTCAGTTTGGAATACTCCGGAAGTATCCATCAATTCTACGACCCAAATCTCCCTGGGAGGCAACCCAAGCGAGAAAGGGAATAGGGCACGGAACTAGGGCAACCAACACTGGCAAACCGAGGCTACCCAGAGAGGCCCATCACACCGCCCCTGACTCTATGAATGCAATACAATATACAATGCAACAATCGAGCAATCAAGCAATAGAGCCACACGTGGTAGAATAACAAAGTAGGTTACTCTCGCACGCAATAGCAACAGTTGATAAGCATTTCAATCAAAATCAACTCTAACAAGCATATCAAGCAATATTAAACATTCTATAGGCATAACATTAAGATAACAAGCAAAATCACAAATCGACCCCAACTATCAAAACGCTACTATTTCCAAACGAGCCACGAGTTCTGGAAACCGACTTCACCAATCCTCCTAGGTCACCATAAGGCACGTCTAAAGACCCCGAAACCCTACTTTACCCTAGAATTCACGCAAAGCCCCGATTTCCCCCTTTGCTCGTTTGAACTATCGCTACTCTAACCAAACACCCAACCAATGCCATAACCACACCAAAAGTGCTTCCATGGCCTCCCGAGACAATGCCATCACGTAAAACGAGAAAACGCTAAACTCGACCTAAACGACCCCGACTTTCACCAATGCATTTTTCTTATTTTTTTCATTACACAATCCAAACAAATCATGCATTTAGGTATTCTAGCATATCTTGTGACACCCCGAACCCAGTATTTCATTAATTGCATTCATTTTTTTATATTTCCATAAATTCAAATATTTCTTTTCATGCATTTTATATTTTTATAAAATACTACATATTTTTAGGGGACTATAGCCCCTGACCGTACGTGCATTGTATATCCGGATCAACGGAAAAAAATTCGCGAAATGACTGATGAATAGTACCAGCGGGATTTTTTCAAAATTTTCAGATTTTTGGCTTTTTATTTTGCTGAAATTTAATCACCCAAATATCCCATTTACCCTTACTAAAATACCCTATTTGCTTGACCTACCATTTGACTATCTCATGAGAATATTAAAAGCCAAGAAGCAAAAAAAAAAAGGGTCAAAAAAATGGCCAAAAAAGAGTTACGGGAATAGTAACTTCTCAAAAAAAAAATTACTCCTTGCTTCATTCTTGCTTCCATTGCTTCCCAAATTGGTTGTGCTTCATCCTTAGGACCTTAAGACCATTCTTTGATCTTCAAAAGAGGTGAGGGTGCATTCTATTTTTGTATTAAATTCAATTAAAGTTTGTATTATTATTTTTGTGATCTAATATTGTAGTGGTTTAATTCTTGTTCCGTTGATTCTTATATGCTCTAATGACTTCATAGAATATGTTTGATGGTTTAAAATACTTGTTGAATACTTGAAAATGAAAATGGCACTTGGGGAAGATGATGAATAGTGCTAAACTAGGGTTTCTGAAAAAAGTTACAATTTAATTCGATTCGAGGCTTCTAGTAGTTGCTAATTAGGTCCATAAGCGTGGAAAAAATGTTAATTGCACTTGCTATGTTCAAAATTTGAGAAATTTGATCAAAATAGGCTACTTTAATAAGGGATTTCGGGTTTAACTTGAATCCGGGCATGTTTTGAGATTATGACTAGTCTTTATTAAGTATTGAAACCTTAGAAGTGCTTTCGTTTTGCTTGTTTGGGTTTCGAAATTGGTACTTGTAGTGTAAACCCACAAAGAGGCATTTTTGGTGTTTTCATGTACTTGTGCTCTAGGTTATGATTTGGAGGTTCTAAATGAGGTATTTAGGTATTCTTAGATTGGTAGGATGGTTAGCTAGCTTAACTTGATCATTGAATTCCGATAGGAAGCTAAATAGCCTAGTTGAACAAAGAGAAAATGAATGAATTAATTGCTTTATTACTTGTATTGCTTTGTCATTGCTCCTAGCATCTCTAAATGATATTCTAAGGTATGTGTGAGCTTTTGGTTAAGTTTTGTGAAAAGTATAATATTGACCCATTTGTGTTCGCATAGTTAATTTCATGATAATTGCTTTATAATTGAGTAATTAAATGTTTATATGCCTTTGTGTAGTGTATGTATTATAGTAGTGAAGTCTCGTGAATTAAGTTGCTTGGTTTACATGGATTTGGTTGAGTATGAATTTAGAATGGACTAAAGGAACTAGTAATGAACCATGGTAATAATTGTTGTTAGTTGATTCTTGATTGATTAGATAAATGTTTAAATGTACTTATGTAACAAGTTCATATATTCGGAGAAGTTGTGAGTTAAGTTATATCGATACTAGTTAAAGATAGAGTAAACATGTTTATATTGCTTATTAATTGCATTATATGTGTAAAGATACGCTTATATAACTTATTGGTTAGATGTTATATAGTGTTTCTACTTATATGAATGGCTATGTATATGTTATTTATTATGCTATTGTCTTTGTCTGATACTTGGAAATTAAAGAATGTTGCATATGTGATCATTTGAGTTTATGTATTGTTCAAATATTGATTAGAATGATTGTTAAACCATGAAATATATTGTTAGTTATGTGAATTAAAGGGAATCAAATAGAGTTGGATAAATTAATGGCTTTATGAACTAGCTTTAGTTGAGAATAAGAAATCACTTCTTATGCATATAGTTGATTGTATTAGGTAGTGATAATTGAAGGGAATTGATGCTTTTGGAGAATATTGAGGGAATCTTGGCTTAATTCGCGCAGGTTTGGCTTCCTAAAAGGTGAGGGACCTGCATCCTTTCGTGCATTATAGTTTATTTTCTTGTTAAAAGAGTATATTGTTTAGTATAATTGCGTAATTGATATATGCTTATTGTTGCTAAATTGTAACTTGGTGCGAGGACAACCTACTTTTTGTCCTTAAATGTGTTTACTGATTATATTGTCGTTGTTATCATTCTTGCATTACATCGTGGTTGCGCAACCTCATTGTCGCGGCGGATGCGATGGCCTCGCTGGGCGGCATCGGGCTTGCCAGTGTTGCTTGCCTTAGCTCCGTCTGCTATTCCCTCACTCGCCTGGTCCGGAGATTGCCAGGGGGTGTTGGGTCGTAGGATCAGGTACATCTGGAGTACCCATTGGTGTAAGGGATGCCGGCATATCGAGATTGAGATCGTGGTTTGTGGATCGGGGATCGAAGATTTGGAGTGATAAGGGTTATCGATTGTATCCTTTTAAAATGTAGTATTATAATTGTTATTCACTGTTTATCTATTATATTAATTGTGTTAAGTTGCTGCATTGCACGTCCCCGGTAGACCTTATCCCTCACTGAGCAATTGTGATTGCTCATACGTCGCTAAACATGTTTCAGGTGGTGTAGTTGGAGGATTTGCCTTGGTTGCTGTGTACTATTACTTGAGATTTGAGTGATTGCTTGCTAAACTGTAGAAGACCTTGCTTGTCTACTTTATGTTCTATTTTGGAGCCTAAAGGCTTATGTATATATATTTGAGTGGTTGCAATTTGAAAGCTAAGTGGATGTAGTAAGTGTTATGGAATTGTGGCATGTAATAACTTATGCTTCTAGCTACGTTGCATGCTTGTATGTGTTTATATTGTCTTGTGTTGCTTAAGGCTCGGATGACCTTGAAGTTGGGATTTCAATTAGAAATGTTGTTCCTTTGCTTTGTGTTTTATTTGAATGCTTACAGGTTTCCAGAATGTCCACGGTACAGGGAAAACTCTATCCGTTTTTCCTAAAATCTGTGCCCGGGTTGGGATGCGGTTGAGAATAGCATAGTTACTAGAGCCTCCGGTCTCGTAAGGGATCGGGGCGTTACATATCTAGCATCTTTTCACATTAACAGAAAGCATAACGGAACAACTTCTACGTTTCGAGGGTTTACTATTCATAATTTACTATTCAACTAACAATTTAAATTGCAATCTCAATATTCAACCACAGAAAATGTTAAAAAGCTATAAATACATGTTCTACAATTGTCAAGGAATGTTCTTTAAGCATAAAAACGATTAAAATAACAAACTACGGATAAAACCCAAAAATCATAAAGTTGACATACATGATATTCAAATGCGCAAATAACGTGCTTCCCTCACCTTAGACACTCCTAGTCGCTAGGAAAACCACGCTGGATGTGTGATAACCCGAACCCGGTATGCATTTAATAGCACTTGACTGCATT
Organism: Ehretia macrophylla; assembly: GCA_037974665.1. Classification (NCBI taxonomy): domain Eukaryota; kingdom Viridiplantae; phylum Streptophyta; class Magnoliopsida; order Boraginales; family Ehretiaceae; genus Ehretia; species Ehretia macrophylla. The sequence goes on from CM075770.1 coordinate 51,771,466, forward strand.
TGATTAAATGTTTAATTAGTTAAATCAACCAATTTACACTATTTTAATATTTCTCTTGGAAGCATTTAGTAGTTGTATATTGAATAATTAAAAGATTATTATCTATTTCTAATAATTATAGTAATTGAATTTATTCTCTTGTGATTAATTAAGTGTCATCTTAAATGTTAGGGTTTAATTGTATTTGACTACGTGTTTATATTAACTTTCATTTGTAGCTTAATATTAACTTCATAATTCTTTAAAAATATTCTAGAAATAGTTAAATTAATTATTTTAAATGAATATTGATTATCTTGATTGTTTTGATTATTTTAATAATCAGTTTTGGTTGTCTTGCATTAAAATCACTCGGTTTTCAAATAAATGAAAAGTAGCTCCGAGCCGGAGTAAATTTTAAACTATGATGCTTTCCAAAAATGATATATATTTCTTAGATTCTTTAAGATTTAATTGTTAATCTTTTATTATCGCAAGTGCATAGCATATCGAGAGAGATAGTTAGGAAATGAATTCTAGTCCTTAGCAAATAGTGAAACTAGTATTTTAGTGCCTTAAATTTTATAATTTAATTGTTGTTAGCTAGAATTGATATTTCCTTAGTTGTTTTAGCCTAAAAATGCATAAAAACAAGTCTTTTGACCAACTTAAGCTATTTTGACCAAGCCTTGACCATTTTGACCTTGTGCCATCTTTTTAATAGCCTAAAATAGCACAAAATAAAAGAAAAATCAGAGCTGAAACAGAGAGGAAGGGACGAAAAAAAACAAGGAGAAAAAAAAAAGAAATTCAACTTCAAATCTTCAATTCTTCGCGAGGGATTCCACGGGGTGGTTTCCGAGACATTCTACGAGGTTTTCCTAGCGTCTAGGAACGTCTAAGGTGAGGGTTTCATGTTTATTTGCGCATTTGAAAGTTTTATGTATTAACTTTAATTTTTGGATTTTATCCGTAGTTTGTTGTTTTAATCGTTTTGAGGCTTAAAGAATGTTCCCTAGTAATCGTAGAACATGTATTTATAGCTTTTTAACATTTTCTGTGGTTGAATATTGAAATTGAAATATAAATTGTTAGTTGAATAGTATTTTGTTAATAGTAAACCCTTGAAACGATAAAGTTGCGCTGTTATGCTGTCTGTTGATGTAAAAATGTGCTAGGTATACTAGAATGTCTAAATGCATGATTTGTTTAGGTTGCGTAATGGAAAAAACGAGAAATATGCCTTGGTGAAATTCGGGGTCGTTTAGGTCGAGTTTAGCGTTTTCTCGTTTTGCATGATGGCATTGTTTCGGGAGGCCATGGAAGCACTTTTGGTGCGATTATGGCGTTGGTTGGGTGTTTGGTTAGTATAGTTGTATTTCAAACGAGCAAAGGGGAAAATCGGGACTTTGCGTGAATTCTAGGGTAAAGTAGGGTTTCGGGGTCTTTAGACGTGCCTTATGGTGACCTATGAGGATTGGTGAAGTCGGTTTCCAAAGCTCGTGGCTCGTTTGAAAGTAGTAGCGTTTGGTAAGTTGGGGTCATTTTCGTGATTTTGTGTGTTTTCATAGAATATTGCTTATAGAATGCTTATATTGCTTATAGAATGCTTATGTTGTCTATAGAATGCTTATAATGTCTATAGAATACTTGTTATTGCTTGATAATGTTAGTTGGTGTTGTTCTTGTTACTTATTTGATTGTAAATGTTTGTTAATACTTGTTAATACTTATTACGCTTGTTAGAGTTGATTATTGATTGAAATGTTTAACAATTGTTGAATAATGCTTGATATCTCATTTATCTCCTCTACTCTGTATTGTTGTGCTATCGTTCGTTTATCGCCTTGTATCGAGTCTTGCATTGCATAGTGTCCAGCGCGTGAGTGATGGGCCTCTCTGGGTAGCCTCGGGTTGCCAGTGTTGGTTGCTCTAGCTCCGTGGCTATTCCCTTTTCTCGCTTGGGTTGCCTCCCAGGGAGATTTGGGTCGTAGAATTGATGGATACTTCCGGGGTATTCCAAACTGGTGTTATAAGGTAGTTGCGCGCTTATTGTCATCGTTGTCAACATCAAGCTCGAGATTGATGTATCGCTCGTGAAATGGTATATTGCTCGTAAGAGTGAACCATAGCCTTCAGAGTGTAGTATAGCTTTGAATGGTTGTGTTAATGCTTTCATTAATTGCTTATTGTATTGATGGTTTGTCTTGATCGCTTACTTTCTCAGTTATATTGCTTAACTGCCTATTTGCATTGCACGACTTTCTTTCTCTCTACCTCGATATCTGTCTCGCCCTCACTGAGTATACGTGTTGTGTATACTCACTCCTCACCACCACATTTCAGGCAATGCCATGTTAGCTGGAAGGTTCGTGATTCCGTGAAAGTCCGTGCTTGAAGAGTTGTCTTGCGTGCCTATGTGACTTGAGTTGTCAAAGTTGTAAAGATGTATGCTTTTATGTATTATATGTATTTAATGTCAAAAGGGATGTAATTTAAGTTTCATTAGATTGTGGAGGTGGTTTGATAAGTTAGATTATGTATTTAGTTAATGTAGCTTAATTTCAATGTATGTTTGTAATGACAAAGGAAAGGAGATAGAAAGATATGATAGTCTAACTTATGCAATAGGTTGGTGTAGTTTAATTGCTAAGCATGTATGTATATTTACTTGTGATTTGCTTGTTGTGAACCAAGGCTCGGATGGCCTTGAGGTGATTGAATGGTTGGACATGGTATTGGTCCACTTATATGCTGTCGCAGGTTTGCTTCTTGCCTAGAAACAGGGGAGACTCCGTCCGTTTTCCCTAAAAAAAATTATGCCCGGGTTTGGATTTGGGTTGTGATTAGATTGATTGATAGAACTCCCGGTCTCGAGAGGGATCGGGGTGTTACATGATGCCTCGGTAACAACCCCGCACAAGCTCACGCGAAGATTGGAAGGTTGGAAGGTTGAAATGTTTTTTTTTCTCACTTCAAAGCTTCGGCCTGCTCCTTTTCTGTTTCAGCTTTTTTTTTTTTTTTTTTTTTTTGCAATGTTTTAAGCTTATAAGGTGACAAGCTTTGGTCAATGGTCAAACCCCTTGGTCAAACTAACTTAAGTTGGTCAAATTGCCTATTTTTATGCATTTTAAAGCTAAAATACCCAACACCAAATTAATTCTAGTTAACAACAAATAAAATATTAAATTTAAGGCACCAAAATACTAGTTTCACTAATTGTTGAGGACTAGAAGACACTCTCTAACTATCGCTCTCGAAATGCAATGCACCTTGCGACAATAAAGAAACAACAATTTGATTTCAAAGAATTTAAGAAAATATAATTTTCAGAAAGATAATCAAGAAAATTCCACATTCCGGGCTCGGGTATTACACCCTCTCCCCTTTAAAACAATTGCGTCCACGCAATTCTTACCTGGTCGACAAACAACTCCGGATACTGATTCCGAACCTGGTCCTCTCTTTCCCAAGTCGCTTCCTCAAACCCATGATGATTCCACAGAACCTTTACTAACGGAATACTCTTTCTGCGAAGTTCCTGAACTTTCCGATCCACAATTCGAATCGGTTTCTCCTCATAAGTCAACTTTTCCTCAATCTGCAAGGGCTCTGGTTCAAGTACATGTGAAGGATCTGGATGGTATTTCCTCAACATTGACACGTGGAAAACATCGTGCAGTCTCGACAAGCTCGGAGGTAAAGCTAACCGATAAGCTAAAGGACCCACCTTTTCGGTGATCTCATACGGACCCACATACCTGGGGCTAAGTTTCCCGCTCTTACCGTGCCGAATCAATCCCTTTCGAGGAGAAATCTTAAGAAATACCTAATCTCCCAGATCAAACTCAAGATCCCGACAGTGTTTATCCGCATAACTCTTCTGACAACTCTGAGCTGTAAGCATACGCTGGCGAATAAGGTGGACATTATCTACCATCTTAATCATCTCAGGTAACACAGTCGGATCAACTGTTCTCATCTCTCCAACCTCTTCCCAATACAATGGGGATCTGCATTTACGACCGTACAACGCCTCGTAGGGAGCCATACCTATAGTAGATTGATAACTATTATTGTAGGCGAACTCCGCTAATGGCAAAAACTTCTCCCAATTTTTTCCAAAGTCTAACACACATGCCTGGAGCATGTCTTCCAAGATCCTGATGGTTCTCTCAGACTAGCCATCAGTTTGTGGATGGTATGCAGTACTAAAGCTCAATTTAGTTCCCATGGCCTCTTGCAACTTCTGCCAAAAACGAGATCTAAATCTGGGATCTCTATCTGACACTATACTCTGTGGCACACCATGCAGTCTCACAATATTAGCAACATAAAGCTCAGCTAGTTTATCAAGGCTATCCTATTTGTTCACTGGAATAAAATGTGAAACCTTAGTCAATCGGTCCACAACAACCCAAACAGAATCACATCCTCTCGGAGATCTAGGAAGATCGGTCACAAGGTCCATTGTTATATGCACCCATTTCCATTGCGGAATCGACAACGGTTGCAGAAGCCCGGCTGGCCTCTGATGCTCAACTTTAACCCTCTGACAAGTTAAACATCTGGATACATACCCAGCAATCTCCCTCTTCATATTGTTCCACCAGAAGTGTTGTTTCAGATCTCTATACATTTTAGTACTGCCCGGGTGAATCGTATATCTTGAATTATGTGTCTCGGACAGAATCTCATTCTTTAAAGTCGGATCACCAGGTACACACACCCTGTCCCTTAATCTAAAGATACCATCTGCATATAATTTAAACTCCGACTCTCCCCCTTTTGCTTTTTCTTGGATTTTCAAGATGTGAGGATCAGTCTTCTGAGCCTCTCTAATTTGTGCTAGCAATCCCGACTGAATTTGTAAGCTAGCAAATCGAATCCCTACCTTAGTAGCTTCCGGCTTCCATGAACAAATTTCCTCCAAAGTCTCCCAATCCTTGATAATTAAACTTGCAACAGTAGCCTTTCGGCTCAATGCATCTGCAACAACATTTTCCTTACCTGGCACGTAGTTTATAGAACAATTGTAGCCACTTAATAGCTCTAGCCATCTTCGCTGCCTCATATTCAAATCCTTTTGTGAAAATAAATATTTAAGACTCTTGTGGTCAATAAAAATTTCAAATTTGCTACCCCACAAGTAATGACGCCACTTCTTTAAAGCAAACACAACTGCAGCTAACTGAAGATCATGTGTAGGGTAATTGACTTCATAAGGTTTCAACTTCCTAGAAGCATAAGCAATCACCTTACCATTCTGCATTAAAACACAGCCCAAACCTTCTTTAGATGCATCACTGTAGACAACAAAGTTTTATGTTCCCTCAGGTAAAGCTAGTATATGAGCTGTAGTTAGTCTCTTCTTCAGTTCTTGCAAACTGGATTCACACTTAGCATCCCAATTGTAAGTAACTTTCTTTCGAGTCAACTGGCTTAAAGGTCCAGAAATTTTGGAAAAGTCTTTAACAAACCTCCGATAGTAACCTGCCAACCCTAGAAAACTCCGAATCTCTGACACCGTTTCAGGTCTCTTCCAAGATGAAACAACTTCAATCTTAGCTGGGTCTACTGAAATTCTTTGATGTGAAATGATATGGCCTAGAAAAGATATTTGATTCAACCAGAATTCACACTTGCTGAATTTTGCAAAAAGCTTGTTTTCTTGCAAAGTCTGTAGCACAATCTTCAAATGTTGTTCATGTTCAGCCTCATTCTTAGAGTACACTAAAATGTCGTCAATAAAGATTACGACAAACTGATCAAGATAAGGTCGAAAGACCCTCTGCATTAAGTCCATGAATGCGGCTGGTGCATTCGTCAATCCAAACGGTAACACAACAAATTCATAGTGGCCATATCTAGTCCTGAATGCCGTCTTAGGTATATCGTCACTCTGAATCCTGAGTTGACAGTAACCCTGCCTCAAGTCAAATTTGGAGTAAACACTCACACCCTGCAACTGGTCAAACAATTCTTCAATCAATGGCAAGGGGTATTTGTTCTTAATCGTGACTTGATTAAGTCCCCTGTAATCAATACATAACCGTAGCGTGCCGTCTTTCTTTCTCACAAACAACACAGGCACACCCCACGGCAAAGAACTAGGTTGTATAAACCCTTTCTCAAGCAAATTCTGAAGCTGAATTTTCAATTCTTGAAGTTCAGCCGATGCCATTCTATAAGGACTTCTAGAAATTGGCGCAGTGCCTGGCATAAGATCAATCACAAATTCAATCTCCCTATCCGGTGGTAAACCCGGTAATTCTTCGGGAAATACACCAGGGAAGTCTTTAACAATTGGAACCTCATTCAAATTCAACTTATCAGTAGGTCGATTGATCAGATAAGCTAGGTAAGCTTCACAACCTTTATTCAACAACTTAGAAGTCTTGATTGATGATAAAAGAGGTATTTGGGCAGCCCTGCAGTTCCCAACAATCTCTAGTACCGGTAGGTCAGGAATCTAAAGATAAACAATTTTCGTTCTACAATCCAACTGAGCATAGTACTTCCCCAACCAGTCCATTCCCAATATGATTTCAAAGTCACAGAAGGGCAGTATAATTAAATCAGCAGGAAAATTACGGTTCTCAATGCATATATCACAAGATTTGCAAATAGACTCAGTAACAAATTTCGCACCCAAAGGCGTACTAACTTCAACTTCATGCGACAGTTTATCAATGCAAACATTCACAGATCGTGCACATGCAGGAGTTATAAACGAATGTGTAGCTTCGGGATCAATCAAAACTTTAAATGGCTGAGTATTGAGAAGAAAGGTACCTTCCACTATAGTTGTAGTATCGGGTAGCTCCTCCGCATCCAGTGCAAAGACCCTAGCATGTACCCTCTGTGCTGGACCTGCACCTGCAGCCCTATTCTGCACACCTTGGCCTCCAGTACGACCTTGAACATTCTTATACTTAGGGCAATCTTTCACCCTATGGTCATCACTCCCACAACCAATGCACTTACCACTCTTCCTCCAACAATTAGCCTCAACGTGCCCCGATCGATTACAAAAGTTACACTGCTGATTTTGTCTTACAACAGTGTTTCCGGTAGGTGCGGGGGCTCTGGCAGTAGTAGGAACTATACCTCCCTGCTGGGGTCTAGTCACAGCTGGCCTCCCTTAACTCTAATACTGAGGTTGATACGGACGTTGCTGAGGAACCTGCGCAGAAGTCTGATATTGCCTCGGCTGACTCTGGCTGCTCTGGCCCAAGTATTGTTTCTTACTCAGCTGGCTACTTTCAGCTATCATCTCAGCCTTCCGTTTCTCAAACTTCGAGGCTGCTTGGAATGCCTCGGGAAAAGTGGTATAAGTCTGCCTAGTCAAATGTAGCTGTATATCCATCCTCAGCCCACGAACAAACCTATGAATCATCCTCCTAGTTGGCCGCACCAGCTCAGGCATATACCTCGACAGGCTAACAAACCTAGCCTCATACTGTGCAACAGTCATGTTTCCCTGCTTTAGGGCCACAAATTCATCATCCCGCCTTTCCCTAGCCATCTCGGGAATATACTTGTCCCGAAACTCACTCACGAAATCATCCCACAGATGTGGAACATCCTCACAATCCCACCTCAACCTGACAGTGTTCCACCACTGCTCTGCGTTGCCCTCAAACAGAAATGCCGCAAAATCTATTCTTGCCTCATCAGTGTACCTCAAAGCAGCGAAAATTTTCTCAACACGGTTAATCCATCTCTCGGCTGCCTCATCATCCGGCTCTCCAAAGAACTTACCCGGCTCGTGCCTTAGGAATTTCTCTAACTGGTTATTCTCAGCCCTAGGCCCCTATCCACCAGGATTAGCTTGATTTCCCTGGGGATTATTATTCCTGTCCTGCCTCTGCTCATGCAGTACCTGTGTAATCCGGTCAACTGCAGTGGTCATAGTAGCCATAAACTGTTCAGGTAACGGTTGCTAACCCTGTTCTGCTGCCTCTTCATCTGCCCCTTGACCTTGAGTACCACGACGTGGCGGCATAGTAACAACTCACAATAGATGGCAACATTTAAAAGCAGTTTATAGATAGAAATATAGCACATAAGATTAGATAACACTCAAGTCAATAACAATCAAATATCCTATCACACAATTCACATAACACAAGATTGACATGCCAACCATTTCACTTATACACATAAGCACTCAAGTTCACATAATCATGCTATAGCACTTTTCCACTTAACAATCATACAATAACACTTTAGCATTTTAGACCTTTACCCCACAGACCGAGAAACATATCCCGGCTCATGCAATACTATCATGCTCTAATACCACCTAAAGATGTCACGCCCCGACCCGACCCTGCAAAAGGCCAAGCCCGAACCCGACACACGGACGGAGTCTCCTCTGTACCGTGGACGATCCGAAACTCTACATTCAATATAATACTTGCGAATTCCATAATAAACATTTGAAACAAGCCAACTTTCTTTTAAAACATACATCTTCTTATTAACCAACTTGCAATCCAAAATGCCATGCATACTATACAAGTATTTATGCCACTAAACAGTTAACCATTGGTATGCAATTCTTTATTAGTCATAAGAGTATAGCTTTACAACTTTACAATCTTTAGACCTTTACAACAAAAGACCATAAAGGCCTCAAAATAGAACTACATACAAGGCTACAAGCCTCAAAATAAAGTGACGACCAAGCATTAAACACATCAAGCATGGCTTGCACAAAAGTCTGGCAACCAACCACCAGCTAAGCAAGGAAGTGCTATCAAGGAAACACCTCCACTTGATCCTCCTCCTCAATTACCTCAATAGGGTCCGCTTCAACTACTCCTGTAAAATATAGTATAGAAAGGAATGAGCAAAAACTATTACTCAACGAGGGTTATTGGTCTCAAGGACGGAGATGAGAGGAGAATGCAATGCAAATAGTCAAGCAATTCATTCAATTATCATATAGAGACACAAACAAAGCCAACAATAAAATAAGACAAGCATTAAAGCTATAAACACTCATTCAAATGATACGATTCACTTTCCACGAACAGCTTTCAATCACGAATTCGATGACGACGCGCCGGCCCAAACCACCTTATAACTTCAGTTTGGAATACCTCGGAAGTATCCATCAATTCTACGACCCAAATCTCCCTGGGAGGCAACCCAAGCGAGAAAGGGAATAGGACACGGAGCTAGGGCAACCAACACTGGCAACCCGAGGCTACCCAGAGAGGCCCATCACACCGCCCCTGACTCTATGAATGCAATACAATATACAATGCAACAATCGAGCAATCAAGCAATAGAGCCACACGTGGGAGAATAACAAAGTAGATTACTCTCGCACGCAATAGCAACAGTTGATAAGCATTTCAATCAAAATCAACTCTAACAAGCATATCAAGCAATATTAAACATTCTATAGGCATAACATTAAGATAACAAGCAAAATCACAAATCGACCCCAACTATCAAAACGCTACTATTTCCAAACGAGCCACGAGTTCTGGAAACCGACTTCACCAATCCTCCTAGGTCACTATAAGGCACGTCTAAAGACCCCGAAACCCTACTTTACCCTAGAATTCACGCAAAGCCCCGATTTTCCCCTTTGCTCGTTTGAACTACCGCTACTCTAACCAAACACCCAACCAACGCCATAACCACACCAAAAGTACTTCCATGGCCTCCCGAGACAATGCCATCACGCAAAACGAGAAAACGCTAAACTCGACCTAAACGACCCCGACTTTCACCAATGCATTTTTCTCATTTTTTCCATTACACAATCCAAACAAATCATGCATTTAGGCATTCTATCATATCTAGCATCTTTTCACATCAACAGAACGTATAACGGAACAACTTCTACGTTTCGAGAGTTTATTATTCATAATTTACTATTCAACTAACAATTTAAATTGCTATCTCAATATTCAACCGTAGAAAATGTTAAAAAGCTATAAATACATGTTCTACAATTGTCAAGGAATGTTCTTTAAGCATCAAAACGATTAAAACAACAAACTACGGATAAAACTCAAAAATCATAAAGTTGACATACATGATCTTCAAATGCGCAAATAACGTGCTTCCCTCACCTTAGACACTCCTAGTCGCTAGGAAAACCACGCTGGATGCCTCGGTAATAACCCCGCACAAGCTCACGCAAAGATTGGAAGTTTGGAAGGTTGAAATGTTTTTTTTTTCTCTCTTCAAAGCTTCAGCCTGCTCCTTTTCTGTTTCAACTTTGATTTTTTTTTTTGCAATGTTTTAAGCTTATAAGGTGACAAGCTTTGGTCAATGGTCAAACCCCTTGGTCAAACTAACTTAAGTTGGTCAAATTGCCTATTTTTATGCATTTTAAAGCTAAAATACCCAACACCAAATTAATTCTAGTTAACAAGAAGTAAAATATTAAATTTAAGGCACCAAAATACTAGTTTCACTAATTGTTGAGGACTAGAAGACACCCTCTAACTATCGCTCTCGAAATGCAATGCACCTTGCGACAATAAAGAAGCAACAATTTGATTTCAAAGAATTTAAGAAAATATAATTTTCAGAAAGATAATCAAGAAAATTTCACATTCTGGGCTCGGGTATTACAAAGATGCTCATGAAAAGTGAGGTTATCAGGGAAGCGGACGTGTCAAAATTCTATGGGATTAGAAACATCTAGACCATGAGCTCTAGCAGTGGCTCTTTTGATAGTAAGACATTGTTCCCAAGAAATGAAATATTCCCAAGGCTCTTGTCAGAAGTGGAAATGGTTGATTGGGATGATGGTTGGTGGAATGACACGATTCCAAACATCTGTGAGACGAATGATGAAAACCTGCTGGTGCTGTATAACTTGACCGGTGATGAGTGTTGGAGGATCAAATGACTGAAACACCTGTGAGAATAGTTTGACGAAGCGGGTCTGTGGGAACACACGAACATGTCTCTGAACGAGTTCTGGATCAAAAAGAACTGCCATAGGATAATAATTAAGTCAATACCAAAGATACAAGAATTGCATCTTTGAAAAGTCATAATTGAAATCAAGAACTGTATCCCATGGTTCTTTATGCTGGGGATTGTGACGAACAATGTTGCAAACATAAAAGATAGAGGATAACAGATCAATAATTCTTCTGAGTTTGATCTCAATGAATTCTTCAAAGAAATCAGTGATCTGACTTTTGGCGAATGAACAGAATATCTTTACTTTGAGCTCTTCAGGTAAGGCTTCAAGAAATTGAGCTTGCTGGTCTGGACTTAAATCATAAAATGTTTTGGACTGTCCGTCAGTGAGATCTAGATTTGAGTTGGAACTGCCTAACATAAGACCTAGAATAAGGGAAGATGGAAGCCTGCGTCCATCTGGATTGACCATGCATACAGTTTTCTCGGATGGTGGAGTGCGAGAGAGAAAATCTTGCTAAAAGGCAGGCTAACGGTAAATGGAATGAAGATGTATGAAAGATGTGTTACAATCCCAATCTAACTCTAATTCTAATAAGCTTTAAGAGAAAGAAAGATATGTTTAAATTCAAATCTGACTCTGCCCTTTTAGTCTGGAGTTCTTCATTATTTATAGGCAAACCATTACAAAGCCAATAATTACAAGTGGAATCCTCACTATTCCTGACAATGACTAAAACAACTTCCTTTAATAAAAGAAAAGTTGACACGACATAAAGAGATTCCTAATAATTCACAACAAGACAAACTTGACACGACTAAAGCAACTTTAATAAATGAGATTCTCCTTTAATAAAGATGACTTGACTAAAAGGGAATCTGAAGTGACAAAAGAAACTCGTCACATCCCATTATTATAACACGATAAGCCTATTCACATGACACAAAACATCTTGGTGGGGACTACCCAGGATTCACGAGATCTGCTTATGATGAGTCATCACCTGTCCTTATTGAGATCAATATCATCCCACCACTCTTGACTATTTTGGCTAAGATCTCCCCCCCACGGCTCATAGTCAGACCCAAGGTCTGCAGTAGAATAGCCATCTTCCTAGGAGAAATTCTGGAAGGCAAGGAGATGCTCATGAAAAGTGGGGCTATCAGGGAAGCGGACGTGCCAAAATTCTGTGGGATCTGGATTTGAACTAGAACTACCTAGAATAAGACATGGGACAAGGGAAGATGGAAGCTTGCGTCCATCTGGATTTACCATGCAAACAACTTTCTCGGATGGTGGCATGCGAGAGAAAAAATCAGTATCCATTATTTTTTGCTAATTGCTCTTGAGGAGTTTGCCAAGTCGCTTGGACTCGCACTGGTCTTGAATGAGCTTTCTGGCCATCTGGTACAGGTAGGCTAGACTCACTGGTCTGAGATTTGTGATACTGGCTCGTCTAAGTTCTGTTTCGAGCAATTCAGGAAATGGCTGTGGCATGTTGAAGATGAATGCCTTCTTGATGATTTCTGTATTTTTCCCAAAGATAAAATACATAATTTCCTGTCTGAGATAGTAATCTCCAAGTTTTGCAACATCACAACATTTGTTGAGTAAGAACTCATTTTCTACTTTCTCAATCTCTTGGGCTGTTTGTCCAACGAAAATGGTTCGTAGACATCTTAGAAACATCTGGATAGGATCTGCATCTATCAGGATTATCTGTCTTTCTTTTTCTGTCAGCATTCTTGTCCACCAACTGCGAAGTGATCTTGTAAAAGCAGCAACAAGACGATCAATAATATCTTTTATCTCAAGAGTAGGATTTCGGAGAGATTCTCCATTTATCCATGCATCCATTTTCTCAAGATATTTGAGTTTGTCGTCAGGAGGAATGGCATCAATGTTCCAGAATTGCTTGTGATCTGGAGCATATAGGATGAAAACTTTTCCTTCAATGTTTTGTTGTCTCTGAGGTTGCTGTTGTGAAACATGTAGGACTTGTGCTTGTGGCGGCTGTTGGTCCCGGTGCTCTCCTGCTTGGGAAGTTTCTCCTTGGTCACTGGTTGCTTCTGAATCATCAGGATTAGTTTGTACAAGGTTATGTGTACGTGTTTTTGTGGTGTCCGTGTAGAACAGAGTCACAAGAGTTTGTATAAGAACTGGTCCTTTGTATGGTGGAATCGTCTGAGAGGATGAATCATTTTCAAATGGATCAAATGAGTCAAAGGACGAAATCATTGAAGAAATTTCACTAGGACCTTCTTTCTCGTCTTCATCACCCCACCCAGTTGGGATAATTTTCTCTTTGGAGAGATAATGAGGAGGTGGTGTGAGATCAACCCAATAGGCTTTTTTACAATTGCCACTTGGTATCCAGACTGCATGATCTGGCTTTGGATTATGCTTCCAAGGATGAGCGGACTACTTCTTTGGCTTAGCTGGTTGTCTGAGCTTTTCAGCGAGTCGGTCTCTTTTTCTATTGAACTCGTCAGAATCAAGATAATGCTTCTCTGAAGAAGATTCTGTATGTTGATCATGTTGACGCTGTTCCAAGAACGAACTTGTCCTAAAGGGTTCCGAACTGGAGTGGCCTTTTGGAGTTTTTTCCAATTGATTGGAGTCTTCTGGTAGTATATGTGATTCTTGTGGAAAGCCTTGTGGAGGTCATTATACTGGTCATAATAATCTTGTCTAAGATGATCATGGGCTTCTTTTGTCCACGCAACATGTTCCTTGAGATTTGACCATATTTTTTGAATGGCAGCATTCTGAGCTTTTGCATTCATGTTGCTCCAATTGATTGCTGACTCAATTTGTCCAACATCTTGCGGTTTGGTTTTGGTAACTTGCCATTTACCAACATATGCATTGTCGGCTTCTCCTATGCAATAGATGTCTTCAGGAAAATTAACAGAACAAACATATCTAGAGGACTTAGATCTAGCAGCAAAGGGCTTTCTAACACAGTGTGGACAGGACTGAGGATGTCCAGCAAGTTGGCATTTTTCACATGGTTCAGCTGGTTGGGATTCTATTGAAATGATATGGAGACATGACCTGGTTCTAAAGGATGTCCAGAAATTCTTGGTAAATCATGGATGATTGGTCGGTTATGGCTTCTTTCGTAATCATTTTTCCATCGAGGAGGGAAAGTGAGTTCATGTTTGGTGTAGATCTTTGGTTGGGTAACATTACTATCACCTAACATGTGGACTCGAGGCTTACAGTTTTGGTCTATGGAAAAGAGATGGGTTTGAACTTTATAGGTCATGGAATGATAGAGTACTACAACAGTTTTATTTGGGTTCATATCAGCTCCATAAAGTTGGATAAGGACCTGTATTGTTTGAGAAAGGGTAGGACGGGAAAGATCAAGGGTGAAGTTTAGTTCAACCTGGATAAGGACATGGCCATTGTGAAGACCTACTTCAACGGCACAAATGAGTGTATCTAGTAAAGAGACTAGACAAGAAACATTCTTTCCGGCAAGGAAAGTAGGCTGTAAGGCTAAACGAATGGCTCCAAGGTGTAGACCTTTGTAACATTTCTGTCTATATCTACGTAGATCAGGTTCAGAAAGTATGGGAAGATAGGTTTCTGAGCGAGAAGAGGATGCAAATTGTGCAGAGACTGTAGAGGATTTATACACAGCTGTAAGGGCTACTGGTTTGATAGGTAATAGAAACTTAAACTTATGTGTGAGTTGGGAAGTTTGGTAGTATGAGTATGGGTTTAACGAAGAGAGTTTGAAGAGTTCACCTGGTTTGGTAGATGGAGGTGTTTGGGTTATGTCTACCTCGTAGTGAGATGCAGAAGGATCAAAGGAAGTGAGTTCAGAGTTGTCAGCAACAACTTCTCGTACTGGCAGGGGAAGATTAGCCATGGTGGATACACTGGCCACGACTGGACTTACTGCGGGACTTACTGTGCCTTTCATTCACTTTTTAACGGCTATTGCCCTATTGCCAAAGACTCTAGTGTTCAACACACAAGTATAGTTTAAGACCTTCAATACCAGATAGGGAAGTGCTACAGTTAACTAGGCTCTGAGACCACTAAGGGTATAGGAAGGAGAGGGAGGCAGAAGACAACAGGAAAAGGAAAAGGGTAGAAAAAGCTAAGGGTAGAAAGAATGAGGATGTAAGCTTTTGAGAGAAATAGACATGTATTTCAATCCAAATCTCACTCTATCTGACTCTGTCCCTTTAGTTAGGGGTTCTTTATTATTTATAGGAAAATCATTACAAAGCCAATAATTACAAGCGGAATCTTCACTATTCCTGACAAGGACTAAAGCAGCTTCCTTTAATAAAGGAAAAGCTGACACGACATAAAGAGATTCCAAATAATTCACAATAAGACAAACCTGACGCGACTAAAGCGGTTTCATTTAGTAAAGGAAATCTCACTTATTACAAACAGACAAACGTGACATGACTTAAAGGGAATCTGAAGTGACAAAAGATTCTTGTCATAACCCATTATTACAACACGACAAACCTATTCATATGACACAAAACATCTTGGTGGGGACCACCCGGGATTCACGAGATCTACTTGTGATGAGTCACCACCTGTCATTATTGAGATCAATATCATCCCACCACTCTTGACTGTTTTGGCTAAGATCTCTCCCCTACGGGTCATAGTCAGACCCAAGGTCTGCAGTAGAATAGCCATCTTCTTAAGAAAAACCTTGGAAGGCTAGAAGATACTCATGAAAAGTGGGGCTATCGGGGAAACGGACGTGCCAAAATTCTATGGGATCTGAATTTGAGCTGGAGCTGCTTGGAATAAGACCTGGGACAAGGGAAGATGGAAACTTGCAACCATCTGGATTTACCATACATACAACTTTCTCGGATGGTGGTGTGCGAGAGAGAAAATCAGCAAGGATATTCTCTTTGCCTGGGATGTGTCGTATCATCCAGTTAAATTGGAAAATCCATTATGTCCATCGGATAAGTTGTAGATCCAGAATATCATTATGCTTTCTTTTAAGAACTGCCTGAAATCATTTAAAATCTGTTTTAATAATGAAAGGATTTTGAGCAAGATAAAACTTGAATTTTTTGATTCCCTGAATGACTGCAAGAACTTCCCTTTTAAAAGAGGGATAATTGCGCTGTGCTGGTATGAAATATTTTGATTTCTAACCCTTATCAATGGAAAAATGATTATAAAAGAAGCTATAACCGACCAATCATCCATGATTCTATCAGGGAAGCGGACGTGCCAAAATTCTCTGGGATCTGGATTTGAGCTGGAACTGCCTGGAATAAGACCTGGAAGACAATACTAAAGATACAAGGATTGCATCTTTGGCCAAAACAGTCAAGACTAGTGGGATGACATTGATCTCAATAATGACAGATGGTGACTCATCACAACCAGATCTCGTGAATCCCGGGTGGTCCCCAACAAGATGCTTTGTGTCATGTTAATAGGTTTATCGTGTTGTAATAATGGGATGTGACATATTCCATGACCATACCCATATATTTATCCCCAGATGTCTCTGTTCGACACAGCTTTTACCAGTATGATCAATGTTCTTCCTCCTGAATTTTGGATTTCCTCCAAAGCAAGCTTTACCACTACTTCTGGTAGTGGATTTGCAAGTGAAGCACACTCCATGACCATTCTAATACACTTATCCCTAGATGGTCCCTACCAAGATGCTTTGTGTCATGTGAATAGGTTTGTCATGTTGTAATAATGGGATATGACGAGTTGCTTTTTTCACTTCAGATTCCTTTTTAGTCAAGTCATCTTTATTAAAGGAGAATCTCCTTTATTAAAGTTGTTTTAGTCATGTCAAGTTTGTCTTGTTGTGAATCTTTTTATGTTGAGTCAGCTTTTCCTTTATTAAAGGAAGCTGCTTTAGTCTTTGTCAGGAATAGTGAAGATTTTGCTTGTATTATTGGCTTTGTAATGGTTTGCCTATAAATAATGAAGAACCTCTGACTAAAGGGGCAGAGTCAGATTTGGATTGAAACATATCTTTCTTTCTCTCAAATCTTATTAGAGTTAGAGTCAGATTTGGATTGAAACACATCTTTCTTTCTCTCAAAGCTTAATTAGAGTCAAAGTTAGATTTGGTTTGGTTTGCAACGCATCTTTCTTTCATCTTCCTTCCTCCTATCCGTAGCCTTTAGTCATGTCTTCCGCCTCCTTCTCCTTCCTGTACCCTTAGTGGTCTCAGAGCCTAGTTAACTGTAACACTTCTTTATTATGGTACTGAAGGTCTTAAACCATACTTGTGTGTTGAACACTAGAGTCTTTGGCAACAGAGCAATAGCCGTTAAAGAGTGAATGAAAGGCACAGTAAGTCCAGTCGTGACCAGTGTATCCACCATGGCTGATCTTCCCCTGCCAGTACGAGAAGTTGTTGCTGACAACTCTGAACTCACTTCCTTTGATCCTTCTGCATCTCACTATGAGGTAGACATAACTCAAACACCTCCATCTACCAAACTAGGTGAACTCTTCAAACTATCTTCGTTAAACCCATACTCATATACCAAACTTCCCAACTCACACATAAGTTCAAGTCCCTATTACCTATCAAACCAGCAGCCCTTACAACCGTGTATAAATCCTTTACAGTCTCTGTACAATCTGTATCCTCTTCCCGCTCAGAAACCTACCTTCTCATACTTTCTGAACCTGATCTCCGTAGATATAGACGGAAAGGTTACAAAGGTCTACACATTGGAGCTATTCGTTTAGCCTTATAGCCTAGTTTCTTTGCCGGAAAGAATGTCTCATGTCTAGTTTCCTTACTAGATACTAGGTGGCATAAGTTTGATGATGCACTCATCTGTGCCGTTGAAGCAGGTCTTCACAATGTCCATGTTTTTATCCAGGTTGAACCAAACTTCACCCTTTATCTTTCCCGTCCTACCCTTTCTCAAACCATACAGGTCCTTATCCAACTTTATGGAGCTGATATGAACCCAAATGAAACTGTTGTAGCACTCCATCATTCCATGACTTATAAAGTTCAAACACATCTCTTTTTCATGGACCACAACTGTAAGCCTCGAGTCCACGTGTTAGGTGATAATAATGTTACCCAACCAAAAATTTACACCAAACATGAACTCACTTTCCCTCCTCGATGGAAAAATGATTATGAAAGAAGCCATAACCGACCAATCAGCCATGATTCACCAAGAATATCTAGACATCCTCTAGAACCAAGTCGTGTCTCCATATCATTTCCAACAGAATCCTAACCAGCTGAACCATGTGAAAAATTTCAACTTGCTGGACATTCTCAGTCCTGTCCATACTGTGTCAAAAAACCCTTTGCTGCCAGATCTAGGTCCTCTAGATATGTTTGCTCTGTTAATTTTTCTGAAGACATCAATTGTACAGGAGAAGCTGACAACGCATATGTTGGTAAATGGCAGGTTACCAAAACCAGACCGCAAAATGTTGGACAAATTGAGTCAACAATCAATTGGAGCAACATGAATGCAAAAGCTCAGAATGCTGCCATTCAAAAAATATGGTCAGATCTCAGAGAACATGTTGCGTGGACAAAAGAAGCCCATGATCATCTTAGACATGGTTGTTATGACCAGTATAATGATCTCCACAAGGCTTTCGACAAGAATCACATATACCACCAGAAGACTCCAATCAATTGGAAAAAACTCTAGAAGGCCGTTCCAGTTCGGAACCCATCCGGGCAAGTTCATTCTTGGAACAGCGTCAACATTATCAACATGCAGAAATCTTCTTCAAAGAAGCATTATCTTGATTCTGACGAGTTCAAAAGAAAAAAAGATCAACTTGCTGAAAAGCTCAGAAAGCCAGCTAAGCCAAAGAAACAGTCCTCTCATCCTTGGAAGCACAATCCAAAGCCAGATCATGCAGTCTGGATACCAAGTGGCAATTGTGAAAAAGCCTATTTGATTGATCTCACACCACCTCCTCATTATCTCTCCAAAAAGAAAATTATCCCAACTGGGTGGGGTGATAAAGACGAGAAAGAAGGTCCTAGTAAAATTTCCTCAGTCATTTAATCATTTGACTCCTTTGATCCATTTGAAAAGGACTCATCCTCTCAGACGATTCCACCATACAAAGGACCAGTTCTTATGCAAACTCCTGTGACTCCGTTCTACATGGACACCACAAGAACACGTACAGATAACCCTGTACAAATAAATCTTGATGATTCAGAAACAACTAGTGACCAGGGAGAAACTTCCCAAGCTGGTGAGCACCGGAACCAACAGCCGCCACAAGCACAAGTCCCACAGGTTCCACAACAGCAACCTCAGAGACAACAAAACATTGAAGGAAAAGTTTTCATTCCGTAAGCTCCAGATCACAAGCAATTCTGGAACATTGATGCCATTCCTCCTGATGACAGACTCAAATATCTTGAGAAAATGAATGCATGGATAAATAGAGAATCTCTCTGAAATCCTACTCTTGAGATAAGATTATTGATCGTCTTGTTACTGCTTTTACAGGATCACTTCGCAGTTGGTGGACAAGAATGCTAACAGAAGAAGAAAGACAGATCATCCTGACAGATGCAGATCCTATCCAGATGTTTCTAAGATGTCTACGAACCATTTTCGTAGGACAAACAACCCAAAAGATTGAGAAAGCAAAAAATGAGTTATTACTCAACAAATGTTGTGATGTTGCAAAACTTGGAGAATATTATCTCAGACAGGAAGCTCTGTATTTTATCTTTGCAAAAAATACAGAAACCACCAAGAAGGCATTCATCTTCAACATGCCACAGCCACTTCCTGAATTGCTCGAAACAGAACTCAAACGAGCCAGTATCACAGATCTCAGACCAGTGAGTCTAGCCTACTTGTACCAGATGGCCATAAAGCTCATTCAAGACCAGTGCGAGTCCAAGCGACTTGGCAAACTCCTCAAGAGCAACGAGCAGAAAACAATGGATACTTTTTGCAAAGAAGATTTCCAAAAGTTTGGTTGTCACACTGATAAGTACTCTCCATGTTAGTGTCACAAACACAAGAAGCATAAACATCAGAAAAGGTTTTACAAGTCCAGAAAACTTTTCAAAAAATTCAGATTTGTGAAGAAAAGATCAAAACCCTCTTCTTCCACTAAGTGTTTTCTTTGTGGAAAGAAAGGACATTTTGCAAAGGATTGTTACCTCAAAAAGTCCAAGAAGCTACCAGCCAAGCTTGTTCATTTCATTTCAACTCAAAACTTTGATGGCCAGCTATACACATGGACTTTCGAACCAGATCAAGTCGTCCTTAACCTTGATACAGCCTCATCCTCAGATCTCACCTCAGAATCCGAATCCTCTGATTCTGTACCAAACCTCTCCATAGCCAAAATACACAAAATCACTAAACAACCAATTTGTACCATTTTTGTAACACCCCGATCCCTCTCGAGACCGGGAGTTCTATCAATCAATCTAATCACAACCCAAACCAAACCCGGGCAATATTTTCAGGGAAAACGGACGGAATCTCCACTGTTTCTAGGCGAAATGTAAAACCTGTAATAGCATATAAATGGACCACCACCGTGTCCAACCATACAAAACTTCCTCAAGGCCATCCGAGCCTCGGTTCTCAACAATTTAAACTTAGAAAGTATACATACATTTCTAATTTAAAAGCTAACCTATCTTTTTCATTTTGACAAGTACATTCAAACTAGACAATTAAACCATACTAAGCTGCTGCATAAAATAAACTATCATGCCATTCTAATTCTTTTCCTTTGATCATTACAAACATGCATTGAAGCTAAGTTATAATAACTAGATACATAATCTAACTTATCAAACTACTTCAACAACCTAATGAAACTTAATTTACATACTTTTTGACATTAAATACATACAGCATATGAAAGCATATATCTTTACAACTTCGACACTCAAGTCACATAGGCACGCAAGACAACTCTTCAGGCACGAACTTTCACGTAATCACGAACTTTCCAGCTAACATGGCATTTCCTGAAATGTGGTGGTGAGGAGTGAGTATACACAACACGTATACTCAGTGAGGACGAGACAGATATCGAGGTGGAGAGAAAGAAGATCATGCAATGCAAATAGGTACAGTTAAGCAATATAATCAATAAAAAGACATTCAATATAATTGGCAACATAACAAACAATCAAAGAAAGCAATAACATAACCATTCAAAGCTATACCACACTCTGAAGGCTATGGTTCACTCATACGAGCAATGTACCATTTCACGAGCGATACATCAATCTCGAGCTTGATGTTGACAACGATGACAATAAGCGCGCAACCACCTTATAACACCAGTTTGTAATACCCCGGAAGTATCCAATCAAATCTACGACCCAAATCTCCCTGGGAGGCAACCCAAGCGAGAATGGGAATAGCAGCGGAGCTAGAGCAACCAACACTGGCAACCCGAGGCTACCCAGAGAGGCTCATCACTCATGCGCGAGACACTATGCATTGCAAGACTCGATACAAGGCGATAAACGAGCGATAAACAAGATATCAAGCATTCTCAACAATGGATAAACATTTCAATCAACAACCAACTCTAACAAGCGGAATAGGCATTAGCAAGCATAACAAGCAATAAAAAGCATTAACAAGCATTCTATAGGCATAACATCAAGAAAACACACAAAGTCACAAATTGGTCCCAACTATCAAAACACTACCATCTCCAAACGAGCCACGAGTTCCGGAAACCGACTTCGCCAATCTTCCTAGGTCACTATAAGGCACGTCTAGAGACTCCGAAACCCTACTTAACCCTAGAATTCACGCAAAGCTCGGTTTTCCCCCTTTGCTCGTTTGAACTACAACTATACCAACCAAACACCCAACCAACACCACGACCGTACCAAAAGTGCTTCCATGGGCTCCCGAAACAATGCCATCACGCAAAACGAGAAAACGCTAAAGTCGACCTAAACGACCCCGACTTTCACTAAGCCGTTTTTCTCTGTTTTTCTATTACACATTCCAATTAAACCACACATTTAGGCATTCTAGCATATCTAGCACATTTCTACATCAACGGACAGCATAACGGAGTAACTTCATCGTTTCAAGGGTTTACTATTCATAAAACACTATTCATTAATCAATTTAAGTTGCAATCTCAACATTTAACCGCATAAAATGTTAAAAAGCTATAAATACATGTTCTACAATCAACAAGGAACATTCTTTAAGCAACAAAACGATTAAAACAACAATCTACGCATAAAATCCAAAAATCAAAGTTTAGATACAAAATTTTCAAATGCGCAAATAACGATGAAACCCTCACCTTAGACACTCCTAGACGCTAGGAAAACCTCGTAGGATGCCTCGGAAACCACCCCGTGCAAGCTCACGCGAAGATTTGATGATTTGAAGTTGAATTTTCTTTTTTTCCTCTCCTCATTTTTTCGGCCCTTTTGCTCTCTGTTCAGTTCTGTTTTTTTTTTTTTTTTGCTTTGTTTAAGCTTAAAATGGTGACAATTTGGTCAAAGTTGGTCAAGGTTGGTCAAACAACTTAAAAACTAGTCAAAATGGCTTATTTTTGTGCATTTTTAAGCTAAATAACTAACACCAAAATTAATTCTAGCTAGCAAATAATTAAATTATAAAATTTTAGTCATCTAAATACTAATTTCACTATTTGCTGAGGACTGGAAACCATTTCCTAGCAAACGCTCTCGATATGCAATGCACGTTGCGATAACAAAAGAATAACAATTAAATCTCGAAGAATCTAAGAAATATATCATTTTGAAAAGCATTATAGTTTAAAATTTACTCCGGTTCGGAGCTACTTTTCATTTAATTGAAAACCGAGCCTTTAAGTGCAAGAAAAATAAAACCGATTGACATCAATATGAGATGTAGGTGATATTCCGTTAAAATAATTAACTCAAGTATTATTTTAATTACTTCCAAAAGAAATATGAAAATAGAGCTACAAATAAATGTTCATCTAAAAGTAAACACATAATTCAATGCTAACATTTAAGATAACACTTAATCAAATGCAATTAAATGTCATTAAATGCATGCCGAGTTCGGGTTATCACAACTTCCCAAGCTAGCTTTATCCCAGGACAGATCTATAAGCCAAACATAAAGCTTGTTATAAACCCTCCAGGATATGTTCCTATCACTGTTTCTGCACTTGTAGACACAGGTTCATGTATTTTCATGATAAAATCCAAGTGTCTTCCTCCTGAATTTTAGATTTCCTCCAGAGCAACCTTTACCACTGCTTCTGGTAGTGGATTTGCAAGTGAAGCACACTCCATGACCATTCCAATACACTTATCCCCAGATGTCTCAGTTCGACACAGCTTTTACGAGTATGATCAATGATGTGAAGACATTCTCTTAGGAATGGATTTCCTCACCTTACTTGCTTCATTATCATTCCAAACAGATGGTTTCCAATTCCTACACAATCAGTATACCCCTTGGGTATCCTTACAAGAATTGCCCTCACAGGTTTCAGCCATTCAAGATGATGAATTTGCTAAGGAAAGAAACCTTCTCATTTCCTGTTGCGGTGATCTTCCAAACAAGTTTTGGGAAAGAGATAAACACTTTGTCTCTCTACCTTACAGAGAAAATTGACAGATGCCACACTAAACCGCCTCTTATCCAGGAATGCCAAAAGATGAAGATCTTTGTCAAGCTAAAATTCAGACACTACTTGAGCAACGTCTCATCCAACCATCCTGATCTCCATGGGCAAGTCATGCCTTTTATGTCAACAAAAGATCTGAACAAGTCCGAGGAAAGAAAAAATTGGTGATAGATTATCGCCAACTCAATGATCAATTGCAGGATATCAGATACCCTCTTCCACGAAAGGAACAACACCTTCAGAAGCTGTCCAATGTCAAATTCTTCTCCAAATTTTATATGAAATCTGGATTTTGGCAGATTGGTATTACTGACGCTGATAGATTCAAAACTGCTTTTGTTGTTCCACATGGTCATTATGAATGGAACGTCATGTCATTCAGTCTCAAGAATTCACCGTCCGAGTTCCAACACATAATGGATGATATGTACCGACCCCTTGCGCAACACTGTATTGTCTACATTGATGATGTGTTAGTATTCAGTAACACAGCTGAAGAACACCACCAGCATCTTCGACAATTTCAGGAACTAACCTACCAGCATGGATTAGTTCTCGCTGAATCCAAGATGAAAATTGGTTTAAATGCTATTGATTTTCTTGGTTTGTAGATTTGAAAATGACACATTCTTTTACAGGACCACATATCAACCAAAGTCCTCGACTTCCCAAATGAACTCAGAACTGTTACACAAATCCAGCAGTTCCTTGGCCTCATCAATTATGCTTCATCCCATGTCCCAGCATTGGCCAACTACACCAGCCATATTTCCAAGTACCTCCAAAAATCCAATATTGGAAACTAGTCTCCAGAAGCCACAGTTGCAGTCCAGAAGCTGAAAGAACTCTACAGAACACTTCCTCCTCTCAAGATCCCAGGTCCAGGACAACTCATCTTGCTGACTGATGCTTCCCTTGATTTTTGGGTAGCGGTTCTCATTGAAGAAGACAATGGACACAGACAAGTCTGTGGTTACAAATCAGGATCTTTCACACCAGCACAGCACAATTATCCATCTTTCAAAATAGAAGTTCTTGCAGTCATTCAGGGAGTTTTATCTTGCTCAAAATCCTTTCATTATTGCAACAGATTTCAAAGGATTTCAGGGAGTTCTTAAAAGAAAGCAGAATGATATTCCAGATCCACATCTCATCCGATGGACATAATGGATTTCTCAATTCAATTGGACAATGCGACACATCCCTGGAAAAGAGAATATCCTTACTGATTTTCTCTCTCGCATACCACCATCTGATAAAGTTGTGTGCATGGTAAATCCAGATAGTCGCAGGCTTCCGTCGTCCCTTGTTTCAGGTCTTATTCCAAGCAGTTCCAGCTCAAATCCAGATCCCACAGAATTTTGGCTCGTCCGTTTCCCCAATAGCCTTACTTTTCATGAGCATCTTCTAGCCTTCCAGGGTTTCTCTAAAAAAGATGGCTATTCTACTGCAGACCTTGGGTCTGACTACGACCCATGGGGGGGAGAACTTAGCCAAAACAGTCAAGACTGGTGGAATGATATTGATCTCAATAATGACAGATGGTGATTCATTACAGACAGGATTCCAGGAATCCTGGGTGGACCCCATGACGAAGCCTCGTGTCATGTAAATAAGTTTGTCTTGTTGTAATATAAGATATGACAGGAATCTTTTGTCACTTTAGATTCCCTTTAGGTCATATCTCATTTGTCTGTTTGTAATAGTGAGATTTCCTTTACTAAAGGAAACCGCTTTAGTCGCGTCGTGTTTGTCTTATTGTGAATTATTAGGAATCTCTTTATATCGTGTCAGCTTTTTCTTTATTAAAGGAAGCTGCTTTAGTCCTTATCAGGAATAGTGAAGATTCCGCTTCTAATTATTGGCTTTGTAATGGTTTGCCTATAAATAATAAAGAACCCCTGACTAAAGGAGCAGAGTCAGATAGAGTTAGATTTGGATTGAAACATATCTTTATTTATCTCAAATCTTATTAGAGTTAGAGTCAGATTTGGATTGAAACAGATCTTTCTTTCTCTTAAAGCTTAATTCGAATAAGAGTTAGATTTGGTTTGGTTTGCAATGCATCTTTTTTATATCTTCCTTCCTTCTATCCTTAGCCTTTTAGCCATGTCTTCTGCTTCCCGCTCATCCGATGAACATAATGGATTTCCTAATTCAACTGGACAATGCGACACATCCCAAGCAAAGAGAATATCCTATGTATCTGTGAGGATGATCTATCTTTCTTCTTCTATCAACATTCTTGTCCACCAACTGCGAAAGGTTTAGGAAGGAGAATGAGGCGGAAGACATGGCTAAAAGGCAGGCTAAGGGTAGAGGGAATGAAGATGTATGAAAGATGTGTTGCAATCCCAATCTAACTCTAATTCTAATAAGCTTTGCGAGAAATAAAGATGTGTTTCAATCCAAATCTGACTCTGCCCCTTTAGTCAAGGGTTCTTCATTATTTATAGGCAAACCATTACAAAGCCAATAATACAAGTGGAATCCTCACTATTCCTGACAATGACTAAAACAACTTCCTTTAATAAAAGAAAAGTTGACACGACATAAAGAGATTCCTAATAATTCACAACAAGACAAACTTGACACGACTAACACAACTTTAATAAATGAGATTCTCCTTTAATAAAGATGACTTGACTAAAAGGGAATCTAAAGTGACAAAAGCAACTCATCACATCCCATTATTATAACACGACAAACCTATTCACATGACACAAAACATCTTGGTAGGGACCACCCGGGATTCACGGCATCTGCTTGTGATGAGTCACCACCTGTCATTATTGAGATCAATATCATCGCACCACTAAGGGTTCAGCAAGGAGAGGGAGGCGGAAGACATGGCTAAAGGCTAAGGATAGGAGGAAGGAAGATGAAAGCTTTTGAGAGAAAGAGAGATGTGTTTCAATCCAAATCTGACTCTATCTGACTTTATCTGACTCTGCCCTTTTAGTCAGGGGTTCTTCATTATTTATAGGCAAACCATTACAAAGCCAATAATTACAAACGGAATCTTTACTATTCCTAACAAGGACTAAAGCAGCTTCCTTTAATAAAGGAAAAGCTGACACGACATAAAGAGATTCTTAATAATTTACAATAAGACAAACCTGACGCGACTAAAACAGTTTCTTTTAGTAAAGGAAATCTCACTTATTACAAACAGACAAACGAGACATGACCTAAAGGGAATCTGAAGTGACAAAAGATTCATGTCATATCCTATTATTATAACACGACAAACCTATTTACATGACACGAGGCTTCGTCATGGGGTCCATCCGGGATTCCTGAAATCCTGTTTGTAATGAGTCACCACCTGTCATTATTGAGATCAATATCATCCCACTACTTTTGGCTGTTTTGGCTAAGATCTCCCACCCACGGGTCATAAATAGACCCAAGGTGCAAAGAATAGCCATCTTCCTGGGAAAAATTCTGGAAGACGAAGAGATGTTCATGAAAAGTGGGGCTATCAGGGAAGACGACGTGCCAAAATTCTGTGGGATCTGGATTTGAGCTGGAACTGCCTGGAATAAGACCTGGGACAAGGGAAGATGGAAGCTTGCGTCTATCTGGATTTACCATGCATACAACTTTCTTGGATGGTGGTATGCAAGAGAGAAAATCAGCAAGGATATTCTCTTTCCCTGGGATGTGTCGCATCGTCCAGTTGAATTGGGAAATCCATTATGTCCATCGGATGAGCTGTAGATCTGGAATATCATTCTGCTTTCTTTTAAGAACTGCTTGAAATCCTTTAAAATATGTTGCAATAATGAAAGGATTTTGAGCAAGATAAAACTTGAATTTTTTGATTCCCTAAATGACTACAAGAACTTCTCTTTTGAAAGATGGATAATTGCGTTGTGCTGGTGTGAAATATCCTAATTTGTAACCACAGACTTGTCTGTGTCCATTGTCTTCTTCAATGAGAATTGCTGCCCAAAAATCAAGGGAAGTATCTGTCTGCAAAATGAGTTGTCCTGGACCTGAGATCTTGAGATGAGGGATTGTTCTGCATAGCTCTTTCAGCTTCTGGAATGCAACTGTGGCTTCTGGAGACCAGTTTCTAATATTGGATTTTTGGAGGTACTTGGAAATCTAGCTGGTGTAGTGGGCCAATGCTGGGACATGGGATGAAGCATAATTGATGAGGCCAAGGAACTGCTGGATTTGTGTAACAGTTCTGAGTTCATCTGGGAAGTCGAGTACTTTGCTTGATATATGGTCCTGTAACAGAATGTGTCCTTCTCTGATCTGCAAACCAAGAAAATTTATGGAGCTGATATGAACCCAAATGAAACTGTTGTTGCACTCCATACGACAAGGAGAGAGAGGCGGAAGACATGACTAAAAGGTTAAGGATAGAAAGAAGGAAGATGTAAGAAAGATGCGTTGCAAACCAAACCAAATCTAACTCCGACTCTAATTAAGCTTTGAGAGAAAGAAATACGTGTTTCAATTCAAATCTAACTCTATTTGACTCTGCCCCTTTAGTCAGGGGTTCTTCATTATTTATAGGCAAACCATTACAAAGGCAATAATTACAAGCGGAATCTTTACTATTCTTGACAAGGACTAAAGCAGCTTCCTTTAATAAAGAAAAAACTGACATGACATAAAGAGATTCCTAATAATTTACAATAAGACAAACCTGACGCGACTAAAACGGTTTTCTTTAGTAAATGAAATCTCATTTATTACAAACAGACAAACGAGACATGACCTAAAGGAAATCTGAAGTGACAAAAGATTCATGTCATATCCTATTATTATAACACGACAAACCTATTTACATGACACAAGGCTTCGCATGGGGTCCACTCGAGATTCCTGGAATCCTGTCTGTAATGAGTCACCACCAGGAGGAAGACACTTGGATTTCATCATAGAAATACATGAACCTGTGTCTACAAGTGTAGTAACAGTAATAGGAACATATCCTGGAGGGTTTATTCGACACAACTTTTACCAGTATGATCAGTGCTGTGAAGACATCTCGCATAATCCATATAAATAAAGTTGTGACTTGCCACCAAGCCAACCCATATCTTAAGAACTTTAACAATTTTTATAATATTTATTTGGGGGGGGGGCGCAACCTCAAAAAAATTCGCCCCTGGTGTTATCATTAATGTATTTGGTTTTTGTTTCTCTTCGTCCTTCTGGTTAGAGCTTTGGTGATGAAATGAGTCAGAACGCCAACGGGACAAAATAGTAGGCAAAGAGAAATTGAATGTCGAGTTTCAACGTTGTTCTGCAGTCCATCATGATAAACCTGCCTGGCATGGCAAATCGTGTTTATGTTAAGAGCATAAAAATTGATCTTCCCAGACACACCATTGTCCCATACGAAAAAAATAGGAAACAAAGAAGAGGTAATAACTATTTAGAAGAAAAAGAAGACAGTAAAATAAAAATCCAAAACGTGGAAGGAGAAGAAGAGACAGAGGAAGAGAAAGACCTTGCTGCAAAGAGATCGACAGCCAAAAGGTGAATCCATGCTGAAGCCAAAGTCATCTCATTGTTGAACATCTTCGCTATACCAGGTAGCTGAATGGAATACAAACGTTTTAGGTTCAGATTCTTTGTTTCATGTGAAACGTTATATCAAGACAATAATCACAAGGTGAATGTAAAATATGAATGTCTAATTAAATGCATACCTCTGGCATCCAGTATTGATTTGCAAATATACATCCCAACGTCTCAGGTGTCCAAGAAAGGTATAATAGATACGCATAAACTATCCCAAGCACGACATACGGTAAGCTGCTTTCCATTGATCTCTTAGTCTGAATTTGGAAAAAAAAAAGTAAATTTCATGAATGAATCAGATGATTAATTCAATACAATGTGAGATTATGCAGCAAAACTCAGTAGGCAGCAATTGACTGATGAGCCCGATCATACATATATCTCCACTATGTCATAAAGCATGTCAATGGCAAAATTAAGTGAGAATGTATTGCTGTTTATTGCAGAAAAAAGAAACAAAATAGACTAGGACCATAAATATTGAACACGTGAACAATCTTATTGAATTAAGAATCTGAAAAGGACAAAGGGAAAAAGAAACAGAGAGATTTATCTATTGCAATCAATACTCCTGAAGACTCACCAGTTCTGCTCTTGGTGCTAGAACCATAAGTGTATAAAATGGAAGAACGGCTGCTGTGCCCAATGTAAAAACACTGCTAGCAATTTGAGAAGCAGGTACCACTGCAAGGAAACGATATAGTGGTCGAGTTATCAAATACTTTTGAAAATAAATATCTAAAAGCTTGTATCTTGTGACATATGCACTGATAATCAATGAAGATTCATTGTTGATTATGAAATTTTTACATTTGCCTCATATAATTTCCTTTGAGTGACGAGAAAACCACCGTTACCACTTGCAATAGACAGGTAGTTATCACTATTACACTTGCACTCTACGGGTAAGTTTTCCCAACATATTGCAATGACTGAAATTCAAGGATGACTTTGACGTTGCTAAGGAAGCTAAAATCAATTAAGCAATGACCTAAGTTACATACTAATTCTGACTTCCTTTCCGGTGCGCATTAAAACTTCGACACAAACAGTAAAGGACAAATTCATGAACAAAGAAGGCTTACATGAAGCGTACACCCTAGAGCTTTTCTTATATAAAACAGTTCTGCTGAGTTCTGGTTGAATGATGGATCTAGATCCTCTCAAAAAGCTACAGTTGTTACTTAGATCGGTTCCGGCACCTCGTTGGCCAGCAGATTTGCTAGTGACTCTTTCAAGAGCAAGGGATGATCTTGGGTTCGTTCGGCTGTGAAGTGAAGACTTAGAAGCCATCACCAAGCCAATCTACAATAGACAGGTACTCCAATTGTCAAGTAAATAATACACAATGAACACCAATACCTGAAAATCGACTAAAACTACATCTCCTATCCAAAGCTTCTTCTACGATCTAGCATCCGGAAAGGGGGCAATTTTTCATCTTTCACACTATAAATGTGTAAACAATGAACTTCACCATCCGATCACTTGGTGTATATTTTCATTGTTTTTGAAAATATTCACAGTAATCTATGATCAAGGATCAATGCAATAGCGAATCATTAAATTTTATTTAGGCAATACATAGCGATATTCAAGAACGTAAAATAGAATAAGAACAAAGAACAGAACAAAAAAATCTTTGTTGTCTCAGGGCAAGAATGAAGCCACAAGCTCAAAGAGATTGGACTTATAAAATCACAGTACCATGTGATAAACAGGGCTGAAAAATCAAACATGTCTTGCGCAATTAAGATCAAATGTTGATAAATAAAAAAGCACCAAATGATGCCTTTGGCATGAACAACTATGATTATAATTTCTGGACGTTAATGAAATATTTGCTCACTTAGCAAAAAAAAACAAAAAAGTCCGTCTACTGTTCGACCAGCGGCTGTCCAGCCACTAATACAGAGGTGGTCCCACTTTTGTATCACGGTGAATGCCCGTTAGCCAAACACAAGAATTTTTTTATAAAAAAAATATATATATATATAGAGAAGAACATGTTAACACTCAACATGCCTATTTATCAATCGATAAGCCACCAATTTCTCCATTTCAAGAATCAACGGAATAACTAACACAGATACAAAAATGGGAAATATAAGGTAATAATTTCATTTAGTCAACTCTACACAGGGTGACATTTCGATGTGCGATCATTACAAGTGCTAAATTCATACTTTGATATAACAGAGTTACAACCACATGAAGCATACCTTAAGTGAGACTTGAGGGTGGCAGAAGAAAGAAGAAGAGAAGGCCATGTTTAAAATAAGAAGAAAAATTAAACAACAATGGCTTACTCATTCGATTTATAGAAAAGCTATAGATATAGAAAGATGGTGAGCTGAAAAGTGCAAGACATTGACCAGAAAAAGGAAAGCAAGTGAGGTAAGATTCTTTCTTATGAAGACACGCAGCTTCTAAGTGGCAATAAACAAAGAAAGGTCACAAGTCAATTGGTCACTGCACTTTGCGCACTTTTTATAAGTACCTGACCGACCACACTTTTTTTTTGTACCACGCTCAAATTACGATAAATACGATTATATTAAATTTATTTTAAAATTATAAATTTATGATATAATTGTATATTTAACATATATTTAAAAATTAAATACTATTTATAAAAAGATAATATAAATTTTAAATTTATATATTTAATTATAATAAATTATTAATCGATTACTACATTTGAGGCTTGACGGGTCTAACCGACCGCACTTATAAAAGTTACAAATGGATTTGAGACAAATCCAACCAGACAATTTTATTGGATGGAAGTTGGAAGGTTGTTGGCATGTGATATTTTTTTCAAATTTTCATGTAACCCATGTTCGGTTGTTTTCGACCAAAAAAAAAAAAAAGTTCGGTTGTCCACGTGGCGCACATGCAAGGTGGTGGATGGTGGGTACATATTGTGGAATATTGTTTTTAGCATTATTCATGGGTAGGCAGATGTACCTCATTTTGAGCAATGAATCATCTTTCTAGACCAAAAGCAAAAACATGGGTTAGGTGCTGGTCCAATCAGATTGGAAAATTTGGCTTAGGTAACTTTTGGTGGGGCTATGTATCAAAAATTTGGCATCCGACTGTGAATGTACATGTATGTAGGCACCATATATATATATATATGAATCTCCATATATTTCTCATGATTTGATTGTTAGATTGAAGAATTACTCCAATTATAGTCTTTCTTAGAGTTTAATTGTCTAGATTAAATATCTTTTTTAGTAGTTTAGGGTAACCTTGACCCAAAAGAAAAAAGCAGTTTGGTGTAACATGATTATTTGAGGTAAAAGTTTAGGAAATAAACTAAAGTAAAAGGACTCGGACTTTATTTTTACTGAAAAATAGTCTTTCAACTCTTTATCTCTTGTTCCCTCCTTTAATCCTCTGAGGATGGTTTCTTTCGGCCTCTCATTGAAGGCTATCCCATCACTTATATGTGGTCATTTCTAGGGTTTCGGCCATCTGATTGGTAGTACTCAACTTTATTATTTCTCTTTTCTTCAATTTTTTCTTGCTTTTTTTTTTTTGTTACTTTTGAATTCAATTTGTGTAAGTTTTTGTTGATTTAGTCTTTTCTGTTGTTGGTTTGTTGTGATGTTGTATATTTAGATTGTCGCCAATGAACACCTCCATTGGTCAACTACTGTTGTTACTTTTGACATCCACATTTGTGATGTTAAATACCCATGTGAATGTAGTTGGAATTTTCATGTTGACTTCACCTTCATTTTTAGAGGTTTGAATTTTTATTTTGTCATTTGGAATCTCCAACCGTCTTCCTACATTGAGGTCACAAGTCTCCTATTCACATGTTCTGTGGCTTGCCTTCTTAGGTTGCTTATTGCTCGTGTGGTAGTTTTGATGGTTGTTTGGTGGTTAGTTGTAGATTGGAAGTATAACAACACATGTTGACTCATTTTCAAAGTTTTGGCTGACCTTTTGATTTGGGCTTTTATACTTGACTTGTGTTTATATCTTGTACTTTTGTTTTAGCTCTAAGTTTTTGTGTAGTTTATCTTGTTTAATTAATAAATATGCTTATTGATCAAAAAAAAAAAAAAATTCAAGCAAAGATTTGCGCGGAAAAGGAAAAAATTGCTTTCTTGAAGAATCCAATAATGCTCAATGAAACACTTGACTAAAAGTAATTTGGCTCAGTGCGTTTCTAGACAAAGTTTGACATGGAGGATTTTTTGAATTCAGACAACACTTCGTTAAAAACCATTATAATATCATGTTTCACGTTAGTTATGTAAAGGACTTGTATACAATTAATAACAACTTGAGTTTTCTATTATGGCAAAAGTATGGGTTTAACATTTTGGGTCATGGTGCTTCTATTATTTGTCGATTGCAACGAAGAGTGCAATCTCGATTTGGAGCAGAAAATGAGAGAGAGGATAAGAGATAAGATAAGTAATGCTGCCCAGGATCGAACTGGGGACCTTCAGCGTGTAAGACTGACGTGATAACCACTACACCACAGCATCCGATTATGCAAATTTAGCTTCCGTTTTATTTCGCTCTAGAAAACAAAAACAATGAGTTTCCACTTTCGAAGTCGTCAAACTATCACATAAGATGCCCCTGAAATGGATATACAAAATTGTTTCCGGTCATGAATAAATTTTTAATCTTGTTTATGCAAAAAGTAAAAAATGTCATTTCACAACCTTGACAATAATACCATGGACAAAGTTAAGGAATAAAAAATTTATGCGTGATCTTAGGGTTTTTTTTTTTTTGTCATTGAAATGCTTAATTAATTGATAATAAATGAAATACAATTATCTATTTTTTTGCATGTAACAATTGAAGTATAGCCGATCCATGATAACATGTTTACTTCGAATGAACACATATGGGATATGATCTTTAATGATATTAAATATATATTATGTATTGGTAAATCGTTTGTTAGATTCTCATTCAATAGTTTTCTTAGTACAAACTGGCAACTTGGTGACTTTGTTATTTACCAGGTGACCGATATTTTTGTAAGATGATGAAGCTTTGTACATTCTTTTGAGTTTGATAATTAATGATAATACTTTTGTTTTTCTAGCAAAAAATAAAAATAAAAATTGAAGTATAGCCTAGGAACATTAGACAACCAATTCAATGGCAAATCGCTCTGAGCAAAAGTCTTGGCTATAACTAACCTGTTGCTCAATTTGTTGTCATTGTGATTGAAATGAAGGTGATCGTTGTTGAGAATTCCCACAAATATAGCCGTTGCTAGGAATGAATTTACCACTGGATCGAAAAGCTGGCTAACATCGAAAGTTCTTCTGCTAGTTTGCAAAAACTTCAATGTCTTTTTTTTGTCAAAGTGAAATTTCATTAAAAGAACAAAATACATTAGCCTACTCCAACAGTAGGTTTGTCTGCCAGAAGTAACATAGAAAGAGGATCAGATATATTTGATAACCAGTCAATTGGTAATGAATTGTGACGAATCTAGTTAGCAATCTAATCAGTAATAGCATTAGCTGTTCTTCGAGTGAGAGAGATGTGAACATCATTCCTTCTTGTCAATTCAAACTAAACGTCGGTGATGATTGAGTCAACCTTCCAGTTGTAGCAAGTTCTTTGGAGTGAGAGGGCTTGAAAGACCTCCTCGCAATTAGTCTCGATAAAAACGCTTCTGTTGCCATAGTGACTTGCAAGATTGACTGCACTAAGCAGAGCTAAGGCTTCAGCTTGTTGAGAGAAATCACAGAGAATATGGAAGGAGAGACCATTGATCAAGGTACGAAAATGGTTCCTGCAAATGGCTGCAAGTCCAGCATTCTTGCCTTCAGGTATGAAGGAGGCGTCACAATTAATCTTGAGCGCACCTCTAAATGGTTTTTCAAAAATTGTAGAAAAGCCCTACTACCATTTTCTCTTCTCATGTGCCGGCGACATATCACCATAAGATGGTGCAGCCGCCAGCGACTCTAGTGCCGCGATGAGTAGCCCCTCGCAGCACTGGACGGAGATAGGGTTGAAGTGTAGCGATGAGAGCTCCTCACAGCGCCAGACCGCGTAGCCGTCATGGTGCTGCGATGAGCACTCCTCGCAGCACCACAAACCACGCGAGGATGATTCCTCTCGTGGTGGCATTGTTGCTGGGTGACGGCAAAGTCGTCACCGTCGTTGCAGACAACGGCTACTGCCGTAGTGACGGTAGCAGCAGGCTGCTGCCTTGGCTGCAAGAGAAAGCAGCGAAGAAGAGGAAAAGGGGTGGGGGGCGGCGGCTGTGAGGGAAGAGAAATGAGAAGAAAAAAAGAATTTTTTTTTTTTTTGGGTTTTAGGGTTCAGACCCGATTCGAGTCCAGATCTGGATCCGGATCCGAACCGGATAGGGTCCGAACCCAAACTTGACCCAATGAGTTTTGGGTTAATTTAATTTTGGTTTTATTTTTATTTTTCTTATTTTTGAGCTAATGGGCATATATCTGATGTTGGGCTCATTTGTGCTTATTAAATTCGGACTTTAAAAATACCTTTTAGTGTAGACTAATTTTTAAAGGTTTGAACTAGGCTTAATTGGCATATATTTGTTTTGGGCTGACTTGGGCTAAATCAATTTCAAATTAAAATAAAATAAGTGAGACTCATTTTGTTGTTTAATATTGGGCCAACTTAAATTCAGATTAAAATGAAATAGTGTGGACTATTTTTTAATGTTTGAATTGGACTGTTGATCTCATGGATTTGGACATAATTAAAATAGATTAGACTTATTTTAATTTTTAAAGTCCAGAATGTTTAATTAGTTTTGTTTGCCAAGTTAATTAAAGAAGCCCAAAGGTATTTTGACACTTTATATTAATAAATAGTTTATTAATTATTAGATATAATTTGATTATATTTATATTTTGTAGATATGAGATATTTATGGAGTTAATTTAATAAATAGTTTATTAAATCGAATAAATTTAATAAATAGTTTGTTAAATTAGAAAAACTAATGTAAAGAGTTTATATTAAAAAATTTAATTGTGCTATACTTGTAGTTAATTAATAAATTATTTATTAATTAATTCCTATAAATATAATAAGATTATATTTATTTAAATATGATATATTTAAGGATCTAAATTAATAAAGGTGTTTATTAATTGGATAAACCTAATATAATGAGATTATATTGGGAGACTAATTGTGCTATATTCGTGGATTACTTTTATTATTATTTGTTATGTATGTGGGTGATCATGGACTGATTTTGTGTGTATGAATGGATGAATAAATGAATGAATGAATGTCATTATTTAATTTATTTACCCATTTTGGGTTTTATGTAATATTTTAAAATGGGGTTTGCATGCCTCTTATTCCTGTTTTAAAAATAGAATCTATGTACATAAATGTAATGGAATATCAAGATAAAGACATCAAGAGTTGGTGGGCCCAGTTCGTGAAAGGAGTTTTGTGAAGTCGAAGAGGAGCAGCCCATGAATCTATCTTATGGCCTTTTATTTGATTTAGGTATTCAACTCAGTGGCTCAGGTTGATAGTGTTTCTAATCCATGATCATCCCATTTTGTTTTATGCATTTATTTATTTATTTATGCGATAAATATATGATGAATGCATGTACGTTTCTATTTTATTTTATGCGATAAATTAAAATTAGAAGAATGTGAAAAGTGAGACCTAAATTAAAGATCGACAAATCATCCCAAATTAAATATTAAGTTAATAATGGTGTAGTCTTAAGAAGATTATATCATTGTCTTCCGTTATCGTATATTGGTTTATGTGTTGGACAAGTAAGTAGCTGACTATGGACACATAGGGGTTATTTATTTGTATCAACATATGAATTAAGTCTATATAAGCATGAGATGTGAGAAATTTGGATTCTCGCTGGCCACCAAAAATCTATAATGTGAGGTGTTAGTGTTACATTGATCCAAGTTTTCCAGGATAATAGGTTTAACTTAAACAATCTTGAAGACCAAAAATCTATAATGTGAAGTCGAAAGGATTGGAAGCAAGAATAATTGGAATTTGTATGAGATACATTGAATAAGAGGTTATTCACCTGTTTGTTTTAACTTTACCAAAAATCTAAAATGTAAGGTGAGTTAAAGTAAATGGGCCCCCCAATTCCACTATGAAAAACACCTTATTGTTTTTCCGTTTTCTACTAGGGAAGTATGGGATTCAAAAAATTTAGTGGGGGTTACTGTTTGATTTAAAGACTCAAATCAAATGGTTAATAATATAATCATCTAACATCCTTAGAAATTACTGCATATATATAATCGGATGTGAATCCAACATTCTATTTTGACTAGACCAAACTTCGATGACTAACTCAATATTTTGAGAATTGTTCTCAAATCTGGGAAAGTCATACACGTTCTAGATGCCGAAATAAGTTGTCAAAGAGATGCAAGAGAGCATGGATAATGTATCCATCATTAGTTACTTACAAGAGTTATGAAGTAAGCAAGATAGGACAACTAGGTATGAGATATCTAGTGGTAGATATGAGATATCTATAAAATTGTTCCAAAGAATAACTAGAGGAATTGATTTGAGAGCATGTGTTCTCGGGATGAGAATCTTGAGTCCATGAGTTTATTCATGGTTTATCATATACACACAAATCTAATCCTCAAAGTCAATTCTTAATTCTCTCTTGTAGTTCATAATGGATTTTTCCATGTGAATACATTTGACACAACTTTTGGACATGAGAGCCATGTATCAAGGGTAGATCTGAAAATATGGAACATAATTGGTAAAGGAAATTATTTCCACTGCGAGAAAATGAGAACTACTAGGAGAGAAAAATCCAAAGGACTTCAAAGAGTTTGAAGAAAAAATGGATGTCCTCTATAAATACATCTCGTCTTCTCGTTTACCTATCTGAGTGTTCATTAATTTTGGAATAATTGTTGTTCACGTGTTTCATTTATTTGGGAAATAAATGAGTTGTCACTAGTAAATTGATAAATAAAGTCTTATATGGATAATGACAAGATAAACGAGTAATATGAGAGATTTAGAGATATTGATAACTCTAGATTATCATGGCACTTAGGATTGGGTCATAGAGGAGAAAGAAGAATCACTCAATTGGTGAAAGAAGGACTGGTAAGCCCTTGAGGCCCCTGAACATTCCCAATATGTGGATCTTGTGTTCTTAAAAATGATCAAATCGCCCTTTGTAGGGCAAAGTCAAAGGACCACAAATATTTAGAGTTTATACATAGGGATGTATATGGGTCATTTGGCGAAATCGCCCAATAAGGATTTAGCTACCTTACATATATTTATGATTGTTATAAGTATGGATTTGAATCATTTGAAGTGTTCAAAGAATTCAAAACTAAAGTAGTAAATCAAACTAGAAATGAGAAATAAGTCTCAATGATGAGATCATAGAGAGTTCTTAGCCTCAATTTCTAATAGTATCTCAAAGGAAAATAACATATGTATTTCATTAACTCCTTATGGTACTCCGATGCTTAATGAAGTGTTGGAGAGAATGAGTTGGACCTTGTTGGACATAGTATGTAATTGATAAACTATGATGAATTGTAACTTAGCCTGTGATGCTATATTCTCCGTACAACAGTCCATCTCTTGGATAAGTTCACTTCAAAATTAGTCTTAAGTACCTCATATAGGATATGAGATAACATGATACCTACTCTTAAGGTGTTAAGAATGAAGGTTATCCTGCTCTTGATTAAAGGCTTAAGTCTGATAAATTGGAAGTAAGATCGGATAAGATCAGCTGGTTATCCCAAGGATTTGTTGGGATATAACTTTTATTCCCTTGTTGACAAGGGAGTCTGTTAGCAAGTACAACTTCTTCTTGGAAGAATAGTTCATCTAAGAAGATAGTTTGGAAAGAAAAGTATGATTTAGTAGGAGTCACTAAGCAACCAGCTAACCCGAGTCAAATCCAGGATTTGATTCTAGAAAACCCAATCCAAGAGCAACTGATTATTTCATAGTTTTTTCAGATTAGTAAAATGACAATAATCATGTTGATTATTTTTGTCAGTTATGAAAAGCTATGTTTGACATAAGCTTAGATGGCTTGAGGTCATAAAATCTTAAATGGATAAAGGTGGATACCTTTTAAGACAAATGGTGAAAGATTATTGTCATAGACAAGGAGTTGACAATGAGGAAATCTTTTTACCAATTGTTGAAATTCATTATGATTTATTGGCCATAGTTGCACACTACTGTTATGAGATATGGTAGATGGATGTCAAAACGGCATTCCATAATGACTTCATTAATGAAGACATTAATATGGGATAGCCAATATGTTTTGAGTCCAGTGATGAGTCACAAAAAGTGCAAGCTAAAGGGATCCATCTGTGTACTTAACCAAGCCTTAAGAATCTAGAACATTCGATTAGATCGTTTGACTTCATTAAGAATGAAGATGAACCTTGACTACACAAGTAGGTCTAGTTATTCAAATGAATTCTCCAAGTAAAATTTTGGGATAATTCACCTAAATCCTTGGAAATCGATCTATAGCGATAGATCAAAAGGATTAAAAGGGTTTTTTCCTAAAAGGTATTAAAGGTGTTTAACATGTACATAGATTTTAAAAGAGGATTGTTCTCTTTTAAGATATGACATTTATCTCTCTAGAGTTGTGAGTCTTAAGACTGCTAAAGAGAGAGAGACTGGACGCATAAGGTTCAAAGTGCTACAACGATTAAGAAACTTATATACGTCATGTTGTGTACAAAGACATGATATCATAAATGTTATAAGTGTTATGAGCAGATGTCTGTTTGATCCAGGTTAGGAATGCTGGAAAGCAATCAAGAACATTCTTAAGCACTTGAGAAGTACTGAAAAAATGTTCTTGGTATATGGAGAAGGTGAAACTTAAAGTTTTACAAATTCAG
The DNA here is from genome assembly GCA_037974665.1 of Ehretia macrophylla. Classification (NCBI taxonomy): domain Eukaryota; kingdom Viridiplantae; phylum Streptophyta; class Magnoliopsida; order Boraginales; family Ehretiaceae; genus Ehretia; species Ehretia macrophylla. Next base: position 51,811,441 of record CM075770.1, read on the forward strand.
GTTGAGAGTCTGAAGTGGATTATTGGAAATCCATATTTGGGTTCATCTTACCAGTAATAGAAGAACAATTACTTAGAATAGTTCTGTGAAGCCCCGCACACACACTCATGCATTTATTTATATGAGCTATGAGTATTAACGTGCACTTGTATCATCTTACTTGCATTCACGGACTTCTGTGTACATTTACATCGTTTTACATGCATTAAGTGTTTTAGATAAAGTAGACATTAGTTAAAAATCTTTTAATGCACTATATATCTTAAGTGTTTACTAGGTGCAATAGAAATAAGTCAGAAACCAAGTTAGAATTACAGGAACTAAGTAAAGAGTCTTTGCAAATATTAGAAAACTTTGGGGCCAAAGTGCAATTAACTAAACTTTGACTTAGACACCAATTAAACTATATAGGACTAGATTAGCTTATAAACTACACTTGAAACATCTGGCTATAGGAAGAAAATGAAAGGGGAAGAATTACAAAGCTAGAAAAACACTTGGAGTCAAATAGCAAAATATATAAATTTTTGGGGTCAACTTTAGAAGTAAACTGTACCAACTAGGAAAGAGTTATGTGGCAAATTATATATGGATGGAAAGCTCTACGAGTCTAGTTTCTAATGCTTCAAACCGTTCGTGAATTGGAGTTTTCTAGAAAAGTTATGGTCATTTTTGTAAAGTGTCGCATAACTGTTTTGTTATGCGGGTATGACGAAGCTTGACCATTTGACTTAACCTTTCACCCAATTACCTTAGTTATTCTTCTACCTAACTTGGATAAAAAAATATGAAGATTGGGGGACAAAATGGAGGCCATAGCTGGCCATAGGAAGGGAAAAAGAAAGAAAAAGAAGTCTTGTTTTAGCCAAAAGTAGAAAGAAAATATGGAGGAACTTGAGGGAAAGTTGTCTTCTTGTCCCCAACTTGTCTACTATTGTTTAGCTTTAGATCAAATTCAGATTATTCTCCCACATCTGAACACACACACACACACAAGAGGTTAATTCAAAGCAATAAACTAGTAGAGCAAAGAAGGACTACTTGGTCATAGCTAGAAGGAAAAAGGTGGACTTGGTGTTCAACTTAACTTGCGTGGTTCTTGCAAATCCTTTCACTCTTCTATCATTCTTAGCATCTATCTTCATTAAGGTAAGGGTTCTTTCAAAATGGATATTTATGATATATAAATGCATATTGATGGATTCATGAAGCTTGTATGTAAGATATTTGTATAAGTAAAGAGAAAAACTGAGAACTGAACAATGATGGGTTTTGATTGAATTGAAGGAAAATTACATGAAAGGTAAGATAGTGCCAATTTTTAGAGAAGAAATTGGTAAACTCCAACTAAGAAACAGAGAAGAAAGGAACAATTGGCTAATATCTCATATCCTTCATGTAAGCCTCCTGATTCTATTTATAATGAAGTCTTCAGGCACTTGTCATTGCGTAACAAACTCTCGGAGGTAGGATGGAGCCTTCTTCGAGTGCATGCCTCTTCCCAGCTGTGGTTTGTTAATTTGATTCTGATGTGTAACTGCCTGCCCCTGCTCATTCTCTTGAGGTATCTCCACGTCAGCAGCCTTTGGTTCATTTCCCCCTAACTGCTCCTGATTGGTATTCATCACATTGCTCCCCTCTTGATTGAGAACCTTGTCCTCAAGGTTCTTAAGCTGTTGTTCATTAACCCAGGTGGAATCTTTGCCAGGCAAACCTTCCCATTGGATCAGAACTTGGTTGATAGAGCGTCATTGTCTTTGGATAGTACGTTGAGCCACAATAGCTGTCGGCTTATGTATAGGACTGGAATGAAGGGACTGTTCTGGCAGTGGAACAACAGTGGTTGTTGCATCACCTTTGAACTTCTTAAGCAAGGAGACATGGAAGACTGGGTGGATTTTTGATGTAGGAGGCAACTCAAGTTTATAAGCAACTGATCCAATGCGATCCAAAATCTTGAAAGGGCCATAAAATCTTCTACAGAGCTTCGTATCCCTATTGTTGCGAAGGGATAGTTGGCGGTAAGGCTGCAACTTGAGCCATACCAATTCTCCACTTTCAAAAGATTCCTCATGACGACGTTTATCTGCATACCATTTAATGCAAGCCTGAGCTCCTTGTAAATTCTTTCGAAGCTGCTGAAGTATAGCATCTCTTTGGGACAATTCTTGGTCTACTGCTTCATTTGAAGTTGCTCCCAACATATATCCTTGAATAGTAGGCGGGACTCATCCATATACTGCCTGAAAAGGGGTCATATTTGCAGATGTGTGGTGTGATGTGTTATACCAGTTTTCCGCCCATGCTAAGTACTTAGTCCACTGATGTGGTGTATCAGCAACAAAACATCTCAAATAGAGTTCCAATCCTCTGTTCACAATTTCTGTCTAGCCATCACTTTGGGGATGGTAAGCACTGCTGGTTGCTAAGAAAGTTCCCTGTAGCCGAAATATCTCCTTCCAGAATGAGCTAACAAATATCGGATCGTGATTATTAACAATTGTGTGTGGTATGCCATGGAGTTTGACTATTTCAGATGTGAATATGGCTGCTACCTTGGCTCCCGAAACAGGATGTGACAGTGCCAGGAAGTGCGCATATTTCGTCAACCGGTCCACAACTACAAATATGATTATTTTTCCTTGAGAAGATGGAAGCCCAGTAATGAAATCCATACTGATGTCTTCCCATATACGTTTAGGAATAGGTAATTGTTGTAATAGTCCCGTCGGAATTTGTTGTGACACCTTCATGGCTTGGCATATTTGACAATTACTAACATGCCTAGTGACATCTCGCCTCATACCCTTCCAAAAGAAATTGGCTGCCACCCTTTGAAATGTTCTAAGTGACCCAGAATGCCCACCGACAGGGGTGGAGTGAAATTCCTCAAGGAGTTTTTGTCGTAATGGGGAATCAGTTACTAGAACAAGGCGACCACGGTGTGTTAGAAGACCATTTTGGATAGAATAGTCAGAACTACCATGAGGGTTGTCTTGGAGAAATTGGTGCCAATATTGTAGCTCTGGATGATTTTCATTTTCTTGTTTGAGGTCTGCAAATATATCAAAGCACGGTTGTGACATAGCCATGAAGCAACCTGTCGGCATCCTTGATAGAGCATCGGCAACTATGTTATCCTTTCTTGGCTGATAAATAATTTCAAAGTCATACCCCAACAGTTTAGAAAGCCATTTGTGCTGCTCGGGGGTCTGAATTGTTTGAGTAGTGAGATTTTTTAAGCTTCTCTGATCGATTTTGATATAAAATTTGCACCCCAATATGTAATCCCTCCATTTTTGAACAAACATGATAATTGCGTGCATTTCACGTGTATAAGTAGAGGCTGCTTGTAACTTGCCTGAAAGCTTACGACTAAAAAAGGCCAAAGGTTGACCTCTTTGCTGTAACACTGCGCCTATACCTGTGCCAGATGCGTCAGTCTCAATAACAAAAAGATAATGAAAAATCAGGAAGTACCAAAATAGGGGTTGAAGTGATAGCCCATTTAATATAATCAAACGCTTGCTGGGCCGCTTCAAACCATGAAAATGCATTTTTCTTCAAAAGATCAGTCAATGGACTTGTTATTTGAGCATACCCCTTGAAGAACCTGCGATAGTACCCTGTTAGGCCAAGAAATCCACGTAAGCTTTTAACCGAGTTTGGTTTGGGCCAATCCATCATAGCAGTAATTTTTTTCTGGTCCATAGCAACTCCCTGGCCTGATATAACATGGCCTAAATACTGAATCGTGAACTGCCCAAAAAGACACTTGGATCGTTTGGCACCAGCCCATGCTCTTGAAGTGTGGTCAACACCTGTTCCAAATGAAGTAAATGTTCCCGCCAATCACGACTATAGACCAATATGTCGTCAAAAAAAACAAGGACACACCGCCTGAGAAAAGGTTTGAATACTGAGTTCATGGTCGCTTGAAAGGTGGTCGGGGCATTTGTGAGGCCGAAAGGCATTACGAGGTACTCGTAATGTCCTTCATGCATTTTAAATGCCTTCTTAGGAATGTCCTCCTCGTGTACTCTAATCTGATGATAACCTGCCAGTAAATCCAATTTAGAAAATATTCGGGCACCATATAATTCATCAAATAATTCATCGATGGTCGGGATAGAAAATCTGTCTTTAATTGTAACCGCGTTGAGTACACGGTAGTCAGTACAGAACCTCCATGTGCCATCTTTTTTTTTGACTAAGAGCACTGGTGAGGAATATGGACTTGTGCTGGGATGAATTAGGTCATCACATAACATTTCTTGCACTAGCTTCTCGATTTCACTTTTCTGAAAGTACAGATACCGATATGGTTTGACATTGACTGGAGGAACTCCCGGTTGTAATTTAATACGATGATCACTATCTCGCTGTGGTGGCAGGCCCTGAGGTTTGGTAAAAACCATAGCAAATTTAGTCAAAATATAAACCAATTCCGGATGTTAAGGTACCTCCGATGGCAAAGATGTTAGGAGAACTTCCAAACAAAAATAAGCAGCTGCAGCTTTAGTTTCTTGGTGGCGGCGGAACCCTTTAAATTGCATGGGTTCAACAGACATACCTGGCTCCTCTTTGAGCTCCACAAATTGCCCATTCCTTTGAAAATTGAGTGTGAGAGATGCATAATTAAGACGGATATCCCCAAGTGTGATTAACCATGAGATGCCAAGCACCACATCAGAACCATGCAATGGCAGTAGAAACAAATCAGTGCAAATCTCATGCCTCTGTATTGAAATTTTGGCCTCCTTCACACACCCTTCTGTACACAATCTTTCTCTACTGCCCACTACAACTGCAAATGTGAGGGAAGGTTCAATTGGCAAATTCAGATAGCGAGCAACACGAGTCTGGACAAAATTGTGTGTACTACCTCCGTCTACTAACAGTTGCACCGTGGTACCCATCAACACACCATTAAGGCGCAGTGTAGTAAGGGACTGTTGGCCAGCCATGACATGGTAAGAAATTTCAAGTGCAGAGAAATTATTACCTGAATCAAATACCTCGTCCGTGGTATGCGTTGGTGGAGAGTCGTTGTCAGACTCATAATCCATAAGCAGCAATTTCGGGGTGGATTTACACCGATGAGAAGGAGACCATTTAGCATCACATGAGTAACACAGTCCCTTTTCCCTTTTGGCTTGAATTTCGGCAGATGAGAGTCGCTTGATGGATAAGGTGGAATTTTTCTGTGGAGAGGTTGGAGAAGGAACTGAGGAGGAAAAAAGATGAGTTCGTGGTGCTGGTGTGAAATTTGGCTGAGGTGTGGATAATGGGCTAGGCGAGTATGATGTGAGTGGTGGGCTTGGATTGGGTAACGAACTTGGGCTCCGCGGCAGTAGGCCACGGTGGACGACGGAACGAAGGCTGTCTAATTTGGACTCTTGTAGGCGGGCTAGGCGTATGGTTTGGGTCATGGAAGTGGGTTTGAAGGCTAAAACCTCATGTTTAATCTCTGGTTTGAGGCCTGAGATAAAACAGTTGATCAGGAAGTCATCTGGAAGGTTGGAGGTGCGGTTTACAAGCGACTCGAAAGCAGATTGGTATTCTGCTAAGGATGCCGTCTGCGCCAATTTAGCCAAAGCGCCGTGAAGGTGTTCAAATTCTACTAGAGCAAATCGAGCTTCCAACGCCTGTGTAAACTATGACCAAGAGCTTAGTTGTTTGTTACGAGAAAGCCAGTGAAACCATTGCAACGCGATGCCATCCATGTGAAAGGAAGAAATGGAGAGGCGTTGCGAATTGTCAATGCCATAGTAATCAAAAAATTGTTCGGCCTTGAAAATCCAAGCCACGGCATTGGACCCATCAAAACGAGGAAAATCCAAACAGATGGAGCGGGCTAAGGGAGCAGCGTTGCCACCAAAACTCGTAGAGCCACCTGTGACTGGGGTTCGTAAGGACGACATATCGTTGGAACAAGACATCTGATTTAGTTTGCCATCCAAGGTGGTACATTGAAGGGCTAGTTTTTCCATGGATTGTTGTTGAGCTGCAATGGCAGATTGAAGGGATTCCAAAATTTGACCTTGGTGTTTGAGGGTATCGTCGATGACCTTTAGACGAGTGTCGTCAGCCATGGTTCGGGAATGAAAGCACCTTTGTAATATATTTGTATAAGTAAAGAGAAAAAATGAGAACTAAACAGTGATGGGTTTTGATTAAATTGAAGGAAATTTACATGAAAGGTAAGATAGTGCCAATTTTTAGAGAAGAAATTGGTAAACTCCAACTAAGAAACAGAGAAGAAAGGGACAATTGTCTAATATCTCATATGCTTCATGTAAGCCTACTAATTCTATTTATAATGAAGTCTTCAGGCACTTGTCATTGCGTAACAAACTCTCGGAGGTAGAATGGAGCCTTCTTCGAGCGCATGCCTCTTCCCAGCTGTGGTTTGTTAATTTGATTCTGAAGTGTAACTGCCTGCTCCTGCTCATTCTCTTGAGGTATCTCCACGTCAGCAGGCTTTGGTTTATTTCCCCCTAATTGCTCCTGATTGGTATTCATCACATTGTATGGTGTTATAATTGCAAATCCATGGCTGAAATATTGTTGGAGCTTGTTGTTGATGATTTAAATCAAAGATGTAGTTGCTGGAATTTTTGAGTGTTCTTGATGATGAAGCTTGTATCTAGCTATGTAAATATGGTTGATTGTTGCTTATTTAGGTTGCTAGAGGTTGCTTGGTTGTATAGTAGTTATTGTTGATGATTTAGAAGCTAGAACATGCAATGAAAATCTCGGAATAGTTACTTGACGGATTTGTCCAACCAGAAATTTTAGCCCCTTTTTATGGTTGGATGATTTTATAAAAATCTATAAAATTTAGGAAATGTATAAAAACTCATAGGGGAACATTTCTTCAGTTGGCCATATCATGAGGAAAAATCCTTTTCATGCTCAAATACACACTAGGAAGTAAGTTACGAAATTTTTGCCAAAACTGGACAGCTCACTGTCTTCGATTTCTTTTACATTTTAAAAACAGCAAACGATCTCAGAATGGAACGAAACTTTCACAGTTGCTATATTAAGCAGTTGGGAACAACATTCATGTTTTACAAATGGCAGATTCTATCGTTAAAATGCTCTGAATTTTCCATTTCTGAAATAATGCAAGAATAGCTTGCAATGTGGACAAAAAAACATAGTTGCACGAAATAGGTTATAACTCAGTTATTTTAGATCGGAATTGAGTTTTTCTTGATTCCAGAGTTATCTACACTCGAAGAGCTTTAATTTTATACTGAAAGCAGGGTAATTGAAATTCGGAAAGATAGTTAACGGATTTGCTAAAGTTGGGACAATGCAGTGGCTTAGACAGTAGTTTAGATGAATTAATTAAGTTCTAATGCTTAGCGTATTTGACGGAATGACTAAGTTGTTTGTTTCTACTAATGTGCAATGATATTATATGTCCTCTAGATATGTTAGGACACTTGTGTGATCATTTATATGGATTATATTGCTTGTTGCTCGTTAATTACCCAGTTTGCTATAAATGTATAACTATGTGAATGTTTTGAACTCGATGCTTATTTGATTGCTATAAATGCTCGTATTATGTGAAATTGTATTGGAATTGGTGTTAAAAGGGATTGCAACCACCTAGTCTTGGCGTGGTAGTGTGCATACTACGCCGGACATCCTCGGGGTGTCGGTGATCTTATGTCTACCATGGTCCTATTCCCCTCTCGCTCGGGAACTTTGATTTCCTTAGAGAATCGGTTCGTAGGGTTGAGTATTGTCCGGAATACTCTATTGGGGAGATAAGGAAGGAGATGTTGAACATCTCAATTATTAGCAAGGCAGACCACCTCCACCGCTTGTTAATTGATTTATAATCATCTTCTCGCTTAGGGGCATTGACTTCTTCGGAGATGTTGGAAAGAGTAAGTTATTTCTTACTTAGTGTATAACATATGATTTGTATATGTATACTTGAATTGATTCTTGAATACAGATATTGCGTGCTCAAAATTTCGTGTTTAATTGATAATTATTAACTGAGATTAGTACATGAATGTTTCATCGATAATCTGTTGATTATGGTGAACCGGTTTATCTTATTCCATTAATCATCTGTTGATTACGGATATCTAGTTTACTGTTATCGAGTTGAATTTGCGTGTTAAGTGCATCGTACGAGCATGGATTTGAAAAATGATTTTGAAAGATAAAATGATTGCGAAAACCCATCCCAGATTCCCCCATCACCGAGCTTTGGTGCCGGATAAGCTCACCCTCGTTTTTTCCCCTTTCAGGTATAGGTGAGCCGGAGTACGATATTTGGTGATTGTGTGCTAGGGAATATATGTTCGTGACTTTAATCTCTAGTGATGAAGTTTGTATAATGTGCGGTATTTGAATTAATGTAATAGTTAGATGTCGTACTTATATATGTATATATGTATATATATATAAGTTTTGGTTATACAAATGATGTATGCCATACTTTGGAATTAGATTGTTGTTTTAAAATATGTTGGGCGAATTATAAAATGTTGTTGGAAGTTGGAGTTGAGGAGCTGTAGTGAAGGATTTGGAGTTGTGGCTTGTGGTTTTTCTGTTGCAGGTTAAAACTGAAAAAATCCAAAATACAGTCGTTGTGCTGCCCGATTTTCGAGAAAATTAATACTAGGCTGAAAATTTGACTAAGTATAAATTGGTAATTAAATCAACTAAATTACAACCAGATTTAGTCCCTCGACTAAAGTAAATGAAAATTTGAAATTTGGGATTTAACAATTAGAAAATAATTGTTTTTAAAAGTCTTGAAATATTAAATTATGATAATAGTGCTCGGGTTATTGTAATTGTACCTTAGCGCACTTAGGCGGAGCGATCTTCTTAAGCCCGTGGCATCACAATCCCAGGAATGTTAGTGGTTTATTTATGGTATCAGAGATTATATTAGCGATTGAAAAATTGGGATTGTGACATGTGGTATCAGAACTTAGCTAGTTAGCTAGGCGTAAGCCGGGTCTAGAACCCCTAGACCTTGGGAAGAAGTCTTGATAGGAAGTTGTCTTGAAAGATATGTGCCCGCGTATTATGTGTTAAGTGAATCAATGAGAACAATATGTTTTATGTGCTCAACGTGCCTATTTGATTCAAGTGCATCGTATACTTTAAGTGTTTATTATGTTACAATGGTTTCCTGTATGCTAGGCTGTATACTAGTTGTTAATATTGTATTATATAATCCTTATGCATTAAGATATAGTTGTTCGTATGTGGTATGATTATATAAGTACACATTTGTTTCTTATGTAACGTAATTGTATATATAAATACATATCATATCATGGGGCTACCTCTTTTGGTGAATTAAGAATGGTTGGAAGAGTTCTTGGAATTAAAAGGAGATTTCGAATGAATTAGTTCGTGACCTTCAAGCAAGGGGATTTGACGGTTGCACAGTACGAAGCTCGATTGAATCAACTGTCCCATTATGCTCTGGGAATGGTACAAATTACTGAGAAAAGGATCCGAAGATTTATTCGAGGGCTGAGGTCCGAGATTCAAAATAGCTTGGCTTCTTTTCAGTTTGTCACCTACGGTGAAGTTCTTTTCACGGCAACAATAACTGAGAGAGGAAAGAGTCAGAAAGTGACAGGGTCAAGTCAACCGAGTCAAGTTTAGAGCCCGGAGGGGCTACCTATTGTTTGCCAGGGTGGTTTAATTATTCCTGTAGCTCAAGACTCTTCTGGAGGTGTTGCTACTACTCTGATTGCATGTTGTACTTACTGTGCATATAGGGGTCACCTAGAGATTGACTGTCGGAGGAAGACAGGAAGGTGTAACGGCTGCGATAATAATCAACATAGGGTAAAGGAATGCCCAAAACGGCAGAGGGTGCAAGGGTAGGCTACAGGAGGAAGAACTCAGGGTCTGGGCCAGGATCCGGAGGAACCAACTACTGCCAGATTACAGCTTGGTACCATAGTCACCCAGTTCACTTATGGTGCGTCGGGAGGCACGGCCATACCCCAGCCTGTTATCTGTAATTATTGTAATAGGAGGGGGCACACGGAAGCCCAGTGTTGGAAAAAGTTTGGTAGATGCGAATGATGTGGGAGTGATCAACATCGCGTCAAGAATTATCCAAAGAGGCAATTGAATCGTACTCAGATTACAAGTAGTAACCACGATTGAAAATAAACTTATCTATTAAACCTGTAGGTTAAAATATTACTTGGCCTCAGTATCATCCATCCTTTATGTGCATTTCTTTGGAAACAACGTATTGACATGCAAGTAAAGAGGTTGCTTTATATAACAGAAGTAAAACACGTGCATGACGTGGAATTGATGATTGAGTAGTACGTGAAGCAAAAACGCGGTACATTACTTGGAGATTATTATTTTGGGGTTCCTATTCAGTAATTGGTATCTAGTATTTGGGGTTCTACGCGGTCTTCTTATTTGGTATTCTTAATTGATATTCTGCTCGGAACTCTTATAGGGACATTTTGCTCATAATTATTATTCAGTGATCATACTTTTATTTAGTATGGTAATCGTATTTGGTATTCTCACTAGGTATTCTTATCTATTAATCGGTATCCTTGCTCGAAAATTCTTATTTGGAATTTGGTTTTCGGCATTCGGCGTCTTTATTTAGAATTCTTAACTGGCATATCTTACGATATATGACATCCAGTGATGGTATTTTCGGTGCTGGAAATTGGGAAATTCAGCTCGGCAATTGGTATTTGGGTTCGGCTTGGCAAGTGATATTCGGGATTCAATGATTAGTATTATATTTCTTACAACCAGGGACGATGCAGCCCGATAAGGAATTGTCGTATGAAGAAATTGCGAGGATGCAATTCTATTAAGGAGGGAAGGATGTGAAGCCCCGCACACACACTCATGCATTTATTTGTATGAGTTATGAGTATTAACGTGCACTTGTATCATCTTACTTGCATTCACGGACTTCTGTGTACATTTACATTATTTTACGTGCATTAAGTGTTTTAGATAAAGTAGACATTAGTTAAATATCTTTTAATGCACTATATATCTTAAGTGTTTACTAGGTGCAATAGAAATAAGTTAGAAACCAAGTTAGAATTACAGGAACTAAGTAGAGAGTCTTTGTAAATGTTAGAAAACTTTGGGCCCAAAGTGCAATTAACTAAACTTTGGCTTAGACACCAATTAAACTATATAGGACTAGGCTTAGCTTATAAACTATACTTGAAACATCTGGCTGTAGGAAGAAAATGAAAAGGGAAGAATTACAAAGCTAGAAAAACACTTGGAGTCAAATAGCAAAACATATAAATTTTTGGGGTCAACTTTAGAATTAAACTGTACCAATTAGGAAAGATTTAGGTGTCAAATTATATATGGATGGAAAGCTCTACGAGTCTAGTTTTTAATGCTTCAAACTGTTTGTGAATTGGAGTTTTTTAGAAAAAGTTATGGTCATTTTTGTAAAGTGTCGCAGAACTGTTTTGTTACGCGGGTTTGATGAAGCTTGACCATTTGACTTAGCCTTTCACCCAATTACCTTAGTTATTCTTCTACCTAACTTGGATAAAAACATATGATGATTGGGGGACAAAATGGAGGCCATAACTGGCCATAGGAGGGGAAAAAGATTGAAAAAGAAGTATTGCTTTAGCTAAAAGTAGAAAGAAAACATGGAGGAACTTGGAGGAAAGTTGTCTTTTTGTCCCCAACTTGTCTACTATTGTTTAGCTTTAGATCAAATTCAGATTATTCTTCCACATCTGAACACACACACACACACAAGAGGTTAATCCAAAGCAAGAAACTAGTAGAGCAAAGAAGGACTACTTGGTCATAGCTAGGAGGAAGAAGGAGGACTTGGTGTTCAACTTAACTTGCGTGGTTCTTGCAAATCCTTTCACTCTTCTATCATTCTTAGCATCTATCTTTATTAAGGTGAGGGTTCTTTCAAAATGGATATTTATGATATATAAATGCATATTGATGGATTCATGAAGCTTGTATGGTGTTATAATTGCAAATCCATGGCAGAAATGTTGTTGGAGCTTGTTGTTGATGATTTAAATCAAAGATGTAGTTGCTGGAATTTTTGAGTGTTCTTGATGATGAAGCTTGTATCTAGCTATGTAAATATAGTCGATTGTTGCTTATTTAGGTTGATTGGTTGTATAGTAGTTGTTGTTGATGATTTAGAAGCTAGAACATGCAATGAAAATCTCGGAATAGTTACTGGACAGATTTGTCCAACCAGAAATTTTAGCCCCTTTTTATGGTTGGATTATTTTATAAAAATCTGGAAAATTCAGGAAATGTACAAAACTCATAGAGGAACATTTCTTCAGTTAGCCATATCATGAGGAAAAATCATTTTCATGCTCAAATACACACTAGGAGGTAAGTTACAAAATTTTTGCCGAAACTGGACAGCTCACTGTCTTCGATTTCTTTTACATTTTAAAAATAGCAAACGATCTAGGAATGGAATGAAACTTTCACAGTTGCCATATTAGGCAGTTGGGAACAACATTCATGTTTTACAAAATGGCAGATTCTATCGTTAAAATGCTCTGAATTTTCCATTTCCAAAATGACGCAAGAATAGCTTGCAATCTGGACAGAAAAACGCAGTTGCACGAAATAGGTTATAACTCAGTCATTTGAGATCAGAATCGAGTTTTTCTTGATTCCATAGTTATCTACACTCGAAGAGCTTTAATTCTATACTGAAAACAGAGTAATTGAAATTCAGGAAGATAGTTAATTGATTTGCTAAATTTGGGACAATGTAGTGGCTTAGACAGTAGTTTAGATGAATTAATTAAGTACTAATGCTTAGCGTATTTGACGGAATGGCTAAGTTGTTTGTTTCTATTAATGTGCAATGATATTATATGTCCTCTAGATATGTTAGGATACTTGTGTGATCATTTATATGGATTATATTGCTTGTTGCTCGTTAATTACCCGGTTTGCTATAAATATATAACTATGTGAATGTTTTGAACTCGATGCTTATTTGATTGCTATAAATGCTGGTATTATGTGAACTTGGATTGGAATTGGTGTTAAAAGGGGTTGCAACCACCTAGTCTTGGCATGGTAGTGTGCATATTACGCCGGACATCCTCGAGGTGTCGGTGATCTTATGTCTACCATGGTCCTATTCCCCTCTCGCTTGGGAACTTTGATTTCCTTGGAGAATCGGGTCGTAGGTTTAAGTGTTGTCCGGAATACTCTATTGGGGAGATAAGGAAGGAGATGTTGAACATCTCAATTATTAGCGAGGCAGGCCACCTCCACCGCTTATTAATTGATTTATAATCCTCTTCTCGCTTGGGGGCATTGACTTCTTCGGAGATGTTGGAAAGAGTAAGTTATTTCTTACTTAGTGTGTGACATATGATTTGTATACGTATACTTGAATTGATTCTTGAATACAGATATTGCGTGCTCGAAATTTCGTGTTTAATTGATAATTATTAACTGAGATTAGTACATGAATGTTTCATCGATAATCTGTTGATTATGGTGAACCGGTTTATCTTATTCCATTAATCATCTATTGATTACGGATATCTAGTTTACTGTTATCGAGTTGAATTTGCTTGTTAAGTGCATTGCACGAGCATGGATTTGAAAAATGATTTTGAAAGATAAAATGATTGCGAAAATCCATCCCAGATTCCCGCCCTCCACCGAGCTTTGGTGCCGGATAAGCTCACCCTCGTTTTTTCCCCTTTCAGGTATAGGTGAGCCGGAGTACGATATTTGGTGATTGTGTGCTAGAGAATATATGTTCGTGACTTTAATCTCTAGTGATGAAGTTTGTATAATATGTGGTATTTGAATTAATGTAATAGTTATATGTCATACTTATATATATATATATATATATATATATATATATATATATATATATATATATATATATATATATAAGTTTCGGTTATACAAATGATGTATGCTATACTTTGGAATTAGATTGTCATTTTAAAATATGTTGGGCGAATTATAAAATGTTGTTGGAAGTTGGAGTTGAGGAGCTGTAGTGAAGGATTTGGAGTTGTGGCTTGCAGCTTTTCTGTTGCAGGTTAAAACTAAAAAAATCCAAAGTACAGCCGTTGTACTGCCCGATTTTTTAAGAAATTAAAAATAGGCTGAAAATTTGACTAAGTATAGATTGGTAATTAAATCAAATAAATTACAACCAGATTTAGTCCATCGACTAAGGGAAATGAAATTTTGAAATTGGGGATTTAACAATTGGAAAATAATTGTTTTTAAAAGTCTTGAAATATTGAATTATGATAATAGTGCTCGGGCTATTGTAATTGTACGTTAGCGGACTTAGGCGGAGTGATTTTCTTAAGCTCGTGGCATCACGATCCCAGGATTGTTGGTGGTTTATTTATGGTATCAGAGATTATATTAGCGATTGAAAAATTGGGGTCGTGACAGGTTCCAAATATTGGTACAATTGCAAATTGCAGAGGTTGAGTGTATCGTTGCATTAGATGTAACAAAAGAAAACGGTTTGGATCTAGTAATTCGTAATTGAACTCGGGATGGTTCTTTCCATTAAGTCAACGGGTAGTGCTGTGATGATAATGGAGTTGTAGCGCAAACTAAGTAACCTAGGTCTCACTAGAGATCTAAGCGCATTAAAGAGGTATTACCACATCAATCAGAGATTGTGGGAAGAATGATATTATGCAGTAAATAACGTCAACATTTGATGTTGCTAATCCACTGACGAAGGCAATGATTCATTAGTCACTAGACTACCATCTTGAGAAGATGGGTATGAGATACCAGAGTAATTGACTTTAATGAAAGTGGGGGATTGTTGGATTATATACCCTAAAAGCTAATTTTAGGACATGATAATTATATTATTTATTTAATGTGGGCAGTTTATTTAAATGTCATTAATACGATTAACTATTTAAATAAAAGTCATTAGAATAATATTTATAGATTTTATCCTCAAGAGTAAGGATATGAGTGACATAATCTGTATTCATAAATATATTGTAAAATAGTTCGCAATCGTAAGATAAATTAATTGGGCGTTAATTTATCCGGAAAGATCGGATTGCAGTCTACCATCCAAATAATATGGAATATTATTTTGAGCGATTAGTCTCATGTCGTAAGGGTAGATGTATAAGTGCTTGTTGAGAATAAGTGACTGGACATGACCGCTAGTACATCAAATTACATAATATGGTCAATAATTCGTTATATAGTGTAATAGTGCAATTAGTCATCAGACCTGAGACACCACGGGTATCTTGTGTCAGAGATAACGTAATTTGCTAGTGAAATAAAGCTAGTCCTTATCAAGGATTGAATAATGTACTCAATGGTTATGATCTATTCCGGCATGGAGATAGGTGTGTGTAGATATGGAATCTGTCAATTAAGGATCCTATGCGATCTATTAATCGAGTAACTAGAAATCTTTGGCCAAGATAGAATAGTGGAAGTCGTTCCACGTATTATTCATAAGTTACTGATTAAATAGTATTGGCCCTTGATTGAATGACTTACCCAAGATACAAAGAAAGTATTAAAGCATAATTAAGATGTTTTGTTATTATCAAAATAAAGTTTATAAGCTTTTTAGGCCAACAAATAGATTTTGACATATGATTGAGTAATAGAGTTTGACGACCCTATTCATGACTCTGGCTCAATCGGGATAATTTAGGCAGAAGGAATTGAGTGCATGATTGTTACTAAGGGTTCGTAGAATTTACACTTCATCATTAGTTCGGTAATCGTGATATACTGTTAGGTATCACTCACGACTTGTGAGAATTAAATTAGAAGAGTTCTAATTAAATATTAATCAGATTAATATTATTTCGCTGCCAATTAATTATGAACCGAGAGGTCACACACAAAAGGAATTTGCAAATTAATTGGACTAGAGAAAATATTAAATTAATTTTAGGTTCGTCCTAATATTAATTTAATTGAGCTCGTAGTAACTTGATATTGATTTGGTTATTATGAAGTCCAAGACTGGTCTATTTAAGACTGACTCATATGTGGCCTTAGGTCATATATGTTTCATATATAATGTAATATTTTGACACATGTTTAGCTAGTACAAAAACTATAGTCAGAATAATATGTAGAATTTCTCTAGAAAACCTAGTGGGGGTGAAATCCAATTAAGGGTGCAGATTCTGTGTGGATACTTTCGGAGACTTCACAATTGGGGAGCTTTCAGATTTTACATCAGATTCAGTATCGTAAAGGTAATTCTGAAATCCCTCTATGCGTAATTAATGTCGATTATTTATGCATGATTATAATCTACATAATTAGTCATGAATAGATGCATGAGTATTAATGTTTTCTGCTGTGTTTATTTAATTATAAAATTTTAAATACCATGCGCAATTCCCAATAGAAGTTATGGGTGCCTTCTCGTTACTAAGTAGCATTACAGGCTGCATAGATGGATTCTCAATTTTCTCTGTAAGTAAATGTGAGCTTGAAGTAATGTGGTCTGTTGCCCCACTATCAATGATCCACCGATTATCAATGCCAGGAAGAAATTGAGTGATACCTAAGGAAGAGTTGGCAGTTGCATTGACGACAGGTTGGTGTCTCCTTCTCATTAATCATGGAATAGATTTACTGACATTGTGCTTCGGGCAAAGAAGGCATAGCAGCTTGAATTTCCTGGAGTGAAGTTTGACTGCTAAAATGATTGGCAGCTGCTTTTCCACGCCCCTTTTTTTGTTTGTTTGGCCTATGCAAATGATGCCCAAGCGGATATCCATGCAACTTGTAGCATGTCTCAACTGTATGGTAATCACGGTTGCAGTGAGTACAGTGCAAAGGCTTTTTGCTTGCATTAGAGTTGACATTGCCTTGGCAAACGAACATTGCTGCAAGTTCAATCAAGGCACGAGTCGCATCGAGGTCCCGTTGTTTTTCTTCTTGTGAGATCAAAGAGTAGGCCTTACGAAGAGTAGGCAATGGTTTCATGAGTAAAATCTGTCTGCGAATTGCGCTGTATGATTCATTAAGGCCCATAAGAAATTGCATCAAAACATTTTGTTCATCTTGCTCCATATGCTTTTTCATAGCACCACATGAGCAAATTGTCAAATCATTGAAAAAGGCCAACTCGTCATATAATTTTTAAAACTTGGTGAAGTAACGTGCCACTGACATTTGTTCTTGTGAAAGAGAGGAAAGCTCACGCTGCAACTAATAAATTCTTGGAGAAATACTTTGAGAGAATCGTTCCTTGAGATCTTCCCAAATTTCATATGCAGTAGATGAATAAATAACGCTGTCAGCAATATCAGGCTCAACGGAATTCAGCATCCATGCAAGAACCATATCGTTACAATGTTTCCAAAGAAGATATTCGTCTTGGTTTGTTTTACTTGAAGGTGCTTCAAGAGTCCCATCAATATATCCCAACTTATTTTTTGCACTAAGCGAGATACACATCGAACGACATCATGTAGAATAATTGTCTCCATTGAGAGGTTTATAGACGAGCATCATACCCGGATGATCTGAATGGTGGATAAAGTACGGACTAAAACTCTTGTGATTGGAAACTTCTTTTTTGCCTCCAGCTACAGAGGCTAGAACGTTGTCACCCATGATTTTTTTTATAAGAAAAACACGTCGGCTTACTGGAAGTAAGGGAACGACGAACTTTCAATCAAAGGAAAAAGGTTGTTGTTTGTTGACAAAAAGCTTGGATGTATTCACAGAAAATATTATATATGTGAAGTTGCTAATTGCTTCAAATTTGTTCCCTGCTTGAGACAAAAAACTTTTCTTGCTTAAAAAAATATGGAAGACCTCCTTTGTTTGAAGAAAGAAAAGTGCAGCGGCAGTGGTGACGGCTGCTTGAAAAAAAAGAAAGGAGAGCTAGGTAAACTTAGGTTCTGGTATTATATAAAATTGGCAAAAGATATTGTGCCAAGATAATTTTATTATTCTAGACAAACAGGTATATATACAAAGAGTCTCGTATTCTTGAGAGACAATTAAGGATACAATCAATCAATTATAGAAAAAAATATTCCTAATTAATATATTACCTACTCTAAAATGTACAAGAAGTTAACGAATCGTAACACCTATGGCCACTATCTCTACATTTAAACAGTCTTTGCCTTTTTAAATTGCCTTTTTAAATGGGAGAGACAAGATAAATTCTTTATAGTTGTTGGAAACAAAGCTAAATCTCCTATAAATGAAGTTGTATTCTATATATTGAGAAAGTTCTAATTTTTTCTTAGCTTTTTTCTTCATAATGAAGCTCATGAAGCAAACATGATCCATCAGAAATTCTATTAATTCATTTTCTATGATTTTGTTGGTTTGCTTAGAGTTCAAAGCGTGGAACCAAAATTTCAGAAAAATCAATTCAAATCTGAATGTAAGAAAAATATGTTTCTAATAATTTCTTCAAGTCAGAAACTTTAGTCATATATTTGTGAAGTGTTTGGCAATTTCAATGCCTTTTCAAGACGCATACAGACTTAGCTATCTTACAAACTAATTCATTTTTTACTTTTTCTTTATTATTTCAACAAAAGTATTTTCTACATAATTTGGTACATTAACATGTAAAAAACTGATTTTCCCTTGAATTTTCTTTTTTTTTTTTTCTCTTCTCCTAATTAATGTTGACTTTGTTGTCTATTCCTAAAACTTATAAACACTCCTCATCAAATTTTGAAACCATTACCTAAATATTTTAACGAGTATTTAAATGGTCAATTTCACTAATTCGTGTTTTTGGATACTTGGCGCATGAGCCTTGATTTTTGTCTCTCTAGTTTAGGGAGCCCTCATATTTTTTAGAAAATCAAGGGAAACACCATGAGGGGCTAATGGCTTTTGAATAAATCAAATGAGATTTTTTTTTTTTTTTGGTGAAATAAATCAATTTAGTTGAGAAAATGTTTTGTGCACTTAATTCCTTAAAAAACATAATTCAAAACTCATCAAAATTCTTGCACATTAAACTTCTTGCACTGCAAACACCATGTGAATATTTTTTTCAAGAGTAGGCCTACATGAGGTACTTAGGAACTATTCTCCACCGCTTCGTAGTCAATAGCGAAGCGAGTCGCATTAACCTATTACCTCTTTTAGCAGCCCGAGTTAAGTACATAAAAAGTGAAGTTTTTTAACGATCAATATTATCATATAAACTATTAGTTAATGAAAAAAAATAACTCAAAAAAGGTCAATAGGTATAGGAAAGATCGTCCAAAAACAATGTAGATCTCTCGCTGTCTTGGGCCCCTTTCCTTTCATCTGTTCTTTCTTTGTGTTGAGAGAGAGTCGCCAAATTAAAAGGCTAATTCCAGGAGTGAAAAAGTCTGGTTTGATAGAACCACTCGATCAAAATGATCAACAAGAAAGGCGATATGCATGCATATGTGTCGCATTAATTTTTAGAATATTCTTTATTGTGAAATTAATTTTCTTTTTAATTATGTTGAATAAGGTCTAAAGTATATACAAAATCTCATGGGCGGAACATATATACTATTATTCATGAGTTATAAAATGCATATATGATTTACTAATTGATCATTATATATATGTATTTTATTTCCTTGAAAGGAAGATTTTAGTTCTATCAACTTTTCCTCCAAGTGTCTGTTGATGAACTTCTCACATACTGAATTGTCAATCTCAATTGTGCAATATAATTTTCCAAGTCTGAAAATTGTACTAATAATGATCAGAATTCTTGAATTACTTTGCATAGATTGACTTCTTGAAAGATTTTAAGGGCATGAGAAATCACCAACCACAAATTGGTCATGAGCTATCTCACCGACGTTAACCCACTCTTGATCATGATTCAGAATTTCACCTACTCCTAAAGCAACAATTGCTTGTTGAAAATCACAAGGGCGGTTGCCGTATCAAGAGGTCATCAAATCAAGTTAATATCCAACAATTCAATGGATTTGAATTTTCTCGTAACTTAACTTTAATACTACTTGACAAAACGGAGGGAAAATTAAATGATATTGTTTCTTACTAGATTAAACAATTGACTTAGAAATTCCTTTAATACACAATGGAAAGAGTATAGGCCCCAAATTTATTTTTTTATATTAAAAAAAGCCGTCTAAGCTATACAACAAATATAAAAGAATATCACATATGAGAATTGATTTTAAGATTTCTCGAACTCTAACGGTCATACCACTAGACTAAAGGGCCAATAGTATAGGCCCAATTTTATTGAGTAAATGTGAATACCGACCAAAAAACAAAAGAATAAGGGTGAATTATGATTGACATCGTCCAAATAGTATAGTTTATATTTATAGGTACTAGAGTATTTGCTACGCAAGACATTACCTCGCTAGCATAAACTTTCTTAATCTATGTAGCTTCCTAATTAACTATTAAATGCCTAAATCTATCTATCTCTAAGTGCTAAAAATACTTTAAAACGAAAAGTATAAGAAGAAATTAAAATACAATTTATAATTCAATCGAGAAATAATTCTTGTTTTACGTCACAAAATTCCCTGTGAGGTAATATTGCGTGGAGACTAGGGCATCTCTCATTACCTTTCCCTCTTCTAAATGAATTATTTGCCTTCGGAAGACATATTTGTTGGTAAGGGAGAGAGATTCTCCTCTCATTTTTTCCTTTTTTTTTTTGGGGGGGGGGGGGGGGGGGGGGGGGGGGGTCAAGTTTCTCATCTCAATTAGATCATAATAGCAACTAAGTAATTTTTAGGAATATTTATTTTCATACAAGTTAAGACTCAATGTGGGTCTAACTCTTCTTTGAGCCCTCACATGAATTTTCGTGCTTCAAACTACTCTCTATTCATTCCTTTGTATATGAAATAATTTTGATTGTACCTCGCATTTAGACGTTTACGCGCCACATAAATACGGATTTTAAAATGGGGGATATTGAAGTTGGCACATGAGATTTATTTAGCAAATGCTGCTTGTTAGTTAAACATATACATGGTCTCACTAAACTCTGCTTTGAATTCAACAAAAGAAGGAAAACAAAATAAAAAACTGGTGTTAATTTTCCCACTCTAAGTCTTATACCAGATCAACTGATGAAAATGTTCACAAGCTCAAACAAAAGTTGAATGAGGAAATTTTCCTTCGATAGAGACTTTTGCTGAGTAACCCCATCTCCAATGTACCAACTTAGGAAATGTTTTATCCCTCTTATAATTTTTTTTTTTCAACAAATGCAATGGCGTAGGAACCTGCTCAATTGTGCAATGATCCCCACGGCTGACTTAGGCCAAACTTTGATTGTTAATTAATGCACTTATTTGTTTTACGATAAATATAACCCGAAAACCTGAATTGTACTCTCGTTTCTTCCAATCCCCAATCACTGTCAACTTTAGGCTTCTTTTTCTGCTCTATTCGCTTTCTGATGTTGTATAACCTAAGAGAAAAACAAGAGACGACAAGCAAGTTAGGTTGAGAGCTAGATGAGATAATAGAATAGTTGATCCAAAACACAAATTAATATTCTCAAAATTATGTTACTTGAACATAAATTAATAAGAGAGGAAGAGGTTATTTGTATCAAGACAAGCCATAATAAATTACAAGACTTAAATTATTAATATTCTAGAGCTACCTAAAAGGCCTGACCTTGATTTCTTTTGCCAGATAGAAGGAATTTTTATTTATCCTTTAAAAAATAGCGTTTTTAAACGCTCTCAAACATTGTAAAGAAACTATATGAGTCGGCCGAGCAGAAGTGTTCATGAATTGTAGCTAATACAATTTCCAAACTAGCTTACTATGGTCCACTAAATCTAATTGGCACCATGATTAAGATTGAGATTGTGAAAATCTAAGGGTTGTTAAGAAAGTGCAAACATCATTGGAAGAGTATAAGAAAAGCCTCTTTCCAATAGATAATGCAAGTTGTTTATTTATTTATTTATTTTATTGAGTTTTTAATAAAATTCGAAACTGTGATTTAAATTTAAAATTTTAATTAATTTTTATTATAATAAATCGTTATTTGATCATTTTATTTAAATATGCAAGTAGTTTTGTAAAGAAGAAAAATCTAGTCAAATTATCCCTTCAAGCAATGCATCAATCAATCAAAACAAAAGAAAGAAAAGAAGCAACATTAGTCAACCCAATGGTCGTTAAAACCGCAAATTGTAGAAGTCAGAAACAATCAATCAAACCAAAAGAAAGAAAAGAATCAACAAACATAAAGAATTTCACGAAACTAGATGTGCTCTCGAGAAGGTCGAGCCATCGTTCTCCAACTTCTAAGCGGCCGCCCACTTGTTTAAATAATATTGTAAAGTTGGATGAAAATGTCAAATAATAACTCACTATGTGATAAAAAAATTTGAATTTGAATCTGTCTTGATTGATCTAAAGTACGTGTTTCAAATAATATAATAACGTTATTAAAAAAGATTCATAATCAATAAATTCATACTCAAATATCGATATCATTTTATTATAATTATATAATCACTTTTACCAAAACTTATAGTCTTTGATGGATCTAATTTGCACCCGCCTAACGGTGAGAGTTTCATTATACAGAAAAAAGAACGTTAATCAACCAATCAAAATGATTAGATTACTAAGTTATTGCATAGAAAGTCCAAGCTTATGGGATAAGAACGGTGACAAACTCGTGGCGTATTGGTCATAGTTGCGCCCACAGTCCTAAAAAACCAGGGCCTGAAACAAGTGGCCCTTTTCAAGCGGTAAGTGTGGAACACGATTTCCCGACAACCAGGAAAGAGCATTTCTCTGGTGGACCAAACCAGTGGTGCTTGTGGGACCCCTCTTTCTCCAGGATATGTGGCTATTCGACCGCACACTGCCATTTCCACGTGGCCACCACACGTTTCCATTTTTGTCCCCACTTGCATGGCTGCAATTCCCGATGGTTTTTTTTTTTTTTTTTTAATTTCTTATGGAGGGCCGAAGTAGAAAAAAAAAGCCTACACTATTACATGTTTAGAGAATAATTCTCTTTGCTGAGAAATAATTTGTCGACCTAGTGTAAAATACCAACCTCACTCTTAATACTATTGTGAGACATGTGTTAATTATAGGTGATCAGGCATGATAGACCTAGTGAGGCATGACCCACGTCCAACCATTTTTGAAATCTCATCCATGTCGAAATAGGATAGGTCGGTAGTATCTTATGAAATTTGAAATAATATTTTATAAAAAGGTTAAATATTATATTTGTCCACATGAAAAGATAACTAATAATCCCTCATAAATACTTTTTATTTACAAACTATTATTTCATAAGATCGAATCACTAACTTGAACATTTGAATATTCACGCGTAAACAATCCATAATTTGTTCATTACTCGTTAGAGAACCAAGAGATTGTTCCAAGACCTAAGGTCAACCCATACCAATTTTCTACCTTAACGCTCCTCTATTATCTTTCTCCACGAGTAAAATGAGGACTTCATCCGATAGCCGATCAAAATTGGATGCTTTCTTTTCACCTCCACCCATCGTCCATTTTGTCCATTTTTCCTCAATTACCTTGTTAGCTTTCAAAATAAACCCTCTTTTTTTTATGGATCAAACAATCTTTATTATTTTTTTAAAAAAAAATTAATTCATCTTTATTATTTAAAATTAGCCAATTTACTCTATATTATTTTAAAAAAAGTAAATTCATCCTATTATTCCAAATTAGCTAATGTAGTCTCTATTGTTTCTTAAAAAAAAATCAATTTTGTCCTGTTATTCCCCAAAAAAAATTTAATTTAGCCAATTAGATAGGGGCTAAATTGATTTTTTTTTAAATAATAGGGAATAAATTAACTATTATTGAACAATAAGATGATTTTTTTTTTTAAATAATAGGACCTTTTGTGCAAATTTTCCCCTTTTTATTACTCTTATTTTTTATTTTCTTCTTCTAAAATGAGGTAGAACAGGGGTGGTAAATTTTATCCACTCGTGTTAAATATTTTTAAATACAACTAATAGTAAAATATATATATATATATATATATATATATATATATAAAATAAAATTTAAGACAAATAAATGAGGTTTAAAAGACTAAATTTATTATTTTGGCCTAATTGTGAAAATTTAACTTTTGAGTTATAGAGTTTTAGTTAGAATTATGTGTTCAAAATAAAAGTTTGGTGTATATTAAATAATGTTGTATTTTTAAAAATTTTGAGATTAATATTGAATTTTTAAAAAATATGAAGTGTATAAATTTTGCTACCTATATATACTTACTGCTATTGGGTGGTTATACCTACCACTTTGGAGCTTCAAATAGAACCTAATGATTGGACAGGGATTACACGTTCTAATGTTAGGGAACTTAGATACTTTGACCTTCTTAACTTTTCCTCTTTTGGTCAGATTCTTTATCAATCAACTCCTTCATGTTTTTAAATTATTATCAATCAACTCCTTCATTTATTTATTTTATTCCACATCGATACAATTTGTTAACTAACGATGCAATAAGTTAACAAAAAATGCTGAATGGTGGCTTTCAGGTCACGCTGAAGGATTTGACCAAAAACAAAAAGGTCACGTTGAAGGTAATTTTTTTTATTTTACAGGATAAAAACGAAATAGGCTAAACAAAACTATTGCAAATATGCCCTCTTCTCTCAGCTTCGTATATCTCTATACGTCTAAAAACCCAACTATACTATCAAGATTGTGTACATTAATTTGGATAACTTTACTATCAAGGTTGTGTACATTAATTTGGATAACTTTTTTACTTTTACTTTTTTACTTTAAATAAGGCAATATCTGAATTTATTCCTAAGGACGAGGTGTCAATCTTTTTATATAATGAGACACTCACTTTAAAAATATAAAAAACATTTTTTTATTTTTTTGGATGACATGAGAATTCAATTAGCGGAACTCAATCACGAATTATTTAATAGAGTCTGACCATTAACTGGTAAACTTTCAGGTGCAGCGGGACGCTTTCACACATATTTTAAGTCAGTTAAGGACAAAACTCTAGAGTAATAAAGAGTGAGAATGGTTAATGAATCATGCCCCGGGGACTAGATTAAAAAGAGAAAAAGAAAAACCTTAGGGAGCAATGTGAGAATAAACAATAGAATGAGGGTGTTTAATGAATCTAACCTTTTTTTAAGTAAAATTTGGTGATGGTACAGCCCCCAATTCCAGGATTGTGGAAACCCGGTTTTCTAAGCTCTTTAGCAAACCACTGCGGCCTCTTGTATGTCTCCTTGCAAAATCCAGCGGCTCCTATACATATATTATATATATGTATCCTACGTGGGCTTGTCTCTTCATTCATACTTATAAAACCTTCATCGTACCCTCAATCTCACCAAAATTTGTTTCATACATAAACGTTGTACGAGAAAATAAAACTATAATGCGGATGAGTTGTAATGGATGTCGAGTCCTACGAAAGGGCTGCAGTGAAGATTGTAGTATCAGACCATGCTTACAATGGATCAAGACCCCTGAGTCTCAAGCCAACGCCACCGTTTTCTTGGCCAAGTTCTATGGTCGTGCCGGCCTCATGAACCTCATCAACAACGGCCCTCATCACCTCCGACCCAGTAAGCATTCTAACACCACATGCATGCACAAATTTCTGAATTTTCCATTTTATTTTTTTAAATAACTTAGATTTTTTCATATGTTTACATAAATGATTTATATTATTCTCATACACAAAGTAACGGTGTTACAAAAAATAATTATTCTAACAGGTGGATTCATATTTTTTGTTCAACCCCATTATACTTCACAATTTTGTACACGTAACTTTTTTTATTGTGGAGTAAGTTAATTTTTTAATTTAAAAATATACATCTCAACTCATTTCTTAATAACGATTCACTTAGAGATTAGTAGGGACTCATAAATGGCTCTGCCCTTGAATTCTAATCTCGTGTAACTAGCTATTACCGTGAAATGTTATATGACACTCTATTTTTATCGCTGATTACTTAAACCACTTGTATAACAAGTTGCTAATGAAACTTATTTGTTTGTTTGTGTTACAGCGATATTTAGGTCTTTATTATACGAGGCATGTGGGAGAATTGTGAACCCGATATATGGATCCGTCGGGTTGATGCGATCCGGAACCTGGCAGCTTTGTCAGAACGCGGTTGAGGCGGTTCTGAGAGGGGCTCCGATAACCCAGATAGCATCTGAAGCTGCTGAGACCAATAATGGCCAACCCTTGAAGGCTTATGATATAAGGCATGTGAATAAAGTGGATAAATCATCCGGTTCAAATGATCTTCACCGGGTCAGGAACCGGTGTCGGTTCAAGAGGTCCGGTAAGAAGGATAAATTGTCCCGGGTTTGTATCAGGTCGGGTGAGGAATTGGGTCATGAGGAGGTGAACCACCGGTCAACGAGTCATGACTCGTCGTTGAGCCACCAGTCCGAGACGGCTGCGCCGAATGTGAAGAGGGAGAGCCGAGATAGTGAGAGCTTGGTTTCGGTGGAGACGGCTGAGGCTGAGGTTGTGGCTAGAGTTGAGCCGGAGTCTTTTTCAAAGAAAAACGAGCGAGCCGGTGATGGGGAGATTGAATTGGAATTAACTCTCGGCTTTGAGCCGTTTTCAAGACTTCAAAATGTAAAGCCGAAGCAAAATACACAGCGGAGGGTTGTTGACTTGGCTCATGATGACGGCGTATGTAAATTGGAGCTGGGGCTTGACTATCCCGCTTGCGAAAGAAGCCAAACCTGGGAAATTAGTGACTAATTTTGTTTTTATTTCCTACTTGGACTTTTATTGAGAGTAGTTTTAGTGCTTTTTTTTTTTCTTTCTTTTGCCATTTTGAAATGTATAAATTTGGTTATATACACAGATGGTACATGAATAGAATAAAAACTTCAAAGTTCTTCATGGTTTTACAATTTATGTATTGTGCTCAGAACAGAATTTGTATTACTTTTGGTTGTTTTTGTTTGTTGACAAAAAAAAAATTGTTATTTATTTCCATATTATTTTTGAGTCAGTCATATTCAACGAGATTCAAGTTCGTAAATTCTTGAACGAATAATATTATCATTAAATCGAAATCTTAGTGGTTTCTTTTTAGTGTGGGAATTTAAATGGAAAAAAGTTAATTTAGTCCCTAAAATTTAATATAAAGACCAAATAAATTTTTATAAAGTCATATTTTTTTAAAATATAAGAACCTGTTTGATCTTTATATTATACTTCAGAGATTAAATTAGGTTTTTCCCAATTTGAATATGAATGTTGTGATTGATAGTTTGAATATCTTGCATTTCATGATATAAGAAACGAAGTTGACTTCAGATTGACTCTACAGTGACCAAAAAAAAAAGATTGAATGTACGTGGAGCGCATGTATATAACATTAGTTTCTGGTTGGTCCTTTTCTTGGTCGAATGAGGTTTGGTATTGAGGATTGCAATTGTGGATCCTTCTATGATATTGTAAGGTAACCACATTTAACATTTATAACATGTGCATTTCATTTTTTAATAACTATATTAATATTTAATAATTATTGAATTTTACTCATGATATCATAATGTTATGATTAGATTTATTTATGATAACTACACTATTGTTTATTTCGATTGATGCAACCTTTTCTAAATTGTTTATCTTTTTATTCTTGAAGTAGTGAATTGAATAGTAGATTTTTTTTTTTTTTGGGTCAAATAACATATTATTAACTAAACAAGGAAAATACAATGGAAATATGGGCTCAAACTAGATAAAAACCCAACGAACAAAACAAAAAAACAACATATTAAACACGCAAAACCTGTGAACACAATGCTAAACATGGTTTGAAACACCATACATGGGATAAAGAACTTATCTTAATTGTATAACGAAACTCAAGCTGTCCCAAAGTTGGGTTAAAGGGACAGGAGTCAAGAATGGCCATGCAAAGAAGATAGACATAGACATAACTGAAAATTGTGAATAATAACGAAAACTCTTTGGTCTCAATTGAAGGAACCCCGCATAGCAATCAAAAGCAATTGTCTGTCAGTTGCCAAACTATAAGTACAAGACACCAACGCACTAAAAGACATCCCATCACTAGTGACAAGCCATGGCCACTGGAGTTGGGAAGTACCGCCACCGTAGGGAGAAATCAAAGCAACATCGCGACCTAGTTCAGTAGCAACACAGAAAAAACACACCAAACCAAAAAACAAACAAAAGAAAATATACACAAACCCAATGAGAGAAAAGGAGAGGGAAAAGGGAGAGAAAAGGGGGAAAGGTGCCACCAGCGAAGAGCTGAGACATAAAATCGCAGAGACTAAGCTCTTGAAGACCATGAATAACTGGAGTCCATCGCAATTGAATTGAGGAAGGAAAATTGGGGTATAGATGGTAAAAGGTGAAGGCGTTGCAATTGGTTGAATCTGCATGTTCTCTAATGAAAATGTCACAAAGTTAATGATTTTTTTTCCAAAAGTGGGGAAGATTTTATTTATTTATTTATTTTTTAAGTCTTACCCCGAGAAACGATAGTAGGTCGATCACTTTGTAGCCTGTGACTAGCAAATTGAGGAAACTTGAAATGAGAATTCTAGAAATTTGAAAGCCCCTGCATCATTTTAGTTCTAAAGATTATAAAAGAAGAGTAGGTCTTATTTAAGCCAAAGGTTATCTACTGTGACTAACTATACGGCTAGCGGGGTCGATGATAGATAAAGTGAACTTGGGAATTGTATGCATGGAAAGAATTGCCCTCTCAAATTGAAACTTTTTCGAGGAAGTCCAATCTTGGATATGAATTGTATTTTGAGTATAGGCTTCATCCCCAATTCATATATGATATAAATCTGTTGAGACAATATAAAACAATTTAACGTCATTAACTTTAATATTATGAAGGCATTTAAATCCCTTTTAATCACCACCCAACTTAAAGCAGCACTAAAGCTATAAATGATTTGTTTCACTCCTAAAATCATTGACAAAAGAAAAAAAAAATTCTAAAATCAAAATTGTCAACGTTTATAGGGCAACATTAAAAATTCTTTTAGTTAAGATGAATGCGTAGATGTAATGAACCAACAACAAAGACAGTCCAATGTGTGTGATGACCAAGCTGCTGAGGTGTCAAAAGTGTCCAGCCAAGAAGATTCGGTGTCGTTACAAAGAGAGATGCGCACTAGGAAGATGCCACATTACTTAACAGACTTTGTAACTAAATAGCTCAAGTCGGTGATAGAGAAATGTTATAAATGTAAGGAGAATTTTGCCTACACTTTGCCTGAGGCTTTTGCATTAATTTATAAGCAGAATACAACATAGAGTTTTACATGTGTTAGGACTGTAAGTACGAATACAAAACAACAATGATCCAAAATTACAAAATTCAAAATACAAAGACTAAGTCTAAGATAAGTGCAAATCCGAGAATAATCAGGATGATTCTAACACCCCCTGCAAGATGATGGTGGTGGAACCACCAGCAACTTGTCACGAAGCAACTCAAAGCAAGGCTGGTACAGCAGTTTAGTAAATATATCCGCTAACTGAGAATCAGTAAGAACATACTGAATGGAGAAGGTTCTGTCACTAATTCTTTCTTGCACAAAATGGACATCAATCTCGATATGCTTACTTTGACTATGGATAATCGGATTAGATACCATGTAGATGGTGCTCACGTTATCACATAAGATCATAGGCGGGCTGACCAAGTGAAGATCAAGAAAGCGAAGAATGTGTAAAACCCATAACAACTCAGAAGCTAAAGACGCCAAAGCACGATATTCAGCTTCAGAACTAGATTTCGACACCGTGGTTTGCTATTTAGAACTCCACGAAATAAGATTAGAGCTGAAGTAAACTACAAACCCAGAAGTAGAACGTCTCGTTTCCGGACAACCTGCCTAATCAGCATCACTATAACCAGTCACCTCCAATGAAGACATAAGTTGGAAGAGCAAACCATGAGTTAATGTATTCTTGACATAGCGCAAAATTCTTTTCGCAGCAACCAAATGTGGAACAGGAGTGAGTGCATAAATTGACCCACTGAATTTACAACGTATGAAATATCGGGGCGTGTCATCATTAGGTATTGGAGTGCACCAGCAAGCTGACGAAATTTCTAAGGATCAGAAAGAAGGTCACCATCTGTGGAAGACAAACGCATACCAGACATAAGCGTGCTTACTGGTTTGGCTCCATCCATATGATATTGTTGCAGAAGGTGCAAGGCATACTTGGTTTGTGAAAAGCGAAGTGAATCACCAATATATGAAACCTCCATGCCTAAAAAGAAACGCAAAGCACCAAGATCCTTCATTGCAAAAGTAATAGATAACATAGAAATAAGTTCATCAATCTTTTCCACATAATCACCAGTACGTACTATATCATCGACATAAATTAAAAGAATAAGAACATGAGATCGATCCTTCTTAATAAAAAGTGATGCATCGTGTTGAGAATGCAAGAAACCACATGAGAGAAGAAACTGACTAAACTTATGGTACCAAGCTCTGGGCGCTTGTTTGAGACCATATAAAGAGTTCCTTAGCTTGCACACATAAGACGGATAATTAGAATCAACAAAACCTTGAGACTGATGCATAAAAATATCCTTAGAGAGATCGTCATGTAGGAATGCGTTCTTAACATCTAACTGGCGTAGCGTCCAATTACGTGAAATAGCCAAAGTTAAAATTAAACGAATTGTACCAGGACGAACAACCGGGCTGAAGGTGTCTCCATAATCCTGGCCCGGTTGTTGAGTGTATCCTTTAGCGACAAGACGTGCCTTGTAACGCTCCAAAGTTCCATCAGACTTCTGCTTTATTTTGAACACCCAATAATATTAGCATGAGGAGGTGGTAGAACTAACGTCCAAGTATTGTTTTGAAGTAGGGAATTGAACTCCTCAATCATCGCATCTCGCCAATTTTTATCCTTATTGGCTTGAGTGAAACAGGTTGGCTGGAGTAGTAAACCCGCAGTAGAAGCAAGAAGACACTGTGGAAGGGGGTATCTAGTTGCATGAAAAGTCTTGGGCTTGGAAATACCATTCATGGACCTCGTAACCATGGAGTGTGTACGTCGTGGACTACGTGAAGAATGAGAATCTGCCGCTTGAAGCAATGGTATTAGAGCCATATTTTGTTACACGAGAGGAGCTTGGGACTAAGTTGAAGGAGATGCGGGCAAGACAGAGTCATGTGGAGTACTAAAATGAGGGGAATTATCATCAGCACCACCGGCATCAACTTGAATATGAACATTAATAGGAGTGGCATTAGACCTGCTAGCATGAACATCAAAAGGAGCATGCGAAGATGATATCACAGCATTATTAGAAATTGAAGCAATAGAGTCATTAGAACCCAATAGATTCGACAGAAAGGGCTTGATCCGAAAATGTGAAGATTTGGTTGAAGGAGACTAAAATAACTGTAGTCCAGGAAACACTTGTTCATAAAACACCACATGCCGCGAAATAATAATTTTACCAGAAGCAGGATCATAACAGTTATAGCCTTTATGAGCACTACTATAGCCAATAAAATTACATTTGCAGGTCTTATAATCCAATTTACGTCGCCCAAATGGCGAGAGGCATGGAAAACATAATGAGCCAAAAGTTTTGAGAGAAGAATAATCTGGCTCACGACGGTGTATCAAAGCATAAGGAGATTGATAATCAAGCACCCTTGTTGGTAATATGTTAATAAGATAAGTAGCAGTAGCAAATGAATGATTCCAAAAAAATTACGGCAAGCTACTATGAGCAAGTAACGTCAACCAAGTCTCAACGATATGCCGATGTTTACGTTCAGCGATGCCATTCTGTTCCGGAGTTCCAGGACAAGACATGCGATGTAATATACCATATTTATGGAATTAGTCACATAGGCCATGACTAAGAAACTCACCACCTGTATCACTTTGAACAATTTTGATTCTTGCATTATATTGATTGTGCACCATAGCTATAAAGGATGGAAAGACAGTAAGAACATCAGCTTTGCGATACAAGGGATAATACCAAGTAAATCTAGAAAAATCATCCTCTAACACAAGATAAAAATGAAAATCTTCCAATGAGGGTGTCGGGGCTGGACCCTAGACATCACAATGAATAATATTAAGAACACTAATAGAACGCTTGGTTACAGACTCAAATGGAAGACGCCGACTTTTGCCAAATTTCCAGCTGCTACACGGACCATCAGAAAATATAGGAGCACAACATAAAATGTTGTTAAGGCGAGACAGAATTCCAAAAGTAGGGTGACCAAGCCTTGCATGCCACACATCACGGTTTATTTTCGCGGACACAAGACAAGCTTTATTGGACTTCGAGAAAGGCTGTTGAAAAGAGTAGAGACCTCTATTAAGTAGCCCCTGATGAAGAATTTGATCCGTCTTATGTCCTTAATACAATACCCAGAAGAATTAAACACAAAATAACAGTGATGATCTTTAGTAAACTGGGCAACAGATAAAAGGCGCTTTGCAAGTTTAGGAACACATAACACTGTGCTAGGCAGAGAAGAGCCAGTTGACAAAGAAAAAGAAGTGCGACCAGTGTGTGTAATGGGTAACCCAAGACCATCACCAACCATTACCCGATCAGTGCCAAAGTAAGGAAGCTTACCATGAAGTGAAGCATCATCAAGACTCATATGATGAGTTGTACCAGTGTTGACATACCACTGAGAATCCGACGGAGTGGCCATAGCATTCAATGCCTTAGTTGTTTGATTAATAGCATCATCTGGCGCCTAACAATTATTTGCTTTGTGGTAAGGGTAGCCACAACGATAACAAACCACTTGAGAAGAAGATGTACCTTGTGATGCTAAATTAGAAGCATGACCATGTCCCCGACTAGCGCCACGTCCACCACAGCGACCACGATTGGAATGCCCTGCCTGAGCACGAGTGGAACCAGATGAAGAGACAAGAGAATTGGTCGAACCATGTGAAGATGGTAGAACAATTGTAAGTGCCACAAACTTATCAGCCAAAAGTGTCGAGGTCGAGAGTCGCATCTCAAAGTCTAGAAGAAGCCCACATACATCTGCAAAAGAAAGGGAAACAGAACGCAAATTGATTGCAACAACAATTGGGTCATACTCTGAGCCAAGGCCACGAAGGGTCCATAAAATCAAGTTATCATCGTCGATGGGCTTTCCCGCACTAACAAGCATAAGATATAAGGATTTAACACGTTGGATATAGGTATGAAAAGATTGTATGCCCTTGTGCAAAGATTGAAGTTCTGTCTTCAAGTGTTGAACCTGAGCACGGGACTGTGCCCCATAGAGAACCTCCAGCGTGAGCCAAACATCACGAGTTGTGTGTTTGTCCACAACTTGAGATAAAACAGCGTCTGACATGAGAACACGTTCATAAGGATCGGAAAAAAAAAACCAAAGCTCTTGATACCATGTAAGGAGAATTTTGCCTACACTTTGCCTGAGTCTTTTGCATTAATTTATAAGCAGAATACAACATAGAGTTTTACATGTGTTAGGACTGTAAGTACGAATACACAACAACAATGATCCAAAATTACAAAATTCAAAATACAAAGACTAAGTCTAAGGTAAGTGCAAATCCGAGAATAATCAGGATGATTCTAACAATAAAAGCTACGCTAGCAGTAGAGTGAGGTCATGAAAAATGTATGCAGTGGCTTAGGCTCTTATTTTATCTCTTCTTCAGGAGTTCCCAATTTCTCTAAAATTGGCTATCTTACATTTATGTCTTTAAACTTTCTATAATTTCCTTTTAGTTGAATCAATACAAGCTCAATTCCACTTGTTTCAAAATCAATCACTAGTGTCTTCATTACATTGGTACTTTCATCCTTTGAACCATGGAAGACGGCACTCGTCTCAAAGTCATTGACGACAACCTCAAAACCTAAGCCCAAATCTTAGAATCCCTCCAATCAGCCCTCGCTTCCCAACAACGCTCTATGGAACAATTAGCTATTCAATATACCACTCTTGATGGTAAAAAGGAACAGGTTCTCCGCATTGGTGATTCTTCATCGCCAACTGCTTTTTCCTCCGTGATGAGCGCAATTGGGTTGCATGATCATACTCAATCTGCGTTTTGTTCCCTTTGCCTTGACTTTCCACGCTTTGATGGCTTTGACCCAACAGGTTGGGTGTTCAAAACTGTTCAATTCTTCGAATATTACCACATTTCTAATCCTCAATGCCTCTCCATCGCTTCCTTTCATATGGACGTGCCTGCTCTCCATTGGTACCAGTGGATAGCCCGTAATCAGCAACTCTCTTCCTAGGATGCTTTTGTTCAAGCCTTAAACACCAGATTTTCCCCAATTGAACTTGAACACCCTCATGGCTCTCTTGCTAAACTCACTCAATCCTCTACTGTTTCTGATTATCAAGTTGTCTTCGAGGCCTTGGCCAATCGAACCACGGGCCTCCCTTCCGATTTCCTTCTCAATTGCTTCATCTCCGGGCTACGGCCTGAAATTCGCACTGAGGTCCTTGCTTTCTTGCCCATTACCTTAACCCAAGCTATTGGGCTCGCGCGTCTCCAAGAAGCTAAAATCATTGAGCTTTGAAAACTTTCTATGCGACTCAATTCCTCTAATCTTTCTCCTCGTAGCCTACCGTCATCATTTGTCGGCCTACCTTTTGGGCCTTTCAATATCTTATCTCCTTACTCTCCCCGCAGCCCAATTCTTCCAACTCCATTATCTTCGCTTAGTCCTACTTCAGCTCCAGCTACCACTCTTTCTCATTCCCTTCCCACTAAACGACTTACCTCTGCAGAAATTCAGTCCAAACGAGAACATAGTTCGTGCTATAACTGTGACCAAAAATGGTCTCCCACCCACCGCTGCAAAGTTTTCCCTCGTCTCCTCCTCATGGACTTTGAGCCCGACAGAGATCCTCCTCCCCAAATACCACCACCTTCTACTGGGGTGGATACCATATCTAACATCTCTTCCCCAGAAATCTCTTATCATGCTCTCACCGGACAACATTCCGTTACCACCCTCCGCCTCCATGGCCATCTCCTCAGGTCTCCGGTTCAACTCTTAGTTGACAGGGGTTATGAGACCCTGTACCGAGCCAATACAGAGCCCATATGCATTTTATAACATTTCATACATTTTTGCATCATTTAACCTGTATTTATATCAACTAATATGAATTTACATCATTTTACGTGCCTATACCTTGCTTAGCTTGCATTTAAATTCAATTACGTGTCCTTGAGTAATTTAGGTAACGTAGATAACAGTTAAACCATTTTATATGCATTTGACGTGTTTTATATGATGTTAAATAGGTTTATGTATGTTTACCTCAATTTACGTGCATATAATCGTTTAACATGTAGTTGAATATTTTAGGAGTCATAGGAAACTAGTTAACACTATGAAGCTAAGATTAGTAACTAGATAGTTAGGAATTGACCAAAATGGCAAACTAGTAATACACAAGCAAGTTCAAGGGCACTCTTGTCCTAAAGTAAAATAACAAAATATCCTGGCACTATTTGGTCTCATCCAAGTCAAACACATAAACACACACCAATACACACTCACCCACTCAACACACATTACACTATATACATACACAAAAACACTACACACACATACACCCAAAATAATACACACACAAACACATACATTACACACACATGCAAATCTGAAAACACACACATACCCACTCGACACATACGCTACACACACACACTCAGATTTTCGTCCATAGAAAATAGAGAAGAGTGAGAAAGGAAGGAAGAAGAAGAGGAGGAAGAAGAAGTGCAGCTATCTCCAATCTTTTTCCTTGACATTTTCTTGTTTTCTTCAAGGTTTTCTTGCTCATTTTCATCTAGGTTTGAAGAAAAAAGGTGAGGGATGTTTTGAAAAGTTTTTCTTAAAGTTCATTCAAGATGGGAATATGTATATTTGTTGATTATTCTTGCTCATAATGCATACACTAAGAGTTTGAAATATGTTTTGAGTTCTATGTATTGTACGAGCTAGGGCTTATTTCATATATATGTATTTGAGAATTTTGATGAGCTAAGGAGTTTGAATTTGAGGGGAGTGAAGTTTTATACATGTGTTAGTATGATTGAATTGCTTGCAATACATGAAAATGGAAGTCAAGAACATTAAGACTTGGTTGGTGTTCTTGGTGTTCTTGTTGAATTTATGTTGAAGGATGTTTATAGCTTGCTAAGTTGTGATTTTGGAGTTGTAGCTGTGTGGAATTTATGTTTGGTGAAATGGTTAAGAGATGACTTTGAGTGGCATAGCAAAAGAAGCAAGAAAAGAAAAGTTCATGCATTGCTGCATTATAGCGTTCACAAACAGATTTGGCACGACCGGACGACCCCTAGTCCACCGGTCGACTGGTGGGAGGGGGGAGTTGTCCGCTGGAGAGGCTTCGGGTTTGACAGATTTGTGCAACGTTTTTCTAAAGGCCATAACTCACTCAATTCAACTCCGAATTGCATTTCGTTTGATTCTAGAACTATCTACTTTCGATAAGCTTCGATTCTAGATAGAAATCAGATTAATTGGAGTTTGGTAAAGTAGGTAAATTTACCTCCTAATTTAGGCTAATACAAGAGAGTTGAGATGCTTCATAGTTTCATTCGTGCTTGCATTTTATTGTCATTTTGAGTTG
This sequence comes from Ehretia macrophylla, assembly GCA_037974665.1. NCBI lineage: Eukaryota > Viridiplantae > Streptophyta > Magnoliopsida > Boraginales > Ehretiaceae > Ehretia > Ehretia macrophylla. The sequence continues at coordinate 51,848,149 of CM075770.1, forward strand.
TTTTAAGGTATCCTTATACCTTTCCTTGGCATATGGCTATGATGTGTCCTTCTAAATGTTATTATCATGTTCAAGCATGGTGAGTATTGGTTCTATGATTATCTAAACAATACACATAACACTACATGTTCGTATGAGGTTGTTACATGGTTGTACACTTGCTTGATAAAGTAACTTTCCTCGTTGACCTTCACTTGCAAGTTTATATGTTATATGAACTCTATTTGGATCATGATTATACTATTATGTTTTGATTAATGTTACTAATCGGGGACAACCTACTTTGTTGCTTCCGAGCTTGTTTGCTATTTTGAATTCCTCTCTCATTTGGGGTGTCACTTGGAGAGATGGAAGGTATATATATTGACACAATCAAGAAATCTAATAATACCCATGGTAGAAGTTCTGATTCTCCCCTGCGGCATTGGACCGTCAGGTATAGGTCTCGACTACCATGACTTTCCATAGTTTATGCAATCTAATCAACCCCATGGTAGAAGTTCCGATTCTCCCCTGCGGCATTGGACCATCAGGAATAGGTCTCGGCTACCATGGTAAATTCATGGTGTAGATCTGGATTTCACCCTCATGTTTATGGGTTGCCTCCGGAGTACCCTCTTCATGGGTTGTCTCCGGAGTACCTTCTTTGAATGGGTGAGAAGAAGAGGATTTGACAAGAAGTTCTGAGACTGAACATCTTCAACAAAGTTCCTGATATTGTATCCTTTGACCTACTCTCTCTTGGTATAACCCTCGGAGAGTAGAGTAGTTTGCCTTGTATTAAGTTCATTTTGATCTTGTTATATCCTGATTATACATGTTAAGTTGATTTTGTTCTAGTTATATGTTGTATTCACATAGCATGGTTTTAGAGAGAAGTTTGCGAAAAGATAAAACCTTTGTGAAAACCTTTCCTATCTCATCTTCACTGAGCTATATGCAGGATTAGCTCACCCCTCTTTTAATAATTTCTAGGTGAAGAATAGCCCGAGCAAGATCTTATATGGTTGCAAGCCTCATTGATGTGATGAGTTGGATTCCTGTTTATGAGATCTACATGTTTGCTTGTGAAGATGTACTCCTTGTTGTAATAAGCATGATTTTTGTATAATTGAACTATTTAATTATTTTGGGTGAACTAGATACCTAGATAAGTTGACTACTCTACTTAGTAGACTTAGGCTTGGAATGTTAACAGGTGGACTCGGGTATTGTAACATGTGACAAGGTATTGTAACCCTTTAAACCCGATGTTTTGGGAGAATTTTGGAAGTCTTTTGAAACTTTTTACGGAATATTATAACTGTTCAGGTTTTTATTTTCAATTCTTGCAGCGGTTAAACATTGACACGTCATGTTTCAGTCTTAACCTAGCGATGGGTCGGGGTCAGGGCGTGACAGGGGTAGTACCTATAACTTCATCCAGTCCCGCGTCGCCCATCATCTTTTCTTGCCTATCGAACCTTTACCTACTTTTACTGTCGTCGTTGGCAGTGGCGAGCGTCTCTGCACCGAATGGTGCATCTGCCAAGCTCAAATATCTGTTCAAGGGCAAGACATTGTTACAAATCTCTTTGTGCTTCCTCTTCATAGATCTGATATTGTTTTATGAGTTGCATGGCTCATAACTTTAGGCGATGTTCAGTTTAATTTTGCCAAACTCACCATAGGATTTCACCACCAAGGAGCTCATATTACTTTGCAATGAGAGTTTGCCCTAACTGTGGAACCATTCTAGTATAAGGGTCTTCGTCGGGTGTATGAGACGGATGCTGCGGCGATTTATTTTAGCCTTGAAATTGATACCGAGACTGAAGTTCAACACACTATTGCTCAGTCCCTCTCTCCACTGATGGACAGGTTCGCATCGGTATTCACTAAACCAATTGGGTTGCCACCTCAACATTCTTATGATCACTCAATTCTACTTCAACCCAACATCGATCCAATCAATGTTCGTCCTTACCGGTACCCGTATTTTCAAAAAGCTGAGATTGAAAAGTTATTCAAGGAAATGCTTTCCGATGGTATCATCCGTCCGAGCACTAATCCGTATTCTTCTCCGGTGTTACTGGTACGTAAGAAAGATGGTACTTGGCGCTTTTGTACATGTTATCGAGCATTGAATGCAGTAACAATTAAGGACAGATTTCTAATATCAACTACAGATGAGCTATTCGATGAACTTCATAGTGCAAATTTTTTTTCAAAATTGGACTTGTTTGCAGGGTACCATTAGATACGTATCCGTGATGAGGATATTTAGAAAACGGCCTTCCATACTCACGAAGGGCACTATAAGTACTTGGTCATGCATTTTGGGCTTATAAATGCACCCGCCACATTCCAAGCCACCATGAATGCGGTATTTCGACCATTCCTTAGAAAATTTGTTTTGGTTTTTTTTTGATGATATACTGATTTATAGCTCTAATTGGACTGCTTATCTTCAACATTTGGAACTGGTCCTTTCTACACTTCGCGACCACGGTTTCATAGCAAAGAAATCAACATGCATGTTTGGGCAGCTTAGTGTGTAGTATTTGGGTCATGTAGTTTCTGAAAAAGGGGTTGCCATGGATCCTAAGAAAATTGATGTTATCCTTCAATGGCCAGAACCCCAAACTGTGAAACAGCTCTGTGGGTTTTTGGGTCTCACTGGCTATTATCGACGGTTCATTTCATGATATACACATATCGCTAGTCCCCTCATAGCCTTGTTACGACGTGGTGCTTTTTCTTGGTCTTCAGCGGCGCATGTAGCTTTCCATCAACTCAAACAGGCTATGACTGAGGCCCCAGTACTAGCCTTGCCAGATTTTTCATTGCCCTTCACAATTGAGACAGATGCTTCAGGTCTTGGGATTGGTGCAGTGCTTCAGCAACAGGGACATCTTCTAGCTTTCTTCAGCTAAAAATTATCACCGCGATTGCAGGCTGCCTCAACTTATACTCGAGAAATACAAGCTATTATCGCTACAGTTAACAAATGGAGGCAATACCTTCTAGGTCAGAAATTCTTTATTAAAATCGATCAGTGAAGTCTCAAGAATCTCACTACTCAGGTAATCCAAACTCCTGAACAACAAAAGTGGCTCACAAAATTGTTAGGATATGAATTTGAGATTATTTATCATCCTGGCTGTGAGAATTGCGCTACAGATGCTCTGTCTCGCTTACTTGACAGTGGGTTGATGGATTTCACTCAACCTACCTTCTGTATATTGGATGAAATTCGAGCTAAAAATGAAACCTATCCGGAGCTATTAGCAAAACATGCCCAAATTCGTGATTCTCCTGATTTATGCCCAAATTTTCAAGTGTGGAATGGTATTATGGTTTTCAGGCGACGAATTGTGATTGCTCATGACTTTCCACTACGATCTAAATTGCCCCAAGAATATCATGCCAGTCCAGTTGGGGGTCATGCGGGTATCTTACGTATATTTCAGAGGTTGATGGAAGGATATTATTGGCAACACATGCGTTGTGACGTAAAGCTCTTTGTTGATCAATGTTCAGTTTGTCAAGCTATGAAAACCTCACATTTAAACTCAGCTAGCTTGTTGCAGCCATTACCAATTCCAGAGTAGGTCTGGGAAGGCATTTCGATGAATTTCATTACGGGGCTTCCCAACTCCGAAGACAAAACTATTATCATGGTGGTCGTAGATAGATTGACTAAATATGCACATTTTATTGCTCTGGCTCATCCAATTACAAGTGCTAAAGTTGCTTCTATATTTGCAGCATAAATTTTCCGCCTTCATGGACTTCCTCGATCCATTGTCAATAATAGAGACCCATTGTTCTTAAGCTCTTTCTGGCATGAATTCTTTCGTTTGCTAGGAACCACACTATCTATGAGTAGTGCTTATCATCCTCAAAGTGATGGGCAAACAAAGATTATAAATCGTGGGTTCGAACTCTGTCTTTGATGTTTCGTGGCTGATTCTCCTTTGAAATAGGTCAAGTTTCTTTCTTGGGCCGAGTTTTGGTACAATTCAGCTTTCCATACTTCAGCGGGAATGCCTCCATTCCAGGGATTATATGGTCAAACTCCCTCTACAATTACTCGACATTTGTCGGGGTTGACTAAAAATGAGGCTGTAGATTCAACACTTAGCCACAGAGATGCCATTCTTCAATTACTGAAGCAGAATCTCCACAAAGTTCATGTTCGAATCAAACATTATGCTTATAGTAATCGCCATGAGGCAGAATTTTTAGTTGGTGAATTGGTTTGAGTGAAGCTGTAACGTTATCGCCAATTATCAGTTAGAGGCCCCTTCAATTCAAAGTTGCATAGACGATTCTATGGTCCATTCAAAATTCTAGAACGCATTGGGATGGTAGTTTATAAATTGGAACTGCCCAACTATTCCAAGATACACCTAGTGTTCCATGTTGCGTTGCTTAAGCGGTTCAAATGGGATTCAGATCTCAAGCCCACGCCGTTGTTTCAGCAGTCTAACAACAATAATCCAGTCCTTCAACCTGTTTCAATCATAGCCTAACGTTCCATTGAGAGACAAGGTCAAATGATCGACCAAGTCTTAGTTCAATGAGAGGCCTACCGGCTGAAGAAGTAACTTGGGAAAACCTCAAACACATTAAGAACCTTGAGGACAAGGTTCATTTCGCAGAAGGAGGCAATGTAATGAACCAACAACAAAGACAGTCCAATGTGTGTGATGACCAAGCTGTTGAGGTGTCAAAAGGGTCCAGCCAAGGAGATTCGGTGCCGTTACAAAGAGAGATGCGCACTAGGAATATGCCATATTACCTAACAGACTTTGTAACTAAATAGCTCAAGTCGGTGATAGAGAAATGTTATAAAAGCTAGGCTAACAGTAGAGTGAGGTCATGAAAAATGTATGCATTGGCTCAGTGAGACGAAATGCAAGTCTTGGCACTAACGATGCCCACGGCTTAGCCAAGACGTGCCAAGGACGGAGCCGAAACGTACACGAAACGGAGCCAATATGTACGGTGCAAAAATTGGACGATGGCAAGATCAAACCCTCACCCACGTTTCTAGAGTATTCTAGGGCAGTGGAGATTGTTCAGCCAGCCTTGGGAACGATATTGGAAGGAAGGGACCAGATTTGTACCCGAAAAGTTCAAGAAAATTGGCTAAGTCTAGAAACTGCCCAAGCTGCTACCCAATTCTACACATATTTTTCTAGTAGCTTGTTTAATGTTCTAACTCTAGAATTTTCTAGCAGATTTGTCATGTAAATTAAAATAATTGTACAAATCATAGTGGTGCCACTTTGCATAGATCATAGCCATTGATCAAGCTTGTAAACATGTATATATATGAGTTGAATCACTACAAGAAAACAACCCTGAGGCTACGAAAAATGGCGATGAAAAAATATTTCATAGCCATTTGCAAGGACTGGCGATGAAGGGGCGACGAAATGAAATATTTCGTCACCGTTTAGTAGCTAAAATACACGAAAATTATTTCTTTAAAAAAAAATTACAAATGGTCGCCATTTGGTAGCCAAACTACGACGAAATAGCGATAATAAAAGATAATTATTAATTAATTAGTTATTGGTCGCCATTAGGCATGGCCACCGTTATCATTAATTTTTGTTCGCAGATTAATTATAAAAAAATAATGAGAAAAAATAACTATAAAATAAAAAAAGGAAATGTGGTCTCCATTTGATCGCTATATGGCGACCAAATGGCGACCAAAAACGTAAATATTTCTTTAAAAAAAATTATAAAAAAAATTGACAAAAAATAAAAGTTAAATAAATAAAATAAATAATTGTCGCCCTTAGGTTGCAAAAGGGCGACCCATACGCAACAAATATCATTTGATTTTTCAAAAATAAATTATAAGAAAACTAAAATAATTATAAAATAAAAGAATTAATTATATCAAATAAATTCTATCTTTTGCATGATAGTTCATAGCCCCGTGGTAGCCATTGGCCACCAAATGGCGACAAAAGGTAGAATTTTGGTCGCCCTTTGATCACCAATGGCTACAAAGGGGCTACCAAGTATCCATGTTCATAGAAAGTTAGGTTGATTTAGAACATAAGAATTAATAATAACAAATACATTACAAGTTTGTGCAAGATCTATTTTGTTTTGATTGAAAATATATTATAAGGTTTACTTAATGGTATGAAATTGTACATAGTTAAGTTATAAGAGCATGTCAATAAATTAATGATTAATAATTTTATATTCTAATTGACAAAAGTATGATTAATGTAATACAAACTGAAAAACAATGAAGATTTTATCATTATCATTAGTTTTTCGCATATCAATCAAATTCTAATTTCGCACTAGTATCAATGAATTAGTTCAAATTGAAGAATGACTATAATGAAAGATAATATTTAGACTAGAAGAACAATTTAAAATAAAAGAATTGATTATATAAATCAAATTTTATCTTTTGTATGATCGTTCGTAGTCCCGTGGTGGCCATTGGCCACCAAATGGTGACAAAAAGTAAAAATTTGGTCACCTTTTGGTCGCCAATGGCTACAAAGGGGCTACGAAATGTCCATATTCATAAAAAGTTAGATTGGTTTAGAACATAAGAATTAATAATAACAAATACATTATAAGTTTGTGCTAGATCTATTTTCTTTTGATTGAAAATATATTTTAAGGTTTATTTAATGGTATGAGGTTGTACATATTTAAGATATAAGAGCATGAAAATGAATTAATGATTAATAATTCTATATTCTAATTAATAAAAGTAGGATTACTAAAATACAAAGTCAAAAACAATGAAGATTCTACCATTATCATTAGTTTTTCGCATACCAATCAAATTCTAATTTCACACTAGTATCAATGAATTAATGTAAATTGAAGAATGACAATAATAAAAGATAATATGTAGCTTAGAAGAGAAATTTAAAACAAATGAATTAATTATATCAAATAAATTTTATCTTTTGCATGATAGTTGGTAGCCTCGTGGTGGTCATTGGCCACCTAATGGAGACAAAAAATAAAAATTTGGTCGCCCTTTAGTCGCCAATGGCTACGAAGGGGCTACGAACTGTCAATGTTCATAGGAAAGTAGATTGATTTAGAACAAAAAAATTAATAATAACAATGAATTAGTTTAAATTGAAGAATGACAATAATAAAAGAGAATATATAGCTTAGAAGACTTATTTAAAACAAAAGAATTAATTATATAAAAAAATATTCTATCTTTTACATGAGAGTTCGTAGCCCCATGGTAGTCATTGGTGTAATGGTGACAAAACATAATAATTTGGTCGCCCTTTGGTCACCAATGGCTACTAAGAGGCTACAAAATCTCCATAACAATAAATGAATAATTTTAAATTAATAATATAAAATAAATAGTAGCTTTTAAATAATATAAAACATATTTACAAAAAATTAATATAAAATAAAATTTAGTTTTTAATTGAGACAAAAGTTCCATATTTAATAAAAATAATTAATTTAAAAATTATTATAACACTATTAATGTATAATTATATATATATATATATATATATATATATATATATATATATATATATATAATTGTGGCCCGTTAGACACAATTTGTGACAATTGGGTGAAAATCAATGGTCATATTGTCGCCTTAGATATTAAGTAATTGTTTTCAAGACCCCTCATCACTAAATTAGTACCGTTTAAGACCAAGTAGTATTCATCAAGCTAATTAAAAATTCTAATGTCCATGAAAATTCAAAATTGTCACCTTAGATATTATGATGAGAAAAAATATAAAATAATGCAACAATACTACAAGAAAATTTGAAATTATTGACAAAAAATTAGATAAGGGCAAGGGCATAAAAATGAGTTAATGAATAATAATTTATTATTTTAACAAGAAATAGGATTAATAAAATGTAAAATAAAAAATAAATTGATTTAGAACAAAAAATTAATAACAATAAATAGATTATAGCTTTGTGCTAAATATTTTTTAAATAAACAAAATAATTAATGACAATAAATAGATTATAGCTTTATACTAAATATTTTTTAAAGTTTATTTAAGTGTATAAGGGTGTAGTTAAAGTGAAGCATGACAATAATAAAAAAAAGTTATCTAGTAAATTTTTTAAGTCAAAAGTTTCATATTTAAAATAAAATAAATTATAATTTGAAATTTATAATAATAGTAATTTATAATTAAAAAACTTTGGACCTTTTTATTAAAAACTCTCATTTCTCACCCCCCACCTCGTTGCCCTAGTTACGTGCCCACACACACTATCTCACCATGATCTCCACCATTTATATCGTCTCCAACTTTCAACAGGCATAATCATCATTTTCATCATCATCACCGTCTCCACCATCATCGTCGTCTCCACTTCACATACTCGCGTCGGCGTCGTGGTTTATTTATAAATCTCACTCAATTTGTAACGTGTTTAAACCCTAAATCGATTAAATCCAAAATCGATTTAGGGTTTAATAGATTTACGTCGTCTTACGTGCTGTTACGCTATGTGCTCGTATTGTTCTCAAAACCATCTGAGGTTCTCTCTTTCAAAAGGAAAGTGAGATAAAATTCTAAACAATTATGGCAACGGCGGCTAACAGCAAGAGCAGAGAAGCAAGACGACGTCGTATAGTTGAAAGAGGATCGGACAGGTTCGCATTCATCACCGACCGCATCCAATCTCCACCTCCTCCTTCCTCCCCCTCCGCCGTCACGTTTTCCCTTTCTGATCCATTGTCCCCCTTCGGTAATATATACACTCTTAATACTTTGTATTCTACATTACCCATTTTTATTGATATATATATATGTGTGTGTATGCGTATATTTCAAAGTGTGATAAATTTATTTATTTATTTTATTTTAAAATTAGAATATTGTATTTACTGCTTGGATGAGAATCTGATTTATAAAGATAAGCTGCCAATTAAAAACATAAAAAAAAAAACATAAAAAGAAAGAAAGAAGATAACAAGAAGTTAATTATTTTATTTTATTTTATTTTTAGTAAGAATTTGAAACTTACCTGATCTCAATGTGAATTATAACAGGAAAAGATAAGGGAAAATTTTGCTGCAGTTTATTTCGTTTTATGTATATACACATGTATTTCTCTTGTTATCTTATATGTGTATATATATAAATTTCGGGAGGGTCGAACCCATTTTGTGGTTTAGTGTACACAAGCTTACATTGTCGTGAAACCTACTACATTAGTTGATGAAGGTAGTGCTGATTCTTTGCCTCCATCTTTGTATATATTGTCTACTTAGATTGCTATTCATATATCAGCATTTTGCATTTGCAGCACTGGAGACTCTTGTGGAGAAAAGAATCACTGGGTTTTCTGGGTTTCGTCGCCATTTGTTTAATTATTGAATTGAAATGGAGATAGGTGCTGCTTATGGTATTTTTGTAAACAAAGTTGGGCATGGTTAGCTCTTTTGCTGTATTGCTAGGTTTTTGTGCTTCTGATTTGGATCTCATGATTCATTGCTGAAAGTCATTGGTTGGTTGAATATTTATGTATCCAATCTAACAGATCTAAACATTCTACAATGTTGTAACAGTAATTGATGCTTGTCTGTAAATTTTCAAGCCTGCTAATGAGATATCCTGCTTTATATGTAATTTTATTGAAGAAATTTTCAATCAGTCAGCAAGTGATGTTGGATAAGGATCGTATACCTTTTACTTAATAATGGTGGTGGTAGTCTAATAGGTATTTGGAAACCAAATGATTTTGTATAAGATACCTTTGACTCAATAACTTGTGGTAATAGTTTAATGGGTATTTGGAAGCCAAATTTTCACGTATAGAGGTTATTTTGGCTTTAATTATCGGAGTACGAATATTTAAATTTTTTATCTTCCTGTTATCTGAACTTCATATCTTCATTTAGTCATGGATTTGATAAAATATATCTATTTTCGGTTCTTCATATTGATTTTTCATGCATGCTAAAGCTTTATACCTGATATTAATTTCTTTTGGCTATGAGTTGGGTTGCAGATTAAAGAAACCATCTATAACCTCTTTTGTTCCCGATTGTGAACTTGTAGCATATGACCGTGAGAAATAGAAAATCCTGTCTTTCCAGGTGTGCTATTTTCTAATCAGTTTGTGCTTGTCAACTTTTATTGTTGTAGCCCATTTTCTCTCCAAATTTGTTTGCGGGTTGTCCTGAAATGCTTGATGCTCTTAAATCATAATATTGATTCCATCTCAGCAAAACATCACTTGCCTAATAATTTAAGTAAAAAAGATTCTCGTCTTAGATTTGTTTAGAGTTATCACTTGGAGTAAAAACCTGTATGTGCTACGTGGGTCCTTGTTTATGATCTTGTACATATAGGATTTTATTGCTCTTTTGGCTTCAAATGTGATTCTACTGTTCATCATAATGACATATGGATTTACTATATTAAACACCTAAACTCTATCTAACTGGGATTTTTTTTGAAGGAAAGTTAAAGGACTAGAAAATGAAAGGGAAAACAATATCTGTTATTTTATTGTTTCCAAAGCATTCAAAGGCTTTTTCAGTTATAGTTGAACATTTGATAACTGAAAGCAAATGTACATGCAAATAAAATATCTCTCTATGCAAACGGTCTTTCGGTCTCTATCTCAATGTTAAAACATATGAAAAATAAGATTTGCTTCACTTTTGAAACATGTGGAAAAATAATTATCTTATGTTTCCTGTCATAAATTCCAGAGGATTAGTCTAACAGATAATGCCATTTTGGTGAAAATGTGCTAACATAAGTGTAAATAAATTATTTAATTTGTCTTGCAAAAGCTGAGAGTATTTTGTCCATTGTAGAAGTAAAGAAGTAGTATGTTGAACACCTGACTTTTTTTCATTTTCCTTTCATCCTTTTCTTGGTGGTAGAAAGCAAGAACTGTCCCTCCCATATAGCTCGTCAGTAGAAGCATGCATGGTTAAGAAAATCTTGTACTGCACTTTTGTTTCCTGTTAATCCCCACACACCATGCTTCACATCATATGGCATTATTTTAGGTTAAGATGCAAGTCAATATATTCACTCTTTTATCTGTTCTTTATATGTAATTGAGCAGGCCAAGTTTCTCTATGGGAGCAAATTCACATCTGAAGGACTACAAGATATTAAGCTTATGATCCAAAGCAACATGTACAATTACTTGAGCATTCTACTAGATGGACATGAGTACTTTGAGAAGGCGGCCTTGTCAAAGATAAAAGCACAAGGTTCGTCTGGAAAAATCTCTGAAGCTAGTAAAGAATTTAAAAATCTGGCAATTTGTATGTCATCTTCCTAAGTTTGTATGAATACGTTTTCTACAAAGTATATTGCTTATTATTTCCAAAACTAAGCATGCTGCTTCCAGAGAACATAGTTTTTGCAACTTTCTGATGTACACCTAATATGTTTGGGTTCCTATTGATGATTATTTAATGATTCACCAAATGAGCCTGGTCAATGTTTTCTGGTTACAAGATTTGTCGTTTTTGAGTGTTCTTGTTTGATAATTTTTGTTTATAAGTTACATAAATATTGGTGCTATATTGTGAAGTGAAAATAAATCCAGAAGGTAGTAGCTACATCATATAATCATCCAAGGCAGTAAAAAAAAAAAGACACAGTATGGTGGAATAAGGACATTGAAACTGTTTATATATTTGATTTACTACGGCGACTGTTGATATTTGAATTAGATTCTTTCTGTTGCTTGTATGAATTGGTTATGGATTTACTGTTTTTTTTTTCGGGGCGGAATCATATTATGGATTAAAAATTATATTTTTATCATATATTCCAATTCATCAATACAAGTTGATTTTCGTTATATTAAATTTTATATTATTTTTTTTGAATTTGCTTTAAACATATAATTATAATTAAAAAGATTGCAACCAACAATGTATTTATCTTCTTTAATAATTTTATTTACGATATTTTCTTAATGTACATTGGGTTTATTTATCTTTACTATTGGTGAATTCCTTACATTCTCTAATTTTCATTCTTCTTTTACTATATATATATATATATATATATAGTTCAACCTAAAAAAGGGGAAAAACCAAAAAAAAATAAAAAATGAAAAAAAATAAAAAAAATGAAAAGAAAAAAAGAAAAAAAAAGAAATGCATACATACATATATATATATATATATATATATATATATATGTATATATAATTAATAAAATATAAATATATATATATCATGCCTTTCCTTTTTTATTTTATTTTATTTTTGTTTTTATCTTTTTTTATTTTATTTTATTTGCATTTTATGTTTTTAAATTTTTTTTTACCAAGCTTACCTTATTTTTGTTTTTTTAAATATTAAATTTATTTTTTTTTAAAAAAATTGCGTGGCGACGTAATGGCGACCAAAAAATGACTACCGCATGGAGACAAAATTAATAAATAAATAAAAATTAAAACATTTGGCTTCCTAGTGGCGACGATAAAATAGTTATCATACGGCCACCAAAATCGGCTACAAATTTTGGCTACCAAATGGAGACGAATGTAAATAATTAATAAAAAAAGATTTAAAATATTTGGCTACCTGATGGTGACGAAAGTATGGCCACCACACGGCCACCAAATTGTGGCTACAAAAATTGGTTACCACATGGAGACGAAATTAAATAATTAACAAAAAAATATTTAAAATAATTTGCTACCTAATGGCAACAAAGATTGGCCACCATGGGGCGATCATGCATAATTAATTGATACAAAAATTAACGAATTATTTAATAAAATTGCTAATTATAAAAATTAACTAATAATTAATTTTTCTAAAAATTGTGACCAAGGGGTTACGAAATGTAAAAAAATTATATTTATTTATTTATTTTTGATTTGGCTACTAAAATGCGACCAAATGACCTAATGGCGACAAGGGTTTTCTCGATGCTACGTATTTTATCGCCCTTTGGTTGCCCAATGGGGGTAGGCGACCTAAAGGTGACGAGAAAACTTCGTCGCTCCAGACCAATATTTTTGTAGTGGATTGTGAATGAAAGGAACAATTTTGGCTTCCCATTTCGTGTGCACATTCCAGCCTTCTTACTTAGCATATTTTCAGGCTTTCCACAAGCATTCTCACTTGTGTTCGACTTGCCAAAGGGTCACACTTCATACCCACAACCCTTTGCAAGCTTTGTCGTGCATTGGCTAAGTGTTGTGGTCGTGCAACCTCTAATACTCCTAAAGTTCATTCTGCGCACTCTGATCACTCACGCAGGCGCACGTAGTCAGCCCACAGTGCTTGGCTAAGGCCGCACGGAGTCGAGATTTCATCCTCAATCTCTGACCACGTGACAGGTGGTATCAGAGCCAAGGTTGGCTTGGCTCAAACTCGTGTTGAAGACTGTTGCGTGCTCTTCATCAGTTCATGGTTTCCTTTGTTGGTCAGTCCGTCGGAGGACTTTGTTGGTGTGATGATGGCTGGAATGGAGGAAGGTGATATAGCCCCTGCTACTCAGACAGCATTTGAGGGACAGGCGGAGAGACGTGCTGAGAGGCAGACTAAGAGGGACAAGGCCAAATCCTCACACTCTCAGGCTAGCTTTGTGGACCAGCTTAGCTCGATTGAGACGCGATTGGAGTGTGTTTCTCAAGCCACACTTGAGAACAGCTTGGTGCTTGATGACATTGTGGATCGAGTACGTGAGCTCGAGGCTAAAGACGAGATAGAACTGGAAGATCGTGTTGCAGTGTTGGAGGAACGAGGTGATGGCTTAGAGGGCCAACTGCTTGGTGTCCTTAACTCGTTCGTTGATTCTCTAAGGCAAACCATCGACCGTTTTCGTGAGGAGCTCAACGCCGGCTTGGGTGAACTCAAGGCTGAAGTGGATAGTATCAAGGCCAATGTCGCTACGTGCAAGGCTGCCATCAACAGTGGTGTATGCACAATAGCCCCGTCAGCTCCAAGGTTGGATGTGCCTCAACCAACCTCTTTCAGTGGCAACCGCAATGCTAAGGAGCTCGACAACTTTCTGTGGAGTTTGGAGCAGTACTTTGCCGCAACCTACATTTGGGACGATGCTACCAAGGTACGCACGACGCCCCTATATTTGACCAATGTGGCTATGTTGTGGTGGCGAATGCACTCACAGGACATGGAACGAGGCCTGTGCACCATCATTATGTGAGACGATTTCAAACGAGAGATCAAGAGGCAGTTCTACCCCGAGAATGCCGATAACGAGGCCCGTCGTCGGTTGAGGCGGTTGCACCAGCGCGGTAGTATTCGGGACTATGTGAAAGAATTTCGAGAGTTGGTGCTAGAGATCCCTAACTTGACAGACAATGATGCTCTCTTCTTATTCTTTGACGACTTATAATTGTGGGCGAAGCAGGAGTTGTAACGCCATGGTGTATAGGATTTGGCCTTAGCCATATCCGCAGCCGAGGAATTGGTAGAGTTCTAGAGAGGAGGCGATGCATCCTACAAAGGCAAATGACAGGGCCCGAAGGATGGCAATCAGTCAGGAAGGGAAGAAGGCAGCAAAGATAGAGGCACACCTCTGTCCCGCAACGGTGAAGGCTCACCTTCACCCAAATGAAGGGAGGACGCACCCCATCACTCACACAACGGAGGTAGACAACAAGGCCGGTGGAACAACAAGCCTGGCACATACAGGCCCTATAACTACGATTGTTTCTTGTGCGGGAGCAAGGAACGCCGTGTAGCCAAATGCCCTCAGCGAGGCAAGCTGACATCCCTTTTACAGCGGGAAGATTGTCAACCGTCCCAAGAACAGGAAGAACAGATTGGGTCACTTCGGTTCCTCGGAGCAGTCAAGATCGAAATGCTTAAGGTGCCACAGAAAGGGGTCACTCTACGTCCCCATCCAAATCAGAGGCAGATTGTTGAAGGCATTGGTAGACACGGGAGCTACCAACAATTTTGTGGGAGAAGATGTTGCCCGACAGCTTGGATTGCGAGTTAGCTCATCGGAAGATATGATCAAGTTAGCCAACACCAAGGCCATTCCAATCAGTGGTGTTGCTTGTGGTGCGAAAGCAACGATTGAACCGTGGCAAGGCGTAGTGAACTTCACAGTCGTGCGGTTAGACGACTACGATGTGGTGTTTAGCCTAGAATGGCTAAACGAGGTACGTGTTTTCATTGTGTCGTTTGAAAATTCTATTGTGGTGACAGGAACCGAACCCCCTTGTGCCATCCCGATGGCACGAGAGACAAAGGCAAATACCAAGTCTCTCTTTGCTGTGTAACTGGTCCAAGGGCAGGTACATGGTAAGGAGCCGTACCCCGACTCAGTGGTGACAAACAGGCCTATCGAGGATGCTCAACGCCCGCTGTACAGGAAAGTGTGTTCGTGTGCAGAACCTCAGGCAAAACAGTGTGTCGGCAACCCAGGCATGCACCTGCGGTCCGAGTCTAGAGCCTAGAAAAAGGGCCAACCTGAGGCCTTGAGAAGATAGAGACCAAGCGGTGCAGTACAGTCCACCGCGTGTTCATGCGAGCATTGGCGACGAGGACGACGCCAATTTAGGTGGGAGAGGGTGAGACGGAACGCAAGTCTTGGCACCAACGATGCCTACGGCTTAGCCAAGACGTGCCAAGGACAGAGCCGAAACGTGCACGAATCGGAGCCAACGTGCACGGTGTGAAAAATTGGATAATGGCAAGATCAGACCCTCACCCACGTTTCTAGAGTGTTCTAGGGCAGTGGAGATTGTTCAACAAGCCTTGGGAATGAAATTGGAGGGAATGGACCAGATTTGAACCCGGAAGGTTCCAGAAAATTGGCAAAGTCTAGAAACTGCCCAGTCTGCCCAAGCTGTGATAACCCGAACCCGGCATGCATTTAATAGCATTTGACTACATTTAATTAAGTGTTTAATTAGTTAATCATCCATTTTTGTACTATTTTGATATTTCTTTTAAAAACATTCAATAATTTTTATATTGATTAATTAAAAGATTATCACCTATTTTTATTATTTATAGAAGTTGGATTTACTTTCTTGTATTTAAATAAGTGTCATCTTAAATGTTAGTATTTAATTGCATTTGATTACGTGTTTATAATAACTTGTTCATTCGTATCTTAGCATTTATTTCATAATTCTTTAAAATATTTTAAAAATAGCTAAATTAATTATTTTTAAATGAATATTGATTATTTTAATTGTTTTGATTATTTTAATAATCGGTTTTATTTTCTTGCATTTAATTACTCGATTTTCAATTAAATGAGAAAAGTAACTCCGAGGCGGAGTGAATTTTAAACTATTCTACTATTTTACTTTTCAAAAATTATAGTTTTATATTATTGCTCATTATTTGATTAGCGATTGACCGTTCGATCGTAGCATTTCAAAAATGAAAGTTAGAAGAATATTTCTCGGATTTCGTGAATAGCATTTCTAGTTTAATTTAGCTAGTTTTAGTTGGTTTTCATTAAAATTGCATTGTTTTAACTTGAATTGGATTAAATGGCATCAAAATAAGCTAATTTGACCATTTTTAACTTGAATTTGACCTTGTCTTTTTACCATTTTGCCCTTGTCACCTTATAAAATAAAAACAAGGCAAAATTAACTCAAAAACAAAACCACAAATGACCATTTTGTCCTCCCATGGCCGAAGGTCCAAGGAAAAGAAAGAAAAAATTGATTTTGCATTTTTAGGCCAAAATCTTGCGTGGAATCGGACGAGGATCGTGGCTCGGGTCTTTGTGAGTCTTGGTCTTCAATCTCTGTGAGGGTTTTCACGTTTTTGTGCATTTATATTCGAATTTAATTTTTGATTCAATTTCTTAGATTTGATATTTATTGCATTATAATGCCTATTATTGCTTGAAATAACTTCCTTAGGGTTCGTAGAGCATTGCTTGTTAGTTATTTAGTGATTTTTACGGCTAGAAATGCAAATTGAAATTAGGGAAGAACGTGAATAGTAAAAATAAATAGTAAAATCCTAGATTTTCAGATTTTTGATCCGAATTGCGATTTCTTGATTTGGATAGGTGCCATTGCTGATAGAAAGATAAAATGTGCAATAAAAACGGACCGGCCTTTGTTAAAATTGGAAATTAGACAAAGAAACGTAAAGGGGCCGTTCGACCAAATGTTGACCGTGCTCGAATTGAGTTGGAGGTTTTGCTATTGAGGGCATGGAAGCACTTTTGGCGCTGTTGTGGCGTTGATTGAATGACCAGTTAACATAGCTGTAGTTCAAACGCAGTAGGTGGACTTTCGGGCTTCGGGTGAGAAAGTGAAATTTCGTGATATAGAAACGTGCCTTGTAGTACCTAAGTGAACGATGTGTTTGAACTGCTATTACTTGTTTGATAGATGTTATTATTGATATTAATGATAATCATGCTTGAAAAGTTAATTGATTGCTATTATTGATTGTAAATGCTTGATATCTCGTTTATCGTCACTAATCTGTACTTTCGTGCTATCGCTCGTTTATTGCTCGTATTTCGTATTGCATTGCATAGTGTCAGGCGCATGAGTGATGGGCTTCTCTGGGTAGTCTCGGGCTGCCAAGGTTGGTTTGCTTTAGCTCCGTGTCCTATTCCCATTCTCGCTTGGGTTGCCGCCCAGGGAGTTTTGGGTCGTAGATGTGTCGGGGTACATCCGGAGTACACCCAGTGGATGTTATAAAGTGGTTGCGCGCTTATTGTCATCGTTGTCAACATCAAGCTCGAGATTGATGTATTGCTCGTGAAATGGTACATTGCTCGTATGAGTGAACCGTGACCTTCAAAGTGTGTATATCTTTGAATGGTTGTGTTAATGCTTTCTTTAATTGTTTATTGTATTGTCGTGTATATTGAATGCTCTCTTATTGATTATATTGCTTGACTGTACCTATTTGCATTGCACGATCTTCTTTCTCTCCACCTCGATATCTGTCTCGCCCTCACTAAGTATACGTGTTGAGTATACTCACTCCTCACTACCACATTTCAGGAATTTCCATGTTAGCTGAAAAGTTCGTGGTTATGTGATAGATCGTGTTTGAAGAGTTGCCTTGCGTGCTATGTGGCTTGAGTTGTCAAAGATGTAAAGATTTTACTTTCATAAGATGTATGTTTTCATGTATTGTATGTATTTAGTGTTAAAAGTTATGTAATTAACTTAACTAGGTTTATTAGAATGGTATGATAGTCTATTTTATGAAATAGGTTAGTATAGTTTAATTGCCAAGCATGAATGTACTTGTCAAAGATGAGAAGAGATAGGTTAGCTTTTAAACTGGAAATGTATATTTACTTGTGTTCGCTTGTTGAGAACCAAGGTTCGGATGGCCTTGAGGTGTTTGTATGGTTGGACACGGTGCTGGTCCACTTATATGCTGTCACAGGTTTTTGCATTTTGCCTAGAAACAGGGGAGACTTCGTCCGTTTTTTCCAAATTTTATGCCCGGGTTTGGAATTGGATTACTATTAGATTGATTGATAGAACTCCCGGTCTCGAGAGGGATCGGGGTGTTACAGGTGGTATCAGAGCTTGTTTAGCTCATAAGCCGGGACAGGGTCCTCGGTTTGGTGGGTAGTGATCCTTGAATGTATGCTTGTTAAGTGTGTCTTGAAAGTGTTTGCCTGTATGTGAGATTGTGTGTCTTGACTTGAATGTATGCACCTATGTGATATAGTTATGTGTTATGTGTTAAATATTTCTCAAGTAAAGTGAAGTGTCTAGTTGTGCATTGAATTGACCTATTGAATTGACCTTGTGAATCGAATCAACCTCGTGTATTGTTATTTACTTGAAAGCTTGTAATGCGTGTATTGGAATGTCTTGAATTGGTTGTGCCGTGATTTGAATTGATTATGTTGTGCTTGACTTGATTGTCGTGCTTGAGTGACTTTGTTGAATAAACTGTTTTATAAATTGTTTTACAAACATGCTTGCATAATAGTTTAAGGCATGTATGTATAAATGTGATATCTTGGCATTCATACATGTCCTGTTGAAATGATAAGAAAGACTTCTTCCACCCCTGAAGAGCGGTGATTGGTAGCAGGCCCTCCAAGTTATATGGATTGACGGGAATGAGCAGTATTTGACTAGCCATTATTTGGGAGTTGGTGTTTGTCTTTGGAGCTCGGTGATTGGCGAATCTCTAAGGTCTTCCTTTGTGCTTAACAGTTGTGAAAGAGTAGCTTTCTTTCGGGGATTCTATTTGGTTGTTCTCTGGAGCATTCTCTGGTTTACTTATTGGGTATTCTTTGGAGACTTCTGTTGGCACTTCTTGGTAGACTTAGCTATTGGGTTTTCAATCGGACTTACTGCATGGTATTATCTATGGTATATGTGTCTCGGTCTTTATTGGTGTGCTACTGGCATTCCTTATTGGAAATTCTTCAATGGCTTCTCTGAAATTCTTAGTGCCATTTATCTAGTACTTACTTATTGGACAATCCTTGCTACTTTCTTACTGGAGCATTGTTTCGGGTATTTTCATTAGTGTTCCTCAGTAGGTCTGATATTTGGATTTCCTATCATACTTATTGTATAGTACTACTTATGGTATTCTTTGGAATTCTTAGTGGGCATTCTACTAGTATTTTCCTTATTGGCAAGGATGTACAAATTTCTCACTTGGCAAACAGTGAAGAGGCCTCGGAGTTTGGTTTTGTATATTGTGCACCAGCTCGGTATTTTCCCTTAGGTTTTTCGTCTAGCTGGGAAACTATATTTGTTATTCAACTTGATTGTCTTATTGGGCACATTATATTTTTTTTGCTATTTTCATTGACATTCTTCTCAGCATTTGATAGCAGTACTTGGGATCTAATTGGTTATCCTATGGGGTTATTATTTGGAAAACTTCTCTAGAACTTTTGAAGTATATTTGACTGGGTTTTCTTAGTACTTTCCTCAGCACTCCTAACAGGGAATTATTCTATGAAATTCATGACCAGCGGGGTACTTCTTTGGACCTCTGGATGGAATCTTCATTTGAGCCTTTAGTTGGCTTCCTGCTTGGCGTTCTCGGGCAATAATAGTTGAACTTCTACTGGAGATTCGTATGTGGGGTATTTCTTCGGCATCCTTCTTGTCATTAATATGTGATGTTAATTTTATCTACAGTATCTTTGCTTTAGTCTTTAGTTGGTATTTTCTCGGCATTCTTGGTTGGGATTTCTATTCGAGTTTTCCTATGAGCATCCTTATTCACTATCTTGCTCAGCAACCGATGAAGATTAGTCAGAGTTGGGTTTCAGATGATGCTGAGCTCTATTGGAAGAAGAATTGCGAGGACGCAATTGTTTTAAGGGGGGAAGAATGTGATAACCTGAACCCGGCATGCATTTAATAGCATTTGACTACATTTAATTAAGTGTTTAATTAGTTAATCATCCATTTTTGCACTATTTTGATATTTCTTTTAAAAGCATTCAATAATTTTTATATTGATTAATTAAAAGATTATCACCTATTTTTATTATTTATAGAAATTGGATTTACTTTCTTATATTTAAATAAGTGTCATCTTAAATGTTAGTATTTAATTGCATTTGATTACGTGTTTATAATAACTTGTTCATTCGTATCTTAGCATTTATTTCATAATTCTTTAAAATATTTTAGAAATAGTTAAATTAATTATTTTTAAATGAATATTGATTATTTTAATAATCGATTTTATTTTCTTGCATTTAATTATTCGGTTTTCAATTAAATGAAAAAAGTAACTCCAAGGCGGAGTGAATTTTAAACTATTCTATTATTCTACTTTTCAAAAATTATAGTTTTATATTATTGCTCATCATTTGATTAGCGATCGTTTCTTGACCGTTCGATCATAGCATTTCGAAAATGAAAGTTAGAAGAATATTTTTCGGATTTCGTGAATAGCGTTTCTAGTTTAATTTAGTCAGTTTTAGTTGGTTTTCATTAAAATTGCATTGTTTTAACTTGAATTGGATTAAATGGCATCAAAATAAGCTAATTTGACCATTTTTAACTTGAATTTGACCTTGTCTTTTTACCATTTTTCCCTTGTCACCTTATAAAATAAAAACAAGGCAAAATTAACTCAAAAACAAAACCAAAAATGACCATTTTGTCCTCCCATGGCTGAAGGTCCAAGGAAAAGAAAGAAAAAATTGATTTTGCATTTTTAGGCCAAAATCTTGCGTGGAATCGGACGAGGATCGTGGCTCGGGTCTTTGCGGGTCTTGGTCTTCAATCTCTGTGAGGGTTTTCACGTTTTTGTGCTTTTATATTCGAATTTGATTTTTGATTCAATTTCTTAGATTTGATATTTATTGCGTTATAATACCTGTTATTGCTTGAAATAACTTCCTTAGGGTTCGTAGAGCATTGCTTGTTAGTTATTTGGCGATTTTTATGGCTAGAAATACAAATTGAAATTAGGGAAGAACGTGAATAGTAAAAGTAAATAGTAAAACCCTAGATTTTTAGATTTTTGATCCGAATTGCGATTTCTTGATTTGGATATGTGCCATTGCTGATAGAAAGATAAAATGTGCAATAAAAACGGACCGGCCTTTGTTAAAATTAAAAATTAAACAAAGAAACGTAAAGGGCATGTTTGACCAAGTGTTAACCGTGCCCGAATTGAGTTGGGGTTTTTGCTATTGAGGGCATGGAAGCACTTTTGGCGCTGTTGTGGCGTTGATTGAATGACCGGTTAGCATAGCTGTAGTTCAAATGTAGTAGGTGGACTTTCGGTCTTCGGGTAAGAAAGTGAAGTTTCATGATATAGAAACGTGCCTTGTAGTACCTAAGTGAATGTAGTGAAATCGGTTTCTTAATCCTGTAGCTCGTTTGCTCGTAATTGCCTTTGGAAGTTAGAGATTGAATAGTGATATTTGTCGTTTTCGTGTTTGAACTGCTATTACTTGTTTGATAGATGTTATTGTTGATATTAATGATAATCATGCTTGAAAAGTTAATTGATTGCTATTATTGATTGTAAATGCTTAATATCTCGTTTATCATCACTAATCTGCACTTTCGTGCTATCGCTCGTTTATTGCTCGTATCTCGTATTGCATTGCATAGTGTCAGGCGCGTGAGTGATGGGCCTCTCTGGGCAGTCTCGGGCTGCCAGGGTTGGTTTGCTCTAGCTCCGTGTCTTATTCCCATTCTCGCTTGGGTTGCCGCCCAGGGAGTTTTGGGTCGTAGATGTGTCAGGGTACATCCGGAGTACACCCAGTGGATGTTATAAGGTGGTTGCGCGCTTATTGTCATCGTTGTCAACATCAAGCTCGAGATTGATGTATTGCTCGTGAAATGGTACATTGCTCGTATGAGTGAACCGTGACCTTCAAAGTGTGGTATATCTTTGAATGGTTGTGTTAATGCTTTTTTTAATTGTTTATTGTATTGTCGTTTATGTTGAATACTCTCTTATTGATTATATTGCTTGACTGTACCTATTTGCATTGCACGATCTTCTTTCTCTCCACCTCGATATCTATCTCGCCCTTACTGAGTATACGTGTTGAGTATACTCACTCCTCATCACCACATTTCAGGAATTGTCATGTTAGCTGGAAAGTTTGTGGTTATGTGATAGATCGTACTTGAAGAGTTGCCTTGCGTGCTATGTGGCTTGAGTTGTCAAAGATGTAAAGATTTTACTTTCATAGGATGTATGTTTTCATGTATTGTATGTATTTAGTGTTAAAAGTTATGTAATTAACTTAAATAGGTTTATTAGAATGGTATGATAGTCTATTTTATGAAATAGGTTAGTATAGTTTAATTGCCAAGCATGAATGTACTTGTCAAAGATGAGAAGAGATATGTTAGCTTTTAAACTGGAAATGTATATTTATTTGTGTTCGCTTGTTGAGAACCAAGGCTCGGATGGCCTTGAGGTGTTTGTATGGTTGGACACGGTGCTAGTCCACTTATATGCTGTCACAGGTTTTTGCATTTTGCCTAGAAACAGGGGAGACTTCGTCCGTTTTTTCCAAATTTTATGCCCGGGTTTGGAATTGGGTTACGATTAGATTGATTGATAGAACTTCCGGTCTCGAAAGGGATTGGGGTGTTACACAAGCTACTACCCGATTCTGCACAGATTTTTCTAGTAACTTGTTTAGTGTTCTAACTCTAGAATTTTCTAGCAGATTTGTTATGTAAATTAAAATAATTGTACAAATCATAGTGGTGACACTTGGCATAGATCATAGCCATTGATCAACCTTGTAAACATGTATATATATGAGTTGAATTGTGAATGAAAGGAACAACTTTGGCTGCCCATTTCGTGTGCACATTTCAGCCTTCTTACTTAGTATATTTTCAGGCTTTCCACAAGCATTCTCACTTGTGTTTGACTTGCCAAAGGGTCACACTTCGTACCCATAACCCTTTGCAAGCTTTGTCGTGCATTGGCTAAGTGTTGGGGTCGTGCAACCTCTAACACTCCCAAAGTTCATTCCGCGCACTCTGATCACTCATACAGGGGCACTTAGTCAGCCCACAGTGCTTGGCTAAGACCGCACGGAGTCGAGATTTCATCCTTAATTTCTGATCACATGACATTAAGCTCTTATTTTCTCTCTTCTTCAGGAGTTCCCAATTTCGCTAAAATTGGCTATCTTACATTCATGTCTTTAAACTTTATGTAATTTCCTTTCAGTTGAATCAATACAAGCTCAATTCCACTTGTTTTAATATCAATCGCTAGTGTCTTCATTACAGTAGACGCTTACACTATCTCTAAAAAGGAAGTACTAGTTATCAGGACCATTTAGGAAAAAAGCAGGCATAATGAGATGTTGATATATAACTATATATATATGATGAACTTTCTTGCCCTTAGTTTCATTTTATTATATGAGCTTGATATAATGATTTTCCTTTATATGAAGACAAGCTTTTGCTGAATTGATCACCACTCTTTTTTCCTTTTTTTTGTGTTTATAAAATAAGAATATTTCAATTATTATTTAATCTTTAATTTTAAGAGATTCAACCTCAAAATCAAAGATAGACCCTTTAAAATCACTATCTTGAATAGATTTAAATTCACTCTTTTTTTTCTATTTTTGATCATCGGGCAGTGCTTATTTTAAGAGAGATTTGAAAATCATAATTAATAAAGGTCTCATTAGCAATTGTCATCTAAAAAAAATATGTTATAAACTTATAGATGAGAAAGGATAAGCATGCCATGATCTTATGCAAGTAAATAAGAAGCTTATTATTATCTTATTTGATAGTATAACCAGAAGTGCTTTCAAAATTAATAGCATGAATCTTTATCATTTCTCCATCAAAGGTTCATGGGCTATGTGATTTGAGATTTTCAAGCTTGCATATCTTGTAGCATGGTCGTTTGAGATCTTTACTATTAAAAGTTTGAGAAAATATCACGTTATCTCCCTAAAGTATTATTCTACCTCCTGTGTTCGTAAAACTTCAAGAAAGGACCCTTTATTATTAAAAAGTCATCACACTACCACATTCATATATTTTTAAACTATTAAATATTATTTTTACCCTTTTATAATACATATATATATATTTTTTCTTTTCTTTTCTTCATTTTTAACTATTTACTACTAAATAAAAAAATTAAAAAATTAAAAAAAAATCATCTTCCCAAACCACCCCCACCCCACCCCACCCCCACCCTCATGCACCACGTTGTTATTGCTGCTCGTCGGAGCAACATGGGGTGGGGATAGGTAGGGAGTGGTTGGAGAAGATAATTTTATTTTATTTTAAATTTAGTGATAAATAGTTAAAAATGAAATAAAGAACAGAAAAAAATATATGTATTATAAAAGTATAAAAATGACATTTAATAGTTTAAAAAAGACATAAATGGAGGTATTGTGATGACTTTTTAATAATAAATGGGCGTTTCTTAAAGTTTTATGAATACAAAAGGTAGAGTAATATTTTCGTACATTACAAAGAGGTAACATGATATTTCTCTTAAAAGTTTTTAGAAGATTTAAATATTTGTCACTCCTAAAGGAAAAAAATAACTACATTTAGACATATAGAAGCTAGTTACTTTATTTTTAAAAAAATTAGATTTAATATCGTTGATTTTTTTTTGGTCGCATTACATAACATGTGAATTTTCATGATTATCGTTATAAATTATTACGAGAGAATCCATACCGAGCTAATAACCCCCACAAGGTGAAGAAATGGGCCCAACTCTCGGCGTTCTTTAGGCCCATGCGTAGCAAAGAAACCAAAGAAGCGATACAAAAGAAGCAAATAAATATCAAAGCAAAAAAACTCTCGAAATTAAATGAAACAAAACAAGCCCTACTATTTTTCCCCTCGTCCTCATCGCTTCTAAGGTACGCGTTTGATTTCATTTTTTCTTGTTATTTTTATTTACAATTCACCAATTTGGTTTATTGTATAATAAAGTTCAATTTTTGATTTTTTCCGTAGTGCATTAGTAATAATTTTTAATGATACGTTGGTAACATCACATTAATTATTGGGGACATTTGAATATTCTGATTGATTTTTTTGTTAATTTTGTGGAAATTATACTACTCTAGGGAGTGATTTTAGTGTATTTTATAAATTCAAAGAAGTAATATTAGCTTTTAGAGTAGTTGAAATTTATAATGAGCTTTTTGAAAATGTAAGATTTTTTAAGTACAATGATGTGAGATTTTTTATATAAAATTCGTGAGCTTGAAGAGCTATGTCGAGATGACGTTAATAGTTTTAGAATTTGGATTCTATAGAGGTTGAATTGTCTTAACATTTTGGTGAAAAAGATTCAAGAGAAAAGAGGGAGGGGGTGGGGGGGGGGGGGGGGGGGGGGTGGGTTGGGGGTTTGTCTTGAAAGAGAAACTTTTAGCTGTTATTTTACGCGGAGATGTGTATATCCTTTTATTCCCATTCTCCACGAATTAAACATTTGCCAGTGAGAATTGAAAATAGTTACGGAGTTTCTTTTCTTGATGATTACAACTGCTGATTTGTTGTTAATGTTTCGTTACTGTATTTTGGAATAGTAGTAGCTGAAATTCTTGTTGCTGCATTTGTTTCTCTTTGTGTCAACTGCTTGGCTTTTTTCTCCAGCTGTCAACCTTACTGAAACTATTTGTGCCACATCACGTATCCACAAAGCGGGGGAAAGTCATTTTGCTCTTGCAGCATATTATTTTGTTCAAAGATGGAAGGGAATAGAAGAAATTTCATCAAGAAAAGTTCTAATCCCCAATTTAAGAAGAAAGGTTCTGCCAGAAAGGGAAACAGGAAAAATTCTGCCCACGAACAATCTTTAGAATTTTGTAACGCTTCAGACACAGTTTATCGCATACTTTGTCAATCTAAAAAGATTGGTAGTGTTATTGGGAAAGGTGGTAACATAATCAAATCCCTTAGAGAAGAGACACGAGCGACGATAAAAGTTGCTGACTCTGTTCCTGGTTCAGATGAGAGGGTAATAATGATCTCGAGTCCTCCTGCAAAGGAAACTATAAGAAAGAAAAATGACAAGAGTGATGAAGATCCAACTGTGGAGAATGAACTTGTTGGCTTGGAGCCACATTGCGCAGCCCAAGATGCTCTCCTTAAGGTTCACGACCGGATTGTTGAAGAAGACATTGGTGGAACAGAAAATGGGGATGGAAATGAAACTGAGGTGACTGCTCGTCTCCTTGTTCCAAATAATATGGTTGGGTGTCTTTTGGGAAGAAAGGGAGATGTCATTCAAAGGTTACGAAGTGAGACTGGTGCAAACATTCGTATTCTTCCTGCTGAACATCTTTCCGCCTGCGCCATGAACACTGATGAACTGGTGCAGGTAGAGTTGTTCTCCACTTCTAAAATTCACCTTTTTATTCTTATATGTTTGAAGATTTATAGGAGTGTGTTTGATTGTACATAAGACGCATGTTTAAGTTACGGAAGCTGTGGGTTTTAATGCCAGTGTCTTGTTCACAATAATTTCCCCCGTGTTGTAGATGCATATATATACACCCATGCACAGAAACAATCATGTTAATGGCCCTTTACAAATAAACGACTTTGGTTCTTTCTTTGGTTTTTGTTTTCCTTAATCTTTCATCTCACGCTGTTGGATTGATGACAATGGTTTGTGCTTACAACTTCAAAACAAAATGTTTTATTCACTTTTTGAATGTTGGATCTCATCCGCAATTACTATGAGCTATGGATCAACCTTTGAAACTAAGAAAACATTCTACATGATTACCCTTTAACTTAAGATGGACAAAGCATTATATTCTGTTCAGGTTCTTCTTATTGCTCAATTTTACTTAGCCCATTGTTTTGTGATGCGGACATTAAGTAAGATGCATGATCATTTATGAGCTTGAAGTTTTTGTTAGTGCTAGAGGTGATGCTAAAAGCCTTAGTGATGAACAGTATTATTACAATAATGGGAAAATTTCTAATAGTTCATAGCACACTCTTCCTCTGAGAACCAGGTCATGAAAATGTTGCTGATTACGAAGTTCAACTTTATTTTTCTCAGAAATTTCCAAGCAAGCCCTCTACCTGTTCATACTAGTAGAACATCTTGTTCCAAATTTATCCTTACTGAATTCCAGATGATTCACAGTATTTATTAGACGATACATTGCTTCTTCCAACTTTTAATATTGATAATTACTTTTACCAAGACCTGAGTTCCATTTTTATATTTTGTTAAATGACATCGAAATTAAGTTATTGGTTCCCCATCACCATTTCCTCGCATGGATGTGGAAAGGTGCTTAACTAAAGGTCTAATGCTTCTAATATATTTTATTACTTAGCAGTCCTAATGGCTACTTAAATCTATCTTTTTTTTTGGTATTATTAATTTTTCTTAGTTTTTAATGGTTATTTAAGGAATTATTATTACATGCCACAAATTATAAACAGAAAGTGGAGTTTTAAAATATAGATCACTCCTTATAAAAAGGCGAAGTTAGTAGGAACTCTTGTGGGGCCTAAATGTCCCCAGAAGATAAGACTAGGACTTGTATGTGATATGCCGTCTAATTGGATATATTTCATTAGCTTTGGTGATACTTTTAGATTACACATACTTATGACTTTTTTGAGTGTATGATAAGGGAGAATTATAATTCAGGCAAATGATTTTAGATTTTCGTCAAAGTTTTGCTGGTCGTGTTTGGTCAGTGTTTTGTCAAAAGAATTCCTCTTATTAGTAGGTTTTTACAGATAAAAGGGGAACCTTCAGTTGCAAAGAAAGCTCTCTACCAAGTCTCAACATTGTTGCATCAGAATCCACGCAAGGATAGAACTTCTTTAAGTTTCCCTACCTTATATGGTAATCGAGCTTTTCACCGACCTGGTCCCCCCATGGCAGATATGCCTCCCTCAGTAGATCTAATGTGGTCTCAGCATAACCCTAAATCCCATTTTTCTCCTGTGCCATGGGCGGGAGGATATGGGAACTGGCCTTCTGGATTTGGACATGGTGATTTCGATGATGTTCCTCCTCCCCTTGGTGGAGAGATTCCCAGTGAGTTTACCATGAAAATTTTATGCCCAGCAGGGAAGATTGGTGGGGTAATTGGGAATGGAGGTTTTAATGTGAAACAATTACAGCTGGAGACTGGAGCCAGCATTCATGTTGAGGATGTATCAGCAGAATCAGATGAAAGAGTGATTCGTGTCTCTTCCTTAGAGGTAATATTGCTTTCTTTTCAATTCTACGAGAACTGTGACCTAATAGTTTTTATATGACTACATTGAGTATCTATTCCAGGTGCTTTTGAACCCAAGATCACAAACTATTGATGCTATTCTTCAGCTTCAAAGTAAAACTAGTGAATTTTCTGAGAAAGGTATTCTGACCACCAGACTTCTCGTTCCATCAAGCAAGGTTGGATGTCTTCTCGGACAAGGAGGTCAAATTATCAACGAGATGAGACGGAGAACCCAGGCAGACATACGTGTTTTCTCTAAAGAAGATAAGCCTAAATGCGCATCTGATGATGACGAGCTTGTTCAGGTTATGAGATTATGGTAACTTGTGAGTTTTGCAGTGATTAAACAATTATTATTGCATATACTTTGACAGATTTAAGAGGGAGATCTTTTGTTTATTTGAGCTGACTTTGGCTTGTGATAAATCAGATATCTGGAAGCATTGGCATCGCGAAGGATGCCTTGGCTGAGATTGCGTCAAGGCTTAGAACACGGTGTCTCAGGGATGCAAATATTAATGCAGAACCCGCTCCCACTCGCCCAGTCTCAGGATTTGGTCTTGCTGGAAAGTTACCTGTAGGACGACCTTCACCGTCTGTTCCCATAGGTGCTGGCGCCTCTGGTAGATATGAACTTGTAAAGGTATAGAGGCTCTCTCTAACTTACTTTTGTCTGCTGATAAATTAATTATTTGAGCTATGATATACATATATTATGTACAATATTTAGAGTATTATTGAACTTTGCAGAAGCAGACACAATAGTGAATTAGTTTTGTGCTAGTTAGAGTTGCAGTGGTATTTGTTAAATAGATACTCTAAACTCGTGCTGAACTTTGAAGAGATAGTACCTAGATTTTTATTACATCTAAAAGACATGTTAAAAGTTGACCACATAAATAACTTATTTCAATGCTCTACTTCCTCGTCTCTGCATGTGATCAAGTTATTGACTGAAGGCCCTTGGTAGACTCGAAATCCACTCCATAATGTTATTTATACAAGAGATGCCATATAATCCGTGTATGAGGCTTTTGGATGTTGTTTTAAGGAGAAGGTTGAATGTTATATCTGCCAGGGGAAGTTGGTGATTGTTATACTGTAAGCAGAAAGTGGGGGAACATCTTGAAATCATTTTGCATTACCCATTTTCCTGATCAAAGTTGTGCTCACTAGTCTATGTACTAAATGAACAATTAACAAAGCTGCCAGGTCCTGTTGTATCAGTTTCTAGTCTTGGGCCTTATTGCTTTTAGGATTTTTTTGGTTTGAAACTTTAGAGTAATTTAAAAGATATTCAGTTTTATCATTCTGAAATTTTCAGGTCCAGTGTTGATTTCATTCGCTAGAAAATGATTATTATTGAAAAAATCTTTTTTTACTCAATGGTTTTGATGTAGATCACCTATTTCAGTCGCTCAGTACTTAATTTTATATTTGAATAGAGAAAAAATGTTTGTGTGTGTTAAATTCTGGCCCATACATTGGTGCTTTTATTGGTCAAGTCACTTGTGAACTTGTCATTGCATTGAAGACTCAGAACATCTGTTTGTTACATTCTTAGTTATAGTTGTAATTTTAAGTTGGATGATTTCTTTTGCAGTTTTAGGATTCTGAATCTTTACTCCCTTAACTTATGAGAAAATATATTACTTTTATTTATTTCTCTAAACTAATTTGATATCTCTAAGAAATCCTACGCGTGTTGGTAAACAATTTTTATTGCTGATTTGAAGGTTGGCATCCACGATTATGAACATCCAAGTTATCCAGGTCCTTCAACTGTGATGGGGTAAGTAGCTCCTGTACAACTATACCCACTCCATCTCTTACTTTTCTCGTTGGCATACTTAATATTTCTTTTCTGCATTCCAGATACTCAGATATCAGGAGTTCTATGGATGAGAAGATTTCAAGTAATGCTGTTGGTTCTGTAATGGGAAGAGAAGGGACCAACTTTAATGAGGTGAGATCTATTATTTCCTTACAGCTGCAGAAAGAGTGAAATATTTATGCAACTGATCACCTTTATCTGGATAGATGTGCTTCTTGGGCTTAAATATGTACCTGCATTTTGTTTTAAATTTATTATAAAACGTTATGAATTTAGTCATGAAAAGATTGCTAAACCTCTTTCTTTAACTTTCAGATTGCTGAAACAAGGTTGCGGCTCCCAAATCCTCAGTATGGTGGTTCTGACTATGCTGAAATGCGAGGGTCATTTGATCATCTAAGTGCTCCACAGAGTAGTTTTCAGTCATTTGCTGCTTCTGCTGGACAGAATAGCAATCTTTACCACGATGCTTATCAGAGCCATAATGCTCAACAAGATCTAAGTGCTCCCCAAAGTAGTTTTCAGTCATTTGCTTCTTCTGCTGGACAGAATAGCAATCTTTACCATGATGCCTATGAGAGCCGTAATGCTCAACAAGATCTAAGTGCTCCCCAAAGTAGTTTTCAGTCATTTGCTTCTTCTGCTGCACAGAATTACAATCTTTACCATGGTGCTGCCTATCATGACCCTAATGCTCAACAAGGTGCCTATCATGGCCATGGTGCTCAACAAGGTGCCTATCCAAGCATCAGTCCTTCCCAATTGCCATACCAGAGCCTTAATTCTCAGCAAGCTTCCCACGTTAACACACAGCAAACATCATACAACAGTATAAGTGCACAAGCTTCTTACGAATATTGATGCCAAAGTTGGGCGTTCTTGTACTATATATTATTGTGCATGGTAATGTTATTTCTTGCTTACTTGCAAGCTTGTGGGGAAACTAGAGGTAATTTAAATCTTCTCCTGACATTACATTTTCATCGATTTTGATGTATAACACCTTCTCTTGGGCTAGGGATTAATATTCTATGCTTTTTGTTCTTTCCCTGATTTCTTCAAGGCTCATATATTAGCACCTATGTTACATGGACTCTTCTATAAAGTAGGAAATGGCCCATAATGGATGCTCAGTCTGATGAGGGTATGGAACACTTTAACCTGGAAAAAGAGTTCGAATTTTGTACACAACCATAGATGCTCCTTACTGCATTTTCATTAGCATATGGAGATTCCGTATGGATGGAATACTTATTATGTTTGCCCTTTATTAGATAAAATTACCTTAATAAAGTCGAAATAAGAGAGGTTTACCACGTCCCCCAAGATCTTCCCCATCCAGAGATTTGATGAATATGCACTTGGTGCACTGCCAAGCCGTAGAACCATATTAAGATAGCAGTTTCAATTAAGTTTCCTCTTTGTGACTTGACCTCTTTGATAAATGTTGTTTCATCCTGAAGATCAGTTTTAGGCTTATCTTTTTGCATTTAGTTGCGGCACACAATGTTCGCTTCCATTCTGATGTTACATAGGTTGTCAAGGTTTGCCACTTGAATTTCACAACACTTAGATGGATCTGTGTAATGAAATTAGCTTGATCATCGCTTTGTTTTTACGAGGCTACTTAATATTTTTTGCGAAGCTACACAGTGGACTGGTCTATTCGATTACCATATCGCCTCATGGGGCTAAAGCTAACTAAAGTAGTAGTTTCCTAGTCAAAGTGGACAATACATGGGACAAAAAATTCGCAAAGTACCATGTTCTTATTTTCTTCAGTTGTATAATGATATCTTTATCTGTTTGCAGTTTACTTGATTTTCTCCACAACCCTGTCTTCTTGTGTTTCATGGGTTGTTGGCATGTTTCTCATGTATTTACTTCTCTGTAGGCATCGAGTTGTTACTGGTGGTTATTGGCGATATGCAACCAAAAGTGTGGCTGGTATGTGACGACTTATGGTATTGGTTCACGGGAAATTCTTGTGTAGACTTAGATCATGACCTTACTTGTAATCTGGATAAGTTATTTTTTACTACATCACTGCCTTAGTTCACAGGTGATTGATGATGATATCTTGTTTATGGATTAATGAAAATGTGCAAAAGTTCTATTTGTCTTTGGCATTCTATGAGTCTCTTCCTTTTTGCACATGGTATTGTCACGTCATATTTTGCTCCGGACGTTGTCGGGATGATACATATTTATACACGTTTTATTATCCCTTTGGCATAATGACTTCAAAGAATGCTAAATGGTAAGTGTAGTAGAGTCTATCATTGTGAAGGCAAAGTTGCACGATGATGTTACTTTTTAAGTGTGTGGTTTGAGCCATTGCGACGCTGCTTCGTCTCTTTGTACAGGTTTCACATTTTTGCATGTCTTGATGTGCGAATTTCACATTATGAGTTTCGTACTTTTTTGATGACTGTGACTACTGACTAGCCTTGGGGAATCTCCAATTCTTCTCGTGTCGATAGACTATTTGAGTGCCTGACCATATGGTACACAACAAGTACAGCTATTGCACGGCCCATTCGAGTGTCAAGTGTGCGGTGGCGGTGAGTTTTTCTCTATTGACTCTCAGAAAAGATGTGAAGGGTCCCCCGGCCTGCAGTATTGGTGAGGAAAGGATTTGCTCATAACATTTACATTTAACTGTTGTTAATACAGTTAAAATTAGATGACATGAACAATTTACAGTTGTTGGATTCGCTCATAACGTTATAATGTTACTAGAGGATTTTCACTTGTGTTTGTAATGTTTTTTGGTATGATTATATTACTAATCTTATGAGGATACAAAGTCATACTATCGCGCCATGAAGTTTCTTGCTGCAGAATGCGTGTTGCCTTGAAAGAAATTTAGGAAATTTTTTTTTTAGTACAATAGAGGTTGAAATCTTGGTTCAAATTTAGAATCTCTAATCACATAGGTTACTAAATGACACTCCACAAAACTCTTGGGTAAATCTGGAGAATTTTGCCGTATGTAGTAATCATTGACACTAAAGGCTTGAGAGTTCGGACTTGAAACATTACGAGGGAGAGTGATCTAGATAAATTACTATTATTAAATATTTTCTATAACGTACATTATGAATTTGGTTTAGAAAGAACCTGAGATCAGAGACATGAGAGTTCTAAGAAAATGCGTTACATAATAAATATTCTTTCTTCAGACGTTATATGATTTACTTTAACGTTGATTTAAATATTTAAAATTATAAAAATATTCTAATGACATAGTCATGTTGTAGTTGTCAGACGGAAGTCTAACCCTGATTTTGTGGACTAGTATAGTGTCAAGTATCTTGCCAAAAACTAAATGATCATCTCCATTGCTAATATTTAGAATCATCACATACCACTTCAATACTTACGCTTAACTTGTGGTTAGTCTTACATAACCTTTTATTTTCTCTTTGATTACACTTAGTCTGTCTTACTACTGTGATTATCTTTTACCAGTTTACACAAACTAGTAACCCATAGGAAAAATAAGACTAAACGGGAGGCTTGGTGCACAAATTATTATTACGTGCAGGGTTTAGAAAAGAGTCAACCATAGGAAAACTTATGACTACTGGTGGAAAAAATATGATTTAAGGGAATCTCCTATAAATGATAAAGAAAATACAGGTTAAGGAACACACTTGGGTCCCCATGCCTAAACCGTTCGGACCTCACATGAGGTATGAGTCCACATGCACTCATGGAGTTCATCTCATTGTGAGGTTCAGACGGTTTAGCCATTTGAATTCAAGAGTGTTCCTTGTATTTTGTTGATTCTACCTCACTGTGAGATCCTATTTTACAAAGGTTAAATTACGTCATCACAAATTAGGGCTTCGTTTATTTGTCGTAAAATAATTTGTTGGTGAAAAATATCTACAAGGAAAAATATTTTTCTCGAAAATAGATTATTTTCTAGTGTTTGGTTATCACTCTAAAAAATATTTTTTGGTATTTAAATATAGAGATAATAGTGAAAAATTGTGGAATAGGCGCATCGAGAGGACTAGACACATCTCTAAGAGTGAAGTGAGCACATAGGAGCAACTTGTAGAGCGGACCTGTGTGAACATTTTTGCCAAGACTCGAGCGGAGAAAAACTTTCGCAATACAAGCATCAATAAGCATTTTGCCAATAGAATTCAATTAAATTTGTCTTGACATTGTTTTCATTTGTTTGTTTCTCCTTGAATCGTGGCTGTTGCTTCTTGCATCATCGTTTTCGGACCACGACTGTATGTGCTCTTTTCTTTTTGGTTTGACCTTTGGTCACCCCATTCTTTGTTTTCTTGATGTATTTGGTCCATCGATCCCCCTTTGTACTTGTTTTTTTATTTTATTTTATTTATTTTTCTAAAGAAATACAAATCGCTGGCTTAATAAAAAAGTAAAAAACTTGATAAAAATTATTAATTTTTTAATTTTTTAAAAATAATTAATAATAAATCATTATTAATTAATTAATTAAAATTATTAATTTACCAATAAAAAATTAAAATAATTAATTAATTAAAATTCTAATTAATAAATAATAAATTAATTAATTAAGAATTAATTAAATATTATTTAATTAATTATAATGAATTTTTATTAATTTATATAATTATTAATTTAAAACTAAATTAGTTGAATAATTCATTAATAGTTAATAATAATTTTATTGAATGAATAAAAAACATTTAATTAATTAATATTAATTTATTAAATATAATTTTTAAATAATTAATTTAATGACCAATTTACTATACGTATATTGGATTAGTAACTGGCAGAATAAAATTAAT
The DNA here is from genome assembly GCA_037974665.1 of Ehretia macrophylla. Taxonomy (NCBI): domain Eukaryota; kingdom Viridiplantae; phylum Streptophyta; class Magnoliopsida; order Boraginales; family Ehretiaceae; genus Ehretia; species Ehretia macrophylla. Next base: position 51,883,436 of record CM075770.1, read on the forward strand.
TTATTTTTTATTAAAAATGTGATGTGAGTTTTGGGTGGGGGGGGGGGGGGGTGGTTGTTGGGGTGGGGTGAGGTTGGGAGAGGGGGTGAAGGTAGGATGGACTAAGTGAAAAATATTTTCTTCTCTCAAAGGAGATGAAAATATTTTTTTACTCTTTTTAATTAAATATTTTTTTTGACCAAAAAATATTTTTCTTTGACCGAAAATATTTTTCTTTAATCGGAAAATATATTTTGATTGATCAGAAAATTGAGAAAATATTTTACGACAAACGGAGCCTAGATAATAATTTTCATACCTTCACTATAGGGTCCATCTTAAGCCAACATATGTAGTGATCAAGATCTTTTAAACACTGATTAAAACAGAATGATGTACCATGGAGAGCACATAGTGGAAGGATTTGCATACTTATCATTTCAAGACTTTAAGCATATATCACTATCATAGGTTAAGGTTAAGAAGTTGACTTACTAGTGTTCTTATCAATTCATTTTAAGCTTTTCTTTACCATAATTTCCTTTCTGATTAAGATTGCATACATATATATCCATTTAATAGAGTTCTCTTCTTTCCCATTACATTAATTAGCAAGTCATTACCACCTCTCTTCGAAATGGCTAATAAATACCCCACTTTCATTTGCTCTCTTACATGTATATATCAAGACAATGTGAATGCCCAAGGGGGCGTTTGGTACATAGATTGATTTTTTATTTTTGGGAATAACATTTTTGGGAATAATATTTTCAAGAATGTTATTCCCGTGAATGTGATTAAAATTATTTGGTAGTCAAAAATATTCCTAGGAATATTTTGTCAAATTCCTATGAATATTTTTTTGTTATGTTTGATTAGACTCAATATTCATAGGAATCTTAAGCAATTTTCCAACAATGCCCCTAACTCAAAAAAAAAAAACTAATAATTTTAATTTAATTTAATTTATTTCTATTTTTATTTTATTATTTTCTAAATATTTTAATTTATTCTTATTTATTTTATTTTTTTACTTCATCTTAAATTATTTTATTTTTTATTTTATTTTATGTTATTTAATTTTTTATTTATATTATAGAATGTTAGTTTAGCTAAATATTTTATTTTTTCTAAATATTTTAATTTTTTACTTTTATTTTATTTTATTCTTATTAATTTTTTTTATTATATCTTACTTTAATTACTAATTTAATTTTTATTATTTATTTTTTAATTTATAATTTATTTTTTAATTTTTTAATTTATTTTATTTTATTTTATCTTATTTTTATTTTATTTCATTTTATTATTTATTTTTATCTTATTTTTATTTTTATTTTATTTTTATATTTTTATTTTTTTTTATATTTTTATATTTTTATCTTATTTTTATTTTATATTATATTATTTTATTTCATTTTATTTTTTATATTTTTATTTTATTTTATCTTATTTTTATTTATTTTTTATTTTATTTATTTTATTTTTTTAAAATTTTTAAATTTTTAAATTTTTATGTTTTACTTTTTAATTTATTTTTTGAATTATGTTATGTTATTTAATTAATTTTGCATTTTTTAAGATGGGTATTTCTGTCTTTTGTTTTCTCCAAAACATTCTCACTACTTGAGAATGTAAGATTCCCACCATCTCATATGGGAATAGAAATTGAGTAAATTATAGAAATATTGCATTATCAGGAATGTGATATTCTCGGGAATTTTTTTTTTTCATGAACCAAACATGGAAATAACATATTCCAAATTTCACATTCTTTTCACGAACCAAACGCCCCCCAAGGGAAATAGCCTATTATTAACATGTAATGTAAGCGTGTGCATACGGTAGACTCTAAAGTAAATTTAACTTCTCTTTTTTAAAAAGATTTTATGTATAAGGATCTGGCCTAACTACTAACATGTCAACACATTTAATATAGTCAATTGGCTAAAAAAAGTACATATGCGGCGAGACGAGATGTCACAAACCCTTCCCTTTTGTAATATCCCATATTGGTAGAATACAATGTAATTGTGTGGTTTATAAGTGAATGTTGTCGGTGTAAGGAATAATTTGGATTAACCATTTTGGACCAGTAGAAAAAAGGCCAAAGTAGTTGTTTCTTATACCTACAACATTAGTCTCGCATGCGGGTCTGGGGTTCTGGATGTGACAGAATAGTATCATAGCAGGTCACTAACCGGTGCGGTAGCTAAGTGTTATGCGGGGCAAAGTACTACACCTAGAAGGTTGGTGAGAGTCACTTCTTGAACCGGTAGAAGTCACCTCTAGAATCCTACACCGCCTGATTGGTCTTGGGTATGTGTGCCCCTCACGAGGACGTCAAGTCTTTAACGAGAGGTGTGTGTAATATTCCATATCGGTGGAATATAGTGTGATTGTGTGGTTTATAAATGAGTATTGTGGGTATAAAAAATAATTTGGGTTAACTATTTTGGATCAGTAGAAAAGAGGTCCAAGTAGTTGTTTCTTATATTTACAACACTAGTCTCGCTTGCGGGTCCGAAATTCTGGGTTCGGGGCGTGACAAAATATGCGCCAAATGGAACAACACATAATCCAATCCATGTGGAATGAGATATCACAGACAACTCCTATTGGTAGCCTGTTCTGATACCACCGGTAATTATCCAAATCCAACTACTGGCTAAAAATATAACCCTTATTAACAGTAGTTACGAATTTAAGTCATTATAAATTAAACATATATCTCTTATAAAATTGATGTGAGATGAATGTCACACCGTGTATAATAAGAACTTCTTGTACCTGGTTGCTTTTTGGTTATTATTGGGACGGAGCGAGAGTGCGAGAGGATTCCAAAATTTGACCCTTGGTTGGCTCTTGCTGTCTTTTGTGAACGTAATTGGGGCAAACTAATCATGGTACTTTTGGATACTAATGAATTACACAGCTTAGGTCATTTAGAGTTTGTAAAGCATGTGCAAGATGGGGACATTGATGAATTATATTATAAGCTTTGCACGAGACATCACTTGAAAAAAATATGTCAATGCTCAAAGCCTGCATTTATTAGAGGCCAGACAGATGAGTCCGAAAATCTAGTCGCATTTTCCCCGTAGAAAAATCATCTTGGGCAATTAGATCATTTTTAATACGAGCATTAGTAGATTTTATCTTATTTTTATTACTTATTTATTATTATTTATATATTTATTTAGTTGACATAAAAAAAAAAAAGAGAAATACAAACACTTAGAAACAAAATATCAATGCTCACCCACTTGAGCCTGCATTTATTAGAGGGCAGACGATGAGTCCAAAAATCTAGTCGCATTTTCTCAGTAGAAAAATCATCTTGGGCAGCTATGCTATTTTTAAATTGGTAACCTAATTGTGATAAGTACTAGATAGGAATTATAAAAGTAATATCATGGGAGCAATCGTTGGTGGTGGCAAAGGTGGTTATGGTGGTGCATAATTTAATAATATCATGCTTAATTACTGTTTATTTAATCACTAAATGAATGATTAAAGTAAGAAGAAAGGGTTATCAACTTTCTTTGACTCACATAAGAACATTTAGATTTGAGACCCGCTTGAACTGACCTCCACTTCTCACAAGAAAACATATCTCAATGAGAATTACATTAAATTTATCCCACGATTATAAATTATTAGTGGATTAGAGTTTTTATCGTATACTCTAAGTAAATTAAGAATTAGATAATACTTGTGAGGAAATATAAATTAAAACTCAAAATATTTAATTATAATAAATTGATATCCAAATATTTTAACCAACCCCGAGAGGAAAAACTGTATGAAATTGGGTATTAAAAAAATGGATCAACTTTTGGCCACTATAGTTCCACTCGTGCAAGGGAAATAAATTAGTGGAAGTGTAAACATCTAATTAATCATTACCATAGGATAATCTCTTTTATGTGCATGTGGGCGCAAATTGATTTAGAATATGTCATATTGCATGACGGCTGTGTAACGATCCTTTATTTATTAAAGTATTACTTACACGTACGATTATACTAATTAAGCTAATTTCAGCAAATTTTGATCACCTCAAATTAAGAATCTCCATTGGTGTACCATACAATATATCTCTTTTTTATATTGGCCAAAATATCTTTTACTTTAAAGCCTTTAGGTTTAAGTAAATTAATTTGTTAATATATTTAAGGTTTAACCGTCTTGGTTTTGTTATTTTATGTCTCAAGTATTAAACAATCAAAAAAGCAATTTAAAAAAAAAAAAAAAACAATTACGTTATTTCTTTCTTACATTTCAATTTGGATCACATCGTCCACTAAAAGAAAAATGAAAATAACTTTTTATTCACCTTTTGTTTTTTCGTCTATCGTTGAATTGAAGATGGTACAAAATTTAAGTCATTGTACTCCTTGTGGAGTTTGTAATCAAATAATAACTCAAATAACATGAGCTTAATTCATGAGCCCGTACAAGTTTCCTTTTCTTTATTTTTTCAGTCATTAATTTAGAAAAATATATTTTGTGAACCTACACTTGCCTTCCACCAAAAAAAGAAAAAAAAAGAAAAGAAAAACTTACACTTCCCCATCAAAATTTAGGATGAAAAAAGGATTGTAGGAAAAAAAAATTGTAGTTTTTTTTTTTTTTTCTTTCCCCTTCTTCCTTTTCGATGTTCAACGAATAATATTAAATTACCTAGAAATATGCTGAGATTTTCTAGGTGTTATATGCAACCAATTAATTACTCCCACGCTATCGTACGCCACATCTAAGTCTTTTCACAAACTTTTGATATTGCATTTGACATCTGATAATTTAATGCTTAAAATAACTCCTTTTTCTGATTTAACTTTGTATTGACACGATGTCCACTCCTTTGGTAGGTTAACATTCAAGTGCTGTGCCCCATTGGAAGCTTTGGATGGTGATAGCCACATCTGATAATTTATAATTTTTTTCCCACGGATGTTATAATATACAATTCAACAATTAGACAAACAATATCTTTTTTTCGGCGAGGTTAATTTATTTTTTTAATTAAAAATATTGTAAATTTTAATTATTTAAAGGATAAGTAGGATTACTGGATAAACCGTTTTTATAATGTTATCACATTAAGAGTAATATTGAAACAAAAATGTCAAGTCTATTAGTAGAATAAAAATGTAAAGTTGATAAATTAGATTGATCGTTATATATATACAAATCTTTCATTATTCATAGCTAAAAGATACTTCTTGTCTGAACCTATATATTTCTATCATAAATATTGCATAATCGTTTAATAATATGGAGTATACATTGAGACACGTTGCTATATCATAAAATTTATAATTTTAAAATAAATTTAATATAATCATTTTAAAATGAGTTTCTCGTTATTAAAAAAAAAAAAAATTCTCGTCGTCAATGAAGAGCAATATTTCAGCACGCCTTAGACAAGAGAACTGAATAAACTGTCAAATTTCGTGTTACCACCGAATCAGCTGCCTTGTCTCTACTCTTGGGGTGATTAAAATTGCATATCTAGTTTTATCAAGATCAAATTGTTTATGCTTCCATATCTTTCTGACTCATCTCATTAAACACTCCGTTGAATAATGCAATAAGGCAATGTATGTCGTTAAATTCATGTACTTACAACACAAAGTTTGCGTATATATTTCTTTATTATAATAATAATTATTATTATTTAATTTTTTACCCCATTTTCATGAGATTTAAACTCTGATTTTCCAATTATTATGTTACTCTCAAATCTCAAAGTTTGCATATCTAGTTTTTTTTTGCTAATTAAGTTTGCGTATCTAGTTGATACACAAACAAAATTAAAAAAAGGAGAACTTGATCTTGGCCTTAGTGTATTACGAAAAACATATTAGGCACATGCATTTACTAAGGTGGCGACAAACTCGTTGAAATTCTTCATGCACCTAAGTATGGAGGCTTACATTTTGACTATCACTTTGACCTTTACATGACTAGTAGTTTTTTTTTTTAAAATTTACGGGAGGCCTAAGCCTATACAATACATATTCAAGATGTAACTAGAGAGAATTAATCTTGTAATTCCTTGCACTCTATAGCGAGAAACATATCACCAGACCAAAGCCCTGGTAGTACATGACTATGTTTTTTTTATACTAGTACCAAATTGACATACTTCTTGAATGATGTAGAAATCAAGCTGGTGAAATCTGATTATAGAATTATTCAATAGAACCCGACCACCAACTAGTTATAGCGGTGCGAAATTGAAATACTTCGAGATCAACACATTTAAATTTGCAATTGAATGGGGTAAAGACGAACAAGGTGTTTAGCTACCAAAAAGAAATTGGAGATTCCAATTGAGTACCCCCAACTCTTAACATTTGTGGTGGAATAATTTTATTTTACGACAATATTGTACATTAATCTTGTTAAAATTTTAAATACAAATACCGTTTTATTAGTATTTACAATATTGTAGTTTGAATAGTTGTAATAATTTTGACAAAGAGTTTATGAATAAATGTGTACAATTTTGAATACAAAAAGTCAAACTAGACATTCACTTTTTTTTTTCTTTTGCGTGGGGTATCAATTTTGAGATTAATTTAATTTTTACCTAAAATTGAGACAAAACGTAATTCATAATCATTTATAAATTGATTTGAATAAATAAACTATAACTTGCCTCGAGTTTGGCTTCTTGAATATTATTATACTAGTCGAACTTCGACACATATCTGTAAAGAAAAAGAATTTCAACAAAACTATGAAACTTTAATATTCTTTTTTTCTGAAAAAAAATTTCCTCATCTTGTCTTGGCCTTGAAAGCCTACATGTATATCAAGGGAAAGTTAAACTAAGAGAGATAAATGATCTCCTTGGCTCATAATAGAGGTGGTATCTAGACGGAGTCGACACAAGCTCAATTTAGCTCAGCATACGAAAATTTAGGCTCAGCTTAGTTCAATTGAAAGTGAGTTCGACTTGACTCAACCTACTACATATAGGTGGGCCGAGGTGAGTCATATATTTTTTGACCCACCTCATTTGTGCCCAAGCCCAAGCCATAAACTTAGCCCAACCCAACTCGAACCCAACATAGGCCCAGCTCGAGCCCAACTCAGCCCATAAGCTCAGATATTTAGAATCATTTTGCTTACTTTGAAGAACATGGGTATGTAATTTGTAATTATTGTGAACGTAAATATATATTTCGTCGTTAATTTAGAACTGGAACGCTTGTAAGAAATCTTGTATCTCAACACTCAAATATTTTAAACTATTTCAATCCTCAACCACCGCTACCATTACTACTAGCAAGCCTAGTACCCGCACAAGGAGCGCTTATCCACCAACTTTCTTCAAACATTTATGTAATGTTCGTTTTTTATGTTTATTAGTAACATATTTGTGTCTCGTGAACTTGTAGTTCGTTAAGTAATATTTTATCATTTATAATAATATTATCAATCAACTTATGTCTTGTTAATCGTTAAATTAACTTTTTTGTAAAAAAAGTTAAGGTTAAGTTTTTTTCGTTATTAATCCAACTATCAAAATTCAAAACACACTAATCAACTTATAAAAAAAAAAAGGGCTGGCCCAGCCCAGTTCGCGACTCGTAGTAGTAGGCTCGTGGGTCGAGCTAGGTCCTATATTTCAAGAATTGAGTCTAACCCAGCTCAACCCACTAAACATATGTGTCGAGTCAGGCTTATTTTTCTTAACCCACGATTTGGCCCGGCCGTACCGGGGTGGCTTATTTGCCAACTCTAGCTCATAATAACTTTTTTTAGGTACGATGGTGGTTGAAGCAATAATTTGAATTCATAACACTTATGATTATAACATGTTTACTCATTTTTTTTAAGTACAAGCGGAGTTAGTGAATAATTTTAATATTTTAAAATGGGTAGTGGTCAGTTTTGAACCCAAAATCTTTCGGTACCTAGGCTTTGATACCATCTTAAATGACCATTTCATCTAAAAACTTTAAATATTAAAGAAAAATTTATTTATATTATTTATTATCTTCAACAATTGACAACTTCATTGAGAATTGTGTTATATCACAATGACACCACAATATGCATTAAGGTTCAATCGTAGAGAAAAGGAAAATATAGAGAGTAGTGGAGCAGAACCCAAACTGGTATAGACAGATGGTGTGGGTGGCTTAGAGAGCGTCATTTTTCCAGCTTAAAAATGAGAAAGTCCTGGCCCTACTAAGCCCCAAGAACACAAGTTGGCTATCTAAGCCAAGTTGACTATGAGAGATTAAAAGATTAATTCTTGTGAATGACATCTTTTAATATATATTGTACGCAGGGGCGGACCTACTCTATATTCAGTGTAAGCAAAGGCTTACACTGAACAAAAAATTACTTGGTTTAGTGGTTAAAGAGGACCTCTTAAAATGCTCTGGTGCTTCATAAAATGCTCTGGTGCTTCAGGTCGTGGGTTCAAGTGCTTCAGTGCACATTTTCATTTTAGTTTATAATATATAAATTTTTTTAAAAAAACACTTCTCTCATTTATCCAAATCAAATCCAAACCCAAACCCAAACTTTCTCTCTCCCACAAACGCTGCTCATCTTTTTTAGCTTTTAATTTTTTTTTTTTTTTAAAAACTTCTTTCACTTTCCCAAATCAAACCCCAAACCCAAACCCTTCTTTCTTCTCTACATGTTACACACCACGCATAAGCCAGAAAAATCATTACCCTTGAGGTCGAGTCGTCGAGAGCAGTGACACCATCGACAATGTCAAGGCCAAGATTCAGGTCCTCTTTTCTCTTCTTATTTTTTTTTCAAACTTTTTCTCATATATTGATTGAATTTTGATGATACTATTTTCGTGCTTGGCTAAGTCCTCATTTACTTTAATATTTGGTCTTGGGGTAAAGTCTTGAAAACAATATTTTATTTTGATTAATTGTTCCAGTGCTTTCAAGTTTCCTGAATTGTTCATCCACTGATCCACGGACCATGATATTTCCTTATTGTCTCAATGTATATTACTTAATGCTTATGCCTTCAAAGAATAAAGATAAACGAATCAACACTAAAAATTAGAAGGTGCTTATGCATTAAAATGGAAAAAAATTAGAAAACAGAATGCAAAATAAATGTTATTTGGCAGTGACACCATCGACAATGTCAAGGCCAAGATTCAGGTCCTCTTTTCTCTTCTTATTTTTTTTTAAAACTTTTTCTCATATATTGATTGAATTTTGATGATACTGTTTTCGTGCTTGGCTAAGTCCTCATTTACTTTAATATTTGGTCTTGGGGTAAAGTCTTGAAAACAATATTTTATTTTGATTAATTGTTCCAGTGCTTTCAAGTTTCATGAATTGTTCATCCACTGATCCACGGACCATGATATTTCTTTATTGTCTCAATGTATATTACTTAATGCTTATGCCTTCAAAGAATAAAGATAAACGAATCAACACTAAAAATTAGAAGGTGCTTATGCATTAAAATGGAAAAAAATTAGAAAACAGAATGCAAAATAAATGTTATTTGCTAATTGCTATGTTGGTTCTCTAAAAGGTCACATGCCACATTTTCTATTTATGGTGTTTTTCTTACTATTTCCATACCAATGTGGAGGATTTTTCTGTGTTTTGTGATTGTTGGGGTTTATACATTTGTTATTGTTGCTTCCCTTCAACCATTATTATCTAGTAAACTTAAATGTCAATGTGGTGCTACCAGGACAAGGAAGGAATACCACCTGATTAGCAGAGGCTGATTTTTGCTGGTAAACAGTTGAAAGATGGTTGAACTTTGGCAAATTACAATATCCAAAAAGAATCATCTCTTCACCTGGTATTGAGTTTTAGGCCACAACAATGATGAATATTATATGGTTTATGTTCTTAAATTAATATTTTTTTGTAGATATCATGGATAAATTTTTAAAGAAAAGGTCAATTTCTGATGGAACGAGTAGTAAAGATAATGAACATCATAGCTCAAAACAACCTCGGATTGAGATCAATGTAGAAGATCTACCTACAGATCCTGGATTACGCCCAAAAATTAGTAGCTACCATCCAGATGATCAAGATAAAGTGCGGAGATATTATTTACAAAAGGGACCTTGTCAACCCCGTCATCATAATTTTCCTCAGAGAATGTTTGGGAATAAGGCTAGAAGATTTTGCCCCTCTTGGTTTAATGAATTTGGCAGTTGGTTAGAATACAGCATAGAGAAAGATGCTGCATATTGTTTGCACTGTTATCTTTTTAGGACTGATGTTGGAAAACAGTCAGGTGGAGATGTATTTATTGCAAATGGGTTTACTAATTGGAGCGTTAAAGGTAGACTTAATACTCATATTGGAAGTCCAAACAGTACACATAACAATGCTTACAAAAAGGGTCAAGACTTGATGAAGCAAAGCCAGCACATTGAAACTGTTATCTTGAAGCAATCCGATCAAGTTCGTGAAATATATCGATGTCGATTAACTGCTTCAATTACTTGCATTCGATATCTTTTGAAACAAGGATTACCTTTCCGTGGTCATGATGAATCTGAGGAATCTACTAATCAAGGTAATTTTCTTGAGCTTCTCAAGGTTCTTGCTGATAATAATGAAGCAATCAAAGAGTGTGTTTTGCAAAATGCCCCTAAGAACCATCAGTTAACTGCTCCTAAGATTCAAAAAGACATTGTCAATGCTGCCGCAACTGAGACCATTAAAGCAATTATAAATGATCTTGGAGATGAATATTTTGCTATTATTATTGATGAGTCTCGTGATGTGTCAATCAAAGAAGAAATGGCCATTGCTTTGCGTTATGTGAACCACAAAGGAAACATTGTTGAGCGTTTTCTTGGTATCGTGCATGTAAGAGATACCACTGCATTATCTTTAAAAGAGGGAATCAATTTAGTATTTAACAAACATGGATTGAGTGTATCAAGGATTCGAGGACAAGGCTATGATGGTGCTAGTAATATGCAAGGTGAATTTAATGGTCTTAAGAGTTTGATTTTGAAAGAAAATACATCTGCGTTCTATATTCATTGCTTTGCTCATCAGTTGCAACTCACACTTGTTTATGTAGCAAAAACTCATGGTCAAGTTGCTTTATTTTTTGGCTTAGTTGCTACTTTAATAAATATTGTTGGAGGCTCATGCAAGCGATATGACATTCTTCGTGAAAAGCACACTGCTAGAGTTAAAGAAGGAATAGAAAAGGGTGAAATTCAAAGTGGACGAGGCATGAATCAAGAAATTGGTCTAAAACGGAGTGGTGATACTCGTTGGGGTTCACATTATGGCAGTTTAATAAGTTTGACTCTAATGTATTCCTCAGTGATTGATGTGCTTGAGATTATCAAGGAAGATGGAGTGACTTCAGATCAAAGAGGTGAAGCTATTCGCCATTTAGACTCCATACAAACATTTGATTTTGCATTTCTTTTACATTTGATGAAAAATGTGTTAGGAATTACAAATGAATTATCACAAGCATTGCAAAGGAAAGATCAAGATATCATTAATGCCATAGGATTGGTTTGTATCTCAAAGGAACGTTTACAAGATCTGAGAGATAGTGGATGGGAATCTTTATTGAATGAAGTCTCTTTGTTTTGCACAACTCATGATATTGACATTCCTAATATGGAAGAGATGTTTCTATTGAAAGGGAGATCGCGGCGTAAAGTTCAAAATGTTACGAACTTACATCATTATCGCATTGATTTGTTTTATACGATTGTGGACATGCAACTTCAAGAGCTTAATAACCGTTTTACTGAGTCAAATACTAGGTTGCTTCTTTGTTTGAGATGCTTGAATCCAGACAACTCATTTAATGCATTTGACAAGCACAAGTTGATTGAATTTGCTAAGTTTTATCCAAATGATTTTTCTCCCATGGATTTGGTAGTTCTTGAAAATCAGTTGGAGACATATATTCTTGATATGAGAAGAAGTGAAGAATTCTCAGAGTTAAAAGGGACTGCTTGCCTTGCAGAGATGCTAGTGAAGACTGGAAAACATCGTGTTTATCAATTGGTTTATTTACTTATTAAGCTGGCATTGACTTTACCAGTTGCTACAGCCACGGTAGAAAGAGCATTTTCAGCGATGAAAATTGTGAAGACTGAATTGCGAAATCGAATGGGAGATGATTGGATGAATGATTGTTTAATCCCTTACATAGAAAGAGACATATTTGAAGGTATCGACAATGAATTGATTATTCAACACTTTCAAAAAATGCATTCACGTCGGGGACAATTATAAAAGGTACTTTTTGTATTGCTATACTGTATAGTTACTTTTTTTCCTCTATTTTGTATTTAAAATGTGCTTAATATGAAATGTTTACGTATATATAAATTTACTTGAACATTTGGTTATTCACTATATTTTTATGGTGCATGCACTGACCTCCGTAGCCTGGGTCCGCCACTGATTGTACGGTTTATTTAGTATTTTCTTTGGCCCTTTTTGGCTTATCCCAAAGACCTCAACTTAATCCCTACACTGTATACATTCTTATTCTAATTCATTTACATCTTCTGTAGGCCATTGATAATAATCCCTAAAGCAAATTCACAATTGAGAATTTTTTGATTACACAATGAAATTATAGGCTATCTAAGCCAAGTCCACGCCCATGCTCGAGCCGCGTGCGTGTGTTCTGATTTGGACTCAAACCATCGAGCATTTATTAGTTTTACTCTAGGTAAAAGCCTAAATTTACTAACAACATTTACTTTAATGTTGACATACTTAAATGGCGCCATGTGAATGTAGAGATTGCATTCTAGAAAAAAAAGAAGTTATTTGGCGATGATATCATCATCTCTTTAAGCCATGTGCTTATTTAGAAAAAGCATATGGACAATTTAAATAACTATCCACGGTTATATCGACAATTGCCAAATTAGTTTCGTCATTATTTTCGTTATCAACGCCATGTGGTCATTCCAGGAAAGAACCAACAAATACATTGAATAATTGTTAACAACGTATTATAAAAGTTGTCGTCAATCCATGATCAGATAACATAGTCAACCCAACACACCCAATTCGACACATACGGTTGAATTCTTCGATTTCTTTTAGAAGTTATTCATAAAATACCTTTTACTTCACTTTTATTTACAATTGCTTCTAATATGAGTAGTTGTATTGTAATTAATATCAACACCTTGGAATAAACACTTTTATTTGTTTCTGAAGTCAATTGTTTACTATTGAGATACTTTTGATTATTCAAATCATCGAAATTCTTGAAATTTAAAGCAAATTAAAGCCAGTATTTCTAACTGACGAGGGGTTCCCGAGCTGAGCTAAATTAGCCGACCTGATCGGAGATGGGCCAATCCGCGCTCCACCAGCAGCTCGCTCAGCCCAATGATCAACCCCAGATGACTGCCCCGACCCCATTAACCCCGACCTCAGTTCCAGCTGTTCCGATGGGACATAAAGCACTGATGGGATATAAAGCTGCGTCGCATTAAATGCTGTCAGACCTAAACTTAGTATAAATAGAGCTCAACCCTCCTCATTTACTCTCTCTCGTTATTAATTGCTCTAAACTACTTTGCCAGCTCGGACATATTAATCATTCGCACGCCTGAGGGGAAAATCCGGGTCGTCACCCCGCCTTTTCCTTGTCTTCCTTGTGCAGGACCTACAGCCGACCAGGAAAGTTCAGCTCGGAGTCGGATCGAAGGAGTCCAGCTCGGCCAAAGCAGCTTCCGAGTCTAACTGTGAGATTTTCAACCTCGACAGTTTGGCGCCGTCTGTGGGAAACGACGAGTTCTTCTATAACTCTCTTCACCACTCATTGAGAAGCCATTATGGTGCAAACTAGAAGCCACAACATACCGGCAGAGGATTCGCCCAACCTGGAAGGGGACCTCGAAGCCACACAGGCGCCCAGCCAAAACCTAACCCAAGCCGACGTTGGAACGAGCCAACGCATACACTTAGCCACTCAAACCAACCCCGCAGCAGAAGGAGACCCAAACTCCAACCTATCACCGGAGATAAGGATGATGCTGAGGATGTTCGAAGAACTTAAGGAGCAGGTGGCCCGGCTGGCTGAGGGCCCCCTGGCACCGCAAGAGGCCGCGCCGCGGCCATCGCGCCCCCAGTTCCACATCCCGGAGTCTAGACGAAAACGGACGCAGGAAGAGGAGGGCTTCTACGAGCCAACACCAAGGTCCGACCCGGAGAGAGGCAAAAGGGCGGTTCAAGCCGACCCCGAGCAAGCAAAGACCGCGGCTGCCATAGCTAAGGTCATCAACCAACTCGGTGTAAGCCCACTCTCTCCCGAGGTATTGGCCACGCCCCTACCCACCGGCAATCGCATGCCCAACCTGGCCGTTTACAATGGAGACGGAGACCCAGCCAGCCACCTGCTCAATTTTGACCACCACATGACTCTGCATGATATGCCAGATCTCATGAAGGCGAAGACGTTCCCGACCACCTTGGTTGGCAATGCCTTGGATTGGTTCCAAAAACTTCGTCCAGGTTCAATTGCAAGTTTCCACCAGCTGGCTGAGGCATTCCTGTCTCGCTTCGCGGGAAGCCGCCGCGCCACTCGTCATACTTCAACACTGCTGTTGGTGAAGCAGCATCGAGGGGAAAGCTTGAGGGCTTACACGGCCAGATTTAATGAGGAGTCCCTCCGAATTCCGAACCTGGAGGACTCCATGGCTCTGATGGCTTACCAGAGTGGGCTTAGGTCGGGCCCACTCACGTCTTCCTTAGCAATTGATCCTGTGGATACTGTGTCCGAGCTGATGGTACGAGCAGAAGGGTACATACACTCGGAGGAAATCCACCAGGCGAAAAGGGATGATGACAAGGAGAAGGAGGCCGGGAAGAAAGGAGAGGCCTCCCGAGCCCAACCTGGGGCCAAAGCCCAGAATGACCGAGGCAAGCAGCCCCAGCAGCCGAAGCCGAACCCACGGTTCACGATGTTCACTCCCCTCAACACCTCGAGGGAGCAGATCCTGATGGAGATCCAGCACCAAAACCACCTGCCTCCGGCAACGAGAATGAAAGGCCGGCCTGATAAGCGCAATAAGACCAAATATTGCCGCTACCACATGGACTACGGCCATACCACCGAAGAGTGTAAAGACTTGAAGCAGGAGATCGAGGCACTGATTGCCCGAGGCCACCTCCGGAGGTATATAGATCAACAGCCGACCCGAAATCCGGAGCAAAGGGATAGGGAGAGGAGTCCGCCCAGGCGCCAGGTTGGGGGCGGACGTCTGGCTGTGATTGAAACCATAGCGGGAGGGCTAGCGTCAGGGGGTGAGACCTCGGCAGGCAGAAAAGGTTATGTTCGCGCAGGGAGAGAATATGGACCAACGAAGGGACCGGCCCCGGGGATGCAAGGGATCACCTTTTCCTCAGAAGACTTGGAGGGGGTCATATTGCCTCATGACGACCCCCTGGTGATCAGCGCAGAGATAGCCAACTTCACCGTCAAAAGGCTGATGGTGGACACCGGGAGCTCGGCAGAAGTCTTGTTCCTCAGTGCTTTTGAGCAAATGGGGTTGGACAGGAACCGACTCAGGCCATTGCGTGGTACTTTAGCAGGTTTCACCGGGCAGTCCCACCGAGCCGAAGGAGTCATCAACCTCCCGCTGAAGTTGGAGGATGGGGATAAGTGGGTGTCGATGCAGGCCAACTTCATTGTAATGAATTGTAGCTCCACCTACAACGGGATCTTAGGTCGGGTGGCGCTTAATCACTTCAGGGCTGTCCCCTCAACGTACCACCAGGCCCTGAAGTTCTCGACCCCGTCTGGGATAGCAACCATTCGCGGAGCCCAGCTCTCAGCCCGGGAGTGTTATGAAAACTCACTCCGACCCAAATATCAAATCGGCTGGGGACCGGATCTGCCCGAAGAAAAGAGAGACACTAAGAGGGGAAGCCCGGCTGAGGACCTCCAGGAGGTGGAGCTCTCTGACGAAACAAAGAGAGCAAAGATCGGGTGCGAACTATCTGCCAATCTCAAGAAAGGTATAAGCCAATTTCTTTCCAAGGAGGAGTATCTCACCTCGGCTCCCTGCAAGGTTTTACTAACATAGTAGACCGGCTTCTGCTCCTTGCCTTCTTCTCGGACTAGCGCCGCCGCCACCGCTGTTCCCGAGCATGCCAAGTATACTACCAGCTCCTCCCCCACCTCAGGTCGGGATAATAGAGGTGGCGAGGCTAAGTACCTTTTCAGCTCCTGGAAGGCGTTTTGGCATTCCTCAGTCCATTCAAAGTTCTTAGGGTTCCTCAATATTTTGAATAGGGGAGCGCACTTGTCAGCCGACCTGGACATGAATCTGCTCAGCGCCGCGACTTTCCCTGCCAACACCTGGACGTCCTTCACGCAGGTCGGGGGCACTAGGTCTAGTATCGCCTGGACTTTCTCCGGGTTGGCTTCTATTCCGCGGGCTGTTACCATGAAGCCCAGGAACTTGCCTGCCTTGACGCCGAATGCGCACTTTTCCGGGTTCAATTTTATCCCAAAGTGCTCCATTACGGCGAAGGCCTCAGCCAGGTCGGTTACATGGTCTTCCGCCCTCCTGCTCTTGACCAACATGTCATCTACATAGATCTCCATATTCCGGCCAATCTGGTTCTTGAAGACCTTGTTCACCATCCGAGTGTAGGTGGCTCCAGCATTCTTGAGGCCAAAAGGCATGACCTCATAGTAGTAGAGTCCTTTATCGGTGGTGAAGGCGGTCTTTTCTTTGTCCCCGGGAGCCATCTTGATTTGATTATAACCTTTGAAGGCATCCATGAAGGAGAGCAGCTCGAACCCGGAGGTGACGTCCACCATTTGGTCAATCCGTGGCAGGGGGAAGCAATCCTTGGGGCAAGCTCTGTTGAGGTCGGTAAAATCAATACATAGTCTCCATCCACCAGAAGACTTCGTCACCAGCACCACATTGGACAGCCAAGTTGGGTATTGTATTTCCTTTATGTGGTCGGCGTCCACCAACTTGTCCACTTCTTCCGCTATGATTTGTTGCTTATCATAATGAAAGTGCCGACGCTTTTGTTTTACTGGATAGTGATTTGGGTCGGCATTCAGGTGATGCTCGATTACACTCGGGTCAATTCCTGTCATGTCAGAAGCAGACCAGGCAAATACATGCTCATTCTTTAAAAGAAATTGGCTTATACCTTTCTTGAGATTGGCAGATAGTTCGCACCCGATCTTTGCTCTCTTTATTTCGTCAGAGAGCTCCACCTCCTGGAGGTCCTCAGCCGGGCTTCCCCTCTTAGCGTCTCTCTTTTCTTCGGGCAGATCCGGTCCCCAGCCGATTTGATATTTGGGTCGGAGTGAGTTTTCATAACACTCCCGGGCTGAGAGCTGGGCTCCGCGAATGGTTGCTATCCCAGACGGGGTCGGGAACTTCAGGGCCTGGTGGTACGTTGAGGGGACAGCCCTGAAGTGATTAAGCGCCACCCGACCTAAGATCCCGTTGTAGGTGGAGCTACAATTCATTACAATGAAGTTGGCCTGCATCGACACCCACTTATCCCCATCCTCCAACTTCAGCGGGAGGTTGATGACTCCTTCGGCTCGGTGGGACTGCCCGGTGAAAATATTGAGGAACCCTAAGAACTTTGAATGGACTGAGGAATGCCAAAACGCCTTCCAGGAGCTGAAAAGGTACTTAGCCTCGCCACCTCTATTATCCCGACCTGAGGTGGGGGAGGAGCTGGTAGTATACTTGGCATGCTCGGGAACAGCGGTGGCGGCGGCGCTAGTCCGAGAAGAAGGCAAGGAGCAGAAGCCGGTCTACTATGTTAGTAAAACCTTGCAGGGAGCCGAGGTGAGATACTCCTCCTTGGAAAAACTCGCCCTCGCGCTCATCACGGCGGCTAGAAAGTTGAAACCATACTTCGACGCTCATCCGATTAAAGTCATGACTGATGCTCCGCTCAAATCCATCATGCACAAGCCAGAGGCGTCGGGCAGGCTACTGAAATGGGCAGTTGAGTTGAGTCAATTCGACATCACCTACCAGCCCAGGACAGCCATCAAAGCCCAAGCCATTGCTGACTTTGTCGTAGAGTGCACTGGCCGAGCAGAGTACGACCCGGAGGATGTGTGGAAGGTCCATGTGGATGGGGCCTCAGGGAAGTCTGGGAGCGGAGCTGGGGTGGTCATCCTCGACCCAAACCGGCATGAGCACCAGTACTCCCTCAAGTTCGCCTTCTCGGCGTCCAACAATGAAGCAGAGTATGAAGCGGTGATTGCAGGGCTGAAAATTGCTGCTCAGCTCGGGGCACAGACAATCGATCTAAGCACCGATTCTCAGTTGGTTGCAAGTCAGATATCTGGGGAGTTCGAAGCCAAGGACAGTGCTATGCTAGCCTACCTCAACAGAGTTAAGGATTTGACCTCAACACTCGGAAGGTTCACGATACAGCAGATTCCCAGGGAAGAGAACATGAAGGCTGACGCCTTATCCAGGCTAGCCTTGGGCGAAAGCCGACCTACCCTTGTCCACGTGGAAGAAGTATCTGAACCTAGTATCCAGTTGGGGATACGAGCGGTAGCCGAGCTCAACTTAAATCCAGATTGGACCAAACCAATCCTGGACTATTTGGAAGGGGGTATGACCCCGGAGGATGGAAAAGCTGCTCGGAAACTCATGAAGCAGGCCTCAAGGTTTGTCATAATTGCCGGGCAGCTCTACAAAAGAGCCTACACTTGGCCTCTTTTGAAATGCGTTGCACCCGAGGAAGGAAACTATGTACTCCGGGAGATTCATGAAGGGGTGTGTGGAAACCACTTGGGGGGTAAAGCTCTGGCTCGGAAGGCGTTAAGGTACGGCTATTTTTGGCCAACCTTAGAGCAAGATGCCAAAGAGTATGTAAAAAAGTGCGACACCTGCCAGAGGTTCGCCAACGTGCAGCGGAAGCCTGCTGTAGACCTCACAGTGATGATAAGCCCTTGGCCATTCTATCAGTGGGGTCTAGACATCATCGGCCCCTTGCCGGCCAGTCTCGGCCAAAAGAAACACGCCTTCGTGGCCATAGACTACTTCACTAAATGGCCCGAGGCTGAAGGTGTTGCCAGAATAACAGAAAAGGCAGCTTGGGATTTCGTATGGAAAAATATCATATGCCGATTTGGGGTACCAAAGGTCATTGTCACCGACCACGGCAAGCAATTCGACAGTGCATACTTTCGAGGCAAATGTGCTGAGATTGGAATCGACCTCAGATTCTCGTCTGTTGCTCACCCTCAAAGTAATGGCCAAGTTGAAAGAACTAACCAAATCATTTTGCAGGGTCTGAAAACCAAGCTGGAGGAAGCAGGGGGCCAATGGGCATCAATTCTCCCAGAAGTGATGTGGGCTCAGCGGACCAATATCAGCTCGGCGACGGGAGAATCGCCCTTCGAACTGACCTTCGGCACTCAAGCCGTGCTGCCAGTGGAGATCGGGTCTCCAACCAGTAGAACCCTCCACCATGACCCAGAAATAAACGGAGCACGAATCCGTGAAGAGCTCGACCTCGCTGAAGAGCTCCGAGCTAAAGCTCAAATCAGAATGCTGGCCAGCAAAGCTGCAATGAAAAGAGCCTTTTCCAAGCAGGTCAAGCCTAAGCCTATTAAGGTCGGCGACCTCGTACTCAGGAAGGCCATCTTTTTGCCGCGCTCCACCAACAAGCTTTCCCCGACCTGGGAGGGACCCTACGAGGTCATGAAAGAAGTCCGACCCGGGACCTTCTACCTTCGAGACAAGAACGGAAAACTGTTAAAAAATGCATGGCATTCAGAACATTTGAAACGGTATTTTGTCTAAAAACGGCCCCGAGCCGGAATATTTTGTCAACGGCCCCGAGCCGTAATATTTTGTAAACGGCCCCGAGCCAAAGTATTTTGTAAAGGCCCCGGGCCGAAACATTACTTGTACAAATTCAATACAATGTGATCTTGTAAACTAGTGCAATTCCCGACTTGGGAACAAGTACACAAACCATTGCAATGCCCTACCCGGGTGCAAATGCTACGACTACAAAATTACTCGAACTCGGATTAACGCGGTGGCCACGCTTAATCACGAGCAAACGATAAAGTAAACCAGCTCGGATTAAGTTCCAGCTCGGGCATAATCAATAACAATTTGGTTAGTTTTGCCAGTTCGGATTAAGTTCCAACTCGGTTCATTCCGGCCTCAGGTCGGTGTATTAGCTTGGGTCAAAACTCGAGCTCAATACTTGTCAAAATTAGTTTGACCCATTTTATAACGAACTGACGAGTTCGAATCGGTAACCGTTATGAGTTGCCCCTATTATACCAGCTCGGATTAGGATGTTAAAACATCAGTCGCGTCCAGCTCGGGTTATTATTCCTAAGTTTGTATGGTCCATTGAAATTGGTCCGACCCCACTAACTTGAGGAAAATTTGCGGAGAAAAAAGTACGCGTGTACGAACTCAATTGAAACGCAAATAAAGCCAAAATAAATATTTCATTAAAAACCGGAAAATGATTACAAAGGCCCAGCTCGGGCAAGATTACAATGGCCCTACTAGGGAGGCGTTGCTAATTCTATTTTGGCGCGACAGCGGAGGTGGTGGCCTCAGCTTCATCCCCAACCTGGTCCAGGCCCTTCTGGACAAACTCAGAAACCTCCTTGGCCTGGGATATCAGGTCGGAGGGAAGCTCGGGGATCTCCCAGAATTCTGGCGGCGGGACCTCCAAGATCTCGATGTAGTCGTTCTTGGAGGATGGAAAGAAAGTCTTCGCTCTCTCCCGAGCCGAAACTTGACCCCGGAAGTAGAACTCCATTTCCGCGTATTTTGCCATGGCCCCGCCTTCCGTGGCCAACCAGTCCACCGCCGCGTCGCTGGTTTTGAAGGCCTCCACCGCCTTTTCCCCGTGGACGCCGACCCGCTCCGCCAACTCCTTGAACTTTGCCTCTGACTCCCGTTTCTCTCGCTTATAGCGATCGACGTCCTTGGCCGCGGCTTCGCGACGGCCCTTTTCTAGGTCCAGCTCCTTCCTCAAGCGCTCGACCTCCGCCGTATCAACCCTCTGCCTCTGAGCAGCCTCCTCTCTCACTGTTTCAAGCTCGGCTCGGGCGTCCACATACCGTTGCTCGAGCTCAACACAGTGAGTTTGGGCCTTGATTAAGAAGCTGGGGGCAGAGAGGATGTGAGATTCGGCCTGTTCAGCAGAGGGTAAAGCAATTAGCCGAGCTAAGAATGCGACCTTTACATAAAATGGTTAAGGACTTACCGTAACAATAGCCGTCCTCAAGTCCAGCGAGAGTTGCTCGGCTGGGACCGTCGCCAGTTTGGGGTCGCGGTCCACTTTGGACGCCTCAATAATGTGCTGGTCGGGAGGGCTGAACTCCGTGCCCTTACCCTTCACAGAGTGCCCGGGCCGAGGCCGCTTTCTGTTCTCAGATCGGGGGGAGGAGCGCTCCGGGATCGTTATGCCCGACCCAGATTTCTTCGGCAATGGGGACCCCGAAGCCCCTTTTGAGGAGACCTCGGGACCGACCTCACGCCCTTGGCCGCTGTGGCGTTGCCTCTGGCCTTGTCCAGTGCCGCCCGGTCCTGACCGCACCTGGGTGTACGCGAGCTTCCTCATATCCGCCATATCTGCAAAGGTAAAGAGCAAAGGGAATCAAAAGTGAATCGAAGACCCAGCTAAAGCGAAGTTAATAAGACGGGACGGGAGGTCGGACGCCAATCCTGTAAACTGACCCTCTTCCGAGCCGGCCCCGTCATCTCCTTCCGGGTCGGGAATCAGGTGGGGATGATCCTTTGAGAGGTCGGGCTCCCGACCAAATAACTTAGAATCCCAGATTCGCTCCCATTTCAGCACACTGTCAATGTTTATCAGCATCCCGGGCGCGGGCCTGAGCACTGCAACTTCTCCACGCTCCTCCTTTGAGAGTTTAGGATCATCATTGACGGTTTTCCTCAGGCTCGGGAGCCAGTCCAACCTACATCCAGGATTCACAGACGACTCCACCCAATAGTAATCATTATGCCAGCCCTTGTTAGATGAGTGCCACTTGGTGAATATGGAGTGGCCGACCCGAGCTGCGAAGTGGAACCACCCCGGTTGCTTCGGATTGGGCTTACATACAAAGAAATGCCTAAATCGACGCAAGGTCGGCTCCACTCCCTTCTCCAAACAGAACACGTAGAAAGCCACCATTATGGCCCAACCGTTCGGTGACATCTGACCCGGGCTGAGCTCGAAATGGTTCAGGATTCCAACGATGAAACCAGGGAGGGGGAGCTGGATGACGTCGAAGGCCAGATCATATATGGTGTAGTGGTTGGCTGGGGGGTAACACGCCGATTCTTGCCGACCTGGAACCTTCAACTTATGATGCCAATCAACCGACCAGTTCCTCAGTCTTGCGTTCGCCATCTGCACTGTAGAATGGCACTCGCGCTTGCAGCAGGCAAACAACTGCTCAATCCTCTTCCCTCGAATTGAAGAAGCACTGGCTGAAGCCGAGCTCCGAGGTCGAACAGCACTGACTGGTACAGCCTCGATCGGCTCGGTGACAGACACCCCGGCTAAGAACTCTTGCGGTATCTCGATGCCTTCCAGTCGGTTCAGCGGCTCCTCATCCTCCCCGGCATCGAATTCTCCCAGGTCGGCCATAGGGTCCTCTTCTGCCTCTTCTCGCACCAGTCTAACCCCAATAACTTGGCAGTCGTCGTCACTCTCCTCGCGATTGAATCTCCGAGCCGGCCCTGAGGACGAGCTGGTGCTCTCTCCGCCACGGATCCTGTTCGAGGTAGATGCCGAGCTCGGCGGACTTTCATCTCCGCCGTAAGACCTTACATCCATTTCCTGAGAATCTTCTGATTCCGACCTCCCCATCCTGTCTACAGCAAATACAAATGTACAGGAATGACAAAAGGGAGTCGGGACGTACCTAATGCTCTCGAACTGCGGAGTGCGGCCGACTATTCTGGTCCGAGCTGAAGAATCCCGAGAATATTCTTTCCGAGCTAGTTGCGTCCGACCACTCTTGCGTCCGACCTAAATTCCTCGAGAAATATAAAGTGAAGTATGCAGTGAATCTCGGAGGAGGTGGCCCTATTTATAGGCGCCCGCGAAATTCGCCTCGGGAAGACCAAACGTCGCGTCTCGTCAGAACCGCCAGGTGACGTGGCAGCCATCCGTTGGGCATGCACTGCTGACGTGGCCATCCCTACTCTATCGGGGGCGGGCACCTGCAGCTCGGGATTAGCTTCTACCTCTAGATCTCGCCCACTCGATCTCGACTGGGGGGGGGGGAATTGACGAGGGGTTCCCGAGCTGAGCTAAATTAGCCGACCTGATCGGAGATGGGCCAATCCGCGCTCCACCAGCAGCTCGCTCAGCCCAATGATCAACCCCAGATGACTGCCCCGACCCCATTAACCCCGACCTCAGTTCCAGCTGTTCCGATGGGACATAAAGCACTGATGGGACATAAAGCTGCGTCGCATTAAATGCTGTCAGACCTAAACTTAGTATAAATAGAGCTCAACCCTCCTCATTTACTCTCTCTCGTTATTAATTGCTCTAAACTACTTTGCCAGCTCGGACATATTAATCATTCGCACGCCTGAGGGGAAAATCCGGGTCGTCACCCCGCCTTTTCCTTGTCTTCCTTGTGCAGGACCTACAGCCGACCAGGAAAGTTCAGCTCGGAGTCGGATCGAAGGAGTCCAGCTCGGCCAAAGCAGCTTCCGAGTCTAACTGTGAGATTTTCAACCTCGACACTAACCTTTTGAGAAAATGAACTAAGATATATATCTCCAACCATTGGCGGGACCTACTTAGAGTTGAGGGGATACATTGGAAAAAAAAAAAAAAAAAAAAAAAAAAAAAAAAAATATATATATATATATATATATATATATATATATATATATATTGATTTTTAAAAAAAAAATTATTATATTAGACACTTTCGTTGTATAATGATACACCCTAACCTCTCTCACGCACAAATGCACCCCTTGAACTTGGGTACCTGGGTTAAAAAAACACCTTGCTTTTGCAATTTATAAATCATATATTCTGTAACAATATTATTGTTACAATCACCATTCCATAGATCTCTACCCAGATCTCCATAATAGTTAAAAACAAAAACAAAACTTATTTTGGCTCTGAAACTCCTCAACTTCTGTAAACTAAAATCTTCACAAAATTTAAACTCAAACCCAAAATTTTCTCATGGATTCAAAGGCTCTAAACAGATTTGGACCCCATATTTAGGTTTTATAGTGAGGACAATGACTGGGGCATGCCTGTAATTCTCTGAAATAGTAAATCTGAATTTTGATATCAACATAGAGAGTATGATCTTTGCCTCCATTAATGCAAAAGTTTGGCCAACACAGTTTCGAGGACCAGCAGCAAATGGTAGGAAATGGCGTCCAGGAGTGAAAGACTTGGAGGCAAAACGATGAGGCTTGAACTCATTTGCATCCTCACCCCATATTTCTTCACTGTGATGTATTGCAAGCATTGGGATCCATATTGATAAACCCTTTGGAATATGGAGATCGCCTAGCTTAATATCTTCGAATGCCATTCGAGGAAGAACTGAAGCTGGTGGGTAGAGTCTAAGAGATTCGTTGATCACCATGTTTAACTGCAATAGCCGAGTAAAATATTAAATTTAGTTTCACGAGTTAGACGTCCATCGAGCTCATATTTGGGATGTCAAATCTAAGAACACATGCCAAATTCAACATCAAACTAAAGAGATATAGTCCAAGTTAATCAAGTATAAGTCTGTCAGAACTAATTCTAAAAAAAAATCACTTACTCACTAATTCAAACTCGATATGTGAACAAATTTCTCACTCACGTTCTAAACGTTCCACTACTAAATAACACTTTGGGGCGGGTTATGATCGTGAAGTTGTTATAATGTTTCCAAAGATTCTAATGACCATTCATCACCAGCTGGACTGCTCGGAGAAACCATATTCTAGTCTCATTTTTTAGTTAGGCAATCCAGGACACCAAGACCACCACGAGACAACCAACCAACCTAGCCTAAGATGACCCAACAATATATTTAATTCGTTCTAATTTTCAGTGAATAAACTGACACCACTTTTTGGCATGAGCAATATAGAATAGTGTGCACCACATTTTCAATTCAAATCTACGATTAAGAACACATATAAAAGCATGTAGATATCTCTACTGATAGCAGAGATTTCAGTATGATCTAAGAGGTGGACACGAGCTTTTTGCTGTGAAAATTGTAGAAAGATTATTTCTTAGTGTGACATAATGTGGTTCTTCTCGTAATTCCCTCCCGCTCAATGACAAGACAAAAAGAATATGTTGAAAATGTGATGGTGCCAATATTCAAGTCAATAGTCGATATAACTTAGTGAATTCCCTTCATTCTTTTTTTTTTTTTTATAATTTTGATTTTACTCTGAATCTGTCATTACATTAAACATAATTAACTGGTCCAAAATGTTCAAAAAATTTAAGTCATTATAAACTAAACACGTCTCATACAGAACTGATGTGAGACGAGATGTCACACTTTTGTACAATAAAAATTTATGTATCGATGTCAAATCTTTCATATATATGATCAAATTTTTATTATGCAAGGATGAAAAATAATATATAACAATGTCGGTGAATATTGTGCTAGGATATTACCAATGATCAACCTCTGGCCATCCTAAAAAGATAGTGGAATGAGATAAAGATAGATTAATATATAAAACTATTGCTTACCAAGGTGAGTTTTGAGAGGTGATCAACAGAGGGTGTGTCACCATTGCATACTTGATTAACCTCGTCTCGAACTTTATCTTGCCAAGAGGGATTGCTAGCGAGGAGCATGACAGTCCAAGTGAGTAAAAGGGCAGTGGTCTCATGACCAGCAAAAAAGAAAGTTTTGCATTCATCCATGATCAACTGTAGGTTCAAGCTAAATCCATTGCCTGATCTCTTCTTCTGCATCTCATTCAATAACATGCCTAGTAAATCGTTTCCATATGAACTGCTTCGACCAATCTCCACACAATCTTGTCGGCTTTGTATTATCTCCATTAGTAGTCTCTCCACCTCCATCTTTAGTGATTTTATTTCTCTGTTGTATTTACTTGGGAAAAACCTGTAGTTAAATAACAAAAACTCAATTAATATACTTAAAAATCGGGTGAAATGGTCAGATAATGACTATTTGTATCAGAGGTTCTGAATTCAAATCCCATTAATATAGAATTATTTTATGGTTCTTGCATTGATGAACCTACTTGGGAATTGAGTCAATACTCAGTTCCGAGGACCAAATTGAAGCATATTTACTTTCCAACTTTTTGGAACCAATATTAGCCTCTCAGTTATAAACAAGAAAGGAGGTTCTCTTAATATTTTTTCTTTTTGGACAGGTACGTACAAGAAAAGGAGATTGACCACGAAATCTTTAAAAATGAAAATACTAATATTATTTATTTAAGGTCAATCAGAAATTTTGTCCTTTCCAAAACTAAATGTAAGACCATTTTTGTAGGGAGAAATATAAAAAGACAGTCAAGTTCACGAAACTATTCATATACATAGAGTTTGAAAAAAATTCGGACCATGAAAAGGACATGAAACTTACCGGCTACCAGGAAGGCACAAGTGGCGGCTAGCTTGAGCACAAAGATGTTGTAAAACTGTTAGCAAATGGAATATTTGTTTTCCTTTCTCATAGCTAGAATCAAACTCTGTTCTTGCAATGATATCAGCAGTGAGACAAGTCATATACTCTCCAATCTCAACCTCAGTTTGGCCCATCTCTACTGCATTTTCAAGTGATTGAAGCATCTCCTTAGTGCATTCCACCATGTATCCCGCATAACTCTATAGATAAACCAAAAACCAACCATTTATGTTACACATGGAACAAATAAAAGAAAATAAAATTGGTAGGTGGGACATTAAAAAGTACACTTTTGCATTGTTAAGATCCGTTCCGACCCGCACGAAAGGCATAACGATTCTATAATTAGATTATATATATACCTTGAGTCTGCCTCCCATGAACGCCGGTGCGACAATGTGTCTCTGGTGGTACCAATCATCACCATTAGCCATTAACAGGCCTCGCCCGATGAAATGCTTTGAGCCTTCTTGTTGTAACCATGATTTCCCAGAACTTGTGCTATACTTTGATAAAAGTTCTTTGATTAACTCAGTTTCTGTTAAGCACATTCTTGGCTCAGTCCCATTCCAATATATGAATCTTTCTCCTGTAACACAAATGTGGAAAGGACAAACATATACGTATAAGTGTTGGGTGAAATGGTCGGCTAGCGACCTGTTATAATCAAAAGTTGTATATTTGAATCATGAGGTTACCATATATTTTAGACCAAGCCACATAATGTGGCAGAAGGCGACCAACGATGTCATGGCTGATGGTTTCCATGTCCTGAGAGGTGGATTTGGCAACTAGAGAGGCCATGTCTAAGATGTTGCCGACTAGAAACCGAGATTTGGGGCCACGCACTCCTTGTTTTTCCATGATTTTCTTGATGCGTCTTGGTGTTAGCCAGTAACATGATAGAGTTTCATAAGCAACTTTTAAGAACAAAGAAACAAGCATGACTAATAACGCCATTAAAACCATCATGGCCATGGTGGTAATCAATTTGATAAAAGTAATCTAAGGATATGAACTCACACGAGGACTCTTTAGAGAGAAAGGGATGTAGAGACGCTATATGTGATTTGTTAACCTTGCTCTTGAGTCCATATTTATAATGTTGAGTGCACTGAATTTTTTTTTTTTCAATAGAGATCCAACCTGTGATTTAAATTCAAAAATTTAAATTATAATAGGTCATTATCTGACTATTATTCCCAACTTAAGTGTAATGCGCTGCATTTGAAGAGTATAGATACCGGTGCTTAAACAAATTAAAGAGGTTGGCAACGGCATATTAAATTCCAAAAAGGGAAAAACAAATTAAGAGAGATAACTTTTGAAGCATTAGCTACAACAAGATATTGTAAACTTTGCTTAGATTTTCCAAATAGTTGAGGGTAATTTTGTGAAGGGAAAATATTATATAACTCCCTGTGATATGTAAAACTATCACCTTACCTTTTTGTGTTCTTAAAACTTTAAAATGTCTCATGTGTTATTAGAAAGTCATCACACTACTTCCTTCGTATCTTTTTTAAGTTATTAAATATCAGTTTTGCCATTTTATAATACATATTTTTTTTTTCTTTTTCTCTTTCATTTTTAATTATTTATAACTAAATAAAAAATAAAAAAATAAAAAAATATTCATCTTCCCCACCCCCCACCTCCTACTGCTGCTCCGTTGGAGCAGAAGTGAGGTCGGAGCAGTAGGGGGGAGGGGGGGTGGTGTAGGGGAGTGGGGGGTGGGGAAGATGAATATTTTTTTAAAAATTTTTTATTTAGTTATAAATAATTAAAAATGAAAGAAAAAAAATATATGTATTATAAAAGGGTAAAACTGACATTTAATAACTTAAAAAAGACATGAAAAGGGTAATGTGATGACTTTTTAATGATACATGAGGCATTTTTAAAGTTCTAAGAACACAGGGAAGTAGGGTGATAGTTTCATAAGTCACAGGGGGGTTATGTAATATTTTCTCTTTTGTGAAAGTAATCCATCTGCCAAACAAGATGTTCAGATTTCCAAAATCTGTGACCAATTATTGTAATTAAAGAAATACATCGTATTAGAAGAAAAAAATCTAGTTTCATTTGGAAAGTACATGAATGAGTTACTATTTTTTTTTTTAAAAAGAAAGTGGCATTTATTTAACAGCTGGGTACAGAGCGTGACCCTTTGTGTTAAGCAAGGGACTATTGGTGTTAACCTCCAAGGGTTGGTTTTGTGGTGGAATATTTGCGGTATGAACTGGAAATTTAATTATATTTTGAATTTAAATTAGTTAAAAAATTTAATTTTGGGATCAGTTCAGATCAACTTTGTGTTTAATTAACTTTGACTTATGCCCCTTTTTTTAGGAAAGGGGGAGAGGGTCATGAGCAGGAACCCCGACCCACCCAAGTTTAAAAAAAATAAATAAATTATGTAGTACATTTAAAAAAAAAAAGTTATCAGCCCCCTCTTATCTGTTTTTTCTGTTATCAATCTTTTTATTTAAATTTTGGTTCCTCCAATATTAAATTTTTAACTCCGCCCATAAATCTCGAGATTTGAACCATGTTATAAGTGCAAAGGTCATCCAAAGAGTGTTTTTCGTCATAAAAAAAAAAAAAAAAAAGGATTATTGGTGTTGAAGAAGGTAAAATTTTATGTCCACCTTATAAAGCAGTTCTATCTATACAAGCCCTAAACAAGGCTAGTTGTCCTTATGAAGGGTTGAAGTTTCGGTTCATTGAATTTGAATTTCTTGTAACATTAGTTTAATGAATTTAGCAATTTTAAGGGAGAGATATTAGGCCAAAAAAATTGATGGTTAGTGCATCTATATTGCCATATATATATATATATATATATATATATATATATATATATATATATATATATATATTTTGTTTTAGTGGCATTGGGGATAAAAATGACATAGTATGTTAACTTGTTTGTAAATTTTGGGTTCTGTCAGCCTTTTGAGGCCTTTATAGTTAATTATTTTCTAGTATTTTTGTTTGTTCTTTTCAAAAAAAATAAAAAAAGTGAAACATCTCAAAAAATGATCTTACAAATTTTCGGCTTAGCCTCACTTATAAGTTAAAACCATTTTTTCTATAAAAAGAAGATGACGCCAAAAGTAACTCTTTTTCTTTTATATCTTTTGAGTGGGCGGGGTTGGAGGAATTAAGATATTTCAAATCCTAATACTAAGAACGGTCTCGATTGTCATATGCCAGACGTGAATCTCACCAACACATGCATCACACGCATATTTGGATCGACAAATTTCATGAAATATTAGACGTATTGGCTACTATTCTTAGCACTTCTCAAATGAAAGTATTAGACGTATTTGTTGAATTCCCACACCATCTAAACGTTTAAAGTGGTAGAGAGAGATGATTCTATTTATTTGTTATTTTCAACATATTTTCGCTATTGTTTAGACGAGATTCATTTTTTAACCTTACATGTGAATATTTTTAATTCAAGGTGAGATGCTTAATCTATGTCACCTTATTTTCATTTTCATTTATAAATGAGTGATAGTAAGACTTGAACTAAAAATCATTTGATAGCTTGAGTTCTGATATAATGTTAAATTATTTTTTTCATCTAAAAGTATTAGTTGTTAGATGAAATTTATATTTATTTATTAGTTATCTTCAATAGTATTGGCGACTATTTTTAGACGTATTGGTCTCATCTAAGGCTTTGTTTGTTTGCAGTAAAATATTTTTCTAATTTTTTTGTGTTTGGTAATACTAAAAAATTGGTTAATTGAAAAATATTTTCTTTGATCGTTTAGTTAAAAAGAGTGAAAAACTTTTTCATCTTCTTTGGGAGATAAATTTTTTTTTCACTCACTTTAGCCCAACCCCCACTACCGTCACATTTTTATTTAATTATTATTAAATAAAAACTAATTAATTTAATAATAAAAATGATTTAATTTAATAACTAATTAATTAATTAAATTAATAAATACTAAATTAATATCAATTAATGATAATTAAATATTTAATTAAATTAAGATTTTTTTAAAAATATTAATTAATTATTCAACTAATTTAGTTTTAAATTAATAATTTTATAAAATAATATTAATTAATTAATAATTTTTATTAATTTATAGAATTATTTATAATTTTATTCCTTTATTTTTATTAATTAATAAAAATTATTTTAAATTTTTATTAATAAATCAATAATTTTAACCAATTAATTAATTAATAGTGATTAATTATTAATAATTTTCAAAAACTAAAAAAATAATAATTTTAATCAATTTTTCATAATATATTACATTCAAATATCATAAAATATATTTTAATATAACAACCAAATATCAGAAGATATTTTGTTTTCTAAAAACATATTTTATCCTGTAAACATTTTCTACTAATAAATTATTTTACAGCAAACAAACGGAGCCTAAATTCCATCTTGTACACTGGTCACATAAGTTCTTAGTGTTCAAAGAAAATATTTTGTTACGAGGCATAATTCCTCACGATAACAGATAGAGGGGTTATGGTCTCTTACCTCTTATACGAGTCAAATGTTCACATCAATATCCGAGTTACTTATAGGACCAAAGTCGGCCTAACTAGCAACAGCAGATTTGTTATTTCTCAATAGGATTGAATGACGTACATGATCAAATTTAAACAGTCGATTCCATTTAATAAGATTAGACTTGCTTTACTTCGATTATTGTTTAAACAGAGATAATCATGAATTAATG
This sequence comes from Ehretia macrophylla, assembly GCA_037974665.1. NCBI lineage: Eukaryota > Viridiplantae > Streptophyta > Magnoliopsida > Boraginales > Ehretiaceae > Ehretia > Ehretia macrophylla. Next base: position 51,914,809 of record CM075770.1, read on the forward strand.
GACTCGATATCTTCTTCAAACTTGACTTGGTAATTCTAGATGAATTTGGAACAAACTTTAAGCCGCTTAATCTGGTAGGCTTTTGATCCAAATATCTAAAATACCTACTCAGATGGAATGTATACCAAATTTACGGCTCCTCAGCTTGTGGCTGCAATATCAAAGCTACCTAAAAGCATTCATTAATGAAAGAATGCACTAAGTGATGGCGACAATATCATTTTTTCCAATGTTCTATTTGTACTATGCTTCTTCACAATTTAAAATTTCAGAATCAAGTAAAAATTTACGGGCTTACGAATTTATTTTGCGGTTTTCGAAATAGAAAAATAGTAAAGGGAGAAGAAACATAGTTTGAGAAGTTATTTCCTAGAACCACTTTTCCAAAATTGAGTTTTTTAAAAAAAAGAACTAATTTTCTGAAAATAATAGTTTGTGTTATATTTTGTTTATTGTTACCTAATAATAAATACGTCTTAAGCTACTCAATATCATATGTTCAATAATTTCATATTTTTTTTCAAAAGAATTTACTTTTAATAATAGTTTTAGGAAAAACACCATCAAACAAGCTTTACAACTCTTTTGTTTTTTTCTTTTTATAGTATAATGCATGCAGGCCAAAATTATGGTTTAAATTTGGAACTTTTAATCACAACATATCATTATATCACCATTCCACTTAACTCTTGCGTGTAGCTCTACGTACAATTCTTCACTGCAAGAGGAATTCAACAAAAAATTACACCGGATGAAAAAACTACGCAAAAAAAATCTCAAAAAGACAAGTTGAGAATTGATGATAATTCGTAACGCCACTATATATATGTATTGTGGATTAACCACCTAAAGAATAAAAAATTTAGTTTTCTACTATTTTCAATTATCCGGCGCGCTTATTGGCTAAAAAACAAAGTTAAGAGGGTGTGTGCATTGCATAAAATCGACAAAAAGTTCTACCTCTCAAATTCAGGTTTTGACTACCTTGTGAACGCTAAAATTGGAACAATTATGGAAGAATCCGAGTATCCAGGTAGTGCAAATCTTTCGAAAAGCAACTAAATGTGCAAATTAATTAGTCAATTATGATTTGGAACAACCACAAAGAGAACATTATATGAAACATACCCTTACGACGCTGACAGTTCAACTTGAAAAAGATAGGAGAAGGGAAACATTCCCTCAAATTATTGCAGAATTGTAATCAACAAGATGTAACCAAATCAATTGAGAAGACTACTTTCCAGAACAAAGAATTAGTGTTCTATAGTTTTATTCACTTGTGATAAATGGATGTTTAACACAAGGTTTGAAGTGGATATTAATTTATATCATTTGAAGCCTTCGGAATGTCATATGGTAAGATACAAAGACGATCTAAGAACGTCTCACCTGATTGAGACGGCCCAACCATCGAGCCCTATAACCCGGTCTCCTTAGTCTATAGTAAAGCACCTTGTGTGTGTAAACCCTTAGCAACTCTTCCGTTTTACTTTGAGACAAGAGCTATTGTTGTTGTGGATTCAAGACTTGGTTATATATATCTTCTGATCTTCAGCTATAAAGCTTTCGAAGTGCATACAAGCCATTATCAACTTTCCTCACACTTTTTTCTAATAATGTTTGCGTCTTGCTAATTTTCTAATATTACCCTTTTTTCTCTTATGAAAACAAGTTTTAGTTGAACCCATGCAAAAACCCCCCAAACTCTTTGGTGGTTGTTAAGGTATACAAATCTGCCAACTTAAATCTTCGAGCTAAAAGCGTAACTCTCGAGCTTGTTTCTTGTGAAACAAACAAGGAATCAAACGAGTAATTTATTCTGAGAATAGTTTCTGATGCTAAATTAAGTCAGTATTGAGTAATTGGTCAGACTAAATAAGGGTTATAGAGTCAATATGGGGTGAATATGCCGAATTGCAATTACCTGTTTATGTTTTCGGAATTCACTATTTATACACAATAGTAATGAGAGTCCTAGTTTCATATCACACAAAGAGACAAAACGGAGACCATTTATGCTCGTGGGATCATTTAACATCAGGATCTCCGTCAATTCCACTTTACTGATTTACCCTTACTTATCAATAACCAAGTTACTCTCATGCCCTTTTGCTTATTTTGACCCTTATCAGTGGTCTCTGTCCGAACGCTCATAGATAAAGCCTTCCTCCTTCGGTATGCTTGGCAGTGGGCAGTGGGCAGATGGAGTTCTGGAAATGGTACTCACAATATCTCACTGTTAAAGCTTAATTGTCATATATGCATGGTGCATGCAATTTAGCTTTAGGCAAAAAGATAGATGCCTTTTGACTTTGATGGCCTTATCTAATTAATACATAAAGAGCTTCTATACTAAAATGATCCTAACTAATGATATATATCTTCATGCATGCTTTAGAAAATCTTAATTCATGATGCATGCTGATGGGCATAGTTATAAAAGTAAAAATAATATTGCAGATTCCACTGCATCAATTTCGTGCATTGATTATGGTGATTACATTGAGTTGGATTTTGAATCGGGTGTCACAGTGCTGATGGCCTACTGTAGTTCAGAGACTATAGATGAAGCATTATGAGTTAAAAAAAAAAAAAAAAAGAATAAAGATTTCGAGCAGTAACATAAATCCAGTTTTCTTGATTTTAAGCTTAATTAGAAATTACACATGAGACTACAACTAACATTTCTTGCTGGTCGAACTTTCTACAAGAAAAATTATTTGATATTGATCTTGGTCCGAGCCTCAGTATCGACTTTTGTCTAAGATAAAAATTGGTGGTCCCATTTCACAGCTTTCTAATTCTAATTACCTATTCAGCAAAGTATAGGAAAATTTGTAAAAGCTGGAAGATTGAAGATATTCTAGCCTAGTTTTCTTTTGGTGTACGTTGTAAAAACTTTATTTTCGTGGTTTTCCTTCTTTGAATACACTTGCTTATTTGTAAAAAAGGTTTCGTAATTTACATCTATTTTGTCGTGGCATATTTATAATATTTTTATAGTGCAAACTAATGCTTATAAAATTTTTGAGTTAAATTAGTGCAAACTAGTGCTTGTAAATTCTTTAGTCATTTCTAATAAAGCAATAACTGATATTCCATCATTGGTAGAAAATAAAAATTAAAACAAAAGGCCAAATCTTTCTTCAGCAATTGGAGAATTGACCTAAATACTATAATTACATTAGGTTCACGCAATTTAAAAACTATAAATTCCCTACGCAAATATTTAAGATTTTGAGTTGGATGTTTTAGCACATCATGAGCAAATTTTCCTGACCAAAAAGAAAATATGTGATGAAAGGTTTTCAGTTTTATCCAGAATGAATTATTTATGGCTCCAAAATTTGGCCTTGATTGATTTGAATGATGGGGTGAATGAACTGTTGCATCACCGAATTTATACATTTAATTTATACATTTAGGGTAAATTTAAAATTATATTGTCTAAGTGAATTCCACATCATTAAAAAAAAAAGACAAAGATCATCCAGTCAAGATTCAGTGGATATTGAGATGATCACAAAAGATTTGTTCGTCGGTGCACAAGATAAATTCACCGCTATATTAGAAAGCGGAATGAAGTTGCTGTCTCATAAAGAGAAGATACATTTGATTAAAAGCAAAGATACGAAAAAGTAGAAATAAAAATGTCATCAATGGCGGAAAGTGTGAAGAAAATCATCTATGACGACATATATATGGAGATGCATCTACTTCAACATTTCATGTAAGAAAAATCAATTGATAGAAAAATCAGTGAAAAAAGGATTCCAAAGGGCAACATGGATGTTTATCACGCTGGACACCCCGTGCTAAATGCTAGAAGGAACATATTCTTCTGGGGTTGGCTGCCCTTTTAGTGGACTATGTGTCCTAAAAACCTAACAACAAGAATAATGTGAGAAAAATTCTTTAAAATGATAGTTGATTATCAACAGTTGTTTTATATATTGTCACGTATAAAGATATGAGATGTGAAATGATAATCAAACTTTTTTTTTTTACTATAATTGGGCCCTGCAGTGGTAGAACTAGTGAACTGGATGTATGATTTAGTGAAATGTTATCCTAAGAAATGTTTTGTTTAAATGATGAAAATTGACACAAAAAAAAAAAAAAAACAAGAGCATGAAAACCAGAGGTGGAGGCGGGGAGGACCAAGGAAAGCTCTTTAATATAAAATTTTTGACTTCGCTCCTAATAAAAACGATGTTACCCATATATACTGTTTAGAAGGCCAACCCATGAATTAGATAATTTCATCCTTGCAGTATAATGTACAGGGAGTACCGGTATTGTACGGACAAGATTAATAAAATAAAGAAAAGAATGGGCAGGGTTCAACGGAGACTAACATGTTCTCAAGTAATATTCCATTAATGTAGGTAACAAGTCACATTTCTTTCCATCGCAAAAAGATTGTAACTTGACTAACCAGCATGAATATGGGGTAGGTTTTCATTCGGTTATGATGATCCAAGCACAAACTAGTTGTATAGTGACATAAACCAAACAAATAAAGATTTTTTTTTTAATGACGTGGGAACCCAACTAGCTTAAATCGATTATCGAATTATTCAGTAACTAGTAAACCTCGAGTGCAGTGATGTAGTCCTACAAATACACCAGGTTACTCAAGAGTGAAATTTTAGAATAGTGAAAAGTGTCGAACTTATGACCTTATAAGAATAATTTTATCCCTACTATCGCAAGATCGTGTCCTAGAGATCTCAAATAAAGGTTGTTTTAACTTCTTGTAATTTGTTGAAAAATACCCTTTTATGAGGGCGCCTATGGCAGCCCATTCTCCATCGAGTTCATGGATTAGCAGTTGTCCAATCTATATTTGGATTATTGGGTAGCCCTTCTTGCCTTTAAGCTGGACCTTGGCTTAGTGGCCTGTTTATTTATGTGCATTATGAAGGGAAACAAGCTAAGAGTTTTCCTATTTTGCTAAGATTAATTATTTGATTCTAACGTTGTATTATAATTGAAAATAAATAAAATTAAATGAAAGTTTTACCATTAGGAAACTTGAAGTCAAACTTCCAAAAATATTTATTAGATTCTTGCAAGAAATAAAAATACTGAAACAATAACCAAATTAATAAACGAACGACAATTTAGTGATTGTAGAATATGCTATTACTCGAGTCTAAATCAATATTTTTTCCTTACCATTTTACATTAGTATGTATATTCAGGTAATCTTTCCATTTTATCAGTTGGTGTAATTAATCATTCACAATGCATTCTACTTAAGGATTCACAAGGCTTCAAAATAGATTTTTCAAGTTTAGATTCCTCTTGAATATTAGTGCCTTCATTATGCAGCTGGAGTCTTGCATACAAACGAAACGATTAATGTCTATATATCTCTGAATTCGAACTCGATGTTTTATGAAGGCATTGGCAAATACATTTGATTCGGCGCCGGCCTCTTAAGGCTTTGTGCTTTGGACAGCTTCCAGCCTTCCAACACGGGCGGATATATTAAGGGAAGAGTCGGGGTTGCTGCCTTCATTCATCCCAAATTTTTATTAAAAATATGTGATTTTTTAGGTAATTTTAGTTTAAAAAATTAAATTAGTCACGCATAACTATTCGTATGTAAATATTAAACTATATGTTTTAATCTCCATTAAACTATAATACTCGATCTGCCCCTTACTTTCACAAATTTCATGGCAGAAAAACTGCGTCTTTTGTAACTCTCCATCCAAATAGTTCGCAGCAACTCCGCATCCGCAGCGTATAATCTAAATTTATTACGTTATTATACTACTATATAGGGCTTTATGGAGCTTTATTATATAAAACGTTTTCTCAAGATGGGATGCGTAGTGTCTTAATCAACACAGAAGTCTAATGTTACTAGCAACAAAATTAGAATGTTTTGCCAAAGCGAGCTAAGTTAATTTTAGGATTAAAATCAGTGAAGAAGAACGATTCTCGGAAAGATTTTTAAAGTGTTTTTAAAAATCAAAATTAGAGAAATTTTAGGGCTTAATTGGTTCTTCAAATTAAAAAATACCAAAGTTTTCAAAATATAACTGAAAATACTATTCCATTCCACATACCAATCCCCACTTTAAAGTCTCTCCTAGGCTATCGATCCTAAGTTGTAACAAGCTATAATAAAATTTAAACTAGGATTCTTCCCTTCAAAGAAAAAAGAGAAAGAAAAGGGACTCTTACGCACCATAGACTACTTTATTTGAGGGCAAGGGTAATTCGATCTTATGAGAAAAAGAATGCACAATACATCTTTTCTAACTCATACATTAATTTATATCCACGAGCAAATTCAGTAGGGGCCAATATGAGCTGCATGCAATTTCTTTGACGTTACTAAATACTAAAAAATTATATGTAGTTTAAATTAAAAATAAATAAATTAGTTCCTGCTAAAAAAGATATTTGTATTATAGTTATATTATAATCCTCACCAAAAACTGAAGGTTTTTTGTATGATTTTAGTTTTAAAAAATTATGAATCCGCCCTGTTTATATCTAGTATATATTGTACAATATATATTCATAGACATAGATGTTGATCAAGGGCAAGACCTCCTTTATGAGATCTAATTTCTAAAACCAAGCAATAAACATCATATTCTTTTGCAAATGTCGGATTTTCACTATAGACCAAAAAAAAAAAAAAAAAAACCAATCCTTACCCTATAGGACAACCTTTTTAAGTTAATTCTCACCTAAAAAAGAGGTTCTCTCTTTAATGGAAAGTAACGATGCACGAGTGTTTAGGGTGAGGAAGAGCACGCCATCTTTAATAGCGTAGGATAAATAATAAAACTTGTTGTGAAAGGTCATTATTGAGATATAAAAGTTTTTGTTCTAAAATCAATTAGTATAGAATGGAACGCGTAGTCTATAAATAGTCTTATATAATGATCTTGAATTTGCACTTTAACAATGTAAGAGAATTATCTTTTTTAGCACTTTCCCTCACGTGTGATGAGAATTGAAAAATGAGATTTGAAATTGGGAAACAAAATTAGCGAAAAAGCTATAGCTTTAAATACCAACGGCGACATGAGAAACAGACTTGAAGAAAAGACTAGATTCAGTTTTCATACCATGCTAAAAAATTTAAAATTTCATTCAAAAACCAATTAATATTAAGCAAAATAACTCATGATCATATACGTGATCCTAGAATTTATAATTTATCAATTAGGGAAAATTGTATTTTTTTAACAATCACTAACAAATATTCCAGCAAAACCTATGTCTGTCCCTCCACATGGATCTTAACGAAAGCCCTCCAAACCCACGTCTAGAGTCGTACTCCGCCTCCTATGGATTAAAAACAATGTCTCTTTACATCAAGACCGACTTAAATCCTTTTCTAACATTATATCTTTATGAAAGAGAGCCAACCTACGGGTTATAAGAACTTAAGCCCACGAGAGCCAGCCTACGGGTCGTAAAAGCTCATCAATGCCACGAGAGCCAACCGAAGGGTTGTAAGAGCTCAAGACCACAAGAGTCAGTGAAGGGATTGTAAGAGCTCAGAAAAAGGAGCAAGTCTTGCTATAGTAAAAGCTCAAATATAAAGGGTGTAGCATCCCCAGGCCGTACCGAGTCATTCATGGGTCATAAAAAAGAAAGAGATTTAATAATGATGAATTATTCGTGTTATAATAAAATTAATAATTTAAATAATTAATTATTATTAAATCTCTCTCATAAGTGAAATATTACAAAGGAATCCAAATAGTGCAAACGTCCACATCTTAATGCTAGTTTTAGTCTAGACAAGTAGTTGATCCTATATATTTAGCATATATAATAGCCCAAAGTGAAGAGTCAATTTGGGCAACTCTAGCATATAATGTGAGAGCGCCATCACATAAATAATTCACATGACCTTAAGAAAAGTCTAGCTATTTGTCATAATCTTTGAGAACTACTTTTATCAACCAATTAAACTGATCATGCCTTGTAACCCTGCATAAATTTATCTGTCACAGCTCTTAAATTCTCAAATCTACTCCACTACGCGTTACAGCTAGCTAACTAGACAGAGAGCGACATGTATTTACTACTCAGTCTGGTCAAGAAAAAGGACTGCAGCAACACTCACATACAAAATAGTGATAACAAGTTACAATTTTAGCATGTAAAGGAAAATTCTACAAATAGTAATAACAATGATAGTATGTAAGGAAAAATTATTTCATTAATATGAATTGATGTATCAGTCTCTTACATAATTAGTGAAACCAATATATGTTTTATCAATATGTGAAAAATTGATCTATTAGTTCGAACTGATTAAAGAGTCTCAGTATGTAAAACAACATGACAGTGCATGGTGAGAATTTAATAAGGTGTCCACGACTGTGTGAATGAGAAGCAGCAAAAATTCGTGAGTTCTACTTCCAAGAACAACACTAAAAAATAAAAGTTCTTGAATAGGGAAAATTTCACATTTTGTCCTTATTGTTTATAAAATATCTCAATTTAATCTCTATTATTTAAAATATTTTAATTTAGTCTCTATTGTTTTACTAAAAATTTTAATTTCATCTCTATTGTTTATAATGTCTCAATTTATTCCCTACTGTTTTCTAAAAAATTTCAATTTCGTCCATATTATTTTTAAAAAGTTTCAATTTCGTCTCTATTATTTTTTTAAAGTTTCAAATTGTTCCTATTATTCAAGGACTAAATTAAATTTTTTTGAGAAATAATAGAGACGAATTTGAAACTTTTTGAAAACAATAAGGACGAAATTGAGACTCTTGAGAAACAATAAAGATGAAATTGAGAAACTTTAAATAATAGGGATGAAATTGAAACTTTTAAAGAAACAATAAGGACTAAATTAAAATATTTTAAATAATAGGGACTAAACTGAAATTTTTTGTAAACAATAGGGACTAAATGTGATATTTTTCCTTCTTGAATAACACATGATAAAGTTGCTGCAATCTAACACGAGTATTATTACATATTATCTTTTTTCTATTTTACAATTTTTTATAATAATAAAATTTTTATTATATATATAAGAGATCTGATATTTAATACATAAATTTTTATCGCATTTTTTATGCAATTATCGGATGCATAAAACATTATTCTAGTACTCTTATGACATCTATACCTAGCTAAATGCACAGCTGAAATATTTTGGACACATTTGGTAAAAGAAGGCAAACCAAATAATAGTTTTATGATTGAATTAACGGATGACATGAACAAGTCACACCTGCACCATATATATATATATATATATATATATATATATATATAGTATATATGAAAAACCTAAAAAGGAAACTTTTTAGAGCTTTACAATTTCTGGGATGTGCACTGGGTACCTATCAATGCAATCTTGCCAAGGTGATCCATCATTTGGTGTCTTAATCGTACGGTTACATTTCCACACAGCACTGTTACACTTAAATCCACTTCCAAAAGCAATCTGCCAAACCCTATCTCCTTTCTTCATCCTTCCTTTTGCCTCAATATAGTTCAGCTCATACCACAGAGACGATGAAGATGTGTTGCCAAATCTGTGCAATGTCATTCGAGAGGCTTCAACATGCTCAGCTGAAAGCTGAAGGTTCTTTTGAAGCTCATCAATCACTGCTCTCCCACCAGCATGGATGCAGAAGTGTTCAAACGCTTGTTTGAAGTCAGGAATGTAGGGTTTCCATTTAGGGTTGAAGATTTTTCGACCGATGAGTGTAAACAAGAAGAGAAGTTGCTCAGAGGCTGGTAAAACAAGAGGGCCTATTGTTGTAATGTTGGATTTCAAGGCTTCACCTGCTATAACCATGAGGTCTTTGGAGAGATTGATGCCGACTTTGCCTTGAGGATCTTCTTGTTCATACACACACTTGTAGGCTTTATCATCTGCACCTTTATGGGTTCGAACTACGTGGACTAATTTATACTTTGATCGGCTTCTTTCACGGCTTTTGTTCGACAGCAGAATCGCAGCACCACCCATACGAAACAAGCAATTCGGAAGAAGCATTGCCCTTTCTGATCCTTGATAATAGTTGGGTGTAATGATCTCAGTGCTAACAACAAGAGCATATGAATTTGGATGCACTTGAAGAAGATCTCTAGCCAAATCTATAGATATCAACCCAGCACTACAACCCATACCAGATAGGTTATAGCTCTTTATATTGCTTCTCAGCTTGTATTTGTTCACCACCATGGCTGATAAAGATGGTGTTGGTGAAAACAGGCTGCAATTTACTATAAGAATATCGATGTCTTTAGGCTTGATATCAGTCTTCTTCAACAATGCATCAATGGTGGAGAAGATTACAAGCTCAGCTTCACCTCTTGCAGCTACCATAGTTGGATTTGGAGGAATATAATGAATGGCCGGAGGCAAACAAGTCTCTTCACCTAACCCTGATCTCTCAAGAATGCGCATTTGGAAATCGACACTCTTTGGATTGTCTTTGAGGTTCAATCTAGAATGCTCCATGAATGTTGAGAAAGGTACACGACATGTAACAGGAGGGTTATAACATGCATAATTGACTAAGTATATTGATCTAGGCTTGGACGTGAAGTAGACAGTGGCTATAAAGATGATAAGAAACGAAGAGCACAAGACTTGGACAAGGTCAAAATGGAGTGATCTCAAAACGTTGAGTATTTCTTCAGGGCCTAACCGCAACACCTCTATGATGATGGCAGCCATGATGGGTATGAGCAAAAAGGTTAAAATGTGATTGACAAGGTATTGATAACCAAGTTTGACATACTTGAGCTTCACAGATTTGGAGAAATCTGGCAACATTTGTGGCATTTTTTTTTTTGGAGGATATGAGAGAAGAGAGAATTGAAGATTGAGAGAAGTGTATGATATGAGAGGTGGCTAGAGGGGAGAGGAAGATGGGTGGGTTTTAAAGGCTAAAAAATGGTCTCAGAGGGCAATGAATGGTGGCAGATGAGATGATTTAATGAACTACGTTCACGTCACACAACGCTCTCCTCCTACCTGGAGTTTGTCCCTAACCTTTTTTTTTTTTTTTTAAAGATGTTTAAAATCGTACAATATATATTAATTAAATATATAATTAAAGAGAATTGAAATCGTAATCTTTCTTAAACACTATAAGTAACATACCATTGAACTAAAACCTTAGTGGTTGTCCCTAACCTACTTTAGCATTTAATTTAATTTGCTATATATGATCATTTGCATTTTTAAATTCTCTCTCTCTCTTTCAAAATATAAATACCGACTTGGGTTTTTTTAAAGTATTTATGCTAAAGTGATTATTTAATTAAACCCAAGGCAAAGCATGTTTAAACCCAAAGCTAATAAAGGGAACAGAAATCCCATATGGTTTACTTAACTCCTTAGTCTTAATATCTTAGTAATCTCGAGGTAAAATATCCATAATCAAGGGTTTAGGGGCCGGCCTATAAAGTCTAGATCCCTCTTTTTATTTAATTTGCTTTTACGGAACTCCAACGATTTTCCTTTCGGGTTGTTGTTTAGGGATTCGTGCTTACGGGCTTTAGGAAAGCTTGGATTCACGGGACGTGCGTTATTGTTTGAAGTAAATACTTCTTCTACTAGTCCACTACGTCTTTAAAAATTAATCAATTATGAGTTATGCGTGAAAAGCAGTAAGAAAAATTCAATTATCTTACATAACAAAATAATAAATTCTAATATTAATATATAAACTTTTACACTACTTCATTTAATATAAATTATTTTTAAAATAAAACCCTATATTTCACCTATGAATTATGAGCACGGCTATGCCCCTATATTTCACCTATGAATTATGAGCACGGCTATGCCCCTTCACTCGTAGTGATTATTAGCCAATTTGGACTAGACCGAACCTACACATTAATTCATTTTAACTTGTTAGGATGTTTGACTTGCAATTATTCCTAGTTGTTGTAATTATATTTTTTATTTATTTTTCTTTCAGTTGTTGCTCTCTGCTGATATGTTCAGAGTATTATTTACACTGTGTAATTTGACTGAACCCCTTTATTTAATAGGTGAATAATATTAGACTTTCTGTGATTTACTGTAAATACACGAAAACTTCTTATGGTCGTAAAACTCCCTCCAAACTCCCTTGTGGTCTACCAACCAACGCATACGCACCCCAATCTATGTTTCTGTCAAAGTTTGTAACAGATTATGTTAAAAGACTGTTATGCCCTTTTTTTTAATTAGTCCAAAAAATCTCTATATATATGTATTTATATTTATATATATGTATATATGTATATGTTATGTATACTCACTGTTTGTGAACTTCATTCAATAAAGGCATCCTCAATAGAGTTTCTAAAGAGTCTCTAAACAGTAATGATTGCTATTTTAGAGACTCTATTGATCAAAATTCATCACCAATGAGGGTCTCTGAAACACTATTTGTTAGTTTTTAGCAAAATTATGACATCACTCAAGTTTTGAGTCTCCAAAATAGCACCTAGTCTCCATTTTTTTCAACAAATTTGTTGAAGAAAATAGAGACTATACAAAAAGACAAAAACGAGTCTCTAAAACAACAAGATCAGATCTGACGATGTCAGATTTTTCTGACATCGTCATATTTTAAAAAAAAAAAAAAAGCACAAAAAAACGAGCTGAAACAGCAACAAAAAAATTTAACAAACATAAAAAAAATTACAATACAATTATTTTTTTCAACAAATAACAAAAAAAAAATGTAAACACAGATCTGAAAAAAAAAACAAAAAAAAAATAAAGTTTGTGTTGGTGGTTTCGCCGGTGGTTGGGTGGCAGTGGAGAAGATGGTGGGGTAGGGGAGGGGGGGGGGTGGTGGGATGCAACGGAGGAGATGGAGGGGGGGGGGGGAGGGGGGGGGGGCTCGTTGATGCGTTGCAAGGAAAAAGGGGGAAGAAGAAAGGGGGAGGGGGGGGGGGCGCTGATGTTGCAGGGAAAAAAAGGGAAGAAGAAGAAAGAGGGGGGGAAGGTGGAGGGGGGCCTGCGTAGATTTGTGTGTGTGTGTATTTGTATGTGTTTGTGTGTGTGCAGAGAAAGAAAAGGACAAGGGAGGCGCAGGGAAAAAAGAAAAAGAAGGAAATGTGGGTAGGTGGGTAGGTGAGGATTTTTTAATATTTTTATTTTGAGTTTTGTATTTATTTTTTTATGTTATTTTAATTTAAGTTATTTTTTTATTTAAGTTTTTTAATATATTTAATTAGGATTTTATTTTTTTTTTTTTTATGTTATTTTAATTTAAGTTATTTTTTTAATTAAGTTTTTTAATATATTTAATTAGGATTTTATTTTTTATTTTTTAATGTTATTTTAGTTTAGGTTATTTTTTTATGTTTTTTTAGTTTAGGTTAAACGTAATCTTAATTTTTTTAACATTATGATCGTCGCAATTTATTTATTTTTTTGCTTGAAATATTTAGATAAAAGATTTGTGATTGAGATAACAAATAGACGGATGGGATTGAAGAAAGGTAATCCAATCCAATGGATGTCACAATGGATAAGATATTTGATATTGAGATAACAAACGGACGGATGAGATTGAGTATAGAAAATTCAATCCAATGGATATTATTCAGATAAAAGATTTGTGATTAAATTAATAAAATTAATTAATTTACAAATTGAATAAAATGAAGAACAAAAACAAATATAAACGCAACACACGAGGATTTTTAATTAAGATTTTTTTTTACGTATGGTAAATTATTATTAGAGATTTTTAATTATTTTTTTTCAAAACGCAACCATTGTTGTTTTTGCTTTTGCTGCTTTGCAAAGCTTTTGCTGCTTTGCGTTTTTTTGTTTTTTTTTTAATTAGACTTTTTTTTTAAAATTATGGTTTTGTATTTTATTTTTTTATTTTAATTTTTTAATTTAGTTTTTTTGCTTTGGTAAACTTTTTTAGTTTTTGTAATTTTTTTATTTTACGTTTTTTTAGTTTAGGTAAAATTAATTAATTTTAGATTTGTGATTAAATTAATAAAATTAATTAATTTACAAATTAAATAAAATAAAGAACAAAAAAACAAATATAAACGCAACACACGATAAAATTTTAATTTAATGGGTAAATTAATGAGGATTTTTAATTAATATTTTTTTTACTTAGGGTTTTTTTTAATTAGAGATTTTTAATGCATTTTTTTGAAAATGTAATTATGTAATTAAACGTAATTCTAATTTTTTAAACGTTATGTTTGACGCAAATTATATATTTTTTTGCTTGAAATATTTGGAAAAACAATTGAGATAATCTAAATAACAATTAATTAAAAAAAAAGTAACACACAATAAAAAATTACACATAATCAAATTATTATGTAAAATTAAAATTAACACGATATAGGGATTCAATTTTATAGAGACCGTCATTGTAGATTTTTTTTATCTTGGTCTTTAAGTGAGTCTTTAAAATAATTTTTTTGCCTTAGTCTTTAAGTGGGTCTCTAAAATATTATTTGGTCTCTATTTAGATCTCTATAAATGATTTATAGAGACCCATATAGAGACTTCATTAAAGATAACCTAAGTAGTAATTTTATATAAATCCAAACCAACTATCTATGATTTCATATAATTGAATGGCGTAGAACAGAATGTAGATACACTTTGGTGTTGCTTCATCGGAACCGATACTCGCATGATCACCACCGCCATCTCACAGCTAATTCATCAATCTCATACTCCTTCAACTCTCTGTATCATTTCCTCCCATTAAGTTCTCATCATCCATTGAGCTGTCAGATTACGTCACCGTTGAGGTGTAGCGTCCGTGACTCAGTAGTTCGCTAGCTAGCTAGCGGTAACTTGAAAAACTTTCCATTTGTTAGTAAATGTGTTTTAGTTTTTTTATTTTTTGTGAAAAGGGCATTATGGTCAATCAACTCACTTATTTATTATTAAAATTGTTGAAAACTAACTTAAGTTGTAATATATGCACGTGTATTACACATTTCGTTAAAAATAACAGAATATTTGACGAAAGGAGGTCGTATGCACTGGTTGGTAGACCACAGGGAGGTCTGGAGGAAGTTTTGCCACCCTAGGAGGGTCTCGTGCATTTACGGCGGATCACAAAAGAGTCTGGTGCTATTCATCCGTATTTAGATAGTACGTCAAATGACAGGTTTTTGTGATTAATAATTTGACATTTCATCTTAAAATTAATTAGTAGTAAGTAGTTATATATTGATTTTAAAAATCTTAATTTATTCACGTGACACAATTGAATCTTTAACATTTGAAATAACATTTTAATTATTTTTGTTAATTAAGAAATAGAGAATTATATATATATATATATGTGTGTGTGTGTGTGTGCGCGCACGCATGCACGCTCACACGCTTTCTCTTTCTCTGTCTCTCAAAGAAACGAAGAATATATGGAAATATTCATGTCCGTAGCAAATTGCCGGTTGTGGGAGGGGTGGTTGTTACTGTCATCAATTATGGTGAATTAAATATGAGCAGACATACTAACATCAGAGCCAACTGTTTCGGACAACATTAATTTTGATAAGCTTAACAATTTGGCCAGTATAATACCGGGTTTGGATTCTCTCATATTAAATTTTTTCTTATAATATTATGAGAGGAAAATCTTAATCATTTATATCATTATAAGACATCTCAACCATCCATTTAAGTCATTTATTTAAATTAAACTCTTCTCTTTTTTAGGTTTAATTACAAAATATTTTTTCAACCTTTTTTCTCTCTCCCATTACCCACTACTAAGATTTATCGGCAATCTCTCGCTTCAAGTTTCCTATTTTTCATTAAAAAAAAATCACTTTCATCTCTATCTTCTCACTCTATCCACTCTTTTAATCATTTTCATCAACTATTATTTTTGCTAAAGAACAAAAGGTTTCAACTTAGAACTTTAGAGCTGAAAAAAGAAAAAAAGAAAAGAAAATGTGAAGTACCAAAGTTCTAAGTTGAAACCTTTTGTTCTTTAGTAAAAATAATAGTTGATGAAAATGATTAAGAGAGTGGATAGAGTGAGAAGATAGAGATGAAAGTGATTTTTTTTTTAATGAAAAATAGGAAGCTTGAAGCGAGAGATTGCCGATAAATCTTAGTAATGGGTAATGGGAGAGAGGAAAAAGGTTGAAAAAATATTTTATAATTAAACCTAAAAAAGAGAAGAGTTTAATTTAAATAAATCACTTAAATGGATGGTTGAGATGTCTTATAATAATATAAATAGTTAATATTTTCCTCTCATAATATTATGAAAAAAAATTTAATATGAGAAGATCCAAACCCGTATAATACCAGACAAATGATTCACTTATTTCAGTTTAAATGCGGTTTTTTTTTGTGGATAAAATAAAAGTTATTACTTTGTTATTGTATATTGCCATAAATTGAAATGTAAACGATAAGAGAAACTATTGCATGCAATTGTTTTAGAACATTTTCAGGTAAACCTCCTTTACGGTCATGCCGTAGCATTCTACCCTTTATTTATGATGAAGTGGGGGAGCGTTCATAACGTAACGGGAAACTTGATTACGTTTTAGTTCGATCTAATTAAAAAATTATTTTTTTTTATTGAGTTTTTACAAGTTTTGTGTCATCTAATTAATCCAAATCATATCTTTTTTAATAGGGTCGTGTATCTTAAAATTTAGACTTTTCTATAAGTCTTAATAATTTTTAAAGTTAGTTTCCCGTCACTAAAATTAATGGTTTGTTCTTGTTATTACTAACAATCAATCAAAATTACCGTAAAAAACTTGGAAGAGAAAAAGAATTCTTTGTAATAAGTAACAGTTGTATAGTCGATTGAGATTCTAGAATAATTTAGTAATGAATTATTTCTTTTAATAATTGACAAACTAAAATTCAAATATCATAGAGATAAGAGATAAAGAAAAGTTAGATAGTCGATTGCTCGGCAATAAAAATAGTCATAACTGGGTGTGCGCTAACAGTTGGAGTGGTTGTAAGTTAGCGTTGTGATCACTGCGTATTCTCTAGAAAGGGTGGGCCCTTCTGCGGACAGCAAACTATTTTTGTGGCTATCAAATTCTAAGTAAAAACAAAGATCATGCTTCTATTGAACGATCCTCTAATACTATTATGATGTTATTATTTATATTATTTTATTATATTTTTATTAATAATTTATAACTATTAAATTTTATTTATAATATTATAATATTATAAATAAATATATTATCATATAAGACAACAAAAGATATACCGTGTCTATTAATTGTATTAGTAAACCGTGATTGTTCGATGTATTTCATTTTACCTTTTTTTGTTTTTGTTTTTTTCTTGTTGGTAGGTCGCAATGGCAACTTTAGTAACCAAGAGAACGATAGAGAAAACTTCCAATTTTCACAATTGTCAAATCAACAAATTGTAGTGTATTTGACTTGAAGAGTCATTAATTTGGCAATTATATCAGTCTAAGACTTTGTTTGACCTAATTATTAAATTTTAATTTTTGAACTATAGAGTTTTTAACAGTAAAATTTTGATTAAAAATATTGTTAAATAAAAGTTGTTGACTGTTTGGCCTATGTAGAGCAATGTTGAGCTTTTAGAAAATTTGAGGGCAATGCTAAACTTTAAAAAATATGAAAGGCTAAATTTGAGAAAGAAAAAGAAAATACATTCTCGCATTATGTAAAAAAAGTTTCGCAAAAGTCTATTTTCAAAAACTCAAATTTGGAACTTCTTGTTTTTTAGCTTTTTTCAATCTCAGCTTTTACCTAAAAATATTTTAAAAAATTGGCCAAATATGTAATCAATTTCTAGACTCATAAAAAACACTTTTGAATGTCAAAAAAATATGTCAAACAGAGCCTATGTTTGATAAACAATAGGAAATTTGTGTTAAATAACAAAATTTCCCCTCTCAATATGAACTTCTCTTTCCCTATTAATTCAACGGAATATTATGTATATATCCCCTATAGAACCATTTCATTTACTATGTCAAGAGATTAATCTTTCAGAATTATAAATTAATATCAAAGTTTTTTCTAATTAAGAAAAAAAGATAATTTTAGGGTCTAAACTTGATCGAGTAAGAAATTAGATAACAATTGGTATACTGAAATGGGTTGGAGATGAAATAACATTCTCAACTCTATTTCAAATCTCATGCTTGGTATGAGAGAATTAACTTGGGAATCTCATTACCAATATAATCTCATTCCTCCGTACATGGAATTAGCCATTTCAGAATAAACACATAGAATTAGTTCATTCTCATATGTTTGAGAATAAACTTATTTCTTAAATAACTAAAATACATGGTCAAAACATAATATTTTACAAACATATTCTTTTTACTTCTCAAATCACTACAATTATTGTTATTATTATTATAATTGCTATTATAATTTGTTATTATTATAATTATAATAATATCAATAATGTTGGCCTTATTGGGGGGCCACCGATCACCCTTAGGGATTCGCTATCATGGAAATAGCAGTATCGGTTGATCTTAACAAATAATGATAATAATAATAAGAATAAGAATAAGAATAAGAATTATTATTTTTAATAAGAATAATTATTATTTTGAATATTATAATAATAACAATGTAATATTATACAAGTCATTCTAATTACTACTCTTATATACTAACTACCAAATATGAGTTTAGAATCAATATATTCATTCCTATATTTATTTCTAGAGCATATCAAGTATGTCATTCCCATTCACAAATTCATTCTATTTTCTCAGCTCATTTCATACCTATCCAAATTTATTCTATTATATCAATTGTTTTAGGACCTGAACTTTAACATCTTTAGTAAAAGGGTCAAACTTTTGAAAATTTGTATTTTATATACCCATAATTACAAAATATTGGGTTGATATCACTTTACCCTTGCAATATGTATACACTATAAATATTTTTTCCGCTGAAGTTGCTCATTTTATATCACTTAACCTCCTGACGTGAATTAGTTAATAAGAAAATACCCCTACTATATGCCTTATGTTTATTTCCTATTTTTCATTTTTATTTTTGTAAATGTTAAAACTTTATATCATGTTGTCGTAAATCCATATGAAAAATTTGATAAGTTTTACGCTGACTGTCGGTAGTCTAACACAACCCTCATCCTTTATCTGGGTTTGGAACCGGCCATGTCAAGAAGTAACCCCTGACACAGGCGAAAATGTATTAAAAATGAAGATGGTAAGATCGATGGAAGAACTATTTTCTTAAACTCTTTAATGATACTCATTCTAGTAACATAAATTGGGGACAACTAAATAGATCAAGGGAAGAATTAAATCGAACATTCTATCGAAGAATAAGAAAAGAGGAGGTAAATGAGGCACTTAACAAGATGAAACTTGGAAAGACTGTAGGACCAAATGGTATTCCAATCAAAGTATGGAGGTGCATGGGTGAAGAGGGTATATCTTGGTTAACAAGGCTTTTTAACGTCATTTTGAGGAGTAAAAAGATACATGATGCTTGGCGAAGGAGTACCTTAGTACCAATATACAAAACTAGAGGAGATATCTAAAATTGTGCCGATTATAAAGGGATTAAATTAATGAGTCATACTATGAAACTTTGGAAAATAGTGATCGAGAAGAGAATAAGACGGACTACAAGGGTGTTAGAAAATCAATTTGGTTTTATGCCTGAAAGATCAACAATGAAAGCTATATTTCTGCTAAGGTGACTAGAAGAGAACCAGAAAGACCTTCATATGGTGTTCATCGATTTAGAGAAAGCGTATGATCGGGTCCCCAAGGAGGTTCTATGGAAAGTATTAGAGAAACAGAGGTATTTGTATGGCGTACATTGAGGCAGTAAAAGATATGTATGACAAAGCGATGACTAGTATAAGGATGAGGGGAGGAGAGTCTAGTCCTTTTTCGATTACAGTAGGTCTACATCAAGAATCCGCTTTGAGCCTATACCTTTTTGCACTTGTCATGGATGAACTCACTAGCCAAATCCAAGATGATATGTCGTGGTGCATGCTATTTGCGGATGATATTATTTTGATAGATGAGTCTAGAGAAAGAGTAAATACTAAGCTAGAATTGTGGAAGTCGACTTTAGAATCTAAGGGCTTTAAACTTAGCAGATCAAAGACAGAGTATATGGAATGCAGGTTTAGCAAGACTAGGTCAAGAAGTGAGATATATGTAATATTAGACTCGGAAAGAATACAAAATAATAAGAGTTTTAGATACTTAGGTTTTATGATCCAACAAGATGGGGAGATTAATGTGGACGTTGACCACGTAATCAAAGCATGATGAACGAAGTGGAGGAATGCGACAAGAATCTTGTGTAACCGAAAAAATCACTTAAGTTAAAGGGGAAGTTCTATAAGATTGCCATTAGACCAGCTATGTTATATGGTTCTAAGTGTTGGGCGATGAAATATCAACACGTCCATAAAATGTCAGTGGCCAAAATGAGAATGTTAAGATGGATATGTAGAAAAATCAGGAAAGATAGAATTAGAAATGAGGCAACCTGTAAAAGAGTATGAGGGACCCTGATCGAGAATAAGATGAGGAAAAACCGATTGAGATGGTTTGGGCATGTTAAGATACGACCTATAGAGGAGCTGGTGAGACGATATGAAGGTTTAGAGATAACACATAGAAAGAGGGGTAGATGAAGACCTAAGTTGACTTGGACGGAGACACTTAGACGGGACTTTGCGTGTATAGAGCTTCCAGAAGAGTTAGCTCTCAATAGAAATGAATGGCGCTGTGATAACCCGAACCCGGCATGCATTTAATAGCACTTGACTGCATTTGATTAAATGTTTAATTAGTTAAATCATCTAATTTTTACTGTTTTGTTATTTCTTTTAGAAGAATTCGAAAAAGATTTATATTAATTGATTAAAAAATTATTACCTATTTCTAATAATTGTAGTAATTGAATTTATTCTCTTGTGATTAATTAAGTGTCATCTTAAATGTTAATATTTAATGGCACTTGATTTCATGTTTATATTTATTTGTTCATTTGTAACTTAACATTAACTTCATAATTCTTTAAAATATTCTAGAAATAGTTAAATTAATTATTTTAAATGAATATTGATTACTTTGAATGTTTTGATTATTTTAATAATCGGTTTTGGTTGTCTTGCATTAAAATCACTCGGTTTTCAAATAAATAAGGAAAGTAACTCCGAGCCGGAGTGAATTTTAAACTATTCTACTATTCTACTTTTCAAAGAATTAAAGTTTTATATTATTGCTCATCACTTTATTAGCGATCGATTATTGACCGTTCGATCGTAGCTTTTCGAAAACGAGAGTTAGAGAAATATTTCATGAATTTAGTGAATAGTATTTGTAGCTTAAATTGAGTTAGTTTTAGTTGATTTTCATTTAATTGCATTGTTTTAACTTGAATTAGATTAAATGGCATCAAAATAAGCTAATTTGACCATTTTTAACTTGATTTTGACCAATTCTTTTGCCATTGACCATTTTACCCTTTGTGTGTCATCTTTTAAACAAAAGAAAAGAAAAAAAATAAAACAAGGCAAAGAAACCAGCCATGGCTGAAAGCTCAAGAGAAAAAAAGAAAAAAATTGTTTTGCATTTTTCTTCTACAATTTTGCGTAGAATTGAACGAGGATCGAGGCTAGGGTTCTTGCAAGGCTTCCTCTTCAATCTCTGTGAGGGTTTTCACGCTTTTGTGCATTTTAATGTGAATTTGATTTTTGAGTCAATTTTTCAGATTCGATCCGAATTGCAATTGATTGATTTGGATAGGTGCCATTATTGATAGAAAGATAAAATGTGAAATAAAAACAGATCGGCCTTTGTTAAAATTGAAAATTAGACAAAGAAACGTAAAGGGGCTGTTTGACCAAAAGTTGACCGAGCTCGAATTGAGTTGGGGGTTTCGTAATTGAGGGCATGGAAGCACTTTTGGCGCTGTTGTGGCGTTGATTGAATGACCGGTTAGCATAGTTATAGTTCAAACGCAGTAGGTAGACTTTCGGGTCTCGGGTGAGAAAGTGAAGTTTAGTGACATAGAAACGTGCCTTGTAGTGCCTAAGTGAATGTAGTGAAACCGATTTCCTAATCCCGTAGCTCGTTTGCTCGTAATTGTCCTTGGAAGTTGGGGTTGAATAGTGATATTCGTTGTTTTCGTGTTTGAACTGCCGTTACTTGTTTAATTGTTGTTATTGTTGCTTATTATTGCTTGTTATGCTTGAAAAGTTAGTTGAATGCTAGTATTGATTGTGATTGCTTGTTATCTCGTTTGTTGTCACTAGTTTGTATTGTTGTGCTATCGCTCGTTTATTGCCTTGTATCGAGTCTTGCATTGTATAGTGTCCCGCACGTGAGTGATGGGCCTCTCTGGGTAGCCTCGGGTTGCCAGTGTTGGTTGTTCTAGCTCCGTAGCTATTCCCTCTTCTCGCTTGGGTTGCCTCCTAGGGAGATTTGGGTCGTAGAATTGATGGATACTTCCGGGGTATTCCAAACTGGTGTTATAAGGTGGATGCGCGCTTATTGTCATAATTGTCAACATCAAGCTCGAGATTGATGTATCGCTCGTGAAATGGTACATTGCTCGTATGAGTGAACCATAGCCTTCAGAGTGTGGTATAGCTTTGAATGGTTGTGTTAATGCTTTCAGTAATTGCTTATTGTATTGATTATTTGTCTTGATTGCTTATTTATCAGTTATATTGCTTAACTGTTTTATTTGCATTGCACGACTTTCTTCCTCTCCAACTCGATATCTGTCTCGCCCTCACTGAGTATACGTGTTGTGTATACTCACTCCTCACCACCACATTTCAGGAAATGTCATGTTAGTTGGAAGTTTGTGATTTCGTGAAAGTTCGTGCCTGAAGAGTTGTCTTGCATGCCTATGTGGCTTGAGTGTTGAAGTTGTAAAGATATATGCTTTCATATGTTGTATGTATTTATTGTTAAAAGAAATGTAATCTAAATTAGCTAAATAGTTGAGGTAAATCGATAAGCTAGTTATGTAATCAGTTAGCATAGCTTAACTTCAATACATGTTTGTAATGTCCCAATACAAAGAATTAGAATGGCATGATAGTTTATTTTATGCAGTAGTTTAGTATGGTTTAATTGTCTAGTTTGAATGTACTTGTCAAAAATGTAAAGAGATAGGTTAGCTTTTAAATTGGAAGTGTATGTATATTTGCTTGTGGTTGCTTGTTGAGAACAAGGCTCGGATGGCCTTGAGGTGGTTGAATGTTTGGACATGGTGTTGGTCCACTTATATGCTGTCGCAGGTTTTACCTTTCGCCTAGAAACAGGGGAGACTCCGTCCGTTTTCCCTGAAAATTATGCCGGGGTTTGGTTTGGGTTGTGATTAGTTTGATTGATAGAACTTCCGGTCTCGAGAGGGATCGGGGTGTCACAGGTGCCGTCTAATCCATATAGCCGACCCCACCTAGTGGGACAAATGCTCAGTTTGGTTTGGTTAAAACTTTGTACAATAAACAAAACTTGAAGTAAACTTTATACAATAAATAAAACTTCAAGCAAAATATTACTTTGTTTATACAATATGATATTCTGCTGACTAATATTTATTTTTTTAGGTTAATACCACTTTTCCCTTTGTACATACAATTTTATATCTTGACTTTCATGTTTATTTTGTCTCATGTAACCTCTTTGTATTATTTAGCACAATGAAAGGGCATTTTTGTACATTTGTATATGTATAACACCTATAATGAATATATATTTTCATTAACCAAAATACAATAAGACTAAAGTGACAAAATAAATATTAGGGGCAAAATATTACACTATATACACATTAAGGGGGTAAAGTGATAGTAACTTAAAAGTATGAATAGCACCATAACCTTTAATATATATAGTATAACATTTATCTCCTAATTAATATTTATTTTATATCTTCTAACTTCTTGGATTATTAGGTAAAAAGAAAGGGTGTTTTGTATATTCCTATATCTTTTAACAACTAAATTGTCACGCCTTGAAATTAAAAGTTTACACATGGTATGTGACAATTACCACACTCTTAGTGTAAGGCTCAAACTTAGTTTTCAATAATTATCGTGAGCGACAAAATTATTCTAAATACTTTATTTGCGATGTACTTTTAAATCTCCAACACATTAAAAGATAAGTATTTAACTAATGCCAAAATCTGAATATTTTGTTCTAAACTAAGAGAAAGTTTCAAAAATCTAAACTAATACATAAACTAAAAGATACAAAATTAAACTTCTCCCAAAGTGTCGGTCATCGTAAACGAAATCCTTGCTAATGTTCCTTTTACATCTCATATCTCGTACCTTTTGAATCTGAAATCATAACAAAGAGTGAGCTACAAAACCCAGTAAGTACACCATAACTTTTCTAACATGTTGGCATCACTTAAAAGTAATTTTGATAAATATTTTACTTAACAACAATAGCTTAATTTACAAAGTCCATAACAAATAGGTCAAAGTATACAAACTAATTATAAATGAGTACAATTAACAAGTGATTATGATCACGAAGAGTCTTATGGCATGTACCACACAAAGAGCTACAAACTCATGTAGCCATAAAATCCACAAAATCAAAGATTGAAACTGGTCTTGAATAACGCGTCTCATAACATATAGAAAGTCACAAAGATTAGCCCCTTGAAGGAACCCATAACGAAGATCAATTATAGTCGACTTGTCCATATATGTCAGTTAAACATTTCTCATAAACTAACTTTTCAAAGTCAGAGACTTAACGAATTTCACATGTGTCATACTAACGTCATTTATCAAATCAAACTTTTGCAAAGTAAGTAAACACAGTTTTAACTCACAAGAAATGACTTGTCAAATCTATTTTAGAAGATCAATTTTCATAGTATAAATTCAAAAAAGTGATTTAAATAATAATGATTAAAGTTTTCATATAAAGGCTTTCATTTGAACAAAGGTACAATAAAATATTTTTTTTTGGAATAAAAAGCTAGAAAAAATTATGGGTACTTACTTTAAACACGACACATGAAGAATGTCACTTGAATCCAAAAGGTGCGTTAATTAAGAACCACTTAGATTACAAAATACTAATCTCAATGGCCTTTTCCCCCTTTGTCTTCTCTCAATTAGTACTTTATTTCACATCCTTCCATATAGTATAATAAAGAGCCAAGCTATGCTAACTCTAATTATGATATAGATTGAAATGGTAGAACTCAAAGGTTTCTAATTCCTAACTCATTAGCTCCCACACTAATGAATATGCAACTCCTAATTATGTCATGATGTATAAGTTAAATGTTGTCATTTGGTTTTAAACCAAATTAGAAGTGAATGAGAAATTGGGAAAAATAAATTGATTTAATTTTTTTGGTTAAAATTATATTTAATTTTATTCTGAAATTCCTTTTTATTTTCCCAAGAGATATCTCATCTTTGAACGGATATAACTAGTTAGAAAAAAGTTTCATATCTTTCACAAATATGCATTAAAACTTTATAAATACCTGCGGGTTTTTGGCATGTAAAGATAGATTTTTTATAAACTCATACTTTCTGCACTAAAAAGAGAAAGAGTTCTGCATTGTTTGGTTCATCACGTTTGAACAGTTTGGAGTGCTCCTACCATTAGACAATGATCGTTGTATCCTGGGAGACTACCTACAGTGACCGTAAGCACCATAGCGGGGGGATTAAGTCCCAAGGAGGCTGAATCAAATTCAGGTCCCGATCTAATGCATTCATTCATTGCATTTTACATAGTTTGTATGAACAAGTAAGTCTCATTTTGATATGAATCTGGTCAACATGTGCCGAGACCCAATACCAAGATTGGTAAAACAAACCCAAGATCTTTCCAGAATGGATGAAAACCGCGACTCTTTGTTTAACAAAGCAAGAACCTTGGTATGGAGAAAACGCCACAAACGGGAAAGAAAATCCGTTTGATAAGTTGAGGTTGAACGCCACAAGGAAACCTTGATAAGTTCGGATGAATTTCTTGAAGAACTCAAGATAGAATAATCTCACAATTTTAATAGTAAAAAACGTATAACTTTTATTTCACAAAAATCAGCCTTATATAGGCAAAGAAAAATAAGTTTCCTATTTGGAAAAGATCTCCTAAACCCTATCCCAACTAGGAAAAATGTGAATAGTAACTAGGTCAAATGAAGTAGACTTGGAGTCCAAGAAAGACTCATTCCTCTTAACTAGGTCAAATAAAGTAGACTTTGAGCCCAAGAAAGACTCTTAAACCTAATTTCCGTCCATAGTGGACTCTAGAGAATAAACTAAAATTCAAATCAAACTGAAACTAAAACTAAGATAGAATTACAAAGAAATCAAATCTTGACCAAATCTTTCAAGCTTCTTGAAACTTCTTGAAGAATCTTGAATTTTTTGAATCTTGAAAACAGAATCTTGACTTGATTCTTTGCTGGAAAATTCACCCAAATAAATGGTTCATTGAACTTGGACGCTCATGGCTGGTTCTAGGCTCTCTTGTAGGTCTACGTGGATGAGTACAACTAGCCTTTCTTCTCCGCTACTAGCCAACACGTTTTCCTCTTGTTGTAGAACTTTCTAAACCAAGTTATTCAGCTCTTCCTTGAACCTTTTAGTGCGAGCTCTCGTGACTGGACCTACTGGAACTTGAACTGGATCTTGAATTGTCCTTACAGCCTTGATGTCCTCATTATTCCTCCCCTCTTGAGAAGGATTTGTTCTCAAATCATCACCTACATCAAAAGGACTTAAGTCAGCAACATTGAAAGTAGCACTAACATTGTACTCACATGGTAAATCAAGTTTGTAGGCATTGTCATTGATTCGCTCTAGGACTTGAAAAGGTCCATCTCCTCGAGGCAACAACTTAGAACGTCTTTGAGCTGAGAATCTTTCTTTCCTCATGTGTACCCATACCTAATCTCCAGGCTCAAAGATCAGCTTGCGACGTCCCTTGTTAGCTTGCTTGATGTATTGATCAATCATTCTCTCTATGTTGAGTTGTGCCCCCTCATGGAGTTGTTTCACCAATTCTACATTTTTTTTACCATCTAAGTTCACATGCTCAGAAACAGGTAAATGTGATAAATCCAATGAAGTTAAAGGATTAAAACCATAAACAATTTCAAATGGTGAGAATTTAGTAGCAGAATGAGTAGTACAATTATAAGCAAACTCAACATGTGGTAAAAAATCCTCCCAAGTTTTAATGTTCTTACTTATGACAACCATTAACAATGAAGATAAAATCCTATGAACTACTTTTGTTTGACCATCAGTTTGTGGATGACAAGTAGTAGAAAACAAAAGTTTTGTTCCTAGTTTACCCCATAATGTCTTCCAAAAGTAACTCAAGAACATAGCATCACGATCTATAACAATTGTCCTAGGCATACCATGTAACCTCACAATTTTCCTAAAGAATAAATCTGCAATATGTGAAGCATCGTCAGTCTTATGATAAGGGATAAAATGAGCCATCTTAGAAAATCGATCTACAACAACAAAAATTGAATCCTTTCCACGCCTACTCCTAGGTAAACCCAAAATAAAATCCATTGAAATATCAATCCAAGGTGAACTAGGAATAGGTAATGGTTTGTAAAGTCCATGTGGCTAAACCCTAGATTTAGCTTGCTTACAAGTGATACATCTTCCACAAGTTCACTCAATATCCCTTTTCATGTGTGGCCAATAAAAGTGCTCTTGCAAAATAGCTAAAGTTTTAATAACCCCAAAGTGTCCCATTAAACCACCACCATGGGATTCCCGAACTAACAAGTCCCTTAAAGAACAATTGGGCACACACAATTTATTTTCTCTAAACAAAAACCCTTCATGCCTATAGAACTTACCTTCTGCAGTTTTTTCACTAACCCTATAAACTTCACTAAAGTCTTGGTCATCTTGATAAAGGTCTTTAATATGCTCAAAACCTAGAAATTTAGCATCAAGAGTAGAGATTAAGGCACCTTCGTGAAAGTGCATCCGCAACCACATTCTCCTTACCTTGTTTATAGTGAATGACATATGGAAAGCCTCAATGAACTCAACCCACCGAGCATGTCTCTTGTTCAGCTTGTGTTGACCCTTCAAATGCTTCAAGGATTCATGATTTGTATGAATTACAAATTCCTTTGGCCACAGATAGTGCTACCATGTCTCCAAAGCTCGAACCAAAGCATACAACACTTTGTCATAAGTGGGGTAGTTAAGTGCAGCCTCGCTTAGCTTCTCGCTAAAGTACACAAGGGGTCTTTCTTCCTGCATAAGAATATCGCCTATGCCTACACCTGAAGCATCACACTCAATTTCAAATATTTTTAGAAAAGTTAGGTAAAGCAAGTAAAGGGGCATGAGTAAGCTTGTGTTTAATAAGCTGAAACGCCTTCTCTTGATGTTCACCCCATTTGAACGCAACGTTCTTCTTGATGACCACAATAAGTGGGGCTGTGATGGTGCTAAAATCTTTCACAAACCTTCTGTAAAAACCAATAAGTCCATGAAAACTTCTAACATCACCTACACTGGAGGGGGTTGGCCACTCTTGGATGGCTTTGATCTTCTCTTCATCAACCTCAATACCTTTAGCACTAACAACAAAACCTAGGAAAACAAGTTTATCGGTGCAAAAAGTATACTTTTTGAGGTTAGCATATAACTTCTCCTTTCTAAGCACATCCAAAACTGAATTTAAATGTGAGACATGATCATGCAAACTCTTACTATAAACCAGAATATCATCAAAATAAACAACAACGATTTACCAATGACAACACACAAAACATGATTCATTAAGTTCATGAAAGTACTAGGTGCATTAGTTAATCCAAAAGGCATGACAAACCACTCATACAATCCATATTTAGTTTTGAATGTTGTTTTCCATTCATCTCATTCTTTCATTCTTATTTGATGATACCCACTCTTAAGATCAATTTTAGAAAACACACAAGAACCATGCAGTTCATCTAACATATCATCTAAGCGAGGATAGGATATCTATACTTTACCGTTATGTTATTGATGGCTCTGCAATCAACACACATCCTCCTTGTCCCATCTTTCTTAGGCACTAAAATTACCGGAACTGCGCAAAGACTCATGCTTTTTGTCACGTACCCTTTTCCCATTAACTTTTCGACTTGCCTTTGAAGCTCCTTTGTTTCCTCGGGATTGCTTCTATAAGCTGGTCAATTGGTATTGACATACCAGGTACGAAATCAATTTGATGTTCAATCTCTCGGATATGTGGTAGACCATGTGGTATGTCCTCAGGAAACACTTCCTCAAAATCTTGTAAAAGAGAAACAACAATACTAGGCAATGCAGAGTCAAGCTGGTTAGTGTTTAAAAGAGCCTTTTTGTACATGAGTACAATCATTGGTCGTTTTGAGATCAAAGCTCTCTTAACCTCACTTGTTTTTGCATAAAAAATTCTTTGTTTTCCTTTTGTTTTTACCTCCTTGGCCTAATTCTTCTCTCTTTTTACTTCCTATCCAAATTCGGCCTTACTTTTTTTCCACTCTCATTCTTTTGTTCTCTCAAGTTCTTTTGTTTACTCAATTTTTACAACCTCACTTGATCCTCATAAACTTGTTTTGGTGTCATCAGAACTAGAGTGATTGTCCGTTGATTAAACATGAATGAGTACTTGTTGGTGAAACCATCATGCTGCACACGTCGATCAAATTGCCATGGTCTTCCCAAGAGAAGATGTCCAGCATGCATAGGTACCACATCGCATAATACTTCATCTTCATATTTTTCAATCCGAAACAGTACAACAACCTGCCTGGTAACCTTTACTTCACCACAATTATTCAACCATTGCAGCTTGTATAGACGTGGATGCTTAATTGTTGTGAGCCCTAGCTTTTCAACCATGGAAGAACTAGCAACGTTAGTGCAACTACCACCATCAATAATAACACTTCATACCTTGTCTTGTACGTGGCAGCGAGTGTAAAAGATGTTCTCACGTTGTACTACATCTTCCTCTTCTTTAGCTTGCAAGCTCAAGGCTCGTCGTGCCACTAGGCCAAGCATCTCCCCATAATCTGTCCTAAATTTGTCTTCTCCCACTGTGGTATCCTCCAGTAGGGGCATGTCATCAGAATGCGTGTCATTTTCATCTTCGGATTCAATCTCACCACTTTCGTGGATTACCATAGCTCGCTAGTTTGGACATTGGCTCGCTATGTGACCCCGTCCCTGACATTTAAAACATTTAATCTCACTAGAATGAGTTGTAGTAGGAGCTGCTTTACCTTGAGAGGTCGTGGCATTGGTGGATTGTTTGGGCTCGGGCTTGGCCTTCGAAGTGGACGGATTATCTTCTTTCTTTGGGTAATTTGTCATCCAAGGTGCACTCGAGTATTGTGGGGTTTGTTTTGATCGTGTGCCACCCCTCTTTAATTACTTCTCCACCTTAATTGTCATATGCACTAAATCCTCCAATTCCACATAATGATGCAACTCGATCTTGTTAGCAATCTCTCTGTTCAACCCATTCAAAAATCTGGCCATAGTCATCTCCCGATCCTCCTCCATATTGGCTCTAATCATTGTCATCTCCATCACTTTAAAGTATTCATCAACACTTTTGTTACCTTGATGAAGACTTTGCAGCTTGAGGTATAGATCTCGGTAGTAGTGACTTGGTACAAATCGTCGCCTCATCACTTTCTTCATCTCATCCCACGTTTTAATAGGACGATCTCCATTCTGCCTCCTATTGATACACAACTGATTCCACCACACAATAGCATAATCAGTAAATTCAATTGCAGCAAGCTTTACCTTTTTCAGTTCGGAATAGTTGTGACAATCGAAAACCATTTCTATCTTTTGCTCCCACTCAAGATATGCTTCAGGATCACTCATTCCTTGAAACGCATGAATTTTCATCTTGATGCTTCATAAGTTGTTATCAACACGATCCCTAGCATCTCTATCTCGGCCATATCTCCCATGGCTGGCCACTGACAACCTATCAAGCTCTTCGTCTAAACCTTCCACATCTTGAGCTTCATCCACATCTTCAACTTCCTTTCTTGGCACCATGTTCCTCATTGGTGCGTTTTGAACAACTTGTGGCTGCTGTGCTCTATCTTCTACCCTATCCAATCTGACATGTATTTGTTCCAATTCAGCCCTCATCATCCATCTCATCTCCCTCATCAATGCATGCAATTGTAAATTCGGGACTACGGGTTGTTGACCATTTACATTGATATCATCCTCTTGATTATGAGCCATGATTGAAATTTCACTCCCTCACGTGTTTCATTCAACTCACTTTGGCTTTACCTCTATTAATCTCACACACACTGCCTTTTACCATTTGTATTCTTCTTTAAGTTCTCTGAAAACTAACCAAGAATATCAAGAAAATCCAAGCAGCGAATTAAATTTATCATGGATTCTGATTTTTTTCTTTTTGACAGACCTCTAAGACGCTGGAAACAAATTTAGACAAAGAAAATTGAACAAAACTGGACAAAAGAAACCTAGAGAAATAAGAAAAGTTGCAAAAGATCCATTCGAAAACACAAAACACCCAAAAACCTTAGCAAACAATGGAATTATACCCTAAGAAGGTGGTGCCCACAGCATAGCGGTGGGTTATGCTCAGAACGTCATTTTCCTTCAGAAAAGTTTGGCCTCGAAGGCTAATTCAATAAAAAAAAATAATTACTGTTCACTGTTTTTTTGACTTTTCAGCTCCGAACTATATATATATATATATTCTCCCTTTGCTTTCTTTTCTTGACTTTTTCTTTTCTTTTCTTGATTTTCAGAAATGAACCACAATGAGAAACTCACAAGAATTCAAATTTAAAAGCACAAGAAACACTAGTTCACGTTTATAGGGTTTAGCCAATTGAAAGCAAGAAACGGAATTGAAAAACAAGACTCAAAAAACAGAAAATAAGACTCAAGAAACAAAATTGAAAAGAGCAAGAACGGAATCAAGACACCACCAAGAAAACAAATTGGAGGCAAGACATAATCAAGAACGACGAAATAAATCAAAGACCTAAACCTAGACACATGAATTGACCAAGAAAACAAGAAAAAGGATAGGCAAACCTGATAAACCTAAGCTCTGATTACCAACTGATATGAACCTGGTCAACATGTGCTAAGACCCAACACCAAGATTGGTAAAACAAACCCAAGATTTTTAAGAATGGATGAAAATCGCGACCCTTTGCTTAGCAAAGCAAGAACCTTGGTATGGTGAAAACTCCACAAACGGGGATGGAAATCCGTTTGATAAGTTGAGGTTGAACGCCACAAGGAAACCTTGATAAGTTCGGATGAGTTTCTTGAAGAACTCACGAGAGAATAATCTCACAATTTTAATAGTAAAAAACATATAACTTTTATTTCACAAAAATCAGCCTTATATAGGCAAATAACAAATAAGTTTCATATTTGAAAAAGAACTCCTAAACCCTATCCTAACTAGGAAAAAAGTGAATAGTAACTAGGTCAAAGGAAGTAGACTTGGAGCCTAAAAAAGACTCCTTCCTCTTAACTAGGTCAAAGGAAGTAGATTTGGAGCCTAAAAAAAGACTTCTAAACCTAATTTCCGTCCATAGTGGACTCTAGAGAATAAACTAGAATTCAAATCAAACTGAAACTAAAACTAAGATAGAATTACAAAGAAATCAAATCTTGACCAAATCTTCCAAGCTTCTTGAAACTTCTTGAAGAATCTTGACTTTCTTGAATCTTGAAAACTGAATCTTGACTTGATTCTTTGCTAGAAAATTCGCCCAAATAAATAGTTCATTGAACTTGGACACTCATGGCTAGTTATGGGCTTTCTCGTGGGTCTACATGGATGAGTACAACCAGTCTTTCTTCTCCCCTACTAGCCAACACGCTTTTCTTTTGTTGTAGAACTTTTTGAACCAAGTTATTCAGATCTTCCTTGAACTTTTTAGCATGAGCCCTCATGATTAGACCTACTAGAATTTGAACTGAATCTTGAATTGTCCTTACAGCCTTGATGTCCTCATCATTTTTTCAGTTTTATTTATTGCAAATATTTATATTTAATTATTCGCAATTACTATCCAACACACGAGATTATATATACATTAAGTTTTGCCAACAGTAAATACTTGTAACTCTAAAATCCAATAATTCTAATATTATCACATACTTTTTGTAACAACCTGAACATTTCATGTAGTGATTAGTATTTAATTGTATATGTCTATGTGTTTATTTTAAATAAAAGTGCATGATTAGGTGATTTTAATTAACTAGTATTACATATTTCTTTACATAGTTTCTTTTATTTTTGGAAATGTGCAAAAAGTGTTTAATTAATTAATTTGTGTTAATTATTTTATAATTATATTTATTTGAAATTATATCTTTGTAATTAATTGCTAAACTTTCATAAATTTCAATTAGTGAATAAGTAGCTCCGAACCCGGAGTGAAATTTTAAACTATTTTATTTTTCAAACTTGATATTTTTTCTCTATTATACCTCATATATAATGTATTCGTTCATTGTTAGAATGTGCATTGCACATCCTGAGCGTGAGATAAAAAAAATGTGTTTAGTGTCCCTGAGTGAATAGTGATAGGTTAATTGTTTTTGGACTTTTAGCTATCTAACTAAATTTTTACTAAGTCTTAAAGCCCAATTATATTTGGTAGTAGCCCAATTCTTTTCTAGCCCATTTATTACATCAAATGCATACTTATACATATTATAAGTTATTTAACAAGCCAAAACATAAACAAAAGAAGCAAAAGAAATCGCCAAACCAGGGAGCAAAACCGTGAGACCTTTGAGCTTAGGGCTTGGCTACTTCTTCAAAATTCAGCCATTTTAGCAAGGATTTAAGGTGTCTTCTAGCTATTTTCTTCCATTTCCTAGTAATACAAGGTGAGAGGATCATGTATATATGCATATTTTCTTATTTTATGGTTTAAGTAAATTTATGAAATTGTTGTTAAATGATGATATATAGCTTCTAATGCAATATTTAGTAGCTTATGGTGTTATAGAGTAGACTTTTAAGGTTATTTTATGTATTTATGTAGTGCATGTAACAAATGAAATTAATAAAGTTAATGTTTGGCATTATTTACTTAGGTCCTTGAAATCTTGCTTCAATTCTTGTTCTTATGCTTGATATATGCTATAGGGGTGCTAAACGTGTTACTCGATAAAATTTATCAAGTTTCGTTAATGTCGGATTTTATGACCCTTTATGTGCGTATGAAGGAATTAGTGTAATTAAGACTTAGATGCTTGGTTTAATGATTGAGGTAGTCTTAAATATGCTAGATAGTAGTTATGATGTGTTTATGGCATTAAATTGGTGATCGGATTTGGTAGCTGTAGTACAAACGGACAAAAGGGCTATTTGGAGTTAAGTGGTAATCGCGGTTTAAAGCGGGGTTTCATATGGATGAGAGGTGTTATAAAGTGTCTAGGAGTGACGGGTGTAGTTGGATTGTGAGTTGAATGGCTTGGTTAGTGAATTCTTGCAATTGTCTAAAGATTGAAGACAATGAATAGTAATTTAGTTCAAGAATGTTGTTTTAGTACTAAATATAAGCTCTAGTGGTTAATTGAAGGTCTATAAACATTTATTAAGCTAATTACATGCTAAATATAGTTAAAACATGGTTTAAAGTCATGGTGTAACACCCCGATCCCTCTCGAGACCGGGAGTTCTAACAATCAATCTATTCACAACCCAAACCAAAACCCGGGCATAATTTTTTTTTATAGGAAAAACGGACAAAGTCTCCCCTGTTTCTAGGCAAAAAGCAAACCTGCGACAGCATATAAGTGGACCAATACCATGTCCAAACATTCAACCACCTCAAGGCCATCCGAGCCTTGATCTTAACAAGCAACCACAAGCAAATATACATACATTTCTAAAAAAACTAACCTATCTCTGTTCATTCTTGACAAGTACATTCAACTAGACTATTAAACCATACAAAGCTACTACATAAAATAAATTATCATGCCATTCTAACTCTTTTCCTTTGGACATTACAAACATGCATTGAAGTTAAGCTATGCTAACTGATTACATAAACTAGCTTATCAATTTACCTCAGCTACTTAACTAAATTTAAATTACATTTCTATGACAATAAATACAAACAACATATGAACATACATCATTACAAACTTCGACACTCAAGCCACATAGGCACGCAAGACAACTCTTCAGGCAACGAACTTTCACGAAATCACGAACTTCCAGCTAACATGACATTTCCTGAAATGTGGTGGTGAGGAGTGAGTATACACAACATGTATACTCAGTGAGGGCAAGACAGATATCGAGTTGGAGAGAAAGAAAATCGTGCAATGCAAATAGACACAGTTAAGGAATAAAGTCAATAAGAAAGCATTCAATACAAACGACAATATATTAAACATTCAAGAAAGCATTAACACAATCATTCAAAGCTATACCACACTCTAAAGGCTATGGTTCACTCTTACGAGCAATATACCATTTTACGAGCGATACATCAATCTTGAGCTTGATGTTGACAACGATGACAATAAGCGCGCAACCACCTTATAACACCAGTTTGGAATACCCCGGGAGTAACCATCAATCTACGACCCAAATCTCCTTGGGAGGCAACCCAAGCGAGAAGAGGGAATAGCCACGAAGCTAGAGCAACCAACACTGGCAATCCGAGGCTACCCAGAGAGGCCCATCACTCACGCGTGGGACACTATGCAATGCAAGACTCGATACAAGGTGATAAACGAGCGATAACACAACAACACAGATAGAGAAGATAAACGAGATATCAAGCATTATTCAACAATTGTTAAACATTTCAATC
The DNA here is from genome assembly GCA_037974665.1 of Ehretia macrophylla. NCBI lineage: Eukaryota > Viridiplantae > Streptophyta > Magnoliopsida > Boraginales > Ehretiaceae > Ehretia > Ehretia macrophylla. The sequence goes on from CM075770.1 coordinate 51,950,671, forward strand.
AATAATCAACTCTAACAAGCGTAATAAGCATTAACAAGCATTTGCAATCAAACAAGTAACAAGAAGAACACCAACTAACATTATCAAGCAATAACAGGTATTCTATAGGCATTATAAGCATTCTATAAACATTATAGACATTCTGTAAGCATTATAAACATTCTACAAGCAATATACTATGAAAACACACAAAATCCCAAAAAATGTCTCCAACTTTCAAAACGCTACTACTTTCAAACGAGCCACGAGCTTTGGAAACCGACTTTCCCAATCCTCCTAGGTCACCATAAGGCACGTCTAAAGATCCCGAAACCCTACTTTACCCTAGAATTTACGCAAAGTCTCGATTTTTCCCTTTGCTCGTTTGAACTACCGCTACCTCAACCGATCACCCAACCAATGCCATAATCGCACCAAAAGTGCTTCCATGGCCACCCGAAATAATGCCATCACGCAAAACGAAAAAACGTTAAACTCGACCTAAACGGCCCCGACTTTCACCAGGACGTTTTTCTCATTTTTTCCATTACGCAACCTAAACAAATCATGCATTTAGACATTCTAGCATACCTAGCACCTTTTCACATCAACAGGCAGCATAACAGGGCAACTTTATCGTTTCAAGGGTTTACTATTCATAAAATACTATTCATTACACAATTTATATTTCAAATTCGATATTCAACCGTAGAAAATGTTAAAAAGCTATAAATATGTGTTCTACGATTGATAGGGAACATACTTTAAGCCTCAAATCAATTAAAATAACAATATACGGATAAAACCCAAAAATCAAAGTTAACACACAAAATATTCAAATGCGCAAATAACGATGAAACCCTCACCTTAGACGCTCCTAGACGCTAGGAAAACCTCGTAGGATGCCTCGGAAACCACCCCGTGTGAGCTCACGCGAAGATTTGATGATTTGGCTTGAAATCTTTTTTTTTTCTTCTCTCATTTTTTCGGCCCTTTCATGTTCTGTTTTTCAGCTCTTTTTTTTGTTTTGTGCTTTTATTATGCAAATAAGGTGACATAAGGTCAAAGGGTCAAAGCCTCTTGGTCAATGCTAACTAAGTTGGTCAAATTAGCTTAATTTATGCCTTTTAAAGCTAAAACAACTAATGAAATATTAATTCTAGCTAACAACAATTAAAATATAAAATTTAAGACACCAAACACTAGTTTTCACTATTTGTTGAGGACTAAGAACCGCTCTCTAACTATCGCTCTCGATATGAAATGCACGTTGCGACAACAAAGAAGTAACAATTAAATCTCAAAGAATCTAAGAAATATATCATTTTGAAAAGCATTATAGTTTAAAATTTACTCCGGCTAGGAGCTACTTTCCTCTTTTATTTGAAAACCGAGTGATTTCAATGCAAGACAACCAAAACCGATTATTAAAACAATCAAAACAATCAAAGTAATCAATATTCATTTAAAATAATTAATTTAACTATTTTTAGAATATTTTAAAGAATTATGAAGTTAATATAAACACGTAGTCCAATACAATTAAACCCTAACATTTAAGATGACACTTAATTAATCACAAGAGAATAAATTCAATTACTATAATTATTAGAAATAGATAATAATCTTTTAATTATTCAATATACATCTACTAAATGCTTCCAAGAGAAATATTAAAATATTGCAAATTGGTTGGTTTAACTAATTAAACATTTAATCAAATGCAGTCAAGTGCTATTAAATGCTTGCTGGGTTCGGGTTATCACATCCTTCCCCCTTAAAACAATTGCGTCCTCGCAATTCTTCTTCCAATAGAACTCTGCATCCACTGAAATCCAACTCGGACTAGTCTTCATTAGCTACTGATCAAGTATTTAATCAAGATGACCAATAGAAAAGTTCAAGTAGAAATGCCAAGTAGTAACGCCAAATAGAAGCTCAAATGCAGATACCGTACAAGAATCTCGTTGACACGAATACCGAAGAAGAATAAATTCCAACCAAGAGCGCCGAGATAATACCAACAAAGACTAAAGCAAAGATACTGTAGATGTCATTAATACCACTCAATAACGACAAGAAAATTACCCCACACACGAATCTCCAATAGAAGTCTAACTATTACTGCCTAAGAATTCCCAAGCAAGAAGCCAAATAAAAGCTCAAACAAAGGTTCCATCCAGAGGTCCAAGAAATACCCCGCTGGTCATGATTTTCATAGAAGAATTCCCTGTTAAGAGTGCTGAAGAAAATACCAAGTAACCCAAACAAATATACTTCCAAAGTTCCAAAGAAGCCTTCCAAATAATAACCCCATGGGACAACCGATTAGATTCCGAGTTTTTGCTATCAAATGCTGAGAGGAATGTCAAAGGAAATAGTTGAGAAGATATAATGTGCTCAATAAGACAACCAAGTTGAATAACAAACATAGTTTCCTAGATGGACGAAAACTCCAAGGATAAACACCGAGCTGGTGAACAATATACCGAAACCAAACTCTGAGGCCTCTTCACTGTTTGCCAAGTGAGAACTTCATACAACCTTGCCAATAAGGAAAATACCAATAGAACACCCAATAAGAATTTCAAAGAATACCATAAGTAGTATTAGACAACAAGTCTGAAAGGAACTCCAAATACCAAACCTACTGAGGAACACTGAAGAAGATATCCGAAACAATGCTCCAATAAGAAAGTAGCCAAGTTTGCCCAATAAGTAAATACTAAATAAATGGCCACTAAGGATCCTAGAGAATGCCATTGAAGAATTTCCAATCAGGGATGCCAATGCCACACCAATAAAGACCGAGACACATATACCATAAATAATACTGTGCAGTAAAGCCGATTGAAACCCCAATAGCCAAATCCGCCGAGAAATGCCAACAGAAGTCTCCAAAGAATACCCATTAAGAAAACCAAAGAATGCTCCAAAGAATAACCAAATAAAACCCCAAGAGAAAGCTACTCTTTCACAACTATTAAGCACAGAAGAGGACCATAGAGATTTGCCAATAACCGAGCTCCAAAAGCAAACACCAATTCCCAAATAAAGGCTAGTCAAATGCCATTCATTTCCTGCCAATCCATACACCTTGAAAAGCCAGCGGTGAATCACTTTCTTCAGGGGAGGAAGAGGACTTACTTACCATTTCTATAGGACATGTATGAATGCCAATAGATCACAATTATACACATGCCTTAAACTATTATGCAAGCAAGTTTACAAAACAGTTTATTCAACAAAGTCACTCAATCACGACAATCAAGTCAAGCACAACATAATCAATTCAAATCACGACATAGCTAATTCAAGACATTCTATACACACATTACAAGTAATACTTCTAGCAAATAACAATTCATGAGGTCGATTCGATTCACGATACCAATTCAATAGGTCAATTCAATGCACAACTAGACATTTCACCTTTCTTGAGAAACATTTAACACATAACACATAACTATATCACATAAGTGCATACATTCAAGTCAAGACATACAAACCCACATACAAGCATACACTTTCAAGACACACTTAACAAGCACACATTCAAGGATCACTACCCACCAGACCGAAGACCCTGTCCCGGCTTATGTGCTAGACAAGCTTTGATACCACCTATAACACCCCGATCTCTCTCGAGACCGGGAGTTCTAACAATCAATCTATTCACAACCCAAACCAAAACCCGGGCATAATTTTTTTTTATAGGAAAAACGGACGGAGTCTCCCCTCTTTCTAGGCAAAAAGCAAACCTGCGATAACATATAAGTGGACCAATACCATGTCCAAACATTCAACCACCTCAAGGCCATCCGAGCCTTGATCTCAACAAGCAACCACAAGCAAATATACATACATTTCTAAAAAAACTAACCTATCTCTGTTCATTCTTGACAAGTACATTCAACTAGACTATTAAACCATACAAAGCTACTACATAAAATAAATTATCATGCCATTCTAACTCTTTTCCTTTGGACATTACAAACATGCATTGAAGTTAAGCTATGCTAACTGATTACATAAACTAGCTTATCAATTTACCTCAGCTACTTAACTAAATTTAAATTACATTTCTATGACAATAAATACAAACAACATATGAACATACATCATTACAAACTTCGACACTCAAGCCACATAGGCACGCAAGACAACTCTTCAGGCAATGAACTTTCACGAAATCACGAACTTCCAGCTAACATGACATTTCCTGAAATGTGGTGGTGAGGAGTGAGTATACACAACACGTATACTTAGTGAGGGCAAGACAAATATCGAGTTGGAGAGAAAGAAAATCGTGCAATGCAAATAGACACAGTTAAGGAATAAAGTCAATAAGAAAGCATTCAATACAAACGATAATATATTAAACATTCAAGAAAGCATTAACACAATCATTCAAAGCTATACCACACTCTGAAGGCTATGGTTCACTCTTACGAGCAGTATACCATTTTATGAGCGATATATCAATCTCGAGCTTGATGTTGACAACGATGACAATAAGCGCGCAACCACCTTATAACACCAGTTTGGAATACCCCGGGAGTAACCATCAATCTACGACCCAAATCTCCTTGGGAAGCAACCCAAGCGAGAAGAGGGAATAGCCACGGACCTAGAGCAACCAACACTAGCAACCCGAGGCTACCCAGAGAGGCCCATCACTCACGCGCGGGACACTATGCAATGCAAGACTCGATACAAGGCGATAAACGAGCGATAACACAACAACACAGATAGAGAAGATAAACGAGATATCAAGCATTATTCAACAATTGTTAAACATTTCAATCAATAATCAACTCTAACAAGCGTAATAAGCATTAACAAGCATTTGCAATCAAACAAGTAACAAGAAGAACACCAACTAACATTATCAAGTAATAACAGGTATTCTATAGGCATTATAAGCATTCTATAAACATTATAGACATTCTGTAAGCATTATAAACATTCTACAAGCAATATACTATGAAAACACACAAAATCCCAAAAATGTCTCCAACTTTCAAAACGCTACTACTTTCAAACGAGCCACGAGCTTTAGAAACCGACTTCCCCAATCCTCCTAGGTCACCATAAGGCACGTCTAAAGATCCCGAAACCCTACTTTACCCTAGAATTTACGCAAAGTCCCGATTTTTTCCTTTGCTCGTTTGAACTACTGCTACCTCAACCGATCACCCAACCAATGCCATAATCGCACCAAAAGTGCTTCCATGGCCTCCCGAAATAATGCCATCACGCAAAACGAGAAAATGCTAAACTCGACCTAAACGACCCCGACTTTCACCAGGGCGTTTTTCTCATTTTTTCCATTACGCAATCTAAACAAATCATGCATTTAGACATTCTAGCATACCTAGCACATTTTCACATCAACAGGCAGCATAACAGCGCAACTTTATCGTTTCAAGGGTTTGCTATTTATAAAATACTATTTATTACACAATTTATATTTTAAATTCGATATTCAACCACAAAAAATGTTAAAAAGCTATAAATACGTGTTCTACGATTGCTAGGGAACATACTTTAAGCCTCAAATCAATTAAAACAATAATATACGAATAAAACCCAAAAATCAAAGTTAACACACAAAATATTCAAATGCACAAATAACGATGAAACCCTCACCTTAGACGCTCCTAGACACTAGAAAAACCTCGTAGGATGCCTCGGAAACCACCCCGTGCGAGTTCACGCGAAGATTTGATGATTTGGCTTGAAATCTTTTTTTTTTCTTCTCTCATTTTTTCGGCCCTTTCATGTTCTGTTTTTCAGCTCTTTTTTGTTTTTGTTTTGTGCTTTTATTATGCAAATAAGGTGACATAAGGTCAAAGGGTCAAAGCCTCTTGGTCAATGCTAACTTAGTTGGTCAAATTAGCTTAATTTATGACTTTTAAAGCTAAAACAACTAATGAAATATTAATTCTAGCTAACAACAATTAAAATATAAAATATAAGACACCAAACACTAGTTTTCACTATTTATTGAGGACTAGGAACTGCTCTCTAACTATCGCTCTCGATATGAAATGCACGTTGCGACAACAAAGAAGTAACAATTAAATCTCAAAGAATCTAAGAAATATATCATTTTGAAAAGCATTATAGTTTAAAATTTACTCCGGCTCGGAGCTACTTTCCTCTTTTATTTGAAAATCGAGTGATTTCAATGCAAGACAACCAAAACCGATTATTAAAACAATCAAAACAATCAAAGTAATCAATATTCATTTAAAATAATTAATTTAACTATTTCTAGAATATTTTAAAGAATTATGAAGTTAATATAAACACGTAGTCCAATAAAATTAAACTCTAACATTTAAGATGACACTTAATTAATCACAATAGAATAAATTCAATTACTATAATTATTAGAAATAGATAATAATCTTTTAATTATTCAATATACATCTACTAAATGCTTCCAAGAGAAATATTAAAATATTGCAAATTGGTTGGTTTAACTAATTAAACATTTAATCAAATGCAGTCAAGTGCTATTAAATGCTTGCCGGGTTCTGGTTATCACACATGGTGTGTGTGAGTAGGCCTTTTGGGCTGATTGGGTATAGGTTTCGGCCATTGGGCCTTGTTACGTGGCAGTTCCTTGTTGAGTTCTTTTGATCATTCCCGTGTCCCAAGCATGCTAGAAATACTATATGTTAGTGTTAAGTGAAAGTGTTATATTTTGATAAAAGTTGGAATTGTTCTATGATAAGTGTTTTAAATGTGTTAGCTTAGTGATTGTACTTAATGATTCTACAAGCTTTAGAAATCCGAGCAAGCTATGTGGAATGTTTGAGTATAGATGCAAAGTACATGAACCAAAGGATGTCATAATAGCTTGTTAAGTATTCTAAAGTAGTTTAGTGCATGTTTAATGATCTTAGAGCTTATGAATGATCATGTGCATGAGTTAGCTTAAAGTAATGCAAGTTAGAGTTCTTTTAACATAAGTGGTAATTTAATTAAGTTTAGTGTTTAAGTGTGGTAGTATTGATTAAGTGCTTAACTTGAAGATTATGTGTGACTCATGTTATTTTATGAGTTAAGATGTATATTTTGGAACTATGTGTTGGATTTGGATTCTGGGTCGCCCTAGATGGGCAGACCCGACCCATTAGACCCAAGTGTGGGAAGTTGGGTAACTTTCCATCACTGGGTATTTAAGCCCAATATACTAATAGAACGACGTACGTTCTATTAGTATTAGATACAAGAAACAGAAAGTTATTAAGAAAACTCTCTTAAAAAGCATATACATCAAAAAGGTTATTTAGGCTGTGAATTAACAGAGCACAAGACTGTACTGTGCACTTGGATTTACGACACACGCAGTGGAACAAGTACATCCAACGATCAAATCTATTACAGTACATAAAAGGTTAGTTTTCTTTTATGACATTAAACAATGCATGAAAATACTGAATTTAGTTTTAAAATTCTTCATTGGTATCAGAGCCATGCTGCTTGTTCCCTACAATATACATGATTATATGCATGAAAATATGTCAATTATTGTGTTTTTGGTAATTTTTCACGTATTTATAGTATTATTGCGATTCTGTGAAGTATCACAAATTTGTATGATTATGATACTGGTAGAAAGTACTCTTTTCAAGGATTCTAATGCCGTAAATTTCATAATTTTTCAATAAGAATTCAATTTATTATAAATTTTTTAAGATTGATACATACACTGTTTTGAACGTTAAAAATAGTGCGTGTTCTTGGTGTTTGTGCATGCTTGCGTCAATTTTTTCTCTGTCAAAAAGTGGGGCTGAACATGGGGTGACGTGACATAGCAGGATTGGTGCCACGTGGCCACGTCATTTGGTAGTTATATCATTTAATAATTAGTTTATTAATTATTTATTTAATTTTTGAAATTCGAATTTCAAACATTAAATTAAAATTAAAATAATTTAATTTTTAGAATATAACTGCGGCGCCACGTGGTGCCACGTGTGAGTCACGTGTCACTGCATAGCAGTGACACGTGGCTAACAGTGACACGTGGCATCCACAGGCTGACACGTGGCGCCGATCCAGCCACTGGCCGGCGGCCGTCCGACGGTGGTCCAGCCACCTGCCGCCCAGCCGACCGGCGGTGGTCAGACCACCTACCTCCCGGCCGTCCGGCGGTGGTCCGGCCACTGGCCGTCCAACCAGAAGCAACGGTCCAGCCGTCCGGCCGGCCCCAAAAAAAAAAAAAAGGTGTGTTCTTTTTTTTGTTTTTTTTTGTTTAAGCCCTATATCTATGTGATATTTACTGTATCAACCCCATGTACACAAAACTTTGTGATATTTGTGATTTAGCTCCAATGTTATCTATTTAGGCATTATATCTTTGTGATGTGCTTATTTAGGTTTTTTATTTTGAAAATTATGCCACAAAACTTAGATTAAACTTTATTGAGACTTAGAAATTTTAAATAATTTCTAATTGTAGTATGAATTTGTGTAATTTGCGTTGTAAAACATTATTCTAGGAATGAAATTTAATGAAATTTCGAATGAAAACCTAGAAATTTATGTAATTGTTTTGTTTTACAACTTATTGTATGAAATTTATGTAATTTCATTGCGGTAAATAAAATTTATGTAATTTTATTATAATTGTTGGTATGTACAACATTCACTATGCTATGTGCATTAACCTCTGTAAGAATTTAATCTAGGAAGGGTTTGTGTCTTATTTTTAAACCAGGACTTTTGTAGTCATAATCACATGGCGAAAGTAAGACGCACCGCGAGAAAGTCTGTTGCGGCGGCATATATTAATAGTTTTCGTCGTGGTCCCGGTTGTAATTGTAGACCACGTCTGCTAACTAAGTACATGAGTCTACAATTCACCGATGAGAAGACTTTTCGTGAGCACCTTAATGAAGTTATAGATTTTGTTCTTAAAATGCGCATTAAGCTTGAAGTTCCACCTACCTTACAGGAGGAAATTGAGGGATTGTTAAACTCTCTTCCTAGCATGTATGACCATGTGAAAAATAAGATCATCGAGTCGGAAATGTCTTTTGAAAATGCTCTATGTGAGATAGAACAATTTGAGAAAAAGAGAATACTTCAAGGGGTTAGACGCACTGCTTGTTTGTCTTTGTTCCCTAACATCTCCAAAGCTAAGGGATCTCGAAAAGACTCTTTTCTCATTAATCGTTTTGCTCCGAAAATAGTTAAGGACTATGAGATCACTTATGAATCAGATCAAACTAGATATGGGTGTCAAGATGATGAAGAGAGTGCATAATATGTCTTACATTCTGTTGTTGAACTTTTATGCTTATTAATTTTCGCAATTATCGTTCTTTTCCATATGTAAACAGTGATGTTTATTTATAGATATATATCTATTTCCTTATCTTTTTATTATTCTTTTAATGATGTTTTTTAGAGAATATTCTATCTAAGTGGGAGTTCTATAGATGCTAAACTAAGTGATTAACATTTAGAACTTATTTTTCATAAAAATATGAATTTGGGTAATTCAATTTTTTTTGAAAATATAGTTTTTGCTAGAATGAGTTTAATTGTACTTTTAAGACATATGAACTATAAAGGATGATAGATCGTGCTACGATCTGTTGATTTTAAGTCTTGTGTCTTTTCAATACAATTTAATACTCAATCTGACAAAATTACTAAGTGTATGTATGTGCTAAGTTTCTCTTATTACTGTCTATGTAGAGTTACAAATGGCATCGAGAAACATCATAGCAGATCTTAATAAGGGTGACAAATTGAATGGGGACAATTATGATGTGTGGCATCGTAAGGTCCAGTACATTTTAGAAGAACAATAAGTAATTAAAACCCTTAACCATGTAATGAATGAACCCGAGATTGGTACTAGAGCTCAGTATCGAAGGGATATGGACGCCTATCAGATCTGGAAGAAGAAGAATGCGACTGCTCGCATTACATTGTTAATTATAATGCATGATGATCTGATTACTGAATTCGAGGCTTACCCTACCGCTGAGGGCATGTGGATAGCCCTGAAAGAGAAGTTCGGTGGAACTTCCGTGTCAAAACTGCGTCGGCTAACTATCAAATTTGATACCTTTAAAAAGAAACCTGATGTCAGCATGAGGCAACACATTAGGGAAATGTCAAATATGGTACGAGAGTTGAAGACGGCCGGCCATGTTCTGACGGACGAGCAGCAGGTGCAAGCTGTTATCCGATCTCTCCCTGCCAGTTGGGAACACATGATTGTTAATATGACGCACAATGAGAACGTGAAAACATTTGAGGACATTGCGCGTCACCTAGAGCTCGAAGACGAGCGTCTCCTTGCTGTCAAGGCCACTGGACAAGCCTATGTGGCTGAATCCAGCAAGTTTGGAGCATCTGGCTCCAAACGCAAAAGAGGCAAACAATCTGGAGATAAAGGGAAGGGTAAGCAAAACAAGCAAGGCAAGAAGGAGAAAAAGAAAGGCAAGCGCAATGGGAAGAAGAACATTGCAAAAGTTAAGTGCTATAATTGCCAAAAGAAGGGTCACTACGCTCGGGATTGCCCTGAGCCCAAGACCCAGGTAATGCGTTGTACCAAACCTTCTTGTAATGCATATGTTTCTAGTTGTGCGTTACTGACTGAATCTTTACCTATGTGGACACTTGACTCAGCAGTGACCTACCATATAGCTAGAGATAGAGGTGCGTATGTAGAGTACCGACGTGTTCCGACTAAGTCCCGATGGATATACGTTGGCAATAACGCTAGAGTCAAAGTTAAGGGCATTGGCACTTGCAAACTTTAGCTGCGTGGCGACCGAACCCTCTTTCTCCATGATGTCCTCTATGCTCCGAATTTTAGACGGAATCTGGTCTCTGCATTAGTCATTTTGCGTTTGGGTTTTCATATTTACATGTCTGGTGTTTTTGTTGAACTACTTTTTAATTCTGTTTCTTTTGGTCATGGATATTTGTTGGATGGTTTTTTAGTTTTGGATGTTGAACATATTAGTTATGGTCTTAATGATAAATGCTTTTCATATTATACATCTTCTAGCACTATAGATGTAGATGTGAATGTATGGCATAGCAGGTTAGGGCATATTGGGCAAGATCGTATGAACCGACTGGCTAGAGAAGGTCTTTTGGGATCACTAGCAAAAGTCAACTTGCCCGTTTGTGAAAGTTGCCTTACCGGTAAATCCACTAGAAAACCATTTGGCAAAGGCTTACGAGCAGAATTTCCATTACAGTTAATCCATTCTGACATATGTGGTCCAATGAATGTTAGGGCGAGGCATGGAGCCTCTTACTTCATCACTTTTATAGATGATTTTACTAGATATGGTCATGTCTATCTGATATCACATAAATCTGATGCATTAGATTGTTTTAAAAAATATGTGAGTTTGGTGGAAAATCAGTTAGACAAGAAAGTAAAATCATTACGCACCGACCGTGGTCGTGAATATCTCTTTGATCAGTTCAGAAGTATATGTGATGAAAAAGGTATAGTTAGACAACTTACTATCCCTGGAACTCCGCAACAGAATGGTGTTGCAAAAAGAAAGAATAGAACCTTACTAGACATGGTTAGGTCTATGATGGTTCAAGCTAATCTTCCTATTTCGTATTGGGGTGATGCACTACTAACAGCCACATATGTACTTAACCGTGTGCCCACAAAGTCCGTCAATTCCACTCCTTACGAGTTATGGACAGGTAGACGACCTGATCTTTATAACTTACGGCCCTGAGGCGCAACTGCTTATGTTCATAACAATTTTCATAAGCATGGAAAATTGGGACCGAGAGGAAAAAAATGTATTTTCATTCGGTATAGTGAACACTCAAAGGGATATGTTTTCATTGGAGAACAAGCAGATGGGAGTGTAACCGAAATTGAATCACGTGACGTAACATTCTTGGAAATAGAATTTCTACGTAGGGGTGAAGTAGGTAAGGATGTTCAGTTAATTGAATTGAATAACCCTGACAATCCTAATATTTCCACATCATCAGTTGGAATAGAGGTAGTGCTTCCGTTCCTTGATTCAAGTGGGAGAAATACACAGGTTAGTCATATTGAATCTGAATCATTTTCAGAACCGGTTAGTGGATCTAGCTCACTCCATACCCCTACACGGAAAAATAACCGCCAAAGTATTCCTCGCGTCGTTTTGAGATTGAAGGAGAATCTTTAATGGTTACTACTCAAGATGATGATGAGCCGAAAAATGTGTCTGAAGCACTCTCATCCTCTGCACGAGAAAGTTGGATTAAAGCAATGGAAGAAGAAATGGATTCCATAAAGAAAAATCAAGTCTGGGTACTGATTGATCTTCCACCTATAAGGAGAGCTATTGGAAACAAGTGGGTTCTCAAAATTAAACAAAAAACAGATGGATCCATTGAGAGATACAAAGCTCGCCTAGTGGCTAAGGGCTATACCCAGATAGAGGGTATATATTATGAGGAAACCTTCTCTCCGGTGATAAGGTTTGCCACAATTCGACTAATTTTAGCCATAGTCGCTCATCAAGACCTGGAATTACATTAGATGGATGTAAAAATGGCATTTCTTAATGGAGAACTGGATGAAGAGATCTACATGGAACAACCTGTAGGGTTCATAGAAAAAGGTCAAGAGAGCAAAGTGTACAAGTTCCAAAGATCTATTTTCGGGTTGAAACAATCATCCAGACAGTGGTATCTAAGGTTCTATCGAGAAATCATTTCGTATGGTTTTGTTATGGTTCAAGAAGACCACTGTGTATATGTCAAGAGGTCTCAGAACAGATATGTAATTCTATCTCTGTATGTTGACGATATTTTGTTGACTGGGAATAGTAAGGATTATATAATCACTATAAAAAAGTGGTTATCTTCAACTTTTGAGATGAAAGATATGGGTGAGGCAGCATATGTACTTGGAGTCAAGATTCAGAGGGATCGATCAAAAAGACTCCTTGTTTTGTCACAAGAATCTTACATCAAGAAAGTTCTTGAACGATTCCAAATGCATAACTGCAAACCTATTGACAGTCCTATAGCCAAAGGTGAAAGCCTGAACCAAGGGAAGTATCCCAAAACTCTAGAAGAAATAGAAGACATGAATGTTGTTCCTTATGCGAGTGCTGTAGGTAGCTTGATGTATGCCATGTTATGTACGAGGCCAGATATATGTTTTGCCGTAGGATTGGTAAGTCGTTATCAATCCAACCCTGGACGAGCTCATTGGCAAGTTGTTAAAAGGATTCTGAGATATTTGAAGGGCACTTTGGATTATTGCTTATGCTACCAAGGAGTTGACCTAAATCTAAAAGGATTTACAGACGCTGATTGGGGTGGTGATCCAGATGAGCGTAAATCAACTTCTGGGTATGCCTTCTTGCTGAATAGTGGGGCTATTTCTTGGTGTAGCAAGAAGCAAACCTGCATAGCATTATCTACCATGGAAGCTGAGTTTGTGGCTTGCTCAGCGGCTGTGCAAGAAGCGGTGTGACTTAAAATGTTCATTTTGGATTTAAGAGTATTCACAAATACTGATAAACCGGTGACAGTCTATTGTGATAGTCAAGCAGTCATTGCCTAAACTAAGGATCCCAAATACCATGGCAAGACTAAACACATAGACATAAAGTATAATTTTGTAAGAGATATGGTGTCAAAGAAAGAAGTGATCATTGAACATATCTCTACGCATGAGATGGTAGCCGACCCACTCACTAAGCCAATTCCTAGAGATATATATTTGTCTCATGTAAAATCTCTAGGATTGCGCATAATTTAATGTATGTTCATATGTTGTGAAATGATCACTTTTGTACTCATACAATTGTATATTTCAGATGTCAAATAAATAAATAAATGAAATATTTTGATGCACTTAAGTAGTGTTAAATCTTTGTTATATGTAAATTAGAATGTGTATGAGTATGTTAGCACATACAATTGACATCGAATTGTACGTCGACAGGTTAGGGAGATTGGCTCTCTCATACGAGCAATCGCCTCTGACATAGTGGGAGCGTATAGAGATGAGACAATATAAGTTAGTTAGTATTTGTTGAAAATACTATACTTATATAAGTGTCGCCTTGAAAATTGGTTAGGGATTAGTTCCAACGACAATTATTAAGATGAGACCTCATATTGTATGTGTTATAATTAAGACTAATGTGAGGTCGATATGGATTCCCACAATCCATACAACCTGTATATAGTCAGATATGAAACCTCGATTACTGTGAGTATTAAGTTCGATGATTCAGGTTAGTTATTTGAGTGATAACTAAATCAGAATCTGTATGGTGTTAGAATTAAATAAAGACGTACTCCCTTTTTTTAAAGGAAGTTACACCGTAACACACGTTTCATACCGTGTGTACTCTAGCGACTATTTAAGGAAGTTGATGAATGAATCCCTACTTCATCATTGTGTGAGACCTTGAAGCAAAATATGCTTCTTTGAATATACCCTTTGAGACCTACGCTCATATTATGATAAATCAAGTTTAATGTTAGCTACTTTGGTATGTTGCCTAAAGATCACGTAAGATTTGATCATATGGGACATGTCCGGGAAAGCAGTTAACTTGATTTAGAAGGGTATTGAGCAAAGGGAAGACTGTTTACTACTAGCGCTACATGTGTTCATTGGTCGACCAGTTATACAATCTATGTGATTGAACGATCTTTGTGATCAAATATAACTATGAATACGTGATTGAGATTTTATAGGTCATGCATAGTCTAAGAGGGATTAGGTGTGCACTGACTGATGTGAACTTAATTTGGTCTAGGGTATAGCGAGACTCTATATTCTTTTGAAGATAGTGGCTCCCATGTCATCCTTAACAAGTGCATGGTCTTTGAGCCTCCACTTGTTGTGTGCTCGCGAGTCGCACGGCCTATTTACCTGTATAGAGTTTGATTATGCTTTGAAATCAGTTTCTTGAGAGATAATGGTGGATATTGTTCTGCCCATCTTGTGCGAGTAGGAGATGTTGGATTTGGATTCTGGGTCGCCCTAGATGGGCAGACCCGACCCATTAGACCCAAGTGTGGGAAGTTGGGTTACTTCCCATCACTGGGTATTTAAGCCTAATATACTAATAGAACGACGTACGTTCTATTAGTATTAGATACAAGAAACATAAAGTTATTAAGAAAACTCTCTTAAAAAGCATATACATCAAAAATGTTATTTAGGCTGTGAATTAACAGAGCACAAGACTGTATTGTGCACTTGGATTTACAACACACGTAGTGGAACAAGTACATCCAACGATCAAATCTATTACAGTACATAAAACGTTAGTTTTCTTTTATGACATTAAACAGTGCATGAATATACTAAATTTAGTTTTAAAATTCTTCACTATGTATATGATAGAGTTAATTATAAAGGTTAATGATTGTCTTCAAGCATGTTGATATAGTTAATGTCATCTAGGGAATTATGAAATGTTTAGAGCCACAAGAATATTTTAGTTGATTGTCCAAGGTGTTGAAGAGTGGATTGAAGCCAGTTCTTGCATCTTTGAGGTTGGTAAAAGTGAGGGATCATTCCTATGTGCATCTTAAATGCTTTACTTTACTACATGTTATGTGCTATAAGTGTCATCCAGCGTAGTATTGTGGCAGTGCCAACTAGCATATCATTGTGGCAGTGTCATCCAGCGTAGCATTGTGGCTGTGCCAACCAACATATCATTGTGGTAGTGCCAACCAGCGAAGCATTATGGCAATGCCATCAAGCATTCTAGCGTTGTTAATGCTTATCATGTTAAATGTTACCTTTTAGCATAGTTATAATGTAGTTATAATGCCAACCTAGCGCTTTAATGTTTTAATATTCAAATGTTTTAGTATTTTCAGGTATATCACGTGGTGGGTTATATATTCGCATTCCATAAAGTGCTCTGGTGTTTGATGTTATAGTGGTTCAAACTTTCATGCAATGCTATATTTCAGAGATTTCTTATAAAGTGTTTATTTAGTGCAGTATATGATTAAACTTCCAAGTTCATAATGTGTAATGAGTACCCTCATGTTCCCAAGTGTTTAGCTAATGTTACGCAATGATTTACTTGCACAACACGAAAATGGTTTTCAAAAGGTTTCGTTTATTTCCTCCCTTACTGAGTATACACGTATTGTATGCTCACTTCTCTTTCTAACCATTTCAGATTCGGCCCTTCAAAGTTTGAAAGGATGGAAGCTCAAAAGTTTTCTTGCGTGGTTGTGCTACTTAACTGCTTGTAGCTCAAGGTGGATGTCGTGCAATGTGTGTGCTAGAATGTGTATCTGTTATTGAGCCCGAGTGCCTTGTATGATATGTGGTTGTATTTGTATATATTTAGTTTGAGTTGTTGGTTTGTATAAAGTTAATTTAAATTTGTTGTTGGCTTGTAATAGTCTGTATGTAGTTAGGCTTGTGGATGGTGGAATGGAACTTACATTCTAAATTAGTTAAATAAGAAATATTAGAGTGGTATGATAAGTGAAATTATGATCATAGTGTGCTAGAAGCTAATGAAATGATGCATGTATGCTTTGCTCTGGCTAAGTAGAAAGGCTCGGATGGCCTTAGAAACTTGAGTGTATTATCATATAAATGTTATATTATATTTTACGGATCATTTCTTCTGAGTGCAGATTTGTGAATAATTCTATAAACAGGGGAGATTCCGTTCATTTTTTCTCATTTTCCGCACCCAGGGTTAAGGTCGGGTTGTTGTTAGCGGAATGAATAGGGTTTTCGATTCCGTGAGGGATCGGGGAGTAACACTTTTCACCTTATTCTCATTTATGTTTTTTTTTTTTTGGTAACAAAAATCTCGAGTATTACATGAATACTAGATGACAAAATATTATATTCTATTATATATACTTTATGGGAGTAAAATAATATTAATCCGATATTTTGTGGTTAATGGGTGTGCAAAAATACCCCATTCGGTCAAAATACGAGAAAACTCCATTCAATTCTCGATCATCTTCTCCAACAAGGTGCTCGTGCAGTAAGTGACTATGTTCTGTATTCTGGTCACTTGCACTGTCTTTTCACACTTAGGCACATAGCGCGCCATTGGTAATGATTCTACTACGATGCTACAAATTCGCAAGTTGATCCTAAATAGTCGTTATTGTTCATTGGATTCTGGAGGAACTACTTCGTTAGGATTGAGGAATTGCTGCGATTCTTCCTAAATAGCCTGGATTCTCCCGCTCTTCTATTAAAAAAAAAAAATTAAAAGTTAAGATATATTGAACCAAATTCAAATCCTAAAATTATCATCTTCCCTACTTATACCAACATCCCCTATTATATAATGATATAGATAGACGTATATAAGATGGGTGAGAAGCAAGTGATAAAGACTAGAAACTGTGAGAATCTTTCTAACCTGTATAATTCCTTAAAGGACTTTCTTCTTCTGCCATTATTGCCAATTAAGAGAACTTATCAAGTTCTCATATGATTGATATCTTGACATATATATGCATTTAGTTATCTCTACAGCATCAAAAACCAAAGATAGGGAACTAGTCATGCATGCAATTTGGCATATCTGACACAATATTTTAAACTTAAAAAGATATCACAAAGGATTTTTAGGTTGTAAATTTCCTAATTTATAAATTTATCCTCACATGTTCTCATTGATGAGGCTGTGCCCGCCCCCAAAATGACTTTTATCCTCATATTTTCATCTTAAGAATTTAGGTATATCCCTTCTTGATAATTGTTTACGCTGTGCGAAAAGCTAAATATTAGTTTTAAATTAGGGGTTAATGGTTCAAATTTCATTGTATATAACAACGAAAAAAAAAGGACTTAATTATATTCTTTTTAGCATTACCATTATAAGAATATTTTTAGGGTATCTAAGAGCACTTAATAACTTACAATACACTTTTCCAGAAGTAAGAGAAGTAAAAAATAATTAGAGGATTAAAGCCCATTGAGGAGAGGTCCTTGTCTAAAATTAGATGTGAAGCTAGCAAATGACATGAGAAAGAAAAGAAATGGGTATCATTGCTTAAAGGATGCTCGGACGTCCTCAAGCATCTTTAACTCGTTAATTAATAAGTGAATACATAATTCAATGAATGAAAATGGATGAACTACGCAACCAGCTGGTTCACTTACGTGGCGACCAGCAGATCTACTTTGCTGGTACTGATGCTATTTCAAACCCAATTTTGAAAATGTCGTTTTATCAATTTTGTTAGGCGTGTCTTCATATTGTCAATCTAATAGAATATCCTTTGACTCTGGATCGGATTCAAAAATTCTTTTCAATAAAAATTAAATAAAATATATAAATTTTTAACTGTATAAATATATATATATATTTTTTCGGTAAAAGTTAATTAATTTTTTTAATTAAAAATATATAAATATTTATTTTTTTAATAAAAAATACATAAAATTTTTGACGTTTTATGTAGTCAGTGTCCCCACTAGCCCTAAGTTGCATTCCCTAGTGCTTTGAATTCTTTGTCATGTATAAAAATATTTCACATAAATAAATAATGAACTTTAAAAGTAATATATAAGATCTTAAACTACTTCAGTTTTCGACTAATACTAATTGATTTTAAGACTCCATTTGCTTGCAGGAAAATAATTTGATAGGTGAAAATATTTGTAGGAGAAAATATCTGTCAGGAAAATAGAATAGTTTTTGTGTTCGGTTTTCATACTAAAAAAATATATATATATATATATAAACGCACACACATGTATTTATGGGTATGATGGGTGGGTGGGGATAACCATAGGGGTGGGATAAAGTGTGGAGTGAAAAATATTTTACGGATTTAAAGCACATAAAAATATTCTATACTACTTATAACCAGGTTTTTTGCACTGACTGAAAATATTTTTCAATTGACTTATTTTACGATTTTGCCAAACACCAAAAAATAAGAAAAACGTTTTTCAGGGAAAAAAAAATTATGGCAAACAAACGAAGCCTAAGATGGAACCACGTTCTTTTTTTTTTTTTTTTTGTTCTTGTTTTCTTGTTTTCTTGTTTTCTTGTTTTCTTGTTTTGAATAACGTCGAGTCATTGGTGTAGAAGAGAAGGATAATGATGGGCTTAGATTATAATGATATGAGGCATCCATATACGAATTCGATATTGACTTCAGTGTCGGATTGGATCCCTTTACTATATATAACTTTATGAAGAATATATCATAGTTGAAATTGTTCAAATCATTGGATCGTAACTAACGATTAAGATTTTATTTGGTTTAATTTTTAGACACTTAAAAATATTTTTTGTGAGTTTAAAATGTGAGGGTAACTTATTTAACTCATTTCTGAAAGTGCTTTTAGGTAAAAGTTGAAGTTGAAAAATAAGAAGCGCCAAATTGGAGCTTTTTAAACTAGATTTTTGTGATGCTGTTTTTACATAATGCGGGAAGTTGTTTATTTTTCTTTTTCAAATATACCCCTTCATATTTTTTAAAGTCCAATATTGCTCTCAAATTTTTTGAAAGCTCAACATAAGAAGCGCCAAACAACAATGACTTTTATTCAACATCACTTCCAACCAAAGTTCTACTGCTAAAAACTCTACAGCTTAAAAGCTCTAAGGGTGTGCAACGAAACAACCAACCCGTCCAAACTGTCTAACCCAACCCAACCCAATCCATTTTTAGCAGTTTTTTAAAAGTTGGATTGATTATGGTTTAAATTTTCATATGAAACGACTACATGGTTTGGTTTATGGTTTTTACAATCAAAATCATAAACTCAAACCGACCTGTACATATATATACATACATACATATATATTTAGAGAACTTTTTACTTCCCTCCATATTTTTTCAATCTATCTCCCCTTTCATTAAAAAAAACAAAAGTATTATGAGTAACCTTTTATATTTTAGATTTCTACAATACAATTACTTTATTCAAATGTAATTATAAGTTAAACCGAATGCATGATTTGTCTTTGTTTGGGTGGTTTGGTTTCTTTAAATGTATTGGTTTGGTTTGAGTAATTTTGAGATGTGTATGAGTTGATTATGGTTTTAAATTTTCTAAACCGAATGCATTGGTTCGGATCAAAAAATATGTTTTAAACTGCCCAAACTAATCCATACACACTCTTAATGCTAAGTTCGTCCTTGGTGAGACTTATACCATATCAATAATATTACGAGAGAATCAAATCTCATACTCTTAGCAGGCAAAGGCCAAAACAGAAAGGCGATGGCTCCCATAATAATGGAAGTTAATTGGGTCTACATTCTCAAGTCGACCAATAAATGTTGCTGAGTGCAGTTAGATGCTGGTCCACCAAACAAAATTGTGGAGACGAGGAACTGTAGGAAGGTAGTCAACGTTGAGTGATAAAAAACATCACACCTCATTGTTGTGATTTAATGTGCTTTAACTAGAAGAGGTGTTATAATCAACCCCTTAACCCCCAACTACTTCAACATGATTATCATGTTTATCTGTATGTTATCCAGATCAGCAACATGATGCATATAATTGATCCACTACTTAGTCGCACTGCTTTAAAGTCAACCACTTCGGATTGGATTTGTAGTCTCAATCATTTTAATTTGAAAACTATATTCAACCACAGATTACACCAATACTCCATGACAAATTACTCCACTGACTATTTGTTGGTATGATTCTCATTTTAAATATAGGAGGTTTAAAAATTGATTTTCGAAGTGTGTAATATTTTTTGAAAATGTTTGAAATTTTCTAAAAAAAAGGAAATAAACTCAAGTTTGACTTGTCACCTATGACTGAGTAAAGTAGTCGAACAACGACTTATTGTAATTAAAGATTTTTTAAATTTGTCCATGAAATGGGTAAAATGGTCAAGTCTTGTTGTAATTAGAGATTCCAAGTTCGAACTATGGGTTCGGCCTCCATTTTACCAAAAAAAAAAAATTCGAGTTCAAATTTATGTCATCTTATCACAAATATTATCAAGCTCTTGACTAATTTGAAACATACATTAAGGCATGTCATTACAACAAGAGGTATGTAGCCTTAGATTGGATGTATTTGGTCCTGCTTAAAGTAAACTCCTCGTTATTTAAAAAAAAAAAATCGATATTTAACTTAGGTCAATTGTGTTGTGTGTATTTAGAGGTAAGGTGAGTTCCTCGTTAAAACAAAGGTTAGAAAAAAGAAAAGATTCGAGGTTTAACTCGAGTCAGTTATGTTGTGTCTTTGGAGTCGCAGCTGCCAAGACTATACCATATGCCTACAGTTGGTAATGGTGGAGTGTTTAAAGAGAGGTTCAAATTTCCACAATATGTTTTGCATGGTCTATTTAAAAGATCCCTGAGTTACAAGTAAAGAAAATTTTCAATGCAATTTTTATAGGCCGGTAGAATATTTTCATCCTTGTGCTGGAGAGGGGGGCAATATATATAGGCTGTTCTCAAGTTACCAGGCAAATTATCATTATATATGTCACGTTTCATGTCGGTAATTTTAAGCTTACAAATAAAATTTGTATCATAAGTTCAAATATAATTATATTAGATCTCAAATTTATCAACCCAAAATAATTAATTTGAGTTATTATTTAAATTTATAATTACACTTACTTATGAACCGCATTTATAATATATATCTCTCACTTATGTAAAACATCACAATATAATTCCCCAAATAAAGTTATCAAGAATTAGAATTGCTCTATTTAGATCAGGGCTAACGGTGTTGAACATATACTAAAATGTGTTTTACATCTCATTTATTTATATCTTCGTGGATTCTCCAAATAAAAGCAAAATAAGAGGCAAACCCAAAATAAAAATAGGATTAAATTGAACAAATTTAAAATATTTAAACACCCCTCTCAAGCAGGGTCAAATGATAATCCAGCTAGAACAATTATCAAGAAGTTATGACTATTGCGAAGATCGAATTAAATTGAAAAGGATCAGACAAGAACCAAACTTTATTTTTGGTCAATAACTATTGTATTGGTTAAAAAAAAAAAAAAATCATCAAACACCAGTATTCTTTCTTTGCTCGGCTAACACCAGTATTCTTGAATACAAAGTGAAAAGCAGGGGCGGAGCTACGTTGGTTAGTATGTATGCACAGGCATACACTGAAGCACTTGTAGTCTAGCATAATTGGTTAAGTATTAGTGCAGATTTGGAAGGTCATGAGTTCAACTCCTAGCAGTAGCAATTATTATATTTTTTTCTTTTATCTTCTTTTTTCCTACAGGCGTATGCTAACTTAGAGTTTAAAATTGTGTTCTTATACTAAAATGTATTGTAGCTTAATTGGTGTATGCTAACTTAGAGTTTAAAATTGTGTTCTTATACTCAAATGTATTGTAGCTTAATTGGTTGAGTTGAAAATTGTGTTCTTGTAGTAAAATGTGTTGTAGCTTAATTGGTGTATGCTAACTTAGAGTTTAAAATTGTGTTCTTATACTAAAATGTATTGTAGCTTAATTGGTTACCTACTTGTAGGTATAGTGGAATGTCACAAGTTCAATTCTTGGCACATCAGCATTTATTGTATTTATTTCCCTTATTCTTTTCTTTCTTTTTCCTTTTTAGCAACTGCATTTTTTAAACAGTGAGACAAATGCAATTTTTTTCCTTTTTCTTTTCTTTTTTTTCTTTTTCAGCAGTTGTATTTTTTTTCCTTTTTCAAAAATTTATGTTTTTGAGTTTTTTCCTTCATGATTGTGTTTTTTCTTTTTAACTAGAAAAAAGAAAGAAACAAACAAAAGTGAGATGACACATACACCGTGTTATTGATTAGATATCGAGTGCTTATACTGACACCTGGTACCTGGTTTCTGGTTCCGCCGTTGGTGAAAGGTATTAAAATCCCTATTGGAGGAGTAGCCATTCAATTAGGGGGTAAGTTGCTTGATTTAACGCTCTTTACCAGTCAATTAGTCAACCCATTTACGTGCCTGCAAATGTGATTACTGTTAATACTATGATCCTGGACAAGAACCACGTAAATTTATCTAACAAACTAGTAGTCAAGGTAACCATTGAGCGAAAACAGTATAAAGTTGGCCCAAAAGCAAGGGTGGAGTCATTCACAGCTTAACGAGGGCTATAATCCCCACTAATCTTAAGAACGAAACTATTCACGAGTGAGTTAAAATTGCATTTTTAAAAACATGTGAATTATTAAGGTATTTTTAAACTAAAAAATAAATTTAGCTCCCAATGAAAAAAATTATTTATATACGAGTACTAAATTATAAATTTTTAACCTTTAATTAACAATAATTATCGATCCACCTCTACCCCCAAGGTAGCTGCTCGTTGACCAAAAATTCAAAGTTCAAATGTATGTTCTCTTTCATAATTATTACTTGACACTTCACAAATATAGAGCATGCATTAGAATACGTCACTGAAATTTATAATTTTGAGTGGGTCAAGTATGATCTTGTTTAGGATCGAACTCTTATCATACCGCCAACTCATGGCAGAAAACTGAAATGCTAATAATTTAAATCTAATATTGATAAGATAAGCTTCGATATATCTAGAAGCAGACTGCAAATGTAGACCCCTCCATCACTTCATGGTAATTAAACTTATCCTCCATTGCAGTATGGTTTTTCGACATTCCTTAAGCTAAGATTAACGCCAAGAAATGCCATACATACAGAAAAATGAGAACAAATTAGTTGTTATATGGTAGTGGACAACATCACCGGCAACTAAAGGGGCAGTAAATGGGCGATTGATCTTGTTAGTCCACGGCTGGATTATGTCAACTGGAGTGGTGTCATTTGGTCCAAGTTTTGCATCCCTAAACATGTTTTTTGTACTTGGTTGTGTTAGATGAATAGGTTGCCAACAAAATTTAGAATGATTGGTTGGGGTGTTAATATTGACCCTATTTGTGTGTTGTGCCATGGGTTTTGTGAGGACTGTGATTACTTATTTGGGTTGTGCTCCTTTGTTCATCGTATTTGGCGTGCTGGCTGGAAGTGTTGCAAAGGGCCTAGGACTGTGTGTGATTGGGTTAAGATTGTATAATGGTTTGTGCAGATTGTCGACTCAGATTCATTTCAAGCCATCAGTATGAAGATCTTCCTCGGTGCTTTTGTTTTTCACATCTGAAAAGAGAGGAATAGGTACTTTTACAATTCTGAGGCCCTCACAGAAAAACAGATTATTCATAATATTGCATTTGATGTACGTATCAAACTCTATAAAGTTAGAAAACCTAAATGCTCCCTTTTTGAACCAAGCTATTTGTAGTAGCTTGGAGGATCGATGATAGAAATTATTGGCAAATGTACTAAATGATGTAAATATTTTTGAGTTTAATACACACCGCTTGTTTTTAGCAAAAAAAAAAAAAAAGAGGCATTGAAGATCAATTGATTATCAAGTAGTCCCTCAAAAGTTGCATAAACGTTACGAAAGAATTCAGATCTTTGGCCTAACTACGTACTTTGCATTTCTTGAAAAGCAACATACAACTCGGTGGGACTAGCATTGTGAAACCTGCATTATGATTCAGCTATGCAAATATGTAACAGTTCAAGAGCCAATAGACAAAAATCAATTGAGGAAAAGGTTTCACAACTTAAATTCCATCAGTTCAAATGTTGCACTTCAAATGTGCGTTGCCTCTTCAACATCAGCATCTCACCTCACAGCAAAACACAATGACAAAAGATATAACTGACCCAAAAACATCAGGGATGCTTCTTAATCCTATACTTTTGAATTGAGAGCTTCATCAAGTGTCCATTGCCTTGTGTTTGAGTATAAAGAAATGAGTATATAGACATGATTTCAAATACGATACGATACTTCTTAGAGGAGCAACTGTCAAGTAAATAGCACGAAGACTAAGCGCAGGCATATAGAAATGATTTCGAAATGAGCAAACCAGTAGGAGTCTTCCTAGTAATTTGTCCTCCGATCCACAGATGCATAATAAATGATGATCAAGAGACCATATAGAACAATATGGCAGAAGATTCAGCCCTTTAGCTTGGCACGTTGATGGAATAACTCATGTTTTCTATCAATAAGATCGGACCAAAATAAGTTTACACTTGTCATTTATTAAGAGCAGAAATCTTGGCGCACAGCCTGTAGCCTGATACAAGGGTAAGCCAATAGCGAATAACCTTTTCTTCCCTGCTTCCTTGACCTTCATTCCCATCCTGCTAAGTTGAGGCTGTTTAGCGTCGGAAAGAGGTGTTTCTATAGCGAAGGTGCTAAAACCTAAAAATAGGCGAACTTACTTCAGAAACTTCATCGCGAATCCAAAGAGGGAACATCGAAAGCAACAGATGATGTGTTAACCACCAGAAGACCGAAGGCTCTTCCAGGGCCATCCTAATGCCAGTTGAACGTGAAACACCTCGAGGCAAAGATTTTCTGGGTTAAAATATCAGGGGATTAAAGCCCCAAAGGCTGGAAGTAACCCTGGGCTTTTGGAGGCAACGTTTTGGCACCCAACATACAAATAAGCATATGCCGAAAGGAGCTTACGTCTGAAATTATCTGAATCTGAACTGGAAAGTGAAAAGTCGTAGTTGAATCGATCAAATATGATTGATTGAGCTATCAAACCTATTTTCCCTTAACCAAGAAGCTATTAATTTGTTCTACTTTTGTCTTCTACAGCCAACAGTATCATTTGTCTGAGCTGACTTAGCTTCATTTTATCAGCAGGAAGGTACTCTGCTTCCTGTCTCCAAGCGAGGGTCGTTGGAAGTGCTTGTTTTCGATGCACGGGATCACTTTTGCCTATATCACTTCGACTGTCAACACCAGGTAACTTGAAGTCACACATTATTATGTGAATTAAAAAAAAATTATAATTGAAGTCACATATTATTATATGATTTCATAAGATTTCACACATATACTACTTCAAGCTACAAGGGTTTCATAGATTTAGGTAAACAATTTTGCTACCCATTAACATATGTAGCTTCCATGCATCTCTATCTAGTAGAATTCTTTTTGTAATCTAATGCCTTTAGTAAGATGAGCATTACATTCCAAAAAAGGTTTGCTAAAAAGCAACTATAGTACTAATTTGATAAACTAGATTATTATAATACGACCGTGTAATATGCAGTTTCAACAAAAGACAGATTTTTTGCACACTTTAATATTACCCAAAAATGATACTCAGATAAATACAGTTAAACCACCCGTATGTATTTAGCATATGCCTTTATAAAATTGCTTACTATAAAATAAAGAGTAAACGACTTAATACTTCTGTGTTTTGTCAAAAGTGTACAATATCTCTATATATTTTAAAACGTAACTAATTACCCCTTTGTATTTTAAAATGTAGTTGATTACCCCCTTGTGTTTTATAAAAGTAACTGATTACCCCCTATATTTTTAAAAACTTAGTTGAATACATTTGTTAAAATAAATTATTTTTTTAACGGGAACTAGTCAACTACGTTTTAAAACACAAAAGGATATTGTGCACTTTTAACAAAATACAGAGATGTAAAGTCATTTACTCTAAAATAAATTAATTGGCTCTTAAACAGGAAAATAAATTAATTTCTTTCCTCAAGATACAACAAAACTATTGAAGGGAAATCAAAGGAATGATCCTTTAGATGGTCTCTTTCTTGAGTAAGGACCTCAGGCTATGGAGCCTGGTTTAGTCATGTACTTTTGTTCGGTTCTCGGAACCTGTTTTCGTGTTCAGAACTAATTTCAATAGACTTATTGAAGAGTTCTATAGACAAGTTTTCGCTCTTAAAGAAAGAGAATGTATTATATCTAGTTGGATTGGCCGGTAAAGCTTTAGCCGCTCAAACAGCAACAGGAAATGTTACTTACAGTAGCAGATCAAGATATACAACGAGCAAGATGTCAAGAAGACTGTGTTCCGAACGCCCAAAAGGAATTTCTATAACATAGGAAAAACCGCTCTTTATCGTTCTATTCACTACCCAAGAAACACAGTGAAGAGAGAAGGCAGTGAACTCAGGACAGTACAACATGGAACCGATGAGGTCTCTGTCAGTGAGAAATCGCCGCAACAGCATCAGTAAAGTCCAAGCTAATACAATATTACTACTGCATACATATACAAGAGTGCCAAAATTAACACAATTTCATTAAGAAGCACTAAAAAATGTAATAAAATTTGTAAAACACTTGCACTGTGTTTGGATTGAATGATTTGGGTGAGAGGGAATGGTTGTGGAGTGATTTTTCAATCAGGCCCTTTGTTTGGATTGGGGGAATTATGGGTGG
Organism: Ehretia macrophylla; assembly: GCA_037974665.1. Lineage (NCBI taxonomy): Eukaryota > Viridiplantae > Streptophyta > Magnoliopsida > Boraginales > Ehretiaceae > Ehretia > Ehretia macrophylla. The sequence continues at coordinate 51,977,905 of CM075770.1, forward strand.
AAATGATCTAGGAAGATTTCTAAAATCTTCTATGTTTTTATGTTTTAAATCACTCCAATTTGGGATTAAAATGGGGGAAAGGAAAAACTGAAAAGTTTAGTCACAAAATTGCCCTTAGCATATTTTAAAAATTACAACATTACCACTACATAAGCAATATATTATAAAGGGTAATTTACTGAAATGATCCTACATCTTTGTATTTTTTGACATTTAAGTCTCGTATCTTTTATTTTGGACAAAATGGTCATTCATCTTTCATTTTTTGTGACAATTGTTAGTCCTTGGAGCAAAATTCGTCAAAAAAATAATATTAATGAGCACGTGAATGACACGTAGACGCAAAATTCATAAATCTCTAGAGATAAAATTGTCATGCAATAAAATATAAGTATCCTAAAGTTTATGCATTTTGCGACCACATGCCATTTATGTGCTCACTAACGTTATTTTTTGATAGATTTTGCTCCAAGGACTAACAATTATCACAAAAATGAAAGATGAAGGATCATTTTGTCCAAAATAAAAGATACGGGACTTAAATGTCAAAAAAGACAAAGATGTAAGACCATTTCAATAAATTACCCTATTAAAAGGGTAAATTTATCAATTCATTTATAAAACTTATTATTTCATTTCCAATCCAAACAAAAAATGCACAAAATCCTTTATGAACCTTTTATTTATAATTTTTCTCAATCCAAACAAGAGTTAATCCTCACTTTTCCTTTCCTGTTATTATTAAATCATCTCATTTCCTTTATTATTTTTCCCCCTGAATCCAAACAAACCCTTGAAAATGAGCATGATTAATCAATGTGAGACATGGGTTCAACGAAATCATCGCAATGTTCCATGTTGTATCACTCCTCTGCTTTGAAAGATTATAATGTGAAGGAAAAAAATGCACTTGGATTTTTTCCTCTCCTTATCTTCTCAGTTATTAAATATTGTAATAGATATTACGAGTCATTAGATTTGGTATTTTAAATTCTTAACATTTATTTTAATTGCCTTTTTCAGAACTGGAATTTACAATAGATAGTTGAGATTAATATTAAATATCATAGCCCATAATACACCCATATAGTATATGACAGAATTAATCAAGGAGAAGATCCAAACCATGAGTAATGAGATAGCATTTATTGTTACATTAAATGTTAATTTTGTCTTTTCGCAACCTATATTTGTTTTCTTATTTTTTCTCAATTTGGAAAACAAAAATGATCTCATTGAGGAACAATAGAAGGATATATCACCACTATTTTTGTTATTTTTATTTTTTTGCTAGGTGGATACACCACTATCTTTATTTCCTCGTATGAGTGAACCATAGCCGTCAGCGTGTGGTATAGCTTTGAATGGTTGTGTTAATGCTTTCAGTAATTGCTTATGTATTGATTGTTTGTCTTGGTTGCTTATTTATCAGTTATATTGCTTAACTGTCTTATTTGCATTGCACGACTTTCTTTCTCTCCAATTCGATATTTGTCTCGCCCTCACTGAGTGTACGTGCTGTGTATACTCACTCCTCACCACCACATTTCAGGAAATGCCATGTTAGCTGGAAAGTTCGTGATTTCGTGAAAGTCCGTGCTTGAAGAGTTGTCTTGCGTGCCTATGTGACTTGAGTTGTCAAAGTTGTAAAGTTGTATGCTTTTATGTTGTATGTATTTATTGTTAAAAGAAATGTAATTTAAATCTAGCTAAGTAGTTGGAATGGTTTGATAAGTTAGATTATGTATTTAGTTAATGTAGCTTAACTTCAATGCATGTTTGTAATGTCCAAAGGAAAAGAGTTAGAATGGCATGATAGTTTATTTTATGCAGCAGCTTAGTATGGTTTAATTGTCTAGTTTGAATGTACTTGTCAAAATGAAAAAAGATAGGTTAGCTTTTAAATTGGAAATGTATGTATACTTGTTGAGTTTAAATTGTTGAGAACCGAGGCTCGGATGGCCTTGAGGAAGTTTTATATGGTTGGACACGGTGGTGGTCCATTTATATGCTATTACAGGTTTTTACATTTCACCTAGAAACAAGGGAAACTCCGTCCGTTTTCCCTGAAAATTTTGCCCGGGTTTGGTTTGGGTTGTGATTAGATCGATTGATAGAACCTCCGGTCTCGAGAGGGATCGGGGTGTTACAATTGTGGTTTTCGCGAATATTATATTGAATGTAGGGTTTTCAGATCATCCACGGTACAGAGGAGACTCCGTCCATGTGTCGGGTCCGGGCTTGGCCTTTTGCGGGGTCGGGTCGGTGCGTGACATCTTTAGGTGGTATTAGAGCATGATAGTCTTGCATGAGCCGGGATATGTTTCTCGGTCTGTGGGGTAAAGGTCTAAAATGATAAAGTGTTATTGTATGATTGTTAAGTGAAAGTGTTATAGTATGACTATGTGAACTTGGAGTGCTTATGTGTTTAAGTGAATTAGTTTGACATGTCAATATTGTGTTATGTGAATTGTGTGATAGGATATTTGATTGTTATTGACTTGAGTATTATCTAATCTTATGTGTTATATTTCTGTCTATAAACTGCTTTTATATGCTGCCAGCTATTGTGAGTTGTTACTATGCTTCCACGTCGTAGTACTCAAGGTCAAGGGGCAAATGAAGAGGCAGCAGAACAGGGTTAGCAACCGATACCTGAACAGTTTATGGCTACTATGACCACTACAGTTGACCGGATTACTCAGGTCCTGCATGAGCAGAGGCAGGACAGGAATAGTAACCCCCAGGGAAATCAAGCTAATCCTGGTGGACAAGAGCATAGGGCTGAGAATAATCAGTTGAAGAAATTCCTTAGGCACAAGCTGGGTAAGCTCTTCGGAGAGCCGGATGATGAGGCAGCTGAGAGATGGATTAATCGTGTTGAGAAAATTTATGCTGCTTTAAGGTACACTGACGAGGCAAAGATAGCTTATGCAGCATTTCTGTTTGAGGGCGACGCAGAACAGTGGTGGAACACTGTCAGGTTGAGGTGGGATTGTGAGGATGTTCCGCATTTGTGGGATGATTTCGTGAGTGAGTTTCGGGACAAGTATATTCCCGAGATGGCTAGGGAAAGGTGGGAAGACGAATTTGTGGCCCTGAAGCAAGGAAACATGACTGTCGCACAGTATGAGGCTAGGTTTGTCAGCCTGTCAAGGTATATGCCTGAGCTGTTAGGATGATGATTCATAGGTTTGTTCGTGGGCTGAGAATGGATATACAACTGCATTTGATTGGGCAAACTTATACTACTTTTCCCGAGGCATTCCAAGCAGCCTCGAAGTTTGAGAAACGGAAGGCAGAGATGATAGCTGAGAGTAGCCAGCCGAGTAAGAAACAATACTTGGGCCAGAGCAGCCAGAGTCAGCCGAGGCAGTATCAGACTTTTGTTCAGGTTCCTCAGCAACGTCCGTATCAGCCTCAATATCAGATTCAGGGGAGGCCAGTTGTGACTAGACCCCAGCAGGGAGGTACAATTCCTACCACTGCCAGAGCCCCCGCACCTACGAGAAACACTGTTGTAAGGCAAAATCAGCAGTGTAACTTTTGTAATCGATCGGGGCACATTGAGGCTAATTGCTGGAGAAAAAGTGGTAAGTGCACTGGTTGTGGGAGCGATGAGCATAGGGTAAAAGATTTCCCTAAGTATAAGAATGTTCAGGGCCGTACTGGAGGCCAGGGTGTGCAGAATAGGGCTGCAGGTGTAGGTCTAACACAGAGGGTACAGGCTAGGGTCTTTGTACTAGATGCGAAGGAGCTACCCGACACTACAGCAATAGTGGAAGGTACCTTTCTTCTCAATACTCAGCCAGTTAAAGTTTTGATTGATCCCGGAGCTACGCATTCGTTTATAACTCCTGCATGTGCACGATCTGTGAATGTTTGCATTGATAAACTGCCGCATAAAGTTGAAGTTAGTACGCCTTTGGGTGCGAAATTTGTTACTGAGTCTATTTGCAAATCTTGTGTTATATACATTGAGGACCGTAAATTTCCTGCTAATTTAATTATACTACCCTTCCGTGACTTTGAAATCATTTTGGGAATGGACTGGTTAGGGAAATACTATGCTCAGTTGGATTGCAGAACAAAAATTGTTTATCTTCAGATTCCTGATCTACCGGTACTAGAGATTATTGGGAACTGCAGGGCTGCCAGAATACCCCTTTTATCATCAATCAAGGCTTCTAAGTTGTTGAATAAAGGTTGTGAAGCTTACCTAGCTTATCTGATCAATCAACCTACTGATAAGTTGAATTTGAATGAGGTTCCAATTGTTAAAGACTTCCCTGGTGTATTTCCCAACGAATTACCGGGTTTACCACCGAATAGGGAGATTGAATTTGTGATTGATCTTATGCCAGGCACTGCGCCAATTTCTAGAAGTCCTTATAGAATGGCATCGGCTGAACTTCAGGAATTGAAAATTCAGCTTCATAACTTGCTTGAGAAAGGGTTTATACAACCTAGTTCTTCGCCGTGGGGTGCGCCTGTGTTGTTTGTGAGGAAGAAAGACGGCATGCTACGGTTATGTATTGATTACAGGGGACTTAATCAAGTCACGATTAAGAACAAATACCCCTTGCCGTTGATTGAAGAATTGTTTGACCAGTTGCAGGGTGCGAGTGTTTACTCCAAATTTGACTTGAGGCAGGGTTACTATCAACTCAGGATTCGGAGTGATGATATACCTAAGACGGCATTCAGGACTAGATATGGCCACTATGAATTTGTTGTGTTACCGTTTGGATTGACGAATGCACCAGCCGCATTCATGGACTTAATGCAGAGGGTCTTTCGACCTTATCTTGATCAATTTGTCGTAATTTTTATTGACGACATTTTAGTATACTCTAAGAATGAGGTTAAACATGAACAACATTTGAAGATTGTGCTACAGACTTTGCAAGAAAACAAGCTTTTTGTTAAATTCAGCAAGTGCGAATTCTGGTTGAATCAAATATCTTTTCTAGGCCATATCATTTCAGATCAAGGAATTTCAGTAGACCCAGCTAAGATTGAAGTTGTTTCGTCCTGGAAGAGACCTGAAACGGTGTCAGAGATTCGAAGCTTTCTAGGGTTGGCAGGTTACTATCGGAGGTTTGTTAAAGACTTTTCCAAAATTTATGGGCCTTTAAGCTAGTTGACTCGAAAGAAAGTTACTTACAACTGGGATGCTAAATGTGAATCCAGTTTCCAAGAACTGAAGAAGAGACTAACTACAGCTCCTATACTAGCTTTACCTGAGGGTACAGAAAACTTTGTTGTATACAGTGATGCATCTAAAGAAGGTTTGGGATGTGTTTTAATGCAGAATGGTAAGGTGATTGCCTATGCTTCTAGGAAGTTGAAACCATATGAAGTCAATTACCCTACACATGATCTAGAGTTAGCTGCAGTTGTGTTTGCTTTGAAGAAGTGGCGTTATTACTTGTGGGGTAGCAGATTTGAAATTTTTACTGACCACAAGAGTCTCAAATATTTGTTTTCACAAAAAGATTTGAATATGAGGCAGCGAAGATGGCTAGAGCTATTAAGTGGCTACAATTGTTCTATAAACTACGTGCCAGGTAAGGCAAATGTTGTTGCAGATGCTTTGAGTCGAAAGGCTACTATTGCAAGTCTAATTATCAAGGATTGGAAGACTTTGGAGGAAATTTGTTCATGGAAGCCAGAAGCTACTGAGGTAGGGATTCGATTTGCTAGCTTACAAATTCAGTTGGGATTGCTAATACAAATCAGGAAGGCTCAGAAGACTGATCCTCACATCTTGAAAATCCAAGAAAAAGCAAAAGGGGGAGAGTCGGAGTTTAAATTACATGCAGATGGTATCTTCAAATTCAAGGACAGAGTGTGTATTCCTGGTGATTCAACTTTGAAGAATAAGATTCTGTCCGAGGCACATAATTCGAGATATACGATTCACCCGGGCAGTACTAAAACGTATAGAGATTTGAAACAACACTTCTGGTGGAACAATATGAAGAGGGAGATTGCTGGGTATGTATCCAGGTGTTTAACTTGTCAGAGGGTTAAGGTTGAGCATCAGAGGCCAGCCGGGCTTCTGCAATCGTTGTCGATTCCGCAATGGAAGTGGGTGCATATAACAATGGACCTTGTGACCGATCTTCCTAGATCTCCGAGAGGATGTGATTCTGTTTGGGTTGTTGTGGACCGATTGACTAAGGTTTCATATTTTATTCCGGTGAACAAACAGGATAGCCTTGATAAACTAGCTGAGCTCTATGTTGCTAATATTGTGAGACTTCATGGTGTGCCACAAAGTATAGTGTCAGATAGAGATCCTAGATTTAGATCTCGTTTTTGGCAGAAGTTGCAAGAGGCCATGGGAACTAAATTGAGCTTCAGTACTGCATACCATCCATAAACTAATGGCCAGTCTGAGAGAACTATCAGGATATTGGAAGACATGCTTCAGGCATGTGTGTTGGACTTTGGGAAGAATTAGGAGAAGTTCTTGCCTTTAGCGGAGTTCGCCTACAATAATAGTTATCAATCTACTATAGGTATGGCTCCCTACAAGGCGTTGTATGGTCGTAAATGCAGATCCCCATTGTATTGGGAAGAGGTTGGAGAGATGAGAACAGTTGATTTAAATGTGTTACCTGAGATGATTAAGACGGTGGATAATGTTCACCTTATTCGCCATCGTATGCTTACAGGTCAGAGTCGTCAGAAGAGTTATGCGGATAAGCACCGTCGGGATCTTGTGTTTGCTTTGGGAGATTGGGTGTTTCTTAAGATTTCTCCTCCAAAGGGATTGATTCGGCACGGTAAGAGCGGGAAACTTAGTCCTAGGTATGTGGGTCCGTATGAGATCATCGAAAATGTGGGTCCTTTGGCTTACCGATTAGCTTTACCTCCGAGCTTGTCGAGACTGCACGATGTTTTTCACGTGTCAATGTTAAGGAAATATCATCCAGATCCTTCACATGTACTTGAACCAAAGCCTTTGCAGATTGAGGAAAAGTTAACTTATGAGGAGAGATCGATTCGAATTGTGGATCGGAAAGTACAAGAACTTTGCAGGAAGAGTATTCCGTTGGTAAAGGTTTTGTGGAATCACCAAGGGTTTGAAGAAGCAACTTGGGAAAGAGAGGACCAGGTTCGGAGTCAGTATCCGGAGTTGTTTGTCGACCAGGTAAGAATTGTATGGACGCAATTCTTTTAAGGGGAAGAGGGTGTAATACCCGAGCCCGGAATGTGAAATTTTCCTGTTTATTTTTCTGAAAATATTATTTTCTTAAATTCTTTGAGATTTAATTGTTATTCCTTTATTGTCGCAAAGTGCATTGCATATCGAGAGCGATAGTTAGACAGCGATTTCTAGTCCTCAGCAAATAGTGAAAACTAGTATTTAGTGTTTTAATTTTAGTGTTTTAGTTGTTGTTGATTAGAAATATAACTGCATTAGTTATTTTAGTCTTAAAATGCCTAAAATAAGCTTATTTGACCAATTTTTAATGAGTTTGACCAAGGCTTTGACTAGTTGACTAGCTTGTCATCTTATTTAAGCTTATAATAGCAAAATCAAACAAAGCTCAAAGCTGAAAATAGCAAGGGAAGGCCGAAACTTTGAGGGCAAAAGAAAAAAAAATTTCAACTTTCAAAACTTCAAATCTTTGCGTGAGCTTGCACGGGGTTGTTTCCGAGGCATCCAGCGTGGTTTTCCTAGCATCTAGGAGCGTCTAAGGTGAGGGAAGTATGTTTATTTGCGCATTTGAAAGTTTGGTATATAAACTTTAATTTTTAGGTTTTATGCGTAGATTGTTAGTTTATCCATTTTGATGCTTGAAAAATGTTCCTTGACAATTGTAGAACATGTATTTATAGCTTTTTAGCATTTTCTACGGTTAAATATAGCGATTGTAATTAAAAATGCCAATTGAATAGTAAATTATGAATAGTAAACCCCCGTTTCGTAGAAGTTTCTCCGTTATGCGTTCTGTTGATGTGAAAAGATGCTAGATATGCTAGAATGCCTAAATGCATGATTTTTTTGGATTGTGTAATGGAAAAACGAGGAAAAATGCCTTGGTACAAGTTGGGGTCGTTTAGGTCTAGTTTAGCGTTTTCTCGTTTTGCGTGATGACATTGTCTCGGGAGGCCATGGAAGCACTTTTGGTGTGGTTATGGCGTTGGTTGGGTGTTTGGTTAGGATAGCTGTAGTTCAAACGAGCAAAGGGAGAAATCGGGGCTTTGCGGAAATTCTAGGGTAAAGTAGGGTTTCAGGGTCTTTAGACGTGCCTTATGGTGACCTAGGAGGATTGGTGAAGTCGGTTTCCAAAACTCGTGGCTCGTTTGAAAGTAGTAGCGTTTGGAAAGTTGGGGTCGTTTTGTGTTTTTGTTGGTTTTCATAGTGTTATGCTTGTAGAATGCTTATAATTGCTTGTTATGCTTGTTAAAGTTGGTTATGATTGAAATGTTTGCTAACTGGTGCTATTGTGTGCGAGAGTAACCTACTTTGTTATTCTCCCACGTGTGGCTTTATTGTTCGGTTGCTCGATTGTTGCATTGTATATTGTATTGCATTCATAGAGTCAGGGGCGGTGTGATGGGCCTCTCTGGGTAGCCTCGGGTTGCCAGTGTTGGTTGCTCTAGCTCCGTGTCCTATTCCCTTTCTCGCTTGGGTTGCCTCCCAAGGAGATTTGGGTCGTAGAATTGATTGGATACTTCCGGGGTATTCCAAACTTAAGTTATAAGGTGGTTGGGCCGGCGCGTCGTCATCGGATTCATGATTGAAAGTTGCTCGTGGAAAGTGGATTGTATCCTTTAATTGAATGGTTATAGTTTTAATGCTTGTCTTGATTTATTGTTGGCTTTGCTTTTATCTCTATATGATAATTGTATGATTTGCTTGACTATTTGCATTGCATTCTCCTCTCACCTCCGTCCTTGAGACCAATTGCCCTCGCTGAGCAATAGTTTTTGCTCATTCCTTTCTATACTATATTTTTACAGGAGTAGTTGCACCGGATCCTATTGAGGTAATTGAGGAGGAGGAGCAAGTGGAGGTGTTTCCTTGATGGCACTTTCTTTGCTGAGCTGGTGGTTGGTTGCCAGACTTTTGTGCGGGCCATGCTTGATATGTATATTGCTTGGTTGACGCTTCATTTTGAGGCTTGTAGCCTTGTATGTAGTTTCTATTTTGAGGCCTTTATGGTCTTATGTTGTAAAAGTTGAAAGAATGTAAAGTTGTAAAGATATACTCGCGTGACTAGTAAGAACTGCATGCTAATGGATTAACTGTTTAGTGGCACGAATACTTGTGTAGTATGCATGACATTTTTGGTTTGCAAAGTTGTTAATGAGAAGATGTATGTTTTTAAAAGAAAGTTGACTTGTTTCAAATGAATATTGTGGTTTTCGCGAATATTATATTGAATGTAGGGTTTTCAGATCGTCCACGGTACAGAGGAGACTCCGTCCGTGTGTCGGGTCAGGGCTTGGCCTTTTGCAGGGTCGGGTCGGGTCGAGGCGTGACAAAAAGCAATTTTGGTAATTGGTACATGTTTTGTTAAACCTCCCATAAGAATCATATTCTGACTTTTATCTGGAGAATAGCCAACAACAGTTTCCATCGAATGAATAACGGATCCGGATCCTAAAAATAATAATGCTTTGGAATAAGCATAAGTAATCAAATGAAATAAAGCATTTCGATAAGACCCCATACCTAGAGCTAACATCATATAACCCAACTGAGACATTGTGGAATAGGCTAAACCCCTTTTAATGTCTTTTTGAGCAAGAGCTAAAGTAGCACCTAAGAATATTGTTATTATTTCTATATAACTATGAAAAGATGAAGAAGGCGAGCTACAAGAAAAATTCCCGCTGCTACCATAGTAGCAGCATGGATAAGAGCCGAAATAGGAATAGGTCCCTCCATGGCATCCGGTAACCATACATGAAGTAGAAATTGTGCAGATTTAGCAACTGCACCGGCAAATAATAGAATGGCACATAAAGTAGTAAAGAATAAATTGACCTCATTAGTAGAAATCAAATTATTGAATACTTCGAATAAATACCGAAATTCGAAACTACCAGTTATCCAATAAAAACCTAAATTCCTAATAATAAACCAAAATCCCCCACACGATTAGTTACAAATGCTTTTTGACAAGCATTTGCCGCAACAGGTCGTGCGAACCAAAACCCTATTAATAGATAGGAACATATTCCAACCAATTCCCAAAAAATATAAATTTGGATCAAATTAGAACTAGTAACTAATCCCAACATGGAAGTACTGAAAAAACTCATATAAGCAAAAAATCTCAAATATCCTTGATCATGAGACATATAATTATCACTATAAATAAGAACCATAATTCCAACAGTAGTGATTAATATTGACATAATAGAAGTAAGTGGATCGATCAAGTAGTCGAATTCTAAAGAAAAATCATTATTAATTATCCAAGACCATACATATTGATAGATAGAACTGCTATTTATTTGCTGAATAGAAAATTTGATTGAAACAATCATGACTATACTTAACAATAAAATACTCTGAAAAGCCCACATACGACTAAGATTTTTTGTTGCTGTCGGAAAAAGAAGAAGTCCCACTCCTATTAACATAGGAACTGTAAGCGGAAGCAAAGGTATGATCCACGCATATTGATATGTCTGTTCCGTAAAAAAGTTTTTGAATTCTTACTTAATTAATTGTTTCCGATTCACCGGATCTTACCTCTTTTGAAAGGAGTCAATAAAAAATCAAGATATGCATTAACTTAAACTAACTTCAATAGAATTTTAGAATTTTCTATTCTTACTTATTCTGAGTCTCTGCTAAATACTTCAAATATTCAAATCAAGAAGTTCCAATTGGTCAAATGATATCAAACAGATTAATTACTAGTCTCAAAAATTCAAATTAGGTGTACTTTTTCCCCGAGTTTGACCAGTTACTAGAAAACTGGGGATTAAAGTTTTTCATTTCATTAAGCAAAAGTTGGGTTCTTATCTTACACCTTTCGAAATTTTTTATTCCATATAAATGAAATGTAGAACGACGAAAATCAACAGAAAGAAATAGAACTGAGGTGTCTTTTGAATTCTTTATTTTATTAAGTTCAACCAATTTGATTTCTATGGCATGATATAGACTTGAAAGATAAAAAATGCGAAACAAAGATAGCAATCAATACAAACTATTATTTTCTACGGATATTATATGTGAATAGAAAATTTTTGAAAAAAAAAAATCACGTTATTTTTTTTTCTATTTCTAAGTCAAATTTTATATGATTTTTCACATATTTTTCACCTATCTACATTTTTTGTTTATGAAGAAAATAAAATATTAGCTAGAGAATAAATATATAGATAATGAATAGTAAATAATGATTCCTTTTGACTACTAGATGTCTTTCACATCTAGCTAAGCCAATAAGTAATTTCTTCATTTTAAAATGGCAGTTCCAAAAAAACGTACTTCTATATCAAAAAAGCGTATTCGTAAAAATATTTGGAAAAGGAATGGATATTGGACAGCGTTAAAAGCTTTTTCGTTAGGTAAATCTCTTTCTACAGGGAAGTCAAAAAGTTTTGTTGTACGACAAACAAATAAGTAATAAAAGATTGAAATAATCTAAATCGACTTGACCCGAACAATTGACTCATTTGATTTATAATATGAACTTTAAATTAGTGATTTCTATTACCTATTGAATGAATCAATATAAAATGGAACTTGCTTTCACTCTTATGATATGTAGAATAACAATTCTTCTGTTTATTGAATTCGAAAAAGAATAAGACTTTTTTGTTGACAAAACAAACAAAAGAATAAACACAAGATACGAAGTTTTCCCTTTCTTTTTAGTATATTTGTCACGCCCCAACTCGACCCCACCTACAATCAGTCAGGATGCAATGGAATTTTGGCAGTATAACAACAGTAATTAAGACACCGAGGCTCTAAACCAACCTCTTATCAATATCATACAACTAACTCCACAAACCATTCAACAATCAACTCCTCAATTAAATTAACAACATACAACATAACCATATTATACAATAATCATTCCTTCAACAACCCATTCATAGTTATACGCCTCCGTTCCAACTTAGTACATAGGCTATACATACATTTCAAAATAGGTTATACAATACATTGTTTTACAACAACTAAGATAATCTCATGGCAATGACTCCTGCACATAAGACTCATCCACATACGGCACATTTCCCTCTTCAAGAGGCACGTACCCGTAGTCAGAATCAGTAACACCTGCATGCATGCAATAATTGAGAGTGAGCTTATATAAAACAAGCCCAGTGAGGATCCGATAGATCTCTAACAGTATTTACTATACTCCTTAGCAATGATCCTTTGAGCAGTAAACACACAATAAACATCAATAACAATATAAACACATAAACTATAATGACCATTCAATAAAAGATACTCTAGTTGGTGTAAGTTATAAACATGTGTAATCTTTTTATTTAGCTCACCTCCTATCCATTCCACTATACTTTTCTTAAGAAAAATCAAGAAGTGCAATTTTAATTTGTCATTAGAATTTTAGGAAGTTTTATGCACATTGTTTATTGCAATTTGTACTAACACTTCACAACTCTATTGAAGAATAAACTATAACTACTAACATAAACTATTTTATGAAATATTTCGTAAAGAATTATTACATATCCTGTTTAATTATGCGAGTACAAGAGACTTTGAAAGAAGATGAATAGTTGAAAACATGTATTATGTTTGCTTGGTTTTAAAGAATCATTTGATTTGATAGTCATCATATGTAGTCATAATGTAATATGCAAATTCAGAAGTAAGAAAGCTTTTGATTGAATTTAAGGAACAATTTGATTACAATAATCCCAATTTCAAGTATTGGGTAAAACTCCTAGAAGAAGAAAGAGTAGAGAGAAATTGTTAAGCAAGACTACATATTTTTCAAATACTTCTTTTATTGCCTATTCTTCTATTAATATACTATGCTTCTTCATGATAACATGTGCCTTAGATTGTTACAAAATCTTAAAAACATTTTGGAATATTCTTGACTCAGTTGCCCTCTGCGTGACAGACTTTGATCATACATTGTGTGCTCACGTGACACCTCAGCTACATCAGTTGTTGGACACGTGGAAGGGTCATGACACATAATTTCTTAATGTATTTTTCTATTAATATTCTAAAATGTTTGTTTTATATTTATTGAATTTTATGTAGTCATAATTGTCTAAATTTATTTTTCTATTAATATTTTGGAACTTTTATTTTATATGTGTTGACTTATAACCCTTAGTCATTTTCCCCATAATTGGCTATTTGCAAATTGAAAATGCACGAACAAGTTGTTCACATCTTATATTATCAAACTTCCGCTTAGCAGATATTATTCGTCACAGCCTTCGCCTTTCTCAAGCTAACAGTACGACACTTAGCACTCTAAACTTCTTACAATCGATGTTAAGTAAGTTGTCTAAGCTAAGTCGTTTAAGCTATCTAGCTTGCCTATGAGCTAAACTAGAAGCTCACTCACACAAATATGCACTGAAGACGGACTTCTACCACATTCTTCTCCAAATCCTAATTTTTCCTCTTTCTTTTATCATGATTTACAATACGTTCTGGATTATGTTTAATTTTACAATGATGTTCTAAGCTACTTTTCTAGTGCTACGATGTACAAGAGTTATTATCAGTTATCACGATCAAGCTTTGGTTGAATTGAGTACATTTACTACAAGTCATTTAACAAATCCAACAGGAAAAGTTTTTTTTGTAGATTGAGATAGGTTCCTCCTAAATCCCATATTTCTTCTTGCAACAAAGACTTGCCTCCAAATAATCATCTAGTTTACCTACTTTCAAAGAAGAGGCACGAGCCTTTAACGATTTGACCCAGTTATTTATCTCATTTATCACGTGTAAAGCATCAGAACGGACCACTATGTCATCCTTTTTGTTCTCCTTTAACCCTGTAATGCTCCAACTCGACCTCACTTACGATCAGTCAGGACACAATAGAATTTTGGCAGTATAACGACAGTAACACGAACATCAGGGCTCTAAACCAACCCTTTAAAAATTCATACAACAACTCCACAACCATGTTAACAATCAACAACGCAACCACATCCATATATTAAACATTCTTTTATCATTTCATCCATAAGTTATACGCCTCCGTTCCAACATCATACATCATTAAGTAAAACCATATACATACATAACATATTATACTAGCTTAGTAACTTATTTAAATCCAAAAGTAAGACAACTAAACTAGCATAACACTTTTACTATCTTTAGATCAGTTTATACAATACAACCTTTTAAACTTGAAACTCTACAACATAAGTCATACTACAAAATAGTTTAAAACATTCCAGCTAAGCATCAGGATATGACTCTAGCATATAAGATTCTTCAACAAAAGTCACATTCTCAGTCTCCGGAGGCACATACCCGTAGTCCTGTTCAGTAACACCTGTATGCATATAACGAATGAGAGTGAGCTTATATAAAATAAGCCCAGTGAGGATTCGATAGATCTTTTAAAAGTATTTATTATACTCTTTGGAAATCATCCTTTGAGCAGTAAACACATAACAGACATCAATAATAATATAAACACAACAATAATAATAACCAATCAATAAGGATACTCTAGTTGGTGTAGCTCCAAATGTCATCACGATCTCAACCATCTTCTTATAACTCCCCATTACTCAAGCACCCGAGGTACCTCACTAGCCCATCCCTTCATGGCACATCCGCCCATGCGAGTTGGGGGCAGTCTATGATAGTCATGCCGTTATCAACCCGACAGCCCAACGCTGCCCGAGAGGTGGCACACACATACCAAGACTAATGACAATAATAATAATCATTCATATCACAGGAGGACTACAAAGTAGGTTGCCTACCTCCCGGTTTCATCAATAATCAATCAATTAACATCATTTCAACATCATAACATCAATTAATCAAATAAACAACTAACAACTAAGTTAGATGACAAAGTAGGTCACCCAACTCAACATGCATTAAACCACACAACCAAACCCAAATCTAACCAACAACAACCCATAGTTCAACCACTCAAACAACTAAAGACATTTTTTCAACATTTAAGGAAAGACTACTCAAACTTCTAAAAGTCATAACTTACAATCTACAAATCCAATAACCTCCAAACCAGTTTCTATCACTCACCCACTCAAGCAACTACATTAGCCCCCTCGGAAACCAATTACAATCCATCCAAAACAAGCCCAACAACCCTAAAACCTCAATGCACCATGGCTGAAATTTCCGGACTTTCACCACGACATCACAATCAAAATTTTGGCATTACAACATTACTACCACGTATTTAACAAATTTTTAGAAGCTAACAACAATCAATTCCAACCACCGCAACTCCATTAAATCAACAATAAACCAATAACTCAATTTTAATACCCGAAAAATAGAAATACAATTCTACAACCGATCAAAACTTATATAAACACGTATAACTGATCCTTAGCATCTACTGAGCAATATTCTAACATCAATTCAACATTTCAACGGCTAAAAACTCAATTATATGAATTGACATAAAAATAGCATTTTGATATCTAGAATTTTTATCTCACCTTTGATGTTATATGATGCAAGAAAGGTGTAGAATGGATGCCCAACAAGTGCAATCAAACTTTGGATTAAGAAGTTTGGCTTTGTATTGCAATTTCTATGAGACAAATTGATCAAAAATCAAGCAAAAATGGCTCCTAGGTGTTCGGCCATGTGTGTGAGATTTGGAGGTGTTTGAGCTTTGTTTTATAAGCTATTTTTGGTATGTTAAGCATATATAAGGCAAGTCAACAAAATTAAAAGAAAGTCAAAGGTGAAACAATTTAGTATTTTTAATCTTTTTAGTCTTTTAATTAGTATTTTAGACTATTTTTGCTCAAACCAAGTATTCAACACTTAGACTATTTTTAGGTAGTTTATTTTAGCTGACAAAATTTTTCACATGCAAAGACTCTCACCTGACTCGGTTAAAAACACGATTTTTGCAAAAGAAAGTGTAAAAACCTTTAAAATTCCTAATTCGATTCAAAATCCGTTTTAATCAGACACGAGACTATTAATATCCGAGGACTAGGTTTTAAAATGTTTAAAACACCCATGTAAAAATTTTAGCGGACGTGCGTTCAAAATACTATTCACAAAAACCGTCGATAAAATTTATGATGCCAATTTTGATGAAAATTTTATGAATGCACACTTAGCACGTAATAGGAATATAAATCACAAAATTAGCACATTCTAACTCATATAACACGTAAACATGTTAAATCATGCAAATCTAGGCAAAAACGAAATATGGGGTCTCACATTCTCCCCTCCTTAAAGAAATTTCGTCCTTGAAATTCTTACTTGCTGAACGGAACAGATCTGGATATTACTGTTGCATCTGATCTCTAATCTCCTAAGTAGCTTGCTCAATCCCGTGATGCTTCCACAATACTTTGACCATCGGAATCTTCTTCGACCTCAACTCCCGTTCTATCTGATCAAGAATACGAATCGGCCGCTCATCATAAGTCAGATTCTCACGAAGTTGTAACGGCTCTGGCTCTAGAATATGAGAAAGATCCGGATCCCCAAATTAGACACGTGAAAGACATCGTGAACATTAGAGAAATTCTCTGGTAAAGCCAACCGATATGTTAACTTGCCAACCCTGCCGGTAATCTCAAACAGCCCTGCAAACCTCGGACTCAACTTACCACCTTTACCATAACGAGAAAACCCCTTTAGAGGAGACAATTTCAAGAAAACCCAATCCCTGACTGCAAACTCCAAATCCCGACGTCGTTTATCAGTATAACTCTTTTATCTGCTCTGCGTTGTAAGCATTCTCTGCCTGATCAACTGAACATTTTCAATCTTCTCTAGAAGCTCTGGCATGATAGTCGGATCAATAGTCTTCATCTCCACTACTTCATCCCAATACAAAGGTGATCGGCACTTACGGTCGTAGAGAGCTGCAAAAAGTACCATTCCAATAGTCGCTTGATAACTATTGTTATAGGCAAACTCGGCAAGTGGTAGATATTTTTCCCAGTTCTTCCCGAAGTACAAAACACAAGCTATGAGCATATCTTCCAGAATCTGAATAGTCCTCTCAGACTGACCGTCGGTCTGTGGATGATACATTGTGCTGAAGTTTAACTGAGTACCCAAAGTCTCCTGAAGATTCTCCCACAAACGAGAAGTAAACCGAGGATCCCGATCTGAAACAATACTAGATGGAATCCCATGAAGTTTAACAATTTGATCCACATACAGATCCGCCAACTTTGCAACCTCATCTCCCAACCTCATCGGAATGAAATGAGCTGTCTTCATCAAACAGTCCACAACAACCCAAAGTGCATCGTTACCTCTCGGTGTTTTAGGCAAACTAGAGACGAAGTCTATCGTAATATGCTCCCACCTCCACTCTGGTATTGCCAACGGTTGAAGTAACCTTGCGGGTCGTTGATGTTCTGCTTTTACCCGCTAACAAGTCAAACATCTGGATACAAACTGAGCAACCTCCATTTTCATGTTATTCCACCAATAATGTTGTTTCAAATCCCGATACATCTTGTTTCCACCGTGATGAATGGTATACTTAGAATTATGAGCCTCCTCTAGAATACCTCTCCTCAAGTCCGGTTCATCGGGAAGACATACCTTGTTCCGAAACCGAAGAATACCATCTTCATGTAATTTGAAATTAGACTGATCATCCGTGATCTGATCCTTGATCTTCTGAAGTTTTGAATCAAGTTGCTGAGCTTCTCTGATTTGAGACAGCAATAAAGGTTGAATACGGAAATGTGAACACATCACCCCAACTTGAGTCAATTCCGGTCTCCAATAACTGAATTCCTCAAGAACTTCACACTTTTTAACAGCCAAACAAAAAATACTCGTCTTACGGCTAAGAGCGTCTGCTACCACATTTGTCTTCCCAGGCAGATAATTGATAGAACAATTATAATATCTAAGAAGAGTCATCCATCTCCGTTGACAGATATTCAACTCCTTCTGTGAGAACAAATACTCCAGACTCTTATGATCGGTGAAAATCTTGAACTTACTGCCCCATAAATAATGACGCCACTTTTTCAGTGCGAATACAACAGCTGCCATCTCAAGATCATGAGTCAGATAGTTCACCTCATACGGCTTCAACTTTCTAGAAGTAGGCAATAACCCGGCCATTCTGCATAAGTACACAACCCAAGCCTTCCTTAGATGCATCACTATAGATAACCATATTATCAGTTCCCTCATGTAGAGCAAGTACTGGAGCGGTGCCTTATTATCTGCCTCCGGCCTACCTCTTGTTCTCGGTTGACCCGCCATTCTACTAACAAAGAGTTAGCACAGGTTATAGACAATTATTAGCACATAAGCAACAAACTCACATAAGGCACATAAATCACTTAAGTATCAATCACATAAACAAATTGATCACATAATCACATAGTCACTAAATCACATAATCACTTAATCACTTAATCATATTAACACATATTTCATTTTTCTTTCACTTCATACATACTTTCATGCTAAGACCATTACCCACATCCTGAAAATACCCCGGCTGACAACTAAACATGCTCTCTGATACCACTTAATGTAACGCCCCAACTCGACCTCACCTACGATCAGTCAGGACGCAACGGAATTTCGGTGGTATAACGACAGTAACACGAACATCAAGGCTCTAAACCAACCATTTAGAACTTCATACAACAACTCCACAACCATGTTAACAATCAACAACGCAACCACATCCATATATTAAACATTTTTTCATCATTTCATCCATAAGTTATACGTCTCCGTTCCAACATCATACATCATTAAGTAAAACCATATACATACATAACATATTATATTAGCTTAGCAACTTATTTAAATCCAAAAGTAAGACAACTAAACTAGCATAACACTTTTACTATCTTTAGATCAGTTTATACAATACAAACTTTTAAACTTGAAACTCTACAACATAAGTCATACTACAAAATAGTTTAAAACATTCCAGCTAAGCATCAGGATATGACTCTGGCATATAAGACTCTTCAACAAAAGTCACATTCTCAGTTTCCTGAGGCACATACCCGTAGTCCTATTCAGTAACACCTGTATGCATATAACAAATGAAAGTGAGCTTATATAAAACAAGCCCAGTGAGGATTTGATAGATCTTTTAAAAATATTTATTATACTCCTTAGAAATCATCATTTGAGTAGTAAACACATAACAGACATCAATAACAATATAAACACAACAATAATAATAACCAATCAATAAGGATACTTTAGTTGGTGTAGCTCCAAATGTCATCACGATCTCAACCATCTTCTTATAACTCCCCATTACTCACGCACCCGAGGTACCTCACTAGCCCCTCCCTCCATGGTACCTCCGCCCATGCAAGCTGGGGGTAGTCTATGATAGTCATGTCGTTATCAACCTGACAGTCCAACGCTGCTCGAGATGTGGCACACACATACCAAGACTCATGACAATAATAATAATCATTCATATCACAGAAGGACAACAAAATAGGTTGTCTATCTCCCGGCTTCATCAATAATCAATCAATTAACATCATTTCAACAGTATAACATCAATTAATCAAATAAACAACTAACAACTAACAACTAAGTTAGATGACAAAGTAGACCACCCATCTCAACAAGCATTAAACCACACAACCATACCCGAATCTAACCAACAACAACCCATAGTTCAACCACTCAAACACCACTCAAACAACTAAAGACATTTTTTCAACATTTAAAGAAAGACTACTCAAACTTCTAAAAGTCATAACTTACAATCTACTAATCCAATAACATCCAAACCAGTTTCTATCACTCACCCACTCAAGAAACTACATTAGTCCCCTCTGAAACCAACCACAATCCATCCAAAACAAGCCCAACAACCCTAAAACCTCAATGCACCATGGCTGAAATTTCCGGACTTTCACCACGACATCACATTCAAAATTTTGGCATTACAACATTACTACCACGTATTTAACAAACTTTTAGAAGCTAACAGCAATCAATTTCAACCACCGCAACTCCATTAAATCAACAACAAGCCAATAACTCAATTTTAATACCCGAAAAATAGAAATACATGCTACAACCGATCAAAACTTATATAAACACATATAACTAATCATTAGCATCTACTGAACAATATTCTAACATCAATTCAAAATTTCAACAGCTAAAAATTCAATTATATGAATTGACATAAAAATAGCATTTTGAGATCTAGAATTTTTCTCTCACCTTTGATATTATATGATGCAATAAAGGTGTAGAATGGATGCCCAACAAGTGCAATCAAACTTTGGATGAAGAAGTTTGGCTTTGTATTGCAATTTCTATGAGAAAAAATTGATCAAAAATCAAGAAAAAAAGGCTCCTAGATGTTCGGCCATGTGTGTGAGATTTGGAGGTGTTTGAGCTTTGTTTTATGAGCTATTTTTGGTATGTTAAGCATATATAAGGCAAGTCAACAAAATTAAAAGAAAGTCAAATTTGAAACAATTTAGTACTTTTAGTAGTTTTAGTCTTTTAATTAGTATTTTAGACTATTTTTGCTCAAACCAAGTATTCAACACTTAGACTACTTTTAGGTAGTTTATTTTAGCTGACAAAAATTTTCACATGCAAAGACTCTATCCCGACTCGGTTAAAAACGTGATTTTTGCAAAAGAATGTGTAAAAACCTTTAAAATTCCTAATCTGATTCAAAATCCGTTATAATCAGACACGGGTCTATTAATATCTGAGGATTAGGTTTTAAAATGTTTAAAATACCCATGTAAAAATTTTAGCGGACGTGCATTCAAAACACTATTCACAAAAACCGTCGATAAAATTTCT
This sequence comes from Ehretia macrophylla, assembly GCA_037974665.1. Taxonomy (NCBI): domain Eukaryota; kingdom Viridiplantae; phylum Streptophyta; class Magnoliopsida; order Boraginales; family Ehretiaceae; genus Ehretia; species Ehretia macrophylla. Next base: position 51,998,888 of record CM075770.1, read on the forward strand.
AATGCCGATTTTGATAAAAATTTTATGAATGCACACTTAGCACGTAATAGGAATATAAATCACAGAATTAGCACATTTTAACTCATATAACACATAAACAAGTCAAATCACACAAATCTAGGCAAAGACGAAATCTGGGGTCTCACAAACCCCATTCTCAATGCAGGCCAAAGAGTTTGAGATAATGTAACTCTTATTACTCAAGTGATCCTGAGAACTCTCTTGGTTGGTTTGGCTAAATGATTACGGCTCTGTTTGGCCTAACTGTGAAATTTTAACTTTTGAGGTGTAAAGTAGAGCTTTGCTTAAAAATACTGTTAAACAAAAGTCGTTGACTGTTTGGCCTATATTGGGCAATATTGAGCTTTTAAAAAATTTGAGAGCAATATTGTACTTTAAAAAATATGAATGTATATATTTAAGAAATAAAAAGAAAACAGCTTTCCGCATTATATAAAAACAGTTTTATAAAAGCCTATTTTGAAAAACTCCAATTTGGAGCTTGTTGTTTTTCAACTTTTTTCAACTACAACTTTTACCTAAAAGTACTTTCAGAAACAAGTGAAATCAATTTCTAAACCACATAAAGCACTTTTGAGTGTCAAAAAGTTAGGCCAAAAAGAGGCTACATCACCTATTTATAATTCTTCCTAGCTCAAATGTATGGCTAGGATTTATTACATATATCCAACGATCCTAGGTGCAAAATATCTAACTAAGGAGATGGCAAATATCTAGGATATTTACAATATACTTATTGAAGGAGCATAGCATGAATAGTCCCTATTGTTTCCAAAAAAAGCTGTTTAGTCTCCATTGTTTCAAAATATTTAAAAAGGTCCCTAATATTATTCAAAAGATTCAGTTTAGTCTCCATTATTTCACAAGGTTCAAAAAAGTCCTCAATGTTTCCCAAAAGATTCAAAAACGATCCCAATGTTTCTCAAAAAGTTCAAAAAGGTCCCCAATATTTTTCAAAAGATTTGGTTAGTCCCTATTGTTTCAAAATATTCAAAAAGTCCCCAATGCTTCCCAAAAAACTCAAAATGGTCATCACCGTCAAAACAACCATTAACTTTGACAGAATCTCTTTCATAATATAGTCTGACACGTGACAAAATTTAATTGGTTTGCTACTAATATGCAAAACAATGTCGTATGGGTTATCTTCTTCCTCGTGCCATGTGAAAAAAAATTACAGATTATGCATAATCTTTAAAAAATCGTAACTCATTCAATTTTTGTCTAAATTTCATAAAATTTGGTCCGTTAAAATGAAAATTTCAAGGAGAATTCATAATCTGTAAAGGTCACGTGATTCAAATTTCAAAAAAAAAATATTTCTTTTGCCAAAATTGCCCTTCAAAGACTGTGACGTGACACGCACGTGGCTACTATTCTGTCAAAGTTAATGATTGTTTTGACGGTAAGGATCAGTTTGAGTCTTTTGGAAAACATTGGGGACTATTTTGAATATTCATGTTATTCTCCCTATTTAAAATATTCTATAGGAACATATATTCACCCACTCTAGAATTTCCTTTCGAAGGTTCCAATCTCTACAAATAATAACCAAGTCCATGCGTGCGCTATCTAAGTGTCTCGTTAGCACCAAATCATCGTCTGCATGACTGCCACGTCAACGCGAGGTATACAGTCTCAAACTTTTGCTTAGGATCATTAATTGAAAATTATGTAAATAAAATCTTTAAGGTTTGATACTATTAACATGGTGACAATGAAAGCTTTAAAAAAATATTTTTTCTCAAAAGATTATATACGTTATATCTACCTGTTTTGAAGAAGATAATACTTCACATAGAAAGAGAATTTTGAGGGTAATATTTCTCTTCTTATTTCTTGCTCATCCACAAAAGCCTTTACTTTTCAAAAGCAAAATTGATATATCTTTAAATAAATCATTTTTTTTATTTGAAATTCAACCATTTCAAAACAACAAAATAGTTCTATCTGGTCGTGGGAAAAAAGTTTCAATGGTTTCATATTTATTTTCTCCAATTTTACTTTTAGTGCATTTGAGTGGGAATTTAAATCTATTTCTTGAGAAAAAACATCCTTGCAAATTATATGAAAAGCTCTAAATTTGTTTTGCGTCTAAGTTTTGTGGAAACATAAATATTCATCCAAACAATGATTTTGTGGACTTTTAAGTAAGAAGAAGAAAATTTGCTTGCATATAAGCTTTCAAATTTTTTTTTGCTTATGTGAGTGATATTATAACATATATCATGTTAACCTAAAGAGCTTCTAAATCTTGATTTTGATGATAACAAACCATAAATGTGTTTAATGAGTTTGTTTAAGTGTGCATAAGTAAATATAAATCAAGATTGACTCCGATTCCAAGTTCATCAAGCTGAAGAAGGAAGAAGAACATCCATCAACTCAATGAAAATATTCAAAGAATGAAGATGGAGTTATAAGGATGGAGAAGGAAGTCATAAAGGGTACTGGTTGGGACTTGGCCGGGGTTTGGGTCTTGCAAATGGTATATGCTCGATGATAACTCTTAAAAGTTGTTTTTGAAACAATTGAAAAAGGCTTTACAAAAGACGCTAAAAAGAAACATTTTCAAAAACCCAACCCTTGCAGTTTTGAGCCCACCGGACGACCCCATGGCAACCGGTCAACCGGTGGCCAAAGGGTCGTCCGCCCAAGACCTGTCCACCAGACAAGGGTCTCTCGGCCAGTCGACCGGTGAAGTAGGGGTCGACCGCTCAGCCAAAATGCTAGTTTAAAATATAGTCATTTTATGAACATTGGAGTGCATTTATTACACACATTTCAGCCTCTATTAATGCCTCTCAACTGCAAACTTTCAAAACATTGATTCAAAGCAATTACTCTTGATTTCTTACATTAATTTCATCTTTGAATCATCATTGAGCTATACTTGAGCAAGAATTTGTGAGCAATATTGAGAGAAGCATTCATTGTATTCATCTACTCTAAAAGAGGGCTTTTATTGTGAATCTCAAACACTTATCAAAAGAGAGAGTTAAAACACTTTGAAATGAAGGATTTCCTTGTCAAAGATGTTAAGGTTAAAGCTTTGTATTGAGAATGAAATTTTCTATTGTAAAAGCTTGAACTACCGTTGTAGTTGGTTTGTGAACTCACCAACATTTGAAGAGTTACCATAGTGAAGATTGTTAAAATCCTAAGCGGGGAGCTTAGGTCATGGATTTAGGCGGGGGCCGAACCACGCTAAATCGCGATTTGCAATCTCTTTCTCTCAACTCTCTCTTTGTATTATTTTTCTGTACACCAAGTGTTTGATAAATAGCCTCACTCACATTTTATATTGCTAGAGTGCATATTTGCTTAAGATTGTTTTTGATTAATCATTGCTAGTATATTGCTTAACCGAAAAAGTAGTATTATTGCCTATATAACATAATTCACCCTCTCTTCGGTTTAATTAAGGGACAACAAGTGGTATCAGAATGAGGTCGCAGGTTCGAATCCCCCAGGTATCGCTGGGGATGAGATTGTTGGGCCAGGGAGGCAAGCGATCACCCTTAGGGATTCGCTATCGCGGGGAGCGGTATCGGTGTTTGACAGCCCAGCCTGCCCAGGTTCTGCACTGTCATAATAAGGAAATAAAGTTGTACCTTGGCTAACAGCTATAGCTTTTGGCACAATGGCAAGCGCTTGATCTTGAAAACTGGTAGGCCAGTGATCACCCTTAGGGATTCGCTATCGCGGGGATTGGTATCGGTGTTTGATAGCCCAGCCTGCCCGGGTTCTGCGCTGCCATAATAAGGAAATAAAGTTGCATCTTGGCTAACAGCTATAGCTTTTGGCGCAGTGGCAAGTGCTTGATCCTGAAAACTGGTATCAGAGCTAGGACTTTGCATATAGCTTAACATCTAACAAAGAAAAGATAAATGGCAAACAATACTACATCTCCTTACTTTGAGGGTTACTCCACTAATAGGCCTCCATTGTTTAAATGTACCAATTTCAATTATTGGAAGAACAAGATGGAGACATACATACAATCCATTGACTATGCTCTATGGTCATTGGTAGAAGATGGACCTTATGTTCCAATGAATAAGGTGACGGTCAAAGATACTTCAAGTTCAAGTGGAGCCGAGAAAGTCAAAACCATCCAAGTGCCCAAGGAAATGAGCGAGTTCAATGATCAAGACATTATCATGATGACCAAGAACTCAAGAGCCAAGAACATCATCTATTGTACTCTGAACGAAACTAAGTATAGTCGTGTGAGTCAATGTGAAACTGCTCACGAGATTTGGGAGATGTTACACATGTCTTATCAAAGAACGTTTCAAGTGAAGAATACCAAAATTGATCTTCACATCCATAAGTATAAGTTGTTTCGTATGAAGGCCGGAGAGTCACTAAATGAAATGCAGCAAAGATTCTCCAAAATTGTAAACAACTTGAGTGATCTCGGAAAGAAGTATCCAAATGAAGAACTCAATTGGAAGATTCTTATGGCTCTTCCAAAAGAATACAAACCAAAGGTGACATCAATTAAAGAATCAACCGATCTCTCCAAGATTATGGTGCATAAGCTCATTTGCAACCATGAGATAGATGAACTTGTATTGAATCAAGAAAAGATACAATATGAAAAAGAAAAGAAGACAAGGAAATCACTTGCTCTCATTGCTCAATCTCAATCGAGTGATGAAGACAAAGATGATAGTGATCTTGATGTGCTTGCACTCCTTGCAAAGAATTTTAAGAAGTTCTTGAAATACAAAAAGATGAAGAAATAAGAGTCCATCAACAACAAAATCAAGAGAAGATTCAAAGAGAAAATTGAGAAGACCATAAAGGAGATCAAGTGCTTCAATTGTGACAAGTCGGGACACATCAAAGCAAAGTGTCCAAAATTGAAAAGGGAAGCAAAATGCAATGAAGGCTTGTGTTGAGGATGATATATCAACCGGTGATAAAAGTGGAAGCAAAACCGAAGTGGCCAACTTTTTGTGCTTCATGGCTAGAGATGATGAGGTAACTTTTTCGTCTTGTGATGAATTTTCTTCTTCTTCTAATGATGATGAATGTACTTTTGAGGAACTAACAAATGAATTTTCAAAACTATATGAGGGTTTTCTTCTTGCACACTCAAAAGTAAAGAATCTTCAAAAAGAAAATGATGAACTTCAAAAAGAAATTACAGAACTTAGAGATGAAAATAATACTCTTACCGAATAGATTTGTGAATACTATCATTTAAAGTCCAAAAATGAATTAGAAATCAAAGATTTTGAAAAACAAGTCCGTGATTTACAAAATGATCTTGCTAGATTTTCAAAGGGAACAGAGGCCTTGGACGAAATCCTTGGTTCCCAAAAATTACCATTTGACAAAGGTGGGATTGGCTATGAGCCATTTTCTAAACCAAAGTTCTCAAAAACTATTTTTGTGAAAGCTTCTCAATCCTCAATTGTCCATCCACCATTAAAAGAATCACGAAAAGTACAAATTGACAAAAAAGGGATTGGATATAAGCCACATCAAAAAGGGGTTCAAAATCATTTTGTCAAAGCATCATCCTCTTGGCATGTAGCCTCAACATCAAGAGGATCATTTAAGAGATGCACTTATTATGAGAAGATTGGTCACAATGCATCACGATGTAGATTTAGAAACATGGTAGGAAGAGATTCTCACATTCCTTTATGGCTTAGACCCAAATAGGTTATTAGATGCGTTAAGACTTTGTACTAACACTAAAGGACCCAATAGAACCTTGGGGACCAAAATGAACTTGATTTGTTTCTATGAATGATAGGTTGCCCTAAAGGTGAAGTATGAAGATACATGGGTTATTGATAGTGGGTGCTCAAGGCACATGACAGGTGATATCTCTTTCTTCTATGAGATTAACAAAGAGTTTAAAGGTAAAGTTAGCTATGGAGGAAATGAATGAGGCAAAGTCATTTGTAAAGGTAGCATAAGAGATATAAATTCTTTTTCCATTCATGATGTCTTATATGTTAAAGGTCTTAGACATAATTTGTTAAGTGTAAGCCAATTTTATGATACTGGTTTTAGAGTTGAATTTCTATCTACTTGTTGCAAGGTATATGATAAAGATGAAAAAGTGTTATTTGTTGGCAATAGATGCAATAACGTGTGTGTGATTAATTTCCATGAATTAAAATGTCAAAATGTGACATGCCTAGTTACCATTAATGAAGACTCATGGTTATGGCATAGGAGACTTGGTCATGCTAACATGGATTTACTTGTTAAACTTTCTAGAAAAGAACTTGTCATAAGTCTTCCAAAGATTAGATTTCAAAAGGACCATTTATGTGATGCATGCCAATTTGGAAAACAACACAAAACATCTTTTAAAACAATTAGCAAGGTAACCACATCAAGAGCTTTACAAAAATTACGTATGGATCTTTTTGGTCAAGTGGATGTGACAAGCCTAGGTAGATCTAGATATGTCTATGTTATCATAGATGATTACACTAGATTCACAAGGGTGAGACCTCTTGCACATAAAATGATGTCTTCAATAAATTTGCTAAACTTTGTAATAAGGTGTAAAATGAGAAAGGCTATTATATAAATTGTATTCATAGTGACCAAGGCACCGAATTTATAAATGCATCTTTTATGGACTATTGTGAAGTACGTGGCATTGAACATAATTTTTCGGCTCCTAAAACTCCTCAACAAAATGGGGTAGTAGAAAGGAATAACCGGACTTTACAATAAATGGCAAGACCAATGTTGAAAGAAAATAACTTGCCAATATATTTTTGGGGTGAAGCCATAAATACCGCATGTTATGTGCTAAATTGTGTGCTAATTAGACCTTTTCTAAATAAAGTACTTTATGAATTATGGAAATGAAGAGCACCAAATGTGTCTCATTTTAAAGTATTTGGTTGTAAGTGTTTCATTCTAAATACAAAAGAACATCTTGGAAAATTTGATTCTAAATCGGATGAAGAACTTTTTATGGGTTACTCCTCAAGAAGCAAGGCTTATAGAGTTTTTAACAAAAGAAATATGCTTATCAAAGAGTCTATACATGTGGATTTTGATGAAACTAATCATTTTTTCCCAAGAAAGAATGATGATGATGTAGGAGTTCCCGAAGTAGACATTCAAATTCTACCTACAACCATTGGCAATGAGGGAACCCCAAGTGATCCAAATGAGACAAATGTTGAAAAGGGTCAAACCTCAAATGATGGTGAAGTTCTAACAAATCCACAATACAATGAACAACCAATACAAAATATCCAAGAAGCCACAACAAATGATGATCTACCAAGGTGTTGGAAGTTTGTGAGAGATCATCCAAATGATCAAATTCTTGGTGATCCTTCCAAGGGAGTAAGAATTTATTGATTTCTTGGTGTATAGAAAATTAAGTGCAAAACAAACCAAGTCAAACGCCGCAAGTGCACGGGTCGTGATAGAAAGTGGGCAAGTGCGGGAATCGTATCCTCAATGAGGCTCCTAAGTGAGTCTAAAATGTGTTTGTGTGAAAAGTAATCTTAAAACGTGAATAAAAGAAAAATTGATTGATTAATGATGGATTGAATTGAAATTGAAATTAAAATTAAACTAATTAACTAAAAGAGAATAAAGACTAAAGCTAATTAAATCTAATCAAAATAAAAGTGCAAGAATCCGAGAATTGGATCAAAGGTAGAGTCGGGTTAGGTTTAGATCTATGTATAAAATCTATTAATTATATGTAGATCCTAGATTTGGAAAGTCAACCTATGGTCAACCAAACTACAAGCCCGTCTAGATGTGGTCACTTAACTAGCCAATTAATCTCACTTAAACGTAGGTGCAATTCCGTCCTCTAGACACTCTCAAAGCCGAGTGCGGACTTGTCCAAACGATTCTAAGTTCGATTAATTATACTATGTGGTTAAATTGTGGTACAACCTATAATTTATTTAATCATTAAGCTCATTTTCTAAGAGGGTGTTGTCATACTTTGAAATCAAATCCGCTACAAGCAATTTTTAAGAAATGAAAACAAAGCATGTAAACAAATAAGCTCATATCCCATTGAGATTCATGATCATATCGTGATGAACAATCAAATGCATGCTAGCTACAAGCAAGTTTAAAGCATATAATTGAAAGTCATAGCAAAAATAAACCAAATCTCAAAAAGATAACAACACCCATAAGAAATCTCACATCTAAATAACCAAATCTAGCATCTAACATATACTACATAGAAGTTTATACAAAAGATCTTTCCCTAACCACCAAATAGTTTAGCTCATACTCAACATAAAAGTAAAGACATGAAAAAGTAAAAAGAAGAGCTCCCCCATGTCTTCAATGCTTGCAATCCTAGAATATATGCTCCAACGTGCCTCCAAACCTTGATCCAAAGACAAAAATGAAATGGGTAAGATTAGATGTATGTGAAAGTGTAAAAATATGAGTGAAAAAGTGTGTGTTAGTGTATGTGTAGATGTGAGTGTGTATGAAAAAGTATGTGTTAGTATGTGAAAAATGAGAGAGAATGTGTGTATAAAAAGTGTGTGAAAGTATGTGTGATGAAGTGGATAAGATGAATAGCAAAATAGGTTTCCTTGTATAGTAGTCGCATGGTTCGTGAAGCTTGTGACAAGGTCGTTGTTGGTTTGTGAGTTTGAGGCCTGAATGAGCTGCTGATCAGTTGAGGTGTGGTCCCAAAAATCAGAGTTGTGTGCACCTATGAAGAATAAAAAGAAATGGTGCTGGTTAATTAAGGGCTCGGTCAACTTGAGTTGACTGTGTGCTTTAATTGAGCTAAAGTGCTGCAGGTTAATTTTTTTCTTTACATTCTTAGAACAAGCCACTTAAGGTGGCGTTGACTAGATTTTTGACCAAGCCTTGGTCAAAACCAAATTCATCTTTTCTTTTCTTTTTTTTTTCTTCTCTTTTGCTTCAAACTTCGCTTTGAGGCTTACTCTTTATCGTGAATGCATATTTGTTCACAAGAACATCACCTATATCATACAGTTTACAATAATTAATCATTTTAAGCATTATATATATTAAGACCATTTATCAACAAATGTTATAAAAATGACTAACTAATGTATTCAATTAAGCATAAATATTCTAAAAAAATACATACAATTAATGCGCAAAACACAAACACATCAATATCCCCAAACCTACCACTTGCTTGTCCTCAAGCAAGGCTAGAAACAAACCAAATCTCCAAGCTATCAGGGAATTGTTCTAATGAATCAATCAACTCTCATAAAATGAACAAAAGATCATAAAAAGATTGATTTCATGGTGTAATAATGAAATGAACTTATTCGGATTTCTCTCTTTAAAACCAAACTGTGTTTACTTCAAGACTATGCCAAGCACTATTAAGTCACCACGCTACCGATTTGCAAGACAACTCAACACAACTAGGCCACAATACTCACACCCCATTTTCTCTCGTAATCCTCTAAATATGTCTTTTACACCTTTTATTCAATCCTAAAGCACAAAAATAAAACACACTTCCTTTCTTTATTTGATGCTTGGTCTCAGACGGTTAGCTCAACACCCCATGTAGCGAGCTTTCGAGGTCATCAATCCCAGCCATTCAAGGCTTAGGTTGATAGGCTTTGAAAGGCCCCGTGCATACACTACTTGCTCGAAGTGCTGAACATCGGATCATCACACATCTTAAACACATACCCTTAAAGATAGACAATAAGTACAAGGATAGTGGTGCAAAACTCTCTCTTTTTTCTGTTTTTTGTTTTTTGTTTTTTGTTTTTTTTTTTGTTTTGTTTTTTTTTATTTTTATTTTTACAACTACTATAAGGGCTAAGGCATATCAAGAAGACTACTCAAGCGAGGGCACTCATATCACAACTCTATCGTATCTTACCATCTCACTACCTAGACATATAGCAACAGCTCAAGCATAATCTTGAAATCCCCACACATTGACTTTATCAAAATCAACCCTAAAAGTTCAATTCACGACTACCACACAAAATAAAAACTTCTCATTCTCCTTTAATCATCTCATAAAAGCCAATCCACACATCATCACAACTCCTCAATCACAAGAAAATTCACCACAAAAGCACGGTATATTCACAAAAATTGAAAAAATTAACACAATTTTAAGCAAACAGCCACAATTTCCCCCAAATAGTAATAAGAACATAAGCAACCACATCCCCAAACCTAAAGTTTGTTTGTCCTCAAGCAAATAGCATCAAAGTATAACAAACAAATATCCGATGAAAATGTAAAGGGGCACTGTGGAGGGGAAAATCAACCAAATTTACCAATGGCTATATCATAAGGGAACCGTGCAAAGAAAAAGTAAGGAAATATATCACCTAATGCACAGTGCCTGTGATATAGATGATGCTATCATGGACATCCCCAAACCTCTTCTCAACGAAATCCAAAAGAACCTAAAAAATGCATAGAAGAAGTTAGTGGATGTAACAATAAAATGTAATAGCAAAATAGGATATAGGGGCACATACATGGACAATCAACACAGGGAAGCTCAAAAAGAAAGAAGCTAACTAAGATCCATAAAAATAAAGAAAAAACAGTAATCTAAATAAACTCAATCCTCGGGTGCCTCTTAGAAGCGCTAGTTTAACGCCTTCAGTTAGGCGATCAAGAGACCCATGGTAGATACTCAGGGTCCTGAAGCTCGAGAGACTCAACAACAGTCGTCTTTCGCTCCAACAAATGTTTAAGGCGCTGACCATTAACAATAAGAACGCGTCCGTCACTGAGGTGCTTAATCTGAACAACTCTAGAGGGGTAAGCTACAAGCACCTCATAAGGTCCATCCCAACGGGTTTTTAACTTTCTTGGAAAGAGTTTGAGCTTAGAATTGAATAACCAGACTCTATCAGAAGGAGCAAAGGTCTTCTTATGGATGTGACGATCATGCATAAGTTTCATGCGCTCCTTATAGAATTTGGCATTCTCATATGCCTCATATCTCATCTCCTCTAACTCAGCTAGGTCTAACTTTCTCTTCTCACCGACGCTTTTTAAATCAAAGTTAAAGGCCTTGATAGCCCAATAAACATGGTGCTCTAACTCAACAGGCAAGTGGTAAGCCTTTCCATAAACAAAATGATACGGGGACATGCCAATAGGAGTCTTAAATGCAGTCTGATAGGCCCATAGAGTATCGTCTAAGCGACATGACCAATCTCTGCGATTGGGCCTAACCGTGCTCCCAAGAATGGACTTTATCTCCCTATTGGAAACCTCTACCTGACCACTAGTCTGTGGGTGGTATAGTGTGGCAATCTTATGGGTGACCGAATATCTACACAATAACACCTCAAGTGTCCTATGGCGAAAGTGTTATCCGCCATCACTAAGCAACACACGTGGAACTCCAAACCTAGAAAAGATGTTCTCTTTAATGAATTTGACCACCACTTTGTGGTCATTGGTTCGGGTTGCCACAGCTTCAACCTATTTTGACACATAATCTACGGCTACTAAGATGTACATATACCCAAAGGAATGAGGAAAGGGACCCATGAAGTCAATACCCCATATGTCAAAAATCTCGCAAATCAAAATCGGGGACAAGGGCATCATGTCTCTCTTAGAAATGGACCCTGATTGTTGACACTTCAGACATCTCAGACAGAAATCATGAGCATCTCTAAAGAGAATGGGCTAGAAAAACCCACTCTGGAGGACCTTGGTAGTTGTGCACTTACAACCGAAATGGCCGTCATAGGCTCCCTCATGACAAAAGCTCAATATACTAAGATATTCATCTTCCAGCACACAGCACTGGATGACCTGGTCTACACACACCTTAAAGAGATAGAGATTCTCCCAAATAAAATGCTTGATTTGTGCCATGAAGCGATCATTTTCTCTCTTTTTCAAAACTAAAGGTAATTGTCTTGTGACGAGAAAGTTAACAATATCAGCATACCATGGGGTATAGTGTGAAACAGCGAATAGCTGCTCGTCAGGAAATGCATCGTGAAATGGGAGCTTATCGCTAGGGGACTCATGGACAAGACGAGAAAGATGGTCAGCGACTGTGTTCTCACTACCCTTTTTGTCTCTAATCTCTAAGTCAAACTCCTGAAGGAGTACCATCCATCGAATCAAGCGGGGCTTGGCATCCCGCTTGGCTAACATATATCGCAATGTTGCGTGATCAGTGAAAACCATAACCTTCGACCCAAGAATGTAAGAACGAAACTTGTCTAAAGCAAAGACTACGGCGAGCAACTCTTTCTCAATAATGGTATAATTCCGCTGGGCATCATCTAAGGTCTTGCTCGCGTAGTAGATCACGAATGGAAGTTTATCCCTCCGCTGCCCTAAAACAGCTCCCACAGCATAATCTGAAGCATCACACATAATCTCAAATGGAAGACTGTAGTCAGGAGGCTGAATAATGGGAGTGGAGGTTAGAAGGGATTTCAGCTTCTCAAAGGGTCTCGTGCACTCATCAGTAAAAAAAAATGGAGCATCATGCACTAACAAATTAGATAAAGGACGCGCAATCTTGCTAAAGTCTCAAATAAAACGTCGGTAGAAACCAGCGTGACCAAGAAAGGATCGAACATCCCGATCCGTTTTAGGTTCGAGCAGCTTCGTTATCAATTCAACCTTGGCTGGGTCGACATGAATTCCATCGTGAGAAATCATATGACCCAGCACAATCCCTTGCTGAACCATAAAGTGACTTTTCTCCCTACTTAAAACAAGATTCATCTCAGCACAGAGAAAAGATGTATGAGACAGTCATCAAAAGTGGAACCAAAGACCGAGAATTCATCCATGAAAACCTCTAAATATTTCTCGATCATGTCCGAGAAAATTGCCATCATACACCTCCGGAATGTGGCTAGCGCATTGCATAGGCCAAATGGCATGCGGCGATAGACGAATGTCCCGTAGAGACAAGTAAATGTGGTCTTTTCCTAATCCTCAGGGAACACAACAATCTGATTATAACCTGAATACCCATCTAAGAAACAATAGTAGCCTTGTCCGGCTACTCTATCTAGGATCTGGTCAATGAAGGGTAGAGGGAAATGATCTTTCCTAGTCTTGGAATTGAGCTTGCGATAATCGATACACACACGCCACCCTGTAGTAACGCGGGTAGGAATAAGCTCTCTTCTCTCGTTTGGGACCACTGTGATCCTAGATTTCTTCGGTGCCACCTATACCGGACTCACCCATGGGCTATCAGAAATCGGGTAGATAATACTCGCATCGAGTAACTTAATCACCTCTTTATGGACGACTTCACCCATTTTCGGGTTTAGTCTCCTCTGAAACTCTTGAGAAAGAGTAGTTCCCTCCTCAAGGTAAATCCTATGCATCCATACAGAGGGATCAATCCTTTGCAAATCAGCAATTGTTCATCCTATTGCCTTCTTATGGGTACTCAAAACCTCCAAAAGTTTTTCTCATGCTTAGTGGTCAAATCCGAGGTAATGATACTTGGAAGGGTCTCATCTGGACCTAAGTAGGCATACTTAAGGTGCTCGGGCAATGGTTTGAGCTCCAATGCTGTGGGAGACTCAACCGTAGGATGATCAAAAGCAGAAACAATAGGAGAAAGATCGGACTCGATAGTGACAAGGTCATCGACTATGCTAGCATTGACAGGGTTATCACTGGTCAACAAGTTTGTAGAAGCAACATATTCACTCACAAATGCTGACGAATCAAACAGGTCAAGAATAGATTCAAACTCAACAATCTCATCATCAACAGACAACATGGTAGAGACATGTTCATCAACACAGGGGTAAATTAGGTCAACATGGAAACATTCATCCTCATCATCACGATAGACTCGATTAGCCGCGTCTGTCACTCTTAACTTAGTCCTAAGATTACCAAAAGTTAATTCAATTATTCATCTCCTACAATGGATCACAGCGTCAACTGTAGCTAAAAAGGGACGACTTAAAAGGACAGGAGTTGAGTGTCTAATATCGGAGCCCATATGCATATCTAAAACTATGAAGTCAACAGGGAAAACAAACTCTCCAACTTTGACCATAACATCCTCAACTATCCCTCGTGGGCGTCTCTCAGATCGATCTACAAGTTGAAGGATAATACCAATAGGAGTCAACTCACCTAAACCTAAAAGCTCGTAAACTGAATATGGGAGGAGATTGACACTGGATCCTAAATCAAGAAGCATGATCCACCTGATGCTCACTAATAATGCACGGAATAGTAAAGGCTCCTGGATCGCTGAACTTACGAGTGGTCCCCTTTGTCCAAATACTACTAACTTTTTCAGAGAGCGTCACTTTCTTTGGAATGTGTGTGTTTCACTTCTTTCTAGTGCAAAGCTCTTTCAAAAATTTGGCATAAGCCAGGATCTGCTGGACGACATCAACCAATGGTATATTTATCTTTACCTCTCGAAGGTGGTCAATGACTCTGTGATTTTTTGGCTCAAGGTTAGGCTTTGTCTTATTGAGGGCAACAGGAAAAGGAACCCTATATGGTATCTCTAAGTCTGGCTCAATAATCTGCTTCTCGTCCCTTTAGGGAGGAATAGTGTTATCACTAGTCTCGTCACCCTTTTACTTAATCTCTCGCTCTAACTGGTCGGACTCTCCCTCGACTACATGTTTTTTTCTCTCTTTCTCCATTAGTCTCACCCACATGGTTATCAATTTTTCGACCACTCTTAAAAGTGATAACAACCTTTGCTTGCTCAAGCGTGGGAGCACCCTGTACAGTACTACATTGCCCTCTAGGATTAATGACTGGTTGGGCAGGCAGTTTTCCTTTATCTTTCCTATTCAGTTGTTGGGCGATTTGCCCAAACTGAGTCTCTAACCTAATAATGGACTGAGCCTGCGAATTAAGGATTTGTCGTGTCTATGCAAGATCTTGATTCGTTTGAGCAAGTGATTGCTCTTGAGTATCCACTTTTTGACCTTGCATTAGAAGGAGCTGAAGGATTTTGTCAATCTTGTCGTCAGTGGAAGACTGGGTTGGAGGATGAGTATTCTAAACGGGTTCAGGTCGAAAAGGGTTTGATGCTGGAAGACGATAGAAACCAGATAGATCTGAAGAGTTAGAGTGTTGGGCTCGCTGTGGTCTCTGATAACCTTGAGGAGCAGAAGAGTCGGCATTGTTGTTTTGCCGCCATAAGAATGCCGGGTTATCTCGCCAACTGGGATTGTAAGTGTTCGAGTAAGGGTTATAATTGGGAGAGTAACCCTGATTGGCACAAACCTGCTCTATGTAATCGGGGAACTGAGGAGCCAAAGAGTACTCCAAAGTAGAGTATTCCTTTGAAAGACAAAGAGCGCAAGTCTCTAGCTGAGGGTAAGTAGGCTTTGAGCCTGAGGAAAGCAATAGGTCAAACTTTTTGTTCAAGGCAACCACTTGGGCACCCAAATTTTTACTCGAGCTAACCTCAAATAATGCCCTCTTAGACCTAGGTCTTTCTTTCCTATCCATATCGGAGTCTTGAAATGAATCCTTGGCAAAACTATCTAGATGGGCCCATGCCTCAATCGGGGTCATGTTATAGAATCCTCCATAATACATAGAGTTCACCATCGTTTTTTGTGTTGGGGTCAGGCCTCTATAGAAATATTGAAGGAGCTTGGGTTTATCAAACCTGTGATATGGGCACTGACGGAGAAGCTTATTGAATCTGTCCCAAGTCTCATGAAAAGACTCAAGACCAGACTGAGTAAATGTCATGATTTCCTCTTGAAGAGAGGTGGTCTGGGCCATGGAAAATAACCGAAGCAGAAACTCAGTAAGCACTTGCTCCCAAGAAGTGATAGAATCTGTCTCAAGGTCATGAAGCCATTGCTTGGCAGTATCCTTTAATGAGTATGGGAACAATCTCAGGCGAACATTCTCCTGAGTGACGTGAGGAATGTTCATAGACGAGTAAATCTCAAGAAAATCGCGAATGTGAGCATGGGGATTTTCATTAATCTTCCCATAGAAGGTGGGCAAAATCGCTAAAATCGTCGGCTTAATGTCAAATTGAACATTATGAAGATCAAGTGGCCAGATAACGATATTAGGGTAGTATGAACTCGGAAGGAAGTGTTGGCGAATAGTCACGTCATTAGGAACGCGAGTGGGATTGTTAGGAAAATGTTGGGCATTCGGTACGTGAGAAATATGCTGAGGGTCCTGTTGGTCTGTCATACCTCTAATGGAAACTCTAGTGACTCGAAATCGACGAGAAATAAGTTGGGGTTCAAGGTCAAATGGGAATAAAGGATGACCTAATGAATGGCGCCCAAGCATGCAACGAAGACAATCCCAAGAATAACAAAAAGAAAAGCAACCAACTACCTACTGCAAACCGAAAAAACTAAAATAAAAGAAAAAAAACAGTGAACAACTATGAATTCAAAGTACTAAATTAACACAATAAAGTCTATTGAAAGCAAGAAACTAAGAAAATTAACTAATAAAACTAGTTAATCTAAACTAACTAATTAAAAGCACGTAAATCAAGAAAATAGAAATTAAAAAGTGAAAGAGACAAAATTATGGAAATTAACTAATTAACAAAAACTAAAATCACGAAAATAAACTACTAAACACAAAAACATACAATGATTCGTCGGGCCTCCCCGGCAACGGTACCAAAAACTTGATCGATTTCTTGGTGTATCGCTATAAAAAAAACTAAATTTTGTGACTGGTCGTCGCCATCCTGTCACCAATACGGCAACGGCTTTGTGAAGGGAAAGGTTGACGCGAGTTTTATGACAGGACAGTGACGGCATAGTGTTAGACGGAAAAAACCGTCACCAAGCCGTCACAAACAGTGACGGCACTCTTCACCGTCTCCAATTTGGTAACCGCCAAAATAAACTGTCACCAAATTGGTGACAACCTAGCTAGACCGTCACCAAATTGGTGACGGCTTGGAGACGGTAAAAAAAAAAATTGGTAAAGAAGAGACGGCTCGGTAACATTATGGTGACAGATTCCCACACCCAATCGGTGACGGCTCGGAGACAGAAAAAATTGATAATTCCTCATTAATTGTATGTCTTTTAATTTTTTATTATTGTAATTTTCATAGTTTCAATTTTTAAGAATAATAAATTATTTTTTTTTACATTTTTCATATTGGAGACGGGGGGCTTAGTCCGTCTCCAAAGGAGACGGGGATCAATCCCATCTCCAAAGTTGGAGACGGGAGATAAACCCCGACTCCAAGTTTGGAGACGGGCACAAGCCGTCTCCAATAGAGCGGGGATCAATCCGGTCTCCAAAGTTGGAGACGGGAGATGAACCCCGTCTCCAATTTTGGAGACAAGAGCCTAGCCCGTCTCCAATGGAGATGGGCACAAGCCGTCTCCAAAGTTGGAGACGATAGATGAACCCCGTCTCCAATTTTAGAGACGGAAGCCTAGCCCGTCTCCAATAGAGACAGGCAGTGTTAAATATATAATGTTTTTTTATGAATTTAATCTTGCCATTTATAATTAAATAAATTAATTAATTATTTTAAATAATTTGATAATGATACTTAACAATTAAATAAAAAATTATATATACTAATGGCGACGGTTTGGAGACGATTTTTTTGTACCAAGAATTTAAGTTAATATTAATAATTAAATTATTATTACCAATTTGTTGATGAACTTGTAATTAAAGTATTAATTAAATAACAAATATGAGATTAAAGAAATTAAATGACTAGGTATTGTAATTACTTTAATTATCCCATAAATTTTTAAAAAAATTATCTTACTACTTCATTTTTTTTTTTAAAGGAACATAATTTTTTTTAAAAAAATGACAAAATTACTTCCTTTTTTTTTAAAAAAAAAGGAACATAAATTTAAAATAAATAAATAAATAACAAGCAAAAAAAGGAACATAATTTTTTTTTATGAAAAAAATAACAAGTAGCACTTAAATGTGCTAGGTCCGTCTCCACTCCTTTGGGAGACGGGCCCAATGGGTCCGTCTCCGAAAAGGACACGGACCCAATGGGTCCGTCTCCACACCTTTTGGATTGGGTCCGTCTCCACTTAATTTTTTTTTTTTAAACCCAACACATTTAAGTGCTTAAATGTGGCTTTTTTAAAAAAAACCCAGTCTTTCACTCGTTGCCCCCACCCCCCACCCCCTCGCATTAGCACCCGCACTCCCCAAACCCGTCACCCCCACCCCTGCATACCACCCGCGCCACCATCAGCCTCAGCTCCACCATTGAAGGTAACCCACCCCTTTTAATTTATATAGATCTATACATTTATATATGTATATATGTACAGATCTATACATATATATATATATACATGTATATATATATGTATATATACATATTTTGATTTTTGTTTACTAAGTTTCTGCTCCTCCAAGTGAATGAACTTAATCTGTTTAGTTGAGATCCATAGTAAGCTTTTTGTGTGCGTGTGTGTATATATTTGTGTGGATGTGTGTGTAGGTTGATGTATGAAATGTGTGTGTCCGTGTGGTATGTGCAGTAACGTGTGTGTCTGTGTTATTCCGTGTATATAATGTGTGTGTGTGTTATATAAGAGATAGCTTTTTTGTCTTTGGTTTATTCTTTGTGGGTTAGGGTTTAAAGATCCAAAGGTTACATTTTTCTACAGTGTGTATCTGAAATGCAGCATTATTACATGTACAAGTTTTCTTGATACACACACACATATATTGTGAGAGTTTTTGTGTATTTTGGGTATATTTTGGAGGGTTGGGATTTAAAGATGGAGTCAAGAATGGATCAATATGAGATCATGGAGCAGATTGGGAGAGGAGCATTTGGTGCTACCATTTTGGTCCATCACAAGTTGGAGAATGGTTAATTTAGTTGGATTTTTATATAATTGTTATTTGCTTTCAATAAATTGTATGCAATGTTTTGTAATGCTGCATTTTTTTGAGTTTTAATTTTTTTTGGTGGGATTATAGATATGTGTTGAAGAAGATAAGATTAGCTAGGCAAACAGAGTGTTGCAAGAGATCTGCTCATCAAGAGGTGCATTTCTTACTTCCTTTGATCTTTTTTTTTTATTATTATTTATAATTATATTTGCTTATATGTACATACCCATACAATAACCCTCAATATAAATGCCTCTGTGAGCTCTTATATCAGTTTCTAATTTTAACATTAACCCTATGGCTGCTGGCAATGGTATAGAAGACCTTAAGTGGTAATTTCATATGCTCATTAGCCTTTGATTTAGAAAACAGAAAGTGAAGATAGGCCCAGCAATGGAAAACAGTTGGTGCTAATAAGAGATAGATGTTCTAGAATAGTAACAGATGGTTGCCGAGTATACTAATCAAGTGAATTTATGTAACCAAAAGGAAAAGAAAATGAGGAAATAGGGAATGATCTGATGGTGGCCAACCAAAGCTGTTTATTTATGTGATGAAAATTAACCATGATCTTGTTGGACTATTTTATATATAAATTACTCAAATTCAAAGAAATTGGTATGACCCTTTTCATGCATAAAGTAACAGAATGAAAGTATATCATGGCTTGGCTATGGTAGAATAAAATGGATTGTCACAGTGAGTTCTCCTGACCATTCTTTAATTTTCATTCTCCATCTCAGGACTTTGTGCATTTTCCCCAAATTTGAATGGTTGTTTTTTGGCTCTTCCAGCAAGTAAACAAAAGGGTCAGTGTTAGTCTACAATGTTATGCAACTCCAAATGCACTGTGAGGTCTGGTCCCATTTTTTATCTGTATATGCGAATTGAGCCTTCACTCTGACACTTTCTCAATAATTTGTCATTGACACAAGATTATTGGTGTCAAAGGGCTTTACTCTTTCTCAGTGTGTAGCTAATAACAAGATGATGATATTATGCTGCCCTGCTTTCTGCATTTGATTGTTTTGTCATGATTAGAGCAATGGTTTTTATGTTGTTGGTCCTTGAACCCCTCCTGTAAGTGTCATTCTACTACTTTGTGATTATTGAAGTATTCATATAAATAAAATAGATGCTCTATCAATTTTCTATTTGCAACAACCTCTTCATATGGCTGTCATGGAGTCAATTTAAGAGTGGTTTTAAAGTTAAACAAATAGTATTCTGATGGTCTTGTCGAGAAGTAGAACAACACTGGTTTGGTGCAAGTCAGCCAAGAAAGAAAGTTTTAATATAAGAAAATTTTCCTTCTGTTGTAAAGGTCCAAGTAATTTAGAAATTTGACTGATATTCATGGATCTTATCTCCACTGGAGATTGACTTGCCAAAGGTTGAAGGAATAACAAGTTTATATGAACAAATGGGGTACAAATGAAGTCTTGTGTAGCAAACCTTTTTTTTCCTCACAGAGCATGCTCCAAAATTTATCTTTGAAATGTCTTTTCGTACTGTACTATCCTCGACGATACTTGTTTATGCTATTATATCTGATATCTCCATAATGTCATATGAGACCAGATTGGGGACATTTTTGCAAACTAATAGGCAGTTTAGTGGCTTTATTATGGAGGCTTCTTTCGTATGGATCTTGCAAAAAGCTGAGGCCTTGGTTTTCTTCAGTTCCTGATATACGTGGAAGTTCATGGCATGCCAAGAATAAAGTAGTTTCAAGAAATTTCCTAGTAGTTTTTTCCGTTTTCTGTTTCCAGTTGATAATGAGGAATATTTAGAGGTACTAAAAACAGAGTTTACGCTATTTTTCATCGTCTTTTGAAGAAAAACTTGATTTTGATAATAGTTTTAAAACAAAGACTATTGCCAGGTTCTCATAACCACTATGTGTGTGTGTGTTTTGTTGTTTGGGTGTGGGGGGGGTATTCTTGCCAATACATTATCTTCATTTTGCTCATGTGTTCATTTTAGTTAAAATAAATTCTAGCTTGGTTTACACCTAACTATAGCGTGCTAGTTGAATTTTTCACCTTTAAGTTGTTGAGCTATCTTCTTAATTAACTTGTAGATTATTAAAAGTACGAAGTATGTGAGTTAAATGTTTTAATTACTATAACTTATAAATTGATGTTATTGTATGCTAAAGTTTAAACTACAGTCACTTCCAGTTGCTTAGTTATAACATTTCCATTAAGTAACTTCTAACTTGGATTACTACTTCATGAATGTGCTTTTACTACTTGGATTATTACTTCATGACTGATCACAGGGTCTTTGTATGAAGCTAAATATCAAGGCCATTTCTTCATATTCTATCTGATGATGCTGGTGTTGCATGTAAAAAGCTTGTTTATAACTTTTACTTTTTCTTTACCATGGTCAAAGGATTATTTTTGTAATCTTTGGCAGTTTTGGTGACGGCATGGCGACGGGTGAAGTTGGCGAGGGCTTCGTGATAGGAAATATTTGTGACGGCGTGGTGACAGGATAAATTGGTGAGGGCTTGGTAACGGGCTGTATTAGTGACGACATGGTGATGGGTGAAGTTGGCGAGGCCTTGGTGACGGGAACTATTTGTGACGGCGTGGTAACAGGATAAATTGGTGAGGGCTTGGTAACGGACTGTATTAGTGACGGCATGGTGACGGGTGAATTTGGCGAGGGCTTGGTGAGGGGAAACATTGGCGAGGGCTCGGTGACGGTAATCATTAGTGACGGCCAAGTGACGAGCCGTCACAATACGGTGATGGCTTGGTGACGGGGAGGATTTTGGCGACAACCTCGTGTCTGACAGACATTTCCCCTCACCGTGCCATCGCAAATTCCAAATTGGCGATAGCACGGTGAGGGGAATAGTCTCCCGCAAAATCCAGTTTTTTTTGTTGTGTATAGAAAATTAAGTGCAAAACAAACCAAGTCAAACCTCGCAAGTGCATGGGTCGTGATAGAAAGTGGGTAAGTACGGGAATCGTATCCTCAATGAGGCTCCTAAGTAAGTCTAAAATGTGTTCGTGTGAAAAGTAATCGAAAAACGTGAATAAAAGAAAAATTAATTGATTAATGATGGATTGAATTGAAATTGAAATTAAAATTAAACTAATTAACTAAAAGAGAATAAAGACTAAAGCTAATTAAATCTAATCAAAATAAAAGTGCAAGAATCCGAGAATTAGATCAAAGGTGGAGTCGGGTTAGGTTTAGATCTATGTATAAAATCTATGAATTATATGTAGATCCTAGATTTGGAAAGTCAACCTATGATCAACCGAACTACAAGCCCGTTTAGATGTGGTAACTTAACTAGCCAATTAATCTCACTTAAACGTAGGTGCAATTCCGTCCTCTAGACATTCTCAAAGTCGGGTGTGGACTTGTCCAAACGATTCTAAGTTCGATTAGTTATACTATGTGGTTAAATTGTGGTACAACCTACAATTTATTTAATCATTAAGCTCATTTTCTAAGAGGGTGTAGTCATACTTTGAAATCAAATCCGCTACAAGCAATTTTTAAGAAATGAAAACAAAGCATGTAAACAAATAAGCTCATATCCCATTGAGATTCATGATCATATCGTGATGAACAATCAAATACATGCTAGCTACAAGCAAGTTTAAAGCATATAATTAAAAGTCATAGCAAAAATAAACCAAATCTCAAAAAGATAACACCACCCATAAGAAATCTCACATCTAAATAACCAAATCTAGCATCTAACATATACTACATAGAAGTTTATACAAAAGATCTTTTCTTAACCACCAAATAGTTTAGCTCATACTCAACATAAAAGTAAAGACATGAAAAAGTAAAAAGAAGAGCTTCCCCATGTTTTCAATGCTTGCAATCCTAGAATATATGCTCCAACGTGTCTCCAAACCTTAATCCAAAGCCAAAAATGAAATGGGCAAGATTAAATGTGTGTGAAAGTGTAAAAATATGAGTGAAAAAATGTGTGTTAATGTGTGTGTAGATGTGAGTGTGTGTGAAAAAGTATGTGTTAGTGTGTGAAAAATAAGAGAGAATGTGTGTGTAAAAAGTGTGTGAAAGTGTGTGTGATGAAGTGGATAAGATGAAAAGCAAAATGGGTCTCCTTGTATAGTAGTCACGTGGTTCGTGAAGCTTGTGACAAGGTCATTGTTGGTTCGTGATTTTGAGGCCTGAATGAGCTGCTGATCAGATGAGGTGTGGTCCCAAAAATCAGAGTTGTATGCACCTGTGAATAATAAAAAGAAATGGTGCTGGTGCAATAATTGAGGGCTCGGTCAACTGTGCTTTAATTGAGCTAAAGTGCTGCAGGTTAATCTTTTTCTTTACATTCTTAGAACAAGCCACTTAAGGTGGCATTGACTAGATTTTTGACCAAGCCTTGGTCAAAACCAAATTCATCCTTTCTTTTCTTTTCTTTTTTTCTTTTCTTTTGCTTCAAACTTCGCTTCGAGGCTTACTCTTTATCGTGAATGCATATTTCTTCACACGAACATCACTTATATCATACAGTTTACAATAATTAATCATTTTAAGCATTATATATATTAAGACCATTTATCAACAAATGCTAGAAAAATGACTAACTAATGTATTCAATTAAACACAAATATTCTAAAAAAATACATACAATTAATGCGCAAAACACAAACACATCAAGAACTCGTTCTAATCTAAATGCATATTGTGAACATGTTGCTTTTCTTTTTCAAGTAGAACCTAAAAATGTTAAAGAAGCTTTAGATCATGAAGATTGGATAATTGTCATGCAAGAAAAATTAAATCAATTTAAAAGAAGTAAAGTATGTCATCTAGTTGAAAAACCTAAAGATTATCCTATAATTGGTACAAAATGGGTTTTTAGGAACAAACTAGATGAATCCGGGGTTGTAACTAGAAACAAGCTAGGCTAGTGGCTCAATGGTATAATCAAGAAGAAGGCAAAGATATACTGTTTGTTCAAATCTATGTTGATGATATAATTTTTGGTGCTACTAATGAATCTCTATGTGAGTATTTCTCTAAGTGCATGCACAAGGAACTCGAAATGAGTATGATGGGAGAATTAAATTTTTTTCTCGGACTTCAAATCAAGCAGACACAAGAAGGTACTTTCATAAATCAAGCCAAGTACACTAAAGAACTTATCAAGAAGTTTATGCTTGAGTCATCAAAAGAAATGAATACACCAATGTCAACCTCAATCAAACTAGACAAAAATGAGGAAGGTAACAAGGTAGATGAAAAGCAATATTGAGGTATGATCGGAAGTCTTCTTTATTTAACTGTCTCTAGACCCGATATTGTATTTGCAATGTGCTTATGTGCTCGTTTTCAATCATGTCCCAAAGAGTCTCACTTAAATACAGTAAAAAAATCATTAGATATCTTAAGGGGACTATAGATTTAGGATTGTGGTATCCAAAAGGCACATCATTTGAACTTATAGGATATTCGAATGCGGATTATGCAGGAGATCGAGTCGATAGAAAGAGTACTAGTGGATGCTGTCAATTTCTAAGACATTCATTAATCTCTTGGTCTAGTAAAAAGCAAAATAGTGTAGCTCTCTCTACGGACGAAACTGAATACGTATCTGCCAGGAATTGTGTTGCCCAAATTCTTTGGATGAAACAAAATTTGCTCGACTATGCCCTTGTGTACGATAATGTGCCTATTAAATGCGACAATACAAGTGCCATTAATCTCATTAAGAATTTCATCCAACACTCTAGAACAAAATATATTGAAATTAGGCATCATTTCATTCGCGATCAAGTTCAAAAAGGGGATGTTATACTTGAATTTGTTGATTATGTGCATCAATTAGCGGATATTTTTACTAAACTTTGCATGAGAATCAATTTTGCATGATTAGAAGGGAATTGGGCATGCTTAAAATGAGTTAAAGTTGCAAAAACTTGAAGCTTTCTGTGTGAGATGCATTTCTTGGCAGAAAGTGCACCACCGGAAGAGAAGGCTGCCACCGGTCAACCGGTGGAGCATACTCTCGTCCGGTGGATGTGCCTCGGGCGAACGAAGGTCTGGCACCAGTCGATCGGCGCGCCTACCCTCATCCGGTCACGGCACTGACGAGCACCAAGCTTAAAACCCCAATTTTTAAACTTTTTCAATCATTCTTTTTCTTTCAAACTCTACCCATCTTTCTCATTCAAATCCCATAAACCCTCATCAATTTTTCCAAACTTTAAACATCATCTTTTTACTACAAACGGAAGATCAAAGCTTTCAAATCCCAAATTTACTCCAAAGCTTCTCTTTCTTTTCAAATCTTTGTCAAAAATCTTCAAATTTTCTCTTGCCCACCAAGTGTTCGACAAAATTACCCAACCAAACTTTCTTGCTTTCTCTTCCAATTTCTCTTGTCTACTCATGGCCTCTTCATCCAGACAAGCATCCAAGAAGCGAAAGACCGGTTTTAGGCCTCATACCATTGACCCATGGGATCCTATGCACGTCATTGCACCGGGTGATTTCTCTAAGAAAGAAATTCTATGGGGTAAGCTTCTTGATCCTCCAGATTTTTTGAATAACACTCATCGACATAAATTGCTTAGATATCAACTGTGACTTCCTCTATTTGGACTCGAGGACATCAATTGTGATCAATGGGTTCGTGAGTTCTATGCTTATGTGGTGGAAGGTGAACATGAGGGTGTGCATTGGCTAAAGAGTCGGGTAAATGGCGTTAACATATTTGTGAGTGAACGGGACTTGGCTAACTTGCTTGGGATTCCACTTAGTGGTTTAAAAATCTACTCTCCTGCCAACTTACCAAAAGGACTACACGATAACGCTCCAACGGAGATGTTTGTTATATTGTAGGAAGGCTCGGGAAGGTCGAAAGAGTTCATGGCTAAAATAGATCACCTCTGTGCTGAAAAACGATTGCTCTTCTATATCTTGAATCAAGTCATCATGCCTCACATTGTCAAAGACGGATCTATTTCATTCTTCACGGGCTCTATGATGCATCTCCTTTACAAGAAGGTAAAAATCAACCTCCCACACATTATGTTTAGTCACATGGTAGCCTTCAAAAAGAAGTCATTGCCCTATAGGATGATCTTGTGTCACATTTTCCGTCTAAAAGAGATTGCTTGTGTTGACCAGTTTGAACCCTTGAATGATTCCACTTACCTTTTTGACAAATATTGCCTTGATAGACAATATATGGCTCGTGACAATAACGACATCATCTATATTAAGCAACGTCAATTCCGTAAGATTCAATCTGAAGTAGTTGATGCTCTAGAAAACTATGACCTTGGGAAGAGATAGATGAAAGTGAAGCCGCAAACGAGAGTGATAAAGGAGATAACGAAGGAAGAGATACCAACATTGGGATTTCACGGGCTGATATTGGAGGTGCAAGCTCTTCTACAAGGAGAAGATCTCGCCCAGCCACTCTTGAAGAAGTAAATACCAAGGTTGATAATTTGACTTCAAAAGTTGATCAGTTATTTTTGACTGTTGGAGAAGTCAACTCCGAGATGAAGGGCATAAAGACGATGCTTGAAAAGCTTTATGAGAAGTTTATGAAGGACTAAGCCCGCTGCCTTGAGATGCATAGGATGATCCCCTTTCCCGTATCTCCTAGACTTTGTATTTTTTTTTTAAACATCTTGTTTTACTTTGTCATGCACTCTCTCTAATTGTTTCAGTTTTTCCATTTTCTTTGTTCTTCCAATCTACTTCCATTATCTTATTCTTTTGGATTCAATTGCTATATCTTGCTTTACTCTGTTTGCTAATGCCAAATATGAGCAGATGAAATATGGATGTAATTGATTTTCTTTCTTTTGCTAATGACAAAAAGGGGGAGATTATAACAAATGTATAAATAATACAAAAGCTAGCATGACAAATGTGTTAAACTTGATGTTAAACTTGAGCCTAAAAGAAGACTCATACATTGAGGGGGAATAAGAAGTTAAAGTATGCACAAGTTAAGGGGGAGTTTTTGTACAAAATTATATCTTACAAATTTTAGGTTCAAGCAAACTCAAAATGCACTAAATGCTAAATGCTCTCTCAAACTCATTTGTGCTTACATTGTTATTATTTGAAATAAGTTTTGTCATCATCAAAAAGGGGGATATTGTTAGCCTAAAGGGCTTCTAAATCTTGGTTTTGATGATAACAAACCATAAATGTGTTTAATGAGTTTGTTTAAGTGTGCATAAGTAAAGATGAATCAAGATTGACTCTGATTCCAAGTTCATCAAGCTGAAGAAGGAAGAAGAACATCTATCAACTCAATGAAAAGATTCGAAGAATGAAGATGGAGTTATAAGGATGGAGAAGGAAGTCATAAGGGGTACCGGTTGGGACTTGGCCGGGGTTTGGGTCTTGCAAATGGTATATGCTCGATGATGATTCTTAAAAGTTGTTTTTGAAACAACTGAAAAAGGCTTTACAAAAGACGCTCAAAAGAAACATTTTCAAAAACCCAACCCTTGCAGTTTTGAGCCCACCAGACAACCCCACGGCAACTGATCGACCAATGGCCAAAGGGTTATCTGCCCGAGACCTGTCCACCGGACGAGGGTTTCTCGATTAGTCGACCGGTAGAGTAAGGGTCGACCGGTCGGGCCAAAACGTTGATTTAAAATAGA
The DNA here is from genome assembly GCA_037974665.1 of Ehretia macrophylla. Taxonomy (NCBI): domain Eukaryota; kingdom Viridiplantae; phylum Streptophyta; class Magnoliopsida; order Boraginales; family Ehretiaceae; genus Ehretia; species Ehretia macrophylla. The sequence goes on from CM075770.1 coordinate 52,026,385, forward strand.
GTCGTTTTATAAACGTTGGAGTGCATTTATTACACATATTTCAGCCTCTATTAATGTCTCTCAACTGCAAACTTTCAAAACATTGATTCAAAGCAATTACTCTTGATTTCTTACAGTAACTTCATCTTTGAATCATCATTGAGCTATACTTGAGCAAGAATTTGTGAGCAATATTAAGAGAAGCATTCATTGTATTCATCTACCCTAAAAGAGAACTTTTATTGTGAATCTCAAACACTTATCAAAAGAGAGAGTTAAAACACTTTGAAATGAATGATTTCCTTGTCAAAGGTGTTGGGGTTAAAGCTTTGTATTGAGAAGAAAATTTTCTATTGTAAAAGCTTTAACTACCGTTGTAGTTGGTTTGTGAACTCACCAACATTTGAAGAGTCACCATAGTGAAGATTGTTGAAATTATAAGCGGGGAGCTTAGGTCCTAAACTTAGGCGGGGGCCGAACCACGCTAAATCGCGATTTGCAATATCTTTCTCTCAACTCTCTCTTTGCACTATTTTTCTACACACCAAGTGTTTGATAAATTGTCTCACTCACATTTTATATTGTTAGAGTGCATATTTGCTTAAGATTGTCTTTTATTAACCATTACTAATATAAATTAAGGGACAACATATCCATTAAATTATCTATTTTTTATTTGTTTCTAATTGCACAAATATTGAATATCTATATCACTAGCTATGATTTATCAAATAATCTTATTATAATTTTCATTAAAAATCACTCAGACATTTATAGTACCATGCCTGTTGGCTTATGAAATCCAATGAATTGTCATTTTATATTCTTTCTTAATTTTGTTTCCCATGTATATAAAAGTTCTTATGATTAATTTATCTTTCCATTTTATTATTTGTACAGATAAATAAATACATGCTCTAAAAATCACGTACAATCTAAGAACAGTGAGATTGACCTACCATCTACTTATAGAGGATCCTTAAGATAATTCTAGAGTGGGGAACTTGCAGTAAACTCCATGTATAGCTTACGTTTTTTAAGTGAAAATCAATATTTTTGCTTTCAAATTATCGTTTTATAAAAACAACACGTTAATCAAAACTTTGATCAATTGATGTGATAAAAATTTAATTGTTTGCTTTTTAATTCACAAGGGAGTGGACACATGGATTTTTAATACCTACCCCATTTTATTCAAGAAAAGTTTTTGATAAGTTTTATTAGTATACCAAAAATATTACTTTTTTAATTGTGTTTAACTCGAGAGAAAAAAATAATTAGCATTACAAATTTAGACCATTACAACATGTCATGGTATAACAACCCCCTCTAATTTTGTCCTATATATACTTAACTGCATTTATCAAAGTAAATAAAATCTATTTCATTCGCATGCTAGCACCAAATTTATTTTTATCGTATTAATTTCATTTACTAAAACAAAAAGAAAATCAAAATTTATCCTATTGATTACAACCACCATGAGAACCATTAGGTGGCGCCTTGATTTTGTTCCCACGACGTGTCATCATTTCATTGGTCATTTATCAGCCTGTCATGAACCGTCTCGTCACATAATCATTGCTCACCCAGCTAGATATAAACAACCGCGAAGACTTACAGCTTCTGTTAGCAGTCTGACCTGTGCTTTTACATTTTTTCGCCTTTTAAAATTTTCTCTGTCTATATATAAACGTTGCTTTTTGTATATCGCCGGCGGCGGCGACGACGGCCAGAGATCGGAGACGCCGGGTTCTTGAAAGTGTACGGACACAAAGTAAAAAGGTTTGAAAGATGAAGATTTTCGTGAAGACTTTGAAAGGCACTAACTTCGAGATCGAAGTGAAGCCTCAAGACACCGTACCTACCTCCTCACCTTCTCTCGCTCTTATATATATGTGTATATATATATGAATTGTTTATTAGTTATAGATTTTTTAAGCTTTTTTATTGAATAATTAGTGGTAGCTAGGGTTTCGGAGTTAATTATCGTTTTATGCGAATTTTGAGGACTTGTTTGGCTTGTTAATTGGGGATGTTAGTAATAATTTTGAAATTGTGTTTAACTATAGAAGATTTCGGTTTTTATGGCGTTAATTCCCGCATGTGTAGTTGATATTAGTGTAATTTGGTAGAAATGCAGGCTTGTTATGCTTGAGTATGTTAAAGATTTGATTTTTGTCTGTGTAATTGCGAAGATGAGATATAGAGAATCGAGAAGTTTGTGATTACGTATGTTTATAACGTGTTTTGTTGTCAAAATGTGCAATTATTGGAATGATAAAGATATTTCTAGTTGGGGTACATTTCTACTAATGAGTTATGTGCAATGATGCTGTTATGAAGAATTGAGATTGCCGTTTTTGTTTTTACAGTGGCTTGTGTCTGTTTTTGCATGGTGATTTGGTGCTCTCTGGTGTCTGTGTTTGATTTTTTTTATAAATACTAGATCCGTGCTATCGGGGAAAAGGTTGTTTCAGTTTCTTAACCAGATTATCTATAAATGTCTCAAAGATAGTAATGAAGATGTACTTTTTGAATTTGCGGGAGAGAAGGGCTGGCTGGCCAGTGAATTTGTGGGGCTACTTTAGTTTCCATTTGTTTTATACGAGTATTCCTTTTTTGGTATGCACTCAAGGCATTTGTTTATTGTGTCTGTATCTGTCCCGTTTTTAGACTTTTATGCTTTTATTTCAAGGTAGAGAGTATATGCACCAGATGTCAATTAAAAACTGAAAATTCAAGAAGGTAATTGGAGTTGTGTGAAATTCCTAGAAATAATGTTTCTGTGATAAATATCGTCAAATGGTTCTTTTGTGGTCCTTGTACAAGGTTTTATTTTAATCAACTTTGCGCCATCTCTATGGACCGCCTATTAACATTCCTTTGTTTACTTGAGGGACTGGTCTTCTATTTACTTGCGGTGGCCTTACTTGTATTTATGTTTTGCGGAAATCATTATTGCCTTATGTGGGTTTTGTTGATTGATACATTTATTCAGGTCGCTGATGTGAAAAGAAATATAGAGACAGTTCAAGGTGCGGATGTCTACCCTGTTGCGCAGCAAATGATTATCTACCAGGGGAAAGTTCTGAAGGATGAAACGACACTTGAAGAAAATAAAGTTGCTGAGAATAGTTTTGTTGTCATTATGTTAAGCAAGGTATCACTAAATATATATTATGCAGCACATAAAACTTTATGATTATATGATGCTTTTTGGCACGTATCTAGTGTTTGATTGGCTTGTAAGATCGATAAAAGATCAAAATGTAGCTTTTTGATAGAAGATCGTACCAGGAAAAACCGAAACAATATGAACATGATGCATTAGTTATATGTAGGATATGCTATGCACTGGATGTATTAGTTCTATGTAGGCTATGTTACATGGACTCAGATACTGCATGCCAGTCTATAACCTAGTATCTATTCACTGATAAGTTCAATTCCAGTACAGTTACCAGATATTGTAACGCTAGATCTGAGCAATATCGCAAGAATATAAGAATATTTATATCTACGGCTACATGTGGGTGCAATCTTCTCAAACTGAGGTTTCCCATCTTCTGCTATTTCATTGACTTATCCTTTTCCATCTTCACTGTCTTCTCCATCTCCTTTCTCCCCTTCTTTCTTTGATGCTTCATCCGAGATGCTGTATACCAAATCTGATGTGTCTTACACCAGCACTAGTGTTAGGTTGTGTGAACATGGGTATGATGTTCAGATTAATCCTTGTAAAGAAGTAAGTATGCCTTCCCTGGACAGGAAGAAAACAAGTTAGAAGTTTAATCTTGTTTGGATGATTGTCAGGGAGTGTTGTGCGTCTTATGTGGATACATAGTGACAATTTAGAACCTGTTCGATTTTCCTTTTCCCGTGCATTCTCTTTTTGTATGTATTCTGGTGTGTACTTTTTGCTGTCCTCTCTTTTGGGGGTAATAGTGTGCTTAGACTATATATATATAATCTAATCTTACTGATTCGTGTACAATATGAAATAAATGGTAGAATAAGCCTTCATCAAGCACGACATCAGCTACATCGGCGGCACCAGCAGCACCATCAAGTACGGTAAGTGTGACGTTTCTCGTTTTAGGCTTCCACCCCTATCTATTAATAGTATCACTTTCCTTCGTAGCTTGACTGTCCTAATGGTTCCATCTTCTTCCTTTGCCTTAATTAGGTAGATAAATGAGATAATAGTATTTAAGCATTCAACTTGGAATATCATCTTCATTTTTTGTTAAGGAAAACGGTAATTGCTTTTGGCTACTAATTATCTCAAACCAATTAGAAGTAGAACTTTTCTATTGTAATTCAACTGGATGCACTTTCTCTTTATGCTCATCTTTCCTTCAGTTAGTTCATCACTCACATCTGTATTATCTGAATGACTTATCTTCCACTTGTCTACTTTTGGATGGTACAAGTACAAAAAAGTATATCAGTTGTCTCAGAGTGCATGATATCATCAGCTCTTTCCTAGTCTGGTGCCCATACCCACATTGACGTGATGTATAATGCTGAATCTGTATTTCTTATCATAATATATAGATGAAAGAGTTAAATAATGCACAATCGATAAGCATTATCTTTATAAACGCGTTATGCTTTTGGTTCTTTTCTCCTCGGCTCTCTTTGTTGAAAGAATTGGTGCCATGCGAAATTGTTAGATGGCATATTTGTTTTCAGTATCAGACATCTTTAGTGGTTGTGTTAGCATATTAAGCAACTGGAACATCTAGGTGTGAAGGTAAATGCTAAGGGCTCAAGTTCTATAAATAGAAAAGACATTGGTTGAAATGACCTGAGAGGTTTAGGACCATGCGATGTTGATGTGCCTTTCTGTTGCTGGGTAAGATCTACAGGTTATATGCGTAGAGATGATTATCAGCTTTGCCACAATATCCTTAAACAGGCTTTGAGTTGTTTGATCAAATAGTTATTAAAATTCCTTGAGTAAGTTTTTTGCATATATTTAAATGCTAATACGAGCATGTACCTAGACTAGTGAATATATTTTTTTGCCCTGGTGATGGTTAGGTTATGTGCAGGATACAGATTAATTTTCAAATCAGTTGGTAAACACTTGTTAATTTAGAAACATTCATTTTTTCTTTTTGTTTTTTAGTGGGAATAATTGTTTCCTTTGGGTAGGTTCAGCCTCCAACTTCTACAGCCCCATCTACGCAGCCTGTGACAGCAGCTCAAGCTCCTGCTTCTACGGTGGCTCCGTGAGTTCATCTTCATTAATTCTGTCCGCAGCTATGATTTTTCACCTACTCATCTAAAATCTGTTATTTTTTCTTCTCTTTTTAATTTTTTTCTCCTTTTGTTTGTCTTTTTTCTTTTGCAGTCCACAGTCTGCCCCTGAGTCATCTCCTGCCGCTGCTCCTGCTCCTGCCGCTGCTCCTGCCGCTGCTCCTGCTCCTGCTCCTGCTCCTGCTCCTGCACCTGCTTCTGCTCCTGCTCCTGCTCCTGCTCCTGCTCCTGCTTTGTGAGTATATCTTATCTGGTCCTCTGTTACCTGCTAAAGATTTTTTTTTTTTTTTTCCTGAAGGCTAAATGTGATAATTTTCTCATAACAGCTCCCAGGCAGATGTTTATGGTCAAGCAGCCTCAAACCTTGTTGCGGGAACTAACCTAGAGGCCACCATTCAACAAATTATTGATATGGGAGGAGGAAGTTGGGATCGGGATACAGTTGTGCGTGCTCTACGCGCTGCGTTTAACAATCCTGAGAGAGCTGTTGAATATCTCTACTCTGTGAGTTTGCTTTTTGAAGTTTTTATTTTTTCTTTCTGCTGGTTTTTCTGGATTTTGACATTCTCATTTTTGTGTTTATGCAAGTCATTTTTATCTGGGAGTGATTCCTAAATTTTTTAAAACATTATCATATTCTCCCTGGCTGGATGCAAGTTTTTTTCCTCCTCTCTTTTCTCTCTGTTGAAAGTGTTCACATTATGTGAGCTCTTTCAGAGAATTCTTGGACATAATAGTTTTGGCTTCTTATGTTTTAAATTTAGTTGCATCTGTTATCTTGAGAATACAATGTCATTTCAGGGTATTCCTGAGCAAGCAGAGGCGCCAGCTGTTGCTCAAGCCCCTGCCCACGGGCAAGCTGTGAACCCTTCAGCTCAGGCTCCAACTCCAGCTGTACCTTCCACTGGACCCAATGCTAGTCCATTGGATCTTTTCCCTCAGGTAGTTAATGTTTAGGCACAAAATTTAAGAAAGAAAGTAGGCATTAGACACAAATGTCTTCAATCATTTGTCTAGGGAAAAGAAGAGGAAATGTGAGTAAAACAATGGTACTGTCTTGGTGACAGGGTCTTCCTAATGTTGGTTCAAATGCAAATGCTGGCAACTTGGATTTTCTACGCAATAGTCAACAGGTAGCTAAGATGCTTTTGTCAAGAATCGAGTTGCATTATTGGTGACGAGCATGATTTTGATCTGTCTCCATTTTTCACAGTTTCAAGCTCTGCGAGCCATGGTGCAAGCCAATCCTCAAATATTGCAGGTATCTTTGCATTCTTAATTAATACTTGCAGCTTGTTTCTGAAGTAACCATTAACGTTTTTTCTTTTGCTTTTCTTTTTACCTGCAGCCTATGCTTCAGGAGTTGGGAAAGCAAAACCCTCAGTTAATGCGCCTGATTCAAGAGCATCAGGCTGACTTCTTACGCCTGATCAATGAACCCGTTGAAGGGGAGGGGTGAGTGATTTGCTTTAATTTTACTTCTAACTTCTATGTTGTTGGTGCTAGGAGTTGGAGCCTTCTGCCATGAAATTCATTAATTTCCTATTGTGCGAGTTATCTATCCTACAATATGCGGATTGTGTTACTGAGTTTATTACATCAATATTCACTCAGGAACATACTAGAGCAACTTGCTGGAACAATGCCTCAAGCTGTGACCGTGACTCCTGAGGAGCGTGAAGCAATTGAACGCGTAAGTTAATTGTTTCTTTCCAGCAGAATGTGTGATACACTTTATTTACAATCAGTATATCAAACCCTGTCATGTGGTCTAAATCGAAATTACTTATGCCATGTAGAAGCAGTATTCTGAAATTCTGAAGAAGTAATGCATAAGTGAACACTTTAGACAATTAGACTTGTAGCTACAGAATTATGAACATGGCACCTGAAAAGTAGTCTTCCAGGAAGCCTTGACGTTCACAATATGAGCATTATGCTTCCAATTTGGGGCGTCAATTTTCTTGAACAACGTGGCACCTAAGTCACACTCAACTGGGATATTGAATTCGAAGATTTAATACATTTAACAGCCACTTTAAGAATAGCTGACTGCTTCTGAATTCTCTCTTTCCCTCTCTCTTTCTCTTTCTAGCCTGCCGGTGTTTCCTCCCTATCCTGAAGTTGGACACGTTATACCAAGGCAGAGTTGATTTCCTATTGAGTTATGTGTCCCCGAGGAACAGACAATAAGTACTCCTTTTGATATAGTTTCATGCTCTGTATGATTCAGCTACCTAGCCGTCATCTGGAAATTTACCTTAGCATTTGGTATTTATCAACTATTTATAGTGCCTGCGTTTATGTCTTAAATGCGGTAAGTGATTTATATACGAAGAAATGGAGTGACATATGAAAAATGGAGTGCGTCATGCACTTCCACCATTTCATATTTTGAGCAATTTTTTATAGCTATTTTTAATCTGGATGGTAGTTTCTTGATATCGGTACGCATATGATGAAATGTAGTATACAATTCATTATGCTTCATATAGTAGTTCTAATCCTTGGCCTAAGTTGTTTGTGTCATATCCCTTGAAGTATGTTGAAGATGGTTGGTTTACATTCTAACGTAAAATGTAATAACTCGCGTCTTCATTTGTGGTATCTTGATTTTGGCAGCTTGAAGCTATGGGTTTCGACCGTGCTCTAGTGTTGGAGGTATTTTTCGCATGCAACAAGAATGAGGAACTGGCTGCAAACTATCTGTTGGATCATATGCACGAGTTTGATGAATGATGTGGGCAGAAGGAACACTTCATTTCATGCTTTTCTGTTCCTTTAATTACTTCACCTGCCTTGACTTCTACCTTGCGGATTTAGTTTTGATAAACATTTTTCAGAAATGGCTCAACTCAACTCGGTGTAATTTGGATCTTAATATAGAGTATCATCGGTGAATTATTCGTGTTTCCCTTTCTATTTTCAGGATTTTAGTGGGGTTTTTATCTTATGATATTATTTTCTCTTGTTTGAAGGCCTTAGTTCTCTATATTCTTAATTTAGCAAGTCCTATTGTTCCAATGGAGAGAAGAACCTATTATTCGCTAATCATCCCTTCCTGATTCTTTTCAAGGATCTTGTGTATAATCCTCGAATGTTCTCAGTTTATGGTACAGGCTATTGTGAAATAGTTACTCATGGGTTCGACAAACTCTTGTATTCGGGTTCATGCTTTCCATTGGCTGATATGGTTCATTTGTGAGAGAGCTCGAGCTTTCTTAATTGTTATATATAACTTTTCACGGAAGGATGGTGGAATTCATCCTTTTCTTCTTTTCAATTACGAAGAACTAAGTAAGATCATATTGAATTCACCTTATAATTCTCCTTTGGCAATGATACGTGCCAAATACATGGGAAAATTTTAAACTTGGGACTCATGCCACATTTTACCGTTTGTTTTCATACTAGCGGGTAATGATTCATTATTTAAGCTCAGTAACATTGACTCTGCATGTTGCTAAACTAATCTGGCCTCTTCTCATTATCAGCAGTGGAAAACTTTGATGCGACAATGTTAAGATTTGTCAATGAAAAAGTCATTTCACCACGTCAGCCAATTTTGAGAAAATAGAGAACATAAAGAAGCCTCACCAGAAAATGTCTTAAAAATCCTCAACGGGTCCAACTTTGGCCAATTCTTCAAGACAATAAATCTCAATGTGCATCTATGGTAAACGAAATAGAACTATGGAAAATGACTTTAGTGATATGACATTGTAACTGACATCTGAAATATTATCGTCCTTCAGATCTTATCTATCCTGCCAAGTTTCAATAAAAAAAATCTCAAGTTCTTTTTCTTGATGAAACTTAATAATATTTAGCGTGAATTACTCGTTGGCAAAAAAGCATTAAAGAAGTTTCAATAAGTTGCCTAATGTAGCATGCTATATAAAATAGTCCAAGGTACTTTCAAAAGAAGAAAAAAGACAATAACAGAACACACGTACCCACAAAAGGAAGTGAAAACTACTAATGCTCAGAAGCAACAAGAAACAGCTAGCAGAAAAATGGGAAAAAAATTTGATGCTTTTTTCAGAAAATCCTTTAATACCTCCAAGTTCAAAAGCACCGTCACTAATGCTCTTCCTCGGATTGCCATACTCAAGAAGCAGCATCAAGAACGCTGGTCTCAAGCTCGATCAGATGTAGTTCAGCTCCTCAATCTTGATCACCATGAAAGCGCCATTCTTCGTGTACTTGTGATCCCCTCAAGCTGCTTATCCTCCCTTTCTGTATCTATCTATCGTTGAATCTACATATATCTCAAGATAAAATGTTTTCCCGTACAGGTGGATCATGTTATCCGGGAGCAGAACTTGTTGGATGCATTGGTGATCATCGAAGGCTACTGCATGCTTCTGATGGAAAGGATAGCTCTCATAAAAAGTAGCATGTTAGTATTTATATATTTGCTTTAATTCTTCCCTAAACCATGCATAGCAGGGGTATCGTGTTGTCTTTCATTGAGTTTTCTCTCGTTTCCTTCTTTTGATCAGATGATTTACAACTATACTTCTTAACGAACTCTTGTAAACATTATGCTTCAGAGAATGTCCAGAAGAATTGAAGGAGGCAGTAGCAAGTGTGATATATGCATCTTCAAGATATGGACAATTGCCAGAACTTCAGAAGATCTGCAGAATTTTCATGAAGAAATATGGGAAAGAGCTCATCGATCGTGCTAATGAATTACGTAATAACTGTGGAGTAAATCCCAAGGTTAAGATGATATAGTTTTGGGGTGAACAATTCCTGAAATCTCGCAGAAAATAACTCATGATTTCACTTTCCAGGTTGCCGAAAAGCTTTCAGCTCGAAGGAGAAGCTTGAGAACACGATTGAAAGTTTTGATGCAAATAGCAGCAGAGCACAGCATCATTCTACAGCTAGACAAGGAAAATTCTGAGGTTACTCGGGTAAGTTGGTGATAGATGTTATTTTATTGTTTTCTGAAATTCGTGGGTGTCCAGGAGATGTTATTTCATTGTTTTCTGAAATTCGTGGGTGTCCGGACTTCACCCAACTAATCCAATGAGACCCTGAAGTTAACGGTCGGATAAACCTCCAGTAACCCTAAGGCTTGACAAGTTGAGTTACCTCTATGAGTTTATAGATGATGTTAAAAAACTATTCTCTTATATTGATGCATCATAAATTCCAAGAGCACCATATAAGATCCTAAGAGTTTATAAATGATGTTAAAGAATTATTCTCTTACATTGATGCATCATAAATTCCAAGAGCACCATATAAGATCTTAAATTATTTCACCTAACAACAATTGGTTTTAAGATGTTACTTCTTAATATGGTATCAAAACTAAGTCTTGGTTTAATCTTACCCGTCTACATGTAACTTATCTCTTCTTGCTAACTTTGTTCCTATACATCAACTCTAGGGGACAACTTTTTTCAATTACTTTATTCCTTCACTTTAGCTCTCATATTCAAAGTTGCTTATTTAATTTGGGTCATATGAGAGGGGAAGTGTTGAAGTAATATTATTCTTCTGTATTGATAAGTCATAAATTCCTAGACTATCATATAAGATCCCAAACTACTACACCTAAAATTAAGACAGAATCTCGTTTTCCTGTCTAATGATCTTCAGCATATAAGAATTATGAGCAAGAATGTCCACCAATATGTCTAATGACTACATGTAGGAGAAGATAGATGCCAGAGAAACAACTCAGACAAAGGAATTGTCTGCAAAGAAAATGAAGGATGAGAGCTTTTATGCATATCTGAAAGCAAGGAATAGATACAGAGATGTAAAACAAGCAGCTCAAGCAGCTTATAAGTTGGCTTCCCGAGCAGCAGCAGCAGCAAAAGTAGCTGTGGAACTTTCTCAAACCAAATTGACAGATAATGATCGTGATGATTCTAATCATCAAGAAAACCATTTAGCTAAACACAATGAAGAGGTGTCGTTAAAGGAGGTGAAGCAGCGGCAAAAAGAAGCAGACCTACACGAGTTTGATGCTTTTGAAGCAAGCTTTAGAAATTTCAGTATTCAAATGCCAAATAAGAGCTTTAGAAGCGAAAGCGAAGAAGCTGGACCTAGCAACACTGAAGCTGATACACAAGGAGCCGTATCTGTTTTCACTTCAGAATCAGATGTGGACACTAATCAACAACTGGTTTTCAAGATACCGGGCCAAACTAAGACTATGGTCTATGGTGATGGAGGTAGGTTCTGATGGAAAAGAAGAAGAGAACAAAACTCGACAGCATAAACAACCATGGTTGAAGCAAGCAGACTGGGATATCGAGAAAAAGTTCAGCTCATTTACGAATGAATTCCTTAGTTTCAGAAATTCTGATGTAGGGAAAGATGAGAGTAATTCAAGCGATCACCCTACAGCTCATGATTATCCCAGCCATCACTCTGAGAAAGGAAGATTACAGATAGTCCAAGCAGAGGCAGAAGGCCAGTTTAAGTTAGGGCCATAAGAGTCTATGATGCTATTCCAGTATGATAGAAGTGCAAGTGTAAAAGCACAAGATAACACAAGGCTTGTAATAAATGGTTTTAGGAAGCCTAGTGAGATGAACAAAGCATTTTATGATGGTGAATAATTAGTCATACATGATATTCCTTTGTCGATATATGCTTAAATATATTAGTTGGAGGTTATTGCCTTTAAACTTTCACGGACAGACAATCTTTCAATTATCTGCTGTAATATCAGGGCATACAACGTGCATCTTATGTCCAAAATAAACTCATACTATGATGAACAGATATATAACTTGTCAACCAAACTACGAAGCAAAAGCAAAGAGCCAAAAGAGAGGGAAAAAGAACAGGAGAGAGAAATAAAAAAAAACACTTATCTTCTATATCTGCACTGCTATTATGGTAGAAAACCAGTTAAGATTTAGTCCTGTGGAGTTTCATGCATAGACTTGGATTAGTAGAGAACATCTCTAATGACATTCCTGACCTCACCTAAGATTTGCAATTCTTATAAAGTAAATTTGGGTTCAATATACCGATCAAGCCCTTTTGATTCCACTTTTACCATTTAGATTACGTGAAGCAAACGACATCAGTGTCCAGCATTTCATGGAACTACCTGGTGCCATACCTCTTAGAGAAGACACATGAAAAAGATTGGTTTCTTGAAACTTCTTAATGCTAGAAAAAGTTGATCATTAACTTCTCCCCCATTTTTAAGAGAGATTAATTTTCTTGACATCTTCAAGCCGCCCAAGCTATTATAGTAACATTAAATGGAGAGTTATGATGAACAAGAAAGTATGACTAGCCTAGTGCTGCTATCAGGTGTCAACCAATCCTCAGCAGTAAATGGCATGTATATTATTACAGCAGATATTTTTTGCCTTTTGTTTAGCTAATTTGTTTGGTTAGTCTTTATATTCGGTATATGTGCTGTGTGATGTCAAGAACTTGAGTAATTCACCAAAGCTCCCCTTGGTTGTGTTGATAAACACAGCTACATTTCTTTAGTTTCTTGAAATAGAAATGCTGAAAACATCCCCTCTAAAGAAAAGAATACGGAAAACAATGAAATACTTTTCCGTTTTCATCTTAACAATCATTTTAAACCAAATTCGAACCTACATTACATTTTGAGGTCTATCGTGCGCTTTTGTGAGAGCTTTTTTCACAACTCAAACTTGTGACCACTAAGTCACATGGAGAGAACTTTATCACTGCATCAAGCACTAAAATAATACCAACAACAAAACTTCCTTACGAAACCAAAAGCCTTACGCCAAAACCCCTCCGCTCTGCTGCCACAAGTTGATGATATCAGTGGCCTGATTGAGAAGAATAACCATCTGTTTCTGGGATATCCAAGGCTTGCTCTCTAACATCACTTTAAGCTCTTCCCAAGCATCTTTTCTTGGCCAAAAGTAATAATGACTTAACGGAATTGTACCATGCCCCGGTATCACTTGGTCTAACGCTATCCCAATGTTCTTCTCCATCCATATAAACTTCAATACTAGCATTGGCCTCTCCATTGGCTTCACCACCACCCCAAGCTTCTATTTTCACAATAAATAAAGGGTAAAACGCGTTAGCCACTAAACTTGTACGAAGTTACAAATTGCGCACTCATTTTTTTCCCGCATCAAATAGCTCACAGAAGTTATTCTATCCAATTTTGCCGTTAAAAATAAAATAAAAATAAAAATTTGACCACTATCTTAGTAATAAAAATCAAGAAAATTTTCTTTTTTGTCCCTCAAACCCTTAATTTTAACTTTAAAAGTAGACATAATGGTTTATTCAAAACAAATGCAAAATTTAGCGAGCCATTTAAAATGAAAAAAAAATAAAATAAAATAAAGTTACTTTTCTGTTTGAAACTTAGTTTACTAGGTAGTGGCCCAATTTACCTATAAATAAATATCTTAAATACCCGGAAAAACGTTAATTTTGCTCTTTAACCCGATAGTTTTAACTTTAGAATTAATCGAAACTACTTACCTAAAACAAACGCAAAGTTTAGTGGGCGATTTAAAACGGCAAAAGTTAATATAGTATTTGAAACTTAATTTAAGGGTCAGTATCACAATTCACCAATAAATAAATTAAATACCCAGAAAAAATAAATTAAAAATGAAGAGTGATAAGAGATTTGTACCTTTTTTTGAGGTGGGGTTGGGCCATCTTGGGTGAGTGTTTCTTGGAAAAGTGGTTGAGCAGAGGTTGAAGAAGCTGAGAGTTTTAGTGTTGTTGTGGAATTGTTGAATGGGTGCAAAGAAGAGGTTTTTGGGTGTGTAAAGATAGGATTTTGAAGTGGTGAGTAGTGTTTTTGGTTGGGAAATGGAAGTGTGATGGGGTTGAAAGAGGGCTTAGCACAAGGTTGAATAGCCACTGGTAGCATATTGATGAACTGCTGACACTCTGTGTGTGTGTGTGTGTGTGTGTGTGTGTTTTCTCCTTCCTAGGGAGAAATTTGTTACCAGTTAAAGAGGACACCTTTTGATTGCATTTTCTGTGTACGTGTGACACGTGATAGAAGAAACGGTAATATCTTGAATTGGTAGGATAAGTAATACAATGGATACTTTTGTACGATTTTGTATATTTTTATACATTTTTATATGGTTTTATATATTTTTGTATAATTTTGTGCACTACCCTTTGATACGATAATTTTATTTACTTTTATATGATTTTATATACTTTTGTACAATTTTATACACTTTTATACGACCATTTGATACGATTTTGTACACTTTTATACGATTTTGTGTAACATTATACACTTTTATACGATTTTAAGCACTTTTGTACGGTTTTATAATTGAATCCCTTTCATCAATCCGATGTGCATTTACGTTTTGGAAGCACTTCATTTTCTGCAACAAGATCAGAGAGGCCCAAGCACTTCATTCTCCTTTGCATCAGTTGCCAGACATCTTATACCACAGAAAAACCTTCAAAATGACTCTAATAAACTGTGTGTATGACATGTAGAATTCACGTGTCTAATAAATTGATCGTTCACAAACCATACCCTTATATATATATCACAACCGTTTGAAACTAGAGCATTTTTCCAGAAAAGTACATTTGGGATAGTTTTGGTCTCTTTTGCAGTTCAAATATGACTAGGTGGAACATATTATGATGAATAAAGTGTTTAATGGTAAAAATAAGCTTTTGATAAAAGAGAAGATGATGATTAAACCACCATGTGAGCACTATATATTCACTATCATGTCCCGAAATGAGAATAAAAATCTCATCCAAAATTTTCTCACCACAAGCTTGTACTACGCATCACACTCATTTGAGTAAAAGACCAAATAAGACTAAACTTGACGTATACTTTCTCCACTATATTCCAAACTCTGGATACCCTTTTGCCATGACCGGAATCACCAGGGGAAAATGAAGAGCCAGGGAGAGCTCAAGACCAGGCTTCTACATGATACTTGCCAGACTTTTCCAGCGCCCGAAGCCAACGGACAGCTGCTTCCCTTGGAACTCCACTTTCTGTGGAAATGATATCGTCAAATGCTGACAATACATCAGCAGGCATTTTGTTTGCAGAACCGGCGATATAAACAGCAGCTCCCTGCGTCAGCAGACTCCACACCTTCAGGCTCTGTTCCCGCATCTTGTGTTGAACATACACCTTTTGTGGTTGATCTCTTGAGAAGGCGACATAGAAGCCTCCACCCTTGTCTTCAGAAAGTACCCCACCAGCTTGTGAACATGACAACCAAAAATCTCGGTATAAGAAATCACTGTCCTCGTTTCTGCAGCCAAAGAATAAAAGAATTGGGGCAGTTGGACCGGATTTACTTTGTAAGGCTCTTTCCTCTACAAATCCACGGAAAGGTGCACACCCTGTCCCAGGTCCAACAAGAATTAGGGGAAGTGATGGTGGCGGTGGAGGAAGGGAACCTTTACGAAACCATGCTGGTATCATTACTCCTGTATTAGATAGATCAAGAAACAGAAACCATCAACGAACAAGAAATCATTTATGCGGTTAATCAGCAGAATTAGCTTATAACATCACATGTACTATACAGAACATACCTTGCTGAGGATCAAGACTAGATAGCCAAGCTGAGCAAAGACCTGAACGCTTCCTCTTATAAGGTGTTGTCCATGTCACCACACTCACTGTTAAATGTACTTGGTTCTGGTGAGCTGAATTAGAAGAAGCTATAGAGAAAGCCCTTGTCTTCAGTGTAGGAACTAGCTGTACCAACCATTCAAATGGCATTTGCACAGATGGAAAATCCTCCAGTACCTGAGTTACAGTAGCAGGGAAAAAAAAAAATCAATCAGGGGAAATGCCACTTCAGATGTCATCAACGTAATTACGACAGAAGAAGCAATCAGCATTTTCCAAGCCTTTTCATCTCTCAAGACAAAATAGAAACTATGACACCATCTAGGCGTAATTATCTCAATTCAATCTGTTTCTTTTTATACTTCTGACTCCAGATATTACTGTTCCCTACTTCAGATGTCGTCAATGTATAGCTATAGACAACTATATGACAGAGTTCATTTTGAGTGACCAAGAAATATGATCACTTTCACTCCACTGTATAACTCGTGAAATAGTGTGATTTATGACCCCAATACAAAATTTTCTTAGCTTATAGATATTTATTACTTGGGGAAAAGTGGAAATAATGTATATGTAGAAGGAAGAGAGGGACTGATATTCTCGTCACCTCCAAGACACTTCTTCTTTCCTTCTGGTTGTATTGATATAAATCATCTCTTCCTTCAGGTGAGGCAAAATATTGAAGCCTTTCCTTTTCATGTTGAGCGCTGGCGAAAAAACTCATCACCTAAATAACTCCAATTATCCAAAAGGTTAATTAGTTCAAAGCAGTTTAAAAAATCACCAAGAGAAAAATTGAGAAACCCCAAGAAGAAAATGAAAACTAATGGGTGCCCTTACCAGACATAGTGACTGGGTCCAAGCATCATACTCCCCCCTCCCCATCTAAGCCAGTCAAATCTATATTACCTCAAAGAAGTAGCGTCTTGGGGATGCTGATGTTACGTCCATCGTCAAAGCCACAAAAGTTTTCAATTTTACTGGAACTGCATAATTTCTCATGAAACGATCACCGAGGTCATGATCTTTATCTCTGGGCTGAACCTGAAAATATTGGGTAGAGCAGAAACCAATAAGTACAAAGAAGTAATTTACAATCAAATTCTTCTTGTAACTTCATAGTCACCCCATATTACATGAAAATTATGGCAAGCAGCAGAATTCATGACTGCAGAAACATCAAAACACCAAAATATGTCCAATTCCATGAGGTTTAGCCATGCTGCATAGGGCTTCCCATACAGTTCCAGAAAGGGACATCTAAAATGCTAGGGTCCATCAAACTTTCCAACCGTAAAGATGTGGGCATGCCTTACTTTCTAATGTATGTAAAGCACAATTAAACAGCACCAAGGAGTGCAACTTACTAGATTGAACAATCTACACATTGTAAAAGTATTATCTAAAGTTCTTAAAGAAAACATACTGTCATCCATCATAACAGATTGAATTACTGCAAGAGATGCATTTATGTTAGAAAATTATAATCCACTCCCATTGTGGGACAATGGAATAAAATTTAGTTACCAAGACAAGAACATCAGCGGAATAAAAATGCAACAAAAATAAGAGAAGTACATATACCGTGATGTAAGTTTCAGGGTTCAAATCACAGCGTTCAATAAAAGCATCCACTGCAGCAGGATTTTGGCTGGGAAGAATCTCAAGAACGTCACCAACATCATACTCAATAGACTAAGAACATAAAAAGTAACAAATTAATTGCAAGGTAAGATAAAGTTTGGATAGCTTATAGTGTTTCGACTGTTAAAAAGGGAAGAACATGACTCCATTTCAGAACGTAAAACATTACTTACTGAAGAAACAGCTTCAAACTCGAAGTGGCGAACATCTTTCCCACAGCCAGCTCTACTTAGAGGTTCATTTTTAATCTACAAGTAAGAATGTGCAACATTTTTGTTACGAGAATGGAAAAATGTACAGTTCAAACATACCAGGTCTAGCAAGGGTTGATACTTCTTTTTTTGCTGGGAAGGATTGATACTTCTGTCTGTGTCTATGTGCACATATTTATGTACATTTATGGTTAAGAATCTACATATTGCGCACATAAATATGGGGAAAAAAAGAGAATATACACGGACAAGTTTTCAATCATAAAAATTACAAATGAACATTACTTTGACAAGTCAACCATTCAAAAAATTCATATCGTACTCACAAGCATGCAATATAACCACTCATCATCAAACATGAGACAGATTGTCTTATTTAACCTATCTACAAGCTTTCTGTAGTAGCCACCAACGAAATGAGCCAATTCAATAACACATTACTCCCACCTCAAATAAGAGTATAAATCCCATTTAGATACGATTTTCAAGCAAATACTGAAAACAAAGACTAAATTTAAAGTTGGACATTGGCAAGCTATAATATGTATGACTACGCACACTAGCATTACTGAAGAAAATTAGTGCTGAGAAAAATAATCTTTTACTATGCATGTGCGATGATCTCGTGCCCCTCACATCCACCTTTACTACGTCTTTCTAAACTACAGCTGTGTGTCAGAAGCATAGGCAGGCAAGATGAGTTTTCTCAAGTCATAGAACCAGCAACTTAGCATTCAATATGCGAAAGAGTGCTCCAAGTACCATTTTCAGAAAGCAGTCAGGCCTATTCTTGCCAGAAAATTTCCCAGGAGACATTGAGCGTGTCCTTTCAAATTGCATCTCGAGATACTTTACATCTGCAATATCCATACATATTCAAGCTGTTAGTGTAATCAGTATTATAACTGAAATACATCTGTTCTGTATTCTCTGCAAGGCTCTTAATATAGCTCTAATATAGTTAGTTAAGCATTGACAGTTGTATCCAGCTGTAATCAGCACGTGGCCCATGTGCAGCCATGTGCTGAATAGACTAGAGCTGAGATCAGTTAGATTTCTGATCTCATCATATAGTTCTATAAATATGTAAAGCACACTCAGTGTATCATTATGAAAATCAATACATGAAATTTCAGAAATATCTTCTCTTCTATTTCTTTCACAAGCCATGTTAGAAACATTTTCTTCCAAAAAGACTAGTTTACAAAATTAAAGCCTGAGCATATGCATCTTGAGCTCTTATATCTTCCCCGGTTCTCAGGGTTGAGTGTAAAACAGAAATAGAAAGAACATACAATAGGATGAATTAAGAAGCTATCAAGATGAGAGAACAAATGCATGCGGTTAGGTCGTGAAGTCACACCTCAGAAAAAAGGGACCGCAATTTTACTTCTTCTATGGACATACCATCAACATTCCAACCCTAGGCCTCAGGGACAAGCATAAGTATTTCAACAGATATACTTTCCCAAATAAGCTTTCCACACTGTTTTTTCCCTTTACTCAGTGGGCAGAGGTTGGTGGTGATTGTCTCCAGTCACTTGACCCTATTCAGATGCATCTCTATCCCTCAATACTTACAAAGAAGAACAGCAGAATGAAAATCAATGAGAAGATTAATAGATGTACAAGTAAAGCCCAAAATAGAGCTTCTTGACAACTTAAGTTTGTTACTTCAATAGTTTCTAATTCCTGTTCCAAGTGGAAGTCAAGGGGAGGGGGTAATAAAGGTAAGCCCCTTCTGCATGGAATTTGTTGCCAAAGAAAATGTGAAGTTATTTGGTCATGTCTCCCAATAACCCCAATATTTCAGCCTCTTCATTTTTCCAAATATAATGTATAAAGAATGTATTAGATCCAAGACATGCAAATTGAGTGTGGCATAAAATTTAAACGCCTTAAATCAACAAAAAAAGGAAAGACAACATGAAACCGTGTAATTCATGCCAATCTCACCAAGACTATAAGGGGATAAGTCACCATTGGCGATTGAATATTGTGAATTCTCTTCACCAACATCATGATATATAATTTGTACTTTAGGTTGATCCATCAAATTCATATCCGAAGTTTCAAGCTTTGGACCACTGGGGAATAATGACAGGTTTTTCTCATACAAGGTATTCCACAAGGTGGACATCCAAGGATCTAGAGAACCTTCATACCTTCAACATAGAATTCAAAGCATTTGTTAAAAGATACAAATTTATTACAGCCGAAAAAGGAATACAACATTATTATTACACAATTCAAATCAAGATTATACTAAATATGTCATAAGTATGAATATGGGAAAAACACATCCGCCAAGTTCGTTGGAGACAAACATTGAGATAGAAGAGTGAAGAGTACAATATCTGTAAATGCTTTAAATGTGATAAAGAAATAGAAGATCTGTTAAACTAATTATCATTAAGATTGTAACAAATATATTATTAAAAAGCCAAGAAATCTCAGAAAGAAATGTCACAGAAGAACCGCAATAACCATATTCTCTGAGCTAGTGTAATCATGTAAATTAGGAGCTTGCACTTGAACTTTGGCAAATAATGGCACGACAACAACAAACTGATACAAGAATAATGGATAACACTGCAGCTTTGACTTGTAAGTCTATAATATTGAAGAAATTTGTTTAGGAAAATTCATCTGGATGCAACGAAAACAACCCCATACCCCCGGCTCAACCCAAAATCTATTATAGGTTTTAACTTTTGAAAAATGCTTTCGTATAACTTTAATGAAATCATGAGAACAAGTTCATCACATTTCACTATTAATTCTAGTTAAAAGAAATCTATCTGCAGTGGAACCTGCACAACAAACCCAAAATCCATTTTTCACAATGTAAAAGCATTTGAATATATTAATAGGGGGAAATAAACAGAAACTGCATAAAGAGGAAAATGAAGTAATTAAATATTATCTAATGGATGAAAATGGGAAAATTTATAATCCCGACCTATGTAGTAATATTATTTTGAATCCATTCCATCAGACGTTGTAGCGGGCGAACGCTAAAGATGGAATAGACCCGCTAAAATGCAAAAACAATAAGTACGCCAGTATAGAAACTGACAATAAGAGACTCCTGGACAGATTTAGTCAACTTGAATCTGTCCACTTGAGACATATAAAAGGAACAATAGAACTAAAACTTCTCTGAAAAAAATCAAACAAATCAAATATGTGACATTTCCCAACCATACCCCGAAGGGTGTTGATCATCTCCGAGACCTCTTTCAATAATTGCCGATGCTCCAAGATCTAAGAGTCTTTTGTCAAGCTTCTTTGCAACAAACTGCACAGGAGACAAGTGTCAGAACTGTCACATAAAACTCCATATGAAACAAATCATTTCCCAATTGCATACGAATGATATATAAGAGTCCTAATTCTAATTAATAGACGAGTACTCAACGATAAAAGACATATGAAATATCAATTGTCAAACACACTTTCACAATCAACAAAAACAATTCATCAAGATTATAACATCGCGTCAACTTCAGTATCTAAGATACGAAGAATTAAACACCAACAATCCATACACCGGAAACAAATTACCCATTTAATAAAACATTGCAATGAATAGATCAAATTACACATTATCCAATCCATAATACTTCAAAAAATCACAAATTCTGTGAAGCATTCATGATGCACAAGCTCAAAATTTCAATCTACATATATACATTTTATTTCCTACTTTTGAATGACAAAAGCCTCACGTTTACTATGCCAAATACACATGATGCAAACTGTAAGCACAGAATGGTAACAGATAATAGCAGCATTACACAATTATAAGAAGAGACAAAGATGTAACATAAATAAAATACAACTGTGTTAAATAATTCATCATCATTACATTATATTTCTGGTAGCTCGAATCACCTAATCCGAAAACTGCGTAATTAACCCCTTTAAGCCACTCCTTGCTCAAATTCCTTTGCAACAAAAACCTCCAAAACCCCTACAACATCAAAATGCACCAACCAATACCAAAACAAAAATATCAACAATAAAAATTAACAAAATACTCATAAAATGCAAAAATTCAAATACTTAAACTAATACTCCTACTTATTAAAAACAAATTAAACTAACCTTCATCGAATCTGGCGCATCACCTTGCCCTGTGGTTGACACCACAAAAATCACATTCTCCTCATGCGGCAAACTATTCTGATGAATCGTAAAAAAAATAAATCATAAATAAATAAATATACATGCGTACATATTTATCTATTAAGTTACTTATATATGTATATGTGTGTGTATATATATAAGAGTATATAAGAGACGGACGGGGTCAAATTCGTCGACGGAGTGGACAGAGGCGGAGCAGCGGCGGCGTTCGGCTTCGCGGCCCAAACGCTCGGCGGCGTCGACTGCATTGCCTGTCTGCGAGGCGTAGAGGATTAGTAGTTTGTTCTGGTTCTGCTGCTTCATTGCCAAATGGCGGCTGACGTGTGCGCGTTCTCCTCTTCTTCGTTTTCCTCAGTTGAAGGCGGCAGAGTGTGGACTTTAAGTCATGGGCTTGGGTTTGGTGAATTGGGCTCAGAAAGATGGGTGGGCCAGTCATCTTTTTTTTGGGCCTCTTTTTGGAAATATTTTCCGTCGCGTAATCTTTATTTAACTAACATACTGTTTGAAATAAATAAATTTAATAAAATTTTATATAATTTATTTACAAATTTAAGTATTTGTGTTTGGAATCAACAGGTCTACCCAAATCCTTATTTAAGAATAGAATTTATAAATTCAAACCCACCAAATTAGTTGCTATTTTTTTCAAATAAAATTGCCCTTTAGATTTTTTTTTCTTTTTCACTATTATTGGTCATCTTTTGAGGATAAAATTAATAAATTTATTTTTATAGATTTATTAGAATGAATATCACTTTTATTGGTAAAATATAATTTCACAAAACATAATTTAAGATAATGTTTATTAAAATTTTCATTTCTCAAATAATAAAATAGCTTTCAATTTGAAAATTAATATAATGGACACTTTTATTTAGAATAAAATCTAAGGAAGTTGTGGATACTCAACTATTAAACAAAAAGGACAAGTTTATATCATATAAATTTATATATATATATATATATATATATATATTCACATTAACATATTATTTGAAATAAATAAATTCTATAAAATTTTATGAAATTCATTTGCAAATCCAACTTTTTGTGTTTTGAAGCACCTTTCTAAAAAATTAGAAACCCTAGATTTACTCAAACTTTCCACAAATCATTGCTCAATATGTGGAATTTACAATTTCAAGCCACCAAATTAGTTGTTCATCTTTTAAAGACTAAACTACCCTCTAAGTTTTTTTTCTTTTTTATGGCTTTTATTTTTTTGCTCTTATTCCCATGGAATTTTTTCTTCTCGCAAGCTTCTTTATGACAAATTTCTTTTTCATATATGTTTTTTAATCCAAGCTTATTTTTGTCTTCAAATTTAGAAGCCCAAATCATAAGTTATTTATTTATTTACCCTTATTTTCAACTAGTCTTAACATATTTAACCATCTAAAATTATAAATTATTTATTCATGTTATCTATTCATCAATATTAATTAATTAAGTGTAATTTTAAAATTGATTACTATTATTGATGGAATACATATTTCTATCAAAGTTTTAAAAGAAAAGTTTCAAGATACAGGGATAAAAAAAAATACCTTTAATAAATATATTTACAAATAATGTTGTTTTACAATTTTAAATAAGGGATTTTATTTGTAAATGCAAATCCTCATAGAAATTATTTATAAATTAAATAAATTTTACACCACAAATGCTTCCAAATTGTCTGCAAAGCAATGACCAATACATTATAAGGGGCACCACAAACTAATAAACACAATCTTCTAAAAACCTTCAAGTTTAACACAATTTAATTCTAACATGCTTTTTATCATTAACAAGTATCATGTCTCAAACCTTTGCTCATATATCTTACAATAACTTGTCATAATTTTAATATAACGTATATTTCTTATGATGACATCAACATCTATTCTTATTTCTTCTTTTAAAATTTTTAATCTCATCTCACATGTCAACACCGTCATACTCATTCCGAAATACACTTTCTCCAAATTCTCTGACACTAATTTTGTCTATTCAAGATAATAACTTAATTTGAAACTTCAATGTCTCAATGACAATCTAATAATAATGATAAAAAAAAAAGGCTTGTACTTACTAATAGCAAGAATGAATAGTAGATGGAAAGAATACTATTTATATGACAAGTCTAATGTCAATCTAATAAATAAAGAATGCGTAAATAAAAAAATAACTATTAATTCCAATTTCACATGTGTTTCAAACACAATTATATTTACAAATGACAAAATTGACTTAATAAAGTTTTCTAGTTCCAAACAAGGGAATTTATTACAAATACAAATCCTCACGAAATTCATTTATAAATCAAATATTATCAAATGAATTCCACATCCCAAGTGTTTCCAAATCTAAATGATAACTATTTCTTTAGGATGTTCGTGTTTTTTCTCCATCCAACATATTTGCCTCTGTATATATACATCATTCACTTGGACCCAATGTTGACTTAGAAAATTCATTTACAATTACCAATAATGCATTTATATGGTTTATATTGAGAAAGTTAGTAAGTGGTAATAAAATAATACGAATGAATTTTCTTTCCCTCTTTTTTGTACTCACTTATCTTCTACGCAACATTATCTAATGACAAGTTGACATTGGAACAGACTATTCAAGATTGTATCTTGGCAATTCACATCCCCTTCTCTCATTTGGAGGGCATTATTGTGTGGCCTTGCACTAAGGATGAAGCATATTCAATCAAACCAGGATATAAGATGGCTTTAGAGCTCAAATCAACTGTCAAGCATGGTAATTTGGATGTTGCTAGTTCTTCGCAATACTTTCCACCCTCTCTTTGGAATCTTATTTGGTCTGCAAATGTCCCATCTAAAATCAAAGTTTTCTCGTGGAAAGCTTGCAAGGATGGACTCCTTACAATGGAAAATCTCCATAAAAGAAAATACAATAAACCACCAATTTGCAACATTTGTTGTTCAGACATTGAAAATGTTGAGCATACCATTCTTCTATGTCCTTGGACTAGAAGATTTTGGTGTGCTTCACCCTTTCAATGTGCCATCAACCCTAACATTTTCTCTAGATTTTGTGACTGGTTCATTTCTATTACTGATCAATGTTGTCTTGCAGGTTATGACAAAAATGAAACAGTCACTGAAGTTGTTGTGTGTTCTTGGCAAGTCTGGAAAGGGAAATGTAAAGCTAGTCTTGAAGGAAAAGAGGTGGCAGTTGATCAAGTCATTAAGCAAATGTATATCAGCCTCAATGAGCTCATTCATCTTAATCAAGCAGTGGTGAGCAACAGTGTTTCTAGTCTTAGAAATGCCACCATGGCTTCTACATCCTGGACCCCTCCGCCAAGGAACCATATTAAGATCAATGTTGATGCGGCATTTTGTGAATCCCATAAAACAGCAGCCTATGCTTTCATTTGTAGAAATTCTCAAGGAAGTCTAATCCATGGGCAAGTAGTTACATGACATTGTTCTACTGCGTTTGAAGCAGAAGCCTTCACACTGTGCAATGTCTGCCAGTTCACATCCTCATTTCTTATCATCACTATTGAAAATGATGCTGAGCCAGTTCTTAAAGCAATCAATTCTCCTAAACTTGCATCATATGGAGCAATATCTTTGCTAGAGGATATTAAAAATATTACTGCAGATAGCCCGTCCATTTGGCTACATTACATAACCAATTGTGTGACTGATTAGGTTGCAAAGAGTAAACTTAACAACTTACCTTTAGATTGGATTTAAAATGTGCCTTCACAATTGTACCACTTGTTATTAACCGATTTCCTACCAACTGGAATGGGATAATGTAACCATATCTTTTGCAATATTAATATATTGTGGTTTGGCCAAAAAAAAATAAAAAATTGACATTGGAACGTGTATTAACACTATATGGTTTAGATTTATTGGATATTTTCATTTAATGTTTGATACTCCAAACTTACAATTTCAATTTGTAAAAAAGAACAATAATAAAAGTGCTGACTATTTAGTGCTGATTGAATAGTTAGTGTTAGTTAATAATATCTTACCTTGTAATTGGATTGTTATGGTACCTTTAGGCCTCGAAAGACTTCTCAAGCTGATCTTCTCGCTCTTGTTCCACCCCTCCCCCCTCACACAATGTCGCACCTTGCTAATGCAAGCGCCATGTGGGCAGCGATATATCAATAACGAGAGGTTTGCAAGAATGCACACGTGGCCAGTTTCCATTCTAGGAGCTTTTAAAACATTTTATAAATCTCTAGAGTTGTATACATATTTTTAGGGAGATTTGATTAATTCCAAACACTCATGATCGAGAGCTTGATTACAAAATTCTATAGAATGTAATTGTAGCTGTTAAATCAATATGATATTATCCATCCATTAGCCTAGAAAGATCTATAAATAATGTAGCTTTCAGTTGTACAAAACATAAGAAAGATGTAGCATTCTCCAAGCAATAAACTACATTCGTTCAAATTCTCTCTTCCATTTTACTTTACACCTTGCAAATTTCTTGTTTTCTATCTTTGCTAGTTTATTAGAACCTTGCAAATTTATGGTCTTCTATCTTTGCTAGTTTCTTAGATTGACTTGTGCTTCACAAGAATTTAGGGATGACAACGGGTATCCGCTCTACCCGAAACTGGTGGGTAACCGTCCGATAAAAAACCGATAACAAAACCCGTTAGATAAACCGATAGGTTTTGGTTTTTATAAGTAGTAACCGATGGATAAACCAATAGGTTTTGGTTTTAGGTGAAAAAAAAACTGAAACCCGAAACCCGATTATTAATTTATTATATATATATGTATATATGTATGTTTATTTATAGATACATTGATAGATATGTGGATATGCCTTTAATGGGTTATAGGATAGATTTTAATATAAAAGTTGGGCTAAGCCCAACTAGTAACATTTCAAACTATAACAATTATTGGGCTTAACAACATTTTAAACTATAACAATTTAAAAAATATAAAAAAATAAAACTCTTACACCTTGTTTGGATTGCAAGAGGGAAAGAAAAGGAAAGTAAAGTGGAGGAAGAAAAATAAACGAAATGAAGGGAAATGAATTACTTTGTTTAGATTGTAAAAAAATAATAATGGAAACGAAAATGAAGGATTTTATGATTTTTTGTTTGGATTGGAGAAGGAAAGGAAATGAAAGGAAATGTTAATTTTATAATATAACCTAATACTCTCTACCTTTTATAATTTATATATGTATTTTTTTTCTCTTTATTTTTACCTATTTTTTATTTATACTAAAAAAATATAATTAAATAAACCCTAATTATATATATATATAAAAATTTGAACCCTAGATATAAAAGCCCATTTCCCCACAGATCACCTCTTATTTTTCTTCTTCGTTTGTCACTGCTGCCTTCATCCTCCCCCATCTCTTTCTTCTTCTTATTCGTTTCTCACCGCAGCCTTCACCCCCCTCCCTCCCTCCCTCCCTTCCCTTCCCTTATTCTTCTTCTTATTCCCTTCCCTTCCCTACCGCCTTTACCCCTTCATCTTCTTCCATTCCCTTTCCCACAACCCCCGCCCCTGCTTCCCCGCTTCCCCCACCCCACCCCACCCCACCCCACTCCCCTTCTCTGGTGCCATGTCACCACCACTGAAATCACCACCACACATATATATGTATTTTTTTTTGTGAATACCTCTTTTTTCGCTATTTGTTGGAAGATAAGATTTTTTTTTTTTCAGATCTTGTGAGACATAATTCAAGTTACGAACTCAAGTACCCTATATGCTCTATTATTCACCTTCTTTGATTATTTGTGTAACAGCAGCTAGATGGAACGTGGTGTCGTTAATTTGGAAGAACTACTACTCTCTTGTCAAGGATCCAAAAACCGAATTCAATTTTGTTGTATTATGTGGTAGCTGCTGATTCTGCACCTTCTATACCTAATGTAGAATGACGTTTTGTTGTTGCAGGAATGTATCAATCGTATCACCTCACTGGAAAACATGGGTATGGTTTTCCTACATTTTGTTCACATGTGCGTTTATCTCTAGAAAGATTTGATCTGACTTCTCAAATACCTAGCTAATCAGTTCATTGATCTCGAACCAAAAGCACAGTTTGTCGAAGACATCGGCGTTGGAGAGGAAATTGTTACTGCTTGATATGGCGAGAATAATTTTTTTTTTAATTTGGTGGATATTTTAGATATGAATTAATGGTTATGTAATTTATTTTTTAATTTTTATTGCATTGTGTATGAATTTCGTTTTATTTTGTTTTTAGGTTTTTTCAACATTAAAATTGATTTTTTACAGTATTTATAGAGTAAATTTTTTATTTAAATTAATTTATTTTAGATAATCGGTTTCGGATTCAGATAACCGTGGTTTTTTTAAGCCCATCGGTTTCAATTTTAGATAATAATTTTTAAACCCGTCAGTTTTCGATTTTGGTTTCGATTTTCGGTTTATTAAACGGTTTCGGTTTTGGTTTTGCCAAAAACCGCTTATAACCGACCCGTTGCCATCCCTACGAGAATTTTAATATCATAAGTTGTTGTAAAAAGTTATGGGTTATTATAAGTAGACAAGGTGATATTGTCTTTGTTAACTCCTCATCGGTCTATTTCGACATAGCATGTTCTAGATACCAATGTCACAGATGCCAATGTCACGTTTAACGTTCCTTACCGTGTCCTCTCATCATAAAATGTTTCTAAAACCTCCACCTCCACCTCTAAAAGAGATGCTTGAGGTTGAGCCCTCTAATCTTCCTGCTGATACAATAGATCCTAATGAGATGGGCAATGAGATAACTCGAGAAGATAAAATGAAAACTTTAAAGAAGAAACCTATGAACTAAAATATAAAAAGTGGAATAAGGGGTTGAAGTTATTATCTATCACTTCGAGGGATTGTAAAGAGAAGTGAGGGGTGGGTTAGCTTGGTTCTTTTTTTATTGGTTTTGGTGAACTTTTTTTTGTTTGTTAGGATTATTTTAATAAATGATTTTAATATTTAAAAGAGAATCTATATATTTTTTGATATACAAACTGTCAATAGTTATTTTTAGTTATCTCGTTTGAGCATGATTTTATTAGATCATCAATTAGATTTAAATTAAAAATTGACATTATCAAATATTTCAGTTAAACTAGCTAATTATTCTAAACCAAAGTGGCCCTCAATTTTCTCAACAAATAATCTTTTCATTTTTTAGAAAAAAAATAATTTTTCGATTCTCTGTTCTAAATTTAAATTCTACCAAAATAAGTATGTCTTGTTGAATAATGAGATTAAATAACTAAAGTTAAAAATAATTATCTAAAGGTTTGGACAAATGATTCGGTAGTCGAACCAAATACCAATCTTTTCCCTTTATTTGTTTTTTAGTGTAGTGTTTTGGCAATATATTAAAGTATTAATTATGCAAATTATCCATAATGTAGTTGTATCTTTTCAATTAGTCCATAGTGTTTCAAAAAGTGTAAATTTATACATAAACTCCTTCATTTTTCTGTCCCGGGAAGCCTCAGATATGTACTTACTCTTGAATGTTCTAACAAAGTTCCTCCATGTAAAGAGAATGTGCTGAGTCTCCCATTGCTCTCTCATTGTATCCCACCATACTTCAGCATCACCTTATAGCTGAAAGACTGCATAGGCGACCTTTTTCTCATCTACATAGTCCTGTGCAGCATATATCTTCTCCATTCGAGACAACCAATACTCTGCCTCTTCACTATTTAGTTGGCCCTACTTCGGAGGACCGTAGAAGAGGAAATCTTTGAGGTTATCACCTCCTCTACGTTCTTCGTTCCCGCTACTGCTACCAGCACCATGGTTGTTGTTATTATTAACTGCTGCTGTGGCTGCTGCTGCTGCTGTGGCTGCTGTAGTTTCTGCTTGTTGTTCCATCACCTTACTCATCCGATCGATAGCAGTTGCCATCAAATTGAACATCGCCATACCAGGATTAGCTTGATTTGCACTCCCGGTCTCTTGAGGTCTAGGGTTGTTGCGGGTATTACGTCCTGCCATCTATAGATATAGAACAGATACCATTCACAGTTATAGGTTATGTATGCATAATATGAGATGTGAATGTATGCACTAACTATACTCCTATCACATAGGTTACACATAAACAAAAAACAAGTATAGCATGTTATGCACATAAGTTCACATAAACATATTAGTTCCTAAACATAAAGGCTACCACAAGTTCTCCTCCCAAGTTTTTCTACCCACTAACCAGGGGTTCTAAATACAGCTTACACCTAGCTAAATAGCTAAGCTCTGATACCATCTAAAAGTGTCACGCCCCGACCCGGACACCTGTGAAGGCGAAGGCCGGCACGTGACTTTCGTAACTCAAAATCTGTAAAATCAATAACTTAATAACCTGTACATTCACATATACTCCATAAAGTTTCAAAAGACTTTCAATTATATCGGCCTTAGTAAAGGAAACCACCATTGATTACATATATACAAGACCTTGAATCACCTGTCCATACATAAAGTCTAACCAACATTCAGGAATCTAGGTCTCAAAAGAATAGAAGTATTTAATTATATAAAAGTTGTCCAAAAGAATATGTTATACATCAAGTACTATAAGATACATCAACACACAGTAATCACATAAGGCAGAAATCCTCGATGTCACACCAAGGAGTTTCGCCGGTATCTTAAGGTGCTTACTCGGCCTCAGCTTCGCCTGAAAGGTTAAAAGAGGGTGAGCTAGGCCTGCGTATAGCTCAGTGAGGATGAAACATGAAGGGTTTTCGCAAATGTTTTTTCTTTTCGCAACCAATTTGAGAAATCATGCCATGCACATAGAAATGCACATGTAAATAAGCAATGGGTGAACATGTAACAAGATTCAAGATTAAACATGATCAATAAGCAAGTAACCCTACCCACCGTGGACCTTGAGAGTTTAAATGGGGGTAGGAACCACATAGTAAAAAGGATACAATGATTACTGATGTTGGCAGCTTCTGACTTGAATCCAATAATGATAATCCCCACACCACAACCGATGATCAAGTCCTTAAAGAAAACCCCACACCAACTCCGTCAACAACTGAGGGTTCCGGATAGCTCCCCTCAAAGGTAAAGAATAGGTCCTTTAGTGGTCGTGGCTAAACCGGCAAGCCCGATGCTGCCCGGGGGCCATCGATAGCACTCAGACCTTTAGAAGGTTGCAACCTTCATAACATATACATAGACATATATAATACCCAACTCTCCAAGGGACGTCACCAAGAGAGAGAGGGACTAGGATAGCAACAAAGTAGGTTGCTTCCGTCACAACAGTAATATAAAAGATAAGGCAAGTAAGTATGTAAGCATCTTGCGGTAATAAATGATTAGTCAATGGCATGTCAAGCAAGCATATAATAATCATACATATATAGCAATTTTAAAGCCTCAAGAATTTCCAAGTACCACAAAATAGCAAGAAGATATCAATAGATTACATAAAATGACAAGAAAATGCAAACACAAGAGGAACTATGGAGCCATTGCAATGCCTCTACATTAGCTTATCTTAATCAAGTAATTTACCTAACCTACCAAACTCTAATTAATCTGATTTTGACTTAGAATCGAATCTTATCGAAAGTAGATAGTTTTAGAATCAAATGGAACTCAATTCGGAGTTGAAACGAATGAGATATGGCCTCCGCAAAATCACTGCGCAGAGTTGTCAAACATTCGGGCGATACTGCCTTCATCAGGTCGACCGGAAGAAGTAGGTAACGCCCGGATCGAAGCTTTCTGCCGGGCATTGAGGCCTCTATCTGGGCGACCGGATAAGGGCTGTTACGCCCGGATAGCTGGACGGGAAATGCATATTTTCAACAAAAACCATCCAAACAATCCCCATAACCTCCTACCATCAACCAAGCATCAATCACCCAACTTGAAATTAAATCCCTAGATCTACAACACATAAACCCAACCAACTTTACAACAATATCATATATGAACTTCACAAGCTATATTACTCAATAAAATACAACATACAACCTTGGATGAGCTTTATGAAAAAGTTTTAAAAGAATTCCTCACCTCAACAATGCAAGAGAAATGCTAGTTCAAGGTTGTAGGATGAAAGTCAAGCTTAAAAAATGGCTAACAATGGCTGCTTCTCCTTTTCTTCTTCCTCTTTTCCTTCTTCTTCTGCCTCCTTGATCGTGTGAATGTGTGTGAAAAG
Organism: Ehretia macrophylla; assembly: GCA_037974665.1. Taxonomy (NCBI): domain Eukaryota; kingdom Viridiplantae; phylum Streptophyta; class Magnoliopsida; order Boraginales; family Ehretiaceae; genus Ehretia; species Ehretia macrophylla. Next base: position 52,058,413 of record CM075770.1, read on the forward strand.
ATTTGTGTGTGTTTTAATGTGTGGTGTGTGTTTTGAGTGGGAGAGAATAGTGTTGTTAGGTGATATATTATTTGATATGCCAAATGACCACCTTGCCCTCCAACTTAATGCTATTTATTTCATGCCATTCTAGTTGTATATTAACTAGTTAGTTGCTAGTTTTATTTCAATAATATTTAATTATCCTCCTACGACATTTAAAACACGTAATGACACGTTAAATAATGAAATGCACGTAAATCAAGATAAATGATCTTAAAACAATATAAATGCACATAAATCAATATGAAAGCATACAAAATAATTTATTTATGTATGATATGACCTATATGCATATGTGGTCTCGGGCTGGGCTTTACAATCTCCCATCCTTAAAAGAATTGCGCCCTCGCAATTCCCTATTTACCTCGCAAATAAGAACGGGTATTGCTGCTTCATCTGGTCACGCCTTTCCCAAGTTGCATCCTAAACTCCATGGTTATTCCAAAGTACCTTTACCATGGGAATACTCTTGTTGCGCAACTCCCAGTCTTGCTCATCCAGAATTCGCACGGGTTTCTCCTCATAAGTCAAGTTATCCCGAAGCTCTAGCGGTTCCGACTCTAGAATGTGAGAGGGATCGGGATGATATTTCCGCAACATTGAAACATGGAACACATTGTGAATGTTGGAGAGATTCGGGGGATAGGTTTAACCGATATGCGAGTTTGTCAATTCTTCCACAATTGTAAATGGCCCAACATATCTCGGGCTTAATTTCTCACCTTTTCCATATCTAATCAACCCTCTCCGGGGTGACAACCTCAAAAACACTCGATCACCAACTGCAAACTCTAAATCCCTTCTTCGCTTATCAGCATAACTCTTTTGTCTACTTTGAGCCGTGAGTATCCTTTTCCGAATCAACTGGATATTCTCCATCTTCTCTATCAACTCCGACATCAATGTAGGATCAATGACTTTCATTTCTCCGACTTCGTCCCAATACAAAGGTGACCTACACTTCCGTCCATATAGAGCCTCGTAGGGAACCATGCCAATTGTTGCCTGATAACTATTATTATAAGCAAACTCTGCCAAAGGTAAATGCTTCTCCCACGTACCTCCAAAATCCATCACACATGCCCTCAACATGTCTTCCAAAATCTGAATAGTCCTTTCGGACTGGCCGTCTGTCTGAGGATGGTACGTTGTACTGAGCTTCAATTTCGTCCCCAAGGCTTCTTGAAACTTCTACCAGAACTGAGATGTAAACCTTGGATCTCTATCAGACACAATGCTAGCTGGCACACCATGTAATTTCACAATATTAGTCACATACAACTCGGATAATTTCTTCACACTATCCGTTTTGTTCATCGCAACGAAGTGAGCAGTCTTCATCGATCTATCCACAATGACCCAAACTGCATCATTTCCCCGAGGAGACCTTGACAACTCCATGACGAAATCCATGGTTACATGCTCCCATTTCCATAGCGGAATCTCCAAAGGTTGTAGGAGCCCTGCAGGTCTTTGATGTTCTGCCTTGACCAGTTGACATGTCAAGCATCGAGACACAAACTCCGTAATCTCCCGCTTCATGTTGTTCCACCAATAGTGTTGTCTTAGGTCTCGATACATCTTTGTACCCCCTGGGTGAATTATGTACCTAGCATGATGAGCTTCTTCAAGGACCTTATTTCTCAACTCTGGATTATTTGGCACACAAATCCGGTTCCTGAACTTCCACAACCTATCTTTATGCAACTTGAAATCTGGATTACTGTTTTTTAACTTTTGAAGCTGAGGCTCCTGCTGTTGTAACTCTCGGATCTGGGACAACAAAGTAGGTTCCTTGATCTCCAACCTTGCCAAACTCGCCTTCCGGCTTAATGCATCTGCCACCAAATTTGCCTTTCCGGGCACATAATTTATAGTACAATTGTAATCATCCAAAAGTTTCATCCACCTTCTTTGACGCATGTTCAACTCCTTTTGAGAAAAGAGATATCTCAAACTCTTGTGGTCGGTGAATATTTCAAACTTACTTCCCTACAAATAATGTCTCAATTTCTTCAGTGCAAACACAATAGCTGTGAGCTCCAAGTCATGAGTAGGATAATTCATCTCATAAGGCTTCAACTTCCGTGATGCATAAGCTATGACTTGATTGTTTTGCATCAACACACAACCTAACCCTTCCTTTGAAGCATCACTATAAATAACAAACCCTTGACTCCCTTCGGGTAATGCTAACACAGGGGCAGTCGTCAATCTCTTCTTCAACTCCCGGAAGCTATCTTGACATTTACCATTCCACTCAAACTTAACCCTCTTCTGTGTGAGCTTCGTAAGTGGCCCCGCAAGCTTCGAAAAATCCTTCACAAACCTCCTATAATAACCTGTCAACCCGAGAAAACTACGTACCCCAGTAACAATCTCCAGTTTCTTCCATGATTGCACAACATCAATTTTGGCCGGATCCACTGCAATCCCTTCTTGAGAAATCACATGACCCAAGAACGCCACTTGCTTGAGCCAGAACTCATACTTACTAAACTTGGCATACAATTGATGTTCTCTCAAGTTCTGCAACACCAAACGCAAATGCCTCTCATGTTCCTCCTCGGTCTTAGAATACACCAGGATATCATCAATGAAGATCACCACAAACTGGTCCAAATACGGTTGAAACACCCGGTGCATCAAGTCCATAAAAGCAGCAGGGGCATTGGTTAGTCCAAATGACATCACAACAAACTCAAAATGCTCATACCTCGTTCTGAAAGCTGACTTAGGCACATCCTCCTGCTTGATGCGGAGTTGGTAATAGCCTTGCCTCAAGTCAATCTTCGAATATACCATGGCTCCTCAAAGTTGATCAAACAACTCATCAGTCAACGGCAACGGGTACTTATTCTTAATAGTCACTTGGTTCAGCCCCCTGTAGTCAATACACAACCTCAACGTTCTGTCCTTCCTCTTCATAAATAGGACGGGTGAACCCCAAGGAGACGAGCTAGGTTGTATAAATCCCTTCTCCAACAAGCCTTGTAATTGGACCTTCAACTCTTGCAATTCAGTCGGAGCTATGCGATACGCAGCCTTAGAGATTGGCTGAGTACCCGGTAGTGTATCAATCACGAATTCAATCTCCCTTGCGGGTGGTAATCCCAGCAACTCTTCCGGAAACACATCAACATATTCCTTAACCACTGGCACTTCTGCTAACTAGCTCTGATCCGTTGGCTTGTTGATTAGGTAAGCCAAATATCCTTTGCAACCTCTCCTCATAAACTTCACGACTTTGATCGAGGATACCACTATATTCTTTGACCAGTCACACTTACCTTTCACCCTAAGCACAGGTTGCCCCGGAACCGGGAACTCTATAACTTTCGTCTGACAATTTAACCTCGCATGATGTCGTGACAACCAGTCCATCCCCAAAACAACTTCATAATCTCGGAAGATTAGCACTATGAGATCGGCTAAAAACTCTCGATTTCCAACCCGAATCTTGCATGCTTTGCATGCCAATCTAGTAGCACATTTAGAGCCCATCGGGGTGCTAACCTCCACATGATATGGTAAGTTCTCCACTAGCAACTTAGTGCGATATGCACATTTGGGGGTTATGAATGAATGCGTGGCTCCATTATCAATAAGTACCTTAACACATTGATTTTGAACCAAGAAAGTACCTTCAACAACAGTTGCATCATCTGGGACTTCTTCTTGATCCATCGCATAGGCTCGAGCTTGAACCCTTTGGCCAGGAACATCTCTAGCGGGCTGATTTAGTACAGCCCTATTCGCCATCTTTGGACAATTCTTAATCTGGTGTTGATCGCTTCCACACTTTACATACTTGCCTGTTTTTCTCCAACACTGGGCTTCCATATGCCCATTCCTCTTGTAATACCTGCACACCACATTCTGGGTAGCCCTAGCAGTACCTGCTACACCACGAGCTGGTTGAACGGCTGGGGCATTGGGCTGGGGTCTAACAACTGCTGGCCTCACTTGGCCTTGACTTTGGGGGTTTTGAGTCTGGAATGCTCTGGACTGACCCTGAGTCTGAAAGGGCCTCTTGTTCGGCTGAGCTAGACCAACCTTCATTGCTAACTTCATCTCCTCAACCCTCGATGCAGCCTCAAAGATAGCATTATAAGTGTCGAACTTCGCTACTGCCAGCCCATCTTGAATCTCAAGTCTCAGCCTTTGTTTAAACTTCCATATCTTGGTGGCCGGGGTCTGGACCATATGCGGTGCATACAAGGAGAGGCTATCAAATTTCGCCCCATACTCTGCTACTGTCATGCTTCCTTGCTTCAAGTACATAAACTCCTTCATTTTTCTGTCCCAGGAAGCCTCAGATATGTACTTACTCTTGAATGTTCTAACAAAGTTCCTCCATGTAAAGGGAATGTGCTGAGTCTCCCATTGCTCTCTCACTGTATCCCACCATACTTCAGCATCACCTTATAGCTGAAAGACTGCATAGGCGACCTTTTTCTCATCTACATAATCCTGTGCAACATATATCTTCTCAATTCGAGACAACCAATACTCCGCCTCTTCACTATTTGGTTGGCCCTTGAACTTCGGAGGACCGTAGAAGAGGAAATTTTTGAGGTTATCACCTCCTCTACGTTCTTCGTTCCCGTCACTGCTACCAACACCATGGTTGTTGTTATTATTAACTGCTGTTGTGGCTGCTGCAGTTTCTGCTTGTTGTTCCATCACCTTACTCATCCGATCGATGGCAGTTGCCATCAAATTGAACATCGCCATACCAGGATTAGCTTGATTTGCACTCCCGGTCTCTTGAGGTCCAGGGTTGTTGCGGGTATTACGTCCTGCCATCTATAGATATAGAACAGATACCATTCACAGTTATAGGTTATGTATGCATAATATGAGATGTGAATGTATGCACTAACTATACTCTTATCACATAGGTTACACATAAACAAAAAGCAAGTATAGCATGTTATGCACATAAGTTCACATAAACATATTAGTTCCTAAACATAAAGGCTACCACAAGTTCTCATCCCAAGTTTTTCTACCCACTAACCAGGGGTTCTAAATCCAGCTTACACCTAGCTAAATAGCTAAACTCTAATACCATTTAAAAGTGTCACGCCCCGACCCGGACACCTGTGAAGGCGAAGGCTGGCACGTGACTTTCGTAACTCAAAATCTGTAAAATCAATAACTTAATAACCTGTACATTCACATATACTCCATAAAGTTTCAAAAGACTTTCAATTACATCGGCCTTAGTAAAGGAAACCACCATTGATAACATATATACAAGACCTTGAATCACCTGTCCTTACATAAAGTCTAACCAACATTCAGGAATCTAGGTCTCAAAAGAATAGAAGTATTTAATTACATAAAAGTTGTCCAAAAGAATATGTTATACATCAAGTACTATAAGATACATCAACACACAGTAATCACATAAGGCAGAAATCCTCGATGTCACACCAAGGAGTTTCGCCCGCATCTTAAGGTGCCTACTCGGCCTCAGCTTCGCCTGAAAGGTTAAAAGAGGGTGAGCTAGGCTTGCGTATAGCTCAATGAGGATGAAACAGGAAGGGTTTTCACAAATGTTTTCTCTTTTCGCAACCAATTTGAGAAATCATGCCATGCACATAGAAATGCACATGTAAATAAGCAATGGGTGAACATGTAACAAGATTCAAGATTAAACGTGATCAATAAGCAAGTAACCCTACCCACCGTGGACCTCGAGAGTCTAAACGGGGGTAGGAACCACATAGTAAAAAGGATACAATGATTACTGATGTTGGCAGCTTCTGACTTGAATCCAATAATAATAATGCCCATACTGCAACCGATGATCAAGTCCTCAAAGAAAACCCCACACTAACTCCGTCAACAATTGAGGGTTCCGGATAGCTCCCCTCAAAGGTAAAGAATAGGTCCTTTAGTGGTCGTGGCTAAACCGGCAAGCCCGATGTTGCCCGGGGGCCATCGATCGCACTCAGACCTTTAGAAGGTTGCAACCTTGATAACATATACATATACATATATAATACCCAACTCTCCAAGGGACGTCACCAAGATAGAGAGGGACTAGGATAGCAACAAAGTAGGTTGCTTCCGTCACAACAGTAATATAAAAGATAAGGCAAGTAAGTATGTAAGCATCTTGCGGTAATAAATGATTAGTCAATGGCATGTCAAGCAAGCATATAATAATCATACATATATAGCAATTTTAAAGCCTCAAGAATTTCCAAGTACCACAAAATAGCAAGAAGATATCAATAGATTACATAAAACGACAAGAAAATGCAAACACAAGAGGAACTATGGAGCCATTGCAATGCCTCTACATTAGCTTATTTTAATCAAGTAATTTACCTAACCTCCCAAACTCTAATTAGTCTTATTTTGACTTAGAATTGAAGCTTTTCGAAATTAGATAGTTTTAGAATCAAACGGAACTCAATTCAGAGTTGAAACGAATGAGATATGGCCTCTGCAAAATCACTGCGCAGAGTTGTCAAACATCCGGGCGATACTGCCTTCATCAGGTCGACCGGATGAAGAAGGTAACGCCCGAATCGAAGCTTTTTGCCGGGCGTTGAGGCCTCTATCTGGGCGACCGGATAAGGGCTGTTACGCCCGGATAGCTGGACGGGAAATGCATATTTTCAACAAAAATCATCCAAACAATCCCCACAACCTCCTACCATCAACCAAGCATCAATCACCCAACTTGAAATTAAATCCCTAGATCTACAACACATAAACCCAACCAACTTCACAACAATATCATATATGAACTTCACAAGCTATATTACTCAATAAAATACAGCATACAACCTTGGATGAGCTTTATGAAGAAGTTTTAAAAGAATCCCTCACCTCAACAATGCAAGAGAAATGCTAGTTCAAGGTTGTAGGATGAAAGTCAAGCTTAAAAAATGGCTAACAATGGCTGCTTCTCCTTTTCTTCTTCCTCTTTTCCCTCTTCTTCTCCCTCCTTGATTGTGTGAGTGAGTGTGTGAGTGTGTGTGTAGAGATTTGTGTGTGTTTTAGTGTGTGGTGTATGTTTTGAGTGGGATAGAATAGTGTTGTTAGGTGATATATTATTTGATATGCCAAATGACCACCTTGCCCTCCAACTTAATGCTATTTATTTCATGCCATTCTAGTTGTATATTAACTAGTTAGTTGGTAGGTTTAGTTCAATAATATTTAATTATCCTCCTACGATATTTAAAACACGTAATGACACGTTAAACAATAAAATGCACGTAAATCAAGATAAATGATCTTAAAACAATATAAATGCACATAAATCAATATAAAAGCATACAAAATAATTTATTTATGTATGATATAACCTATATGCATATGTGGTCTCGGGCTGGGCTTTACAGGTTGGGTCGCGAGGGTTGGGTTGGGCATGGGAATGAGGAGTTGGGAAGAGAGGTGAGGGTAGAAGTGGGGGCAAATTGGTAATTTGGATAGTTTTAACGGGGTAGTTAATTTATTTTATTTATATTTTATTGAATATTTAATGATAAAGACTAATTTAACAACATTTGAAGAATATTCGAGACCTATCTGAATGGTTTAGAATAACATAGACTGTTTCAAAAAAACGTATCAATGTTGGAGGCTATTCGCTCCATTGGTAGATATTAAATTGTTCTACTTTTTTTAACAGAAGTAAAATGTAGCAGGCCATTTATACTTTTATTGGTTTTTAACTTTTTAGGTCCGCTAATTTTAGTAATGTTTATTTCGTCCAATAACTAATTAAAGTAGGAAAACATTAGTCCTTCGTTATTTTTTACTTATTTTTAACTATTAATCTTTTATCAATTTAGCATGAGATATGTAATTAACGATAAATATTAATAATAAAAATTAATAAAAAAATGGGAGAAGGACTAAGATATCGTATTTTGTAAATTTAAAGAACTAAAATACATGTTTTTAAAATTAGAGACTAAATTATTATTTTAGCCAAAATTAAATAGTTGTATTTCTCGACGGAAGTAAAATGCAGCAGATATCTAAACTTTGAAAATAGAATAAATAAATCTGTTGAAACGACATCGTCCTCTCGCAACAGCCTTTCCAGAAAGCCCTAGTAAAACCCACCCAACCTCCATTCTCTCTCTCTTTCTCTATTCAACACTCCACCACCAGCGTCGAGTGGATCTACTACTCCACAACCACACAGGTAAACGATCAAAGAAGAGATGTCGATTCGAGTTCTAAATCCAAACGCGGAGGTGCTGAACAAGTCAGCAGCGCTTCACATGAATATCAATGCCGCCAAGGGTTTACACGACGTCCTCAAGACCAATCTTGGCCCTAAAGGCACCATCAAAATGTAATTGTTGTATTCCATTACTCACTCACTTGTTATCGGGTGTTACGTGCACCGGACTGTCCTTTTATTTATTTATTTATTTAGAGATGATTCACATTTTGCGTTATTTGTCTGTTATGCTAGGCTTGTTGGTGGAGCAGGTGATATTAAACTCACTAAAGATGGCAATACACTCTTGAAAGAAATGGTTCGTCCTTTTTGCCTCAAACTTCACTGTTAATTGGCAAATGTTACGCACGGCGGACGAATCCAGGATTTTTTCTTGTGCGTAGAAAAATACGCAATTTAATACGAGACTAATTTAATTTTTCAGACTAAAAATACTTTAAATATACACACACTTTCAAAAAAAAAAAAAATACAACTCCAACTCACTCTTTAATAGCTCGGTTCCTAAGGTAAATGAAATTTGACTTCACCACTTAATTGGGATACTATGTGGGCTTAGGTGACAAGTGTTATGTGTAAATGAGATTCATTTGTTTGTGAAAAATTAAAAGGTGTGGAGAAGATAGGGTGATTTTACATAGGAGTTGTTGTGACATGTAATGTTACTCTTTAAATAGGCTTGTTGTTTTAATCATTGCAGCAAATTCAAAACCCAACTGCAATTATGATTGCGAGGACGGCTGTAGCTCAAGATGACACCAGTGGTGATGGGACTACTTCTACAGTCCTCTTTATTGGCGAGTTAATGAAACAATCTGAGCGTTACATTGATGAAGGTAAAAAAAATGTTTGCCACACGCAGTACCTTTATTCTTCGAGAGTGCTATATGGTCCTGTACGTGTTATAAACTTGTACTTTCTTTACTTCATCAAAAAGTTTTAGTTGTTTTGCAATTATTGTTAGGGTCATGGATTTTTTTTTGTGTGCAACTCTTGTTTAGATATCATAGACTAAATGTCTGATCTGTCTATATGTACTGGCGTGGGCTATGTTGAGAAACTAATCCAGGCATCTTCGAACCTGCTCACTTGTCCTGCAAGCAATTAACCTTTATCCTTTAAAACGTAAGGAAAGGTTAGAAAGAAAAAAAAAAGATTGAGCACTTTTTACTCAATTCGAATTTTCCCAATTTTTTATTCTCTACATGTTGGCTGAGCCTGCCACATTTTGGAAAAGAGACGAGCTTCTTCTTGAGGGATGGGGCTCCGGAGAAGCTATAAGTTGGTGGTTTTCCCAAAGGCCTCTGTAGTTCCTTACTTCCTTTACATAGCTTATAGCATTGAGACTTCAAAACTTACATTTTGTCATTCTTTTGTAGTTTGATTTAGCATTTTCTTTTATTCCTTAATTTCTGCTTTTACTATTCACTTAGATAAAAATTGTATCCAGTTCTTTTAATATAAGTTGGATTGTAATAATTTCTACTTCCTTTAGGAATGCACCCGCGAGTTCTGGTTGATGGTTTTGAAATTGCCAAACGAGCAACGCTGAAATTTCTTGAGAATTTTAAGACTCCTGTAGCGGTGGGCGATGAGCCTGACAAAGAGATATTGAAGATGGTAGCTAGAACAACATTGAGAACAAAGGTTGTTGCCATATTTTGTATTTCTCTTCTTTGTACTTTTCAACCCTTTGGAGATTAATTTGGCATATGGAATTGTATCCAACCCTAGTTTTATGGACTTGTTGCAGTTGTACGAGGGACTGGCAGATCAATTGACTGACATTGTTGTAAATGCTGTAAGTCTTCTTATTTGGTTAAGTCAAAGTTTTTATTTTGAAGTTCTTAAAACGATTAATCTTTTTAACCAAACAAGATTGACCAACAGCAATACTTTATTTTTGAATTTTTATGCATGTTCTTTTACACAAAGTTTGTGAGGTTCATGTGCCGTTCTTTGTGAAATTGATGCCCTAGGTACTCTGCATTCGCAAGCCTGAAGAACCAATTGATCTATTTATGGTTGAGACAATGCACATGCGCCACAAGTTTGATGTGGACACTCGTTTGGTACGTTCTTTTTTGCTTTCATAGTTGTTAATCGGGTTTCAGATGGATTTTAAAGGACTAGGTGGTATTGGTTTCCTTTCAATGTGTATATAGTATATACATTTTAAAATTAGCCCTATTGTGAAACGATTTGGTTTCCTGTTTATCATTCTTTAGGATCTTCTCATAATTTGACACTTATAAGGCCTCTGTTCTGGTGATCAATAAATTTTTAATCCCTTCCCTTTATACTTTTCCTTTTTCCATGAGTATGTACTTTGAAACATAAAAAAAGAGTTCTTCAATTATGCAGATTTTCGGGGTGTTTAGCAAAGTTTGATTTAAATTGGAGAAACATGAAACACATTCCTATCATTTCTGGTTATGTGAAAGGCCTGCATTTATGAGTATAAAATATTTGCTTTCTCCCTAACTACTTGGAGATGTTTTAGTCTCATCTGGCTGTAGCCTAGGTTTAATTTTTAAGATATATTTGAACTCATCTTTAAGTCTATTGATAGCGATGTGGTCTCCAAGAAGATGAAAAATGGTTTAATCTAGTATTACCTGATGTTCTGTTTCAAAAAGCAGTGTGTTTCTCGTTCAATATTCTTATGATTTTCCTACCAACAGTACTCTAATATTGTTTGACATTTTCATTACCTCCCTGTGAAAAGGAAAAATGTTCTATCAGTCAACTTAACAGAGGCGGTGTTCTGAAAATTTAATTACCAAAACAAAGAACCAACCTGGAGTCAGGATGTTGCCTAAATGTGTATCTGAGGATTTCTAGCTTTTTGGGAAACATTTCTTCTTTTTACCTTGTCTCCATATGCATGCACATAAGCTGAAGAAATTGGGACTTACGCACCACTTTAATGTTCTTCGTACGCATTTACTTCCATATGTATTCACATTATGTTTCTTCTTCCGAGTTTCCAAGATAACCAGAGAGGAGATGGGGAATGGAGAGAGCAAGAGGGGTGTAATGACTGTTGGGTTTACAAAGGTTGGGTTTATAGAGTTTAGGTCTCTGATTGTGTATTATTGTCTCTGTAGGTTGAAGGACTGGTCCTTGATCATGGTTCGCGACATCCTGACATGAAGCGACGAGCAGAGAATTGTTATATCTTGACTTGTAATGTGTCTCTGGAGTATGAGAAGAGGTACTTATTCCTAAATATGAACTCAAATATGTATTCCTCCAAGTTTTCATGGACGGTAGAATTGAGATTTCTTCTGCCAGTGAAATCAATGCAGGTTTCTTCTACTCCAATGCAGAGCAGAGAGAAGCAATGGTTGCAGCAGAAAGACGTTCTGTTGATGAGAGAGTTCAAAAAATTATTGATCTGAAGAACAAGGTCTAAATTGGTGGCATCATAATGCATTGTGATCTTACTTTTTTGACCGCCATTCATGAGGCTTTATTATGGCTTTTACTTGTGTTTTGTATAGGTATGTGCAGGTAATGATAACAACTTTGTTGTTATCAATCAAAAGGGGATTGATCCTCCATCATTGGACCAATTTGCTCGGGCTGGAGTAAGTTGTTTTCACCTCTTCTACTATTTTGGGCCTCTTCTACTGTGATTGTTCAATGCAACAGAGTTAATGTATTGTTTGAGGGGTTATGAGGGTTTATATCTTGTTATAAAATGAGATAAACTTGAAATTCTGAATAAATTAGGGGTCCTTTATATGGTGTGTTCACAATAATGCTACAGATACAACTTCCAGTCTAATTGTTGTTCGTGTAATTTTCTTATTCCTTTTGCATCTTTCTGATATATGATTCTATGATCTTTTAGATAATTGCACTTCGAAGAGCAAAGAGGAGGAATATGGAACGGTTAGTTTTGGCTTGTGGTGGGGAGGCTGTTAATTCTGTTGACGACTTGACTCCTGACTGCCTTGGTTGGGCTGGATTGGTTTATGAGCATGTTCTTGGAGAAGAAAAGTATACTTTTGTGGAAAATGTGAAAAATCCTCACTCTTGTACAATCCTTATCAAAGGTATGTTGAAATTCTTCTGTTGTTCTGCCAATCTATTAAGAGTTATTTGGGTCAATAATTGGTTCCATTCAACTACTTGCAAACTATTGCGATGATCTAATCCATGCTACCCTAATCTTATTCAGGACCTAATGACCATACAATTGCTCAAATTAAGGACGCAGTTCGTGATGGGCTCAGATCAGTCAAGAATACCATCGAGGATGAAGCTGTTGTATTTGTAAGTTACTATCTGATTATGCTGTTTTGTTATGATTTTTGTGGTCCACTTGAATATTTAGTATTATATGTTCCAGGACAATGCATCTGTATATCTGTGCATCATTCAATGATATATGTATTCTGCTTTGATGTGCTTTTGTTGACCTTTGAGCTAACAATTTGCAAATGCTGCTTTTTATGTAGTTGTATAATTTTATACCTTACAAATTCAATTAAGATTACTTGTGTAATTTGGTTGGTGGTCCCAGTATGCACTTGGTAATATCCACCAATTTATGTGATGGTGCTTTTGTGTGTTTGTGCTGTATGTAACTTTGTTTTTCTTAAAAAGAATAGTGAAGCAAGCAAGAGGTATCCCAATTTTATGCAAATCTATTGCACTGTGTTCCAACTTGCTTGATGAGATGTCATTCCGATGTTCATTCGTTTTGCTTCTTCAAGCACATTATGGCACAGTCTGTAGTTCTATAATGGAACTATCCTTCGCACTCTTTTATAGCAGATAATAGATCATGAACGGTTATGTGGTGTATTTCTTATAAACAAGTGGGTGGTTTCTATTTGTGTTTCTTCAGGGTGCAGGAGCATTCGAAGTTGCAGCTAGGCAATACTTGGTTAATGAAGTCAAGAAAACTATCCAAGGGGTATGCACATGAATTCGTAATCATCCTTATATTTATTATTATGGTTTAAGTTAGGTAACATTTCCAATATTATCTTTTATGGAGAAATCCATGCCTAAGATTCTTATAATTTTTTAATAGCGTGCCCAACTTGGTGTGCAAGCTTTTGCGGATGCCCTTCTTGTTGTGCCTAAGACACTTGCTGAAAACTCTGGTCTTGACACTCAAGATGTTATCATTGCTCTTACGGTATGCATTAAATAACTTGGATGGATGGATGGATTTACATTTCTAAAGCAGAGGAAATAACTTTCACCATGATGGCGCTAAGCTGCTAACCGTTTCTCTCTGTTCGGGCAGGGAGAGCATGACAAGGGAAATATAGTAGGACTAAACCAACACACGGGAGAACCGATTGACCCTCAAATGGAGGGCATCTTTGATAATTATTCAGTGAAGCGTCAAATTATAAACTCAGGGTATGTTGTCGTAAGATTTTTCATGTCCTCTTTGTATTTTCCAATTCTCATGTATGAGGGTGTGCCAAGAAAGAACGTATAGGCCGGCCATATTACCAGTCTTTCTGGAGCTGGATGAATGTTTATATATTTCGGAAGCAAATACATCTAATTCAAGTACTTTTTTGTGCAGACCTGTCATAGCATCTCAGCTACTACTTGTGGATGAAGTAATTCGTGCCGGTCGGAACATGCGCAAACCAAATTAGCTGTTAATCTTATCAAATCAAAGGTGTGGGTTTCTCCGATGAATTGTGGCAGATACTCTACTAAGTCGGAGATTTCCTGCTGCTGGAACGATTTTTTTCTTGTTGATGGTTGTTCTGTGTTGACATGTCCAATGCTTTCTTCATTGTATTGTAAATCAGCTTCAAATCGGTGTTTGTTCGTTCGATAGATTCTTTTCCTACAGGTACTCGTGAGAATTAGTAGTTTTTGACGATGAGATTATCAAGAATCAAGTAAGATATGTGGTCCACGAGGAAAAGGACTAGATGAGAATGTCTCTCTTTCCTTTTGTTCTAATTTTCTAGTTTACTTCTTTTTACAAGGTATTAAGTAACCACTTAATTAATCTAAAAGTCCAGTTTAAGTTATTAGAGATTGTTTATTATATATTTTTTTATAAAGTCTTCAATACATCTTTTCGTTTGAGATTCATTTTGATATCACTGATCCCAAATTTCTTTCAAGTCTGTGTGTTTATCTTAACTATTATTATTTTTAAATGTTTATCTTTAGTATGAAAAATTAAATTAGTACCCACTGAAATATCACTATTATAGTTCTTATTGAAATAAAGTTTTAGATGCATCCCTTACGTGTACTTTCACTTGGTTTTGATATTATGTTAAATTATTATTTTTACATTTAAAAATTTAAGTTGAATTATCTAATAAAATTATTTATTATTTGAAACACGGCCTTCGCCTTTTGAAAGGTCAATTGTGTAGGGCGATTCGAGTTAGAAAGGTTTTGATGTCTCGAGGTTTATATTAGGAAAATGAGAGTGAGAGGAAGAGGGAGTAGTCTTCGGTCGGATCATCCAATTCGTTTTAACAAATAGACGTGGTTCTGTAGTCAGATGTAATTTCTTCTCTTTCGTGTAGCCCCTTTCGGGGTCCTTTAGGAACCGATATTTACTCTGCGTAAAGTGCGAATTGAGATTCGTTTGGACACAAGTAAAACAAGTTTAAGAAGAATGGAATATTATTATACAACAATAACTAGAACAGTGAAACAACATACAACTACCTTAACTGACAAATATTATCAATTTCTACACTGCCATGCTGCCATCTAAAACACCACACACAAACATATATCACAAATTAAGAAACCCTCACT
The DNA here is from genome assembly GCA_037974665.1 of Ehretia macrophylla. Classification (NCBI taxonomy): domain Eukaryota; kingdom Viridiplantae; phylum Streptophyta; class Magnoliopsida; order Boraginales; family Ehretiaceae; genus Ehretia; species Ehretia macrophylla. The sequence goes on from CM075770.1 coordinate 52,073,453, forward strand.
TTTTCCTTGGAAAATTCATCATTATATTGCAAAGCTATGAATGGATGAAAGCTCGGAGATGAGACATCATTTCATGGATTCGTTGCTGAGAGAGAGGATAGTTATGCAGTATCTGAAATCCATGGCCTACCCCTTTATACATCACCTTTTCAACTTTTCTACTTCCTGAACTAGCCAATGCAGCACACAAATCCATGTTCCTATCTTTCAATATATCCATCTCTGAAATGCAAACCATAGTTTTAGGAACTCTCATTTCACTCAATCTAGGCGCAGCCTTTGAAAGAGGATTGCACCATGGATGCTCCCTGTTAGCCCCTACTGGTAATGATAAACGCCAATATGTATCAGAAGCTGAGAGTGTCAACGCTGAATTGTAAGCTTGAATTGAATTCTTTTCTGAATTCGTTCGTGTTTCTCCCCCGAAAAATGGCTGGATCAAAACGATCCCTTTGAGAAACAATGCGTCGTTGTTTGCTGTTACCATGGTGGCTACATGGTGAGCTATATTGGCACCAGCGCTATCACCTGCTAAGAAAAAGCTTGAAAAGTCGCACTGATTCAACCACCAGTTATGCTCGCTGGAACGAATCATGGCTTGTTGTTTCACCCATGTAATTGTGTTAACACCATCTTCATATGCAGCTGGCAAACGATTCTCCGGGGCTAAACGATAGTTTACAGACACGATCACACAGCTTGCTTTTGAAGCAAGATCAGCCAAGAAATCATGGTAACATTTCCAGGCAGCTGAGCCAGCACAAAATCCGCCTCCATGGAAATATACAACCAAAGGGAGCTTCCTTTGTTGCATGGGGACGTAAAAACGCGCCCATAAATTTGTTTGTCTATGGAGGATAATATCCCTTGTTGTGATGCGTAGTTCTGGAGGCACGGTAGGGGTGACATTAGGGACAATTGGAAGTCTCTCGACATGTCCATCGTTGTAAACCTTGATGAGACCTTGGATTTCTTCAACCACCACACCATGTTGTTGGTTCTGATTGTTGCCTGTTTGGTGATTTGGCCTTGGATCATAGGAAATGGCAGTCACCATTGTTGATATGCTCTTAATTTCTTTCCTCACGAAGAAGATATAATTGAATTGTTTGAGTGGCATGGTTTTGCTTAGCCTGAGAGCTCCTTATATAGAGATTAAGGAACGTAACGTGTTGTCAAAAAAGCATGTTTGAATAACTCAAAAATTGGATGGAATAGTCAGGTACCAACCTGTTGTGATAAAAAATTTTAAATCCAAAACCGTGGTTTTGGAGAAGTCGTTACTTTTTCTAGTGTTCTGACAAGTGGGAGATTGGGATCTGCCTGTGGAGTATATATCTTCCAGAATTTGATGATTTGATGGATAAGTATTTTTCTTATCTTCATAATCTTACTTGAAAATCAATTGCTACCATATATAACTATTTGCACCTAGCATTGAATTGTAAAATCAGTCTCTGGATGACTTTGCTGCATGCAGCATCTGAAGGGGAATAAATGAAGATTACTAAGGATATTGATCTGAATAATCTGAATGGCACCATCATTTCACAATTGTATATGCTTCTAAGAAATAATGTAACACCTCCCTCATGTTGGTTCAGTACATGATATATGCGTTTAGTTTGCTCTTTTTGTCATCACGGGTTTAAACATTTTAGACAAATTGATTAGACTTAATATATTTAGAAACTTGTAATTGGACCTAGATCGTTACAAACAAGCATGTGAAATTTGAAAGATATTGAAGTAATTCCCAAGGCAAAGAAAGGAAAAGAAAACCAGTATACATATATAGTAGTGTTTATGCATCGAGTGTAATCGATTTTTCTTGCCGACTCTTAATAAAATAAATGCTGCTTTTTTATGCATCTTTTGCTTAACGTTATAAACAGATGATACTTACACATGAAGATAAACTTAAATTCATAATGATCACAACCATGATGTTACAACAGGAAAAGATTTTCTTATTCTAAGCATTGGTCTAAAATACAATTAATTAAACTTGTGTGCAATGACCCCCATGCATGCATGCTCTTCTTTTCCAGTGATGGTGAGTGGTGACTATATATTCTGTGAAGCTAGATCACAATCTTAAAGTATATATATTGTCCTTTTGTGCTGTCGTAGCTTTAATGTATTCTCCAAACGTCTTCTGAAATACTCCATGTCCTTGAAGTTTGCAGCTGATTGTCAAGGGATGGTTAGGGATATATAATTATTGAAGGGAGGGGGAGGAGCATGCATGCTAAGCAGTCGATCTAGTGGGTAAAGACACGGACGCAGTTGCCGTAGCTATACTCGGGAGCCTAGTTGGGAAGCATCAAATTACACAGGTTGTACTTATATAATTTATTGTGTAAAAACATTTGATATTCATGATACAAGTGAATATTGCACTTGTCGATCTTTAATGATTATATTATTTTATTATGACTTGTTTACTTTGTTGGAAAATCTAATTGTGGCACATGAATAAATCAGGATATTACAAGACCAACATATAAGATCTTGAGCTATTCCACCTGTTATCAATTGGTTTTAAGGATAGAACCTCAAGCTAATTAACAGGGTATCAGAGCTGGGACGTTGGTCTTATGTTATTCATCCACATGTAATCCATTCATGTTTCATGCATTGCGTGTTGACTTATTGCAACAATTACGTGAATGGGGTATTGGAGAATCTAGTGTGATTGGCTAGTTCTTTGCTTCATCTCTTGAGTTTTCAAATTAGTTGCTTCTTCGACCACGTCAATCAATTGATCATCACGAGTCACACGTGAAGGGAGGTGTTGGAGAATCCAGTGTGATTGACTAATTCTCCATCTTTGGGAACTGAACGCCGTGAAGAGAGGTGTTGCAGAATCCGGTATGATTGACTAATTCTCTATCTCTAAAAACTGAACACTAACTATACAAGTTATCTAGACTCAACTCGTGACAATAAGCTCTCCTATCCAAAATTTGAAGGTGTTTGAGTTTCATCCTTCCTTCACCAATCTAAAAGGGGCACACTTTTTATTTTTCCAAAAGAAAGATTGTACGATAAAGGAAGTAGAATAAACTGCTATGCCAAAGAATTTATGTTGGGAGCTAGGGACCTTAACTGAGAAGGTTTTAGAAAAGAAACTAGATAATATTGAGTCAAACTTTTCCTCTTTCAGTAAAGTACTTTTGTGAAAAGTTATGTGATCTCTCATCTCTTCCTATAGCTTTCTAGGATTTTATATTGCTACACACTAACTGACATAAGATCTTTAGAAGGCTTGAGGTCAGAATCCACTGGATACCAAAAGCAAAAGCATAAAATTGAGGAACTAATGCATATTAAGAAAGAAGTTTCGGTAATGTTTAATACATTTGAGTTGTTTTTTGTTTGGTGGAGATACACTTCATGAGTTGGGCAAACTTCAATTTTCAACATGATTCACGATTAAAGGAATATGGGAATATCTCATCTTTGTGATCACACCTGCCATGTCAATGCAAAATCTATCTACATCTCCCTTGCATGCATGCATTTAGCAATTTCTTTTATGTAATATTTCATCTACAGTAGTTCTGTAAAATACGTGTTCAATTCATAATAGTTTAGGTTTTCTACTCTAATTACTACCAATTTAAACATTTTTGATCATTTGATTAGGGATTTGCCTATGCAAGCTAGTAGTTGCAAAGTCATTACATGTAATATCATAGCAAAGTCGTTACATGTGATATTAGAGTAGGTTACCATGCCTAATGATCCCGAAAAATAATTTGAAATAAACTAAACAAAGATTAATCGTTTTTCATAAATATGATATCTATCTAGTGTGATGTATGAAATCTATGACAAAGATGGATGAAGTATTTCTATTAATCGGTCATATTAAGAAAGAAGTTTTGGTAATGTTTAATACATTTGAGTTGTTTTTTGTTTGGTCGAGATACACTTCATGAGTTGGTCAAACTTCAATTTTCAACATGATTCGCGGTTAAAGGAATATGGGAATATCTCATCTTTGTGATCACACCTGCAATGTCAATGCAAAATCTATCTACATCTCCCTTGCATGCATGCATTTAGCAATTTCTTTTATGTAATATTTCATCTACAGTAGTTCTGTAAAATACGTGTTCAATTCATAATAGTTTAGGTTTTCTACTCTAATTACTACCAATTTAAACATTTTTGATCATTTGATTAGGGATTTGCCTATGCAAGCTAGTAGTTGCAAAGTCATTACATGTAATATCATAGCAAAGTCGTTACATGTGATATTAGAGTAGGCTACCATGCCTAATGATCCCGAAAAATAATTCGAAATAAACTAAACAAAGATTAATTGTATTTCATAAATATGATATCTATCTAGTGTGATGTATGAAATTTATGACAAAGATGGATGAAGTATTTCTATTAATCGGTCATATTAAGAAAGAAGTTTTGGTAATGTTTAATACATTTGAGTTGTTTTTTGTTTGGTCGAGATACACTTCATGAGTTGGTCAAACTTCAATTTTCAACATGATTCGCGGTTAAAGGAATATGGGAATATCTCATTTTTGTGATCACACCTGCAATGTCAATGCAAAATCTATCTACATCTCCCTTGCATGCATGCATGTAGATATTTCTTTTATGTAATATTTCGTCTACATTAGTTCTGTAAAATACGTGTTCAATTCATAATAGTTTAGGTTTTCTACTATAATTACTACCAATTTAAACATTTTGTATCATTTGATTAGGCATTTGCCTATGCAAGCTTGTAGTTGCAAAGTCATTACATGTAATATCATAGCAAAGTCGTTACACATGATATTAGAGTAGGCTACCGTGCCTAATGATCCCGAAAAATAATTCGAAATAAACTAAATAAAGATCAATCATATTTCATGAATATGATATCTATCTAGTGTGATGTATGGAATCTATAACAAAGATAGATGAAGTATTTCTATTAATCGATCATATAAGTCCAAGTTGGTTGGACTTTTGTTCTATCCAACGTGTAACAAGTTAATTAGTAATTGGATTGACTCGTTATACTCTCAGTCATTCTGCCTCCTCAATCACAACTAGCAACTATCAATAAAGAGAAACTTTCATAAAGTCAACATATATAAGATTGCTCAAATATCTGGTAGGTCCCAAGAATGATTTTATTCCATCGAACTTAAGCAACCAGAATGTCTAAACTTGAAGTATTAGATGTAATATATGTCTTTTGATGCTCATATAGGTCTTTCCAGATGATGCTTCCTCACTAGCAAACTTGTTTGTTGATAACGATTAAAGCAAGATTCTCATCATCCAGTCACCCCCACCAGAAAAAAATTCAACTTTTAGAGGTTTAGTCCCCATGGATGTATGTGCAACTGGGGCTGGACATCTTTATTCTTCAAACATTCCTTTTCTCATCATTCTTTTTGACTAGTACTATCTCCATGTCGACAAATATAGACACGTTTACTATATAACACTTGTCGCATAAGACCGAGCTGTTATCAATTCACATTTTACCTTCCTCCATGAGGGAGGTAAAAGCAAGCTTATCATAACCTCATATTGGTCAAGATGCACTACTTGATAAGAATCAAAGAGTGCAAATTGGCTTGGAATTCTAGCGGTTCTAATAACTCGCTGTTTGCACCTCAAATTCCACCAGATAATATTACACATATTATTGTATGAAGACTAGATTGGAATGAAAAGAGCATCAATGCTTTCTCGTATTGGATTTGATAAACTTGACTGGCTTGCCAGAAAAATATTTACATTCATAATTTGTCTTTTAATGAGTTCAATCAGAATCTAACTAGTGACGAATCTAAAATATTTTGTTAAAGGCTTAAGTAGTTTTGAATTTTAAATACTAGAGATGTAAAAGTTAAGTGGAGACAAAATAGTGTGTAGACTAAAAATATATGTGTATTTTATAATATTTTGTGCTGTTAGTAGATGCTACAACCTAGAGCTAGTAAATGGGCCAACTTGACACAGCATGGTCGAATTATGGGTTAAGAAAAATGAGTCCGACTCGGCACATATGTTTAGTGGGTTGAACTGCTGGGCTTAATTCTTAAAATATAGGACCCAACTCGCCCCACAAGCTCGCTACCACGAGTCGCGAGCTGAGCTAGGCTAACCCATCTTTTTTTTTTTTGGTGATTAGTGTGTTCTAAATTTTGATAGTTGGATTAATAATGAGAAAATTTTGATAGTTGGATTAATAACGAAAAAAGTTTAAGCTTAACTTTTTTTACGAAAAACTTAATTTAACGATTAACAAGACATAAGTTGATTGATAATATTAATATAAATGATAAAACATTACTTAACAAACCACAAATTCACGAGACACGAATACGTTACTAATAAACATAAACAAAGAATATTACATAAACATTACAAGAAAACAGCGCACGGGCGACGGATTTGGGCGACAGATTTTTTCCGTAGTAAATTGGCTACGGATGGGCTACGGAATTGCTACGGACAACTAATTCCATAGCCCATCCATAGCCAACTTAGATTCAGTTGAAATAGCGACAAAAAATGGCTACGGATTGGCTACGGACAATAATTTTAATTATAAAAAAAATAAAAAATAATATTCCGTAGCCTAGCCGTGACAAATTTGCTACGGATTATTTAATTAATTCGGCAACAAAAATCATAACAAATTCCGTAGCCATGCGGTGCCAAATAGCCACGGATTGGCTACGGGCTATGTAAAATTCAAAAAAATGTTCATAAAAAATAAAAGACCGGAGGGAAAAATAAAAATAACAAAGTTTGTAGCCCATCCGTAGCCAATCGCCACGGATGGGCTACGGATTTCATTTTTTCCGTAGCCCATCTGTAGCCAATTGCCACGGATAGACTACGGACTTTCAGAAAAAAAAAAGAGGTTTATCGGTTTTAATTTGTATTACGGAATTTTGATTAAACCTACAACGTAGTAAACTTCACATGAGATGTTAGTTTTTCAAATAAAAATAAACTCGGTCTGTATTTTATTAACGTGCATATTTTAATAGAGAAATCTCCTATGAAGTCATTAGCCGTTTAAATCGAACTTATCATGTCCTCGCTTAACATTGTGTTAATGTTAATAGATGTTCAGTCTAGGGGTCCAAAAAGTCTCACATTGTGTCTAAACTTCATAAACATGAAAAATATAAAGGTATAAACACGCTTTAATACGTTGTTCCTACCTATTAACAAGTTAGAATTCATACTATTCGGTGTCCGTAGCCCATCCGTGGCAATTGGCTACGGATAGGCTACGGAATTCATTTTTTCGTAGCCCATCCGTAGCCAATTGCCACGGATGGGCTACGGACTTTCAAATAAAAATGAGGTTTATCGGTTTTAATTTGAAATTACGGAATTTGGATTGCACTTACAACGTAGTAAACTTCACTTGAGATGCTAGTTTACCAAATAAAAATAAACTTGGTCCCGGTTTTATTATCGTGCGTATTTTAATAGAGAAATCCATTACGAAGTTATTAGTCATTTGAATCGAAGTTATCATGTCCTCACTTAACATTGCATTCATGTTAATAAACGTTCAATCTAGGGGTCCAAAAAGTCTCACACTGTGTCTAAACTTCATAAACATGAAAAATATAAAGATATAAACACGCTTTAATACGTTGTTCTTACCTGTTAACAAGTTAGAATTTATACTATTCGGTGTCCGTAGCCCATCCGTGGCAATTGGCTACGGACATTCAAATAAAAATGAAGTTTATCGGTTTTAATTTGAAATTACGGAATTTGGATTGCACCTACAACGTAGTAAACTTCACTTGAGATGCTAGTTTACCAAATAAAAATAAACTTGGTCCCGATTTTATTATCGTGTGTATTTTAATAGAGAAATCTCTTACGAAGTCATTAGCTGTTTGAATCGAAGTTATCATATCCTCACTTAACATTGCGTTAATGTTAATAAACGTTCAATCTAAGGGTCCAAAAAGTCCCACATTGTGTCTAAACTTTATAAACATGAAAAATATAAATATATAAACACGCTTTAATACGTTGTTTTTACCTGTTAACAAGTTAAAATTCATACTATTCGGTGTCCGTAGCCCATCCGTGGCAATTGGCTACGGATAGGCTACGGATTTCATTTTTCCATAGCCTATCCGTAGCCAATTGCCACGGATGGGCTACGAACATTCAAATAAAAAGGAGGTTTATCGGTTTTAATTTGAAATTACGGAATTTGGATTGCACTTACAACGTAGTAAACTTCACATGAGATGCTAGTTTTTCAAATAAAAATAAACTTGGTCCCGATTTTATTATCGTGCATATTTTAATAGAGAAATCTCCTACGAAGTCATTAGCCATTTAAATCGAAGTTATCATATCCTCACTTAACATTGCGTTAATGTTAATAAACGTTCGATTTAAGGGTCCAAAAAGTCTCACATTGTGTCTAAACTTCATAAACATGAAAAATATAAAGATATAAACACGCTTTAATACGTTGTTCTTACCTGTTAACAAGTTAGAATTTATACTATTCGGTGTCTGTAGCCCACCCGTGGCAATTGGTTACGGATGGGCTACGTATTTCATTTTTCCGTAGCCCATCCGTAGCCATTTGCCGCGGATGGGCTACGGACATTCAAATAAAAATGAGGTTTATCGATTTTAATTTGAAATTACAGAATTTGAATTGCACCTACAACGTAGTAAACTTCACTTGAGATGCTAGTTTACCAAATAAAAATAAACTTGGTCCCGATTTTATTATCGTGCGTATTTTAATAGAAAAATCTCTTATGAAGTCATTAGCCGTTTGAATCAAAGTTATCATGTCCTCACTTAACATTGCGTTAATGTTAATAAACGTTCAATCTAGGGGTCCAAAAAGTCTCACACTGTGTCTAAACTTCATAAACATGAAAAATATAAAGATATAAACACGCTTTAATAGGTTGTTTCTACCTGTTAACAAGTTAGAATTCATACTATTCGGTGTCCGTAGCCCATCCGTGGCAATTGGCTACGGATGGGCTACGGATTTCATTTTTCCGTAGCCCATCCGTAGCCATTTGCCACGGATGGGCTACGGACATTCAAATAAAAATGAGGTTTATCGGTTTTAATTTGAAATTATAAAATTTGGATTGCACTTACAATGTAGTAAACTTCACTTGAGATGCTAGTTTACCAAATAAAAATAAACTTGGTCCCAATTTTATTATCGTGCGTATTTTAATAGAGAAATCTCTTACAAAGTCATTAGCCGTTTGAATCGAAGTTATCATGTCCTCACTTAACATTGCGTTAGTGTTAATAAACGTTCAATCTAGGGATCTAAAAAGTCTCACATTGTGTCTAAACTTCATAAACATGAAAAATATAAAGATATAAACACACTTTAATACATTGTTCCTACCTATTAACAAGTTAGAATTCATACTATTTGGTGTCCGTAGCCCATCCGTGGCAATTGGCTGCGGATGGGCTACGGATGGGCTACGGATTTCATTTTTCTATAGCCCATCCATAGCCCATTAATTAAATAAAAAAAAAAACTAAAGATGTCTAACAGATATATACCACAATTTGTCAAAAGATAGATGTCTATAATTACTACCATAATTTGTCCCTCTTTGACAGTGTCAAAATGAAAGAGGGGTACCACAAACTAATTAAGAGCAATGTCTATAAAGATTTAAGATACATAAATGGTAAATCAGATATCTAGTTCCAAAAGCAAATATATGATTAAAAACTAAGAGCAAGTTGGTCAAAATAAAACTATTGTCTCGGTGCACGACCATGACCTCCACGTTGACCTCCATGACTCGGATAGTCGGCAAACCTAGGGTCTTGTCCAATTCCCTCACCACGAATGTCATCAGCCATGAGTAGAAGCTGACCTTGTATGTCTTCGAATTGAGTTTCAAAATATTGGCAATCTTCTGCTCTACATTCTTCCAGAGTCTGAAACTGAGTTTCAAAGTATTGACGATCTTTCGCTCTATGTTCTTCCAAAGTCTGAAATTGAGTTTCAAAATATTGACGATCTGCCACTCTACGTTGTTCCATAGTTTGAAGTTGAGTTTGCAAATGGCAGAGAGTTCTATCATTGTTGCCCATAGAAGAAGATATATCATTTGGTCTTTCCAAAATTAGATCATATGACGAACTAGAAGCACGACTAGAACTAGCACATCTCATCTTTTCTTGCTCATCTATCTATGACACTCTCTCTGCATGAATATGTTCCTCTGAATTATCCTTTCCATAGGCATTTTGTGATATAAGTTCTCTTCCATCTCAACATCACCAATATAATTCAGATTCTCAACAAAGGTAGTGTTCTTGGTAGCCTTTAACTTAATGAGTGTTTTGGTTTTCCTCAGGTAGTCTATTAAATTCTTCTTGGTTTATGTAACGATCTTGATACCAATAAGCTTGTTGCCTATTCAGAGATAGCATATTAAGATACCAAGAAGGATTGAATTTTTTCCTTTCAACCCCATCGAATGAAACCCCGAAGTACTCAAAAATTCGGGTAAGGGCTACTCCATATGGCAAGGATTTGTTTTTCTCAGTCGTATAAATCATGTGATGAGCAATTATATACGGTAAGTTCACTTGCCTACCACTAACCAACAAATATATAATATAAGCATCTCCTTGAAGTGTTCTTTCATCATTAATATTTCTATGCACAAGACAAGAGCCTACAAAGTTTACCCAAATTTTTTTTAGTATGGGCAACTCTCTTTTATCTGGTGCATTTTCTCTATGACCAGTTCTATCAAACCTTTCTGCCCAAAAAAATCTCAAACAATTATCTTTGTCTTCGGGCTCCATTCTACTTTCTGGCCAACCAATGGTGTCATAACCTTTTACCCTATCGTTTCTCATATTAAAGATTGTAGCTATTATATCCGGGATTAACTCAATATCAACACCTCTAACTCTAGTTTTAACGACAATAATTTTATCTTTTTCCAAATTAGCATAAAATTCACGGATTAAAAGCGGATAAACAGGACAACAAATATGTAGGAAGTCATACCAACCTTGGTGTTGCACGAACTCAGAAATTCTAGTACCTTGTATGTCCTCATCTATCAAACACTTTCCATACAATATCGGCTTGGGAACCTCGTTGTTTGCACTTGTGGGAGGAGGATACCTATCCAAACTTGGAAGCTTTCTAGAGGAGGTTGGATTATTTTTCTTAGGAGGGTTTTTTCTCCCACTTGTTCTTGTAGTAACAACCATGATAAAATATAGAGATTTTGAGGTTTTGGAAAGTGGGTAATGTGATTATGGAAAAAAAATTGAGATTTAATGGCTAAATTTTGAGTTTAATACAACTTTACCTATTTTTTGATTTAGGGCTTGAAAAGATTGGGGTTTGGAAGAACTCTTTGTAGATTTTGAGGTTTTGGCAAGCGGGTAATGTGATTATGGAAGAAATTTTGAGGTTTAATGGCTAGATTTTGAGAATTTTAGAGAGATTTTTTGAGTTTTTTTTCAATAGGGTTGAAGAAATTGGTGTTTGGGAAAAATCTTTGGAGATTTTGATGTTTTATGGAGTGGGTAATGTGATTGTGGAAAAAAATTTGAGATTTAATGGTTAGTTTTTTTTATGAGTTTTGAGAGATTTTAAGAGAGTTTTAGAAGAGAAAGGTGAAGAAAAGTGAAGTTGGGGAAGAAAATAGGGTTTGGGGGTGGGTTTACTGATTTTTGTAAGATTTAAAAAAAAATAAAAAAAATAGCTCTATCGGATTGTCGGCCGGCCAGCCAGCACGGGGATGTGAGACAGGGCTATCTCGTTGTCCCTGCTAGATGACGGGGCTGGCTGGCCGGCCCGTCGTCCGTCGGGGACAGCGATACAGCATTGTCTCGCGTCCTCATGCCGGCTGCCGGCGGGCCGTGACCTGCATAATTTTTTTTATATATTTTTAATTTTTTTAATTTTGTGAATGCTGATGTTTTAAAAACGTTTTAAAACATTTTTTCCCCCAAAATCACTTTACTCTCTTTATCTCTTACAAAAAAATTATATTTCTCTCTCACCACCATCACCCCCACTACCATCCCTACCCTACTATCACCACCACCACCATCATCACCAAGACCACTACTATCACCATCAAGACCACCACCAAGGGTACTACCACCACTACCAACAAAAGTACCATCACCACCACAAGGTACACCATTACCACCATCTAGGGCACCATCACCACCACCCACCACTACCAAGGTCCACCATCACCACCATATCTAGGGCACCATCACCATTACCACCAACAAAGGCATCATCACCACCACAAGGTAATCACTCACTACCATCTATTAAACCATCACCACCATGTAGGGCACTATCACCACTACCCACCACCACCAAGGTCCACTATCACCACCATATCTAGGGCACCATCACCACCACCCACCAGCACCAAGACCACCACCATCACCACCAAAGACATTACCACCATCTCTTTCTCTCTCTTTGCTACTAGTAAGTATTTTAATTTATACATTTTTCCTCTATTTTGTTGTCTAGTATAGACATATTTATATGTGTACAATATATATCTCCATATGTGTAATTTTGTTTTTTTGATTTGTTCGGCTCTATTATTTTTATATTTATTGTTATGTTTATTTCTAATTTTTTTAAATGAGGTTTTGACATAAATTTTTGGTAGTATATTTAACATGAATGTTGTATTATAGTAATATTTATTGTGATTAATTAACAAAGATTAAGTAGTGAATCATAAATTGTATTTAATTAACTGTATCTTTTACTATTAAATTCTTTAATGGGATGAACAAATATTATTATACAGAAGTTGAGAAAATGTAAAGACTCAGACAACAGTGGATGAACGATCGATTAACATCTAAGGGAGCATTAAATCCTAAGTTCGTTCATGGTGTAACGAAGAATTCATTCCTTTTGTGTGTAATCAACGAAAGTACATGGATAGAGACAAAATTAGATGTCCTTGTGCGAAATGTAAGAATTGTGACTTTAAGGACCCTCATACTTGTAGACATCATTTCTATTCATGAGGGTTCATGAGGCATTACTATGTTTGGACTTCACATGGGGAGCATGATGACCTCTATCAGGATAACAACCATAACATCGGTGATAATTCTGGATGTGATGAAGGAAACATTTATAGGAGAATGGTATTTGACGCATTTGGCCCGTCAAATGTACCACCAACTCCTAATCAACCAATTGAAGAGGAACCTAATATGGAGTCAAAATATTTTTATGATCTATTAAAAACTGTAGATGAGCCTTTGTGGAGTGGATGTGAGGTCACTCATCTATCAGTGGTGTCTTTGTTGTTGAACATCAAGTCAGAGGAGAATATGTCTGAACATTGTTTTAATAGAATTGTTGAAGTTATTCGAAGAATGTTGCCCAAGGATAACACTTTGCCTGAGAACTACTATAGGTTTAAGAGCGAAATAAGTCCTTTAGGTTTGAGTTGCATGAAGATTGACGTGTATGTAAATGGATGTACGTTATATTATAAAGATAGAGATAAACTGAAATCTTGTCCAATTTTTGGTCACCCACGATTTAAACCTACAGAAGTTGGTAAAAAACGTGGTAGACCAATAGCGCACAAATGATTGAGGTATCTACCATTAACGCCCAGGTTGAGCAGATTATACATGTTTCCCACAACAGCTAAACATATGCAATGGCATTATAGACATCAAGTTGAGAATGGAAAAATTTGTCATCCATCAGATGCTGAGGCATGAAAACACTTTGATAGAACATATCCAAACTTTGTTTCTGAACCGAGAAAATGTACGTCTCGGACTTTCTTCTGATGGCTTTAACCCGTTCAATTCTTCTTCTCAACCTTATTCTTGTTGGCCTATGATAATCACACCGTACAATCTTCCACCATGGAAGTGTATGAAGGATCTTGTAATGTTCTTGACCCTTCTTATTCCGGGGCCGAAGAGTCCGGGAAAGGGTATAGATATACCTTGAGCCTCTGATTGAAGAGTTGATTAAACTATGGGAAGTAGGGGTACCTTGTTATGATGTGTCGTCCAAGTCTAATTTCCAATTGAGGGCAGCTTTAATATGGACAATTAATTATTTCTCAGCATATGGCATGTTATCTGGCTGGAGTACGCATGGGTGATTGTCATGTTATCTTCTAAGGCATTTCAATTGACTGCAGGGAGAAAGAATTGCTTCTTTGACTGCCATCGGCAGTTCTTACCGAGAAATCATCCCTTTCGACGAGACAGGAAAAACTTTTGAAAAAATATGATAGAGAACTCGGACCCTCCGCCAAGATTGAGTGGTGAGGACATGTGGGAAGAAGTTCAGGATCTTCCAAACATAAATGAACTAGGTAAAGATAAAATAGATGATTTTGGAAGAAGGCATAACTGGATAAAAAAAAAGCATCTTTTGGGATTTGCCTTATTGGCGGTCACAGCTTGTGCGTCATAATCTAGACGTAATGCACATAGAGAATAATGTTTTTGATAATGTCTTTAACACTATAATGAACATGAAGGGGAAGACAAATGATACGAAAAATTTAAGGGCTGATATTGAGAGAATTTGTGATTGCCCTGAATTATGCATTAGAGATGGCGTGATGAAAATGGACGTGCATACTCTTCCGATTCTCTCTAGGAAAACAATTTTGGAGTGGGTAAAAGAGTTAAAATTCCCTGACGGATATGCATCAAATATAGCAAGGTGCGTTGACATGAACGATTTGAAGTTGTCACATATGAAGAGCCATGATTGCCATGTATTTATTGAGAGATTGCTTCCTATAGCCTTACACGAGTTATTGCCCAATAGTGTATGGGAACCTTTTACCGAACTAAGCTTGTTTTTCAAAAACATTTGTTGCACGTCTCTTGAAAGAATCGACCTTGAAAGAATGCAACAAAATATTGTGATCACCCTTTGTAAGTTGGAAAGGATCTTACCTCCAGCTTTCTTTGACTCAATGGAGCATTTGCCAGTACACTCGGTTCATGAAGCAATTTGTGGCGGTCTTATACAATATCGGTGGATGTACCATTTTGAGAGGTTTTTGCATCTTTTGAAGAGAAAGGTGAAAAATAAAGCACGTGTTAAAGGATCTATATGTGAAGGATATCTTATCCTTGAAACGTCGACATTTTGTTTATATTATTTCGAACCGCATGTGCGAACAAAAACAAGAAACATCGGTTGAAATGAAGAGTCCATGGATTCGGATTACCCTGAAGGGTGCTTACCCATATTTAAACATCCAGGTCGTCCAATGGGGAAGATGATTTCTAAAGATTTAGACGATCGAGATTTCAATGCTGCTCACTTGTGTGTTTTGATGAATTGCGAAGAAGTGTCCCCATATATTAAGTAAGTACATGACTCAACTCTTTAGTTCTATTAATACACATTACATATATAATCCACTAATTAATATTGTACAGGACGTTTGAGGATGATCTTCGAATAGAGAACCCATCATTTACTGATTCACAAATCAATAACAGCATTGACAAATTTTTCCCGACTTGGTTACGTCACCATGTTAGTATTATTCGTCTTTAACATGGCAATTATATATTCGACTCATTCCGACCTTGATGTTTGTTATTGTCCCTAATTTACCCCTTTCAGCTTGCCCACAATAACATTTTGGATAATCGCGTGAAATATCTTTCAATGGGTCCAAGTAAGGTGGTAAGTACATGGTTAAAGTACTTGGTGAATAGGTATAGATTCCACACTTTGGAGTATGGATCTTCAAAGGCAACTATGAACAGTGGAGTCACTGTGAAAGGGACAACGCCTGATAACGAGGAGAGTCATTATTATGGTATGTTGACTGATATTATTGAATTAGAATACCATAATGGAACTTTAAAGCACACAAGAGTTGTCATTTTCAAGTGTGAGTGGTACAATTCTCACAATGATAAGGGATTAAAGGTTCATTCGAAATTTCGATTGGTTGATATAAATGTGAAGAAAAAATACCCAAAGTATGACCCTTTTGTTTTAGCAGAGCATGCACATCAAGCATACTACGTCAGGTATCCTGGTGCTAAGAGAGAACGGGCAGCTTGGTCGGCTGTATGCAAGATAAGATCAAGGAACCAATTTGATGTGTGCATGAACAATGATGATAATGATAAAGATGAACAGTCGGATTTTTAGTCCGATGAGATGAACGTGACATTAGTACCATCAGATGATCATGATGATGGCGTATTGCACTGTCTTGAATCAAGTGAATGCATTGATGTGGTTGGAGATGTAGAAGAAGAACACGAGGACTATGGCTACAATGATGTTGAAGATCATGAAAGTGACTCCGATAATGACTTAGAATCCGAAGACAATGAATTATCTGATTGAGAATTTGTACCTATAAATTCAATATTTTGTGTGTCAACTGTATGTGAAGTGTACGATTGATAATCGAAAACTATAATGAAAAATGGTTATAATATTTCTTAATTTATAGAATATATTGTACATATGTGTGTATCTTATGTTTTTTTGTGTAGCAATCATGGTTAGAGGTAGTAGATCGCAAGCAGATCAGTCACGATCCGGCATGCCATCAACTTCGTCCTCCGCAACACGTGGTGAATGTAATAGTGAGTCTCCTAGTACTCCAGGGACGTCCGTTCGTTCCACCAGACTATCTGCCCCATTGTCTAGCATCCGAGTGACTACCGAGGATTGC
Source organism: Ehretia macrophylla (assembly GCA_037974665.1). Taxonomy (NCBI): domain Eukaryota; kingdom Viridiplantae; phylum Streptophyta; class Magnoliopsida; order Boraginales; family Ehretiaceae; genus Ehretia; species Ehretia macrophylla. The sequence continues at coordinate 52,090,204 of CM075770.1, forward strand.
CGTGTTAATGCCACGACCACGAACAACGTCGAGCATGAAACGGAACAGCCAGAACCATCATCACGTGTAGCTGGCACAACAAAATGGCAGCATATGGGATTCGAGTCACTCGCTCAGTACGCCACATGGTTGGAGGATAGACGTACTCACATTCGATTATATAATAACAGGTGAAATACAATTCAATAAAATTGTAGAGCAATTACTTTAATTGTTTGTTATTAGTTCTTGAAGTTATAATATACAAATGCAAGTGATACTAAATTATAGAATTGATATACTTCTTAACAGATCTGTACCTTATTCAGCGATACAAGATTTTAAGTCAATATTCGTAGGCAGATTCACAGAACCCTGGATTACTTATGGAGAAATTTCACAAGATGTCAAAGACCGATGGTTTTGCTCGTTTGAGGTTTTTATAAACAATAATGTAGTCAATATATATTATATTATACACTTGTACATTTATACATTCATATTCAATTAACACATGTTCGCATTGACCTTTTTTCTTCGTTATAGAAAGATTATAAATGGCACCCATGTGACAGGACACGCATCAAGCATTGCTTCCATTATAAGGCAACGGAGAGAATGAAAGACCAATTGGCTAAGACCCGTAAATTTGACAAGCCTCCTAAGTGGATGACATTACAAAATTGGGAGCAAATGCAAGTAAGATGGCGCGACCCAAAGTGGATAGAGAAATCAAAAGCAGCCAAGAAAAATAGGGAGAAAAATCAATCGGTACACTACACAGGTGCCACCCCCTTTCATGAGGTTCAGAGAAGGATGGTATGTAACTAAAATTAACTAAAATTTAATAGCATAAATTAGTCTATCTTAATATTCTAGTTTTTGAGTAATTACTACTTATGAATTTAATAATTTAGGCGGTGACAATAAACGCCTCTGTCTATAGAGTTGATGTTTTCAAGGTCGCCCACAGTAAAAGGGAGAGTGATGGTATCCAGTACTCTGATCCAAAGGCTGCTGAGACGATAGTAAGTATTTATACAGTGTATTACTTTTACTGTCGTTTAATTTTGTTAAATTTATATAATGTATATGTTAATTTTAATGTAAAAGGTTATAAAAATTGAATTTCATAAGTCTCTTTTGTAATGTATAGGTGGTTAGGCTTATGTATTTCATTATGAGGATTGTATCATTATGATTATGTTGAAGTAGTTGTGACGAACGACATATCCTTTGGTTGTAAGTTGGAGGCCCAGGATTGTGAATTTGGTTTATTTGTAGTTGTATGTTGGTTGTTGTGGCTATATAATTGTTATGCAAGTTATATTTTTATGTTTGGGGCTATATTACAGATGTTATAATGCCGAAATTCTATCGCGTTCTGACTTTATTTTAGGTGGGGTCGAGGTGGGACGTGACATTGAGTGGTATAAGAATATTAAATATTTATAAATGTTATTTTTGTAGTCACGATAGGAGGAGATGCTCCAGCAACGTGAACTTGAGATGCAAGAAGACCTCACGGCGTCGCCCGTTAATCCCGATGATATCTTCTACCAAGTTGTTGGTGGGGCGAAAAAAGGGCGTGTGTCTATGAACTCGGCTCGCAAGGAGTCTGCATTGGTAGGGAAACACCCTCTATTCCCACCATCAATACTAGAGTTGGACTCTCGGAAGAAGAAGTCGACATGCGAGTCATTGCTAGAACGGAGTCCTTGAGGTAACAACTTGATGACCAAGGAAAGGAACAGCAAGAGGTGTAACGACAAGTTAACGAAGCCATGGAACTTATGAGACATTTGTAGCAGGAGATTAGTCGGCTAAAACACTCACGACATTAGCCCGATCAACATGATCGATGGTACATTTAGGATTTGGTTTTTTGGATAATTTTAGCAACTAATTTCGAATAATATTTTAATATTTTTATGAATTTAAAAGATACGTTATGTAAATATTATTTTATATATTTAATTTTATGTTTTGTTGTGTAAATTTGTTTTATTTTTTAATTTTTACATTTCATATTATTTTCAGAATAATTAATAATTATTAGGTTACAGAATAACCACATAGAATTAGCCACCGTTTTTCTACGGACAAATGGCTATGGATTTGGACAACAGATTGGCCATCGATATGTGGTGACAAATTGCTACGGATTTGCTACAGCTTTGCTACGGACGTTAATAATTAATTAAAAAAATCAATATTTTAGTTGGCTACGGATGGGATACGGATTTGCTACCGAATATGTGGCTACCGATATATCCGTAGCCGTGGGCTACAACCGGTTTACGACTGAAACGGCTACGAATTTGCTACGGACATTATTAATTAATAAAAAAAAAATTATTTGGCTACGGATGGGCTACGGATTGGATACCGAATACGTGGCTACCGATATTCTACGGATATTAATCCGTAGTCGTGGGCTACGGCCGATTTACGACCGAAACTGCTACGGATTGGCTACGAAAATTAATAATTAATAAAAAATATCATAATTTTAGTTGGCTACGGATGGGCTACGGCTATTTTGCTACGGAAGTTATAAAAAATAAATACAAATTAATTTTTGAAATTGGCTACGGAATATCAATTTGACTACGGGGCTCTTTACTACGGACGGAAATCCGTAGCCTATCCGTCGCCAGTCCCAATTTGGCTACCGCTAGGCTACGGATTTTGACCGTCGGCTCAGCCAGTTTTTCTTGTAGTGAAATGCTTGAAGAAAGTTGGTGGAGAAGTTCTCCATGTTATTATGCTTCTTGTGTGGGTGCTGGGCCTGCTGGTGGTGTCGGTGGCGGTGGTTGAAGATTGAAATAGTTTAGAATATTTGAGTGTTGAGATACAAGATGTCTTACAAGCGTTACAGTTTCAAATTGACGATGAAATATATATTTACGTTCATAATAGTTACAAATTATATATTTATGTTCTTCAAGGTAACCAATATGATTCCAAACATCTGAGCTTATGGGCTAAGCTGGGCTCAAGATGGGCCTGTGCTGGGTTCAAGCTGAGCTGGGCTGGGCTTGGACACAAATGGGTTGGGTCAAAAAATATATGACCTACCTTGGCCCACTTATATGTGATAGGTTGGGCTGAGTTGAACCCACTTTCAATCGAACTGGGTTGGGTCTGAATTTTCGTGTGTTGGGCTGAGCTGAGCCTATGTCAGCCCTGTAATACCCTGATCCCTCACGAGATCAGAGCCTCGACCCAAAACCCGAAGACACGAAAAATGAGAAAAAACGGACAGAGTCTCCCCTATTTAAAGGACAATCCATAACCTGCACACAACTATTATAACCTCAAAACCATAATCCAACCTTCTCCATAATTCCCAACCTCCAATATCATAACACTCATCAACTCCCAAGGTCATCCAAGCCTTACAATCAAGATAAAATAAGGCATACAAGCATGCAAGTTAAACTTAGACAATAAAGTAAAACATTACAATTATTACATGTCCTCTACAACTATCTAATAATACAAATCTTTTAACTCATATTACAATCTTTCAGACAACACAAATACATACAACTTGTAATATCAATATACTTTACATCATAACACATAAAATATTCATCCATAGCTACAAGCAAGCAATGAAGCCTCCAAACTTCCTCTAAGGACCCAATTCTTTTTTACCTGGAAAAATGTTAGAAAAGAGGGGTGAGCATAAAATACATGTATACTTAGTGAGGGAGGAAAGCAGTTAACCGGGAAGTTTGGAAACTATTCCGTGCAATGCAGCAATTAAACGCAAGTTTAACATCTATACAAATAAAGAAGCAATTATACAATAAAATACCACACATTTTTAAAAGGATACGATCGATAACCCTTATCCCTCCAATTCCTCGAACCATGAACTTGATCTCGAACACGATATACCGGCATCTCTTTATACCAATGGGTACTCCGAATGTACCCGATCCTACGACTCACACCCCCTGGCATACTCTATACCAAGCGAGTGAAGGATTAGGATACGGAGCTAGAGCAACCAATACTGGCAAGCCCGATGCCGCCCAGAGCAGCCCATCGCATCCGTCCCGAGCGATAAGGTTGCGCAACTATCGATACGAAACCACAGAAAGCAGCAGAAAGACAATAGAACAATAAAAGAAAATAAACACATAAATGAGGGTCAACAAAGTAGGTTGCCCTCGTACTCAATCTAGCAAGCAATAAGCATACCAAAAACCCAAGTAATTACGCTAAATTATACAATTTATGAGCAATAAAATTAGCTAAGATGCACAGAAGGATGAAGACTCCCTCACCTCTACCAAGCTCCAAGATGTATGAATCGGCTCCAACTCATTCTCAAACACCTTGATCATACAGCCAAATATTACTTCATGAACCACAAATTATCAATAAGCACTATTAACACATTAACTTTATAACAAGTTTAGTTTCAATAACCTTAAAAGAACTTCAAGTGACAAACAATAAGACAATTACACATGAATTCTAACAAGCTCAATTAACTAAATCATACCCTAAGGATCATTATCATACTTTCCATTCCACCCTTATTATTCGAAATAATCTTACTCATGGTCATTAGCTAGCATATGCTTCAATTCCTTATAATTAAAACAATCATGATTATCTAACTAGGTTAACTAACTTTACACTTTACTTAATTTAACACACAACATTTATTAGAAATCCATTTTTAGTAAAATGTTACATAGACTATCTTCTAGGAATTACTACTAATTACAAAGCTTAGGAAAATCAAAAGATAAAAGCTAGCATCAAAGGAATCATTTGGCCGAATTCCCTCCCCCCCCCCCCCCCCCCCCCACACACACACACACACAAAATTCTAAACATGTTCTAACTATTTTAGACACTTAGTTAGCTATAGAGACACTTATCTAACTTTATTTAAGCATTAAATCAAACACATTGCATTCTAACATAGTTCTTTAAGCAAAAGTACTATTTTGACAAGGTAACCATACAACCCAATCCACGAAACTTCACCGAATAGATAAACATTCAATACAAGATATAAAACAATTAAACGAGCAATAATAAGAACATTTGATATATCAAGCATTCATAGCCAATAACAGCAACAAGAACCATAACTAAGTAAGCAATAAGAGTTTAAAGTACAAAATCTACAAAACACTATTCATAACCTCAACTTTTATAAGCTACTACGTTTAAACGAGTTACAAGATTGGAAAACCGGCTTCACTACTCACTCTTAGACACATTATGGCACGATTCGACGCTACGAAACCTCACTTTCCCAATAGAACCCTGAAAGTCCATCTAGCACATTTGAACTACAGTTATACTAACCGAACACCCAATCAATGCCACAATTGCACTAAAAGTGCTTCCATGCTCATACAAGACAAACCCCTATCTCAAAATGAGCATAGTCAACACTTGGTCAAACGTCCCCTTTATCTCATGAACACAATTCAATACACGTGCTAGCTACAAGTTTTCCAATTCATAAACCAACTATACTACACTTCTAAATACACTTTATGACACCATTTAGAACCATAAAATCACACATTTAACTATGTTTAACCAAAAAGCCCTAAATGCCCCTAAGTGCGTTTGAACTCTAAGTATCCAAACCAAACCCCAATTTAGCATCATAAAAGCATTTTAAACACCTACTCACCTAATAAACACTATCCATAGTATTCATTTACACCCGAATTTACTTTTTATACGAAACCCCTTTGTAATTTAAGCCAAATTCTCACAATTACTCAAGTTCCGAGCCAACTAATCGTATATATATGTTATTCTAAGTTCAAAGGCACCTAAGGGATCGTTAGATAACATAATTACAAGCTTACACTCAAAATTTAACAAAAACCCTAAAATTTACTATTCATCATCTTCATAAGCATGCATTTTCAATTTTAAGTCACAAACTTTGCTAAATAACCACAAAAGAGTGTTCTCTGATCATAATAATAAGCATTTGAAGCATAAGGAAGCATAGAATAACAATATATATAGAGATCAAAGAAATAAAGTTTGTAGGTAAAACTTTAAATGCAACATATAAGATGAAATTCCTCACATAAAAGCCTTGTAGATGCAAGAAACAAGCTCTAGCTAAGTTGAATCCACTTGTAGAAGCTTAGTTGAGCACACAAGAGCAAGCTTTGAAGATGAAATCTCCTTTTTTTTCCTTCTCTAGGCCGACGGGTAGAGGAGACAATTTGGGAATTTTGTGAATTGTTTTGTGAGCAATGTGTATGTATGTAAGGCTAATATGTATATATTATAAGTGTGTGTTGATATTTTAAGTCAAATGCTAATAAAACTTGGTCAAAGCTAAGCCAAAATGCCAATTAAAAGCTAACTAGTTTAAAACTTATGTTATTCTATAGATTTACTATTCATACGATGCACGAAACTTTTTTCTAATGCGTGTTCCCGACATCCAATGCACAAAATCTCCTTTTTCTCATTCTTTTTATAAGTCATGTGACTTGGGAAAAATACGAATTCGAACAATTTAAGCAGTCAAAAATGCACTGTGAATAGTAACCATGTTCAAAGCAATTAAATGCACATTTAAAAGCACAAAGAGATATGCAACAATTAATTTTGAATATGAGGAAAGTCTCGGGCGTCACAAGCCCGGCCCAAATGCCACCTCTACTACAACCTCCACAATCTGATAAATAGATTAGCTCCTAAACCTAACGACAGTTGACTTAGAAAAATATAGATACATACCGAATCAAGAATCATACAATATAACTAATGACAAATCATCATCCATCTTACTAGAATATTAAAACCAATAGAATCATATAATTACACTTCACAATTCAAAAAATAGATCTGCTCCTAAATCTAATGACACTTTAACTTGGAAAAATATGGATGCATGCCAAATCAAGAACCTTATATTTACTAATGATATAGTCATCATCCATCTTCCTAGAATATTATGACCAATAGAATCATATAATTACTTGAATATGAAAACCTAGGCCTCAATGCTTATGCAAGCACCCGAGTTTAACTACTAACTTGAGCCAAACCAACTGACCCAATATACGTCAGCTTACATTGACAATATTAATAAACTCAATTTATTATAAAGTGAACACAAATCTCATACATAATCAATACGGGACAGAGCGTCACAATTAGAGCATGATAGATTAATGCATGTTTATCGCAATATTATGCTATCAACTTAAAGCACCAAATTTATAAGGCTCTTGAAGTAAAGTTTTTTTTTGGATGATGTGAGAACCCAACTGACGGAGCTCGACCACCAACTGGTAAACCTCCAAGTGCAACGTTGCATCTCCATACGTGCATGCACCAGATCAGTTAAAGACAAAACTCTAGAACAATGGAGAGCGTCAAATTAGTTACCTCACATGAACGATTTCACCCTTTACCGTTGTACCATGTCCTTGAAGGCTTGAAGTGAAGTTAGAGACGGTTCATAGATCAATTCTCATCTCATTGTGAATTGTCCAAATAGAGGGGGAGAAGAAGCAAATAGTGTTGTAGTGCATAATTTGTTTTTAAAGATTTTATTTATGTCATGCCCCTAAAATTGTCGGGACAAATTAGAGAGCGAGACCGCCGTGAACTTAGAAAGAAGATCATTTCTAAGCCCGCAAGGCTTTAATCCTCAACAAAATAAACTATAAACCAATTGAGAGAAATTCTAATCCTTTAATTAATTAAATGCCAACAAAAACTAATCCTTCAATTGCATAACAAGACACCAAAATTAATAATTAAATATCTATACTAAAATACAATAAATATTATCAACATTCTGAACTTGCATCAATCCATGAAACTTCTAACTTAGCAACCCCGAACTAAATTTGTCATCTGCAAAAGTAAGAAAGAGAAAGGGCTGAGCAAAATAATGTTTAGTAAGTAGAATCTACCCCAAGAAACGGTAAGCCTCAAGAACAATAAACAATAGAGGTTGATAAACTCAATTACAACAATAACATGTCAAGAACAATATTTTCAAGCACTAACAAAACATATACAAAGTTGTGGCTGCTTAGCAGTGTGCACATAATTCACGATTCAATACACAGTCAATAACGGATGACGGCGTATTAACTCCCACCCGTCTAGGATTCGATACACAACTTATATAGTTTGTAGTGCTTGAATCAATGACGACTCATAATATAGTTTTCAGAAGAATCGATATGACAAACTGAAAGAAAATTATGAACAAGGAATGGAGTAGCGATAACTTGAATAATTATTGTAGATAAACAAATGGGGTAGACAAAGAAAATGGTAAATTCTACTTACCTTAACTATGAAATCAGAAAGCCAAAATTCTGAAAATTAAAACTTATTCTTCGACTCCAAGTCCTAAAATTGTGATACACAAAATGTAAAAATTAATTTTTAGTTTCATAATCAATATCTCCAAATTCTAACTCTAATCTTAGCGTATATAATAATTATAGTTTAGAAGACTAAAAGAATACATACCTATATTGACTCTTGATTTACTAGTTATAAGGACTCCAAACGTTTCCTTGAGCACAAAAGTATTAAACTACCACTGATGTTGTCTGCCAAAATTTCTTTTTATTTTCTCTCTGTTTATCTTTGCTTCACGTTTGTTTTTTTTTTTCTTTCACATCTTACCCACGTCCTTATTTTATAAGTAGATGAGCCACCAACACAAATGTCAATTGACCAAGTTTTTTTGCCTATAAATCAGCCCATGATCAGTAATTAAATCTATCATTATCTCAAATTACTAGCAAACTTAAAATAGAAAAGGTCAAACTCCCTAAAATTTTGGGATGTTACAATTTACAAAAAAATGAAGTGGATCCATGCCTTTGATATTACGGCACATCGAAGGTAGTCACAAAGCCGCAAGATCTACTGACATCTAAGTTGAGGGACAGAGAAATGGTATAACATTGCAAATTCCATTCTTCATCCCACTTCTATGAATACCATTCAAGCAGACAAGACCAAAATTTGTACTCAGGAATGGCTGAAAGAGAAACCTAACACCTTCAGGCAAGTCATGAAAATAAGCTTCTGTCTGCCTACTGGAATAGGTTAATCTGTACAAATTTTGGTTGCTGATACCTTCTTCTTGGTTCCTTCTTCCATAACAAGTTATTCCCGACCAAAAAAAAAAAAAAGAAAGAAAAAAAGCTTCTCTGTGAATCAGATTTATCAAGATTGAAGCTCCATTAGGACTTATTGGCTAGTGGAGGTCAGGGAATGTTATGCAGTGCAGGGAAAAGATTACTAGCCCCAAAAAAAACGAGGAGACAGCTCATAAGGGTATAGTCCGGTGCTTCCTTAAACCGAAACTAGGAAGCAGTGACTTAAAGATTGGGAGATATTGCAACTGGAAAGGGTATTATTAAAGGGAACACGTAACAACGGATGATCTTATATACTGGCCTTTGACGTGTCAATAAGTGTACAAAGTCACTCGTGATTAATGGATGCGCAATTAATCAATGACATGATACAAATGTACAAAGTCAATTGTTAGACACAATTAATAAATGGTGTCGTACAAGTGTACAAAGTCAACTGTTGAAGACTGAAGGCAAACAAAGTCAGCTCTTTAAGGCTGGAGGTGCAATTAATGAAATACAAAACGTAAAATACAAATGGGTCACACATGGATGGATAACATAGGACCACACCCAACTCTGATACCATATTAGATCACATGAGTTTCCCTTCCTAAAATGAAACTGTATTAAATAAAGTAGTTCAAGATCTTATATATTAGTTTTTAATATTATGATTTATTCATGTGTAATAATTAAATTCTTAAACAATATTCTTGTTTCATTTCTTCCAAGACAGCTCATAACTCTTAGTCGTTTGACTGATAACATGCAAAATGACAGAGAAAATGATAAAAAATAACTACCAAATAAACATATAATAATAATCTGTACAGCTTACATAGATAGTTAAGCTTTAATCTGAAACATTAAAACAAGTCCCTGATAACCCAAACAAGATGGAAGCACAGGAGCTTCGCCCACGGAGTTCACTATCCATAACGTTACGAGCTGATCTAAGTAGACTCCAAATCCCATCTGTTTACATACGCTACATATGCATTTATTTCTTAAGTTACATAATTAGTCACAGGCTGCAATCTTTTTTTTTTTTTTTGGTCAACACACGCTGCAATCTTGTTGTGTCAAAATTGTATTTAACTCCGTCTCTAGTTGGATCTTGATCCTAGATGGACATGCAAAACAAAGAGAGAAGCATTGGATTTCCTTAGCCAAAACTCTGCGATGCATAAGTTAGCTAGAGGATTTTGAGAAGAAATATAAGGCAGCTGTAAATACCCAATAGCTTAGGTATATTTGTAATGTTTCCGAAAAATTGTTAAATTAGTTCTAAAATGTTTACTTCTTCTTTTTTTTTTTTCTTTAAAAGTTAGTCCTCATTATTGTAATTAGCCAAATTCATCTCCAATTTTTTCAAATATTTTGTCAAATTAGTCCCTTTGATTAAAAATACGATTAGATTTAATGATTATGCACAGTGTTATAAGGGTAGAATTGAAAAATGAAAAATGTTATATATCACCTTATTTTTATCAATTAAATATCACTTTTTATGTGTATGTTTAATTGACATACTAAAAGAAGAAAGAAAAATTTAAAAGTTTATTATTTTAGTATAGGACAAAAACTATTTTAGTCCTTGAGGTTTGCTCTAAAGACCAAATTGGTCCTTCAGGTTTGTAAAAAGACCAAAGAGGTCCCTCAAATTAATTTTTATTAGTCAAATGTTAATAGTCAAAGGGTTGACCGAGTTAAAAGACCATTATATCCTTAGACAACATATATTATAAAAGAAAATTACGATAAAAGTTTAAATCAGTCTAAAAAAACATAATTCACAACATTTGTGCTGGAAAAAAAAAACTAAAACTAAAAAATATCAATTCAAACATAAAAAAATTAAATTCAGTAATATATCGTTAAAAAATGAACAATCATCATCGACATAATTAACAGCGAGAGTACCGGCCAGAAAAGACGATGGATCATGATTGTTCATTTTTTAACGATATATTACTAACTTTAATTTGTTTATGTTTGAACTGATATTTTTTAGTTTTTGCTTTTTTTTCCTACGCGAATTATGTGAATTATGTTTTTTTTAGACTGATTTAGACTTTTATTGTAATTTTCTTTTATAATATATGTTGCCTAACGATATAATGGTCTTTTAACTCAGTCAACCATTTGACTATTAATATTTAGCTAACAAAAGTTAACTAGATGGACCTTTTTGGTCTTTTTGTAAACCTGAAGGACCAATTTGGTCTTTAGAACAAACCTCAGGGACTAAAATGGTTTTGATCCTTTTAGTATATCAAATAAGCATACATGTAAGAGATATTATTTAAGTGATAAAAATAGAGTGACATGTAATAATGATCTTAAAAAATTAATATTATATTCATATTAATCCTTATTGTTTTTATAAAAATTTAATTTAATCTCCAAAACTTGTAAAAAATTTTTTAATTTAATCTCCAATTCATTTTGATCTTCTTCACCTTTTTCCACCTCCATCATCACATATAAATGGCATATTTTTCTCACTTCATTGTACATGTTCATTAGCTTGTCATATCAAGTTTAGAATGTACTCAACTTTTACACATTTTATGGCTGTCAAAATTAATAATGCAGGTGTTTTTTCCCGTGAGACATGAGTCACGTGACTTGCCACACCGAAAGCGCAAAAAAGCGACAAATCCCCCAAAAAAGAGTGGTTTGACAGGTCAGCGTTAGCATGCCACTAACCCGTGTTTATGAGATTTAATAATTATAAATTATTTATATTTTTTATTCATAATTATATTAATAATTTATAACATCATAATGTTAAATTCACTCGTATTCAGATATTATGAGTTGTTGATATCAATTATTAGTAATTTATAACTATTGTTTATTACTCCGAACATTAATATTATGAACGGATGTATTTTTTTATTTTATTAATTTATAATTATTGTATTTTATTTATAATATTATAATATTAACATTACGATGGTCTTCGTACATATACATATGGTCCATCCACCTGTCATCTTCTCATTGGTTTACCTTTACCTCAACTCTTAAATACCAAACCCCAAAAAACTCACACGCACACACACTGTCTATTCTTTTCAAATTACAACAACAGAATCGTTCGTTCTCAATTACACTAATTTAGCAAACAAAAAGGTACATTTTCATTTTCTTCTAGTTATTAGTATTAATATTCATTAAAAATATTATTGTTATTACTATTTAGGGGTTAGGGCTTAGGGCTTGGTTTTTAATTAATTTAGTTTTAGTTTTTATTTTTTTCGAAAATGATATATTGTTGACATTGAACCGTAGATCTGTAAGCGTTGACTATTTTATTTCGTATAATTTGTTTTCCTTTTCAGATTTTTTGACATTTTAGTTAATAATTGTTTACTAATGTACTGTTTAACTTGCTAGTTTTGAGATTTATTAGCTTTATTGATTGTGCGATCCGCTAGTCTCTTAAGCCCTAATCCTATACATACATATATATATATATATATGTATATATATATATATATATCTTATATTTAGGTATATTTGTATATAAATATATATATATCTCTATATGGACCCTTAGGAGTGAGCAGAAAAGGAGGATCTTAGGTACTTTTGGAAGCGTTCGCCGGTAACCAAAGTGTCTTGTGTGCTAGCTCCTTTTGTTCTACATATAGATATGAGGAAATCGAAACTAAAGCAGGAATCTTTTTTTGAGTTGATGTTGTGCTCATAATATGAAATTGTAGTAAAGCACGTATAAATACATAACAATGGTTATTTACATGTGGTTTGATCTTATTACATATCATCTATATATACATTGTCTAGCAATTGATAAAGAAATGATATTATTGGATTGGAAATATTATCCATAATGTGTATACATAACTCATGGTGTAGCAATGGTTTTATTTAAATCAGTTTTGCAAAAAAGTTTTCTTTGCGATTATCTTTTTTCTACCCTTTTTTTGGTTGGTTAGTTTATATATTTGAGGTTTTTGGGATATTTGCAGAGTAGGGTATTAGGTATATTGCAAATATGTCGTCTTCTGACTCATTGCGCGAGGAAAATGTGTACATGGCCAAGCTGGCCGAACAGGCTGAGAGATATGAGGAAATGGTTGAGTTCATGGAAAAGGTCGCAAAGACTACTGAAACTGAGGAGTTGACTGTGGAGGAGAGGAACCTTCTCTCAGTTGCTTACAAGAATGTGATTGGTGCTAGGAGGGCTTCGTGGAGGATCATTTCTTCGATTGAGCAGAAGGAAGAGAGCTGTGGAAATGAGGATCATGTGAAAACTATCAAGGAGTACAGGGGCAAGATCGAGGCTGAGCTCAGCAAGATCTGTGATGGGATCTTGAACCTTCTCGAGTCCCATCTGATTCCATCGGCCTCCTCCGCTGAGTCCAAGGTGTTCTATTTGAAGATGAAGGGCGATTACCACAGGTACCTGGCTGAGTTTAAGACAGGGGCCGAAAGGAAGGAAGCTGCTGAGAGCACTTTGTTAGCTTACAAGTCTGCTCAAGTGAGTTACAATTTCTTTTTTGTTTTTCTGCTCTATGAGAATATTTTCTGTCGCGTATATGTATTGAACCGTTTATGTTTTATGCTATGCAGGACATTGCTTTGGCTGAACTGGCTCCTACTCATCCAATTAGGCTGGGGCTTGCTCTTAACTTCTCAGTGTTCTATTATGAAATCCTTAACTCACCTGATCGTGCTTGCAACCTCGCAAAGCAGGTACTTTTGGGTTCAATCTTTTTTTATTATGGCTACTCTGAGTAAAATGTGTGATATAACCTAGGTCTGAGAAGATTAGCGTCTCATGTTGCACGTGAGGCCTTCGTTCTTTTAATTTAAGTGCAGAGAATTTTAATTGCATATGCCTGTAGACTGTAGTTGCAGTCTTCTACTTAATTAGTGTTATGAAAGTTGCCTCATACCATGCTAAAGGTGTTTTGTGCCCTCTTGTGCTGGGGGGTTAACACTGTTACCTTTGAAGATTAGAGCAGCCTAACTACTTTTTCATTTAGAAACTATTTATTGCTTATTTTGTATAGCCAATTATGCATATGCATATATTGGCATTCTTATTATAGGATTCTAGAGGGCTCTGTCTAAGCACTTTGTGGACTACATCAATCATTATTTATGGAGCTTGGTTAAGTTTTCTGTTCTTTGCATCTCTCTTATTGTTTTGGAAACCCATCGTTCTTGGAAAACATTGTCTTTATTAGATAATTCGTCATGATGTGATTGACTGGAAGACTTTGGCAATGGAGCTTTATGCTTGTAGGCTCAAATTGGTTGTGGAAGAGTTTGGGTATTCTATCCTATCTGGAATTGAATGTCGAAGGATTTTTGAATAATAGGCATTTTAGTGTTTTGCCTTGTGATTACACATGTTCATACTTGTGCTTCTTTGGCAGGCTTTTGATGAAGCCATCTCTGAGTTAGATACATTGGGTGAGGAATCATACAAGGACAGCACATTGATAATGCAACTTCTCCGAGACAATTTGACTCTTTGGACTTCTGATGCTGCGGTATGTACCTTATCTCCCTAACCTGTGTGTGGCCCAACATCACCCACACACTAACTCACACTTGCATGTACACTGTGTTGGGGTAGCTTCCTTTTGATGTGGTGCAAGTCTACTTGGTTTAATATTAATATGAGCTGGCTGGGATCTTCTTATAGCAAATATGATTTGGTTTGATATTTGCTGGGGTCTGGACTACATAGTGGAAATGATCTTAGAATGGTTTCTTGGTCTAGTCTGGTCATTGAGTTTGGCGAAAACTTTCAGCATTTGGTGCTAAAAATGTACACTTCTACGCCAGTTGTTTGCAATGTAAATAAAGGATTCATGTTGGTTGTGTAGGCCTGAACACCATTTATAACTTGATGTTTGAACTGGACGAATAGGCCAAATCTAGGTCATATATGTGATCATCACTCACAATTGTTGATAGCATTTGATATTATGCTGTTGCAGTTTCTTGATTCGCTTACTGTTTTGGTTTCAGGATGATGCTGGGGATGAAATCAAGGAAGCTTCAAAACCCGAATCAGGTGAGGGGCAACAGTGATAAATTCGTAGTGTAGCCTTGTACTCTTTATTTATGATCTTATTATAGGACCTCTGTCAGAGATTTTCAGCAAGAATTAATGGACATATGTTGAAAACTAGTGGTGCCCCAGGATTGTAATGTGTCTGCAGATATGCATTAGATGGGGGATAATATAGTTTGGTGGCTAGTCTCATCTTTCACTTCAGTCTAGTGGTTTCATTTGTTTCAGGATGATAAGCTACTGAAAAGGCTTTCTCTAGTGACATTGCTTCTTTTATTACTTGCTTGTCTAAGGTTTATGGTAATGTGTGATACCCTGAGGATGATTTACTATCTTTCCACGAATTTTATTTGTATGGTGAGGATATGGGCCGTAGGCCAGTAACCTTAGCCCGTTTTCTGTTACGACCCCGCCTGGGATCTGAACAATTTTCTGACTCACTTGGTTGGTCAGTAGAGTTGTCGGAGATCACTCATCCCATAAAATATTTTGAAATATTGCTAACCTTTCTTGATATTATTTATTTGAAAAACCATTTAGCCTTCATAATAAAATATCTTAAATTTGCCCCTAACGGTTGTTATATGGTCCTACAGAATTTGGCTGATTTGCTACATGCAAACTAGTGAAAGGCTCATTTTGGATTGTGTTTTTTGAATGACATGAAAATTTGGTTGGTGAAGTCTCACTATCAAATTATTCAGCGAGACTTGACCTTCAATTGGTAAATTTTTTAGTACAATGGTGTGTTTTCACACATTCATAAGATTAGTTAAGTGCGAATTTCAAAACAGTGATAAATGTTAAATTCACGATTTTATAAAATTAATTTTATTTTTATTATTGTTGGACTGTACCTCTAGGGACAATTGTTGGGTGTGTAATACAACATGGTTAAATGAATCGATAGATGTAATAAGTAAAATTCTCTATGTTATGTAGCACTCGCTTTCTCTAGAAAAAAAAAATATATGCTAGTCGCATCCTTGCTGGATCTTTCGTTGGATTTTTCATAAACGTGGATCATATGCTATTGGCCATCGCAGCATATCTTTATAGAGATGACACTTATTCTGGATATTATAAAAAAATTTACGAATATTATGGCTTATTCTGATATGCAAATGCTTGGTTAGGTATGCTTTTGTCCGTCCATAGACGTTCATGCTAATCCATGCCATCATTGACGAAAAAGTCCAACAAATGCTATAATCCATGACAGTCACCATTATTATAGATAAATCGTAGGTAGAATGAAAAGAATTACGAGAAGAAGGGCTTATATTGAATGAATGAGAACATCGAAAAGTGGAAAGGAATTTTTTTCTTTTTTTGTTTAGATGTTGTATCATATATATTCTTTTTAAATTTAAATTTTTCTCCCGATTAATTTGAAGTTAGGTTCCACCAAAATTCCTCACCTCCCAAGTATAATTATAGTTCACTTTGAATGTTTTTCACTTGTCTAGCTCAAGTATTGCAAATTCCTAAAATTTTCATTTTTCCTTGGCTACCCACTAAAGTGTATTCCATCAACAAGTAACCTTTATTCTAGAGGACTTTAGTTTCCATTGTAAGTTTTCTCATCCATCTCTCCATATTCTTAAAAAAAGTCGCAAATATTGGAAACACATCTTTCGAGCAAAAATTAACAAATCAAATGCTAGATTAAACTAATGGACCATTTCTATATCTCTACTTCGTATAATTTCCTTGCATTGTTTGTTCTTTTTATTGCTTTGTATAACATACTTATAAGTTATACAACTAAATATGATGAGCACCAAATGTACCTCTCCAGCTAGAGCTTGCCATGCGGTATCAAAATTTAAGTCAAGTAATGGTCACGCATGAGAACCGAAACCAAGCGATGAAACCTGATGCCTAGTATCCCTATCACACGATGCACTCACTCTCTCAAAATCTAATGCAAAATATTGAGTTACGTCATGTGTCTAGCATTATTTCATCTAATCTAAATGTTTTTATCTTGTATAACACGAATGTAAGAATAAAATCTCAAAACACACGATCGATTCAGAAGTGGAGAAGATCATCTTCACCTAAAGAACTATAAATAGCACATCACACTTTGCAAAAAAGAGAACATTTAACTCTCAACAAATATTGTTATTCTGAATTATGTTAATCGTGACGTTTTACTTTGGAACTTTACCTAGAATCTTACCCATTTGGACTCTCTAAGCCCACTCCCACTTACATAAATCATCTCATACACCAATTCAAGCGATAAAAACCAAAAATGAGCCCAGAATAGGGTTCATCGAAGTTAATTATTGATTCCATCATCTCTTAATCTCTTTTTTCTTATATATTAACTTAACAAAAAAAAGTAAAAATGTAAGCACACCTCTAATCATTTATTTATCGGAGGGCATAAAACACTTTTGAATCAGATTCGCACCTCTCCAAATTGAAGCACCTATAACATGGATTCTTATTTTCTTGTATTATATATTACTATAAGAGAAATATAATATTATATAAGATATCTGACAATATTAAATAATTTAATTTATTTTTTCACAACTATATAAACATAACATCATTAATATATCACTATATAAATTTATTTATTATCACTATTACATTTTCTCGTAATTATAACGATACAAGAATACCCCAGTCCAAAGTACCATACCCCATTTCCATAAACCCATCACTACGCAGTAGCAAAATCTACAAGTGCTTATTAGTGGCAGTGCACAGCAGCACGAACATGGCTTCCAGAACCGCCGTCATCGCATGGTCTCCTCTCTAACCCCGCAACCCCCCCAACCTCTCCACCTACTCCACCCCCACCACAACACACACAGAAAGACCTACTCCACCCCCACCACAACACACACAGAAAGCACACACGAAGTTCATTAATAATAATAATAATAATAACACAATGATTGCTTTACAGGGGTTCAGGTGAAGATGGTCAATTAGGAATAGGAAACAACGAAGAGAAAGAATGGGTTTGTGTTATCGAAGCTCTCCAGTCTCAGAAGGTTTCGTCCGTCGTCGCCGGCAGCCGTAACTCTCTTGCTATCTGTGAAGACGGCGAGGTATGAATGTGTTTTTTTACACTTCACCACTACTTTTTTTGTACTATAGTTACAGTATTTTCTAGGGTGAAATGTAAAAAAAGTTACTTGTGTTTTGTCGAAGTTGTAGTTTTTAGTTTGCGCCATAATAATCTAATAGGTGTATAAGAATGTTCTTCCTGTCCTGTCAGTGGAGGTTTTTTTGTTACATTTTCATAAACGCATGGCTTATTAGACTATTATAATACCGATGTTTTAACATGCAACTTTGATAAAATAAAGAGATTCTTTAGTAGTTTCTGTTATTTTTAAAATGTATTCTCCGGTTAGAGGTTTTGAGGACTTGCAATGTTAATAAAGTTTTGATTTTTTGATGTTTTTTAGGGTGAATTTCAAAAACAATCCTTGTGTTTTACCCAAGTTGCACTTTGTGCCGTAATAATTTGATAGATTTATAAGAACGTGACTTCCTGCCCCTTGTAAGGGCTGGAGCATTTTCGGCACGTTCTTATAAAGCATATTGGTTATTTAGAGTATTTTGGTGCCACATTTTTATTGTAAGGCTTTTACAATGACCTTTTTTTTTTTTTTTGTAGTTTACCTATTTGTAAAATGTATTTATTGGTTAGATGTTTCGTGAACTTTGTAATGTTTAAAATGGTTTTTATTTTTTATGTTTTTTGTTTTGTGGTTATCTGTTAAATTAGTTGTTTACATGGGGCTGGAACCAAAGGGGAACATTGGGGCATCCACCAGAGACCAAAACCGAGAATGTTCCAAGTCAAGTTAAAGCTCTTGCTAATGTCAAGATTGTTCAGGTTCCATTTTTCAATTTGGCCCTGTGTTATAAATAATTGGAAAAAGGTACTGTGTTTGGTGGAAATTGATTTTATTTTTCTATTTTTTGGTCTGATTTCAGGCTGCTATTGGTGGATGGCATTGTTTGGCTGTTGATGATCAAGGCCGTGCTTATTCTTGGGGTAAAAAAAATTTCTTTTTCATATTTGTCTATTTGCCATTTGGTCTATAGAATGGTAAATGAAGAAAAGAAATTAGTGTATCAGGAGCCTCAGTGTTAAATTTTGGTTATCAAATTCAAATTTGGCTTCATTTAATGCCACAGACGTGACAAGAGAAACTAATTTTATAGTTTAACTCTAAACCTTGTTGCATAGGTTGTTAATCAAATTTGGAGTATTAAACACTGTTATATTTTCTTCTTGCAAATGTGGAATATTTTGGATGCAGGAGGGAATGAGTATGGCCAGTGTGGTGAGGAACCTGAGCGGAAAGATGACACAGGAAAGCCCGTGAAGAGGGACATTGTGATTCCACAGCGATGTGTGCCAAAGCTCTCTGTTCGGCAGGTCATTTCGCTTATCCTTTAGGTTTTATATCTTTTAACAAAAGTTGGATGAGTTGAAGTTTTCTTTCTTTGTTCTATCGGTCCTAGCCAAATTTGACAATGACTACACCAGATCCTGATAGCAAAGGAGCCTTTTCATTGTCTCTATGCTCTAATATGGAAACTGGTACTTTATAGCCCTTATCAAAAGACAGCACTTGTTGTCCGAGCTGTGAGTCATATGTGGAAATTGTCACTGTGAAATTCAAGAAGATCTTGAAAGTTTAACAATCAATAATGTATTATTGTGAAACCTAAAGTTTTAAACTTCCTTGTTATCAACCAGGAAATCCTTTTGTAAGTGCTGGTGCTTCCTGTCAATTTTGTATACGAACATATTGAACATTGGTGATTTGCTTAGCTTGTGGTTTTTGTCTGATGCTATATAGTTCTTGAACTGCAGGTAGCTGCTGGCGGCACGCACTCTGTTGTTCTTACACATGAGGGACATGTATGGACATGGGGCCAACCATGGCCTCCTGGAGACATGTAAACTCATAAATCGTTGTCTTCAATTTTTTGTCCCCTAATGTATCTGTGTGGGTCTATATATTTGTCTGTATATATGTACATCTTATACTTGCTTGCTTTGTCTGATTTTCTATTTATTGCTGATTTTCTATTGTAGAAAGCAAATTTCAACCCCTGTTCGAGTGCAAGGTCTTGAGAGAGTGAGGTTAATAGCAGTCGGGGCTTTTCACAACTTAGCCCTCCTTGATGATGGAATTCTAATGGCATGGGGCAATAATGAGTATGGACAACTTGGTACAGGTGATACACAGCCAAGATCGCTGCCTATTCCTGTTCAAGGGTTGTCTGATCTTACTCTGGTTCGTCTTTCTCTTCTGCTATGCCAAGATACCATCTAAATCTAGTCTTTAAGATGTATTATCTAATCGGGTGTTGTTTAGCTAGCTCTTCTCCAGCAATATCTCATTGTTTAGCTGGATTGCTACCTGTATTTTGTAATAATGTTTAATATACTTTTCCTTAGTCTTCTCTTACCATCTGTTACTGCATTAAAGCCGCTTCAAGCAAAAAAAACCTGTGGAAGGAGAGATTTGTGTCTTGTCACTTAAAGTAAAATATTCACTGGCGAAGAGTCTAATTCTTCCAAAGAAGTAAATTCAATGGACAATAGTATTTCATTTAAGAAAGTGACAAGTTTGTCAAAATTGACTGGATACTGTTTAAGAGCATTCGAGATTATGATGGTCAACAAATTTATTAAGAACTATATTCCATCTAAAAGACCAATGTGTGCTGGGGTAGAGGTAATCTCTTTCTTGATTTCTTAAGTTTTTATTCTCTGAGTTGGCTGTATCGTGTTCTTTTATGCACATTGTTAACTTTATTGAAAGGAATAATATATAACCAAAACAAGTTTTACCTACAAAATTTATCACTACCAAGCATTTTTAAGGCTTGGTCCATTTGTTTTTCTTAAATGCTACAACAATTGTAATTCTATTGATTTTCAGGTTGATATTGCTGCTGGAGGATGGCATTCTGCAGCCTTGACAGATGAAGGAGAGGTACCACGTCTTTTAATTTTAGGAAGATTGTGCACTGACTTTTCAGATTTGTACAGTACGTTTCTTATTTCCTATATGTTGAGCTCTTACCGCCTAGGGAATCACAACAACTAGTAGGAAAGAAAATAGGGACCTAAGTTCCCACAAATAATCTTAAAATAGTTTGTTCTAGGCCTTAGATTCTTTTTGATGTTTTTTTTCAACAATCTGTTGTATCTATCTTCTTTTTTCATCTGAATTATTTTATGGACGTTTGTCTTTAAGCAACTTTGTTATTGCGCTAATTGAAGCATGAGCAGAACAACTCATGATCTGATAACAATGTGCAGCTTGCCTAGGAGATTGAGGTGCTTAATAGTCCTTGAACGCTATCCTTCAACATGTCTTTACCTTTCTGTTATCTGCATAAAAGCCAGCAGAATTGGCATTGGGACTCATGGAAAGACATTTTGTCATCTGCTCATATGTTGATCTCTCTTTTTTTTTTCCTTTTTTCTTCACGTCTCTTTTCTTGTGTTGGGGGTGGGGGGATGGAAGCATGAGGGTCCTATATACCATGTGCTATATTGCTACTAACTATTTCTTTGTTCAGAATTTCTATATATGCACTTATGGAACTCATTATAATTGGCTTGCTTAGTAGTGAAATGTTTTAGTTGAGTACTGCAATGCTGCAAACCTAAGTTTGAATGCAGTGCAGTGGTTCGCTAAAATGCATGAAGTTGGACTTTTCCTTGTGTACCCCTCTTATCTTTCTTATGGCGGAGTCGGTTGTGTCCCCCCAAAATGCCTGAAGTTGGACTTTTCTAGTTCAGACTTCCTATCATTATTAGTTAGTGGAGCCTGATGTTTCTTTTATCAAATTTTAGATTTTAAATGCACCACATTGGATTACTCTGCACTATTGTCTCACGTCAGTTTGAACCTGGTTGTCTGCTCCTTATAGATATTGATTGCAGTAATAAGACCATGTTATCAAATCCATTGAATTCTTATTTGCACTGCAGGTATACGGATGGGGTAGAGGAGAACACGGGAGGCTTGGCTTTGGAGATGACAAGAGCAGTAAAATGGTGGCCCAAAAAGTTCAGCTTCTAGCTGGGGAGGATATAGTTCAGGTGCGAATATTACATTATCCATCGTATATGCAATTGCTTTACGAGATTCAAGGGTTGATACGAGAAGGGGAAAAAAAAAACAAATCATTGTTAATCCGTGGTCCCAAGTGAAGACATGTTTTTTTTTTTTTTTTTTTTTGGGGAAGAAGGGATGGAATTTCATAAATAGAGTATAGATTTATGGGGGCAATGGACACTTCCATTTTTTTCTAGATGCCAAATAAACGTATTCCTCATCGAGATATTCCGGTGCCAAATGTTGCTTTTTACTTCTCGCAAATATTGTAAATTTGTGAATATCTTCTTTTTCCTTTCAATTGATAACTCTTAATACATATCCTTCTTGATCATGGTGCAGGTGTCATGTGGAGGCACGCACTCAGTTGCATTAACACGGGATGGTCGCATGTTTTCAGTGAGTACTTTTGTCCTTTTGGGGGGAAGGGCATTGAATTACAGAAGTTATTTAAGGTGAATATTTTGAAAAGATCTTTAAAAAAATATCAATGCATATAACAGGGAAGGCAGAAGTCATAGGGCCTTGTAACGGCTGCCCCTGCCTGAACCTCCTTACATCTTCAGTCACATTATTGTTGAATTTGGCTGACACTAAAAGTATCGTAATTGCATGGAGTGGGACTTTCCCGTCTAAGGAAGAAATCTCCCACTAGCGAAGGGGCAAATTGTTCTCTCCTTTGATTTGTGTTACCATATAGCATGTAATATCTTGTGTGTAAATTCGGGGTCGCTAGTTCACTACTGGAGAATCATATACTCCACCAATAGGATATCGAATTTACTAACATAATAGAGTGCACTTATGTCCATTTGCCTTGCGACAAATGATACTAACAGTGGTTGATTGGACTTGTGGCTGGCAGTTTGGGCGAGGAGACCATGGACGTCTAGGATATGGGAGAAAAATGACAACTGGTCATCCCTACGAGGTGCCGATAAATATTCCAGCTCCAGAAGATCTCAGTGGCAGTGAAGCTGAAGGACTCTGGTGCGCCAAACTTGTCGCTTGTGGTGGGCGTCATACACTGGCAATAGTAGAATGGCGCGGTCATGACATCTGAACAGGTGCTGTGAAGTTAAGATTCAGATATGTAGTTTGCCAATTAAAATTGATACTGCGATCTGTCGACATGCTCAATCGAAGTTAAAACCTTGTATAATATTGAATGGAGAATGTACTACAAACAAACCATTACTTGGAAATATCTGAATGAAAATAAGCAATAAACACATCAGATGAATCTGGCGTTTAGATTTTGGAGATTGGGAAAGATCCCGGGCATTGGAATCCATGATTATGGACCCGAATCTGTTAGTATGGAGCATGCAAAATGTGTCTGAAGAAGAAAAGCAAAGCAAATGAAGCATGTCCAAAAGTAATTAATTTATGTTGCTTTGACTAATTTATTTTGACGTGCATCTCATTAGCTTTCTTTTATTCTCTTGAAAACTGAGATGGATGCTCGGTGCTCCATTGATAATTGTATGTCCCCAACATAGGACCATATGTGTGTTTTTTCTTCCATTTATATTACTAAGCACTATAGTTATGTGTGCATATAATGATTAATAGCGATTTAAGTTCAACTATTGACCTGTTAATACAATGAGTCTAATTAACTGGTTTAAAATATTTAAACTCGCATTAATAGTATTAATAAATCTTAATTATTATAAACTGAACATATATTTCTTACAAAATTAATGTGTAACGGAACAACACATGTATACTATTATTAAATATCAAGGCAATCTATTCCAACATTTTCTCTATTTTTATATCTACATATAGGGGATTTTTATCAATTTTTTATATTGAGAAATTTTTTATTTTAATTTCACTCTAACACTTTTTTTATATTTAGTCAATTCTTTATTTTAGGGAGTTATTATTTTAATTTCACTTCAACAATTTTTTACATTTAATAGATTTTGCTCTTTTCACTACTGACAAATTTTAGAGGATGAGATAGGGAATTGTCTTCTTCCCTATATATAGGAGATATTGAAAATAGAATTAGGGATCTCCTACAATTTAGAAGATCACGTAAGAAAATTGTTGGAACTAATTTGCACCAATACTTTCCATACATGTGGGGTAGAGAAGCATTTAGATAAGCTATCGAAGTTGGTCTTATTAGATATCAACACAATGGTCCAACAGCAAGAGGCCAAGACAAACAAACTAACAAAGGCCCAAAACAAAATGGGTCAGTTCAAAAATAGTAGAAACAAGATCGTAGCCCAAAATAATGGGCCCAAAACACAAATTCTAATTAACACACCACCACCCCAAAAGTCAGATTTACACTAATGCAAGATATTTACAGGATTTGTCTGCACGCCAACGTTCTTCTATTTTTCGTCATTAACACAAAAAAATTGTACTTTACACTGGAATTCTACTTAACCTCGTCGACTAATTTGGGGTCTACTAATTTTGAACTTGGATAACTTCCTACCACCTCTTTAAATGTTTTTATTTATTTAGAGAAGGTTTAATGTTGTATAATGTAACCAGGCCAAACACCTCTTTATATGTTAGGGCCAAGTTTTTAGAACATTTCAAAAAAAAACAAAAAAAAGGACACGTGGCATAAAGAAATTAGATTTTGCTTCCTTACATGGGTCAAATAGTAGTCCTTCATATCTAATGTTTAACTTAATATCCAAAAAAAGAATAAGACTAGGACAACATATTCAAGTCGGATTATATGTTTTCCTAATTCACATTCCTTTTGGATAAGTGGCAATGAATATATCCAAATTGGATTAAAACTTCTTCAATTTATTTAAATTAACGTGTTCTAAGCAGACTGAATCACCACTAGCTACCATATACTAATTAATTACAAATCCTATACTATTTGGATATAACCACATGGACCACCTTGTGCCACTATAAATATGGTCACACCATCTCAAGAACACCACAATTGTTCTGCTTTGGCTTTGCTTTGCTTTGCTTAGTTTTTTTATAATTCTTTCGAAATCTTAACATAATTTGCGTTAAGTGATGGCTGGTGGTGGCTTTGCTGTTAGTGGTGGTGGCGCTCCTCCGACTAGCTATCCTGGAAAAGTAACGCCATACATCACAATTACACGTATGATCATGGCTGCCATGGGAGGATTGATTTTTGGGTACGACATTGGTGTATCAGGTAAAACGACTTCAATATCTTCCTATAATATTATATCCCACGTATAAAATTTTCATGCACGTGAATGTATGTGCGAATTAAGCTTTATCCCACTAAATAGTTATGTTTTGGTGTTTGTCTAGTATATATATGAACATTATTTTATTATTTATTATGTTCCAATGCTTAGTATATACCATCATGCTCCGTTATACTATACTTGCTACTGTGCTTAATTAAAATAGCGTTCAAATTTTCATAATTCGTTTTTTTTTTTTTTTTAATTATGATAAAGGTGGAGTTACAGTTACCTCCATGGCACCTTTCTTGAAGAAAATTTTCCCATCTGTTTACCGCAGAGAGGAGCTTGATGAATCGACCAATCAGTACTGCAAATTTGACAGCCAACTTTTGACACTGTTTACATCATCTTTATACTTGGTTGCAATACTTTTGGCATGCTTTGGTGCATCTCATGTGTCAAAGAGATATGGTCGAAGATGGTTTAATTGTTTTCTTACTTGGTGCCATCCTCAATGGTGCTGCTGTGCACTTTAGCATGCTCATCTTGGGCCGTATTGTACTGGGAATTGGTGTCGGTTTCATTGTTAATGCGATTAATGCTCCCCTCAATCGCATTAATAACTGTACATAATTTATATGTAATTAACTTTGTCTGAATTGCGTCTTTTTTATATTTGATAAGTCAAGAGCCACGAACTTTTAGTTTGTGAAAATTGACATTATAGAACTAGCATATATCAAAAGATAATATACTCATTATTGATGGTTAGATATCATCAAGAAATATAAATCATATCATATAAATATAAAATTCATGATAAAAGATAAGCATCATGTCGTTAAATATAAAACACATTAAAATAAGTCATTGACTAATTCTCTTTCCAAATATCAATGCAGCACATGGTTAACAGTGAATAGCGTATCAAAAAGTTACAACAAAAGAATGTATAGTAAATAATCTTAATTAGCATAGTAGATCTGATGAGTACTTGCATTGTACATGCATTTAACATAAAAATATACACGCAAAAGCAAAGAATGTGTATATAACACTGCAACCCTCAATTATGAAATACTATAAACATGTACGTCTAATGCGAAATAATTAATAATTTTGGCATTCATTTACCAACCACATAAAATAATTCATCATATGTTATTCGAAAAACATGGATAAAAGATCATATGAAAAGTTACAGAAAAATTACGTCTTTGTCTCTTCATATTCTTACTACTGATAATTGGCAAAGCCTCATACTGATAACGTGTTGTAAAATAATTATTAAAAAACAATAAGTAAAGAAGAAGAGAAATATAATTGAGTGAAAAAAGAGAGAATTCTATTGATTTTATTATATATTTTTAAATTAGAATGAATCTGTATTTATAAGCAAAATACAGTCACTATATATACGCGGGTACTTTCATATGTGGGTTACTGTTCATATGAGTTACTATTTATTTGCTAACTACTGTTTGTACGAGTTACTATTTATCTGTCGTTTACTGTTCACTACAGGTATTGTTCATCACTATTATATTTATTCATGTATGAGTATTCATCTTTTGATTAAGTGATGAATATTCATTAACCAATATTTCATAACAAGTATGCTATTTTCTGTCATTAACAAGTGCAGAGTAAGAAGATCAAGTTAGTCATAAAGTGTATATAATTCATTATATACACCATTGATGATGTGCATATATTAACTTTATATATTATTTTGTGTATCTCTAAAGTGATGCAAGAATATCAATATATATTTTGTATGTAAATTGTTTTATAACGTTATAAGACACGAGCTAAAGATTAGTATATTATGAACGATCAATAACTGAATCATCAGTTTACAACCATTGAATATTGCTCATAGTGTCCTCCATTCCCGTGAGAGGATCGGACATGCCACTTTCTAATATATAGAAAGGGTGTCAGTCTACCATGATTATGCTAAAACATCAACATTTAGTGATAAAAATTCCGCTCTCTTATCTATACATGCAAGTCTTACTTTCCTAAATAACAAAGTGAAAATTACATTTATACAACTTCATGCAAATGTTCAAAAAGCTTTTGTCTGAGTGAACTATTGTGTATAGAGGAGTTTGTAAATCTTTGACAGAGTCTACACTTCAGTGTTTGAAATCAATCGAACTTCATACATATCCTGTTCTCCCTTTGCTGCACCCAGAAAACCTCACTAAAATTAGTCATGAGGAAGCCAAATCTATCATTGATTCCTCAGCAGTCAATTAATTTAAAAAGTTTCTGAATATTGGAATTTACTTACCGATTTCAGCGCTTATTCCAGGTCCGAAGAAAGAAGTAAACTTGGCCTATGAGTTTCAAAATTTTTATGAAATTAGCAAAAGTGACATTGATGGCACAGTTTATCGCGTTAAACGCCTCATCGGGTCTTAATTTGAGATTATGAATTGGGATTTGAAAACAGATAATAAGTTTATAAAAAGCATCGATTGTATGATCTCACCTGTCTTTGCTCAAAATCAGACAACTTGAGAGCTCTAGCCTCAAACACCAGAACTAAGCAATATTTGCCTTCCTTAGTAACCTTGAAGATATGAGAAATACAAGGTCAGCGATTGTATGAAAGTCGGAAACAAATTAAAAAATATGATCGAGCACAATTCAGGTATCTGTTGACAAGGCATAACTTGATATTCAACGAGTATGTTTACAATATTGAGAAAAATGCCTGAAACCCATAGTTGACGTTGCAATATCTATTACGACTTAGCTTTCCATTATAGTTGATGAAATAATATTCAGTTTTCAATTTCAAAGAGCGGAATGACCAGATCACGACCAGTCGTGATATTTTGAGGCCACCAAAAACGCTAGTAACCAGTACAACCAAAAAGTTCACAAAGCAGTATATAAAAAGTTTGCTGTGCAGCAAATGAAGATATTTCAGGGAACTTACTTCTTCACGAATCATTTTTAAAACTGGCGCAGCCCTCCGAGAAATTCCTCCACCCTACATATTAAAACACCAAAGAGAAAAGTGTCATATTAATCGACATAAGCTGATACAATGCAAGTTGGATTTTTTTAACCGCCACATTTCCTTCTCCATTGTTTATACATAATTAATTGTTATAAGGGCTTCAAGTTGACAGGATTTTCCAATGCCAAAATTCTCCTCCAGCAACGAAAATGAATCCCATATTTGTGTATACTGAAGATTAATAAGTGGTACAAGACATGATTTTGGCCACCTGTAAGCAACTTAGACTCGAGCATAAAAGTGTAGCTCATCCATCTTTCCTGTATGGATTGGTCTGCATCAATTGTTTGTTAATTTTTTTAATGAATCTCATGGAGGCCACGGCCTCTGGCCCTAACATAACTTCGACTGACTAGAGCAATCCTACTTATTTAAGTTCTTCTGATAAAGGAGAGATTCAGGAATAGCGTAATGGTGGGTTACTCTTCTTGGCAATTGGGAGACCAGAGTTCCAATCTCATGGGGAAGGGGGTGGGGGGTTAAAAGAAACAAAAAAAAAAAGTTATTTTGATAAAGGGCCCAACACCAAGGTGTATGGCCAGGTTACTGAAATTAACCTTGAGGTCGTTGGTTTGAAATCCAATTTCAACTGGGAATCCCTCGTGTAAAATGGTATTAAACTTTTAAAGAGTAAAGATAGAGAAAATACCAGACCATACTGGAAAATCCGTTTCAATGCTTCATCCAGATGTTGTTCATCTCCATAACGATATCTTATAACATCATTCCTGACCTAAAATAGTGGGGAAATATACTTGACTTAGCAATTGACATGGTCAAGTAGAGGTGTATGCATCTGCATGTTCCAGATGACAAGAAAAGGATGATATACAAACCCAACAAATATAACAGTGCCCTTGGATTCTCTATCTATAGCAAAGGCCAGCAGCAGCATATAAAGCATAAAAGCAATACCTGGTGTTCGTTGTTTAAGGAATTACTTTATTAATCACATAGTATATAAAAAAAGAGCAATGTCATATACCACCCCATCACCCCATCACCCCATCACCCTTCCTAATATAGTAGAAGTTTTATCATATACACGAAAGATTTAATATTTAATACATGAATCCTTGATTGAGGTTGGATTACAGGATCCCTGGTGATTGTGAATGTGCACATGGCAAAGACACAATGATACCCAAAAGAAGAAAAAGGAAAGGTGACATGCAATTTTTACAATAGCAAGCTCTGTGATGGTTTCTAAAGGAAGGAACAAATATCAATCACCTTATATAATTATTGAAAGTGATTAGATGGAAGATTATACTATTAGAGAACAATAATAATAATAATAATAATTGAGAAAAACACCATTTAAGCCACTCAACTAAGGGAAACTATTTGGTCAGTCCACATCTCTCACATATTGGTGAGACTCACATTTATACTGACCAAAGAATTTTTCCTCCACTATTAAAAGAAGTGCAAATCTAGGACTTGTATTCAGACAAATGCATAAATAACAGTATTTGAGAAGGGAAGGCGGCATCGATGAAGACAAGCGAGATAGAATCACCTCACATGGTTTTGACGTGTGAAAAGAAGTCCCAAAAATGCTTAGAAGGTATGAAGGAGTAGTGTGTATGAAGGAGTAGAGTTTTCCAATCACAAGAAAAGAAAAGGGAGGCATAAGACTTTAACAGAGGCGCTCAACAAGACCTCTCAATATGGTAAAAGGAGGAAACAACAATAAATAGATAACGATACTGACGGATACATGTCGTCGATTCTGCATAGTGGAACAAGACTTGGTTTAGTCTGATTTAGTTAGCGAAAACTAATTACACTCTTATTTACTACGACACAACTAGTTGATCAAAAAGAGAGTAAAGAAAATGAAATAGTTGGAATAAAAACATAAAACCTCTGAATCTTGTAATAAACTATACAAAGTATTTAGAGAAATGTCATAATCCAGCACCAGCACCGGCATCTCTTATAATCGCAAACAACTAGCAACAGTAATATTATAAGGACCTTTATAGAATTGGCCGTAAAACAGCCATAAATAAGCAACATAATGTATTATCGCAAGATGACATGCAGAACTGAGGTCCATAAACTTGAAAATACCTGCTTTAGAACTGGAGTTGCACATTTCTCCCTTATTGCCGCAGCATCTGAGTAGGTCAAGCAGGGCACTGGTTTAAGCTCTGCATACTGCAAAACAGTGTCATGCCTAGAAACTGATGCAGAAAGCAATATTTGGTTCTTGCTTGTGCTCAGCTAGCAAGAAAGGAAACTAAAAATTGTATCTTTTCATGCCACAGGGAGCATTAACAAATTATTTTTATCCAAGAAAAGGTCAGCGCTAAGAGTTTCATAGCTCAAATATATTTGAGAGTAAGGAAACGAAGAAATTTCACCTTGAGAGCCATGCCTATTATTGCGAGAGGAAATCCATATGTCAGCATTAATGCAGACCACTCGGATCCAGGGAGTATGTTGAAGTATGCCCCAAATCCATACCTTCAGAAAGCACAAAACTATGTAAAACTATCGTAATACTCTTCATTCAGTTATTGGTATTTCGAGTCTGGGAGCAAAAGGCAAAGAAGTTCTGGATATTCTAAATTTCTTTTTCTTTAATGGGCTAGGAAACTACAAGAAACAAGATATATGCATATCGGTATATATATGTTCATATGCATACCTGGACAAAAACATATCATATCTAACCGTGAAGCAAATATCAATTGCATTTTAAACTATAGAATAATGAGAAAGGATGGAAACAGCTGTCAGCAAAAAAGGCAGGATTGTTCAATATATGGTTTCTTTTCTTCTCTTGTTGCTTAAATTCTTCCCAACTGGTCCTAAGAACGAAGAAGAGCTTAACATTATCATATGCACAGTGAAAAGTACTCACAAGAGAAGTGTTACTCCCCCACCTAGACCAATCACTCCAAATGAAATCTGCAAACAGTAAGCAAATACTAATCAGAAATAAAAAGATATCGAAGAAAATAGGTGTCACAAGCCGAGCCAAGAACCCAAGTCTACAATTGGGTGTTAAGATTCATGGGTTTATATCCTAAAACTAATTAGTGTCAGATAGAGTAGCTCAAGATCTTAAGGTAAGACTCCCCTCACATACATTGGGGGACCTACATTCAATTGAAGGGTGCATGTGTGCCCCTCAACTTGAAAAAAAATCCACTTTTTTTTCTTTTTATTTTGGTTTTTTCTAAAAAAATGGTTATATTAAATACTTTTGTTTTGTTGTATGATGGTACACTGACTTTTCTTACCGTACGAGTGCACCCCTGAATTCGCCATTCCAGTCATATATTGACATGATTTGAAATAAGTCACGCGTGAAATACGTGTGAAAAATGACATAAGCAGAAAAACGCGTAACACGAACAGACAGAACTGGGCCTTAGTCCAATCTTGTTCAATCTTCCACATATATTCAATGTTCATCTTCCATTTGTATTCGACCAATTGACTTTAGAATAGAAACCATAATTCTTAACATCAAGACTAAGTGAAAGTGGGACTGTTTGTCATAATTTTAATAATAATTGTCTTGCGTCTCAAATACATTAATCCATGACAGTGGTTAACCCAAAGGCACTTCTAGGGCCCTACTATATACGTTATCGACTCTCCTATTATGTTTCACACCAATATCGGACATCGAAAAGTCAATGTAAAGGGTACCTTGGCAAGTGAAAACTGATCATCAGGAACAATGGACTTGTCGGAAGTTGGAGAAGCCTGAGTTGTTGAAGAAGGCTGAGTTGAATCCACAGCTTTCAGGGTCAGTCTTCTGAGTCTTAAATCTTTGTTCGGTTTCGCAATAAACTGTTCTTGATTGGTTAACATGCTCCATGATGATGATGATGATGGAGATGAAGAGGGTCGATGTGGAGAGAAATTACAGTTGCAGTTGCAGATACTAAAGCGCTGGGAGCAGAGGATTGTACCACCTGCTCCAAGTGTTGCACCTGCTTTCATCATCATCTCTATCTATCTCTCACTCAGAACACGCACAACACACAGTACTGAGTGAGTGTTTTTGTAATATCGGTTTGGAGGAGAAACAAGAGGCTGCAGTTGGGAGGTGGAGGGAAGTTGCAGTGTCCACTCAACTGCCAAATCTTAATATCATGACGTGGCTTTTCCTTCGCTTCTATTTTTTTGTTCTGTTCTCGGAAATGCCCCTAGCAGTCTTTAATATAAATTATGTACATGCATGGGTAAATTTGTCTGAAAATATGTAATAGTAATTTGTCCAATTAATTTTTCAACCATAGTTTGACAGGAGGATATAAATGATCTTATTAGAGATACGAAGTGGATTTAATAATTTCCATTATAACTTTGTAATGTGTAGAATTATTTTTTAAATTTTATGTGTTAGTCCTCTATATTTATTAAAATTTACAAATAAAGTATCAGAAAATAATACAAAAATGATTACATGGTCATTTCCCCTCAAGTTTTAGCAAAAAGATAATGATAAGAACTAATTTGAATACTTATAATAAATATTGGATCTTATCATATGACTTTGGAAATTTGAAGACTACTTTAAAATTTTGAGCAAACAGTAGTCAGAATTTCTTCTTTTATTTTATTTCATATTTCTTTTGGCTTCAACAAGCAATCAAGGTTGAAAACTTTTGAGAGGCCAGAGTGAAATATTTTATTTGTCTTTAATTTGTAATTTTCAATTGTAAAATGCCAAATTTTCCTTCTGTAATTTGATTAATATAAGTGGTGTATCTAGTTTCAAGACAAGTAGATTTTATGTCGACAACATTTGATCAAATTCTTTATATTCTTTACATTTCTTGGATTTTTAAACCATCAATTTTTTTTGTTTTGGGGTGGTTCAAGCAAGCCTAACCGATCGAAGGGGACTCCTACAAAATGAATAATTAATGTTCAATTAAGTTTGATAGTTCCGAAAGAAAAAAAGGGGTTAGTGTGCTATTATTAGGTAGGTTCTATACGGCACAATAATGAATGCGAATTTACACATCGCTCCTCACTCTATACCAAACGCGCTAAAAGAACAAATAATTTACTGTTTCCTCCTCTTCAACACATAGGCCTCCTAGCTGCACCGCCTTTTTTTAAAAGAAAATCTGCCTCCAACATAGGGTGAGGCCAAAAAGAACAAGCCCTCGATGCTGTGTAAAAGAGTGACGAGTGGCGAGGAATGACTAAACTCAGGCCTCTTCCACATATAAGTTACACACAACTTGTATTAAAAATTTTAATCTTGACAGTCGAACGTTCAACTGTGAAAAAAGAGGTAAGCCCCACATATCCCATGGGACATCCGAATAGTCCAACTATCCAGACTGAAGAGTTTTTCCTTGTATTATATTTCAAGTTTTCATTCTGGATTTAGTGTTCAACTTTCTGTGACAAATTAGCTATACAATAAATGCCTATCTTGGAACCCTCTAAAAAAACCAGGCCATCTTGTACCATTCCACAGGTGGTTTGGTGGCTCTAAGATGATTCCGAGCACTCTTAAACGGAAAACTTCCATGATTTTCCTTTGCACCAATAGCACTGTCACTGTCTGTATGTTTTGGCTTAAGCACAAAACTATAACGCTTATTTACTTAGCGCGTCTGAATAGCTACAAGTTCAAATTACGAGTCTACGATAAAACCAGAAAAAAGAAAACTACTAATATTCTTCACACTTCGATAGTGAAAATCAGCTCCACTGTGAAAGACTCTTCTAGAGAAGGCAGATCAGATGGACACAAGGCTATTCACATAAGGTACACAGTTCACATCATAGCAATCACTTGACATGCTCAATGCTTTAGTTTCTTTTGTCTTCAGGTCATAAGAATAGACTCTTTCTCTACCCCGGATCACCAGCATATCACCACCGACAAAGAGCACTGCTCCAGCAGCTACATCTCCACCAGCCACTTCATTGTCCAGAGTGATACGGCATTTCTCTTCCCACATTCTAGGACTGCCGTGCATTTGCATGGTATTAGAGTGTATGTTAACCAATGCATTCAGTATAATTGAACGGCCACTTACAGAAGCTGTGCAAAGCTTTCCATTTATAGCTCCTAGCGTCCCACCATTAACGCCATAATAGTTCTGGAGAAGCAGCGACCTGTCCTTTGCCATATCAAAAGCAAGAATACCACCGTGCTTTCCTGTCCAATAGATAGAGCCATTCACATGAACCCCTGATCTTGGCATTGGACTCCTAGCAGCAAAACAAATCTCTCCAGAAACTTTCCAAGATCCTTCTTTTGAAGAATAAATATCGAATTCTGTTGCATCATCAAAATCAACAGACTGGAAAGCACAAACAATTTTGTAATCAGCCTCAAAGTTGAGCAGTGACGGTTCAAATATGACCACGGCTGCAGGATCAGCCCCATGATCAGCATCCGGTTTTGGGAGTTTCTTCCACTGTTGGGTAACTGGATTGCATATGTAATAGGCCTTATCTCCAGATCGTGCCTGGCACAAAAGCAGTCCATTGGATGAGGATTTGATGTCAACAGAATCAGGCAAGAATCTCAAACAAGAGTCAGGCACACCACAAGAAGCTGGGTCAAACGGGATCAATTTTGGTGGTGCCCCACGTGTCTGACAAAAGAGACCGAGGATCGAATGACAAGAAAGAGACTGATTATGGGCAAAGAATGGAGTTGAAATTTGGAGCTTCCAGTCCCTACAAACACTCTGGAACCTGAATAGTGACTTAGCAGGAAGGAAATGAAGGGCATGTTCTCTTATGACATCCTTGAGATCCATGTAGATCTTACTGTTCCGTAGACCAAGTTTACCTGGCCGCTTTCCACGATCCATTGCTTTGTAAGTGAATTAGTTCGGCTACAATGACTGCTACAATGCATTAAAGTATTCACAGAACAGCAAATACACAACATAAAGAAAAATAAGAAGCAATATTTGAACTGTTCATTTTCGCAGTTACCATTGATATCAACATACAGTTGAAAATGCATCTTTTTATTTGAGAATAATAAAAAGAAGAAGAAGAAAGAAGATGCTTTAAGAGAATGTTTCGTACAGAATTGTTATGCTTTGCAAAGATAACGCAAAAATGTGAGGAGGAAGCTTCATGTTTTGGAGAACTTTATTGGCATTACCTACATTTTATGTTTGCACTTTCAGAAAGCATAATGCTGAAAAGAAATTATCAGACATGGCTCACTACAAATTACCCACTGTGTGCATATATATCAACAAATAGTATATGAGGTCATGACGGAGAGACAGTCAATAGAAAAATACTACAGAAACATCTGTCATTTTGCATTCCGACTAACTATATTTCGCCATTTAAGTTTCTCTTCTTTGCCTCTTCACCAAAAGTAAACATGATAACTATAATTAAATCTGATAATGTTATACCTTTAGAAGTTTTTAGTATGGAACGATCATATCATAAGATCTTTCAGATTATCAGGTATTATGGTTCTCCTCTTGTCCATAGAGCTCAAAGAAGTGATGGGCCTTACATAGTGCCACAAGTGCACACTAAAACTTTACGGAATAACTCAAAAAATAAAAAATCCTAGACGAGCACAATCACAGCCCTCATGTTTTAAAGATCTCTCAATATTTGATACATCATTTTTCATCATCTTCAAAACATTAATCCTACTGAATAATAAACTCCTTGTTAGGAAACCATAATAATTAATATTCCTATCAGTCATATAATTATTATGGTTTCCTAACATTCCTCTCCGCCAAAAATTACAGATTATCAAAAATAAAGACCACATCATGTATCTTTTTAAAAACCACAATCGTGATGCGACAAATCTCCATCACTCTCATTTCTAATTATCTCGGTAATAACACACCAATCCACACAAACGATCACTGTACAGCACAACAATTTGCACCTTTTTGTACCAATAACAGAACAAAACAAACAGTATCCTAATCAGACAAAACCCTATGCATAAACACATATGTATTACGCTCAATTCATTGATCATCAAGCAATTCGAAAATCAGTTCCAACGATCATAAGAGGACACACACACACACACACATGTAAATTCCCAAAAAAAAAAGTAGTATAACTGTTTGCATATATATATAATGTAGTATATATATATATATATATATATATATATATATATATATATATACCTTATGCATAAACACATATATTAAGCTCAAGTCATTGATCATCATGAAATATTTATTCAGTTTCAACTATCATATAACACATATATTAAGCTCAAGTCATTGATCATCATGAAATATTTATTCAGTTTCAACTATCATATATATATATATATATATATATATATATATATATATATATATATATACACACACACATAAATGTATGCAATGTTGTGTATATATATGTATAAAACCCTAATTCTTGATGTTGGGGGAAATGAGAATATGATAAACTTGGTGTGATCGTCGATAAAAGATAAATAATTTAGCGATAAATAGAAAAATAAAGGGAAAAAAAAGATAACGAGAAATTAAAGGGAAATTGGGAGAAGATAAATTTATCGTATCGTTAATCGTTACCTTAAAGGATCGATTTGACAGCGTTTATGGAGTCTCTGAAATGTTAATCCCAGCAAAAGAAAGTGAAAGCAGATGGGGTATATTTGTTTGCAGCGGATAGTGGGTTGACTTTGACCCCGGCTTGGTAAGTGGTTTATGCATCGAGGTTTTGGTGATAAATACGTAAATAAATAGAAAGCAAATCATAAATAATGAATTGTCGGGTATGATTCAGCAGTAATATAGTGAAATTATTCTTACAAAATTATAAATTTAACACTCTTTTTGTTTTAGAGTTCTACACTTTATTGATCTGGTGAATGTGTAGGGGTACACCGCTACACCTGAAAGTTTATCAGTTAGTAATCGGGTTCCGCTAATCAAATTTTCACGTCATCCAAAATAATAATTAATAATGAATTTACAATTATTGGTAATTAAGTAATTAGTTTTTTTTTTATAATGAAAGTCTAAGCAGTTGTTCGAATTTAGAATATTTTAGTACAATAGAACGAGTTATTATTTTACTATTCTATCCAACTCTTAGATAATTAAATAATTAGTTGGTTAGCATTAGTTTTGATGTTTTTTTTTTTTTATCCAAATTTATGGGGAAGAAAAGACAAATCAAGGGAGTTGAATATAGAAGTATTGTGGTATTTAATAATTAAAATGAGTAAGAAAAGAAGTGATTAAAATAAAAAATTTCAGTTTGAAATGGAAGTTTTATGAATTTTAAACCAGAGAGTTGCGATAGACATTCATCTCATCTTAGTGTTAAATTCTAATATAAAATAGTTAAAGAGATATGATCAATTTTGAATTTTAAATCTCACCACTTAACGTAATGAATATTAAATTTTGCATTTTTTTAGTAAGCTTGAAACATCTCTTTTTTATATTTGTTCACTGTTTTTACACATGTTCTCCAATTATAACATGATGACTCTTACAGCTGAAATAAATAATTAAAAGAAAATAATTTAAGACTATAGATTTACTGTAGGTATGTGCTTGAATTTGAAAGATAGGGTTTTTTTCTCATATTTTAAATAAAACTCATCATCAAAGACTTTGGATAGAATTAGAATTCTATGTATGTTTGGAAAGAATAATGCGGATAGTTTCTGGAAGATTCAGACTATTTTAATTTCATGTAATTTATTTGCAATTATACTTTTAAACAAATTTCTTTTCACTCGACCTAGAATACTGAAATTTATTCCCATTCACAAGTTTTAAACTCACCACTTGGAAAACTCCTTTTTCATAACTTCAATGGAGATTATTTTTTATTTTTTTGTTTCAAAATATATTATTTTAAGATAAAAGAGTATGCGAGTTAACCGATCACAGCCGATAGAAGATCCAATAAGAGTAAGTTTAAGAGGGCCATTAGATACCCAATCAATTAGAAGTGAATTATTTTATTTTATTTTATTTGTTAGATATGGTGTAACCTAACGTTATAGTTCTAATTTAGAATATTGAATTATAATAGATCATCACCTGACCATTCCAACCCAAGATTGGGTGTTAGAATCGAATTTAATCTAATTATGATTTAGCAATGAAATCGAGAGTTGCATTCGCATTTCTCTTGATCAAATAGGGCTGAGCGTGTTGACAAGACGCGGTATGCCTTTAATGTAGTTAAAGAATAATTCTCTCACATGACGGGTCATATGTGAGGAGAAGAGTTAAAAGAACAAATCTCCCGAGGAATAATAGAGTTCCAATTCATCAAAATTCAAAAGTAATGTTGCAAATACTCAAAGACTGAGTAAGCAAGCAAGCTTCTTTGAGGGGCAGAACTTCAGCTTGCATTGCACTTTCAGCAAAACATTTTCTTGCACTGCCAAATAACATCTTATCCTGATATTTGTTGACGATGAAAGCAAGACCTGGTTCATCTCGGTTATTAGAAAAGGAGGCATCACAGTTACATTTACGTGTAGTTGAAAGAGGACGAGACTGTTGAACACAACAAATGAATATAACAAGTTCCTCTTTAACAGCTTAAACTTTTAGATGAGGTGGTCACTTAAAAGAGACCAATAGGGAGAAAAGGAACCACCATAAGAGCCAAAGGTAGAAATTGAAGAGCCTGTTGCTGCATTTTAGTGCAAACCATGAGAATTAGCTTCTCTATTATCTGCAAAGCAATAAAGAGCAGACAGCAATATAGTCAAAGGACTGATTAAAAACTACCAATGCAATATATCTACTTGTGTGGATTGAATTCATCGAGCTTCAAAGCATTGCTCCTTCATATTTCTACACTCACCAGTCTCTCCTCCTGCCTTCAATCCTAATACCATGATAGCCTCGTAATTTTACCAAGATTGCTATTTATTTAGACATTTAAGCATTCTGCAGAAGCATAATATTGAACAAAATCCAACCGAAAGCAACAGTAGTATGTGTCCTCGTGTAAGAAGACTTACTTGTGGACATCAAAAGAAGCAATTCGTGAAACAGTATCTCTTGATCAAGGCTAGTATCTTTCTTTCTCACTTATTTTCTTTTATAATTTCTTCTTTCGTTCTCTGTTCCCCGAGCAACATCTTTCTGTTAGCATCAAGGGGTTTTGGAAGCATACCAGCAAATACTAAGGCCTGAATATTTGACAGCAAGAACACTTTCAGGTCTCTTCAAATGCAGTTTATTCATCTTTGCCCCTATGACTTACTGCATACTCCTCTAGATGTTGTAGATCCTGTATCCGATATCCCTCCTTAAATCTGTGATGTGATAGGGTTGTTTGAGATCGACATGGTGGTGTTGTTATCCCATCCTGAATCCTGATTTTATGCTGCAATATGAACGAGTGGCTTGAGATCAGCTTAATTCTCGACCCTTCTGCCTATATCTGCATCGTAGAACTGCAAAAGATGCATTTGCCTAGAATTTCTCAGCTGAGCTTAAGGGGACTGAACCAACAATCTATTGGAAAATGCTTATTTGCCTTCTCTTTTATCTCTCCAAAACCTTAATCTTTTCAAACAAAACTTCGCCCAAGTGATGAATAAGAACTACCGGTTCGTGTAAGGTTCTCATTTGCAAAATGGTAAGGGCAAATGATCTGCTAAGATAGTCTGCATCAAGGCCAAACGCATCCATGGGTTCACTGCAAGTGAACGTTGCATATGAAGGTGGAAGCCGGCCCAGAAATGGACGAGTGCAGGTCAACACCATAAGAAGTTTCCTGTTTCTAACACAGTTTAAGCCACCCTTGTTTTCAAACTTATGTTAAAACTGATACAAATACAGATGATGGAAGTATATAAGAACATAGTCGATGTAATCCGTAAAAGATAATTTAGGCAAATTAAAATTTTATATGCATCTAGGCG
This sequence comes from Ehretia macrophylla, assembly GCA_037974665.1. NCBI lineage: Eukaryota > Viridiplantae > Streptophyta > Magnoliopsida > Boraginales > Ehretiaceae > Ehretia > Ehretia macrophylla. Next base: position 52,130,587 of record CM075770.1, read on the forward strand.
GACACATGTTGTACCATCATATCTTAACTGTATCATACACAAATAATGAATTTATATTCTTCCGTATTGCTAGTTGATGACTCTATATATAAGGTTTAGAAACGCAAACCTGAAGTATGCCATTTTATATAAAAATCTGTACCCAAGAAACTGGTAAAATGTTAATATGATCAAAGGAAAAAGAATTGGAAAGATAATTGGGAACGCGATCCCTGCTTCTCGCCAGAAACTAAAACTACTTCCACATGTGAATCCAAATACTCTGTCACGCCCCGAACTCAGAACACTGGATTCACAGGCACGACTGATGTCGTTAACCATAAGAAATAACTACTTAGACTTCTTTTCTACTAGTCTAAAATAGTTAACCCAAATTATTCATTATACCCATAACATCTACTTATAAACCACAAACACACACACCCCCCATTAAGGACTTGACGTTCTCGTCAGGAGCATACATACCCAGGACCAACTAGGTAGTATAGGATTCTAGAAGTGACTCTTATAGGTTCAAGAGGTGGCTCCCACCAACCTTCTAAGTGTAATACTTTATCCCGCATAGCACTTAGCTCCCGTACCAGTTAGTGACCTGCTCTAATACCATTCTGTCACACCTCCAAATTTAACAGGCAAATTTGAGAACGAGACCGCCGCGAACCTAGAAAGATAAATCTTCATAAGTCCGCAAAGCTCTAATCCTCAATAAAATAAACTACGAATCAATTAAATAATAACAAATAAATACTATTCCTCTAATTACATTGCAAAATTATTAAACCTCAAATTACATGTCAAAAACTCCAAAATAAATATTTAAATATTTGCACTAAAATTCGAAGTCTATTCTTAACATTCTGATCTTTTCCTCTTCTTGTCATATTATATAGCCCAATAAAACCCGATTTAGACTTTTGTGATCTGCAAGGTGAAGTTTTCTTTTGTTTTTAATAATGAAGAATACTTGTAAGAGGCTCCTTTAGATTGCACCGAGGTCCAAACGACAAAAAAATTAACATTATAGGAAATAAGTATAATTTGAATTAATTAAACATAAGACTTACAACAGACTAACCTATTTTCTTTAGTGAGTGGTGTATTTTTAGATTTGGATTCTCTGGTGTTTCCATTGATTAGGATTAGGAGATAAAATTATAATTGTTCACCTTATTAAATGGTTAAAATTGAGAGAGAAATAAGAGAAAATAATAAAGGAGAAAAAAAATATGGTTAAAACTAATTTCATTAATGAGAACTAAATGGTGTATTTTATTTCTTGGTTTAATTAATTGGGAATAGAAAACTTTGACCGGCCCTCCCGGAACTTTAATTATCAGAACACAAGCGACACACAGTAAGTAGAAAGAAGAGAGTGTGGTTGAGGCCAACAGGTGTAAAAGTTTTGACCAAAACAAAAAAACAGCTGTAAAAGTTGGAATTTTATTTAGGAAAAGGACGTTTGATGATGATGATGACGACGACGATGATCAGGAGTGTGTGGCCTGGCGCGTTCCCAACAAAAAAGCTAAAAACCAAAAAACCAAAAAACCAAACGTGTGTGTGTGGTAGAGGAGGCAGTAAACAATTCCCAATTTTGAACCACCACGCCCTCTTTTTATCAATCAAGCCCAATGACCCATGATGTCCCAACCCAGTCTCATCCGGCCTACTACAATAATAACCCCTCTGCAAACTATTCTTTGCGCTCTCACCCAAACCACGTGCTATTGCTACAATTATTCATCTCTCAAAACGACGCCGAATAACACTGGATTACTACTACAATCGAACATCATCCATCATCATCCTCCTCCTCCTCCTCCTCCTCTCACAAGCCAATTAAATTCACAAACTCACTTTTGTTTTCCTTGTTTCCCTCCAATTCCAAAGTCCCTAACTCAAAGCTCACCCAAACAAACCACCCCCCCAACCGGTGACTGAGTTGTAATAGCGAGTTCAACTCGCTATTAACTGCTATTTGAATTACAAAGCAGAGCAACGGCTATTCTATATATATATATATATATATAAAGCAAAGCAGGAGCACAGCAAAGCGGGAAACAATTCTGTACTAACCACCTTTTGAACATTAAATATTTTACCATTCCATTCCATCATCACATACACAAATTTCCCTCCAAAATATTTTTGCCTACCAACAGTTTTTTAAACAACAACCCCGATCTACCACTCTGCAAAACCCTCTCTCTCCCTCTCCTACTGTGAAGTAACTTTCCCACCATTTCATTTCCTCACTCAGTTTCAAACTACTACCATATAACAACCCCACATTCTCAACATTCTCACTACTACTGTCGCTTCGATGACTTGGTGTGCTCTACCACATCATCCTTCTCTTCTTCACTATCTTCTTCTTCTTCTTCTTCTTCATCTCTCTTCCTCTTGTGGGATGGAGGTGGTTGTGGCACCTCCTGAACTTCACCATCCTCATCATCTTCATCTTCCAATTCAGGATCTTCTTCTTCTTCTTCTTCTTCTTTGTTTCCTGCATCCATATCACTACCTCCCGCATCTACTTCTACCTGTCCTGCCTGACCCACAGGCTGTACAAGGTACCCTGTATCATATTCTTCTTCCTGCCATTAACAGAAAAACAGATCTTCCAAGTTCAGACAGCAGAAAATTTTTACACTACTTAACCCAACAAAATCAAAATTCACAACATATATATACATACACATATACCAGTACCAGCAAATAACTTTCACCCTCCAAAAAAACAAAAAAACAAAAAAATGAAAGAAAAGCAGAAAGCAAATTCTCAAGCCGCCAAGCAACATGTATGCAGATATTTCAGACACAATTACAAGCCCAGAAAATTCACCAAACACTTCAAACACCATTCTAATAAATTCCACATAATTTAAAGAATACATATTCTGACATCAAAATGCAGGAAAGAATGTGGCCATATAGATTATCCGACTAACTAGGTCTATACACACATTATGATATAGTAGAAGAGAAATAACAAAACAAAATACTACAATCAGGCAGAACATCCATCACTGCAAAGACAAAAAAATGCATTACTAGGCAATCCTTGATTCCCCCATCCCTCCCCTTTTTTTTATTTTCCCTTTTTCCTTCCATTTTTTCTAATTATCAGAGAGATCATAATTCACAAAAGAAGACTGCCCAGCTGAAGCAACATTCCTCTCCCTCCTTCCCCCGGAAAGACGAAAAAGGAGGCAGAAAGCCTCAATAAAAGCAGGGTATTAAAGCAGAATAGACAGCCAAAATTGCAAAAAGTCATATTACCCCGTCAAAATTGGAAAACAAAAAGGAAGCTAATTAAGCATCTGAAAAATAACATGGAGATTTATATTGGCAGGAAAAAATAAGTCAGGATGCAGCAAAAGCCTGCACACATATTTCCATAAAATTATGTGCCGTAAAACCAATGAGTTCGGCAGTAACGTACCCTAATAAAATCTCAAAACACTTAACGGCCAAAACATTATTTCCTATTTAAAAAACAGTTCCCCACAAAAAGCAAGCACACACAAGGTATTCACAGTCGGGAATTTTTTCCAATTTTCACTCAGTAAGCCTATAGCAGTCAAATACCAAAGTCAGCCATGTATTAATATGCCGCAAAACTGTATTGAAAAATAAAGAAGCAACATTAGCCCTGTTAGCATCAATAGAGGTACACAGAAACACCAAGCAAAGGCAGAAAGGTCCCACAAATCAGATCAAGCCAAAATGATACTAAAACCTAATTAACTCCAAAAAGAATTCCAAACATTCAGAAGTGTAAATCAATGCATTGATGGAGTCCACATGTACAAAATTACAAGCACAAAGGGATCTATAGGTTTTAAGCATGTCAAATACTAAATCTTTCGAATACTGAATCTTTCACATACTGGTCACTATTTTCACTCTTCAGCTACAAAATTGAAAAATACAAAGAGTTAACCGTGTCTTCAAAGTGTAGCATAGATTAATAAGCAATGATTTATGACTCCAGATGCATAAAAGCACATAGATCTTCAGAAGAAACAACACAAAAAACCTGTTAAAGCTAACACGTGCAAAAAACAAACATAATTCCACTTTATCAGCAAAGTAAACAACCAAAACGTTACTATAAATCATTGTAAAACTATGCGACAGTAATTAGCAACTGGGTATCATGAAAATGAACTCATTATTTTCAGCAATAACATAATAAACGAACAAGACATTCTATGGCAAGTAACAGAGATCATCACCTCATCTTCTGCATCTTCTTCATCATCAAAACCACCAACCGCCTCAACGCCCTGCTCCTCTTCACCTGTTTCTCCATTATCATCTTCGTCTGCGACATCCTCCCCTTGCTCATGCCCATCTATCTCCCCTTCCGTGCTCGTTAACCTCCCTGTACTCTCCGGCTCCCCCAAACCACCCTCATCATTATCCACTTCCTCCTCTTCATCATCATCAACATCATCTTCATCATCGTCGTCATCATCATCATCATCATCGTCATCCTCGTCATCGTCATCTTCCACCCCATCTTCCTCATCATCACTATCCTCAATCTCGTGAACCTCCACAACATCATCATCCTCAACTTCCTCATCATCAATCTCCTCCACAGAATCATTATCCCCATCCTCCTGACCAGCGTCTTCCTCATCGTCATCATCATCATCATCCTCCGCATCCACCAACTCCTCCACACGAAACCCATTCGATTGGCTATGTAAAACCCCTCGGGTCGACCCATTAACCCCTCTAGAAGTCTCCGTCTCCTCTTCATCTGCATCACTCCCCTCATCCTCATCCACATCCACAACCCCATCGTTCCCACCACTCCTATGCCCATTACTCATCATCCTATACGGCCGATGCTCCTCGCCATCAATTTCCCCACTCCCGGGGTCATCTTCATCATCCTCTTCCTCCCCCTCCTCCTCCTCTTCCTCCTCATCCTCATCATCAGACTCCGGCCTCTCATTCTCCTCCGCGTCCATCTTATCCAAATACTTCAACGACCTTATCAACCCGAAAACCCTAGATCGGTAATCCCTAACCCTAGTCACCGGGCACTCGTAAAGATCAAGCGAAACAAGCCTTAGTTCTGCTAACGGCCTCAGATCATTAATATCCTGAATCCTATTATTCGACAAATCAAGGTCACGTAACGAGTCTAGACCTGCCTCGACGAGGAATTCGAGCCCTCCGGCGATTCGATTGTCCGATAGAATCAGCTTCTGCAAATTTCTAAGCCGAGGAAACTGTTCCAGCGATGAAACGCCGATGTTTGCTATCGAGAGGTGTTGAAGGTTCTGAAACTTCTCGAAAAGTGACGGCGGTGGTAAACGGCCGTGCACGCACTTCACGGCTCCGTCCAGGGTTAACGTTCGGACAGAAACGACGTCGGTTTGGCCGTCTAACGCTGTTTCCACCGCTCTCTCCCAGATCTCATCCATTTAATTTAACCAAAATACATATATATACACAAATTTTTTTTCTTTTTTTTTCTTCTAATAAACCATAAATATTTACGAAAAAAATAAAATTTATGTAAGCTGTGAAGAAAATTTTAAAAAAGGAGAAAAAAATAAAAGAAACCCTAATTTGTTGAAGATAGCGTTTGGTGTTTTCTCTCCCTAAGCGCTTTGTTTCTTTCTATTTCTCGCTCTAGATATTGAAAATTGTGGGAGGCGAGTCGAGGGCCGAGTCAGGAATGGGTTGGGTTTGGGTTGGGTTGGGTTAGGGTTGGGTTAAAGTGAAGTCTGGTTAAGAGAGGGGTGAAGTGTTTTCGTGTGTTGTGGGGTAGAGTTTTGGCCGTTGGATTGTGAAGGTGTAGATCGATGACGTGGAAGAAAATGGACGGTGGGGATTGGGGGATGGTGTGTTTCTTTTGGAGAAGGACGTTTGCTGAGGCATTTTTTTTTTGGTCAAAGTTTGCTGAGGCATTGGTAGGTGCAAATTAGCAAATATCAGGGAGATTAGGTAAATGCCTTTGAGATTCCGATTATTTACCAAACTGCCATCAGTGCTGGCATTTCAGCCCCGGCAAATTTTGCATTTTACATAGAAAGGAAATAATCACAAAAGAAAGGAGTCGAAATTCATTTTCCTTGTTTGGATATCACAAAAGAACGAGAGAAAGGAATATAAGGATTACATATTTTCATCATTTAGATTAAAGATTGAAAGGAAAGAAAACAATAATCTTATATAGTAACTTACATAAACACTATTAAATACAGTAAATCTATTTAGGATTTGGAAACTGATCAGCGAGGGTGACTATTAATTACAAAGTCCGACAAAATTTTTAGTGATTCAACGGTTAACTTAAATCCTGCTCGACTAGGGTAATATTGAATTTTAGTCAGTCTTTTACCAAATATTAACTAAACCTAAGTCATATTTTAATCGTACTCTTGGAGAACTTTAGCTGAACTATTGCTAGTTTAACCAGACTCCTGATAGACTTTAATTGAACTCTTGCCAAACTTTTGTGAGACTTTTTGCCAACTTTAATTTGACTCTTTGACTCTGTGTAAATCTTTATAGAATTTGTTTTTTTTTTATTGGAAAATGAGATTTCATTTATAAAAGAGAAGATACATTAGCTAATCTCTAGAGGATGCATGTATGTTTTAAGAAATAAAACAAGAGAATCAAGTCGTTTGATAATCAGTCAATAAGAAACAAGCTAAGTCAAGTTTGGTTAACAAACCAATCAGAAGCTACATTTGTTGTTCTCTTAATGAGTCCAATTACCAAGCTCGAGCTTCATATCAGAAATGACAGTGCCAATTTTCTAGCTGCAATAAGAAGGGTTGAGAGTGAGGGCTTTGAAGACTTCTTCGCAGTCAATCTCGATGATAATGTTGCAATTTCTGTAGGATCAAGCCAATCTAATTGGGTAGAGCAGAGCAAGTGCTTCGGCTTGATGAGGAAAATCGCAACGAGAGGTAAGAGCAGTGTCATTTATCAATTGACCTGATTGGGCCCTGCAAATTGTAGCTAAACCTGCAAGTTGTTATCGGCTGAGAAGGTGCTCAATGGTTTCAGGCTCAGAGTTACAAATCTTGCAAATGGGAGTGTCTGAACATTTGCGGTGGAATTTGTTTGCTTCGGTTGCAACACTGTTACGACAAGCCTTCCAAAGGAAGGCATTGATCTTTGTTACGGCCTTGGTTTCACTCTAGCTAAAATTTCACCAACTCTAACTAGACTGTGAGACAATTCAATTGAATTGTTATCGACCTCTATCAAATTTTAACCAAATATTATAAAACTTTCGCCGATTAAACCTAAACCGAAATGTATTTGAACTAAACCTTTATAGAACTTCAACCAAAATTTTAAGAAACTTTAACAAGCCTCTTCGGGAAGTTTACTTGAACTCTTGCCTCCCTTTAATTGAATCCTAACAGAGTTTACTTGACTTTAACCAAACCTTTATTTGGGCATTAGCCAAATTCTTCTTAGACCTTAACTAGACTTCTGATTGTCTTTATTGAACCTTTGCTGAAGTTTAACAATATTTACCTAGTTTTGATTATCTTCTGTATATCTCACCAAGCTCTTTAAGGCTTCAACCAGACACCTTATGTATAGTATGCTAAATGTAAGCAATACTCTTGATTAATTTTGCTTTACTCCTTGTGCCATGAATGATATAATTATTACAGGTCTGATTCTCTAACTCGTCGATGTCTTTTTTTAACCATACTTGCTTAGTCAATTTGGATTAGCTCCCTGTTCAACTTATTTTGTTGCAATACTACGCATTACGAGATATGTAAAAAGTATATTCGTTTACAATTTTTATTTTTACCCTAACACTCTAGCGAAATTATGTATGTTTTATAATGCTAATTGACAGGAGTTTAATTGTTCAACGATTCATTACTAGATATATTGTTTCTTTAACGATCACTTTTTGATCTTCTCGCAAAGCAAGAAACAAACCATTCCTCCCATTCTAACACGAATTTGAATATCATGTCTAAATGGAAATTATCTTCTTTTTTAATTTGTGAATATCTCTATGTGATTAAACCATATTCCATCGAAATCATAATGGTATTTCCTTCTAAGGTGTTTTTATTGCTTCATACTTAAAACTTGCTAACATTATAACATACATACACATATATATTTATTGATGAACCACAATTAATCAGCGTTCAAACATAGCATTTCAAAATAATATGCATAGTGGTACGATAAAATACTCTCACGCTTACTTAGCTAAAAAAAAAAAACTATATTCCTCAATTTCTAAAATCTTGGGCTGCAATTTAGAGGCCAGCCCAGACCAGTTCCCGTGTTTATTGCTCACCAAGTCCAAGCAAATTTAAAAAGTCTGTTTGCCACCGTCAACCTTGCTCACTCCAAAGTATAAATTATTGTTATTATTATTATTTTTGTTGTTGGAACCAAAGTATAAATTATGGAGTCATTTCATATATTACATATTTTGAGTCATTATTCATTCCTTATCCTTATATAGGAAATTTTAAAAAATAAATCTTACTTCCATATAATATTATATAAAATATTAATTAAAATTTTTTGACTGATACGATTTAGATAATATGTATCTTTAACGTAAATTATATCACTAGTATTATAATACAACAACATACAATAGCATACAATATTGTCACGAGGTCACAACCCTGCGATACTATTTACATAGTGTTTGGATTGTACTTTTTAAAGGAAAGAAAAGAAAACAGACGAATTAAAAAATTCTTCTTCTTGTTTAAATTGATTTTGGATTCAATTTATGTATCTCTTAATAAGAAAGGTCTTTATAAAGTTAAGAGATTAAAACTCCTTTTAGTGAATTACTAAAAGAATTTGTAAACCTCAGAAGAAAGGAAAGATTCATGAGTAAAATATTTTAATTGTTTCTAATATTTTTTATATAATTTTATTATATTCTTAACATAATAATAAATATAAAAAGAGTTATTTAAAATTATATTTTTATTTTCATTCCATGTTCAATCCAAATATAGAATTTTAAAATCATTTTCTTTTCATTCTCTAAAGGCTTTTTTTTTTGAAATTCAAATAAGTATTCCTTTATTTTATTTTCTTTATTATCTTTCTTTTACCTTACTTTCTTTTATTTCCCTTGTGTAATCCAAACATAGTATTAGAGAAATTCTTCAGTCCGTCTGACTATAAATTTTTCACATATTACGTAAATTTCGGTAATTAGTTATATAAAAAGTGTCTAAATCGATCAATTTAGATTGAATCAAGAGTTTTTAATAGAATTAATATGGTGCCCCACATTTAGCTATATGACTTATGACCCCACTGTTTCCACATCAGATCAACTCATTCTTCTTTCTTCTTTTCATCTTTACTTCCAAATCTCGACACTGCAGAATCAACTGAACCAATTATACTCACATCTCAATTTTTTTTTAATTTTTTTTAAAGAGAGGAACAATATTTTTTCGCTTTAATTTGTTGAAATTTTAATACAACTTTGCATTATTTATTTATTTATTTTTGGTGAAATGAAGGATGATGATGCATTACCAATATCAACATCCACAGCTCATATGTCATCATCATCAACAACAACAACGACGACTAGTTTACTAAAGAAGGAAGGTTCAGCTGATTTGGGCCTATTGGGTCGAGGCAGATATAAGTTTTGGGCCTTGTGGGCCATTTTACTTTTGGCCTTTTGGTCCATGTTCACCGGCACTGTTAATCTCCGGTGGTCCGCCGGCAACCTCAGCCGCTTCTCCGACGACCTCGATTCCCACATCCACGATGACCTTGACGTCCTCGTACGTTAACCCATTTTGCCTTTCTGTTCTCCTTTCTATACATACGTTTTTTTTTTACAGTTTGTATGTAAGATGATTAATTGTGTGATTAAATTAATGAAATGGTTAATTTTGAGATTCAATAAATTGGAAAATCATTAAATGTGAAATTAAGTTAATATATGGGTTTATACAGACATAAATATATTACTGTTTTCGTCATGTCCCAGGTCTAAAACCCGATACCTCGTATAATATAATGTCTACTGCCAATGTTGGACAGTACAGCTCTGTTGTGAAATTGGTTATTTGGGTAATTAAATTAATGGCAGATGGTTAAGTTTGAATTTGATTAAAAAGAAATATCATTATTTGGAAAATAAAGTTAGTATATCCGTTCTCCTTTGTGGTCTTTCATGTGGCTTGAGGCAAGGTGAGAAAATGATTAATTGAGTGATTAAGTAAAATGAAATATCATTAATATTAAAATTAAGTTAATAAATCCATTCTCCTTTATATGGATACAAATTTACACGCTCAAAAACACATGTCAGTGTTCTGTTGTGAATGTGATTAATTGGGTCATTAAATTAGTGATGGGACGACTAATTGGGAAACAGAGTTAATGATATTGTAACATGATTCATAGGGTGATTGATTTAATGATGTGGTGATTAATTGGGGAATGAAATGAATTTTGTGATGAGATTAGGAAGTGGAAGAGAGGGAGAAGATGGTGAAGCACATGTGGGATGTGTATACGAATAGCAAGAGGATCAAATTGCCGAAATTCTGGCAGCAGGCATTCGAGGCAGCCTATGAGGATTTGACAGGAGATGATCCCCTAGTGAGGGAAGCAGCATTCTCTGAGATCGCGAAGATGTCGCCTCTCTACGTCAATCTTGAATCCCCTCCTCATTCTTCATCTTCTTCAGTAAGTTCATTTTAACGATCTTCTTTATTATTCTCATTCTATGTTTTGTCAAAGTTTTACAAGTATAGATCAGTTCTATTGTTTTGTTGCTTGTTGGTTTGGAAAAGATATGGTTTTGATTGTGATTTCTCTGAATACAGTTTAGTGTTTCTTGTAGACCTCAATAATATAATGTTCAAAGAAATATGTTTTATATGGAATGAAAGCAACGTGAAAGAAAAAAAAAAAATTAGGTAGTTCGCAGTTTTGGTAACACTGGTTTAGGATTTAATGAACTAAATTGACAAGGTCAAAGGAAATTTAGCTAGTACAAGACGTTATATGAGTAGAGTGCAGCTAGTGGATAAATGTTAGTATATCACAAGTGTAAGGGTGCTCATACGTTATCAGGTGTCTGTCCATTGCCTTGTGCGTGAGCTGCGGTTTCATGTGTAGCTTTTGAGTGCTTGTTTGAAGACCTTATCTATAGATGGTTATTCGTGCTAAAACCAATAAATGAAAATCATACATATGCTATTACTTGTATTAGGAACTTAGAAATTCAGCCATCCTTCAGAAACAGGTTCATAACCTTGTTATGTACAAACAATAATATTGGTAATTGGAAAGAACAATAAAAGTATCATCCTATTCTATGAGTCGAACAATTAATGAAGTTTCAGGAATTCAGTGCAAGGTTCTAAAGAGATGATGTGGGAAATTTTTCAAAAGTTGCAAAGTTTGAGAATCAAGGAGGAAAGAAGAGCATGCCAATTTGGACGACATCTCCACAAAATTTTGCCTGAACAAGATTAACTGGTACGGGAATTTATAAAAAAATTGTTGGCATTCATTGATGTTTTGAAGCATCTTGATTTTTGAAAATAATCTCAAGGAGAGAGCAGGTTACCTGCTTGATGGAGCTTCCCAGTTTGCGGAATCAAAATAGGAACACAAAGATATGGGACAATAGGGGTAAACTTTGTTAGGCAACCTTATTATCTAATTTCAGTAATGTTTCTTCTTAATTAAAAGAAAGAGCTCTTGGAGATTATATAAGTAGATACAATAACTTGAGAGTGTGACATAAGATTATAGCAAGAAAATTGTGGTATCTTTTATTGAAATAAGTTGGTTTGTGTGAAATGATTTGAATTGTCAGATTAAGTGTGACCAAATTGCTAATATACCATATGGATCAGTCTTAACAATTTACCATTCACCAAGGGGATGACAATATTTTGGTAACTATGAGACAATATGGCAAAAGAAGCTCCATATCTCTTGTTTCTGTTGTACAATACTCCTAGGAGAACACTTTGTCTTGCTTCTCTTTGTTTCGTACTGAAACAACGTATCTCGAGCATTCACTCAATATAATTTACATATTCTCCATCCTCTGAAAAGGTGGCCTGGCTATTGGCTTGTTTGCTGCTGTTCTTTCCTGCTGGTTATAACTTATAGCTTAAAAAAAGTTGCAAGGGTGCTGTTTGCCGCAACTTATAAACCTGCTTATAGCTTAAAATAAGTTGAGCAAAGCTGAAATAAAAAAGGCATCCTGGGGCTTCTGCTTTACCCTTTCATTATTCATCTATCTGTATTAAGACAAACTGGGCCCACATATATATTGTTATTTTCTGAATTTCCCAATAATCACTTTTTCAAAATCACTTCTCCATAAACTTAAGATGGAGCAAACTGGCGCTATATAGAGTTTAAGATGGACGTAGGCTTCTGTCTTCTTTACCTTTTGAAGTTCAGGGTCCATGTAGTTTGAAGTCAAAGATATGAAAATGGGAGCAGGTTATAAATTTATTGCTTACTTTTCTAAACGTTTATTCAAGCTATTCATATATATAAATAAAATGTCAAACTTGTAGAATTTTAGATCGACAATACCTCACTTAATTATTATTACTTGGCAAAGAGGAAGATCACACGACATATTTCTCTGTTGAGTCAAGCTTTGCAGTTTTTGCTTGCCAAATTTTATGATTTGCTGAACGCCAAATTGTATCATTGGAGAACACAAACATTTTGTCTCTCTCTAGGAGTTCAAATACTCAATATAGCTTTCTCGAATTGTTTATCATTCCCGAAATTCAGGATGTAGGCCTCATCTAATATATAGTTGGCATGTTTTACTAGAGATTACTGACAAAACTTAGACTTTATTCTTGCAATGGCAAAAATGGAAGCATAATATGGCTGTTGAGCTATTTTTGCTGATTCAATTAGTTGCTTAAAAGTAGTTTTTCGTCCTTCCTCGGTGATCAATGTAAATGTTGTGTTGATTCTGACGTAAACAGCAGCTCTTTAGGAGACATGCTCTGGCAAATAGTTCAGGGCGTCTAATTGCAGATGTCATCTGGAATATTCATCAAACTCGTGTTGTTCTCATCTCCTTCCCACTACCCGTCTATATAAAGAGTCCTTCAGGTTTGGGATGGGGACTCCCTTCTGTGTGTAACCTTATAATCTTCTTCCAATAGAAGATGTTTTTGTACACAGCTAGTTTGTTTGCATGTTCATGTGTCTACTCTTAATTCTTCAGTCAGACACTTTTTGTGATCCATGCTTGGCAAGAGACGTTATTATGGCATTTGGTCCAACAATCTCTTCTCATGGCTGGTGCAACTATCTTAAGCACTCTAGTTAGGGTTTGCTAAAGATTTGATGATTACATAGTCACAATTCATCTATTATGGTGTACATTTAATAGATACTCCAAGAATTGAATTATTATCGATAGTTGCTCAACGTTTTGCCTCTCTCTCTTTCTCTCTCTATCTCCCTTCATTTGTGTTATGGTTGAGAAATGTGTCGAGAAGTGTTATCAAATACGCATTTCTGGCGAGTAGAACCAATCAGGAAATAATTTTCTTTATTACCTTTGTGTTTGTCTGCGTGTGCATCTTTTTAGCCCTTTCTGGAAGGTGCGGGCTGGTTCAGGAATTGTACTCATTTCTTAGCCTCCTATTTTATTACTTCCATTCCGCGTCATTAATGTGTTGGGAATAATACCTAAAAGCCAATAAATTGTATTTTTGGAATTATGGATAATGTGTTATTTGATTTATTAATTCATTTAATATGGACAATTTATTTATTTATTATAAATGTTTTCATTAAATAAATAAAGTCCTTAGAATGCTATTTATAGATTTTATCCTTAGGAGTAAGGATATGAGTGACGGAATCTATAATCATAAATATATTCTAAAGTTGTCCCCGATTATAGGATAAACTAATTGGGCGTTAGTTTATCCGGATAGATCGGATTACAGTCTACTAACCAAATTATATGAGATATCAGTTTTGGAGATTTGTCTCATATCATTGTAGTAGATGTTTAAGTACTTATTGTGAATAAGTAACTGGACTTGACCACCGATATAACGAATTATATAGAATGTCAATAATTCGTTGTATCATGTAATTATGCAATTAATCATCAGACCTGAGATACTATAATTATTTCATGATTAGGAATGTCATGATTTGCTGGTGCAAATAAGCTAGTCCTAATCATGGATTAGACAATGTATTCAGTAGTTGTGATTTATTCCGTCATGCAGAAATGTATGTGTAGATACGAAAACTGTCAATTGGGTGTCCTATGCAATCTGATTAATTGACTAACTTGAAATTTTTGGCCAAGGTGGAATAGTAGAAGTCGTTTAACGAATTATTCATTAGTCACTAATTACTTGGGTTTTGGCATATGGTCAAGTAAGAGAGTTTGACGACCCAATCTATGACTCTGGCTCGATCAGGATAATTGAGATAGTAGGATTTAATTGCATATAAATTACTATTTGGGTTCGCATGCTTGCACTTCATCTTTAATTGGGTAATCACGATATACTGCTAGGTGTCACTCTCGATTTGCAAATTAATTAGAAAGAGTTCTAATTTAATTAATTAGTGGAATTAATTATTCGCTACCGATTAATTATGAACCCGAGAGGTCACACACAAATGGAATTTGTAGATTAATTGAATTAGAGAAACAATTAAATTAAATTTAGGATCGTCCTAAATATTAATTTAATTGGGCTCATTGTAATTAGATGGTGATCCGATTATTATAGAGCACTGGTTAGTTTAAGGCCAATCCATATATGACCCTAGGTTATATATATTCCCTATATATAGTAGTGTTTTGACAAAGAAATAGCTAGCACAATTTTATCAGTCAGAAAAATATATAGGATTTCTCTAGAAAATCTAGTGGGGTAGAAATCCAATTAGCAAGCGCGGATTCTGTGTGGATCAATCTTGGAAGCTTCACACGTGGGGAGCTTGATACAAATTCTACATCGAACTACGCTTCAAGAGGTAATCCTAGAACTATTGCAGGTTTAATTTAATTAGATTAAATTATTATCTGATTTAGATCTGTATAATTAAATATGAACGGATACATGATTAATTTTTTCACTGCACATTTATTTTGATTATCATGTATATTTCCCAACATAATGTGAAAATTCATTTTTATAGTGTCGCAGATTCCTCCTAGTAAATGTGCTTTACGTTAAACCTCCTCAGGCATCTTAATAATTAATCGATTGCCTTTTTTTCTGTGTATTATTTCAGATAACACGAGAGTCGAGTCGAAAACCAGTAGGTGTAGCACAAGGCAATGAGCTGAACAAAGACTAATTCATGAATTTGAAGACATTGAGGACAAGCTTGCAACATTACGGTTCGTTTATATATACTGTCAGCACCATCAAATGCCTATTTGCAGCCCATTGTCAGTAAAAGTTAGAAGAATATGCACAGAGTTAATACTCAGATCCTCGTTTTCGCAACAGGAAGAACAATGTATTTTTTTTTTTTTTTTTTGCTAAGGTAAGAACAATGTATTATTTGGTACCAACTCTTCGATGTATTTTTGCAATCACCACAATATATATCGATTAGGATCAAACAATTTTCTCATTCAATTAATTCATTTGGAGGATTGTTTTTTTCTCGCAGCTTCTTCAAGCAAATTGATTGATTACCTTTTGTTTGTTGAGAAAACCTGCCAGATTTGTTACTCTACCTCAGATGCAGGCCTTTGGTGTGCTCTCTAAAAGTTGTTGGTTCAGTCCCCCAAGGGCACTAGAATTTTATCTAGCTATTAACTTTAGGGTCCTGTGGAATTCGTTGGGCAATGCCTAGATACCTAAGGTTTTTTTTTTTTTTTTATAAAAAAAATGGTCTTTCAAAAGTTGCAAGGGTCATAAAAATTTCAGTACAGTAGTTAATTTTCTTTTTTAATTATTTTTATGACAATAAACTCACCCTAGGCTCAATCACGTTGGATCTATTGCAACGTTATAGACGCCATGGTACAGTGGATTATCCTAATTCATGTTTCATGTTAATCAAGAACCAGACACTATTTATGATGGGAGGAAATAGGTTCGAATTTGAGATCACGAGTCGTTATCTGATCACTTTACCCATCACGTATTTGCTATCCTACGATACAAGTACTAATGAGGCAATTTACCCAGGAAGGTCACTTGACTGGCTCTTAGATAAGTATAGAATTAGAATTGAACCAAAACTAAAACATTACATGTGCACGCACCATTCACATATTTCTGGGTTCAAAATTTGAAACTACATGCAAACAAGTTCAGTCTTGTGAGTATCATACATGTTTATCGATATTCACAATAAAATTTACCCTTATTTTATAAATTCTAGTAAAGATTCATTCTCCAGCAAAATTATCTAATCTTTGATGAACAAAATAAAATAATTCCATTCAAATCTCATCGAGACAAATAACATCAATACTCTCTCTTTAGATGTATGTCTTGAAATGCTTTCTATGAAAAACAAATACTAGTACAAGGGCTGCTATTCTCTCTGCCCCTCACACCAGAATAGCTACACTAGCAGTGGGAGAAGAAATAAGAGATTTTTTTTTTTTTTCTTCGTAAGCAAGAAATAAGACCCCAAACGTGGGTTCAATCTTTCTCCGAACCCTGTGTATAGCGTGAGTTTCGTACACTGGAGGCATCAACATCATTCTTCTTTCTAAATCAGAACTTTGCTCTTGCTCTGTCTATATTATATGTACAGTTCCATCTCTTAATAGCATTCGTACCACAAATCAGTCGCGGGTTAATGATCCTCTCCTCTACTGATTCTCTCAACCGAATTACTATTTCTTGAAGTCTGTAGGAGGCATGAAAAACTCGCGGTTCAAACCCCAAATGTTAAAATTCACTTCCTCAATCTTCCAAGTTTCTTCAAGCTCCCTCTTGTGGTTTGCAGATTGCTCTCCATATCTAAACACAGTGACAAAAGTTTTGCCACTATGCGCAATGTTAACACCATCCACATACTTATACTCTTCGATAACTGATTCAGTGCTTGTCTCCCAAAACACACCTTCACCATCATCTCTACTAGTCTTCACTGTGAGAAGCCTGGAATCCTCAAATTTAACCAAAAGGCCTGATCTTTGGCTGAAGTATCCCCATATTGTGTGGTGGATGATTTCATATTTTGAACCACTTTGAGCCTCTAGTGTTGATTGGCTTGTGTCAATCTTTAGTATGAAGCAATCTTCATCGTTTATGATCTTCTCTCCTATACATACTGCATCTATGAAAAGGTTGGCTGTTGCCCGAGGATCTAGCCCCTGTCACAATCATAATCACTCTTTTGTAAAACCGTTGCCAATTAATTAGTTAAAACAATTATGAATTTAAATACTAAAGAAACCATTAAACTGTATGTTTTAGTCCCTACTGAACAAAAATTCTAGATCCGCCTATTCAGATATCATACCCCTCACTCTTAGCCTCATCAGAAGCACATTGTCCATACCCACCCGAAAAGGGATCATAGGGGTTAAAACAACCACGTGATTTTAATTATAGATTCAATGGTTTACAGTTAGTACCTGTAGAAATCGCCTTAAGGGTCTTGGCGGACCCTTAGCAACAGGCGCTTGCTGATTGGAAGACTGCCTCCAGGATTCCTTGCCATTGCTACCTGAGATCACCTTGCAGCCTGAGACGAGCAGCTCTAGGCACCACAAGTCAGGATTCTTCTGCCAAATTACGAAGCCTCCTGACTCCTCTGTACTCCTAACCTTCACAGATTCATCACCTTGATGAAATTCTGATGCGCTGATTTTGATTTCCCCAAGTGCACATATGCTGTTGAACGCGTTCAAGGCTGGTTGTCCTCCTGTCGCTGCTATGTATTGTTGTACAATATATTTGGCTGTTGAGGCTTCCTGTAATAAAAATGGTGTTAATTGACAATGTTCTTGGACACAACAAAATTGCTACCCGAGTATGGACCTTCTGCAATCTAGCGTAACATGTTCGAACACGGCTTTGGCCTCTATCGTAACAAAATGAAACATGTCTAATTGAGCAATACAGAAATGAAACTCCAAAAGGTCATCCCATTCCTAATTTTTTCTGCCTCATGCAAAGATTTGGCGCATATTTTAGTTTAGTCATTCATCACCGTCCTTTCATTTTGATAATCGGAAACTCCTCCTAAGAAACTCTTTGAACTCACGTAAGGAGTGTCAAAGTTGGAAACACATGACTTTGTAGAAATGAGGCATGATTCGGGTTAATAGACACGAGACTTATTGGAGTTGACTCTAAAAAAATTAACTTTTTAGTTGATTCAAACTCAAGATATCAACACATCTTCTTCCCACGAACTAAACATTCCACCCCTAGAGTAACTTTTTAGGTTCATTCGTCACCCTTTTGATGGAACCGTAACTTTTATATATTTCCTATTTCTAGCTAGGATGTCAACCCATCACTTCTGTGTATAGCTAATTAATTAGAGAAATTTTGCTGAACATACAACGTAAAGGAATGCCAGAAATTTTAAAAGGCCATGTAATAAACAAAATTAAGGCTCTTTTTAACAATTCAAACGTCAATTTTACGTCCATTTTTACACACTTAATATTTTATGCACACATTAACATGACATATATATTTTTACGCATGCATCTTAATTTATTCTTTATTTACATGCGAGTCTTAATAAACAAGAGTTACAATGAATGTAATTATCTTGTGAAAGGAAGACAACATCGGGATCCACTTTCATAGATAGCAATCTTATGAGAGGTAACAACGATCGTGTAATGACTTGTTGTGATCACAGTTACGAGAGATAAAAGATCATACGATGGAAGCATGTCGTATAGGTCGAGCAACAGACTGGTCGACTTGGACCTGAAGAGGTAGTACAGGAGATCCAACAATGAAAAGCAAGAAGCTTAGCTCATTATAACGCCCAGCAATAACTGGAGATGACCATTTATCTGAAGTTTGTGCTTTCATCCATGTCGACATGTTTTGCCAACGAAGGTTAGCATTGCTTCCCATGCTGGTGAACAATTCCTCTGGAATTGGCACCTCAAGTATTGTCTCGAGGGCATCTTCTCTATCGTAATTCGGACAAAGTTTCCTCATGAAATGTCCGTGACGATTCCACCTCGTGGGATAAGACTCGATTTAATTAATTAATTTTGTTACCTTTACTAATTAAGTTGGTTTTTCTGTGAGAGTGTGAGAGAGAGAAAACATGAATTGAACAAAAATGAGAGATTAAGGCTTGGAGAGAAATAAGGACCCTTCTAAGACCATTAATCCTCTCATCTCTCCTTAAACATGGCTCATTGTGGACAGCAATGGAGAGGAGAGGGTGTGGAGAGCCACTATGCCTCAAGGTTCCCCTTTCTTTTAGCAGTCGTGTGGACACCATTTTAACTTGGGATTCTCTCTTAACAAGATCTCGTTTTGACTGAGAAATGGAAGTTCAATTTAAATGGCACCATGCATGCATTGCTTAGTGAAAATTCTAAAAAACGATCCTCCACCTAATAGAGAGGTGTGGCTCCCACAAATACATGGGCATATATTCTAGAAATAAAGGTGAGATCATCTATCATTTTGAAGAAAAACCTATTACTTAAATTGTGAAAAGGTGATGGAATGCTTTAGACGGATTTAGACTCTCGTATATATATTATATAGCATTATAAGTAGGGGCGAAATTAGCTCATTTAGAGTGAGGGTCTAAGTTTTAAAAAAAAAATGATTAGACCCCCTAATTTTTTATATTTATTTATCGTCAATCTTCTTAATTGAATTTTGGTCATCCAATATCAAATTTTTGGTTCTGCTACTGATTATGAGATAAATTTAATAGTGATAATATTTTCATATCATTTTGTCATAACTATGTGAACATATTACTACTATTAGATCCTTACATAGACATATTATTACTCTTGAATCTTTGTCATAAGTTTATAATAATGATATGTCCAAATCCGTCGCAGACCTAGCTATTAATCAAAATCAGACAAAAATGAAAATACAAATTGTTGCATAATGTAAAGCAATCATATTGTTAGATTAAACCCAAAAAATTGGAAACAACAAGATGGTGACGGCCACGTATGGGCTTGCGGGGGTTGCACCCTTCTATAGCTTTAAAAACTATTTTAAGTGTATAGATAAATTAAGCACGAAAAATCAGATAGTCCGCAATAAAATAAAATGTTGTTTGTATAATATTTAAATTATGTGTTATAATTTTCACTGATAAAAAATTGTAAATCTCCCGATACTGACAACAATTTGATATATAAAAGACAGAAATGACATGAGATATTTTGCGCCAACTTGAGATTTTCAATATGCATATAGATCTTAAGGCTATTCTCGCTCGAATTACACCATTGTGATCTAAAGGGCTAGAGACTTTCTTTAGCATAATGTTGGTTTCATATGAGTTGTAATTTTCAAAACCATGCATGAAGCAAGAAAATATATATTTTTGTTCATGTTGGAATATGTAGGATATTTAGGTGACGATTGTTATATTGAAACATATTGAGAATAAAATAATATTCTGGCTCTAAAATTTACAAAACACTAGTACTAGTAGCAATGAATTGGAAACGCGATAAACTCCTATTATTGCGATGCATTCTTGTTCAATAGCCTTGATTTATGATACAAATATAACGGACTGCTTTGCATAAAAATCCACCATCTTTCAAGCATACATTGCAGATTGAATGTCAACATTTACTTATGATAGCGATAATAAATAAAGTATTTAATAAACGAATGATTAATATCACGGTTAAATTGTTCTATAGTCAAGATTATTTTGTACATGTATATATTGTATGTTACATCAAGATTATGGGCTTGGTCTTCAAGCACAACAATGGAAAAGAGGTTATCTCATAGCTTTTGGGCCTGACATAGAGGTGAAAGTAGGCATTTTAAAACAGGGTTTTGCTTAGACACGCCATTTACCTCGTGGGACTTATTTGAGTGCCACGTTTTATCATCACATACACTGCTCTTTTTAAAATATTCCTTCAAAATGTTTCTCTCTTTAGATGTCGGTGTATTTTTTGGGTTTGGATCCCCTCCTCAACTGATTCTCTCATCTACTAGATAAGGTGTATTATGGGTCATGGGATTTGATGTTTTTAAATCTTAGCCATTTATTTTAAATTTTTATTTTTGAAAAAAGGTAGTTAAAATCAATTTGAAATAAATAGTTGAGATTTGAAAACACAAAATCTGATAGCTCATAACACACCTTATTGTGTAAATGAGAGAATTAGTAGAAAAGATGATCTAAATCTGTACTTTTTGACAAATGGAGTTGCAGTCTCCACTGACTCCAAAGTTTTTTTTTTTTTTACGTCACTCTTTTTTCATCACTCAAATATCACATTCTACTTGGCATGTCTAATTGGCATGCCAACTAGTTAAATCTATTTTATTTCTCTCTTCTTTTATTCATTTTTCTCTCTCATCGTTTATTAATTGTTCTCTCTCCTTGTTTTTCCTTTTTTATCTCCCTCAATTAATGTTTTCTCTCTTTCTTTTTTTTACGACTATTACACATTTCTCTCTTACCATACATATCCCTCATGTAGTCATGAACTCCCTCATTAATGTATGTATTATAAACTTTCTCTCATTATATGGATATCATAAACTTTGCATAAAACATAGCCACTGATTAAGAATCCAACATATTCACTCCATTCGATTTTCACATTAGACATAGATGATTTAACATATGAATTTGATGGTGTTTTTTTATTAGTTTTTTATGTGAATCATCTAATAATTATGGACTATATATATCAACCAATCTAAAAGAAAAAGAAAAAATGTTGCAATTTTTTTTGTATAATAGAGGCAAAAAATCGTGATTTAAAACCTTTGAGTACAATAGTACATGCCAGTACTACTTAATTATTCCACCCAATTTTTAAATGTAAAGAAACAACACAAACTAATGTTCGATGTTAAAATCTATTCCAACCAATAATATTATTTAATGATATGACAAAAAGTTAATTACCATCTTTACTAACATCATGTTCTGTTATCCATAATGATCCTAATAATTCATATGATATGGTGATTTTCATACATATATTTTGATAGTGAAATTACTTGTGAGTATATGACCGTAAGAAAAAAGTTATACAAGGAGGAAGATGACTATATGAGGGATATATGGCAGGTGTGAAAACTTTGTAATAGTGATAAACAAAAGAAAGAAAAAAAAAACATTAATTAAGGGAGATAAAAAAGAAAAAGAAAAAGAAACAAAGAGATAGAAAAATTAATAAAAGAAGAGAGAGAAAAATTAATAAGAAAGAGAGAAAATTAAAATAGATTTATCTAGTTAGCATGTCAAGTAGGAGGTGATAATTGAGTGATAAAAAATGGTGACATTTAGTATTACTAAAAAAAATATACGCAGGCGAGACAGATATTAAATTCAAGGTGGTTGTCCTTCTTTGAAAAAAATCTTTTAAAATGTCTCTCTCTCCAGGGTTGGGTGTACATTTGGGCAAATGGGAGTTGCAGTTCTCATTAACCTTAGTTTATTTTATTTTTATAAATATATGATTACTGTTAGAGTTTTTCATAGTATTTTTAATCAAATAAAACTAATTAGACATATTTCGTATATGAGTATTAAATTTTTTATTATAAATCCTACTAAAACAAAATTATAGATACACACCCCTCTCACTCTTTTGTATTCTTTATTTTTGAAGTTTTAAAGTTGCTGAGTTGAAGTCTCGAAACACAGAGGCAAAATATTCGGGGCGTTTTTTTTAGTGCAAAAGGAACTTTTAACTTTGTCAATGACTTGTCGGGCAAAAAGAAGAGAGAAAAGATGGGGCAATTCGCATGAGATGATTTTGTTACCTTGGATGCTATCCATCCTTTTGAGACGATTCTTCTCAGGAGTGACTTTTTCTACTTTGGTTCAGTAGCCAAAGATATGTATACTTGAGGACAAAGTTTGCCTCCATTTCTCTCATTTTAGCAACTGAGTATGGATGAGCGCATGAATCAACATGAGCGAAACGGATAACAAATAGGTTAGACATGATAGATATGCCTCGATTAATGGTTGAACTTTGATACTGTGTTAATTAATTTAAAATTTTATTTTAAAATTAATTGATGTCAAATAAAATATGCAAAAATTTTATATACGGGTGATCTTTAGTATCTTGATTTATTCATATTGGACAATTGAATTCTCTCTCTAACAAAAACTTTTAAAGAGCAATCAACTGGATATGTATTTGGTAGAGTAGTTCGTCTTGAAGAGGGCAATTAACGACGTGATAAAAAAAAAAATGATATGAAGAAGTTATATTTTAAAATGAATTGATATTAGATAAAAACGATCTTATATATTAATTTTGAAAATTTCGATTCATGCATGATAAAATTCTCGATAATCACAACCTGGCACATCTTTTACTGTTTACTGGTACTAGAAAAAATTCAAAGTGCATTGATAAATTTATTCACCTCAATTAATTCCCTTGACTAGCTGCCCTTCAAGTAGATGACACCAACAACTGTATCTTCATAATGCTTGTGATTGCGATACATCGGCATTAAATCGTCAATCCAAAAAGGAGTTGGAAAGGCGCGCAGGAAATAAAGGTAACTCCTTATGTTATTTGAGTGATGTTTCATTTTTTTTTTTTTCTGGTAAAAATTTATATTTTAAAACTTTTATTATATAGAGAGACCATGAATAGATATACATATATGTAGCGTTATTCGAAAAATTAATAGAACAAGGAAAAAATGGTCTAAGCTTTAGAATTGATGAATTAAAACATTTTCCTTGGTTAGTATTTTATTCATGAAATAGATTGGATTAGTTTTAGTATGAAAAATTGTATGTACTTATTTGATCTAATAAATACCTTGTGTCAGAATTGAGAAATTTTATAGCTTCAATTTTTAATATTCTCTTATTTATTACCTGTATTTACTATTTAGTCAGAATATCGTCACATATTTTTATTAAAAACCTAAAAGAAGCCATGTCAGTAAAATTTTACTTTTGCTTGTGAATCTAACGTATAGAAATGAATATATTCATAACTTAAGAGTTTATAATTATTGAATTTCGTTCAAACGTTCGGTGTAACATCCTTACTTCTGATGCACACCCTCCATGTACAGACATTGAAGTCGGTTGTACCCTTGTACAGATTTCTCACCAGAGACCAGTGATTATGAACAGAATACTTATGAGTCAATAATGGTTGAGACGCTAAGGTTGTAGGCTTGTAGCAGGTCACGGTTTGTGCCTACACAATAGAGGTTTCTTGACAAATTAATTTGCACTTTCTGACGAGTACGATGGTATGACTGAGGGTCCACTTCAAGCAATAACTGGTCTGAATAGTTTTCATGCTTGTGGTTTTTTGATAATGTTTCTAATTTTTTTTTTTTTTTAATAGATTCGAATTCAAATTTTTTTATTATAATAAGTTACTATTTAACTATTTCATTCAATTCTTAATATAAAATATTTCTACTTTACATGCATAAGTAGCTTTCTAGAAGCACGCTCATTTGAAGTTTATAACTCCGTCTTGGGGCTTTAACACTTCACAAATACTAACACCATGTTTATTTGGACGGATTTAGTTTATCTCATAACATGATTTTCTGATAATTTTAAGATACAAATTTAGATTATTGATTATTTGATTACGGTAATAAAATAAAATAAAAAATTAAATCTATTATTATGTTATCATCGTTTGATCAAATAATTAATGATATATCTTTCTCATTTTTTTACTAATACTATAATATTATAAAAAGAATCTAAATCCAAATACACTTGGGAGCAACTATTTTCTTGGTCAACTTAAAGGGCTTGAGAGATGGAGTGTAAACTTAATTGGGTGAAGCTTTGCAGCTTTTTGGTTCTTGAATTCATGTGCCCAACATGTTGTCGTCTTTCAATGGGGATGTTAAGTGGGTGTTTTTCGCAATGAGTTGAAGAATAATGAGCTAAAAATTAGTAGACATGCTTGGTATAAAATTGAAGAATATAAATTGAACTATTGGTACTGTCATTCTCACAGAATGTTCTTAAACATGATCATGAAAAAGACATAAATTTGCATACAGCAAGTTTTTAGTACTGTATGTCTAAAGCATGCAGATAGAGATCAGTCAATAACAACGTTGTAATGGCTGAGGTAATGGCTTGTTCTATTTAGAAATTTTGAGTTCAGATCATAATTTTGATCTCTATTATAACGATTCTTATAATTCTTTAATATCAGGAGTTACATGATGAGAAAGATCTAGACAAGAAATTTAATCTAAATAAGGTGGATGTATTGTGCAGAAGTAATTAAGGATTCCCTTATTATATTACAACGTAATGAGTAGTATCTAATAGTTATGAATTATTCAAATTATTTATCATAAAAGGGTAAATTGCGCCTAGCCCTCTTGTGGTTTACTATAAGTGTACGGAACTCCCTTGTGTTGATCAAATTAGCACATTACCCCCCCTGTGGTTATTAAAAAATGTGCACGGAACCCCCCTCGATTAAGAAAATCGTTTAACTTAACTGGAAGTGTGATGCACGCGCGTCCCTTGCGATTTTGCAATAATAAACTGGCATTTTCCACTTTATTATTGACTTTTTGGATCAAAATACCCTTACATAAAGCCAATCCTCACCCCCAAATCCTAAATCCCTAATCCCCAAATCGTGTTATGTGTGTGAGAATGTGTTCCATTTTGATTGCTTCCATAATCCACCTATATATATACATATATATAGATATATATATATATGTATATATATGTATATATGGAGGCCTCCAAGAGTGATGAGCAGTGGTACTTCGTTGACGTCATCGCCGATAAGGTCATCAATATCAACGGTTGCAATCGTCGGAGCGAATGCAAATCCAACGTCATCGTTGACATTTAGCTTGGATAAGTATCGTTTCCCTACTGCCCTCATCTTCATTCAAGACCGTAAAGACGAAGCGCTAAATGCTTTAAAGTCGGATTCATTTTTTTTTTTTGCTAAGTTGGTCATGCTCTTTTTTTTCTTCTTTTTTTTCAACATCACTGTGGTGTTGGTAGCATAGTGGGTATTGGTGGCAGAGTGGAATGGTGGCGGGTTTGGTGGTGGTGGTAGTTGGGTTTGGGTGTGGTGGCGGGTTTGGTAATAGTGGTCGGTTTGGTGGTGGTGGTGGTGGTAGTTGGGTTTGGGTGTGGTGGTGGGTTTGGTGGTGGTGGCAGGTTTGGGGGTGGGGGTGGTAGTGGCGGGGTTTGGGTGGTGGCGGGTTTGATGTTGGTGGTGGGGGGTTTGGGTTTGGTCTGTATTTTTTTTAAAAAAAATTGATGGGGGTATATTTGTCATTTCGATATTTTCGTTAAAAAACTAACAGAAGTTAGCTAATGGGGAGAGTATGCACCCTTTCTGTTTAGCACAAGGGGGTAATGTGCTAATTTGATCAACACAAGGAATATCGTGCACTTATGATCAATCACAAGGGGGCTAGGCGCAATTTACCCTAATTGTATTACTAATTCATAGTTGTTTGATTTTTGTTGATAAAGTCATTGTTAAGATAACTGAGGTTCCATCCTAAAACTAATTAGTGTTAAGTCTGCCTTAGAATTTTTTATTTTTTTTATATGGAACAAGTGTTATTCTAACACTCCCTTTCACGTGTGATCTGATTTGAGAAAAGTCACACGTGAAAGATTGAATATGTGTAGACCTAATTTTGAGATGAGTCACACTTGGAGTCGCACGTGAACCTAATTTTAATATGAGTCACACTTAGAAGATTGAATACGTATGGTAGATTAACACATGTGGAAGATTGGATACACGTGGTACATGACACACGTGAAAGATTAAAAACACGTGGACCTGATTTGAGATGGGTCACACACGAATGAATAAAACTAGACCAAGGGTCCAGCTCTGATACCATGTTAACAATCATAGGGTTTCCAATTGATGTCAAGTGGAGTAGTCCAGTATTTTATAAGGTGGTTTTGAAGTTTCTATTTTTCTGATGTGGGAAAGTAATATATTCTAACACTCTTCTCCACGTGTGATCTAATTTGAGAGGGGTTACACGCAGATGAATGAAACTGGACTAAGGGTCTAGCTCTTATACCATGTTAAGATAACTTAGGTTTAATCCTAAACCCAATTGGTATTAAGTGGAGTAACCCAATATCTTATATGGTGGCCTTAGAGTTTTTGATTTTTCGATATGAGACAAATATTATTTCTAACACTCCCCTTCACGTGTGACCTGATTTGAGAGGAGTCACATGTGGAAGATTGAACATGCGTGAACCTAATTTTGAGATGAGTTACACTTGAAAGTTTGAATAAGACTAGACCATGGGCCTAGCTCTGAGTTTCTGATATGAGAAGAACGTATATTCTAACACTTTCTTTCACTGTGACTCATAATTAACTAATTAATATGATCGAAGAAGTAGCGAATTTGAAAAAACTGCACAAAATCAATAATTGAAGGCATAATTAATGAATAACGTGGTACAAAAGCATTAACTTTAAAAACTGTATCTAAAGTCGACGCACAAAACTTCAAATACGAATGGCACGTACGGGGATATTCCTATTATTCAGACTCTGTGATGAACGCAAAATTATCAATGTAATTAACTAGTGTCATTTCACTTTGGTTTCCTACTGTTCGTCATATTTCCTTTTTCCATGACTAATTTTTAAGTCAATTAGGCATGGAATTTTACTTCAATCTCCACATTATTATGAACTATAAACAGTACAAATTAAAAAAACAATGATACAATTATATAATTTTCACACTCAATAAACTAAATTATTTATCTATTTATATTATTATTTCACCGTCTTCATTTTTCTTGTAACGTTATAATATTACCACGACATCCAAATCCTTGTCTTAAGGCTCCGTTTGTTTGTCGTAAAATAATTTACTTGTGGAAAATATGTTCCTCTGAAAATATTTTTTTGAACTCCGTTTATTTGTCGTAAAATAACTTGTTGAGAGAAAATATTTTCCTAAAAAATAAAATATTGAAAAATATTTTCTAGTGTTTAGATGTATAGTGAAAAATATTTTCTAACATTAGATTTTATAAAAAAAATATATATATACACATAATATATATCTTTCCTGAAAAATAAAATACTGAAAAATATTTTCTGTTGTTCGGATGTACATTGAAAAATATTTTTTGACATGAGATTTTATAAAAAAAAAAATATATATATATATATATATATATATATATATATATATATATATATATATATATATAATATATATCTTAATCGTGAGGGTGGGGGTGGGGGCCGGTAAGACGGGGGCAGGGGTAGGGGTGGTTGAACTCTAAATTTTTTTTTTTTTTTTTAAAATATAAAAATATTTTCTCAAACTTTATACTAATTGTAATATTTTTAAAAACATTTTTTGAAAAAATATTTTTAGGCAAACAAGCGGGCCTTGGATTTTCGTATTGTACAAAGTCGTCAACTAATTCTCAAACTCTGACCACAAGCAACCATCATGGGGATTTCAAAAGCAACAATTATTGACGTGGTAATCGAAACTTTAAAGCACAATTGGATGATTAACTCTTAACTAAAGCTTGTCTTTCTCCATAGTCAATACAAATATTTTCTTTTTTCTAATGTTGGTTGAAACCATGATTTTGATTCAAAAATTTTAATTATAATACATTATTATTCAATAATTTTATTCAACTCGGACGTATAAACGTTCTCTTCTTTAACTCTTACACGCTCCCTATATAAAAACCTCACCTTTTCCACCCAACACTTCACATTTTGACACTCTAAACCTTCTCTCATAACAAAAAAACAAAGAAAGCAAATCCAAATTCACAAATGGCAAAACGCTTCAAGCTTCGGATCTCAAGAGTGATCACATCCTTCCATTCCTGCAAGTCAAAAGACCCCTCAAACCTCCCACAAGATCCTGTCCCTTCATTCTTCAGACTTCCTTCAGTCGAACCTAATCTCCTGGCCGTCGATTTCTCTCTTAACCCACCACCCTCAAAGCCCCACCAACATCGCTCCTCCTTCAAGCGCCACGTGTCATCCGCCTTCATATCCTTGGGCCGTAGCTTCACCTCGAAAGCAGGCGCAACCAAAGAGCTCGATAACGACCGCACCGGATCACCACAATTTAAGTGGCAAAAAGAAGAGAAATGGCATGTGGTGGCTAACATCTACAACGAAACACCTCGCCGGAAAATCCATAACTCCTCCGCTTCCGGCGAAGATGTTTTAGCCTCACCAGCAGCACCACCACCACCACCACACACGGCGGAGAAGAAAAAACGAAGGGTCAAAAAGAAGAAAACAGCTTCAAGGCTCCGCATAAGCAACTCCTCAGCTGATAGCGTATGGTTTAGCAGCGATGAAAAAACTGAAGAAGAAACCGAAACCCTAGTTTCATCTTCTAGAAGCTTCACCACTGATTCATCATCAGAATTCAACCCCCATTTGGAAACCATTCGCGAAGCACCACCCATCTCAAGACGCCATAACAAAAAGAGCAAGAAGAAACTAACAAAGACGGCAAAGCAGCGTTCAAAACGCAACGTTTCATACCCTGATGATCATAACAAGCAAAGGCCATCAGTTTCTTCGACGGAAAATGAAACTCCGGCGAGGCTTTCAGTGTTCAAGAAGCTGATACCATGTAGTGTGGATGGTAAAGTGAAGGAGAGCTTTGCGATAGTGAAGAAAAGTGAAGAGCCGTACGAGGATTTCAAGAGGTCAATGATGGAGATGATTTTAGAGAAGGAAATGTTTGAGAAAGATGATTTAGAGCAGCTTTTACAATGCTTTCTCTCTTTGAATTCGAGGGATTATCATGGCATGATCGTTGAAGCTTTTACTGAGATTTGGAAGGCTTTGTTTTCTGTAAGCTCAGTTGATCATCAAGAAGGCCATGTCTCCTCATCAGCTGCTTAAACACCATTGCGGACTCAGATAAGCTTAGTTGTTTTCATATGTAGTGCTTGTTACTGCAGCTCTTTTTATGTGTAAAATAATTAGTAGTATATCAAGCAAGTTGATGTTAAATTTATTTTACTTTTTAAGTTTAATTAGTAGTAACTATTTCTAGTAGTATACGTGCACGGAAGATCTGAACTTTAATTATGCATGGCCCAAGGGTATGTTGTAATCATGATATAACATTAAGAAAGAGATTAAATTTTCTTAAATAATACTGTAACTAAACGTATAGTTCATCTTATTGAACTTCCTCTCTAACATATAGAGTGTTGTAACTTGAAGTACTTCTGAATCATAGTTAGGCCAGAACTAGGTCCTTTTATTAGATAGATCCTGTTATAGTTCTGTTTTATCTGAAAAATTTTGCATGTGAATCTCACATCACATGATGCAAGAGCTGCCCTGTTTAATCTTTTCTCGTCTCATGTTGGTAAGGCTTTTATCTGATTTTCGGTCATTTAACTTGTGAAATTCAATTTTTCACTCAGTAATCGAATTACTTTTGGTCTTCGGTCATTTGACTTTTTCACATAATGTAGGACTACTTTTTTCACTTAGCGATCGAATGACACTCTCAGTTAGACTGGATAATTTTTCTTTCTCATGCAAGTAATTAACCTGACAAACAACAATTTAATTCAGAAGGCGAACGCGGCATGCTCCTAAAGTAGTTGAATCTGTGTTTGATCATGTTCACTGGCTAACCCTAATTTACCTCTTCAATTATCACAACATCTTCTTTTTTGAACTTTGTTTTGTCCAAAAAAGATGATTCCTTCTGTTTCTTGTTTTTCCTTTATTTTTATGCAATTGCTTTACAACAAAAGAGTAAATTGCATTATATTCTCATGAGATTAGATTTAAATATATATATTCTCATATAATAATGTAATTAATTAATTCATAATTCATAATTCATTCGTAATTAAGCAATTGTATATTTGAAAGTATATTAGGTTAGTCATTACTCATTACTAGTTTTGGTTTACACTCATGGGATTGATCGATCGAGCATTTAATGTCAATCATCTGACTTGATTACTCAATGCCGAATAGATGTGACTTATGAGAGTGAGTCATGGTTATATTATTTCATAGGCTAATGTTAGTATCCATCTTTTTCCCTTGTGGGACAACAACAAAAGCAACAATAATATAGTGTATCCATAAAACACAGACCAAATATTACTGGCCATTTGGCTTCAGGTATTTTGATTCTCGTTTCAGATGCGAGACATATCGAGATTCATTATCATATGTAACATCTTAAATAATATAAAATAATTTAAACCTCTTTTAAATTAAAAAGAAAAACACGGGCTAGAGCCAGATATTAGGAGATGAAGTTATGTATATTGCCTATTAGTACCAAGAGAAACTCTTTAGTATTGTTTCACTTGTTCTTGGAAAAGCCAAGTAAATAACAGAAAAAAAACAAACATAAATCACTATTAACTCATACTCTCTTTGAGTAAATGTTAAGATGGAATCTTTGCCTTTTGTCTTTTCATTTTTTATCGATTAAGTGCAAGAAATTGCACTTATGAATTCGAAGAAGCACCCATGACTAACATTTTTTATTTATTTATTCAAGTCTAAGTCACATAATAAATATTAAAAAATATCACTTACAAAAATTAATCTTACAATCTTTTACGTACATCTGCACCCTAATTTTTCTTTTTGACGAGATAAGCAACCTAATTAAAGAAGCATCTTTATAGCTAGCATCTGTCTTGTTGACCATATCATTGGAAACCAAAGAAAAAGGGGAGCAAATGTAATGATTTTGGAAGAAAAACCGAATGATGATCATCCCGCGTTACACTTTTCATCATCCCCTCGCACATGGAAATAATTTGCTTTGGTTCGTTCACATCAATGATTAAATTACATTTATTTATTTTCTCAATGCTTTGCGTTTTTTTCTTTATAACATTATGTGATTTATAAATGAGTGTTATAAATTTAGAGCAAATCTCATAAATAGTTTCTATTGTTTATAAATTTTTGACAAATAGCGCTAATTGTTTTAAAAGTTACGCAATTAATTTTCATTGTTTACAAAAGTTTCACTAATAGTCTTCATTATTTCACAAGTTATTCAGTTAGTCCCTATTATTTACAAAAGTCTTTCCATTAATTCTCATTATTTGTAAAAGTCTCTCTATTAATCCTCAATGTTTGCAAATATTGAGGACTAATTGAAAGACTTTTACAAATAATAGAGACTAACTGAGTGACTTTTGAAACAATGGGGACTATTGGTGAGACTTTTACAAACAATGAGGACTAACTGCGTAACTTCTAAAATAATAGGGACGATTTGTCCAAAATTTGTAAACCATAAGGACTATTTGTCCAATTTGCCCATAAATTTACATAATAATTTAAAATTACTATTTTGAACCCGGGAATGGCAGTATATAGTTATTGAAACCCGAAGTTGTGAAGAGGAGGTTAAGTGGGGTCAAATAATTTTGCACACTATATATATATATACAATGACAGAGCAATTTATGGGTCAACGGAGGTTATAATCCCATTAATTCCAAGAGTGAAGTATTAAAGGATGAGTGTGACATTTTTTTAAAACTTGCCTATTTTTTAGATTTTTTTAGATTGAAAAATTAATTTAGCTATCACTAAACAATAATTTTGGATCTATTCCGATATATATACTCTTATAATCCAAATAATAGATCCGGCTATCGAAAAAGCTTAAAGATAATGAAATTTTCAAACCAACTATACGCACATTATATTATCGGACATAAATAAAATACTTTCAAAATGAATTGAGTTTAGCATGCTCATCATCTAGATAAGTCACATGTTGATCTTATTGGACGCATAATTTGGATGTGTATCATTTTCAGCTAAGGACGACTGATCATGGACCGATGGAACTAGAAGAACATTGCTTGTTTATCAAGAATCTATCAATTTTTCCTACTACAATTGAAAACGACATTGGAATTAACCCATGTGAATGTTACAAATGAGTTTTAACGGTTGTGAATTCTTGATATGAGAATTATAATAAAACGATATAAATAGTTCACAATTATTAAAACTTACTAAAAACTCATAATGTTACGATATTATAAGATGATTCATGCGCGCAACATATCCCCACAAATTGTGTTCTCTCATATGTCTTTGTCCTACAGGCCATATTCCTACCTATTACCATGCTCCTATATGCAGCTCTTGTTCAACGCTGTTTCTATGTTTCTGGTCACACTTGAGATGAAGGTTAATAATATTCTTTCACATAAGATAAATCATGAATTTCTAAATTACCTTGTAAGAACTACCGATCAAAAAAAAAAAAAATATTACCTTGTAAGAACTTTGAGCCACTTGATTTAACATCAATTAATTTTGGGATGAAATTCATGGTTGTTAACAAGAAGTATGATAGGCCGTAGCAGTAAAGGGAATGGATATATATGATAATGGAGCTTAGGGTGGAATAGACCGATTTAATATCCCATTAATGCAATTATAATAAAAAAATATGAATAATTTATGATTATTGGATCTCATTCATAACGTTATTACATAACGTCGTGGGAGGATCCTTTAGCTGTTTGCATATCTATATATAGATTGTTTCGTATAGCCATAGGCCACTCAGGCAGCAAAAATATTTACCCCTTCACGTATGAGTTAAATCCATTACTGCAATTGGTAGGTAAAACTATGCTGGTGTGGCTTTTACACGGCAACAGAGATTCTTACCCCTTTCTTAAGAAACTGACTAGAATTGAAGCACAACTTTTTACAGAAAATTTTACAGCTTTTTATTATCTTCTTAGAGGATCCTACTCCTAGTATCTGGCCTCTGCATACTATGGCTATAGCACTTTAGTTTGCTACGAGTCGAAATGAATTTACTTTTAATGTTATAATATTATAAACGAAATTTAAGAATTATAAATTATTAATCTAATTATGATGAAATGATGTATACAATTTACAATAATTGAGTAAGAATAAATGGGGATACGTTGAGACTTAAAAGATGAACTAAAGACTTGAATCACCCAATGCCTCCTTCTAAACGAGACAAACTGTGAAACTGATAAGCATGAATTTGATGAGTTGGGGCAGTCTCATTTTTAAGGCTAGATTCGTTGAAACCCGCTAAAATACAGGGTGAAAAAGTACTTTAGCTTAGCGCCAAGAGAAAAGAGTGGATCAAGTACTTAAGTTGGCTCACTTTTTGCCAGCGAGGATTTACTCGTAACATTATATCATTATAAACGGAATCTAACGATTATAAATTGTTCACATTTCATTTGTTTCATAATAATATTAATAATTCACAGCTATTGAATCTTATTTATAACATCAGATATATTTCCACTTTTGTGTGCCAAAATAAACGATTAAGCTTGCTAAGACGAATTTGAGACAAATTCAAAGAAGATAGTCTAGGGTGAAGTGTATGATACATGAATAAGAGAATTATTCACTTCTCGGATTCGAATTAATTAAAAAATTAATTTCTTTAAGACAAATCTCAATAAATCTTATATCTCACTAACTTATATCATACTTCATTTGAACAAGTTCGCGTGTTTCAAATTTGACACCTTGATATGCGTCAAAAAAGGAAAAGCCTTGATGCATTCAATTATTGTGTCAAAACAAGGGAATTGAATAGTTTCACGAACTGCGGCATGCATGTTAAAGATTTAATGTAACATAACAACACGTGGAAGACCCTGCAACATCAGATAGTTTAATAAATGAGGTTTCTGTTCTGGATAAAGAATGTGGTCTGTAGCATCTCCAAAAAGTAGAAAATTTCTTGTATTTGTCAAATAAATTTTATTCTTAAAATAAAAAATAAGACCCACATATTTATAAAAAGAATCGAATAACCGACTATCACATGTAAAAACTTCTCCCAAAAGAACAGTAGTAGTACATTAGTTATTTTTGGGTTCGGTGACCAACAAACGAAAATGTTATTTTGGGGTGTGTTTAATCTAGTACAACAAATGGACTTGCATGACTATTTTTTTAATTAAAAATTGAAATGTATCCTAAAAATGTACAAGTGTTTTTCAGTTGTCTGAAGCTTTTTCTTTTTTTCTTATTGAGAAATGAAACCTAGCTTATCAAAACAATCTGATCTTTTTTTATTTATTTATATCAAAATAGTTATCAGATGTTTTCTAAGTTTGTGGCTGGCTCATTACATTTATATAAAAAAAAATATGAGAATTTTCATTGAGCACGAGAGCCAAATGAATCGAAAGATTCATGTTTGGTGCAGGAAGGGATTATGAACATTTTAATTTAAAATGATAAAAGATAATCTACTTTCATTAAGTAATTTATTAGATAATTAATTATGTATTTGTTGAGAAAATAATTTACGGGAAGAGTTGATTTGCAGGTGAGGAATTAGCATACCGACTCACTTTCATTTTTGTCGTTCCTTTTCCCAGTTCCATTGCTATCGCGGACTTTACGCAATTGTTGATCAGATTAAATAGATATCCCTTCAACACAACATATGTTGAAAAGATCTCGGAAACTCACTAAAATACGAAATGTGGGATCTTTCAATTAACGGATTATCTTATTCAAATAGTGCATAATCGCTTATAAGTTGGAGCTTTGTTAAAGTATCTCAACTCATTCTCTTTTTCTACTTTTGAGTTTTAAACTAGCTTTACCAAATTATGTAACATCCTTGTGAATTGTTAATTAATTAATTATGTGTTTTTAAATTTCATAGCTTATCATCTCTATTGTAGCTCATAGGCTCTGAGCTTACCAGGCTTTAACAAATTCATAAAATCATCAATTAGGGGGGAAGAGAATTCGTCTTCCATCCAGTTGCCGTTGAAATCCGGCTAAGGGGGAGAAGTGGGTCTGTAAGATCTAAATGTGTGCAGGGGCAGACCTATATAGTGTATGTTAAAAAAAAACATTTTTTTTTTTGATTTTTTTTAATAATTATTATATTGAACAATTTTATTTTATGATGACATACCTTAATTTCTTCACCGCTCGAGTGCATCCCCCAAACTTAAGTGTATGAGTCCACCACTACACTTGTGACACCAAGTTACCAACGACAACCAATGCAAGACTTACTGAAAGAAAGAATGTTCGTTCCTTTGTATTTTTCATGCAAACTTATAAACTGAAAGTGAACATTCCCATTAGCCCCATTAAGAACCATAAGCAGTAAAGCATAAAAGTTAGTAAATACTTTGAGCACCTAATTTGATCATGATTAGTCTACTAATACCTTAGCTTTGGTTTTATACTTTCAAGCTCTCACATCTAAACTAGTCTAATTATAAGGTCTCACGACTTATTAGTTGCATAAAACAATTTCTGATTAAGAAAATAAACATTAATCAATTGAGATTTGCGAGAAGTGCAGTTTAGTAAGTGGAAAATAGAGGTATTAATTTTAAGTCAAGCTAAAGAAATAACTTAGAATTATTTTATTTTATTTTATTTTTTATAATCCCATTCCATATACTCTCTCGCCTAATCACTAATCAATTTTTCCGAAACAAAAATATAATAACCATTTTTTTATCTCATATGAACAATCCTTAAATTTTAACGTTCTCGAGGTTACTAAATTACTCTTAGTCTGAGCAGTTTTTTTGTATTTTATTGTATAGTATTTTTTTTAAAATTTAATAGAGTCACTTTACTTATTTAGCAAAAAAAAAAAAAAAAAACTCTTGACCCGAAAAAAAAAAAAAGGCTACTAAACTCTAATGCTACCGATATAAAGAGATTAATCGAAACAAAAAAATACATTATTTATTATTAATGATAAATATACATATATACATATATAATATAGTGCATAAATTATATCCAGATATCGATCCTATATTTGTAATTAGAGTCACTGTCCAACAATCGTTTTGAAATACGTCTCATAGCAAAGAGAAAGTAGTTGACTCCATAGTCACTAAACTCTGTATGCCTTCGCTTATTGCACATTCTATTCTCTTTCATGTCCTTTATCAACATATGACTATGTAGTCTACGAGCAATATATTTATTAGTTTTTGTACTTTCAGTTTTCTAATCTTCTATTTGGTTTCACTTGGATATTTATTATATTGTTGACCATAACTGTATTGATTTGGTTCATTTCATAATTGTTTGTTTATTTAACATTTAAATAATTTTTTTTCTGATTTAAATGTGTAATATTTCAATTTTCAACGGCTTTTTTTTTTTTTTTTAACATTGTATTGTTGTTGGATTCTTTTTACACTTAAATTGATTTTTAAAAATATTTTCATTTTTGTGTTGGAATTTGGGCACCCGTAGACTTTTTATATTTTGAATTTGGCAAGCAGATCTCAAACCTATTAGATTTTAGGTTTGGGTTGGATGGAAAATAGTATAATCAAGTTCGAATTTGGGTTGTGAATTTTTATACATTCCCAACCCGTTATCTTCTTCTTTTTTTTTTTTTTTTAATGCAGGGAATGTCTAAAGCCATACAATGTGACCAGCGGACTCGAATTCGTAACCTCTCGCATACACAACGAGTAACATACCACTGGACCAATTATTATAAGATTTATTTTGACAAAATATAGGCAAACATATTATTTACACATCACTATTATTAAGGTATAATTTCGATGTTCGAGCTTAACAAGTAACTTGCAAAATAAAAGAACCACGGGTAGTTGTTTTTGGGGACCTCCTCCAATGATCAAATCAGTTAAAAGTATACAAGCACGAATAATGCGTAAATGAAAATGTAAAGGGTAGCTATATAAGGTAAAGAACAAGTTACCTTTTGTGATAATTGAGTCCTATTTATACTATTTGATAAAGAATCTTTAAAATATATATGATAAACTCCAAATATTTGGAAAGATCTCCCAAATAAAATACATTACCTAAAAGAACACTGAAGAAAGGTCGGTTCAATTGGTATAGTTGGGGCCAATGTGATTGGGAAGGACCCCAATATGCTATCTTGTTCTTTCTATTTTACCCTTGGTTCACCCATGGTGCTTTTTTTGTGCTCGGCTGCTCATAGCAAGAGGGTTGGGAATTCACCCAAACCAATTACCACTATGACACCAAATCGTAAAATTATTGACAATACTTTCACAAATGAAATGACCTATTTAAAACGCATTAAACTTATAACAAAAATTCAAATTTTTTTTAAAAAAAATAGCAAACATTTTGAAAGTTAATACATTTTTTTTTTTTTTGGGAGGGGATTGAGAAAGCTTTTTTGAATAACGTGATACTTTACTTGGTGAAATTTGATTATCGAATTATTTAATAAAAATCAACCACTAACTAATAAATTTTTAATATAATAATGTATCTTTATACATATACCAAATTAATAAAAAACAAAACTTTCAAATAATAAAAAATATAAAATTCACAACCTCGTAAAATCGGGGCTTTTGGGTGAGAAAGTTAATACACATTTCCCAAAAACCCTCCACCGCTCAAAAAAAAAAATAGAGAAAATGATTAAAGCCTCGCTAAAAGGCCGCTGCGACGGCGACGTGACTGGCGCCGTCGGTACCATCACCGTGGACGGCAGCGACGTCAACCTGAGGGCCACCATGACTGACTCCACCTTCCTCAATGGCTCTTCCTTACTAAACGACCTCTCTCTTTCCTTAGAAAAACCCGCCTCTTTCGTCATCGACTATACCCTCTCCACCAAGGTAATATTATTAAATATAAAGTGAAAAAAAAATATATAAATTTTATTAGAGTTATACGTTAAATTTTATAGTACCGTAATAATTAAAAATGACTATTTATAAGTACGTAGCTTACTGTCCAAACACTCAGGTCACGTGATTAAATAATTATTAGATACCACATTATTTAACGTACAACTTTTAACAACATAGTTTCTTCTTCAATTTCGTGTGTTTCTTCTTTAATTTTTGTGTGTTTTGTCGAAATTATTAATTAGATGTTGTGATAACTTAATAAGCTAATAAAGTTAAGTGGTTCATTGTCCTTGTGTTTGGTAACAACGTTCATTCTTTGACATGTTCTTGTAAAATTATTACGTTCTATACTGTTTAACGTGCAATTTTGATAAAATATAATGTATTCGGCCTTCAACCCAATTATTAATAAAAAGTGAAAATTTCCTTATTTTTTATTATATTGATTTTTGTTCTAATTTCATTTGTAGGATGTAAGGTTTCAATTTATGGATACAGTAACGGTAATGGAGAAGCCGTTGAACTTCACGTATACGCACTGGAGAGGAGCTGGTGCAAGCCAGACAGCGCTGGATGGCTTGCTGGTGGTTGACTCAGCTAATAAAGTGTCGGCTAGTTATGGTTTGGATACTGGTGATTGTAAGTTAAAGTACAGCTACGTGCATAAAGGGTTGACTACATTGGAGCCGAGCTATGATTTCAAGAAAAATTCATGGGATTTAGCTGTTTCGCGGAGAGTTTATGGTGATGATGTTGTTAGGGCTTCATATCAGAGTTGGGATAAGGTTTTGGGATTGGAGTGGTGCCGCAATTCGAGCCTTAATGGGAGTTTCAAGGTATAGATATACGCACATTAATTTATGCATTTCGCCTGTTGGTATAGAAACAAAAGAATCTTACGAAGATGACATGGCAAAAATAGATTGATTTCTTTTTATATTTAATGTCTTTTGCCTCGTAGTTATGCAACAGGAACAGAGAGAGACATATCACCCGTGTGTATATGTTGTTTTAGCTTGGTACTTTTGTGGGGAATTCTGTAATTGTGGAGTGTTTGCGTAGATAGGTGATTAATTTGGTAGTTATATGGCAATGGAGATATATGGGATCGGGGATGTCTCCATCCCTTTGTTTTAGAATGGTTAAATTGTTTTCAGATTGAGAGATTGATAGTGGTTGAGAGTTGAGAGTTTCGAGTAGAGACGAGAGGTTTAAGCGGAAAGATCTAGCATGTTTATATGAAGCGTGATTTTGTGGTGGAAGTTAAGTATATGTGTAAGATAGAGGCTTTTGTTTTGGTTTAAATGATAGGTGTTGCTTTTTCCAATTGATCCTCATCAAGTCATGCTTGTGTTACATTGCGTCCAAAGCGAAAAGACAAAAGCCTTGGCATGATATAGTAATTGACACTGAATAGTTTAAACGTTGTCGATTGGAAGATGGGGTTGAGCATATAGCTGGATGTTGGAATAAATAGCCGTTGTTTTCGATCAATGATAATTTGTGTGGATAAACTTCTGGTGAAAGCATATTTTTTCAAGTTCTCGATTGAGGCCATGAGGCTGCATTAATGAGTTTATTGATATCGAGTCCTCATATGTTACAGTAAGTTGGTTGTTGGTATATGATCATTTTGATTCGGAAATAAAGTTAATGTAGAGTGCAGCACATAATTCCAGATCTGTGTACAAGTTTTAAGTGACGTGTGGGTTTCTTCGTTCCCTCTATCGGGAGGGGACTAGATGGGTTCTTCTGAAGAAGCTAAGATATGTCATTATCTGCTTGTGTCTCATGTGAGGTGTCTTGGCATGGGTCATGCTAATTGTTGAGGATTTGAGAAATTCATAATAAAGTAGGGCTGCTAGGAAGTTGGTTTTCCTGAATTTCTTTCTTGATCTCAAAAAGTGGTTATCAACTCAACAATTTCATCTGTAAGAAATTGATACACTCCTTTTTCGTTTTCCTTATAATAACATTTGTCCTTGCAATTTGGCTTTTTTGCAATATTAGTTCCATTAGTTAGCAGTTCGGTGCCCACTTTTATCTTGATCATCTCCTATTATTTTCTCAGTTCGTGTAAACTCTATCTAAATCACTCTGCATAGTTATCTACCTCCAGTTTTAATTGATAGATGACTTCTTCTGCCCATCAAAAGATTGCTGCTCTCTCAGTCTCTCTTTTTCCCAGCTCAACCCCACAACCCAACCCACCATGCAAGAAAAAGGCCTTTTGCTTAGACAGTACACTTAGTTTGCGTGCGCCCAACTGCTTTTTTGGGGATAATTTACTGTGATGTGACTTTGATTGTTGTTAATTGGCTTTGGCTGCTGTATAATGTGGTTCAAGTATTGCATTACTGCAATCAGCTGATTTGGTTTACTGTGCACCTATAGATATCTCTCGAATTTATTTAACTCGTTTTTATATTTTGACCAGATATCAGCATCCATGAATTTGACAGAGGAGCCGATGATTCCAAAATTAAGTGCCGAAAGTACATTGAGCTTTGATATGTGATTTCCAAAATTTCATCTTCTTTGTTTTTCCTCGCAAGACTATTGGTCACGACGCACAGCTAGCTATGCTGGTATATGGTAATGGCAATACCTTTGATATGTGAAGTTCAATTTTAGCTGTTGAGAAGATTTTACATCTTTGAGACGTTATTTTAACACGTAAGTAAACTTCTTTTCTGAAAATTCTGTCAGTTATGGCCAATGTTCCTTGTTCCTCTTGCACGAGCAGAGGATATAAAACGACTATGGAGAACGGAGATACTGCTACTCTACATGCCTGATGGGGTTAGTGTTAAATCTATCACGGGGCCGACAAATAATCCCCAACCTATCATTACCATTTTATTTTTTTTTTTCTTCCCGGTCCAATATTTGTTCTCGAATCACCTACTTGCCTTCTGGCACAATACACACTCCCACTCACAAAACCACATCTTTGACTTAGCTCCCAAAAGTAGTCCATCCAACCCTTTCCCAACCTATACAAGGAGAGTGGAAGATAACGACGGAGAGATGCCCTGCCCTATCCCTATCAGTAGGGACATACTCATAGGAGAAGTATATAACCCTAGGCGCCATAGAAGAAACATTGCAGCATCTTTTGCACAATTAAACAAACAAGGTGATCTCTCCCAGTAAATTTATGCGACAAGATGATCCTTGCCATCCTTACTGGGTATATAGATGGTATTTGGGATACAACGAAATTTAAGAATTATGAGTCGTGACAATTGAGGTTTTGTGAATAATGACGGCCTCTTGAATCCCTTCATAACCTCGTAACATCATAAGGAAATTTGACAATGGTAAATTATTTATATAATTTGATCATAATTGTATCATCAATTTTTACCACTAATTGAATCTCACTCATAATATCACCCACAACAACAAACAAGCCATGTTAAGCCCCCATCTGTATCTACCAATCAAACAAAATCGACAAAAGCATTAAACAACAAAATCCACATAACCACGATCATATAGATAGATTTATGTCGCATTCTGCTACAGAGAAAATTATGCAAACAGCTTGAAACTAACTGGGGCTGATTCCTTAGCCGCTAGATATACTAAAAGTAAAGGGATCTGAAACTACTACAAGCATTCATTCAGAACATAAAATAACCATATATGCAGCGATATCAAATGCGACTAACTCAGCCATCATATTCGCCCTGGGCGAATTTGTTCTCTGGATAAAAGACAGCAACCACTTGATTTCCACCGAATTTTCTTCCATTCAAGCCTTGTCGAGCTTTTGTAGAACTCTCAATATCTGCATACTCCAAAAATACCTGATAACAAGATGATCATAAAGAGTTAGAACGAAAACAAAGGCAGGGAGGCAACGATTTCTTGTTATACATCTAAAGTCAACTGCTCGCAAACTCCCTCGTGGGCCAAAATATTTTTCTGCAATTTTTCTTTCTTCTTTTCAAAAAATGTTACCCAGAGGAAAAGAGAAGAAAAGAAAAGGAAATTTCTCCTGAACTGAACATCATATAATAAAAGATTCCCACTCAGACTACTCCACAAGAATGAATGGTCACTGAACTATGTCAGAGAGGAGTACATAAACATCCCAACTCTAGAAAAATACACTACGAACACGACAGCATTGAAAAAGGGGATCACACACTAACCTTTCCAACACCTGGTGGAGTAGGTTCTCCGGTTGGTTTAGGACGTGGAATCACTAAATTCACCAGTGTACCTGCAAAATAAACACTAACACTTGAGATCTGCAAATTACCAGCGATGGGTAAGGTACTAAAAGAATTCCAGGTGATATTTAGATGGAAGGTCATGGAGTCTTCTGTCTGTATATTAAGGCGATTCTGTCTAGCAGAATGCAGGAATACAAAGGGCTGTAAAACAGAAAGACATAAAAACAAAGGGGAATGATTAATAGGTTGCAGAACATGTGTTCAAATCGGAAACAAGAAAAATATACTGATTCACTGGAACAAACTCAACAGTATTTACCAAATTTTCCACATTCCATCCTCATGTCTTCCATTATATCTTCATAGTCCTCATCATCCACGAGCTCCTCTGGCTTAACTACTTGTGTAAGACACAAAACCTTCGTGGCTAGTGAACCAGGTTGCAAAATGAGTTTCTGCACAAGAATAGATCAATGGTTCCAACAATTTAGATGCTTCTTTGTGCACAAAGATTGCATACTTGAATTGAAATTTATGGCCAGGAATGGGAAGATTATGGAATTAGACTGAGACACCGAACAAGAAAACACACCTGGAGTGCTATTTGTTGCTGTGCGTGCAATAATACACTCTCTTGCTCGGGTTTAGGCTGCGCTGTACCTTGGTTAGCACGCCGAACAGTAAGAGTTTTATCACCCATTTTTATCCCATTAAGAGCTGCACAAGCAATATCTGTAACAGAAGTATCCTGGTAGACACAGAATGCATAGCCTTTTGAGTTTCCGGTTTCCCTATCTTTCACTAGATCAAAGCCCCGAAGAGCCCCAAAAGACTCCAGCAGCTCTCTGATCTGTGCTTCTGTGAAATAATAGGGTAGACCACCAACAAAGATACGATCTGGACCCTCAAGTCCACCAGCAGAACCAGGCGATAGTCCAACAGCAGCAAGGTT
Organism: Ehretia macrophylla; assembly: GCA_037974665.1. NCBI lineage: Eukaryota > Viridiplantae > Streptophyta > Magnoliopsida > Boraginales > Ehretiaceae > Ehretia > Ehretia macrophylla. The sequence continues at coordinate 52,174,591 of CM075770.1, forward strand.
GAGGTTAGGATTCGGTTGGCTTGGACCAAGTGTAGCAGCCAATGAGGGATTATAGTCACTGGGTCTTCTGACCTTAACTGGTGCTCCCTGGATAATAATCGAATTAAATGAGAAAATCAATACATGCGTAACTGCTTAGTAGATAATATATTGACAATGAAACACAGAAGTTGTAGCATGCTTATATAGCAGGAACATGACCAAATATACGTGAAAGAAGAAAAATAAAATAAATAAATAAAGCGCTAGCACAGGACTTGCCAAGAAAAGCAATGGGAAAACTTCAGCTGCAATTTCACAATCAGGAAGTCAACAAACCTCGGAAAAGTGTAACCAAGGTGTAGTAGTTGAGTCATCAAGATGTTCACATACCTCAAAAATGATGCCATCTAATGCCATGGCATTACTAGCCTCCTCAACAGATCTCATTTCCACAAAAGCAAACTTCTTCTCATGATTTATATAAACATTCACTACAGCATCTCCTGAAATCACAGGCCACAAAGTATTTAGTATCTATTAGTAAACTAGCTATATTAAATGTAAAAAAGAAAGCAAAGATTTATATTATATACTAACCAGGACCCGCAGTATTTCCTCCAATTGCAGACATAACATGACTAAAAAAGGTGGCCACAGACTACAAGAAAGCAATAACAAAGTTAGCAGAAAGATTATATAGCACATATAGCAGAAAATTTATAGCACATATACAATCAAAGACACAAAGGCTAGATAGAAAAGGCAAAACTAATTTCACCAGCACTAACAAAAATAGTGACTCGCCACACAACAAACCATTAATGGCAGACAATACGATTCTCTATTTAAACAATGTACTAGTGGCCTAGCGAAAAGGATTTCCTTTTCCTTTTTCAGTCTGAAGCAGAAAGGAAATAGACCAACTTCATGGAACTTTTTGCAAGTTAGACAAACAAAGCAGGAAAAAAAAATAAAACAAATAGAATTTAAGGATGAACTACCTGTTCATTTGCTGAAGGAGGAAGTCCACCAACATAAACTCGCCGAGCATGTCTAGTGGCCTGATAATTTGAAGAGGAATTCTTAAGAAAAAAAGTAAAGGAAAATATGCATCATACTGTTGAACAAATCAACAAATTACCAACCTGTTGAGTCATTGCCTGAACAGGCATAACAGGAAGAGCGCCAAACTGCCAAAAATCTTTAAAAGTTTTCAAAAAGCAAAACAATAAGTTCAGTAGAAATGTGAGAGGGTTGAGGAGAAGTTACCTGTCCAGTTGACAAAGGAAACATGTTGGGAAACATTCCAGGAATTGCTGGTGTGGTTCCAGGAACCTGGCCTGTAAATCTTAAACGAATAAGAACTCACAAATTAATAATAGGCAAGATCTCTAACAAATCCAGGTGACAACATGATCTCACCAGTGAAACCTATGTTGTTATTGCTCCTTTTATAATATATACATTCAAATAGCTAAATCTAGTCTTATTTTTTGAAATTAAGATAAATTTTGCAATAAAAGATACAACATAACAATTACAGGAAGAAATAATTGTAAAGCTACCAAATGGGCAATTCCTGGTTGAAGATGTACAGGACCTGTATTGATTCTTCCGAGAACATAAAAGCTAGAGAAGTCGGCTCACGCCCATTGTCAGCACAGTGGGGCTACTAGCCCAACATTGCCTTCTTAGAACATAAGATAAGACATACAAAACAAACAAACAAACACCAAACACAACAAGAAACCAAACCCTCTCAGTTCAGAATTATTACAGCAAGTAAACAAGTAAAATATAAATTAAACAGCCAATCTAGGGACAAGTCAAATATAAATTAAAAAGCCAACCTAGGGACCGGGACTCCATACCACTGTATGTGTGATGAAAGAACCAAGTAAGCTTACCAAAATGAAACCATGCATTTTGATACGAACTTTGAACACTATGTCAAAGAAAACACCATAACAGTTATTTAATACTGCAAACAATAAAATGACCGATTCAGAAAATACCTGCAACAGCAGCAGCAGCAGCAGCAGCAGCAGCAGCAGGATTAGGGATCAGTGCAGAAGCAGGAGGTGCCATATCAAAACCACTGATCCTTTTACTGAAAAGAGAACAATCATCAGTACTCAGGGCACTGCAAACACTATGACTAACAAAACAAAGGGGTACAACTCATGATTCTATAGTAATTATGAAGTGTCACTTATTGCACTGACCAATTAAGGTCTGCTACTGATTGGAAAACCTAAATAGTTTAAATAGACTTCAGTCCTTAAGCTAATCACAACTGTTCCAGATAGGAACTAAGTCACAAGTCACAATACCTTTTGGAGCGTGAACGAGAACGTGACCTCGATCTAAGCTCAGATCTACCTTTGGAACGAGATCTGGACCTATGCCTGTGCCTGTCCTCTCGGTCTCTGTCATAGTCTCTTCGCCTGCAAAAGCAGAAATATAAAAAGAACAAATTAGCAGCATTTACTGCACCATATGTTTGGAAATTAAATTACCTAGAAGAAATATAGCTTCCAAAATAGATATGGACATATAAGCTGCATTCAGAAGCAAACAACATATAACAAGTCTAAGCACAATAATCTTTCAAAATGCATTTCCTAAATAATTCATTCCCGACCCAAATGACATAAGGAGTCAGCTCCCTATTTTCTGAGAGGAAGTCAAAATGCCATACAAAGTTACCACGCTGGTAGAGAAACCACCACCATCACGAGGCAGATGTAGCAGAAAGCAGATTCATTTATACAAACAAACATAACAATCATAAACAACAACTGGAAGCATAGCAGAACACAGATATGTTATACAAACATCCTGCACATAATTAGTCATCTCACCGATCATAGTCTCGACTCCTGTAATGATCTTCATCATCTCTATCTCTAGTCCTCTCCCTTTTCTCACTCCGCTCCCTATGACGGCTGTGATGACGATCACGATCTTTCTCCCGATCCTTGTCCCTGTCCCGGTCCCGGTCCCGGTCCCGGTCCCTGTCCCTGTCCCCACTCCGTCCCCTATCCCTGTCTCTCTCCTTATCTCGATCCCTCTCCCTATCTCTGTCTCTGTCTCTGTCTTTATCACGCCGCTTCTCACTATCCTTTTCCCTGCTCCTTGATGACTCCCTTTCTTTCTCATAGTCACGACTATGCTGCAAAGGATACAACACGAACGGTTATTAGATAATCAAACAGCTAAAAAGAAATAAATGATTTTGGAAATACTACTTATTATTAAGAATAACACAAGCAAAAACATTACTAGGACACCGGGATAGAAATTTACACGAAAGCTAAGGAATAAGAATAGTCAGACATCCTGAATTCATTCAGAAACCAAATAACACAATCAAAATGTGTTCACCCTCTAAGGATCCTTGCGAAAACATAAATAAAATGCATAAGAAGAGAATTAATTACATAGTTCAGGAAACTGGATCCCAATTACTCCTTCAAATGCATTCTGTTTAAGAAACAATAAAGGAAATTTATCACTAAAGTAAATCCTTTATTAACTTTACCATGTTATGCAATATACACACTTTCGTATATATTATTTATCGAAGAGATCAAATTAAACTACTCCTATTCCAATTCAAATATATAAATCATCATACAAAATCACTCTCTAATTACAATTCCAAGTATTGTGCCAACAACCACTGCAAAAAATGAAACATAAAACTGCGTACAATTAACCTCAAAGTCTGTGGCGGGAGCTTCATACACCGAACTAACTGCACTTTCTTACAATTCCAACAATATTAACCGTTACCATACCTTGCCACCACATAAGCAGTACATACACATCATTGAAAAAAAAAAAAAACCCTTAAATTAAACAAATTTTCCCCCAAATGAGAAGTTAAATAATAACAACAACAACAACAATAATAATAACAGAAAAAACAACAACAATAATAATAGTGACCTGAGACTTTGAATCGCTGTAATCATCGGCGGCGGCCGCGGCTCTAGGCTGAGGAGAAGAGCCGTAATTCTCCATACCTTCTCCGTTGCCTTCGTATCTTTCTTCGTAATCGGTCATCGTTAAGCGCTAATTGAGAAATCTTTTTCAGCAGATTTTTATTTATTTATATTAAAATTTTTGCTGTTTTCTTCGAGTTAACTCAACGTCGTTCTTTTCTGGGATCTCCTTTCGCACGGGAGTAACTAGGGCAAATTTATTGGGCTTCAATTCAGATTGGGGTCCACTTTAAAATGGGCGTGCTTTAAACAGGGCCCAAAAGGGTATTATGGTAAATATTTGTCTTGTTTTATTTTTATTTTATACGTCACGTTTCGAGTCTAAAACAATGTTTAATTTGAATTATTACCTAAACTTTACCTAATAACACACAAATCATGCCCCAAACTAATATGAACATCATCACCACCTTGTCGAGGACCGAACATATTCGTTAGGGGCCAATAATAAGACCATCACGTGTTCTAACATCATTTTACGTCTAGTTTCAAACTAATGAGTAAGTGAGAATAGTATCATTGAATTAAAATAATTGTTTTAGACCTTAAGTACAAAATAATTTACCTGAATTATTGTTTTAACCAATAATTCCAATTTATAAACCATTCTCATATTACATCTTACGCTAATATAGAACATATGCATTAACTATGCTCATTTTCACAAGAAAAGTACCAAACTAGTTACTTAACTTCGTTCTTGAGCTTTGCAAGTAATTTATGTGGAAACTTTATATCCCAAATTTTCTCTTTTAATCCTAGTTTATTTGAACCTCCCATCTATACCAAATGTTCGTTTTCTCTTCTTTTTTTTTTTGTACAATGCAGACCAATGTCATGATTCAAACTTAAAATCATTGATTACAATATATTATTATCCGATCATTTCACTCAACTCTTAAATACCTATTTCGTTTCTCATTTGCAGCGTTTATTCCAAGTCTACAACTTAGAACCCAAGAGACAATTTGCATCTCTTCTTCCATTCAATGTCACACAAGTCCCTAGAAGAGGGGTAACTTTATGCTCCTCTGAAAATGTCGAACATCAACTCAGATAAAGCCACCTCACTACTCTACTCAACCCAAAAGTTAGTATTGCCTTCGACGGACAACAAAAGGATCTGTTACACTTAATGGGTTCCCATCCAAAACCATTTTTTATACATGAGTTATAAATGAAGTGAGTGAGTCTAGCCCCTCATATGACACAAATGTGCATACTTCTCAAAAAATTGAGGTAAGTTAGTCAACAAAGTGAATTACATACATGAGTTACATAAAACTAATATTGAGAAGAATGAGTGAGCAAATTACAAGTGAATACATAAGAGTGGATCAAAGGTCCAACATGAACATTATGTTAAAAACACGTGAAGAAGAAGATAGGAGAGAGAATTAAGAAATTTCAGAAACTTATATTTATTTCATCATAATGATCTATGTACATTGTCACTATTTATAGGCTGCCAAGGATGACTTAGCTATTAGTTACATGAGTCAACTATGACAACTGTGTACAGCTGTCCTTACTATAAGTAACTCATTCTGCCTAATAGATTGACTAAGTCCCTAGTACAGAGTTACACAACACTTATCATTATACTTTATCACCCCCCCCTCAAGCTGGACCGGGCAGTGCTTAGTGGAAGCTTGTGAAGTAAATACTTGAACTGTCTGAATGGAAGTGCTTTAGTGTATAGGTCTGCCAACTGTTCTGTAGAAGCAATGTAGAAAAACTGCAGTTTCTTGGCCACAACCTGCTCCCTCACAAAGTGGTAGTCCAGTTCTATATGCTTAGTTCTGGCATAGAATACTGGGTTTGTAGCCAGAGCTATAGCAGACTGATTACTATAGTGCATGACTAGGGGTTTGACTGGAATAGATAGATCTTGTAGGAGAAATGTTAACCACTTAAATTCAACAGTTGTGTGAGCCATGGCCCTATACTCTGCCTCTGTAGAGGATCTGGCCACAATACCTTGTTTATTGGAACACCATGAGATTGCATTAGGCCCTAGGAAAATCTGAAACCCTATTGTAGACCTTTTATCCATGGAATCACTGGCCCAATCATTGTCAGAGTAAGCCAGTAGATGTAATGGACCTGGCTAAAACAACACCCCATAGTGTAAAGTCCCTTTGACATACCTTAGGGCTCTTTTGAGAGATGCATAGTCAGCAACAGTTGGTTGGTGCATATGTTGACAAAGAGCATTCACAGTATATTAAAGATCAGGCCTAGTGAGTGTTAGATATTGTAAAGCTCATACTATACTCCTAAAGTGTGTGGGGTTAGCATAAGGAATGGAGTCGGATGTAGCAGTGTTGGTGTGTTTAGAATAGTGAGGAGTTTCAGATGCCTTGCAATCACTTAAGCCTGCTTTTTGCAGAAGTTCCTAGGCATATTTAGTTTGATGAAACAACAATGAGTGAGATATAGAAGTAACTTCTATGCCTAGAAAGTATGAGAGTCTGCCTAGATCTTTCATAGAAAACTGACTGTGCATAGAGGCAATAAACTGAGTAATGGCCTCAATGGATGAACCAATTAGTATAATGTCATCAACATAAACCAAAAGTATTAGAATATGAGTAGAAGTTTTTTGAACAAACAAAGAGGTGTCAGCCTTGCTACACACAAAACCAGAGTCTAGGAGAAAGGTAGAGAGTCTATGATACTAGGCCCTAGGAGCCTGTTTGAGACCAAAAAGAGATTTTTGTAGTTTACAAACATGGTTGGGTTTTTGGGGATTTGGGAAACCCTGGGGCTGAGCCATATAGATCTCTTCCTCTAGGAAACCATGCAAGAAAGCATTGGAAACATCTAACTATTGTAATGGCCAGTTATGATGCAATGCTAAGGAAATAACCACCCTTATAGTTTGGGCTTTAACAACAGGGCTAAAGGTCTCAGTGTAATCTATCCCATGTTCTTGATTGTAGCCTTTGGCTACCAACCTGGCTTTGTATCTAGCCATTAAACCATCTGAATGGGTTTTTATTTTGTAAACCCATTTACAACCTATAGGTTTCCTGTTAGGAGGTAGAGGGACAAGGGTCTAGGTCTTCTGATGAATGAGGGCTTTATATTCTTTTGCCATGGCTTGTTGCCAGTGAGAATATTTGCAGGCTTCCTTGTAAGTAGAAGGTTCTATTGTAGGTGGTGTCTGAATGAGATTATGTAACTGATAAAGTGGAGGAGGGAGACAACCTGTCTTTGATCTAGTTAACATAGGATGCAATGAATGTAGGGCCAAGGCAGTGTTAGACTCAGAGGAAGAAACAGTGGGAGATAAGGAGTCTGAGGTATGAGAATTATTATTGACAACAATTAACTGCTCTGGCTGAGAATCTGTGGAAATATCCTCATGAGAGGTGTCTATGTGTTGGGGTTGATGATGAGAAGGCTGGGATGGGGATTGAGTACTTGTACTTGAATTTTGAGACAAATTAGGTGGTGTACCAGAAGCTGTTGGAAAGGGATAGACCTCTGATGTAGGAAAGAAGAAAGAAGGTAAAACTGTAGAGGAAAGATCAGTAGGGAATGGATGGATGTAAGGCTGGTCAGGAAGTAGTTTAGTGGAGCAGGGAAAGACATGTTCCACAAACCTAACATGCCTAGAAGTGTACACCCTTTGAGTTGTTATATCTAAGTACAAGTATATCCTTTAGTTGTGGGACAATATCCTAGGAAGAGACATGGTTTGGACCTTTCTTTCAATTTGTTCTTTGTATATGGCCTTAACCAAGGGTAACACAAATACTCAAAAACCTTGAGGTGTGAGTAATTTGGGTTGTGTTTATAAAGAACTGCAAAGGGAGACTGATTATGTAGAACATGGGTGGGTACTCTTATTATGAGATAGTTAACCGTAGCCATTACCTCTAGCCAGTATCTAGGAGGAAGATGAGAGTGATTTAAGAGTGCTAGAGTTGTTTCAACTAGGTGCATATGTTTCATCTCTGCCTTGCCATTTTGTTCGGGTGTATAAGGACAAGAGGTTTGATGTACAATTCCTAAACTTGTAAGGTGTTGACTGAATTTATGGTTTAGATACTCTGTACCATTATATGTCCTAAGTGTCACGATCCCATTTTACCTTAATTGCTAAAACGGTCTTTGATACCACAATAATGACAAAGAATAAAATTTAAGCTTACGAATCATCAAGCATTCTGGAGTCGTGATGCCACGGGCTTAAGAAGATCACTCCGCCTAAGTCCGTCAAGGCACAATACAATTGTCCGAGCACTATTAACCATAAATTAAAACACCAAACCATATATTATATCGATTCTAGTAACACACATTATACAAACTTCATCACTAATAAATAATATTACAACCACCAAGTAATTACAGGACATGGATTCACTACGTTACTTCACACAGGTCCAACTATAACAACTAGGTCTCAAAAGAGTAATGTATCAAATTAATTACATAGTTAAGCGTCCACAAGATTAATACATTACATCAAATAAATCACATGTCTAGCTCATTCTATTACAACGAAAGGTTAACCAAAATGAGCAACTACTCTTAAGCTAAGCTCCAGCTCTGGACAACCTGTAATGGTGGAAAAGAGAGGTGAGCTAGATCCTCGCGTATAGCTCAGTGATGAGGAAAACAATGAAGGGTTTTCGAAAAGGTTTTATCTTTTCACAATCAGTTTGATAAAACATGTCACGCACACGAGAACTCACAAACGAGAATACAAAATACATAATCAAGATTCAATAACAGCTAAAATAATCTATCTCAACCAAGATATCATTGGGTCCCGACCCGTAGGAAGATCAATGGGTCTTGGTAAGAGCATTCGAAACAATTAAATAACCTAACTCTTCCAATATATTATTGGGTCCCGACCCATAGAATGATCAATGAGTCTTGAAAGAGAAAGAATAAACACTTTGGTAGGCGAGATATACCAGCAAGCCCTACCTCTGACTGGAGGTCTCGTTACTACCTCGGTAGGCTAGATATACCGGTGAGCCTGTTACTGCCCGGAGGTCTCGTTGTTATTGCATTCATTAATGGTTGCAACCGACACGCTTTAACAATTCAAATGCATTCACAATTATCAATGATATAGCAAGAAAGTTTAGTCAATCATATAGCATATTCGAGTACATTTTATATTTCGCATCATGTAAACGTGTCAAGCATTTATCATATACTCGTATGGACATACAAGCTCCCTTAATATTGACACATAATAACAAGAAATAACAAGAACTTGCAAAACTACTACTTAACATTAACACCTACCAATAGCATACACTAGATACACCAAGCAAATCCAATGCTCCTACATTAGCCTAACTTAGGAGGTAAATTTGCCTACTTTTCTAAACTTCAATTAATCTAATTTCAGTCTAGAATCGAATCTTATTGAAAGTATATAGTTCTAGAATCAAACGGAACTCAATTCGGAGTTGAATTAAGTAAGATATAGCCTTCGGAAAAACATCGCGCGAATTTGTCAAAAATCTGGACGAGTAAATCCGGTCGAGTAACTAAACCGGATCCACTCTTCCGGATGAGTGGCAGTGAGCATCCGGACGAGTAAATCCGGTTGAGTAACTCGACCGGATCCACTCTTTCGGATGGAGGTCTGAGAACACGAAAACATGGCGTTTTTGCTCTTTTTTGCTTGCTATCTTGCCTCCAACTCAACCAAACCTTTTGCACACTTAAAGAGGTCTTCTAGGTAACATTCTTAAACTCAAGAACAACACCATAACCTTCTCAAATCAAACAACAACCCAAGAACACTTCAAGAATTCTCAAAAACCTCAAGAACACCAAGAATACCTACTAAGCATCAATGAGCTTGGCTTCCAATTTATACCTTACCCACAAGTTAAACTAGCTTTATTCAAGCAAGGATTACCACACAACTCATAAATTCCAACCCGTTAGATCAAGCCCTAGCTGTATATACAAGATAAGCCTCAAACCTTGCAATAAATCTATACATATTCATTATCAAACATATTCATAACCAATATCATGTTCAATACACAATTAAAACTCATCAATCAAGCATAATATGCATTTATAAAACATTTATAAAACTTCCCTCACCTTAGCTTTGTGATTAAATGTAAGAAATGGTGCTAGGAAGCTTGAAGATGACTTGAAATGCCTTCCCTCTTCCTTCTCCTTCCCTTTTCTTTCTTCTTTCTCTCATTTCTATGGTTGAAAATTTGAGTGTGTGTTGTGTGTGCGTCGTTTGGGTGTGTGTTGAGTGGGTGAGTGTGTATTAGTGTGTGTTTGTGTAGTGTTTTTGTGTGTGTATATGGTATAATGTGTGTGTTTTGTATGTATTAGTTAGGTAGGATATTTTCCTAAGATGCCAAATGACTAGAGTGCCCTCGAACTAAATGTCTATTTTCTAGCTTGACATCTTGTCATATCCTAACTAATTTAGTTAGCTATTGTGAGATGGTAGAATTTAGTTAACACCTACGATATTAAATACACGTAGCAGACATGAATGCACGTAAAACGAAGTATGTGCACGTCAAACGAGACGAAGACACATTAAATGATATAAATGCATGTTAATTGATACAAATGCATGTTAAGTAACACAAAAATATATGAAATGTTATAAAATGACTTTGAGCTCTGTACTAGCTCGATACGGGGTCTCACACTAAGGGTTTTAATGGTAGTGTTAAAATGATTTTGAACTAATGCAGTGAAGCTTAGTAATGCAAAATAGGCATCTGATTTAGCTTTCATAGGATATAACCAGGAAAATCATGAAAAATCAGCAATGAACACTATATAATACTTGTATTGCATATATGAAGCAGTAAAGGCAGGGCCCCAAACATCAAAATGTACTAATTGAAATGGAAATACGGTAACAGTACTAGAAAGATGAAAATGTAACTTGTGTGATTTTGCTACTGAACAAGAATTACAATCTAGAGTGGTTTTAGGCAATATAATATATAGTGTAGAAGACAAGAGTTGAGTAGCAGGCCTGGAAGGGTGCCCCAGCCTTAGATGCTAGTGATAAGTAGTTGGTGGAAAAGTAGTCTTGGTTGTGCAGGTGAGAATCTTCCTTGCAGGAGATGTAGAGGAAAGAGGACTGCAAGGAATGGGATATAAGCCCTATCTACAGGGGGCCTAGAACAAAGTCCTCTTGGTAGCATTGTCCAGTATTATGACTCCCTTAGAACTAAACATGAAAGTACAATTATTATCCTTTGTAAGTTTAGAAACAGACAGCATATTTGAGGAAATATTAGGTATATAAAGAACATAATTAAGTGATAGAGGAGTGGTAGAAGTGAGAAATGTGGTAGTGCCTATACTGTGAATAGATAAAGTAGTACCATTACCAATTGCCACTTGATTTGCACCCTCATAAAGATGAGCATTCTTCAGGTTTGCCAGTTCATGAGTGACATGGGTATTGGCTCCAGAGTCCAAGTATCACTGATTCTCTATATGTGTTGAGGGTCCTGCTGTGGCTACCATAGCTTTCTTTTCTTGTTTAGGGCATGCATAGTTAAGAGCATCAAATTTGTGCCACCATTCTAGGGCGGAATGGTTAGGTTTCCCACAAATCTAACAAGACAGAGTAGAGGTAGGAGCAGTGGAAGTATTATATGGCTTCTATGTGTTATGTGATGAGCCTGAGTTGTAGTTCTTATTTCCTCTGCCCCCTTTATTATTCATTCCCCTGCCCTTGTTAAAATGTTCAAAGGAACTGGATGCCTTTGTGTACAAGGCAGTGGGAAGCTCTGCAGTTTGAGTAAAGTTAAGTCTGGTAGAGTTGAGGAAGTTGATGTTCATCTCCTCTGTGAGAAGTAGGCTAGAAAGTTCACTCCGAGTAATAGAGGTTGTTCTGAGTCTAATGTTTGACCTGAAAGTCTCATACTCTATTGGCAGACCTTTCAGAATATAAAAGATTAGGTCTTCTTCCTCAATAGGAGATGAAGCAGAAACAAGACTATCTGAGATTGCCTTTACATGGTCCAAGTATGCTTGCATGGATAAAGTGCCCTTACTAAGAGAATGAAGCTTATGTTTCAAGTGATGGATATGTGCCCTACTGAGATTATTAAACCTCTGCTCCAGAGTTTTCCAAATAGCAGTTGCAGTAGTGAGATGAAACACCTGTGGAAGTACTGAAGGTGATATTGAAGCTATAAGGCATGTCTTCAGAATTATCTACTGTGATCCACATAGAATAGGCAGGATTTGGTGATGTAATGCCATTGGCAGAAGTTAAGGTTTGGGATGGAGGTGTTGTGCTACCATCAACATATTCTAGCAGATCATAGGCTTGTAAAACAGTTTGTAATTGTGCTCACCAAACTAGATAGTTAGAATTTTCTAGTTGAATCTTAACTAAAGAATTAAGATTTTGAATGAAGAGTTTGAGTCCAAAAGGAAGATCATCATCAGAGGATAGAGGCATGATTGACTGCTACTGTTATGAAGAAGAGATGTAAGAACTAAAAGAAGAAAGATGCAAACCCTAGCTTCGGAGAAGACTTGGAGAACAAGCTTCGAAGCTCCAAAAAGATGCTTTAATGAAGTCGCAAGTATGTTTTGAGGCAGAAACAACAATTAAAGCTATGAAAAGAAGAATCAACAGGTATGAAGTAGCTGTTGATCATTCAATGGCGTCAACGAAACCCTAACTTGGAAAGTGGTGAGAAGTGCTCAAATTGAGGTTGCAAAGCTTCAAACTGGTTCAGTAATGGCATCGCAACTTTGCTACTAGGTAATTGTAGCTGTCTATGAGCTTGATTACAGAAAGAAAAAAAAAAAAAAAGGCTGATCATTGATCACAGGTAGGATCAATGGCTCTCGATACCATGAAGAAGAAGATAAGAGAGAGAATTAAGAAATTTCAAAAAGTTATATTTATTTCATCATAATGATCTCTATACATTGTCACTATTTATAAGGTGCCAAAGATGACTTAGCTATTAGTTACATGAGTTAACTATACTAGCTGTGTACAGCTGTCCTTACTATAACTAACTGCTTCTGCCTAATAGCTTGACTAACTAAATCCCTAGTACAGAGTTACACAGCACTTATCATTATACTTTATCAACACGAAAATTCATCAAAACATCATCAATTCGTACTAGAAGTAGTCTAGAGTTATATATTGTAATCTTAGAATTTTACAGATATTTTCATATGAAATAATTGTATTTTCTAAAAGAGCAAAGGCTCCACCCCCATAAGTCAATACATCAAGTCTCCCTCAGACGCCAAGTAATATAAAGTCGAGTACAACTGTACAACATGTTACTCGAACAAGCATGCCAAAGGAAAAACCAAAACCAGTCTGACCAATTCTCCTCCATTTCTATATTTACCCCCTGATCTCGACTTTTTTACATTTTTATACTTGGGTTAAAATCAAAATGACTTGTAAGCATTTGCATGCGTTACATATTGAGCTTTTTAAATCAGCCAACAACATCCCCATGTGGCATTGGGTGCCTGCGCCGCTGCATCAGTAGCTTCTCGCCTGCACAAGGATAGAAAGCATGATATTGCTTTAGAAAAACGCAAATTAGGGACAATTTAATTGTGGTTTGCAAAACGCAGAACCTATGTTACATGGACTAGGTTACGAGTATGAGACAAGCGTGTGTGTTCAAGTGTCAGATTTGATGAATGTCTAATAAAGAAGATCTGAGAATATAGCAACATTATCGTACTTCTATTAGGAAAATATAATTTTACGCAACAGAGCGTTGGAAAAGGTTATACCATCTGTTTGAAAGAAGAATACGCTTAAGATGAACATACCAATGATGCTTTCAGCGTAGTAAAATACTAGATTTAACTTGTTCCAATATGTGTATCAGAGGTGAAGTATCACACCCCCCCTTATTGAAGTGTCAAGTACCCGACACGGGTACATCAAGCATTATGGAAGGATCCATGTAAAGTACGAGTAAACCTATGCACAACTAACAAACATCCACTACATTGAATGGAGAGAAAGGAAACATTCTCTCACTATACTGAGACATTTCATATGATGATCATATCTCATCAAGTAATTATATCATTATAGGCTGAACTCTGAAGAATGTCAATTAAACTTCAATATAGAATAATTACCTGCTTCGCAAAAGAAAAGCGAAAAGCCCTATATTAGGAAATACCTCAATATCCTCAGTTAGAAGGGTACCTGAAAAGTAAATACAATAATCAATTAGAATTTAATGGTATATGCCACGCAATAAGAGACGCGGCCACTCATGATGATCATGTCGTGACCATCTGTAGATGAATAATTCCTTATAACTTTAGAAGTTCAGAAAATGCCTGTAACATACATACATTTGCACAGGAAACATATTAAGCTCAAAAGCAAGCGATGACCGGTGTAGGCAATGCATCTCAATAAGGCCAATTTCCAGAATTACCTCATACATTATCTATTAGGTATCCTCAATGATGACAAGGACCAATCATTTAGGTATTAGTGGTCCAGGGCACAAGTCAGATTTGATTTTTCAAGAGCAACAGCATGCTGAATTAGTATATGATAATTGTTACTCAGAGCATGGGTATGCATTTGGCTTTTAGGTAAATATGTTTAACAAACTTCTTAAAACGTGCCCTCCACTGATCAATTATTTCCATTTTCGGTAATATGTCAAGTACTTGTACGTTCTGACCTTGAGCTTGAATTCCTAAGAATCATTTTGGATTTCCATCACCACTTTTCAGAACCCAAGCAGAACCTTTTGATACACATAACTCCTGCAAGACCTGCAATCATCATGAATGAACAGATTGAATTATCAAGCAATGGCAGAATACAACCGAAATCATGAACAATTGAAGTGACGGATAGAAATAAATGACTAAAAATGCTAATAAGTTCTCAAGGATCATAGAAATGCTTTTCAGCATTCTTTTGAACATAGGATCTGGAAATATCTAAGCTGCTTCCTTCATTGCCCCTGTTCCATATTGAAAAGGTTTAAATCTAGATATATTTTAGACCCAATGCAATAACCTAGAGGAGTTTACACCCTGTGCTTGGTCTAAGTCATTATGGCCTATCTAAAGAAGGTATTGGTTGAAAGGGATTCTATCCCAGTATATTTTCAGATGACAAAAGGTCATAATGTTGATTGAGGGTTCTTTGCAATTAACAAAGAAACTGAAATCAAAATAGAAGCTGGACTAACTGACAAAGAAGCGTGCCTTGACAAACTACTCCTATTTTTATTAATGGGGCACCATTCTGAACTTCCTGAGGCTAGATGCTAAATGACTCAGTTCTTTTCTCTATTATTCTTTTTTCCCCGAACATTCTCATCTTTGTACAGTGATCTATGAAGCAGTCACTAAGAGGCAGATAAATATCCGAGAGATTGATAGAAGTACTTGCTTAATCCACAAGAAAAGATTGTGAACTGCAGAAACACCCTTCAGAAATAGTCCTAATGAGGAAGGGGGAAGAGGGGGATTGTAGAAAAAAAGAGAGAATATTGGGCCTGACCTTTTGATACTCAATATTACTTATATCCCTCTTCAGCTGCAATTTAGCAGCCTCAGATATGGAAGCTTTCTTAAGCTTCGCATTTGGCCCTTCAGCAATAAGAAGATCAATTACAATTTTCCTGCAAAGGAAAAAAACGCATTGACCTATCATTGAAGAACTAGCAAATAAATTTACCATAATAAAGTTTGGTATCAGGAACAACCTCAGGTCGTCATGTTGTGGATGATCCGGTGATGACCTTAAAACATAGACACCATGAATATTTATAGCAACTTGACTAATTATCGCCTGAAGCTCCTCTGGAGGAGCATCAACACCATTTGCTGCAGCTACTGCCGCCTCTCTAGCAAATCCTTTTGGACGGGAAGAGTTAGATTCAGAAACTGCCATTTCCCTCAGACGTTGGCATATTTGTTGAAAGCTGACAGAACATAACACATTATTCTTCCATCAGTTAACCCATATTCATGATATTCATTATATGGCATTACCTGTTGCACCCCTCTACCAAGGCAATAAGTTCAGAACAGCAATGAATCATGATATGTAACTAAAATGGAAGAGATTAGTGACTTCACCTGCAAACCTTGTGATGTTGCAGAACTTTCAGAAGTGCCTTTGGTAAAGCCTCTCTAGTTTCCTCTGACATCGGCTTCCTTGGCAGCGATCCATTTGAGGTTTTTGATGCCACTTTATCAGAACTCTTTGAAGTTGCTGGATTACCTGGGGTCTTCGATCTTGAAGTACTCTTCATGCCTGGCCTATTCCTTGCACTAAAAAACTCAGTTAACTTTTTCCCCAAGCTTTCCCAGGCTTGTTCTTGTTCCTTTACAATATCAGGATGAAGTTTTATAAATGTCATATCCGGAGGCTCTTTAAACTTCCAATCATTAAGCGAAGGTCGCTCAACAGCTAATACATTTAATACTTCTTTCATAGCATTGGCGAGTTGTTGAGGACTTTGAGGTAATTGCTTATTGCTGATGACAAGAGATTTGCTAAATAGAAGAAGAATATTATCTCTAGCTAAAACATCGATTCCATGGTCTTTTCCATATAGTAGTGAACTATTTGGCACCCAAAGTCCTTGAACTAATTGAGCATGTTTCTGGAGGACTCTCAAAATCTCCTCAATAGACTCATCCGGAGCTAGGTGCTTCAAAGCATCAAATCGATGCACTGGGGGCCCCTGTTAGTAAATCATAAATTATGGATCAATAATAAGAAACTTTGGGATTGCTGAATCACAGACAAAAAAAATATATATATACAGCAACGGAGCCATCATAGTATTTTTTAATTCCTCCGAAAGGAAGGGTGACATTTTGATCATTTACCTATCTTTTGGGTCTGATATATTCTATTTTTCTCTTTCTTCAATGGAAGGAGAGATCATATGCCATATATATATATATATATATACACACACACTCACACACACACAGTATACATATAGAGAGGGGGGATGGAGTGAAATAGTTAAAACCATCTCATCATTTGAAATAATGGACTTTTGATTAAGATGTCATTCCATTATAAATTTTGCATTACTTCAGTTTATCTTGGTTTTCCTGCATATATTGATCGAAAAAGATTAGGGTAACTTTCTCTAGAAGGGACAGTACTTCCTTCAACTGCACCCCCTTGGTGCATATTAATAAAATTTATTCACTTCTCTAAAAGAAAAAGAAAAAAATTACTTCCTTCAACGCATCCAATTTCAGTCAGATCAGGAATGCCTGGGAAAGCCCCTACTTCCTCCAATTGCATCCAATTTCAGTCAGATCAGCCAAATTCTTTCTTGTGATCAGTCGATCAATATAATGCTTATAGGAGGCAGTACTATGTTGAAATGATGAAAATCGCACCATTTGAACCACATAATAGAACAAAGGAAAATAACATAATAAGCACAAAGCAATAAGATGAAGTCAGAATTTGAAAGAAAGATAGGTTCAGTAGCCTACAATAACTCCTCGATGTGCTTGTGCTCAAAACAGAATGACATTCAGAGCCTAGCTAGGGAGTAGTTTTACCAACGGGGCAGAAGCTAGAGCAGTTGTCAACCTATCTTTCCACTGATGCCATGCTGTTCATACAATGGATTTTATAGGTCCGGGCACACATTCAAAAGATTGTATATTGGGGAGAGAGATCAAATGAAACACACCATTAACCATACATCAAACTCTCTTGTCTATTGAGCCATTAACACTTGTAGAGAGACACAGAGGATGCTTGTACTACGTTTCTTCAAACTTAATTGGAAAATATGATATTCTTAGGACCCTAAGATGAAGCAGGATTGGATAATGAAAGCATATGATATGCTGTTATTCTTTTTCCCCTTCTTTTTCTTCTTCAAAATTTTACTTTAGACAAAAGGGAAGACTTGAAGAACAAACCAAAAGTATATGCTAAATGGGAGAAGCCCCACGACCATAACACAGAAGAGAGAATAAATATGCAGAAAAGAAAATGAAGAAGAGAGTAGAGAAATCATCAAATAAGATAATCAAGGAAGACCACTGATTGTAAGTCATTGATCAACAAGGTGTCTGCCCTTTGAGTCCTAACGATATCCCTTGCAAATAAGTGCCAAGTGGTCATTTTTCTTTTTTCTGTTGATAAGTGCAAACAGGTCAGATTGAGACTACATACCTGAACAAGCCAAGTTTTATAACGGACTTCAAGTGGTAAGGAAAGCAAAGACCTGAAACATCATACATTTGAAAATTAGAAAGTTGAAAATTCAGTCTATACTTTGGTGGATTGGACTCTGGAGTGGAGTGGGGGGATAGGGATAACTCGAAGTAGTATTAATTACTGAATTGATAAGATTTCTTGAAATCTAGAAGCAAGCAAAATCTACCTTCTTGAAAGGCCTTGGGATTTGAGACTGTCATTTGATGTCCTAGGGCACAGGGTATTCACATAATCATGCCTTCAAAAGGGAAAAAAACAAAATAATTTAGTTCATTCCAACAAAAATAATTGCTCCACGTTTTGCAAAGTCAAACAACTCAACAATATTCTTATGAAACTGGCTTGATAAAATTAGAAAATTAAAAAAAGTGAAACTGCAATTAGCACATAAAGTCCTTACGGGCTCATTGAGAAATGAATAGGAGAGCTTTCTTCTTCCATCATCTTGTGTAGATATCTGACCGAGATGTCACTTCTTGAACCATGGTACTTTAGAGGCACCCACTGGGAAGGTGGACAGAGAGAGAGAGAGATGAGACATTAAAAGAGAGAACTCCACATTCATACCCCAGTTTAGAAAAGGAAGAGTATCAAATGAGGAAAAAGACGGTGTGCTTTGCTAGTTTGACATTTGAACTGAACCGACTGCTTTTCAAGGTTAACTGAACAAGTAATCCATTCTTAACATAATTGCTACTGAGGTCCAGAAAAGCCAAGGTTAGGAAATTGCATGTGTTGGTCTTCTCTCCAACAACTGGCTAAGAATGCATGTGTGTTCAAAAGCCATAACAACTTTCCCAATGCCAGAGGTTGGCAAGAGGAAGCATGCACGTCAGTGGATTAGACTCCACCAAATAAAAATAGGCTCAATGAGAAGAGTACTATATGTAGCTCGCTAGTTATGACCAGAAATTCAAGAAAATCTGTCTGCTTGGTCACTACAGTAGAATTGACTTACATGCCCACTATCTTTCCCACAACTACTGAGATCAAACAGCTATAACCTTTTTATTCAATTTTAGAAAGAAAATATTTCTGCAGCAATCATGTCCTTATACTTTATCTCAGAAAGAATTACGTTTGAAGTTATTTATTATGTTTGCTTGAACTGATTATTTCATGACCAATTTCGCAAACCGGTTTCTAGAAAATTACTGCTTTTCTCTTTATTGAAGCTATGTTTGGTTCTACAGAGGAAGTATGTGGCCAATCCACTCACAGCTGGAAGGAAAGAAACATCTGACATGGAGAAGTTGAGTGCTTCTCCCGTTTACTCCCCTACTTCCTTCCCAACCAAAGAAGTGGAAGGTGCATTCTGCATCCACTTTTACTACCACTCCACCACTCCAATCCCTCCACTCTTTCTTACATGAAAGCAAAGTGTCAGGTAATGAACTCCTCTCCTTTCTCCAAAAATAGAAAGCCAATGTTCTGTTGGCTATAAAAATATAAAAGAGATTCTCCTAAGTTCCAATTACTGGAAAAATAATGTCCCTCGTAAAAATTATATATATACAATTTTGCTTTGTCTTAGAGAGGGCAACCTGGTGCACGAAGCTCCGGCTATGACGTATAATTTTGCTTTGTGTGAAATCAATTAAGTATAAACTGAAAAGCAATTAATTAAGGTTGACTTCAGGCAAGCTGACGTTAAACACTGGGGCCAGCGTCCCAAAGGAATAGGCTTGAATTAAGATAGACGATCTTTCAGCTGACCTTTTGGATAGTCCTAAAGTATACAAGTTTTCTTCTAGTCCCTATACTTCCACTTTTGAATGTATTGTATTGTTTTAACTCTTTAGTTCGTAATGTTGTACCACTATGCCACTTTGACCATGAATTAGCTTTCCACCAATTTTTTGACATAAGAATCATACATACTGTCCTTTGACCGGTCATCTGGTGAATTTGACATTAAAAAGATTAAACAGAAGTGGTGTTGTGGACCGACTTGGTAGGCTTATAAAACTTTAATAGGACCAGAAGGTTCAATATGGTACTTCAAGGTTTACATTGGAATCACTCCAACACTTGAGGACTATTTCCGTAATTAGATAAACAATGTACAGAGATTAAAATCTAGTGTTACTTAAAAGAGTTTGAAGCAATATGTACTATAGTTGTCCTGGTTCTGATAGCGTTAAATTCAGTACTACTTTCATTTTCTTAAGCAATAATAATCATTTAACTCTCACATGATATTTGCTCAATTGAGACAAAAATTCCTCGGTAAAATTATTCGTCACCTCTCGTTTCATTGGAATAATATACACATCCATCATCTATTATGATTAAAAGATCCAAAGTTATTAACCATAAAGTGATTCAGAAGAGTATAAAGACAAAAATAAAAGAAGGCCAAGAATTAAGTTAAACATAAGCAAATAATAGACATTATATAGAATGAATAGAAAACAATATGCTGAATAACAAATTTAAGAAAGTTACTTCTCAAAAAAAAAAGGAATTTAAGAAAGAAAATTAAATCATGTACCTCTTCAGTATCCTTGTTCTGCTCCCTCATGGTCCCTGGCACTTTGCCCTGCACAGGAGGTGACTTCTCAGTGTATAGAATTAAAAAGAAAAGGATTATACTATCCCAGCAGGAAGGCTTCTTAACATCATTGATATCAACAACATTAGATAGATTATAGAAAGAACCAAGCAACCCTGTCTCACAAAGTAGCTTGATGGCCGAACCACCAAGCAACCGTGAATGGATGCATCCTTAGGCTCATACTCCCAGCATAAATTTTGAAGGAATTAATAAATGATGAAATACCAGCCTGACATTAAGAGCTCAGTCGAGCATTGAGCCAGTATGCCTCTAGTTTGTAGAAAGTGTTACAGGAAGAATTTTTCCTGAAATGAGTTGTGTTTGTTCTCTGTTGATGTAAGCAAAATTAATTATGTACGACAAACCATAAAATACTTTACAAGCAAATTGATATTCTTTTTTTTTTTTTTAAAATCGGTGAGTATCTAAGCTTTTGCCCTACTAATTCCACAGGGTCCTGAAGTTAACGGCCGAGTAAACCTCCAATGGCCCTGAGGGGACTCAAACTGGCGACCTCTGGGTACACCCCCAAGATCTTTACCAATTGAGCTACCCCTAAGGGTTAAGCAAATTGATATTCTTATTGAAGATGTCCAATCTATATTGTAGTAATGAATAGTGTACACAAACAACCAATATGTAAAGTGTACAAACAACCAATATGCATCATATATATGATATATGTGTGTGTATATATACATATGTGGGTGTGTGTATTTGGACACAGAGGCAGTAAGGTTTAAACAGTAAGAGAGAAGAATTAAGAAGAAATCAATAGATTTTATTCATAGGATTTAATAGAAGTAAGGCTTTTTGCTTACCCTCCAAATTTTTTTCCGAAAAATGAATAAAATTTTATTAATAAGCACCAAGGGGTGTGCAATCAAAAGCTATTTATATCAACATCGTAAAATATCTATACATTCTTGAATACTATCTACATCAACCTTACAAGATCTTTTAGTCCAAAAATATAAATCATAAAAACAATGGCTTTTTAAGGAGACCCTCCAAAATTACTATGTCAGACGCCCCTGAATGGTAGCTCCCCAACTACCAAATGAGGAATTAATTACTTTTACCATATTACATGGTTGTCCCACGCGAAGTAATCACCGAAACAAATATTCTGCTCAACAAGGAAAAGAAATCAAAGATTGCAAAAGAACCTGCTTTTTCAATGTCGCCATGGGCTTTTCTTCTTCAAGCTCTTCTGTTTTAACTGCATCCTCAACATTGTTCTTACCAAGATTCTTCTGTTTTGATCCCCCAGGCTTGAGATGCTGCAAAGAAGGCCGTAGCTGCACAACTGCATGAATGGGATTCAGGTGTAACTGCATGACAAAAAGAAAAGGAGGCACAGCCTTTACAATGAATGGCTATCAAATGACCACTGTACAGGATAAAATTCTAGTAACCACTCTACAGGGCTCTCAAAACTACTCTAGCTCTTACTCATTCACAGCGCAATGGCATTATAACATATGGAAAAACAATACTCCAACTAATTGGGTGGAACAATCACCAAAAAGTGTAAAGACTCTTTTCCTTTCAAACTTTCTTCAACCCTTAAATTGTGAGGGGATGAAAAAGCAGAAGACGAATAACAGACATGTATCATGTACAAGCAAACGCCATACCCAGTATGTACAGAAAATTATGGTAAATGGAAATCAAGAATTCTTGAGTTATATATAGACAAAAGAAAATATAAAATAGCAGAAAATCCAACGAATGGGGCAATCAGAAATGTTTAGCAGAATGCTTCTAAAGAAGAAATAAGTTATTTATAGGGACTCAAGACAAAATACATTAGAATGAAGCTCTGATTCTTCTCTCATCAATCTCTCTAAGTTTCTATTTTTGGCCCTAGGGTTTCTAATTATGGACTCAATATTTATACATAAGTTGCTCAAATTTCTTTCTTCTTTATCATACTTTGTGTCTTCCACACGAAGCTTCAATCTCTTGCTTGCTTTTGTGCCTGGTCCAAGGTAAGGAGTCAAATTGAAGCGGTTAGGCCTTTCTCTTCCTAAAGATAAGATCCCATGCAACTCTCATTTCAACACTCTTTCTTCTCTATTGCCCCTTCCTTCTCTCTCTGCCAAGAGAACCTCTCATTCCGTAATAATAATGAGGTGTTCAATTCTATCCCTTTCTCAGTGGTAGCTCTACCAAGAGATTAAGCAAAAGCACCTCAGAAATTAAAAGTCATAAGTTAATTGACATGCCATTTAATTGAGACAAATAACAACCCTAGTTAACTATATGGCCTTATCAACAGGCACACCCACAAACAAGAAAGACCAATTTTCACTTTGTCAGAATATGAACCCTAAATTTTATCACTAACTGCACCAGGACACTATACGAAATTGAATTAGACTGCAAGCCTTATTATTCCAAGGATCTAACTCCAATATTCAATACGAAAGCTAATCTTTACTTGTTCAAGTGTCCGTCTATAATCAGATAGAACGAATAAGCAGGCCTAAAGATTTTCTCTTAAAAATGTGTTTCTCTCCCAGCTTCCTACATGTGAATAGTTTGACAAAGAAGTGGGACAAGACAACTCCTGCAGATCATTTAACTTCTCTACAATTCAATAAAGTAACTTCAAGCAAGACATGCTCATTGTCCACCAGCTATTCCTGAAACGAATATGCCCACCATTATTGATCCATCTTTCAAGTGGAGATGGTGGGGGACATATATTGCAAAATAACATGGAGTAGAAGGAGAAAGACATAAAGAGATTGGAGACAATGCAAAAAAGAGAATGAGGTAAGCTCATTAGGCACAAGTAATTAAATATACGACAATTGCTTTTAGCATGGAGTCTAATGTCGCTGCAACTCTAAGTGATCTTAAATTTATCCGATCCAATCATCCATATCACTCTGGCAAAAACCCAAAGTGGACTAAGCGAAGTTGGATACAAAACTAGATTTTACTTAATAAAAGAGTATACCTTGTTGCCAATGAGAACTCCAATAGCATATCCAGTTCGAGCAGGCGGCCTCCATGATGATGAAAGAGTCTATAGACAGACCACAAACATACAGTTCATCATAACATTCTTCTTAATATCATATATATGTATAAATGACTCTGTGTGTGCACGTGCTAATTGTATTCTACATGCAAACTTGAAAAGCTGAGTAACAACAATAATGTTCAAATCTTAGAAGGTGGAATCACAATTGATTCTCCACTAGTTAATTTACGCTGATAAGGAAAAGGAGAAATAGAATATGCCACACAAAAGCACTGAAAGTAGATAACTTATAAGAATCAGTAATTTTCAATGTATTATTTTTCAACGATTTCATTATGAATTTGTTAAGAATCAGAGAGTGAAGAAGCTCAATAGCTTTTGCTACTCACAAAAATCACCCTTAGCCCTAACCTTTTTTTTCCTTTTACCTGTTATGACCGATTAAAGGATAGTCAAGCATTACTCTTGGCCCCCGTCTGACATATCTCAATTGATACTGTTATTTGGAAAAATAAAACCTCTTATCCTTTCTGTAAGTAAATACAACCATATTTCCATGTCCTATGGTCTGAAATCAGGAGATACATCTTGCCTCCATGAGAGGAAGAACTCTTCAGCTCGATGGAAACAGCACCCACTGTGAAGCATGAGTGGGACATAAGTTTTGTTTTCCCATTTCAACAGACATGAATGTATCCCCCAAAATAATATTCGCCCAAATCATGATCCTCTATTCCCCTAAAATTCCAAAGACATAACCACAATCTTGCAAGCGTGAAAATGCAAAAAAAAGTCACAAACAACAGAGGAAGACAGCATTTGGTAAAGAGCTTTTTTCAGCTGCAATGCCAGATTTCCAATTCATAAATATCTCTAAGCTTGCATGTTTCATAAGGGAAACTTTCCGACTTCCATATCTCCACCTCAATCTCTCTGCCTCTCTCATCTATAAACTCTGATCAAATTTTAAATTGCTCAGGACTTCAAGTGCGAGATCATGTAAAATCCAGATGTTGAATAGTAGCACTTTACTACTGGTTGTAGTCCTTAACGGACTCGTAAACTTTGGACTAATCCATGATTTGAGACGGTGCTACTATTTTTTTACTTTCCTAAGAAATGTCCTAGATACTGCATAATTAAATTATAATATACTACCATGTACTTTTGAAATCAAGAGAGGACATAAAAATGAGAGAATCAATCTACGGGGTGTTAATTAACTAACATGGATTACAGATAAGTTTGTTTAGTATCTATATACAAAGGGCATTGTTAAAAAATTTCAGTTTTCTTACCTCGTGAAACTAACTCTGTCGCATCGACCGGCATCAAATGCTTTAACATTTACTTAGAACATATTGGGATGCATAAATTAGAATACAAACCTGCTTCGTGATCCTAATTCTAGGATCAGCATCAGCATCATAGTTCTTGGAATCGACTTCAAGAGCTAAATCAACCTCAACTTCTCCACTCTCCGGCTTCACTCTAACCTGCAAACGAAACCTGACAACTATCAAATCCATTCTCCATTTCTCATTTCCACTTCTTAAACACTGTTTTCTTCGATTACAATTAATTTCGCCAAACATAGATAGAAAAACTAATGACATACCTCTTCACATCTCTCATCCAACTCATACGGACGCCACAATGGCCTTAGCGGATATTGCAACACATATAGCTATAAACAAATTCATCGAAAAACAATTATTTCAATTTCAATCAAACATTAAGGAAATATTTTACTTCAAATAACTCCATAAAAATAAAAAATAATAATTAAAAACGATTTTGATGAGAACATGAAACCCTAACCTTAGTATCATTATCAACAGATGGAGTAAAATAAACATCAATTTCTCTCACAACTTCATCTTCCTCTTCGCCTTCAATTTGCATCGCACCAACATCCTCTTCTTCTGCTGCTGCTGCTTTAGCATCAATATCCATCGCAACACCGTCATTTTCAACGGAGGGCAAATCAAGCGGTGGCTTGGAATCCAATTCCTCCTTGGACTGAACCGGTGATGACGATGATGATGATGACAGTCGTGGTGCCGGCGGTGCCGGCGCCGGTTCGGGTTCGGTTTTAGGTTTAGGTTTGGGTTGGAATTTCGAGCCTTTCGGAGCAAACCGGCCCGCAGCTCTCGTCGGTGCTTGGCTCGGAACGTCTAGGTCGTCAAGGTCCATGTCCGCCATCTGTCACGGTTTCGCCGCCTTCTTTTGAAGCTGTTACTGGTAGCTTGCTGTCAAATGCGAAGAAGAAAAAAAAAACACAGAAATTGTGTGTGTGTGTGTGTGCGCGCGCACGCGTGTAGGAACGCGCCAAGTGAAATTTTATTAGAGATTTAGAATAAGTAGGTTGGGCCGGTGAGAGGGTTTAGGGTTTAGGGTTTAGGGTTTAATTGCAATATCTATACGTATTCGACGATAGGATAATTTTCAACAAGAGCCTTACACTTTCGGGAAATTCGATTAGGATCTTGAAATTTTCGTTAAGCAAGAGATGTAAATATTTTTGTTCGGTTTTTCGTTTTGTTGGATAGGTATAATAAGGGTGAGAATGAAAATTGGTTTTTGTTTTTTCAATAAACAAAAATAATATTTGAAGCAGATATAAGACCTAAATTTTTTAGATGGTAGATTGAAATATGAGTATTTTTAATTTGTTACTGATAAAGTTTTTAGTGTTACTTGAAGTGAATTTCTTATATGATGTGTAAATTTAATTAATTTATTCAACAAGTATTATTTTAAGCACAACTATTCAAAATTTTGAGAATGTTATTTTGATTTTGTGTAAGTTATTTATGGATTGAGGGTGGCCCAATTAAGTAATTTCAACTTAGTTGTCAAGTTGAGTGCTTTGAGCAAATTTACATACATGTTAAATAAAAAGTAAGTAAAAATTCGTTTCTAAAATTTGTTCGACACCGATGAAGAATTGTCAGCTTTTCACATGTTTACAAATTTAGTTCACTTATGCACGACTTTTTCTTTTCAAACATATGCAAAATTTGTTCAAAATACTAAAATCCGAAGGAGATGTAAGGGGGGCGATTAGTTCATAGATTAATTTTTTATTTTTGGGAATAATATTTTTGGGAATGACATTTCTTCGAAAATGTGATTAAAACTGTTTGATACGTCAAAAATAATCTTAGGAATATTTTGTCAAATTCTGATCGTATCGTTTTGCGCTAAAAAATAGTAAGGTTAAATGATTGAAAATATTGCTTACCTTGAATTACCTCTAACTGTGGTAAGTAGAGGGTCGATCCACAGAGATTGGGTTATCAAATTAATTTAAGTTATTAATTTAGAATTGTTTGATTATTTTCCGTCACGGATAAGTTTGATTAAGTCCAAAAGTCTAAAAGTACGGAAGTACGGAAAATTAAGTCAAATAAATGTCCACAAAATGCCCAAAGATACGGTAGTAACAAGATAAAATAATTTAATCCAGGAGTAGTTAGTTCAATTTAGCGGGTCCATGATTTAGAATGATAAATTCGATCGGAGTATTTATGTATAATATTATAGATTCAAATTAAAATAATAAATTATTCAAGAAATAGGGCTACAAGCTTCCACTTCTGAAGTTAGCCTTAGATACGTAAGTAATAGGACTAATTAATTAACAAGACTGAATATGTTAGTACAACCTAACAATATTCAACATCTCAATTAATCTTCTTACTTACGTACTCCGGAGGTGCTGGTACAACCTAGCTAATTCCGCTCGAGATAGTCACGTACTGCCACTAGTTTATAAAATTGGGTGTATATGTACTTTCAATTAAATATAACATAACTACAAGTATACGTATAATTAATTAAATATTACTTAGAAATATAAATACAAGACTTTAATAAATCTGAATCTAAATATTTACAAAAATATCCTCACTTATTTATCATTCAAAAAATAAGTGTCTAAAATGCCATAATTAAATTTACAAAACGGAAATCGAAATCAAGAATAAAAGTTGCCGAATTTAAGCACATCTTGATTTAGCCGGCTTGATTTATCCAAAGCTATGGCGTTAATCCATAAGCCCAACCCTTATTTTAAGACCCTAACTAAACTAAAATAACTTACTTCTAAGCTAAAATATGAAGAAAACTGATTATATACAAAACAAATGGTGAAATTTAGCTTTTGTTTACTAGAGAGGTAGAAGCTTGGCTAAGATGAGAAAAAATTGGTTCCCCTTTTGTTGCTGCAAAATCGCAATATTTATAGGCAAAACTTCAGGAGGGCGCTTGCTTATGCACTTTTGATTTTTATATTTTTTTCTGTCGTTTTCAGTCTGCATTCTGCCGCTTAATTGTCGACCTTTTTCAAAAAGTGGCGCTCGAGCGCTCTTCTTGTTGTGGTAGGTGAACTTTGACTCCAAACTTTGACTTTGACTGACTCAGTTGACTTTGATCATTGACCGTTGACCAAAAAGTTGACTAGGTTTATTCTAAGGTTTTTCAGCGCCCTAAATCTGTTTCCGCACTCGGTTTGGCCAAATTCAATCTTGAATTGCTCGTTTTGAAGTTGTTATACCATTTTCCTTAAATGTTACGCCGAATATTCTCTCCAAATGTTAGTTTTTGTGGCTGTTTTTGTTCTTTCTTCTTTAAAACCTATATTGCACTAAATTTGTGTAAAATATACAATTAAGCTTGAAATAAAAATGCAATATACATAATTCAATGGGTTAAAGTTACTTAAAAATACGGATTTATCAAATTCCCATGAATATTTTTTGTTATGTTTGGTTAGACTCAATATTCCTAAGAATCTTGAGTAATTTTGCAACAATGCCCCTAACTCAAAAAAAAAAACTAATAATTTTAATTTATTTTAATTTTATTATTTTCTAAATATTTTATTTTATTTACTTTTATTCTTATTAATTTATTTTATTTTATTCTTATTTATTTTATTTTTTTACTTCATCTTAAATTATTTTATTTTTAATTTTATTTTATGTTATTTGATTTTTTATTTAAATTATAAAATGTTAGTTTAGCTTAATATTTTATTTTTTCTAAATATTTTAATTTTTTACTTTTATTTTATTTTATTCTTATTATTTTTATTTTATTATATCTTATTTTAATTACTAATTTAATTTTTATTACTTATTTTTTATTTTTTAATTTAATTTAATTTAATTTAATTTATTTTTAATTTATTTCATTTTATTATTTTTTTATCCTATTTTTATTTTTATTTGATTTTTATATTTTTATTCAATTTTTTATATTTTTATTTGAATTTTTATATTTTTATATTTTATCTTATTTTTATTTTCTTTTATTTTCTTTCATTTTATTTTTTATTTTTTTTTTTCATTTTATCTTTTTTTATTTTTTTTATTTTTAAATTTTTATGTTTTACTTTTTAATTTATTTTTTGAATTATGTTATGTTATTTGTTTTAATTTTTCATTTATTAAGATGGGTATTTCTGTTTTTTTGCTTTCTTCAAAACATTCTCACTACTTGGAAATGTAAGATTCCCACCATCTCACATGAGAAAAGAAATTAAGTAAATCATGTGAATATTGTATTACCATAAATGTGATATTCTCATTAATATTTTTTTATTCTGTGAACCAAATATGGGAATAACATATTCCAGACTTCACATTCTTGGGAATCCTATATGATTTCGCGAACCAAACGCCCCGTAATTATTTGTACTTTGATTTGATTTATCAAGATTGAATTGGTGTTCTATGTATTTTATTGGTCCATTGGGAGCTACTAGTTTCCTCTTTGTTCAAATGCATTTGTCTTTAGGGAATTGAAGTTGGATGAATTTCCAATGGTTCCTTCCATTGGCGTCATCGAACCACGTTAGCAATCCAAAGACTGAAAACTCGAAACGACCGATCAATTAGTTTTGTTCTTCTCCTAGTTTTATAGCACACCCATATAAAATTTAAGAAACAATTTTCACTTTATTCCATTATAATATGATGCCACTTGTATCTATTCCAAAAGACCATTGGATAAAGGGATGGCAAAATTCAACTTTGCTTTGTTTCAATAGCACAAAAGAATGAGAAAAATATAAAGAGGTAATTTAGTATTTTCTTATTTGAATTTGGAAGTAAATGAAAGGACATAATTACTTTATAAACCGAGGTAGACAAACATGCTTTACAGATAACCAATGGTAATTTAATAAATAATAATAGTATTTTGGTATTTTATACATTTTTACTTTGATCCCTATTTTTTTATTTTAATTTAAGAAGAAATAAAAAGTAGAGAAATTGAAAAGACTTCCAAAATAAATTATCTATTGGTTTATCTCTCATTCTTCTTCATTCCCTCAATCGAAATAAGGTGTAAAGGACATATTTTGTTGTTCTTGTTGTTTTTTTTTTTTTGTTTAGAGGGAGACCACGTCAGTTATATTGCAATCATTTTGGAGAATGTTTCACTCTTCTTATCTTTTTCTAAAAGTGAGTGAAGCTGCTGTGGGACTTGATTAATTATGAAGGAATGCTAAAATTTACCAACCAATCCGTACAGAAGTTCACCTCTCTATACACGTGGACTACCCCATAATTCTCGTATCGACTAAGTGTGAGACCCCATATTTTGCCTTTACCTCAGTTTGCGTGTTTTACCTCGTTTTGCGTGTTTTGACATGTTTATGTATTATATGAGTTAGAATGTGCTAAATATGTTATTTATATTCCTAATACATGCTATGCATGCATTCATGAAATTTTCATAAAAAACGGAATTATAAATTTTATCGCCAGTTTTAGTGAATAGTATTTTGAATACTTATCCGCTAAAATTTTTACAGGGATGTTTTAAATGTTTTAAACCTAGTCCTCGGGTATTAATAGACTCGTGTATGATTAAAACAGATTTGGAATCGGTTTTGAAATTTTAAAGGTTTTTACACTTTCTTTTACAAGAAATCGAGTTTTAAGCCGACTCGGGTGAAAATGTTTAAATATAAAACTCTTTGTCACCTAAAATATATTGTCTATAATTAATTTAGGTGTCAATTTAATATTTGAGTAAGAAATAGTCAAAAATATGATTAAAAGACTAAAAATACTAAAAAAACAACTAAGTGTCAACTTTGACTTTGCATTATTTTGTTTGACCTTAGCTTATTATACATCAACACACAATAGAAAGCTCACAAAACACACTCAAAAACACTCACATTGCTGTGAGCTCCATAGGAGAAAAGCCAAGAGTTTTCTTCAAGTTTTCAAAGGCAATTCTGCATTAAAAGGTGTAATTCATGGCCAATTTTCATCAACCAAAGCTTGATTCCACCTCTTGAGCATCCATTGAGCATCTTTCTAGCTTCATAACACATCAAAGGTGAGAGAAAAATTCTAGATCTCAAATGTCATCTTTTATGTTTTTGCGTATAATTGAATTTTGAACCGTTAGAAAGTTGAATTGATGTTATATTATTGCTCAGTGCATGCTAAGCATCGTTTATATGCATTTATATAAGATTTGAACCGTTGTAGCATGAATTTTTATTTTCGGGTATTAAAAGTTGAGTTGTTGGCTATTTGTTGAAAATTTTGAGTTGTAGTGGTTGGAATCGATTGCCGTCGATTTGTAAAAGTTTTTTAAATACGGGGTAGTACCGTTGTAATGCCGAAATTTTGATTGTGATGTCAGTGTGAAAGTCCAGAAATTTCAGCCTAGGTGCATTGAGATTTTAGGGTTGTTGGGCTTGATTTGGATGTATTTTGGTTGGTTTATGAGGGGGCTAATGTAGTTGATTGAGTGAGTGAGTGATAGGAACTGGTTTGGAGTTGTTTGGATTAGTAGAGTGGAAGTTATGATTATTAGAAGTTTAGGTTGTCTTTCTTTAAAATGTTGATATATGCCTTTAGATGATCAGGTGGTGTTTGAGTGATTGAACTGTGAGTTGTTGATAGTTAGATTAGGGTTTGGTTGTGTGTCTAATGCATGTTAAGTTGGGTGGCCTACTTTGTCATCTAACTTAGTTGTTTAGTTGTTTATTAATTAATTGATGTTGTGTTGTTATAATGTTATTAATTGATTGATGATTAATTGATTATTGATTATTGATGAACCGAGAGTTAGACAATTCTTCTAGATTGTCCTCCTGTGAATGATTGATTATTGTTATTGATTGAGTCTTGATATGCGTGTGCCACCTCTCGGCGGTATCGGGCCATCGGGTTGAAAACGGCATGGCTATCAAAGGCTACCCTCATCTCGCATTGGCGGAGATACCATGGAGGGCAGGGCTAGTGAGGTACCTCGGGTGTGTGTGTCATAGGGGTGATAAGAAGTTGGTTGAGATCGTGATGGCGTTTGGAGCTACACTAACTAGAGTATCCTTTATTGAATGGTCATTATAGTTTATGTGTTTGTATTGTTATTGATGTTTATTGTGTGTTTACTACTCAAATGATGATTTCCAAGGAATATAGTAAATACTGTTAGAGATCTATCGAATCCTCACTGGGCTTGTTTTGTATAAGCTCACTCTCAATTATTGCATGCATGCAGGTGTTACTGAACCTGACTGCGGGTACGTGCCTCTTGAAGAGGGAAATGTGCCATATGTGGATGAGTCTTATGTGCAGGAGTCATTGCCATGAGATTATCTTAGTTGTTGTAAAACAATGTATTGTATAACCTATCTTAATATAAAGACATATGTATGATAATTTAGTAGTCTTTATTTTGATCATGACTAGATTACTAAGTTGGTTATAACCTATTTTGAAATATATGTATAGCCTATGTACTAAATTGGAATGAAGGTGTATAACTATGAATGGATTGTTGAAGGGGTGATTATTGTATAATATGGTTATGTTGTAAGTTGTTAATTTAATTAAGGAGTTGATTGTTGAATGATCTGTGGAGTTGGTTGTATGATATTCTGAAGAGGTTGGTTTAGAGCCACGGTGTCCTAATTACTGTCATTATACTGCCAAAATTTCGTTGCGTCCTGACTGATTGTAGTTAGGGTCGAGTTAGGACGTGATATTAAGTGGTATCAGAGCACATGTTAGTTGTCAGCCGGGGTATTCTCGGAATGTGGGTAATGGTCTTAGCATGAAAGTATGTATGAAGTGAAAGAAAAGTGAACTAAGTGTTAATATGATTAAATGATTAAGTGATTATGTGATTTAGTGCTTATGTGATTATGTGATCAATTTGTTTATGTGATTGATACTTAAGTGACTTATGTGCTTTATATGGGCTTGTTGTTTAAGTGCTAATAGTTGTTTATAGCCTGTTTACGTGCTATAACCTGCGCTAACTCTTTGATTAGTAGAATGACTAGTAGACCGAGAACGAGAGGTAGGCCCGAAGCAGTTGACGAAGTTTCGGGTAATGTGGCGCCGGGCCGAGATAGGGGTGATGATCGTTTTGGTGCAGCTATGGATAGGATAGTTAAGGTTATGGTCGGTCAGGCACAGTTGCTAGTAGGGCAGGCTACCCAAGCTCAGACTTTGCAAGCACAGTTACTGAATGTACAGGGTGGATACCACGGGCGTGGTACACTGAAGGAGTTCTTGGGGTACTATCCACTGAGGTTTCAGGGGAAGCCAGATGATCGGAAAGCCGAGGCATGGATTAATAAAGTGGAGAAAATATTTGACCCTATGGATTATACTGATGAAAGAAAGGTCACCTTTGCCGTTTATTTGTTTGATGATGAGGCAGAGGAGTGGTGGCGCACGGTGAAATCTAGTTAGGAGACCCAAGGTATTCCGTATGTCTGGGATACATTTCTGAGAGCTTTTCGGGCGAATTATGTCCCGAGGATTGCACGGGAGAAGAGAGAGGTTGAGTTTTTGTCTCTAGTTCAGGGGGATGCTTCAGTGGCTCAGTATAAGGCCACATTTACTAGACTATCCCGGTATGCATTGGAGTTTGTGGCTGACGAGAAACGCAAGACTCGTAGGTTTATTTTGGGTTTGAGGCTCGAGATTCAAGATGCGATGACCCTGAATCGGTATGATATACTTACTGATGCCTTTGATGCACCTTCTAGGTTAGAGAAGAGAAATGGGGAACATATCGAACCTAGTTAGCCTAGCAAGAGGCCCTTTCAGCCGCAGGGTCAGCAGGGTATGTATAGACCTTCAGTACAGCAGGGTGGTTATAGGCCTGCAGTGCAGCAGGGTTCTTTCAGACCGCAGGATCAGCAGGGTTACTATCGGCCTCAGTTTCAGCAAGGGTCTTATCAGACTAAGTCACAATATAGGTCGGCCCCGTCTCAGGGTCCATATAGGCCTAGTGTTATGAGACCTCAACAGCAGGCTGGTACAGCTGCTTTATCGGCTTCTGGTTCTTCTAGGGGCAGTGGCAGTGTTTCATCACCGCAATGTACTTACTGCAAGCGTCAGGGCCATGTGGAGGCCGTCTGCAGGGAGAAGGCAGGAACGTGTTTGGGTTGCGGCAGCAATCAGCATAGGGTGAAGGATTGCTCTAGATATCGAGGAACTGAAGGTCGGGCAGCGACCCAGGGTTATCAGGGTTGACCTACTGGTGGTGCACCTCAACAGCAGCGGGTTCAGGCTCGGGCCTACGCAGTTGATTTGGATGAGATACCTGAGGAGACTGTAGTTGTAGAAGGTAACTTCCTTATACTTGATCAACTTGTTAAAGTGTTGATTGATTCTGGTGCTACGCATTCTTTCATTACTCTTACTTGTGTGCAACGTGTTAATATGCAACCTGAAAGACTACTTTATGTGGTTGAGATTAGTACCTCTTTGACTGATAAGTATGTGACTGGCTTAATATGTAAGGATTGTAAAATATATGTTAAGGGGTATAATTTTCCTTCGGACCTTATCTTATTTCCTATCCGGGGGTATGATGTTATCTTGGGTATGGATTGGCTTTTTAAGTATGATGCCTAGTTAAACTGTAGAACGAAGGTAATACGGTTTCGGTTGCCAGATCAACCAGTAGTAGAGGTAGCAAGGAACCGTGGTGCTAAGACGAGTTTTGTTATCTCAGCAACTAAAGCCGTTAAGTTGGTGAGTAAGGGGTGTTCGGGTTATCTAGCTTATTTGATCAACAAGCCATCTGATAAGCTACAGCTGGAGGAAGTTCCTATTATTCGGGAATATCCCAATGTATTTCCCGATGAGTTGTCAGGGTTGCCGCCAGAGAGAGATGTAGAGTTTGTGATCAATCTTATTCCTAGTACTCAACCTATTTCTAAATCAGCGTATCGGATGGCACCAGTTGAGTTGAAGGAGTTGAAAACTCAGTTGCATGAGTTAATAGAGAAGGTTTTCATTCAGCAAAGTTCTTCACCGTGGGGAACACCTGTTTTATTTGTGAAGAAGAAAGATGGTACCTTGAGATTATGCATTGACTATCGTGGTTTGAATCAAGTGACCATCAAGAACAAGTATCCTTTGCCATTGATTGAAGAATTGTTTGATCAACTTCAGGGAGCCAAAGTCTACTCTAAGTTGTACTTGAGGCAGGAGTATTATCAACTTTGTATTCGCATGGAAGATGTTCCGAAGTCTGCCTTCAAGACTCGGTACGGGCATTATGAGTTTGTAGTTATGCCCTTTGGATTAACTAATGCAGCGGCAGCATTTATGGATCTTATGCATCGGGTTTTTCAGCCGTACTTGGACCAGTTCGTGGTGATCTTTATTGATGATATCTTGGTTTATTCCAAGCTGAATTGGAGCACGAGCAACATCTACGGCTTGTCTTACAGAAGCTGCAGGAGCATCAGTTGTTTGCGAAGTTTAGCAAATGTGAATTTTGGCTACAACACATATTTTCTTGGCCATGTTATCACAAAGAGCGGTATTTCTGTAGATCCCACTAAGATTGAAGTGATGATGTCTTGGAAACGGCCGGAGAATGTTTCAGAGGTTCGTAGCTTTCTTGGCTTGGCGGGTTATTACCGTAGGTTTGTCAATGACTTTTCTAAGATTGCTGGACCACTTTCTAAGTTAACTCAGAAACGGACTAGCTTTACTTGGGATGAGAAATGTGACAGTGGGTTCAGGAGTTGAAAAAGAGATTGACTACTGCTCCAGTACTTGCTCTACCAGAGAGGACCGATAATATAGTTATCTACAGTGATGCATCCAATGAGGGCTTGGGTTGTGTACTTATGCAGAATGGTCGGGTTATTGCCTATGCTTCCAGGAAGTTAAAACCATATGAGGTGAATTATTCGACTCATGATCTTGAGTTGGCAGCAGTTGTATTCGCACTTAAAAAGTAGCGTCATTATCTGTAGGGCAGTAAGTTCGAGATTTTCACTGATCATAAGAGTCTTAAGTATTTGTTCTCACAGAAGGAGTTGGATATTCATCAACAAAGGTGGATGGAACTTCTCGGAGACTCTAATTGTTCTATTAGCTATCTGCCTGGGAAGGCAAATGTTGTGCCAGACGCTCTTAGCCGTAAGGCGAGTGTTTTTTGTTTGACTGTCAAGAAGTGGGAGGTTCTTGAGGAATTCACTTATTGGAAACCGGAGTTGACTCAGGTTGGGGTGATGTGTTCACACCTCCGTATTCAACCTTTATTGTTGTCTCAAATCAGAGAAGCTCAGCAACTTGATGTTAAACTTCAGAAGATCAATGATCAGATCATGGATGATCAGTCTGACTTCAAATTACATGAGAATGGTATTCTTCAATTTTGGAACAGGGTTTGTGTTCCCCATGAACCGGGCTTGAGGCGAGGTATTTTGGAGGAGGCTCATAATTCTAAGTACACCATTCATCCTGGTGGAAACAAGATGTATCGGAATTTGAAGCAACATTATTAGTGGAATAATATGAAGAGGGAAGTTGCTCAGTTTGTATCTAGATGTTTGACTTGTCAGCCAGTTAAAGCCCAGCATCAACGACCTGCAGGTTTGTTTCAGCCGTTGGCTATACCTCAGTGGAAATGGGAGCATATTACGATGGACTTCGTCACTGGTTTGCCTAGAACACCGAGAGGTAATGATGCAGTTTGGGTTGTCGTGGATCGTTTGACAAAGACAGCTCACTTTATTTCGATAAGGATGGGAGACAAAGTTGTAAAGTTGAGGGATCTTTATTTGGATCAGATTGTTAGACTTCACGGAATTCTATCTAGTATTGTCTTAGATCGAGATCCTCAATTTACTTCTCGCTTGTGGGAGAAACTTCAGGAGACTTTGGGTACTCAGCTAAATTTCAGTCCAACGTATTATCCACAGACCGACGGTCAGTCCGAGAGGACTATTCAAATTCTGGAGGATATGCTCAGGGCTTGTGTTCTGCACTTTTGGAAGAACTGGGAGAAACATCTACCACTTGCTGAGTTTGCCTATAACAATAGTTATCAAGCTACTATTGGGATGGCACCTTTTGCAGCTCTTTATGATCGTAAGTGTCGTTCACCTTTATATTGGGATGAAGTAGGAGAGATGAAGACTATTGATCCGATTATTATGCCAGAGCTTCTAGAGAAGATTGAGAATATTCAGTTGATCAGGCAGAGAATGCTTACAACGCAGAGCAGATTTAAGAGTTATGCTGATAAGCGTCGTCGGGACTTGGAGTTTATAGTCGGGGATCGGATTTTCTTGAGATTGTCTCCTCGTAAGGGGTTTGCTCGATATGGTAAAGACGGAAAGCTGAGTCCGAGGTTTGTAGGGTCGTTTGAGATTACGGGCAGAGTTGGCAAGTTGGTATATCGGTTGGCTTTACCGGAGAATTTCTCTAATGTTCATGATGTCTTTCACGTGTCCAATTTGCGGAAGTATAATCCGGATCCTTCTCATATTCTAGAGCCAGAGCCGTTACAACTTCGTGAGAATCTGACTTATGATGAGAGGCCGATTCGCATTCTTGATCAGATGTAACGGGAACTAAGATCGAAAAAGATTCCGATGGTCAAGATGTTGTGGAAGCATCACGGTATTGAAGAAACTACTTGGGAGAGGCGAGATCAGATGCAGCAGCAGTACCCAGATATTTTCCGTTCAGCAAGTAAGAATTTCGGGGATGAAATTTCTTTAAGGGGGGGAGAATGTGAGACCCCATATTATGTATTTACCTCGTTTTGCGTGTTTTATCTCGTTTTGCGTGTTTTGACCTGTTTATGTGTTATATGAGTTAGAATGCGCTAAATATGTGATTTATATTCATAATACATGCTATGTGTGCATTTATAAAATTTTCATAAAAAACGGAATCATAAATTTTATCGCCAGTTTTAGTGAATAGTATTTTAAACACCTGTCCGCGAAAATTTTTACAGGGGTGTTTTAAATGTTTTAAAACCTAGTCCTCGGGTATTAATAGACCCGTGTTTGATTAAAATGGATTTGGAATCGGTTTTAGAATTTTAAAAGTTTTTACACTTTCTTTTGCAAGAATCGAGTTTTAAGCCGACTTGGGTGAAAATATTTAAATGTAAAATTCTTTGTCACCTAAAATATATTGTCTAGAATTAATTTAGGTGTCAATTTAATATTTGAGCAAGAAATAGTCAAAAATAGGATTAAAAGACTAAAAATACTAAAAAAATAACTAAGTGTCAACTTTGACTTTGCATTATTTTGTTTGACCTTAGCTTATTATGCATCAAAACACAATAGAAAGCTCACAAAAACACACTCAAAAACACTCACATTTCCATGAGCTCCATAGGAGAAAAGCCAAGAGTTTTCTTCAAGTTTTCAAAGGCAATTTTGCATTAAAAGGTGTAATTCAAGGCCAATTTTCATCAACCAAAGCTTGATTCCACCTCTTGAGCATCCATTGGGCATCTTTCTAGCTTCATAACACATCAAAGGTGAGAGAAAAATTCTAGATCTCAAATGTCATCTTTTATATTTTTGCGTATAATTGAATTTTGAACCGTTAGAAAGTTGAATTGATTTTATATTATTACTCAGTGCATGCTAAGGATCGTTAATATGCGTTCATATAAGATTTGGACCGTTGTAGCATGAATTTTTATTTTCGGGTATTAAAAGTTGAGTTGTTGGCTATTTGTTAAAAATTTTGAGTTGCAGTGGTTGGAATCGACTGCCGTCGATTTGTAAAAGTTTGTTAAATACGGGGTAGTACCGTTGTAATGCCGGAATTTTGATTGTGATGTCTGTGTGAAAGTCCGAAAATTTCAGCCTAGGTGCATTGAAGTTTTAGGGTTGTTGGGCTTGATTTGGATGTATTTTGGTTGGTTTCTGAGGGGGCTAATGTAGTTGATTGAGTGAGTGAATGATAAGAACTGGTTTGGAGTTGTTTGGATTAGTAGAGTGTAAGTTATGATTATTAGAAGTTTAGGTTGTCTTTCTTTAAAATGTTGATATATGCCTTTAGATGATCGGGTGGTGTTTGAGTGATTGAACTGTGAGTTGTTGATA
This sequence comes from Ehretia macrophylla, assembly GCA_037974665.1. Classification (NCBI taxonomy): domain Eukaryota; kingdom Viridiplantae; phylum Streptophyta; class Magnoliopsida; order Boraginales; family Ehretiaceae; genus Ehretia; species Ehretia macrophylla. Next base: position 52,213,753 of record CM075770.1, read on the forward strand.
GTTAGATTAGGGTTTGGTTGTGTGTCTAATGCATGTTAAGTTGGGTGGCCTACTTTGTCATCTAACTTAGTTGTTTAGTTGTTTATTGATTAATTGATGTTGTGGTGTTGTAATGTTATTAATTGATTGATGATTAATTGATTATTGATTATTGATGAACCAGGAGTTAGGCAATTCTTCTAGATTGTCCTCCTATGAATGATTGATTATTGTTATTGATTGAGTCTTGATATGCATGTGCCACCTCTCGAGCGGTATCGGGCCGTCGGGTTGAAAACGGCATGGCTATCAGAGGCTACCCTCATCTCGCATTGATGGAGATGCCATAGAGGGTAGGGCTAGTGAGGTACCTCGGGTGTGTGTGTCATAGGGGTGATAAGAAGTTGGTTGAGATCGTGATGGCGTTTGGAGCTACACCAACTAGAGTATCCTTTATTGAATGGTCATTATAGTTTATGTGTTTGTATTGTTATTGATGTTTATTGTGTGTTTACTGCTCAAATGATGATTTCCAAGGAGTACAGTAAATACTATTAGAGATCTATCGAATCCTCACTGGGCTTGTTTTATATAAGCTTACTCTCAATTATTGCATGCATGCAGGTGTTACTGAACCTGACTACGGGTACGTACCTCTTGAAGAGGGAAATGTGCCATATGTGGATGAGTCTTATGTGCAGGAGTCATTGCCATGAGATTATCTTAGTTGTTGTAAAACAATGTATTGTATAACCTATCTTAATATAAAGACATATGTATGATAATTTAGTAGTCTTTATTTTGATCATGACTAGATTACTAAGTTGGTTATAACCTATTTTGAAATGTATGTATAGCCTATGTACTAAGTTAGAACGGAGGCGTATAACTATGAATGGATTGTTGAAGGAGTGATTATTGTATAATATTGTTATGTTGTATGTTGTTAATTTAATTGAGGAGTTGATTGTTAAATGGTTTGTGGAGTTGGTTGTATGATATTCTGAAGAGGTTGGTTTAGAGCCACAGTGTCCTAATTACTGTCGTTATACTGCCGAAATTCTGTTACGTCCTGACTGATTGTCTGTGGGGTCGAGTTGGGGGGTGACACTAAAGATCAGTCTTCACTAATATGCTTGAGAAGATTATGTAACACTTGTTCACCAATTAAGCAAGCAAGGAGGTGATTTGTATTGATTTTTAGCCGAGTTCACATGAACTTTGAAGGAAAAGTAAAAATACAGAAAAGAAATAACAAAATAACAATCTAGTTCAATGATGATTCTCTCACCCCTCCCCTGTTCTCTATAACAGAATTGTTATTCACTTAGCCACGTAATCCATTAGGTAGATCGGCCTGGACTTGGGCCTTGAGCTGCGTTTAATACTTGGGCATGTGTCTTGGGCTGGTACATTGTCTTGGATCATAGTTTCATTTGCTTCATCACCCCCTGGTTCAGAAAGAACCTTGTCTTCAAGGTTTGAAGTAGAGTAAGCACGCTTGAAATCATCCCAATCCTCCCATGTGGCTTCCTCTGGTGGTAAGTTCAACCATTGAATTAAGATCTGCGATACTTCTGCACTTTGCCTCTTAATGGTGCAACGAGCTAAAATGGATTGTGATTGAAACAGCGGCATATCAAGTGATGGTGGCAAGGGTACGAGATTAGGATGAGTGCCAGAATGACCAACAACAGCTTTTAAAAGTGATACATGAAATATCAGGTGGAGTTTGGATTCTTCAGGAAGCTGCAACTTATAAGCAACAGGTCCAATTTTTTTGGTCACCGCAAAAGGGCCAAAGTATTTTCGACCAAGTTTCTGATTCCCATGGCCGCGAATTGAAGTTTGTCGGTAAGGTTGCAGTTTGACTAATACCCAATCACCCACATCAAACAATTTATCAAGGCGATGTCGATCTGTTTGCTGTTTTATTCTAAATTGCGCAAGTGCAAGATGTTGCTTAAATTGCAACAAGATAGTGTCCCTAGTTTTCAATTCATAGTTCACTGCCTCATTCGAAGTTGTCAATGGAAGATACCGAGTCAATGTAGGTGGTGGTCTTCCATAAACAACTTCGAAAGGCGTCATCCCAATTGAATCATGCCACGATGTATTGTACCAAAATTCCGCCCAAGGCAGATACGTTGCCCACAGTTTATTGTTGTCCATAACAAATCCTCATAGGTACATTTCAAATGTTCGATTCAGACGCTCCGTTTGCCCATCAGATTGGGAATGATAAGAGCTACTAAGATTAAGAGATATTTTGTGGAGTCAGAACAACTCTTTCCAAAACGAGCTAACAAAAACTTTATCTCTGTCACTGACAATGCTTCGGGGCATACCATGTAGGCAGACCACCTCACGAATGAAAACTTCCGCCACCCTTAAACTCGTAGCATGACTCGCCAAGGGAATAAAATGGCCATATTTGGACAGCCTATCTACCACAACCAAAATCTCCGAGGAACCCTGTGACAACGGCAAGCCGGTAATGAAATCCATCGAGATATCCTCCCAAATATGGCTCGGTATCGGCAAGGGTTGTAAGAGACCTGCTGGAGCCGTGTTGGTAGCTTTGATTTGTTGACATATTAAGCAAGTGTCGACATACCGTTTAAGATCACTTCGCATTGATGCCCAATAACAATTGGAAGAGAGACGATGCCAAGTACGAAAGAAGCCAATATGTCTGCCCAATATTGAACTATGAAAAACTTTGAGAGCCTCCAACAGTAAAGCGGCAGGAATAAACAACTGATTTTTAAACAGCAGTACTCCATTTCAAAATGCAAACCCAGGTAACTCATCAGGCGTTGCTTTCAATTGGCGCTGTAACTTTAATAACACTTGATCAGATTGGTTAGCTGCTTAAAGCTTTTGAAAGAAAGGCATCTGAACAACCGAAAGAACCAAACAGTCACCATCCACTGGAAACCGTGATAGGGCATCGGCAGAGGCATTTTGACGGCCAGGCTTGTATACAATATCAAAATCATAGCCAATTAGTTTATTAATCCATTTTTGTTGATCAGGAGTGCGGATGTGTTGTTCCATAAGTGCCTTGAGACTTTGTTGATCTGTGCGAACCATAAAGCGTCGTCCTAACAGATATTGTCGCCACTTAGCGATAGCGGTGGTAATTGCTAACATCTCCCTCTGATAGGTCGAGGCTGCCTGCCATTTTGCACTAAACTTTTAACTAAAATAAGAGATAAGATGGCCATTTTGGAGGAGAGTGGCACCAATCCTATACCCGAATGCATCTGTCTCCACTACAAATGGTTGATAAAAATTTGGCAGAGCCAAAACTGGAGCCGATGTCAATGCTTATTGCAATCCTCGAAATGCCATTTTCGCCTCATCTGACCAAAGGAAAGCATTTTTTTTAGCAAATTGGTTAATGGAGCAGCTATAGATGCAAAGTATCGAATGAATTGACGGTAATAGCCGGCTAAACCCAAAAAACCACGCAGGTCTTTGATTGTGTTGGGAATCAGCCACTTCACCACAGATTTTACCTTTTGAGGGTCCATCGCCATTCCATGACTCGAAATTATGTGTCCCAAAAACTCCACCTGTCGCTGAGCAAAAATACATTTGGACAACTTGGCAAAGAATTGATTAATATGGAGCAAGTTTAAAACTTGCTCAAGATCTAAGAGATGTTGCTCAAAATTAGAACGATACACAAGTATGTCATCAAAGAATACGAAAACACATTCGCGCAACAAGGGTCGGGATGTCTCATTCATCACCGCCTAAAAGGTAGAAGGTGCATTTGTCAACCCGAAAGGCATAACCAAATATTCATAATGCCCTTCATGCGTTCGAAAGGCTGTTTTATGAACATTTGCTTCTCAAACTCGAATCTGATGGTACCCCGAACGCAGATCCAATTTTGAGAAAAATTCGGCTCCATGCAGCTCATCTAATAACTCATCCACCGTCGAAATTGGGAATCTATCCCGAACAGTTATCGCATTCAATGCACGATAATCCATACAAAACCTCCAAGTACCATCATTTTTTTTACTAGAAGTACATGCGAGGAAAAAAGACTTTGGCTTGGCTGTATCACTCCATCTGCCAATATCTCATTCACTAATTTTATAATCTCATTTTTTTAAAAATAGGGGTAACGGTAGGGCTTGACGTTGACAGGTTGGGTGTTGGGTAACAGGTTAATAACATGGTCAAAGGAACGAGGTGGTGGCAGTTGGCGAGGTTTTTCAAAGAGGTTGGTGTATTTTTGGAGAAGTGTTTGGACGATTAGGTGATATTGGTGGGTTAGGTTTGGTGTATCAAAGCTAAGGGTTAGGCTAAAGTAGGCGGCAATAACACTGGTTTGTGTCAAACGCTTCACCCCATTTAATTGCACCTGTTCCACCGTGACTGTGCTATCTCTCTCAACAGTACTTCTGTATTTTGGACGACAAACTTCATGCTAGGTTCCGCAAAATTCAAGATAATCGGACCCAAGGTCGGCAACCACGAAACAACAAGTACAATATCTGACCCGACTATCGACAAAATATACAAATCCGTGGTAATGGTATGCCCTTGGATAAATAGTTCAACCCCACGTAACAGCCCTTCATTTAGTAAGCGTTATCCATTTCCGACCATCACTAACAAATGAGATGTTGATTCTACTATCAAACCCAAATGTTTAGCAACTCTCGTCTGAATGAAGCTATGGGTACTACCCCAGTCAACAAAGACTTGCACCCTATTGCCATCAATCATACCAATAAATCGAAGAGTAGTAGTATAAGGATTACCAGCGAGGGCATTAAATGAAATCTCTGGAATAGAGTTTAACTCCTCCAATTGCAATTGTGTCGCCACTTGTTCATCCGTAGAATCAAGCGCCTCACCTCCAGCTTCGTGAGCTAACAAAAATAACTGTGGTTTGGATTGACATGTAAGCTGGTGTTGGTGGAAGGGAAGAGATATTTGGAGAATGTGGTATAAAGGTCGATGATGAAGTATGAGTAGCGGATTGGGCTTGGGAATGGTTTGGGATGCTGGGGTTAGTTGGTTGAAATTTTGGGCTAGTAGTGTATGTGGTGTGGGCCTGGGTGTAGGGCCATTTGGGTTTTGGGTTATGTTTCTTTTGATCCAGCAGTTTAGCCTCCTGAAGACGGGCCAAGCCAATCGCCGCAGAAATAGTAGCAGGCCGGAAAGCCAACACTTCAGCCTGTATTTCAGATTTGAGTCCGGCAATAAAACAACTCATCAGAAATGATAGTGGCAAGCCCACAACCCGATTAACCAACATTTCAAATTGGTTCTGATACTCCTCCACTGATCCTGTCTGAACCAATTTCGCCAATGCACCCTGGTGGTCCTCAAATTTCGTGGGACCAAAATGAGCTTCTAATGCCCATGTAAACTGTTCCCACGTTAGAAATTGTCTACTCTTTGACATCCACTGAAACCATTGCAAGGCTCGCCCATCCATATGGAACAATGAGATTAATAATCGTTGCTCATCTGGCATGTAATAATAATGGAAAAAATGCTCAGCCTTGAAAATCCATCCCGTAAAATCCTCACCGTCAAAATGGAGAAAATCAAGGCACATTTGTCGTGCCTGTAACAATCTCGGACTGCCTATATTACCATAAACTGGAGCCGTGGAACCCCAAGCTCCAATAGGACCTGCCGATGTAACTGCAAGAGACGGAAGAGCTCCATGGCCAGATACCGATGACAGTGGCGCTGAAAGAGAATGTAACGGCAAATGGTGGACTGCGGCAGAAGAACTAGCCGGTAACGGCGGTCCACTAGGCGAAGTGGTCACCGGAGGGAGAAGCAACGCCGCCATCGAGTTGCTTGAAATCACCGGAGGTGGAGGAACTAGCAGAGACTCCAATTTCACCGATAACAATCGAAAATTCTACTCAATCCTACCATCTATCACCATCATCTTCATAACCACCTTATCGAGGGTTTGCTGGTGCCCCTCCAAACGAGTCTCGTATGTAATAGCTTGATCTTGCAGATTTTTTTCCGACTCGTCCAACACCTTGAGTTGAGTTCCTTCCGCCATGGATGGAACTCAATGAAAGCACCAAATGTGACACTTGTTCAGCAATTAAACAAGCAAGGAGGTGATTTGTATTGATTTTCAGCTAAGTTCATATAAACTTTGAAGGAAAAGTAAAAATACAGAAAAAAATAACAAAATAACAATCTGGTTCAATAATGATTCTCTCACCCCTCCCGTGCTCTCTATAACAGAATTGTTATTCACTTAGCCACGTAATCAGTTAGGTAGATCGTTTGGGACTTGGGCCTTGAGTTGCGTTTAATACTTGGGCTTGTGTCTTGGGCTGGTACATCGTCTTGGATCATAGTCTCATTCGCTTCAGATTAGTGCAGGAAAAACACCCTTCAACATAGTACCCATAATTTTTGAATCTATCTCCACAATCAGCTGATCAAAACCAAGAATCTTGGCACAGTACAGACCTTCCCAAATTACAACTGATTCAACACGATCAATGGTTGTCACAACCAGATATTTGTTGCTTTCAATAAAATTATTGTTTATTTAGCAAAAAATGAAAAAAAAAAGGTGTAAGGACCAACTTCGGATTATGCAGCATGAAAGTGGGATGTCATCAATTTGTCAAATATGCTTTGGGCTTTACCATAGTCTTCTACTCTATTTACCTTTTATTCTACCATACGTTGAAAGAGAAAATTCTACATCTAGTCCCTATTGTTTCCTTTTAGTTTAAATTTGGTCTTTATTATTTAAAATATCTCAATTTCATTCCTATTTTTTTCTAAAAGTTTTAATTTAGGTAAATTACCCCGGAGGTCCCTTAGCTTTGTTCGATTTGTCTGTTTGGTAACTTATCTTTAAAACGACCATATGGTGGTCTCTTATCTTTTATTTTTTTGCCACCGTTAGTTCTTCTATCAATTCACTAACGGTTTTCGCATGTGAGTCGCACATGACATGTAATTTCATGACTTAATAAGGGTAAATCGGTCATCACATATTATATTCTCATAAAAACACAACATTGTCCCCATTCTTTCTTTATTTCTTCCCCAAATTAGAAATCCTAACCCCCAAATCCCATTTCTCCACACCAAATCCGCACTTCAATCCATTTAAGCTCAAAGCTCAAATCGGCAGTGGTTTTTTCTTCATGTCGTAGCTGCACACCATTTTCGTAGTTGTAACATTTTCTAAAAGCTCAAATCGGCATTCGATTATTTCACCATTCACGCACCATTCTCATACCATTTTCGACATTCGAGTGTTTCTTCATTTTCGAAGCTGCACAATGCTTGCACCATTCTCGCAGCCACATTATTGAAGCTCAAAGTTCATTTTAATCATTGTGAGCATTGAAGAGTACACAAGTCGCGATTGGGTTAATTAGACCGGCTACAGTACATAAGCTGCGATTGGGTTAATTAGCAGCGATTTGTGATGGAAGCTCAATGTTATTGCGAAAAACAAGGCAAAATTGTTACCTCTTGGACCGACTCTAATCTAGGGAGGAGGTTCATAGGTTTTGAAGCATACCTTCACGGTAAAGAATATGGTTTTTTCTCTTGGGTTGATCCTCTAATGTGTGATAGAAACAAACAAGTAATACCCGGATTGCTAAGGGCAATGAATAGGAAAGATGCCGAATTGCGAGAATTGCGTGAAATACATGAAATTGACAAAAAGAAGATGAAGAAGTATGTGTTGTGGCTGGTGTTATATGTTTGTTGCATGTTAATGTTGATAAAGATGTTGATAAGTAGGTCTAGATGTTGAATAGATGTAATAGCTTAATTTGTGCACCAATATGGTTAGCTTAATTTTTGCACCAATGTGGTTGTTGAGTCGGGATATCGACCAATTTTGAGAAATTAACATGTATTTTGGTGCATTAGTATATGTAAGTTGTATGTTATTTTGCTACCCTATGTAATGGATTTAAGATTCATAAGCTAAACCATTATTTGACTTCTACAAATTCACACTTGCAGAAACCTGTTTTCATGTACCAAATGTCAAATCCACCATCATTAACACAAATGAAAAGGATTAAAACAACATTAACACAATCTGAATTCTACAACCAAATGTCAAATCCACCATTAACACAAACATAAAGTAAGTTGTTTCAAATCCATGATACACAAATAGAAAATAAATGATTCAAATCCATCATCAACACAAACAGAAAGTAAATTGTTCACATCCATCAAATGCTAACTTCATCAATACACCAAACTGAACTTGTAGTTATGCATTTTTTTGTGAATTGAGCTTGAACTTTGGGCTTTACCGGAACTTGTGCCATGTTTATCAACTGAACTTCCAGCAGGTTTATGAGTTGAAGTTGATTTTTCGGCAACTAGGGACTTGAGGCTCACACATTTGTTTTATTTCCATGTATATGCACTTGGTTGAATCATAGAAGATCCAATCTTGATTGGCTTGTCACAATTAATGGGCGATAGTTCCTTCACATGCACACCTGCTCCAACTTGAATGAATGGTCTTTTGGGTTCATCTCGAGTACAGGGGACATTAAGGACCTACAAACAGAAAATGAAAGTGTAAATTGTCAAATTTGTTTATAATTATGAATGTTAAGTTTTAATACCTTTAACTTGGACTTTGTAGGACCAAATATGGTACCCGTCATCTTCCTCTTCCTCATAAGCTCTGCAGACTTTGTAGGACAAATCCTTATATTATGTCCTTGCTTCAAGCATACACTACACTTTCATTTTCTCACAGGCAGTTTGTCTACATGTCTTGGTCTACTAACAGTAGTCACATTACTTTGGCTACTCTGTGCATTTAATGCATCAACATTCATGTGACTGTTAACAACGTCAACCTGCACATTAATATTGTTAGTAGTGACATTAACCTCACTACTTGCCCTTGCATTGATCCCTACACTGCTGCATACATATACCACATTGACATTGCTTGTTTCTGCTTCCACCCGAACCTCTCTAGAGTTTCTTTCGACCTGCGCAATGCTAGCTGATGTATCATCAATATAAGTGTCCAATGAATCACTAACATGATTTCGTTGATCAACATTGATATCATTATCAGCCTGTTGTTTCCTTCTTGGACATTTCCTCTTGTTATGACCTTCTTCACTACATGATGAACATCTTCCTTGCAACCTTTTTCTCCCAAGTTTTCCAGTTTTCATACTGGCTCTTGTTCTCCTTCTTGAAGTACTTGATTGAACTTCGTCTGGTCATTCCTTCTACATTTTTTAGGTCTCCCAAGAAGTGGAATTTTTTTTGGAGGAAGGATTGTAGGCATTCCCGTGACGCCCGAGATTTAGCCATGCATTCAATTACTGTTGCATCCCTTGTTTGCGCATTTCCTTTTGTGCTTTGTTAATTGCCTTCTTTAGCTACTATTCACTCCATTTTTAAACTGCATTCTATTAGTGAATCAGCATTTTTATTAAATCATATTAATTGTTAGAGTAGTGGGAAAAATGTGCATTTGAGCTAGAGGCGATAGGAGAGCTCGTTTAGAAAATGCTTTTAGTAGTTGGATGAATAGTGTTACGTAACAAAACTTGGTAAACTAATTAGCTAGCTCACATCTTTCACTTTAGGCTCGTTTTTTTAAGCTATCTACGCGCATTTTAGTAACCCACTTAAGCAACCACTTGACCCCACCTCTTATAAAACTAACACAACTCATATATTAGCTCATAATAGCAAAACAAAAAAAAAAGAAGCAGTGAATAGTGCCTGAAACCCGACAGCCCCTCTTTGCACTTAGGAGGAATTTTTCATCTTCAATTCTTCACTTCAAGCCAAGCCAAGCTAGGAGCACATAGTTTAGGGTGTTTGCAAGCCTCCCGAGAGCTCCTACGTGCATTGGTGAGGGATTTCACGGCTTATTTTCGCATTTCTAAATAGTTGCTATTTTCTTGATTTGTTGAAAATGTGTTCAAATGCTATTGTATGGACTATCTATGCTATCATACCTTGTATATGAATGCTAGAGGACATATTTGATCCATCGTTTCGCTTTTTAAACGGTTAGAATCGTTAGTTTGATTTAGGAGATGAATAGTGACGTTTTTCTAGGGTTTTGTGTAATTGCTCGAATTAGCTTAATTCAACACTCCTAATAGATGCCTTAGGTGCTAATGAAGGTAGTCTAATAGCCCCGTGCACTTGTATTGCTCTAAAATCGCATAAAACGTAAAATAGCCGACTTTAACAAAGGGGTTTCGGGGTTAATGCGAATCCGGGTAGATTTGGGCTTCACTTTTAGTATCCTTAGGCTACCTAGATGCTATAGAAGGTTTGCTAACCCTTGTTTGAAGCCCGGATGAGGTACGTGTAGTTAAAAGCTATAAGAGGGAATTTGGGGCTTTTGAGGCAATTGCAGGTGATTGGGCTTAATTGTGGGTTGAAAGGGTACCTTAGGGGTTAGTTAGAGGATTGATGTAGTTTCCCCTCGAATGTGAATCATTAACTTTGGTTTGCAAGAGAAATAGTTTGAAAAACAAAGGAGTTTAGGTGCAATTTCGGTTGACTCACGTTTCTAAGCCCATGGCATGACTTCTTGAGTGTTTATATATGGTTTCAAGTTGATTTGGAGCTTTTGGTATGATTCTATGCTTATCTTGTATATGTCCCTTTGTAAAACTGCTTATTTGCTTACATAATCGTTTCTATTCTAACTGCATCGAGGTCAACCTACTTTGTTGATCCTCCTATGTGTTATTGCTTATATTATTGATATTCACTTGCCATTGTAAAGTGCATTTCATAGTGGTTGCGCAACCATAGTGTCAGGGGCGGATGTGTTGAATATCGGCTGGGCGGCAGAGGGCTTGCCAGTGGATATTCAAACTCTGTGCCCTAGTCCCTCATTCGCCTGGTCCAGAGATTTCTAGGGGATGTTGGGTCGTAGGATTATCGGGGTACATCCGAAGTACACCCACTGGAGTGTTTAGGGTTATGCCGGCTTATCGTGATCGTGATCGTGGTTTGTGGATCGTGAATGAAGACCAGTGAAGATTGGTGTATAGGGGTTATGTGAAATGTATCCTTTTAAATGTGTGGTTATTTAAGCTATCATTGTTGCTTTAATTGTCTAATTGTTATTGTTGTTTAACTATATTACTTGTTGCATTGCACGCCCCGGGACTATATCCCTCACTAGGCAACAGTGGTTGCTCATACCTCGATAGAGACGCTGAGGGTGATCCCCAGCTTGTTGAGGTAGAAGTGGAGGAAGAAGAGGTGCAGTTAGAGCCTTTGCCCTAGTTGCTGTGTGTTGTTCTGAGGTGGCTGTGCCTTCTTGTTTCTATTTGGTACTTGTGTATCTATTTTGTGGCCTAAGGGCTTTGTTTATGTTGGTTGTTGTAAGAAGTTGAAGGATAGTTGATTATGGTGTAGATTTGGAAGCCTATGTTTTGTAATAATTTAGGTTTATGCTTTTATTCACTTTGCATGCTTGGGAGTGAATGGCGTAATGTAGAATGTTTTATCTTCTAAGTATGTTTTAAATGTTATCCTAGTATGGCATGGCTATTAGCCTACATTGTAAACAAGATACTTGCATGCTTGTGTGGTTTTGGAACTATTATTTGCTTCAAGGCTTGGATGGCCTTGAATCTTTAAATATATATATAGCCATAAAAAGTTTGTTTACCTTGTAGTTACCTTATTTGCGAGTTTACAGGTTTTCAGAATGTCCACGGTACAGGGGAGACTCTATCCGTGTGTCGGGTCCAGACTTAACCTTTAGCTTGGGGATTGGGTCGGGTCGTGACAATTCCTATTCGAGGCCACAAGTCAGGACCATTTATCGGGCAAATAACTGGTTCATAGGCTCTCTTGTATGCTTCCTTGCTGTAACATTCATGAACAAAGTCTTCAGGGTCAAATCTAGCATGTTGCATTGCAGTGATTGCATGTACACAAAGAATTCCAGATAGTTCCCACTTCCTACAATAACATACTTTAAGATCCAAATCAACAACATACTGATCTCTCCCAATGCACCTAACCTGAAATTTCTTATCCCCACAGAAGGTGGCATTCCAAGGTCCACTTGCCAATTTTCTTTTGTTAATGAGCTTGCTTATCTTTGGACAAATCTTTTCACTGTAACTCTTGATCCAATCTTTTTTTCTCTGCATTCTACACAACAAATACATCCTAATCTTCTCTAACATTATCAGAATAGATTTATCCCTAGCAAGCATGATAACAGCATTGAAACTTTCACACAAGTTGTTCAATAAAATGTCACATTTACTACCTGTCTTAAAGTGGGACCTTGTCCAAAATCTAGGGCATTCAGCTGTTAACCATTGAAATGCCTTATCATCAATCTCCTTAATCTCTGCCATAACTGCATCAAAGTGTTGGACTAATGATGCGCTTGCAGCCTTCCACATTAAATCTTTCAATGTCAATCCCGTGTGCAGCTTTTTGAAGTTATTGTACAAATGCCTAAGACAATGTCTGTGCTTAACACCGGTAGAATCTCATGAATAGCAGGTCCAAGTCCCTACAATTAAATATATAGACAGGTTAGTTACATTAAAAAGTAAATTGATAAACTAAAAAAGATTACAACATAATATACCATCTACTTATCTGTGATAATCACCCAATTCTCCTTATCAGAAATTTGCAAATCTTGTACTAACAAATTCAGAAACCAACTCCATGTGCTCTTGTCTTCAATTTCAACAACACAATACGCAATAGGATAAATGCAATTGTTGGCATCTGTACCAACAACAGTTAATAAAATCCCAGGATGAGGTCCTTTAAGATGACAACCATCTAAACCAATAACTGGTCTACAACCATCTAAGAAGCCCCTCCTACAAGCTTCAAGACATACATAGAACCTCAAAAATCTATTTTCCCCAGTTTGTTCATCAACATCAGTTTCCATCCTTACAGTTGATCCATGATTGGTTCTCATTATCTCCTCACAGTAGTCCCACAATTTTTTGTATTGATCTGCGTATTGTCCCTCGATAATTGATCTAGCAAATGTAAATGTCTGATAGACAGTTCTCATTGACACATTGACATTGTAATCAGTGTGCACCTTAGATTGGAAATCTTTAGCATCCCAGTATGTTGTCGTTCTTAAATGATCCATGTATCGGGAGCACAACTCTTTATAAGTTAACTGCTCGTGATCAAAATCAATACCACAATTGTGAACATTGTTCAGGCTTCTTATTTGAAAGTTCTTTTTCTCTTTCACATGTATTGCATTTATGAACCACCCACATGACCTTCCATTACATTTGGCCTTAAGCCTATCTTTATCATTCTTCACAAACCTTATGTTCTTACAATGCTTTACCCTATGTGCCTTGATAGAAGATCGAAGCTTTTCAACATTGGCGAATTACATGCCTAAAACAAATTTAGGATCTTGCATGTCCACTTGTGCTCGAAATCTTTCAAATTTCTCAGGTTGAGTTCCATTTTTGTCCCCCTCACCCTCTGAATGCCAACTATGTAAACTGGCATCACTCTAGTTGTCAGAAGATTCTTCTTTTAATGGTATATCTTGGCCATATTCTGTAGCAAATGATTCAGTCTCTTTCAATTCTTGATTGAAAAAACCAACCCATTCAACTTCAAGATCTATGTTTTGATCATACAGCTTGTCGTCATCATCATTAGTAAAGTCATAGTCACTGTCATGGAAACTAGACCCATCACTGCTATCATTGTCACATTCATTACTGTCGGACTCATCATTCCCAGACTCATCATTGTTCAACATATTCTCATCATCCTCATTCATCTTTCTTTTGCCTCTAGCCCTCACCTTTATTCCCTCCACTTTTTCAAAATTCTTAACATCCACATTTTCATTAGTAATTCTTCTAATATCCTTCTTGCTCTGTCTACTTGTTTTAGGATTATCAGGGCAACCCAAGGGTACAAAGCTAAGATATGGTTCCTGACCTTCCTTCAAACTACTATCATCATCTCTATCTTTACAATTTTCAACCATGTTTCCACCATTGCATGACTCAACTTGACTGGGTAATGTTAATTGTAAAACATTATGATCCTAAATCACAAATAAATCTATACATCTTGTATCAGTTTCACTAGCTACACCTATCATCTCCAACACATCTTTATCTCTGATCAAAGACTGCAAACCATTTTCTAAATTCATTCCAGGTTTCCTATAGCATAACCCAGAATGACTCACAATTCCCATTTCGCTAGCAATACTGTCTAATACTGTTAATGACGTTTTATCGTACCGACCTGAATCCACAAAATTAATACTACCTCCAACATATAATTTCGACCCAGCCACATCCTTAAAATCATCACCAAAATGAACCTTCAACCAAATAGAATCTGAACAAAATATACAACATATAGATATTCATGTTCAGTCTATTTCACATATACAATACACTTATATTCAGTTTGGTATAAAATATATAATTAAAGCATCTATATACAATTAACTTCGAGATTAAAAGCATATACATATACAATGCACATATATACAATGCACATATACATCTCAACAAGACCACTGCAAAATACACATATGTAGATTACACATATACATTTGCAAAGAAAAGTACTATACACACGCATCTCGGTATGAGCTTAAATCGAGAACTAGTATACATATAAAACTCAAAAACTTCAACAAAACGTATAAGATGTTACTTACTTGCCATTTTCAAACCGCAAAATGGCGATTGCAATCGGGTTTGGAAGACTGCAAAATCATGATTTTAAGATGACAAAGTCGCGCGTCGCTAAAGTGTACTGGTGACTACAATAAGCTGCGGAGTTTATTGGGGACTTTGGGTAAAGATTAGGGTTAGATTTCGGGATTAGGGATTTGGGTTAGGGTTAGTGGTTTGGAAATTGGGGATTTGGGTTTAGGTTAGGGTTAGGGATTGAGGATTCGGGCTTGAGGGTATGAGATTTATGAGACAAAATCGTGCTTTTGTTAAAGGAAGAATTAAAAGATATTGTGATACCGAAATTGCCCCTTAAAATAGCAGTCATATGATACTCACATGCGAAAACTGTTAGTGAATTGACAGAAGGATTAACGGTGGCAAAAAAAAAAAGATAATGGAACACCATATGGTCATTTTAAAGATAAGTGACAAAACAGACAAATCGAACAAAGATAAGGGACCTCCGGGGTAATTTACTCTTTTAATTTTTATCCATATTGTTTAAAATTTATCAATTTTATTCTTATTGTTTCCCAAAAAATTTAATTTCGCCCCTATTATTTTGAAAAAGTTTTAATTTCATCTCAATTATTTTTTTAAAATTTCAACTTTATTCCTATTATTTTCTTAAAGTTTTAAATTCGTCTCTATTATTCAAGGACTAAATTAATTTTTTTTGAAAATAATAGGGACGAATTTGATTTTTTTTATAAAATAATAGGGACTAAATTGACTAATTATGAACAATATGAACGAATTTGAAACTTTCAAAAAATAATAAGGACGAAATTGAGATTTTTTTAAAAAATAATAGGGACGAAATTGAAATTTTTTAAAAATAATAGAGACGAAATTGAAACATTTTAAACAATAAAGACCACATTGAAATTAAAATAAAAAAATAAAGACTAAATGTGACATTTTCCCTATGTTGAAATATGACACAATGTTGTTGTTGCGTCTTTAGATTTTATGTTTATCTTAATTTTGCTTGAACAGTCTAACCATTTTTTTGTTTTTTTTTTTTGTAATTTGAAACTTCATTTAATGATGGAACTTCAAAGCAATGAACGCGTATGCTATAAAAATCATCATACAAGTACTTTTCCAAACTAGAAAGAATGATCACAATTTAACGAGGAACGAGGTTGCTGTTAATATAACACTTAACGACACAATTAGCGACACACTAACCTTCTCTGCTCTATTTTATTCATATATGTAACTTGATGTATTCGAACAACTAATTGGATCTGGTCGTCGAACCCATCAATTTTCTGATACATAAGTTTTTAGCTTATCAAGGGCTAAACTATGATTTTTTTATTTTTTTATTTTTTGTCGGTAGGGCCTAAACTATGATCACTTCAACAATTTTTCAACATTTAATTAATCCATTATTTTAGGAAATTATTATTTCAATTTAACTCCAACAGCTTCCCTACATTTAATCAATTTATTTTTTTAGTGTTAGATGGATTTAGAAATGGATATAGGAAATTGTTTCAACCTCTACATGTGGGAATGAGTGAAAGGAAGCTATTGGAGACCAATATCTCTAATGGTATCACTGCATGTGGAGTAAAAGGGCAAAGGAAATGTGTTGGAAATGGCCTAAAGAATACCAAATGATAGGAGGGGTCTATTGAAGATATTTTCACATAAGAATTCTCTTAAATATAAGAAAAATATATTATTATCGAAATTGTTGGAATTGGTATTGTAAGGCCCAGCCCGAGACCACATGTGCATATAGATCATATCACATATAATTAAATCATCTTATATGCATTTACCTTGTTTTATGTGCTTTAAAATTGATTTATGTACATTTATCTCGATTTACGTGCATTTTATCGTTTCACGTATATTTGAGTCATTTATATCGTGTAGCTAATAATTGGAACCAACTAAGTTCAATAGCTAACTAGAATAATTGAATTAGAACCAAGACAATTAATATTAACACTAGAATGACAAACTAGTAATATACAAGTCAGTTGGAGGGTACTCTCGTCATTAGGTAACTTAGATATTATCTATCAACACACACTACACCACCCACACACACCAAATCTCTACAACACACACTACACCACCTACACACACCAAATCTCTACACACACACACACACTAGAGAACTCAACCAAGAGAAGATAGGAAGAGGAAGAAGAAGATCTCTAAGCTATTCTTAGCATATTTCTTTGTGTTTTCCTAGTTTTCTTCAAGTGATTCTTGCTCCATTTTCGTCTAGCACACAAATGCAAAGGTGAG
This sequence comes from Ehretia macrophylla, assembly GCA_037974665.1. Lineage (NCBI taxonomy): Eukaryota > Viridiplantae > Streptophyta > Magnoliopsida > Boraginales > Ehretiaceae > Ehretia > Ehretia macrophylla. The sequence continues at coordinate 52,230,747 of CM075770.1, forward strand.
GGTTCTTTCAAAATGATTATTTATGATATATAAATGCATATTGATGGATTTATGAGGCTTGTATGGAGTTATAATTGCAAATCCATGGTTGAAATGTTGTTGGAGCTTGTTGTTGATGATTTGAATCAAAGATGATGTTGCTGGAATTTTTTTAGTGTTCTTGATGATATAACTTGTATCTAGCTATGCAAATGTGGATGGTTGTTGCTTATTTGGATTACTAGAGGTTGCTTGGTTGTATAGTAGTTGATATTGATGATTAGAAGTTAGAGCATACAAGGAAATCTCGGAATGACCTTACTGGACTGATTTGTCCAACCAGAAATTTTAGTCCCTTTTTATGACTAGATGATTTTATAAAAATCTAAACAATTCAGAAAATGAATAAAACTCATAAAGGAACATTTCTTCAGTTGACCATGTCATAATAAAAAATCGTTTTCATGATCGAAAACACACAAGACAGTAGGTATTAGAAATTTTGCTGCCACTGGACAGATTTGTACAAACTTGAAATGCTAGCCCTTTTTTATGGCTGGATGATTTTATAAAAATCTGAAAAATTCAAGATATGTAGAAAACTCATATAATAACATTTCTTCAGTTATCCATATCATGAGAAAAAAATATTTTTTCATGCTAAAAAACACATGAAACAATAGGTTACGGGATTTTTGTTGAATCTGACAGCTCACTGCCTTACGTTTCTTTTGCGCATCAAAAATAGTAAACGACCTCGGAATCAAACGAAAATTTCACAGTAGCTATATTAGCAATAAAGAACAACTTTCATGTTTTACACATCGTCGGATTCTATCATTTTAAATATCTGAATTTTCCTTTTTTAAAATAACCCTAGGATAGTCTTCAATCTGGACAGTCAAGACATAAATGCATTAAATTGGTTATAACTCTGTCAATTTAGATCGGAATTGATCTTTTCTCTATTCCAAAATTATCTACACTCGAAGTGATTTAATTCTATACCTAATTCGAATAATTTGGAGCTCAGAAAGATAGGTTACTAATTAGTTAAAGTTAGACTAATGCAGTGATATAAACATCGTTTTAAGTCAATAAGTTTAGCTCTAATACAAATTGCTATTGATTGAATGACTAAGTACTTGGGTTATTAATGTGTAGTGTTATTATATGATCTCTATATGTGTTAGAATATTTGTGGAGACATTAATTTGAATTATATTATTTGATACTTGTTGAATTACCCAATATGCTATAAATGATTGTAGTACTTGAACTTAAATTTGAATTGGTGTCAAAAGGGGTTGTAACCACCTAGTCTTGGCATGGTTGTAACGACCCCAACTCAATCCTTCTCAAAACTAGGTCAAAGTCTGCGTTTATCGTCATTGCGAGTTCATAACTTTCTGTTAAAAGGAACAGTAAATAAAGAATTACTTAATAACAAGCCTTTATATAATAATTTAAGTACAAAAAGGTATTACAACATCTGAGATCTGATAACTACCCGGCTATCATACAAACTGAGATTTCAACACAGCTACCCTTCTTCCCGAAATTAATACAACAAATTCTAACTTTTACAACTTGGATCCAACTATGACAGCAAGAGGCTTCGAGCAGGTAAACATTCAAAGTCAATTTCCATTTCAAGCTAAGCTACACCTGCACTAGGGGATAAAATAGGGTGAGCTCTGGGGAAGCTCAGTGAAGATGAAATAGAAGAGTTTTGAAAACTTTTTTGGTCGGTCTCTTTTGCAAATCATGATGCTATTCACTTATGGTAGTATAACAAATTATTCTCATAAGATACATATAACAAGTAGAAATTACTATTCAAGTCACAAATCGAGTAATAGTAATAATTTTTAGATAGATAATCAATTTATATTGCAATAATAATCACATTTAGTGGCATATACCCACATCACATATCAGCCTACTCTCCGAGGGTGGAATGCCAAGCGAGAGTAGGACACTACTCTCCGAGGGTGGTACCAAGCGAGAGTAGGAACAAGTCGATTATTTCACGAGGTGGCCAGCCTTGATCACAATTCCAACTTCTTATATCTCACAAAATGATACTCCGGATTGTATCCAAAATCTACGACCCAACTCCCCAAGGGTGGAGATCGCCAAGCGGGAGAGGGAATAGGTCCACGATAGACACGGGAGTACCGGCAAGCCCTATGCTGCCCGACGTTCGTGCAAGCTATCAAGCCTGAGGTTGCAACCCCCAATTTCAAGAACACACATGCATGCACAAGTAATCATAGAATATACAGCAGATCATATAAGGATCAACTAAAGTGGTTGTCCCGACAAGTAATAAACATTTTCTTGGCAATTCAGAGTATTATTTCGGCAGAATAACTGCTATAAAACAGCAATTTCCAAGTATAAATTGGGCATTATGACGGCATGCAAATAATATATTTAACATTTCTGAAAATATTTGGGCAGTATTTCTACTTATTTTATGCTAAAACTACTAGATAAATTGGGTAGTATATATTAGCGATTAACTGGACAAATTTAAGCATAACAGGGATATACTAACATGTAGATACCATAAATAAGTAAAACAATAAAACTCTCACAGTCAAGCTTGTCTATATTTACAGCTTATAAATTAATAACTAACTTGTACCATAAATGAATTAACTCAAATAAGCATGAGTTTTTCAAAAGTTTCCTCACCTCAAAATGCCAAAAATTGGAGAAAATTCGGACCGCTTTTGAAACTTTTGGAACGTTAACTAACTGAATCGATATAATTTAGTAGAATCAGGCCAGAGAAAAGTGTCTGCCTGTTTGATTTCAGCGAGTCAAGTGACCTATTTATATAGGTTTTCAAGACTGACGCAAGGGAAACACGTGTCCTGCCACGTGCCTCACATGCGTGGCACGTCCACGCATGTGTGACATGTGTCACTCCCCGAGAGTGACACCAACATTTCGTTTCTTGTTCGTTTCGTGCGCAGATGTCCTGATTTTCGTATTTTTGGGCTGAGATGCAATTTTGCCAAACTTCGCCATTATGTAGTACAAGTTAAAGAAACCCAATTGTGTATGCCCGTTTTTCGCGGCGGGATCTCGATTTTCCTATAATTGGCCCCGAAGTGAAACTCATTTTCCGGATCAAAAACCCCTAAAATGGGGAAAACAGCCGAAATGACCCGAAAAGTTAAAGGACCTATGCTCTAGTAAGCAGCTAAAAAGTTTTACTTGGTCATGATATGGATGTTTACATCCCTGTAACGACTCTAAGATTAATATTAATTCATGTTACAAGAACACCTAATAATATGTTACTATTAATCGTAATACCAATTGATTTTTTTAAATATTAAGACAATTAATTATAGATTAAATGCAGGCAAATAATCACAAAAGCACATTTTCCAAAAATAACGAAATAAATAAAAATAAATACTTGTAAATGCATGGTCGGGCTCGGGTATTACATCATCTTCCCCTTATAAAAATTGCACCCTCACAATTTACTTCTCCAGTACCTCTGGTCCACTGCGCGAGATTAAATACCGGATGCCAAGTAGGAATTCCAAACATGAGCCTCGAATAGTAATACCCGAATGAGAATACCAAAGAACACCGTACAAGAATACCATGCGAGAATAAGAAATCCCGAGAAGAATACCAAGAGAAATATGAGCTAAGAATTTTCGAATGCCAAATAAAGGCAATATATATGCCAAATAAAGGCCATGAATACCCAATAAAGGCTCAACTTAGAAATCCAATCTATAATGCCTGATAAGATTACCAAATAGAAGTCCAGAGAAACTACCAGTTAAGAATTCCAAGAATTCCGAGTGAAGATATGAAAGAAGATACCAACGACCGATCAAGCGCCGAGTATTGAACACTGTTTCCAAACTACCACAAACAACCGATCAATTGTTCCTTCTTCGGTTGATTCACATTTGAGAAGATCCGTTACTAGCCGATGCTTTCAGGGAATAGGGGACTATTTACCATTTTACGGGTAATGCATGTATGCAATTAACAACTTCAGCATAATTAAACATGCAACTTATAAAAAAAATAGATTCACATTTAGCAAATAAGCACATTGAGCACATATGATTATGCCAAACACATATCCTTAAAAGATGACTACCCACTGTCTGAATATCCTATCCCAGCTTATGAGCTATCTAAGCTCTGATACCACCTGTAACGATCCCAACCCGACCCTTCTCAAGACTAGGTCAAAGTCTGCATTTATCGTCATTGCGAATTCATAACTTTCTATTAAAAGGAACAGTAAATAAAGAATTACTTAATAACAAGCCTTTATATAATAATTTAAGTACAAAAGGGTGTTACAACATCTGAGATCTGATAACTACCCGACTATCATACAAACTGAGGTTTCAACACAGCTACCCTTTTTCTCGAAATTAATACAACAAATTCTAACTTTTACAACTTGGATCCAACTATGATAGCAAGAGGCTTCGAGCAGGTAAACATTCAAAGTCAATTTCTATTTCAAGCTAAGCTGCACCTGCACTGGGGGGAGAAAATAGGGTGAGCTCTGGGGAAGCTCAGTGAAGATGAAATAGAAGAGTTTTGAAAACATTTCTGGTCGGTCTCTTTTGCAAATCATGATGCTATTCACGTATGGTAGTATAACAAATTATTCACGTAAGATACATATAACAAGTAGAAATTACTATTCAAGTCACATATCGATTAACGGTAATAATTTTTAGATAGATAATCAATTTATATTGCAATAATAATCACATTTAGTGGCATATACCCACATCACATATCAGCTTACTCTCCGAGGGTGGTACCAAGCGAGAGTAGGAACAAGTTGATTATTTCACGAGGTGGCTAGCCTTGATCATAATTCCAACTTCTTATCTCTCATAAGAGGATACTCCAGATTGTATCCAAAATCTACGACCCAACTCCCCGAGGGTGGAAATCGCCAAACGGGAGAGGGAATAGGTCCACGATAGACACGGGAGTACCGGCAAGCCCTATACTACCCGGCATTCGTGCAAGCTATCGGGCCTGAGGTTGCAACCCCTAATTTCAAGAACACACAGGCATGCACAAGTAGTCATAGAATACACAACAGATCATATAGGGATCAACTAAAGTGGTTGCCCCGGCAAGTAATAAATATTTTCTTGGCAATTCAGAGTATTATTTCGGCAGAATAACGGCTATAAGAAAGCAATTTCCAAGTATAAATTGGGCATTATGACGGCATGCAAATAATATATTTAATATTTCTGAAAATATTTGGGTAGCATTTCTGCTTATTTTATGCTAAAAATACCAGATAAATTGGGAAGTATATATTAGCGATTAACTGGACATATGAGATATGAAAATGCATATTGATGGATTTATGAGGCTTGTATGGAGTTATAATTGCAAATCCATGGTTGAAATGTTGTTGAAGCTTGTTGTTGATGATTTGAATCAAAGATGATATTGATGGAATTTTTTGAGTGTTCTTGATGATAGAACTTGTATCTAGCTATGAAAATATGGATGCTTGTTGCTTATTTGGGTTACTAGAGGTTGTTTTGTTGTATAGTAGTTGATATTGATGATTAGAAGTTAGAACATGCAAGGAAATTTCGGAATGACCTTACTGGACAGATTTGTCCAACCAGAAATTTTTGCCTGTTTTTATGACTAGACGATTTTATAAAAATCTAAAAAATTTAGAAAACGAAGAAAACTCATAAAGGAACATTTCTTTAGTTGACCATGTCCTGAGGAAAAATCGTTTTCATGATAAAAAACACAGAAGACAGTAGGTATTAGAAATTTTGCTACCACTGGACAGATTTGTACAAACTTAAAATTTTCGCCTTTTTTATAGTTGGATGATTTTATAAAAATCTAAAAAATTCAATAAATGTAGAAAACTCATATAAGAACATTTCTTCAGTTGTCCATATCATGAGGAAAAATCGTTTTCATGCTAAAAAACACATGAAACAGTAGGTTACGGGATTTTTGTTGAATCTGATAGCTCACTGCCTTACGTTTCTTTTGCGCATCAAAAATAGTAAACGACCTCGGAGTCAAGCGAAACTTTCACAGTAGCTATATTAGGTAGTTAGGAACAACTTTTATGTTTTACATATCATCATATTCTATCATTTTAAATATCTGAATTTTCCATTTTTAAAATAATCCTAGGATAGACTTCAATTTGGGCAGTCAAGACATAGATGCAATAAATTGGTTATAACTCTGTCAACTTAGATCGGAATTGATCTTTTCTTGATTCCAAAATTATCTACACTCGAAGTGATTTAATTCTATACCTAATTAGAATAATTTGGAGCTCAGGAAGATAGGTTACTGATTAGTTAAAATTAGACTAATGCAGTGATATATACATCGTTTTAAGTCAATACGTTTAGCTCTAATACAAATTGCAATTGATTGAATGACTAAGTACTTGGGTTATTAATGTGTAGTGTTACTATATGATCTCTATATGTGTTAGAATATTTGTGGAGACATTAATTTGAATTATATTATTTGATACTTGGTGAATTACCCGATATGTTATAAATGATCGTAGTACTTGAACTTGAATTTGAATTGGTGTCAAAAGGGGTTGCAACCACCTAGTCTTGGCATGGTAGTGTGCATACTACATCAGACATCCTCAGGGTGTCGGTGATCTTATGTCTACCATGGTCCGTATTCCCTTCTCGCTTGGGAACTTTGATTTCCTTGGAGAATCGGGTCGTAGGATTCGAGTATTATCCGGAATACTCTATTTGGGTGAGATAAGGAAGGAGGTGTTGAACATCTCAGTTATTATTGCTTGAATCAGACTCGCTTTTAAAGAGTAAGTTGTTCCTTACTACATATGTGATATATGACTTGAATACGTATACTTGAATTATTTATTGACTGCAGATCTTGCTTGCATTGCATCCACGGATTTACGAAAAGGTTTATGAAAATGAAAGATTGTATTCGAAAACCCTTCCCAAATTCCCCCTCGCTGAGCTTAGTGTTGTTATAAGCTCACCCTCTTTATTCTCCCTTTCAGACAATGATTAGAGGTTTGTAGAATACTATGAGGATAATCCTCAGCATACTGGACCGGAAGCACCCGATACGTGATATACACCTCTTTTAGGACTATTGTTGACTTAGATGACTTGAACAATTAAATGTATATAATATTTTGTGTATATGGATAGTTTTAATATCATGTTCTTGTATAAGTGAACTAACTTAGTCATTGGTCATAATTGGTCAAGGAATTGGTTTAATGACTTAGTTAGCCATTATACAAGTGACTCACGTAGCCGGTTTTGTTTTTGGACACTTGGCTACGTGTCGGCTATTAGGAGGTAATTTGGATATGGTTAAAACCTTATCTTAATGCAAGTAACAGATGTATATTTTCATGTTGAACTTTTAATTGATTATATCATGTTGGTGAATGAATGAATTGCGTTGGAGTTTTGAATTGTGATGTTGGGAGGAGTAGATGGTGGTTTTTCTGTTTGTAGATTTAAAAAAAAATTTGTTTTGTCCACCGTACAGCCGTTATGCTGCCCAATTTTCGAGGAAACTAATAATAAGTTGAAAATTTTGACTAAGTATGGATTGGTAATTGAATTAACAGTCACCCTCGGACTTAGTCCCACATAGGTTGGGTTCGGGGTGTGACAACTTTAGTGGTATCAGAGCTTAGCTAGTTGGCTAGGCGTTGTTGGGTTTTAGAACCCCAGGCAAGTGGGTAGATGTCTTGATTTGAATAGGTAACTTACATAGTTACGTGCATATATATGAATTATGTGCTATGTGATAAAGTTATGTGAACAACGTGCCTTGAATTGTTATATGGTTATATGAGTTAGTTACATGGTATATGTATCTTGTATATATTACTTATAGTACATTAAATATTACTTCCCTAACCCTTGCATAACATATAATGGTGAGTGGGCATCTGTTCTCATAGATGGCAGGAGGTTCAAGGACATAGGGTAACCAGAGAGACGAGGAAGATGGTAACACCAGCGGGGAAGGTCGGCAGTTAGTAGAGGATCAGGTATTACAACGATGGCAGCCACGATGGCCCATATGGTTCAGGTTATGAGTCAGCAGAGAACAGTAGGCCCAGACCCCAGTGGTAGTGGTGTACACGTTGCAGGAGGTTGTGGTGGAGACGGAAGCAATATGGGAAATGATACTTTGAAATATTTTCTGACCTATGACCCTCTGAAATTCACTGTTCAACCAAATGATGAGGAAGCGAAATATTGGCTTTCTCGAATAGAGAAGATTTATGTTGCCACAAACTATACAAATCAGAAGAAGATCAATTTCGCAGCCTTTCAGTTGGAAGGTGACGCTGAAACATGGGGGCAGGCAGTAGCAGAACAATGGGAAATCCAGCGCACTCCGTATACTTGGAGAAACTTTTCCAGGGTGTTCAAAGAAAAATACATATTCGAGGTTTCCAAGGATAGGAGGATGAATGAGTTTATATATCTAGAGCTGAGGGGTATGACTGTAGCCGAGTATGGGGCTAGATTTGATAAACTTTCACGGTACGCACCATTCATGGTCCAGACTCCTACCGCCAAGATTTGGAAGTTTAAACAGGGTTGAGGCTAGAGATTCAAGATGGTTTGGCTGGCTGAGTTTAATACTTATAATGCAGTTTTTGCTGCTGCATCGAGGGTAGAAGAACAGAAACTAACAATGAGAGTTGGCTTGTCACAGCAGAACAAGAGGCCCTTTCAGACTCAAGAGCAGTCACGGACATTCCACATACAGAGTAACCAGGCTAGGCCGACAACTCCCCAACCCCAGTCAAGAGCATTGGTAGCTTCTACGACACGTGGGGGAACAAGTAACACCGCTACAAGCTCGGTTGTTACATGTTCGTATTGTGAGAAGAAGGGTCACACTGAGGTCCAGTGCTGGAGGAAATCAGGGAACTGTATAGGGTGCGGCAGTGATCAGCACCGGGTGAGAGAGTGTCCGAAGAGACAGAGAGGTCAGATTTAGGCCACCGGGGGAGTAACACAGACTAGGCCCAGAGAAGTTGTCCTAACACCGAGGATGTAAGCTCAGGCGTATGCGGTTGATGTGCAGGAAATCCCAGATGAAGCGGTCATTGTTGAAGGTGTTTCTCTAATCTCAAATCAATTGGTTAAAGTACTTATTGATCCTGGTGCAACTCACTCATTTATAACTCCTAAATGTGCATTTCGTACAAAGTCGCCAGTTGAAAATTTACCTTACCATGTACAAGTTAATACACCAACGGGTCCCAAATGTGCTAGTAGATTAATATGTAGAGCAAGTAAGATACAAATAGAAGATCGGGAATTTTTGACGGATCTCATAGTATTTATTTTTTTGGGACTATCACGTTATTCTGGGAATGGATTAGCACGCACGACATCATGCAAGACTGAATTGTCGGATGAGAGTAGTGAAGTTTAAAGTGTCGGGTCAGCCTATTTTTGAACTAAAAGGAAGGAGGAGTTTGACTAGGGAACCGACCATTTCATCCTTAAAAGCGGTAAGGATGATCAATAAAGAATGTCACGGATACCTTGCCTACATGATCAATAAACCGACGGATAAGATCAAAATAGAGGAAGTACCGGTGATTAAGGAATATGCGGATGTGTTTCCAGAAAAGTTACCGGGTTTGCCACCGGACAGGGAAGTGGAGTTCGTGATAGAGGTGCTACCAGGTACTCAACCGATATCAAGGGCTCCTTATCGGATGGCTCCTACAGAATTACAGGAATTGAAATACCAATTACAAGAGTTACTGGAGAAAGGTTTTATTCAACCGAGTTCATCTCCGTGGGGTACACCGGTGTTGTTCGTGAGAAAGAATGATGGGTCATTGAGACTGTGTATTGACTATAGGGGCTTGAACCAGGCAATGATCAAGAACAAATACCTATTGCCACTGATTGATGAATTGTTTGATCAACTCCAAGGGTTAAGGTGTATTCGAAGTTCGATTTGAGACCAGGTTATTACCAGCTTCGGATCAAGAATGAGGATGTACCTAAATCAGCTTTCAGAATGAGGTACGGGCATTACGAGTTTGTGGTTATACCATTTGGGTTGACTAATGCCCCTGTGGCATTTGTGGACTTAATGCATAGAGTGTTCCAACCATATTTGGACCAGTTTGTAGTGATTTTCATAGATGATATATTGGTCTACTCTAAATCAGAAGCAGAGCACGAGCAACATTTGTGTTTGGTACTACAGAAACTTCAAGAACACCAACTATATGCCAAATTTAGCAAATGCGAATTCTGGTTAAACCAAGTGGCCTTTTTAGGGCACATTATATCCCAAGCGAGAATATATGTAGACCCAGCAAAGATTAAGGGTGTACTATCATGGAAAAGAACGCAAACAGTAACAAAGATTCGGAGTTTTGTGGGATTGGCTGGTTACTATAGGAAGTTTGTCAAAGACTTCTCAAAAATTGCTGGACCGCTTACCAAGTTAACCCAGAAAAAAATAAGTTTTGTTTGGGATGAAAAATGCGAGAATAGTTTTAAGGAGCTGAAGAAAAGACTAACTACGTCACCTATTCTTGCATTACCGGAAGGGACCGAGAACTTCGTTATCTACAGTGATGCTTCCAAGGAGGGTTTAGGTTGTGTGTTGATGCAGAACAGGAAGGTAATTGCTTATGCCTCCCGAAAGTTGAAGAACTATGAGATCCCACTCATGATTTGAAGCTGGCAGCAATTGTATTTTCCCTGAAGAAGTGGCGACACTACATGTGGACTAGTAAGTTCGAGATATACACAGATCATAAAAGCCTTAAGTATTTGTTTTCACAAAAAGAGTTAAATATGAGGCAAAGGCGATGGATGGAGTTGTTAGGTGACTACAACTGTTCAATCAACTATGTGCCAGGGAAAACAAATATTGTGGCTGATGCCTTGAGTGGGAAGGCAAGGCTGGTGACTTTGAGAATAAAGGAGTTTGAAATGATAGGAGAAGTGGGTCGTTGGAAACCGGAGTTAACCAGGAAAGGAGTTTTGTTCACTCATTTACAAGTTCAACCCCTGATGTTGGCACAAATTAAGGAAGCTCAACAGCAAGAAAAAGGCTCCAAGAAATCACTAAGGAAAACCTGATTTCCAGGTGCATAATGACGGAATTTTACGGTTCCGAGGCCGAATCCGTGTTCCTAATGACCCTGAACTAAAACGGATGATTCTTGAAGAGGCACATAACACCAAGTACACCATTCATCCCGACAGAACAAAGATGTACCGGGACTTAAGGCAATACTACTGGTAGAACAATATGAAAATGGAGATTGCACAATTTATGGCCCGATGTTTGACCAGTTAGAAAGTGAAAGCAGATCATCAGAGGCCGGCAAGGTTGCTACAACCACTGGAATTTTCCCAGTGAAAGTGGGAACACGTAACAATGGACTTCGTGATGGAGTTGCTAAGGTCACCGAGAGGATGTGACGCTATTTGGGTCGTAGTTGACAGACTGACCAAGATAGCTCGCTTTATCCCAATGAGCAAGATAGATAATCTGGAGAAACTGGTCGAGCTGTATGTGAAAAACATTGTAAGATTACATGGTGTGCCAGCAAGTATTATATCGGACAGGGATTGTGAGGCCCGATCCCAAATAACGTGTCTTACCTCGATTTACGTGCCTTAGACACAGAATTATATGACCGACCTTAGATTACGGGCCCTGTCTTGGTTTATATGCATTACCTAGGGTTGCATGTATTTACATTGAAATTCGTGCATTTAATCTAGAAGTACATGCCTTACCTCATAATATGTGCCCTAACCTAGGAATACGTATATTAGCATGGGACTGTGTGCATTACCTAGGGATTCGTGCCATGTATTAATTTTTGTACGTGTCTCGTAGTACTGCGTCCCTCAATTTATGTGCGTGCATAAAATTCCGTGCATACACATCATCCTAGGAAAATTGCTATATAACCCACTAACTATTAAAATAATATTATACTAATCCTACATATTCCGCTAACATTATTCTAATCCTAATTCAAATTCACTACAAGATGAAACTTTACAATCTTCTAAACATTCTTAATAAAATATACATACTACCTATACATACACATATACGCATATATACATATACCTCTATATTTCTCTAAACATTCTTAAAATATTCGATTCTTCCCAACACACTCAACTAACCAATAAACTATTATAAACCCACAAAAAACACTATAATACTCAAAATACTACACCCACACACACAAAATTATATTCGATATGTGATAACCCGAACTTGGCACATATTTAATAGCATTTAAAATTCATTTAAATTGCATTTTATTGACCTTTCACCTTCTTTGACCAAATTAGTTGACTTTTCATCTACAATGACCAACTAGGACAAGGTGAAAATTTTTGAAATGTTTAATAAAGGGAAAACTTGGGATTAGAAATAAAAAAATGCAATGTTAAGTTAGTCAAATTTTGGGTCAACTTTGGAATTAAATCTGAACCAATTGGGGAAAAGTTAGGTAGTAAATTATATATGGTTAGAAAGCTCTATGAGTCCAGTTTCTGAGGCTTCAAACCGTTCGTGAATTGGAGCTTTCTAGAAGAAGTTATGGCCGTTTTCGTAAGGTCGCGCATAGCTGTTTTGGTTTAGCGGGTTGACCGAAGCTTTGACCATTTGTCATCTTTTATTTAAGTATGAAATACGAAACAAAAGAGCAAAATCAGGAAATAAAGAAGGCCATGGCTGAAACCTTGGAGGGAAAAGAAAAAAAAAACATTTCAACTTCAAACTTCAATTTCTTCGCGAGAGCTTGTGCGGGGTGGTTTCTGAGGCATCCAGCGTGGTTTTCCTAGCGTCTAGGAGCGTCTAAGGTGAGGGTTTCATCGTTATTTGCGCATTTAAAAATGTTGAACATAAACTTTAATTTTTGTGATTTAACCGTAAGTTGTTATTTTGTCCGTTTCATTGCTTAAAGAATGTTCTCTAGCAATTGTAGAATGTGTATTTATAGAATTTTAACATTTTCTGCTGTTGAATATTGAAATTGAAATATAAATTGTTAGTTAAATAGTATTTTGTGAATAGTAAACCCTTGAAATGATAAAGTTGCGTTGTTATGCTGTCTGTTGATGTGAAAAGGTGCTAGGTATGCTAGAATGCCTAAATGCATGATTTGTTTAGGTTGCGTAATGGAAAAAATGAGAAAAACGCCTTGGTGAAAGTCGGGGTCGTTTAGGTCGAGTTTAGCGTTTTCTCGTTTTGCATGATGGCATTATTTCAGGAGGCCATGGAAGCACTTTTGGTGCGATTATGGCGTTGGTTGGGTGTTTCGTTAGTATAGTTGTAGTTCAAACGAGCAAAGGGGGAAATCGGGACTTTGCGTGAATTCCAGGGTTAAGTAGGGTTTCGGGGTCTTTAGACGTGCCTTATGGTGACCTAGGAGGATTGGTGAAGTCGGTTTCCAAAGCTCGTGGCTCGTTTGAAAGTAGTAGCGTTTTGAAAGTTGGGGTCATTTTTGGAATTTTGTGTGATTTCATAGTATATTGCCTATAGAATGTTTATAATGCTAATAGAATGTTTACAATGCTTATAGAATGTTATATTGCTTATAGAATGCTTATAATGCCTATAGAATACTTGTTATTGCTTGATAATGTTAGTTGGTGTTGTTCTTGTTACTTGTTTGATTGTAAATGCTTGTTAATGCTTATTACGCTTGTTAGAGTTGATTATTGATTGAAATGTTTAACAATTGTTGATAATGCTTGATATCTCGTTTATCTCCTCTATTCTGTATTGTTGTGCTATCGCTCGTTTATCGCCTTGTATCGAGTCTTGCATTGCATAGTGTCAGCGCGTGAGTGATGGGCCTCTCTGGGTAGTCTCGGGTTGCCAGTGTTGGTTGCTCTAACTCCGTAGTTATTCCCTCTTCTCGCTTGGGTTGCCTCCTAGGGAGATTTGGGTCGTAGATTGATGGATACTTCTGAGGTATTCCAAACTGGTATTATAAGGTGGTTGCGCGCTTATTGTCATCGTTGTCAACATCAAGCTCGAGATTGATGTATCGCTCGTGAAATGGTACATTGCTCGTATGAGTGAACCATAGCCTTCAGAGTGTGGTATAGCTTTGAATGGTTGTGTTAATGCTTTCAATAATTGCTTATTGTATTGATTGTTTGTCTTGATTGCTTAACTGTCTTATTTGCATTGTACGACTTTCTTTCTCTCCAATTCGATATCTGTCTCGCCCTCACTGAGTATACGTGTTGTGTATACTCACTCCTCACCACCACATTTTAGGAAATGTCATGTTAGCTGGAAAGTTCGTGATTTCGTGAAAGTTCGTTGCCTGAAGAGTTGTCTTGCGTGCCTATGTGATTTGAGTGTCGAAGTTTGTAAAGATGTATGTTCATATGTTGTTTGTATTTATTGTCAAAAGAAATGTAATTTAAATTTAGCTAAGTAGCTGAGGTGAATTGATAAGCTAGGTTATGTAATCAGGTTTTACATTTCGCCTAGAAACAGGGGAGACTCCGTCCGTTTTTTCTGAAAATTTATGCCCGGGTTTGGTTTGGGTTGTGATTAGATTGATTGATAGAACCCCAGTCTCGAGAGGGATCGGGGTGTCACACTATACACACACAAAACACAAGACACTCAATATTCCTCACAAAGCACAAGAATACATAAAAATGCACCTACACACTACCCAAACCCCTCCCTTTTTCATTCCTTGCACCTATCCCACACTCCATGATTAAAAAATTATCAAATCAAACAAAAACATGTTCTTCCAAGCTCCCTAGGCCGATATACACACACACATACACCAAACAGCTTAAAACTCTTTCATTTTCTCTCTACTCTCTCCCTCTCTCGGCCTTAGCTAATCCTACACCCATACAATACTTCACAAGAAATAAATAAAGAAGAAAGAAGCTACATAGGCGGCCAAGCTAGGAGAAAAAGGGTGCATTTGCATTTCAAGCCATTTCAAGAGATTCTTGGTTAGATTTTGCCACTTCTTCATCAAACTCGTTAAGGTGAGAGTTTTAAACTATTTTTAAAGTATTTTCAAAGGTTAATAAGTATGATATGTGATTATATAGCCATGCATGTGAAGATATATGCTAATACTTGCTAGTATAACTTCATTGAGGTCTATGTTGCATACTATTCTTGCATGGACGATTTAATATAGTAAACATGCTTAGATATGCATGATTTCTGGATATGTTGTAGTTAAGAGGTAGAATAACAACTTTCATGTTGATAGCATCTTTGGATTTTGAAGTTTAAAGTGGTTTTCAAGCCATGCAAGTAAGTACTACTATTCTGCCGAGTTTATTGCATAATCTATTTGGATGTCCATTTTGAGGGAACAAACGTGGCTGTATGGGGTTAAGGAACAACTTGGATGCTAAGTGCATCACCAGATTTTGAAGTTTAAGGTGACGTTTAAGCCATACAAGTGGAAGCAGTTGTTCTGCCGAGGTTATTGCACAATCTGTATGCATGTTCATTTTGAAGGGTCAAATGTGGTTGCATGGGTCTGATATTTCTATATGATGTAGCTAAGAAGTTAAAGAACAACTTTCATGCTATGTAGATTAGCTAATTTTGTCAATTAAGGTGTGATATTATGCAATTTCAGTCCACTACTGCTTGTTTGCTCAAATCTGGAGTGTTGTTTTTGCATGGATGTTTTGAGGTAGTAGTTCTTCATAATTGTGGCTGGTTCTCACTCATGACATACTATGCGTATACTAGAACATATCTCTAGTTGGATAGACTAGCTAAATTTGGGGCTAAGGGCACAAATGAAAGCCATTTCAGTAAGACATATACACATGAACTCATTGCATGGCTTGGAAATTGCTAGAAACCATGAGACTAGAATTGACGTTTTCTAGCAGCTCTTTGTCCGTGTAGAACGAAATATTTTTGTCCTAGAAAACGATGTTAAAAATGCATGAAATTTAGTGAGTCACTATATTTTTCAGTTTTGAACACAACTTGCAGAAATAGGTTAAGGCTAATTTTGAGTTTAAGACCCCAAAAAATGAAAAATATCGTAATGTGTCTAAATCTGGACAGTTTTGCGCGGTCTCACAGTTTTGGTCATAAATTGTAAGTCCAAACTCGAAATGCAGCAAGGTTTGTTCCTATATTTAAAGCACTCGTTAAGATTAGATTTGACATTTGATTCACTGAATTTGGAGGTTATTTATTTGGTTAAACGAATGTGAAAAAATAAGCTATTGCAGTGGGGTTTTGTTTGGAAACTTGCTTTGAATCATATTGTAATTATACTTTGAGGTATTGAATGTTTGGAATTGTGGAAATTAGAAGTTGTATGGATTGTTTTGGTTGGTTGGGATTCCTTAAATTAGTTGATGCATGACTTACGTTCATTTTATGACGGATTCTTGCTTAATCGTATGTGTAAGCATAAAATTGAGGCCCTATTACTTATGCATGCTTGCTAAGTGACTATTCTATGGTTAAATGAATTCATTTGAGTTGTTAGTAGACTGTCCAATAATCCCTAAGTATGTGTGACATGGTTTAAGTGATTCTTATGGTTCTTAGCAAACTAAACCTACACCCGAGCACGGTCCTTATAACCCTAATGGCTACGTAAGTTCCCAAGTCCCAAACCCTTCATGTGTATCTTATAATTGATGTTGAGGAATGTTAATGGACTACCCGGAATTGTCTTTATAGCTTTAAGCATGATTCTCGATGATCGCATGTTGATAAGTTAACTATTCGTGCACCCGGTCTTGTGTAATGTGTCGTAGCATGTTCGTATGTCCTCAACCCTAGGTATGTGCACTAAAATGAGTTATATGACTTGTTTTATATGGTGTTACTTGGCTGTCCGTTAAATGTTCATATGCTTCTAGGTGTTATACAAAGTGGATTTACATGTCAAAACATGTCTCGTACGTTTATTTGTCGATATGTAATTATACGTGTATCCGAAGGCAACCTACTTTGTTGACCTCCTAATGTGAATTGTTAAAAGATATTCAATGGCTTATTTTGAACATGATTACTTGGCTGTCTGTGAAAGTTTAATTGCTTTCAAATTGATATATGAAATGATTATATGTTCTTACAATACTTTATGTGCTAATATGCCAAAATGTGATCATATACTTGCTCGGAGGCAATCTATTTTGTTGACCTCCTAATGTAAAATTTTAAATGGCATAATTGTGCATTGCATACAAGGTTGCAACCTTTCATTGTGGCATGGTAGCGTTTGCGTCACTCCGGGTGACATCGGGCTTGCCGGTGTATTGACGTGACTACCATGGTCTAATTTTCTCTCTCACTTGGGGCTAGACTCGGAGAGTTGGGTCGTAGGATTTTGGTGTACATCCGGAGTACACCCATCGGCAGTGATAAGTGGATGATTGATGTCATGTCACGACCCTAATTTTTCAATCGCTAATATAATCTCTGATACCATAAATAAACCACCAACATTCCTGAGATCGTGATGCCACGGGCTTAAGAAGATCGCTCTGCCTAAGTCCGCTAAGGCACAATTACAATAGCCCGAGGACTATTATCATAATTCAATATTTCAAGACTTTTAAAAACAATTATTTTCCAATTGCTAAATTCCAAATTTCAAATTTTCATTTACCTTAGTCGAGGGACTAAATCTGGTTGTAACTTAGTTGATGTAATTACCAATCCAAACTTAGTCAAATTTTCAGCCTATTATTAATTTTCTCGAAAATCGGGCAGCACAACGATTATATTTTGAATTTTTCAGTTTTAACCTATAAACAGAAAAGTTACAAGCCACAACTCCAAATCCTTCACTACTACTCCTCAACTCTAACTTCCAACAACATTTTATAATTTGCCCAACACATTTCAAAACGACAATCTAATTCCAAAGTATAACATATATCATTTGTATAACCAAAACTTATATATGTATAAGTACGACATCTAACTATTATATTAATTCAAATATCACATATTATACAAACTTCATCACTAGAGATTAAAGTCACGAACATATATTCCCTAGCACACAATCACCAAATATCGTACTCCGGCTCACCTATACCTGAAATGGGGAAAAACGAGGGTGAGCTTATCCGGCACCAAAACTCGGTGAGGGGGGATCTGTGATGGGTTTTCGCAATCATTTTATCTTTAAAAATCATTTTTCAAATCCATGCTCGTGCAATGCACTTAACAAGCAAATTCAACTCGATAACAGTAAACTAGATATCAATAATCAACAGATGATTAATGAAATAAGATAAACCTGTTCACCATAATCAACGGATTATCGATGAAACATTCATGTACTAATCTCAGTTAATAATTATCAATTAAACACGAAATTTTGAGCACGCAATATCTGTATTCAAGAATCAATCTAAGTATACATATACAAATCATGTGTCACACACTAAGTAAGAAATAACTTACTATTTCCAACATCTCCGAGGAAGTCAATGCCCGTAAGCGAGAAGAGGATTATAAATCAATTAACAAGCGGTGGAGATGGCCTGCCTCGCTAATAATTGAGATGTTCAACATCTCATTCTTTATCTCCCCAATAAAGTATTTCGGACAATACTCAAACCTACGACCGATTCTCCAATGAAATCAATGTTCCCAAGCGAGAGGGGAATAGGACCATGGTAGACATAAGATCACCGACACCCCGAGGATATCCCGCGTAGTATGCACACTACAATGCCAAGACTAGGTGGTTGCAACCCCTTTTGATATTAATTCAAATTCAAGTTCAAGTAATATGAGCATCTATAACATATCGGGTAATTCAACAAGCAATCAAATAATATAACTCAAATTAACGACCCCACAATTGTACTAACACATATAGAGGTCATATAATAACACTACACATTAACAATCCAAGTACTTAGTCATTCAATCCATAGCAATTTACCTTACAGCTAAACTTATTAACTTAAAACAATGTTTATATCACTGAATTAGTCTAACTTTAGCTAATCAGTAACCTATCTTCCCGAACTCTAAACTATTCGAATTAGGTATAAAATTAAACCTCTTCAAGTGTAGGTAATTCTAGAATCAAGAAAAGCTCAATTCCGATCTAAATTGACAGAGTTATAACCAAGTTAATGTATCTATGTCTTGACTGTCCAGATTGAAGACTATTCTGAGGTTATTTTGAAAATGAAAAATTCAGATATTTAAAACGATGGAATTTGACATTTTGTAAAACACGAAAGTAATAAAGCTATAACTACGCCTGCATCAAAGGGACAAATGAGCACCACTTGTGGGACAAAGAATCAGCACCTGTCAATGATTAATGCAAGTGAATTCTACATGTGCCTCTCTTTCTCAGTGGCATTCACGACTCGGGCACCATCACGCTAGAATTCTACAGCACATTCTCTCAAATAATTCTCTTCCTGTCTCTAAACTCCCTTTTACTCATTGTGACTCATGCATGTGTAATAAGAGCCATAGGCTCCCTTTTGGTACTAGTTCTGTCACTAGTAATAAACCACTTGAAGTTATCTATACTGATGTTTGGGGACTTGCGCCCATTTTATCGTTCGACAACTATAAATATTATATCATATTTGTGGATCACTTCACTAAGTATACTTGGTTGTACCCGTTAAAGCAAAAATCTGACGCCACCTTAGTGTTTGATAATTTCAAGTCCTTGGTTGAGAATTATTTTCAACTTTCCATCCGAACACTTTATTCTGATGGGGGTGGGGAATAAACTGGACTTAGTCCTATTCTCAAAAAATATGGTATTCAACATTTACAATCTCTACCACACACTCCTCAATTAGTTGGCACTGCAAAGCGTTGACATCGTCATATTCTTGAAACGACTCTTACACTCCTGTACCACTCAACACTGCCTCTTCAATTTTGGACTGCCGCGTGCCAAACTGCAGTCTATTTAATCAATAGACTCATCATGCCTAATCTCAACAATCAGTCCCCGTATGAGCTTCTCTTTCATGAACAACCCAACTACAATAAACTGAAAATTTTTAGATGTCTATGTTTTCCATGGTTAAAGCCATACACCAATCATAAACTAGACCCAAAATCACGCCCTTGCATTTTTTTAGGCTACTCTCTTCAGCATAATGCATACAAATGTTTGGATATTCGAACTAAGCATCTCTTCATCTCAAGACATGTAGTCTTTCTCGAATCTATTTTTCCATATAAAGAGCAGTCATCTACTACACTCTCTTCCGCATCTATCTTTCGCGAATGGCTCCCAAATGTTTTTTTTCCTTTCCCATCTTCCCCACTACACCAATCCAGTCACTCACTTAACCCCAAGTTTGACGAAATATCTCTCATTCTACCTGCATTAACCTCTATTCCTGCACCATCACAATCAATTCCTACTCTCATCAATTCTACAAGCCATCACCAACCTATCGTGACTCCACCAACAGGTCTAGAGCAGCCCACGAGTACAAGCTCCAATAATCCGCCTTTGACATAAATGGCTCCTCAATCGGGTCAGCAACAAGGAATCTCCAATCTCTTATCTGAGGTAACTCGTTCTCCTGTCCCATGTTGCTCTGTAAGTATTGATCTTCCTGTACCTACTCACCCAATGGTGACTCCTTCTAAAAATCAAATTTATAAACCCCTTCAAAAAATGTGTCTCACTGCCAACTCTGATTCTTTACCTATTGTTGAACCGACAACTTTTTTGCAAGCTCAGAAACATGCTGAGTGGAGATCAGCCATGAGTGAAAAGTTCAATGCTTTGGTAAAAAATCACACTTGGGAGCTAGTACCTTCAACTACTGTAACTAACGTTATTGGGTACAAATGGGTTTTCAGGGTTAAACGAAGTCCAGATGGCAGTGTCTCTCGTTACAAAGCCAGGCTTGTAGCGAAAGGCTTTCATCAGCGCCCGGGGATAGACTTTCAAGCCACTTTCAGTCCTGTCATAAAACCATCCACAATCAGACTTGTTCTATCATTGGCAATTCAACAGGGCTGGCTGCTTCGCCAACTTGATATTAACAATGCATTTCTTCAAGGTACTCTTGAAGACAATGTTTTCATGGAACAACCACCAAGATTTATCAATTCTCAATTCCCTCATCATGTTTGCAAATTATGAAAAGCAATCTATGGCCTGAAACAAGTTCCAAGGGCTTGGTATACAGAACTACGGAGGTTCTTTATGTCCCTTGGCTTCACTAGTTCTCACAGTGACACCTCTCTCTTCATTCTTCATCAAGATCAACTCACAATTCTTTTATTAGTCTATGTTGACAATATTGTGGTTACAGGAAACTCTTCTAAAGAGGTTCACAGGGTCATCAACTCACTGGCGACACAATTTTCTTTGAAGGATTTAGGGGACTTGGACTACTTCCTTGGCATAGAGGTGGTTCGCACTAAGGATGGTATATTTCTCTCCCAAAGAAAGTACATCCTAGATCTGTTGCAAAAAAATAATATGCATGAAGCTAATGAAGTCAGAACACATCTCTCACCAAAAGAAGCTCTAAGTCTAAATGATGGATCTCCAAAAACATATGCAACTCAATATAGGAGGGTCATAGGTACTCTTTAGTACTTGAGCTTAACTCGACCAGATGTTTCTTTTGCAGTCAATAAACTTTCCCAATTTATGCATTGTCCGAGTACAACACACTGGTCTGCAGCCAAAAGAGTTCTCAGATATCTTAAGCATACATTATATCATGGTATGTTTCTGCGTCGCTCATCAAACTTCACATTACATGCCTTCTCTGATGCGGATTGGGCTGGGGATGTTGATGATCGAACTTCAACCTCTGCTTATATTGTTTTCATTGGTGTAAATCCTATAAGTTGGTCATCCAAAAACCAGAGGACAGTAGCTCGATCATCTACCGAAGCAGAATACCGCGCTGTTGCATCCACTGCTGCTGAAATTAATTGGATCCAAAATCTTCTTCGGGAGCTTCGTGTCGTGCATCCTTAACCACCCACTATCTATTGTGACAGTGTTGGCGCCACATACCTATGTGCAAATCCAGTGTTTCATTCACGTATGAAACATATAGCTATTGATTTTCATTTTGTCTGTGATCAGGTGGCCAACAATAAGCTTCGCGTCGCTCATGTACATTCAGCAGACCAGCTAGCTGGCTCTCTCACCAAATAACAACCACGTCCACTGCTAGAAAAACAACGCAGCAGGATAGGTGTTCTTGATGGAACACCTATCTTGAAGGGGCATAATAAGGCTATAACTACACCTGCATCAAAGGGACAAATGAGCACCATTTGTGGGACAAAGAATCAGCACCTGTCAAGGATTAATGCAAGTGATCAGCTTTCAAATGATTCAGGTCAATAGCTACAACTGTAAATCTGCCACTAACTTAGCTTTAGAATTGTAACAGATGCTCACAAATGCTTTAATCGTAGCTAGGTGACCATGTATATAAGGCAGCATTGTTCACTGTATTTACTGAATACAAATTAATACAAAAAAATTATATTCTCTTTAAAAAGTTGTTCTTAACTGCCTGATATAGCTACTGTGAAATTTTCGTTCGATTCCAAGGTCGTTTACTATTTTTAATGCGCAAAAGAAACTTAAGGCAGTGAGTTGTCAGATTTAACAAAAATCCCGTAACCTACTGTCTCATGTGTTTTTTAGCATGAAAATGATTTTTCCTCATGATATGGACAACTGGATAAATGTTCCTATATGAGTTTTCTAGATTTTTATAAAATCATCCAGCTATAAAAATAGGCTAAAAGTTCTGGTTTGTACAAATCTGTCCAGTGGCAGCAAAATTCCTAATACCTACTGTCTTGTATGTTTTCGGGCATGAAAACGATTTTTTCTCATGACATGTCCAACATAAGAAATGTTCCTCTATGAGTTTTCTATATTTTCTGAATTTTCCAGATTTTAATAAAATCATCTACTCATAAAAAGGGGCTAAACTTTCTGGTTGGACAAATCTGTCCAGTAAGGTCATTCCGAAAATCCTTGCATGTTCTAGCTTCTAAATCATCAACATCAACTACTATATAACCAAGCAACCTCTAGCAACCTAAATTAACAATAATCAAACTTATCTACATATCTAGATACAAGCTTTATCATCAAGATTCAAAAATTTCAGAAACCATAATCTTGGTTTAAATCATCAACAAGCATGCTTTCAACAATTCTAATCCATAGAATTGCAATTATAACTCCATACAAGTCCCATAAATCCATCAATATGCATTTATATCATAAATATCAATTTTGAAAGAACCCTCACCTTAATGAAAATAGATGCTAAGAATGATAGAAGAGTGAAAGGATTTGCAAGAACCACGCAAGTTAAGTTGAACACCAAGTCCTCCTTCTTCCTCCTAGCTATGACCAAGTAGTCCTTCTTTGTTCGACTAATTTCTTGCTTTGAATTAACCTCTTGTGTGTGTGTGTATGTTCAGATGTGGGAGAGGGAGAGGGAGAGGAAGAGATGAAATACCCTAATTTACTCAAAAATAACTCAACTTGAAGGACAAGAAGACAATTTTCCCCCAAATTCCTCCATGTTTTCCTCCTACTTTTGGCTAAAGCAAGATTTCTTTTTATTTCTTTTTTTCCTCCTATGGCCTGCTATGGCCTCCCTTTTGTCCCCCAATCATCATATGTTTTTATCCAAGTTAGGTAGAACATAACTAAGGTAATTGGGTGAAAGGTTAAATCAAATGGTCAATCTTTGTCAAACCCGCGTAACAAAATAGTTCTGCGACACTTTACAAAAACGACTATAACTTCTTCTAAAAAACTCCAATTCATGAACGGTTTGAAGCATTAGAAACTAGACTCATAGAGCTTTCCATCCATATATAATTTGTCATCTAACTGATTCCCAATTGGTACAGTTTAATTCTAAAGTTGACCCCAAAAATTTATAAGTTTTGCTATTTGACTCCAAGTGTTTTTCTAGCTTTGTAATTATTCCCCTTTCCTTTTCTTCCTATAGCCAGGTGTTTCAAGTGTAGTTTATAAGCTAATCCTAGTCCTATGTAGTTTAATTGGTGTCTAAGTCAAAGTTTATTTAATTGCACTTTGGCCCCAAAGTTTTCTAACATTTGCAAAGACTCTCTACTTAGTTCCTGTAATTCTAACTTAGTTTTTGACTTATTTCTATTGTACCTAGTAAGAATTTAAGATATATAGTGCACTAAAAGATATTTAACTAATGTCTATGTTATCTAAAACACTTAATGCACGTAAAACGATATAAATGTACATAAAAGCCTGTAAATGCAAGTAAGATGATACAAGTGCACGTTAATACTCATAACTCATATAAATAAATGCATTAGTATGTGTGCGGGGCTTCACATGCCGGCTACAACAATGGTTATTGGAAATAATCTTGAGAGCAAATGCTTACCGATTGATCTTAAGAGCGAAAGCTCACCGTATCCTTTTTACTATATGCTTAAGTACTTTCGGTTGGTTTCTAGAGGACCTCGGGGAGGAAAGACTGTTTATCTATATGCCACTACTATGATTAATACATGAATCAAATATGATGAAAATCTTTACTGATTATCCTATGTTAATAAAATGATTTGGTAACTGTGTTTATTGTTCCATTATACTTATGCTATATATGATCTTATTTGTGTTACATGACATGTTTTCAAAGGATTTTTCACAAGTTAACCGGAAACATGACTTCAAAAACCTTGTCACTTGTTTCCCTCTCTCGCTGAGTTCATAAGGACTCACCCTCTTTTTATCACATGTGAAGCTAGAGTGGAAAATGTGCTTGAAGACAACGCGCGTGTTGATGATTCCTTGAAGTAATTTGGTTGTTTTGCTTGCGTTGCATGAACGTGGCTATATATTTGAAGTTGTTTGGCTTGCTTGTTGAAGACTTTAGTTCTATCTATTTAAATGGCCCACTTGTAATTCGGGGCCTTGTTTTGGTTTGTAATAATTAGGAACCATGCGAACTCTCTTCGACTGTTTGATGCTTTCCTTTCCTTGTTTTGGGTTTAACTATTGCTAGTAGTATCCAAAGGTCAAACTATGATTGAACTAAGGCGGGTTACATTAAAATAATAGAATCACTCACTTGTAAGTCTCAAAATAGATAAACAGGTACTAGTAAGGTAAAATTAATAAGCAACTTGTAACGAAACGTAGTTGTCATGTTTAAGTTCATAATCCTATATTGAGTTCTTAAGTTTGGTTTAACTAGAACGGGCGTATTGATCAAGATAAAACAAGGGTCGTAGTTGTAAACCAATGGAGACTTCGTAATTGTGGTTTTTAAAGATTAGGTTAAAATCAAATGCTTTAATTGCAGCCGTCATACTGCCGTTTTTCTGAAATGATTTTGGAGTTTTAGTAAATAACTAAGTATCAATAGTAGGAAATTGGTTAAGGTCTATTGAATGCCAATAGTATAATAAGTCAAACCCTAGTTAACCTCTTTAGGTCGGGCTGGGGCATAACAGGGATCCTCATTTTACATCGCAGTTTTGGCCGTTGTTTCAGAAAGACCTAGAAACAAACTTGAAATTCAATACGGCATATCACCCTCAAACGGACGGACAGTCAGAAATGACTATTCAAATACTGAAGGATATGTTGAGGGCTTGCGTGCTAGACTTCAACAAAGGATGGGAGAAACATCTTTCATTGGCAAAGTTTGCTTACAATAATAGTTATCAGTCCACAATAGGGATGGCTCCCTACGAGGCATTATATGGGCAGAAGTGTAGATCTCCACTATACTGGGATGAAGTTGGGGAGATGAAAGCAGTTGATCGCATGGTGTTGCCGGAGTTAGTAGAAAAGATTGAGAACGTGCATCTAATCCGAAAGAGAGTGCTCACCGCCCAGAGTCGTCAGAAAAGCTATGCAGATAAATGAAGACGGGATCTGGAGTTTGAGTTAGGGGATTGAGTATTCTTGAAAGTATCACCTCGGAGGGGGTTGGTCTGATATGGCAAAGGTGGAAAACTTAGCCCATGATACGTGGGACAATTTAAAATTATTGAAAAGATTAGTAAGTTGGCATACCGGTTAGAGTTGCCTCTGAGTCTTGCAAATGTGCATAATGCGTTTCACGTGTCGACATTGAGGAAATATCACACCGATCCGTCTCATGTCTTGGAGCCCGAGCCATTACAGATTCAGGAGAACTTTTCGTATAATGAGAAGCCAGTTCGGATTTTGGATGAGCAAGAACGGGAGTTGAGGTCAAAGAAGATCCTAATGGTAAAAGTTCTATGGAACAATCATGGCATAGAGGAAGCGACATGGGAGCGCCGAGACCAAATGGGACAACAATATCCGTTCTTGTTTGCGAGGTAATTAGGGAATTGCGAGTGCGCAATTCTTTTAAGGAGGGGAGGTTGTAAGGCCCAGCTCGAGACCACATGTGTATATAGATCATATCATATATAATTAAATCATCTTATATGCATTTACCTTGTTTTATGTGCTTTAAAATTGATTTATGTGCATTTATCTTGATTTACGTGCATTTAATCGTTTCACATATATTTGAGTAATTTATATCGTGTAGCTAGTAATTGGAACCAACTAAGTTCAATAGCTAACTAGAATAATTGAATTAGTACCAAGACAATTAAAATTAACACTAGAATGACAAACTAGTAATATACAAGTCAGTTGGAGGGCACTCTCGTCATTAGATAACTCAGATATTATCTATCAACACACACTACACCACCCACACACACCAAATCTCTACAACACACACTACACCACCTACACATACCAAATCTCTACACACACACACACACTAGAAAACTCAACCAAGAGAAGATAGGAAGAGGAAGAAGAAGATCTCCAAGCTATTCTTAACATCTTTCTTTGTGTTTTTCTAGTTTTCTTCAAGAAATTCTTGTTCCATTTTCATCTAGCACACAAGAGCAAAGGTGAGGGTTCTTTCAAAATAATTATTTATGAGATATAAATGCATATTGATGGATTTATGAGGCTTGTATGGAGTTATAATTGCAAATCCATGGTTGAAATGTTGTTGGAGCTTGTTGTTGATGATTTGAATCAAAGATGATGTTGCTGGAATTTTTTGAGTGTTCTTGATGATAGAACTTGTATCTAGCTATGCAAATGTGGATGGTTGTTGCTTATTTGGGTTACTAGAGGTTGCTTGGTTGTATAGTAGTTGATATTGATGACTAGAAGTTAGAACATGCAAGGAAACCTCGGAATGACCTTACTGGACAAATTTGTCCAGCTAGAAATTTTAGCACGTTTTTATGACTAGATGATCTTATAAAAATCTAAATAATTCAGAAAATGAATAAAACCCATAAAGGAACATTTCTTCAGTGGACCAGGTCATGAGGACAAATCGTTTTCATGATCAAAAACACACAAGACAATAGGTATTAGAAATTTTGCTGCCACTGGACAGATTTGTACAAACTTGAAATTTTAGCCCTTTTTTTTTATAGCTGAATGATTTTATAAAAATCTGAAAAATTCAAGAAGTGTAGAAAACTCATATAAGAATATTTCTTTAGTTGGCCATATCATGAGGAAAAATCGTTTTCATGCTAAAAAACACATAAAATAGTAGGCTATAGGATTTTTGTTGAATCTGACAGCTCACTGCCTTACGTTTCTTTTGCGCATCAAAAATAGTAAACGACCTCGGAATCAAACGAAACTTTCATAGTAGCTATATTAGACAGTTAGGAACAACTTTCATGTTTCATATATCGATGGATTCTATTGTTTTAGATATCTGAATTTTTCATTTTTAAAATAACCCTAGGATAGTCTTCAATCTGGACAGTCAAGACATAGATGCATTAAATTGGTCATAACTCTGTCAATTTAGATCGGACTTGATCTTTTCTTGATTCCAGAATTATCTACACTCGAAGTAATTTAATTCTATATCTAATTAGAATAATTTGGAGCTCAGGAAGATAGGTTACTGATTAGTTAAAATTAGACTAATGCAGTGATATAAACATTGTTTTAAGTCAATAAGTTTAGCTCTAATACAAATTGCTATTGATTGAATGACTAAGTACTTGGGTTATTAATGTGTAGTGTTATTATATGATCTCTATATGTATTAGAATATTTGTGGAGACATTAATTTGAATTATATTATTTGATACTTGGTGAATTACCCGATATGTTATAAATGATCGTAGTACTTGAACTTGAATTTGAATTGGTGTCAAAAGGAGTTGTAACCACCTAGTCTTGGCATGGTAGTGTGCATACTACACCGGACATCCTCAAGGTGTCAGTGATCTTATGTCTACCATGGTCCGTATTCCCCTCTCGCTCGGGAACTTTGATTTCCTTGGAGAATCGGGTCGTAGGATTCGAGTATTATTCGGAATACTCTATTTGGGTGAGATAAGGAAGGAGATGTTGAACATCTCAGTTACTATTGCTTGAATCAGACTCGCTTGTAAAGAGTAAGTTGTTCATTACTACATATGTGATATATGACTTGAATACGTATACTTGAATTATTTATTGAATGCAGATCTTGCTTGCATTGCATCCACGGATTTACGAAAAAGTTTATGAAAATGAAAAATTGTATTCGAAAACCCTTCCCAAATTCTCCCTCGCTGAGCTTAGTGTTGTTATAAGCTCACCTTCTTTATTCTCCCTTTCAGGCAATGAGGAGAGGTTTGTAGAATACTATGAGGATAATCCTCAGCATACTGGACCGGAAGCGCCCGATACGTGATATACACCTCTCTTAGGAGTATTGTTGACTTAGATGACTTGAACAATTAAATGTATATAATATTTTGTGTATATGGATAATTTTAATATCATGTTCTTGTATAAGTAAACTTGTAAAACCCCACTTTTCTATTTTATCTCGTTTTGCGTGCTTTATCTCGTTTTACGTGAATTAACCTGTCTATGTGCTATGTGACTTAGAATGTGGTAATTTTAGTATCAATACTCCTAGAACATGCTAAATGTGCATTCATGAAATTTTCATAAAAAACGGAGTCATAAATTTTATCGTCGATTTTTAGTGAATAGTGTTTTCGAAACACGTCCGCTAAAATTTTGAAACTGGTCTTTTTAACCCTTCTAGACCTAGTCCACGGACTTTAATAGACCTGCGTTTGATTAAAACGGATTTCAAATCGGCTTAGGAATTTATTAGGGTTTTTACACCGACTTTTGCGAAAATCGAGTTTTAAATCGACTCGGGTGAAATTGTTTTATTGTAAAACTTCTTGTCACCTAAAAATAACCTACTTGAGCTATCTTGGGTGTTGAATAATTGTTTTGAACATTGGTGATCAAGAAAATGAATTTAAAGTCAAGAAAACACTAAAAATACTAAAGTTTCAACTTTGACTTTCATTTAAATTGTTGACTTTCATGCTTATATCACCAACACACACTCACATAGCACAAAAACACACTCAAAAACACCTAGATGGCCGAGAGCTTCATGGGAGAATAGCCAAGCTTTTCTTCAAAGTTTTCCAAGCAAATTTTCAAAGAAAAACCTAGTTTTTGTCCGTAGAATTTCGTGTCGAGTTGGATTCCGCTTGTTAGGCACGCATTGCATGCATTCCTAGGCTTTTATCGCATCAAAGGTGAGAGAAAAATTCTAGATCTCAAAACTCATCTTTTGTGTTTTTGCGTAGAATTGAATATCGAACCGTTAGAATGTTAATATGATGTTAGATTATTGCTCCATACATGCTAAGGATCATTTATATGTAATCCTACGAGATTTGAACGGTTGTAGCATAATTATTATTTTTCGGGTATTTAAAGTTGATTAATTTGCTAAATGTTGATTATTTTGAGTTGTGTTGATCAGAATCGATTGTCGTCGATTTCTAAAAGTTTGTTAATTACGTGGTAGCGCCGTTGTAATGCCGAATTTTCGAATGTGATGTCCGTGCCAAAATCCGGAAATTTCAGCCATGACACACTAGGATTTTAGGGTTATTGAGCATGATTTGGATGTGTTTTGGTTGGTTTCCGAGGGGGCTAATGTAGTTGATTGAATGGGTGAGTGTTTGAAACTGATTTGGAGTTGTTTGGATTAGTAGAATGTAAGATGTGATTATTTGAAGTTTAGGTTGTCTTTCTTTAAAATGTTAGATTGAGACTTAGTTGATTGGGTGTGGTTTGAGTGATTGAATTGTGAATTGTTGATGGGTAAACTAAGGTTTGATTGTGTGTTTAATGCATGTTCGGGTAGATGGCCTACTTTGTCATCTAACTTAGTTATTTGTTGTTAAATTGATTATTAATGTTATTATGATAATAATATGATTATTGATGATTATTGATTGATGATTGATGCCGGGAGGTAGGCAGTTCTGCTAGACTGTCCTCCTGTGAATGATTGATGTTTATTATTATTGCTGAGTCTTTGGTATGTGTGTGCCACCTCTCGGGCAGCATCGGGCTGTCGGGTTGATAACGGCATGACTACCAGAGACTACCTCCAGCTCGCATGATGGAGGTGTCATGGAGGGCGAGGCTAGTGGGGTACCTCGGGTGCGTGAGTTTATGGGAGTCATAAGAAGGCTGTTATGATCGTGATGGCATTTGGAGCTACACCAACTAGTGTATCATTCATTGAATGGTCATATAGTTATGTGATGATAGTATTATTGATGTTATTGTGTGTTTACTTGCTCAAAGGATTATTTCCAATGAGCTTAGTAAACCTTGCTTGAGATCTATCGGATCTTCACTGGGCTTATTTTATATAAGCTCACTCTCTATTATTGCATGCTTACAGGTGTTACAGAACAGGAATACGGATACGTGCCTCAGGAAGCTGAGAATGTGCTTTATGTGGACAAATCCTATGTGCCAAAGTCTTGTCATTGATATCTGAGATGTAGTTCTCTTTTGTTATCTTGTATATTAAAACTAGATGTTTTGTATTTACTTAGAAGTTTATGATGTATAAGATGTTGTAAAGATAATGAATTAAATGTTGCTATCTTAGTAGTCTTGTTTTGGAACATGATTAGGTTGCTAGATTGGTTATAATCTACTTTGGGAATATATGTTACATAGTAAATGTATGATGTTGGAACGGAGGCGTATAACCTATGGATGCAATGGTAAAGAATGTTTATTGTATGTTGTGGTTGTGTTGTTAATTGTTGAATTATTGTGGAGTTGGATGTATGAGTTTCGAAGAGGTTGGTTTAGAGCCTCGGTGTCTTAATTACTGTTGTTATACTGCCGAAATTCCGTTGCGTCCTGACTGATTGTAGGTAGGGTCGAGTTGGGGCGTGACAAAACTAACTTAGTCATTGGTCATAATTGGTCAATGAATTGGTTTAATGACTTAGTTAGCCATTATACGAGTGACTAACGTAGCCGGTTTTGTTTTTGGGCACTTGGCTACGTGTTGGCTATTATGAGGTAATTTGGATATGGTTAAAACCTTCTCTTAATGCAAGTAACAGATGTATATTTTCATGTTGAACTTCTAATTGATTATATCATGTTGGTGAATGAATGAATTGCGTTGGAGTTTTGAATTGTGATGTTGGGAGGAGTAGATGGTGGCTTTTCTGTTTACAGATTGAAAAAAAAAAAACTGTTTTGTCCACTGTACAGCCATTATGCTGCCCAATTATCGAGGAAACTAATAATAAGTTGAAAATTTTGACTAAGTATGGATTGATAATTGAATTAATGGTCACCCTCGGACTTAGTCCCACGCAAGTTGGGTTCGGGGCGTGACAGGTATAGTGGTGCTATTCATTTTTGTAATTAGGATTCAACAACGGTAAATTATTTATACAATTATATATAATTATGATAAAATGATGTCAGTTATTCATCACTATTGTATTTTTCTCATTGTGTTATATGAGAAGATTAAAGTCCGTACAAGACAATACATTATTAAATTACAATACACTATCGTGTACTTGTGAATGCAAGAAATGAGAAATACCCAAAGTTATCGATGGGGCATTAATCTATGCTCATTACAATTATTTATTTATTATTTTTAAGTATTTAACCCGATATATAAAAAGTTTTTGTCAATAAAACCATGTATATTTTATCTCATTTCATGAAATAGCACTTGTCGAGGTTGGATATCTCACAGTTGAAGTTGTAAGCTACTTACGCCGAGCTGGACTTTTCAGGTTGGCCTCCGAGCTGTACTTTCCTTGTCGGCTACCAGACCTGCACAAGGAAAAGAAAGAAAAGGCTGGGTGATGACCCGAATTTTCCCATCGAGCGTGCGAATGATTAGTATGTCCGAGCTGGCAAGGTAGCTAAGAGCATTTAATAACGAGTTACCTTTAAATGAAGAGGGAGGAGCTCTATTTATACTAAGTTCAGGTCTGACAGCATTTAATGCGGTGCAACTTTATGTCCCATCAGTGCTTTATGTCCCATCGGAACAGCTGGAACTGAGGTCGGGGTTTCTGGAGTCGGGCCAGTCATCCTGGTTGGACATTCAGTTGAACGCGCTGGTCTTGGCGCTGATTAGGCCGCCTTAGCTCGGAATGAATATCTCACCTCAGCTCGGGAATCCCTCGCCAATTCTCTCCCCAAGTCGAGATCGAGAGGGTGAGATCTAGAATTTGGAGTTTCTCCCGAGCTGTAGGTATCCGACCCCGAGGGAGCAGGGTTGGCCATGTCAGCGGTGCATGCCCAACGGATGGCTGACATGTCACCTGGCGGTTCTGGCGAGACGCGACGTTTGGGCTACCCGAGGCGACTTTCAGGGGCACCTATAAATAGGGCCTTAGCATCCGAGATTTTATTTCACACTTCGCTTTCATTCTCTCAAGAATTTTAGGTCGGAAACCAAAGTGGTCGGACACAATTTAGCTTGAACCTTCTCGGGACTTGTCAGCTCGGAGCCAGCTTAGTCGGTCGCACTCCGCAGTCAAGAGCAGTAGGTACGTCCCGACTCCCTTTAGTCATTCCTGTACATTTACATTTAGTCTGTAGATAGGATGGGGAGGTCAGAGTCGGAAGATTCTAAAGCTATGGAAGTAAGGTCCTACGGTGGAGATGAGAGTCCATCGAGCTCGGAATCTACCTCAAATAGGGACCAGGGTGGAGAAAGCACCAGTTCGTCTTTAGGGTCAGCTCGGAAATCTAGGCCCAGGGAGAGCGATGATGATTGCCAAGTTATTGGGGTCAGACTGGCGCAAGAGGAGGCAGATGCGGATCCTTTGGCCAACCTGGAAGACTTGGGAGATGAGGAGGATGACGAGCCCTTAAACCAGTTGGAGGGGGTCGAGATACCTCATGAGTACCTAGCTGGAGTTTCTGCATCGGAGCCTACTGAAGCTGTCCCGATTAGGGCAGTCCGACCTCGGAGTTCAGCTACAGCCAGCGGTTCGTCGATTCAGGGGAAGAGGGTAGAGCAGTTATTCGCTTGTTGCAAGCACGAGTGTCATTCAACCATCGAGATGGCTAACGCTCGGCTGAGAGACTGGTCGGTGCACCAACACCACAAACTGAAGGTCCCAGGTCAGAATGAAGCTGCCTGCTATCCTCCGCCCGATCACTTTACTATCTATGATCTCGCCTTCGACGCCGTTCGGCTTCCCCTTCCCAGCTTCATTGTCGGCATTTTGAATTACTTTGAGCTTAGCCCTGGTCAGATGTCACTAAACGGTTGGGCCATAATGGTAGCATTCTACGTGTTCTGCCTTGAGAGAAGAGTAGAGCCTACCCTACGCCGATTCAGGCATTTTTTTGTTTGCAAGCCCAACCCGAAGCAGCCAGGCTGGTTCCACCTCGCAGCTCGGGTCAACAACGCCATATTCACAAAGTGGCACTCCTTTAACAAGGGCTGGCACAACGACTACTATTGGGTCGGGTCGGCCGTGAACCCGGGGTGCAGGATGGATTGAAATCTTTCCCTGAAAAAGACTTTGAATGACGATCCCAAGCTTTCCAAAGAGGAACTTGCCGAGGTCAGGGTGCTGAGGCCCGAGCCGGGTATGCTGATTGACATCGATAGTGTCCTCAGGTGGGACAGGATCTGGAAGTCCAAGTTGTTCGGGAAAGAACCCGACCTGAGCGAGAAGCACCCTCACTTACTTTCCGAGCTTGAAGAGAGCGCTCATTCCGACTCAGAAGAGGGTCAGTTCGCAGGATCAATGCCCGACCTCCCCGTCTCCCTGTTTGTCGCTGCTTTTCTCGATTGGTACTTGGTCATTTTTCACCTTTCTTTTCCCTTTGTTTTTTGCAAGCACGACAGATACGGTAAAGCTTGCGTACCTCCAGAGAAGGAGAAAGCCCGACACCAGTGGCGAAGCGTCGGCCCTGTCCGGATTGGGCTCCATCCCTCAAGAGCAGAGTCAGCGGTCCGGGGGCCATGTGCGGGAGGTTGGCGCTGAGGTCTCGTCGGGATCTCCTTTACCAAGGAGAGCGAGCTCGGGTGTGGCGATCCCCGAGCGCTCGGCATCCCGACCTGACAACCGGAAGCGGCCCCAGCTCGAGTACTCCGGGAAGGGCAAGGCCACGGAGGTGAGCCCTCCCAATAAGGATTTTGTAGAGGCTGCAAAGGTCGCCCGCGATCCCAAGTTGGTGTCGGTCCCGGCGGAGCAGCTCTCCCTTGACCTGAGGACGGCCATAGTTACGGTAAGCCATATCTAGACGTGCCGTCATGGTCTCTTTGTTTATTACTTTGACTGACCACTTTGCGGTCTTCCGCGCAGGCTGAGTCCCACATCCTTACAGCGTCTGGCCTACTTGCCCGGGCCCAGACCTACTGTGTGGAGCTCGAACAGCGCTACACAGACTCCCGAGCCAAGCTGGAGGCCTTTAGGACGGATACGGCCTAGAGGCATAAAGCGGATGAGACGGAGATCGCCTGGCTAAAGAAGGAGCTCGAGGCTGAGAAGTCTCGGCGCGAGGCCGTGGCCAAGGACGTTGAGCGCCATAAGCGGGAGAAGCGCGAGGCCGAAACGAAGTTTAAGGACCTCTTGGATCATGTCAGCTCGCGAGGGGAGAAGGCAGTGGTAGCCTTTAAGTCCAGCCAAGAGGCTGTGGACTGGCTAGCCACTGAGGGTGGGGTGATGGCCCGATACGCCGAGCTGGAATACTACTTCAGAGGCCAAGTTGCAGCTCGCGAGAGAGCAAAGACCTTTCTCCCTGCCACCAAGAACGATTATATCGAGATCTTGGAGGCCCCGCCCCAGGAATTCTGGGAGATTCCCGAGCTACCGGCTGACCTGACGTCCCAGGCCAAGGAAGTACTGGAATTTGTCCAGAGGGGTATGGACCAGATTGGCGACGTAGCCGAGGCCACCACTTCCACCGCTGCCCCTTAGTAATTTTTGTAGTCGCCTGGGTCGGGCTTTTGTAATTCTGCCCAGGTTGGGCTTGTGTAATCTTTTTTCAATTCTAATGAAATGTCTTTTTTATTTTTATTTGCGCTTTGGTTGAATTTGTACACGTTTACTTTTCTCTTCGCGAATTTTTCTCAAGTAAGTGGGGTCGGACCAATTTAATGGACCATTCAAACTTAAGCGTAATTAACCGAGCTGGATGCGATTAATGAATTTTCATCCTAATCCGAGCTAGTTAATTTGGGCAACAGTATTATCGTCGCCGACCTGGACTCGTCAGTCCGATTTAAAATTGGTCAAACTAATGTTGACAAATGTTGAGCTCGAGTTCGGACCCCAAACTAACATACCGTCTTGAAGCCGGATTATACCGAGTTGAAACTTAATCCGAATTGGTAAAACTTAGACAAATTATTATCGATTATACCCTAGCTGGAACATTGTCCGAGCTGGTTTTCTTGACCATCAGCTCGTGATTAAGCGTGGCCACCGCGTTAATCCGAGTTTGTAGTAGCTTTGCAGCTGAGGCAATTTGGGCCCGAGTCGGGAATTGCGCTGGTTTTGTTATCTGTTCCCAGGTCGGGCATAGCACTTGTTTGTAAAGATGCATTGTATTGAGTTTGTACAAGCAATGTCTTGGCCCGGGGCCTTTACAAGATTTCTCGGCTCAGGGCCGTTACAAAATATTCCGGCTCGGGGCCGTTACAAAAGATTTCAGCTCGGGGCTGTTTAGACAAAATATCGCTTCAGGTGTTCTGAGTGCCTTGCGTTCTTCAACGGTTTTCCGTTCCTGTCGCGGAGGTAGAAGGTCCCGAGTCGGACTTCTTTCACGACTTCGTAGGGTCCCTCCCAAGTCGGGGAGAGCTTGTTTCCGGAGCGCGGCAAAAAGATTGCCTTTCTGAGTACGAGGTCGCCAACCTTAATAGGTTTAGGTTTGACCTGTTTGGCAAAGGCTCTTTGCATGGCAGCTTTGCTGGCCAGCATTCTGATTTGAACTTTAGCTCGAAGCTCTTCAGCGAGGTCGAGCTCTTCACGGATCCGTGCTCCGTTTGTTTCTGGATCATGGTGGAGGGTCCTACTGGTCGGAGACCCGATCTCCACTGGCAGCATTGCTTGAGTGCCGAAGGTCAGTTCGAAGGGTAATTCTCCCGTTGCCGAGCTGGTGTTGGTCCGCTGAGCCCACAACACCTCGGGAAGAATTGATGCCCATTGGCCATCCGCTTCCTCCAGCTTGGTTTTCAGGCCCTGCAAAATGATTTGGTTAGTCCTTTCAACTTGGCCGTTACTTTGAGGGTGAGCAATAGATGAGAATCTCAGGTCGATCCCAATCTCAACACATTTGCCTCGAAAGTATGCACTGTCGAATTGTTTGCCGTGGTCAGTGGTGATGACCTTTGGCACCCCAAATCGGCAAACGATGTTTTTCCATATGAAATCCCAAGCTGCTTTTTCTATTATTCTAGCAACACCTTCAGCCTTGGGCCATTTGGTGAAGTAGTCTATAGCTACGAAGGCGTGCTTCTTTTGGCCAACACCGGTCGGCAATGGGCCGATGATGTCTAGACCCCACTGATAGAATGGCCACGGGCTTATCATTACTGTGAGGTCTACCGCAGGCTTCCTCTGCACATTAGCGAACCTCTGGCAGGTGTCGCACTTTTTTACATACTATTTGGCATCTTGCTCTAAGGTTGGCCAGAAATAGCCTTGCCATAATGCCTTCCGAGCCAGAGCTTTGCCTCCCAAGTAGTTTCCACATACCCCTTCATGAATCTCCCGGAGTACATAGTTCCCCTCTTCGGGTCCAACATATTTCAAGAGAGGCCAAGTGTAGGCTCTCTTGTAGAGTTGCCCGACAATTATGACAAACCTTGAGGCCTGCTTCATGAGTTTTTGGGCTGCTTTTTCACCTTCTGGGGTCATACCTCCCTCCAAGTAGTCCACGATTGGTTTGGTCCAATCTGGGCTTAGATTGAGCTCGGCTACGGCTTGCACCCCCGACTGAATACTGGGTTCGAATACTTCTTCTACATGGACCAGTGCAGGTCGGCTCTCGCCCAAGGCCAACCTGGACAGGGCGTCAGCCTTCATATTCTCTTCCCTAGGAATCTGCTGTATCGTGAACCTTTTGAGCGCTGAGGTCAAATCCTTGACTCTGTTAAGGTAGGCCAGCATAGTACTGTCCTTGGCTTCGAACTCTCCCGATATCTGACTAAAAACCAATTGAGAGTCGGTGTTTAGGTCGACTGTCTGTGCCCCGAGCTAAGCTGCAATTTTTAGTCCTGCAATTACCGCTTCGTACTCTGCTTCATTGTTGGACGCCGGAAAGGTGAACTTGAGGGAGTATTAGTGCTCATGCCGGGTTGGGTCGAGGATGACCACCCCAGCTCCACTTCCAGACTTCCCTGAGGCCCCATCAACATGGACTTTCCACACGTCCTCCGAGTCATGCTCTGTTCGGCCAGTGCATTCTACAACAAAATCCGCGATGGCTTGGGCTTTGATTGCTGTCCTAGACTGGTAGGTGATGTCGAATTGACTCAGCTCAACTTGCCATTTCAGCAGCCTGCCCGACGCATCTGGCTTGTGCATGATGGACTTGAGCGGGGCATCTGTCATGACCTTAACTGGATGAGCATCAAAGTATGGCTTCAACTTTCTTGCCGCTGTGATGAGCGCGAGGGCGAGTTTTTCCAAGGAGGAGTATCTCACCTTGGCCCCTTGCAAGGTTTTGCTAACATAATAGACCGGCCTCTGCTCCTTTCCTTCTTCTCGGACTAGTGCCGCCGCCACTGCTATTCCCTAGCATGCTAAGTATAGTACCAGCTCCTCCCCCACCTCAGGTCGGGATAACAGGGGTGGCGAAGTTAAATACTTTTTCAGCTCTTGGAAGGCGTTCTGGTACTCCGCAGTCCATTCAAAGTTCTTAGGATTCCTTAATATTTTAAACAGAGGAGCACACTTGTCAGCCGACCTGGACATAAATCTGCTCAGCGCGGCGACCCTGCCTGCTAACACCTGGACGTCCTTCATGCAGGTCGGCGGCGCCAGGTCAAGTATTGCCTGTACCTTCTCTGGGTTAGCTTCTATTCCGCGGGCTGTGACCATGAAGCCCAGAAATTTGCCTGCCT
Organism: Ehretia macrophylla; assembly: GCA_037974665.1. Taxonomy (NCBI): domain Eukaryota; kingdom Viridiplantae; phylum Streptophyta; class Magnoliopsida; order Boraginales; family Ehretiaceae; genus Ehretia; species Ehretia macrophylla. The sequence continues at coordinate 52,269,284 of CM075770.1, forward strand.
TGACACCGAATGCGCACTTTTTCAGATTTAGTTTTATCTCGAAGTGCTCCATTACGGCGAAGGCTTCAGCCAAGTCGGCTATGTGGTCTTCCGCCCTTCTGCTCTTGACCAACATGTCATCTACATAGATTTCCATGTTCCGGCCAATCTGATTTTTGAAGACCTTGTTTACCATCCGAGTGTAGGTAGCTCCAGCATTCTTGAGGCCAAAAGGCATGACCTCATAGTAGTAGAGTCCTTTATCGGTGGTGAAGGCGGTCTTCTCTTTGTCTCCGGGTGCCATCTTGATTTGATTATAGCCTTTGAAGGCATCCATGAAGGAGAGTAGCTCGAATCCGGAGGTGGCATCCACTATCTGATCGATCCGTGGCAGGGGAAAGCAGTCTTTTGGGCAGGCTTTGTTGAGGTCGATGAAGTCTATACACAGTCTCCATCCACCCGAGGACTTAGTCACCAGCACCACATTGGACAACCAGGTTGGGTATTGTATTTTCTTTATGTGGCCGGCGTCCACTAACTTGTTCACCTTTTCTGTTATGATTTGTTGTTTATCATAATGGAAGTGCCTGCGCTTTTGCTTTACCGAATAGTGATTTGGGTCGGCATTCAGGTGGTGCTCAATCACACCCGGGTCAATACCTGTCATGTTAGAGGCAGACCAGGCAAATATATGTTCATTCTTTAGTAGGAATTGGCTTATACCTTTCTTGAGGTTGGCAGAGAGTTCACTCCCGATCCTTGCTCTCTTGGTTTCATCAGAGAGCTCCACTTCCTGGAGGTCTTCAGCCGGGCTTCCTCTCTTAGCATCTCTTTTTTCTTCGGGCAGATCCGATCCCCATCCGACCTGATATTTGGGTCAGAGTGAATTTTTATAACATTCCCGAGCTGAGAGCTGGGCTCCGTGAATGGTGGCCACTCTGGCCGGGGTTGGGAATTTTAGGGCCTGGTGGTAAGTTGAGAGGACGGCCCTGAAGTGGTTGAGTGCCACCCGACCTAAGATCCTATTGTAAGTGGAGTTGCAATCCATCACAATGAAGTTGGCTTGCATCGATACCCACTTATTCCCATCTTCCAGCTTCAGCGGGAGGTTGACGATCCCTTCAGCTCTGTGGGATTGCCCGGTGAAACCTGCTAAAGTACCCCTCAAAGGCTTGAGTCGGCTCCTGTCTAACCCCATTTGCTCAAAAGCGCTGAGGAATAAGACTTATGCCGAGCTCCCGGTGTCCACCAACAACCTTTTGACGGTGAAGTTGGCTATTTCAGCGCTGATCACTAGTGGGTCGTCATGAGGTAATATCACCCCCTCCAAGTCTTCTGAGGAGAAGGTAAGCTCCTGCATCTCCGGGGCCGGTCCCCGCGTTGGTCCATATTCCCTCCCAGCATGAACATAACCCTTCCTTCCCGCCGAGGTCTCCCCTCCTGACGCCAATCCTCCCGCAATGGTCTCAATCACAGCCAAGCGTCCGCCCCCAGCCTGGCGCCTGGGTGGACTCCTCTACCTATCTCTTTGGTCAGGATTCCGGGTCGGCTGCGAATCTACATATCTCCGGAGGTGGCCACGAGCTATCAGTGCCTCAATCTCCTGTTTCAAGTCTTTGCACTCTTCGGTAGTATAGCCGTAGTCCATATGGTAGCTGCAATACTTGGTTCTATTGCCCTTCTCGGGTCGGCCTTTCATCCTCGGAGCTGGAGGCAGGTGGTTCTGGTGTGGGATTTCCATCAGGATCTGCTCCCTCGGGGTGTTAAGGGGAGTAAACATGGTAAACCGGGGGTTCTGCTTTGGCTGTTGAGGCTACTTGCCTCGGTCGTTTTGAACTTTACCCCCAGGTTGGGCTCGGGAGGTCTCTCCCTTCTTGCTGGCTTCCTTCTCCTTGTCATCATCCCTCTTCGCCTGATGGATTTCTTCCGAGTGTATGTACATTTCTGCCCATACCATCAGCTCGGATACAGTGTCCATGGGGTCGATGGCCAGGGAAGATGTTAGGGGGCCCGACCTCAGCCCACTCTGGTAGGCCATCAACGCCATGGAGTCCTCCAGGTTGGGAATTCGAAGGGACTCTTCATTGAATCTGGCCGTGTAAGCCCTCAAACTTTCCCCTCTATGTTGTTTCACCAGTAGCAATGTAGAAGTATGGCGGGTGGGGCGCCGACTTCCCGAGAAGCGGGACAGAAAAGCCTCAGCCAGATGGTGAAAACTTGCAATTGAACCGGGACGAAGTTTTTGGAACCAATCCAAGGCATTGCCAACCAGGGTGGTCGGGAATGTCTTCGCCTTCATAAGATCTGGCATGTCATGCAGCGTCATGTGGTGATCAAAATTGAGTAGATGGCTGGCTGGGTCTCCATCTCCGTTGTAGACGGCCAGGTTGGGCATACGGTTGCCGGTGGGCAGTAGCGTGGCCAGTACCTCGGGGGAGAGTGGGTATACGCCGAGCTGGTTGATGACCTTGGCTATGGCAGCTGCGGTCTTGGCCTGCTCGGGGTGGGCTTGAGCCTCCCTTTTACCTCTCGTCGTGTCGGATCTCGCCATCGGCTCTAGGAAGCCATCCTCGTCCTGCGTCCGTTTTCGCCTTGACTCTGGGATGTGGAATTGCGGACACGATGGTCGCGGCATAGCCTCCTGCGGAGCCAGGGGGCACTTAGCTAGCCGGGCTACCTGCTCCTTAACTTCCTCAAACATCCTCAGCATCATCCTTATCTCCGGCGATAAGCTGGGGTTGGGGTCTCCTTCTGCTGTGGGGTTGGTTTGAGTGGCTAAGTGTATACGTTGGCTCGTTCCAACGTTAGCTTGGGTTAGGTTTTGGCTAGGCTCCTGCGTGGTTTCGAGGTCCCCTTTCGGGTTGGGAGAATCCTCTACCGGTGTGCTGTGGCTTCTAGTTTGCACCATAATGGTTTCTCAATGAGTGGTGAAGAGAGTTATAAAGAACTCGTCGTTTCCCACAGACGGCGCCAAACTGTCGAGGTTGGATATCTCACAGTTGAAGTTGGGAGCTACTTACGCCGAGCTGGACTTTTCAGGTTGGCCTCCGAGCTGTACTTTCCTGGTCGGCTACCAGACCTGCACAAGGAAAAGAAGGAAAAGGCGGGGTGATGACCCGGATTTTCCTCTCGAGCGTGCGAATGATTAGTATGTCCGAGCTGGCAAGGTAGCTGAGAGCATTTAATAACGAGTTACCTTTAAATGAAGAGGGAGGAGCTCTATTTATACTAAGTTCAGGTCTGACAGCATTTAATGCGGTGCAACTTTATGTCCCATCAGTGCTTTATGTCCCATCGGAATAGTTGGAACTGAGGTCGGGGTTTCCGGGGTCAGGCCAGTCATCCTGGTTGGACATTCAGTTGAACGCGCTGGTCTTGGCGCTGATTAGCCCGCCTCAGCTCAGAATGGATATCTCACCTCAGCTCAGGAACCCCTCGTCAGCACTCATTCCTATGAGCCACCTTTGTTTCTTTAACGAGAGGCAAATTATAGTATAAGTTTTGGGACTGCAATTTTGGTTGACCTTAAAGTATTGTATAAAATCTTTTAATTTTTTCAAATTTTTTTAACTTGTAAAATTATTTAACTCCCATTAATTTTTTGTTACTAAATATTTTTAATTTTTACTAATAAAATATTTTAACTCAGTCTGTATTGCGCAAAAGTTAGGTAATGTCTTTCTTCCCATGAAACTGCGAGACTGATATAAACTATCAAATGGAGTTGATCAAGTGATTTTGACATAACGTTGCTTTTTCTTAATGTTACTATATATATATATATATATATATAAGTGTTGATTTACAAAAACGGTTGTAGGCCTTATTTTTATTTTTAGTGCAAGAATCCCACACGTTGGTGAAATCCACTTTTTATTAAGTGGATTTTTTTAAACGTCCACCATTTTTAAGAAGTTCATACATTTGTCCACCCTATTTAGTGTGCATATGCACAAAAATAAAGCTTAGAGATCTAAATATAGTTTAATATATACAGTAATCATAATTGGTCACATTTAGCAGCAAGATGATAAATGTTGGTTCAAAAATTAAGAATGACAACGGTCCGGATAACTGTAAAAAAATGAAAAAATCATAATCAAAACTATTTAGCAAACCAATAGCCATAAGCGTAACAAAACCTAACGGTTTTCAAAATCAATAACCATAACCGTAACTGTTAGGAATTCAAAAAATTGCGATTAACCGCAACCGTAACTGTTTTACTACAAAAAAATAGTTTAAATGTAAAAAATCCCAAAATAAAAGAATTCAAGCGAATGATAGAACTTGAAATAAATTACATAATAATTTCATGAACAAAAATTAAAATCAAGAAGTTATGCAAAAAACAAATTATTCCCAAGTGTCGAGAGAGAAACATCTCTTTTTTAATTTCGGTAAGTAAAATTGATAATTTTTAAGAGTACAAGTGTTGGTCTAATAGGCTTAATTCATATTTTTTTAATTGAGCTTAGTTATTTTTAAAAAAAAATTGAGTTTAGTTTGATTTTTTTATTATTTTAGTTAGACTTCTATTATTTTAAGTGTATATATCTATGTTATATTTTTTTATTAAATTAATAATTAGATTTCGGGTTTTATTTATTTTTAATATCAAAAATTAAAATATATTAGTTTACCCATCGGTTTATCTTTATAAAAGACAAACCCTAACAGATTATTTATCAATTTTTTTTATAAGATTTTTATCGGGCGGTTACCCGTTAATTTCAGATAAAGCAGGTACCCGTTGTCATCCCTATCTAAAATTAACACACTTCCAAAGTTATAAACTTTTGAATGAGCTGAGACACTTTATTTGAAAATGAAAATTGAGAATAGATGATCAGACAATTTTTATGTTAGAAAGATATAAGATCAAATTCACAACTTTAATCACGAAGTATAATTTTTAATTATAATAAATTAATATCCGATCACTTTATTTAACCAAGATAAGAGGCAGTTAAACTTTAGATGTAGAAGACCGTTTGAGTTGGTCAAACACAGACAAAAATAACAAAATCATGTATTTCCACTTAAAGATCTAGTGGTCATCTTAACTCAATTATTAAACACTAAACTCTGTTTAATCTGGTGGTGATCTTAACTCAGTCTAGTGGTGATCATAACTGTGGTGAGGCAACTATCATGGTTAGATAAACGACATCAAAATTCTTTCTTTATCTTAGGGCAAATTCAAGGGGTTCTAAAATATAAATTTTTTTATTTTTAGTTATTTTTATATTTTTTTAGAGGTCTTATACTTTAAAAAAATAATATTATTTATAGAAAAAGAACGTAAAATTTATTATTTTTGAGTTAAAAAATATCAAAATAGTATCTTGAGCTCCAAAATATTCAATAAATTTACCCCTCATCCTTTAACCCAAAAATAATAGATCTCACCTATAATACTATTTTTTAAAATATAAAACCCTAAAAAAATATAAAAATACCTAAAAATAAAAAAATTTACATTTTACAACCCATTAAGAATAGCCATACTCCTGTATCTACTACAATTTTTATTTCATTTTTCATTTACTTCCTCACCATCCTGAAAAGCAACACCCATTGCAGTGGAGACTTCTGCACTCTGTCTCCCCTGCTGAACACACCCACCCCACCCTACCCCACCCACCACACTATCCCTACTCCCAAAATCACCACTCTGCTTTCTAGTTTACTGAGCCGCCGGCGTGTGATCTCCGGCGGGTTCTTGAAAATTTCACTAAAAAAGTCAAAATTTTTCCTTTAACTAAACAAACCATACCAAGATTTTAGACCCATCTGCTAAAGTTGTTCCGAAATTCTCATTCTCACTCAAAACTCATTTTATTAGAGCAAAAAATCTTTTGATGTTGACTCCGACATACTCGCCGGCGGTCAATTTTCCGGCGACCTTGCTTTTGCTCTGATAATTTTCTTAATTTTCAGCTGATTTGAACACATGGGTTTTGTTAATCAGCCCGTTTTCTCATCTGGGTCTGTGTTAGAACTTGAGAATAGATAGTAGTTGAGTAGAAACATCAAACCTGGACTGGTAGATAGGAAAGCAAAAAAAAAATTAAAAAATCTAAAAATCTTTTTACTCCAAAGCTTTTTTCTTGCCATCATCAATGCCTTGAATTTTCCATTTTTAGCCTACACAAGAAGCTTTACTTGTAGTTCATTTTCCATCACCATGCCGGCCGATTTGGATAGCTCCTCTGCCGCCTCCGGCGAAGTTAGTGGTTCTTCCTCACGCAACCAAGTTGCTCCTCCGAAACCCGCAGCCAAGAAAAAACGCAACCTCCCTGGAATGCCAGGTATTTTCCAAAAAAACAAAACAATTTCTTTTTAAATTAATTTTGGCCTTAAAATGGTATGTTAAGTGAAAATTGAAAATTATCTTCTTTTTATATTGTAAATTTTGGTAAAGAAATTTGGTATTTTTTTTTTTAATTCATTTTGGCCTATGCTAAGTGAAAATTGAAAAAGATCACATTTTTTTTTTGTAAATTGTGGTTTAAGAAAATTGGTATTTATCTTGGTTTTTGTTGTATTTTAGATCCAGATGCTGAGGTGATTGCTTTATCACCTAAGACCCTATTGGCAACAAATCGATTTGTATGTGAAATATGCAACAAAGGGTTCCAAAGGGACCAGAATTTGCAGCTACATAGGAGGGGTCACAATTTGCCGTGGAAGCTTAGGCAGAGGTCAAGTAAAGAGGTTAAGAAGAGGGTCTATGTGTGTCCTGAACCGAGTTGCGTTCACCACGATCCTTCGCGGGCATTAGGCGACTTGACAGGGATCAAGAAGCATTTCTGTCGAAAACATGGCGAAAAGAAGTGGAAATGTGATAAGTGCTCGAAAAAATATGCTGTTCAGTCTGATTGGAAGGCTCATATGAAGATTTGTGGCACCAAAGAGTATAAATGTGATTGTGGGACTTTGTTCTCGAGGTCAAGATTTAATCTTTTCGATTCGTTTAGTTGTTTATAATTAGATTTCTGGGTTGTGAAGTTGATTTTTATGTTAATGATTTGTAGGAGGGATAGTTTTATCACACACAGGGGTTTTTGTGATGCATTAGCAGAGGAGAGTGCTAAAGCAGGGACTGTAAGAGCACCTCCTAGCGCTAATGAAGAGGAGCCAAAGCTTCCAAATGTTGCACCTTCATCATCATCACCACCACCACCACCACTGCCAGCACCTCAGTCGCCAGCGGCTGCTGCCGTGGTGTCTCCAAGTGTGCCCATTCAGAATCCAGGTATTTTTGACTGAGAATTGGAATTTTGTAGTTTTGGATTTTGGAATTTGTCCACATTTTTTGTTTCCTTATCTTGTTATTTTGGAGTCTAGTTTTTTTTTGTCTGTTACTGGTCTTTGTTGTTATCTGTATATTTTGTTAGTCCTATTGTTTTAGTCATTTGAATATGTAACAACCTTATATTTAAAATTAAAAGGTTGAAGTAGAAAAGCAAATCTTATACTGTAAGGCCAACTCCAACATTTTTCTTACTTTTTTTCCTACATGTAAGAGATTTAAAACACTTTTCTTACATCTAGGGATTCCCTATTTGAGTTTCACTCCAATAACTTCCCTACATTTAATTAATCTATTAGTTTAAGGAATTCCTATTTCAGTTTTACTCCAACAGCTCCCTATTGTAGAGACTCTCTATTTTTATTTTATTCAAATATTTTCTTCTCTTATTTCAATTAAACATATCATTAATTTTTTATATATATATATATTTATATTTCGGAGACCTTCTATTTTTAATTACCAACATAAATTTTTATTTTTAAATATTATTTTTTATTATTTGATTTAAAACTTTTCCAATAATTTTTAATTTTTTGATTATATTTGTTACCGTTTGAGATTTTAATTTTTAAAGTTTTGTTTTTATTTTATTTTTTAATATTTTTCTGACAGTGAACAGTATTTAGGGAATGGAGCAGGGGATTGTGTTTTTTCTCCTACATGTAGAGAATATAAAAATAAGTGTAGGAATCCCCTACAATTTAGGGGATGAGGTAAGGGATCTATTAGAGTGCAATTACTCTAATTTCCTCCCTACATATAGAGTAGGGAGTCATGTAGGGACTCTCTTGAAGTTGGCCTAAGAATTAGAGATTAAGAATCAATCCAGCAATCTTTTGGTAAAGCAAAAAACATAAGAGTTCCAAAAGCTAAGAAAAACGAGCAAAGTGGGTATTTCATATTTGATAAAGAGTACTATTGGTGATCCTCTTTTCACTTCTTATAAAGTTCTTAAAATGAAAAGTTATAGCTTTTCTTGCTTCTTATAAGTAATGCTTTCTCTGTTTCTTTATTTTATTTTATTTATTATTATTATTTTTTTTCTGTTATGGTCCACAGAGGTGCCTGAAGTTCCCGATCCTAGTCCGTCTCATGCCCAGATTTTGGATGAAACACCAGCAATTACCAGCCTAACTGGAAGTTGTAACAGTACTAGCAGCTCTAGTAGTAATGGAAGTACCAACAGTACTGTTTTTGCAAACTTGTTTGCTTCATCTACTGCTTCTGGAAGTTTGCCATCTCAACCATCTGGATTTACCGACTTATTCCGAGTGATGGCTCGTCCCGATCCCACATCTGACATAGCACCATCTTCATCAACTGATCCTACCAACTTATTTCAAGCTGTGGCTCGTCCTGAGCCTCTGTCTGACGTAGGACCATCTTCGTCAACTGATCCTATTTCTCTTTGCCTTGCCACAAGTCATGGATCATCAATTTTTGGAACAACAGGGCAAGAGCAGAGGCAGTATGCTTCCCCGCCCCAGCCAGCTATGTCTGCAACAGCATTGCTGCAAAAGGCTGCTCAGATGGGTGCAGCTGCATCAAGTGGTTTGCTGTTAAGAGAATTAGGAATTGTCTCTTCTCCCACATCTTCAAATGGACAGCAAGAGTGGAGCGGGCGATCAGTAGAGTCTGTGAACACATCCTTGGCTGCTGGCCTTGGAATCAGACTGCCCTGTGATGGAAGTTCTGGTCTAAAAGAGCTGATGTTGGGAGCTCCATCTGTTTTTGGTCCCAAGCATACTACCCTTGACCTGCTTGGATTGGGTATGGCTGCTGGAGGTGGACCAACCAGTGGGTTTTCTGCTCTAATGACATCCATTGGTGGCAGCGGCCTTGATGTCACTGCCGCAGCATCTTTAGGCAGTGGAGAATTTGCTGGCAAAGACATGGGAATGAGCTCATAACATTACGAAGCTGGTTTCCATGGAAAGGGAAGGCAACATCGCTTCCAGTTGACATGGGGAAGTTGCAGACTCTGCAGGGGCGACACAATGAAGTGTTATACAAGTGATGGTGCAGCAACAGAATTTAGTAAGACCGGAAATGCTCTTTATAGAATCAGGCAGGTTGAGGGAGATGCCGTGGCAGTCGAACCTTTTTAATAATGTTCCGCGGCCTTTTAAAACGAAGGGTTCGACAAGGGATATGCCCATTAAGTAGCAAAGTTGCAGGTACCTGTCCATATTTCAGTATATGCATTTATGTGGATAGTCTCAGCTGTAGAAGAAATTAGGACCAATGCTAGTGTATGTTGAGAGTAGATCTGGATCCTTATAACAATACTGTTTCCTAGCTCAGTTTATAAATTTAGAGAAATAGCAAGATAGGATATTTATATCTTATATTGAGTTCTTTGATGTAGCTAAGGGAAAACGCTTACAAACGTTACCGACGAATGGGTCCAGTTGTGTGGGGGTGGGCTCTACAAGCGTGTGGGGTCCAGTCTCCACTCAGCCGGTTATCCGGCTGTAACGTTTTGAAGCATTTTTCGCAGCTAAGTTCATTGAAGTGGCAAAAGTGGTTTATTATGGTACCGTCTGAATAATTAGCCTGAAATGGCCTCATCTCTTTCAACATGAACAAGATTTATTCAAGTTTGCGGGAATTTTTCTTGCAAATGTCAAACATTCTGACCTGATGTGTGTGAGGTTTATGTGCCACACACAAATAAGACGTTTTTTAGAGTAACCAAAGTTTGAGAAGTTTACACTTTACAGTCTTAGATTAGCTCATAGGACTGGTCAAATAATAGTTTTAAATTTTGTTCTATTAATGTGTGGATAAATAACACACGAACTTGGTTGTTTTTTCTCTCCATTTCCTTCTAGTTTGAATGGTAGTGAAGGGGTAATATATAACATGACTCAGAAAGAATATTGGTGAGTGAATCCTAATATTTATATGGCCCTTCACTACCACTCTAGCTCGAAGGAAACAGGGAGAAAAAAAAAAAAAAAAAGAAGCAAGAAAATAAGCTCTAAATGCTGGATTAAATGATGAAGTTTTGGGCACATCCAACGTTGCATCTACACTTAAAGTTTGGGTGAAGTTAGGGACATGTGATCAGAGAGTCAGAGTTTAAATCACGATTTCGTGTTGTACTAGAAAAAGAAAAAATACAGCATCGAGGACGGCAATAATTGAAAAGTTTGTTGCAATTGGAAAAAGACGTTAGATAGGTTGATGAAATGACGTTGACGAAATGAATGTGCATGTGGCATTAACTAAACTTTGACATTTTAAAGGATTTGTTCTTTATAGCCATTTGCATTATTTGACTTTTGAATTCTCTTTTTATTAAATATGCAAATCAGAGAGTACGAATTTTTTAATCTCGTCCCCTCTTTTCTTAATGGGGTAATTTAGTTATGAAAGCTTAGAAGTTTGAGACATGTAATACTACCGGGAATATCAGTGATACAATAATACGTTTTAATACATGTACTAATTTAATCAATAACTCATAAGAGATTCGAATTTGGAACATTTAATAATTTAATTCAAGAACTAACACTTGTTCCGGTTGTTCCTACACCCTACTGTATGCATTTTTAATCTTGGCGCCAATTGCGAATGCATCTGAAGAAGAGAATGGGCCTACGACCATAAAGAGACTGATGGGCTTTCGAACATTGTTCACTCTGTTCCTGGATAGGTCCAATGGACTATTTAATTGCATGGGACGGAATAGCATAATATTGGCTACAAGGGATTGGGTCGTATTGGTCAAGTAGAGACATGTCGAACTTCAATGTAGTTTACAAGCATGGATTTAGAATTTTTCTTTAATTGACAATATAGTGTAGTCTAAGCTGCATTTTAATTAAGGTAAGGAAGTCATTAAGGAGTTATGAATTTGGACATTGATTATACGAGTACACTTTTTTTTTTTCCCTTATTGGGATGAATTAATTCTTTGAACTAAAAAATACATACTGACCAAAAAAAACTAAAAATACATAGATAATTTAAGAATTTTATGTGATCAATTGGGATTGTAACCCGCCGCTAGCCCCTAACTGTATCTGCCTGCATAGCAAAAATCACAAATTCTCCTAAAGATCAATGTATTGTTTGTCCAAACTTTAGAAGTCTTTGCAATAATGACCGAACGCTCTTATTAAATTCAATTGAACTCAATGAGGTTACCTTAATTTTCTCACAAATTTAGTATAGTCTTCTCTTAATAATAATAATCTACAATGAATCTTTAAAGGAAACCCCATGAAATATTAGAATTGTGAAAGCCAAGTCCCAAGTTCACTCCTTGTTTTACCCTATTGTGTATGCTCCAAAGTATTTCATGCAAATTCATTGCTTTTGTTAAAGAAAAAGATTATGATTCTCCTAAATTGGTAAATCATAAATTTTAAAATCACTATATAAGACTCTAGACTTCTCCGATCCTTCTAACATCAATTGATTTTAAGATACAATCTACGTTTCTTTTAACATATTTACCCTATCGTGTATGCTCCAATTTGAGTTTGGTTTTGGACAACCGGAATAATTAGGTTTAGAGAAAAATTGGGTTCAAGATGGAATGTATATCCACTAATAATAGTTTTCATCATATTTACAATTTTATAGGGGCAACTTTGGATTTTTCAGAAGATATAATTGGGGTTGAATGCTAAAGTAGCATCTAAAACTTCAAAAATCTTATGAAAAACTCAATTTTCTTTATTTTTGTGTGGGGGTAGAAGGGGAGCACCTAGGATTTGGATTACCTTGTAACTGTAGCATGTTATGATGGAATGATATTAATATAATTACGATGAAATATATATAGGACCAATTGTTGCTCAAACCCAACGGTTGAGAGGGAAGGAAAGGAAAGGAAAGAAAGAAAACTAAAGGAAAGAAAGAGAGAAAGTAAAACCAACAAAGAACAACTTGTTTGGATTGGAATTTTGAAGGAAAGGAAATGTCAAAACCCCTCTATTTCCTTTAATGAGAAATATTTTGTAACCCTTCCAAATTTGGGGTGTTTTGGAGGGAAATGAAATGTTTTGTTATAAAATGTCTTTTTTGTCCCTATGTATCTCATGGTTATAAAAATAAAAAATGGTACTTAAGTAATTTTGCATTTAAAATTATCATTTTCTTTTTATTTCCTTCTCCAATCCAAACAAAAGATCATAAAATCTTTTCATTTCCTTTTCATTATTATTTTTTTGCAATCCAAACAAGATAATTCATTTCCTTTCCTTCCCTTTATTTTTTTTTCTCCACTTTACTTTCCATTCCTTTGTGCAATCCAAACACTATGGAAAGGAAAAGAAAGAAAGAAAGAAAGGAAAGGAAAGGTTAGGGAGATTTAAGATTAGTCTAGCAGTGGGTTACTTTTCATGACAGTTGAGAGACTAAGGTTCAAATCTCATGGGAGTGGGGGTTAAAAAAAAAAAACACTGTTGAGAGGAAATGTGTGGTCATTTTGAAATATATAGGATTTTCATCAAATTAGAAGCAAGGCTCAAAATTTCTTCAAATTATGATTTCTACAATTGCAAAAGATAACTCTGTCCTCAAAAAATTATATTCTAAAGTAACCCTTTTTTTTCTTCGAAAGCGGCTAAGTTGTGATATTTATAGTATCATTTTTGGAGAAACAACTGAACTTAGAATGTGTTTTATTCCGTTCAACCCTAACAATAATTGATTCAAGTCAAAATTAACTAGTCAATTTGTACGTACACTTCTTAGTTTCCTGCTAGACATCACACCAAGTTGTTATAAAAGTAAACCTTTTTATAACAAGCTGTAACAGGGAACACATAATTCCTTGCTACAGAAAGATTTGACTCAAACCAAATTGCAAATAGTAATCAAATAGTCATTGAAAAAGACTAGTTGAATCAAACGGTATTTCTCAAAGCAACAATGACATATCCTAAGGATCACCCTTGATCTATAAAACAAAAAAGATGGACCACCATGCCATTACCCCCCTCTTTTTTGTAGTGAGATAGAAGATACCCTAATGTCATGGCCATTTCACATCCACAGCTCTTCCACAGTGTCAAGTGTCAACCCTTTCAATTTTGCTTTTCCTTTAGAGAGAGTTGGCTGAATGGCATGGCAACTTTTTATATGAATGATATTAATCAGAATCTCAACCCACCCAATCTTTTGTATGCTTCAAGCTTCTGCTTTCCCACCGTGTGTGCCCCGTGTACTACTACTCTTTACCTTAGCTCTTAAGTATTTGACTGATGAATTATTAGATTATATGGTATTTTTAATGTTGAATCACGTTTAGGAGTATATGTATATATATAAAATATTATGAGAAAAAGAACATGGATATGGGCTGAAATTATTTGTTTCCTTTTTTCCTTTTTTTTGATGACGGAAAGTTTCATTTGAGAAATCTTTCAAAATCACGCTAATGATGTCAGACCCAAGAGATACGACTCTATCTGGAGAAGACATCGTGCATGTTAGCACCGGTATCGGCTCTAAGAAAATTAGTATCCTAACTGATTTGAATTGTCTTTCACCTATACTCCAAACATTCTAGTACTAAGCTGATCTGTTGTGTTTGATTAAATGGTATTTACCAAAAATTTGGACCTGGCCCATTTTGCAAATAATTAATTAAATGTGGATGAACTTGAATTCACATGACAATAGGATCAACTTGTGTTATAAGTCAGTGACTCCTATAAATAGCCTCCATTAGTTTTATAAAGAGAACGAAGAACCCTAATTACAGATAGACTGATCTTTTCTACTCTTCTAATATCATATATCCCTATCAACATTATCGATGTATTATTTTTTTATGAGTTCAAACTTTTATTCCAAAATTTTAATTATAGATTCGGGGGTTTACACTATTTTAAACCACGTTTAGGATCGGAATACATATGAAAAAGCCCGAAAGAGATTATTGATGAAATTATTAGCTTTTGCTTGCAATTATGTATCACATTATTTGATCTTTTTTTGGAACTTGTCTGAGAATATTTCCAGGAGCTGCCATTACGTCAGTGATCAGATATATAAAAGTTTGTTTTGTTTTGTAATATTCCAAAAGATAGAGTTAGATCGATCATCGATGCTTAAATAGTGTTTGAATGATAGGTCACAATCACATTACGACTTATGTCAATCATCTGATAAGCGGCATTTTTTAAAAGTCTTTCGAAGTTTTTGGTATATGTCTTGTTGAGCTTTATCAAACTTGGTTGCCCATTTAAATTCTCACCGCAAAAATAGGAATTTATTATTTATTATTTTTAATATGTCTTCTCATGCGTAAACGAGTTTGTTAATGTGAGGGAGCCTTAAACGTGAGGTGAGGATCCTAATTTATTATTGGATAATTTATCAAAATAGTCTTAGATTTTTGTCTTTTTTGATTTATCTTTTATTTTAGATAAAATAGTTATTCATCTTTTATTTTGATGACATCTATTAGTATTTGGAGTAAAATCTGTCAAAAAATAACGTTAGTGAACATGTGAATAACACGTGACCGCAAAATACATAATCTTTAAAATGCTTATATTTTATCGTATAAAAAATTTATCCCTAAAAATTTGTGAATTTTGCAACCACGTGTCATCCACGTGCTTACTAATATTATTTTTTCGATAGATTTTGTTCCAAGGACTAACGATTGTTACCAAAATGAAAGATGAATGATTATTTTGTCCAAAATAAAATATAGAGTACTTAAATATTAAAAAAATAAAGATTTAGTACCATTTCGGTAAATTATCCTTTATTATTTTTCTTCTCTTTTTTCTCTATGAGATGTATTTATTATGAATCATTAGGTTTAGTCCTTTTAAATTTCAACAATCATATTTATAGTAATAAACTAATTATCCATTAAAAAGATGTTTTAAAAAAAATTTGAAACAAATAGCTGAGAATGAAAAAGATCACCAAATCTCGTGCACTTCTTTTTAAACGGGCAGTAATGAGATTTGAACTCATAACTATTTTTGTAATCTGGAATCTAATATCATATTAAATTATTATATCATTTTTAAGTTTAAACTATTAGAATTTGAATATGATCATAATACAAACTTATTTTCTCCACAAATTTTGATCACTGAAAAGAATGGTGATCTTGATAAAGTTTTGATATGAGCATTTAGAGCAAACGAATTAACACTTCATATGTTTTGTCAAAATTGTACAATATCCCTCTATGTTTTAAAATATAGTTGATTACCCCCTTGTATTTTATAAATAAGCTGATCACCTTCTTGTATTTTAAAAATGTAGTTGAATATTCATCTGTGTTATTAAAAACATAGATGAATACCGGCTTCGTTAGGAAAATATTTCATTTTAACAGGAGGTATTCAACTACGTTTTTAAAAACACAAGAGAATATTCAGCTACTTTTAGTGTATGTTTGGATTGAAGGGAATGGGGGGAGGGGAGGTAAGGGGAGTGATTATAAAGTTTTCTCCCTTGTTTGTTTTGAAAGTTTTTTAAGGGAGAAGGAAGTGGAGGGATCAAAACAACTTCTCCCAAGCTCATTTTTTCTTTCCCCCCAATTTGGGGTAAAATGGATGAGAGATAAAGTAAATCTCTTTTATGAAAGTCATTTTACACATAAAATTTATTCATCCTTTCTATTTTTTTTCTAATCCAAACAAAAAACACTTATATTTCTTTATGATACTCTCATTTTCTTAAATTATCCAATCTAAATATGATTTAATACTCCCATCTCCTCTCTTCTCTCCTTTCCTCTCCGTTAATAAATTTTTTCCCCTCAATCCAAACACATTGTTATAAAATATATGAGAGTATTCAACTATTTTTATAAAATACAAAAAGATAATCAGTTACGTTTTAAAACACATAAAATATTAAGATGTTCACTTGAGCATTTATATGTCGTTTGCATCGATACCTTCGTTGCAATGAGTTGAAAGTTTTTTTAAAAGATAAAAATTTCATACATTATTTTTAGCCAATATTACATTTTTAGTGCTGTATACAAGTTAAAAGGGCCTTCAGGTTTTCTTTTCCACCTTTTTTACCACTTCTAAAGTTTTTCACTGGAGTCAAACATATTGTTGCCTTCTCGGACTTTGGATTTCCTATCACGTGCTGGACTCATCAACGCCTCGTACTAGAGTAGCCAATTAGTCTAAGTATAAAATCATTTAGACTCCATTTATTTGTCGTAAAATAATTTATTTATATAAAAATATTTTTTGTGAAAAATATTTTTTATAGAAAATATTTTTTTAGAAAATAAATTTTTTTATAGGGCTCCGTTTGTTTGCCGTAAAATAATTTGTTGAAAAAAAATATTTTTTGGTATTTAGATATATCGTGAGTTTCGTAAAATATTTTCTTATTCCAAAGTCCCGTAAAATATTTTACAAAACTTTGTACTAGCCGCAATTATTGATCAAAAAATATTTTACAGTTAATTAATTTTACGGTGTTACCAAACATTGTAAAATTAAGAAAAAACAGCTGCAATTGTTAACCGAAAAATATTTTACGGTTAACTAATTTTTTGCTATTATCAAATACCGTAAAATCAAAAAAATATTTTACGGCAAACAAACAGAGCCTTATTAGCACATGTGTTTTCGTTTATTAAGAATAGTTTGATATATAAAATTTTATTATCCACGTAGATTCAGAAAAAAAATAAACTTACTTTAAAATATATTGTACATAATTTTATCTTTATATTTTTGTAACATTTTGTTTCTACACTTCATAGCATGTGACTTATTGGTCACGAGACAATGACTTTGCCGTTTTGTGGAGATTCTACTTTATATATTATTTGTGATTGTGGAGATAAAATTTGGGAGAAACTTTGGTGTTGTTTTCCAAAACAAAGAAGCCTGAAAAGCTAGCTAGGATTTGACTCAGACATCTGATCATGGCACAACGATCGACCAGTTTTGCTTACAAAGTCTAACAGTCTAGAAAAAGGAACCATCATCCCTAGAGATATGTGGAGTCTATTTGTTTGCGTGTGCGTTGCGGGATGGTTGTTGGCCGCACATAAGATTTTTAGGTTCTTCTTCTATGAAATATGTGGTAAATTTATTACAGTTAAATAAATAAAAAATGATTTAATTAGTTGATAAATGTCAATCACTTATTATAAATAGGAGCTTTATAGTAATTTATTTAAAATCATGTAAAGCCAAATTAGTAAAAAAAGAAACTTCTGACATAGTATATCTGCACGATACAGACTAACGTGGATTAATCTCATAGAATAACAACTTGATATGTGACTGTGCCAGATTTGCCACATACTTCATAAAAAAATTTTCCAAGACTTTTCCCTAACTCAAACATTAGGCCATCAAAATTGCCGAACAAAAGTACCAAGAAAGCCTCACGTATAAGAGGAAGTATTATTTTATAATATCATAATGTTATGGATAAAATAAAAAATTATAAATTATATATTTTATTTTATTATAATTTTATTAATAATTTATAATAATTAAATATAATATTATAAGTAGATTTATTCCCAACGAACATGATTGATTGATGTCAACTAGTACGAATATTAACTTTTGCTATTAAGTGAACGAAACCATTTGTTTTGCTTTCTTGGGGGCAAGATTAAGACAAGGAGTGAGACATCCTTTTCCATATATATTGTCTGGCCAATATTCTAAGAAAGCAATTTCGATTATGTCGCCTACCAAAAAAAACTTCGATTATGTCAAAAATGTCGAGCAAAATTGTAGCTGTATTATCAGACTAATCTAAATGCATCAAGTTTAAGTAAATATTTGGAATTCAAGCAATTTTTCATTGACACTGCCTTTGACTATTATATAAGAAATATACTTCAATCTCCTAATAACTATGTAACGTCACAAAGAAGATTAATAATGATAAACTTGATTCAACTATGATAATTTGGACATTTTACAACAATTGAAAGTCTCTCATACTATATTTAAATTCGATATGAACCGCACAAAACTTTTTATCAGTCTTACTTTTATCAAATTATTATATTCATATTGTTAAGGTAAAATTTCGTTGACCTGTCTTCCTAGCAATATACCTCTAAAAGAACAAAAAAAGAGGCTTGGGATTTATCCCGAATAATAGCTCTGACACTCAAGTTCTTATAGTTGAACTTAAAAGGATTTAATTTGCTAAAATTTAAGTGAGTATGGAACGTAGAAGTTACCTTTTTTGGAATATGAACAGTCATATATATACTAGTCCTATAGATGAAATTTATTGTCATGTGTAGATTTTTTTAAGGCAGTTTATTGACTTCTCGGGAAAATTTTCATCCTCGGGCCTCCCTTCTATCTCAGGGGCCTCATTTATCTTGAGTTGTTAGACGTACCTGAGGAACAATCCACCCCGAGGATTCTTCTTAATTTTATTTATATTACATTTAATCCCTTTTAATTATTAATTATCCATTTTACCCTTAATAGATTTATCACCACTTATCACATACCAATAATTTAATAGCAGATTTAACTAAACTAATTGCCATGATCTAGTTGCTTCACAAAAACGTGGACAATTAGCATTACTTTATAGACTAGGGTTTGATTTATTAGCATCACAATTATTCCAATAATTTGGGTGACCTTAATTATTGATATGACATTTTTGCCCCTTAAGCTTTATTCCGTAACCATGTCCGTATCCAAGTGCAAATTACAAAACATCAAATTGACCCCATTCAATCCCAAAGTAGCGATGGAGTATTTGGGACATAAAATAGAGATTTACTCATGTTTTGGATTTAAATTTGATATGATGCTAATTTTATTGATACCAATCCTGCTAAGTCATCTCTCTAACCAACCTAAATCATACATATTTTGGTAAGGTCATATATATCAGGATTTGACACCTCTTATATAAATTGAAAGACTTTTTATAAATAGTTTCGTGCTATAAAAAAAAAAAAAAAGTGACCTCGTTCGTAGCTTCCACCATAACTTAGATATAGCTTGTTACTTTAGTATCAGCATGGCTAAATTGCTATTGGCATTAAAAGGTAATGATTAGAAGAAAAGCATAACGATTCTGAAAAATGATCATTAAAGTACGCATTGGATCCTTTTAATATGTGTGTTCATACCTATTATATCTTACACTAATAAACTATTAACGTGTGAGGATATGGTGAATTAAAATTGTTACTAAGAAACACACAAAAGCTTGATTCAGACATAACTGATTCCCCACATACATATATATATACCAAGGGCGTATGTACACAACCACCACTGATCCCCATTTTTTTTTAAATATAATAATATTTTTAAAATATTTTTAATCTAAAATATTAATTAATCCCACTAAAAAAATAAAAAATTATATATAAGTGTTAGATCATATATTATAGCAGCCATTGAAAAAATATCTTAAATTTGCCACTCGAACCTTAGCTTAGCGACGAATGAAGAAAAGATATGATAGTCGCCATTAAAAAAAGATATATATCCTGAATTCACCCTCTATATATATTTATACATATATTGCATTGTAATTGCATGCTCTGTACGTGTTTATTATTTTTAATATCATGGCTCGAAGAAAATGACCCAAAAACATCTTTTAGAAGGTGCATTTGCTTTATTGCAAAAAGTTATAAAACAACAATAAAAGGTCCAGATCATATTGTGTGTGCTTTCTGTTACGTATAATGGACGGATGGATTGGTATTATTGTTGCACTATCACTACCCAGAACATATTCTCTCTCATAGCCGCAAATTTTTTTTGTTGCTTTGCTTTCCACCACCATGCCATATATATGAGCAAAGCGTGCATGCATGCATTGCAGACAAAAGAAGCTTTATTGGGTCCAGCCATGGGTCAACTCTGCCCAATCATGTCGATATGTAGGTCCCAATTGTGGGTCATACATTAAAATTTTCTTTTGAATAACGAGATATCATTCTAGATCAAAATATATTGAGTTTACTCGTAACAAAAACTTGTGGTTCAATGCACGTTCTACTTTCGTTTCTATGTCAACCATTGTCATTGATCTTTTTTTTTTTGTTTGTTACAAAAGAGGTTGGAGTCGTGATTTAAGAAGGCACAAACTTTAGGAATGTCTCACCTTACTTGTCGTAATCCAACAAAGGATGGAGTATGTCCGGAGGATGGTCAAACGTTTGAATTCACAAGGTTTGTTGCAAAACAAAATTGGATAACCAATTCGCACATTTATTAACTTCTCGAAACACATGTTTCACCTGATAGTTGTTATTATTGTCATTCATCTTTGCCAGTTAATAACTGAGATTTTGAGATTAATTAAAATCAGACAATATTTATATATGATAAAAGATCATAAATTCGAACTTAAAACGCCCTTTAATAATTTTGATAAATTATTCCTCTACCATTTCACACTATTCTTGAGGCTTGAGTCATCTTTTTTGTCAACAAAAAATTCATTGTCAGCTTTCCTTATAATTTAGCTTTCTTTCGGGTCCAAATATTGGTACCTTTAGTATAGTAATATGTCTACATAATTAATTTGCGTATGATCTTGTTTATAGATTTTTAGATTGTTATGCCCGAGCATGTAAGTAAGATTAGTATTCTACGTTTAAAAATAGTAATTTTAGATTTTAAATTTACTAAGTTAAATTAATAACACGAGTTATTATATATTTAAATTTATAATATTGACTTATAAATTACATTCATTTCATATCTTCTACTACTACAAGAAAAATCGGTTTCAGTGATAGGTCGTCACCGTGCTTTCGCTTTTCGGTGAGGGCTAGGCGAGAGAGGCCGTTCCCTTGCCAAAACGAGGGACAGGGCCTTCCCTCGCCGATTCGGCGAGGGACATGCAGTTCCCTCACCGTTTCGACGAGGGACAGGCCGTTCCCTTGCCGATTAGGCGAGGGACAGGCTTTGCCCTCGCCGATTCGGCAAGGGACAGGGCCATCTCTCGCCGTTTGAAATGGTGTCTGCGTGTGTATTTCAAGGCAAGGGGCGGCTTGATTCGACACTAAGGTTAAGTACAAAAAGAAATAGAACTGGGGGGTATTTTCAATTATTTATTTTATTACGTGCAACCAAATTCGATTTCAAAGTCTTATAAATAAAACCTAATATAAGCGAACAACAATTAAGGAGCTTAAAAAAAAAAACTATTTTAAGCTCGTCCAACTGTTTCCATATGGAAAAATCCCATTTATACAATTTTCACGCTTGTGTCCACGTGTCTTCTTAGTTACTTTTATAGGTCCCATTTTTGGTTGTTTTAGGAAAGGCAAGAGTAAGTTTTGGATCAACATATCATCGATAAAAACCATATATATGTTTATTATGGAACGAAACTATTGAAATACATCTAAACATAACAACGACATATTTCATCACAACATAAACATATACAGATAATACATAAAACTAAGAAGTACATTATTCCCTTAATGATCAGGTGCACTAATATATATGTAGACCAAACATATATATCACGGGAAGCATTTGGGCAGTAAGATTTTCAGCATTTGGTCATAGACATGTTGTTTTCCTTGAGCTGAAGAAATATAACCTTCTGACATAGGTAGTTTGTTCAAATCAAATTGCAGACGTTTTACTCTCCCGCTAACGTCCTTGTACATTTTGCCCTTTAAATATATAGATTTCTCCTCAAGGTTATTCAAAGAAATATGTTCCGGGTAGGATATAGTTGATACATCACAGAGATCAACTAATAGAATTCTCTAAAGAAATGAGAAAAGAAAAAGATAAAAAGCGCATTTGATATGTGGAATCTTTGGTTTCTGGATCGTGATAAATTGGTATTCAACTTCCGTGTAGGTAAAGTAGCTTTTCACGCTTTAGACTCAAAGCAAAACATTCAACTCCAGCTTTTTTTTTTTGGTACATTAAGGTTTCGTGCCTTAAATTTACTCAATTCTAACTTTTTCTTGTTAATGTATCTGTCTATTTTCCTTTTGTATAGTTATGCAATTACAACATTTTTATTCCTTTTTCACTTTAGTCTATGGTACGTATATAACATGCATTATGATTAAGAATCTCACAATTGTATTGTCGTCACTTTACTACTATTTTTCTCCCTAATAATATTTTTACGTTATTAATAGATTGAAGTCCCAAAACCAATACCCAATCATAAAACAAGTTTAAATTAATAAATTTTGCAAGTTTCAATTTATTGGTCTTAAGAAAATGTTGGTCTTATGGATCCATTCATATGTTGGGGAAATTTATTTCGAAGTCTCTACCCTAAAAATGCAGGAAGAAAATGATGCAAGTGATAGGTGAGAGATGCATATGTGAGTCCATACCAATAATTTACAAGCCACGCACGAAGGCAAGAATCATCAAAAGCTCCTATGAATTAAAGAAAGTAAAGTGAAATGAAAAGCTAACATAAAGAAAGGGCGAGGACTTTACTCACTTATAATGTATATATGGATCTCGCAAATCTCGAGCTTTTACTATGAGCCACAAAATTCACAATCAAGATTTTAAATACTAGAATTCTTGATCTAAATTAAATAGACGCCAACAAGTTACACAATCAGAAGGTAGAGAGAGTTAAGTGAACCATCCCATTGGTTTTTATTTAATTGATTTCTCCATATTGCTCATTGTTTTTATTTTTATTCTTTATTTTATGAAGACAAACCTGGATTACAATAAATAAATCTGAAAAATGATTCGCCTCGTCTATCTTTTTCTATCAACACCCAAAAGCGGTCCACGAGATTTATTATAATCATGATTCCGAAGATGTTGGAGCAAGTCCAAATTAACTAACCAATTCAACATATTTGTTAATCTCTTTATACAAATTTCTCAGCTCGTGACCTTTGTTAGACAAAATTTACAATCAAAACTTCGAAAACTAAATTCTCAATCCACATTAAACGCACGTCAGCAAACTGCACAATCAGAAAATAGAAAGAAATAAATTAACCATCCCGTAGGTTTCTATTAATTAATTGATGTGTTGTGTATATATAATGCTCATTGCTTTTGAAAATATGGGAATCAATTTTTAGGCCCCTTTTTCAACCTGTCACGATCAGTAAGTCTGCGTAACTTCCATTACTAGGTAAAGTTGGGGCGGTGGTCATTTGTATTTGGACCTTTTGGCTTTCGTGGGTCCTCGTGGGGGTGGAGAAGAAAGATCATTATTGTTAACTTTACCACCCATATTTTGACTCATTTATCTTTTTACGAAGAAAAATCTTTGATGCTTATAAGTTTGTTAAAAAAGGTTCAATGTGAGAGAAGGTATATAATATAAAATAGGGTTTATATCTCTATGGGTTCTTTATCTTTTCTAATTTTATTTATTTGGTCTCTTATTTTCAAAATGGCAATAAATTAATCCTTTATCTTTATCTTTTGTGTCATTGTTGATCATTCCGTTATTTTTCTAATGTTTTTAGCACGTGTAACACACGTGATAGATAATTTCAACAATTTAAAAGGGCAAATCTATTAGCACGAAAATTTAATCCATATATCAGCTACAACCTTTTATTATTCACCCATTTTGATACCCCTTAACAATCCTTAACCTCAAAATCCCCAAATCCCAAATCCCAAATCCCAAACCCCTAAATCCCTAATTCCTAAATTCGAAACCCTAATCCCTACCCCCAAATCCTAATATGTATTCCATCAATAAAGAGGCGTAATTTTCGTCATTTTTATTGCATCAATTTTCACCTTTTGAAGAAAGCTGCAATTTTGAAAGCTATTTGATCTTGAAGAAAGCCGCGATTTGTATTACATTTTTTAGTGTTGCATCGTAGTATGTAAATGTATGTATTGTATATTGTATTGTATTGTATATGTATATATTGTATTGTATATATGTATGTATGTATAATATTGTATATAATTGTGTTGTATTGCATTGTATTGTATTGCATTAATTTGGGGGATTTGGGGGTAGCGATTAGGGTTTGGGTTAAATGGGAGAGTAACTGAAGGGGATAAGTCTGATGTAAAGATTTTTTTATGCGTTGATAATTTTGCCCTCCAAAAAAGCTATCACGTGCATTGCACATACCAAAAACCTTAAAAAAGTAACAAAAGAACCAACAGTGGCATAAAAGATAAAGATAAGAGACCAACCTATAACTATTTTAAAAATAAGGGACCAAACAGACAAAACAAGAAAAGATAAGAGACCCATGGGGGTATTACCTTATAAAATATGGACAATATCTAGAAGTAAATGACATCAACTTCTCAATGAGTGTGTGTGGATGCATCAATGGTTTATTAATGTAAGATAATTATTATTTTTTAATATCGGTGTATAACCTAGAGACATAGAACATATAAATGTGCATGAAATTATATTTTTGAGAATTCACTAACGGCAGGAATTCTCAAGGTTAAGAAAGAATGTACACATGTTAGTGACCTTAAAAAAATAAATAATTCTTTATTTGATGGAAACTTGCTAAAGTTCGAGAAATTACATCTATTTAATATTTGAAATTTCTTAATGTTTCTTTTTAACAATTAGAATTATAATGCAACCGCGGTCTACCATTTATGGAATGAAAACAACAAGCGAGTTTTTGATCATGAAGTTGCAACCAAAGATCAAATTTTGCAAAAGATCAAGAATGATATTAGGTACAAAGTTAGGTTACAAGGCTAACAAACTAACACAAATATGAATAGAGATATATGCTCTTTTTGAGATCTTAATGGAAGCCAACTTTTGTAATTCTTGCAAATGTTTTCGGGCTCCCAAGATTCATTTGTGAAGTTAGGCTACAAGGCTAATAAATTAACACAAATATGAATAGAGATTTATGCTCTTTTTGAGATCTTAATGGAAGCCAACTTTTGTATTTCTTGCAAATGTTTTCGGGCTCCCAAGATTCATTTGTAAAGTTAGGTTACAAGGCTAATAAATTAACACAAATATGAATAGAGATATATGCTCTTTTTGAGATCTTAATGGAAGCCAACTTTTGTAATTCTTGCAAATGTTTTCGGGCTCCCAAGATTCATTTGTAACTAACACAACTACACAAGGTTTTGATTTATTAGTCAAATTCATGAAAGATCTATTTTTCCACACCATGATAGACCTCAACTATGCATGCCTTTCTCGACGTGAGTTGGGTACACATCTTTTCTCAATGAAGAAAAGGAATATCACTCAGCCTTACTTTTCGTTCTGTGCCTTGTAGATACACACTGGCTTTCGATCAATGACCCAAAGTACTTGTCAGCTTATCCAGCGCTGTGAGTTAGCAAAAGTTTAGTCTTATGAGCAGCCGTTATCGAAAACAACAAATAATTATGATAGTTTCATCTATAGAAGTTTCACTTTTTAGATAAAGTGATCGATTAATATAGCATCAGAGTCGTGTTAATAAAAAGTCTTAAATTTAAGTTTTGTTTATCTATTAAAAGAAGAGACGAGACTCAATTTTATGGGAGAGGCTCCGATGATCAAGTCAGATTGTTTGAATTGGACAGATAGTATGCAAAAAAAGCTTTGACGGAGAATAAGTGTCTAGAAATGGCAGGATCGGCCAAGTGTCAACTCCCCCAAATTCGGCTCTCCTAATCGCAATCGGCTTGAGTATATTAGTATGCCACGTGTCCTCATTTAATTAGATGACATTTTACCATTATCACTGTTGGGAAACATACATGATAATTAAAATTTTGATTACGCAGCGGAATAAATTTCATGTATATGTTCATGATTATTAATGCAGATTCAATTGCATACAAGAAATTTAATCTAATTAAATTTAATGCGCAGTTTTAGAAGTACTGCTTGATGCGAAGATTATGGTAGAATCTGAGACGAGCTTCCCACGCGTAAAGCCTCCAAGATTAATTCACACGGAATTCACGTTATCAACTGGATTTCACCCCATTAGAGTTTCTAGAGAAATCCTATAATTTTATTATGACAGAGAATGTGTACTAGCTTTTCACATGTCATAATACTACAATATATAAGAGACACATATAACCTAGGGTCACATGTGGACCAGTATTGAACTGACCAGTCTTGGATCTCATAATAACCAGATCAATATCTAATTACTACAAGCCCAATTAAATTAACATTAGGACGATTCTAAAATTAATTTAATATTTTCTCTAATCCAATTAATTCACAAATCCCTTTTGTGTGTGACCTCTTGAGTTCATAATTAATCGATAGCGAATAATTAATTAAATTAGAACTCCTTCTAATTAATTCACAAATTGCGAGTTACACCTAATAGTATATCGCGATTACCCAATTAAAAATGAAGTGCAAGTACTTGATCCCATTTAGTAATTTCTATACAATCGAATCTTACTGTCTAAATTATCCCAATCAAGCTAGAGTCAAGTATAGGGTTGTCAAACTCTATTACTCGACCATATGCCAAGATCTATTTAATTAACAACTTATGAATAATCCGTGGAACGACTTCCATTATTTCACCTTAGCCAAGGATTTCTAGTTAATTGATTAATAGATCACATAGGATCCTTAAATGACAGATCCCGCATCTACACACACATACCTCCATGACGAAATAGATCATAACCACTGAATACATTGTCTAATTCGTGATTAAGACTAGCTTAATTGCACCAGTAAATTATGGTATTCCTAATCATGAAATAATTGTGGTGTCTCAGGTCTGAGGATTAATTGCATGATTACATTATATAATGAATTATTGACCAATCCATGTAATTCATTGTATTGGTGGTCAAGTCCAGTCACTTGTTCACAACAAGTATTTATACATCTACTATAACGATATAAAACTAATCACCCAATTTAATATATCATATTATTTGGTTAGTAGACCGTAATCCGATCTATCCGGATAAACTAACACCCAATTAATTTATCCTACGATCGGGGACAACTTTTAGAATATATTTGTGAATATAAACTCTGTCACCCATATCCTTACTCATAATGATAGAATCTATAAATAGTGTTTCAAGGACTTTTATATATTTAATTAAAATATATTAATAAATAAATAAGTTGCCCGCATTAAATGATTAATAAATTAAATAATACATTATCCATAATTCTAAAAATATAATTTATTGGCTTTTATGGCTTTTTTTTTTACAATCCCCTACTTACACTAAGGCCAATTTGAATGGTATCTCATATCCATCCCCTCTAAGTGTCGATCCAAAGACTATTTGGACAAAGCATTGGTTAACGGATCAACAGTGTTATCTGCTGATGCTACTTTCTGCATCACTATGTTGCCTCTCCCCCACAATTTCTCAGATAATGTGGTAGTGCCTCTCTACATGTTTGGATTTTTTGTGAGATCTTGGTTCCTTAGCTTGTGCTATTGCTATATTATTATCACAATGTAAAGGTATTGCGACCTCAATGGAATGAACCACTCCAAGTTCCGAAACGAATTTCTTGATCCAAACTGCCTCTTTTGCTGCATCCGATGTTACGATCTATTCGACTTCTGTAATAGAATCTGCAGTTGTATTCTGTTTGGAACTCTTCCAATTAATTGTTCATCCATTACAAACAAAAATGAATCCAGATGTAGATTTGCGATCATCCACATTAGACTAAAAATCCGAGTCAATAAAGCCCCCGATTTTCAATTTTCCTCCTTCATACACCAAGACCATATCCTTTGTCCTGTTAAGGTATTTCAGGATATTCTTGACGACTGTCCAGTGCTCCTCACCTGGATCTGACTGATATCTACTTGTAACACTTACAACATGCGCAATATTAGGCCTATTATATAGCATGACATACATAAAGCTTCTAATAGCCGAGGCATATGGAATCTTATTCATCTTATCTCTTTCTGAAGTTGTTTTAGGACTCATAGCCCTAGAGAGATGAATGTCATGTTTAAAAGGTAACAATACCCTTTTAGAATCCTGCATGTTAAACCTCTTTAACACTTTATCTATGTACGTACTTTGGGAGAGACCTATTAATCCCTTCGATCTATCCCTATAGATTCGAATTCCTAGGATATAGGTCGCTTTTCCCAAGTCCTTCATGGAGAATGTCCCTGATAACCAGACTTTGACAGATGACATCATGCCTATGTCATGCCCTATCAATAGTATGTCATCTACATACAAGATGATGAACGTAATGCTTTATTGCTGACTTTCTTGTAAACACAGGGTTCGTCTCCATTCTTAATGAAGCTGAATATTTTGATAACTTCTTCAAAATGTAGGTTCCAACTCCTTGAGGCTTGTTTGAGTCTATAAATGGATCTCTCCAGCTTACACACCTTGTGACTTTTACCTATGGATTCAAAACCTTTTGGTTGTTCTATAAATGTCTTTTTCAATGAAGCCATTAAGAAATGTCATTTTGACATCCATCTTCCATATCTAATAATCATAGTGTGCAGCTATAGCTAATAAAATCCTAATGGATTTCAGCATTGCTACTGGTAAGAATATTTCCTCATAGTCAACTCCTTGTCTCTGACGGTAACATTTCACTACTAACCTTGCCTTAAAGGTCTCTACCTTCCCATCTGTACCCCTCTTTTTCTTGTACACCCAATTATAACCTATAGGTACAATACTTTCAAGAGGGTCTACAAGATTCCAGACTTGATTGGTGTGAATTACCATTTCAGATTTCATGGCCTCAAGACATTTATCTGAGTCCCTTTCAGAAATAGCTTCTTCATAGCTGAAGGGATTATCAATTGATCATCATCATCCAAGGTGAACAACTCTTGTGCCTGACTGTTAAGATAACTATATCTTGCAGGAAGACGAGAAGTCCTCAAAGATTTTCGCAATTGTAGTGAAACAATCGGCTCTTCTTGAATGGTTTCATCCTGGATTATATCCTGGATTTCATTCTGGTCTATTGGTTGTTCAATGTTTCCCTCATTGAGTTCAACTTTTTTTCCCAAGCCACCTTCTCGGACGAACTCTTCTTCCAAGAATATTGTGTGTCTACTGATGAAGTCTCTCTGATCAGTAGGGGAATAAAATTTGTATCCCAACGAATCTTGGGGTAACTAATAAATCTGACTTTGTCAGATCTTGCTTCCAACTTCTCAGTTTTAGGACTTTTAATGTAAGCAAGACACCCCCAAACTTTAATGCATTTAAAGCTAGGTTTCTTGTTTCTCCAGACCTCATAAGGAGTGCTTATAACTGATTTAAAAGTGACCGTATTCAAGATGTAAGCCACAGTAAGGAGAGCATAGCCCCATAGGCCAATAGGTAAATCGATATAGCTTATCCTTGATCTGACCATGTCCAACAAAGTCATGTTTCTCCTTTATGATATACCATTAAGTTCAGGTGTTCCAGGCAGAGTCAATGAGATGATTATATCATTTTCCTTGAGATACTCTTGGAATTCAGTACTAAGATATTCTCCTCCTTGATCAGATCAAAGAGCCTTAATCTTTTTCCCAGTTTGATTTTCTACTTCTGCTTTGTATTCTTTGACCTTTTCAAACGATTCAGATTAATGTTTCATAAGATACACATACTCATACCTAGACATATCATCAGTAAAGGTAATGAAGTAGAAAAATTCACCTCAGGCCAGTTCATTAAATGGCCACACACATCAGTGTATATTAATTCTAAAATGTTTGTGGCTCTTTCCCTTTGTCCAACAAAAGGTGAGTTGGTCATCTTGCAAAGGATGCAAGATTCACATGCTGGGAATGGACCTGGACCACGTAGGGTTATCAGTCATTCTTTCTCCAACCGAGTGATTCTAGCTTCCTCTATGTGACCTAATCTTAAATGCCACAAGTATTTAGAATTGGGTGTATCTCTAGATCTTTTGAAGGTTTGAATACTCATAAATTGCTCATTTATTTTGCCATCCTTCTTTATATCAAGTATATAAAGACCATTTACTAGTTTACCAATGCCAACACATTTATTTTACAAATAAATAAAATATCATTATCCATAAATTTAAATTCAAAATCATTTTGAACTAAAACAGGAATAGAAATGATGTTTCTCAAAACACTGGGTAAAAACAAACACTTGTCTAAAACTAAAGTAAATCCATGTGACAATGTAAGACAACATGTCGTTATGGCTAATGCAATAACCGTTTCTCTATTTCCCACCTTCAGGACCACGTCGCCTTCTCCCAAAACTCTACTTCTCCTCAACTCCTGTACAAAAGTACATATATGAGAAGTAGTGCCAGAGTCTAGCACACATGAAGCAGAATCATAGTTAATTGAAAGACTAATTTCAAACGTGAGCAATTTAGACATACCTGCAGAGACTTTGCCCTTTCCCTTCAGACTCTTGAGGTATTCTGGACAATTCCTATTCCAATACCCTTCCTTCTCGTAGTGGAAACAATTTTCTTGCTTTGCTCCCTTCCCATTTTTGTTGGACAAGCCTCCAGTAGGCTTGCCCTGAAGGGTCCCTTTATCCTCATTTTCCACTAGCTACCCTTGAAATATTTCAAGCATATTCAAGAGTTGAAGCATGGAATACCTAATGTTACTCTTATAGACATCCATGACGAATGGCTTAAATGTATCAGGCAATGATTGAAGGATCAAGTCCACCCATAAGTTTGATTATACCAAACATTTTGATAACATGTGATCTAACATCTGACCCTTCCCTATTTCTAATACTGAAAAGTTACACGGAAGCTAAAATGTAACTTCTAACTCTCAGTGCTTCGTCACGCCATCTCTGAACTGTCTCTTTCTCTTCCAGTGTTGCCTTTTCTGGCACCTTTAAATAAAGTAGTTCTTCCATACTGTGTTCATTATTCTCAGGACATAGAATATTTTTCACGTTGCGAGACCAGTCAGCAAAATGGATACCGGTTAAACAGTTCTTATCTAAGATAGTTGCAAGCGGATCCATTTTTGAGATATAGCTGCATAAAATAATTAATTAAAATTAGATACTATATTATTAACTATTCGATTTAGGACTTAAAATCAAATAGTACCCCCACTAAGTTTTTCGAATCCTACACTTTCCAAGCAGAAGACGGAGAATCTAATAAAAGATTTTCTAGTGGATTGGAGGGCCCATCAATTTTGTTCCACCTCACATAATGGTTTCTTGGTGAAGCAAAACAAACATGTAAATAACACTTTATTCAATGTATCACATACAAATCCTAATTTATTTGCCTACAACCCTTTTAACCTCACATAATAGTTTCTTGGCCTCAAGAACTGTTTAAGTTATACCCATTATCCTAAGAAATTTGGACCAATGCAATATTGATACCTCACATAATAATTTCTTTGTAACCAGTAATAATCTAAATTCTCCTACATCTCATGTTTCTATAGACTAAGCTTATATATTAATACAAATAAATAACCCCTATGTGTCCATAGTCATCTACTTACTTGTCTAAAACACTAACTAATCTACGATAATAAAAGACAATGATATATTCGACTATAGACTATACCATTATTAAATTAATATTTAAAGTGGGAAGGTTTGCTAGTCTTTAATTAAGGTATCACTTTTCACATACTTCTGATTTTGATTTATTTCATAAATTAAATTAGAAACATTCACGCATTTAATATATATCACATAATAAATAAATGCATGAAAATAAATGGATGATAATGGACTAGGAGCAATATCAACCCGAACCACTGAGTTGAATTCCTAAAACAATATAGGGCCCAATTACTGGGCTACTCCTTATTGGGTTTCACAAAACTCCTTCTGCGAACCGGGTCCACCAACTCCTTGATGCGTCCTGCTTGATCTTCTCGTTATATTTATGTACTAAGATTCCTAATCTAGTGGGGTACATAAATGGGAATGAGGTTTTACATTATCAAAATAGGTAAGAGACATTGTGAAACCCCACTTTTCCTGCTTATCTCGTTTTACGTGCTTTACCTCGTTTTTCGTGCATATGACCTGTTTATGTGCTATAGGACCTAGAAAGTTATAATTTTGATTTCAATACTCCTAATACGTGCTAAATGTGCATTCATGAAATTTTCATCAAAAACGGAGTCAGAAATTTTATCGTCGATTTTCAGTGAATAGTGTTTTCGAAACACGTCCGCTATAATTTTGAAACTGGTCTTTTTAACCCTTCTAGACCTAGTCCACGGACTTTAATAGACCTGTGTTTGATGAAAACGGTTTTAAAATCGGCTTAAGAATTTATTAGGGTTTTTACACCGACTTTTGCGAAAATCGAGTTTTAAGCCGACTCGGGTGAAATTGTTGGATTGTAAAACTTCTTGTCACCTAAAAATAATCCACTTGAGATAACTTGGGGGTGGCATAATTATTTTTAACTTGGTGAGCACTAAAATGCAATTAAAGTCATTAAAAACACAAAAATACCTATTAAAACTAACTTTGACTTTGCATTTTTTTAATTGACCAAGCTTTTAATTATATACTATCACCTACACACACTCACACAACACAAAACACACTCCACAAACACACACATTGCCGTGAGAAAGAGGGAGAAAAAGAGAAGAGAAAACTCAAGCTTTTCAATCCAATTTTTCAAAGAAAAACCTAGTTTTTGTCCGTAGAACTTCGCACCGACTTGGATTCTGCTTGTTGGGCACGCATAGCACGCATTCCTAGGCTTATATCGCATCTAAGGTGAGAGAAAAATTCTAGATCTCAAAATGTCATTTTTGTGTTTTTGCGTATAAATGAAGATTGAACCGTTAGAATTGAAATCTGATGTTAGATTATTGCTCCTTGCATGCTAGGGATCATTATATACTAATACTACGAGTTTCTGTCGGATATAGCATAATTTTTATTTTCCGGGTATTTAATTTTGATTAAAATGTTCAAAGTTGAATTAATTGAGTTGTGTTGCTCGAAATCGATTGCCGTCGATTTCTAAATACTTGATAATTACGTGTTAGCGCTGTTGTAATGCCGAATTTTCGATTACATTGTTTGTGTGAAAATCCGGAAAATCCAGCCATGACATCTTAGGATTTTAGGGTTATCGGGCATGATTTGGAGGGGTTATGGTGGGTTTCCGAGAGGGCTAATGTAGTAGGTTGAATGGGTGAGTGATAGGAACTGATTTGGCAATGTTTGGATTAGTAGATTGTAAGTTATGAATTTTAGAAGTTTAGGTTGTCATTCTTTAATTTCTTGAACGATGCCTTTAGATGGTTGGGTAGTGTTCGAGTGATGAATGGTGAGTTGTTGATGAGTAATTTAGAGTTTAATTATGTATATTATGCATGTCCGGTTAGATGGCCTACTTTGTCATCTAACTACGTTGTTTGTTGTTTAATTTAATATTGATGTTATATTGATGTTATTGATTGATTATTATTGAATGCGGGAATCGGGCACTCTTGTTGCTGATCTCCCAATTGATTGATTGATTGATGATTGATGATTTATTTTTGATTGATGAATATGGAGTCTTGGTATGTGTGTGCCACCTCTCGGGCAGCGTCGGGCTGTCGGGTTGATAACGGCATGACTGCCATAGGCTACCCCCAGCTCGCATGACGGAGGTGTCATGGAGGGAGGGGCTAGTGAGGTACCTCGGGTGCGTGAGTAATGGGGAGTTATAAGAAGAACGGTTGAGATCGTGATGGCGTTTGGAGCTACACCAAATAGAGTATCCTTATTGATTGGTTATATAGTTATGTGATGATAGCATTATTTGTGTTATTATTGTTGTTGTGTGTTTACTTGCTCAAAGGACTAAATCCAAGGAGCGTAGTGAATACTGTCGAGATCTATCGGATCCTCACTGGGCTTATGTATATAAGCTCACTCTCTATTATTGCATGTTTTCAGGTGTACTTTCACAAGATTACGGGTACGTGCCTCCTGAAAAGGAGAATGTGGAAAACGTGCCTTTCGTGGATGAGTCATATGTCCCTGAGTCTTATCCATGATTCTATGTTGTTAAACGTCATGTATATTAGTTTAATGGACTTTTATATGCTTTACGGTTCTTAGTGTAATAGTTGTTTAAAAGATGATGATCTAAATGATGTTAATTTAGTGGCTTTCTTTTGTCTATGGTTAAGTTGTAGTTGTGTCTCAACTTACTTTTGAAATGTATGATAAAGTTGAGGTATTGTATGTCATGTTGGAACGGAGGCGTATAACGAGGATGTTTTATTGTATAATATGGTTGTGTTGTATGTTGTTGTTTGAATTAAGGAGTTGCTGGATGTATGATGTTTAATGAGGTTAGTTTGGAACCTCGGTGTCCTATTTACTGTCGTTATACTGCCGAAATTCCGTTGCGTCCTGACTGATCGTAGGAGGGGTCGTGTTGGGGCGTGACAGACATATAAGCCCCATTTAAATAATTACATAAAATCCAAAATGGGTAAATAAATAAATAAATCACACCATTCATTCATTCATTCAACCATTCACAATTTCTAGTCCATGACCATCCATGCACAAAATAATAAATACAATAGGTAATCAACGAATATGGCACAATTAATTCCACGATATAATCTCATTATATCTAGTTGCTTAATTTAATAAACCATTTATTAAATAAGCACAATATCTCATATTTAAATTTAATAAATAAAACACCTTTTATTTATTTTATTTAATTAATTAATAATTTTTTAATTAAAATTCTCTTAATATCATTTTGGGCTTTAAATAAAAGACTTGGGCCTTAGTATAGTCCTTTGGGCCAAATTTAAATACAATCAGTCAAACCTTTTATTAAAACAAAACTTAGCCCAATCATTTTAAAACAACAATTTTAAAATCAGCCCAAAAATCCCGCATACTCAATAGCCCAATTTAGAAAATAAAATAAAATAAAACCCAAGCCTAAACCCACTGACCCTAACCCTTAGGTCATTGGTACAGACCTAGACCCGGATCCGGGTCTGGGTCAGAAACCCTAGGCCCCAAAAAACTTTTTTTTTTTTAATTTTCTCCTTCCTAGCCCCCCTTTTACTTAAATCATTGACAGCGACGCCATCCCGAGTCTAGGTCTGTACCCTAGACCCTAAAAAAACCTTTTTTCCTTTTCTCCTTCCTAGTCCCCTTTTTACTTAAATCGTTGGCAGAGGCGCCTTTGCTACCTTAGCCAGCGGGGCTGCATTGCCCAGTATGCAACAATGCGTTGCAGCCAGGGACGGATCTAGAAATCTAAGGTTGGGGGGCCGAGGTTTTATTTTTTAATAGTGTTTTTTGTACAATATTTTTTGGTTTTGTAAAAAAGAGATATTTTCACTTCCAATTAACATAATAAGTTATAATAAAAATTTAATTAATTATAAATTACATATTTACATTTGACCATTCTAACATTATAACATTATAAGTTGATTTTCATTGTCTACAACTAAAAATCCCAAATAAAGTAAAACAGAATAGATGTTATGAGAACATATATCTTTTAGCAGAAGAAAAGAACATCAACATATTCTTTATTCAGGGCAATAATTAAAATATGAAGCTCTAGGCAACTTAAAATAATTATGAAAAAAATTATATAACCAAAAAAACTAATAAATAAATATAATACAAAATTCTCAAGATATATTACCTCACGTTGTTCTCCGGGTTTTGAGTCAACATCCTTTTATTTCATTTTAAAGAATGAATAAATTGTTTTAGGCTCATATTTTGGCCAGAAAATAAAAAAGACCTCGTAATTTTCTGTATAAATTATAAACATGAATTCTCTACAAAATTTTAAATTTATTATATTCATGTATTAATTATACTAAACAATATAAAGAAATTCCATAATCTTTTCTGTATAACAAAAGCTAAAATTAACTAGCAACAAAATTAAATAAGTTACATCTTACTGAAATTTATAACTACAATTATATATTTACTACATAATATTAACTATTAGAATATAATTAACAAAATAATATACACTAAAAATTTATTATCAGAAGTATTTCAGTCAAATTACTTACCTTAGTCACTTATTGGTGTCTTGTAGATGTTTACCCACTGTAAAACAAAAAATTAACAAAACCAATAGTTCATTCATAAAATTATCTAGCCAAGAAAAATTAATAAATAAGCATAATATAATTATTTTCATGATATATTACCTTAGCTTTGCTTGATTATGTGGTGTGTATTTTATTATGTAAGAATTAAGAATTTAAGATGGTTGTTAAGAAGAAGAATTAGAGGTGGATGAAGAAGATGGTGAAGCGTTTAAGAGAATGAGATTTCGGTTTTGGGAATAAGAACAAAAGAAAAAATTATTATTTTTAATTAAATTAGATTAATCATTAGGAGACAAAAAGAAAAAAAGTTAAGGACCATTTTATTCCTTTTTTAAAGCTTTTTGACTCTGCTTTTGTTTTTTTAGGATGAAGATTTTTTTTAATGCAAATTGGGGGGGGGGGGGGGGGGGGGGGGGGAGGGTTTTTAAAAAAAAAAACTACGTAACTTTTTTTTTTTAAAAAAATTGATTTTGGAGGGGCCTGGGCTCTCCTTGGTCTTCAGCTGGTACTGCCTTTAGTTGCAGCATAGCCGCAGCGCCCTATCGCAGAGCAGTCTATGTTGCTCCGTTGGTAGCAGCCATGTTGGCGGCGGGAAAGGAAGGGGACACCATTTTTTTTATTTTAATTGTAAAACAAATTTAAAATTATTTTGAAAAATAAACATAATATAAATTTTCAGAAAAAACTCATTTCTCTCAAAAATATAATCTAGCATCTAAAAACTCCTTTTTACATAAGCATGAAATTAAACAACTTTAATTTATGATATAAGAGACATGAACAATTGTGCAATAAACGGTAAATCGCGTAATAAGCATGAACGGTGGCTCTGATACCATTGTTGGGAAACATACATGATAATTAAAATTTTAATTACGTAGCAAAATAAATTTTATGTATCCATTCATGGTTATTAACGCAGATTTAATAACATACAATAAATTTAATCTAATTAAATTTAATGCGTAATTTTAGAATTATCTCTTGACGCGAAGATTACGGTAGAATTTGAGACGAGCTTCCCATGTATGAAGCCTCCAAGATTAATCCACACGGAATTTGTGCTATCAACTGGATTTCACCCCTACTAGAGTTTTTAGAGAAATCCTATAAGTTTATTTTGACAGAGAATGTATGCTAGTTTTTTATATGTCAGAATACTACGATATCCTAGGGTCACATGTGGACCAGTCTTGAATCTCATAATAACCAGATCAATATCTAATTACTACGAGCCCAATTAAATTAACATTAGGACGTTCCTAAAATTAATTTAACTTTTTCTCTGATCCAATTAATTCGCAAATCTCTTTTGTGTGTGACCTCTTGGGTTCATAATTAATCGGTAGAGAATA
Organism: Ehretia macrophylla; assembly: GCA_037974665.1. Classification (NCBI taxonomy): domain Eukaryota; kingdom Viridiplantae; phylum Streptophyta; class Magnoliopsida; order Boraginales; family Ehretiaceae; genus Ehretia; species Ehretia macrophylla. The sequence continues at coordinate 52,306,893 of CM075770.1, forward strand.
ATTAATTCTACTAATTAATTAAATTATAAACCCTTCTAATTAATTTGAAAATCGTGTGTGACACCAAGTATATCACGATTACTTAATTAAAGATGGAGTGCAAATACATGAATTGAACCCTTTTAGTAATTTCTATGCAATTGAATCTTACCGTCTAAATTATCCCGATCGAGTTAGAGTCATGGATAAGGTCGTCAAACTCTATTATTTGACCTTATGCCAAGATCTAATTTAATTAGCAACTTATGAATAATCCGTGGAATGACTTCAACTATTCCACCTTGGCCAAGGATTTATAGTTACTTGATTAATAGATTGCATATGATCCTTAATTGATAGACACACACCTACCTCTATGACGGAATAGATCATAACCACTGATTACATTGTCTAATTCGTGATTTGAACTAGCTTAATTGTACTAGTAAATTATGGTATTCCTAATCATGAGATCATTGTAATGTCGTAGGTCTAAGGATTAATTGCATGATTACATTATCTAATGAATTATTGACCAATCCATGTAATTCATTTTATTGGTGGTCAAGTCCAGTCACTTATTTGCAACAAGTACTTATACATCTACTATAACGATATGAAACTAATCGTCCAATTTAATATTTCATATTATTTGGTTAATAGACTGTAATCTGATCTATCTGGATAAACTAACGCCCAATTAATTTATCCTACGATCGGGGATAACTTTTAAAACATATTTGTGAATATGGACTCCGTCACTTATATCTTTACTCCTAATGATAGAATCTATAAATAGTGTTCTAATGACTTTTAATTATTTAATTAAAAGAAATTAATAAATAAATAAACTGTCCGCATTAAATGATTAATAAATTAAATAAGAGTTTATGACCTATCAAGTCCCTTATCTTTTTTGTTATTGTCTAGTTGGTCCTTCATCTTTCAAACGACTATATGTTAGTCTCTTATCTTTCAAAGTTGTGCCACCGTCAGTCCTTCATCAAAATTTTAATGGATTGATCACATGCACGGCACGTGAGCCATTTTATCAAGGGCAGTGTCGTCCTTTTACCGTAGTCAACATATTTTTCTTATTTCTTACCCAATACCTGATTTAAAACCCAAAAACCAAATCCCTAAGTCGTTTAGCCCCAAATCCCTTGGTCGTCGTCAACTCCTCCGTCTTCATATTTGCTTGTCTTTTGCTCTTGCATTCTCGTCAACGATTCGCTATTGGTCTTGCATTCCCGTCGTCACCGAGGTATTGTTCAAGGTGAGTGCCAATAATTGTTGTTATATATATGGATTAAAATATGTGGATTAAAATAATTGCAGTAACACTTGAGATTTAAAGATCAATTCATGAGCTTTTGTGTACTGTGTAATCGTTGGTGTCTTAGGTTGCATAAGATTTAGTTTAGTTTTTTAGGATCTTGAAGATTTAGTTCAAAAAAGTGAAAACATATTGAATACATTTATGTTCAAAAGTGGAAGCATGTCGAATATATTTCTTATAGCTTACTCGTCAGCTATTTTGTTTAGTTTTTTATGTATTTAATGCTATATCGAATTTTAGCCACGATTCCAAGTTATTCACCATGACAACATAGTGTTTTTGCGAAAAACAAGGCAAAATTATCACCTCTTGGACTGACTTCAATCCGGGGAGAATGTTCATACGCTGCGAAGGTTACCTTGATGGTAAAGGCTATGGTTTTTTTGATTGGGTTGATCCTCCAATTTGTGAAATGAGTAAACAAATAATTCTCAGTTTGCTAAGGGCGATGAATAAGAAAGATACCGAATTGCAAGAATTGCGTGAACAGTGTAAAGTTGAGAGAAAGAGATCGAAGAAGTGCTTCTGGTGGCTGATCTTGTGTGTTTGTTGCAGTGTAATGCTGATAAGGATGTTAATAAGTAGGTCTAGATGTTGATTAATGTTGATGAAGACTAGCTTAATTTGTGTTGTATTTTGGTGTAAATGTGTTGTTGTCTAAGAGTAGCTTAATCTGTAATGTGTTGTCTTAAAAAATAGTCATGGTGACATTCAATAGTTAAACAACTTGTTAAAGAGTCCACTTGACATTTAAAAAATTGCAAAAATAGTCTTGTTGACTTCAATAGTTAAATAACATGTTATCACATACACAAACTTACATCTACTACCACAAACAAGAATCACAATATCTAAATCAAAAGGATTAAAACATCATTCATAAACACAAAGTACAGAGTCATTTCTAATGCAAATTAAAAATTTAAATTGTTCGATAACCCAAAGTGAAAGCCATCACATAGACAAAGTACTATAACACATCTTTCTCAGTTTCATTTGCTAGTGCCCTCATTTCCAACACATCTCTCTCTGTCATCAACAACTGCAATCCATTGTCTAAATTCATACCAGGTTTCTTATAACATAATCCAGAATGACTCCCATATCCCATTTCACTAGCAATACTATCTAATACAATTAATTACATAGTATCGTAGTTACGTGAATCAACAAATATCAATGTAGAATGACAACTTTCCAATAAATCCGAGAATTGGAAAATACCCCACCCCACTTGTGCTCACTAACATTTCAACCTGAGTTTTTTGACCTATACTCGAGAGAGGTTGATTCATATTCTAAGATTGGCAGCTGGACAAATAGGAAACAAATATTACAAAATGAGACGAAGCATTGCATTGTGTGATTCATGTATAGTCGAAACCCCAAACAATACACACTCTTCATGTGCTCAAGTATAGAAAAAACATACAATATAGACCTACTTTCACAGATTGCAGTAAACTTTTAAAATAAAGCACCAATTTTTACAATTAAACAAGAAACAAAAACACTACAAAAAGATTATCAAAGGCATTATAGTTTAAATGTGTTTAAGGTGGTACATTCAACGGTGCTAATTGGCTTTCCACATCAAGCACGACAACAATCATTTTAACTAGAAAGTAAAGAGGACATCTGTAAAGTGAAGTCAAAGACTTACTTCTTACCATCGCTACGTTGGCAAGAAGACTATTTTGCAACCACTGTGTGTGTAGTCACTGTCGGCGTCACCGTTACGGCGAGATTGCGAAGAGCTTTGGGGTCAAACGTGGAGTTGGCTAAGGTATATCATGACAAGAAGACGATTTTTCCCTCAAAAGACGACACTACCCTTGATAAAATAGCTCACATGTCGTGCATGTGATCAATCCATTAAAATTTTGATGGAAGGACTGACGGTGGCACAACTTTGAAAAATAAGAGACTGACATATAGTTGCTTTGAAGATGAGAGACCAACTAAACAATAGTTAAAAAAATAAGAGGTCTGATAGGTCATAAACTTATTAAATAATACATTATCTGTAATTTTAAAAATACAATTTATTGACTTTTAAGACATTTTCTTAACAATAACTATTCGTATAAGAAGAATATATACGTTCACACATAACGTATAATCTTTCCTACACGTGAGTGAACGTATTGGAGGTAAAAAGATAATACCGACAAGGGTAACAAAGTGAATAAAATCAATCGAAAAGCAAGGCAAGCAAATTACCTAAGCTAATGACGAAAGCTGAGAATCAAACAAATTAAAGTACGCCAAACAAGTAGCCTTTGAGCCTTGAACAACAAGCTTCGAAGAAAATGAATCAATCAAGCTTTTAATCTTCTGACTCGTGTCCTACATATATTGTCCATACATATGTCTGTCATGGCTGCTCCAATCATACATGCCATCCACCATAGCTTTTCCTCCCATGCACGCACGCAAAGATAAAAAGGCAACAATGATCACCCCCTAAAAGCCCGCTTCTCGCCATAGCCAAAAGACCTTCAACAAGGTACATACATATATTAAAAACAATTCACACACACACACACACTGATAGTTATCTTCTCTTTGCTTGTGGTGTAGAGAAATGAAAGTGCCCTTTACTGCAAATCAAAGCCATCAATCTGCGAACGCAAAGCCAGTGAATTGCAACAACACCATCAGAAACAACACCAACAGCAGTACTGCTAACTTGTGCTACGAGCCTAAATCAGTGCTTGAGCTCCGAGGCAGCCCGAGCCCGGGCACTCATAAACCGGCGGCGAAAACTGAAATCTCAGCCGTCTGTGACGACCTACTTCAGCCGGAGGATCATGTGCTCAACCAGTTTGAAGATTGGGATTCTTTCATGAAAGAATTTGGGTTGCACGAGGACAATATCTCAAATTCCAAACCAAGTGGTCAACTCACTCAGTACGAGTTCCAGACTCAGTACGCGAGTCTTCCCGAGTTATCTCTGAATCAATCATTTGATTCGACTCAGTTTACACCTCTTGAGTTTACTCTCTCTGATACATCTCAATTTCCACTTTTGAATCATAGTAATATCAACCCTTTTGACATCTCTAATGATATTCACCATATGAATAACAACTGGAACGTGGGGTTTGATTATGTAGACGAGCTCATTCGTTTCGCTGAGTGCTTCGAAACTCACTCGTTCCAACTCGCTCACGTGATATTGGGGCGGCTCAATCAACGACTTAGATCAGCTTCAGGTAAGCCTCTCCAAAGAGCTGCCTTCTACTTTAAGGAAGCTCTCCAAACCCTACTCACCGGCTCATCTCGACCACTGACATCTTCTTCTTCTTCTGATGTAATCCAAACTATCAAAGCCCAAAACGCCTTCTCCAACATCTCTCCTATCCCCATGTTCTCAAGCTTCACGGCGAACCAAGCCGTGCTCGAAGCTGTAGACTGCTCAACGCCCGTTCATATCATTGATTTCGATATCGGTTTTGGTGGCCATTGGGCTTCTTTCATCAAAGAGCTTGCTGATAAAGCCGAGTCGCGCAAAGCTACCGCGCGGTATCTAAGAATAACGGCTCTAGTTCATGAAGAATATGCAGTGGAATCAAAGTTGATCAGAGAAAACCTAACCCAATTTGCACGTGAGCTTAATATAGCGTTTGATATAGATTTCGTATTGTTTCGTACGTTTGAATACTTATCTTTCAAAGCCATCAAGTTCATGGAAGGTGAAAAGGTGATTGTTCTTTTATCTCCGGTTATTTTCCGTCGTGTTGGCACCGGTTTTGTTAATGATCTCCGGCGCGTGTCGCCTCATGTGGTGGTGCATGTGGACAGTGAAGGGCTAATGGGGTTCGGGACGACGTCGTTTAGGCAGACTGTGATCGATGGGCTTGAGTTTTACTCTACGCTCTTGGAGTCTCTGGAAGCTGCAAATGCATGTGCTGGTGGCGGTGGTGGCGGCGGAGGTGATTGGATGAGGAGGATTGAGACTTTTGTGTTGTTTCCGAAGATTACGGAGGCGGTGGAGGCGGCGGGCCGCCGTGGAACGCCGTGGAGGGAAGCGTTTGTGGCAGCAGGGTTCAGGCCGGTGGGGTTGAGTCAATTTGCAGATTGTCAAGCTGATTGTTTACTGAGGAGGGTACAAGTCAGAGGGTTCCACGTGGCAAAGCGACAAGCTGAGATGCTGCTTTGCTGGCACGAGAGGGCCCTAGTTGCCACGTCAGCTTGGAGGTGTTAATTTTTTTTCCAACATCCCAAAAAAAAAAAAGAAATAAAAAAATATGATTTTCGTAAGTTGAACTAAGGGGTATAGCTATTATGATAATAGATTAGGTTTTAGCAATGAAATGTAAGGATCATGACCTCTTTTTTTTTTTTTTTCTCTTTTTTTGTGTACTAGGTTTTGTTGCTTATGTTGGTGTTTACCTGGGAATGAAACAACGGTATATTTAAGTAATGAACTTTATCCTTTACACAAGGTGCTTTCACCAACGATCCGAAGTTGAGGCATGATTGACGTTATATCTAAATCATCCCAAGCAAAAAATCTTTGAGATACTTGTGTTACAAAATTAATATTTGTTTTTATCGACTAGACCTACTCGAGATGTATATCACTCAAATTATATCCCCACAAACTTTAGTTCATAATTAGTATCGACTTGAACAATTTGTCATCACTCAGGATGGTTGTATTCATAAAACTCTAAAAAAATCAGATATATTATTAAAAAGTCATTACACTACTCTCTTCATATCTCTTTTAACCTATTAAATAACATTTTTACCCTTCATAATCCATATTTTTTTTTTCCTTTATCTCCACCTATTTACTCCCTCCATGCCTCTTTTAAACTATTAAATAACGTTGATTGTTATAATTATTACTACCATAGATGGTTTAATTGACCATCTCTATTTTGAAAGTTCCTAACTAGTGTTTTAATAATTTTTAAAAATTACCACACCACATGGTCTACCTTACCACTTCGAGCGATCACATCTTATTAAGATGTTTAGATTATCACTATAAATGCCGAATAGTAATTTATTATAATTAAAAGTGTCAAATTCAAAATTATACCGTCTCATTACAGATATTATCAGACCTCGATTGACTTGAACCATGCGTTAGAATAGGCAACTGCATCACGAGATTTATCACATTGGATTAGATCCAATATTGTCTTACCTAAAGTGAGTTTCTCGTCATAAAAAAAGATTACCACCAAAGAAACCCTAAACTTTAAATGAGAAAGGGCCTTTTTTTTTTTTGCCCCGGGGTACGCGCTCCTGAAACTAGATTCACTTGTTCTAGTCTTCAAAGGTTCCCAAGAATATCTAGCAGAGTGCTTGGCCTCTTGCACGGGAAGCAACACCTAAAGGGTGAGCTTCTGACGGTTAGCTTCTAGCACGAGAAGGCTACTTGCCAATTCCACACCTACCTACTTAGGAAGGGTGGGGGGACTTCGAAGATGCTCTATCCTCCTTTGTGGTGATTCCTCTCTAGTTGAACTGCCATTTAGTTGCTAACTTCATTATACCAACTGCACTTTACTGCTAAATTGGTGAGCAAAATAGGAAACCACAAGCAAGAATTCCAAATAAGACGGGTCACAACAGAATAATTAAGAAATCTATCACATATTTCGCACGTTGATTGTTGTAGCCACACCAAGAACTTGTTTAACTTCTTTTCAGATGATATGTTTTATAGCAACAGTACAAATCAGAGTTTTATCTCATGTTAGAAATCCGCAACGAATGTTGCAGCTACAGGGGTGTCAAAACCTAAAGGTTGTAAATTAGTAGGGATAACAAACATTTACCTGTCTGAGCCTAAAGTCATATACTTCTTTGCAGGGACTTTTAAGATTTCTTTGAACTAGTGAATAGATTCATCGACTCTCCTATTTTTGTCAACTTTTACGTTCGTCGCCACGAGATTGCAGATGCAGAGCACTGCTACTATTCTCTAGTTCAGATAATGCATCTGGACCGCACAACCTAGTTAGCTCTTCCTGTATCAGCGGCAAGAAAATCGCAAATGTTCTTAGGTCAGATTTGGAGTTTCATTTTATATACAATGTCAGAAAAAAAGACTGGACTAAGGAACCACGATAGCAAATTAAAACTACTGAAAGATACTAGACTGAACAAAAGACACATGGTATTTGAAAAGACAGAAGGTGTGAAAGATTACTGTGACAGCAAAATCAGAACAGGAATGTTGGATATTTACGTAGAATTGGTTTTACAGACCTTAATGGAGTTATTCGCGGAAGTAAGCTTCTCGCATTCCTCAGAAAGCCTCTGCAGCTCATCTCTGAGAGTCCGATTCTCATTGCTCAAGTTCTCTACCCTATGCTGTAACTCTTCACACTCGGCCTGGAGAGCATGAGAAATAATTGTCAATCAGTTAGAAACATCAAACATTATACTCTGTTGCAGGAAAAGGAAATTTAGCTATAGTGTCTGTGTTTCTCATTTAAAATGGCTCCAAATAAATGTTGAGGGAAGTTCCCAATTCATCGAGTAACTAAAAAGCACTCTCACTGCAGATAGCCATAATACCTGCTTCCGTAATCTTGATCTCCTCGCAGACTCACGATTAGATTGCTTCCTCTTTTGCCTTTTCAGTTCTCGTTCATCCTGTTAATTCAGTTAAGAATTCCTGAACAAATCTTCTATGTATGAACAGTTGAGCATACAAAAACACACAAAGAGACTCATATTATATACTCAGAATATTACAATTTATCCATCCAGTGTTTCCCTCACCCCTAAAATTTATGCATTCAACAAAAAAGAAACAAAGGACACACATGAAGCACTTGAATACTCCCAGGGAAACAAATAAATCTATAAAAGTAAAATGGGAAAAACAGTTGGATCTGCACATGATATGTCCCTAATTATTGACATACTCTGAGATTCAGAACAAGTAGGATTTCCAGTGATCGAACGTTAACATATTTCTTATCCGAACATCATTGAAGCTATAAGTAGATTTCATTGAAACCGTAGTCCTGACAAAATAGAACGTAATTAAATTATTATAACAGAAAATTCAAATACCAATAATGAAGATTATATGTTTTTTCTTTAGAACTACTCTTATAAGACAGGTTATTTACTAAAATTCTGGATCTCTTTAACTCCTTACACATTCCAACTATTTTGTTGAACTGAAAGCCAATGAAATCTTTTTATATATGTCATAGCCTGATTTACATTCACATAATATCCCACTTAAATTTTCTCAAGCCTCCTCTGGATCCAAGTCATTTATGGTGATAAAAGTATTTATCATCATAAAATTAGATTCCATTCATCCATAGTTAAAATTAATAATGTTATACACTTTACAGATTAACATTCTAAAATACCTACATTCGCAAGTTTCTTTATCTTAACAATATATGTGAAAAGGGGTTGACACATGAATGGTGAGGGATTTCCAGGACCTCATTGCACACTGCAAAACCATCTCTCTACCATCTTGATGTCTTTTTTCCTAAACTTTTACTATTTTTAATCTCCAATTTTTTCCTGTTTCCCCATCAAACCTCTACTCTTCCTCTCCAAGTTTGCTCCTTCAATTTATTATCACGAGTACTTACAATAAACTCATAAAAACTGTGTTAGGAGTTTCACATGATGAACTAAAGAGCAAAGAGAAGGATTTCTCCCACATGGAAAGATTAGGAGAATAATGAACTATTAATAAACATGTGTAGGCTCAAGACCCAATAGCTTAAACTTTTGGGTCAATATTGAGTTCTACACATGTGTGTTAAGGCCCATTTCTTCTCGAATTCTCAGGGCTCGCCACATCAAACTTCATCCCAGCAAAGTCCCCACCGCTCTCTCTCTCTTCCCTGTTTCTTTTGTATTAACTCCTTATTCCTCGCTCTTCTTTTTGTTTTAAATCCACAGGGAACCTTCAGATAATACTTCCAATGCATTCAGAGTAGTACAACTTACTTTTGCAAGTTCCAATATTCTGATCAAAATTGTTGTCCACTTAACTGGTGTGCCAGAACAGGGAAGGGGGAAGGAGAGTAATGGCAAGAAGAGAACTTTCACCAACAGAAATGATACCATATGTCTTCCATCTTGTTTGACAAGAACGAAAAGGCAAAGTTATATACAAAGTTTGTCTATAGATCATATAGTTTTTTACTCCTACAACATATCACAGTGGTGGTGTCAGATTCTTCCCTTCGAAGTTAAAGGGTGACTGGGAAGCATTAAACCCAGGTAGTGATATAAACCTGACCACTGCTTAAGAATTTCCCAAACTATGGAGGTTACTAGTATAGGAAAAGGAAAAACTGTAGGACAGTGCTGGTGTTGGGCCATTCAGTCTGAGGTTAAAAGGAGAATGGGAAGGATCAAAACCCAGTTCAGGAATCGCGAAGGTTGCTTGATCTTCATATGACAGAAGATGTTTCAGGATAGAGAATGAACAACAATAGAATACTTACTCTATAATAAGAATAACATTATAAAACAAACAAAAATGAAAAGATAGATTTCCTAGATCATAGCAAGCATATATATTTAAAGAAAATATAGAAAGATATTTTTCTTTCCCTATAACAGCTAGAAATCATATGCTACTACAACTATCTGGTAGGTAGACAACCCTTTGGGACACAGCTAACAATGACTACTTGATCATTTTTTTCCTTGGATGAACTTCAAAATGAATAGCAACAAGTCATCGCCAATTTATCAGCTAAAAAAGGGAATTTTGTCTGTACTTGATAAAATAAAATGCAATGTAAAACAAATATCAATGAAAAGCACCATACTTGAACCCATTGATCAGTCATCATGCCAGCTGATGCAACACCAGATTGATTTGGGCGCATTTTCACAGCTCCGGTAGCAGCAGAGGATGCATTCCACAAGTCCATTCCAATATTCAGATTGGTTGCAGGCATGGAGACTACGGGATTCCCAGGCACCGAAGGTTGGAAATTCACTATGGCGTTGTTTTGTGCATTTGCTCCTGATAGTTGATAAGCTAAAAGCTTTATAAAATGGCACTATCTAGAACCATAAATACAGGATATTTCATACAAGGTTTTAAAGAATATACCATCTGCAAGCATCTGGTTGAAGCCTCTTTTTTTCATTGCAGAAAAATCCTGCAGCATAAAAATTTTATGCTTCAGGGAGAAAGTTGAAAACTAGAAAAGCTTAAGGTGCATGTCACAAAACTTACATGGTCGTTATTCTCATCACTTGCATCTGATGAACCATCACTTCCACTTTCAGCACTGTTCATCGAATTTTAGTCTTAGGTGTAAGACTATAGAATATGAATGAAATACATAAAGTCATCATAGATCTTGTAAACAATTTTTCCATTAGACAGGGTTCGGGAAGGAGGAATAAGGGTTCAAAACTTGTTGAAAAAGAAATGCTTAGGAAACGTGAAACAAAGAAGTGACTGCAAATCCAGGTTAAAACACCTTTGAGTGGCACCATCATTTCCAGAACCTGATGCTGCTGTCCCACTTTCACCAGTTTTGCCACCAGCCATGCCAGGATTTCCTGAAACTCCTTTGGACTTTTTGCTTGAAGCCTTGTCCTTTCCTTCAGCAGCCTTGCCTTCTGGTTCAGTAGTTGCCTGTGCCGTGCCTGGAGTCTACCAAGAAGCCACAAAATAAGAGAATATCAAGCTCAAGATCTTCCCCGGTAGCTAGTTTTGATGTAATCAGCTGTAAATAGAGATGCAATCTGAACAACCGAAATATCGCATGATTATGAATAGGGCTTACTGTGGCCATAGCAGGATGAGCATAAACTCCCCCAGGAGGGTATAAAGCTGGATATGGAACCGGAGTGCCATAGGGCGGCATAAGAGGATGCTGAAAAACACCACATAAAACCCAGAGCCATCCATAAGTTTTCAAGAAATTGCAAGACACTTTGCCTGAAAAATAAAGTGCACAGAATATCTAATAAACAAAAACAATTACCTGGCCTCCCCACAAATAGGGATGTGGAGTAGGAGAAGCAACAGCCGAGGCAAAAAACGGGGGAGTAGCTCCAGCACCATAATAAGCCTAAAAAAGATAATGATGCTCATCATTAAGGTGCAATTCTCAGAACCTCTGGAACCTATAAGAAACAGAGTTCATGGGGAGTGTGGATGGGTGGGTGGGTGGGTGGGTGGCGGGAGGGGGGAAGGTTCATCAGAAACCTGCATAGAGCTTGACCAATCAGGGTAGGAAGGTGTGGTTGGTGCTTCCTGTAAATTTAATGAGAAGATATAAAAGTGATGAATGGAGGACCATCCAAAAGGAAAGGAGAAAGACATTCATAATGATCTATGTAGAATATTACTGACGATTTTCATACAATGAAGCTAAAGAGAAATAACCTGAGTTGAAGAAGCAGGCTTGGAAGACTTTGTTGGTGTACTCTCTTCCCCAGTTCCCATTAGACAAGTGACTTCTTGTCTCGAAAATCCACGTGTACTATGGTAATTAAACAGAAGATCCCTTTATTCTCAACAAAAAACTAAGAAGCACCTGCAGATAACAGATAGTCAAAAGAAACATAAGAAAGTGGAACAGGTCACTAAGATTGTGCATTAAATGACATTCGATGTGACGAATTTAGGCCTATGTTAAGCCCCAGACAGAAAGGATAGATACGTTTTCACAAAACCCATTGCTACAAGCTGATGTTTACGTCTTTATAACAACCTATCCAGAAAGGTAATGAGACGTCTTCCACTTAGTCAGCGCAGATATAATCATAATTGATTTTTCAGAGTACCTTTGAAAAAAAATCTGAGTATTAAAAATCCCATGATCAATTACTGTGTACACCTCAAGATAAGATATCACATGATCACCCAGAAACACTTAGCAATAAAGTTCAAAACTTTCGTGATTGAGATATGACAAGGATTACACCATAGGATAATTACTATATCTACCGAGCGTATTCAGCTGGAAATAGAAATTTCGTGTTTACCTAGAAAAATGGTGTTGGAACTCTTACCAGGTGCAGTGGTGTGAAGGATAGGAAAAAACAAGTAGGGCGAGAGAAATTACATATCTAAACAATCAACCAGTCAGGATTCACCACACTCCAACCCCACAACAATGGGAAGAAACTGAGATGAAAGATAGAATAGTCATATTCAATTTTCAAAAGGTTTTTGCGATAACATGAATGCATCTCAGGGTACCTAAGGCCATTGAGTTTTATGCCCCTTGATGCACAACTATACACATAAACATAAAAGCAGAACAAGTATACATTGCCAAATAAAGATCATCCGATCTCTCACAATAACTACTTAGAAAGGAGCGAAGGCATGCCTATGCAAAACCGCCATTATTTCCTGTTAATAGCAATGATCATATGACACTGATAAATTTTAAGGACAGGATACGTCATACTTACCAAAACTTGATGTTAATACTTAATAGCAACCAGACCTCTCTACCATCAATAGGAATACCACAACAAATATGACAATTACATTAGCTCTAACACGGAACATATTGCAGGCTAATTGCAAGAAACTTTATTCTTTCAACACTCCCAATTCATAAATTTCCCTTATCGTAACTAACTAAACTTCCTACACCCCAAGTCCCCTTCCCCTCCATTCTCATTCATTCTACTCGTTGCTTGCTTTAGAAACCCATGTCTAATCAAAGACTAAGATTACAAGGCCGTAGAGCATTAAATTTGTTGAACATATCTTGTAATATCACTTTCCATGTTAATTATCGAATCGAATTAAAATTCTTGGCCAAACAAATTTTCCCTTTCCTTTCTACAGATACACTAAAGCGTGTCCAGACCTTCCCCTGATACACGGGAGCTTCGTGCGCCAGACTGGCCTTTAAACGTTTCAACTGCTTTTACTTCAGTAAGTCACACCACTTTGTGTGTATGCGTATACACAGTCGAGTGCATCAATTGGTATTTTGATATATTCAGTGTAATTTATACTATATGCTACATAAAATACTTATAAATGAGTGCAAAATTTGAAACAAAACTAATTTATCAACAAAAATATTCAAATTCTCAACTCACTAAAAAAAAAAAAAAAAAAAAACTAAGAACATATATAACTCCACAAATTTTCTCTAAACAGCTAAAATCTGAAGATCTTAAGCTCAATTTATATAAATAGCAAGAACAAGTCAATTGTAAACTGTAAATTATACTATAAAAAAAAATAGTAAGTTTAAGGTTTAAATTTTCATGTTCATAGGCGCGTTAAATTTAGAAAGAGAGGAAAAAAAAAAGACAAAATAATAGTAAAAGAGCAGAGAGAGAAAGAGGAGAGAGAGAGAGAGAAGTGACCTGGTAAGTTAGGTTGGTCTGAAAGCAGTGAGGTGGAACATGAAAGAGTCCATGTCGGACGGACCGAGGTTGTTAATACAAATGTATTGTGTATTGTAACCTCTGAGAGCCAACGGTTTTTCGTACTAGGGTTAGTGACTTGTGTTACTTGCGGGGTATGGATTTAAAATTCAGAACGTATGAGACACAAATTATAGATTTCACTTTAACGTGTGGTTTATATACCAAAATAAAGGGGTGAGATTCATAAATATTTGATATTAGTCTTTGGTCGGATTGTCAAATATATATATATATTTTTTTGAGTTGAATTATATTGGTACTTGTACATAAATTATATTAAATTTGAACCATTAATTTATATATTTATACTTATAATGTTTGAACAAACCCAATTAGATAGCCCGGCGATGTGATGTAATGTTTTATATTGGTGAGACTATTACACCTAATTATGTGAGTGAAGAGTCAGCTATCCAATATTATTAATTCATTTTCAGTTGTTAAATCATCTATTTCAAATTTGATCAATAAATTAAAATATTCTCTATTATCAAAAGTCATGACCAAATGTTTCGATAATCGAATTGAGAACAAATCATTTACTATATTAAATAATAAATATTATTTGTTTAGCTTATGTGGTATTTTATACTATTACATTAACTATTTGTTCTATTTATTATATCCCTATAAAAAAAACTCCCCAAAAAAAAGGTGAAAAAAAGGTGGTTGGTACATTAGCACATTAACATTATGAGAAATAATTTAATAGTGGTGAATTATTCATACAATTATGTATAATTATAGTAAAATAATGTGAATAATTTACCACAATTGAATATATCTCATAATGTTATTTGATATGAGACAATCCAAATTCAAAAAAAATGTTATGTTATGAAAATGGTATTATGGATCTGGTGGGCCAACGGGTTTGGGTTGTTGGGCTGGGAGGGGATGATGTTGGTGTGTGCGCAATTGGTGAGTGAAGTGAGGAGTAGGGTTATGGAGATGACACGTGAAAGGAAAGTGGAATCCAGCTGGCAAAATATGAGTGGATAAGAATGAAAAGGCCACAATGCTTTTAAGGCTTTTCGTTTGATGACTCATCACTTACTTTATGGATGAGTTTATAATTTAGTTGGGGGACCCACCAGATGAGACCACACACATTGAATGTGTGCGCGTGCTGTGGATGAGTTTTTAGGTAGGCCACTGCGTCAAATAATGTTTATTAGCGAGATTTAGCGGGCTATTAAATTTATTCGTTATAATATTAATTAAATAATTAAATAATTTATAATTATTAAATTTCATTTAAAATATTATAATATTATGAAAAAATTCTTACTAAGTAAAGCCAACTGTTAAAATAGTTATTATGATCATATGCTTAAGTAATAATTATTTAGATTTCATATCAACTAATATAAAATAATTAATTTAAATTACTATTTAAACAAAAAATATTAATTTATAAACCACACACTTAGTATTTCTTTCACCAATGTAAATCATTACATTCTTTATGATTTGATAGCCAGTTTTTTGTCATCTTGCGACCATATATGTTATGTGACTTTCCAGGAAAAATGATGGAAATGGTCCTATTGTTTATTCCAAATTTTAAATTCATTTATATTATTTTAAATTTTGTCATCCAGACACATACATAAAACCATATATGTTATGCAACTTTTTAAGGAAAATGGTTGAATGGTCCCTATTGTTTATCTAAAATTTCAAATTTGTATTTATTGTTTAAAATTAGTTAATTTAATTCATATTTAAAAAAAAAAATTTAAATCCGTCTATATTGTTCAAAATTAATCAATTTAGTCTCTATTATGTTTCAAAATATTCAATTTAGTTCCGATTATTTTCATATAAAACTTAAATTAGTCATCAATGTTTTAAAAAAGCTGTGACTAAATTGAAATTTTAAAAAAAATAATAGAGACTAAATTGGCTATATTTGAACAATATGGACGAATTTTAAATTTTTAAAAAATAATGAAGACTAAATTGACTAATTTTAAATAATAGGGATAGATCTGAAATTTTAAAAATCCATAAAGACTATTTATGCAATTTTCCTGACTTTTTATTTTCTGAAGAAGTTTACAGAAATTTCCAAATACTATTTAATTGCCAAACTCTCTCTTTTTTTTTCTTTTTTTTTTTTTATAACAAAAAGTAGTTTAAAACCCAACGAAGCCTATACCGTGACTTTAGAACTTGACAAGAAGTTCATGTAATTTAGAACGATATTACATATTACTTCTATGTTTGTGTTTAACAACTTCAAAATCATGACTAGTTTTATTTCTGATATTCTAGCATCTACGATCACTTTTCTATGACATTTGAAACATGAGACCCCAAAGTAGATCCGATTCTTTTCCAAAGTAATGTATAACAAGAATTTCATGTGTCATGTAACCCTTTTTATTTAAAACATGAGACTCGTATTAGCAGCTATATTTCCTTACTGATATTTACTTCCACGGCGGCGTGTATGCAACATTCCGTATAATATAGGAGATATTTACGAATTTTCTAAACACCGAATTTTATATGCAACTTGGGTCTAGCACAAAGGAGTGTTATACATTTCACTCATTATATTATAGTCGATCAGGAGGAGCCCAAAGGGCACCTTGATCACCCTGTTACAACATTCATGAAGATAACACCAAACAATATGCAGAAATCATCCTTACCAGAATTTACTCTACTAACTACAACAATGGTGCAATAATGGAAGTGTATGTTACATATAAAACACGTCGAAAGACGATAAAAGTAACATATTTCTCCATGATTTTCAAATTTAACTATCAGATTCTATAAGAGTAAAGACATAAATCAATTCAATTTGAATAAAAAGAAGAAAAAAAGACCAGAAATGGTATATAACATGATAAGAAGCAGCACTTATTTGTTCTGCTCTCTGTTTAGATTGATGATTAATTCTATTTGTTTCTATATGATTTCTAGATGGCTGTAAACTATATGGTTCCACAAGGTGTAGTTTATATATGGTAAGCGCAAAAAGAGCTAGACTTCAGACATTATTTACAGTGTCCCAGACCTATGAAATGTTGCCGAGTCCATCAGGAATCAATCATCAAAACAGCCCATGATGCAGCACAACTTCCTGGTTTTCTTTTTCTTCCCTTCCATTCTGTCCATCAAGCAATCGCTTCCTGGGGAATCTTCGGTCACTTTTTCTTTTGCGTGTTCTTCCTCAGAAAGAATGGATTGTGTTCTCTGTAGGGTGCAGATTTTGCACGGGAAGCTTGCGAGGAAATCTGTGATTTGCATGAACTCTGGTCGCTCTGCCGGGTTTTCTGACCAACAAGATTGCAGGAGAGGTGCAATATCCCTCGGGATATCATCCATGCTAGGCCTTAGGTTCTGACACCAGAATTAAAAGCAATTCAGTCTAGCCGATCAATTAAAGCTCATGTGATCCAGTAAAAGCTTGAGAACCGATGATGTTTATAGGAACTTTCAAACTTTCGAGAGAACAATTTCAATATGCTTTTTCCACATGAATATGAACATAACAATTTGGTGGTAATGAGAAAAACAATGTGAAAGTACATTTATGGGATGGTGTTATTCTAAATATGATACTCACACATTTTACAGCAGAACATACCGTAGCTGCAGCATATGCCACCATAACATTGCTCCTTCCCTTAAACGGAGTGCTATTTGTGAGCAGCTCCCAGAGAATCATTGAGAAACTGTAGACATCCACCTTATGATTATAGTACTTCTTCACTCCCAATTTAAGTGGCTCTACACTGAATAGCTGTTTTAGATGAAGCATAAGTATTCTAGTATGACTGAAGAGGAGGAATGTAGACTTGTATCAGAGAAGTACCTCCGGAGCCATCCACCTATAAGTACCTGCCTCAGTGGTCATTTCATCGACTGCCTCCTCCCTGGCTAAACCAAAATCAGCTAGCTTGATGTTCTTCCTATCTTCAGTGAGAAGTAGGTTGCCTATGTCATAGAAATAAATTTTCTTATGAGTAAAGGCAGAAACATTAAACTACTGATTGGAGCCATGTCAATTCATCGTTTTCTTTCTTTAGTTATATTCATGTCTGGCTATAAGGACAACACCATTATCTTTATAAACTTATAACATTCACCCAAAAGGAATATGGTTAAATGAGTGAATGCACAGGTCCTTTCCCGGAGATTAGGGATCGTCAGTCCACTTGGATACCATGTGTCACATAAAGTACTTGAAATTGGGGGAACATAAAACGTCTTCCTCATATACATGCGTTAGCATGTACATTCCACAGTGTGGCAAGTACCCTGATAGTAATAATTCTTAGACATATAACACAGCTCAGAGGCTCAAACAATGCTTCAAGAAAAGTTTGAACTAAATGTAGATATGAGAAGCAGACAATATTACTTGGCTTCAAATCACGGTGAATGATGCCTTGTGCATGCAAGTATGTCATCGCTCGAGAAATTCCCAAAGCGAAACTTATGGCAAGCTTCAGATCTGGGCAATTTGGACGAACACTCCATAAGTATTTTTGGAGTGTGCCACCTCTCATAATCTCTGTGATTATCATCAAGCTTGGTTCCATCACAGCGCCAATGAACTGAGAAAGCAGAATCGAAAATTTGAGCAACTGAACAAAAGAGCCTAAAGTAGTTAAAACTAATCTTTTAAATATATTATTAGGAAATAGTAAAACTAAGTGCTGAAAATGAATATGCTAAATTTTTTATGTTCCTGTAAATTTCATAAGCTAAAACTTAAATAGTTCACAGAAACGATAAGTGAATCTGGAACTAAAATAGAAACCACAATGTCTTATCTATTCCCAGTGTTTTAAACCTTTAATTCAATCGAAAGGTCTTGGCTGTAATGTTGACTTGAATTTATTCCAACAACTTCATATTCATAAAGGCAAGTGTGTTGATTATGTAACATAATTCTATAAAAATCATGGTGGGGCATATAGTTCTTATAGTTCTTGCCCTATTATGAAATGGTTACAGGAAGAAAGCTATCATGCAGTTAATTCTTTTTGTGTCAAACCTATAATGTCAAGGGGATTTGCAGAAGAAGTTTGATTCTCCCTCTAAACTCTAAAATGACAACTATGATTACGAGTTAGAAAAGAAGATTAAGCAACATGAAGCGAACTATATATACTGTTGTCTATTGTCGAAAGTCCATTTGCATGCCTTCTCGAAGAAAGGAGATTAGTTTCACCGGCAATGCCTCAAGATTTGTTTGTTTTTTTTACTAAACCATAAACCTTTATCTGAAAATTTAGAAGCTTGTTTCAGCACACCATTAAATAAGAATCTGCATTTGACAGGGGAACATACTTCAACATGTCGGATAATTAAAGTGAACTGCAGCTGAAATTTTCCAATTTCTCACAAATTCCATCACATGATTATCCAACATACCTTCACTATGTTATCGTGCTGTACCCTGGAAAGCATTAGAACTTCTCTCTTGAATTTCGCTTGGCGTTCTGGACTTACATTTGATGATTTTTCTGGTTGTATGACTTTAACAGCAACAGGTGCAGACTTATACCTGGATGACACAATCCAAAGCAATTGCTCAGAATATCAGAGGATTTATATCTTTAACAGTGATAGATGACAAGAAAACTCCTTTCACACCACAACACACCATGCTTGGTATTGCCAAAATCGCAGCTTCAACGAGGCAACAACATGTAACATCATCAACGTAAGACCTCAACACGAATTCAGCATTCAAGAATAAAAGACGTGCTTCATTTATACTGGACAAAGTTTAATTCCCAATGTCAGAGATTGGCTAAATGACTCTGTTGTTCTGCCTAGATTATTAAGACTATACTAGGGGAAGTCTAATAATTTATCCAGATCCGTTTACATATGAACTATAAGACGCAACAGCAAGGCACTTCCCATAATTAACAATGATGCGTTATGATGATTTTTTACATAGCATTCTTTTTTATTAGTCATAAATATTGAGACATAATAAGAATAATCCATATAAACGAAAGGAAAAAGATGTATAAGATATTTTTGTGAAAGACATCACTTCTAGCAGATATTTGAATCTGTTTACTTTTTTCTTGACAGGCCAAAGGAAGGACAAATTCCTTCCATCTCTTTGTGCGCTAAAAGAGCAAAAATATAAGCCTCCATTAACACGGATATACTAACTTGCATGAAATTTTAGTATTTACTGCACCTATTGCTTCCAGTTGAATTTTTCTTCTTTTTTTTTTTACTAGGGACAATTATTTTTGAATGAGCACCTTAGGTTCGATCTTACGAAGAACATTCTTCCTTCTCATACTGAACTGAATTTAGATAGAGTAAGTTATTTTGCTAGTCTAATGAGTCTTGTAACAAGAAAGGAATTCAATGTGTTGTGACCATGTTGTATGGCAATGCATGATGTTGTAAGAAGCCTTTTTAGCTCTCATATATACACTTCCTTACTGCTTCAACTATCTTCCAAAGCCAAATTTATCTCTAAGTCTCTAGTGCATCAAGCCTTATATCACAGACCTGTTTGCACATCGAACCATCTTAACTAGTTAACTAAGAGTATATATCTTCACCAAGAGAAACCATCCTTGTGTAAATATGCTACATGTTTATGTATCTTGTTTGATTGGTCATCTATGGCCACCTTAAATCAAATATCTCAATGGACCGCATACATGTTTGCCTTCTTAAGGGTAAACTTGCCACCTTAAATCAAAGATTCAAAAGCTATTACATTGAACAAAACAATATGGACAATATGCTTCATATATGTCTAGCCATCCTGGTTAAAAATCATGCGGGGAGTTAATAATGGTCAATATCCCGTATGAAATTACAGGTGATTGAAGAAGGGGGAAAAGGGTTTCTTTTTGTGTGAAATTGACACAACTTCGAGAATCCAATTATCTCCTTCATATGAAATTATTCATTTGTTATAGCAACAGATAATGGCATATTCTGTCAGTTACAACTGAAGGCAACAATCTTTATGCAGAAGAAAGAAGATCGTTGCACATAAACTGATAAATTTCTCATTCAATTTATCCGAAAACAGTGAGCTTCTACAATTACATATTATATTCCATACAAGTTGCTCCTCAAATTTTCCTCTTATTCTAGTTGGAGCTGAGACGTTCTGTTATAACAACATATCATACTTTAACAAATTATAATGTATGGCTAACTTTGAAGTATCAGCTTAGATATTTTATTGTAATTCTATATAATGCAATGTGTTGTCAATTAGTCATCCAGTAGATCATGTTATATCAGAATCTAACTTTTACTGTTTTGCTTAACATAAAGGTAAGTAAATATCTAACTCTCTACTTCTAGGTTTATTATATTCTTAATCCGACACATTGATAGCTCTGAAGTGGATTTGTGCCACATTACGTGAATCTTTCTTTCAGTAATTCACAAAATCTAATTGCCAAAAGGGTGAGAAACTTCTATATATACGGTAAATATTATGTGAATCTTTAAGTATTTGTGAAATCCATATACCAAAAAGCTGAGGAACTTCAACATATATGGTAATAACAAACACAATCTCCCTCACATAGCCAAGATCTCAAAAATTCTGTTTAGTTACGTAATTGAGCTAGATTTTTTATACTTACCGGCATCTTGCACGTCATGTTGTGGACTTCAGCTAAGCATACAAGAACTTGTGCATGACACATGCGTGCACACAAGGGCGGAGCCAGGATTTTTCTCCATGGGGGGCTAAAATCATACAATTAAACACTTATATATAGATAATTTTTTTCATTGGGCCTGAATTAATTTTTCAACCTAAAAATACCTTAAAAATACACACATTTTCCGACCAAATTTGAGTTGAGTGGAGGCTGCAAGAGTGGCTCCGCCACTGCATGATCAGATGTAAGCCAAGGCAAAATTTTGCAAGATAAGCGGCGAGGCATCAAATTTGTTCTCAGAAAAGTGCAAAAGAGATTAGAATAAGCACCTTACATGTTTTTTCTTTTTCTCCCCTGCTTATGGAATTTAACTTCAAATTTTTCATATCATGCAACTAATGCATTATCTTTCTTTCTCCATCAGTATTGCAGGGTGTTTCCTTGAATTATTCTTAAAGAAGTACTTTTACTACACAAACTAAATTTCAGAACCTAATCTCTACTGTTTTGCGTAACATAAATGTATATATTTTTTAGAAAAACAAATTCTTTTGTAAAAATTTTACTCTCTACTTGTAACATTATTATTTTCTTGATCCCACACATATATAGCTCTGAAGTGGACTAGAAAGTCAAATCAAGAAATGTCATCCCAACTATTTGTTCTGCATTATGTGAATTGTTCTTCTAATAATTCACAAATTCTACTTAGCAAAAGGGCGAGAAACTTTATCATACAGAAAGTATTACGAGAAATCTAACTACCAAAAGCTGAGAAATTTTAACGTGTATGGTAACTTTAAGTGAATCTTTCAAGTATTTTTGAAATCTAAATACCAAAAAGCTGAGAAACTTTGATGCATATGGTAAGCACAATATCACTTGGGTAGCCTAAACCTCAAAAAGTTTATTTAATTACGTAATTGAGCTACATTGTTTACATCTGCAGGCATCTTCCACGTCGTGTTGTGGACTTCAGCTAATCGTTGCAATACCTCATGCATGACACGTGTGTGCACAGATGTAAGCTAAGGCAAAAGTTTGCGAGATAAGGCGACAATCCATCAATTTGTTCTCAGAGAAAGTGCGAAATAGATTAGGAAAAGCACCTTACAAATGCTTTGTCTTTTTTTCCGTTGCCTACGACATTTAACTTAAAATTGTCCAGAGCATGCAACTAATGCATTATCTATCCTTTTCCGTCAGTTTCGCAGAGTCTTTCTTTTCACTATTTCCAAAATTAAATAAGTACTTCTATTACAGAAATCAAAATTCAAAACCTAATTTCTAATGTTTTGCTCAACATAAAGGCAATTTCATCCTAGGAAAACAAAATGTTTTGTAAAAAGTTTACTCTTTACTTGCTTTATTATATTCTTGATCTCTCAAATTCATAGCTCTGAAGTGGACTAATGAAGTGAAATCGAGAAATGCTATCCCAACTATTTGTGCTACATTACGTGAATGAGCTTTCTTACGGTAATGTAAAAAATCTAATTGCCAAAAGGGTGAGAAATATTTAACATATACGGTGAATAGTACATGAATCTTTCAAGTATTTGTGAAATCTAAAAATCAAGAAGCCCAGAACCTTTAACGTGTATGGTTATTCCAACCAAATTCTCTCTTGGATAGCCAAGAGTCTGATCAAGAATTCTGTTTAATTATGTAATTGAGCTACATCTGCAGTTATCCTCCACATCATGTTATCGACTTCAGCTGTGTTACAATGTCTAGTGCATGATACGTGCGTGCAGGATTAGGCAACAAGGCATCAAATTTGTTCTCAGAGTGGTGCAGAATAGTTTACGAAAAACACCTTACAAATGCTCACTTCCACCCACCCCCCCCCCCCCCCCCCCCCCCAAACAAACACCCGCCTATGACATTCAACTTAAAATTCTCCTGCAGCTAATGCATTATCTTTCTTTTTCCATCAGTTCTTCAGAGTGTTTCTTTTAACTGTTTCTGAAATTACATAAATACTTTTGGTACATAAATTAATATTCAACCTGATTATTTACTTTTGTTACAAAAATTAATATTCAACCTGATTTTTTTTTTTAATGGTAACAGAAAATACTAGACTAAAATAACTACAGAGCTCGGAAAATTGAATAATTCACCAAATGTCCATTATTTAGCAGACCTTCATTTCCACAGAATCACAAATATAAAAAAAAAAAAAAAAAGCAAATAATTATTTGCTTTTTCGAAAGCCGAAAAACATAATCATAATCAGAAAGCATAACAGCATTGCAGAGAATAATAACAATAACCAAGAAAAGGGCATTAACACAAAACAAGAAAATCAAACTCAATATTAAAGAAAATCAAAATGCATGAAATTTCAAGAACACATAAACACACACATACCATTCACTAAAAAAAAAAAAAGAATGAAAACTTCACAACAAATGGAGCTAACTAAATGAACCCTTTGAAGAAAGAAATGTATAGAGGGGCTTACAAGCCTTCATAGACGATAGAGTAATGACCTTCACTGATCACAGGGCCAATAGAAAGGCAACGTCCATCAACTAGAAGCTGATTATCAATCTTGAAATCACTTTGCATGTCGAGATGATCATCAACAGAAGCATTAGTACTCAATGATGTAGAAGAGGAGACTTCAATGGATTGCTTCTGATCAGCCATTGCCATAAAAGCAGCAACTGTTACATTACCCAAGAAAGAAAGAAAGAAAGAAAGAAAAAAGAGTGTGTGTTGTGTGTGTATTGGAGGTTTATGGGGGGTGTATTTTGAAAGATATGCAGCGATAGAAATAAGAGGGAGAATCTCTTAAGTTTTAGTAAAAAAATTATTATGATAAAATCTTGTATTTAATTTATATGAATTTAATGATGTATTGAAAGAAAAACAAAATGATATTAAATAAATATATTTTGGGGGGTTTTACATTTCATGCATAATTGGCATCAGGATGGGTAATTTAACAATCTGCATGAGTGCCACGTCTGTGTAAATGTCAAGTTCTGAGAGGTAAAGCAAATTGCAAATTGAATTCATGAAGCAAGAGAAAAGCGTTACACGTCAGATTCTGTGATACTGTGATGATTTAATATTTCACGTTATTTTTTGAAAAAAAAAATTAATATTTCGCTCTATGTTACAAAATACGGCTATGATCTAATCATAGGATTTATCGAATTGTGGCACGATTGACGTGTAGATAACGAAGTTTTACATATAATTTTGACAAAATATACCGGATTACTTTGACATTGTGTAACATTTTTACAAATAGGTTATTATATTTTTAGGTAATGCAAAGTTTAATGTATAATTTTAACAAAATATTACGATAATGTAATAATAACGTTATTTGGTAAAATACCGCAATGACCTAATCATGGGGATTTAAAGTATTGTGGCATGCTAGATATGTAGTATCACAGAGTTTGATGTCTAATTTTCGTAAAATACACGAGACTATTTTTGCGTTGTTAGGTAATACACAATTTAACGTATAATTTTAACAAAAATACGGGAATTATTTTTAGGATTTGGGGGGGGGTGGTTTGTGGTGTTGGGATTTGATTGTTTTGTATGGAATTTGGGAGTGTCAGGCTGTCAAACTCTGTTAGGAAGGACAAGTGAAAGAGGTGATATTCAATTGGGTATTTGTTCTTATTGTTCATTACGGAAACTCAGAATGTTGGGTTCAAAGAATCCTAAGAAGATCATGACATGATTTTCATGTGGTATATGAGGCTACTAGCTTGATATAATTCACATTCAACTAAGACTACTTTCTGAAAATAGTCTATTGTTTCGTTAAATTTTCCTTAGTTGCTCTCAACTCAACTCAACTCTTAAGTTAGCTCAAGACGGGAGGCTATAAAATAGTTGAAAGCATATGCTGAATTAGAGACTAGAGGTCCAGAGTGTTATAGAGGTTTATCTTCTTTTTGTGCGTGTGCTAAGAGTCCTTGCTATTTAAGATGTTTTTACTAAGTACAATTTTTGAATCCTAAGGCAGCGATGGATATTTAGGAACGATTTGGAAATGAATGAAATGACCTTGGAAATGAAATGAATTGGGAAATGATATGTCATGCTTGGTATGCTCGAATGAAGATAAGAATATATATTTGGATTCCAAGTCCATGTTTAGTAGTTAACAAAGAAGTAATGCTATTTTATTGCTACAGATATATTATTATTTTAAGAATAAAAATAAGTATCATACTAATAATAATAGTTAGTTTGAAGCATATTGTTATTATATATATATATATTTTTTTTTTCCTGAGGGCGAACCTATCAAATTTGATCAATCCAGAACACCCGGTAGAGAGACCCAATCTTGAGGGAAAAAATTACCGAGCTAACCTAGCCTCTTTTTTTTCATGCTTTCCTCAGAGATCTGGAGATGTTACTGACTGGTTGGTTCATTGAAATAAAATTATTCTTTTAAGCTCACTCATGGGAATTGTTTAAAGCAAGTGAACCAGATAGCTGTGGCGATAGAATCTGGGACAAAGGACTTGTAGTATCTTTGTAGATCTGGCAAACGTGGCATGGGCCGGTCGACCAGGTCTTTCCTTGTTGTTTTGTTCCCACCACGGGAAAGACACAAAAAAGAAAAATTAAAAGGAAAGAGCTGGACTTTGCCCATAGTTGGAGCAAAATACCTTCGTTGGCTCAATTTGAAATCCCCTTCTATTGGGTAAAGGTCAATTTTATTGTAGAGTCGTATGCAATGTACAAACAATGCTTGTACGGTTCAATCAAAAAACAATGTCAATGAAGGCCAAAATCCCTAAATCAAATTGAATTATACAATGATATAGTAAACAAGATTTTTCTTTTCTTAAAACTTAATATGATACTTATTTTTTTTTATTATTATTATTTAGTTTAGGGTTTAAGGTTTATACATGTTTCTCATGTTTAATTTGGTTAAGGACATCGGTCGAGAAAATCATACTTATTTTGTGACGGATTGGTTTTAAAAACGATTGGTTGTGCATCAACAGTTTATATTTTGAAGTTATAGACCTTGTTTACATTGATATCACAACATACAACAAAACTCTAATCATGTCATGCTTATGGGCTGCTGATTGAATCGTCAACTGTTTCTAAGAATCCAATAGTTCTACAAATAAATGTGGGAGAGCATTTTTTTTCTCGTCGTGTCTAGAGATATAGATGTGACGCTCAACTTTTTTGACCTGTTTTTTTTTTTTTTTTGTTAAAGATACATAGTATTATTTTTACATAAGAAAAAGTTATATCAACCAATCCTAATAGGCATCCTAGCTGGATCAGCCTCCTGTTGTACAAGTGTTAAAAGCTCCAAGAGAGGATTAGATAGCCAATCTAAAAGGAGAGTTCCTATCTTAGCTGCAGAAACAGCACAGTCTACTATCCGGTTGGCCGATCTACTGATCTACCTAAATGAGTAGTCATAAACTGAAGACAGGTAAGACAGAGAATTGTGGATAATGAAGGTGATCCTCCGGTCACAATTTGAAGTAACCTTGAGCGCCTTGATAACCGTAGCTGAATCTGATTCGATAACGGAGGCAAGTGAAGGGTTGTGAGTGGAAAGGACTATGCAGGCCGTCTGACATGCAAGGGCCTCTGCATAGAGGATATTGTCACAGTGGGCTGAGAAAGCCCGATAATCAATGATTATACCCGCCGCATCGCGACATATAACAGCGATACCTGCAAGCTGATCTGAGTCAGTGAAGGAGGCATCACAGTTAAATTTGATAGATTGCGGCATCAGGGGAGTCCAGTTGGAGTCAGCTGGCTATTGCCATTGATGTAGGGGATCTTGTGATCTAGAAAGGCTAGTACAGGAGTGGAGTTCTGACAAGTGGTAGTGAATGTCCCCTAGAAGACTGTCGATCTCTGGAAGTTTTCCTTAAAAAATTGTTCTATTGTGAGCCTTCCAAACTACCCAGCAAATGATGGATAAAAGACCAACTGCATATTTTCGAGAATGACCCAAAGCAACACAAGAGTCGAGAAGATCGAGGAACCACTGATCAAATTGGCTAATGGTGAAGTCTTCACTGTGCAGTTGGAGAGGGGAATCAAACCACAGTCGTGAGGTCTACAAGCAACCCAAGAAGATATGTTCAACTATTTCCTGTTCCGAATTACATAACTTACAGATCGGAGATGGCGAAACTTTTTTGACCTGTTTATAAAGAAAGCTTCGTGCACTATTGCACTTCATATTTAGTTGGTGTAGCATTTTTCATTTGAAAAGAAAAAAAAAAAAACAAATAAAGCTGCATTGTTGGATCTGAAAAATGCATAAGTTTGAGCTTGTTTTGGAGATGTGTTGTTGTTGCTTGTTTACTAGAGAAGACATGACTCTTGTAGGAAAACCTTAACATTTTTTTTTTTCTGCTAATTAATCAAGTTAGTCATTAAATTTCAAAAACTATACAAGGGCTTTTGTAGTCCTGCTATATCACCTTAATTTTTCCCCTACGGGGTTTTGATATTTATTAGAAATTAAAAATCTTGATATACTTTTGGATCCCCCTTTTATTTTATTATTTATATCTATATTTATCAGTGGATAAACTTTTTTTTTTTTGGGTGAAAACTTGTGTGTATTTCAAATACACAAAATATAACACAACAACGTCATTATCATAAAATGGGGGAAGATAAAACATTAACAACATGTAAACACGAAATAATATATGGTATCCAAAAAACTGTAAAAAACCTTTAACCATTCTATTGTCTAATGATTTAGACATTCTTTTTTCTTTTTTCCTAAGTAGTTTTAGACAATCTTAACCAACTCACCCTTCGTTGTCTCTAAAATATTGGTATGAAATATTCGATACATAGCCACCTTGGTGGAGTAAATAAAAAAATTGGAAAAATATCATATAACCTCCCTGTGATATGTAAAACTATCATCTTATCCCCCTGTGTTCTTAAAACTTCAAGAATGCTTCATATGTTATTAGAAAGTCATCACATTACCCCCTTCACATTTTTTTTAAGTTATTAAATGTCAGTTTTACCCTTTTATAATACATATATTTTTTTTCTTTTTTTTCTTTTTTAATTATTTATAACTAAATAAAAAAATTTAAAAAAATAAAAAAAACTATTCATCTTCCCCACAACCCTCCCCCCCCTCCCCCACGCCCACCCCCTACACCACCCCCACGCCCCACCCCCTGCTGCTGCTCCGACGAGCACGCTGCTGCTCCGATGAGCAGCAGCGTGGCTGTCGCTGCTGCTCGTCTTGGCTGTTCTACTCACTGCTGCTCCGAAGGAGCAGCAGGGGGAGGGGGGGAGGTGTGTGTGGGGAAGATGAATAGTGTTTTTTTTTAAAAAAAAAATTATTTAGTTATAGATAATTAAAAATGAAAGAAAAAAAAAAGAAAAAAAAATATATATTATAAAAGGGCAAAACTGACATTTAATAACTTAAAAAAGACATGAAGGGGGTAGTGTGATGACTTTTTAATAACACAGGGACATTTTTGAAGTTTTAAGAACACAAAGGGGTAGGGTGATAGTTTTACATATCACAGGGGGGTTATGTGATATTTTCTCAAAATAATTTCAAGCTCATGCAATGTCTTTGCAACAAATCCAATAATATGCTACAACATGTAAGTACAGACAGTCCCTTTTTTTAATTCGTATTTATAACCCAAACTTGGCAAGAAAAGTTAAACTCGCCTTTCAACTAGTAAACCAGCTATAATAAAATCTCATATTTTAAAAAATGAAGTGTAAAAATCCAAAAAAGTTCTAATAAAATGTATAGTGAAGAAAAAAATTTGAGGCCTATAAATATTAGGTACTCCAACAACCATTTGTCAATATCAAGTGGATTGTTACAAATGGTTGAGTCTCTCATATCTAATAAAATATTCTCTACTTTATAGAAAAAAAAATTCTAACAAATTGTTAAGATATCTATTACACTTTGGAGGCCTATAAATATAAGGCATTCCAACCATTTGTAACTAGAGACCCATGAATAATACATGTAGACCCTCATTCTACAATTAAGATCGAGGAAATCCCCAATCCCTTTTATGCCAGCAAGGTCCTGACAAGCGAGAGGCACTAAGAACTCAAGATGGTATTGAGGCTGATGTAGTGACTAGTAGGAGTAGTGTTTAGGGTCTTAATGTCCTATCACAAGAAAGCTTCGTATTTCCCTTAAATAGCTTCCTTTCTCCCCATGATCCGCAATCTTCTGAAATCAATCTTCCCATAATTGGTTTCAATCAAATCCCGTTTACCGGATCCATTTACAATTAGTATCGCAAATTTATCTCATTCCTTTTCCATATTGATCCCTTTCTCACATGCATCCCTTATTTGGCTTGATTTAACTTCTAGGCAGGCTAGGACCCTTACCGGTCTCGGTTCCCTATGGGTCCTTCCCTACTCCGGGTCACATGGGTCCAAGTACATCAGCCTATTACAATACCCACCAAAATATTACCAAAAATTATTACTTATTTCTCAAAAAAAATTATATCCAAAATAATAACAAAATCTTGAATAAACCTCTTGTTAGATTTCATTAAACAATAAAATATTTAGACAATGCAATTAAAAATGTGTTCCCTTAAACTAAAAAATATTTACATACAATAATTGTAATGAAGTGAATAGGTTTTTATGTGGATCGGTAGGCCCATATATATCCCCTGGAAAAGACAAGAGAAGAAATATTATTATTAATTTCTTAAAAATATAACAACCATGATTAATTATGAGAGTTGCAAAAACTCTCCATTAAACACTATGAAAGCATGATGGAAATCCATGAAGCCGGTGATAGGAATTGTATGTAATATCTCTTTGATATGCTATAGGATAAAGATGATGGCATATTCATTTCTTCCCCTATGGAAGGATAGTCTACTGCTCGACATAGTCCATCATCCATGGCGAATTTATAAGAAAAATGAGTTTAGCTAGGAAATACCCTATTTTATTTGTCTTTCTATTTTTAAACTCCTTGAATTTCAAAGGAAAAAAATCAATTATCTGTTGTACAGATTGAATCGGGGTTTACTAGTACTCAATGCAAGTCTAGCTGAGATGGCCTTTGAAGCAACCACAGCATAACAATAACCTGAAAGTTTAAAATAAGGTTATGTTGTATAAATATCTATATCTAAACCTTATCTTTTCATTAACCATAAATACTATAATTATAAAAGGAAAATATATGAAAATATATGAGAAAAAAGTGAAAATATTGAAAGACATGATGATAATGAGGGACTAAGTGAAAAGTTTTTAATATTTTATATTTATAGTAATAGTATATTATTATTATTATTATTATTATTATAATTATTATATTAGTTTCATTAATTATATATTATTTATAATAATAATAATTACTTAAACTCATTATTTTTTATTATACTATTAATATAATAATATTTAATAATAATAACATTATATTATATAGGATTATATATGTTATTATTATTATCATTGCTATATTTTGTTTCTATTCATCATTATTATTATGTATTTTTTATTGTATATTTATGTGTATATTATATATTATTGTATTTATTTTATTATTTTATATATGTTATTTATCATTGTTATTACTATTATTCATATTTATTATCAGTATTTATTTTATTATATATTTATATCATTATATTCATTATACTATTAGATCATATATTATTATTGTAATGCTATTAGTATTATTTAGTAATGTTATTTGTATAGTGCGTAATATATTTTTTTAAAAGGGTATTTTAGCCACTTGAGTAATATGTTCATTCTAAAGTACATGGGAATGAGCTGAATTCATGTATTTTGTTAGAAATGGTATTCCCATATTCGTTATAATGAGATTACCGAATGAATGAGATTCTCAAGTTTATTCATTTATACCAAGTGTGATAATTGGAATATAATTGGGAATACCATTTAATTCCTAACTTATTCCCACATATCAATCGCTACTTTAAAATTACAATTTTCGCAAACACATGAATTCAACGTTGACAATCTCTTTATGTATGCGACAACTTATCATATATTGAACGAAAGGAATAATAACCCTCATGGACGATAAACTTTTTGACACAATCAAAAATGTTATTCGAATGAATTTGTATATAGAGAAAAGACATAGATTTAACAACCTTAGTCTTGTTGTTCCTGGAATTTAGATGAAAATATTCTCATGTAGGATGACAAGTATATTTTCATATATATTCCTTGTATAGCTTTTCAAATCGATTAATCATTTGCTTAATTAATTAAAAAGATGTTGACAATTTTCCAGGAAAATTAAAAGGTAAGTATCAATATTTATGTAAAAGTTAAGGAAATCTAAGCATGGTTGAAATCTATTTTTTTTTTTTTTTTGTTAATATGCATGGTTGAAATCAAGGTTGATGAACTCCATTTTTTATTTTTATTTATATGACGAGAAACTCACTTTAAATAGGATCAGATTAGATCTACCTAAAATTATACACCCTGTGGTGTAGTAGTGTATCTCAACACATATTTTAGGTTAGTTAAGGAGCATACAATAATTGTGATAAAATAACATAAATTTGAACTTAAAATCTTTGATAGCAATATTTTCAAATAAAATGCTTGAGGTCGTTGATCTTTTTTTTCCCCCATTTTTTTGTATATTACTTTCTGACAAATTACTATGTGTTCATTAACAAGCAATCAATGGTGGATGCAATCTCAACCCAATTTTATTTTTTTTAAAAATATGTGTATTTTAAAGTATTTTTAGGTTGAAAAATTAATTTAGCCCCACTGAGAATCTTTATATATATATATATGAGTGTTATTTTGTATAATTTTAACCCCTACTAAACATAAATCCTGAATTCCACCCTCCAAGCAATTAAAGAAAAAGGAAATACCTTGTTCCCAAAGTTCAAGCAACATATGTTAGCAGTTCACAACTATAGTATTTATAGAGATTAGTCTTATGGTAGAGCGCTTAAAATATTGGTGGGAGATTTGCACATGTCTCGAATTTGCAATCCAAAGGCTCTTTTCTTCAGACTAGTTATGGTAGACTTTATGTCTAACGAACTTGAGTCGTGCCTTTTCTGAACAAGGTAGTGCCATCGAACATTGACTTTGATACGAGCCAAAAAAAAATTTCAGGATGTTGATAAAAAAACCCAAAAAAGAAAAACTATAAACACTTTGGGAGACAACCAGATAACATGTCTATGATAGCCTTATAAAGATGAATGGTAGGCCAAAATGGGCCGTCCCCCTGATTGAGCAGAGCCCAATATTTAAAATGTCAAGCACATTTCGGGCTCACTTGTACTATACGATTTTAAAGAAGCCTTCTCGAAATCGTCGATAAGTTATTTAAAAGATATTCATGAATCAAATGAGTACGTGCAAGAAAATTATTTGGGACCAAATTAGTTCGCTTCCAACTAATATTCATGAAAAAAAACTAATATTCATGAATTTTTGTAGATCTAATTATGGTGAAATGAGAATTAAGACAAACACAAATAAAATGCAAATCTCACTATGTAATAACGAGCAATTTTATAAATAATAAGTAATTAGAGAAAATCTACATAAATCTCATTACACGTAATTTAGAGAAAATAATGACTTTTTTTTATTTTTTATTTTCTCAAAATTATGCCAAACGAAAAAGTAAAGTCCGATCCTTCTTCAACTTTCCCTTCCATTCTTTTCTACTAGTAAGAATATGAAAAAATTTAAACTGACTCATCTGTCTCTCACAATGTTATTGGAACCTTTATTTGTAAATCTCACTAATATGTGTGAAATTGATAATAATTTAGACTAATTAAATAGTTTTTCGTAGGAATATAGTACTAGAATAGACTGATGTAGTATATACTTCTATTTTCCAATGACGAACCAAGAAGGTGAAAATATATAGGAAATTAAGAAAGATTAAAAGGGCGAATACTTTGACTTCAAGCTCCATCACTTCGAATATGGAATATAAAGGCTTATCTTCGTCAAGGGGAGAGAAAGCATATCACTCGAGACGTATCACAAAAACTTTACCTTTTAATTGAATTTCTATATCGTGTTATATGGCATTTATCATACACATAGGATTTATTTGTTGGAAACAAATTAAATGGTGTTATATTTTTTTTATTTAAAAGAAGGTTTAGTTGATAATTACAAACTACTAACAACATGAGGGGATGTATCTCTTTTTCTGTTCTTCTCCGAAAGAGTCATCAATGCGAACAATGTTTGGTCTATATAGTGTTCTCTAAGAGATTAATTCAAGCTAAAATTGACTAACTAATTAACATATCAATTTATTTCAAATAAATAGTGTAACATTTGTTACATAAGTAACATATAAGATCTCTCTACCATAAATGTGCGCACCATATTTGTTGAAATTTAAATTATTTTTTGTTAAGTCTTTAGAGAGCAAAGTATCATCAAAATAATGACTCCTTTCTTTAGAAACTTAAAATGGGTCCCTATTTCAAAGGTCTTCCATAATAATAATTCTATTAGTTCCTATCTTTTGAGACATGATAATGGTGCTAGGTGAGCCCTGTGATTGCTACAATATGCTTTAAGCAGCATTATGCCATATATAGAGACTGGAG
Organism: Ehretia macrophylla; assembly: GCA_037974665.1. Classification (NCBI taxonomy): domain Eukaryota; kingdom Viridiplantae; phylum Streptophyta; class Magnoliopsida; order Boraginales; family Ehretiaceae; genus Ehretia; species Ehretia macrophylla. The sequence continues at coordinate 52,340,867 of CM075770.1, forward strand.
AATCTTTTCAGTCATTCATGTGACTTCATAATTTGTGCATGTTGAAAATCGGGTCATGGGTCGTTTAAGATGAATTGATTCAATCCAATTCAGATAAATAAACAAAAGGTTATCACGTATTATTAATTTTTTAGCTGTTTTCATTTTGAAAACGTATCCCATAATCAGGACAAAAATGCGTATGACTAAACTTAGCAAAAAAAAATGTGTATATGACTAAGTAACTTCCAGGGATGGCATTGTGCTACTTTGTTTAATTAATCAAGTTTTCATGGTCAAAGGATAGGAGGCTTAAGATCATTGTCAAAAAGCATATAGAAGTGGTCCTTTGCTTACAAACAAAGGATTATATTTTTATCTGATTTATCCATTGATATAAGCAAATTAACATTTATAAGTAAGACATGCGAGTATTGAATATAATTAATATCTTATTTATATACAAAATTAGATAGATGAAGACATTGATATCACTTCAAGATCTACTGGCATGAAGTCAGAAAACTAAGTTATGCTAATGGAAATTTCATCTTGCTTGCTAGCAATAGCCTTGAAACACTAACCAGAAACAAGGATAAAAATTAATATACAATTAATTTTGGTCACTATCTACATATACAATCCCTAATTAAATTCCATATCATAGAAATTAACCCATTCTAATCCATGAGAATAATTGTTTTCTGGCACGTAAAAGACATTCTCTAAACCCTCCATTCCAAATTCCCCAAGAAAAGGTGGCTCCATGGCATCCATTGAGAATGATGAACTTGGACTGTTGCTTGAAGAGCATTCCAATAGCCTTTGTATCTCCTTTTCTGCTTCAGAGAGTTGTTCCTTGAGTTTCAGAACCTGAAAAAAGAAAACCATAAATTAGCTTTCAGAGAATAAAAATGATTATAGTATCAATAATGGTGATAGATTAATCCTCAATTAATTTTTATTTTAGGAACTGATTAACATACATCATTCGGGACCTGAAAATGTAAGTCCAATCTATTTTTAAATCTTGGATACAGTAAAAATTTTGTGCACTGAATTATATTTATACGTGGCTTAAAATGATGTCCAAAACCTGCCACACCCGCAAGTGAAGTACCACCACGTGGGAGGGGATACCATGTGCTGCTTCCACCAAGTAGGCCATTACAAAAGACTGGCCACCTTAAACAAGTATGTACGGAACTTGTTAATGGGAGAAATTTATCCTATTACGATATCCGACCTTCAGTTCCATGTAATAAAAGTGATTCTCACATGTATGAGGCCCCATATTTTATGAGAGTTACTGAAATCCGATGTCTTATAGAAGCACTTCCGGTTATTGGGGCATATGCCACCTTTTGTTCTTTAATAGGGTGACAATGTCCCCATTCTTGTTTTCAATGGCTCAATTTTTCATCCTACACTATCAATCAAGCAGCTTGGCATGGTCTTTTTCGAGTCAACTGTCCATGCATGTCCCAAAAAAAAAACAAATATATGTGTTGCAATTCCAATAGCCTTTTGGATAGATATGTCCATTTCTCACATATATAACATGGCATGGATTTGGCTAATTTTGTCATGAACTGGAAATAGATATTGTAAATGTTGAACAGCATCTTAGTTTTAGGAGATAAAATGGAGTTTGTGTTAACAGGTAAATACAGTTATCATGAAATGATTTATATTATCAACTTACTAATTGAAAACGTTATTATGTTATTAGACTATCCAGTTAGAGAGAGAATGAAATAGAGTATGTACTAACTGACCTCAGTTTCAAGCCTGCATTTTTCAACCACACTGCTCTCATGTTCATTCTTCAACTTGGAGTACTCTTCTTCCAGCTTCTTGCTCTTCCATCGAGCCCTTCGGTTCTGAAACCAAACCGCGACTTGACGTGGATCAAGACCCAACTCTGATGCGAGCCTGTCTTTCCTCTCAGACTCCAATTTGTGTTCACTTCCAAAGCTTTGCTCAAGGAGATTAACTTGTTCTTGGCTAAGCTTCTTCTTACGAAACCCACTAGTGCTAGTCTCTTTGTTCTTCTTACGTCTTCGCCGTGGTTTCACCTCCCCTAAACATCACAACAAGCTCAAATTAACCACCAACATCAAAAAAAATAAATGCATGCAACATGCAAGCATGTGATAACTAGTAACATTTCTTTTCATTGTTTTATAGACTCTTGCAAAAGTATGACTGCCTACACCAGACTTCAAACAACAAAGTAATACTGCATATAATAGACTTTAAACCGGGTTCATTCTTTTCCTAACAATTAAAGAGTTTCGTGTACCAGACAATCTTTCTTTTACAGAACTACAAGGTATGACGACATACAACAGACTTCAAACTACACGGTAACACTGCATATAGACTCTAAACTGGGTTCGATTATCTCTCAAACCCCTAAGAATTTTGGGTACCAAATTACCCTTTCTTTTTGAGCTATGTGGTTTTTAGTACTGACCTTGTTCAGGTACCAGAAAAGAGTATACACCAGGATAGTACTGAGAAATCAGTAACTTTTGATCATCAACGGGATGATTAATGCTGCTTCTCATCTTTGGTTGTCTCTCTCTTACAAGTTGTTGATGTTAATGTTATCTGGATAGAAGTAGATGTCTTAGGAGAATGCAACACTGAAGACTTTATGTGAAGATTAAGAGGATGTTGTCTGAGGTCTGAGGTCTTCGGAGGGTACGTGGAGGGCTTGTATTTATAGACCTGGCTAGCTAAAACAAACCTTTGTGATTTTGTTTAATTACCAAGAACGCCATTCATGACGGATATTTGGATAGCATACTTTCGAAATTAATTATCGTATATATTATAATAAGTGATATAAAATGATTTTTATATTTTTTGAATTAAATTAAAAAAAAAAATTAATAATAATAAAGTAATAATGTAATTATATAATTTTTATACTCAATAATGTGAATTTACTATGTTATAACTGTATTATTATTTTATTATTATATATTAATTTTTTTAATAATATTATTACGATATTAAAAAATTCAAATCCGTAAAAAATGATGCAAGAGTATGAGACGTCCTAGATTAAGCTTTGTCAATTTTGGGAACTAGATAGCAAAAATGTTGGGCATAGCTTTTTTGTCTGATTTGGTGAACGTGACTTGGTTAATTTGGTTTAAAGCTTAGCTATTGTGTCGGACTGATGCGTAGATAAAAGCCACTATTCACGAAAATGTGGGACCCCAGAGGACAAATGTTACGATAAGGATCAAATAAATCCATGAGCGTTTACTTGACCTTGAAAGCATGTGACGATTGCTATTCATTAACGTACTCTCATTTTGAATAATTATCATATAATATCACTTTGGCTCTCTTAAAGAAAATATATATAAGAAAAGCATGTGATGGTGAATGTAATTATGATGCTTGTTGGTGATTGTGTAATGGAACAAGCTTGGATGAAGTTGGGTGAGTGCAAACAAAATGAAATTGATAACTTGATTTTGAGAGTCACGAGTGATTGATCATACCAAAAAATGCATTTATTAAATTAATAGACATCATCTTCAAACGAAAACATTGACCAAAGAAAACAGAAAAAAATTATTCAAACGAAATGAAAATCGAGAGAAATTCTAAGTTTTACAGTCATATTTCACATTTTAAAGTTAACCTAAGAAACGCCTCCTGATAAGCTTTTTTGGAATTCAAATTAAAAGTGTCACATATAATTGTGTCTGGAAGAAATATAATTTAAATTAATTAAGTATAAAATTTATCAAAATTAATCTTAAAAAAATTATATTTTTGATCGATTTACTAAAAACACAAACAAAATTTTTACTTATATCTAAACGTTATACTACTAAACTAACACCCGGAATTCAAAATATTCTATCCTCCAATTTTTGACTCTTTTGTGGGGGGTTCTATAGGTAAGAAGTATGGTTGTGTTTGGCTTTCCTGATTGGGTAAATAATGAAGACAAAGAGGGTAAGTTTGGGATGTGAACAGAAAACCACAAAACAAGGTAAGGGAAGTAAACAAGTGTAGGTTTGGGATCTCAAACGTCACCACCTCGAAGTTATTAAAGAAATTGTACGGTTAGCCTCTGGATTTGGACATCACAGCCACCTTTGTTGTCCGATTGGGTGGTATACTCTCCTCTTTCTATGGCCACCAAACCAGCCAAGCCGTCCTCTCCAAGCTTTTTAGCTATGGCTTTTTTTACCACATTCTAGCACATGCGTGGCTCGAGATGGGTAAATAGTGAAGCTTCTTGGTTGTATAGTCGATTGGCTAATCGATGTTTTAATGGTAAAAATCTAAGCCCCTTTGTTTTTTTTTTTTTTAAATATTTCGAGCTCATTGGAAGGGCAAGATCTCGATGAAACAGTGACCTAAGCTATTACATCATGTCTACACACACCTGGATTAGACTAATAGGCTAAATCTAGCTCATATAAATAATTCTATTTTGTTTAAAGGTAAATCTTACAAATAGTCTCTATTATTTATACATTTTTGACAAATAATTTTTATTATTTTAAAAGTTACATAATTATTTCTTATTGTTTACAAAAATTTCATCAATAGTCTTCATTGTTTCATAAGTCATTCGGTTAGTCCTTATTATTTACAAAAGTCTCTTCATTAGTCTTTATTATTTGTAAAAGTCTCTTCATTAGTCCTCAATATTTACATATGTATTTGCAAATATTGGAGACTAACTGAGAGACTTTTACAAACAATAAGAACTAACTGAGTGACTTTTGAAATAATGGGGATTATTGGTGAGACTTTTATAAATAATAGAGACTAACCGTGTGACTTTTAAAACAATAGGGACTATTTGTCTAATTTATCCTTTGTTTTTTGCTTCAAGGAGGCGAAAATCGAGATAACTAAACTAAATAAGAGAATATTTAATCCTTAATATCTTTCTCCATCAACAAAAGCATAGCTCTTGGAAGGTTTGTTAGAGCAACTCCAACAACAAGGAGTGAAGCTCACTTTTAGCCAAAAATGGAGAATAAAATACAAAAAGCATGCTCCAACAGTCTAGCCATCTCCCTCGCCATTGTTGAAAGCTCGCTAGGCATCTATCTTTTCCTCGCTGCTTCTAGCGAGCAGAATGATCTCACTATTGCTTTTTTTTTTTTTTTGTAAACTCCGCTTTCTGGTCTATTGTGGTAGACTTGCTTTGTTTTTTATTTTTTCGGTGGAAAGACTTGTTTTTGTTTAGTCTTCTTTTGTTTGTTTGTTTGTATTTTTTTTTTCTGGCCTTTAAGATTTTTTTTTTTTCATTTAATTGAGAAGCATAATTAAAAAGAGGTATAAAATAGATACGAACAGTCGTTGTGCGTATCAAGTTTCAAACTCTAATTCATAGACGATACTTGTATTATAAGTTTAAGAATGATTATAAACTTGTGCCTTGAATTTGCTAATTTAAAATAATTAACAAATTATTAATTACATCTACAAACAATAACACCAAGTTTATATAGTTTCTTCTTTTTTTGGAATGAAACTAAAATAGAAAGTATGAAATAAAGAATGTTGTTAGAGTAAAACTGAAATAGAGAGTTTGTAAAAGTATCTAACAACTTAAATTATATTAATATTACAATTTTTGCTAGAACATAGTGGTTAATAATTAAAAAAAATACTAAAAAAATATTATTAAGTAATAACTTTACATAAAATATGGAGAGTTATTGGAGTGAAATTAAATAGAGAATATGTAAAATAGAGAGTACTATTGGAGTGAAATTGAAATAGAGAGTCTCAAAAATAGAGAGTCTGAATAGAGAGTTTTGTTGGAGTAAAATTGAAATAGATAGTTTATAAATGTAGAGAGTCACCAATCTGGCTCTTTATTATGGAGAAAAAATAGAGATGTTGTTAAAGTTGCCCTTAATTCGAGATGTTTCAAATGATTGTCGTTATTCCAAGTTTGTCAAAGCGTCAGTACATCACTTAGTTTCACGGAAAATATGGGTTACCTTATAACTAATGTGGGATTTGACCCCATGTTACATTTCGGAATGTCTCGCAGTAAGCCAATCGTGTGACAAATTGAATTATTAAGATAATTAGGATAAGATCCTTTTTTTTTTTTTTTTACTTGGGCTTGTAATTTACATATGAAACCTTTTTTCTTGTATAGTTAAACTGAAAACTCGCGGGCATTAATTGATGCCTCTGTTAATAATATTAGTTCTATTATTACATTAAAGGGCAAAAAAAAAAAAAAAGGGGTTGTATTCTGAGATACATGAGTCGTTCTAAGATCAATATGAGATTTTTCATAAGTAGAAAGGATTAATGTGAGCTTTTCTTAGGTAGAGATTATATATGTCACTATATATTCATGGTATTGCAAGGAAATTCTATCTCCCCACCCTTTTAATTCTTTTTTTTTTGGGGGTAAAATAGAGGTCGGAGTTATAGTTTGAATTCAAAAACTCTAATTATAACATATCACTATTTGACAATTCAATTCACCTACTTACTGACTTGTTGTACTTGGAGATTTCAAATTTAAACCTCATCTTCGACCTCTATTGTACCCAAAAAAAAAAAATCAGTTGATTATCAAGCATATCGTGTGGCTTAGGGGCACATGCTACTTGATGTTAGTAAGAGCTGCAGTCCTACTAATCTCACAAAATTCTTTAAAATTCTATGTATTTTTAGTCCAAAAAGTTAACTAATTCCCATTCAAAGAAAAATAAATTCGCACAAATGTCAAAATATGTTTTATGAATCTCACTAAGAAAAAATTTTAGACGTTGCCCCTGTTGTTACTACATAGGTTGGATCCAAAACCGTTTAAGAAAAAATCTTGTATGTAAACAGTTTTAATATTTTTAAATAAGTAACTGCGATACTTAACACAAAATTATTTAGTTATTTTAATAATTTGAACTCTGATATCATATTAAATAGGGTAAATACCCAATTTAGTGCACTCTCTTTAATGTTTATCCTGATTTAGTTCATCTATTTTAAAATGTACTATTTTAGTCTATTATCTTTATCACTTGTCCCGATTTAGTCCATATCTTTCAAAATATACCCTTTTAGTCCACTATCTTTATCATTATGGACTATGTTAATCCTCCACTATTTTTCTATCCAAAAAAAAAAAAAGACTAAATCGGGACAAACATTAAAGATATTAGACTAACGTAGATTATAATGATAAAGATAATAGATCAAAATGGTACATTTTAAAAAATATGAACTAAATCGGAATAAATAATAAAGATAGTGAACTAAAAAAGTACATTTTAAAAAATATGAATTAAATCAAGACAAATATTAAAAATAATAGACTAAATTAAATATTTACCCTATTAAATAACAAACTAAAATTTCTCCAAATTTGAGGTTTTCACTGGAGTGGGGAAATTTTAAGTCGAGACCTCGAAAACACGAGCCATGCATGATAAATATCTTTCTGTCTTAGTTTGTCCATTTGAACTCATTATTGTTGTATTGACGAGTTTCAGACAAATGTACTTTTTTCCACATTTTTTACTGCAAATTGAGGACAAAGGTCACTTTCACTTGCATAAAAAACCTTAGCCCCCACACATATTCATTGCAACAGAAAGATAAAAAGAGACCATTAACGCAATGGAATAGATTGAATGGAGTGAAGTGAAACTATGTGGATAAAATTTGACTATCCTCTCAGTGGAATAATTTGAGTGAGGACGTGTAAACCATGTCTTCTTTGTCTGTCCTTGAAAAGTTCTGATGCTGAAATGACCTAATTAGCATGACTTGAAGATAAAATGATCGAAATAAAAAAACAAAACAAAAGCTTGGGTGAGAGATAAAAATGTAGGAAAAAGGTTTGTTTTTCCAAAATTGTCAACCAAAAATGCTTTTGAGTCCGTTATGCCGAGGTTGCACAAGGAAAGGTTTTATCTCAAATTAGCCACGTAGCCAAAGAATCTTGTGCTTTCTATATTACTCTATATGGTTGTGCAAGTTGGCTAGCCAATTATAAGCTTAGACTGAATTTGGATTGTCATACAATGACACAACCACCACATCAAGTGTTAGTACTTGTGGAGAAAGATATAATGGACGAGTTTACTTCGAGAATTATTAATGCATAACTTTTCGGCATTAGCATCTATTTGAAAGGGGGGAAAAAACTTTTCAAAAGGCTAACTTGACAACTAATCCTCACTATAGGGGATGGGCCCTACATGTTTGTGTGGGCCCACCCCTGAGAACCGGACTATTCGGCTTTCTTGTTGGAATAGTTTCCCTTTTATATAGTAGTATGGAAATTTATGATTTCTTTGTTGAAAAAGTATATAATGTAATTAGAATAACTTTGAATTGCATTAGAATGTCATTTTTTTAAAGACATTATTTGCCTCCACAAGAAAATGTGTGTTGGGTTAAAGCAAATATGCCTTTAAGAGAAATTGAAACCTTATCTTAAAGATCTTTTGCACAAACTAAAATATAGCATAGTATATTTGCTTGGATAATTGATCAAGAAAATGCAAAAATACCAGATTAGTTTGTTTTAGAGAAAGAAGAAGAAGAGAAATAAAATAATTTTTGGATTTGGGGAAAATGACAGACTTGAGACTCATTTTTAGTCATAAGAGATACTTCTTCGAAATGGTTGCATCTTTACAAGACACTTATGAAAATATATCTATCTATCCTCCAAACAAAGAAACATGTTCTCTTAGCAAAAAAAATAGAAACATGTTCTATAGCCAAACAACACGACTTTTGGAAACTAATCTAATTAACTTTTTATTATTATTGCTATTATTATTATTATCATTTCCTTTTGAAAATTCCAACACTTTTTATGTAGCACAATTGTATGTTATAACACCTCTCTTACATATGGCTCGATTTGAAGAAATAATTTTGAATACGATAACTGATATTGAGGTGAATAAAACCCCAGCTCTAATACTATATAAAAGAAAATATAATATTTTATCTTAAAATTAATGGGTACTAGAAGGAATAATCTAATATCCAATATAATAATTTTAAAATTTATGATTATTTTACGTAGAATAATTGTATATTCTAGCAATATAAGCGAATTAGAAACAAATCATCATTTTAGCTGTCAAAATGCCACTTCATTTCTGCAAGAAAAAAAAAAAGGAAACTAGAGACGCGTAGTGTAGATTTGGGTTTTGTATATAGTTGGTGCACTTATTATACTTCTGTCAAATTGTCATTAGAAAATTAACAGGGCAATTTATTGTTTTATATTTTCAGACCAAACTACCCTTGCACACACCTCCGATCTAAATTTGTCCTAATATAAAATTATAAGGTTAATCTAGTAATTACACAATATTTTTGTAATAGAAATTTAACTCTATTAAAGTTAAAAAATAAAAATTTAAAAAATTATAAGTGTCACCGATTATAAACAATGGGAATACGAAATGGTATTAACCGTTAGATGTGGAAGCCCAAGCATAAAAGCAAGCCACACAGTTGAGCCAATCAAAAGAGCATCACAGCTGAGCAGCACAGAAAACCCAGAAAGCTATAAAGAAGAATGACAAGGACATATCTTCGACGCCGAAGGAAGGAAATTCACATGGGTTGCATACCTAAAAAGTTTTACACGCGTCTTCACCCCCAAAATTCTTCCATGGGACCACAGATTCTATCCATCCACGTGTAGCTTTTCAATACATTGTAGACTGTCTCAGTCTTCAAAGCCTTGCCTACCAATCAGACACTGTCCCACCTCTTTTCACGTTAGAACCCCATTTTAACGGTAGCCGCCAGTGCGTATACCACATACACATGTACGCTAAACACTTTAGTCGTTTACTAAGAGTTCCACCTTTACAAGTTAACGAGTACCATTCCCCCCGGCGGCATGGTCTAGCGGTAATAAGAGTAGAGAAATTATTTTTGTAAAATCATAAATTTAATATTTTTTATTATTTTATGATTATATTCTTAACTAATTTGGTATATTTATAGAAATTTTGAGAATTTATTAATTAATGATTAGAGTTCACTAGTTGAGTTCCTATATCATCAAAAAAGTTAAGAGTACCATTTATGCGTGAAGAAAAGTGATTGCGGGGTATGTCAATGGAGATCAGTTTCTTAACTAAATTGTTGTATTTGTTGGAGTACATTGTTGCAATCTCGGGGTTTCAACCAAATAAAATTGTAAAGTTAGAATAATGTGTACAGGTTGATGATTGCAGGGTTTAACTTTATTATGGTATTTGTTTATCTATTGTGGATTGATTGTGTGAGATATTTTTTAATAGAAAAGAAAAAATGAAGTACCATTTATGCTTTTTTAAGATAAAGTGACAAAAAAAGATGCACAAATTCATTGTTCAAAGACTCCACACAGGCTATGGAAATATATGATGCATGTTTCGTTTGGACCCATTTGGCCAATAATACTCGAGATTCATTCCAATCCAGAGTTAACCTTCCAATATCTCTCTTGAGAGTTAAATCTCACTAATATATATTTTTTTCTGTTGGAAATACTTAAACTTCGCATATGATTTGGTTGTAAAGTTTTTGCTAAAATGATTTTTTGTAAATAATAACTAACGGTTTAAAAAAATTATAATTATAATTTTAAAATCATTGCTAAAAGATAATCTTAAGAGTAATTATTAATAAAATATGATAAAAAATATTGACCGTTGCAATAAAAGTTCATTGTAAAAAGTTTTAGTTTATACAACAATAAGGTTAAAACCTTTGCAAAAAGGCACTTATTGTGATGGTTTTTTTATTTTTCATTTAGAATGTTGCAAAACTACTAAAATGTTGTAATGTCATAATTGAAAAACTAATATAGATGTAGTATTAAAAAACTCAATTTAATCTTATTACAATTTTTTCTTTTTAAAATATTTGAGTGCTTAGTTAGGAGACTTCAAATCATACGGGATGAAAGTAAATCTATTACGGAGTAACGTTTGTTATCCATATATTTCAGGAACTTGTTGCTACTAATCCATGTTGAACTGGTTAATTTAATGACATATTTGTATGTGTCGATTCAAGGTACTAGACTTATCCGTCCATAACGTCTATGAACTAATTAGTGAATGGGTCTTTTATGTTCAACTTGTGATACTAGGTTCCGAATAAGATAAATAGCACTATAACTATTTATAATTTATTAAATATGTACAAAACTACATATATTTTTTAAAATGCACTAACCCTTTGTGTTTTTAAAAATAAGTACACGGTGGGGTGCCCCTTCCGACCTTTCCATTAAAAATGGAGACATTTCCTTAGAGATGGAAACTTCATCGCTACACGTGGTGGAAGCTCCTGTAACTGTTTCGGACCCTCTCGGGTGAATGCCGCACTTTCTAGGCAAAATTGGCAGGAGGGTCAAGTGGATGGAGCATTGATTGGCTTTTGGTTCTTGAGTTGCTATCACAAACTATAATTCTCAACTATCATAGCTTCAACCATGCAATTTGACTTTTAGCGGTCTAGCCTATGGTGTTATGACAATGTACCTACACTTATTTACTGAATATTATAATGTTATGAAGTAAATTTAATAATTAAAAAAATATTTTTAAATAATTTGACCGTCAAATCGATTGTATGTGTCTATAGCTTGTAATAAGTGAAAATTTATTCATAATACTATAATATTATGAGCATGATTTAATAATCGAAAAAATCCTTCAAAATAATTTGATCATTCAAAAACAATTAGGTTGTATGTTTTCTATGGTGCATGGGCTCGACCTTATGCGCCTCTAATATGCTGATCGTTTAGGAGTCTTTCTCTTAATGGTTGTGAACTGTCTACATTCTTTTTTTTTATATAATTGTATCAATAATTTACAATTATTGAATCTTGCTCATAACATTATAATGTAATAAGTAAATCCATTCCGGACATGCCATAGTTTCATATCTAGGAAAGGTGGTTGTATCTTGAAAACGACTATTTCTATTTCAAGTAGGAGTTATCTTAAGCATGAAGGATAAGACTTTAGCTTAAGAGTTCAGTATATGGTAACTTCCATTAAAGTAAGCACAAATGATGGTAAGAGAGGATAAGGATGGGAGAAGATCGAGAGAGAGGGAGAGAGAAAGAGAGAGATTCTCCTAAGCTAGCTTAAGTTGAATGAAAACTTCTTTTCATGATTGTTCAATAAACAAACACTAAAAAGACTGATTAAGAAGATGCTCATGGCTTAGGAATGATTCCTTCATATGCATTTGAATTGTTTTTTCTCGGTTTAATTAAACTTCGCGTTAATTATCGTAATTAATTAAACTAATATATGTCATGTTTATCCCGACAACTCTCCCTCATGTTTCCCAATCTTCCAACTAGTAATGGAGATGCTAAACAGCTAATTACGGTTGGATCTAAACACCCAACATCTGGCATATCAAGATTATCTTCTTGATTATGTTGAATTAAAGATTCTCTTAGCACTAAACAACCTTACTTTCTAATGTTATTTCGTACTTAGCATAAGATGAAAATCTTAGCTGGCCACATTTTAGTTTCCTTATAATGAAACAAAAAATTGGGTGGTGGGGTGGTGGGGTGGTGGGGTGGTCATGTTACATGTTATTTTCATCAGCCTTAGGCTTAGTCCGTACATCATCACATTCAATCATTTGTTTGAGTATTTCAATTCAAGTGACAATTCCACCCAAGCATGGGCCAGTTATTGATTAGTTTTTAGATGTATAGTGCAAATGTTGAATTTAGAAGTACTTCTATGTGGTACTTTTTTTTTTCTTTGTTTTCCTCTTTGTTGGTATGATGAAAGCCACTAACTACTCCACTTAACTTACTTGCTTTGTGTTCTACCTTTCTAGAATGGGATGTGTTGTGTTGCAATAAGCAACCCAAAGCATTATTACATGCCAACTAAAAGAAATGTGGATGGAGAATGGATATAGGGATTTACTATTAATATGGGAGTGACGATAATTAATAATTAAAGTTGAGTTAATTGCGTTATAGAGGGGTTGTGTAAAATAGATGAATTAGGTGTCGATTATTTGAGGGTGGAGATTGATTTTTAGGTTGTTTTCAAGGTGATCACAGAGGTTAATCCAAAGATTAGTCCTCTCTAGTCAATGATTGAGGAATGCAAACAGGTGATCTCATGCCATTTTAGATTTACGTCGTTTGTGTCTATAGAAAAGCTAACAGGTGTATTAATTGACTTGCCAATCATGATTTGACCTAACCTCTTGGATGCTGCAATCTTGAACATCTCATCTTGCCGCTTTTAGTGCTTATGGAGAAAGTTAGACAGGACGTATCATCTTGTCGGGTAATTTGTATGTTACACCAGCTCGACCTCCTTAAAAAAAAGAAAAAAAAGAAAAAAAAAACTAATGAAATTGAGATCTAAATACACTTATAATATCATAATAACGTTGCAAGAGAAATCAACGGTAGTAAAATAATATGTCATTTAAACTTTAAAATCAATATGCTTAATCATTTTATCATAATTGTATTATTACTTTACCGTCAAAAATTTTCTTCATAATTTTATAAAATTACGAAGAGATCCAAACATGTACGTAAAGCAATACATGCATGTTTTAGTTGACATATGACGGCAACATCTTCATCAAGATGAACTTAAGACATCTGTTCTATTGTGGCCGGTGTCTATTCCCCTCGTGATCAACGTTTTGATCTGCATTTATCTGCATTATTTAAATGACTTTTATATGCGTTTTAACCAAATGGAAATTGAACAACAAAGAAGATTTCATAAGATCATATCAAATTGAAAATACTTATAAATCATGGCATTCACACTAGTTGTATATGGACCTATCTTTCCTAACTCTATTTAAATATGTAAACATTATGAAATGTTGGTTAGTTGACATTCAACCGTGCGATACTACAATATAAATAAATGTAAAAATATACAATGTTAATAAGTTTGAAAGTTGTTATACACGTGTGAATGTAAAAGTCGTAATACGAATGAATGTAATAACATCAATTCCAATAATTGTAAAAACTAGTGTGATTATAATAAGTGTCTATTGTAATAAAATAAATCGAATAATGTAACAACTTAAATCTAAAGGGATAATCCATCCCAAAAGACTATTGTTTTAGTTGGAAGAATCTCTTGTTATGAGAGTGAGATTTCGATGTGAAATCATTACACCTACACAATTAAGAAAATATGAAATCCTATAATTAATAGACGAGATTTATAAGTGAAATACATCATAATTAGAAGAAATCAATAGAATTTGTTTCTCTCTTTCTCTCTATATTTCTCTATTTACTTTCTTTGTTTTTTGGCAATTATTTTGTAACTATAAAAGTTACATTAAATTAAGCTGCATGATTGAGAAACTGAGTCTTTATATTCGTGGTAGATGATCAGCGTCAAATTATGAAAATAGTGTCTCATATTTGTAGCCAGCTTTTTTTTAAATCTTTTCTTTTGATATAATGAAGTCAAAAATCGTAATTTAAACTCAAAAGTCAAAATCTCAAATTACAAAAAAAACATTATCTGATTTTCTTTGTGTATACATCCACACACAAAATCCTTCCATGTTTCCCTCAGTCCATACCAATCCAATGCTGACCCTTTATTCTCTATCCTCTATGTTCGAGCCAATTTGGTCCAATTGCTAATTTTAATTACTTGCATAAACAACGCATGGCACATTAATTTAATCTTTAGTATTCCACAACAAACCCCTAAATTACGCCTTAATTTAAGCCAAATTTAGGTAAGCTATGACTTTTGAGCGTCCTCAAGCTCCAACTCTAAGGTTTATGATGGTGCTTTACACGCGCCACAGCACACCAACATGCAATTAACAAGAAGAAATCAAGGCTTTTGAGATAATGGTGCAATTTCTAATCTATCACATTAGTTCAGACATGAAAACTGAGTTGTTTATAATTTAATATTGTGGATTTACTTAATTATTTTAGATTAATGAATCTCAAGTCAAAAATAAATTTACCAACGTACATGGCGTAAATTATTATTTTTTCTTTCTTTAAAATAGAGGCACAACCAACTATCGATGAATAAGTCTGAGGTAGTCATTTCCTCTTTATCTCTAGTGATGAAATTGATGAGGTCAATGGCGCAAATTAATTTATAATAATCATTTTGCTCATAAATTTAAAGTTTTAAATTTAAAACGTGACACAAAGCGTAAACAAGGTTACCCATGTTATTTAAAAGTTCATCAACTTGACTTACATATTACCTATAGTTGAAAAAGATTAGTAGTCAAATGCTTAAAGGTTAATCCATAAAGAGAGAGACTTTCAAAACGTTGCTATTGGAAACTAAGCCTAGTTTATCACTTTCATTAAAGGTAAAACCCCACATAACATATATAAAGGAAGATTACGCACCATACTTAAAAGTAACAAATCTTCACAACAGTTGTGAAATTTATTCTAATTAAACAACAAATGATTAAAAAAATCCTTTAATTAATATAGACTTTAGGATTGAACAGCAAATTAGTACATTACGTGGATGGATCTTCACTACTCGTTTCCAAAATGCTAGCTGTCTTTCTTTCGTCCCCGTAAAATTCACAGGCTTTTAGCACATGGTTAGCACTTACTAATTTTGTTTTAGAGCAATTAATTATCATCATTTTTGTTTTTTGTTAATCTTGTTTGATTTTGGCGAACACGTGTCGATCTCTGGGGATGTCCAGGTGTTGTGGTGTAATAAATTTTTGGAACATTAAAGAGTTCCAGATTGCTCTTTCAGGTGTCCTAGATCCAAAGACAGTGGTATGTGGTAGGTCTTTTGGGCATTGTGATGCATCTTTTATTGGTGGTCCTTTGGGTGATGGTGCCTATATGGCATGCAAAGGCAACTTATGGCTGCAGTACAATGTGGAATCTAGTTGTCTTAGACTGGTTGGAATATAATGGGACGAGTTGCTATTGGGTTCGATCGATTAAACAGTTCTCATAACATGGTGAATATAATGTGTAGGGTTGTTATTGGATTTGGTCAAACCGAACGATTCTCATAACATATTGAACTTATATTATGTGGATCTCACCAGTATAGAAAATTGTTTGAACCTGACCAAATATGAATTCCACTAACTAGTAAAACCCGTTTTTGAACTCAAACATTTTCCTAATAGGAAACAAACAAGTGGTATACTATGTTATTTTGGAGGAGCTATAAAGTCATAGTGTCACGTCTCCAAATTTTTTAAAACAAATTCAAAATTATAATTATCACATATTTAAGGAGAATAATCTTTTTAGGTTATTACAGTTACAATTTCGAGTTCGTCTTATTGGATTTGGGGCATAACGCGTATTCATAGCTTA
Source organism: Ehretia macrophylla (assembly GCA_037974665.1). NCBI lineage: Eukaryota > Viridiplantae > Streptophyta > Magnoliopsida > Boraginales > Ehretiaceae > Ehretia > Ehretia macrophylla. The sequence goes on from CM075770.1 coordinate 52,357,215, forward strand.
TTTGAACTTTTGGAAGGTGATAGCATAGGGGTAGCATTCACCAAAAGAAAGAAGCACCATCAGTGAGCTGTAGTATAGGATAACAGGTTAGGTTTTTTGTTTTTGTTTTTTGGGTTAAAACAGGTTAGGTTCTCTGCTATGGAAAATCCACACATAACAAGTCAACCTTTGCCAAAAAATTTCATCTTTTTTTTTTTTTTTTTGTCGAACAAAACATTCATTGATGAAAAAAAAAAGTTACAAATTATTTAATTCCAGTAGGTTAGATATCCGATAACAACAATTGCAAAAGGTAGATCGGAACATTAGAGATTCAATCTAAAGGCAAATCGTTCTTAAACTTACATTTTTTAATCCAATCACAGAGAATATTAGGGGTTCTTTTAATACATACGATCCTTAAATAAAGGACTAATGCCACAATCTTTTTAATATCCTCCACGATATGAAGAGCTTGCCATCCCAAAGCAAGATTTGAAAAATTGATTGCGTTAAGAACTGCTTCTGTATCGCTCTCTATGACAATACTAGAGGAATCGAGGTGAGTCGCAAACAAATATACATTCGCGAACAAACAAATTCCTTTTATAAATTCGTTTTACTAATTTATAAAAGGAAATAATGCATTCAAAAATTCATTTTTCATAATGTGCGGATGTAGCATAGCGTCATAATTCTTTAAATATCTATTTATTTTTAATTTTAAAAAATAATTAACCCCAATTTAAAAAACTAATAGTAGTCAAATTATATGTTATAATTCTCATTAAAAAAAAAAAAAAAAAATTAGATCCATGATCTATCCCTGTCTATCATCACCCAATGATTTGCGATCCCAATACTATTGCTTACAACAAAGCGAGTGGCCCTTCTAAATGGACAATTATGTGACAACACTGCAGGAGAAAGTGACGCTTCGTATAACATATTACCAAAATTCAGTCCATGGGTCATTTAGTGTTACGCTGCCCTTTCTTGAACCTCATTTGGTTCGACAGGATTGGGCCTCAATGGCGCCATCTATAGATTCTAATCCACATTTTGGAACATGGACTATATATGACAGCCCGTGGCCGTGGTAGTGAAATCATCCAATTGATGTGTAAAAGGATGTATTTTCTGGAAAAGGGAAAATACACATTTAATCCTTATTATTTCTAAAAAATTAATTTTGTCCTTATTATTTTTTTAAAAGTTTTAATTTCATTCTTATTATTTTCAAAATTTTTTAATTTCGTCTCTATTGTTTACCAAAAGTTTCAATTTCATTTATGATTTCTAGAAGAGAAAATGTCACATTTACTCTCTCTTGTTTCCCAAAAGTTTTAATTTAATCTCTATTATTTCTTTAAAGTTTCACGCAATAGATGATAGGTGCGTTTAATCATTACTGTTAGAGTAACAGTGTCAAAATTAAATGGAAATTTTAGTATGTAATGTGAGAAATGAACCATGTAGTAAGACAACTATTGATTGCTAATTACATGCCAACATTTGCCCCACCTCGTTAAACGAAAGCTAAGGCCTATAAACTTTTTGATGGTACTTTGATCCAACTACTTGATACAACGATATATCTATTAAGCTCTAATCTTTTTTAATTAATCCTAATAAAGTCTCCAACGACTCCATCAATTACTTGGGGTTCTCGATTATTCCGTTTCTTTCTGTTAACAATATACAAAATGTGTGAAATGGTTAAAATCTTTAAAAAAAAAAAAGTGTACTAGTCTATGTTCTAGCATGAGCAATATATGCATCGCGGTGTAAGTTTGTGTTCTCTGGAGAATGTCCTCAAAAAGATGCCATGTCTCTCTTAATTATCCTTAGAAGGAAAAGATGAACCATCATTGACCAATTTGGTATAAGTTGATTAAAGTTCACGTGTTACTTATCTTCATACACTCACTTAATTAATATCAGAAATTGATATGATTCTTCATGCGCTCACCTAATTAGTATCACAAATTGATATAATATACTAATAATTATCGTTTCACACATAAACAAAATAGTACATATCATATAATTTTATTATAAAAGAAATTTGATACAAGACATAAAAAATTATTTTAAACAACAAATCACTAAGTTTCAACCAAAAGTACCACTTTGACAAAGAAAAAAATCCCAAAAGTACCACATTTTCCAAAATAAGAGGTTAAGAAGCAACTAATAAATATATTCAACATAGAAAAATTTGTGAAATATGAATATCTTTCACCAAATAAAAAAATTAGAGGTGTAAATGAAATCAAAGTATGTGGACATTATTACATTTACTTCATATTATTAAACAAAATATTTTCGATTGGCTAATATTGGTCCTCGACCTAGCTTAATTTGGTTGGGTTTAACTAGCCCAAGTCCATTCATGAGATAAACTCATATGCAAATGAAATATAATTGAATTAAGTTAAGCACTTGATTGAGTCAAATGTCTAACTCTTGGTCTAATAATATTAATCTTAAATAATTAATAATTTATTTTTATACTGTCATACTCTTACAATTTAAATTTTAATATAAATAACGGATTCCTTATTTTAATTGTGTTGTGTTTATAGTTTTTTTTTTTTTTTCACTTTGATCCACCACTCAAACTAAGCAAATTTGTAAATTGCAAAATTAAGATTACTCGATCTAGCAGAATACTCATGATCACTCGCCAAGTTAATCGATTTTGAGTTCAAATCAGGTTTGTAAAACTTTTTTTTATCGAGTCACTAAACTTTTTAGCTAGGAGAATTATATCGGCCTAACTTGACTCTAATCAACACAATACATCCTTTGTTTTTTTTTTTTTTTTGTCATGCACAATGCGTCCTTTTCCTCTCTTGTACTTTTTGCAAAATAAGTGATGTTGTTTTCATCCATTGACGATGTCTCAAAGGTTGTATATTATATATTATTTGATGACCATTTTTTTTAATAAATAAAACAGATTTTGTATATGTTCTCGTCACTGTATTTGTACCCCCCTATAGTTTCATTGTATTTGTATCCCCCTATAGTTTTTCTCGCCCTTCAGCAATTATTGGTGGATGAGTGAATTGAATAAGACAAAATCTGCATCACTTTATCAGAGAGAACGGATTTCAAACCTTACAAAGTGTTGGTAAACGATAAAAATTAAAGGATAGTGGAGTCCACAAAAAAAATATAAATTTTAATAAAAAAGATATAGATAGTGACACGTGGTATTATCTTAATTTAAAATGATTACTAATCGTTTAAAATGATTGGTCATTATGAATATTTTTTTCTTAGCTTTAAAATTATATTATATAATATGGATATAAGATTAGAGCAATGGTTAAAATGATGAGACTTGGTCAAACATCCACTTCTTGACAAAGAGCAAAAATCGACGTGAATTTAGATTTGCATTGTCGGTTGATTCAACATTGTTGTTTCCAAGTACAATGTTGTATTGTGCAATGCTGGACTATACACTACCAAAACCATGTCGAAGTTTGAGTATGAACAATAGAGATGAGATGATTAGCATATATATTTGGAGTCGAGAGAGGACAAGAAAAGAGCTTAAATAGGTAATTTAGACTAGAAAACAACAATGGAAAATTTTGGAGAAATTCCGTTGAGGAAACAAAATTTACGCATCGCTACCAAGATGTGAACTTAATGCATATATATATAGTTTATTAAGGCTCCGTTTGTTTGTCAGAAAATAAAAATATTTTTCTAATTTTATAGTGTTTGGTAACACCGGAAAATTGGTCAATTGAAAAATATTTTTCAGTTAACAATTACGGCTGTTTTTGTTTAATTTTTCGGTGTTTCGTAACACCGAAAAATTAATCAACTGAAAAATATTTTTCGGTCAACAATTGCGGCTAGTACAAAATTTGAGAAAATATTTTCATGTTATTTGGGAAAAGATTACATTTTATGGAATTTACTGTACATCCAAACACCATAAAATATTTTTCAGTATTCTATTTTTTAGAAAAATATTTTTTCCTAACAAATTTTTTTACAAAAAACAAACGGAGCCCAGAGAAATATTTTTTGTTATTTTACGGCAAACAAACGGAGCCTAAGAAGATAAAATTGTTTTAATTTTTTGTAAAACAATCAAAAGTAACCAAATTCTCATAAAAGAGTTAGTATCCCTCTTATAACATTATATTAATGAAGGGATCCAAATCCTTAAATAACATTAAAGAAACAGAAAATATGTAACAAACAGGCATGGTTGGTACAAATTGTGTGCCTCACATGATAATGGGGTGCTCCCTTGTGTAAAATTTGTGGTATGAACCCTGTCATAGAAACTGCTCCCTAAAAATAGAAAAATGACGTGTATATTTTCAAACACCTTAATATAATAGAGAAAAAATTAATTTAGTCCTTGAGATTTAATATAAAGACTAAATTAGTTCTTATAAAATTATATTTTTTCAAAGCACAAAGATCTTTTTAATTTTTATGTTAAATTTCAGGGACTAAACTTATTTTTTCCCATATGTGTTTCATTTTAAAATTAATTAATACTCAAGGTCATATAAAGCGATATCAAAATTCATGATTTATTAACGTGAAAGAAGTGTATATATTTAGAAAAACAATATATATTATACTACTGACGTTTTTACAGAGCTAAAAAAGGCAATGATCGACCAAAAAATAAATATTAGAATAGATTATTGTAGAGAAAAAAAATTTCATTTTAAAATGATTGTTTTATAAAAATGAACACGTGTCACTAGTCACGGTGACATAGGTATCATCACCTAGACATGATAGTCGTACAAAAACTTTTCATGATAGTTCCGCATGTGTCGCAATAGAAACCAAATGTTACACGCACACACTTCAAACTCAGCTTCATATATAAAGCGTAACACTATATAAGTAAAGCTCAAAGCCACAGAAAATATCTCTAACCAAACAAAAATCATCAAAGAGAAGAAAACATTTAGAGAAACAATGGCGGATTCATTGGCACCTTTGAGGTCTCTAATGGCGTCTCACTCTCCTCCTCTCCATGCCTTGATTGTTCCCTCCCAAGACTCTCACCAGGTCCATAATATATATATATGTGTGTGTGTGTGTGTGTGTGCGCGCGTGTGTACAAACACACACTTACATGCATGTTATTATGTATATCTATGTTGCTATGGCATTTGTTGACTGAGATTCAATTCAATTGGTCTTCCGTTTAACCCTAGAATTCTGATTATTTATAGATACACTTACACATGCATATGTTATTATAGTGTATATATATATATGTTTGTGTGTCTGTGTGTGTCGCTATGGCATTTGTTGACTGGCATTCAATTCAATTAATGCTCACATATATATATGGGTTGTGCGTGTTTGTTTGTGTGTGTGTGAGAGAGAAACGCTATATGATATTCATCTGATCTAATAGCTATGTGTGAAATGCTATGTGGATATGGTTATTCATTTGATTTGATAACTATGTGTGTGTGCGTGTGTGCGTGTGTGCGTGTGCATAGTTTTATATGTTATTCGTTTGATTTGAGTATAGTTTTCGATCATTGTGTGTGTGTGTGTTTGTTACTTTTATATGTTATTCAATTGAATTGATACCTATATGTCTAATGCTATTGGAAAAAAAGTGGAGTATAGTTTCAATCATTGTGTGCATGTGTGCGCGCACATATGTGGTTGTTTGATATGGTATTCATTTGATTAGACGAATTAAAAATTAGTTTTGTTCTTTAATTTTCTGAATGAACTGGCGCAGAGTGAGTATGTTTCTGAACGGGACAAAAGGCGCGAATTCATATCTGGATTCACTGGAAGTGCTGGTTAGTTTCCCTTCATTGTTGTTTACAAGGATAATGTTGATTTCAGCAAGATTGGAAAAATTGACTTTATAGTTTTAGCATTAGTGAATTCCTTTATATAATGTGAAATTTGGATATGAATGTCGTTTAGATCATGTTTATGTATGACGTGGTTGTTCATCATAATAAACCCGTGTCCTACTTCAATGCTGAACCGTGGCCATGCTAATTTTGTATATGACCGAATCGAATGTGCTAAATCAACGCACATGTATACTTCTATGGATAATTAATGCAAATTCATTTTACTCCTTTATCCATAGTAAATCGTGCACTTTAATGTCCATTCCAACACGTGACAGCCCTGATTGAATTAAGTTGTTTACTAATACACTTCATATACTGTTTTTATGAACACTATTGTATATCAATTGGTTGTAATTGAAACGTGGTCCAGTATGTAGTAGACCTATGTCGGACACGGGTAGCATACCCTGAGACAAATGCATAAAAAGTAGTAATGGATAAAGAAAACCGATGAGTTTCTCACAAAAGAGAAACTTCAAAGTATGTAATATCTGAAATACCGTGTACAAACAAAATGGACCACATGTTTGACAGCACATACATCATTTTCCTTGGAGATGTAAACAGATAATTATCGGAGTCCCATTAACCCCATTTAGTTGAACATCGTAATCTAAGTAGAAACATATTTAAATTCGAGACTTGGTAACGGCACTAATGACAGTCTGAAATGTATCCAACCTTTATGCTCAAACTCAGGCCAACTTTCGTGATTAACATGTGCCTAGGTGTTAGGTTCTCCTAAAATATTGATCCGAAGATAGAGGGATTTTGCTAAAAGGTGTCCAAGAATGTTATGTAAACTTGCAGGGACATGTCTTTCAACATTCCAAGGAACATAGGTAATGGTACGTAACATTGTGTTTGTTTCACTAATATTTCATCTAACTCATGGCTGTAAACTTCCTCAAATGATTGACAAAGAGAAACAACTCTCTCTTTGTGATTCCAATCCCATGGCGAGGTCAGTTCCTTCCCTGGAGAAACTATATACCGATTAGCAGTGCTTCATCTTCTTCTGATGCTGTTGGCATCGTTAGATCCAAGTGTCCAACCTAACTTTGGAATGCCAGACAGGGATACTGTAATCTTATCTGTGTGTGGAGCATCTGACAAGGGAACGCCAGGGTATATACAAGGTTTCATGTGTGATAAGACCTAACTACTGAGTTTGTTCAAGATTCAATTTTAACGAGTACTAATGTCTTCCCCTTAGTAATAAACCATAAGGAAAGAAATGCTTAGGATCTTTTTTGTCAGAAAACAAATTTTCTAGAAAATTATTTGTACACGTACTACAAGATGTTCTTCCATCCTGTAAAGTAATAGGTCATAGGAAGACATCATTATGGTTACCTCATATGACACATGCATACATCTTAAGATATAGACCAGATCCTTAAATATGACTACCTGAGATATATATTTTCTTGTTGTGTAGGTTTGGCACTTATAACAATGAATGAAGCACTATTGTGGACCGATGCACGGTATTTCTTGCAGGCAGAGCGGGAGCTTAGTGACCAATGGAAGCTCATGCGAATGGGAGAAGATCCAGCCGTAGGCATCTGGATGGTAGATGTGAGTCTTTCTAAATAATATTAATTTGATGTTTCAACCTATGTTAATAGGCCTCTGTTATTCTGTAGTTTGTTTTGACATAATCCATGAACTTCTGATGTGCTATATTAGAATCTTCCAAAAGGGGCAGCCGTTGGTGTTGATCCTTTTTGTTTATCAGTAGACACTGCACAGAAATGGGAGCACTCTTTTGCTAAAAAACAACAAAAACTGATCCAAACATCCAAAAACTTAGTAGATGAAGTTTGGAAAAGCCGCCCACCGGCTGAAATCAATCCTGTTGTTCTGCATCCATTAGAATTTGCTGGCTGTTCTGTCGCAGATAAGTTGAAGGATTTGAGACAGAAGCTCATAGATGAAAAAGCTTGTGCTATGATAATAACGGTACTTGATGAAGTAAGTTTGCAGTGCCGAACCTTCATGCTCATTTTATTTTTAGTTGATCCACATCATATGCTTCTTGACTTTTTCGTTATAATTTCACATAATTTCAATTGTGCAGGTTGCCTGGTTATATAATATTCGTGGCACTGATGTCTCTTGTTGCCCAGTTGTTCAAGCATTTGCTATTGTAACACTAGCTTCAGCCTTCTTATATGTGGACAAAAGAAAGTGTTCGCCGGAGGTTACTTTCTTTACCACCAAGCTTAAGCATACATGTTTGATCAAAACTGAGTTGGTAAAATATTTTAATGTGTAGGTGAGTTCCTATTTTGAGGAAAATGGGATTGAAGTACGGGACTACAGTGCAGTGACCTCAGATGTGGATCTTCTTGCATCTGATCAGCTCACCTCTTCAATTAGTGAAACTAAATCTGGTATTCCAAGGAATGCAGATGCTGATTCTGGTCAGGCTGGGATATCAAATAACGATGCAGCTGACATGGAAAAGAATAATAATAACTTGATTTGGATTGATCCTGCGACATGCTGCTATTCTTTGTACTTGAAACTGAGTTCTGATAAAGTTCTCCTACAGCCTTCACCTGTGGCCCTTCCAAAGGCTCTGAAGGTAACAATATTACCTCAAACGCTCCTACATATCCAAAAAATGATCCCCTCAGTTACTAGATAATTGGAAGAAACATGCCAGGAATGGCATAGTAAGAGGACTGCAATAGATTTAATAACAATATTTTTTTCCGCTAACTTTGAATATAATTTCATTAGTTTGGTAGATGCAATAGTTCCATTCTATGCGAATCTGTGGCTCATCATAAAGTTTCTGTTAGATAGACATCAGCTGTGAAAAGTTAAGTTAGATTCGATTTAATATTAAGCCAAAATTATATTTGATGCTTGGTAGCCTCCCCATGCACCCTAGTAAGGTTATTAGTTATCTACAATTCCCATGTTTTTGATGTTGCTTGCTCAAGATTGAGCATTGATTTCTTAAACACCACTGCTACCTTCATGAATTTATTTTTCTCTGCCTTCCTCAATGGAATTTTCAAGGTTAATCATAGTACTCTAGTTGTGTCCTCACCAGATGAATGATGAAGTCTTTTCAGTGGTTGTCAAATTTTTGCTTGAAAGGACTCTTATATGTTTACACTATGACATAGAAATTCCCTACTTAATCAAATGATGATGGCAATGCTTCTAGTTGTTGCAAATGAACAAATCTCATATTTTCTCTTGCTAACTAGTCTAGAGTTAGATTGGGGCAACGCTTATAGCTTGGTATAAAGTATTCTTTTTGACTATTCATATGAATACTTGGTCCAATTAAGTGTATGTATCATGAAATATTGATACAAACTGATATTTTGTGGAGCACATATACAAAGCTGCATTAGTAGTTTCAACATAAATAGCTGCAGGACTACATTATTCAATTGTTTGGCAGACTCTAGTATTGAGGCTTCCAACAAAAACGTTAAAAGGAAAGAAACTTGATTGTTATACACAAAGGGGTAATTGGCTTCCAAGAGAGAATATGCGCAGCACGTGGAGTTGCACTTCAGTTTCATTGTTATCAGTTTAACACATTATCATACTTATTCATTTCCTTACCATGATTTAACTTTTCCCTTTTTTGGCTCTCTCAAGAACAATGAGACCATATGCACTAATATCTCATCCTCAACAGAAAAATGATACTCACTCTCTTCAATGAATGTCTCACTTTCTGATTTGGGCGAGTTCCACCATGCCCACTTCTCAAATATGGAACATGTTAATTGCAACCTTCCCTCTCCTTGTAAAGCCCCGTGGAGTTTACATGTTTATGTTTTTTTTTTTTTTTTCATGAATGTTGTTTTTTGATCTTTTTTGGGTAGTCTGGTATCTATAACGTAAGATTGGACTTTTCTCGCTCAAGTTTACCCATTTTTAGTTCTTTCTGAAGAAAATGAAATAGAAGAATATTCTCGCATTTGTAAAGGAATGATTTGACAAAACGATACTTGCTAAGACTGCTGGTGCACCTAAATGTGTAATGATGGGAAGAGATTTCCAGTTTTTTAGTTGTTAATGGTAATATGCCAATATGGTTTAGCAGTTCTGTTTCTCTCTCAATTTAGTTTTTGTTTGCTGTTTCACTGACTTTTGTGCTATCTAGAACCCTGTTGAGATGGAAGGACTGAAGAAGGCTCACATTCGGGATGGGGCAGCGGTTGTGCAATATCTTGTCTGGCTTGATAAGCAGGTGAGTAAGGTATTAAGGAGTGAGATATTAGAATACCTTGCACTTCCTTTTGTCAGGGGCAGTTTGGCATCAGGAGCCACTAGATCCCTTCTTTTTCTTTAATAGGTAAAAGAATTCATTAAAGAGGCACTGGTATACATAGAGAATCCCTATTATTTCTTCTCCATGATGCAATAGTAGAAAAGCATGCCTGACTAAGTTGTTGGTTTTTCATGTCTCTATCAAATTGTTATTTTCCTTAGTTTCTTTCGTTCCATTCTCTTGCTATCTGCTCTAGCCTGCTCCTAGATACACAAGTTTACTTGCTAGTGTTGGTGATCTTGCTTTATTGAATGCTAAATCCATGATCCATGTGTCGATCTTCTTCAAATGGTATTATCTGAGAGAGAGAATTTTTTTCCTAATCCTTTTTTATGTTTTTTTGGTTTCATTTATAAGCAGATGCAGGAGATTTTGGGGGCATCAGGTTACTTTGTGGAGGCTGAGACTACCAACAAAATGCAGAAGTCGTGAGTTAGTTTCTCCTAGTGAGCTTCGTGGTTTGGCTAGGCTACTTTAATATCTTAGCTCAGTGTGATCATTCTGCTACTTCATGACATACTTAGACAACTGAATCATTCAAGATGATATCATATCTGAATAACCGAGTCCAGAAGACCGTGTCTTGATATTTTTTTTATTTAATTTATGCATTTTTACTTGGTTTTTTTCCCTGAAATTGTAAATGCATTATAGAACAACTAAGCACATAAACAGAAAAAAGGGTCCTCCACTTTCAGTCACTATATATTTACATACTTTAATAGACAATGTTGCTAGTGCTTCCTAAAGTAACTAACTTTGCTACACGCTGTAACGAACATTGTTTTTATTTATAGCAGATCATGACACATACTTTTAATGATGAAATAAAGTTTTAACTTGTCTTCTGAATAGTTGTCATTTTTCATTTGAAAAAGAAAATAATGACCTTCTTCTGTGAAGCATCCTGCTTCAATTTTTTTGTTTCTGACTAACAAAACAATCACAGGGAAACCAGCAAACTGACAGAACTATCTGTAAGTGATAAGCTAGAGGAGTTCCGTGCATCAAAAGAGGTAATCTTTCTAAACGTTACTAATTCTATATTAAATAAATTGGTCGATCGCTGTAGTATGAATTTTTTGAAAACTCTGATGGTTTTAATTGATTTAACATGTAACCTTGATGCTCATGTTCTGGATGTAATTTTGATCAATGCTGCTACCAAACTGTATTTTCTTTCAATTTAGTTGCATTCTGGGTGTATCTTGACTTGTAATTGGAAATCCCTTTTGTTGATAATTTCCTCTATAAATCAATAAATCTTTGGACATCATCGTATTAGATGATAAAATTTGTTTACCAAATCATGCATTAAACATTATGTTTGGGATCGGGACACTATAGTTCCCCTCAAATGTGTGGGAGAGAAATGTAGCTTGTAGCTTGTTTCCGTGATGTGTTATTGTTGTATGGGAGTATGTAGTGTATGTGGAAGTAAATATAGGAGGAAAGCTAGAGATTGAAGTTGGTAGCAAAATATTGCAATGTTACAGCAGTAATGTATGTCAGTGAGGAGTAAACTCTTATTGGAAACAGTAGGTGTCGAGGCAATTGAGGCATTAATAGCTTGTGTTCTGTTGCGGAGTCTCACCATATGCATTTATTACCCCCATAATTTTACCACAAAACAAATTTTGCTCTTCTTTGTTGCTTGCTAAATCTTGAACTGAGAAATGGTAGAAAATCCTTTGATTTTATTATCTCGTATTCACAGCAACTTCACATTCTCTTTACTAATACTTTCATTCTCACAATTTTACATCTGCAGCATTTCAGAGGCTTGAGTTTTCCTACCATTTCATCTGTTGGTCCAAATGCGGCAATGAACCATTATTGTCCTGATGCAAAGACATGCGCCAAACTTGATCCAAATAGCATTTATCTATTTGATTCAGGAGCACAGGTTTGTTGATTTCTTCTAATAGGATCTCTTCATAATAACAGTCTTTTTGTCCAATTGCAAGTCTTTGGCCACCTATTCCACGTCCACGCTCATTCAAAGTTTCTAATATCTGAAATTTTAATGTGATGGTATTGGGGTACTATTTCAGTATTTAGATGGTACAACCGATATAACACGGACAGTTCATTTTGGAAAACCTACAGCACATGAGAAAGCATGTTATACAGCGGTACGTACGGCTTCTTGTTAGTTCTTTCCTTGTGATTTCTGTGAAACCAAGTTGGACCTGGCAATATTGAGTTTATAAATTAATCATATTGCTAGGTTTCAGCTGTCCTTGTACTACAATCTGCCAGGTAAGAGTAAAGTAACCGTTTGCCTTCATATGTATTGTATCCTGGGCTTGAGGACTGAGATTATCTTAATCAACTTAACCATACCTACGAGGAAGGGAAGTTGTCTGACTGCTTCAAATACCCCTTTAGTGGGTGGTTTAGACCAGAAGAATGTTTCTGTGTATTTCAATCATGTGCAATGAGTGTGATTGCTAACTAAACTAACCTAGAGTACTAAGTAGAGTTGGAAATTGACATATAAAACTTATCCATCTAAGGTAAGTGAATATTCATTTATGGGCAGCCCAAATCAGAATATGATATTCAATTTGGGAAGAGGGGAGCGTTAATCAATTCCACCCTAATAAAGACATTACATTGGTATATATAGAAAAAAAGGCTTCAACAAATGACTAATACTCTTGGAGGTCTAAAGGTTGCACATTATTGTTGAACTGTCTCACGCTGCTTTTTTTGCTCTATACAAAGCAGTTTCTTGATTTCACATACTTGTTGAGTATGCTTCACTTTCTAGTTGAATAATTAACTCCAATAGTATACTAAATAACTAGGACTTTATCAAACACGTAACGAATACTTGAACATAAATACTGTGATTAACAGATTAGCTAAATACCCTTGACAGCTGAATGATGAGAGATCCTAGAGCATCTTATACAAGTAAAATAAAAGAAGACTGAAATTTCAGCTACCGCTACTAAAATCTGCTCCAAGGCTTTCTTCTATACTGAGAATCATTCCTTTTCATTTTTGCATGTGCTGTGTCAAATATATTGATTATATGGTTTGTTTGCAGGTTCTCAAGGGCCATATTGAACTGGGTAATGCTCGGTTTCCTAATGGAACCACCGGTAAGCAACTCTTATTATTTTCTTTTTTCTGCCTTAAACCATTTGGAACTGGTCTTCTTTGTTACTAATGAAGACCAAATACCAGCGTCAGGAAGTCGAGGTGGAGCATTCTGTAGTAATTTAGCCTTGTTCCAAACTATTTCTTTGTAGGGCACGCTCTTGATGTTCTTGCACGAATGCATTTGTGGAAGGATGGTCTTGATTTCAGGCATGGTACTGGTCATGGAGTTGGTTCTTACTTAAATGTCCATGAAGGTATACGGTGCAGACCTTGTACTCCCTTGTAGATATAGCAATATGAGATCAGTTATTCTTTAAAATATTTGAGGAGAAAATTAATTTTAGTCGTATTGATTTCCCTGATTTTAACGTTTGGCAGGACCCCATGCAATTAGTATGAGACCACAAATTCACAGTGTGCCATTACAAGCATCAATGACTGTCACAGATGGTCAGTATCTTTGTTGACTGCCTTGGGTTACATGTGGAATGGCATGTTCTATTAACTGATTATGTTGCAATTTTAGGAAATTATGTTGGATGAATTCTATTGGAAAAGTGCCTTTATAGATATTAAAACTGGCCAGTGGTGTCAGTTGCATATTATTGGTCTTGTTGAATTTAATTAATGTGCGATGGGCAAGGATCATTGATTAAAAGTTCCCTCTTAATCTACTCTTTCCAGTTCCTTGCAATATATACCAATTATCGGAACTGATATGGAGAGTTGTTCATCGGATAACAGAGTTGCTGGGTTCTGCTTCAGTATGGATGGATCAATTGAATTCATGTTTGAATCTTTAGGACTGACAAGACCACTATGCTAGCCTCTCTCTGGTTTTTTTGAAATGCTGTATCTGATTAGGCAACATGTAATTCTGCACATTTGGCCAATCCTATCTGTATAAATGACAGTTGCACACTAGGTTTATTTGGATTTGCTGATGCTGTGTCTGAAAAATTTAACGTGGATCGTGCATGGTTATTGCTCTTTCTGTCCTATTCTCTTCTTGCTTATGTTCTATTTTTGAAAGCGTGATCTTTAATTGTCTTCCAGAACCTGGTTATTATGAGGATGGAAGTTTTGGCATAAGATTGGAGAACGTTCTTATCATCAAGGAGGCTGATACAAAGTTCAATTTTGGTGGCAAGGGTTACTTATCCTTTGAGCATATAACATGGGTACATTTATCGACTTTTATATCTCCATTTCTTGATTGGCATGTAGAATATTGAGATCCAACTTAGAGCTCCTTCTGCTCTAATTTTGCAACTACTATCCATGTCATAACTTTACCTTATCTGACTAATATGCTATGTATGCATTTCCTTTGTTGAAGTATCGAGGTGATCATCAACTTTTGAAAAGAGTGGATAGAAAAGAAGGAAAGATTTGGATTCTGGAGTCGTACATCTAAATGAGTAGATTTAGTGCATTTCATATCTTTTGATTGGTATGTCACCTAGAGTTTGAAGTCTGTTGGCACCTGCCAGTGTTTAAAAAATTCAAATATTTATGCAATAGTAAAGACCGAGGGGAAGAGAAGCATGGGGCGGAGAAGGGCGAGACGGTATTGTGTTAAATTCATTATGGACCCAACTAGTGTTCTTAGCAAGTGATGGCAAAAAAAAACAAAAAAATTCTTACTAAAAACCTTCTTGCCTTGGCCATTTCCCTATTATTACCCGTTATTCTGTTACCCAATAAGAATGTGCATTACTGTCTTGACCTAAATCGTGCTATTATTTGATGAGGCCGCCAAGACAATTTAGGTCTTTCTTATGATATTCTAGCCTTTTTCACTGTCCAGGCACCATACCAGACAAAGATGATCAACCGGAGCGTTCTAGTGCCTGAAGAGATTGAGTGGTTGAACAACTACCACTCGAAATGCAGGGAAATCCTTGCTCCATATTTAAATGAATCCGAGATGGCATGGCTGAAGAAAGCTACTGAACCAATTGCTGCTTGAATGTTTCCTTATCTGTGAGACTGAGACAAGACTGGAATCCGAGCCAGGAGCATTCCTGCACCTTCCTCCTACGAAAAGGTGTAGGATCCTCTTCTATATGATTCATTATCATTCATCTCCATTTTTTCTAGTGCGTTAATCCCCCTCCCTTTCCCCAGTCTTCTGTCTTCGCTATCCTTGCGCACAAAAGCTTAGAGCATATCAGCACCTTTCTAAATTATTCTTTGGATCTTCCTTATTTGTTGAACTTTTCATAAAATGGTTGTGTTAGTTTAGTGGCACCTTTTCTTTCTTTATATGATGTTAGCTTGTACACTGGCAAGTTTCATCTGAAGATATGAAATGTACTCTCTGAAGATACTGACGGAGATTATTCCTTTGGGTAAATAACATGGATCGTCCTTTGACATGATCACTGATCTTCAAAATGTTACATTTGCATCCCTTCATGTTTTACCAAATTGTAAAGGATCCACTCATAATATTGTTATATTATGAGCAAGATTTAACAAATTGTATATGGATAATGCAGTTATAATAAAATGATTCTAACAATTCACGATTGTTGGATCACGCTAATAACGTCATGAGCTATTCTTACTTATTCATAAGCCGTCCAGTTGCATTGGAGGTTCTTTAAAGCACACTTTATGTGACACATGCCAGTTCATCTTTTAGAACTCTAAGCTCACTTGTAGGAACTACTTTAGCAACGTATAATATACTCTACATGGCAGTCATTTGTAAACGAATAGTGTCTTATCCCAGTAAGTGGATTCGCAAATGGTATTCATCCTTGAATAAACTTAATCGATGACATTTTCTGTATCAACCTACTGAGGCACAAGAGTCTACTATAGATGAAACCATCCATCTTCATGTAATTCGATGTCCTTTGAAGTGGATTTGAGTATTTGACCATTTCCTCAACCTCGTATATAGTTAAAAGTTTCATGTATCGAGTTGTCCACATTGCATCTTTGTTACTTGTGATTCGGAGTTGTGGTTACCCCAGACACTGTCAATTCGTCACTCTTCTTTAATGTTGGCCTAACGGTAAGGGGAGGATCTTTTCTACCATCCACAGAAAACAATAGAAATAGGAAATTTCTGAAACAAATGTTTCTGAAACGTTGGTGTACGATACAAATCAAAATGATGTCTATAAACTGCATACCACATGGCAAAGAGTGGTCCTCTGAGAGGCTTGCTTGAAGATGCTCCTTTGACTCAAGAAAGAAACAAATCGCAAAAAGTTTGAATGTGACATAAGGATAACGAACAGACCATTCAAACAGTTTTTATCCTGTATACGAAACAGTCACTTTACATGGCATTTAGAAAGAGTAGGACTTACATTTGGGTCTATTATATGCATTATTAATTTGTATTTTCTAAAAGACTGTTTTTACAACTGAAAACCTATTGTCCCGAACGTATAATGCTACAAAGGATAGCCTACCCATTGTGTTGATTTGCTAGTTGTTGATGTTTCCTTACTACGATGGAAATATTGTTATTTCCCCCACCAAAAGAAAAGACCACAGAATAGGCGAGACTTATTAAACAAGTGTCTCTGAAATTTTGGTACTCAACAGCATCAATAATTGTGATGCCTATAAATTACATAACCCATGGAATCTACAAGGTTTTGTTGTAAGATGTTCTTTTGACCCATTTAAAAAGTAGTACATGAAATTCTCACTATACGCAGAATTTAAAAAATCACCAGACCCTTTTTGAATCGATTAGATACCGTCTTAACTTATATTTTTGCTAGCGATAATATTTACCAACAAAATTCAAAATTGAGTGTGACATTGGGATAACCAGCAAATCATTCAAACATCAAGGAGTGGCTTTACCTGAGAAAGTCCCTTTCAGATATGAAAGCCCCATCTGCTTTCTCCTCTTCTTTCGTATTCCTTACATTAATGAACATGCCACAACCAATAAATTAAGTGCCCATTCAATGTAAAGAGAACAATCAAAGGTTCTGTCAGTTAAGAAAGATACTCTAGCCTCTGTTTAATGCTGGACCCAAAGCTTATTGCTCACTCTTGCCAGTTCATGAGCTGAACCTTCTATAAAGATCTAATTAAGTCTCGGTACAGATCTACTCTTTGAATTACGAGAATTATAGTTTTTATTGATCTTACAATATATTTTAAAATACCTCTATATCTTTAGTCCGTAAAACCACAATACTCTCAATTTTGCCCACATTTCTACTAATTTTTGTTTCGAAAATTGCTTAACCCTCGTTGACAAAATATTCTAAATTTGTTCTTAAGCCATTCAAATCTCCCAATGAGCTCCATGATTCCTTCTATAGTTTGAGCATTGGCTAATCATTTCTTACAGCTGAGATCAACCGTTTAGAGATTATCAGACAACCAATAAAAATACCTGGCAAAAGGAATTGTTAGTGGTACAAATAATGCATGATGGTCGACAGAAGTTAATCCGATAAATCGACTAGCAGTTTTAACTATTAGTCGTGGTGGTGATGATTTTGATTAACAAGATGCCAACTTTTACTTGGATTATGCAACAGATTTTGCTTATTCTCCTCCCACGACATGCCTAGCTGTTAGATTCTAGCTCATGCATTTGAGGGTAAAACACGTCCAAAGTGATGCGTGCACCCACAGACTGCCAATTGCAAGTATGCCAATAACAAGTGGCAGCAATATAAACGTTTGCTTGCCAGAGAAACTATATATGAACGGAAACATAATTAACACTCAATGCTGTGTTTGGCTTCATCACAATAACTCTGTCTACAAGAATACATTTAAAAGCTTTTGCTGACAATTAAACCAGGTACTAGAATTGATACAACGTTAAAGAGGAAATTAAAGCTCTTCTTTTATGCATATTGCTTCCCTCTTCAATACATAATACATAATGAGGACAACAATCCTCATATACATCCAGTGTCAAGACCAGCTCTTCACATACTGACTCTTAACAAATTCAGATTGCTATTACAGCCTCTGCTAGAACAGAATCTATACAAGGCCAGTGAAGGTCAACATAAACACGAGCACCGATTTTAGAAGACCTTCGAGCAGCATGGCACATTTGAGGATGTGAAGACGGAAAGTAGTTTTTTCTACCCAGGTTCATGTTCTGTTATGAAATATCTCGCAGGAAGCTTAAGCATGGACTTTTGTGCTCCCAAGTGTGAGCTCTAAGTCATCCACTGCAATTTCGTGTATTCTTTCGCCTTCCCATGCCTTAACCGTGCTGCCACTCTCGAACTCAAACTCAGAACCACGTCTTCTTGGTGCTGGTCCAGGCCATCCCTGCTTTCCATTGACACCAAGTACATCCTTGAGACAAGTTTGCTGAGTTATAGGGGTTACAAGGTTGAAAGTGGGCGAAGCAGGAGCAGCTGGGGCTGTTCCAGTCTGGAAACTGACCCAGTGAGCAGAATCAGCTGCAGAGGCATCAGACTCATCGCATTCTGGAATTGTAGCAGGTCTAAAATGTTGGCGGCGGGTAGGACTTGATGGTGCAGAAACAGCAAAAAATGGGTGGCGGAAAGAGTGCAACGAACCATTGGAAAAGGTTTCCCAGTCAGGTTTTCGTTTGGAGCCTCTGGTGGGAGAAGAAAGAGGTGGGGTTACAGGGGCACTGTTGGATATCCTAAGAGGCGGGAGAGAGGATGGAATGGAGGCTAAGTTACAGAGGAAAGGTAGTAGGTACGCGGAAGGGTTTCCATCCCCACGTGAGGGGCTCGGAAAGGAGGATGATACTGGACTGGCATGGTAAGAAGGCATTGGACTTGGGAAGGATGAGGATGCTGGGCTTGGTTGGATTGATGAACAACCACTAATATTTGTTGAAATACCTGTATTATTCTCAGATGATGGTGGTTTGCATCCCTGTATTAATTAGAAATCAGCATCAAGTTCGATGGAACTAACAATCATATTGAACAAAAATAGGGTCGAAAACACTGAAAAGGAATGCGAAAGAGGAATAATTCAGCTTTATCCCAGGAAACTGCAATCAGAAATCAATTAATTGGGAAAAGACTACTCCAAAAATCAATTGACCATCCCAAAATCAAAGATTGGAGAACCAAATGAGAGTTGATCTATAAATAGAAGATAATGAAGAAATTCATACAAAGCTCAGGACACAAAGTCAACTAGGAATGAAAAATGACCTCAAGAACTTCAAAGATCCGATCTTTCTACGACCACTAACCCAAACAAAGCAAAAAGAGCAGAAATTAATTTTCTTGAAAATTTTCCAATCAAAACCAAAACAATTTTTCAATGATTGAAAGAACAAAGAGCACACAGCTTAACAGCAACCAACATAACTAAAGCATATTATTATACTACAACTATCACTAGCGAAAACAAGAAAATTCATTGTAATATCTCAAATCAGTACGAGACATTATATGAGTGTGCTTTATAAATTAGTGTTCTGGATTGAACCTTGAATAACGATTCGGGTTAATTATTTTTGGGATAATTGGTATTTAGTCTAATTATTACGGGCCCGAGTTCTAGATCAAGGGCAAGGACAGAGCCATTGACGGGCCAACGGAGTTACAGCCCTACTGTCTCCAAGAGCAAAAGTGAGTTGGGGCTACATTTTTAAGGTATTTTTAGATTAAAAAAATAAAGTTATGCATATCCGAATATTAAATTATGTGTTTTTTGCCGCACTGATCGGGGGCATGACGTTCATACATCTAGATCTATGAACAGAGTAGAAACAACAAAACCCAAAAAGTAAAAAATAAATAAATAAATAAATAATGAAGCTGAGCTAAAACACTACCTTGCGATAGGTGGTGCCATCATCTTCAACAACCCAACCAGCTTGAGAACAAAGGGCCTTCAAGACTTCGTTGTTGTCACAGTGTTTTGGAAGCTTGAAGTTACCTTGAGCTCTAAGTCCAGAGAAGATCTTGGCAGCTATGGCTCTTCTTCTTCTCTCTCTTCTCTTGTTGTTCTCTCTCTCCTTCCACGTCGGCAACCTCCCCGATGATGATCCCCCGCCTGTCATTCTTCTTCCTCCGCTCACTCGCACCCTATCTCCCCTTCTCACCTCTCGATGTTTTTCTTTCTGTGAGAGAACTGTGAAGCACTTGGCTTTTACTTTTCTTTTTGTGTGTGTGTGTGAGAGAGAGAGAGAGAGAGAGAGAGAGAGTGTGTGTTTGTGTGTGTGTGTGTTGTGGAGTGCTCACGAGGCCAACGCTTTTCTTCTTTGGACTCGTGTTTTCGTCTAAAAGCTTTTTTTTTTTTCTTCCTCAAAATAAGTTAATAACTTCATTTTCGATATTTGATAGAATAGTTTACGAGTTTAGAGAAATTATTTTAAGAGTACCTTATAATCTTGCTTTTTTTTTCTTTTTCTGTTTATAAGATCTTAGAATTTGAACTAGTTTGGTTAAGATTTTTTTTTTGGTCAAATTAAGAAATTCACAGCTGATGCCTGATGATGCTGATTTTGAATTTGTTTTCAGGTTTTATAGCTTGATTCGTTATATAAGTTAATTTTTGTAAAGAGAAGTCGGCTAGAGAAAGCCCGAGTGGAATGCACAAAATAGTCATGTTTCTTTTTCGCTTACGGGACGATTGTTTGGTTTGAAACCCATACATTGCATGTATCAAGAAAATAAAGTTTGATTAAAAAGTGCGAGACACATGATAACTCTTAATAATGAGTTCTGAAATTTAAAACATCAAGTAAATCTTAGTACAGAGACATCAGACTATAAGTTTCATCACCTAATCTTGAAACCTATGGGCGATCATTGCATTGCTTAGGTTGTTGCACCGTACAAAGATAAACAATGCAAATTAATAACAGAATAAACTCTAAATAAAATGACAGTTATTCAAACTCTTCGTGTACCCTTATGCAATATCTAAGAGATTAGAAGCCCTTTTTATGTTAAGCTAAACCACGCACCCTCTTGCTCTTGCAAAGTCTTGTATAACTTAGAGATAAGTGCTCCAAACGGTTTAGAACTGTATATCAACTCCTATCCCCTTTGGATAAGCACTTTTTTTTTTTTTCAATTTCAAGAAATTTTTGAATAGAATGGTTACTTCTTATGGTCCATGTAATAATACCTTGATATACGGCTTAAATTCCTCTATTATTTATCTTTTTTCATTTCTTTCTCGAATATTTTACATGTTAGGAATGAAAATGATAACAATAAATGGATTAATATATAAGGGGTGTGTATATTTTTCCAAGACTAAAGTGCTTACTATTTGACCAAGCATTTAAACTACTCCCACTTAAATATGATTCAGAATAATGCAAATACTAGATAATTATTTGCCTAACGTGTTGAACTTCATAATTTTATGTTAAATTGATGAGCTTGAAATTTAGGAAAATTTATATAGGATGAAATTATAATTTTTTTCGTGCAATCCATAGATACGTATCGGATTAAATAACTAGAGATTAACGAATTTTAAATAAATGAAAAATGTTCAAACTTAAACCATTTCCACTATAGCTTTTTTTATTTAAAAAAAAATATATATTTTTTGAGGTCAAAGAAAAGGGAAAACTTTTACTCAAATAACTAAACAACCTAAATTTTGACCAAAACCAAAGTACTCTTTCCATCCATTCATCCTATTGACTCCAACAAGTCTCCAGGGCATGATTTGGGGTAAATTATGGACAACTTTCCCATGTAACACGTGCCATGAGTATATCTTCAGTCCCTTTTTGACGTTGGAAGTTGCAATAGTGCCTTGCTTCCCCTTTGGTTCGCAATAAATGGTTCAATGAATAAGAACATGATTGGATTTGCATTGATGTTGGTGATTCTAAATTCCAACTTATATAATTCCACATCGTTCACTTATATACTTTTATTTCGACTCATTTAGTTTTAGGGATTAAATACAACGACGGGGTAAAATATATCAGTCTTAAGGCATATTTATGTTATATGCTAACGTGAATGAACTATTTTATTTCTAGTTACAATACTAATTTTGATCCTGAGACCAACGGAGGATATTCAAGTTTGATATGAGACCATCTTGATTAGCTATATTGTATCAATTATTAGTTATATTGTACTTGCATGACTATATATTGGTATTTGACTCTGTTTTTATTATTAGCAATGGTATTTCGACTCTAGTTTTATTGAGACGTATATTATGTGATATTATTTTAACGAGCTATTTAAAATAAAAAATAACGAATAATTTAAAACTTCATATATATTTTGTGACCACAGTTGTTTAATATGTTCAATTCTACTCAAGGAATAAATCTCAAGTGTGTTTTTGCTCCCCTCGAATGTTAAAAAATTAAAATCATGGTATTAACAATAGACAAAATATTTTTTGGAGGGGGAAAATATGAGATGGTGATTAATATAAGGAAAGAAATTTGTTGGATTGTCCATTCCTCTTCTAGGGATGGATATGGGCCCCTGACGTGGGCTGTTCAGTTTGAACGGGACAGAAATTGACAAATCAAGAGCTAAGACCAAAGTGAGTGGGGGCCCACAAGACTTGTGTATGTTAGTTAAAATAATACACATCACCAGTACTTTTCTTGCTGTCGGCTCCACACGTGTGGACATAGAAAACTAGGTGGGGATCACTTTAGAGGTTTGACCTGTTGTAAATAAGAGAATGAATTTATTCATAATATTATAATATTATAAATAAATTTTACGATCGTTTTTAGTTATTGATACTTGAAAAAGTTTTATTGTGATTGATTTCTAAGACGAAGTTTTTGACTGACAAAATAAGCGACAGAATATTACTTGACCAAAATTAATTACTCAAAACGATTGACCTTGAATACAATTGACGGTGACCATTTCCGCTAACCTTGATCGATGGTGAATATGTATTCCCAGGGAGAAAAAAGGCCAAATATTGATTGTTTTCAAGTCTTTCTTCTAGAAACTGATAGAGAAAGTTTTCACTTTTCAAAGTAAGAAAGCAGTGAAAGCTCGCTTCGTAGACGAAAGGAGTACGAGGGTTCTACTAAGTTTGTGCAAGACTTGGCCTCTATCCATTATGTTTACACCAATTTGTCTATGTAACCTATAGGGAACAATCAATAATTCGTAAACAATATTTATGTAAACGCCAATTTTTTTGCGTTTAAAAAAAAAAAATGCACTTTGACTCTATATTTTGATTTATGTGAGATTGAGTTAATAAACAATTTTCCTATAAAAAAAGTTAATAAACAATTTTCCTATAAAAAAAAAAGTTAATAAACAATTTCTATGATGAGCCACGTTACGTAGGTGGCCAATGGCCGAAGGCTCGTGTGGACACAGCGAAGCATGAGAAAGATGGGACCAAAGCAAGCTGGCATGGGCCACGAAGGCCCAAAATGAACCGGTGAGACGCTCGTGAAAAGGCAACAGAACTTGGACTTGGACTTGGCCACACGCGCGCTTAGGCGTGCCCTTTGCGCAGGGGACCACCGGCTCTTTGTCCCGTTTTCATGCGTTCATTGGTACAAACTACCACGTGGGGGTTTCAGAAAAATTGCACAAACACTCCCTATTATTTACAAATTTTAAATTCCTCTTATTATTCAAAGTTTGGTCCCATTATTTTTTAAAAAAATTTAAATTTATCTTTATTATTCACAATTTGTCAATTTAATTTTTATTATTTAAAAAAAAAAATTAATTTAGTCTCTATTATTTTTCAAAAAAATTCAATTTAATCCCTATTATTTAAAAAAAAAATTAATTTAGCCAATTTAAGCAGAGAGCAAGTTAATTTTTTTTTTTAAAAATTATAAGGTCAAATTTGAAATTTTTGAGAAATAATCTGGAGAAAATAGACTAATTTTAAACAATAGGAATAAATTTAAAATTTTAGAAAAATAATAAAAACCATGTAAATTTCCCTGGGGGTTTTCATAGCTTAATACAATAGGGATACAAACATTGATTAGGTATTGTCAAATGACAAGTTTTTTTTTTTTTTTTTAACCTCCGGCCCTATTTGTCTCCTTTCACTATGATTCGAACCTTGGTTATCATAGGTCAAAAGAGGTAGTCCACCAACTAAATCATTCCAAAATCACATTATCAAATGATAATTTTTTTCTTTAACCCCCATTTCCACTTGTTTTCACTCTCTGAGATTCGAACTCTAGTCACCCGAATTCTCTAACGCCAAATTACAAGTTGTTTTGTACTTTGTGGCTTCTTATTTGGGCAAAATTCACGCTTACTAGGTTTATTTATGTATGTTTAGCTTAATTACAAAACCCATAATATTTTTTTCAATGTTACTAAATGAAAAAAAGTATAATGTTTTCATGTATGAAACATCTTGTGGGTTTAGCCACGCACCTTGCGTCCTCGTCGACTTGGTGTTGCATACACTCGGGTCACCGGCAAAGTTTCCTTGCACACGAGCCTTAGCATAATAGATGACAAAATTTTGGTACTCAAGTAAACATAGCAAAAAAAAAAAATATTGTGAATGGTTAACCATCACTTTTCCAACGAATCTGAGTATAAAACTAAATCTCTATTCCGTGGAGAACAATTATTTTAGCCTTCGTAAAAGGCAGTCTCATAGACAAAATTTATGTTATATGTAAAATCTAAAAAAGAATTCGACTTATTTTGAGATATATTATATGTAATTTAATTATTAAAAAAATTTATTCAAATTACCCACTAGAGTGGGTTAAGAAAGAGAAAATTATGGTGGGCAAAGAAACCTTTATTGGCACTCAATTTTCTTCCATAATAGTGTTGAATTCTCCACATCATTTTATTATAACTATATAAAAAGTTTATTATCGTTGAATCTTCTTTCATGATATTATTTGATATGAAATGATATAAAACTGTGGCTGAGATTTTTCATGTTAGGAATATTGATGTACAAGCATGCGAATTGAATAGAGACCTTGGACCTACCTCACGTGGGCTTATCTATTTCGACATTATTAAGCAAGAAAGCCACCATCATGTCTTGCCTGCTCGTGATGCCAACAGTGTGCTTAGTCTTCACCTGCCAACAAGCCACGTAAATGGGCAAAAAGGACTAGGGAGGTTGACGACGAGAAAATGGGACACTAATATGGTGAAGTTAGTCTTGGCTACACCTTTTTTTTTTTTTTTTTTAATAACTTTAGGAAAGATCTCAACTAGTCTATAACGAACAAGTATATACTATATTAGAGTTAAACTCGCAATCACTTATGCCCCATCAAGTACACCAATTCAGTTAAGAAAATGATCTCTATTAATATACAAAGTAAAAACCCATATAAAAAGCCAATTTTGAATCCGTGCTCCTAAAGTTTTACCAACAATATAATACCAATCGAGTTACTCCTTGAGGAAGCTATACATGTCCTTGGCATTACAATTTTTTAGTGAGGGGCATACATTACATGGTCACTGTCTTACGTCGGGTGTATTTTAATTTAGTGAAACAATCTACGAATTGCATAGTAGATTTTGTAATTAAATCTCACTGTATTCGTAGTTTACCTGTAAATTGGTTATCCAATCTCGCTCCAATGATGGAAGAGCTTTTGGATAGCTTGTATGATGGGATCAGATTAACTTGTATATTGTTTCCAAAAAAAAAAAAAAAAACTTGTATATTGTTCATGTATATAAAGCAATTCATTGGGAAACAAAAAAAAAAGAGTATTGGCTATCTTTTCCCGTCATTTCACATTTTTCTTCATGCATTTTTGTTAGTTAACATCATCCAACTACCATATTTATACATTTTTTTTTGTTATTTTGCATTGCATGGCATCATACCTCAAATCCCTTTTTCTTGTTTGTTATCTTTGAAGTCAAACACTTGATAGTATATACAATTAACGATTATCGTTTTGAAAATTTTTTCCTTTTTCTTGTTTGTTATCTTTGAAGTCAAACACGTGATAGTATATACAATTAACGATTATCGTTTTAAAATTTTTTTCCTTTTTCTTGTTTGTTATCTTTGAGGTCAAACACGTGATAGTATATATAATTAACGATTATCGTTTTGAAAATTTTTCTTTATATTATATTCCTTAACGCGAATTATTCTCTTTATTTGTATATAACAAAGCTGACTGCTCATCAGCTTGTGCTTACTGACATCTATGTAGAGCATCTAACAAGTCATGCCCCATTTGAATATGGGTTTCTTAATGTAAACATGTCAACAAAGATTATACTTTGTTGGTTTGATTTATGTAGTTTATTGTGCATAATTGGTATCAATGGAGCATGTGCACCCCCTCAACTTGGATTTAAAAAAAAAAAAAAAAAATTATATTGAACTCTCTCACTGTATTAGTGTACAATCTCACCCACTCTCGCTATATGATTGCACACCTTAATATTGGGGTCCTGGCTCCGCCACTGTATAAAGTTATGAGAGAGATCAAATGATGATAATATATTCTGACTATTGGATCATAATTATCAAATGATGATAATATATTCTGACTATTGGATCATAATTATATGAGTATATCATCACTATCAAATCCCTACATAGATATATCATCACTATTAAATTTCTCCTAATATTATTATAATATAAAAGAATTCAAGCCCGTGAAGTATATCATATCCAACATTACCAGCAATTCACTACCTTCAAATCTCCCTCGGGATGTAAACACCTACTATTTGCGAAATCTGCAACTCAAATCCAGAAACAGTGGAACACGTACTATTGCTATGCCCGTGGAGTCGATTGTGTTAGATTGTCTCTCATCTCCAATTTTGCCCAAATGAAAGCAACATCTCCAGGTTTGATATTTGGTTCCCGGACATCATTAGGAAATGCCAAAATGCAGCGTATGAGAAGGGTCATGTTGAAGAAATTATAGCTCATACTTGCTGGCAAATTTGGAAGAGTATGAACAGCTTCATTTTTTAAGGAACAAGGATATATCCAATCAGAACTACTACTACTGCTATACAACTTTATGAGGATTATAGAAAATGTCACTCTCTTCAACAAAGTCAACCTTTTTCGTCTTCTCAACCTAACCCTGCTACTAGTTGGATTCCCCCTGTTCAAGGCACTCTCAAAATTAATTGTGATGCCTCCTTTTCAAATGATTGCAACATTGCAGCCATTTGCAGGAACCATGATGGATCCTTGATCAATGGAACTGCTTTCACCAAGGCATGGGAATTTCCTCAGCAAGCTGAAGCTCTGTCCTTGCTCAGTGCGGTGAAGCTTGCAAACTCACTTAACGTTTCCCGCATCACTATCGAAACAGATTGTGAAGAAGTCTACAAAGCATTACCATCTTCGAAGCAGGAATCCAGCTGGAAAATTGACTCAATCATGGCCGAAGTGGTAGATGAATTGGAAAAGAATGAAGGAGCTCATATCAATCTCATTAGACGAACCGCAAACTTAGCTGTTGATTGAGTTGCTAACTATGCTCAACTTTCTATTCTTCTGCTTGACTAGTTATCAAATATTCCTGATCCCCTTTCCCTTATCCTTAAAGTTGAACTTCCCATTATGGGGAACAGTTGATGTATTTTTATTATCAATGAAATATCTTTCTTTGACCAAAAAAAAAAAAAAAGAAGTATACCATATCATTTTCCAACAGATGAAAGAAGTGTAATAGAAGAAGAGCATTTAAAGCCCACATCTGGTCTTAGTTACTGTCCAATTTTGACAATCAGTGGATCTAAGCCCAAGAGTCGAAAGTGGGCCTGGACTTTCTGGAAAGCACAAAGTATTGTCTTCGTCATTAGTTTTGTTTCTTTTTCGTCATTCTTTTCAAAGAAGTTCTTTTTGATAATTTTATAGCGAGACATTTACAATGTCACCTTAGTACAATTTATATCTTTCATAAAGTAATAAGTAACATCTTTGTTTTAATAGTTCACTCAATGCTTGTAGCACGGTTCTAAAGTTCCAATGGAAAATAAATATGTTTATAATATTATGAGTAAAATTTATCAATTATAAATTACTAATACAGTTATAAAAAATATTATATGAATAGTTAACGTTTAATCTTACTCATAACGAACACATTACTTTTTTTTTTTTTTTTTCAATTTTTACTTTTTCTTCTGAGAGAGGAACGAGTCAAGGAGCATATTTTACTGAAAAGATAACAAATTTAACAATGCCTCCAAAGTCCATAGTTTTCGATAATCCCATATATCTCAGCCAATCAGATCCAACCACCAAACACTTCCCACATAAACTTAGCTTCCAGGAATATCGATGTACTATGACGTGACATTTAGCAAATAATATAGAGACAAGATTTTCATCTTACGTTGTCCATATGCGTACGAGGTATACATATATCAATAAATAACTAAAAATCTTGATTAGATATTTCCACTCAATTAATAATGTACTAATCCATATTGGTTTTTAATATGCTTTAGTACTATTACATAATTGAAGTGTACAAGTAAAATCTTGATTAGATATATGAAGTAAGTCTACGAAAAATATACCTTATCAATGTGGGTTTAATTTTTTTCTGTACCTTGCGCTTTATTTATCGGGTTGCCTTGTGATAATATACCGATTTAGATTGATTTTGAATATTCTTTAAAACTATTTTTACATAATTGAAGTTACAGTACCTCTTGTCTCGCTCTTGGTACAGGCTCCTGCAACACATAATCTTGTTGAACATAGAAGTAGGTGGTGAGGTGGCTGCTGTCTGTGCTTCTCATATTTTTTCTTGATTGGTTGATGATTCATTGATGGGCCTAAACCTATGATTTGGATATCACGTTATGAGATAAATCAATGATAGTCAAATAATAATACAATTATGATGAAATGATCTGAAACTCATTGGACAACAAAATTTCCTCTATTTCTTTTTTGATTCAGACATCATCTGCTACCCAGACATCTGGACCCCATGAAGTAAGTTCTGATTCCATGTTCATTCTCCTTTTTGTTTCTGGTTTATCTTTTTTCATTACAATTATGGATATATATTGTCGATTACAAAACTGTTTCTGTTAATTTCGTTACTGTAAGCTGTTTAAGGTTGATAGCTTTTATTGTTATAAGATGTGTTTGATTGGTGGTTATAGATCATTTATGTGGATGATAATGATCAGTTGGATATTGTTTTCGTTTCTTCTCAATCTTTAATTATCGATTAAATAGAGCTTTTGTAGAAAATTTTCCGTTTTCTGAGAACTCTGTAAATACATAAGCTTAGTTTGAAATAGTCTTAAAAGAGGGGTTGCTGTTCAATTAGTACGGACTGATATTAGTTTGATCGGGTCTCACATATATGTGGGATCCACTCTCCCTCATGGATTGATGTTAGTCGGGACTGATAGAAGAGTTTTTCTTAAAAAGAAGGATTGTCATTCAATCAGTCCAAACGGGGTGGGTCCTATACATTTGGGGTTCACTTTCTCTCTCACAAATTGATTTTAGTCCGATTGAAGAGTTTTTCTTAAAAGTGCTATTTAATCAGTCCTCTTATATAAGATGAATCTCACACATATGTGGTATCTACTTCCTTAATATTAGTCTAGATTAATAAAAGAGCTAGAGAGGTTGTTATTCAATCAATCCTCTCACATTGGGACATTCTCACAATTTAACTATATGATCTAGAAATTTTGTATTACTTCTACTTCGTCCACCACTACTGGCGCTTAGGCTTCTCTCAAAGGTGGAGTTGCTGATCTTGTTCAGGAAAGTGATATACATTAGTTTTATTCAATTAAACTCATTGGTGATAACACCAAAAGTAGGATAAATTTACTCTTCATATGTTATACTCTAATGCTGGACTGAATTTTCATCTATTACAGAACCAGAAGAATATGTGGGATCTCTCTTTCTCTACTTATCATCAACATGGCCGCAATAATGGAGCGCGCCGATGAAAATCTTCTCCCTGCTGTTTACAAAGAAGTCAGTGAAACATTCACTGCAGGACCATCTGATCTAGGCTACCTTACATTCGTTCGCAACTTCGTGCAGGGACTGGCCTCACCAGTTGCAGGTATTCTGGTGATCAATCATGATCGTCCTACAGTACTCGCTGTTGGTACCTTGTGCTGGGCGTTCTCAACAGCAGCAGTGGGCGCGAGCAATTATTTCCTCCAGGTCGCGCTCTGGAGAGCGATAAATGGCTTCGGGCTGGCAATTGTGATCCCAGCCCTTCAATCTTTTATAGCTGACAGTTATAAGGATAGTGTACGAGGGACTGGATTCGGGTTTTTGAATCTTGTTGGAACAATAGGTGGTATAGGGGGTGGAGCAGTTGCCACAGTTATGGCTGGTTATGAGTATATGGGCATACCTGGATGGAGATGCAGCTTCCTCATGATGGCAGCCTTGAGTAGTTTGATTGCACTTCTAGTTTTCTCGTGTGTTGTTGATCCCAAAAAGACAACCATCACTATTCGTGACACTGGCAAGAATTCTGACAGGTATTTACTTACTTCATTCTTAATTCAGCAACATTTTTTAGTGACATTTGATTCCTTCAGTTTGTAACACCTCATTATACATTGGTTTTGTAATAGATACTTTCAATTTATAATGACTTAATTCTTTACTACTATCTCAACGGTTGATTAGCCTCAATACGTTGACAGACTAGTAGTTGGATCTAAATCATTACATTATTAATCTCCCCAAGCCTTTTCCTACCCCATCCCTAACACAATAACAGGGGTAAAGCATTGGAAAAAGGAAATTGCCAATGCAAGAAAGTGTAGAATCAGATTTCGGGTTTGATTGACTTAATTGTGAAATTTTAATTATTAAATTGTTGAGCTTTCAGCAGTAAAGTTTAGAAGTGTTGTTAAACAAAAGCCGTCATTTATAGCATTGTCATGTTAAAAATACCATTAAAAAATGTGGAGGTGTATTTTTGAAAACTTTTAAGGATAATGTTAGACTTCCAAAAATACGTAAAGGTACTTTAGAGAGGAAACCTTTTTCAAAAAGCTCATATTTGGGATTCTTATTTTTTAAATTTGGTTTTTAAAAAATAAGTCAAACATGTTAGTTTTAATTTCTGAACTTACGGAAAATATTTTTAAGTATTCAAAAATTGAATTAAACAGACGCTTCATCTTTTAAATGATATTATCTTTGGGTCGGTCTTGTATTTGAAATTCGGCCATTTGGCCCAAAAAAAAAAAAAAAAAAGAGCCCATATTTTTCACTCATTGGCCTAATTGGAAGCAATTTCAATTATCTTTTGAGCCTTTTCCAACTACTTGTTAATTGAGAATTTTTGTTCTTTAGGGATAATTTGATAGAAAAGGGCAATCCCAATTCCATGTCCATTTGGTTAGAGTCATGGGCAGCCACGAAGGCTGTCATGAAAGTGCCAACATTTCAGTTTATAGTTCTACAAGGTCTTGTTGGTTCACTTCCCTGGACAGCAATCGTCTTCTTCACATTGTGGTTTGAACTCATGGGTAAGCTTTTCTTCAAATTTCAATTTGTCACTTCAATTTTGATAAGGTTTTATACCCCCGATGATTGCTACGTATATTTGCGTTTCTAGACTAGTCCGATCAGGCATTGTAGCTCTTAAGCAAAGAAGGGTCGAGCATGCATAGACAAGATTATACAGAGGTCTAGCAAAATTAATCAGTACTAGGTGGAATAGCCTAAGATCTTATATGCCAGTCTTGCAACTTATGACATTCATGTAGAAGAATTACCGAACTGAACCGAAAAAACAGCTACATTTTTTCTACATTCTTCTTGTTGGTGTCACTTGATCAATCAATGTTGTGTTTTTCTGTGCTCAGGTTTTGATCACAACAGTTCGGCAAGTCTTGTGAGTCTGTTTGCAGCTGGTTGCGCATTAGGATCCTTCGTTGGTGGACTAATAGCAGATCGAATGTCTCACATATACCCAAACACAGGACGTATCATGTGTGCTCAATTCAGTGCTTTTATGGGTATACCATTCTCATGGTTCCTCCTCAAAGTCATACCACAATCTGTAACCAGCTACAACACATTTGCAATCACCCTCTTCTTGATGGGCATCACCATCAGCTGGAACGCCACTGCTACAAACGGCCCCATGTTCGCCGAAGTTGTCCCCGCCAGACATCGAACCATGATCTACGCGTTTGATCGTGCGTTCGAGGTGTCCTTCTCTTCCTTTGCTGCTCCTCTGGTTGGAATTCTGGCTGAGAGGATGTATGGCTATGACCTCAACTCTGTTGATCCAGTTTCAGGTTCTGTGCGAGAAGCTGTTGCTTTGTCTAGAGGCCTCATCACAATGATGGCAGTTCCGTTTGGCTTGTGTTCCTTATTCTACACACCTTTGTATTGGACTTTTAAGCAGGATCGTGAGAATGCTAAGCTTAAGCAGGATCGTCACAATGCTAAGCTTGCTAGTGTAAAGGAAACACAGATGAGGTGATCCACTCTTTTTCTCCTTTTCTTGAAGCTCTTTCAACATATTCAGTAGATGAAAGTACTGGTTTCAAGATCTTCGATCGTCATTTACTTATCATTAATAAAATTATATTGATTACCGGCGTGTTAGCGCAGTTTCGAAACATGATAACAGGATTGTTGCGTGGAACTTTTTTCCAAGTTGGCAGTAATCTTATATCGTGTTGTGACTTGAAAGTCACATGTAAAGTAAAATTACATACAATAGACTTCAAAATAAATCTGATTTTTTTTTAGATCCACGTATGATCAGAGCTTTTTATACACTTGTACCCTTAAAAAAAAAAATGCACAAAAAAGTGATAATGATGAACAGCTTTTTGAGAGCATGGGGTCCTAAAAATGATCACACGAGAAACTTCATCCTTATGTTGACTTCAGGGTTCCATGAAATTAGTCGGACAAAAGCCATATACCTACGGATTTCCCAAAAAAAACTGAATAACAGGACTTCCCCAATTCTCCATATCCTGTGTCCATTCATAGTAATTTTGATTCCTCCTAAGGTCCTGAAAGTCTGGAAATTACATTCTCAAAATAAAGTAGTTTCAGATGATGAGATAAACAAAACCATATAACTCCAATTTACAAATGTTTCATGTTAACAATCTTGAAATCCATCTGAACCATTAAAAGCGAAGAAGATAGTGAAGTGGTATAAATGTCCAACAACTCTTATAACAATCCCCAAGATTCTTTCTGCATTTACTCTTTAACATTTTCAGGCATGTGAGATTTTGGACAAATTTGAAAACTACGTTAGCAAAATCCGAACTCCAGTTTAACACCAGAAAGAGAAGAAATAGTAGAAGAGCAAGAAACAATACTTAAGGATGCCTGCTTAATAGCTCATTTTCCCTCATCCCACCCACAATGATAAGCATAAATGACAAGCCAACTGTAAAATATACGTCGCAAAAGTTGTGGGCTAGTATATAGGCATAGATTGCAAGGGTTATTGTCCAGCTGAGGTTAGACTTGAAAGAAGAAACTGAAGTTTGTGAATTACATTTACAACCAACCGCATCAAATGGCAAAAAAGAAGTCAGGACCAAGAACCAAAGCTAGAACAACTACATACATCGTGTGAAGTGTGTCTGTCCCACATATCCCCCAGCCATAGCCTTTCTCACATTCAATTGAAATATCTTCCGGTTGTCTCTCAATACTGCAGCAGCATCGTGGTTGAGCGGGTCCTCATAATTTGGCTCCTGAACATGTATTGCATAGGAAAACAATTACTAGTAACACATTATCAAATATTCAAAATGCTACACATATGAATGAGTTGAGCAATACCGTAAAAAGATGGTAAAGGCCATAGACAACAGTGTTGATGTTGAGCACAGGTTTCCAATCTTCTCGAAGTATGTTGAGGCAAACATTTCCTTCCAAGTCGATGTTAGGATGGTAAACCTATTTATTGTACGAAACATTGTGGAGAGGGTTTCACCAAAAGTTATTAGATTAATCTTTGCATGCAACATGGGAGCAGTCTCTCACACCACAAGCAGCTAACTTAGAACATTTTGGCAAACATACATGTGTGTGTATCTATAGATATATGTATATGTATATATATATACACAGAGAGCGAGAGAAAGACTTTACCTTAGTCTTGCATTTTACTTTTGGTGGTTCATGTGGATAGATAGGGGAAACTTGAAAAGAAAATAGAAAAGTGCCTCCTCTGTAGCAACATATGAAAAGCTGGTCAGCATGGAAACAATACAATGACTCCTCAGAAAAATTAATTCAGCATGGATTTTACTTACAGATATTGAAGGAGAAAAAAGAAGGATTTAAACCTTTTTTTGAGAAATAGAAGGATTTAAACTTTTTTTTGAGAAATAGAAGGATTTAAACTTATTCACAAACACAATAATTCACCATGAAATTTACTTACAAATAATAACCATCATCCGGTCGAATGGTGATCTCAAAGTTCATGAGATCATCCTTGCCATTGGGAAATGATATAGTGCAAGATTGGGGTAGGTTCAGCTCACTAATGTCTGCCATATGTCAAAAGCAAAGATGATTAACTTCCATCATGAATACAAACAAAAGGTTATTATTCGTTTTCCACATAATAGCCCATGTTCCCAAATTCGCTCTTTTCCTACTACGCCAAGGATGCACGCTCTAGAATGTATGTATATTTGGTAAGCATTGTCTAGTCTGAAAGAATAGTGAAGTCTAAGAGTTTGGAAGTAATCACAACTTCAATAATCCTCTCTCTACATCTTTTCCTCCTTTTGAACCAAAGAAAAATTGCCTTCCCATCCACATTCTGGCGTCTATTATCTAAAATATCAGAAATGTCACACTTTTAAAATTGACTCCCATATCATTCTAACCTTGATAGGAGAAAAAAAAAAAGCAAGACATAGAATATAAAACTCAATTCATTGGCTCAAATAAAGCTTTGACAACAACTAGATAAATGATGGATGTATTTAGAAAAATAAAGATCACTAACACAATAAGATGATCCCCAGCAAACAATAAGGCAACAGACCTTTACGAAGACGCAATTCACCCGCAGTCTGCTTCTTAATAGGCCCCCTTCCGTTGGCATTTTCAGCAACTTCTCTCTGCTTCTCCTTTACTTTAAACAATTTAATCATTGCGCCTGCAAAGAAAATCATAGGCAAAATGTGGCAATGAAGCTCCAA
Source organism: Ehretia macrophylla (assembly GCA_037974665.1). Classification (NCBI taxonomy): domain Eukaryota; kingdom Viridiplantae; phylum Streptophyta; class Magnoliopsida; order Boraginales; family Ehretiaceae; genus Ehretia; species Ehretia macrophylla. The sequence goes on from CM075770.1 coordinate 52,392,602, forward strand.
AAGCATATTTCTACAGCAGTCTTGCATGCAAGGTTAACAATGTACAAAATATAAATAAAAAGAAACATAATGAAAATGAGAAGACATCTAATTTGACATTTTATTGAACCAAACAAAAAATATGCAGCACTTATGCTTAAGAAATCAAGTTAATAAATCAAAAAGTCAATGGAACTTTCACCAAACCATAGCTACTGAAGTCCATCCCCACCCCAACCCCCCGACAGCAACAGGCAGGCCACTCATGGTTGGTCAATCACTTCGTTCTCCCATTAAAGATGCTTTTTGCGCTGCTTGTATCTTTCTCAGTTTCATGTAGCTCAATTAGACAGGTTCTTGATTTAGAGGAGAAGAGCAAACAAATTTCATTTAGAAAGTAGGGTTTGATAAATTCCGTCCCCTGTCACTGCTCTACTTCCAATTAACCATCTGCGACTTAGATCATTGCCCCCACACTATTCAAAACAGATTAGTAAACTTTCTATTTTCTTGATGAATTTGTGAATTTCTTCAAAAAACAATTCATAGTTTTGGTCCTTTTACATGTCAGATGTGAAATTACAGCCTCCATCCACATGAATATGTCCCTAACAAAGTAATGAAGAGTGCGAGGAAGATCTTTGATTCGTTCATTACTGGATAACTATGTATCTTATTTTACAACAATTCTGTCACTCCCAGCAATTCACGTCCCATCATAACAGAGCAAGGGCGTATATCCAGATTAGGATATGAATACCAGTCCTATCAAATTCAATCCAATAGGCAAAACAACTTGACTAATTCCACCAGTACTACCGAAAGGTAGTGTTGCTGATAAGATATGTTCTCAGACTGTTAAATTCAGTTACAATGTATCTGCTGTGTAATATGAAATAACTAGATTAGTTGTAGAATCTCCAGCTAGTGCTTAGCTGGCACAGTTGTTAGGATGCACATGTGCAGATTGATACTCAAGTCAGATAACTAACTGACTTGATAAACAGATCTATATATACTTGATCTCTGCTGTACAATTTAATTCAATCAATGAAATCATTTCTATTTTCTCTCTCTTCTCTCTCTTCTCTCATTTCTATCATGGTATCAAGAGCTTGAAGATCCTTCCGCCATTAAAGCTTCATCGAAGCTTCATTTTTTTTTTTTTTTTTCGAAAGCAGTTCTCTTACAGCTTCTTTCTCTCTTGCGATAGTTGCGATCGCATCACTTCAGCAATACAAAGCTTCGCAAGCCCCCAAACCTCTCTTCTCTTCATTACGAAACCCTAGGGTTTTTCAATTCACCATTAAACCTCCATTAGAAGACCTTGAAAAGCTTTCTGCTCCTTCAAATTCTTGTCAGATCTTCATTACAATTGTTTTTGAAGAAGCTTCTGTCTCTCTAAATGACTTCGACAACTTCCTCTCCAGCCATGGCATCAACTTCATCACCTTCGACTTCTCAATTTGTTGCCAATGACTCTTTTTCCACTCTCACTGAGAATCTGCAACAATTCAAACAAAATCTTCATAGTCTCTTGCCCATTAAGCTTGACAACACAAATTATATGTTGTGGAAAGTTCAATTGGAGGTTGCTCTTCAAGGACATCAGCTCTATGAGCATGTAACTGGCCTGAATCCACCACCAGACCAGCAAATTATTACTGACACAGGCACAAAAGTTCTAAATTCATCATACTCTGCCTGGTTAATTCTCGATCAACAGTTGAAGTCTTGTCTTTTTGCATCCATGACACCTCCAGTACTAGCTCAAGTCCTTCAAATGCCTACTGCTGCTGCTATATGGAACGCTTTAGCTAACAGGTTCAGCTCTTTGAGCAGGTCTCATATTCATCAGCTCAAAGAGGAACTTCAAACCATCACAAAAGGAACACAGACTATGCAGGTATACCTAGATAAGCTGAAATCTCTGTCTGATAGTCTTGCAGCAGCCTCAGAGATTATTTCTGAAGAAGATATGGTTCTCTATACACTCAGAGGGTTACCCTATGAATATGAAACATTTAGGACTACTATTAGAACAAGGTCTTCTTCCATCACTATGCAGGAACTGAGCACTCTTCTTATTACAGAAGAAATTCATCAAAAGAGACTTAAACCACATGCTTCTAACCCAGCATTGCCTTCAGATATTCATACTGCTCTCTATAGTTTTGCTAACCCACAATCAAATCAGTCTAAGGGTAGGGGTAGAGGTAATGGCTATAGAGGAGGCAGAGGGGGTAGGAATCAAAAGAATCAAGGTAGGGGAGTCTTAGGTCCTGCTCCATTGTCATTTCAGATGTCATCTCCCACACCCTCTACCTATCCAAACCAATTTTCCACCTCTTCTCCCATGAAAATCTACTGCCAGATCTGTGGTAAACCAAACCACAGTGCTCTGGAATGCTGGCACAGAAATGATAATACCAACTACCCTCCAACCCCAAAGCCTAACAAACAAGCTCTTAATGCTCAATCAGGTCCTATTTCCCACCCCAATCCCTCTGCTCCTTACTGGTACCTAGACTCCGGTGCTAACACCCATGTCACCAATGATTTTGCTCAGCTGCACATCTCACAACCCTATCAGGGTACAGAGGCAGTCACTGTAGGCAATGGGCAGGCTCTTCCTGTCCAACACATGGGTGATGGTACATTTCTCACTCCTTCTTCTTATTTAATCTTAAAGAATATTCTATATGTTCCACAAATATCCTCTAATCTCTTATCTGTTCATCAACTAACAAAAGATAATGATTGCTCCATTTTGTTTACTTCTAAGGAGGTCACTATTATGGACAATCCTACCAAGAAAGTGTTGTTCAAGGCCCCATGTGACAAGGGACTCTATGCCTTGCCTGCAAGTTCTTTTCCTCCCTCTCAACTGTCCAACAAAGCTCTAACTTGCAGCAGTACATCTACTTCTCTGCCATCTACTACTCTCTGGCACTATAGACTAGGACATCCATCTAGCAATACTTCTCACCTATTGTCTTCAATTCTGAATGTTAGATTACCTGTTAAAGCTATACAATGTGCAGCTTGTTCAGTAGCCAAGGCTCATAAACTACCTTTTTTTCCTATCTGATTCTGTGAGCAATTCTCCATTTCAGTTAGTTCACTCAGACATTTGGGGCCCAGCCCCTTTCTCTTCTTGTAAAGGCTATAAATACTATATTCTATTCATGGATGATTACTCTAGATTTACTTGGCTTTATCCATTGAAATTAAAGTCAGATGCTTTTGCTGTTTTTCAGAGTTTTCATTCTATGATCACTACACAATTCAGTGCTACTATTCAGACACTAAGGACTGATAATGGCACTGAATACACTAGTCACAAGTTTCAGTCTTTTCTTCAAACCATAGGCACTCTACATCAGACTTCCTGCCCATACACCCCTGAACAAAATGGACGGGCAGAAAGAAAACACATGCATCTTATCGAAACTACCTTAGCTCTTCTTAATCAAGCTCACCTTCCCTCTTTTCTATGGCTAGAAGCTTTAGCTACAGCTAATCACTTAATCAATAGGCTTCCAACCTCAATCTTACACAACAAATCTCCTTTTCAGATCCTATATTCTAAATCACCAGATTATCATTCTCTTAAGGTATTTGGCTGTCTATGCTATCCATGGCTCAGACCCTATACTAGTCATAAATTAGAAAACAGATCAAAGCCATGTGTTTTTATAGGATACTGTCCAAACACAAAAGGTTATAAATGTTTTGATCCTTCTACTGCAAAAGTTTACATATCAAGACATGTCAGTTTTGTAGAGCATAAATTTCCTTATGACAAAGCTTCATCTCTTAGTTTAGCTTCTACATCCTCCCTAGACACAAGCACTGCACCTGAATTTCCTCCTATTTTCCCCTCTAGCACAGTCAAGTCCTCATCTGATTCTCTCGCTTCACAATATACTCCTACTGCTTCTAAGCACACAGCTCCAAGTCAATTGTTGCCATCACAGACAGACACTCAATCTGTTTTAAGTCCTATAACTACTCAGTCTAATACATCTACATCACCAGACAATCAATCTCATCTCCACCATCAATCTGTTTCCTCCTTCACTTCTCCTATCCTACACAGTCCACCAATCAGATCTGCTTTAAATCCTACACCTACTCAGTCTGCATCATCTGATGTCCCTCTTCCTACCTCATTTGATGCATTGCAGCCACTAGCTCCACAGTCCTTACACCCAATGTTAACCAGGTCTAAGACAGGCTGTCTACCTCCCCCTCTCTATCAACTCAATAACCTTATAGTTGTCCCTTCCCTGACTGAACCTGCTACCTATAGAGAAGCATCTAAATATCAATGTTGGGTTCAAGCCATGAAAGAAGAGTTTGCAGCTCTGCAACAGCAACATACCTGGGACTTAGTTCCACTACCATCAGACAGGCAATCAATAGGGTGTAAGTGGGTTTACAGGATTAAAAAGCATGCTAATGGTACTGTTGCTAGGTATAAAGCTAGGTTGGTGGCTAAGGGTTACTTACAAGAGCAAGGCTTGGACTATACAGAGACATTTAGTCCAGTTGTCAAACCACAAACAATCAGATTAGTGCTCAGTCTAGCCTTACATAACAAGTGGTCTCTTAGGCAATTAGATGTTTCTAATGCTTTCCTACATGGGCATCTAGAAGAGACAGTTTACATGCAACAACCAATAGGTTTTATAGATCAAACTCAGCCACACTATGTCTGCAAGCTTAGGAAGTCTCTCTATGGGCTGAAACAGGCACCAAGGGCCTGGTATCAAATGTTGACAACCTATCTCACTACACAGGGGTTTATTATGAGCTCTGCAGATAGTTCTTTGCTAATACAGAGGTCCAAAACTGCAACTATTTTGGTGCTCATTTATGTTGATGATATAATCATCACAGGTAGTAGCTCCTCAGTCATCAACACTCTCATTTCTGCTATGGGGACACAGTTTGCTATGAAAGATCTAGGGCCCTTATCCTACTTTCTTGGTATTGAGGTCCACACTGCAGCCAATGGCATGACTCTCCACCAAACAAAATATGCCAAAGATCTTCTCATCAAGGCAGGTCTCCTAGACTGTAATCCTGCAGCCACACCTACCTTAACAAAGTCTAAACATGCAGATTCCACTCCCTATTCTAATCCCACCATATATAGAAGTCTCACAGGTGCTCTGCAGTATCTAACTATGACTAGGCCAGATCTGCAATATGCAGTCAACACCCTTTGTCAGCACATGCATCATCCTACTGTTGCTGACTATGCTGCCCTAAAAAGAACTCTTCGATACATCAAAGGGACCCTTAATCAAGGTCTGTTTTTTCAGCCAGGACCACTACATTTATATGGTTTTGCTGATTCAGATTGGGCCTCAGATGTCCTAGACAGAAAATCTACAACAGGTTATTCTATCTACTTGGGAGCTAACTTGATTTCCTGGACATCTAAGAAGCAAGCCACAGTTTCTCGATCTTCCACTGAAGCTGAGTACAGGGCAATGGCCCATGCAGCAGCTGAACTCAGATGGGTGACTTTTCTCCTAAATGATCTTGCAGTTTCAGTCCAATCACCTGTTCTTCACTGTGATAATCTATCTGCTATGGCTCTAGCAAGCAATCCAGTCTTTCATGCTCGAACCAAGCACATAGAAATTGATTATCATTTTGTTAGAGAACAGGTGGTGGCCAAGGTTCTAAAGCTTTCTTATATACCTACAACTGAGCAGATAGCAGACATATTTACTAAGGCATTGCCTCACGCATCCTACTCCTACATCAAGAGCAAGCTGCCCCTAGTCTTCATCTCAGGGTCAGCTTGAGGGGGGCTGATAAGATATGTTCTCAGACTGTTAAATTCAGTTACAATGTATCTGCTGTGTAATATGAAATAACTAGATTAGTTGTAGAATCTCCAGCTAGTGCTTAGCTGGCACAGTTGTTAGGATGCACATGTGCAGATTGATACTCAAGTCAGATAACTAACTGACTTGATAAACAGATCTATATATACTTGATCTCTGCTGTACAATTTAATTCAATCAATGAAATCATTTCTATTTTCTCTCTCTTCTCTCTCTTCTCTCATTTCTATCAGTTGCTGATCAAACATCATGGACTTGATGCCCAATCCTGTCAGCAGAATGCTATTTTTTGCTCTTTACACTAAAAAAGTCAGCTAAAAAAGACTTCTACTTAAAACTAACGAAAATGTCCTAATTCAGGGAATGTCTTACTAGAGGAAATTAATTAAATCTCTTTCACAACACCAAACCCCATAACCCCCCACCCCAAAAATGAAAGAGTTTGTTCTTTCTGTCTTGTTTACTTTTCACAACAATTAACTCTCTCTTGGAAAGATAAATATGCATCATGAAACAATAATTTCTTTGATTTTATGCATATAAGCTCATCCAACTATTTTGTCCAATTATCTTTAGTTAAAAAACCATCAACTTAATTCAGCTTCACAGGTCATGTTTCTTTATCTGTGCAGATTGATTATCCTAAACACACCCACAAGTTGTGATATTTTGAAGCTAGAGTAAATTGTGCCACCGGCTACTAAACCTGTATAAAGTTTCAAATCGTCCACTAAACTTTTTTTCATTCCAATTTCCCCCCGATAAACTTTGCATTTGTTTTATATAAACCATTTCGTCTAAGTTTGATGTCAAAACAATGGATTGAGCACCGAAAATGTCTTTTTTCCCTTTAAAGCTTTAGTTTTAACTAAGTTTAGCGAGTGATTTAAAACTTCGTACGTGTTGAGTAACCAACAGCGCAATTTATCCCCCAAAAAGTTAACATCTTGGCTCATTTAAACCAAACAGCACCAGAATTCTCGCTTTAGATGCGAGAGGTCTTGAGAAGTCTCGTTTGTAAAATCCGTAATGTAAATCGCTTAGGCCACCCTTAAATTTTATTTATTTAAAAAAAAACAGAATTCAACAACAAAATTATGAGCATAAATAATATGAGCACAAATAGAGAGGTCCAAAATAGTCACGATCATATAATCACATAATTAACGATCACAGCCAACATGTAAACCCTAAAAGAAAATTAGGAAAAAGACAGAAGGATTGTAAAATCATTGTGATATAGGAAAGATGAACATGCAAAAAAGGCTCAAAAAAGCAAAAAAAAAATAAAAAATTAACCTGTTTGAGGAAAATCCAAAGAGAAGAAAATGAATGAAAATGAGAGAAGAGTCCAGCAGAGAGAGCAGAGATTGTGAGAGAGACCAGTTTTCATATGGTTTCTCGCAACAGTGCTGTCTCCACAGTGTCATGAAGTTTGCTTATGTAGAACGCTTATTATTATTTTTCTTTTCTTTCTTCTTTGGTCATATTTATATTTTTTTTCTATCCCGCTTTTATCTGTCCTCGTCTTTAAAATTCGAACCTTAACTAAGAGAGAGAGTTCATCAACCGGCTATCCCAAAATTCGAATGAACTTTATATTTTGACTAATTTTATATTAAACCAAAAAGAAACTAATAAGAAAAGCATACGGTAAAAAAGTTAATTTAATGGTATGATTATTGTTTTAAGTGTAAAAATTCTCGAAATTAATTATTGTGTGTAAAATTTTAAACGATGTAAAATAATAATAAAAAAGTTAATTCAATAGACTATAGGATATTTATATTAACATCTTGATATATATAAATAATGTAATAAATTATCAAAATTTAAACTGAAGAAATCATAGGTTGTCAAGTGTAAAAATTGTAACCCTTGAACACCACCTCAAAGCCTATAAATAAAAGGATGGTGATGCATTTGTAAATCAACGTAGGTTCCATATATCATATACTAAAAACGTTTTTAAATCAGCCTTAATATGTGTTTTTTTAACAAAAATTATATATAAGTCGTAGTATTATTTTTTTATGTACACTTTTGAATTGCTTTTTATGTTTACTAGATTTCTTATCTATTTAGTTATGAGTATATTAATGCACAGTCAAACCTCAACCAAAATTCAATTTAGTTAATACGTGCTACATGAAATAAATAAAAAGTTACGAACTATGATATTGCTTTATAATTATAACAAAGGTCAAAGAGATGATAAGGTAGGATATAAGATACAAATTTCCTGAACTGATACTAACACATCAACATATGGAGTATAATGTTGAGCTCAGGAATAGTTTTGTTGTCGTGGCATGAAGTAATGGTCGACTAGTGTTCTTGATATACTAATCATCTTTACCTACCTCAATTTAGGATTAATTGAGAGTACTTATTGCTATAAAGTAATGCCGTTCAAACTTAAGAATGTGGGGGCAACTTACCGGATGATGGTGGATCGGGTGTTTGAGAATCAGATTGGTCGAAACATGGAGATATATGTCGACAATATGTTGGTAAAAAGTAAAAGTGTCTACACTCATGTAGAAGATTTGGCCGAGCCCTTTGCAACTATGGTTAATGTAGGGATCATATTGAACCCGAAAAAAGTGTACATTCGGGGTGCAGGCAAGAAAATTACTTCGATTCATGATTACCAGGAGAAGGACTGAGGCTAACTCATATAAAGTCCAAGCTTAGTGTTGTGTCATGTGGATGATATTTAACAAAGAGAAAACAAAAGATAAAATAATTATATATTAGGACATATATCATTGAAAAAATATAAGATAATTCATCATCTTTTTACTATACATTTTTCATTTGTATAAAATTCATGATAGAAAATGTATTTTTAGTCTAAAAAGAATGGGTTCGATGTTCAAGATTTAAATTTGTATTACACCGGTTAACAAGTCTTCTCCTTTTCCGCTATTGTCTCTACTATATCTAGTAAAATTAAGAATAAACTCGTTTAAGTATCAATAAGAGAGGTAATTTGTCTCACACCTACAAATAGTGCCAACATCATCTCATTTATCCCCTATTTGAATTGAACAAAGGAAAGGATTTAAAATTGGATATTTACTTACTCTTCCAAAAAACTATTAAATCACTTTAAAAGTTAAAGTCGATTTGATGTTATACAATTCTCTAATATTTTATGACTTTAAAAGTAATAAATTCTTCTAAAAGTATTAGAAATTTATTTTAAAAGTTTATGTGATTTAAAATCAAATTAATACATATAAGATTAACAATTTAATACATATCGGTCATACTTTTAAAAATTTATAGGTCCAGCCATCAAATCAACTTCAAACCTCTTGCCCCAATTAATCTCAAATGAACACGTTTTACTTTTATCCTTTTTCCCTTCTAAAAGAATACACACTGTTTTTTTTTTTTTTTTTTTTTGTGAAAAAGGTATTTCATAAGTATGAATTCTTAAACCTTACACAGTTAACTTGCATATGTGCAAATACAATAAGATACTACGTATAGACTTTTTAAGGATATCATGACATAACTATCGAAGTGAAATGTCTGTGAAAAAAAAAAAATAAAAATTACACTCTTCCTTTCGAGAAGAGAGAATTAGGGACAACAATATTTCTTTTAAAAATAAGTATATTCAAAAATGAGTTAATAGATGCGAATTTTTCAACTTGTTCTGTCCATGGACGAAAAACAGAAAATAACAATCTTTTAACGTTTCAAACGGGCCAAACCTGACCCGACCCATTTGTAAAGAAACCCAAAAAAGGAACGAAAAAAACTTACTCTTTACACTCTTCACTCTGTAAACACTTCTCATAAACCCTAACTGATTCAATTTTTTCTTCAAAATGAGAAATGTTAATGTGTCTATTACATTCACATTGATCATATTATTATTATTACTACCAATATGCATTCAATGCTTCAATACAGATCATCCTACGCAGCGGCGCATTTTAGTCTTGCTCGATGACGTGTCAGTTAAATCCTCTCATTCCATCTTCTTCAACAGTCTTCAATCCAGAGGCTTCCATCTCGATTTCAAGCTCGCCGATGATCCGACGGTCAGATTCAAACGCTACGACGAGTACTTGTACGACGGTCTCGTGATTTTCGCGCCAAATGCTGAGCGTAAGTGTGTTGATTTTATTTGGATTATATAATTGTGCTTTTTGGTGGAAATGAATGAGTTCAAGTTTTTGGTTGACTTACTAGGGTTTGGAGGTGGTTTGGACTCGGCGGCAGTTTTGGACTTCGTGGACTCCGGTCATGATATGATTGTGGCGGCCGATGTTAACGCGTCCGAATTGATCCGCAGCATTGGTGCCGAATGCGGTGTTGATTTTGATGACGTAATTATATGTGTGTGTGTGTGAGGCACAATTGCATATTTACATTTGTCTACATTGTGCTTTTGAGCTGGAAATTAGTTGTTTTAGTCAACATTCCCGCCAAAAGCGGAATGATTTTGATGAGCTAATCAATATGTCTACTGTATCTATATACAATATATACGAGGTAGATATATACATACCTATAAGCTAGAATTACACATCTAAATTTGTGTACATTCGTGATTTTGAGCTGGAATTAGTTGTTTTAGATAATGCTGCTGCCAAATGCGGTTTTCATTTCGATCAGGTAATGTACCTGTATGGTACAAGAATATAATATATTTACATTTGTTTATATTGTGGTTTTACTTTAGTCAATGTGGCTACTGAATGTGGTGTTGGTTTTCATGAGGTAACGTATATGTATATTGTACACACACAAACACTCGTATATATAGGAGGTGCAATTATATATTTACATTTTGTCTACATAGTGTGTTTCAGCTGGAAATTAGAAGTAATGGTGATGTACTAACTAAGGAAAGGGACAGATGCGTCTCTGAGTGTGCTTAGCAGGGGCCTAATGTTAGGGTCAAGTTGTGAGAAACGGATGAGCTTGTTGTAGAGCGATTTATAGTTACCTAATTTGTACTTCAAAGAAGGTTGAGCTTGATTTGCATTGTGTAATGTAGTATAAATTGATTGTGGTTGAAGGAAGTTTGATGTGTGGGAATCAGTTGTGGCATTCTGCTAAGTTTATTCAGATTAGGTGTAATGAATGCTAATCGTTGCATTTTGAATTGCTGGTGAAACTTTCAGTTAATTATTTTAACCTTTATCTTGTCAAATGTGGCATGTTTTCAAATAAATTGATTTTGATCTTATAGATTCATGCTACAGGGTACTTCTGCTATGGTTATCGACCACACTAGCTATGCTGTCTCTGGGACTGAGGGAGATCATACATTGATTGCTGCTGATGACCTTATCAAATCTGAAGTTATTCTTGGGAGCAAAATGATTGAGGTCAATTCTTAAGCATCAACTTGACCTCTTCACATGCTTCATCTGATTGTATCAATCTTGCTTGAATCCCTCCTCTGATTTACGTGATTATGCATGCATCCCTGTTATTATTAGGTGTGGGACTTTCTGCCTTACACGCTTTCTTCATATGTTCAAACTAGATGAAAACTGCAATAGTTTGCGTTGTTTCAGTCAAGTTAAAATGCTAGCTAACATTCTTTAGTCATGTTGTTTTACCTTTGGCATCTTGCAAAATGTTTCATCGTCTGATATCTAAAGATCTTTACTTCAGAAACTTAGATAATGAACTCTCTGTTATGTCTCAACACATTTTTATGTTGAATGAAACAGGCCCCAGTGCTTTTCAAAGGGATTGGACATTCAACAAATCCAGCAAATAGCTTGGTAATGTGAAGATAATTGTATTCAGTTTGGACTTGCTCTTATTTTGCCACTATACAAATATCGCTTTGAAGCACTCATAGTCTGGATGGGTTCATGTTTTTGACTTGTCATTAAATACCATGTGTAGGTTCTGAAGGTTCTTTCAGCGTCTTCTTCAGCTTATTCTGCTAATCCAAAGTCCAAGTTGTCAAGCCCACCGTCCCTCTCTGGATCTTCCATCTCATTAGTTTCAGTCCTGCAGGTTGTTTTCATTTTACCTTCTCTGCTTTATTGCTAATTTATGTTGTCCTGATTCTGGCTTAATGTTTTTGGTTTTAGTGCTGCTAGTCTATGTTAATGTGTTTAAGGGCTTTAGACTATTCCAATTCTTTTTTTGGTCTTTTTTTTCTCTTGAGATTATAGTTGCAGCTGTTCTGTTTCTCAATGAAATATGGCTCATTCTCTACCACTTATTCTGTGGCCTATGTTTTTATTTGCACACAAATGTTCTATATTTTCATCTGGACTGACTGGAAATTTGGCGGTTATATCCAGAACTTTGGGTTTCATCTATTCTCTCTCGGGGTTAATCTCATAAATTATACTAGTAGGGACTACGTAAACTATATTATAATGATGTACTGCCCTTCTTGAGATATTTTATGAGCTTGAGAAGATGGGGTTACCCTGATCTTTATGAGTTTGTTTTGTTATTTTTCGCTTTGGATGATTAGTTTTTGTCTAGAATCTGCTGCATTTAGCAGTGAATCTTCTTGCTGATAAAGAATTTAAAGTCAAACAGTGAATACTCTAGTCCCTAATATAAAATAAAGTATAATCTTGGTCTTTTTGTTATAGATTTGTAGTTTTACTAGCCCTAACTTCATTCTCAGCAGTCTGGTTGAGGAATGCTTGTCATTCATGAATTATTTTGTATGCGGCAAAGTAAACACATGTAGTTGCCTCCATATGCTTACTAATTGGATGCCCATTTTTTCTATCACTGAAGCTTGCAACACTGAGGGTCCATTGAGTGAATAACTTATATTAATTTGATAGCAGAGCATTATCAATTGAAGGAAGTGTAACCTAATATCCAATTTGATCTCCTCCAACGGCAAATTGCCAAAGTTGATCTTTTGATTTGTGCTTAGCCTTGGATTAGCATACAGTATAAGAGTTCTTTTGAGCTGGAGCTTTTGTGAAAGCAGTTCAACTATCGCATGGGATGCAGCAGTGCTTTTTAATTTTTTTTTTTTTTTTCTTTTTTGAAATTTCATGTTTCTAGAAGAAGAAAGAAGGTAGATAGTGGAGAAAGGAATATGTGAGTAATGGTGTGATCCATTCAAAATGTTCATTTTACTGGAGAATTATTGTTTTTAATTGTCTCCATATCACTTCTTAAATGTCAAGTCTCCTAATGTGTTATCGGCGTTAATTTGCTGGCACAGTGCATGGGGTGTCCTCGATTTTAATATAAGATTGGTGCTCTGTTGTGCAGGCTAGAAATAATGCTCGTGTCATGATATCTGGCTCTTTAACTATGTTCAGTGATCGGTATGTACCTTCCAAGTATCTTCTTCCATACATGCGTTAAATCTCATAATCCATTTTTTGTGTGATTCAGAGTGTTTAGATCAGGTGTGCAGAAGGCTGGGAGCTCAAACAAGTGAGTGAAATGCTCTTCACGACCTTCATTCAGTTATAAACTTTCTTTTGATGATTGCTGACATAATATTTTAGTAGGCGTTTTGTGTGTGTGAAGACAGAAGATACCTCTTTTAAGCAGTGGAGATGCTATGTTTTCATACTTTGTATTTGCTGAAATTACTTGAATAACTTCCCTGGAAAGCAAAATGTTCTATTTGAATCAGTACTTCAGCAGACAGAAATACGTAACTACGAACTAAAACTGACATCGCCTAGGTTTATATTTCCTATGTCGATACCTAAGACAGCCTCAAACAGATAGTATTTCAGTCTTTTCAAAATAGATATTGATGCCTGAGATCAATTCTTTCAAATGTGATTTCTAGAGCTAACAATATGGTGATATTAAAAAAAGTTATATTTATTACTCTGCCAGCTTTGTCAAGCTTTATGCAACAGTAATCTATCTTTGTGTCTAACAGATACGAGAAATGTGGCAATGAACAATTTGTTACTGAAATTAGCAAATGGATCTTCCATGAAAGGGGTCATTTGAAGGTGAGTGGCAAATCAGTTATGCATTAATGCTCTCACCGGCATTCATTATGTTGTTATATTTTACAAGATTATATGTCTGTGCCGGGCCTCCACTTGGTTAACAAATGATTTTTACTGTCTCAGGCTGTAAATGTTAGGCACCACAAGGTTGGTGAAACAGATGAACGTGCCATGTATAGGATCAATGATGACCTGGTCAGTCCTCACTTCTGTCTATATCCATTGCATTGTTACATAAGATACTCAACAAGCCTCGTCTTCCAGAGAAAATAAAACATTACACTTTGCTCTTTTTGCAGGAATACTCCGTTGAAATCTATGAGTGGTCTGGGACGAGTTGGGAACCATATGTAGCCAGTGATGTGCAGGTGCAATTCTACATGATGAGTCCCTATGTCTTGAAAACTTTGTCAAATGGTGGGAAGGTAATCATTTCATACTCACCGCATGTACTAGAAATTTTTATACACATAAAACCCATTTTTGACCAATACTTGGTGTGCAGGGTTTATACCACGCTTCATTTAAGGTGCCAGATATTTATGGAGTTTTCCAGTTTAAGATTGACTATGAGAGGCTTGGATACTCTAGCTTATCACTTTCGAAACAGGTAAAAGTTTAGTAAGCTAATCTATTGCTGTTTCACCCACAGCTGAAATTAAATTTTTTCGTATCTGTAGTTTCTGCATAGACTCATCTAAAGATATTGTTGAACTTGGCTCATATTTGAGTTTTTTGCTAAGTTTGGCTCATATTTGAGTTGATTTGTAGCATCGGGAGCCATTTTAGATGCACAGATTGTAGTTAAATGGTTTTCTTAAATCTGTGTAATGCAACTGGTGTTTTTCTTGACTTTCTTGTGGTCCATGGTTGCTGAGGTGCGTCTCTTCCCTTTTTCTTCTAAGCTTTAAAGGGGGAAGAATACACTCAAGTGCATTTCACTCTTGGTAACTTGTCCTTGCAAATGAGATAACTTATTGAAAATCAAGTTTTTGTTACAAGCATGAAATAGAGTTATCCGTATTTAAGTACCGAGGTTTCTGATATGTTTTTCCTTATCTGCAGATTCCTGTACGGCCTTTTAGACACGACGAGTATGAAAGGTTTATCACAACAGCTTTCCCCTACTATGGAGCTTCATTTTCTATGGTATTCCCCTTCTCTCTTCCTACACCCCGACCCATTGAAACAAGAAGTGCAAAAACCTCTCTTTATTTTCATATGCATACTTGTCTAATCATAGATTATGATGATGAATTTGGATTCATCACGATCATCTGATGATTGCAGATGGCTGGATTCTTCATCTTCAGCATAGTGTATCTCTACAGCAAGTAAAATCATTATTACGACGGCTAAGTAAGGCCCTAACTTTGAGACTATCTAGCTCAGATACTTGATAATTAGTATTGTTAAGAGATAAGAGATCGATCTTACAATTAGAAAAAAGATCAATAAGTGTAGGAGAACCTGAAGCTCAAACAATTTTGACTATATTTCACTTTTAGTGTAACTATGTGGATATTTTTACTCATCTCTTGCTATATCTTCCATTTTTATGTTCACCATTTCTTGTAAATTCCTCGGCTTGCGGATAGATAAGAAGCTAGAGTGTTGCCCAAAACTTCTCTGATGCGTGAGATTTTGATGAGTGTCAAACTCACTTTTACGTCTATTCTAAGTAGTTTTACTTTATATTTTGCAAGATGGTGTTATCTATTTAAAATAATAGATGATTTATACCCAAAGTAAAAACTGATTCAAACTTTGCCAACGTCAAGTGAAAATGGTGTATCTACATGTTCCTATTTTAATTTCTCTAATGAAGTTATTAGCTTAGTTAGTTAGCCCTTAGGTGTGTTCTCGAAAAATCACCCCTTCAAATATGTTAAGGGTCATTAGAGATTTATCAGATCATTAATTTTAAGTCTTATGAGATTATCAGGCTGTTAGCGCGTTCAAAAAGAAAAAAGAACATAAACACGGCCGTTATTTTAATGTCTATGGTCAATAATGTTATGCTGCAAGAGAGTATTTTCTTTCATAAACATGAATAGGTACTAATCACGGAAATTGATATTGAAATAACTATCCTGCCCTTGGTCAACTCTCCGTCTTCACTTTCACATAACTCAGACTTGATGAGGCTGAGCACAGCACAGCACGATTAGCAAATGTTTTACATGAACAAGTGTTTTCTAGAGTAAGACCATCATACTTCGTTGTCATCTACCAAACCATAAGCTTATTATAAATAAATAAACCGTTGATAGGTACTGTTGGGTCCACCAATACCAGAAATTCTAACGCCACACAAAATGGAGGTGCAATTCCAAGATTTTATTGATGTGACATAGTACCAGATCCCAAACTCAGGAAAGACCATCTCTAAAAACACTTATTAAGTATAGTCAATTGATTCCCTGACCTATAAGACATACACGTCTGAGCTCATGTTCACACCTCATGGGCCCAAGGCCAGACACGATTGGTCTGCCTCACACGTCGAGGGGTACCCAGAGGTCTCCAGAGAGGGGACCATTAAGGGAAACTCCATAAAGAAGACAAGTTCTATCTAAAAAAGAAATAGTCCTTGACGCGCAAATTATAAATTAGAAAGATTATCTAGATCCAAAAAAGTAAAAAGGTCGTTTCATATAAATAACCCATGCATCAATGATAAAAAGTAACTCATCTTGACCCTAAACACTCTTTGCTTTTTTTTATTTATTACAAGGGAGATTAAAGCCGGGGATTAAGAAGAAACGAATCTAAGAAATGTTTCACCCCCTTTATCATAGTCTAGCAAAAGACGTAGGCTATCCGGAGGGTGATCAAATGTCTGAACTCCCAACGCCTGTTGCAAGCCAAAATTTGTAAGCCAATCAACACACTTGTTAGCTTTTCAGAAGACATGCTTCAGTAAGTAGCGTCCACAATTCTTTAAGATATTCTGACAATCCTCCAGGGTTGGTTTAAATGGAGTGTGAGCCGGGACGCTCCATCGAACAAGTTGAACAATCACCTGGGAGTCAGATTCGATTTTCATTCTATCAATCTCCATGGATTGTGCCTGTTTCAATCCTTCTTTTAGCGTCGCAAGCTCTGCAACATTATTAGAGGCAATGCCCAAATTAATCACAAATCCCGATTTCCAATTACTATCTTCATCACAGAAAAGCCCTCCCGCAGCTGCCAAACCCGGGTTTCCTTTTGAGCAACCATCGATGTTCAACTTTCACAGGCCTCTAGGTTTTGTCCAAGCAACGTGCCTCAAATTTTGGAAAACACGATTACTATCCATCCTAGGCCCACTCCACGCCTCAGCTATTTCCCGAGCATATCTGCATATAACTTGCACCTTCTCCTCAATCGTTTTATTCTCCTCAGTGCCAAAAGTCACAGCATTTCGCCACTTCCAAATCTACCAGAGAGCCACCGCAAAGGTAATATTCCACGAAACAAGTTGATGGCTAGCCTTGCTCTTCATATTAGCTTGTAACCAAGTTGTCCAAATGTCATTATTAACCAATAGATTACTGGCTTAGACGTTGGAGCTATTCCTTAGTATTAAGCCCACATCGCTCCATTATGCAGATTTTCAGTTCACGGATCACAAAAGTTGTTCACCTAATTTTTTCCTTAACATTTATATATCGACTTTTTTTGGTCAAAGAAAGATTCATTGCATTGCTAAATCCAGAAATTACAAAGTTAGCCTATTTTAGTAGACTCTAAGTCTACTTTAAATAAATTACAAAAATTACAAAGACACCAATAGGTCTTTAGTGTAGTGGTATGCTCCTCAATATAAGTGTGAGAGATTGCAAGATTAATTCTCGTAAATAATATCTTAATATGTGTTGTACGATATTAAGCCTCCTTTGAATAAAAAAAATAAAAATTACAAAGGCAGCTTTGACCTTAATAATTATGTTTTAATAAGCAACAAATTTGAACTGCATACCAAAGTTAACTTATGATGACTGTTAAAGCCACAAGAGGGGATGATGTGCAATTGATGAAGTGGTGTAAAAGACTGAATTAAATTATGGAAGTCGTAATTAATGACGTGGTGTAAGAACTGGTTAATTTAGCTATAAACCAAAATTAATGTATAAAATGAATGAATCGAATGTGGATGAATAACGTTAGATTAAAATTCAACTCTGATATCATGATAAAAAATTTAAAATTTTATTTTAAAATAAATTAGTATTTGATAAAATAGTCTATAACCTATTTTAAAAGTCTTAACTTATTCACATAAGATAATTGAATTATCGAACACAGGGCAAACACATAATAATCTCCTTAGCATTGCCTACCTTCTCTACATTTGCTCCACAATACCAAATGTTAGTTAGCACTACCTACCTAGTGGTGGATTACATACATGTTATACCACATTCATATGCGGTATAACTTCTTTAAATTAATAGCATTGATATCATTAAATTTTATTAATTTATTGATAAATTAATAATTATTAATTTATAAAAATAGACATGTCAATAATGAATTGAGGATTATAATCAATGAGTTGGAATAAAGTTAAAAAATAGATGTCAACCGCATCTTGAATTTCCTCAATAAAAATGACACAAACATAGAGGTTTTGAGTGTAGATAAGATCATTGATAACATGACATGACATTCTTAGGATGAAGCTGAAGTTGAAGTTGATGATGATACACAACCTTTGGAACCAGTGTCACAAAATGAAGCACTTAAAGCATCAATAACACTCTAAAACTAAAGTAACCCTAAAACTTTTAGGTGCACTGTGCACAATTACATATGAGATTCAGATTGATTTGAAATTCAACAAAAGAAAATATGCTTATTCAGATCTTGAAAAATATTTATTGAAGCATTCCTGAACCTTCTTTAGTAGTGAGCCGTACCAAGTAGCTCCAAGCAAGGGCTTCAAGATCACAGTAATGCCTGCAATTTCATTGCCTTGGGTATGACTGTCATGGTCAAAGTTGCTTTTTCTAGACACCATAAAATACAAAGGAAATATTTTAAATATATTATCTTATAACTTTATTGAGATTATTAATTTTTTACATCGCTTCTAAGTCGGGATAAATAATTTATTATTTAAAAAAATTATTAATTTATCGAGTATTAATTTAAAAAAATTTTATTGTAGATAAAATTATATACGATGATGAGAGTAAATTGTAATTTTTTTTGCATCTGTTCAAATCCTTCATTGAAAATCTATGTAAAATTTCATTCATTCACTGTCAACTTCACGACCTAGTTGAATCCTAAACTGACCACCCCAAATTCGTTGTATATTATCTTCAAATTAAAATTAATTATTCTTTATGGAAAAATATACCAATGATGATTTAGCTATTAGATGTAATCAAATCCTATATTTGTGTAACATACTTTGTATAAAATGATACAATAATTTTATTAAACTTTTGAACTTGTGTTTGTTTATTTGTGCATTTTCATTATTGTAAAGCTCATCTAATTATCAACAACAAATCATGTTGTTAATTTATATGGGATTAAAAACAGTTGTGTGAGTTAGAAATTGGACAAGCGTTGATATGGTGCCGAAGATGATTTGTTTTTACATATGGACTTGAAGTAGTTTTCACAAAGATTTTTATTATTCTTTCAACATAGCCAAGAAAAAAAAGTGACTTTTATATTTTTTCGGATAGAAAAAACAAATAAAACCTTTTATCTCTTCCTCTTTTTTAGAATAAAGAACTTTTCAGGGATATCTCATGGCAAATTTTTAATAAAAATGTACACACAAATAATTATCTTCTCCCGTATTGATATCAAAGTCTTTTTATTTTATTTTATTTAATTGAGATCAAGAACTGTACTTTCATTACCACCACAAGCATCAACCGATTCCTGCTGCTGCACAATTATTCTATACAAGCAAAATGAATTTAAGCGGGAGGTTAAAAAACCTGTTTACGATTGAGAGAATCTATTTTTATCAAATAAATAATTTAATCTGTTACACTGTTGACTTGCTTATGAACGTGCCTAAATGTATGACGGGAATTATTATTGATATCATAGTTATTTTTAACAAATAAAGAATTCTTCGGACCAATCTCATGAAAAATTTTCAATAAACACGTGCAAAATTGATAAAGAAATTTATAAACCTAAATAAAATACGAGAATTTTTTTCTTTTGATTAAAATGAGATATAAAATTGTACAATGTAATTAATAAAATTAATTAAAATGACAGTCAAATAACAAGAGTAAATAATATTATCACCGAATCAAACCTCTTATAGAGAAATTCAGTGACAAATAAAAATTTTCCAAAAGTTTGGTCATGGACCCCCTCCCCCAGCGGCCATCAGGTAAACTCAAACATCAGTAGACACTTCACATTACGCACGCTTTAATGGTCTCTCAAATTACCCTACTCTCTCTTCTCTTCTCTTCTCCCCACACACACACACACACACACACACCCACCCCGAAATCTCGCTCTCTCTCCCTCTATTTAAGGAGCAAGAAAAGTTTGAATCTTTTTAGTACATGATATCAACAAGAATGAGTCTTGTGAATCCAATCACTACAACATGGGTAGACAGATCCACACCCTCCAATCTTTTCCACCCTCTCACAAACAAATTACCCTTATCTTTCTTTCTTCCAAATCCAATCACAAAAACCATTTCTTATTCTTCTTCTTCTTCTCTCACCATCTCATCAGTTTTAACAAAGCAACAAACTGGTGCACCACAAGAAGAGAGCAAAAGCCCAAAATTCAATTTCAAGGCCTACATGCTTGAAAAAGCAAGCAATGTAAACAAGGCCTTGGAAGAAGCAGTCTTGCTTAAAGAGCCCATAAAGATTCATGAGTCAATGAGGTACTCACTTCTTGCAGGTGGGAAAAGGGTAAGGCCTGTGTTGTGTATTGCTGCTTGTGAGCTTGTGGGTGGCCAAGAATCAACTGCTATGCCTGCAGCTTGTGCTATTGAGATGATTCACACCATGTCTTTGATGCATGATGACTTGCCTTGTATGGATAATGATGATTTGAGGAGAGGCAAGCCTACAAACCACATGGTTTTTGGTGAAGATGTGGCTGTTCTTGCAGGTGATGCACTTCTTGCATTTGCATTTGAGCATTTTGCCACTGCCACAAAAGGGGTTTCATCTGATAGACTTGTGAGAGTGGTTGGTGAATTGGCTAAATCCATTGGTGCTGAAGGCCTTGTGGCTGGCCAAGTAGTTGACATATCCTCTGAGGGCATATCTGATGTGGGGTTGGAGCTTTTAGAGTACATCCATGTCCACAAGACTGCTGCTTTATTGGAAGGCTCTGCTGTTTTAGGTGCAATTTTGGGTGGTGCAAATGATGATCAAGTTGAGAAATTGAGAAAATTTGCTAGGTGTATTGGGTTGTTGTTTCAAGTAGTGGATGATATTCTTGATGTTACAAAGTCTTCACAAGAATTGGGCAAGACTGCTGGAAAAGACTTGGTTGCTGATAAATTGACTTATCCTAAATTGCTTGGCATTGATAAGGCTAGAGAGTTTGCTGAGAAGTTGAATAGAGAAGCTCAAGAGCAGCTTGCTGGATTTGATTTAGACAAGGCTGCTCCATTGATTGCTCTTGCAAATTATATTGCTTATAGGGAAAATTGATATGTCTTGTTATCTAATTGTGTTTTACGTGTTTTGGCCATATTTAAGGCTACAACAATAGCAATTGATGGAGAAATTATCAAGATTGTTGAAATTTGGCCTTGTAATTTTATTAATCCCAGTTACTTTAATTCTTCAAATGAATTTATTCCATTACTTGGCCGACAATGTCATCTCAGTTTTTTTTTTTTTGAAAGCTGCGGATATGTGGCATTTGACCGACTAATCTCACGAGTTTATGAAGTTAACAGTTGGGTAATACTCAACTTCCAATGGCCTTGTAGGGTCTCAAATTTGGAGAGTACACCCAAGACCCGATTAGTTGAACTACCCTAAGGGTTGTCATCTCAATTTTATTTCACAAACTTGAATTTTACACCATTTTAGGGCTTAAATCATGTTTGTCAATAAGACAGCTACTCTGTAGTGTTCATATTAGATTAATGTTTGAGAAACTTCAAAATCTGTTACAAAGCTGAATAGGGATATAGAAATTGTTTAGTTTGTATTTTTCAGCATTTCTTCTCTATGATTTGCTAATTTTCAACCATTCCTTACATTTGTTAAGTCTTCATGGCCTACTCTTCTTACTGGCCATGCTTGGGATTTCCATTGTGGCTCTGCTATGAACGTTGCTGAATCCGTCCGTTTTCAAAGCCATTTTTGGAAATCAGATTTTGGGTTTTGGGTTTCTTTCTTTTAAAGTCTAATGTCAAAATTTATCGAATTATTCGGTAATTATTCTTTATAGAAATCAAATCCTAACGAATAACCTATCAATTTTATTATCGAATTTGTTGTTAAGAGTCAATTTTAAATTTAAAACCTATTCGTTGACAACCCTATTGTTGTTATGGGCCTTGAAGCAAGTTGGTCAATTCAGTCCCTTTTCAATCACATTATATTCACTGCAGCTGCCATCCATTAAACTAGTTTTCGGCTAGTTAGGAGAAATGGTGACCAACCTGCAAATTTTAATAGCTAAGGGCTTGGCTAAAGGAGCGTGTCTCATGATTGGTTATATTCACACTCGACCCATTGTGTTTCAAGTGTTGATTTTGATATATTTTGGTACGCAACTTTCAAAATTCTTAATTTTCTTATCACGTCATTAATTGTGCATTCAACATTTAAACCATGGATTACATATGAAAGGGGTGTTGGAAAATTCAATTATCTCACAAGAATAAGTGAGGACTTTTAAAACCAGCGTATAAAGTTATTAGCTACCGTAACATACAATAATTCTCAACAGTGAATCTTTTAATTTTTAATTTCTTCTCCATAGGTGTGGGCTAAGCAGTTGTAACTAAACGTTTCTGTTATTTTAAAAAAAATAATATAGAAAAACTCTTCAATCAATTCTGACTGACATCACTTCGTGAGAACGAAAGTGAATCTCACATATGTGTGAAGCCCACCGCATAATAGAAGATTAATTTAAGTTAATTAATTATCATGACAAAATAAAAATGGCCTAGTCATGTTGAGCATGTGGAAGGTAGGGTCTACTTCTCTATTCAACTCTCCTCATGCAACACATGTTGTGTATCTCATTTGTTTTTTGCTAATTATTGTGTTTCACATTTTATTTCACATCAAACAATTTGATCAATTTAGCAGCTCATTGACCATAAGGTTTTTCCTTCTCATATGTGAGCATGTAAATAATTGCTTCACAACAACAGTTCATATTGTTGGATTTCTCCTCCTCCTTTTCTTTCTCGTGCAAAACGCAACAATTGACCCTATAATTAATCAGACCCTTCGCGAATCTTATGAATAAAGAGAGTTGGACATTGGATTATCTTTAATGTACTTGTAATTGAATAGGCAGTAAGGCTACTAGATAGGCACGGGACAAATCTAACTATAAACTAAGGGAAAATTTCACACTTAGTCCCTATTGTTTATAATTTTTTATTTAAGTTAGTCTTTAATATTTTTAAAAAATTATATTAGTCTCTAATATTTATAAAGTGATTCAGAATGATCCATATTATTTAAAACTAACCAATATAGTCCATATTGTTTCTCATAAAATTTTATTTAGTTTCCAAATAGGGATCACATGTATAGATTGAATTGAATTTCATTATAAGACAATAGAAACTAAATTGAATTTTTTGAAAAATAATAAGGATCAAATTGACTAAGTTTAAATAATAAAGACCATTTTGAATAATTTTGTAAATATTAAGGACTTCTATTAATCGTTTAAAATATTACAGATTACATTAAAAAAACATGTAAATAATAGGGACTAACTGTGAAATTTACCCTATAAACTAACACTCCTCATGTATAATTTTAATGACACTTGATTTGGGTTTTCCTACAAGTTCTCGAAGTTTCTTTTTAAGAAAATTTCACCAACCGCTCTTGATATTTATGACAATTGCAGTAAAAATACTCTCTCTCTTTTTTTCCTTCAAAAATTATATAGATCTCTCTTATTAGAGATTGACGACGATATTGAAATAATAAAATTCTAATACCTACAATGGTCTAATTACCAAAATGTGGACCATAAAAGGGGTTAAATTTGGATGGTCATTTCGAGGACTTCTATCTTGGATCGGCTTCTTACAAAACAACGTCTGTGTAGTTGGGGCTTGCTTATTGACCTACTGTGTCTTCTCTATGGGGTTATGTTTGAATCTAGGGACCATCTTTTCTTTTTCTGTAGTTTTTCAAAGAAAATTTGGCTTAAGGGTCTGAGATATTCTTGTTGTTTTTCGTTTGCTGTTAGTTGGAACGAAGTTCTTGAATGGTTAATTGAAATCTGTAAGCGGGAGCTACTCCAATCACTTGTGTTCAAATTTGTATTCACGGCTTCAGTTTATTTCATTTGGTGTGAAAGAAATATTTCAAAAGATTTCAAAAGATTAGTTTTGTTGTTAGATGCAGAGTTAGTAACGTACATAAATTTAGAAGGAATAGTACAAATATAATTTCTCTTGATGAGGAGCAAATAGAAGGATTCATGATCATGTTTCTCTTGATGAGGAGCAAATATTTCAAAAGATTAGTTTCGTTGTTAGATGCAGAGTTAGTAACGTACATAAATTTAGAAGGAATAGTACAAATATAATTTGTAACTTTTAGAACTTAGATAGCAACCAACTTGTGAGTGACTGATTGATTGTGTTTGGTGTCATTCGTATTTTTTTAGACTTATTGCAATGAGTTTGTTGAACTTACTAGAACTACTTGCTAAATTAGCAAAAAAAACGAGTTGTGATTCCAAACTTGAAATGAGGTGGGTTTAGTATAACTTTCAAAAAAAAAAAAAAAAAAGGGGGATGTTAGTATTGTCGTAAAACCAAATGGAAAATTTTGGCCCATCGTTATTGGGCCTTCAGTCTAGAACTGGCTTGAGCCAGTTGCATTCTTTTTCTTTCTTCTTCTTTTTTTTTTCAGGAAAAACATTGGTTTTATTCATGAAGGTAAAAATAATCAATTCCATTTCAGGTTACATCATGAGCGAGTTGCATTCTAAACATGCGTTTGTTTTAATGATATGCAATCTCTGAACTATACACTCTCGTTGTCATATTTTATCTCGATAAATGGACATACACACCCATAAAAATATAAATGGACATAAATTACAATGATTTATTGGTGGGAACAAAATTATACTTGTTATAATATAACTTCTTAAATCGAAAAATTAAAAACTTTAAAATCATTTTAAAAAATCTTAAGCTACTCTACTTGACAGCAATTGGTTTTAAGATAGAAACCCCATAATTCTTAATATGGTATCAAAATTAAGTCATTAATCCAGTCATATTCATTCACGCGCAACTCATCTTAAATCAGGTTCACTTGTGTTCAATTTTTCGCGTGTGTCATGTTCTACGTATTTTCAATCTTTCACGTGTGTTCAATATTCTATGTGTAACTCATCTTAAAAAATTAGGTCCACATGTTCTTCAATCTTCTACATGTATTAACTATTACGCGTGTTCAATCTTTCACATGTGATTTCTCTCAAATTAGGTCACATATACTTTCAACATCAAAAAATCAAAAACTCCTAAATTACTTCACGTTAAGAACAAATCAAAAACTTCTAGACTACTTCATGTTATCTTAACAATACTAATTAATTGAGGCATCTAAATGTGAAGACCTATGTTGGAATGTGAAGACCTATGTTGGTGCTTTTTCCAAGTGGTTGTATTCAAACCAAGTTTCGAAACTTATAATCGATCATTATGTTAGAAAAAAATTACAATTATTTCTTGGTAATCTACATATAAAAATATTAATGACAAATATATAATCAATTGTATAGTTTAAACTTTACTTTGTAATTCATATCCGATAAATAAGGTGTCCAATCCTAATTTACCAGAATATCATCCTGGACTCTAATATTTATGGCCCATTAAATTTGCAATTCCAAATGGAAGCTTTCTAAAAAAGGCAAGAGTAACATAAACATGTTTTTTTTTTTTTTGGGTAAAAAAAACATGTTTGGCCAGTCATGTACGATTGGCCAAAAAAAAAAAAAAAGGTCATGTACGAATTTTCTCTGTACATTCCTCCAACCACGTGCCCAGACAACATTTATCACATTAGTAAAAGCTTTTCAGTTTTTATCGAACATTGTGGACAATTTAAAAAAGGCTGAAGTTCACACTTAGTCCCTATTATTTATATTTTTTTAAATTGATATTTAATATTTTAAAAAAATTATATTAGTCTTTAATAATTATAAAGTGTTTCAAATTAGTCTCTATTACTTAAAGCAAGCTAATTTATATTTTCCATAAAATTTAATTTAATTGCCAAATAGAAGTCATGTGTATGGACTGAATTGATTTTTTTTTAAAATAATAGGGATTAAATTAAATTTTTTGAAAATTAATAAGGACCAAATTGGTTAAGTTTGAATAATATGGACTATTTTAAATAATTTTTGTAAATATTAGTGATCATTATAAATTTTTAAAAATATTATGGATTATAATAAAAAATATATAAATAATAGGGACTAAATGTGAAATTTACTCTTTAAAAAACCCGGTTCTTAGAGTGTTGATAGGAGATTTGCTAATATAGTGGGTTTGATTGAGTAGAAAGTTGATTTTTTTGAGGTTGTCAAGGTAAAAATATCTATCGGAACTAGTAATGGTTTATAAGAAATAAAAGGGTTTAATCTTGTAGAATAGATTCTGATGATCAAATTAGTGATATTTGAATATCAATTTGAGATAGATGAATATAAAGAAGTATTTAAAGAGTAATAGTGTTTATAATGAGTTTCCCTTACTCAGTTTCAGAGTGGAGTATTTATATATTATTTAAAAAATTATTCTTGGGATTTTTTGAGTCTTAGATAACCGGGAGAAAACATATCTACTCAGCTCCATCTCATAAAAAATATAATATTTTTTCCAAAAAAAATTCGAATTTTACAATCCTCATTCATATGAAACACTCGCATTATGTGAATATTAACGTTGATCTGGGTGGACCTCGACTGGTCAAACTTATTACTAACTCCCAATATGGTTTCATAAAAGACCTCAGATCTTCTATGTTCATGAGACGAGTGTATTGCCCGTATCTTAGGTTAATTTCCGTACACATCATGTTTTACTTGCATAATTTATTTTTTAAATAAAATTACGTGTTTCAAAATTTAACACGATAATATAAACATAGAAAACTTTTCTAAATGTATTCTCGTTTTAAAAGAGAATAAATACCCAATTTGGTCTTTTATCTTATAGATTTGTGTCATTTTTATTTTTATCTTTCAAAATGTATATTTTTAATCCTGTATCTTTACTATTTGTTCTAACTTAGTCTTTATTTTTCAAAATGTATTATTTTAGTCTCGTATCTTTATCATTTGTTTCAACTTAATTCTTATCTTTTAAAATAGTGAAAGACTAACGTGAATCATAATGACAAATATAAGGATTAAGTTGGGATAAATAATAAAAATACAGGATTAAAAATATACATTTTGAAAAATAAAAATTAAATAAAGAAAAATAATAAAAATATAAAACTAAAAGAATACATTTAAAAAAAAATAAAATAAAATAACACAAATATAAGGGACCGAACTGGGTATTTCCCCTTTAAAAGAAGAAAAATCAAAAGCATACTTTGACTCTTCCCTCGTGGACCCAATTTCCACATTGACCTCTCCCATACACAAGTCCTCACCGTCCATCACACCAATAATAACATTATCTAACACACACACACACACACACACACACACACCAACTCTCATCGACCAATTAACCCATCAGTCTATCACCAAGATCACAGTCTCAACAATGGCTGCTGTTGCTGCTTCATCAACCTCTGCTGCACTCAGAGCCATGGCTGCTGCTTCTGCAAAATTACCATCCAGCTACACCACTTCATCTGTCCAAAAATTCCTTCATTTCAAGCCCTCTCACCCTCTGCTCTCACAGAACCTTGGCCTCACCACCTCCACCACTAGCAGAAGATCATTCACTTGCAAGAGCCAGGCCAACCCATCAGATTCAAGATCCAGTAAGTATCTAAACACGGTGTAATGTCCCATATTAGTGAGAGACATGATAAATAAACGAGTAGTTTATAATTAAGAATTGTGGATTTAAGATTTACTATTTTAGTTACGGTGTGTCAAAAGTAGTTATTTTTTAAGTCTACCGTATTTTGTAACACGGCATTTCCATTCTAATTGTCAGTAACTTTTTGTGGTTTTACAGCTAAAGTTCAAGAATTGCCCGTCTATGAGATCAACGAGCGAGACCGTGGTAGCCCTGCTTATCTTCGATTGAGCCAAAAGAGTGTCAATTCTCTTGGTGATCTTGTTCCTTTAAGCAACAAAGTAAGGCTTTTCTCTTTGAGAAAATATTAAATACCATTCAATTTTTAGCATCTTTATCATCTGTTTTTCGCTTCTTACGTGGATATATACTTAGATCACATGCTAAAAGAAGAAATAAAAATTACAATTTTAGTAGCCAACTAAGTATAAAAATTGATAAATGGGTGATAAAAATGTAATGGTATCTAACAACGTTCTTTTTTCTTTCTTTTTACGGATCTGATGTTTTATACATAGTCTATTCGCTTGATTATTTGTGTTAGAGATATTAAACTATTAAGTAAATACTATCTTAGCTCTTAAATCAAGTGATCAGTTACATAGTATCAAAGTCTTGTACCACATTCAAGTTTTGCCATACGTTTATTACGTACATGACTCAAACATCACTTGTACATTAAAAAAATGAGGGAACATATTAGAAATATCAAATTAATTAAGTATATATTATCAAACAATTTAAACCTTTAAATCAAACGATGACTTACAATTTGACTAATTCACTTTTATTTATAACTGAATACATGTAATACAGCATGATACAAAATGTGCTATGTGACACTTACAAAAAATTGCTAATTATTTTCAGCTCTATAGTGGGGACCTGCAAAAGAGGCTAGGAATAACATCAGGACTGTGCATTTTGATCAAGCACGAGGAGGAAAAGAAAGGTGATAGATATGAGGCAATCTATAGTTTCTACTTTGGGGACTATGGTCACATTGCAGTTCAGGGACCATATTTGACGTATGAGGACACATATCTAGCTGTCACGGGTGGATCTGGAATTTTTGAAGGCGTGTTTGGTCAAGTTAAGTTGCAGCAGCTAGTGTTTCCTTTCAAATTGTTCTACACTTTTTACTTAAAGGGCATTCCGGATTTGCCGGCCGAGTTGCTCAGTACACCGGTCCCTCCGTCGCCCTCGGTGGAGCCATCGCCGGCAGCCAAGGCCACGGAACCTGGTGCCACCATTGCTAATTTTACTGATTAAGATACGTTGAAAATTATGTGCAACAAACTTTGACGTTTTGTTTGGTCATGTTTTTTGTTTGGTGAATTGTTTGGTCATGTTATGTAACTGTGTTATGGCAAGTGATGATGTTAGCTTTCTTTTGGATTAGTTTCATGGAAATGATGGGCTCATATCTCATGTGAGGTCTGATCTGACCAGTCGAATCTAAGAGTATTTTTAATTTTATTATCGACTGTCCGAATCTGAAAGTATCTCTAGTTTCGTTTGTAATGCAGAAAGGTTCTGGTACTCTATGAGAAACTTTTTAATTAAAGGTAAATAGCACTGTAGCCCCTTATATTTTGATGAAAGTGCGTAAAAGCTCCTTATACTTTTAAAAGTGCACCATAACCCCTTATGGTTTATAAAACGTAGCATCATAGCCCCTTCCGTCAAAAAAATCGTTATTTTTAACGGGATGTGTGTTGCACGTGCATAAATTGCAATTTTGATTGATTTTTATAAATTTTACTAATAAAATAAGTTTACATATTTACTAAAATACCCTTTTCACTAAAAAAATAAAAAACAAAAATAAAAAAGTAAAGTTGTCTTCTTCACCAACCCTTTCACCACAACCCCCCTACAACACCCCCCCCCCCCCCCCCCCTCCCTTTGTCAGCCTCCTTCCACTCCCAAACCCATCAGCCACCCTAATCCGTCAAACTGTCTATATGATTCTTTTTTTCTTTCTTTTCGTGTGTGTGTGTGTATATATACACACACATACACGAGGCATACATATGTGTATATATACATATGTTCTCATCAGAGCTTAAGGGGTCCAAACACTTGTTGATTTCACATTGCTACGGTCAACAACAAATTCCGCCTTGCCATTAGACGAGGAAGGAAAACAAAAGAAGCAAAATTAATGGCCAGTAATAAGTAATTTTCAAAAAAAATGGCCAGTAATAAGTTGGAACCTTTGGCCTTTTTGGAATCATTTGGATTAGTATAAGACAAAAAAGTTTTGATCGTTATTGATTTTAATACATGAAACAGTTGATGGATTGTTGTTTGGATTTCCAACGAGGTTTGGATACACAGATGAAAGCACTGTGGGTTGTGGAAGAAGGGTACCGCATAGGGAAAAATCGGTAAATTTGAAGAAGTTGAGAAGACAAATAGACAATAAAGTCAAAATAAGGGCATTTACGTCTTTTAATCATTTCTGTAAAAAAAATTGACGGAAAAGAGACGGAAGGGGCACGTATGCCATTTCTTCAAACTATAGGGGGTTATGATGCACTTTTGAAAGTATAAGGGGATCTTACGCACTTTCAGCAAACCATAGGGGGCTACAGTGCTATTTACCCTTTAATTAATTTGTACTGATAATTATTTCTCATATATTTATAAAATTTATACGTATAAATTTCACATATTATGTAAAAAACGAACCTACTAATAACTTATTTAAGACTTGTCCGTAATTTATGGGCAAAATGTGTGAGGTACTGGAGAATCCACTGTGAGACCATTGATTGCAGAAGGGTTGTCTTACAACTCACAAGTAATATACTATATTGCATATTGGTGGTCCACAAAAAATATCTTGGGGATTGGTTGGAGTTGTGTTGGAGGACAATAATTAACTTCAAAAGCTGAGCACGTTTTTCTTTATTTAGATTATATCTCATTAAATATTGCTATTGGTTCTACTATTTGGACTCTTTTGAAAGATTTAAATTTTTTAATAACGTTATAAAATTATGGAGAAAGTTAACAATAATAAATAATAATATAATTATTTAATTTTTATACTAAAAAAAATGGAAAGAGATATATTTCCCGTTGGCCGGCGGAAATGACGTATTGAGATAGACTTAGTGGTCTCTGGGTCTGGCAAGCGTAACTTTTTCTCTCCAATCGCACTGAATCAAATTCTCGGGACAAATAAGGCCCAATGGCGGGGCCTCTACCGAATTGGATTGTTGGGACTGAGCATACAAAAGGACAAAACGCAATAGTCCTACTAAGGGATAGCTCGTTTAAACGATCAGTCGAATTTTTTATTTACAAATTTTTATATATGTGTAAATTCGCGAGCCTCTCACATCATGACCATTTTCAGTGGCGGAACCACCCTTTGAATTGTGGGGGCTGTAACCTCCACTCAACTCAAATTTTATTGAAAAATGTGTATATTTTAAAAATATTTTTAAATTAAATTCTGGCTCCGCCTCTAACCATTTGCAAATGTTTTTTCCTCATTAAGAAGAACATGAGAAGTAAGTTCATTTCCCTCGTACACATAATTGCATTAAAAACCAGTGCAATTCCAATTGATGGTGTTTCTCGAGGACAAATAAAAGACAATTTCATGTGGGATAAAAGTCCAAATTGTTTCTCAGATTTTGTCTACACAAGTTGATACAATCTAAATAAAAGTATTCATCTTGTGTTACACTATAACGTATACTTTTGCAGAATAAGTAACATTATGAACTATTTTAATTATTCGACCCCAAAAAAAAAAAACTGTTTTAAATTGTTGATTACCATGTGCGTGCCATCTAAATCTAAACTTTAGCATAATGGATTATGGTAACCACCTCATCGTTTCCTGACAATTAAAGACACATAAGTTATGATTACTAATTTATGTTTGTTAAGAATCGTAGAAAATCAAACACCTGTAAGGTTAAATGTACGTAGAACACACGTAAAAGATTGAATACAAGTGTGACTTAAGTTTAAGATGGAGATTGAATACACGCGTAACATAATTTGAAAAGAATCACACATGGATGAACATGCGTGGAATATGAATAAGATTAGATCATGGGTCTAGCTCTTATACCATATTAAGAATCATGAGATTTCATCCAAAAACCAATTGATATCAGGTGGAGTAATCCATAATCTTATAAAGTGATGTTAAAGTTTTTAATTTTTTGATATGAAACAAATGTATATTCTAACAATATTTTAACAACGAGCACTTATGATTTGAATGCCATAATAATACTAAGATTACTTATTAACCTACACGATAAAATATTTCTTTTACGTATGGAAATCAAAGTAAAGAAAGGAAAGGATTATATGATTCATATGGCTTTGCATTGAAAGAAAATACTTGTCAAATCGACAAAATAAAAAGGGGGCACGTCAAACACAAATTTTCTTGCTTAAAGAAATATGAGCTGTTCAGCTTCAATGTGGTAAGAAAAGTGACAAATACTGGTTTACATATCGATAAATATGACAAAAAAATAGAAAAAAAAAAACTTAAAACTCGACTGCAAATTTCTTCTCATGTAATATTGCAATAATAAATGCTACAAAATAAATGAAAAAAAGTATTTCTACATCCATGATCATGAGTATTAAGTAATTGAAGAAAAAAAACTAATGAAAAAAGTTGGAAATAGTTTCACTAAATTGACCAATACTTAGCAAAATTGTTCTATTTTTGTGTTCGAATCTCATTCATGGTCCAAATTCAAATAGAATATCGCGCCATATATATATATATATATATATATATATATATATATATATATATATATATATATATATATGTTTTGAATTTTGAAGCACTTTAAGAGAAATAGGCCCCTCCGCACCTTAGTTTATTGAGATCAAATTTGATAGTAGTAAATTTAATAACAATTTTTTTTTTAAATTTAAATTTTGATGACAAATTAAAATTTATATATTAGTGTTAAATTGTGTGTTTTCAACTCCCATTAAACAAAAATCCCAAATTTGCCTCTATAGAAAAAGCCAAACCTATATAATTACCTCATTACATTTCATTATTTCATTATTTTTGCTGGAGTTATTCTCTTTAATATATCTTAAATTCTATTTCACTAAATTATTTTTGGGACTTCTACTATAATAAACCAAAACTCCGCCCTACTTGTAAATCTTAGATGTTTTCAAAGCAAATTTGCTCTCCCTTTCTCGAAAGCCAAAAAATAAAAAAAACCGTACTTTATAATTAGTATTTTCATGTTGAAGTATGTATAAACTATTAGATGTTTCGAAAGCAAATTTCCTCTCCCTTTCTCAAAGCAAAAAAACTAAAAAATTGTACTTATAATTAATATTTTTATGGTGATGTATGTATAAATCATTCTGTCTTTTTTTGAAAAAGAAAACAGACCGGTGAGAATTACAATATGCACATTACCTTGTGCCTTCACCACTTTGTACACTTGGATCTCCTATTATTGTATAACGCTATGATTATATAGACATAATATCACTAATATATTCACCATTAAATCTCTCATAACCTTACAATAATATACAGTATATTCAAGTCATTATAAAATATACTTGTACAATGCCATTAAAAGTCAATAATTGTGTCTTTTTGCACTGGAAATACTGGATTGGATTATATTTTCTACTTTTCCTTCATTTACAGATTGAAGTGCGTTATGGTTCATCAAAAATAAATTAAATCTTATTTAGTAAATAAGAAAATTAATATATGAGATGATCCTTGCCATTAGAAGTCAATGGTTGTGCCCTTGTGCACTTGAAATACACCCCTCATGTTTCAACCCTACCGTACTTGTAAAACAAAAACAAAAACAAACACAAACACAAACACAAACACAAACACAACGTAAGAGTAAACAAAAAATAAAGTTAAACAAATAAAAAAAAACACACGAAAAAATGCACCAAACTTGAACAAATACATGTATTTACTTCGGACCCAAACCCAATGCCTTCTCTACCTGGTCCAACAATAACTAACTACTAATAACTGTCCAAATTTTCAATTATGTTCCCACCACCACCACCGCATCCGCCGCCGCAACCACCACCGCAACTGCCTCCGCTCTCCGTCGTTGCCCGCCAGCTCAGCCTCCCAAAACACGGCCCTCCACCACCCATCACCACCTTCCTTTACGACCCCACCTCTTTCTCTCTCGCCCTTTCGCATTCCGACTCCTCTTTCTCTCTCTACCCTTCTCTCTCTTCTTCTTCACCTCTTTCTCTCTCTTCTCTCCCTCCTCCCAATACTCTCATCCCCCCTCCCTCCTCCTCCGCCACCTTCCTCCAACTCGCCACCACCAGCGGTGCCACCTCTATCTTCCTCATCTCCTCACCTACCCTCGGCGGCACCGCCGTGCTCCTCCGCTTTTACCTCCACAAACCCACTACCAAATCCTTCACCAAAGCTAAAATCATATGCAATCATCGTGACCTAAGCTTTGATGAGAGCAAATGCGGCGTCGTGTTTAGGGTTAGTCATGGGGTTTCAGTAAAATTAGTGGGATCCACTAATGTTTTCGCTATGTACTCGGTTTCCAATGCTAAGGTTTGGGTTTTTGCAGCTAGATTAGTCGAAAACCAGGTGCTGAAGTTGATGAAGTGTGCTGTCATTGACTGTTTTTTGCCCCTTTTTTCGATTAGTGTTTCGTTTGGATACTTGATTTTGGGGGAAGGAAAAGGGGTTAGGGTTTTCCCGTTGCGGCCCCTCGTGAAGGGGAGGGTCAAGAAAGAGAGGAAAGTGAGCCGGAAGGATTTGGATGTCGAAAAAGATAAGAATATGAATTTTCATAACGGGGTGATCCAAGGGATCAACGGTGTTGATGTTGCGGTTATCACGAGCTATGGAAGCAAGAATGTAGGTAGCGAAGGGGGTGTAAATGTAGCTTCTTCGAATGGGCAATTGGAACAGAAAAGAGAGAAGCGTTCTGATTCGGGTAACTCAGTGAGCTTAAATGTGCTACTTGATGTTCATTAGTTCATTGAGGGGAACAACGTTTATTGTCTGTTTTTGACTGCCGAATTTGATTAACTATTAGAGCTTTATTCTTTGGTTTCAATATTGACGTGATTTAGCTTCCAATTATTTCTTCGTGTGAATTTATGCAATTTGTAGTGGATTGTTATTCATTGTAATTTTTGCTGCATATACTGAGGCACTTTTTTATTTAAGTTCATTGGTGTAACGTGTCACTAGTGTTTTGTTCGTTTTGGATGCGTATCAGGTAGCAGACACTTTATATTGAATTAGATATATAGCTAAGATAGGCAGGTGGATGACTCGTTAATGAGAAATGTCTGTCAAGGGCTCTCAAAGGCACGATGAAATGTAAGAACATCAAAGCTCTGAATCTGGGAAAATAGGATTTAATTTAATGAGCTATCTATGAGGTCTAAGATCGGCTCTTTAAAGAGGAGGAGGGACATGAAAGTTGTAGATAAAGATAAAAGTATACCTA
This sequence comes from Ehretia macrophylla, assembly GCA_037974665.1. Taxonomy (NCBI): domain Eukaryota; kingdom Viridiplantae; phylum Streptophyta; class Magnoliopsida; order Boraginales; family Ehretiaceae; genus Ehretia; species Ehretia macrophylla. Next base: position 52,428,126 of record CM075770.1, read on the forward strand.
ATATTTACTTCATATACTTAATGAAGAACTGATAATGCACAGATAGTAGCATATCAGAGTTGTATTGCCTGTGCAGCTATAGCATTAATTATTGTACCTGTGGAATCATGAAGCATAGCCTTCTTTGAAGGAATTTAAGATTCTGTTTCTTAGAGCTGTAGATCCAACATTAAAGTTGGAGAGGAAATTCAATTCTTGTTGGCGTGAGATTTGGCAGAATGAAGGTAAATCAATTAAAATAAGGAAATAAACTTTAGATTAAGAAAAGAAATTAATTGACTGGAAGGAGATGATAACTGTAGCGGATGAAAGATCCTCTTAGTGGGAGAAATTTCTATATTACTCCTCTTGTGTCCTTTTTTGATATCCATAATCATATACGAGACAATTTAGAGAATAGAAAGAAAGAGAACCTTCTGGGTTCATCGATTCTTTCGCTAGTAGTTGTACCATGAAATCTAAATAATCATTGACTAATTTTTCATTCATAATAAGCCTTTGTGTCCTTACCTCGCTGGCGGCCTTTAGATCTTAAACATGGGCTTTTTTTTTTTTTTAGCTTTTACTTTTGGTGAATAACATTGTGTTCTTCATTTCATTCTTATGCTCCACAAATGGTGTTGGGTACAGTGGGCACAGAGAGAGAGAGAGAGGGGGAGGGAGGGGAGGGAGATCATGATCATATTTGGATTCTTTTCATCAGAAGTATAACAGTCAAACAATATCGGAAGTTCTGCTAACGTAGATGTAATACTCGTGATGTTAGAAGTTCTAAGAATTTGTCACCCATTGCCAATCTAATATAGGAAACTTGGACTTATCTGTATAGGAAAATCCATGGAGAATTGATTTAAAACAATTCGTGTAAAAAGAAGAGTAGTAATTCCTCAACTTGAACCCCCTTACCAACATAGCTGGTTTTGGTGTCATTGCCTGCTGAGGGAACTGAGCATACCAGGTCATCTTAGTTTGAAGATAAACTTTGACATAGGATGAAGCATCTGAATATTCTCCTCTCTAACAACTTAAACTTTCAAATGAGGTGGTCATTTGCCAAGCTTTAGAAGAAAAATGTTTGAATACAAACTTTTGGGTCTACAATGTTTATCTAGTACATGTAAAGCTCAAAAGTTTAAGCATCCCCTCGGTTGATTTCTTATTTTAGGTAAGAACAACACCAAATATGGGCTTAGAGAAGGTGTAAATACTAAGCTAGAATTATGGAGATCAACTTTAGAATTTAAGGGATTTAAGCTAAGCAAATCAAAGACAGAGTATATGGAATGTATGTTTAGCAAAAATAAGTCAATAAATGAGATAAAGGTAAGATTAGACTCAAAAAGAATATAAGAAAAAGAGAGTTTTAGATGCTTGGATTCTATTGTCCAACAAGATGGGGAGATTAATGCGGACGTTGATCACAGAATCAAAGCAGGATGGACGAAGTGGAGAAATGCGTCAGGAATCTTGTCTGATCATAAAATATCACTTAAGCTAAAAGGGAAGTTCTATAAGATAGCCATTAGGCCTGCTATGTTATATGGTTCGGAATGTTGGGTGGTGAAATATCAACATGTTCATAAAATGTCAGTGGCTGAGATGAGAATGTTGAGATGGATGTGTGGCAAAACTAGGAAGGATAAGATTAGAAACGAGGTGATACGTGAAAGAGTAAGAGTGACCCCGATTGAGAATAAGATGAGAAGAAATCATCTGAGATGGTTTAACCATGTCAGGAGACGACCTGTTAGAAGGTGCGAAGGTTTAAAAATAGTACACCAGAAGAGGGATAGAGGTAGACCTAAGATGCCTTGGACGGAGACAATTAGACTAGATCTTGCGTGTTTGGAGCTTATAGAGGAGATGGCTCTCGACAGGAACGAATGGCGTTGCATGATCCATATAGCCGACCCCACCTAGTGGGACAAGGCTTAGTTTGATTTGGTTTGGTTTAGGAGTTTTGGTGTTCCTGAAGCAAAGGGAAATGGCATAGGAAAAAAAGAAATTTGGGTAAAATTAAGTAACTATGACAAAAATGGAGTTGAATTGTCTTTAGTAGGTATTGCGTTATTTATAGTGGCCTAGAGCTGTTGATTTTGTTGCAATTCTTTGAAATCACATTTTGCTATGATATATTCTTATGTGCTTTAAGGGCTGTTGTTTAAACCTTGGGCAAATTGGATAACAGAACTCGGTCTTCGGCAGTTCCAACAATCTAAGTAGAGTTCCATGTCCTATTGTAGAATTTTGTACTATCCAGAATGGTTTGCTGGCTTGCTAGATTGAGGTTTTGGTGATATCTGTATCTTGTTTGCTAGATTGAGGTTTTAGCAGTAACTCTTGGCAAGTGGGCTCAAATTGCAGAAAGTTTTCATGTGCTTGTTCAATGCTGTGTTCAGAAATATCATGTATGACAATTTTCTGGTACTTGATGCTGCCATTTGTTATTGATATGTAGACTAATAGTTATATGAACGTGTTGAGCCTTTGAAGGCTTAAACATGATGCGGCCACTGAAAGCAATTTGGTTTTCTTTTGGTACAAAAAGCTACTTTGTGCCCTGCAAAGTCCTGAGGCATATATTTGCTGCCATATCATATATGACATCTCTTTTCGGCAAATGGAGCTCAAAAATAATTTTTATATGTACTAATAGTCTTATCTTTATTAGAGAAAATTTACATATTTCATAAGCCAGACTTTCTTTTATTAAATTTGGGGTTGCTTTGAGATAATTTGTGGTCAAGGTCTCTGAATTGTTCATTTTTCTATTTCCACAGCTGCTGATTGTGCGTTGTAACTTGCAGTAAGGTTGATGTCTCTCAAACTGAGACAGGACTCCAAAGAAGTGGGTGCATGTTTTGTGGCATTAAAGAGTGAGGAAGTTGAACTTTTCAAATCTGTGAAGGTACCCAGGAAATCTCCGAAGGCAATATGCATTCAGGCTTTATCACCAAAGAAGTTTCTGATCCTGGACTCAGTTGGAGATCTACATTTCCTGTGCCTCTCCAGTCCTGTGCATGGGTCAGAAATATCTTGTCAAATGCAGAAGTTAACTCAAGCCCTGAAAATCCAGAAGCTTGCAGTTTTTCCTGATCCATCCACAAGTATGCATGCTTAGCCTTTTTTTAAGAATATGCAATTGTAGTTGCTTGAAAGCCTAAGTCCTTTGGATTATTCCTTTAAAAGTCCATCTCTATCAATTTAACCTTGCTTCTTAAACAAATGAGAAAATATTTTGTTGTCATATCATTTTCTGGTGGTAAGAATGATTTGCAATCAATATGCAGGAGCACAAAATGTTTGGATATCAGATGGACATCATACCGTTCACATCATGGAGGTCTCTGAGGTGGATGCTTCTGGTGGTGAAGGTGACAGAAAAGACACAGATGAACAGCTAATACAAACATCAGGTTTCCAACTACCCTAGAATTTATTTGTTAAATTCATCAACACATGTGTTCTTGATTTGTTAATAATTGAAGCGAACTATGTTCTCAGACATGTGAGGTCGCTTTTAGGTTCTGTACATAGCATTTCTTTGTTATTGTAGATAGAGCTTCTACTTAGCAGTTAGACTTTTTCCATTTTGTAATATGGTAGAGGTAAATAATTCAAGGTGTTAATCTTTCTAACAAGAGACATTACCAATATTCAACAATCTGGTGTGTTGCTGAAGGTCATTTGACACATCTATCTTGTAAATTGTTTTTTCCTGCTCTAATTGTATCCCATTGATTGCTTGGTGAGGGTGGTTATAGAGTTTGAGATGGTGGTAACGGTTGAAGCGACATTATAATTTTGCTGTTTGACATCTGCCTCTGCAAATAGATCCATTTTTTCCTGGTGCTGCATGTAATCATTGATATGTGTACAGAATCTCTGATTGTCTATTCAGTTTCAATGTGCTAATTTCCAAGTTGTTTGGAGCCTGAGCATTTTGTTCATCAACATTTTGTTAATTCACTTGTGTATCTGGAATGTAATATACGATAATTGTTTCATTCAATTAATTGATTGTACCCACTTGATATCGAAATACTAAAGATTGTTGACATTGTTATCCATTTAAATTAACTTTTATCGTTTTGCAGTTACTCAAGCAATATTTGCCAGTGAAAAAATCCAAGAAATTGCGGCGTTTGCTCCAAATGCAATATTGATTCTCGGTGAAGGTATGTTAGTGGTTGAAAGTCAACTCCCTCCCACCAAAATAAATAAATAAGTACATGAACAATGGGTGACAAAAAGAAGAGACATAAAAGGTAGGCTAAAAGGCCGAAAGTACTCTCACCATTGATGAAAAATATATTGGTAGATGGAAGTTGTTTACGTTTCTGCAGAAGTTAAGGCGGCGAGATTTCACAAAAAAGTTATACAAACTTCTTAGTGTAACTTGAATGATATTTAGGAAGCTATTTTACATGTACAATTATGAAATCTTAACCTCACATGAGAATGAGTTAATGAATTCATATCTTATGGTGCTTCTTTTCATCCATTGCACTGTATTTTAACATCTCTTGTCCTTTCTGAACTTTTGGGTTAAATATAGCAAATGTTTCTTTAGGAGAATCCATTGTGTTTCATGGAGTTTCTTGGTGAAATATATTTCATATTCTTTTTCTGTTTCTTTCCTCTGGTTGTAATCTGTTTTCATTCGCTCTTTTCTTTCTTTGACATTTTGTCATTGTTATATGCAGGAAGCATATTTGCATATGATATTTCCTAATTTTAACAGGAGATTCTCTTTCTGATTGGTGAGTTCTGCTTTTACATGGTAGATATCTTTTCTGCAGATGATATTTTGTAATTGTCTTTGGTGATATTAACCTTGTAACGTCTTGTCCCAATGGCTTTTGCATCTTATAGGATTTCTGATAATGCCCTCGTCCCTGCACATTAAATATTATGATTTTACCATATCTTGAATTGAAAAGCAAAGGCACTCATTGTAGGTCATTCCTACTCTGGAAGTGGATAGTTGGAATCTGCTGGATTTATGGATTTCCAGCGTCATCATTTGTCAACAGAGTAAGTTTTCAGGAATTTCTAAATATTGAGCTCGTTCCTGCGAAAGCTTTGTCAATTTTCTTTGTAAATTAAATTCATTGGGCCTTCGTTCCAGGATTACTTTAAGTATTATGTTTTTGTTTCTTGTAGTTTTGAGCTGCAGTTCTCCAATTTATCTAATGGTGTGCATCACTGCGTGGACACTGAGCTCATGAAGTAAGTTTGGTTTTAATCACAAAATTTCAAATACTGTGTTTTCAAGTTTCATTTCTTTTCCTTATATTGTGTTAGTAGAAGAAAATAGCTTTCACATGGTAAAATGGCATATGGTGGTAACGAGATTTATTTTCACAAGATGCATCGAGTACCAGAATTCCAAATAACTAGAAGAATTGACAAAAGATTATCTGTCTCAGAAGCCGCCTTCACAAAATGCAAAACTTCAATCACTTAGGATATTATTGTTCTGGATTTGTCACCATCTCTCTTCTACGGATTAGTATGTCTTCAGGAGAGGATATTTCTGGAGTTAAGGGCATTCCTTCTTACATGGTGATTATGAACGAAGGCTTGAATTACTTTAGCTTTGATGTATAAAGGATGTTACGAATAGCAGCCATAGAGGAAGTCATTTAACCTTTTACTTCAGATGCCATGACAGGATGGAGTGACAGCCATTTAGTATTCTGTTTAAACACCGCGTTGATCTGCATTACTTGTTTATTGTCATATATAAAATTATACTTGTTAAATCTAGTGATGTTGAATGTTTGTCCCTAGGAACACTATCAAGGATCCAGTTGAATGTTGGCAGAGTTTCTGATTCCGGGGCAATATTGAGATGTTTCACGACTCAAGCCGCCTCTGCTACAAGTCTTGCTTCCACAACTAGAATCCAAAATTTGGGTGGTTATGGGAGCCTCTTCGCTGGCGGTTTTTCTGCTTCAAATGTCATAACCCTTTGGTGCTTGCACTGATTCTTAAAGTCGTGAAAGGTGGTACATCAGCATCTACTTAAAAGTCACAAGCCATCTTCGGGGTTACAAGCTGTTGTATTGTCGGAAGGGGAGGTCGACATGCTTACATGCACAGGCAAGCCTGTAGCTTAAGTTATGATGCTTTTGATGCTACTCAGTATCTTGGAACTAACATCTCTAGTTTATCCTTTGAGCATCGGCTATGTTATGAAATGTCACATTGCTTACTGAGCGTGGATGAAGAGATTTGGTATAATGATAATTCTCCTCCTGTTACCATTGTAGAAACAATATTTCATCTCACAGTTTTCTGTCACTTTCACAAACGATAGCCGGATGTGTCCGACTCGGGTGAGGCCTACATTCACTCGCTCATAAAATGACTGATTGTTCCAAAATGATTGGCCGTTTTTAAGTGTTTACTAGCAGTTTCTGAATTCACCAGTCATCAAATCAGTGGAGTTCACATTCACTCCCTTATACAAAATGATCGACCATTTTTTATTTTTTTCCCACAGTTTTTGAAATCCATTTACTTATTAGACTGCTTTATTCTTAGGTCTGTGACATTAGTTTTTTTGTAGGCTCGGAATTTTGAATTTTATTATTTCGAACCAATGTTGGTGTCTAGTGGTTGTGCTCTTAACAATGGATTAGTGTGATGTGTGGCTTTTCAAGTTTTTTTTGAGTGACGTAAGAATTCAGTTGGTAAAACTTAATTACTATATTATTTGGTAAAATTTGACCACCAACTGGTAAACTTTAAGGTGTAGTAGTGCACCTCCATACATGTATCAGATCAGTCAAGGACAGAACTTCAGAGCAGCAGGGAGTGTCAAATTTGCGATCTCGCAAGAGTGATTTCATCCTTTTACTGTTGGACCATTCTTCTAGGGTGATGTTGTAGTTTACGAAAACTTAGATTTGCAATTTGGGTAATGGCTTTGAAGGCCAAGACCAATAGTTAATTTTAAATTTATAGCACTAGTTTTGTGTACGAGTTCAAATTTTTAAATTTAGCGAAAGTTTTAAAATTGAAACGTAACACTATTTTGCTCTTTGTAAAGGAGGGATCTCCACCCACAAAATACACACCAATCTAGCAGCAATCATTTTCCGTGATTATGGAAGCACTTTTTTTTTCTATTTTCTTTTTCTTTTTTGTATGGAACTGAAAATAAGACAAGTAACATGAAAATAGAGATAATTATATATAAAGCTGTGGAAGATCACTTTAGGGAATAAATGAAGCAAAGAAAGACACAAGAAAAACAGACACTATCTACTGCCATGAAACATAAAACATGAGACAAATGACACTGATGATGTCTGCAGACTAGAGGGGAGCCATACTACACATTATCATGTGGAATTTTCAAAAGCAAAAACAATAAAAGTTAGTTATGTTCTCAAAAGTCATGTTATTTGATTTTCGGATACGTCTGATTATTTTGATAAGTACATTTGCATAGGTAAATGTAAGTGATTATGAAGAAGTATTCTATGCCTATAGTTTTAAGTGTATGATCCATTGGTAGTGAAGATAAAATTATTCTTACGAAATTACGGATTTAACACTTTTCACTAATGAGGGGTTCCATCATTAACTTACCTTGTGCATGTGTGAGGACACACTGCTGCTCCCAAGTGTTTACTAGTTGGTGGTCGGACTCCGCCTGATAATTCAGTGGCTGAGCTCCATTAGTGTGGTTCCCACGTTATCCAAAAAAAATATTCTATACTTGTAAATGAGTCTTAAATTTTAAGTTTCCTAGATTAAAACCTTTTTACTTCTCTTCTACATCTATTTTAAAAAAAAAATATTATGGTAAGTAGTATATATTATTGTTGTGCAAAAATAAACACCAAAAACTCAGTATTTTCTTTATCAAGTATACAAATAAAGGCATTATGCTCTATTTTTGTTTGTGTAAAACGCATTTATAGGACCTTTAAGGCTCCGTTTTTTTGCCATAAAATAATTTGCTGGTGAAAAATATTTTTCTAGAAAATAGAATATTTTTTAGTGTTTGGATGTGATAGTGAAAAATTGATTAAAATTATTATTTTATTAATAAAAATATAAAATAAGTTAAAAATAATTAATTAATACATTATAAAATAATTAATTAACTAATAATTTTTAATTAATACATAATAAATATAATAATTTCATAAATTAATAATAATTACTCAATTAATTATTATTAATTTATAAAATTATTAGTTTAAAACTAAGTTAGTGAAATAATTCATTAATAGCTAATAAATGAATAAAATATATTAAATTAAATAGTTAATTAATTATTATTAATTAATAACAATATATTAAATAAAATTTTATTAATAATTTAATTTAATTAATTTATTAGTCATTAAATTAAGATTAATATTTTATTATTAAATTAATAAATTTTTATTTAATAATAACTAATTGAAAACGTGATGGGAGTGGGGTGAGGATGAGTGAAGGTGGGATAAAGTGAGTGGAAAATGTTTTATTCTCTCAAATGAAATGAAAATATTTTTCACTCTTTTTAATTAAATATTTTTCTTTAACTGAAAAATATTTTTCGATTAACCAATTTTTCAGTATTACTAAACACCAAAAAATTAAAAAAATATTTTATGACAAACAAACGGAGCATAATATTACATTCCATTTATTTTGAAGGTGGCATTGCTTTTAACCCTGATCGATCATACTTCATGAATGAGGACAAATAATATATTTATAAAAATCATGTTGTAACGCAACTCAAAATTATTTGGATTACATGATTCTTCTCCAAGGGAAGAAACATCAAAATTTTATTCAATATCATGATGATGACAAAGATTAACTCCACATACAGCCCAAAATGGTCTCCATTTCTTTCGTCCACAATTTATCTGTTCTTTCAACGGTTTATACACTGAAAATAACCTGACAATGATGTACATGTTATCTTTTTTTTTTTTTTTTTGGAAAGATTTACATGTTATCAACTTCAGGATATGCAATCCAATGTCTTTTTGTACTCAGTGCAGTTGAGAATATCTCAATTATTAAAGGAAAAAGGAAAAGAAAAGGAATCTGGAAGAGTGAATGGCCGAGACAGACAAATTGCACAATCGACACACACTCCACTAGGGTTGCCCCCAAGGGGTTAGCTTAGTAACATTTAATAAGTTTGTTTCAAAATTCTTTGGTTACTTATTAAACATTATCGGAAAAAATTTTATAGTGTATGTACATTGTAGGAGTAGAATAATATAAATTCATGGCTTTTGGAAAAAGAGAAGGACACTTTACCCAATATTTTATTGTAGTGAATGTGGAATATACGCCTTTTTAAAGAGTTTAAATTTTTAAATTCAAGGTTTGAACTCCATATTAGACCAAGTTTAGGCCTAAAATCACCGTTTAACAATACAAGATTAATTCTTAACTATTCATTTTTAAAAACCTAATTTACTCCCTCTCTCTTTATCTTCCTTTTTTTTTTTTTTTTGGATGACTTTCAAAATAAATAGTTAAGATTTCATCTTGTTATGTTGGAAAGTCTAAATCTCACTTCGTACTGATTAGAAGACAATAAGACTAAAAAAAGGATTCAATTTGGCACATCATAGAGTTTATGTTTGATTTGATGTGTACTTATTATATATATATTGAACATCCTTTAGAAACTAAATTATTTAACCATATCAGAGTGGAAAATATGACCAATGATAAATGAGAAACTCTTCAATTAATTTAAATTGATGTTAATTTTTTATATATTAGAGAAATTTATATGTACAAATTTTGTCAATCATATAAGAGACTAATCTATCAATCGTACTAATACAATAATTTTTCAAGACGGAGACCTGTATGAGCATCAGATTCCTAGCTTTCCTGAACCATTGTACCAAAATTTCAGGACAGTGCTTGGCCAGCGCTTTATTTCAGCTCCTATTTCAGGAAATGAAACAACATAACAATGACCACCATAAGAGTCTGTAGGTCCATGTACGCCAATCATATGAGTCTGCAGCTGCACGTAACATTGAATGACAATAGAGGATCAGAGGACTATAAATTGATTGCATAACTTTATATTATCAAAGAGTCTACAATAAATAACATCTATCCACCCCTTTATTCTAGTGTGTACACTCATGCGTTGGAAATGAGACCCACAATTTGTGTTTTAGACGAAATGTTTTGAAAGCTTTTCACTTAGGTTTAATAGTCAACATCAGATTATAGATTTTACTCTGATTTTGCTATGTTAGTATAGACCACTAAGCCATGTGGCCCAGTGTCTGAATTGATGTTTTCGTCCAGTAAGGGAAAGGGCAAGAGGCTATTCATTTTTAGGTCCAGTCCGGATAAACTTTGTATTAATTAACTTGAGTCGAATTTCTTCGAGCGGGGTCGCGTGTTTTGATATTTAAACTCTGATATGGACTAAAAGGCTTCTTAATTAGGAGTGTTTCTCGGTATTAATCAAAGATAATAAATCCTTTTCTAGTTACTTAAATTTTTAGATAATGTGGTAATTTTATATAATATCAAAGTGTAGATTATCAAATAGTTTTGGATTCAAGTCCACCCATTTAAAAGAAAAACAATAAAAAAGACTGCCTACAAACGCTCAAAATGAGTCCCATGTGAGGGGGCATATCGTAGGAATGTCGAAGACAATAATAAACTGAGGGTCATGTTAAAGAATATAAAATAGAACAAATACTTTTGAGTGCAAGTTTGAACCTTACCTGCACGTGAGGGGGCATGTCACGTGCATGTCAAAGATAATAAATAAATACTATAAAGTGAGTGGATGAGGTGATAATACTGTAACTATCATAAAAAAAAAAAAATGGATAATGAATATGGATGATCTAAATTTGAATTTTTTTTTGGCTTGATCTAGGAGTATTTCAACAGCTGCTATCCAGCATCTTTTGCTGGTTCTGCTGTCATGTCATAATTCAAATTACATAACCAAACACTTCATTTATTGTCAGTGTGTAATAGAGACATCTACCATGGAGCAACAACCATCTACAGGTTCACGAAGACACGATAATGAACCTGAATTCAACTTGAAAGAATGGGGTCTCAAGGCTAGAATTTTCAGCCGAGAAAACACTACTAGTTCAAGAAGGTACTCAGCTTCATATATCAGAAGTTTTAGAGAAGATGCTAGGTCCTTCAGATCAAACATAACCATTTCTAGCACAGCTTCCTCTCCTGGATATGCCATAAGAGGTAAAGTCCGATGGTGAAGTGATGATTTAGTTATTTAATATATATTCTCATTTAATCATTTAGATTATTTCGTTATAATTGCATTGTCACTTTATTCACTACTGTTGATCTCCTTCGTAATAATATAATATTACGAGAGAATCATAACGATAACGACAAGAACAACTATTAACAATGTATAGATTCTTACCGGCTCTTTTTTCTTTTTTCTTTATTTTGTCACCCCAAGAAGAGATTGACCCTTCAACATATTCATTTACCAATGCCCTCAGAGGTAAGGCTTTTTCCTATAACTTGTATGCACATTTTTCAATATAGATTAATGCTTGATTTGACAGCAAAAACAATAAAAAAATCTAATATAAAATATTATTTCTAAAACCACATAATACAACTGGTTAACAAAAAGATAACACTAATGTTTGCAAAATCTTGGGTGATGTTAATATTGCAGCACTACAAGCAAAAACAGTTTACACATGGGAGTACTTTTCACCAGATGGGTTAGCTCTAAACTCAAAGTGGAGTGAAGCAGAAAGATACATATGCAACCCTTTATCAGGAGAAGTTCCTATAGAGTGTTTGTCTGCAAAAACACTTAGTGGAAGATCATTTCGCCAGTTGAGGAACAGGTTTACGATGTCTGCACCACTTATATATCCTGCTCAGCCAAGGCAGCTCCAAATGAAGCCTCCTATGATCACTACACTTGAAGATGATGATGTTAAAACTACTATCAAAGGTTTTCACTATTCATGTTACATAGTATTTCATTTTAATTTCTTATCTAGTCTTTGTTGATATAATTATGATGGGTAAATGTTCAATTTAGTAGTTTATTTTTAAAGTTCGTGTCATTTTAGTCTTTATTTTTTAAAATATTCCATTTTAATCTTATATCATTATAATTTGTCTTGACTTAGTTCTTATCTTTCAAAATGTATCTTTTTAGTCTCTTATCTTTACCATTTATCTTAACTTAGTATTTAACTTTGCCCTTGTAGTCCATGTTAATCCTCCATCACTTTGAAATGTAAGGACTAAGTCGGGGTAATTGGTAAAGATACGAGACTAAAATGGTATATTTTGAAAAATAATAACTAAGTATGGACAAATAGTAAAGATACATGACTAAAATGATATATTTTGAAAGATAAAGATTAAAATGACACAAATTCTAAAAATAAGGGACCCAATTGGATATTTACCCAATTATGATCACTGAAATGTTTTGATATTTATTTTAAATTACCACTTCATTTACAAGTTTAAATTGTTAGAGAAAGATTTGTCGTTATATTTGTTTAATGTCTTCAATATGTTCTCGCACTTGCAGGAAGGATTCATTTTCCAATCTTGCAAGTAGATAATTTTAATGTTTTTAAATGAGTGACAATAAAATTTGAACTCAAATCATTTAGTAACTTAGGTTCTGATATTATATTAAATTATCATCTCATCTAAAAATTTAAATTATTAAAGAAAAATTTATTATGTTTATTTGACGTCTTCAACAATATAATATTTTACTTTTTTCTCAATCAATTTCTTTCTTTTGTCGATCTCAGTAGGACAAGGCTCGATTTGGACTTATTAATTTCTTACTCACCTTAACTTATATTTTTCATTTGCATTACAGAGAAAAGAAATGGCAGCATGACTAGAGATGTTGGAACTCAAAGCACACCAGCTGCCATTAGGTCAAATAGTCCTAGTCCTGCTACTACTCCTTCCTTTGAAGAAAGATCAATCAAGAGCACTGAAGCAGAGAGTGAAGGCTCACCTATATCCACAGAACAAGTAAAACTTGAGGAAGAGGTAGGTTTTCTACAATTTTCATATTAATTTAATGCTTAGAAATATATGCAGACTCACATCATAACTAATGTTGCCTAAAGCAAACAGAAAACATAAATTAAGCCATTAAAAATGTTTAATTATAATAAATCGTTATTCAATCATATCACCCACCCTTTCAGTAATATTAATTATTAGGAATGCTCTTTTATGATTGCATTTGCATTACTGGCTGGCTAGCTCCGGGCTTTACAGCATGCAGCTCTCTCTCTCTCTCTCTCTCCTGCCCTTAGTTGCATCAATCTGATGAATGTCTGTCTATCCACACCAGACAAACTTGATTCCCTGATTAGTGCGATACTGTGGACTGTGGCCCTACTACATGCGGGACTCATAATTGGTCCCCCGTGGCCCGAAGCTTGAATTTGTGCTTGCCTCAACCACATGTATTATCACTTCCTTTTGTGGGGACAAAATATTTTTGTTCTCTCTCCTTCATAAAATTTTACTCCACTTTTGTCTTTTTTTTTGGTGTCAAGTGAAATAATTTAAAATTTTATAAGATAATTTAAAATTTTTTGATTTTTTAATGTAAGATAAGTATATATTCTGTTACCCAAAAATAAAAAAATATATATATTTTAACACTTTCTTTCATGTATAACACATGTGTGACCTAATTTAGGATGGTCATAAATGGAAGATTAAACACATGTGTGACCTGATTTGAGATGAGTTACATAAAAAAAAATTAAAGATTGAACACACATGGTGAACTAACATATGTGGAAGATTGAAAATGCGTGTAACATGATACAAAGTTTGAAAATGCGTGAAATTTGACACACGCAAAATATTAAATACACATAGTAGACTAATACATGTGAAAGATTGAAAATGCATGAAACATGACACACGCAAAAGATTAAACACACGTAGACCTAATTTGAGATAAATAACACGTGAATAAATAAAATTAGACTAAAAAACTAGCTCTAACAGGGAATCTTGAGACCTCTCATATTTAAAATAAAAATAATACCAGTAGATCAAATGACCCAATCATAGAGAGGTATTCACCACTAGCAATATGTAGCATTGGAGACTTGGACTTGAGTCATGACTGAGTCAGATTCAATAATGACAAAATGTTTATGCATGCCATTACGAAGAAATGAAGTTGACATTTTACTAATATTTAATCTCTTTCATAATACTATCACGTCATAATATTATAAGATTATCCAAATGCTGACGTCATAATATTATAGATTATCCAAATGCTGTAGCATTTCTCTTTTCAGGATTTTATTTCTAGATTACGTATCTTTTCTTTCTCTGCTTTCTTTCTTAAAGTTCTATATACCATGCTATTGTTTTTCTTTTCTTTTCTTTTCTTTTTTTTCATTTCAATGGACAGTAAATCTGTGGTTTGAATTTAGAATTTCTAATTACAACAAATCACTTCTCGACTATTTTACAGTCTACCCAACTCTTGGGTACCATGCTATTGTTTCGTATCTGACAACAATGATGGTCTACATGAATACTGCAGGTAAAAATGAACGGATTAAGTGAGGAAGAAGACACAAAAAAAAACGTCGAGGGAGAGAAAAACAAAGCAAAGCATATGCAAGGTGGATGCTTGCTGTCATGGAGAAGTTTGTGGATGAAAAGAAGGCAAAGAGAAAAAAACAAATCGAGGAATAATAATAAGAATATATTTCTTTGCCCTATAAATGGTTGCTAAAAAGAATGACAAAAGTATGCCATGGGATATATATAGAAAGGGGTTGATTTTAAAATCACCTCTATTTCTAATGTGTGAGTCTTATCAGTGAGTTCACCCTCTATTAAATGAACGTTTTCTGATGTCTATCGTTTTTAAGAAAATTCATATTGAAAGATTCTCTCTTTCCAAAGTATTTCACTATCTTGTTTGGTAGATATTTGATTTGAGACTATATATGAGAGAATGCACTAGTAACATAAATGGAGGAAAAAGACGAGCAATCATCAATGAAGCGTGCAAGGGACAGGGCTGTATCATGGTTTCTTTTGGCTTTTATCTAGACTAGTTGACGTTAAGTTTTGTCCTTATTATAGCTCTATAATATTTTTTTATTTATTTAGGAAAAACCTAAAATTGTACAATATAATTAGCGATATTCAAATTTACAATCTCTCGTATACATAGCGAGTTACATATCATTGAACTAAAAACCCTAGTGGCTATAGCTCTATAAATTCACATGCATGCTCATGTTACTTGTTTTGAAATTAAAAGGCATTAAGCCCCTAGACAAAGAGCATGCACGTGAGTTCGAACCTTCGGAAGTATTTGAGATCAAACTCTTAATTGAGTTAATTAGTACAAACATTGGGGCTTTTTGTTGCATCGAATGTTTGGCCGCTTGAGATGAATTTAAAGGGTCCTATACATGCGATAATCCTCGTCATCACCAAAGAATAAATAGAGTGTTATGCCCGCTTGGGGTGAATTCGAAGGGTCCTATCCGTGGGTGTTTCTCGTCATTACAAGAAAAAAGAAAAAGCGCAACATTAGCATTAAAAAAAGAAAAAGAGAAAAATCATACACTAATGACATCCTACATTTGTTTGCATTTCCCAAGCAATTTTAAATGGCTCCAATCGTTTTTCTTTTGGGTCGAAATTTAGTATTCATTGAATAGGAGGAGGTTAGAGCAAGTCCAACTATTCTTCCTCCTTAGTTAAAATAGCGAAACAAAATCTATTTTTTTGCTCCAACAAACTCGCCACTCGTCTCGACAACTTTTGTTGGCTCGTCATCTAGCTGCAATGCCTCGCCAGGTTTGGAGAAATTTTCCTGCTCGCCATTTCACTCTCTACTTCACCAAACGTCAAAAACTTCATCCAAATCATATGTTTTAACCCAAAAAATATAGAGTTTTGTAAATAAAGATTTAGGGATTAAACCATTTTTAAAAACAGAAATTTGATGTCAAGAAAAGAAATGAGAAGAAAACAAAAAAAGGAAGAAAAAAAAGTCTAAGACAAAGAACAACTCACCTCAAAATTGTAAATAATGGTTGACATATAAGAAAAAGAAGTTGAAGGTAGAAGCAGAAGGGAAACGGGTGGTGGTGGTGTTTGAAGACGTTTTACTTTGGGTGCGTGTTCTTAATTTAAATTATAAATTATTTTTCCGCTTTAAAAGTTGGAATTCAATATTATAATATATTTCTTACACCGTTTTTCTTAAAATTAGGCTACAACTTTTCACTGTTACAGTTTTATTTAACATTTTCTTGTATAATTTAATTTATTCATATTTTATTTTTTACTTGTAGATGAATTCATTATAGAGAGTGTGAAATTGGTGAAATTGAATAGAGAGTCAAAAATAGAGAGTGTTGTTAGAGTAAAACTGAAATAGAGAGTTTATAAAAATAGAGAGTCACCAATTTCACTCTCTATTATGAAGAAAAAATAGAGAGTCTGTTGGACTTGCCCTTATATAACCTAAGTGATGAGCAATAAAAACACATATATTGACTAAAATAGAATAAACTGTATCATTAACAAAGTATTATTAATTCTTTAAACTGCGAACAATGTTCGAAAATTATTGTAAAAACCAGTTTAGTTTTATAAGTAGTATGTAAATCACTATATATTAAACTATATATTACTAAAACTAGAAACAAATTAAAAACTAAAAACTATAATGAGCTAGAGATTGAATAAAATGAATCAAATTCAAACAGTAGACGAAAGCTTGGGATCATCTTCATCTTCCATAAACCTTCTCCAGAACCAGTGATTTTTCCAGACTCGAAACATCTCTTCAATGGGTATATTCTTGGCACTTCATGTGGCAAAGCAGAGAAAGAAAGACTTGTGCAATCAAGAATGTGAACAACATGTTGACAGCAACAGTGATGCTTTGAGCAGCTGATCTAATCTCTAATGGGAAGATTTCACTTGGCACCAACCAACCCAGTGGCCCCCATGACCATGCAAATCCTGCTACGTAGATGCATATGCAAATCACTACTACTATCGCAAACCACTTTGGCTATTCTGTCACGTCTCCTGCCACTCCAAATTGCTTCCCAATAAGTGCTGCCAGAGCAATCTGTTAAAAACAAACTACCCGTATTATATTTTATTAAGTGAGATTGATTATATATGTTAGATTATATGCTTTTAAAGTTAATTTTAGGATATAATTATTATATTATTTATTTAATATGAGTAATTTATTTAAATATAATTAATGCGATTAATTATTTAAATAAGAGTTTTTAGAATAATATTTATAGATTTTATCCTTAAGAGTAAGTATATTAGTGACAGAATCTATATTCTTAAATATATTCTAAAATAATCCCCGATCGTAGGATAAATTAATTGGGCATCAATTTATCAGGAAAGATCGAATTACAGTCTATCATCCAAATAATATGAGATATTGATTTGAGCGATTAGTCTCATATCGTAAGAGTAGATGTATAAGTGCTTGTTGAGAACAAGTGACTGAACATGACCGCTAATACAACGAATTACATGGAATTGTCAATAATTTGTTGTATAGTGTAATGGTGCAATTAAGTCCTTAGACTTAAAACACCACGGTTATCTTGTGCTAGGGATAACGTGATTTGCTGGAGCAACAAAATTAGTCCTTATCAAGGATTGGATAATGTACTCAGTGGTTACAATCTATTCCGGCATAGAGATAGGTGTGTGTAGATATGAAATCTGTCAATTAAGGATCCTATGCGATCTATTAATCGAGTAACT
Source organism: Ehretia macrophylla (assembly GCA_037974665.1). NCBI lineage: Eukaryota > Viridiplantae > Streptophyta > Magnoliopsida > Boraginales > Ehretiaceae > Ehretia > Ehretia macrophylla. The sequence continues at coordinate 52,445,946 of CM075770.1, forward strand.
AGAAATCCTTGGCCGAGGTAGAATAGTGGAAGTCGTTCTACAGATTATTCATAAGTTACTGATTAAATAGATTTGGACATATGATTGAGTAATAGAGTTTGACGACCCTATCCATAACTCTAACTCAATCGGGATGATTCAGACAGAAGAAATTAATTGCATAATAATTACTAAGGGTTCGTAGAATGTACACTCCATCATTAGTTGGGTAGTCATGATATACTGCTAGGTATCACTCAACAGGAATCACACAAGGGTAGATTAGAAACCTCTGGTAAAATGCCCGCCCGTAACCCAGCAGATAAAGTATACGACTTGCGAGAAATAAATTAGAAGAGTTCTAATTAAATATTAATTGGATTAAGATGATTTCGCTGCCAATTAATTATGAACCTGAGAGGTCACACACAAAAGAGATTCAAAATTAATCAACGAAAAAAAAAAATTAAATATTAGAAGAGTCTAATATTTAATTCTAATATTTAATTGGACTTAAGACTGATTAGATTAAAATATTAGTCTAATCATTTAATCAGTCTAAAGTCTAGTAATTAGGACTGACCCAAAAGCTAGCCCTAATATGTCTAGTCTTTTCTATAAATAGGAAATTATGACATACAGAAAAACTAGCATAAAATTATGTCTTTCATAGCAAATAAACTTTTCTCTAAAATTCATAGTGGGGGTTTTGCTAATTGATGGCTCGAATCTCGTGTGGATACTTTCAAAGGCTTCACAATTGGGGAGCTTTAGATCGTTCTAATCCTACAACAGATTCGTAGGTAATCCTGAAATCTTTTAATGCGTAATTAATAGCTGATTATTTATGCATATATGTAATCTACGTAAATAGCCTTGAACGTGATACATGAATTTATTAATTTCTGCTGCTTTTATTCTGATTATAAAATTTTAAAATACCATGCATGATTCCTAACAGTGGTATCAGAGCCACCGTTCATGCCTTTTACGTGGTATCAGAGCCACCGTTCACATATTGTAGCACAATTAAAAAATATCTATCATAGTTTATGAAACTATTGTAAAATCAATAGATTGTGAATCCATTAATTTGTGCCCTGAGAATTTAATTAGATTAAATTTTCCTTAAAAGAAATACTTCCTATTATTGTTTTCATAAAAACTGTTTTATGAAATTGTCTTTTTCTTTTGTTTCATAAAATTGATTATATGAAATTGTTTCATAGTTTGAATTTGTTTTGTTAATTAGTTTGTAAAACTAACTTAAAATCAAATTTTTTTATGAAAATAATTGTTTTTAAAATCTGATTTTAAAACTGATTTATCCAAAAAAAAAATGAAAAAATTAGTTTTTCGAATTTGCCCCATACCCCTTCATCTTCCCAAGGTTGCAGCAATGGTGGCTACAACCTCTACCACCCATGGGGCAGCCCTCTACCACCCGTAGTAGAAAGGAGGAGCAACCGTGGCATGGCTGCTCCTCGTAGTAGCAGCCACGGTTGCTTCGCTGGGGAGCAGCCATGGCTGCTCACGGTAAAGCAGTGCTAGGTGGAGACCTCGCGCAGTGGCTGCAAACTGCAGTAGCAACGCCGCAGCCATGGTGGCAGCGGCGATGCTACTTCGCCAGAGTATGACGCGAGAAGTAAATGCTCCTCGCGTTGTGATTGCCAGCGGCGACAACAGCGGAGCAGCAAGGGCTGCTGCAATGGTGGCAGCAGCCATGGCTGCAAGCTTGTAAAAGAAGGTAAGAGGGGTGGGGGGCGGCGCTGACAGGGAAGAGAAAAAAAAATGTTTTGGCTAGGGTTTCTGGAATCTGACCCAGATCCAAATCGAGGTCCAAATCCTGACCAAGCCCAAACCCAAGTTGTTGGGTTTGGGGTTACACTAAATTTATTTTCTTTTCTATTTTGGGCTGAAATGGCATTTTCGTTTGGACTTCATTTGGGCTATTTTAAATTGTTTTAAAATTAGTTTGGACCCCTTTAGTAGTCTATATTGGGCCAATTTTAATTTGGACTTGAATATAAATAGTATGGACTATTTTAATGTCTGAATTTGGCTGTTGATTTTGGACTTGGACTTAAAATAAATAAGTTAGACTTATTTTATCCTTTAAAGTCCAAGCTAACTAATTGATTCTTTGACAAGTTAATTAAAGAAGCCCAAAAGTATTTTGACACTTTATATTAATAAATAGTTTATTAATTATCAGATAAAAAATAATTATATTTATATGTTGTAAATATGAGAAATTTATGGAGTTAATTTAATAAAGAGTTTATAAAATAGAATAAATTTAATAAAGGGTTTATTAAATTGAAAATCTAATGTAAAGAGTTTATATTAGAAAATTAATTGTGTTATACTTGTAGTTAATTAATAAATTGTTAATTAATTAATTACTATAAATATAATATGATTATATTTATTTAAATATGAGATATTTAAGGATTTAAATTAATAAAAGTGTTTATTAATTGGATGAACCTAATATTATGAGATTCTATTAGGAGACTAATTGTGCTATATTCATGGATTACTTTTCTTTATTATTTGTTATGTATGTGGGTGATCATCGACTAGTCTTGTATGTATGAATGGATGAATGAATGAATGCATGAATGCCATTATTTTATTTATTTACCTATTATGGGTTTTATATAATATTTTAAAATGGGGCTTGTTTGTCTCTTATCCCCGTTTTAAATATGTAAAACCCTATTCCCATTTATGTATCTCCACTAGATTAGGAATCTATGTACATAAATGTAATGAAAGATCAAGATGAAGACATCAAGAGTTGGTGAGCCCAGTTCGCGAAAGGAGTTTTGTGAAGCCGAGGAGGAGCAACCCATGAATTTTTTTTGTGGGCCCTTTATTTGATTTAGGTATTCAACCCAGTGGCTCGGGTTGATAAGTGTTCCTAGTCTATGATCATCCCATTTTATTTTATGCATTTTTTTATTTATTTATGCGATAAATATGTTATGAATGCATGTATGCTTCCATATTATTTATGCAATAAATTGAAATTAGAAGCATGTGAAAAGTGAACCCTAAACTAAAGACCAACAAACATTCCCAAATTAAATATTAAGTTAATAATGGTGTAGTTTTGAGAAGATTATATCATTGCCTTCCGTTATCGTAGATTGGTTTATGTGTTGGGCAAGTAAGTAGCTGGCTATGGACACATAGGGGTTATTTATTTGTAGCAACATATGAACTAAGTCTATATAAGCATGATTGGATTCTCGCTGGCCACCAAAAATCTATAATGTGAGGTGTCAGTGTTGCATTGATCCAAGTTTTTAAGGATAATGGGTTTAACTTAAACAATCTTGGAGACCAAAAATCTATAATGTGAGGTCGAAAGGATTGGAGGTAAGAACAATTGAAATTTGTATGAGATACATTGAATAAGAAGTTATTCACCTATTTGTTTTAACTTCACCAAAAATCTAAAATGTGAGGTGGATTAAAGTGAATGGGCCCCCAATTCCACTAAGAAAAATACCTTACTGTTTTTCTGTTTTCTACTAGGGAAGTGTAGGATTCGAAAAATTTAGTGGGGGTTACTGTTTGATTTAAAGACCCAAATCAAATAATTAATAATATAATTATCTAATATCCTTAGAAATTACTGCATATATATAATATCGGATGAGAACCCAACCTTTTATTTTTACTAGACCAAACTTCGATGACTAACTCAATGTTTTGAGAATTATTCTCAGATCTGAGAGAGTCATACACTTTCTAGATGCCCAAAACCAGTTGTCAAAAAGAAACAAGAGAGCATGGATAATGTATCCATCATTAATTACTTACAAGGGTTGTAAACTAAGCAAGAAAGGACAACTAGATATGAGATATCTACTGGTAGATATGAGATATCTAGTGGTAGATATGAGATATCTACAAAATTGTTCCAAATAAAGGATAACTAGAAGGATTGATTTGAGAGCATATGTTCTCAAGGTGAATATCTTGAGTCGATGAGTTTATTCATGGTTTATCATATGCAAACAAATCTAATCCTCAAAGTCAATTCTCAATTCACTCTTGTCGTTCAATATGGATTTCTCGTGTGAACACATTTGACACAACCCTTGGAAATGAGAGTGATATATCAAGGGTAGATCTGGAAAGTTGAAACTTGATTGGTAATTATTTCCATTGCAAGAAAGGAGAACTAGTAATAGAGAAAAATCCAAAGGACTTCAAAGAGTTTGAAGAGAAATTGATGTCTTCTATAAATACATATCGTTTTCTCATTTACCCATCTAGGTGTTCATTAATTTTTGAATAATTGTTGTTCATGTGTTTCATTTATTTGGGAAATAAATGAGATGACATTAGTAAATTAATGAATAGAGTCTTATATGGATAATGACAAGATAAACGAGTAATATGAGAGATTTAGAGATACTGATAACTCTATATTATCGTGGCATTTACGATTAGGTCATAGATGAGAGACAAGAATCACTCAATTGGTGAAAGAAGAACTGGTAAGCCCTTGAGGCCCCGGGACATTCCCAACACGTGAATCTTGTGTTCTTAAAATGATCAAATCACCCTTTGTAGGACAGAGTCAAAGGACCACAAATATTTAGGGTTTATACATAGGGATGTATATGAGCCATTTGGCAAATAGCCCAATGAGAATTTAGCTACCTTACATATACTTATGATTGTCATAAGTATATATCTGAACCGTTTGCAGCGTTCAAAGAATTCAGAATTAAAGTGGTAAATCAAAACTAAAAATGAGAAGTAAGTATCAATGATGAGATCATGGAGAATTCTTAGCCTCATTTTCTGATAGTATCTCAAAGGAAAATAACATAGTTATTTCATTAACTTCTTTTGGTACTCCGATGCTTGATGAAATAACGAAGAGAATGAGTTGGACCTTGTTGGACATGGTCTAATAAATGATAAACTATGTTGATTTAGAATTTAGCCTGAGAGGCTATATTCTCCTTATAGTAGTTCATCTCTTGGATAAGGTCACTTCCAAATTAATCTTGAGTACTTCATATAGGATATGAGATAATAGGATACCTAGTCTTAAAGTGTTAAGAATGAGGGTTATCATGTTTTCAATCAAAGGCTTAAGATTGAGAAATTGGAAATGAGATTGGACAAGGTTAATTGGTTATCCCAAAGATTCGTTGGGATATAACTTTTATTCCCTTGCTGACTAGAGAGTCTGTTAGCAAGTATAACTTCTTCTTGGAAGAATAGTTCATCTAAGAAGATAGCGAGAGAAGAAAACTATGACCCAGTAGGAGTCACTAAGCAACTAGCTAACCCGAGTCGAATCTAGGATTTGATCATAGATAACCTAATCCAAGAACAACCAGTCTATTTCACAGTTTTTCAGATCAGTAAGATGACAATAATCATGTTAATAATTTTTGTCAGCTATGTTTGACATAAGCTTAAATGGCTTGAGGCCGTAAAATCTTAAATGAATTAAGGTGGAGACCTTTAAGACAACTGGTGAAAGATTACAGTCATAGGCAAGGGGTTGACTATGAGGAAATCCTTTCACAAATTGTTGAAATTCATTATGATTTATTGATCATAGTTGCACACTACTGTTATAAGATATGGTAGATGGATTTCAAAACGACGTTCCATAATGACTTCATTAATGAAGACATTAATCTGGGATAGCCAATATGTTTTGAGTCCAGTGATGAGTCACGAAGAGTGCAGACTAAAGGGATCCATTTATGGACTTCACCAAGCCTAAGGAATCTAGAACATTCGATTAGATCGTTTGACTTCATTGAGAATGAAGATGAACCTTGACTACACAAGTAGGTCTAGTTATTTGAATAAATTCTCCAAGTAAATTTTGGGATAATCCGCTTAAATCCTTGGAAGACGATCTATGGTGATAGATCAAAAGGATAAATTGGTTTTTCCCAAAAAGGTGTTAAAGGTGTTTAACATGTACATAGATCTCTTTTAAAACATGACATTTATCTATCTAGGGCTATGAGTCCTAAGACTGCTAAGAAAGATAGACTGGACGCATAAGGTTCAAAGTGTTGTAGCAATTGAGAATCTTATATACATCATGCTATGTACAAAGATGTAATATCATAAATGCTATAAGTGATATAAGCATATGTCTGTCTAATCTAGTTTAAGACCGCTGGAAAGCAATCAAGAACATTCTTAAGTACTTGAGAAGTATTGGAAAATGTTCTTGGTATATGGAGAAAGGTAAAACTTAAAGTTTTACAGTTTTTGGCTGAGAGTCTGAAAAGGATTATTGCAAATCCATATATGGGTTTATACTCACCTATAACGGAAGAGCAATTATTTGGAAAGGTTTCAAATATTGGTTCAATTGCAAATTCCAGAGGTTGAGTGTATCGTTGCATCAGATGTAACAAGAGGAAGCGGTTTGGATCTAGAAGTTCGTAACTGAACTAAGGATGGTTCTTTCCATTAAGTCAAACGGGTAGTGCTGTAACGACAATGGAGTTGTAGCGCAAGCTAAAGAACCTAGGTCTCACTAGAGATCCAAGCGCACTAAAGAGGCATTACCACATCAATAAGAGATTGTGGAAAGAATGATATTATGCAGTAAATAACGACAACAGTTGACGGTGCTAGTCCACTAACTAAGGCAATGATTCAGCAGTCATTAGATTACCATCTTGAGAAGATAAGTATGAGATACCGGGGTAATTGGCTTTAGTGCAAGTGGGGGATTGTTGGATTATATGCCCTAAAAGCCAATTTTAGGACATAATAATTATATTGTTTATTTAATTTAGGCAGTTTATTTAAATATAATTAATGCAATTAATTATTTAAATAAGAGTCCTTAGAATAATATTTATAGATTATATCCTTAAGAGTAAGGATATGAGTGACAGAATCTATATTCATAAATATATTCTAAAATAGTCCTCGATCGTAGGATAAATTAATTGGGCATCGATTTATCCAGAAAGATCGAATTACAGTCTACCATCCAAATAATATAAGATGTTGATTTGGGCGATTAATCTCATATTGTAAGGGTAGTTGTATGAGTGCTTGTTGAGAACAAGTGACTGAACATGACCGCTAATACAATGAATTACATAGAATGGTCAATAATTCGTTGTATAGTATAATGATGCAATTAAGTCCTTAGACCTGAGACACTACGGTTATCTTGTGTTAGGGATAACGTGATTTGCTGGTGCAACAAATCTAGTCCTCATCAAGGATTGGATAATGTACTCAGTGGTTACGATCTATTCCGGCATGGAGATAGGTGTGTGTAAATATAAAATCTGTCAATTAAGGATCCTATGCGATCTATTAATCGAGTAACTAGAAATCATTGGTCAAGGTAGAATAGTGAAAGTCGTTCCACATATTATTCATAAGTTACTGATTAAATAGATTTGGACATATGATTGAGTAATAGAGTTTGACGACCCTATTCATGACTCTGGCTCAATCGGGATGATTCAGACAGAAAGATTAGTTGCGTAATAATTACTAAGGGTTCGTAGAATGTACACTTCATCATTAGTTGGGTAGTTGTGATATACTGCTAGGTATCACTCACGACTTACGAGAAATAAATTAGAAGAGTTCTAATTAAATATTAATGAGATTAATATGATTTCGCTGCCAATTAATTATGAACCCAAGAGGTCACACACAAAAGAGATTCGGAATTAATCAGCGAGAAAAATAAATTAAATATTAGAAGAGTCTAATATTTAATTGGACTTAAGACTGATTAGATTGAAATATTAGTCCAATCATTTAATCAATCCAAAATCTAGTAATTCGGACTAGCCCTAATATGTCTAGTGTTTCCTATAAATAGAAAACTATGACAGACAGAAAAGCTAGCACAACATTATGTCTTTCATAGCAAATAAACTATTTTTCTAAAACTCGTAGTGGGGGTTTTGTTAATTGATGGCTCGGATCTCGTGTGGATACTTTCAGAGGCTTCACAATTGGGGAATTTTGGATCATTCTAATCCTACAACAGATTCGTCACCAGAAATGTAATCCTGATATCTTTTAATGCGTAATTAATAGCTGATTATTTATGCATATATGTAATCTACGTAAATAGCCATGAACGTGATACATGAATTTATTAATTTCCGCTGCGTTTATTCTGATTATAAAATTTTAAAATACCATGCATGATTCCCAACAATATATAATTAATTAACAAAAAGAGAATATATATTAGTTTACCTGAAAGATAAGCATTTGGATACCACCCTCTAGGAACAGAAATCTTCTGCCCCATCTATCAGTATCATAAACAGACACCATAGTAGCATTTGTATTGACAATACCAGTAATCAAAGTGGACATGAGAGAAGCACTGCTTCCAAAACCAATAGTCTTGAAAAAGGTAATCAAAATCGACATGACTAACTGCGGCCTATACTTTCTTCGCAACGAATTACGCCATCAACCACAAATATACTTTCTCTGCAGCAGATTACGTCCATAAGAGTTGGAAAAATATTCTCAATTGAGTACAAGTTTTGACTGTGCTGCTTTATCTTCTATCTTCGCCTTCAATTGGGTGTAGGGTGAAGCAAAATAGGGTGAAGCGGAATGGATTTGTTTTCCCTACACTTTCTCTTCTTTTTTTTTTGTTATTTTACAATTAAAAGACAAAAATATCCTTGTGAAGTCACAGATTCCTAAATCTGTTAATGTCTATGGGGGAATTTGGGTAATTGTTAAAATTGATGGGGGACTTTGGGTTTTAAGATAAAACTTATGGGGGATTATGTCTTTAACTCAATTGCAAACAACTCCATTAACTTTTAAGATTATCCAGATTCTCTAATGTTGATTAATTTTATTATATTTTCTTTTGCATATTGACGATTATACCCATGCTCCAAATGTCCTCTAATGGTTTATAAATAATGTGAAAATGTTATTCATATATTTTGAATATAATATTTATATAAACTATATATTTTTTGTTATCTTTTTTTTTAAAAAAAAAATCTTAAATTCTTATTATTGTAATTCATTGTAGTTTGTTATAAGATGCAACTCAGTTTTAATGTTTATTATCTTTGGTTTTATTTTTGGAGTCTCATGTTGTTTTTAAATTAAAATCATATATTTTAGCTGTATAAAGATCTTTTTTATGAAAAATATTAAATAATAACAATTACAGCTACCCATAGTTTTGGACTTCATTGCTGGTTTTTTAATATAATTGTAGTTATCTCTAGAATAATATAAAAAATTATAATTTATGTGATTATATTTGATATTTTTTAAAATATATTAATTTATTATGTTTTTTCTAAAATTAATATATTAAAGAACAATTACAAAAATGAAACATTTGACTTCGAACAATAAAGGATCATTAATCAACTATCACAACGAGTTTTTCAACAAGCCTTAGTAATTACACATTTCAATTATGGACAAAATGGTCATTATGTAAAAATTTGGCAATGAATTGACTTTATATGGGGAAATTGGGGTAATCTCAAAAAATTGGTGGGGTTGTTTGAGATTTACTCATAAACTTATAGGGTGTTTTGGCTTTAACCCTTTTTTAAAAGAATGATTATCTGATGTGGAATGAATGGTCATATGAGACAAAAAAAATAATAATAATAAAGAGGACTAAGAGCTAAATTAGAGGTGTCCAAAGCAAAGATTTGGAGAGAGAGAAGCCCTTTTTTGTAGGAGTTAAATGTGGGTGGGAGAGGGTAGCTTTTGAAAGATGAAAAAAATTTGCAATGCAACCGCTCCCCTCTCTCTCTCTCTTCCCATTGTTGAGATTTCTCCAAGCTTTTCCATTCAGGTAATAACATTCCATAAGCAAATTATCTGCGTAATGATTTTGTATGCGTTACAGGGTTTGCAAGCGGGAATTAAACTGTGCATGTAGAAAGCTTTCATGCAAGCTTGTTTTCATGAGACTTCGCAGAAAAAGTAAAAAAAAAAAAACTTTACGTACGCTTTCTTGTTTTGATATTGTAATTGCTAGTTGTTTTAGTTTTAGAGACTTGAATTTTCTTGTTTCATTATTGTAATTGAAAGATATTTAAACATGTTACATACCATTATCAATGTGGCCAATGATATTTAAAATGTGATATATGATCATTTTTTTTTTTTTGGCATGCAATTTCCAGGGGGCTCTGAATCGTTGTGACAAGCAGGTAGGGGAGAGTAGGGGGAGTTTCCGGCTTGTATTTTCAGGCGGATCTTAGCCGGAGATTGATCGGCAAATGGCTTCAGATACACAATCTGGTCCAAAATCAGGATCCAGCAATAACAGTACATCTTCCGGAACACCAAGCCCACCAGCCAGTCCTCCTCCATCTCCACCAGCATCACCACCACCACCACCAACCCCACCATCCACCCCTCCTCCGTCTCCACCAGCATCACCACCACCCGCCCCACCACAATCCCCACCTCCTTCTCCTCCTCAACATTCCTCGTCCCCCCCCCCCCCAACTAAACAAGCTTCCCCCGCATCACCACCACCACCAGAAAAATCGGATTCTCCTACACCCCCGAAAAACTCACAATCTTCACCAGAAGGATCAACACCACCCTCAACACCATCACCACAATCTTCGGGTACACCATCACCCCCTTCCCAGCTTGTTGCCACTCCTCCACCCCCCAACGCGGCCACTGCTGGTTCTGTTTTCTCTCCACCTCATCCTATCTCAGAATCAACACCGGAAACACCTGCAACACATGCATCTTCCACCAATAATCATTCACCTCCATCACATTCACCACCGCATGCCAAAGGGTCGACAAACTCTTCAAGTGCCAACCATTTGTCCTCGCCCCAATCCTCTGGTTCATTGTCTGCAACAGATGCAGGACTCATTGGTGGACTAGTTGTCGCTGGGATTTTTGTTATTGCTTTTATCATCATATGCGTTGCATGTTCTAGGAGGAAGAGGAAACGACAATACTATCTTAATCCTACCCCTCGCCCTAATGGTTGGTATATATATGATTTAAATCAATCAATCTCTCTCTCAATGCATTAATATTTCATTACTTATACTATATACTTGTGGGGTGCAGATCAATTCTACAATGGAGCTGTGCAACCTCATGACCATGTTGTTAAGCTTTCTCCAGGTGGTGCTAATAATGGATGGGGTGCACCACCACCACCACCTTCGGGAAATATAAGTAGTGAATTTAACTCATCAGGCCAACATCACGGACAACATTTACCCCCTGCATCACCAAAAATGGGGGGTCTTGGAGGATTCAACCAGAGCCAATTCACATACGAAGAGCTAGCTGCTGCCACTGGTGGCTTTTCTCAATCCAATTTGATAGGTCAAGGCGGATTTGGATTCGTCCACAAGGGTGTCTTGTCTGACAAAAGAGAGGTTGCTGTCAAAAGTTTGAAGAGTGGTAGTGGACAAGGAGAAAGAGAATTCCAGGCTGAGGTTGATATCATTAGTCGTGTCCATCATAGGCATCTTGTCTCACTTTTTGGATATTGCATTACTGAAAAACAGAGGATGTTGGTATATGAATTTGTTCCTAACAAAACCTTGGAATTTCATCTTCATGGTACAATATTGATTTGTTTCAGTTTTATAATTATTAGCACTTTTCTGCAATTTTAATCAAATTCTAAATAATTATATCATTTATTAATATTGATTCAGGAACTGGCAACCCACCCATGGATTGGTCAACCAGGCTACGTATAGCGTTGGGATCGGCCAAAGGGCTCGCTTACCTCCACGAGGATTGTATGAAACCCTCCACCTATGTGATTAGTGAGATCTTTCTGTCTTTATGAATATATATATATATGTATCTAAATAAATACTTTGTTGTTTGGATGCCGCAGGCCATCCTCGAATTATCCATCGCGACATCAAAGCTGCTAATATTTTGCTTGATGCCAATTTTGAAGCCATGGTATTTTAGTTGCATATCAGCATTAATAGATACAGTTTTGGATCATCTTAATCACAATATGACATTGATACCATGATGTACCAGGTCGCAGATTTTGGACTAGCCAAGCTCACTAGTGACAATTACACTCATGTTTCGACCCGGGTCATGGGGACTTTCGGGTAAAGTAGTCTTTAGCCTTGTTATAGAGTTAATTATAATCCAATTTAATTTTCTAATGGAGATTGTGAAACTTGTGTATGTCATCAAGGTACTTGGCTCCAGAGTATGCTCAAAGTGGCAAGCTTACCGAAAAATCAGATGTTTTCTCATTCGGGGTCATGCTTTTGGAACTTATAACAGGGCGTCGACCTGTTGATACTAGCAATAGAATGATGGAAGATAGCTTAGTGGACTGGGTTAGACTGCATAATCCAACATCTATTTGGAGGAGTAATAATATTGGTTAAATTTTGCTTTTCTCCTGTTGTTTATATATATCAACTCTATTATTTTCTTTGGGCAAAAACAGGCACGACCACTTCTAGCAAAAGCTTTAGAAGATGGCAATTATGAGGAGCTTGCAGATCCGCGCTTGGAAGGTAACTATATCCCCCACGAGATGGCTCGAATGGTAGCTTGTGCTTCTGCCAGCATTCGTCATTCTGCTAGAAGACGCCCGAAAATGAGTCAGGTATGGAGACCTATTAACTACATATTAGACTAGCAAACATTCTTTTTGTCTTAACATAATCATCTCTCTTTTAACAACTTAAACATCTGATTCGAATCAGATAAAACTACTAGGATTATTAGCTAATAAGTCTCTTTTGTATCGTTTGCAGATCGTACGTTCTTTGCAAGGAGATTCGGCACTAGAGGAATTAAACGAAGGTGTTAAGCCAGGGAATAGCAGTGCCTACAGCACCACAGGCACTAATATGGGATATGACACTGGTGCATACAATGCTGACATGATGAAGTTCAGGAAGATGATAATGCCGAGCCAAGAGTTCACAAGCGGAGAATGTGGAGCCACAAGTGAGTATGGACTCAACCCATCCTCCTCAAGCAGCGATGGTTACTCAGGCCCTCAGAAGCATAAATAATGAAGCAACCAACCAACCATGAACCAACCAACAACAAAAACATAAAAAAATAAAAAATAAAAATAAAAAAAACTGTGACGAAGATCATAAGCGACTTGTAGACTATGTAGTTATTACTTCCTGGCTTGAACTCATCTAGAATTTCAATTAGTAGGTGAAAATGAGATTTAGATGCATTAATTTCTTGTCCTTTCACAATCTCTTCATTCATACGTGGATACATGGCATATATACTCAGAAGGAATTGAATATGTCATGATTTTGCTTACAATTTGTGGAACCTTATCTATGTGTATGTAAAAATTTGGAATGTATTTGATTGCATACTAAAATACTCTAGCAATTTTATTTTATTGCCTTTTGTCTATTTTACATCGTCACCTAGATTTCTCTATTGCATTTTAATGTTTAGAACTACTTATTTACATGTATATGAAATTCACAAGGGAAAATCTCATATTTAATCCCTATTGTTTACAAAGTGTCTCAATTTAGTCTCTATTGTTTCTCTAAAAGTTTTAATTTCATTTCTATTGTTTAAAATTTTTAATTTCGTCCTTATTGTTTCCCAAAAAGTTTTAAATTCATCCCTATTATTTTTAAAAAGTTTCAAATTCATCTCTATTATTTCTTAAAAAATTTCAATTTAATATTTGGATAATAGTGAAGAATTTGAAACTTTAAAAAAATAAAATGGACGAAATTAAAACTTTTTAAAAATAATAGGGACGAAGTTGAAATTTTTTAAAAAATAGTAGGGACTAAATTAAGATATATTAAACAATAGGGATGAAATTAAAACTTTTGGTATAACAATAGGGACTAAATTGAGACATTTTAAACAATAAAAACTAAGTTGAGACACTTTACAAACAATAGGGACTAAATGTGGAATTACCCCAATTGACAACTTCGTGCATCAATTGATGTGCAAGATGTTGATGACATTGAACTTATGAAATAAACATCATCGATATTAAACCAACAAAAAAAAAAAATATTATCGATTTTTTATTAGCCTTCTTCTAATTTTTGTGACACTCGGAAATGAATGAATAATTGTCAAGAAGTGACTCCTCAAATTAAGGTTATTTTCTATTTATTTTTTGTTTAATGAGGGGCGGGAGGAGGGTTGTTCGCAATAGATAGTAATTCCAATTACTCTTCCTTTTTTTCTTTTCTTATTTTTTATGTGCTTAGATTTCAATTTATCTTCATTAAGTTAATATCTTGAAATCTTTATAATTTCCTAAATGAATATATAGTTGGAATAAAAAAAAAACTAAATGATTACAATTGGGATCTATTTCTGAATTCAAAGATGATAAGATCAATTCTTCTCCTTTTTAATATTCGAAAAAAATATAATGAATATGTGTGAAAAAAACATGTATTGACCAAATTATATCTAGTAAAACAATACTTAGCAAAGAAAAAGATCATATAGTAAAACAAAACAACAATATCTATAATGCGATATTTTGCTTAAATCTAATTGTCCTACTTACTCTCTTATCCTCGACAACTTTAAAAATTCTATAAATAAACATTTTACTAAAACATGGTTAAACTTAACAAGATACATTTGAAATTTTATAACGAGACATTTTGCTAAAACATTTGAAAAACGAAACACGTCTCATACATTTTATTCTTCGTTAAGATAAATAGAAAATGGTTAAATTTGACAAGTTAAAAAAATTAACTTAATTATTCTTGAAAAAAAGATAATATGTATAGAATTACTTATGACAATACTTTATTTATTTTATTAAAATTTATACTAACTACTTCCTTATATTTCACCTATTTTATAAAAACTTTCCCAAATCTAAGATAAGTTAATATAATAATTGTACCGAAAAACATTTTCTTTTTCATTTTCGATTTTGTGAACACCCTCTATATATATATTTTGGGTTTAAATCCACTTTGCATCCTAATATTAAAATAGTGATACTTATTACCCTTTTCCTTTAAACAGTCCACTTATTAACCTTTTCATCAACTTACCGTTAAATTTTGGACAAATTTCACATTTAGACTCTATTGTTTACAAAATGTCTCAATTTAGTCTCTATTGTTTAAAATGTCTCAATTTAATCTCTATTGTTTCACCAAAAGTTTCAATTTCATCCCTGACGAGGGGTCCCCGAGCTGAGGTGAGTTACCCACGCCGAGCTGAGACGGGCTAATCAGAGCCGAACCCGACGCATTAAGTTAAATGCCCAACTTGGATACTGACCCGACCCCGAAAAACCCCATCCTCAGTTCCAGCTATTCCGATGGGACATAAAGCATTGATGGGACATAAAGCTGCACTGCATTAAATGTTGTCAGACCCGAATTTAGTATAAATAGAGCTCCACCCCCTTCATTTCATAGGCAACTCGTCATTAAATGCTCTCAGCTATCTTGCCAACTCGGACATACTAATCATTCGCACGCCCGAGGGGAAAATCCGGGTCATCACCCCGCCTTTTCCTTCCTTTTCCTTGTGCAGATTCAATTGCCGACCTGAAAATTCAACTCGGAGGCCGACCTGAAAGTTCAGCTCGGAGGCCAACCTGAAAGTTCAGCTCGGAGGCCAACCTGAAAGTTCAGCTTGACAAAGCGTAGCCGTACAATCTCAGCTGCGAGGATTTTCGACCTCGACAATTTGGCGCCGTCTGTGGGAAAGCAAGTTCTTTCTATCACTCTTCTCACCACTCATTGAGAAACCATCATGGTACAAACTAGAAGCCACAGCGCACCGGTAGAGGACTCACTCAATCTGGTCGAGGACCTCGAAACCACGCAGGTGCCTAGCCAAGATCCAACCCAAGCCGACATTGGAACGAGCCAACGCATACACTTAGCCTCAGAAACCAACCCTTCTACAGATGGAGACCTCAACTCCAGCCTGACGCCGGAGATGAGGATGATGCTTAAGATGTTCCAGGAGCTAAAGGAGCAGGTAACCCAGCTAGCTGCGAAAGCCCCAGTTCCACAAGCAACTACACCACAGCCCATGACTCCACAGTTCTGCATTCCGGCCCTGGGGCGAACCCGAGCACAAGACGGAGAAGGATTCCTGGGGCCAGAGGCGAGACCCGTGGAGACGAGAAGAAAAAGGGCAGCCCACGCCGACCCCTAGCAGGCCAAGACCGCGGCTGCCATAGCCAAGGTCATTAACCAGCTCAGCGTAAGCCCACTCTCGCCCGAAGTACTGGCAACGCCATTGCCCACCAGCAACCGGATGCCCAACCTAGCAGTCTATAATGGGGACGAAGACCCAGCCTGCCACCTGCTGAACTTCGACCATCATATGACTCTGCATGATATGACCGACCTCATGAAGACAAAAACATTCCCAACCACCCTGGTTGGCAATGCCTTGGACTAGTTCCAAAAACTTCGTCCCGGCTCTATTGCAAGTTTTCATCAGCTGGCTGAGGCTTTCTTGTCCCGCTTCGCTGGAAGCCGACGTGCAACGCGTCATACCTCGTCATTGTTGTCGGTGAAACAGCACAAAGGAGAGAGTTTGAGGGCTTACACCACCCGATTCAATGAAGAGACCCTCAGGATCCCCAACCTGGAGGATTCCATGGCACTAATGGCTTACCAAAGTGGGCTCAGGTTAGGACCCCTTACCTCTTCCTTGGCCATTGACCCTGTGGATACCGTAGCTGAGTTGATGGTACGGGCGGAATGGTACATACACTCGGAGGAAATCCATCAAGCCAATAGGGATGATGACAAGGAGAAGGAAGCCGGAAAAAAAGGAGAAACCTCTTGAGCCCAACCTAGGAGTAAGATCCAAAACGAACGAGGAAAACAGCCTCAGCAGCCCAAGCAAAACCCCCGGTTCACTATGTTCACTCCACTTAACACCTCAAATGAGCAGATCTTAATAGAGATCCAGCACCAAAACCACCTACCTCCAGCACCGAGAATGAAGGGCCGACCGAAAAAGCGTAATAGAACCAAGTATTGCCGCTACCACATCGATTACGGCCATACCACCGAGGAGTGCAAAGACTTGAAACAGGAGATCGAAGCGCTGATAGCCCAAGGTCACCTCCGGAGGTACATAGATAATCAGCCAACCCAGAGCCAAGATCAGAGGGACAGGGAGAGAAGTCCATCTAGACGCCAAGCCGGGGGCGGACGTCTAGTTGTGATAGAGACCATCGTCGAAGGATTGGCGTCAGGTGGAGAGACCCCGGCTGGCAGGAAGGGTTATGTTCGAGCCGGAAGAGAGTATGGGCCGGCGCGGGGTCCGGTCCCGGAGTTAGATGAGCTTATTTTTTCCTCATAAGATTTAGAAGGTGTGATTTTGCCCCATGACGACCCTCTGGTGATCAACACTGAAATAGCCAACTTCACCGTAAAGAGGTTGATGGTAGACACCGGGAGCTCGGCAGAAGTCCTATTCTTGAAGGCGTTTGAGCAAATGGGATTGGACAGAAGCCGGCTTAAACCATTGAGGGGCACCTTGGCTGGATTCACCGGGCATGCCCACCGAGCCGAAGGGGTCATCAACTTTCCGCTGAAACTAGAAGACAGAGAAAAACGGGTTTCAATGCAAGCCGACTTCATTGTGATGGATTACAATTCCACTTACAACAAGATTTTAGGTTGGGTGGCACTCAACCATTTTAGGGCCGTCCCTTCTACCTACCACCAGGCCCTAAAATTCCCGATCCTGGCTGGCACAGCCACCATCCGCGGAGCCCAGCTCTCAGCCAGAGAGTGTTATGAAAACTCCCTCCGACCCAAATATCAAGTTGGCTGGGGACCAGATTTGCCCGAAAAGAAGAGGGATGCTAAGAGAGGAAGCCCAGCTGAAAACCTTCAAGAGGTGGAACTATCCGACGAAACAAAGAAAGCAAAGATCGGAAGTGAACTCTCTGATGACCTCAAGAAAAGTATAAGCCAATTTCTTATGAAAAAGGAACACATATTTCCATGGTCTGCCTCTGACATGACAAGTATTGATCCGGGAGTGAGTGAGCATCACTTGAATGCCCAGCCGAATCACTATCCAGTGAAGCAGAAGCGCAGGCACTTCCATTATGATAAGCAACAAATCATAGCAGAAGATGTGGACAAATTGGTAGACGCCGGCCACATAAAGGAAATCCAGTACCCAACCTGGTTATCCAACATGGTCCTGGCGACCAAGTTCTCAGATGGATGGAAATTGTGTATTGACTTCACCGACCTCAACAAAGCCTGCCCCAAAGACTGCTTTCCTCTACCTCAAATTGATCAAATAGTGGATGCCACCTCCGGGTTCGAGCTACTCTCTTTCATGGACGCCTTCAAAGGCTATAACCAGATTAAGATGGCGCCCGAAAACAAAGAGAAAACTGCCTTTACCACCGATAAAGGTCTCTACTACTATGAGGTCATGCCTTTTAGCCTCAAGAATGCTGGAGCTACCTACACTCAGATGGTGAACAAGGTTTTCAAAAATCAGATTAGCCAAAATATGGAGACCTATGTAGATGACATATTGGTCAAGAGCAGAAGGGCGGAAGACCATGAAGCCGACCTGGCTGAAGCCTTCGCCATAATGGAGCATTTTGGGATAAAGCTGAACCCGAAAAAATTCGCATTTGGCATCAAGGCAGGAAAGTTCTGGGCTTTATGTTCACAGCCTGTGGGATAGAAGCCAACCCGGAGAAGGTTCAGGCGATACTCGACCTGGCACCACCGACCTGCGTGAAAGACGTCCAGGTGTTAGCAGGCAAGGTCGCAGCGTTGAGCAGATTCATGTCTAGGTCGGCGGACAAGTGTGTTCCCTTGTTCAAGATATTGAGGAATCCTAAGAACTTTGAATGGACTAGAGAATGCCAGAACGCCTTCCAAGAGCTGAAAAGGTATTTAGCTTCGCCACGACTGTTATCCCGACCTGAGGTGGAGGAGGAGCTGGTACTATACCTAGCATGCTCAGGGACAACAGTGGTAGCGGCACTAGTCCGAGAAGAAGGGAAGGAACATAAGCCGGTCTATTATGTCAGCAAAACCCTGCAAGGGGCCGAAGTGAGGTACTCTTCCTTGGAAAAACTCGCCCTCGCGCTTATCATAGCGGCAAGAAAGTTGAAGCCATACTTTGACGCTCATCCGATTAAGGTCATGACGGATGCCCCACTCAAGTCCATTATGCACAAGCCGGAGGTGTCGGGCAGGCTGCTGAAATGGGCAGTTGAGCTGAGTCAAATTTACATCACCTACCAGCTCAGACCAGCCATCAAAGCCCAAGCTATCGCGGACTTTACGGTGGAATGCACTAGCCGAGCCGAGCATGACCCGGAGGACGTATGGAAGGTCCATGTAAATGGGGCCTCAGGGTAGTCTGGTAGTAGAGCTGGGATGGTTATCCTCGACCCGACCCGGCATGAGTACCAATACTCCCTCAAGTTTACCTTTCCGGCGTCCAACAATGAAGCGAAGTATGAAGCGGTGATCGCGGGGCTGAAAATTGCAACTCAGCTCGGGGCACAGACAGTCGACCTGAGCACCGACTTTCAATTGGTTTCTAGTCAAATATTGGGAGAGTTCGAAGCCAATGACAGTACTATGCTGGCCTACCTCAACAGAGTCAAGGATTTGACCTCAGGGCTCAAAAGGTTCACGATACAGAAAATTCCGAGGGAAGAAAATATGAAGGCTGATGCCCTGTCCAGGATGGCCTTGGGCGAGAGCCGACCTACCTTGGTCCATGTGAAAGAAGTATCCGAACCGAGTATTCAGTTGGGGGTGCAAGCCGTAGCCGAGCTCAATCTAAGCCCAGATTGGACCAAACCAATCGTGGACTACTTGGAGGGGGGTATGAAACCAGAGGATGAAAAAGCAGCTCGGAAACTCATGAAACATGCCTCAAGGTTTGTTATAATTGTCGGGCAACTCTATAAGAAAGCCTACACATGGCCTCTCTTAAAATGTGTTGGACCCGAAGAGGGAAACTATATACTCTAGAAGATCCATGAAGGGGTATATGGAAACCACTTGGGAGGCAAAGCTCTGGCTAGAAAGGCATTGAGGCAAGGCTATTTATGGCCAACCTTAGAACAAGATGCCAAAGAGTATGTAAAAAAGTGCAACACCTGCCAAAGGTTCACCAACGTATAGAGGAAGCCTGCGGTAGACCTCACGGTGATGATAAGCCCATGGCCGTTTTACCAGTGTGGTCTAGATATCATCGGCCCATTACCAACCAGTGTTGGCCAAAAGAAACACACATTCGTAGCAGTAAACTACTTCACCAAATGGCCTGAGGCTGAAGGTGTTGCTAGAATAACAGAAAATGCAGCTTGGGATTTTGTGTGGAAAAACATCATTTGCCGGTTCAGGGTGCCAAAGGTCATCATTACTGACCACGGCAAGCAATTCGACAGTGCATACTTTTGATACTTAAGCGGTGCTGCCAATGGAGATCGGGTCTCCGACCAGTAGAACCCTCCACCATGATCCAGAAATAAACGGAGCACGGATCCGTGAAGAGCTCGACCTCGCCGAAGAGCTCCGAGCTAAAGCTCAAATTAGAATGCTGGCCAGCAAAGCTGCCATGCAAAAAGCCTTTGCTAAACAGGTCAAGCCTAAGCCTATTAAGGTTGGCGACCTCGTACCCAAGAAGGCCATCTTTTTGCCGCGCTCGGGTAACAAGCTCTCCCCAACCTGGGAGGGACCGTATAAAGTCGTGTGAGAAGTCCGACCTGGGACCTTCTACCTCCGCGACAAGAATGGGAAACTATTGAAGAATGCATGGCACTCAGAACACCTGAAGCGGTATTTTGTCTAAAGGCCCTGAGTCGAAATATTTTGTTACGGCCTCGAGCCAAAATCTCTTGTTATGGCCTCGAGCCGAAATATTTTGTAACGGCCTCGAGCCGAAATCTCTTGTTAAGGCCCCGAGCCAAAACATTACTTGTAATCAGCCCCTGAGCCTAAGTACTTCGTATACAAATTCAATACAATGCATTTTGTAAATCAGTGCAATGCCCGACCCGGGCCCAAGTATCCAAACCAGCGCAGTGCCTGACCCGGGCTTAAGTGCCTCTGCTACAAAGCTATTACCAATTCGGATTAACGCGGTGGCCACGCTTAATCACGAGCTAACGATCAAGTAAACCAGCTCGGACTATGTTCCAGCTCGGGAATCATCAATAACAATTTGATTAGCTTTGCCAGTTCGGATTAAGGTCCAACTCGGTGTAATCCGGCTTCGGTCGGTATATTAGTTTGGGTTTAAACTCGAACTGAACATTCGTCAACACTAGTTTGACCAATTTTAAATCGGACTGACGAGTCCAGATTGGCGATGATTATAAAGTTGCCCAGTTAACCAGCTCGGATTAGGATGATAATTCATTAATCGTGTCTAGCTCGGTTCTTTTTACTTAAGTTTGAATGACCTATTACATTGGCCCGACCCCACTTACTTAAGAAAAATTTGCGAAGGGAAAGGTATACAAGTACAAACTCGAATAAAACGCAAAATATTAATTCCATTAGAATTGAAAACAAAACAATTACAGAGCCCAACCTGGGCAGGATTACAATGAGCCCAACCTGGGTGAAATTACAAAAGCCCGACCCGGGCCGATTTATAAAATCTATTTTGGAGGAGCGGCGTTGGTTGCATCAGCCTCGTCCCCGACCTGGTCCATGCCTTCTTGGACAAATTTGGTCACCTCTTTCGCTTGGGACGTCAGGTCGGCCAGAAGCTCAAGAATTTCCCAGAACTCTGGCGGCGGAACCTCCAAGATTTCAATATAATCATTCTTGGTGGCAGGGAAAAATGTTTTCGCTCTCTCCCGAGCTGCGACTTGACCCCAGAAGTAGAACTCCAGCTCGGCATACTTGGCCATGGCCCCACCTTCCGTAGCCAACCAGTCCACGGCCGCATCACTGGACTTGAAGGCTTCCACTGCCTTATCTCCTTCAGGGCCGACCCTGTCTACCAGATCCCAGAGCTTCGTCTCGGCCTCACGCTTCTCCAGCTTGTAACGCTCGACGTCCTTGGGTACGGCTTCGCGCCGAGACTTCTTCGCATCAAGCTCCTTCTTCAGACGCTCGATCTCTGTCGCGTCTACTTTGTGCCTCTGGGCGGCCTCCTCCCTCAGAGTCTCTAGCTCAGCCCGGGCATCCATGTATCGCTGCTCGAGCTCGATGCAATAAGTCTGGGCCCTAACAAGAAAGCTGGGAGCCGAAAGGATGTGGGACTCGGCCTGTGTAAAAGAAATCAAAACGATCAACCGAGCTAAAAAACATAACCTTACCAAAAGTTAGATAAGACTCACCGTGACTATGGCCGTCCTCAGGTCGAGCGAGAGCTGCTCTGCCGGGACCATCGCCAGCTTGGGGTCGCGGGCCACCTTGGTCGCCTCCATAAAGTCCTTGCTGGGAGGGCTCACCTCCGCGGCCTTACATTTCCAGGAGTACTCGACCCGATGCCACTTTTTACTCTTAGGACGGGACGCTGAGCGCTCTGGGATCGCCACTCCCGAGCTCGATCTCTTAGGCAAGGGAGACCCCGACGTCCCCTTGGAAGAGGCCTTGGAGCCGACCTCCCGCACTTGGCCATTGGGCCGCTGCCTCTGACCCTGAGCAGCACTTCCCAAGCCAGACCGAGATGAAGCCTCGCCACTGGCCTCATTCTTCTTTCTCACCTGGGCATACGCAAGTTTTCTCATATCCGCCATATTTGTAAAGAAATGAAAAAGAGCCGAAGGCCAATATAAAAAGACTGGCAGACAGGATAATTGGGAGGTCGGGCACCGATCCTGCAAACTGACCCTCTTCTGAGCTAGACCCCGTGTCCCCTTCAGGCTCGGGAAGCAGGTTGGGATGATCCCTCGAGAGGTCGGGTTCCCTACCAAATAGCTTGGAATCCCAGATCCGCTCCCATTTGAGCACATTGTCAATATTTATCAGCGTCCTGGGCACAGGCCTGAGCACCTCGACTTCCTCATGTTCCTCCTCTGAGAGCTTGGGGTCATCATTGACGATCTTCCTCAAACTTAGAATCCAGTCCAACCTGCATCCAGAATTCACAGCCGGCTCCACCCAATAATAGTCATTATGCCAGCCCTTGTTAGAAAAGTGCCACTTGGTGAATATGAAGTTGCCGACCCGAGTTGCGAAGTGGAACCACCCTGGCTTCTTCGGGTTGGGTTTGTACACAAATAAATGCCTGAACTTGCGCAAGGTCGGCTCCACTTTCTTCTCAAGACAAAACACATAGAAGGCCACCATCACGGCCCAATCATTTGGTGACATCTGACCTGGGCTGAGCTCGAAGTAGTTCAAGATGTTGACAACAAAACCGGGGAGAGGGAGCTGGATAACGTCGAATGCAAGATCGTAGATGGTAAAGTGGTCGGGCCAAGGATAGCAAGGCGGTTCGTGCTGACCTGGAACCTTTAGCTTGTGGTGACGATCCACTGACCAGTTCCTCAGCCTGGCGTTGGCCATTTGCACCATGGAATGGCACTCACACTTGCAACAGGCGAACAACTGCTCAATCCTCTTCCCCCGAGTTGAAGAAGCGCTTGCTGTGGCCGAGCTTCAAGGTCGAACAACACTAACCGGGACTGCTTCGATCGGCTCGGCGGTAAAAACTCCAGCTAGGTACTCTTGTGGCATCTCAACACCCTCCAGTTGATTCAGCGGGTCGTCATCCTCCCTATCTTCCAAGTCTCCCAGGTTGGCCAAAGGATCCGCCTTAGCCTCCTCTTGCGCCAGTCTGACCCCAATAACTTGCCAATCATCATTGCTCTCCCCGGGCCCAGATCTTCGAGCTAATCCTAGAGACGTACTGGTGCTCTCTCCACTTTGGTCTCTATTTGAGGTAGACTCCGAGCTTGATGGACTCTCATCCCCACCATAGGACCTCACCTCTATTGCATGGGAATCTTCCGACTCCGACCTCCCCATCCTGTCTACAGACTAAATATAAATGTACAGGAATGGCTAAAGGGAATCGGGACGTACCTACTGCTCTTGACTGCGGAATGTGACCTGACCTAGCTAGCTCCGAGCTGAAAATCCTGAGAAGATTCTTTCTGAGCTAAATGCGTCCGACCACTCTGGTATCCAACCTAAAACTCTTGAAAGTTGAAAGCGAAGTGTGAAATGAATCTCGGATGTCAAGGCCCTATTTATAGGCACTTCTGAAAATTACCTCGAGGAGCCCAAACGTCGCGTCTTGTCAGAACCGCCAGGTGACGTGTCAGCCATTTGAAGAGCATGCACCGCTGACGTGGCCATCCCTACTCTGCCAGGGTCGGGCACCTCCAGCTTGGGAGAAACTCCTAATTCTAGATCTCACCCCCTCGATCTCGACTTAGGGGGGGGATTGACGAGGGGTCCCCGAGCTGAGGTGAGTTACCCACACCGAGCTGAGATGGGCTAATCAGAGCCGAGCCCGGCGCATTCAGCTAAATGCCCAACCTGGATACTAACCCGACCCTGAAAAATCCCGACCTCAGTGTCAGCTGTTCCGATGGGACATAAAGCATTGATGAGACATAAAGCTGCACCGCATTAAATGCTGTCAGACCTGAATTTAGTACAAATGGAGCTCACCCCCTTCATTTCACAGGTAACTCGTCATTAAATACTCTCAGCTACCTTGCCAGCTCGGACATACTAATCATTCGCACCCCCGATGGGAAAATCTGGGTCATCACCCCGCCTTTTCCTTCATTTTCCTTGTGCAGATTCAGTTGCCGACCTGAAAATTCAACTCGGAGGCCAACCTGAAAGTTCAGCTTAGAGGCCAACGTGAAAGTTCAGCTCGGAGGCCAACCTAAAAGCTCAGCTTGACAAAGTGTAGCCGTATAAACTCAGATGCGAGGATTTCTAACCTCGACAGTCCTTATTGTTTAAAATATCTCAATTTCGTCCCTATTATTTAGTAAAAAGTTTCAATTTTGTCCCTATTGTTTTTAAAAAGTTTCAATTTCATCCTTATTATTTTCTTAAAGTTTTAAATTTGTCCATATTATTCAAATACTAAATTGACTTTTTTTTAATAAATAATAGGGACGAATTTGAAACTTTTTGAAAATAATGGGGAATAAATTGAAACTTTTTGAAACATAATAAGGACAAAATTGAGAAACTTTAAACAATAGAGATGAAATTGAAACTTTTAGAGGAACAATAGGGACTAAATTGAAATATTTTAAACAATAAAAACTAAACTGAATTTTTTTGTAAACAATAAGGACTAAATGTGAGATTTTTCCTTTAAATTTTTAACCAAATATGTTATTGTTCTATATTTTGGACAAAAATACCCCTATCATCCAAATCTATACAACCGCATTCCAAACACATACACGCAAAACACACACATATACACAACTATCTTTATTTTGCATCATCAACACCACACACGCCTTCCACATTCTTTCTAAAGAAAAATGTAAATCTGAAACAGAAAAAAGTCGTAAACATTACATAAACTTAAATTCAACACACATGCACCATTGAGGACATTGGCTTGCCTAGCCAAAAAAAGAAAAAGAAAAAGGACAACATTGGCTTTGACAATACAACAAACACAAGTACATCACAGCAATACATCTAGTACTCATTGTCAGTTTGTCACCACCTTCTTCACCATCAGCGGACTCAGCTCTAACTTCCTTATAATCATTTTCTAAAGCAGCCAAATACTCATGAGCCTCTGAGAATTCACCTTCCTTTGTCATCATCATCACCACCACACACGCACATTTTTTCATACCAAACACACACACAGACACACACCAGTCATGTATATACAGAAATTCACATCACACACTAACCAACACAAATACACACATACACGCAGACACTAACAATGTGGTTGGGATGACTAAGTGTTCTTCGTGGCTAGGACGGCTACGTGAGTTGGGTAGGTAGGAGTTTGAAGTTTGGGATTTGGGATCTGGTCAAGGATTTGGTTTGAAGTGGGTGTGGGCTTGTGATTTTTTTAATTCATGGGTAAATTAGTCTTTACAAATAATTTAGAGGGTAATTTAGAAATTGTAAGTTTTTTATTAAAAGAATCTAATTTTGTTAAAACTGACTCAAGTTAAAGATTAATAAGTGATTTTTTAAAAATTTAATTGCTACTCGGTCGGTATATAAAATGCATGCAAAATTAACTAAGTTTTAAACCCGCAAGTGCATAGATTAGTGTAGTGTAGTATGTTTGAGTGCGAGGTTGAATCCACAAGGAGGCTCCTAAGTTAGTTCGTGAATAAGTGTGTGTGAAAAGTGTTTACGTGAGTGTTTAGAGAGTAAATGAAAGATTGGATGGTTGATAAAATAAAATAAAAAAAGGTAACTAGTTAGAGTTAGGATTACAAATATGGAAAGGTAGTCTAAGGCTCGGATTAGTATTAAGTCAACTAATCTAGGCTCGGAAATAGGATTCTATGATTCGATGTTGGGATTAAGCTACAAGCTCTTAATCCAATTAATTACCTAAGTCAAGTTAATTGCCGATTTAACCTCGATTATAGGTGCAATTATATCCTCGTGTCCTTTATATAGTTAGAGTATAGATTTGTCCACACAATCATAAGTGACCAGGTTAACAGCTTAAAATGGAAATTAATAAACTCGAAAGTATAAATCATAATAAAACCTATAATTTCATGGAAGGTACAGTACAACCAGTACTTTCACTATTAAAGTATGAATATATGACACGTAGGCATACCTATCACCACATTAACTACAAGTATAATAAAATGACAGGTAATTTGAAATAACATCAAGCCATATATAACGTTGAATTAAATCAGTTCAAATCTGAGACTGATAAATCAAAAGACCATTAGTGCATAATCATAAATACGAATTACACGAGTATAATAACAGTAATTACAACATTCAAATATAAAATAGATTAAAAAGATGTTCCTCAATAAATGAAAGTCGTATGTTGGCAATGTCAAATTCGAGGTCGGATTCACGGGCACAGCTATAAGATTCCTTCATTTTATTCACTCGGCAATTTGGGCATTACCACCTCCATATTCTACCCAACTACTAAACTACTTACGAAAACATAAGTCTAAACTAATCTAACTATATACAAAAATTGAAAAATAGTAGAATAGAGCAAATTTGGTCCAAAAATCATTATGGACCTCAATGATATATCAAAATGGCACGGGAACAGTGGTATTTATAGGAGATACTTTCATGAATTCCCCTAAATCCAACCCCTCTAAATCCAAAAGTAACCTCCTTAAATCCAAACAAAAATCCTTGGATTCAATTGCTAGTACCCTTTGACCAAAAAAAAAAAAAAATGCTACTACCCCCAATCCAAATCTCCTAGATTACTTGCACCTCCTCCCCTATGGGATAACTTTTGCAGCCTTGTGTTGCAATTTTTTGGTTTTCGGTTTGCTTTGCATTCATTTGAAGAGCAAATTATGCAGGCTCTGTTTGGTCTAATTGTGAAATTTTAATTTTTGAGTTGTATAGCTTTTACAATAAAGCTTTGATTAGAAGTGTTATTGAACAAAAACGGTTGACTGTTTGACCTATATTAGACAATATTAAACTTTTAAAAAATTTGATGGCAATATTGTACTTTAAAAAATATGAAGATATTTGAAAAAAAAAAAGCTTTCCATATTATATAAAAAT
The DNA here is from genome assembly GCA_037974665.1 of Ehretia macrophylla. Lineage (NCBI taxonomy): Eukaryota > Viridiplantae > Streptophyta > Magnoliopsida > Boraginales > Ehretiaceae > Ehretia > Ehretia macrophylla. The sequence continues at coordinate 52,473,623 of CM075770.1, forward strand.
AATTTTACAAAAGCCTATTTTAAAAAGCTCCACTTTGGAGCTTCTTGTTTTTCAATTTTTTTCAATTTCATATTTTACCTAAAAGCACTTTTAAAAATATGCCAAACATGTAAGATTAGCTTCTAAATTCATAAAAAACACTTTTGACTATAAAAAAATTAGGTCAAATAGAACCGCAATGAAGATTTCCAAGTATTGCTCTTTTCTCCATTTTTTGTTAGTTTGTGAAAGAATTGTTATTTATTTTTATTTTTTAATTTGGTGGTCCTGATTGGCTAAGTTAACCGGCTAGTTGGTGCGTGGATAACAGTCTAACTAGTCTTTCTTTTGTTTAGATTAGCTTTGTAGATTGTTTTCTCTTTATTGTATATGGCCTTTTAACGCCATTTTCAACAACTTTTTTATTTTTTTCTTATATTTAGGAGATTTGAAGCATTTTCTCTATTTTTTACAGATCCTTTATTTCAGTTTTACTCCAACAGCTCCTCTATTTTTAACCAATCCCTTATTTTATAGAATCTCTATTTTAGTTTTACTCCAACAGCTCCCTTATTTAGAAAACTCATACTTCTATAACATTAAAAACTATGAAAAATGGGATAGGGGAGGGATTTGATCCCCCAGTAATCAGGGATCCAAACTTTAAATCATTTATCCCCTAAAATATAAAAAATCATTTAAGAAAATTGTTAGAGCTATATAGCACCAACAATTCTCACAAATTTAATAATTTTAAACATTTGAAAGAGTTGTTGGAGCTCCCCTTAACTTCCAAAGTACTTTTATTTGTTTCAATGAAATACAAACTGTTTAACTAGTGTAATAAAAAAAAAAGGGTTAAATCCACTTTGTATCCCTTAACTTTAAGGTCGCTGACACTTATTAACCCTAATGAATATTTTTTGCCACTTATTAACCTTTGACATCAGTCAATTTTAACGGAAGAACACTTCTGTTAACAGGAGAAATTTAATGACTAAAATAACCTTCTAATAAAGCGTAAAAGACATATTTGCCCATTCAATTGGAGGGAAAAATCCCGCCTCCCTATGCAACTCCATTATACGGCTTATCACTTCATGTCCTTTCATCTTCTTCCAAACCACACGAGTCTTTCTCTCTTTCTTCTCTCTATCTCATCTCTCTGTCTTTGCCTAAAAAATCATTCATTTTAAGTTAATTTTTAACATCAAAATCTTGATTTGACGAAGCAATCAACGAGTACTTCCAATCTATAAGATCTGTGAGTTAGTCTTTCTTCATTTTCTTCTGTTTTAGTTTAAAATTTTCAATTTTTTTGCTTACTTTTCGTTGCATGTGTTCGATATATGTGTATCTATGTCTGTAATCACATATAGTTTGTGTTATGTAAGTATGTATAGGACTTTGTGGCTATTTTGTATAGTTTAGTCATGAAACTGATTTCTAAAAATGGGATTTGCGCTTGATGATTGTTTGATTAACATCAGTTATGTTGAACAATAGCTTAGGGTTTTAATTAGGTTTTTTTTATTGTTTTGTAATTGTTATAGGGATTTTACTTATGCTAATACGTTTTGGATTCATATTTAATTAGTACCTTAATAAATAATTAGTACCCCATTAACTGATCTTATTTTTAATTGGTAAGTCTTGTACTATTTGGATTAATTAGTATTTCACATCAGTTATAGTGTTTGTTTAAATATTGATATAATTTCATTGTTTATGTTTACTGTACTCAAGCATTATGGATGATTGTGACTGTTTACCTAATGAGCATGAGAGTGAAAGCAGCATAAGTAAAGAGGACTTGACTTACTTTTTGGATGGTGATGCATTAAGTGATAACGATGAGATGCTTGATAGTGGTGAACTTGAAGTTAACCAAGTTCATGATGATACCCCCAACTTAGAGACTGGGGTTGACGAAAAAGATATAGTTTTGGAGGATGAAGTTCTAAGTGACCCTGACATAATTGACAGCCCCAAATCTCAATCTAATGAGGATGGTGTAGAGTTTCCGGAATTTAATGAGGAGAGGGACATGGAGAAACCTAACCTTTTTAAGGGACTCATATTTTCTTCCAAGTCTATCTTTAGAGCTGCACTGAAAGAATACTCTATCAATGAAGGGTTTCAATTGAAATACATAACAAATCAAATCAATAGGGTAACAGCAAAGTGTGATAATGAATGTGGATGGAGGATACATGCAAGCTACTTCAGAAAAACTAATGCATTTCAGATTAAAAGCTTGAAGGGTCCTGCAAATCATAAGTGTCCGCGGGTATTCAATAACTCTAGTGCAAATTCTACTTGGTTAGCCAAGACATTTTTACTGGAGTTGGCTAACAATGAAAAATGGGAACTTGAAAATTTCAAAAAATATGTCAAACAAACGAAAAAACTCATTATCTCTGACAGACAAGCATATAGGGCAAGAGATAAGGCCAATAAGTTAATCACTGGTGAATGGCCAAAACAGTATTGGAGACTTAGAGACTATTGTCAAACAATATTGGAGACAAATCCAGGATCTGCTGCCATGTTACTTCTAGAAACGCCTCATTTGTATCAGTCACCTATGTTCAAAAGGATGTTTGTGATATTTGAGGCACAAAAAAAGGGTTTCCTAACAGGCTGCGGACCTGTAATTGGGTTGGATGCTTGCCATTTGAAGACATATTTTGGGGGCCAACTTATGACAGCTGTGGCAAGGGATCCTAATAATCAAATGTACCCTATTGCAATAGCAGTGGTTGAAGCTGAGTGCAAGGATAACTGGTGTTGGTTTCTTGAGTTACTGAAAAATCAATTTGAATATGCAGTCAGTGGTTGGGTGTTTATTTCTGACAGACAAAAGGTAAAATTTTTCTTTCAATATGTTATTTCACATTTATTAAGCTATATGTAAATGCACTAATTATTTGTTCTTTGACAGGGGCTGGTGCAGGCATTTGTGGAGAAAATGCCTAATGTTGAGCATAGTTTCTGTGTCAGACACCTTTATGCCAATTTTAAGTTGCAATTCAAAGACAAAGAATGAAGAGATATTATGTGGGATGCTGCAATATCATATACTGAGGAAGGTTTTAACCAGAAAATGGATGAGTTAAAGAGTAGGAATGAACAAGCATATGAGTGGCTTATGAGGATACCACCTGAGCAATGGACTAAGTCAAGGATGTCAACCAGATTGAAGTGTGATCTTTTGTGCAACAATATTTGTGAATCCTTCAATCAGTGGGTCAAGGCGGCAAGGCATCAACCTATCTTGACTATGATGGAAACCATTAGGAGGCAGCTCATGGGTAGATATCAACAAAAGAGAGCTTGGATTGAGAGAGTTACAGGTCCTTTATGCCCTAAGATTGAAGCAAGGTTAAATGAGAAGCTAGAGAAGATTAAGAATGTAGAGGCCATATTAGCAGGTGATAGTATTTGGGAAGTGAAGGATTTGTATAAGACCCATGTAGTTAATTTACCAGCTGCTTCATGCATATGTAGAGAGTTTGATGTGACCGGAATCCCTTGTGTGCATGCGTTAACTGCAATAATATCAGAAAGGAGGGAACCAACTAATTATGTGGCAGCTTGTTATAGGGTTCAGACTTATAAAATGGCTTACGGTTGCAAAATTTTTCCAATACCAGATCAAAGCCAATGGGTAAAGACAAATTCAGAAACTATCATGCCACCTGCAGTCCACATACAACCTGGTAGGCCCAAAAAGCTTCGAAAAAGAGGCCCAGATGAGCCCAAGAATCCCCATACAATCAGCAGGAAAGGGTATAAGGGACAATGCTCTAAGTGTAAATCAACTGGGCACAACTCTAGAACATGTAAAGGACCTGTCATAGCAAAGAGAAAAGCTTCCTCAAACCAGGTGATCTTTGAATATGTTATATCATATTTAATGAACTTCTTAATTACATTGTTTAAACCTAATTATTATTGCATTTGTAGGGTCAAAATAGAGTTGCATGTGAAGTAACAAGTGCAGCCAAGAGAGTAAGGACTTGCAATATACCTGGTGGAAATGTGGATGTTGGTGTTGAATCTACAGGTAAAGGAAGGGGTAGGGCAGAAGCTGGGACTGAAAATATATCCAGTAGAAGTGTCAATGTGGCTGCTACATCTACAGGTAGAGGAAGGACTAGGGCAAGTAGAGGAAGGGGCATAGGAGTGAGAGGACAAGGCTATAATGGTAGTGGAAGAGGTAGAACAAGAGGCCAAAACTATGGTCCATCTTGTGGCATTGGCAATTGGAATGGTCAAGGGATGTCAATTTTCACCCCTGGTTCAGTGGTATACAACTTTTAAACATTCTTAAACAAAAATTTATAGTTATTTATTGACATTCTTTTGATTTTTTACTTATTTTTTTGTGTGTGTTTTGGTACCAGTTGTTCTCTACAAGTCAAGGCAATCCAAGTTCAAGTTCAAGTGTGGTAACTGGTCCAAATAATACTGATCAACGACCACATTTTCAAAGACATGAAACCAGGTTTGGGGAAGTCTTCTTGTCCAGCCAAGGATCATCTTCAGGTGCCCATGTCAACCAAGACAAGGGCAAATCTTCATAGTATTGCTACCTTTAAAGTTTGAGAGTTCCTCCATTCTTTTTACTATGGTTGGTTGAATGATAATTTTTATGGAAAGACTTGTGAAGTTATAATACTTTAGGACAAGCCATCTTTTTTGCTATCAACTCATTGTCCCATCTTTTTTGCTATGGTTCAATTTTTGGGATGGTGTGGATGGGTTTTTTGTTAGTTGATTTGGATAGTGTTGGATGGCAAAAAAAACCCTCCAAACTAAATCTGTTGTATGGAGGAACAACTTACAATATATATGTATTAGCAGGCTCTTGAATGATTGTTTTGATGTAGTTGCTGGTTTAAATAGTAGTGGATTTCAATTTTTTTTTCATTTGTTGCTATGGATTTTATATTGAAATAGCAAACAAATTAATTATAATTTTCATTGCTGGTTGTAATCTAGTGTTTTTCTTCATAGTTTTTGGTTGTTCTAGGCCTTCTTTTGGATGGTTCAAGATTGTTTGAGGCTCAATGACACGTAAAGGTCAAGAAAGAGAGAGCAAGAATCTGATTGTTTTCAAAGTTAGTTTAGGGGTATTTTTGTCCGAAAAATGAAACAATCTAGTGATTAGTACACAAACAGCGTTTATCTTCACAGAAGGTTAATAAGTGGCAAAAATTATTCATCAGGGTTAATAAGTGTCAGCGACCTTAAAGTTAAGGGATACAAAGTGGATTTAACCAAAAAAAAAAAAAAACAAATGTAAATGCACTGACAAAAATGAAAAAGAAAAAAGAAAAAAGAAAAAAGTTAAGCCAGTCCATCTATATTTATAATGCCTCGCAAAATCCCTTTCATTTTACCAGCTTGCACTCAAAACTCGCACAATAAATTAACGGGAGAGTGCTCTACCGAAACCAACCGTTCGATGCATGCAATCTCCACCGTCTGATCACGCCGATCGTTTACTTTTCAAGTGAAGAAACGCTAAGCATCTGATCTCGACGAACAACGATGGGGGACTACAATGACGCCTTCATGCGCAACCAAAACGCCGCCGTTCAAGCCCGCACCAAGGGTCAGAACCGCGCCAATGTTATGCAGCTCAAGCTGGTTACCTCTCTACCCCCTAATTTTTTTGTTCGAATTTTCTAGGGTTTAGTGTTAATTAATCATGTTAAAGTACTAAAAACCCCAAGAAAGGGGTATTTTCCATGGGTTTGCCTTAGTATTGCGTTCATACCGTTATATTGAATGATCCGGGTTTGGGAAATTTATACGTTATACCCTATGTTACCGTAAGAATCTAATACACGATAATTATTTATAAGAATGTGGCTCACTACCTCTGTGCCGGGTAAAAGCTGGAGGTTAGTTTCCTAATAATATATCACAGAGTGTTTATTAGATTATTTTATTGTTTTTGAAATCCGTGGGTATTCGAGCTTTGGCCGGCTAATTCCATAGGTCCTGAAGTTAACGGCTGGATAAACTCTCGAACTGGCAACCTCTGGGTACACCCCAATACACCCCAAGATGTTTACCAGTTGAGCTACACCCTGAAGTTAACGGCTGGATAAACTCTCAAACTGGCAATCTCTGGGAACACTCCAGGATGTTTACCAGTTGAGCTACACCTAAGGGTTAAGTGTTTATTAGATTATTACGGTATCTCATGATCGAAATGTGCAAATACATGATTTTACTGCTTTTTACTTAATTAATAATTGAATTAATTGTTTACTTTTCAAAATTATGGGTTTTAATTTAGCAACATTTTTTTTATTTTAGTGACTAATAATTAGTCTTTTCCCCCTTGAAAATATAGGTTTAAATTCAATTTGTTTATTGTTGGAGTGTGTTTTGTATCAGAAACCTAGGTGATTCGCTTTTGGATTTATCCATTGAGAAATAGTTTAAGCTTCAGTGCTTACCTCCAGTGATAATTTTGTTAGGGTTTTGCTGAAATAGGATTGTTGATTTAATCTTCTATGCAACTGCATTAAATTAATCTGATGAAAACTCGTGGTTACTGGTTGATGTGCAGAAGTGTAAATAAAATTTGGCAGTTTCAGCTTTATATGGTGGCTACGCAAGAAAAGGATGTAGGTTTTAGGTTGTGTCTTTGAGTTGTGCTGTGTATTAGTTCGAATAGCTCATTCTTGAACTCATGGCATGTTAGTTAGTTGCAGCCAGTTGTTAGTATGGTCTGTTGATTTTGCACTTATATGATCACCTGAAAAATGATTTGTCAAGCTCTCATTACTTGTGGTTGAATTTGGAAGTAATATCTGACCTATTCAAATCAAATCGTTTTTATAATTACTTGCCCACCATCACACATTTAATTTTTCTAACTTTGACTTATTAATTTTACATGTACTTGTGTATGTTCATGAAGATTGGTCAAAGCCATCCAACTGGTTTGACCACGAATCTTCTGAAACTGTTTGAGCCCCGTCCGCCCTTGGAATACAAACCACCTTTGGAGAAGCGGAAATGCCCTTCATATACAGGTTATTAGTTGATTTTAATGAGATGAACCTGTAACTTTTGTATTAATTCATTTAGCTTAGCTATTTTTACACCAATGTTTTATGAAACAGGTATGGCACAATTTGTTGAAAAATTTGCTGAACCTGGTGATCCTGAATACGCTCCCCCGGTCCCAGAAGTTGAAACTCCAGTAAGATTTCTCTTTTTCAGTATTGCATACCTGGATGCTGATATAAGAGAAAATTCTGCTTTATCTGCTAGATGCTTCTCTATGTGGTTGTCGTCCTCTAACTTCTTATCTCAAAGACTGATCATTGACATTTCTTTTGATGGTTTTACTTGCATCTGAGGGAAAATTAATATGCAGAAGCATCTATTAAGGATAGATGCATTTGAAAAGATAATTCATATGCACCAGTTACCTGATAATATCTTCTGCACTGCCAATTATATTGTGATAAATAGGATTACCTGACAACATTGTAGTCGCCTGTACGGGACTTTTTGTTATAATGTTAATACTATTGCACTTCCCATGTGTTTCTGTTAAGCGCTCATGTTATCTATAATTTACCACCTTCTGAATACTTTTGGTTATACTAATTCGATAATTTATATTTTAAGGCAATTTTCAAATTTCATAGCTCAAATTCTTTTTAAACCTTGGTGAATAATGAGCAGAACATGATTGCAAATTGAGGCAACAAATAATGGAGGTTACATTCTTCATGGATTTTGTAGAGCATCTTTTTGGGTACAGTTTGCATTAGTAACCAGAGTTATGTCCAATTCTGATTGCCTTGATCCACAGTTACTGAAACTCATAGATTGGCACTTCATCTTATTATATATTACTTTGTCCAGCTGTGATCAAGTTAGCATCTTATTGATGTTTTTCGTGTTATGTACCATACATCATTTCTCATTCTCTTACTTGCTGATGGTTTGGACGCGCATGTGCATATTGTATGTATGTATTTTGAATTTCCTTTGGTTTAAATACAGGCACAAAGAAGGGCTAGGATCCACCAGAAACGGCTGGAAGAGGGGGCAAAGAGGGCTGCTGAAGAACTTGAAAAATGTGAGAGATGCTTCTTTTTTTTTTTTCTAATTAATAGAAGATGTATGATATTCTATGCCTTTTTGAGCTTATTTGGGAATTTTATGGTGATGTCTTATGCAGATGACCCAAATAGTGACCCAAATATCTCTGGAGATCCATATAAGACTTTGTTCGTTGCCAGGCTGGTTAGTGATATTTTCATATTCTTTTTAAATTGAGCTATTAATGGATTTGAGAGGACTTATCCGGATGTTGTTTATTTTCAGAACTATGAAACTACTGAGAGCAGAATCAAAAGGGAGTTTGAGGCTTATGGGCCTATCAAGCGGGTAGGTTATATTGAGTACCCAGTATGGGGCTCAAGTTATATGATTTGGTTCGGTAAGAAGTTGCTGTCATGGTGGTATTGTCTCATACTTTATAGCATTTTGGATAAGTACTACTTTTCTAGAAGATTTCAAAATTTCAGCATTTAAACTTGAAAGCATTCCTTTGGAAGAAAAGTTGGCTAACCATATTGTTTTGAGAGTCATACTAATGGCTTTCAGAAATAGGAATATAATCTTCCTCATGGGTAATATATTTTATTTACATTTAAATTCCTGAGGTGACGTTTCTTGTTACCTGCATAAATATCTGGTGTGTTTATTTCACTATGATATATGATTCGGTCGCGTTTTGGTGTTCGAACCCCTTGATGGTGAATCTTGCCTTTAAGATCTTTTTTTTTTTCTTTTTTCTAATTGCTAGTGGGCGTTAATTTTTGTTGTTGAAACTTCTCATCATTGAAAGAATATAATGTTTCTGTAACAATTAAGCTGCTGCTTAATGTGAGCGCTACCTGAGATCATAGTGCATTTATGCACATTATGTTGTCTATATCTGGAGGGAAATAACTCACATTCCTTTGCTCTAAAAGTCTGGTTGCATGGTCAAATCAGTTGAAATTATTGCCGAGGTATCATTGGCGTCCACTAATTTGATTGGTTTGTCTCGCTTGTTCTTTCTTATCTGATTTTATTTTGGGTTCGGGAATGGCTTGGATATAGGATATTACTTTTAGTTCTAGGTATGGCTCAAGTATAGGTTTCAAATGTAAGTCCTATTCCTGGTAAGGGGTGAATTTTTTCTTTTAGTTGCAATAGAACCATGTTAATTCAAAGGACAGGGCTTCATCCTGAAAAGGAAAGCTGAAATTTTAAGTTGAGCAGAGCAGTGATGTATTATGATTTTTGGCCTAATTCAAGCAACAAGCAAGACTGGGAACTTTTTCCTCCACTGGGTAAACTATGTTGGGAGTATTAGCATCTCTACTCTTCCTTTTTTACTCTTTAGTACGTACCTTTCCTGCTACTAAAATTTTATTTTTGGATTTAAAGGCCATCAATAAGTTTCAGCGCTTCAGAAGATATCCTGGTATTTTTGCATATCATTTACAATCATGTTGCTATTTAAATTAAAAAGAATTCCCTGGTAAGGGGAGGTTAGTGTTTTCGCCACTGGTAAATCGGCCACAGTTTTTGTGCAAATCTAGCAGTGATGGTGATGCGTCTTGCCTGGGAAGCTGTTTAATTCAAAGGTGAGCACGGCTAATGAGGCATAGTGCCTATCTGCCGTGCCAATTAGATTTATTAAGTCTAACTTCCTTCACTAGAAGGAAATCAAAAACAATATCTTTACTTATTTCTCAAGGCAGACATGATCCTGTTTTGGAAATCATAGCTCATTTGCTTTATCCTTCGAGCTCAGGTCCGGTTGGTTACCGACAAAATGTCCAATAAACCCAGAGGCTATGCATTCATCGAGTATATGCACACTCGTGATATGAAAGGTCCGTTTTTTTTTTTCAGCTTCTTGTGCGTGTTTTTTTTTTCTTTGCATTTTGGCAGTTGTAATTTTAGAGTGTTTCTGAATGTTTGCCTGTATTTGCCATGCAGCTGCATATAAACAAGCTGATGGGAAGAAGATTGATAACAGAAGGGTGCTTGTGGATGTGGAACGGGGTAGAACTGTTCCGAATTGGCGCCCTCGTAGACTTGGTGGTGGACTTGGAACAACTAGGGTAGGAGGTGAAGAAGTTAACCCAAGGTCCTCAGGGAGGTAGGTAAATCAGCCAATTTACAATATATACATGAACTTTTCGCCAACTCAGCTAATACCGAAAACCAGAGTAGAAAAAAGAAAGAAACTGTTTTACTGAATGGACATAGCCTCAGTGGTGACCCAAATTAAGATAGTTGGGGTCTCATAGCATTAACTACGTGTAATTGCCATTCATATCATAATGTGTTTTCCCTTTGTGGAGTATGATATATGTTTATTGGCCTTTGAACGTCCAGAGAGGAACTACAGTCAGGAGGTAAATCTCGATCTGAAGAACCAAGGATACGGGATGACCGTGACAGGTACTTTGTGCATTCTGTTCTAGCTTGTTTGTAGTTGTCAGTTGATGACTTCAACATAAGAGTTTTTGAAGATGAAAGGATAGAGATCTGATGACCCAGCATGTTTTAATATTTATTTCATCAATTTATTCTGTGGAAAAGTTGGGTCTTGTTCCCCTTAGTTATTTTCCTCTTCCATACAGTTCATGTCTATCAATTTTTGAAGTCTAAAAAGTGATTTTTCATTAGACAAAAATAGTTCTGATATGATATGGCTTACTATAGAAGTTATTATCAATGACTAAGATATTTTTTCGGGGACAGGGATAAGTCACGTGAAAGAGGAAGGGAAAGAGATAGAGAAAGGGAGAAGTCTCGGGAACGCTCTCATGACCGACCAAGGGATCGTGAACATAGAGATGACAGGCACCATAGAGATCGTGACAGGAAAGATAGGGAAAGGGAGAGGGATCGTGACCGAACACGTGACCGTGATCATGGCCGGGACCGTGGTAAGGACTATGAGCGTGACCGGGACAGAGATCGTGGCCGGGATCGGGATCGGGACCGTGATCGCCATCGTGAGAGAGAGAGGGACAGAGATAAGGATTATGATGGTGGTGATACGGATTATGATCGTGGGCGGTCTGGTGATAGACATGAGGACAATGATCATGTTGAATCAAAACATAGGGATCGTGAGAGTGAAAGAGAGAGAAATTATGATCATGGAGAGCCAGAGGATACTCATGGATGGTATGAGCAACCTGAGCATGGACAGAGGCATCCAGAAGCTGAGCATGACCATGGACGCTATGGCTATTATGACCGCCATCAGGGTCCGGAGTATGACAATCCAGATGCTCAGGTTGATGATGATCGCTACAGAGATCCTGATCATGATCATGATCGATATGATCAAATGGAGGAGGATAATTATCGATATGACCATGTTGCATCTGAGTCAGAAGAAAGGGACCATGACTACAAGCGCTCAGACAGGTCACGCTCTCGTGAATATGGGTATTAGTCATCGAGGGCTCTGAATTTCCAGTTCTTCATCGGTACAAGTCATAAAGCTTCAATATGCACGCTCCTTTTCCGGTACTTCATAATCTCTGTTTTAATTACGTTTTGAAATTTGTAGTAGTCTCTGCACTGGATGTGGATTTTTCATCTAATATATATCCTAAATCAAGCTCAAGGAAGCACCGCATCTGGTTCAATATTATGTCAAATTTTCCTTTTGCTACTGAACCTGCTGTACCTCTCCAACTGGTTATGTTTAATACATCTGTTATCAACTTTCGGAGTGGATTTGTTTGTCATAAGTTCTGCATTATAATGCATTTACCGTGATTTTTATGTATTTCGGAAAATATTTTATGAGATATATCTATATTCTTGGACTTTGTTGCCTTAAAGATGCCGGGGGCAGCGGAGGGATCTGCACTGGATTCGATCAAAGCATAGTTGAAACCTGACGTTTCTTTCGAGCAAAATTCATCACAGTTTTGCTGTTGCTTATCGTCTATACTGGGTATTGTGCCTCATGGCAGTCGCTTTTGGGTTGTTACTGTGGTCTTTAATTTGTATATCTTTTTAAAAATGTCGTACGAGCTAGAGAAGGTTCAGGTGAGTGCTCTTTCGCACGTTCTCTGAGGTCTGAAACTAGTATGCCTGCGTTTTGAGTCTTTGGTCAATTACTGGTGAATGAAGCATAGTCATGGTTGTGGAATGTGCTTAGCCATATCTAAATGGCTTAGTAAAATAGTGTGAGATGAGTATATACACAGGGGAAGGTCTTTGAAACGTTCACATTATGTGTGGTGCGCGTGAGGTTTGCATCTAACACACATATCAGGTCTGAACGTTTCAAACGCTCAAATAGTTTCCTAGACAAAGTTGGCCATAAGATAAAATAAAGTCGGTGGCGTAGTGATGTCCACGGGCGTGACATATCTATTAAGGGGTTGATGTGTTCTGAAAACTATTTAGATAAATTTAACGTTGTCTCTTGAACTTTGTAACTTGATCCTCTTAATTATTTTTATTACCATACAAAAGTCAAAGCATTATTCGTTTATCACCATCTGCATCACCATCACCTAGTTGACTTGCAATCTTCTTTATTCACCACCACCCTTCCTCTCCTTCCCCCATTATTACGCCACCACTATCCAAACACACAACCGCCCCCTTGCCACTATCAACCTGCAAACACACGTAGAGGGCATGCACTCCAAATCAGAGACATATATACAACATTAAAACCATTTGATAGAGTGACTTGAAAAGCAAATTAAATGTTGAAAATCATTTGATAGAGATAATTGAAAAGCAAATTATACATTGAAATAGAATGAATTAAGTTGCAAATTGAGCTGCATGCATTGAAAGAAACTAAATGCCAATATGGGGTTTTTCATTCTGACAAAAAATGAATATGGGGTTTTCGAATAACTTTTAAAAGCGAAAACAAGTTTAAATGTTTACATAAAAAATTACAGTTGACCGTATTGAATCACCTTATTCGAACAGATGTGTATTGTAAGTAATTTAAACCCGCTCTAAGCGAGCCTTCTATAGAGGCAAGTGAAGTTCGTGATAAAAAAATATGTATAATAGAAATTTTTTATTTTTTATTTTTATGAGAGAGTGATGTACATAATATATAATATAATATATAACGTGACACCAACATTATTCTCCTTCTAGAGACATCACAATTTACAAGAAGAAAATTGATACTTTTTTTTTTGTCAAGTACCATTTTATTAATTAAACTGGGTAATTACAACAGAAAGCTGGGCTTATACTAAGTACCCAATTTGCTACTGTTGATTACTTTCCGCATAGAAGCTAGTGCCACAAATCATTATTATTAAGTTTTCTCCAGCGACATCTCTATAAATACAAAATCTCTATATGTAGAGATATTTTTAGAGACTTTTATCTCCAGCAGCATCTCTACAATTAGATTTACCATCTCCACATGTAGAGATCATCTACAAATTCTCTAAAAACAAAGATTAAGTAAATATAGAGAAGTTGTTAGAGTGAAACTAAAATAGAGAAACTGTTGGAGTGAAACTGAAATATAAATTTTTTAAAAATAAAGATTGAGTAAATGTAGAGAAACTGTTAGAGTGAAACTAAAATAGAAAATTTATAAATGTAAAGTAATATTTTAAAATCTCTATATATAAAATAAATAAATAAAGAAATTATTGGAGTTGGCTTTATACTATCCTTGTAAATCTGCCTTGGAATATATTTGTTATACTTTCAACTACGTAAGGTTATTTTGAAAACATTTGAATGCCTTTGACTACTATGGATCCGTTTGTTTACATAAAATAATTTACTTGTAAAAAATATTCTTAATAAAATATATTTTTTTTAAAATAAAATATTTTTTTAGATTCTATTTGTTTGCCGTAAAATAATTTATTAGAAAAAAATATTTTTTAAAAAATAAAATATTGAAAAATATTTTTTTGTATTTAGATATACAGTGAGTTCTGTAAAATATTTTCTTCTCCCAAAGAACATGAAAATATTTTCTTAAATTTTGTACTAGCCGTAATTGTTGGCCGAAAAATATTTTTCAGTTGACCAATTTTATAGTGTTACCAAACACATAAAAATTATGCAAAATGAGCATCAATTGTTGACTGAAGAATATTTTTCAATTAATCAATTTTTCGATATTATCAAATATTGAAAAATTAGAAAAATATTTTACGGCAAACAAACGGAGCCTATGTATAGTAATATTCTAATGGAGCAATTGTAGAGGGAAGATACACAGCGAAAATTTGTTAGAAAGAAGATTTACAATATGTAATTTATAGTATCTTTTTTTTTTTTTTTTTTTTGGTCGGGAACAATAAATATATTGCAATAAAAGAGAATTACAAATGTTTCACCCTACACCGGTTGGGTGAATGTCCGAGTACAACAAGTTGTAAAGATGGTTGGGAACATTTGCGATCCAATCCAAAGGCAAGTTATCTTTTAAGAAACATTTAGCGACCCAATCGGTCACCTTGTTAGCGGATCTCCTAATGCACGATAACCTGATGGCTGGGCTATCAGCAACAATCTTTCGGATGTCCTCCAATACTGGTCTTGCCCTCCAAGGAGCAAGTTTCGGAGAATCGATTGCTTTGAGAACTGCTTCAGCATCACTTTCAATAGTGACGAAAGGAAGGGGAGACTGCGAGGCGAAGAGACAGGCACTGCGACAGGCGACAGCTTCTGCTTCGAACGCGGACTCACACCTCAGGGAGATAACTTGTCCGTGGATTAAATTTCCATGCCAGTCCCGACATGTGAAAGCACAGCTTGCTTTGTTAGACTTTTGGATGAATGATGCATCAACATTGATCTTGAACAGGTTCATTGGTGGTGGCGTCCAGGCGATGGGGGTGACGATTTCATCATGAATTTGGCTGGTTCTCATGTTTCTAGGTTGATCATGAGATTTTTCGGCTTCCAAAATGCTGAGACGTGTTTTGGTGATGGCCCGCTCCAGGTTGATAAGTCTGTTCTCCATGCAAGCTGAGCTTCTTTCCTTCCAAACCTGCCAATAACAAAAGGCGATAAGATCAAAAGCTTCGTTCTTACCATAACCAGCATTCGCACATCGGTTAGTCATGGATAAGAGCCAGTCTCCAAATCTAGTAATGAGGTTTAGGTTAATAGCACATTGGAGGATTGAGGCAAACCAGAATCTTCTTGTCCATGGGCAGATAAGGATGAGATGTTCAACAGTTTCCACACTTGTGTTGCAAATGGTGCAGACTGGAGAATCTTTGCATTTTCTTTTGAAGAGGTTTTCCAAGGTCGGGAGTGCATTGTTACACGCTTTCCAAAGAAATATTTTGATCTTGGGAGGGATCTTAGCATTCCAAATGAGTTTCCAAATTGTGCATGGTAACGGGTTAGATGAACTGGCCACGGCGTTAGACAGCATCTGTGATTCGTCTTGAATTGATCGAGCAATGTGATATCCTGTTTTAACTGAGTAGGATCCACTTTTTGTGAGAGGCCAGACAAGCTTATCCAACACGACTGAGAAGGGGAGGATAATAGAGTTGATATTATTTGCAATCCGAGAAGGGAAGATCGAGTGGAGCTTGGTGGTATTCCATTTATTCAAATGACAATCCATGAGGTCGTGGACAGTAGTGACTGAATTGGTCCGAAACTGAGAGAGGTCCGTGTTGGGGACCCAGGGGTCATCCCATACTTTCACCTTCCTGCCATTTTCAATAGACCAGACAGCCCTTGATTTGATCAAGTCTCTTCCTTTCAGGATACTATTCCAAACCCAAGATGATTGATTTTTCTTCTTGACATTCCAAAATGAGTCCTTGGAACAGTAAATGTGATGCTGGATGTTGTTGGCAAGGATGTCAGGCTCGGTAAACATTTTCCATGCTTGTTTGGCAATGAGAGCTTGGTTGAAGCAGTAGAGATCCTTGAAGCCCATTCCTCCAGTAGCTTTATCCTTGGTTAAAGTTTTCCAATTGATCCAATGTATACCCTTTCTTCCATCTTTTTTCCACCAGAAGTCAGCTGCTAATGCTTCCAGTTTTTTGCAGAAGGATTTTGGAAAGAGGATTGAGGACATAACATAGGAGGGGACCGCTTGAAAGACTGCTTTAAGGAGGATATCTTTCCCTCCTTCCGACAGAAGAAGATTTTTCCACCCATCCAATTTGTGAATACATTTTTCGTGGACCCAATTCAACGCTGATGTTTTTGATCTTTCCCACTCTGTTGGTAGTCCAAGATAGGTTCTAATCTTGTTTGAGCGTTTTATCCGGAGAAGCTCTGCAATTCATTTTTTCAATCCTTCAGGAGTATTCTGACTAAAAACGATCAGTGATTTGTTGAGGTTCAGACATTGTCCTGAAACAAAGCAATACTTGTACAGGATCTCCTGAACAATCATTGCCTCTTGATAGTTGGCTTCGAAAAAAAGATTGAGTCATCAGCAAACAGGAGGTGAGTCAAGGGGGGGCAATTCCTCGTAATTTTATATCCTTTAAGGAGTCCATTACTAAGGTAATTGTCAATCAAAGAAGAGAGAGCTTGAGTTGTGATGGCGAAGAGGTAAGGAGACATGGGGTCCCCTTGCCTAATGCCTCTTGACGGGGTGAAAGGCTCAAGTGGCGAGCCATTGACAAGAATAGATAATGAGACTGATGAAACACATTCCATGATCCATCTGACCCATAAGGGATGAAAACCAAGTTTAGTGAGAATGCCTTCCAAGAAATCCCATTCAATCCTGTCATAGGCTTTGCTCATGTCAGCCTTAAGGATGACATGTCCTTTTTTGGACTTCTTCTTTTTATGGAGCCAGTAAGATGCTTCCTGGGCAATAATAGTGTTATCTTGGATAGATCTAGCAGGGATGAATGCGGACTATGTGGGGGCAACAATTTTGTTCATCAGAGGTTGTAGTCGATTGACCATCACTTTAGCCAAAATTTTGTAAATAAAGTTGCAACAGCTGATTGGGCGAAATTCTGACATTTTTTTAGGGTGTTTAACTTTGGGAATCAGAGTGATGGATGTTTGGTTGATAGCTTTGAGGTGAGACTCTCCCCTTTGAAAAGCTTGGAATGCCTGGACGATGTCTTCGGCGATGACGGGCCAAAAGGAGTGGAAAAGAAGGCCATTGAACCCATTTGGTCCAAGGGCCTTAGTGGCTCTTAGATTTTTGGTAGCAGTCCAAATTTCTTCACGAGTGAAGGGTTTCAAAAGGAGAGTGTTATCCTCGTCCGTGACAACCGGGCTGATGTAATCGAGGACCGGTTGAAGGTTCCTTTAACCGACTGTTTTAAAGATATCGGAGAAGTAGGATTTGATTTCGCTCCGTATAGTCTTTTGGTTATCTGTCCATGATTCATCGTCCAATTGGAGTCTGAGGATCTTGTTCTGGGTGCGTCTCAAACGAGCGGTTGAGTGAAAAAACTTGGTGTTCTTATCGCCTGCTTTGAGCCATTTAAGGCGTGATCTAGCAGCCCAATACTGTTCCTCACGATTCCATAGGTCGTCGATCTCAAGGGTGATTCTTTTGAATTCTTTAAAATTGAAGTCCGCCATGGGTCCCATTGTCAAATTCTCCAGTTTTGTTTTGAGGAGAGCAATTTGCTTTTTATTGTTGCCAAATACCCTCTTACTCCATTCTTTAATTTATAGTATCAAAAGAGTACAATTTGTACCCAAGTTAGTTCTCAATTCCCAGAGAAGTAGAGTGAGATTCTATGCGGGCATGAATGGAAACTCTCTTTGTATCATAATCTTTTGAAACTGTTGATATATATATATATATATATATATATATATATATATATATATATATATTTTTTTTTTTTTTTTTTGGAAACTTGCACAATAAATAATTTACGGGGTTAAAATGTCACTGAAATAATACTTTGGGGGTGAAAATTAAAATTTTATTTTTAACTTTAGAAATTGAAACAGTCCCACGATCGAACGGTCACAACACAAGCAAGGCACACAAATCGTAATGGGATGGCAATCCTGAAATTAATCAACCATTCTAGGGGCAAGTTCAGAAACCCTCGATTTCCCGCCAAAAGCTCTTCTCTCGATGTATCAGTAACTTTAAAAATAAATAATTTCCAGTAGCAAAGAAGCACTCACTATAAATATTCTTAGGCTTAAAAATCATTTTCTTTAAGAAAAATTCACCTTTATTCTCATTTCTCCCACACATTCTCTGCTCTCTGCTCTCGATTTTTCACGATCAAGTTCGTATTCTTCTGCTTGTGAAATTATTTATTTATTTTTATAGGTTAGCAGAATTTTCAAACATTTTTTTTAAAATTTTTAATTTGAGGAAGTTTTACAAGCAAATATTATAGCATCGATCTCGACACCTCTAGAATCATATCACTAGACCAAGTGCCTAGGTTGAAACATTTTGAAACTAATATTCTCACACACATTCTGTGCTCTCTGCTTCTGTTTTTTGTTTAACATAAAATGGAGAAAAACCTAGTTAGGCTTTTCTCCCTCTGTGTGCTTGTGTGTGTGTTTTTCTTTATATTGTTAATTGTTTGTGTATGATTTTTTTTTTTTTTTTTTTTCAGGAGCTTAGGTTTTAGAAATCGAAAATGGTGGGCGTTCTTGCTGATTCTCCGACCTCTGTTCTTAAAGAAGAGGTATATACATATACATATGCATACTTTTGTTTTTATCTTTTTGTTGTTGTTGAAGTTCTGTAAATGTCTTTATAATTTTTTTATGTGTTATATGTGTTTTTAGTTTGTTACGCGTTTTTTGTGTTATAATAGAAAAAAAGGAAAACTTTGTGCTTTTTACATTAGAAGGAAAAAGGATAAGGGAAAAATGTGAAGATTAAAAAATTTGTTCTATATTGAACTAAGATTTTCTTGGAGACATATTATGACGGAGTTCGTTGTTTTTGTATTTGAGCTTTAATTTTTAACGGTGCAACAAAAATAGTTTGGAAATTTAAAGGGTGTTGTTTCTTTTCAATGTAGCTTGTATTTTGCGTTTGATTTTTGCTGTGACAGTAAATGAGGTAGAACTCTGTTGCACCTTCTGTTTTATTTATCTGAAAAGTTTGCAGCATATGAAGAGACTCGATGTATCCATGAATTGCTCTATTTAATGGAGTTGCCCAAAGTCGTGGCTACTTCAACCAAAAAAGGGCGACCGAGTGGAGATTCTGCCAAAGACGTCTGCTTAAATGAGCAAGCTTTAACTTTTATGGGCACATAATGTTAGAGAGATAACGAGTGAGTCATCCAATGATCACTTGCATTGTTTGTTTTGTATGGTTCCATATGTTGTAACCTTGTTAAATGTTGTAATTATAGTGTCTCTTCATTCGAGAATATGATTTGAAGGAGGGGTTTACTGCATTTGTCTTATTGATCAAATCTAATATCTACATTTATATTGACCTGAAGGGAACCTGCAAGGAGGGACTTGGTGTTAAAATGGAGGACGATATAGTTTTGGATGCAAAAAGTGGAGATGCTTCTCCTATAACAAAAGCTATGGCAGAGGAGGAAGAGAAACTACTTGAAGAACGGGTGAAGAAGGAAGAAGAGGAAGAGAATGAGCCCAAGGAGGCACCGCTGTTGAAGGACATTCAATTTACTAAGCTTGATGAGCTTCTAACTCAAACTCAACTCTACTCAGAATTTCTGCTGGAGAAAATGTATGACATCACAGCTGTATCTTTTCATATATTATTTTACATAGATCTGATTCTGGACAGTGGTATATTTTGCTATTGACGAAGCGTATTTTGCTCATTCCACCTCTAGAATGGCTTGGAGGATCACCACAATACTGTGACAGAGAGCAAGATAGGCAGTGGTTCAAAAAGAAAGTCGGCAGCAAATTACAACAATGTGAATGATCTTTTCCATCTCTTTCTGGTTTAAATTTAGTGTACTGATGTATCAGATTGATAGGTGGTACGCGTCAGTTGCTTATTCAAATTAGTTCGGCATAACAGAAATTAAAATGGTGATCATTTTATTAAAGTAATAAAAACTGTTTGATCATAGTTGCAAATAAAAAGAGTAGGAAATGTTGGATACGTCTCTGAATCAAGATATCTTTGATTGTGCAGTGCAATGAATATGGCCTTTTATTTGTGATAGCTTCTCCTGATTATCTAGAATAATTTGTTTACCGTTACTGTTTTTCTTGGTTTCCCCTGTTTTAATTATCATTTGTCTTGATCTAATATTGTGTAAGCATGTATTTGGTCATCTGTGGATTGGATGGATTACTTCGAATTATTCAATTAACAATTGTTAATTGGGCCACCACGGGAAACTTCTTTGTCTGATGTGCCTTTGCTGATTGGTTATGCGTATTTGTTGCTTTCCTTTTTCATATAATACTTGCCGATGCTTTTTGTAATAGTGTGCAGCTCCTTTTGTACTGCATTTTGTCAATCCCCTTCCGACTTCTTTCCTTGTCTGCTTGTTTTTCCAGAGGAAGGCCAAGAGAGCTGTTGCAGCAATGCTCACAAGATCTAAAGAAGGTGTCTCTTCTGAAGACTCAACCCTCACAGAAAAACAGAAAGCTGAGAAAGAGCAGGCTGATCTTGTACCCTTGTTGACTGGTGGAAAGTTGAAGTCTTATCAAATTAAAGGTCTCAAATGGCTGATCTCCTTGTGGCAAAACGGCCTCAATGGGATCCTTGCAGATCAAATGGGTCTTGGGAAGACAATTCAAACTATTGCTCTTCTTGCACACTTAAAAGGAAATGGGTTGGATGGACCTTACTTAGTCATTGGGCCTCTTTCTACGCTCTCAAATTGGATGAATGAGATAACCCGGTAATTTTGTATCTTTGTTTCCCCTGAATTGCTTGATGTGAAATGAAACATAATTTTAATGGTGTTGGGCTTATCCATGTAGTAACTCATATTGTTCACCAATCAAGTTGCAACCTGAAACATAAAAAGGTGCATTTCTTGTGTTGAAGGTTTGTCCCCTCTTTGAATGCAATCATCTACCATGGTGATAAGAAGGTCAGAGATGAAATCAGGAGAAAGCACATGCCAAGAACTGTGGGTCCAAAATTTCCAATTGTAATTACATCTTACGAGGTTGCACTAAATGATGCAAGAAGGCACTTGAGGCATTACAGTTGGAAATATATTGTGGTTGATGAGGTATGGCTAAATCCAGTTATTCCTTGCGTTTATCATTTTTTATTTTAATTTCTCACTGCATTGTCATTGCTTTGAGTTGAAGATGAGGCATCTACAAGTTATGCTCCTATAAAGTGCGTATTTCTTCTTGTAGGGGCACCGGCTGAAAAATTCAAAATGCAAATTGATGAAGGAATTAAAACTTTTACCCGTTGAAAATAAACTTCTGTTAACTGGGACGCCTCTGCAGAACAACTTGGCAGAGCTTTGGTCGTTGCTAAATTTCATTTTGCCAGACATATTCTCATCCCATGAGGAATTTGAGTCATGGTAATAACCTTTTTGTTATGTTACTACTCAAAAAGTTTTTGCTTCCAAAAAATGTTCCCATGATTGCTTTGTTTCCATGTCTTCTCCTCAAATTCTGTTAATTTTACCTTTTTCTCTTTTAGGAGTTTTTGAGCCTTTGCATTGTATGGACGAGGATTATACTTTAGTTGTCATTATGATTTGATTTTCTTTACAAAATGGATTAGTTGCTCAAACAATTTGGTGGAATGCTGATGAAAGGTTGAACTGTGGATTATCAAGACAATAAGCACTAATATACTCTTTTCTAAAATTTTAATGTCTTGTTTAAAAAGTTTGAAAGACTTGCCTATTGAGGTTTTGAGTTGAAAATAAGTGTTTATTTGTTTTGCCTCTTAATGTTTGTGCACATACACCTCTACTATTTTTCCCCATCACCTTTCCTGGATTATTGTTGCATTCTCAATCTAGGTATATAGGGTTATGGAGAAGTAGTAATTTATCAAGAGAATTCTCCATTATTGACTAGCGTCAGGTGTAGATCTCATCACTATTTGTTGAACAGGTTTAAATTGTTATATTGATGTGTCAAGTCGTCAAAAAGAATGTTAGCATAGATTTAAGCTCAACATGGCAGGACATCTTCCATCAGGAGATATTATTAGGTGGGAGTCCCCCACCACGCCATCCCTCCAAGGCTAACGTAAGCACTTATTTGGATCCCTATGCTGCTAAATTTCATGGGTGGTAATTTCATATCAATGACCCTAAAATGAAGTGCTACATGTTCTTTTCTGATTGGGCCTTGTACTGTGGATGACTCCGACTCAATAATTTCTCTTCTATCAGAAGCAGCTTTTGGGGCTCAATGGCATGTAAGTTCACTAGTGATAGATTGATTGGACACGCTATAACGGAGTGAATATTCAATAATGATGGCCGAGAAGATGCTTTCACCTTGCTTTCACTGGGAAAATTTGTATGCTTTCTGAAGTAGAAAATTTGAAATTCTTCATGTGACAACTAACAAATTTTAAAATTTCATCACTTTTTTGACAGATCTCAATATATAAATGACGCACACCATAAACGTAGAAAGACGTCGACTGACTTATTAATCTTTATATGGAGTTATTTTTATCTTGGCCTGATTCATCTGATTTGCCTTATATTTAGGTTTGATTTTTCGGGGAAGTGCAACAATGAAGCTGTCAAGGAAGAAATGGAGGAGAAAAGAAGGGCACAAGTATGCTCTATTTCAGATAGTTTGATTATTTATAATTACTGAAGAATATTTCATTAGCATCTCATGCTTCAACTCCTTTAAATTTCAGGTGGTAGCGAAACTACATGGTATATTGCGTCCTTTTCTCCTTCGTAGATTGAAAGCAGATGTTGAGCACATGCTTCCTCGGAAAAAAGAAATCATCTTGTACGCAACCTTGACTGAGCATCAAAAGAAATTCCAAGATCATCTTATTAATAGGACACTGGAGAACTATATGAAGGAGAACATTGGCAATGGTAGGGAATATTTCTTTTCTGTTTGATCATATCAAACAGTTATCATGATTGTTTTTGTGATATATTTCAAATCCTGACAAGCTTCTGCATTCTCATGATTGTTTTATGGATTTTCATGATTGTTTTATGGATTTTCAAGGTTTAGGGGACTATAGTTTTGCTGCAAGCGCCAACGCTAAATCCAGATTTTTATCATGTTAACAGTTATCATGCAGCATATCAACAATGGATTCTGATCTGATTTTGGAAGTTGTGTTATTTATATTTTCATGCTTGATCTATGATTATGCAGGACATGGTATGAAAGGAAAGCTTAACAACTTGATGATTCAACTTAGGAAGAATTGCAACCATCCTGATCTCCTGGAATCCGCTTTTGACGAGTCTGGTATTTCATTTCCAATTTCTTAAGTTGATTTGATTTGATATGAGGTACCAGTCAATTTACTTATTTCTCAATTTTTTTTGGCAGGCTTTTACCCCCCTGTTGTACAGATAGTTGAGCAGTGTGGCAAATTTCGCTTGCTGGACAGATTACTTAATAAGCTGTTTGCACGCAAGCACAAAGTATGCATGCAGTTATCTTGTTTATATTGCAAGGGATGTAATTTAACTTTTTAATTGATGTTCATTTATCTTTTGGCATAACAGGTTCTTATATTTTCTCAATGGACCAAGATTTTGGACATTATGGATTACTATTTTAGTGAGAAAGGCTTTGAAGTTTGTAGAATTGATGGCAGTGTGAAATTGGAAGAACGAAGAAAACAGGTCATTTGCAATTTCTTGAAGCTTGAATATTTAGTTACATTTTGTGTTATGTTCTGGACTTATAATTTTTACTGGAACCTGCCTATTCTATATCTCAGCACGTCTCTAGCTATCTGATTGCCAACTATTGTTATTTTAGCCGTCTTCTTTATTCTTTTCCTTCCTCTTGGTAGAACATTTTGTGCTAGTTCTGTCCTCAAGCAGAATTCAATGATGTTTGATTTACAGAAGATTTTTTGGTATCTATTTTCTTAGAAAATCCTCCAAATGGTTTTGCTTGTTGTTGACCATTAATACGTGTTTGGTTTGTTGTTTTTCATCATTGAAAAACTGGGTACATCCTGAGTGATCTAGTCTTACTGTTATCAGTTAGTATGTGAGGAGCTAAAAAAAGTGGGAAGCAGTACTGAAGCATATGGAGAGATAGACACCGAGAAATTGGGTTGCCATGTATTTGTTCTTTCGGCTGTTGTCTTCTTCTTATCCCTACCTTTTGGAATAATGATCTCCACAATTGTGGCCTCTTTGATCTACTGATCTCCATAATTGTGGATTCTATGCATTCAGTTACGAATTTATTTTAATAGCTGTGGCAATTCTGATTTTCACCCAAAATAATTTTATGTTCTGCAATTTTCGTCTGCTTCGTTGTTGTTAATCACCGATCTTTTCAGTTTGCAAAGATATCTCCCTAGGCATTTGCTATTTTTGGTACTGAGAATGTGAAATAGTGTGACCCGATAATAACTTGGTCGAATCTAATCTACAGATTCAGGACTTCAATGAGGTAAACAGTGAGTACAGGATTTTTCTTCTCAGCACTAGGGCGGGTGGCCTTGGCATTAATCTCACAGCTGCTGATACTTGCATTCTATACGACAGTGACTGGGTAACCCTCTTGATATCTTTCTTCTGTATTTGCATTGTTTGTGTGGAGTGGCATTACTTATCGCTTCTGGTGGTAGAAGAGAGTAATCGGGACAATGAAGTCTTTGTTTTTACTTTTTCTTTTTACACTTGTTTGACATTTTGAGCTTTTACCTAAATGACATGTTGAGCTTTAAATTGATTGAACAATTGGCACTTGCATTCCAGAACCCTCAAATGGATTTACAGGCAATGGATCGGTGTCATAGAATAGGTCAGACAAAGCCTGTACATGTGTACAGGCTGGCAACGGCTCAGTCAGTAGAGGTACTTCGCATATGAGACCGTTCTCTTTTTGACATGCTTTACAGCTTATCTCATTTAACTTCTCTGAAGAGATCTGACCATGTATATGCCATCAGGGTCGAATTCTAAAAAGAGCTTTCAGTAAGTTGAAGCTTGAGCATGTCGTGATTGGCAAAGGGCAGTTCAAGCAAGAAAGAACAAAGGCTGAACCCACTGATGTTACGGAGGTTTGTGTTATCTATTTTTAATAGTTATATTCTGCCAAAGTACTCTTATCATTCGTCATGCACCAGCTGGTTGATATGCCATTGTCTAATTAAACAAGCAGGCGTCTTTCTGTTTCCTTACGGGTGTTTGAAGTTAACGTCCCCTTTTCTATGGGAGCCTTAAGTCATCATCAAGTTTATACACGGATAATTAGTTGCCCCTTTGTATGTTTAGTGTGCTAAGTATGCAGAATCATTGTGTTTTATACAATGTAAAGTTTTTCTCTCTCGTGCATCACTTGTGGTTTTCTCTGTCATAAACACGAGTCTGAAGAAGCCTACATGAATTGCTCCACGAAAAAATTAATCATCATCTGCTCTGAAGCTTTTGCCATTTGTTCTTATGGAGTTCTGTTTGTTTCAGGAAGAGGATCTACTGGCTCTTCTGCGAGATGAAGAAGATGACGAGGATAGATGGGTGCAGACAGACATCAGCGATGAAGATCTAGAGCGAGTTCTAAACCGCAGTGATCTGATTAATGATCCTGTAGAGGACAACAAAAAGCCAGAGCCAAAACCCGAAGTGTTTCCCCTTAAAGGCCCTGGTTGGGAGGTTGTGATCCCAACTGCAACAGGAGGCATGCTCTCCGCTCTGAACAGCTAGTAACTCGGTTCAAGGCGCTCTAGTTTGGTGGCCGGAACATTTTTGAAGATGCTGGATGTGGGAAGGATTCGTTTTTTTGCATTTAACCATTTAAGATCGGATAGCACACCGTGGAGATCGTACGACCTGTAGAATCCTCGCCAGTAATCAATCGTTTTGTGGATTTTGTAAATTTTGAATATTTAAGGAAGCATGTCGTAGAAGTTAGCCGGCGAAAATGTATGCGACAGACGCATTGCCAATTAGAGCCATAGCCTTGTCAAAGTTAATTAGTGTGCTTAATCTTACATTCTTGTAGATGACAATGTGTTCCGTGTTCTTTCTATTATATCGATTCTTGATATGCGTGCTAAAACACTCTAAATTTCTGGCCTTAGTGTATCTATTTGGAGTTCTGATAATTTCAAAGGCTGTTTAAAAGTGAGCTTTTTCATGTCATTTTTAAGAAATCAACTGCAAAAAAAAAAAGTTCCGTTGCCGGGAATCGAACCCGGGTCTCCTGGGTGAAAGCCAGATATCCTAACCGCTGGACGACAACGGATTGATGGACGCAAGATGAAGACGTTTGTAAAAGTAAAAGAATTAATGCCTTTCTATTCCATTTTTTTTATTTTTTTTCTCTCTTAAATGCTTTATCATAATTTGAAAAAGGCAATATGTGCATGAAATTTTCGTTATTTGTGAGGATTGAAAAGGGTTTGAGCTCACTTTTTAAAGAAATTTGCAAATTTCTTTTTGACCAACCTGACCTAAATCCTGCTCAAAGAGAGTTGCAATGTCCCAAGATTGCCCCCTATTTAGGCCATTACCAAAACAACTTACTATGGTGCAATCGATTTGAAAAACTAACATTTTATATTCCAGAAGTAACGAGTTCTTTACACTTGGCCAATTCTCTTGTTAGGGAATCCAATGTCTGTTTTCAACTAAATCTGTAGCTTACCAAAAAATTCAGCTAGTTGTAAGGAGAACATATAATCCTATTTTTACATAATTTTATAGTTATACTCAAGACTTAGATGGAATGGCGGGTAGTGACCTGTTGTAATTAGAAGTTATGAGTTTAAACCACAATTTTGGCCTATATTTTACTAAAAGAAGAAAAAAAAAAGTTAACTCTTATAGTTAGTAAGTTATCTCCAGTTGCCTTTACCATATGAATGATCTACTGCCAACATTTGAACAAACTGTTACATCTATTGTCCTTAGTCCAGCTTGAATTTTTATTTCTGAACCTAAAATATGAGTTGTATACTCCAAAGGAACCTCCCCATCTCCTAATATAAGCTATGACAGTAGAGGATCCTAGTGTTCTAATAACAACAGCGCCAAATTAAGCCATCAAGCATGGGAACATAACGATAAAGTTGTTGGCTCGTGGATCAAAAATCCCGAGTTCAAGCCTCACCTTGACTAACCTAATCCACGCACTGAGGCGTCACATTCATTTAACATATCTGAAATGCACAAATGTTTTTTTCCCCTTCTCTCAGTAAATTACAATGCACAACTTGCTCTTTCCTTCCTCTCAGTAAAATAATCAATCGACAAACACAAATAGAGATGGGTGAAAATTTCCAAGATTTTCGATCTGGCATACAATTTCATGAGTGTTAAAGAACAAAAAGATTTGTGAAGTATGGTCTCTATTTGTACTATTAACATAGATCTCAAGTTTTCTATGAAGAATTTTGTTGCCAAGGCCTTATGTCCATGTCTTCTTGAGTATGTGCAAATCACCATTAAAATTGTGGTACTGTGTATTTCCCAATTCTTGCAGACAATATGGCTTGCGCATCCATTATTTTCAAGAACTTTGGTATCGACATGCCACCAGATATTACAATTTCTGCAATATATGAGAAAGATTACGAAATAAATAGTATCACGAGGCTAGAGAAATCCATAATCATAACGCGATGAAACATATTCTTACCTATCCCCTCTCGTACAGAGAGATTAGGCCTCATGACATCTTTCGAATTGATGAGATATACATCTCCCAGATAGAGGTGATTAGTAGGCACATAAACGCAGCAAACTTCTTCTGCACCTGAACTCTTGTGGAGAATGACAGTTGATGTGATGAAGCCAAATGCGTATTCTCCTATACGCGGATGCCTTATTATCGCCACTTCCTTGAAGGCTTGTGAACTTTCATCTGAACAATTTGAATCAAAGCGCTCTGTTATCAAATGGCATAAAAGATTACGAGTGTTATCAAGTGTAATGAAAAGATTTACTTTACCTGGTGATATTGCTGCACTAATTTGTTTTGAAGCAGTGTAGATATAGCTCATGAGGGGCATCTTTTTAATGATCCATTCTCCCAATTCAAGAACAGATGCACCTAACCATGAGGACATGAATACTCCAACCAAGAAGATGAATATAAGGGAGGTCACGAATCCAAGACCTGTCGATTAATTACAAAGAATTACTAGCAAAATCTTACAATTCGACTGATGCAATGGTTCTATTACTCTAGACCTTCTACAAGACTGTCTTTTCCCAATTTTTCGCCCTGCTCGGCTGCACGAATGGCCTACCTGATTGGAGTCCTAACTTGCTCTATACTTTGAAGAAAATGGTGTCAGGCAACTACATTGCAAATCATTTCTTTAGATACTCTTGTTAATGCACATAGGCATTTAGGATTTATCTTTTCATGTTATCACCATGATGATTTGAAGCAGAAAATGTGAATAAGAGATCAAATATATACTAACCAAATACGTCGATCCCCAGATGAGCAAAGATTGGGGAGAATAATCCATCAACAAAATGAATGAACCACCAAGTTACATAGAATGTTATGGCTATGGGAAATAAGATAACACTGCAAAGACAAAAGAAGCAAAAAGGATTTAGAATCACATCGTAGATATAATCATGATTTTGTTAGCATAAGCGCACAGAGTTCTTGCTATGCACGAGGTCCGGGAAAGGGGAGGACTATGCAACATATCGATCGAAAGAAATTCTGACAACTACGCTACATATCCTTATTAGTAATAACTAGTGCACTTCTCAAGTATAAAAAATGACGAGAGTTTTTAAATAACTATTAGCTTCTCGAGCTACATATTTGTTTGCAGTAGCAGCAGTGATCAAAAGAAGTTCAGTTTTGATTGGCTACTTCTCCCTCCTCATACCCAAAATTTCCAACAAAAGAAAATATTATATTCGTTATTGAGATTAGGCAATGGACTCAAGGGCCAGATCCAGGATTTTTGTTCAGTATGAGGTAAAAATACATCATTTATCATTCGTATATGGACAAATTTGTTTTCTAGGAGTTAAATTGATTTTTCAGGTTATAAATACCTTTAAAACACACACATTTCCAAAAAATACAGTTCTAACGCATTCTTTAATAGCACCGCTCTTGGGGTCAGTAGGAACTGTAGCTCTTGCTGGCCTGTGAATACATCTGCCCATGAGTGGACTAATATCTTGCATATACTTCAGATGCTATTTACGAAACTCGCATACTGTTTCAAGAACAGAATTCAAGAATGATGAAACACTATATGGATTTCGAAGAGATCGCATGAAGCATGAATTGTGTTTCTATTTCCACATATCATCATCATCATCGCAGAGTATGCAAAATAAAGCATAAATTAAGCACAATCAGATTGAATGATTCCAGCTACTGCAGCAACCATAAACTGCAGTAAAGGCAGACCATGGCAGATGATGCATATCAAAGATAACAAGTAGCGGTGGCCCGGGTTCGAATCTCAGAGGTGGGGGCGGGGGTAAAAAAAAAGTAGTGAAATTAATTGTTGATCTGAAAGCAACTAACCATCCTGTCATGAACTTTTTGGAAGCCCAACTACGTAAAACTTTGCTAAATGCCTGCACAATACAAAAGGAGAGAGTCTTATGTTAGCCTATGTGCTGAATGATCTTTAGTCTTGATCAGGGGCGGAGTCAGGAATTTTTATTAGTGCGGGTTAAAATAAATAATTTTTTTAATTATATGACTTCATTTTTTTTTTCAGTAGGTGCTAATTAATTTTTTTAACTAAAAATACATAGATAGTTTAATTTTTTTCCTAAAAATACATAAAATTTTATAATTTTTCAACTATATGACTTCATTTTTTCTGTCAGTGGGGGCTAATTAATTTTTTAACTAAAAATACATAGATATTTCATTTTTTTTTCCTTAAAAATGTATAACATTTTTAATATTATTTTAAGTCAGTAGGAACTGCAGCCTCCACTTACTCTAATGTGGCTCCGCCACTGGTCTTGATTACTTTTGGTATGATAATTCAAGGACTAAGTGATGGATGCTTCACCAAATCATGCTAAATATAATCACGTGGGCCTATGCATCTCTCACATCACGACCTAATCATTGGAACGAGTTTTTTCCCGCACCCAATATTACCCCCACAGTAATGCAAAATCATCCTCAAGATTTAACTCCACATACATAACCAATCTTTCATATAAAAGCTCTATTGTCCTAGTAATTTAGAGAAGAGAAGTTAACATTCTTCCACGCTAGCTCTCTTCACCCTCTCATTTTCTATGAAATCAAAGAATATTAAGGACTATTCATATACTTACTTACTTGTTCTTTTTTTCTAAAGGGCTCTAGGTTCGGGCATAAAAATATTGTCACCCGTTTCACTATCTCATTCTACAACCTGATGTTTGGCTCGATTACAAAATTTCTTTTAAGAAAAAACAAATTCCTTGTTAATGTATTTGATTATTCGAATTTTTGTTTTAATATCTTACACTACGTACATATTTTGGGGGGAAGTAATACTCAAAATATCAACGAATCAACTTAAAGATATGCTTATGAGCAAAAAATGTTAAAACCTTGAAAGCAACAAGGTTAATTTATGAGACACAGTGAGTACAATATTTCACATTGTCCTTGGGTTTTTTCAACCCTCGAGATACTAAGTTCTCTCTCTAATTTAATCCTTTAGACTTGTCTATCATTACCTTATGACCTTCTCAAAAAAATAGGCAATAATAGGATAATGCGAACATAGTCCTAAAATACCTTCTGTGCTAATTTTAAATATAAAAAACTTTTATTTTAAAATCGCAACCTACTCGAAGTAGCAAATTGAATTAAATTTTAAACACTACAAAGTAAGAATTCATTGTTTTTCAAATAAGATCCACATAACACTATAGTGAGTGATTAAAGTACTTGGAAAAAAGAAAATTTAAAGCCATCTGAATACTAAAACTACAACAACATTAACAACTATTATAGCGAAAACATTTGAGATCGTGTAAACAAAAGGGGTGAAGTAAAATGTTAGTGCAAACATCCATATGTAATATACAGAGTTTGATAAATGATAAAAAGTACTTTAAAATCGATTTCAAACTCATGGTCATATTTGTAGATTCGAAAGTTTATAACTATTACAGATTAACGGGTTAAGTGAAATGCTAGTGCAACCATGCATGCATGCCTACGTAAAATACACAGTTTCATAGCCATGCATGCAAAAAAATTAAAGGCAAACCTCATGGCCGGAATGATGAGACAGCGCAGCAGAAGCAACAGCCGTGGACGACGGAGATTCCGTCGGGGAAGAGGACATGGAGTTTCCATTCTCCATGCTTCCTGACCCTGACGTCCCTTGTATCAGACGCTCTAGATCTCTATCTTTCTCTCTCGTCGTCATCTCTCTCATTTTCTTGTTTTTTGAGTTCTTTATGTGTTTTCACGTTTCGAAAAATGGACAAATTCCTTTTTTTCTCTGTGTGTGTTTGTGTGTGTCTTTCTCGTTATCTCAGCTCTCTTCCCGCGATGTAGGAACGAACTTCGTTAGTTATAGGCTTACCAGGTGGTTAAATCTATTCTTACATTGACTATATTCAGAACTCAACCAAAAAATTATAATTGTTATTAGTGGGGAAAATCTCACATTTAGTCTCTATTATTTACAAAATTTTTTAATTTAGTCTCTATTATTTAAAATATCTTAATTTAGTCTTTATTGTTTCCTTAAAAATTTCAATTTCGTCCCTATTGTTTAAAGTTTCTCAATTTTGTCCTTATTATTTTTCAAAAAGTTTCAATTTCGTTCCTATTATTTTCAAAAAGTTTTAAATTCGTTCCTATTATTTCTCAAAAAAATACAATTTAGTACTTTAATAATGTAGACAAATTTGAAACTTTAATAAAATAATAAGGACGAAATTGAAACTTTTTAAAAATAATAGAGACAAAATTGAAACTTTTTGCGAAACAATAGAGACTAAATTGAGATATTTTAAACAATAGAGAACAAATTAAAACTTTTAGTGAAACAATAGGGACTAATTTGAGATATTTTAAACAATAAAAACTATATTGAGATATTTTATAAATAATAGGGACTAAATGTGAAATTATCCCTTATTAGTGACTACTTTAACTCAAGTTTCAAGTATATATATTTTATATTTAATTTTTGGATGGAAGTTACCAATTTGACTAACATGACTCGAGTTTATAATAATATCATAGATTATTGGACTCGAAATAATAAAATCCTGAATAGGGTAAAATTAATAAATTAGGATGATTGATTTGCAAAAGAATGATATATACTAATTTCTTGTTGCCATACATGTTCTTTTAATTATAAATTGAAAACAAAAGATAGGTAAATTTTTTTGACAATATAAACGCCCCAGTTGAGTAATTTTTCTTCTTTTTTATTTTTATTTTTTATAATACAAAGGAGATTTAAAAGTTATTATTCCATCAATTAAGATATTAACTTCGAGAATCGATTTTGTGACCTCTCACATTTAAACAAGAATCATACCACCAGACAAAATGCCTAGCTAGTGGTACCCTCACTTGAGTAAATTAAATTGTGTTGACCATGTTTCTTATCATTCTACAAAAACTCAAGCTGCATGCTAAATATTAATAATTACAAATTTAGCATAATGTCACCCAATGCTTGATTTTAAGCTACAAAACTTAAGTTGGTTCTACATATTTAAAAAATCTTCGAAACTAAAATGCAAATACTTTTTAAAGAAAAAAGATTAATAGCACCAAATACTTTAGTTAATGCAATTATGTAAATGAGGTCAAAAAAAAAAAAGTAAACAAGAAAAGGAAAAGAAGAAAAAAAAAACGTTGAAAAAGAAGTTTATAATAAATTAAGCTTATCCTTAAATAAAACATATAATCATTGCATACTAATGGTGCCAAAACCTTTGTAAATCATTGTACTTGAAGTTATTATTAGAGATTGATATATCATTCCCATATTTTTTAGTGAAAAAAGCTATCAATCAATCTCATTTTATCGTTTTTAAATCTCATATCATTTATGAACCTCCATTAATTACTCCAATCAATTTTAAAAAAAAATTAATAATAGGTACGAATTTAAAATTTCAGAGATCCAATAAAGACCATTTGTGCAATTCTCCCCAATATAGAATAAGTAGTTGCATTTCGGAAATAGAAGGAGATTAATAAGGGCCAAATTTATCCATTTTGTGTTCGAAATCAAATCAAATCAAACTAAATTAAAAATTATTCTATTAAGTGAGTTTACTATATAAATTTGATAATGTTATTGATCATAATCATTTAAATTTCAAAGGGCCAAATTTATTTATTTTGTGTTCGAAATCAAATCAAGTCAAACTAAATTAGAAATTATTCTATTAGGTGGGTTTACTATATAAATTTGATAATGTTATTGATCATAATCATTTAAATTCAAAAAGGTCATTTATCATCGTTGAAATTTATTTTATTTTTCAACTTCATATATACAATATCTTGTCTAGATTTCTCATTCAATGCTAAAATTAATGATTCAAAATAGTATAAAATCTTCGGTATCAATATAATTTTGTTTCAATCGAAACAAAGAATACATATTATTGAAGTTACCATTATTAAACAAAGCCATTAACCTAATTAATTAAGCATCATAATTGCCTTCTTTTTATTCCTGAGTTGCTTAATTGAAATTAATTGTTATTTATATTGGTCTTGAGAAATACATACATATACATACATTATACATATATACGTAATATATATATATCTCCTGTGTGAGCGACAAGTGACTGAGTGAGTGAAGAATGATAACTCGGTCCAAACTCGTGGAGCACCTCAGAGATTACCAGATCCGAACCTCTCCACCTGGTAAAGATCCAACACACACACACACACACTATATATATATATATATAAATATGTCACATATATGTATGTTTTTACTTAATCGAATTGTTGTATAAATGAATTGTATAGCGCGTTAATCTTTTCTATTTTAAGTTATGATTAATTTATTGCATGGTTAATTTTTTTTTTTTGTATTTGCTCTTAATTATGTGATTAAGTTGCTTTTGAATTTGTAATTAGTTTAGTAATGATAATTGAACGTGTTTATGGTGATCAAAGTGCTTCGCGTGTAATTGATGATAGATTCAGTAGTGTTTATGAAGCAATGCTAGCACAATTAGTATAATTCAACGGTGATTTATTTTATGTATATATGTACTACTATGTTGAGTTTGCTTTATGGGCTAGCGAAGTAGAAAAGCTGAAAAGAAAAAGATATTTACTTGATTGTGCTAAGGTGCAGTGTATTAAAAGGCGCACAAGAGGCAAGGCGCACCCTTAGCGCCTTAACAGGTAAGGCGATTTCAGTACGGCGCACCAAGGCGCGCGAGGCGACCACACCTAGCGCCTTTGTAAAAAAAATTATTTTGTCAATAACTTTTTTTTTTTTTTAGTATGTGTGCAAAGTACTATATTTCAAATAGTATTTTTTGTCTTTTAGTACTTAGTATTATGTAGCATGTTAGTAGGCAAGTATGATTGACTTGTACTTATTTTGATGTGATAGAAGAGAATGACATAGATATCATGCATTTTTTGTGGATTTTATGATGCTTAGATGATACTAGCGATATAGAATGTAGTGATTGACTTATACTTATTTTGATGTGATAGAAGAGAATGGTATAGATATCGTGCATTTTTTGTGGATTTTATGATGCTTAGATGATACTAATGATATAGAATGTAATGCTTTTTGATGAACATATATATTTTTTAGATGTGTTTTAGTTAAAATATTATCTAATCAATGCTTCTATTTTAGTATCTTACATAGTTCTTTGATTTCATAGCTTATTTTTCATAGTATAAGAAATGCGCCTCATTTCGCTAAGGCATGCGCCTTCGCCTTGCGCCTAGGCACTAAGACCCCCTAGCGCCTTAGCATGCATTATGCCTTTTTATACACTGCTAAGGTTTATTTACTAAACGTTTATTATTCAGTGTAATAATTGTGGTGATTTGAATAATTAAACTTGGGGGAGTGGGTTCAAGTGGTAAAAACATATGCCGAGTCTTGATTCAGTCGAGGGAATGTAGTGTCACTAAGATTGTGGTTGGTCATGAGAGTTTGTTTGTAAGATAACAATATTGTTTGCCAACTGACATTTTGAAGTGCCAAATGACTTTCCGAAAAGAAAACTTTAAGCGCTTGTCAGTTGGCAATGTGCGTGTTCATGTTGTGGCATCCTTTAGACATATGCAAGTATGCACTTATATATCCTTGTTGAGTATATACCTCTGAGTGTTTTCCTATCCATTTGTTTAGTCATCACTGAAGCAAGTAAATTCGTTGTTTAGAGAGGGTTTGCAAGAAACTTACGTGTGCCTTATATATGAATGAGGAAGATGATAGAATATTTAGAAAGGAAATCTCAATCGAGATGACTCTACTTAAGTAATAGATTGCCGTATATACATAACTCTTTGGTGCTCTGTGAACACAATTTTCATAATTGGAATAGATTTTTAGTGAAGCACCAGTTCTTTGCCACTTCATATATTGATCAATAAACAAGATGTGTTTGTGCTTTGATGTATGTTTACGGTGATATTTTGCCTTACAATGAGAACTGAGAAGCCACAAAGATAAAGTAGGTGGTTGCCAGTTATGTATTCTATGATTCCTCTTGCTTCTCATTATACAACTTTTTTGCTCCATATTTCTTTGAGTGTAAACATTTGATGGGCTGAAGCACCTATAGATTGAGCATTGAGAATGTGTCTTCCCCATATCAGAGAAGTAAATTAATGTGTTCTGCAAATAATTTCATACAATAGATTGCTGAGGATACTAGAAAAAACAAAATCTATATTTTCTGGTCATATGAAACGATAAGTGAGGATTCACTTACCCAAGTATATAGTAGTCATTCCACCCTCATAAAGGTTGGCACCTAATGTACAAAGCGAGGGACATCACCTTCACCTTCGCCTTCACCACAAATATGAACAAAGAAAACTAATCATTGTCTATAAGAAACTATGTGGGAGTGGAATGCTGTAGCCGTAGTTTGTATTGGAGCAGCAAGCAACTGTCCCTCATAAAATATATAGGAAAATCCCACTCAAGGATCGGCATGATCTTTTATTAAAATCCTGCAGTTGAAGTTTTTCTTGTCCCTTCGGAAGCTTACCCTTCATGCAAGTTCTATAATTTCTTCTGCTATTGGCAAGACTGGCTCGTAAACAGTTGAGAGAAATCTTCTAGCCACTTGTTCTTGGAAGGTGACTCTTTTGAAGAGTATTTTATCTGGTCTGCCTACTTACTTTATATCCTTGTACACCATAATCACTTCAGTCTGAAAAGGTTTGAGTTGATTAAGAGGAACTACTTGTAGAAAGGTAAAGAATGTGAGAGGAAATACCAACTGATTCATTAGGAACTCGTTAGTTCTCCTATCAGAGTTCAGGGTTTATGGGTAAGAGGTATAAGGCCTTCAATAAGGCATGACTGGGGAAATGACTGTGGTGCTTTGCTGTTAGGAAGGGCATCTACTGCTGCAGATAATTGGCATGAAATATGGTTTTGCTGGGAAGAAATGGAGGACAGACAAACTAAGTTTTCCTTATGGTTTTGGGCTCTGGAACAAAATATGAATGTATGGAATGGGTGCTATCAATTCATAGCTTCTGAAGTGGGTGATGGGTCTCGGAAAGTTCTGGACTGATCAATGGTGTGGAGAGTGAGGGCTAAAGGATGCATTCAATCAACTATATTCTTTAGCAGTAAACAGGAGCAGTGTGGTGGCAGGCATAGCGTTAGATTGTAGTGGCACTACATGGGGAGTTGTATTAGAAGACAACTCCAGGACTGGGAGATTGGACATGCTGAGATTAAGCGAAGCGAGTTTGCAGACTCACAGGGAAGATGCGTGGAGATGGAAGGGGAATAACTCTGGAAAATTCAAAGGCAACTCTTTCTATAGTCTTGGATTAAGACGAGAGTCGACAGAGTTCCCTTGCAAGGCTGTATGGTCAACTAAAGGACCAAAAAAAGTGGGAATTTTCATCTGCTTGGCTGTGTGGGAGGCCATTCTTACAGCAGACAATTTGAGGGCTAGGAAGATATTTTATCGGAGCTGGTGTTTATGGGGAAGAACGGTGGTGAGCAAGCAAATCATTTGTACTGCATCAGTGCAGTGTGGCAACTAATTTACAGTGTATTCGAGTTTCAACGAGTAATGGCGAGGGGATGAGTGATATGCTAAGTTGTTGGAGGATTCAAGGGATGCAACAGGAGGCTAAGAAGGAATGGTGGCGAATGCAACAGGAGAGCTTTTGAGGGCATTGCAAATCCTTTATGGAGATTCAAAAGTGCTTGTTTTGTTTCTTGTTTCGTTTTGGGTTCTCAATCCATCCCAATCTGTATAAGTACCTGGATGGACTTTTGGATACATATACTTGCACGGGCTTAGCTTAGCTTCGTTTACTTCTTGTAAACAGGGGTCTACCCTTTCATAAATTAAGCTTAATCATATACTTATTTGAAAAAAAAAAAGAAAAATCTACAAATCTTCTTTCCAATCATCTTTTCTGATTACAATTCT
Organism: Ehretia macrophylla; assembly: GCA_037974665.1. NCBI lineage: Eukaryota > Viridiplantae > Streptophyta > Magnoliopsida > Boraginales > Ehretiaceae > Ehretia > Ehretia macrophylla. The sequence goes on from CM075770.1 coordinate 52,511,341, forward strand.
TTGTATGGGACACATGATGAGTTAATACGGGTATGTGAATGTATTTGGCTAATCCTTTCTTCTTCCTTCTTTTCTCTCTTTGGGGGTCTTATGTAGTCAACGTGGATTGTGGGTTCTTATTAACGGATTATTTGTGTGCTGGTGTAATATCTGTCATTTAAGAATTTCATCATTCGAATATACTTTTTTCGTGCCCCTTTTAAGTTTTGGTGGCAAACACAATGGTAACTCGAAAAGATGCTCAAAGATTCGTTCGTTCTTCTCTTCAATTCACTTGCGGCGTTTTTTATTCAAACATTCTCCTTTTTATTTGATTTGTTTAGCTTGGGAGCCACATGTTTTTTACCTGACTTTCATGTTTCCACAGTTGCTGACCAAATTGTTCATATTGCCTTGACATGGAAGATTGTTGTAATTTGTTACTAAGATAACAGCGTGGTTCATTTTGCAGGGCTGATGTTGCGGTGGCTATCTTCTGGGCTTTACTTTCCATTGTGCTTTTAGTATCATCGTATGTGACCTTATACTTAAGAAATTACTGGGTATCTTTTTTTATTATAAGCCTGGGTATATTTCTTTTAGTACGTTTGAGAATTTCATGGTAGTTATTTGCAAGGAAGAAGGAAGGAAGATTATTGTTGCCTTTGTCCATGTGTACCATTACATCTATTGCTGCTATTGCATCCCAATTGTCTGATTGATAGGCATATACCAACCTGTAGTAAAAGGTACTTTTGGATGGTAGAGAAACTCAAAGCTCCAACCTTGCTTAACTAACATTATCAGTCTCTTAAGAAAGAAGATGGTATGCTCTTCTTCTCCTTCCCCAATTGCTCACGACCAATAAATGATAGCTCTGAGGATTCGGTAAGAAATATGTGCCTTAATTTGCAAGTGTGAAATATCAAAGCATAATCAATGGGCCTTCAAACTCTTCACGAGTTCTGGACTTTAGTTTGTCTGAGAACAACAATTTTGAACAAGAGTATCGGATGTCCATTATTCAAAAGTCCCTCCCACCCCCCACCACCCAACCAAAGAAAAAACTATGCTCGAGGCATCAAGTTGGATAGTTAGTACGTTGAAGAGTTCTTTTTGCAGAAATGAACCTCATGGTATTTTCCACTGTATAGCCGTCTACGAAAGAAAAACTTTACTTCCTCTAGGCTTTTAGCCTTTTTTTTTTTTTCTTTTAATAATATTTTGATATGATCAGGCAACTGCAAGTCCTAGTAAGAGGCCATGATTTTGGTATGTTTTTATCGATGTTACTCGCTAGAGACACACTAGGACAGCATTACTCTATTTGGGGATTTAGTCTCTGCAAACAGCCAAGTGTAATTTATTCCAGATTCTATGCCCAAGTCAAAATTGATATGGTCTTTCAAATTATTATATACGTTTAGCTATGCAAAAGAGATGCCTGTTTCAGAATCAAATCCAGATTTTCTCAATATAGTGTTAAAAATGGATAGCCTAGTGAATCGTCCATGCATGTAATTGCTAAAAGTAGAATGTTTCATTTGTTAGCAAATGCAGAAATCACTTTTTTTTTATTTATTGAAATTAGATACAACGCTGAAGTTTTACCTTTTGTTAAACAGCTGCCTCCCCCCTCTGCCCAATTTTAATGAAGAGGGAGGAGGAGGGGATAGTTATGTTTCTAAAATTTGTAATGTTAATTTACACAAAAGAGCTGGAGAGGCTATCTATTTTTAGTTGTTGGATGATCAAATAAATTGCTATTACCATGATGTGGTCATTTTGTGTGCTCTTACCAATTAGTTTACTTTTGAGGACATTATTTTTAATAGGCAACTATGCTTTTATAATTTCTGTGAAAAATATGAAGTATACTAACAAATCCACTTGGATTGTTGTCCTCGGACACTCATCTAGTTACAAGTTTGTAAATTATCAACTATAGCCAATTAGCCTGTCGTCACCTCCACTTTGACCACACTTTTGTACTCTCAACCGAGAAAATTGTGTTACAGAAGAATAATGGTTATTTGAGAAATTGATTAAGATAGGCATGGGTGTCGTATGAGAGACATAATGTGTTTTCTTTATTGTATTTTCCTTTAACCTAGAGGTTCTCAAGTCATGATAAATATTCATAACTATCATTGCTTAATTCTATTTCATAACTACTATCATTGCTTCAATGCTTCTTATGTTGTACATATTCCCTTTTAAGTCATTTCTTCCTGTTTGCTTTTCTAACAAAACTTCAATGAAAAATCTGGTCATTTTCTGATCTACTGAAGATTCCTAGAATGCTGCATGTTATAGTTGTTTTTTAAGTGCATTTTTCTGCAGAAGATTCAGTGCATCTCTTGTCAGGTTGGAGAACTGCTAGTGATATTTATTAACTAAAACACGTTTCTGCTTCTTTTATGCTCATTCATACATAGGCTACTTATCTTATCCCCACTATCGGATCGACTTGGAAAATGGAAAGATTTATACAAGTTATACGCTTCATCACCACTTTGTGAAAAATCATTAGGTATGAATGAAGTAATATTTAAGTTTGTCATTTCATTTTAATGATCTAACTGTGGTGTATTTCATATGGTTAATTTTTGTGAACCATCATTATGGATGTTACCTTTTGTTTGAAATGATTGTGGTTGAGGTGTTCGGCAAAGTATGGACAACAGCAAAGACAAAAAAGAATCTGTAACTAGACATGTTTGAATGTTGGAGGTAGTACTAATGGTGTCATGAAATACTGAAGGGGATGAAGAGGGTTTGCAGTGTTAAGGGGGAACACAATCCATGTTATAGGGGGTTGTGGGATGAAAGTGATGCCAAGAGATCATGTAGGTTGACTTGTTAAGAAAATGTTGGCGGTTTACCCTGACATTAACTTCAGGGGCCAGTGGGTTTAGTTGGACGAGGCCTAGATACCCACGGCTTTCAAAAAACGTTTTGGTGAAGAATGCAAAGCAAAATTTATTTTTGATTTCAAGTATTTATGGGAGAATATCTCTTCTCTTTTGCTTAGATGAGTGAAATTTTACATTTCCAGTTGGGTTATATTGAGGCTCTGTTCAGGAAATTGGTTTATTTCCTCTGTTAACAGTCTCAAACAGTAGTCCAGCAGCTCTGCTGGATGTCCCGGACTTGGATTCCCTTAAAACGGATGATAAAGTTATAATGGAATGATCTAGATAGTTTACATCAATTGAATCTTCTTTATAACGTTATATGTGATGAGAGGATCCAAATCCATTTCAAAAGCTGTGACTAGGCTTATTTAATTGCTAGTTCATGGTTAATTTTCGATATGTACTTTGCTTCCAATACCTCTGTGCCACTGAAGTTATGAGCTAAGGTATGGGGCAGAATATTACACTCTCGGATAATTTTATTTAGGCGCTAGTATACAATCTAATATGTGATTATGCGTATGTTTAGCCGGCAATAGACTGTTCAATATGATAAAAGAACATTGTTATATATCATTTCTTCCATTTTTTACCCTTCTCTATATAATAGAATTTTGATCATGTACGTGAGAGATTTAACATTTTGTACATGAATTCTTAAACTCATGTTTTATGTATGTGATGCCCCTTCAACATTATCTAGCCACTTAAACATTATCTAGCCATCTTTTGTTATGAACTAAAGTTGATTAGACAAAGCACTAATCAGTTACATTACCACTAAAGGCCGATAATCTCGGCCGATTAGTACTCCACTAATTCTTAAAATAATATTAACTTTCACTAGAGATTGAGTTACGTTAGCCCAACTCCATCATTAAGAAATGTATTTGCAGTAACAAAAACTGAATAAAAATGAAAGGAACTAATGTTGATGTTGGCTTCACCCACACGTGTCACTTTACTCCTCTAGATTTCTAGAATCAATGGACTTGGATATAACTTTCACTTCCTCTTGATTCATCACACCTTCTTCCTAAATATTCCTCTTTCATTGGGATTGAACCATCCTAACTCTCAGTGGCGGATTCAGTCACTTAATCTCAGGGTATGTATTCGTATATTGAAAGAGATCAAGATGTGCATTCATATAACGAAAATATTTAATATAATAATTTTTTTATAAGAAAACCAAAATATATTTTTTTAAGTTGAGGATGTGCATTTACATATGCTCACCACAATGTCCGTCCACCACTGCCAACTCCAGAACTTAGAATGGCTGGCCTCTTTGTATGGTAGAATGGGGAGAGGGGGAGTTGTGCCCATTTTCTCCTCAACCAATATTAACGTTATAATATTATAAGAGAAATTTTAATAGTAGCGAACTGTGATATACAGTTTAAATGCGAATAAATGGGGTCTTCAGGTAGGATGTGATATAGCGAAAAGCAAAACCTAGTGAGTTGTTTGCAAAATCACCTTTTGGTTAAAAAGGCTGGTATGTTTATCTCAGTTATATGTGCTCCAGTTTTTGGGTGTCGCATTCTACACTTTTGCTGTTTGTAGATTCTTTAGGAGAAAAAAGCAAGAAACTCTAATCATTCTAAGTGTTGGAATGTTTCAGGCTTTTCCAACTTTGAATATTATTGTTGTCACAGTCTGTTACTTGGATATGCACTATTAGCAGTATTACTTATTAGAAAGAGGATTTAACGATCAGTGAATTATTCATGTAGTTATATACAGTTAGAGTGAAATAATTTGGATAATATTTTATTGTTAGATCTCTTTTATAATATTATTTGATATAAATTGATCCAAGTTCGTAGCATGGTACTACTATAGGGTCTAGTTATCGGGTATGGATTCTCTTCGAGTGAGAGTGTCTTCTAGAGTTATGAGGTGAAATTTTAGCTATTCATTTTATATTAGATGGTTGAAATTAGGAGAAGGAAAGAGAAAGAGGGAAGAAAAAGAGAACAAAAAAGGAGTGAAATTAGAGTTTTCAAATGGGATGGTTGACATTGATTCATTTACGAGTTGGATAGCTAGGATTTCACCTCAGTTCATAGATACTAAGAGGATTTAAACGTGTAGTGATCACACGATCACTTATGATGTGAATGCTTCTTATAAATCAGTTGGTTAAAGACGAATTTAAGGTTTTTTTATTTTTTACTGAGGATTATATTTAACAATTTAACATTTACTCAAGTAACATTTTTTTTCTTTAAGCGGGGGGGCTATATAATTTCTCATGCTAAAAATACACATAAAAGAGACATGTATTTAAAAAAATTTGTGGTCAGTGAGAGTTATAACTTTCGGTAAACCTATTGCAAGTAATTTGCGTATTTTCTACACCTTTTTAGGCTATGTTTGTTTGCCATAAAATAACTTGTTGATGGAAAATATTTTTCTAAAAAATAGAATAGTAGAAAATATTTTCTGGTGTTTGGATCTACAGTAAAAAAATATTTTTCGACATTAGATTTTATAAAAAAAAATATACATATAATATATATGTTAATCGTGAGGGTGGGGGTGGGTTAGGGGGTGGGTGAGTTACGGAACCGGAAAATTGAGCAGAAGTAGCTATTATTTTTTACTGAAAAATATTTTCTAATTGACTAATTTTTTGGTGTTACCAAACACCGGAAAATTGAGCAAAAGTAGTCACTATTTTTTACTGAAAAATATTTTTTAGTTAACTCATTATTCGATATTATTAAACACTGAAATATTAAAAAAATATTTTCCAAAAAAATATTTTACGCTAAACAAATGAAGCCTTAGTGGCAATCAGTTTTCTATCAATGGAAAAATGCTAGACTTACACACAAAAATAAAAAAAAAAAAGTGAATCTATATAAACTAATGTATATCTCTTCCTTCCTCTTGCATTGTGAAGTGAGACTCATGAATTTAGACCAAAAAAAAAAAAGGCTTTTGCCATGTTATAACCAAAGGTCCAAATTAATGAAGTTTTATCTAATTAGGTGGGGTTTACATTACGGTATCTCTTAAGGAAATTTTGTAAAATTCTTTTCTTTGTGTACGATCTTAATTAGACCTTCCAAGCGAGCTTTGACACTCAAATACAGACCAGAACTTTCCTTTTTATCTTGTGGATTGAAATATAATACTTATATTGTTTGTTAAAAGTTGGTATCATTCTTTTCTATTGCTAGTAAAAAGGGTGAGTGCTGGAGACGCAAAAAGATTCATGCGCCGAATCGCAAGACACTAAATTGTGGTCCAAACTAGTCGCTGAGGAGTTGTTGCGAGGAAAACTCTTTAATTATTACGGGTTGATAATTTATTCATGTTGGTTCATTAATTATGTAAAAAATTAACTTATTAATCTGAATTGATATAATAATTTTTCTTGTCAGGGTAATGTCTTATATCAATCAAGTAAGATTTTACTTAACGGCAGAGCCACATGTTACTAAGCTAGAAAAAGAAAGCCTTTTTTTTGTCCAAAGAAAAAAAAGGAACTCACTATATTGATCCCTCCCACTGTATACTTTGACTTTGAAGTCATGGTTTCGCGCCTAGTTGTAGTTGTACTCCTACTCCTACTTTGTTATCCAAGTGGTGTTTTACTACTGCTATGTATACTAAAAATTCTCGTATTGATCGTTAAATTTATCATATATATAGTAAGAATTTTATTAAGTAAAGAAAAGAGAAGTTATCACTCGGGTAATATATAATAATGCTTAGTGTCAAATTAAGTATCAGACTTTTATCTTCAATTGTCGCTTATCCGCACTCGTATTGCTTGCAAATCTTCTGCTACGAGACAATGAGCCCTGAAGATCAGGAGCAAGTCTTGAGGATGTTTTCCTTTCCTAAGCATAGACGTAGCCTTAGAAAAAGCGACAATATCATCACTAATTAACTCTTGTTATGTCCTTTAGTCGAACTTATTGGACTTTTCTTTTCTAACGACCAGAAATTTTTTTTGGTATAATATAAGTCAAAATGATGATTCGAATTTGAAACTTTTAATAACAAGTTATTATTTAACTAATTCACTCAATTCTTGGGTGACGACCAGAAATACATTGTGAACAGAAAACATTAGATTCATCTTAAATTTACAAATTCCGTCGTGTATCGTCGCACCTCAACGTATACTTCATGTTAGTCAAGTGTCATGTAATATATGTGATGAGAGGCCCTCAAAACGGTAGCCTAGTAATAATAAAGAGAGATAGAACTCAAAATGTATGAGTTCAAAACTATTTAGCAATATATTAAGGTTATGATTCGTTGATGTGTTTGAATATATCACTGTACAAGAGGATTTACTACTTAATGGTTGGGCCCGCTAATTAATTTTTCACATCATTAAAAAAAATGAAATGAGAAGACATAAATTTAAATTTAAAAATTTTAATTACAACGAGTCATTAATTAATCTTTCTATGCAACTCTCAATGGCTATATTGGACATATTCTAAGATGAAAAACACTAGTCCTAGTCAACGACTTGTGTGAAACGAAAGGTGAACAACGATAATCATTTTTAGGCCTGGAGTGGTGCCTGGAATCCTCTGAGCATCGTGCGGCCACGTTTATCGAGACACTGCGTGCGCAATGATTGTAAAATGGTCCTTCGTTTTGTTGCTCTGCGAAATTATTATTATTATTGTGGACCATCATCAAAAAGCTCCATTCCACTTTAATGGAAGACTGACAAAATATCATCTTTTTTTCCTTCTTTTGACAAACTCCTAATACTTTCCTTGTAAAGTGTCGGTTTCTATTTTGGCTCTTCGACTTAGGACTTTACAGAAAAGCCTTTCGTTGAGGTTTAAGATTAAAGATAACGGGTTGGTGGCAAGTCTAAGTTTAAATTGTTTTTATTGTATATGTTTTGAAGTATGTGTTGAAATATATTATTGTATTTTTAAATTTATCAATTGTTAATTGAGTTTTGTTAGACCTAATTAGTAATCGGGCTCTATCGATTGAATTTCTACATTAACAATGAAAAAAAAAAAAAAAAAGCTAAGGGGGGCGGCATGCGAAGTTGTCGGCTCTATCAACAATGGAGCTCAATCTCCATTAAAGAAATGTGAACCCTTTTTTATGGAAATTCTTATGTGAAAATACCTTTTTAGTCAAAGCTTTTCTTTTGCTTGGAGAAGATTATAATAAAATTTAGGTAATTGCAAGATCTCATTGTGTTTTGTCGAATTATCTCATTAGATGTTGTAGTATCGCAAGAATCTAAAATCTCCTATAATTAATAAGAATCTATAGATCATGGCCTCCTTAGAATCTATATAGATCATGGCCTCCTTTGTCTGGTAACAGTGGAAGCTTATTTTTCAATTTATGATTTTTAAATTATTATGGAATAAGAAAATTTTAACATATAATTTCGACAAAATGAGAGCTTTTGCAATTTACTCAGCTAATATCTATGTTGATTTTTTATGGATTCCATTTACCCTACAATACATAGTCATGTAGGAAAATCCAGGGAAAAGCATGTGCTAGTACCCAAAGAGAAAGATAATACTATGATTTTTTTTTTTTTTGGGTCAAATAATACTATGATTTTAGTGTGCAAGTGTTTTGCACTATCTTCTCTTTATGCAATTACACTCAAATTGCATCTCAAGCAGTATAAATAGCTAATAATTGTAGATTCACTCACACAATGGTACAATTTTTGAGATATCTGATCCTGCCTAAAAAAGGTATAAATTGAATTAATTAGACACAAAATCCAACTTTCGGGAAAAAATAGCTTGTTTTAATTAATTTAAATTCAAGACACACATTCACACTCATTTGAATGATTGAAGATGTGCTCCCATCATCTGAAATTTGTTACAACTTCTATCCTCAAGTTGTGGCCATACATTTTGGCGCATCTCGCGACAAGCCAACTGAGTAACAACCTGAGTTGTTTGAACAATTAAGATAAAAAAACTTTTTCGTAACTTAGATATGTACTTTGCTATTAGAACTGTTTTTGCTTGTAAATTAAGACCGTGTCCTGGGACATTGGTAAAAAAAAAAAAAATTTGAAAGTCTTTGGGCTTCCATAGCTGTTGCCACCGCAAACCAAATCTAGTCTAATCAAATCGGGTTGTAAAGGGCCTCAATGAGTCATGGCGTTACATCGACCAAAAAAAAAAAAGTCATGGCGTTACACTAAAGTAGCCCTGAGCCACACGTGTGGGGTTGACACGTGGAACCAAAACCACGTGTACACAGAGCTTCAATGGCTGCAATGATTGGTTAGGAACACATAGTCCATCTTAAGAGAAAGGGGCCCACCCGCACGAGTGGTTAGCTAAAACTCTTCCTATTGGTTGCTTTCTCATAGTGCCAATTTGTTTTCTATTTTAGATTTTTTGTTTAAGTTTTTGTTTTCATTAATCCAAATAAGTCCATACAAAAGACAGCTATTTATAAGGAATGGATTTGCTCGTCGCATTACGACACTATAAACGAAATTTAATAATTATAAATTATTAATATAATTATAATAAAATAATATAAATAATTCATAATTATTGAATGTACATAGTATGTCAAGCATATTAGCATTTGTTTCACTAAAACTAGTGACCCATAGTCAATATAAGATTTTGGGGTTGGGTTTGATAGGCGTTGGATTGAAGTTGGTGATGCATATGAGCAATTAATATGTTAAGTTCACATAAAAATTTGAACAAATTGTTTATATATGGTGAAACAACCACTAAGGAAAAAATGTGTTCTTTTGAAAACTTTTCATCTTATTTTTCACAACATTTAAACGAAAATTGAGTAAAACAATGTGTCTTTTGGTACTATAAAGACTTGCTTCAATGATTGTACTTGGAATGAAACTTCTTTTTATTTTATTTATGGGAGTCCTTTGACCGTATAACGTAATAACGAAATTTGATCTTACAACTTTTCGTATATAACGAATAATATTACCACTAGATCAAAACCCTAACGGCGGAATAAAACATTTTTCTACTAACTGTTGTTGCTTAGGATTTAGAAGCTTCAAATGCACATAAGGATCAAAATAAATGAGAAGAATGAAGTAGTCTTGTGAATTTGTTAATGCTTACTGAACACAATAGGATCTACTATAGACAAAAGATTAGTCTTTTTTGTTTGTCTGTAATTAATTAGTGAAGTTTTAGCGTAATGATAAAGTTGCTAATGAGTGAGTTAGAGATCACGAGTTTGAATCATAGAATTAGTTTCTTGCCAAAAACATAATAACACTGTGTACAATAAATTCTAAATTGCATTCGACACTTCTCCAAAACGCGTACATAACAGAATTTTCATGCGCTAAATTATCCTAACCGATTAATCTTTCTGTAGTCCTGGTTTTGCAATTAACTTGACTGATGAGGGGGATCCCGAGCTGAGGTGAGAGATCCACACCGAGTTGAGACGGGCTAATTCGAGCCAATCCTAGCATATACAGCTAATGCCCAACCTGGATGCTGATCCGACCTCACCCCGACCCAGGAAAACCTCAACCTCAGTGCTAACTGCCCTGATGGGACATAAAGCTGTACCGCATTAAATGCTGTCAGGTCCGAATTTAGTATAAATAGAGCTTTATCCCTTCATTTCTAAGGTAACTGCTCATTAAATGCTCTCAACTACTTTGTCAGCTCGGACATACTAATCATTCACACGCCCGAGGGGAAATCCGGGTCATCACCCCGCCTTTTTCTTCATTTTCCTTGTGCAGGTCAGGTAAATCTAGCTCGAGGAGCCAACCTAGAAATTCAGCTCGGCAAGAGTAGCTTCCCAACCTCAATGTCGAGTTTTCGACCTCGACAGTTTGGCGTCGTCTGTGGGAAAAAGTTCTTTCTATCACTCTCCTCACCACTCATTGAGAAACCATCATGGTACAAACGAGAAGCCACAGCGCACCGGTAGAGAATTCGCCCAACCCGGATGGGGACCTCGAAACCACGCAGGTGCTTAGCCAAAGTCCAACCCCAGCCGACGTTGCAACGAGCCAATGTATACATTTAGCCACTCAAACCAACCCCACGGCAGATGGAGACCTTAACTCCAGCCTGTCACCGGAGATAAGGATGATGCTGAGGATATTTGAAAAACTTAAGGAGCAGGTAGCCCGGCTAGTTGGGGACCTCCCCGGCTCCGCAAGCAGCTACGCCGCGGCCCGCGCATCCACAATTCCGCATCCCAAACCCAAGGAAAAAACGGACGCAAGTCGAGGAGGGCTTCCTAGAACCGGTGGAGGGACCCGAGGAGGCGAGAGGTAAAAGGGCAGCTCAAGCCGACCCCGAGCAGGCCAAGACCGTAGCTGCCATAGCCAAGGTCATCAACCAGCTCGGCGTAAGCCTACTCTCACCCGAAGTACTGGCCACGCCACTACCCACAGGCAACCGGATGCCCAACTTGGCAGTCTACAATGGGGACAACGACCCAGCCAGCTACTTGCTTAACTTTGACCACCACATGACCCTGCATGACATGTTTGACCTCATGAAGATGAAGACATTCCCGACCACCCTGGTTGGCAATGCCTTGGACTGGTTCCAAAAACTTCATCCCGGTTCTATTATAAGTTTTCATCAGCTGGCTGAGGCTTTCCTGTCCCACTTCGCGGGAAGCCGACGCGCCACCCGCTACACTTCTACATTGTTGTTGGTGAAGCAGCATAGAGGGAAAAGTTTGAGGGCTTACACAACTAGATTCAATGAAGAGTCCGTCAGAATTCCCAACCTCGAGGACTCCATGGCATTGATGGCTTACCAGAGTGGGCTCAGGTCGGGCCCTCTTACATCCTCCTTGGCTATCGACCCAGTGGATACTGTAACCGAGCTGATGGTACGAGCAAAAGGGTACATATATTCGGAAGAAATCCATCAGACGAAGAGGGATGATGACAAGGAGAAGGAAGCCAGTAAGAAGGGAAATACCTCCCGAGCTTAACCTGGGGGTAAAGTCCAAAACGATCGAGGTAAGCAGCCTCATCAACTAAAGGAGAACCCCCGGTTCACTATGTTCACTCCCCTTAACACCATAAAGGAGCAGATCCTGATCGAGATCCAGCACCAGAACCACCTGCCTCCAGCTCCAAGGATGAAAGGCCGACCTGAGAAGCGCAATAAGACTAAGTATTGTCGCTATCATAGGGACTACGACCATACCACCGAGGAGTGTAAAGACTTGAAACAAGAGATCGAGGCACTGATAGCCCGAGGTTACCTTCAGAGGTACGTAGATCAGCAGCCGACCTAGAATCACGATCAAAGAGATAGAGAGAGGAGTCCACCCAGGTGCCAGGCTCGGGGTAGACGTTTGGCTGTGATTAAAACTATTGCAAGAGGATTGGCGTCGGGTGGGGAGACCTCGGCAGGAAGGAAGGGTAATATTCGGGCTGGGAGGGAGTATGGACCTGTGCGGGGTCTGACCCAGGAGATAGAGGAGCTCACCTTCTCCTCAGAAGACTTAGAGGGGACAATATTTCCCCATGACGACCCACTAGTGATCAGCGCTGAAATAGCCAACTTCACCGTGAAGAGGCTGATGGTGGACACCGGGAGCTCGGTAGAAGTCTTATCCCTCAGCGCTTTTGAGCAGATAGGGTTGGACAGGAGCCGACTTAGGCCATTGAGGGGCACCTTAGCTGGTTTCACTGGGCAAGCCCACCGAGCCGAAGGGGTCATCAACCTCCTACTGAAGCTGGAAGATGGAGACAAGCGGGTTTCGATGCAAGCCAACTTCATTGTAATGAATTGCAATTCTACTTACAATGGGATTTTAGGTCAGGTGGCACTCAATCATTTCAGGGTTGTCCCTTCAACTTACCACCAGGCCCTGAAATTCCCGACCCCGGCCAGAACGACCACCATTCACGGAGCCCAGTTCTCAGCTCGGGAATGTTATGAAAAAACCCTCCGACCCAAATATCAAGTTGGCTGGGGACCAGATTTGCCCGATGAGAAGAGGGATGCTAAGAGAGGCAACCCAACTGAGGACCTTCAAGAGGTGGAGCTCTCCGATGAAACAAAGAGAGCGAAGATTGGGAGTGAACTCTCTAACAACCTCAAGAAAGGTATAAGCCAATTTATTCTGAAAAATGAACATATATTTGCATGGTTTGCCTCTGACATGACAGGTATTGACCGGGAAGTGATTGAGCATCACCTGAATGTCGACCCAAATCACTATCCGGTAAAGCAAAAACACATTCAATTCCATTATGATAAGCAACAAATCATAGCAGAAGAAGTGGACAAGTTGGTGGACGCCGGCCACATAAAGGAAATTTAGTACCCTACCTGGTTATCCAACGTGGTGCTAGTGACTAAGTCCTTAGGTGGATGGAGACTGTGTATTGACTTCACCGACCTCAACAAAGCTTGCCCTAAGGACTTCTTTCCCCTACCTCTGATTGATCAGATGGTGGATACCACCTCTGGATTCGAGCTACTCTCTTTCATGGATGTCTTCAAAGGCTATAACCAAATCAAGATGGCTCCCGAAGACAAAGAGAAGACTGCCTTCACCACCGATAAAGGTCTCTACTACTATGAGGTCATGCCTTTTGGCCTCAAGAATGCTGGAGCTACCTACACTCGGATGGTGAACAAGGTTTTCAAAAATCAGATTGGCCGAAATATGGAGATCTATGTAGATGACATGTTGGTCAAGAGCAGAAGGGCGGAAGACCATGTAGCCGACCTGGCTGAAGCCTTCGCCGTAATGAAGTACTTTGGGATAAAACTGAACCTAAAAAAGTGCGCATTCGGCATCAAGGCAGGAAAGTTTTTGGGCTTCATGGTTACAGCCCGTGGAATAGAAGCCAACCCAGAGAAGGTTTAGGCGATACTTGACCTGGCTTCGCCGACATGCGTGAAAGATGTCCAGGTGTTGGCAGACAAGGTCGCGGCACTAAGAAGATTCATGTCCAGGTCGGCTGACAAGAGTGGTCCTCTGTTCAAAATATTAAGGAATCCTAAGAACTTTGAATGGACTACGGAATGCTAAAACGCCTTCCAAAAGCTAAAAAGGTATCTAGCTTCACAACCCCTGCTATCCCGACCTGAGGTGGGGGAGGAGCTGGTACTATACCTAGCATGCTCGGGGACAGTAGTGGCGGCGGCACTGGTCCGAGAAGAAAAGAGAGAGCAGAAGCCGGTCTATTATGTCAGCAAAACCTTGTAAAGGGCCGAGGTGAGGTACTCCTCCTTGAAAAAACTTACCCTCGCGCTCATCACAGCGGCAAGAAAGTTGAAGCCATACTTTGATACTCATCCAATTAAGGTCATGACGGATACCCCACTCAAGTCCATCATGCACAAGCCGGAGGCGTCTGGCAGGTTGCTGAAATGGGTAGTTGAGCTGAGTCAATTTGACATCACCTACCAGCCCAGAACAGCCATCAAAGCCCAAGCCATCGCGGACTTTTTGGTAGAATGCACTGGCCGATCCAAGCATGACCCGGAGGATGTGTGGAAGGTCCATGTGGATGGGGCATCAGGGAAGTCTGGGAACGGAGCTGGGGTCCAACAATGAAGTTGAGTACCAATACTCCCTCAAGTTTACCTTTCCGGCGTCCAACAATGAAGTTGAGTACGAAGCGGTGATTGCGGGGCTGAAAATTACAGCTTAGCTCGGGGCGCAGACAGTCGACCTGAGCACCGACTCTCAATTGGTTTCTAGTCAAATATCGGGAGAGTTCGAAGCCAAGGATAGTACCATGTTGGCCTACCTCAACAGAGTCAAGGAATTGACCTCAGGGCTCAAAAGGTTCGCGATACAGCAAATTCTGAGGGAGGAGAATATGAAGGTTGACGCCCTGTCCAGGTTGGCCTTGGGCGAGAGCCGACCTACCCTGGTCCATGTAGAAGAAGTATCTGAACCAAGTATCCAGTTAGGGGTGTAGGCCGTAGCCGAGCTCAACTTAAGCCCAGATTGGACCAAACCAATCGTGGACTACTTGGAGGGGGGTATGACCCCAGATGATGAAAAAGCAGCTCGAAAACTCATGAAACAGGCCTCAAGGTTTGTCATAATTGCCGAAAAACTCTACAAGAGAGCCTACACTTAGCCTATCTTAAAATGTGTTGGGCCCAAGGAGGAAAACTATATACTCCGGGAAATCCATGAAGGAGTATGGGGAAACCACTTGGGTGGCAAGGCCCTGGCTCGGAAGGCATTGAGGCAAGGCTATTTTTGGCCAACCTTAGAGCAAGATGCCAGAGAATATGTGAAAAAGTGTGACACCTGCCAAAGGTTCACCAACATACAGAGAAAGCCAGCGGTAGACCTCACGATGATGATAAGCCCGTGGTCATTCTATCAGTGGGGTCTAGATATCATCGGCCCATTACAAACTGGCGTTGGCCAAAAGAAGCACGCCTTTGTGGCAATAAACTACTTCACCAAATGGCCTGAGGCTAAAGGTGTTACTAGAATAACAGAAAAGACAGCTTAGGATTTCGTATGGAAAAACATCATTTGTCGATTTGGGGTGTCAAAGGTCATTGTTACTGACCACGGCAAACAATTCGACAGTGCATACTTTCGAGGCAAATGTGCTAAGATTGGGATCGACCTCAGATTCTCATCTATTACTCACCCTCAAAGTAATGGCCAAGTTGAAAGGACTAACCAAATCATTTTGCAGGGCCTGAAAACCAAGCTGGAGGAAGCAGAGGGCCAGTGGGCATCGATTCTTCCCGAGGTGCTATAGGCTCAGCAGACCACCAGCAGCTAGGCAACGGGAGAATCGCCCTTCGAGCTGACCTTCGGTACTCAAGCGGTGCTGCTAGTGGAGATCAGGTCTCCGACCAGTAGAACCCTCCACCATGACCCAAAAATAGACGGAGCACTGATCCGTGAAGGGCTCAACCTTGCCGAAGAGCTTCGAGCTAAAGCTCAAATCAGGTTGCTAGCCAGCAAAGCTGCCATGCAAAGAGCCTTTGTTAAGCAGGTCAAGCCTAAGTCTTTTAAGGTTGGCGACCTTGTACTCAGAAAGGCCATCTTTTTGCCGCGCTCGAGCAATAAACTCTCCCCGACCTGGGAGGGACCATACAAAGTCGCGAAAGAAGTCCGACCTGGGACCTTCTACCTCCTTGACAGATACAGGAAGCAATTGAAAAATGCATGGCACGCAGAGCACTTGAAGAGATATTTTGTATAACGGTCGCTGAGCCGAAAACTCTTGTAACGGCCCCCGAGCCGGAATCTCTTGTAACGGCCCCCGAGCCGGAATCTCTTATAACGGCCCTCGAGCCTGAAACTCTTGTAGCGGCCCTCGAGTCGAAAACTTTTGTACAGGCCCCGAGCTGAAATCTTTGCTAAAGCCCCGAGCCAAAATATTGCTTGTAATCGGCTTCCGAGCCCGAGTACTTCAAGTACAATTTCAATACAAACATATTTTGTAAACCAGTGCAATGCCCAACCCGGGCCCAAGCACCTCAGCTACTTAGCTACTCCCGACTCGGATTAACGCAGTGACCACGCTTAATTACGAGCTAATGATCCAAGTAAACCAGCTCGGACAAGGTTCCAGCTCGGGTATAGTCAATAATAATTTGATTAGTTTTGCCAGTTCGGATTAAGGTCCAACTCGGTATAATTCGGCTTCAGGTCGGGACGTTAGTTTGGGTCTAAACTCGAACTCAACATTTGTCAACATTTGTTTGAACAATTTTAAATCGGGCTGACGAGTCCAGGTCAGTGACAATTATATAGTTGCCCAATTAACCAGCTCGTATTAGGATGATAATTCATTAATCGCATCCAGCTCAGTTCTTTATATTTAAATTAAGTTTGAAATGTTCATTATATTGGCCCGACCCCACTTACTTAAGAAATTTGCAAAGAGAAAGGTACGCATGTACAGACTCGAACAAAACGCAAATAAAACTAGAATGTTCATTTAATTGAAACCAAAGAGCAACAATTACAAGGAGCCCAACATGGGAAAAATTGCAAAAGCCCAACCAAGGCAAATCTACCAAAGCCCGACTCGGGCAGTTACAAAATTTACTTAAGAACGGCGGTGGAGGTGGTGGCATCGGTTTCGTCCCCGACCTGATCTATGCCCTTCTGAACAAATTCAATCACTTCATTGGCTTGGGACGTCATGTCGGCCGGAAGCTTGGGAATCTCCCAGAACTCCTGCAGTGGAGCCTCCAAGATTTTGATGTAATCATTCTTGGTAGTTGGGAAGAAGATCTTTGCTCTCTCCCGAGCTGCGACTTGGCCTCGGAAGTAGTACTCTAACTCAGCGTACCTAGCCATTGCCCCACCCTCCGTGGCTAACCAGTCCACGGCCTCTTGGCTGGACTTAAAGGCTTCTACCACCTTCTCTCCCTGCGGGCTGACCTGATCTGCCAGATCCTTAAGCTTCGCCTCGGCCTCGCGCTTATCCTTCTTGTAGCGCTCCACGTCCTTGGCCGCGACCTCGCACCGGGACTTCTCTGCATCGAGCTTCTTCTTCAGCCGGGCGATCTCCGTCGCATCCGCTTTTTGCCTCTGAGCTGCATCCTCCCTCAGGGCCTCTAGCTCGGTTTGAGAGTCGACGAATTGCTGCTCGAGCTGACACAGTGAGCCTGGGCTTGGGCGAGTAAGCAAGGTACTGAAAGAATGTGGGACTCGGCCTGCACAAAAGATGACAAAAACGATCAACCGAGCCAAAAAACTTAAACATATCAACACGGTCAAATATGCCTTACCGTGACTATGGCCGTCCTCAGGTCGAGCGAAAGCTACTCCACCGGGATCGTTTCCTATTATCGGGGCGGGATGCTGAACGCTTAGGGATTGCTACACCCGAGCTCGATCTTTTGGTCAGGGGAGACGCCGACGTCCCCTTGGAAGAGACCTCGGGTCGCTGCCTTTGCTCCTAAGGGACGCTGGAGCCCAAGCCAGATCGAGCCGAGACTTCGCCACTGGTCTCGGTCCTCCTCTTCATCTGGGCATACACAAGCTTTCTCGTATCCACCATATCTGCAAAGAAGTAGAGGAAAGATGTGAGATATAACCAAATGTAAACTGAAGAGAACAATGGTAGACAAAAAGGCGGGGAGGTCGGGCATTGATCCTGCGAACTGACCCTCTTTTGAGCCGGAATTCGCATTCTCTTCGGGCTCGAGAAGTAGGTGGGGGTACTCCTTCCTTAGGTCGGGTTCTCTCCCGAATAACTTTGATTTTCAGATTCTGTCCCACCTGAGGACGCTGTCAATGTCAATTTGTATACCCGACTCGGGTCTCAATACCCCGACCTCGGCGACCTCAGTTTCTGAGAGCTTGGGGTCATCGTTCACATTTTTTTTAGGGATGGATTCCAATCCACCTTGCACCCCGGGTTTATAGCTGGCTCGACCCAATAGTAGTCGTTGTGCTAGCCCTTGTTGGAGGAGTGCCACTTGGTGAATATGGCATTGCCAGCCCGAGCTGCGAAATGGAACCACCCTGGTTGCTTCGGGTTGGGCTTGCACACAAAGAACTGTCTGAACCGACGTAGGGTCTGCTCTATTTTCCTCTCAAGGAAGAATACATAAAATGCCACCATCACAGCCCAACCATTTGGTGACATTTAACCCGGGCTAAACTCAAAATAGTTCAAAATACCGGCGATGAAGTCGGGAAGTGGAAGCCGGATGACATCGAAAGCGAGGTCATAGATAGTGAAGTGATCGGGTGGAGGATAGCAGGCGGGCTTATTCTGACCTGGAACCTTCAGCTTGTAGTGTTGGTCCACCGACTAATCCCTTAGCCTGGCGTTGGCCATCTGCACCGTGGAATGGCACTCACGCTTACAACAGGCGAACATCTGCGTGATCCTCTTCCCTCGAGCTGACGAACTGCTGGCTGTAGTTGAGCTCCGAGGTCGGACTGCCCTAACCGGGACTGCTTCAATAGGTTCCGACATGGAGACTCCAGCTAAGTACTCCTGAGGTATCTCAACTCCCTCCAGTTGGTTCAATGGCTCTTCATCTTCCCTATCATCCAAGTCTCCCAGGTCGGCCAAAGGATCCGCCTCGGCTTCTTCTTGTACCTGCCTAACCCCGATCATTTGGCAATCATCGTCACTCTCCCTGGTCCCAGATGGCCGAGCTGATCCTTGAGATGCGTCGGTGCTATCATCACCATGATCTCCATCTGAGGTAGACTCCGAGCTCGACAGATTCTCATCCCCTCCATAGGACCTCACCTCCATCGCTTGAAAATCTTCCGACTCCGACCTCCCCATCCTGTTTACAAATTAAAATATGTGCAGGAATAACTAAAGGGAGTCGGGACGTACCTACTGCTCTAGTTGTCGAAGATGACCCGATCTAATTGACTCCGACCTAATTGGCTCCGAGCTAATAGATTCTGAGCTGAATACCCCGAGAAGATATTTGCTGAGCTAAAAGTGTCCAACCACTCTGGTTGCCGACTTGAAAGCTTCAAATTTCGTAAGCAAAGTGTGAAATGAATCTCGGATGTCACAGCCTTATTTATAGGCAACTCTGGTAACCACCTCGGGAATCCCAAATGTCTCATCTTGTCATAACTGCCAGGTGACGTGTCAGCCATCTGAAGGGCATGCACCACTGACGAGGCCATCCCCACTCTGCCGGGGTTGGCACCTCCAGCTCGGGAACAACACCCAAATCTAGATCTTACCCTCTCGATCTCGACTTGGGGGAGGGAGGGATTGACGAGGGGGATGCTGAGCTGAGGTGAGAGATCCACACCGAGCTGATGTAGGCTAATGCAAGCCAATCCTAGCATATACAGCTAATGCCCAACCTGGATGCTGATCCGACCTCACCCCGACCCAGGAAAACCCTGATCTCAGTGCCAGCTGCCCTGATGGGACATAAAATCTTGATGGGATATAAAGCTGCACCGTATTAAATGCTGTCAGGTCCGAATTTAGTATAAATAGAGCTCCACCCCTTCATTTCTAAGGTAACTGCTCATTAAATACTCTCAGCTACTTTGCCAGCTCGGACATGCTAATCATTCACACGCCCGAGGGAAAAATCCGGGTCATCACCCCGCCTTTTCCTTCATTTTCCTTGTGCAGGTCAGGTAGCCGACCCGAATATCTAGCTCGAAGAGCCGACCTAGAAATTAAGCTCGGCAAGAGTAGCTTCCCAACCTCAACGTCGAGTTGCTGACCTCGACATTGACCTTAATTCACACCTTAGTCATTTTTTTTTCCTTTTTTGATAACTTACTTCCAAATTATTTCATTTTGTTTTCCTTTTTTCATTGTTGCTCTTTTTTTTTTCTTTTTTCTTTTTTTATATAGTGGAGATTGAAGATGTGATTGAAACACATAATTTTTAATTACAATAAATTATTATTAAATCATTTCACCTAAAATTATCTAGTGTGCAAAATATGGTATCAAAGTCTCTTACGTTTCTATTGAAAAAAAAAATATGATATCATACAAAACATCCCCTCATATGATTATTATGGAATTCGATTGGGGACAAAAAAAAAATGTTATCAAAGTCTCTTACGTTTCCCATCAGTCAAAAATGTTTATCACTCGAGCAAATGACGTCAAAAACTAAATATGACAACGTGGTGAAAGATACAAGATAATGGGAAAAGACGATTTATTTAATTTACAGTACTGATATTAGATTTGCTGCTGAGGAAATCATCTTTACTTGAGCCATTTCAAAGTCAAAACATACTATTGAATATCTTGGAAGCATTTGAATGGTCTCACGAGGTCCAAAAGCACCACACGTTTGGTCGACAGTCAAATCACACCACATGTACATGGTCTCAAATACTAGAAAATAGGCACTCTTCAATTAGAACGAATTTAAAATATTTAATTAATATTTAGTAATTTTGATAATAATTTTCTAGTCGATTTAAAGATAACATCAATGATAGTGGCAGACTTACACTTTGTTTAAATGTAACTTGTTTCCAATATTCAATTCCAAAAAAGAGAAAGCAAATCAGCCTATAAAAGCAGCTCATTGGCTGAAACCATTTGCATTAAAAGCTTTTAGAAAAAACTAAAAGATTCGATACGTTGAAGACACTTACCAAAGTACATACAAGCTGAGCATATTTTTGTGTGTGTGTGAGAAAGAGAGAAAAAGAGAGAGAGAGAGAGAGAAGAGAGAGAGATTTGTTCAGTAACCATGTCTGACTTGGAATTCATTCTCTTTCTTTCATTAGTGTTGGTGGTACTTGTTCTGATCTTTAATATTTTTAAGAGAAAGCAGCAAAAGTCTCTAAATCTTCCACCAGGCAACATGGGGTGGCCTTTTCTTGGTGAAACCATTGCCTACTTGAAGCCTTACTCAGCTACCACCATTGGAGCTTTCATGGAAGAACACATTTCAAGGTAACTAATTATCAAAATGTTTAAATAAAAACGTATTTCGAATTCAGAATTTATTCACTTGGCTCATGCAGGTTTGGAAAAATTTACAAGTCAAATTTGTTTGGAGAGCCAACTATAGTGTCTGCAGATGCTGGATTAAACAGATTCATTCTACAAAATGAAGGGAGGCTATTTGAATGCAGCTACCCAAGAAGCATTGGTGGAATTCTTGGAAAATGGTCCATGTTAGTTCTTGTGGGAGACATGCATAGAGACATGAGGATCATTTCTCTCAATTTTTTGAGTAATGCAAGGCTTAGAACTCATCTACTGCGAGAAGTTGAGAAGCATACTTTGCTGGTTCTTAATTCATGGAAGGAAAATTCTGTTATCTGTGCTCAAGATGAAGCAAAGAAGGTGATTTTCTTGTAACATATATATATATATATATATATATTTTTTTTTTGTTATATTACACTTCTCGGGTCACTTTACATTGTAGGAGTTTCGTGTACCGAGCTGATAGTTTATTTTATTAATGATGCTTACTTTGTGTGGATGAATTTGCAGTTTACATTTAACTTAATGGCAAAACATATTATGAGTTTGGACCCTGGAAAGCCAGAGACTGAGGAGCTGAAGAAAGAGTACATCACATTTATGAAAGGAGTGGTGTCTGCTCCTATAGATTTCCCTGGAACTGCATACAGAAAGGCCTTACAGGTAATAAACTTAACCATGAGTGTAAGCTGTATATTGCTAATAATTAGTCATTTTCTGAGTTTCATTCTTGCGTATGTACTCCCTATGACGGTTGATGTCCAACCAACTGCTGTGCCTCAACACATTTTAGGGAGATTTTTCCTATTCAGCGGTTCGATGAGTGATCCAGATTTCTTCTGTTTCATTGATATTGTCCGGAACAGACATTTCTTATTTTTTTTTTCCAATTCTTCTTTTACTTACCCTCAAAGGAAATATTTTATTGTGAATAAGCATTTTATTAAAACTCTAAATTGTTTTTTTTTTTTTGTTGCAGTCTCGTTCAACAATCCTTAAATTTATTGAGAATAAAATGGAAGAGAGGATCAAGAAAAAGTGTGAAGATGAAGATGATCTTCTTGGATGGGTCCTGAAGAATTCCAACCTTTCTAAGGAGCAAATTCTTGACTTGGTACTCAGCTTGCTTTTTGCTGGCCATGAAACTTCATCAGTGGCCATAGCTTTAGCCATTTACTTCTTGCAAGGTTGTCCTGCTGCCATTCAGCAATTAAGAGTAAGCATATTGCTTTTGGGAAACTATTTCATCAGTTCAAACTGACATTAATCTCTCATATATTCGTGGAACCTACATGTAAGGGTTCTACTACTAACCGTGTAAAAGACTGATAAATTAGTCTAGACTAAGCAAGAATTTTCCATTGCTTTCATCAAATTTGTTTTTTTATTTAATCAATGAAGTCCAAAAGTTACTTCCATTAACCATTGGACTTTTCTTGAAAATTTTAGGAGGAGCATCTCAGGATTTCTGAAGCTAAGAGACAATCAAAGGAGATGGAATTGAGTTGGGATGACTACAAAGAAATGGAGTTTACCCAATGTGTAAGATTTCAATATAACAGTGTATTAGCATTATAGCTAAGCTTCTAGTAAAATCATCTTATGCTTTTTCATTTGCGAGACTAGTATTATACTACTATGTTTAGTTTTTGGGCCAGTTTTTTAAACGGTTGTCGTTGATGACGTTCCTAACTTACATGTAAAATTACAAATTACGCCACCAACATTTAAGAACTGACTACCATTTTGAAAAAAAAAATTCTCCTAACTATGGTACTTTTTTCTTGAAGGTTGTCAGTGAGACCCTAAGACTAGGCAATGTGGTGAGATTTCTTCACAGAAAAGCCCTCAAAGATGTTCGGTACAATGGTAGGTGCAAGTTGAAAGTTGAGTTGAGTTGATAATGAGAAATCTAGCTAGCTAGCTGTGAAATGGCCATAAATCTAACTACTTTGATCTTTTTTTTTTTTGGGTGATGTGATATTAAAAGGTTATGACATTCCATGTGGGTGGAAAGTGCTACCGGTGATTGCAGCCGTGCATTTAGATCCTTCACTTTTTGACCAACCTCAACACTTCAATCCATGGAGATGGCAGGTTTGTCAATTTTGTTGAAAAACAGTCTGATAATTAACATGCTTTTTGCTGTCATCTTTTTCCCTTTGCCTGTTGCAGTATTTTATATGCTCAGCAGTAGATTTTGAGTAAGGGAAAAACAGTCTGATAATCTCTCATATATTTATAAAATTTAAATGTGTAGATCCTATTAATAATGTGAGAGACTCATTGGTCAGTTTAAATAAATGTTAGAATTGTAGAGTATTATGAATTTTAACATGCTAACTAAACATCACATAAGAGATGATAAAAAGATAATAAAAATAAAATGACATCTAGTATTTCTATTTATGAGTGCGTTCACTTTCTTTTGGTCATCTCATCAGCCACACTTAGCTTTTACAATTTCTTTTCTTTCTTCAATTTTGCCCAACTTTGAGATTTTAGGGAAATCCCTATACTAGGTGTAGTATACGAGAGACTTGTGCATAAATTAAATCAAGTCTTACTCACTAGATAGTATCACGTATGTAAATTTGATGATATTACTCATTTCAAACATAAATAAAAATTTCTAATTTTGTCATATATGTATAGGAAAAGGATAAACGAGGTGCTAGAAAAACCTAAATCTGAATTTGAAAGTATTACAATCTCATAATTATTAGTCAAAGCACAATGTTGGAAACATTGGAACATATGTTCTTAACCTAACAAAGTTAGTATACACAAGCATTGCTTGAGTTTTATTTTACGATGTCATTCATTCTTGCATGTCTTTTTCAAGCATTATTTTTGTAGATTTAGCTATATGTATCTGTATTTTATGGAAACGACATCCAAAAAAGAAATAATAATCTATAGATATTATAAAGGAAAAAGTATTCGACAATTTCATGAGACATTCATTTTACATTCTTAGCAACAAAGTAGGAAGCACGGGTTTGTGGGATGATGGAACACTGTTCTATTTTCTTCAAAACGACAATCATAAATATAGTCTTAGTTAGTATTTAGTACTATCATTGTGTAAAAGTCATATTAAAAGTTGTAAAAAATAAAACTAACAACAAATGTATATAGCTACCGTTCAACTTTGTAAACGATTTCCGTTTGCAAGATTAACCCTTGTCATTTTCCTTTTCATTTGGTATTTTACAATATCAAATGAACACTAACAAGGGCAGAGCTATCTTCAAATGAGTGAAGTATTTTTAAGTTAAAAATTTTAATTAACTCCCATTCAAAAAATTTATCCAAATAAAAGTGTTAAATTATATATTTTTATTTCCGCTATACAAAATTTTTAAATTCATCCTCAAATATTAATTTTCAACATTGTTTAGATAATCCTGAGAATTATAACTAGATTCGATAAGGACCTTCGATAATTATAGTCCTGACCCTCGATAAGAATAGAAAAAAAAAACAATAAAAAGTAATAAGAGATTAGACACTTGAGCCATGATAATGCAAGCCAAAGTGGAGATAGACCCCACCAGATGAACTGTCATGATCAAATGAACAGATGTAGCCTCGTGTACGGATACAGGGCCTACCAAAGCCATTGAAGTCTTTGCTTGCATTCAGGCACCGTTCGGGTCTCTCGTGCGAGTGGGGAGGCCCGAGGCGGCCGAAGGCGATGATTAAAGCAGCCCCCTCTCACCCCCCACCCCCATGTGGGGGTGTGTTCACGTGCACGTGCATTAGTGTGCTCTTTTTTTTCTAGTGGGTCAGTACCATGCTGGTCCAACTAATTTCTAAAGAGATTTTATTTTCTATCTCCTATCTTCTATTTCTATTTTTCTCTTCTTTTTGGTTACAAAAAAAGAAAAAGAAAAAAAGAGTAGTTTCTTTTGCTTTCTTTCTTGTCAAACAGCTAGGTTAAAGAACCTTTATACTGTGTTTGAATTTTTTATGGAAAAGAGAGGAGGAAAAAGGTCGAGGAAATAATCATAAAGGAAAGAAAAATTGAAGAGTTTTTATCGGTTGGATAGGAAAAAAAAAAAGGAAATGGAAAAGAAATGAAAAGATTTTGTGGGTTTTTCTCGGTTGGATAGTTATAAAAAAAAAAAAAGAGAGAAAAAAGGGGTAAAGATTATGATTTCTTATTTAGATTAGAGAAAAAAGAAAGAAAAAGATAATTCTATATAGAAGCTACTAAAATAATTTCTTTTCTACTTGAATTGGGATTTTTATCTTTTCACAAATTATTCATCTCTTTCCTATTGATCACTCCATTTACAAGGAAAGGAAAATGACAGTTTATAAAGGAAATTGAGAGATTGAGGAATTCCTTTACTTCTCTTCGAAAAATGAACCAAAACGAAGATAAGAATTTTCCTATCCTTTCTTTCCTTTTATCTCCACCCATTTTACCTTATCCAAATAAGGTGTTAGGAGTGAAATACCACAAAAGGTCACAAATTTGCTTCCCTATTTCTTTTGGGTACTCCACTAATCCTAGAATTATCTTGCTTTTATTAGTTTTAAAAGTAAAAGAAATCTTTTGCAACATCAAATATTTAATCAACTCTCATGAAGTATTTATTGTTGTACATAGAACTTGGAACACACTCTCCAACATGGCCAAATTATGTTTTCCAATTTGTTACATCATGTTAAACCCTCTCTCTATTCATAGTTTACTTTTTAATAGCTAACTTGTGATCTCTATTCATATTATTTGATAGTTCGATTTTTATTTTTTTTTAAAATAAAATTTAATATCTTGTTCTAAGATCCAAATTAAGGCATGATCATAATACTGAACTTATTCCCGTTATCTGGGTGTGCAACAGGATATGTGTGTCTGTCTAGGTTTTTGAGAGGGTGTGTGTGAGTGCGCGTGTCTGCTCTTGTGGGACGGTGTATCAGGAGGACTTGAATTCCTTCATAACATATAACATTATGAAGTAATTTTAATAATGATAAATTGTCCAAATTATTTAATCATAACTATAAAAATAATCATAACTATTAGCCCTCGTAATATTAGGATTCCAAGTCCGTATCTGTCACGGAATCTGAAACATTAATTGAGTCAGAAAGGCCAAAATCTAACATTTTTGTCCCTGTTGAGAAACGAATAGGGTGAATGTCGATAGTTTGGATGCTTTAAGAATTAAGGACATCCTGCCAAAAACCCTTGTTTCCTTTTTAACTTTTCTGGATAAAAACTAGTCCTAAACGCCACATGTTTGCTGCATCTTAAACCAGGTATAATACCATACTATGAAAAACTCAACTAAAACTCTTGATTTGTCATTGTTCTTGATCTTGCAGAACAATAATCCTCGTAGATCGTCTTCTTCTTCCTCGTCCGGTACAGGCACGACATCAAGTACTAATAGTAATTTCATGCCGTTCGGGGGCGGTCCACGGCTCTGTGCTGGATCAGAATTGGCAAAAGTAGAGATAGCAGTATTCATACACCATCTAGTTCTGAATTACTATTGGGAACTATCTGACACGGACCAGGCTTTCGCCTTCCCGTTTGTCGATTTCCCGAAAGGCTTACCAGTGAGAGTTGAACGCTACACGTAGTTCGTTCAGGTCTTTATCACATCTTGCCGGGTTGCACATTGCTCGTGTAGAAACAACATTTGCACAAAAATGAATGCCATAGAGGGGGACCATTTAATTTCTCAAATCTCAGCTAGCCTCTCATGTTCGATAGAGCAAAAAGGATAACACGAAAAGGGATTGATTTTTCGTATCTTGAAGATGAGTTTTCTTGGAATTTTCCAACGGCCTAGTATGAGTTGTTGTTTCAACTTTGTTTTTATGCTCACATGAGAATGGGGATGGACTTGTTGTAAGTGAGGTAGAGAAATACTAGGACCACATTATATTCTTGCTTTTCTAGCTCTTTTGTAAATCATCATTATCTCCTCTCTCTTTTGCCATTTACTTTTGGTGGAGGCAGTGATTATTCATTTTGTAAGCATTTTAGTTTTTGTGTTACTAAATGTAATATACTATATACTATATAATTGCACTATTAAATTACAGTTGTAATACCAGTGCTTGTATGTTGATACTATCTAGTAAAATAAAGTTTGATTTGGTTCAGTTTGATTTTGAACATTAGTTTAAAACATTTTATGCACGACGGCTATGGGACAGTAAGAACTTCACTGTGAAGATTGCCTCATTGAACCAACAGGCCTTTGGTCTAGTATGGGACAGTAAGAACTTCACTGTGAAGATTGCCTCATTGAACCAACAGGCCTTTGGTCTAGTGGTATGTCCCATGTTGTGAATGCGAGATATTGCAACATCAATTCTCGTGGTCGAAATCTTTTAATATTTGTTGTATGACTTAGGTCTCCTTTGAATTAAAAAAGAAAATGATTGCCTCACGCTACAAGAAAAATTGTCAAAAGCGACGGTCCGTCTATTGGTTCACTGCCACGTGGTAGCGTACCATTGGTCCATCAATTTGTCAAATCAAACTGGTCCTGGCATGCACGCCAGGTCTTATCAATATCAGACAAAACTAGGTCCCGTGGAAAGCGGACCTAACAGTCTATTGGTTCAGTGCCATGTGACAGTGTACCAATGGTCTATCGATTTGTCTAATCAAATAGTTTTGGTGTGCACGCCAAGTCTTGTCAGTCTAAGGTCTTATCCGTCTAAGGTCCTGTTGGCAGCATGGTACGAATTGTGGACGTTTGTTCAGTTTGACAGTTTAGTTCTTAATATTTTAAGGCTCCGTTTATTTGCCGTAAAATAACTTGTTTGTGAAAAATATTTTCTTAGAAAATAAAATATTTTTCTGGGCTCCGTTTGTTTATCGTAAAATAACTTGTTGGGTGGGAGAAAATGTCTTTATGGAAAATAGAATATTGAAAAATATTTTATGGTGGTTGGATGTACAGTGAGTTTCATAAAATGTATTCTTCTCCCAAATGACGTGAAAATATTTTCTCAAATTTTGTAATAGCCGCAATTGTTGATCAAAAAATATTTTTCAGTTGATTAATTTTCCGGTGTTACCAAACACTGAAAAATTAAGTAAAAGCAATTACAATTGTTGACTGGAAAATATTTTCTGTAAAAATTAGGAAAATATTTTATGGAAAAATATTTTACGACAAACAAACGGAGCCTAAAATGGACACTTTAGTCCCTAAAGTTTAACACTCATAACACTATTACTCCTAAGCTACATTTCGATCTAAATTTTAACACCTTTAGTACGTGAGAATCATACGGTTTAGTATATTATAATTATCTGATGGGCAAAATTGGCATAAAAAAGGAAAACTGCATGTTTCTCACATACTAAAGACATTAAAATTTAGACAGAAATGTGGTTTCAGAGTAGTGTTGTCCTACGTGTTAAACGTTAAGGACTAAAATATTTATTTTAAAACGTTGATGATCAAACTGTCAAACTAAACAAGCGTTAGGGACTATTTAGAGGCATTTACTCTTTTAGGTAATTTGTCATCCCCACTATTTTTCTCCCAAAATAAGAGAAATGCAATTAGAATATAATTGCCTGGTCTCACTTTTCCCTTATGATCCATATCAACTTTTGAAATGTCGATTTCAATGATCATTGGGTCCGTCTCCTTTTGGGGATTTTTTTTAATTTATGGGGATTTTTTTAAAAAATTTGAATATTGAGAAAAAAAATTTAAAATTTATGGGAGAATTAAATTAATTAAGATAACTAGTCATTTATCATTATTAATTTATTTACTATTTAATTAGTAATTTAATTACAAGTTTAGGGTAAATTGTTAATGATAATTTAATTATTATTTTTACCTTAAATTCTAGATTAAAATAAATTATTTAGCAAGTAAATATAATTTTTAATTTAATTCTTAAGTATCTTTATTAGATTATTTACTTATTTAAAATAAATTATTAATTTATTTAATTAGTTGATGGCAAGATTAATTTAATAACTACGTAACATTATATATTTAACATGTTTTGTATGTCTCATATTCATCTCAATTTGGAGACGAAATGGAGATGAAAAATATATCTTCAAGCATGTTGTCTCATTTTTGTCTCTCAACAGAGATGAATTGGGGACAATAATCATGTTCTGTCTCCAAATCATCTCCAACGGGGGACGATTTGGAGACGAGTCAATTTTTCGTCTCCATTTTGTCTTCGCTAAGAGACGAATTGGAGATGACATCCTTTTTTCCGTCTCCAATTAGTCTCCGATGATAGATGAAAAGGAGATGGAAAACGAAAGCTTCTCATGTACGTTCGGAAACCCCTATCCTCCCATATGCGTCTCCAATTCGTCTATTTGCAGAGACTAATTGGAGACAACGCGCCAATTGAAACTTCCACAATTCGTAATGTAATATCCCACATCAACTGCGGAGGGTTCTGGGCTACTGGATATAAGTGAAAGTGTCCCTTTATCCGTGCAAGCACCTTTTCTAGTCCAAGTAGGCGGGAAGGGACAAAACTGTGAGGGGCCCAATGTGGTAACCCAAAGCGGACAATACTTGCATATGTGGCATCACTGGTGGGCCTTTGCCCTTCGGGATATTCACTTAGCCGGGGCGTTACACGTACCACGCTACCAACAGGACCTTAGACTGACAATACCTGATGTGCACGCCAAAACTATTTGATTGGACAAATCGATAGACCATTGGTACGCTGCCACGTGGCAGCGGACCAATGGACTGCCAGGTCTGCTTTCCACGGGACCTGGTTTTGTCTGATATTGATAAGACCTAGCGTGCACGCTAGGTCCATTTTGATTTGACAAATTGATGGACCAATGGTACGCTACCACGTGGTAGCAGACAATTGGTCTGTAGTATAAAATTGTAAAAGAATTAAATAAGCGACGGACCAATAGTATTCGTCGCAAAAAAAAAATTCAATGAGTTGGTGTCTATATAAAGAACGTTCATTTTCGTTGAAGTACCCCAATTCTCACTTGTAGCTTTCATCCTTTTTTTTTTTTTATCAACTATGAGTAAGGAAAAACAACACAATTCATAGTATCTTTGTCTTAGTGAAGATAAGGACAACACGAAAGAAAAAACTGAAAGGAATTTGAAGAAATGTGAGAAACCGCTTGATCTTAATGCTCCAGCAAATGAAGACAGCTACATTTCTGAAGCTCAAGGTCGTCAACTAGTTGTGTCTCAAATGCTGAAGATTTATTTACCCAAATTCTTCCCCTAATATTTTTGTTTAGTTTAGCATATTAAGGTCAAGATCTTATCAACTTAGTTTTCGTTAACTAGATGATGCTTGTTCACTATTGTGATGATGCCGATTGTTAGGTATTATGTACATTATTAGGTGTTATGTACTTGGTATGACGTATTTTGTTACGTCTCAAATGTAATCATTAATTATCAATATATGAAATTGAAAGTTAATGTTTTCTTTCCAAGCTCATTTATAATCCTTCTTTTATTGAAATTCATTTATTTTATGATTTTTTAAAGGACTAATTGTTTATATTGTGATTACGTTAAATACTATATGTTAGATGTTTTAGACGATTTAATTTTTATTTATAATGTAATTCTTTATAAATTTTTTTCATTAATCCATTCCATAATAAAAATCAGTGTTTTAGGAAATGCAGAAGCTATAAATAATATGTTTTAGCCAACAGGAGACAGATAAGTCATCTTCAAACTGTCTCCTGTTTGTGAGTATTTAGAGACGACTTATAAAACCGTCTCCAAATCATCGCCATTGGGAGACGGTTTGGAGACGGCATAGATAAATCATTTCCAAACCGTCTCCTGTTGGCGGCTATTTGGAGATGACTTATAGAACCGTCTCCAAATCGTCGCCATTGGGAGACGGCATAAATAAATCATTTCCAAATCGTCTCCTGTTGGCGGCTTTTTGGAGATGACTTATAGAACCGTCTCCAAATCGTCGCCATTGGGAGACGGTTTAGAGATGACATATCTAAGTTGTCTTAAAATTTTTACCATTTATATATGAAAAGTTCCGTCTCATTTTCGTCGCCTTTGACAGATTTTCTTGTAGTGTATAGTGTGATGAGTGTGATGCATGGAGGTGTAATCCCTCAAATTTACAATTATGATTTTGATGTTGATGTCCCCGGATTCATTTATTATTTAAGTAAATCACTAACAACTTGTAATATTTGAAAGAAGATGATACATAAGATAGTGTCGGTAGGGGAAGATGACGTTAAGAGAGTAAATAAGTTATTTCCCTGTAGCCAGGCCTCGAACCCTTATATGTATTGGTCAATGCGATTTGGATATTCTTAATTGAAACAATCAAAACCTAATTTCTTACCAGCATGAACCAAAGACAAATTTTGGCTATTACCAGAGTAAGAATTAACCCTTTGGTCCACAGCACAAATGGTTGTCTCTATCGAGCAATATTTTCATAGACTACAAATGCATGTTAACCACCAACGTACAGTGTTGTTCCTCCTTATCCTTTGCTTTTCAGATCCCTCTGTGATCACCCTTTGTTTTTGAGAATCAGGATCTTTCAGTAGCCGTCAACAGGTGCAGAAGTTGCTGTCAAGTCGAATCATGTAAAGTAAAATCAAGAGACAAAATGAAGCCTCGTCTACATTTTGATAGATTTTCAGGACCACGCTAATAAATCTTTCGTTCCACTCAACAAGTGGCAAAATATGAGGTTTTAAGTAAATCGGCGTGTGCATCGTGAGACAAATATTTGTGCTGTTTAATCTGCAAATTGGGTCCTCTCCAACTACTAGGAAGCAATACTGTGGACACCATTACTCCCCTGCTTCTCTCACCGTTAGAGAATATAGATGGGTGTAACGTGATCTAGGATGATTGTCTGAAACACACTGACTGTGACATCTTTTTTATAAAGAAAAAAATATCCGAAATACCTTCCAACTTTCTCGCTGGATAAATCTAATCTCTTTCGCTAAAGAACAAAGCAAAAATTCCTGGCATGCACATGGAAGCTAAATCCAGGTGAGAGAGGACCACTGGTATATTTTCCTTTTTGTATAAAGCTAATGGTAATAAAATTTCGCACTTTCATTGATCTGACAGCGATCGGGGAGGATTTGACCCTCATACAGTCTATTTGACCCATATACTTGATTAAACATTTACGGTGGGATAAAAAAGTAAATGTATTGACTTATAAATCAAAAGTTTGGAATTCAAACTTCTTATTTGATTTATCTGTTGTATGTATTAAGGTGTATCATTATATTACAGGATTTGTAGTCATCGTTAAATTCAAATGTGATTCTAATTGAAATAGCTTCCTTGTTATCAAGAAAAAATAAAAAAAACATATAAACCTGAATGCTCCAGTGAACAATTGCGGAACAATGGCGGGGCTTAGTATACTTGAGGGTGTTACAGGCATTCCGACCTAGAAAAACTCATTACATATATTAGATTTTAACTAAAAGCTCACCTTAAATTTATGAATATTTTTGCTAATTATAAGGTCTTGACTTTGTCATGGCTTGTGAAAGACCACAGTGGTGCGGACTTGCATGAACTGAAATCTTTGCTTCTACGAAAAAAAAAAAGAAAAAAAAGATCCCCTTGCTTTTTCATTCAACATGCAGATGAAGCCTAGTCAGTCCTACATGTGAAGAAACAAAAAGAAGTCCATAATAAAATTACCGGATCACAGGAGCCGAATGGGCTTTCAAATGGGCAACATCCATGTCGCTACCTGGGTATCAACCTATGAACCATGTCCATCAAAATATAAGTCATTCTCGGCATCAGGAGATTGTCCATCATATTTAGAATCCATATACACAACATGTGCATAAGTTACCAGGAAACAGACTTCCTTGATGAGGCTCCCAATCGATTTGTCTCTACACTTCGTTCACCGAGAATTTTACCCTTATTGAATACTGTAAAATTCAAGGATATAGAGATGAGTTTTTCATGGATTGGGTTTCAAATATCCCTTCTTCTCGTAACGATTCATATCCCACAAATGTAGATTGATATTAGTATAAACTCGATCCAAACCGTTCATGAATGCCAACCGACCCGGAAGCTGGCGCCCAACCTCACATTAAATGTCGGATGGGACATAAAGGTGATTAATTAGCAGGTAATAGCTTTAATTAGCAGGTGATAACCCAAGACATACATGAACAGTAAAGCGTCGGATTAACATTTAATGATGTCCGTTTTAATTGTTAGTATAAATACCTTATTTAATACTCACGTCCAAGGTAATTTTGAACACAGATTAATTGCTCTCTATATTCAGCAATTACTTAAGTTCTTATATACTAACTGACTCTCACATCGGAGGGAAATCGAGTGTCATAACGCTCGCCGTTCCTTACCTTCTTTTACAAGTGCATCCCGAGCTCACACTAAAGTAGAAGTTCAATCTTTATCATGGATTAAAACTATCTTTGTATTGACTTTCATATTAATGAAATGTTTCTCTTTATTGACAAAAACAAAAAGGTTCGAGGATAGCATTAGTCAAAATGATCCTCACCCCAGTTAGAACTATTATAGATCCATCTGGTTAATTAATTTGCCAAAGGTCCCATCTAAACGCATGACAATGTTAGTTATTCAAGTTATTTGATAAAAAACAGGAAGAAACATGCATAACATAAATGAGAAAAGAAACAAACTAAAGAGAAAAATATTTTGAAGAGGTGATTATACTTTAATTTTACTTTAATGATAATTTGATCAGACAATGTTATGTGTTTTAAATAGTTGAATTTAAAATGAGTAAAGTTCTTTGATTTTGACATCATTACTTTTGAAATTTATCTTAATAATCCTAAGATTGAATTATTCTGTGGTTATTAACTATTATAAATTGGTTATCGACGGCTCCTTTGCAACTAGTATAAATAGGGAAGAGAAATTGAAAATAGTCAACTCTTGAAAATCATCTACAAGGCATTGATTCGGGTGTTAGATTAGATCAGCTTGAGTACTATTGAGTAGTATAGTTTTTTTACTTTATTTTGCAAGAGTAGTTTGTCTGCCTCTAAACTCCTCCTCCCATTTTTTAACACAAACAAGAGGTTTGTGACATCTAAGACTTGAATTATAGGTTGACGAAGGCTATTGAGAGAGCCAAAGCGTAGATGTCTATCATCCAAACTCGTTTTTATTTTTATTTTTATTAATTCTTCTATAGATTTTTTTTTCTTTTTTTTTTTATACCGTTTCATAGATAAATTTTGCATATTTTTACACCTAGGATTTGAGTCCAAGTTTCGTTGAATCCACTTTAATGCTTTCTCTTTCCTCCCTTATTCTTAAAAAAAAGTATTTCACGTGATCCATAAATAGAGGAGTCCCTCTTATTTTTATAATTAAAGGATTTAGGATCATTGCATGTTATAGTTCTCTAATACGAGATAATTAGAGGGTTACAGGTATATATTGTGTTGTAACTTGTCGAATAACTTCAGTTTTGAGAAATGCTAGATGCTATCTCATTTTCATCACTAATTTATCACTTCATATTTAGATATTTAGTTGACATGCTAAAAGAAGATAGAAAAATATAAATTTGTTGTTTTAGCATACAAACTTTGCATTCATATAAAAATGATAAATGAGTAATAAAAATAGAATGATATTTAAAGACGTTATTTTAAAACCAACAGTATCAATCTCAATAAACAAATACGTGTTCATTTTCAGCTTCTTTATATATTTTTTATATATGTTCTTTGTTTTTAATATTTTGCTTCTTGGTCTTGGTTATTATTTTATGAAAAAAAAATAAGGACAAATTACCTAATGTAAAAACTCAACTTTCCACTAATGATATTTTGCAAAAGTTCAAGGGCAATTATATAATGTGTTACTTTTCTTACAAAGATGCTAAAACGACATGAAAGAGACTCTTGATGGAAGTTAGCGGCCGGAACAAGGGCCACGTGGCCGAGTTCTCCGATCACTTCCGTCGTGGTTGGGAAACCATCAGCGTTTTCATTATCCCCACCATAAGATTTTGTCGAAGGTTTGCGGTTGTTCTTATATCAACTGATAGACTTTTGACTACCATGCCGCGTGGGCCCCTTTGACTCTTTTAGCTGACCTAACAATTCCTTTGAGCCTTCACATTTTTGCTACACTATTTTTAGGATATTTCCACAAACAAACAAAATAAACAGCTTTTATGGAGTATTTTGCTATTAACTTTTTCATTTTTGAAAAAAAATAGATTTTTATATTTTTAATTAACTATGAAAGAAATAGTTTTTATTTTTTGTTTTTTTTTGTTTTTTATTTATAGCTATGACATATAGTGAATTAGTAATTTGATAATATATCGAGAGAGGCAATTTAAAGCTGATTCAACTTTATTTAAATGTTTTTATATATTTTGAATTTAAGACTAACCGCGACAATTTGCTTCACAATGTAAGAAAATTGGGTAAATTTCATACTTAGTCCTATTGTTTACAATTTTTTTTTAAATTAGTCTTTATTGTTTTAAAAGAATCATATTAATCCCTAATATTTATTAAGTGATTTAAAATGATCTTTATTGTTCAAAACTATCTAATTTAGTCCTTTTTTTTTTTTTTAAATTTAATTTAGTCCTCAAATACAGATCACGTGCAGGAACTAAATTGAATTTTTTGAAAAATAATAAAGACCAAATTAACTAAATTTGAACAATAGTAACTATTTTGAATAACTTTTGTAAACATTAAGTACTACTTTAAATCTTTTGAAATATTAGAGACTATATTAAAAAATTATGTAAACAATAGGAGCTAAGTGTAAAATTTACCAAAGAAAATTCAATATCATATATTTATCATAAAGTAATCTGGTAGCATGATATAGAAGAAACTTTATATCAGCTTAACTTTACAAGTCATGACTCGCGAGTATGTTTAGAGAAAAAATGAAACATTACAGAAGATCGTTTGTAATTTTATTAATACATGAATTTCTGGCCGATAGTACGAAAGTCTAATAATTATTTTTAGAATACCAAAAATACCAATAGCATCATTTTTTTCATAATAAAACTTCTCGATCCCAAAATCCTCACGAGTGACATGCTTCTATTTTGCAAAAATACTATTTTCTTACAAGAAAGATAAAAAAAATAATAATAAATTCTCATAATTTTTCGAAATCACGTCTCTTTTTTTTTAACAAAAATCTTGAATAATGATAGTAATATAAAAGAAAAACAGAACCAACAAAATGGCATTTCCGCAGTTTACTCTAAAAACCAGGGGCATTAATTAAGAAGTAAATGATTATAAGCATCGCAGCTATTTCTTTTCCAAATTCCAATTACCATCTTTCTTGTTTTTGTATTGCGATCTTCACTGTATATATTATCCAAGCAGCAGCAGATATTTCAGCAGCCTCATCATATATATATATAGATACACACGCACAGAGAAATGTGGCGGTGCGTTTCTCGCGGCCTTCGCATTCCATCACAGCGATCCGTCGCCGCCGACTCTCTCCGCCCCTCGCTCCACCGTCTCTTCTCCTCTCAATCCGTATATTTTCCATCTCATTTTCAGCTTCATATTTATTTATTATATATTAAAATGTTAAAGTTCTAGGGTTTTGAGTAGGTTTAGCTGTCTTCAGTCTCTTTTATTCATTTAATTTATTCTGATCGATTTTATTTTCTAAGTTATGTTATTTTTTTTCGTTTAGTGTTTTACATTTAATGCGTTATGAATAATTTGTTGCAGAATGTGGGAGGTTCGTCGTACACGGTGGTGGATCACACCTACGATGCGGTGGTGGTAGGTGCAGGTGGCGCAGGGCTGAGGGCGGCGATAGGTTTATCTGAGCATGGATTCAACACCGCTTGCATCACCAAGCTATTTCCCACTCGTTCTCACACCGTTGCAGCTCAGGTCGCCCAAATTCTTCGTCTTCATTTACACACACACACACACACACACACACACACACACATATATATGCAGACAGACACTTATACAATATATAGAGCTATTCGATCACCACACTCACACACGTACTTATATATATATGTAGGTGATGCCTATTAAGTTTTGGCCTTAAAAAGGAGAAGTAGAACAGAAGAAGAAGAAATTAGTGTGTTTCTGAGTGTGTGCTATTCTTCAGCTTAGAAATTCATCATGTCTCCCAGTTGAATTTTCACATGTATATCATGTTTGCCAAAATCTTGAGAAAATCGTTACAAAGTCCGGATATGGCGCTATGAATAAATGCAACTTAATCTTACATCATAAGATTTAGTATATGTATCATTTACTCTGTTCTGTAAAATGTTTTTTTTTTTTTTTTTTGATACATTGAATACTGTGAAATATATAATTTGAAATTTTTCTTCATTATTCGCAAAATTCTATAGAGCTAGAAGTGGGAGAAATGTTTCTTTATAAAGCATAGTTTATTGTCTTTTAGATGGTTTCAATGCCCTCTTTCCTTAGGTCAAATTTCTCATCCGATTGAGATGAGATTATGTGAAATTTCTCATCCGATTGAGATGAGATTATGTTTGGCCCCTTAGGATTTTTCATGGGCCCCTTAGGATTCTTAGGATTTTTCATGGGCCCCTTAGGATTTTTCATGAGCCCCTTGGGATTTTTCATGAGTTGATATTTCTAAGTCCATGGCAAGGTTGAAGGCGTCATTAAAACATCTATATCTTTCATGGATATAATTTTCTGCAAAGGAGACTTGTAATTGAAGTATATCCTCCTCTCTACATCCCCCAAACCATAACAAAATAAATAAATAAATAGCTGCTTTTGACTTGCACTAAATTAGTTTCAAACATTTTAACTTTGTAGGCCCATGCGGCGGATTCGTCTCTAATCTTCATGCTTTCCTTCACAGGGTGGTATAAATGCAGCATTAGGAAATATGTCTGAGGATGATTGGAGGTGGCACATGTATGATACAGTCAAGGGGAGCGACTGGTTAGGTAGAGTGCCTTGAAGATCATAGCGAATTCCCTATTTTTTGGTCCTGCAATATTTGCTTCACATGGATACATCTTTTCAATTAGTAGATCAAAATTTTTGTCTTCTACAGTTCTAGAAGTTCTTTAATATAGTTCAACAATGTTGAACATTCGATATTGAACTAAATTCATGTAGGCAATCAGAATGTTTCTTAATTCCGTTTCTTTTCTTAATTTGTTGCATTAGCTCAATCTTCCCTATTCCTTCTTCCTGCATCTCCTCTATGAAGAACTGCAGTTGGAATAGATCGACAATATATTTTGCATCCAAATGAAGACACGGATCTCCTTAGCTCCTGTATTATTTGCTTCATTGTAATACGAGTACTATTATGTTCCAATAGGTGATCAAGATGCTATTCAGTATATGTGTAGAGAAGCACCAAAAGCAGTGATAGAGCTTGAGAATTATGGGTTGCCATTTTCTCGTACTGAAGACGGGAAGATATATCAACGTGCATTTGGTGGTCAAAGCCTAAACTTTGGAAAGGGTATGATAATATTTCTCAAAGGAATAAGGCCATATGCATTCTGCAACAAGCTAACTGCATCTTGTTTCCTCTGTCTGCTGTTTTTTAGGTGGACAAGCATATCGCTGTGCATGTGCAGCTGATCGAACTGGGCATGCTCTGCTGCACACTCTCTATGGGCAGGCCATGAAACATAACACACAATTTTTTGTAGAGTATTTTGCTTTGGATCTTCTTATGGGTAGTGATGGTATGTTGTCACAATTTCTTAAATAAAAAGTAATATTTAAATCTACATTGTCATTGTAATTTGGTGTGAGGTGATTGGATGGATAACATCAGAATACTCCTGCATGCATTATTTTATACTCTTAATTATCATGTAATAGAAGGTTTGAAGGGGACACATGTTGAAGTGCGTGCTTGTTTGTATATGGATTTCTTGATAAATTATTTACTAATAAATATACCCATATATTCTTTGTACTGCTGAGATGCTTACACGGGGAAACACTGATTGTTGATTTTGTCTTATCAGGAAGCTGTCAAGGTGTTATTGCACTAAATCAGGAGGATGGAACATTACATCGTTTCCGTGCTAATTCAACAATTTTGGCCACTGGGGTAATTTTTTTTTAAAAGTCTATTTGGCTTAAGCAAATGATGAGGGGTGTGCTAATTTTTCTTTCCAAAAATACAGGGCTATGGAAGAGCATATTTTTCAGCTACCTCTGCTCATACTTGCACTGGTGATGGTAATGCTATGGTTGCACGTGCTGGATTGCCTCTCGAGGTCTGTCCATTCAGTTTGGTCTTTTTTAAATTTTAGATTTCTCAGAAGTTTGCTATATATCCTGAACAAATGTTACTGTCTCTTTTCTTTCAGGATCTTGAGTTCGTGCAGTTTCATCCAACTGGTATTTATGGGGCCGGGTGTCTGATTACTGAAGGTTGGTGCCCTTTCATTGAGAACAACGATTATGGTTAAGATTCTATGATGTAGCTTGTGCAGTGCTGCATTTGACTCGTCTTTACCTTTTTTGCATGTGTGTCATTTCTACATGGTAGAGTTATGTTAATTTAGATACTTTTCTGAAATCACTTTTAGGATCTCGTGGAGAGGGTGGTATTCTGAGGAACAGTGAAGGTGAACGATTTATGGAACGATATGCCCCCACAGCCAAGGATCTTGCATCAAGAGATGTTGTTTCAAGATCTATGACCATGGAAATTCGAGAAGGGCGTGGTGTAGGTATGAGCAATTGTCGCTTTTCTGTTTGAAATATGTTATCATGAGCACTGTCTCCAAGTCACGGTTGTCATTGGTTTGTGGCTTTCAGATTCTTCTAGTTAAAACATTATGCTGTCTAACTTGATGTCCATAGTCCCTTTCCACCCCTTCCTCTCTCTTTTTTTCCTTCTTTGGGCCCTCTTGGAGGAGTGGGGATTAGCTGTAAATTGTGATAGGAATGTCGCTATCTTATTAGTACCATTTCAGAATTTGAGATGGCTGAGTTTTGCCCTTTACATTGTCTTTGTAAACCTTGCCCTGCTCGTTTATTATTTTATTCTCCATTTCTTTCTGTGACTGGCTGCTTCTTTAAGCTGTCATAGAATTGTAAAATTGGTTACTAACATCAGCACATTGGCTGTCATCATTTATCATTATCAGCTTTTCTTCTTCATCTTCTTCTTCTTGTTCGTCTCCTTTTCTCATTCTTTTATTGACTGAGATTTTCATTTCTCTTTTTGTTACATCTCTTTCATGCTCGGACAAACTAACCTTTTTTCTTTTCTTTTCTTT
Source organism: Ehretia macrophylla (assembly GCA_037974665.1). Taxonomy (NCBI): domain Eukaryota; kingdom Viridiplantae; phylum Streptophyta; class Magnoliopsida; order Boraginales; family Ehretiaceae; genus Ehretia; species Ehretia macrophylla. Next base: position 52,551,922 of record CM075770.1, read on the forward strand.
TTTTGTTAAAAAAAAATAGGGCCACTGAAGGATCATATTTACCTCCATTTGAATCATTTACCTCCAGAAGTCCTCAAGGAGAGGCTTCCTGGTATCTCTGAAACTGCTGCCATTTTTGCTGGTGTCGATGTGACTAAGGAGCCAATCCCTGTTTTACCTACTGTTCATTATAACATGGGTGGAATTCCTACAAATCATCACGGAGAGGTGAAGAAACAGTAAAGAATTTATGTAGTTATGCCAAGTGTTGATAGATCGTTGTTTAACATTGTAACTCACTGGTTATCAGCAAGGCAAATGAAATGTTCGAGCCATAAATATTTTTGAAAACAAACTTAATTTGTTCAAGTTCACTCAGCTACCTGAGTAACAAATAAAAGATTAATGTATTTAACTGATATTATTAGGAAATGGGTTTCTAATTTTTTTTAATTATTCTACTCGTTTCTTTGCAGGTAATTACCATAAAAAATTGTGATCCTGATGCTGTAGTTCCTGGGCTGATGGCTGCCGGAGAAGCAGCCTGTGCATCTGTTCATGGTGCCAACCGGCTTGGTGCCAATTCTCTCCTTGACATTGTTGTTTTTGGACGGGCCTGTGCAAATAGAGTGGCGGAGATCTCGAGACCAGGTAAATAGTAGTTTCCTTATGTAATTGATAAATTTGTTTCGAGTGATGCACAACAAGTCTTGAGATGCCTGTACTTTGCACTCATGCAGGGGAGAAACAAAAACCATTAGAAAAGGATGCCGGAGAGACGACTATTGCATGGTTGGATAAGCTAAGGAATTCAAATGGTTCAATTCCCACCTCACAAATCCGGTTGAATATGCAGAGAGTAATGCAAAATAATGCTGCTGTATTCCGCACACAAGAAACACTGGAGGAAGGTATGCCACCCTGTTTCCCTATTATCTAATTCACTCGTGTAAGATTCGGGAGAAGTATACACTTCTTCTGTAACTGTTTTGAGAACATCTTGCTTGAATATTATGCGAATCCGGTTCTTTCGAGAATCTGGTCGGAATATAGAACAGGATTGATTCTTTTCCAGTATTCTGGTATTCTTGTCAACCTAAATTATCTCTGTACTTATTCCTCTCCTGTTGCTTGTTGATTTCGATGCGACAGGTTGTCAGTTGATTGACAAGGCATGGGAGAGCTTCCATGATGTTAAATTGAAGGACCGAAGCTTGATATGGTCAGCTTTGTGTACAAGAATTTATACATTGTGTCTCTTGAAAAGTATCCTATTAAGTTATAATATTTCTCACTAGTTTTCTCCCGTGTCTTTTTCCTCTGAAAACAATATGCAGGAACACTGATTTGCTAGAGACTATTGAGTTAGAAAATCTTTTGATCAATGCATGTATCACCATGCACTCTGCTGAAGCCAGGAAAGAAAGCAGAGGTGCACATGCCCGCGAAGATTTCACGGTTAGTTCAGATCATTTTCCTATTAGTAATTACGTACTTTTTTCTCTGATTCTCTTTAATAACAAATATGTTTGTGCTTGTGCAGAAAAGAGATGACGAGAACTGGATGAAGCACACATTGGGGTAAAGCTCTCTCTCTTTCTCTCCCTCTCTCAGTTTCCATCCCCCTTCTGAATCCATATCCTATGCATGGTTTGCGCAAAATACAAGAGCCATAGTTGATCATATTGACATGGATGTTTTTGTGCTTTTAACGTGTGACAACGTCTTTATTGACGAAATTTGCTTTCCCCATTGTTAACATAGTTCGCGTTGGTTTCTACAGATATTGGGAGAATGAGAAGGTTAGGCTGGACTATAGACCGGTCCACATGAACACATTAGACGATGAGATTGAGTCATTCCCACCTAAGGCTCGTGTGTACTGATATATATATTTCTCAGGAGTGAAACAAGCTGGTTTGCTCAAGAAGGGGATTGAATTGTTGTTATTAAGGTTGCAATAAATTATTTGAATTGCAAATATTTTGTTAATAATTGTTGCATTCGTCAAAGCTAGTGTGATGCAACCTGAAGTGCACATATCTTGAAGGATAATGTAGCTTTCGTACCTTCATTAGTGATACGATATTCCGCGCATTTCCTTGGATTCATTTAAGGTTTTGCATAATAAAAAACTTATACGTGAGGGGTTGTGTATTCAACACAATAAATAAATATAACGAACTTTTCTCTAACAGTTATAGTAAGATGTATTTGAACTGTTAGGTTTAGGTATCCTGAATGTTGTTATTATATGATTGGATATATTTAAATCGTTAAATAAAAGGCTAAAATATCTGTCATAACCATATAAGAGAAGGTCCGTTATAAGAAAATCTTTGTCCCAAATCTCTGCTGTTGGACTGGTTATCTAAATATCTATCTGTCTTAGCTAGTTTTTGGCTGTATTGGGAGGGCATTGGTGCAGGTCACAGTGCTGCCATATCCAATCTACCATTTGCTTTAGCTCGAAAGTTCCAAAAAATTCTGAGAAATTTGCGAGTTGTGGAGTTCAAACTTGCAGATTTAACAGTGATGAATTGTGCAAATCTCGCGCTGATACAGTCTCTTCTCGTCTCCATTTCTTGGAAAGATGTTCTCTCAGTATATGTATTTATTGGCATTGTCATATGAAGGTAAAGAAAATAAGCTGGCTCAAAGAGGACATTTATACATTAAAAAAAATAAAAATAAAAATAAATCACGGTATGTTTCTAAAAGGAAAAAGCAAAAATATGACCAAAGAGGAACCAAAAATCTTTTACCAACACACTTGTGAGTGAATTCTACTAAATCTAGCACACATTTGAAGATGCATCTCATTTGTTCTATTTTCTACCAATTGGCAATTTTCACCTCGACTATGAACAGTCTATATTTGCTTCTTCTCATGAGATATGGCGTTATGAGGAAGATCCTCAATAATAGTAAATTGTCTAAATTTTTTCATTATAGTTACACGTAAAGTTCACCATCATTACATCCCGTTCAAAATGTTAAGAAGTTATAAGAAGATAAAAAATTGAACACTCAAGATGACAAAACAGAAACCTCACCACCCTTGAACAGGCCATCGTCGGTGAGGATCAGGAAGCCAAGAAGCAGCAGCCTTCGATTTCCTCTTCTCTTGCGCTGGTTCCTGTGGACTTTTTGCGGCCTCCACCTTTCGCCTTTTTGTCAAGCTCCCAAAATCCGCTCTCCTGCGAGAAAAGACTTTCGCAAGAAAAGTCCACGCTTTGTATCTTCCTCTTCGATGGCCATTAGACTCATCTAAAAAGCTCATAGACTCAGAAAGCTTCTCATAAGCTGTGACACGATCAGTCTCTGAAGCGATCGATTCAGATGCCAGAATTAAGCTGCTGGATCTCCTATACCTTCTCAACGATGACACTCTGCCAGTGCTGAAATTCCTGGTTATGCTATCCATTTTATATATACACATATATGTGTATATTTTGTTATTACCATAAATTGTTACCCGACTATTCTTTCGAGAGTTGTGTTTTCTGTGACATAATTCGATTCCTCTTGTTGGGAAGTGATGCCCAGCTCCTCGATTTTCCTGGGCTGAAGATTAATGTGAAACTTGTGTAGACGCTAAACCATGTGTTGGACAATTAAAAATGAGAAAAGTGTTGTAAATATAAATACAAGATGTGCAATAAAGATTAAAATAACAGAATATAAAATTAACAATATTAAAATTTAAGGATGTAGAAATAAACCAAATATAGATGATATCGAGGCTCGAGTTAGACTCGATGTCCTTAAGACTTTAACGTCCCGCTACGGTGCTTTCGGTTGATTAACGTAAGTCTCCCAGGATATAACGATATTTTCTTCGTAGTACGAGCACACCAAACTACGAAACTATTGAACTGAATATGACAAACTCTCTCTATTGGACACAATGATAAAATGAAATTAATTTTCGTTCTTGTTCTCTCTGTTCTTTCTCATTCACAATACCAGCAAAACACACACAAATATATAGGCAAACTTATAGTGGGAGTCATCATTACCCACCAATATATATATAAATAAAAGCACAATCATCATTACCCACCAATATATATATAAATAAAAGCACAATAATTCTAGCAAGCATGCAACACAAAGTTGTTCCACTAATCTTTAATTAATAATTTCCATTCACAAAGCACTAAAAATGCACTAAAAATTCTTACAATCCCCCACATGAATGGAAATTAACAATACATAGACACTAGAGAGAGTTTGAAAGATTGATACTGCTTCCGGATAGGTAGCTTTTGGCCTTGAACCTTCCGTAGTGAGAACTATCGGATTTACTTGCTAACCAGTGAACGCGATGTCTTGAACTGTTCAGCTTTTGTGTAAACCAAGACAATAGAACTCACACAACATCCTCTTAACCATACTTCAGTTCTCACGGTTGTGTTCATTTTGGCCCTGAACAACTCCCAGTTTCATGAGTACTCTAGAGAATTCAGCCTTAGAGATTCTCGTAGGAGCGGCCCACTCCCTACTCACATAGGTGATCACTTATTAAGAATAATCCTGTAATACCCCACTTGGATTTTCCAAGATATAAGTATCATTAAAAGCATAGCTTATCCTAAACCACATGCAGGCAGCACTGTCTGCTCATCATAGGAATAGGTGGGAGTATTACCCCCACAGTGCTCTCGATGAATCATTCATAGCTCAGTTTTTCCCTTTGAACCTACTTCCAGGGATCTCCTGTCACGTAGGTAGGGTTTTCCACTATGATGACTCTTTAGTCATAGGCTTTAGACCCATTCCCCTCGACGATTTGTAAACTTGCTCTCTGTTCAAACCTTTAGTAAGCGGATCCGCAATGTTATCTTTTGACTTTATGTAGTCAATTGAGATAACCCCATTAGAGAGCAATTGTTTGACGGTATTATGTCTACGACGTATATGTCTAGACTTACCGTTGTACATGCTACTCTGTGCCCTTCCAATAGCAGATTGACTATCGCAGTGTATGCAGATAGCTGACACAGGTTTGGGCCAGTTTGGAATATCCTCTAAGAACTGTCGAAGCCATTCGGCTTCCTCTGCAGCTTTATCCAAAGCTATAAACTCAGATTCCATCGTGGATCTGGCTATACATGTTTGCTTAGTGGATTTCCAAGAGACGGCTGCTCCTCCTAAAGTAAAAATGTATCCACTCGTGGATTTGGAGTCATTAGTATCCGATATCCAGTTGGCATCACTGTATCCCTCTAGTACAGCTGGATATCGGGTATAGTGCAGCCCAAAGTTCAATGTATATCTCAGATACCTTAGAACTCTTATTATAGCTACCCATTGGTCTTTTCCTGGATTGCTCGTATACCTGCTCAATTTGCTCACAGTTAATGCTATATCGGGCCTCGTGCAATTCATAATGTACATCAAACTACCAATAATCCTTGAATACTCTAATTGAGATATTCCTTCACCAGTATTTTTGGTAAGATGTACATTTGCATCTATAGGTGTCTTCGCGAGACTAGCATCATTTTTATTAAACTTGTCCAGTACTTTCTCTATATAATGGGACTGAGACAAGATTAGTCCGTCAGATGTTCTAGTAATTTTAATACCCAGAATCACATCTGCCATACCCATATCCTTCATATCGAAGTTACTGGATAACATCTTCTTGGTAGACTTAATGACACTATCATTGCTCTCGATAATAAGTATATAATCTACATAGAGACAAACAATGACATATTCTTGACCCGTGCCTTTTACATAGACACACTTGTCACATTCATTAATCCTAAAGCCATTTGACAACATGACTTTATCAAATTTCTCATGCCATTGTTTAGGCGCCTGTTTTAGTCCATAAAGGGATTTTACAAGCTTACAAACCTTTTTCCCTTTCTCAGGAACTACAAACCCTTCAGGTTGTTCCATGTAGATCTCTTCATCTAGATCTCCATTTAAGAACGCTGTTTTTACATCCATTTGATGTATCTCAAGATTATTGATAGCTGCGATAGCTATCAACATCCGTATGGATGTAATTCTCGTGACTGGTGAATATGTATCAAAATAATCAAGACCTTCTTTTTGTCTATATCCCTTAATGACAAGTCTGGCCTTGTATTTTTCTATTGATCCATCAGCCTTCAACTTCCTCTTAAAAATCCATTTACACCCTAAAGGTTTATTTCCAGGAGGAAGATCTACCAGTTCCCATGTATGATTTTGCATGATGGATTCAATTTCACTGTTTACTGCCTCTCTCCATAAAGGAGGTTCAGGAGTAGACATTGCCTCATTAAAAGTGTAAGGCTCATTTTCTAACAAATATGTTAGAAAATCTGGACCGAAAGACTTAGATGTTCTAGCCCTCTTGCTACGTCTTGGTTTATCTTCAATATCTTTAGATATAGCCTCATCATCTATATCTAATTTTTGACTCTCATCATATGTTCTTTTCGTAGAACTTAATTCTTGCGTATTTTTACAAGGAAATTTTTCTTCGAAAAATTCTGCATTCCTTGATTCAATAACTGTATTCACATGTATATCAGTTATTTCTGACTTATACACAAGAAACCTGTATGCAACACTGTTGTGTGCATATCCAATGAAGATACAATCCACAGTCTTTGGTCCTATTTTGACCATTTTAGGAGCTGGAACTCCTACCTTAGCTAGACACCCCCACACTCTTAAGTAATTGTAGGAAGGTGGTCGAACTTTCCACAACTCATAAGGTGTCTTGCTTAACTTCTTGTGGGGTACCTTATTAAGAATATGGTTCGCAGTTAATACTGCCTCCCCCCACAAGTTCTGAGGTAAACCCGAATTAATCAACAAGGCATTCATCATCTTTTTAAGAGTTCGGTTTTTGTGTTTAGCAATACCATTCTGTTGAGGAGAGTAAAGAGTCGTCGTTTGATGAACAATTCCATGTTCAGTACAGTATTCCTCAAAGGGATATACATATTCTCCTCCTCTATCACTTCTCAACATCTTAATCTTTTTGCCGAGTTGATTTTCTACCTCATTTTTATATAGTTTAAATACTTCCAGAGCCTCATCTTTGCCTCTGAGTAGATAAACATAACAATATCTTGTGCAATCATCAATAAAAGTAATAAAATACTTTTTTCCACCTCTAGTTTGTACAAATTTTAAATCACAAATATCACTGTGAATTAAATCCAGAGGTTCTGAACTCCTTTCTACTGATTTAAAGGAAGTTCTCGTTAATTTTGATTCTACGCATACTTCACATTTTTTATTTATGTTCCAATCAGCTTTAGGTATTAGACCTAAATTGATTAATTTTCGCACAGAATCAAAATTCACATGTCCTAATCTATCATGCCATAAATTAGGAGAATCCAAGACATAAGCAACAGACTTATTCTTATTCATACCAAATTTAGTAGGCTCATTAGCCTTTACAACAGTTGGGGCAATAGTCATTACATTGAGCTTAAATAAGCCATCACACTCATAGCCTTTGCCTACAAACATTCCAAATTTGGTTAACACAAATTGACCAGACTCAAACACCAATTTGAATCCGTTCTTACTCAACAAGGATCCAGAAACCAAATTCTTTCGGATGTCTGGGACATGCAGCACATTGTTGAGTGTCAGCTCCTTTCCAGAGGTAAACTTCAAGATTACCTTTCCAGTTCCTTCCACCTTCGAAGTGGCGGAGTTACCCATGTAAAGGGTTTCAGAAACATTTTGATAGGTAGTGAACATTCTCCTATCAGAGCAAACATGCTTAGTGGCCCCAGTGTCCACCCACCATTGCTTTGGATTCCCTACCAGATTGACTTCTGACACGACAGCTGACAGATTAATGTCAGAGAGATCATTGCCCAGGTCTTCCACAGCATTTGCCTGAGCTTTCCTCTTCTTCAGATTGCCCTGGTTCTTGCGGTGCCTACAGTCTCTTGCCTTGTGCCCCGGCTTATCACAGACAAAGCAATTCCCACCGAACTGCTGCTTCTTATGTTCTCCCCCTTTTTGACTTTGGTTGGAGAATTTTCTCTTTTTGTTGCTCGGACCATGCTCAACCACATTAACCTTTGATTCCAAAGGCGGAAAACCAACTCTTTTTTCAGATTTGCGGTTGTCTGCTTCAATCCTCAATCTCAGAACTAGATCTTCAAGAGTCATCTCCTTTCGCTTATGCCTTAAATAACTCTTGAAGTCTTTCCAGTTAGGAGGCAACTTCTCAATAAGTGCACCAGATTCAAAACGTTCTCCCATATTTATACCTTCTGCATGACACTCATGAATGAGTACCTGATACTCATCTACTTGCGGCATCAGAGGCTTGGAATCTACCATTTTGAAGTCAAGGAATCTGGCCACAACGAATTTCTTTGTGCCCGCATCCTCCGTTTTATACTTCTTCTCTAAAGATTCCCACAGTGCCTTAGCAGTTGTCATTGGGCTATAGACGTTATACAACGCATTGTCCAACCCGTTGAGGATATAGTTTTTGCAAAGGAAGTCTGCATGCTTCCAAGCATCAACAGCAGCAACAGTCTGCATATCAGGATCGTCACCCAACTGTGGTGCATCCTCTTTCAAAAATCGAGCAAGATTCAAGGTGGTCAAGTAGAACAACATTTTCTGTTGCCACCTCTTAAAATCCCTCCCGTTGAATTTTTCTGGCCTCTCGCCATGTCCAACAGGAGTTGACGCCACAAATGGCACAGCCGAAGCAACAGTCACCGATGGCCTAGCCAAAGGTACATTCTCATGTCCTGTAGATCCACCAGTTGATCCACTTCCAGTCAAGGGCACGTTTGGGTTGTTAGGTCCAAATGATTGTCCATAATTCAAATTTCCAGTTTCGGTATTCATGATTAATATTATTTGTTTTAAGTCCAAATACTTGTTTATACACGCTGCACTACACAAAAATCAAGTTAGTCGCAAAATAACTTAATACTAAACATTAATTTTAAATCAACAATTAAGGAAATAATACTTCTAATACAAAAATAAAAGAAATATTAAAATCACACAGTCTACTATATGTATATATATATTTATATTAGACAGTCAAGTAAATAATCCAAACAAAATAAGTAAAACAGTTACTCAAATTAGCTTTTCTCGAATCAGTTAGAGAACAGTGTACTAATAAATTATTTTGTCACTTAAGAACCAAGAAGTAACATTTGGTTCGGTGGTAGACTCTTCTCATTAGTAACCTTGAGGTCCTGGGATCAAACCTATGTAGCAGCAAGAACAATTAAAATTTTGCTTCTCAAATGAACAATATATTATAATACTACTGCATCAAAAGCTACAATGACTAATATAATATATCACTAAAATAATATAATGCTACTGTATCAAAAGCTATATATATATTATAATGCAAAGTTGTCTTTCAGCAATAACTTAATATAATATACAATTAATATAATAATATATATTAGTTAATATACAAATAGTATATATTATAATATATAAAGTCACTGCATGTTAATATAATATATATATATATATTATAATGCAAGATTCTTCTTTCAGCAAAGCGTATGCGAATGCAGTAATAGCAAGAAAACGATAACAAAGAAACGTGCAATTGGTATTGAACAGTTCAAGATTAGGTCCTTAAAAAATTCATATCTTTCTCATTTTAAGTCCAAATTTGATGAAAATTTCACCATTAACATCAGAAAATTAAGAGGTATATGGAAATGTAATTTATTTTCCAGTTTGTTATACTTCACAGAATCATATTAAAGGAATTATACCAAATTTAAAGTCTTAAGCTTGTTGGACAATTAAAAATGAGAGAAGTGTTGTAAATATAAATACAAGATGTGCAATAAAGATTAAAATAACAGAATATAAAATTAACAATATTAAAATTTAAGGATGTAGAAATAAACCAAATATAGATGATATCGAGGCTCGAGTTAGACTCGATGTTCTTAAGACTTTAACGTCCCGCTACGGTGCTTTCGGTTGATTAACGTAAGTCTCCCAGGATACAACGATATTTTCTTCGTAGTAGGAGCACACCAAACTACGAAACTATTGAACTGAATATGACAAACTCTCTCTATTGGACACAATGATAAAATGAAATTAATTTTCGTTCTTGTTCTCTCTGTTCTTTCTCATTCACAATACCAGCAAAACACACACAAATATATAGGCAAACATTATAGTGGGAGTCATCATTACCCACCAATATATATATAAATAAAAGCACAATCATCATTACCCACCAATATATATATAAATAAAAGCACAATAATTCTAGCAAGCATGCAACACAAAGTTGTTCCACTAATCTTTAATTAATAATTTCCATTCACAAAGCACTAAAAATGCACTAAAAATTCTTACACCATGTACACCTACCATTTTAGTATGAATTAACGATAAGTATTTTCTGTTGAACAAGTATTTTCTGTTGAACAATTCAATCCTCCCGAAATTGCTTTGTTATGGTATCATATTTTGGTGTTGTTCCGATTTTATTCAATATCTCATGTTTGGCTCATTTTTGTTTCTAAGTATCGATTTTGATATGTAACTCTTCTAAATTCGTTGTAATTTTCGGATTGGACATATTTATCGTGAAGCAAATTAATGCGATGATTGACTAGCTAAAGAGGGGTTGAAGTACTTGTTGGGAAGTCAGAGCCGTCTTAAACAATTTAGGAATCTTGGACGATCTTCTAAATGATGACCTTAATAATTAGGCTTTTTCTTAATAAAAAATTCTAAATTTTCTACTAAAATAATCACTACAAAAAAAAAACCAAAATTAGAATTATAAAATAGCATAATATTATAAGTTAACAAAAAGATAGACCTATATAAAGATAGAGCAAAATTAATTTATAATAGACATTTATCTTAAAAAAATAAGCAATTTTTTTAAATTGGGGCCTCTGGAAATGGCCCATAGCTTGGGCTGGCACTGTGGGAAGTCATATAGTCGAGAATATTCTAATGCAACTAGGTCCATTATTAGAGAGAGACAAACAGGGTGTGATATCCTTTAGAATTCATAGGTTAGGACCTAGTTTTGACCTCCATGTAATAGTGAGGAAAAAAAAAACTTCAACAATTAATTATGGATACAGGTAAAGGAGCGTGTTGAAAAACTCAATTGTCCCATTAATATATCATAATTTCACGACCAATAGATAAATTTTTAGAATTGTAACATAACTAGTATTGATTTTAGGATGAAAACTGGAGTTTCTCTATTATCATTTTGCTCCCTGGTTTCTTTTAATAAGTTTAAATTTGTTAATATCCAATCTAGAATAGTCAAAACATCCTCATAAGTATAGATAATTTTTGACTTTTACCTTTTTCCTGCATCTGGACGCTATGCCTATGCAATGAATAATCGTTGGTGGAATACGATACGATTTAGATTCTCTTATATCATATAATATTATGAAAAAGATCACAACATGTTTAAATTATTTAATTATAATTATATGAATATATTATCACTATTAGATCTTTACACAGATATATCATCACTATTAAATTTTTTTTATAATATTTTTTTTGTTAAATGAGCGAGTAAAATATTTTAATAATGAAACGAAGGAGTAAAAAGGGTGGGACATGAACCAACATAGAAGAGACGCTTAACAAATTACAATGTTGATACTTATACTAAACCTCTCTTATAATTTATAACGGTACGAGAAAATACAAGTCTAAATACGCAATGCATTATACCATAAACCAGTCAACTTATTTGGCTGTCCAATTATGTCTAAAATCTAATGCTTCTTATATTCCTTGACGTGAATATTTCTTTTGTCTCCTTTGACGCGTACAACGTATGCAAGAATAAGAATTAGACTCTAGGCAGTCAAATTATAATATTACGATATAGTTCAATAAATTATGATAAAATGATTTGAATTATTAATTATTAAAATTAAATAACTGAATTATCAGTTTATTACTATTAATTTTTATTATAATATTATAATGTTACGAAAAAATTCAAAATCCGTAAAGACAATACATTTAGCATTTGGCATTTCACTTCAAAGTTAAAGTCAAAGTCAAAGTCAAAGTCAGATGATCGTCGACCATTCCCCTTTGGCGCGAGTCCAGCTTTCTCTATCTCTAGAAATCAAGATTACATGTTGAGAAATAGTCTTCTCTGTATATTCCCATAGAGATGAAGACATCTAGGTTAGAACACATCCGTATACATCTCATGAAATCGATTTTTCAAATAAAATTATGGTGTGTTATCTTAAATGCTTGTTAATCGCTAAAAGAAATATTTTTTTGTTTCTTCAACAATTTTTGATCTCTTCATGAAATTTCTTGCTCTTCGGGGATACTCTTAATGTCGAGGTGAATATATCATGAAGTTACAATGATTGACTACCACATCTTTTTTTTTTTGGTACAAAAAATACCACACTTTATCATAATTATAGAAGTAAAAAGTAAAATGAAATAGTCAACAATTTGGCTTTAAAACACACCTAAAGCAATCTTCATCAATATTTTTGGCCATCATAACACCAAACTTGCATTTAGGTAGATTAATAAATGATGTTGCAGTCAATTCTAACATTAACACAAGTGTAGAAGCAACTAACCTTGTACTTCTATCTTGTTAAATAAAGTTTTAATCCCAAGTATGAATCATTCAAAATATTATTCTCTTCATAATCAATTTCGATAACATTATGCATAATTAATTCATACCATGCTTCTTTCAAATGAACTCATGTGTCCCGAAATTTATATCTAATATGAGTTTGAATGACTTTTCAAAATATTCTTGTCATCCAACAAAAAGATTCAACTCTAGTCATTTTACGAGCATTAGAGAAAAAGAGAGGGTTCTTAAGAAAAGAAAAAAAAATTCTAATAGGACTGTAACCGTACAAAACAATACAAAAGTATATAAAATCATTTAAAAGTGTATAAAACCATACTAAAATGTACAAAATCATACAAAATGTACAATACAAAAATATATAAAACCATTCAAAAGTGTACAAAATCGTACTAAAATCTACAAAACCATACCAAAATGGGGAAAATGTCAATTTAGTCCCTGAGGTTTATGGTAAAGACCAAACGGGTCCCTGTATTTTGTGAAAGAACCATTTTCGTCCCTATTGTTTTGTTAAAAAATTATTTTCGTCCCTACCGTTAACTTTTATTTAACGGTCAATAGTTTGACTATGATAAAAGACTAAAATGCCCTTATATTTATCGATTATAGATTAGGTGACAAAGAAAAATAAAATAATATCAAATGTGCACAAAATATATTCCAAAAAATTAGCTATTATAAAAACAAAATGTCCTTACTGCCAAAATTTCCAAAGCCAAAATCTGCATAAAATATATTCTGAAAAATTAGCTCAAATGTTTACAACATCACCATCATCATCAATAACTATTTGGGAAAATTTTGGATTGAACCTAAACAATAAAAAGATTTACTCGCATTAGGCCAAACATAAATCAACAAAAAAAAGAATTACAAAAAAAAAAAAAGCCAACACCTTGTCGACGTCTTTCTTTTACCTCCACTGTTTTTTTTTTTTTTTACTACCTCTACTGTTTACTTCTCCAAGAAAAAAAAAAGCCAACACCCAAATAATCAAACATATACCTTTTACCGAAGAGGATGGTAAGAAAGCTGCCAACTATTTTCCTCCTCATTGCAACCAAGAAAAGAGTCGCAATTCCCTGCAAAAGGGAAGTGTTGTGGGTGTGTGTGTTTGTTGAAGGAAGAGAAGATGAGGGAGAGTTGAGCCCCCCCAAAAAAAAGAGTCAAATTAGGTGTGCAAATGGTGCAAATTCATTCTTTTTTTTGGGGGGGTAAAATGTCTATTTTGCCCTTATTTCAGTTAAACTTAATGTCTTCCACTTAACAGAAGGACTAAATTGGTATTTTCACAAAACACAGAAACCCGTTTGATCTTTAACATAAACTTCAAAGACTAAATTGACTTTTTTCCTACCAAAATGTACAAAATCATACAAGATTGTACAAAACCGTACGAGTCAATTACTTAACTACATTTAAACTTTCGAACGATTTTGTACAGAACTATAAGAATCAATTACTTAACTACTTTCACATATTCTTCACTATTTTGTTTGAGCTCTTGTAAGCTCTTGGTGCTTATAAGCTCTTTTCAAAAGCTTGATTGCGTCATACGTACGTCGTACTAGTCACGTTATGCATAATGGTTTGGCCCACTTGGAACGAGTCCATTTCGAACTTATAGCCAACTAAGTGGGCTAATGTGGCCCACTTGGAACGAGTCCATTTCAAACTTTAGCCGACGAAGTGGAATGCAAGAACATGGTAGGTAATCTGTTCAATAACTTTGAGCCTCCACTTTTGGAGGTCAGCAATAAGTCCACTTTCTGCTTTTTCGGCCCAATATCTCATTCAGCCACGAGGCATAATGCTCAAGGACGAATCTAATTTTTCTTTGCTAAGCAAGTAAAAGCGTGTATTCATAACCGTAATAACAAGATGTAAAAGTAAAATTTTGTCTATACAATTATTTATTTTTAGCCCCTACCAAGTAAAAATTCTGTATCGGTCGTAGTTTATTTATACTAAAGAAAATGGCTCCATCGGTGTAGTTTGAATGTCGCTGTTGAAGCAAGAAGATTTCAGATTTGTAGTTGTATATAATTAGGTACAACAGCTGATGAGAAATTTATATGCTCGTTAATGGACAATGGACATGAAAGAGGTATAAATCTATCCTTCTGTTGTCTTCCTATGCCTCCTCAAGGTTGAGGGTGGAAGCAAAGAGCCAGAGCCTCATGCAATCACTGGATGTTGAACACGTTTTTAAAATGGCAACGATCGAAAATCAATAACACATAATAAACAAAATTTGTTGTCTCATTTTTTATCTGTTAAATTGCAATACTAAATATTATTGCAGATGACTTTATGCAATAGTTTTCAAACAGTTGAATATAGTTTCATATATTGTAAATTTTGTACTACAAAGGTCTTTTTGTAAATAATAAGCAACAGTTATCGTTACAATTAAACTATAATTTTAAAAGCACTGTGAATAAATAATCTAACAAGTAATTATTAGCAAAAAGTGAAAAAAAATTAACTGGTATAATTAAATAAAATTATTGCAAAAGGTTTTAGTTTCTATAACAGTTAAAAGTCCGATCTAATAGAACACGTATTGCAACTTTTTTATTTCTTCCATTTTTCAAATTAAGTGTTACAAAACAGCTAAAATGTTGTAATAGTATTAGTAGTAATATACCACAAATGTTAAATTAGTGACTCGTGACAATATCTCAAAGCCTATAATTTCAACACCGTTGCGGATAAGTAATCTAATAAGAAATTATTAGCAAAAAGTGGTAAAAAAAAAATTAACTAGTACGATTAAATAAAATTATTGCAAAAAAGTTTTAGTTTCTATAATGGTTAAAAATCCGATCCAATAGAACATGTATTGCAACTTTTTTTTCCTTCAAATTTTCAAATGTGTTGTTGTAAAAGAATGAAAATGTTATAATAATAGTAATATATCACAAAATATCAAATTAATAATACATAATAATATCGCAAAACCTTTTATAATTTTTTTGGTTGGATGTTATCAATTGTCATTCGTCAGCACTATGTGCATGTTGAAAAACTCTTCCATCTCACTCACCGAATCTGAATTGGTTTCCAAAGTGCGCGCTACATGGACCTACATGGCACGTGGGCTTCTTATCTCTAAAACTATCTTTTGTTTATTTACTTTAAAAGGTCTAAGTTAATATTATAATACATACAAAAAATATTATATTTGTCGAGAATTAATTTTAAAATCTCTCGAACCATACCAACCAGTGATAATGTATTTTCTATGTAAACTCGAATTGTAATACCCAATAGGAAATTGAACTGGCTTATTATTAGCACCAAACCTAGATAAATGTATAATTTTTTAGAACCCCTCGTCATTAATTGCTATTCTGGGGGACAAGCTAAAACAGCCCGTGAATTCCACCTTTTATTCTAGCGTGTGGTTCCATGAGTTAGGGTTGAGCTCACACCTATTAGGAAAGCATTTAACATTTTGAAGAATTTTTCTTTTTAGAGACGCTTGAAAACTAAGATTTCATTTATGCGTTAATAACAGAGACAATTATGAAGGGTTGTTGTTATTGAAAAGTATCAAATAAATCTTTTTCATAATATTTTGCATCATGTAGAAATAAATTTTTTTACAAACTTCAATGTTTTTTTATAAAATCCATAAACAATGTATAAACTTCATTAAAAATAATAACATGTTATCATCTAAAACTATTAATTGTTGGCAATTTGTAAGAAATTACTTGATAGAGATGTCATTTTTTTTTTGGGCAAAACTTTGTAGAGATGTCTGATGGTATCAAATATTAGTTCCATTGTCAAGCATCACATCATGGCATCACATCATTCACTAAGGTTGTGATGCAAAGACAGTGATGTTATTGCCACACCAACCCACTATTTGAATTCACTTTTTTTTTTTTTTTTTTTTTTGTGGTCAATGAATTCACGGATTTACTTATACCACAAAAAATAGAAAAGATGAAACAAATATTGATGAAGAAGAAATTGTAATTATCTATCAACAACATATTAAATAGAACGCAATTCTGCTTCAAAATTAAATACAATCTTGAAAAAGAGAGAGCGAGAAAAAAAAACAAAAAACAAAAACAAAGCCTTAGCAAAAATACTTCATTGAAATACGTATTGTTGCATGTAAATATGGTGTACATGTTTTGAGGCTCCTTTTAAGTAAAATAGAGCTTCTAAACCATAGGCAGAAGATTTAATCACATTTTTACTAATCATATTTGTTATCCAAATATGATTATATATCTCAAAATTTGATAGTCTTAATATAATATCGAAAAATTTTAATTTTCAAAAAAGTTCTCGTGCCAAAAGAAATCATGTAAACGTAACTAATAAATTAGACTCAAATTAATTTGTTGATTTTCCCAACACAGAGAGTGGAAAAAGTGAAAAAAAAAGTAGGAAAAAAGCTTTGATCATGACGGTAATGCCATTGAGGTCAAATCTGAAAACTCTCTTCAAAAAGGGCCACAGAAAAAGCAAAAGTAAAAGTGATATAAGGAATAAGGATCGGGAAAAAGCCAAATTGGTCCTTCAAGTTTAGACAAAATGGTCTTTTAGGTATGAAAATTGCTCACTTTAATCTTTTTATTAAATGTTTTTCATTCAAATTAACATTGCTAAGGGTAAATTCATCTTTTAACAGTAAAAAAAGCCAACAAAGTATAGTTTGAAAACAAATAATACAAAAAGAATTTAGGAATTGTATGCAAAAAAAAAAAAAATTCAAGACAATGAAAGTGTCTTTAGTCCAAAAAAGATTGAGTATGAAAATTAAGAAAATTGATTAAATTGGAACTATTTTAAGTACTTTAAAATAATCCTCTTGTTTTGTAAGAAAAAAGAAAAAATAAATAAATTGCAAGTTCTAAGTGATTTATAAAACTTAACTAACTCTAACTAATTATGTTTTGTATCCATAGTAACATCTTATGTTTTTGAACTTAATCAAATTTCGGTTTTGTAGTGGGCTATGGTGTAATATCTCACATCAACTGGTTACGAGCTGAGACTACTGAATATATAGTGGAGAGTTCTCCTTTATATTCATAATGATGCATTTTCCAGTCCAAGTTGGACTGTGTGGAACAAAACCGTGAGGGGCCCAAAGTAATAACACAGAGCGGACAATATCATCATATGTGGCGTCGCTGGTAAGTCTGTGCCCTTCGGGGTATTTGCTTAGCGGGGGCGTTACGGAAATGGTATCAGAGCGGACCGGTCTTTGTGCCAGCGAGGAGCCTGAGTCCCCAAGGAGGGGCGGATGTAATATCCCACATCGACTGGTTACGAGCTGGGACTACTGAATATATAGTGGAGGGTTTCCCTTATGTTCGTGACGACGCGTTTTTCAGTCCAAGTTGGGCTATGAGGAACAAAACCATTAAAGGCCCAAAGTGGTAACCCAGAGCGAACAATATCGTCATATGTGGCGTCATTGGTGGGCCTCTGCCTTTCAAGGTATTCGCTTAGCTGGGGCGTTATATATGGTACCTAGGCCCACAATGGGTAAGAGCCTGCATGGGTATAGGGCCGGAGGGGGTTCCAACCCAAGAAGGATTGCGGAGCTCTGATTGTGATTAAAGAGGATTTAGTGGGATCTAATCGGGTGGTATGGAAGGAAGGTCAATCTCATATGTGAAAGGAAGCTGGGGGCAGAAGAAGCTACTTAAGGAGGGAGAAAGGGTATTCAAAGACAGGCCATTACAACCCTAAATACTATTCTACCCTTAGAAGTAAAGCTATAGCCCTCACACCATCTTAGGTTCTTGGGTTACTCACTTGTCAAGACCTTGCAAAGAAGGGATTGGGGGTTCCTCAATCTTAATTGTAGATTCTGAGGGTCTACAGGTTTACATCTTCCTGAACAATTGATGATGATGATGATGATGATGTTTTAGACATTTGAGCTAATTTCTTGAAATATTTTTTTTTTCTCTTCAAGTTTTTTTTTTTTTTTTTTTTTTTGGTGATGCAGCAAGAATGTTAAAAAAAAAAATTATTTCATGCCCAACATAAAAAGAGTTTAGGCATGGTATTTCTCAACCATGCCACAAAATAGTTGTTAGGTTTCAACAGCTAAACCCAAGGCTATTTCATTATTGGATTTTTAAAATCTCTTTCATGCCCAACATGTATAAGGGCAATTATGAGACTAACGTAAGTTAAGATGAAAGACTAAAGTGAGCATTTTCCATAGGTGAGAGACCAAAATGGCCTTTTACGCAAACTTGAGGGACTATTTTGGCTTTTGCCCAATAAGGATCACCTATTTTTTTTTTATTTAAATTATATGAGTAATTTATTTTAAATACGACCATATTCGATTTGTTTAAAGCTATAAATCTTGAAATACAATCATATATTTCAATGCCCAGTTATTCGACCAAACAACATTTTTTATGAAATGGCATAAATTTGATTCAAATTTTTTTTATCAAAACGAGTTAGAAGTCAATCAGCCTGACCAACTGTTACATGGTGGGATCACTTTTTCTTCCATTGCAAAAATATAATGAATATTATTTAAACCAGCTCCCACTTTTTCTGTATGAATGCTGGCGCTTGGGTGACCTTGCACCGAACTACAAAAAAATCCAACCGAAAAACTGAAAACACACGCTCTTAACACCTGTCTTGATTTCTGCATACGCACGCACACACACACATACTTCATACATTTACATAAACATATACATACATATATGTGTGTATATATATATATATACATTGGCTTCTCTCAAAAAGGAGAGTTGTAAGTTCTGCTCAACTTCTACTTAGGTATGTATATCCTAGTTCACTTTCTTCTTTTTTCACACACTTCAAACGATTTCACTTTCTTGATTTTCTGTTTTCATTTTCCAGGTTATTTCTTGTTCTGTTTCTAACCAAGTTCTCTTTTTGCTTAACTTAACGTTGTCAGCGAGGAATTTGTTATAATTGTTTATTGTCTTTGATACGTTCCAGCATGTAAGGCGGGGCTACTCCATTTAATATCAATTAATTTTAATAGTACTTGACGTTGGTCTTGTATTGTTCATCCACGTGACGTGGACCCATCTCTCTTCTTGATCTCAATGATTCGTTAACCTCAAATATCAGTTCTCCTATTTAAACAAGTTCATACATAAGGAGGTGTTGGAATTTCTCAAAAGACCGCCATATAAAATTCGAGTTTACCTACTCAGCACCAATCAATTTTAGAATAGGATCTTGTTACTCTTAACATTTCATTTAGACATTTGCCTTATTCACAGAATATACTGATCACCTACCCCAGTAGCTTATAATGTTATGCCTGCTGTGTTATTTGACAATTAGTTAGTTAGCAGTCTCCAATCTTGGTGGTGGTGGATATATGTCAAGTCGATTGAAGAGTCTCCTCTAACATGTAAAGAAGACAAGACCCGGTTAGTACTCGGTGTTTCGTGAGAATTGACATATATCCGCTACCACCAAGATTTAATGTAAACTCTTCAATCAATGCGGACTGATATCGAATAACAACTCCTTATTTAGATTGCTTTTAATGGATTTAAGGTTATATAATGCCTTAGTTGTTCTTCTTCCAAAAATTGACAGTAGTAGACATGTTCTGGAGAAGGCAGTCTAAGAATCATGATCAGCAAAATGATTCTGCAGAACGAGATGCAAAGGTAACGAGATACACATATTTCTAATCCGTATTATGCGTAGATTAATGCGTTTAAAATGTGATAGCACCAAATGCTGCGTATATGTTAATTATAATTATAATTAAGATTTACTCTTCCCGATCTCCATGTAAACGTAGCTGCGAACCTTCAGGTCGTGAAACTATTAGCACCGCGTATTTAGATTCCTATTTCATCTTCGGTTTTTGTTTCTTCGTTCTCTTTAAACGGAGGGGAGAAAGGGAGGATAGGTTGTAGAAACTGTGACTCTGTTAAAGAGGAAACTGAGCTGTTTTACGCAAAGCAGGTCAGTGAAATAAGGGCTGCTCTTGGACCCCTATCCGGACGCAGCTTGAAATTCTGCACTGATGCATGCCTGAGGAGATATTTGGAAGCTCGAAATTGGAATGTTAACAAGGCGAAAAAGATGTTAGAGGAGACTCTTGCGTGGCGATCAACTTACAAGCCAGAAGAAATCCGTTGGGTAAGTCAGAACCAGTTCCAGAACTTCTAATTTTAGTGTATGTATATGACTAAAGTATAGTGTTGCTGTATATGACTGAAAGCTCCTGAAATTATAAATGTTGCTCACGGAAATTGTACACGAAACATAGATACGGAGATTTTTATTTATTTTTATCTCTCTTTTTTGAAGAAAACTCACAATGTCTATATATAAAACTAGATTTTGTCACGCCATCGTAAATAATCTAAACCAAGGAAGTTGTTCGCAGCATGAAGTAGCACACGAAGGTGAAACTGGCAAAGTCTCCAGGGCAAATTTTCATGATCGAGAAGGGAGGACTGTCCTTATAATGAGGCCTGGAAAGCAGGTTCGTATTGAATTCACCCCTCTACCTACGACACGAATCTGTTTTAGTTCAAACTCTTTACTCAATTTTTAACTGTTTTTGGATGTTTGGGTTGCAGAACACATCATCGCCAGAAGGTAATCTTCGTCATCTAGTGTATCTTATTGAAAATGCCATCCTTAACCTGCCTGATGGCCACGAACAGATGTCTTGGCTTATAGATTTTAACGGATGGTCACTAAACACAAACGTTCCAGTTTCAACAGCCCGAGACATCATCTACGTTTTGCAGAACCATTACCCAGAGAGACTCGCGATAGTAATCCTCTATAGTCCGCCAAGAATTTTCGAGGCATTCTGGAAGGTGAGAGCCCTGGCTTCCTCTCATGATCTTATAGGAGCTATCTTTACTTCTTCCTATCTTGAGGAAAACTGCATACTCATGTGTCGATCCATTTGCCATTATTGCAAATTTCTTCTTTGATGCATGATCTGTGCCATGAAATTGCATTTTGCTTTTCTGTTTGGAATGGTTTACTGGCAATTGTTCTCATCCATATGGTGGGATGATTCTACTCGTATGCTCAACTCAAGAATTAACCATTCTGTCACATCCCAAACACCGCCCCACTTGTCAGTTAATAGGTCGTTTTGGATTCTGGCCATTGCACACTCAGATTATATATTATCCTCTGCTCTATCAACACTAATGAAGTTCCTACATCGATCTCTGCAGGTTGTGAAGTACTTTGTGGATCCGAAAACATTTCAGAAGATAAAGTTTGTTTACCCAAACAAGAAAGGCAGTGTGGACGTCATGAAGACCTTCTTTGACACTGAAAACCTTCCGAGCGAGTTCGGAGGGAAAGCGACATTGCAATACGACCATGAAGAGTTTTCAAGGTTAATGGCTCAGGACGACGTGAAAACGGCTGAGTTCTGGGGATTTGATAGCAAGTCCCTCAATGATACTAACGACTACGGAAGAGCAGAGGCTGCTCTGAAAGCAGTTGCATCACCTGCAAGCTGAGTTATATATGTTGGTCTTCCACTTGATACAAACTGAGCTGAAATATATGTTAGAAGACATCAAACTAATTAAATATACACTCTACAATATCGCGATAAGAAACTTCATCCTACTGAAATGTAAGGTACATAAATCGAGATTGATTTAGTGACCGGAGCAATAGATCACTTTTTTGTCCCTTTTGGGGATGAGAAATCATCGATATGCTTACTATTTACGGCCAATAAAAAACGTCCCTTGCTCTTCACAAGATATGACGATCTTGAAAGATTTGTATGTCTTTCATCTAACATCCGATGGCTTATTTTCTTGTCTGACAATGGAAGAACTCTCTGATATTTCCCACTAGTTTATTCGAGTTGTGTTTATTTTACTATTTATGAGAATAAATATGTGCTACACAATGTAGAGCATTTGTTGTCTCGGTTAAAAATCACCTACATGTCAAGATCCAAATTCGAATTGGTTCATGACACACGAGCTGATTGGGAATAGAAAATTAGAAATCGGAGACTTTTTTTCTATTCCATGTGATTTGCGACAATTACATAGGCAAATTCAACTTTTCCCCTTTCAAAGTATTCCAAAGGTACTCCAAAGAGCATCTTGGTGCATAACGTTTTCGTTATGCGCAGGGTCTAGAGAGAGTCAGGCTAGAGGTAACATTTGGGTCAGCCTGGTACGACCCGGTCGAATTATAGGTTGAGAAAAATGAGTCAAGTTTGGCACAAATGTTTAGTGAACTGAATTGAATTGAGCTCATTTTTCAGAATATAGGACTCAACTTAGCCCACGAACCCGCTGTCATGAGTCGCGAGGTGGGCTGGGCCAACCCATTTTTTTTTTTTGTGATTAGTATATTCTAAGTATTAGATTATATATATATATATATACTTGGATTGTATAGTTGAATTAATAATTAAAAAAATAAAATTTAAACTTAATTTTTTAAGAAAAGTTAATTTAATTATTAACGAGATAATATACAAGTGGATTGATAACATTAATAATTAATATAAATAATAAGACATTACATAACAAATTACAAGTTAATGAGATACAAATACATTAATGATATAAACATAAAAATAAAATATTATATAAACGTTTGAGAAAAGGTAGTGCAAAAAGTTCTTCATTTTGTTATGCTTCTTGTATGGGTGTTAGGTCTATTGGTAGTGATAGTGAATTTGGCGGTGGCGGTAGTTTAATAACTACTTCATGATTAAAATAATTTGTAAGATTTAATTGTTGAGATACAAGGTGTCTTACAAGTGTTTTAATTACGTAAAAATATAAATTGATGCTGACAATAGTTACAAATGACATAGCTCTGCTCCTCAAAGTACATAAGATGATTCCAAACTTTTAACGAATATAATCGTCGTGAAAAATTTTATTTTTTCATTGACATAATTATATATAATGTTGTAGACTTGTAGTCAAATAAAGTTGAATATACTAAGTGACTAAAGTACTGTCACTAAATATTTATAGAAAAAAATTATATGTACAATTATAAACATTGTAAAAAAAAATTGTACCTAAAATCTTTAAAAAAAATTGTGTGAAGGGACTTAAAGTTTCAAATTGCAAACTTGTAATATTATAAAAAATGATTGATAACAAGTTATTTAATATTAACTTAAAAAATACATTTGCTATTTTTTATTATTAGTTTGTCAAAAAATATAATTACTACAAATTGATAGTTTGTTTTAAAAAAAGTAGTTATTACGATTTGCATTGTATGGATAAAGCATAATATAGTATAATTTCTTTAAATTAAGACTGCTAAATTTTATTAATTTATCGATAAATTAATAATTATTAATTTATCAAAATATTTAATTTTTTAGCTTAATAATAAACATATTATATTTAAGTTATCTCTTTTGAAAAGTGAATCATATTTTTTTGGGCCAATTTTAAAAAACAAGTAGAAAAGTATAATGAGAATATAATATAAAAATCTAATTTAATAAGATTAGATTTTTTAAGCGCATTGAGCACAATTAAAGATGAAATTCAACTAGATTTAAAGTTTAACAAAAGATAAGTTATTCTTTATCCATATTTTGAAAAAAATTTATAGTTAATTTATTATGTACTTTTTAGCTAATTATTAATTTACGAAATATTTGGATCGATAAAATACAAAGAAAATATTTTAAATGTATTATCTTATAATTTTATTAAAATTATTAATTTTTTATATTAATCCCAAGTCACGACCAAAAATTTTTATTATTTAAAAAAATTATTAATTTAAATTTTTTTTACTGTATTTTAATTTTTTTTAATAAGTGAGCTCAAATTGTGTTTAATTTGTGCTGGGCTCGAGATGGGCCTTATCTGGGCTCGAACTGGGCTTGGACTGGGCTGCAAGCTAGACCATGCTTCGAGCTGGGTCTGAACTCAAATAAGCTTAGACTCAAATGGGCTGGGTCAAAAATTATATGACCCAACTCAACTTGCATATATGTAGTGGACTGGATCGAGTCAAGCCCACTATCAACCGATGTGAGCTGAACCCGAATTTTCGTGTGCTGGATTAAACTGAACCTATATCAGTCCAGCCCAAATGCTACCTCTAAGTCAGGCTCTCGCTAGGATTTATTGTAGGTTGTGCACTTCCGCACAAAGTTTACAGAAGAGTTAAACTCTCATTAGGATCTATTGAACGTTACAAACCCACTATGTGCAGGGTTTAGAGAAGAACTCTTATTAGGATCTATTGTACGTGACCTTTATTGGACATGGCTAAATAGAAATCAGAGAATTTTTTTATCTTTTCGCGTGATTTGTGACAATTACAGAGGTAAATTCAACTTTTCTCTTTCCAAAGTACTCTAAAGGGTATCCGATGCATAAAGTTCCCATTATCTACAAGGTTCAAAGAAGAGCCATGCCGTCGTTGGAGTCTATTGCACACAACCTCACCTTACACTTTACACTAGTAAGACAATGTTTCCATGATCCAAAGCCATGACTTCTAAATTACACGACGATAACTTTAGTGTTGCACCAAAACTCTCTTCCCCCTTCCAAAGTACTCTACAAGACTAAATTCATAACTTTGGAACTTCTACAAAGCTTGGAATTACAAGAAGTCAACATCTTCAGAAGCTAATAGTAAGCTCCAAATTTGGGAATAGACTGTAATAGACAGAAACATACAAGTTCCAGATCCAATCACAATGCAAGACATATTTTTTAGCAAATGCAGCTGCAGCCTCACCTGGAAATCCATTTTGTCTATTTTGTGCCTGGTCCCAGGGGAATTTTCTTTTTCTTTTTCTTTTTCTTTTTGTTTTTGGGGAAGGAGTGAAGGGCGGGGGGGAGGAGGTTTGAGGCGGTGGTTTCAGATGCTTCAACGCCTCACATGAAGCAGGAAATGACAGTACAGAACATTATTCTCGATAGATGTCCATAGTATAATGCAAATTCTTGTCTGATTGCATTAGGGAAGATATATATAAGCTGCTGTACAAAAGGAGGTCTAGGGATGAAAGGTTATAGATATCAAAGCTCACTCGAGTAAATGCACTCGTCCACAAGTTGGCGGAGATTTGGATTCTCCAGGGCTGCAGCAATTCTTTCCTTATCATTTAGCTGCTTATTTACTGCGGAAAACAGATGATAAGCATTAGTTAGAGCGGGTCAGAAAAAATTAACCGAATTTCCCATGTTATCAATCACATCCTTTTGCTAAAAAGGTCGCTAGACTAAAAAACAGAAGAAATGAAACCAAACAGGAATACCAGTGCCCTGCAGATGCTCCAAACCCCATCCGAACCCCCCACCCAAAAAAAGATAAACAAAAAAGATACAAGAAAAGGAAACCAAGAGAGAAATAGAGAAAATATTTTAAATTTTCTCTCTCTCTCGCATATGCACACAAGCATATGCTGCATCCACCTCGTCCCTACAGTGGAAAAAGTTGGACAAAGCCAATGCAGCGGAATTAATAATATCACTAGTTAATATCCATAATAGCTTATACCTCAATTTTCAGTTTCAGTTCTCCATTATAATGGCAGCTAAAGTGGATCAGCAACACTAACAATCCATAACAAATCAATTCATCATGATTACATTCCATATCAAGCACGTATAGAAGGGAGATTTCTGGAACCTTGGCCTATCAGTGACTTATGAATTATCATATAAGACGAGCATCACACAGTATACACTTCTCAGAAATATTTGTTATGTGATTTGAGAACCAACTGACCAGTTGCAAGTTATTTAGCGATTCAAATTATTAGAAAAGAGAAGAAAAGAAGTTATCAATAACACATCCATCACTGAATTCGATTGTGAGACTTCATCGGTGCATTCTTATTTACCATTTGCTTAAGACAATATTTTTTCATAAAATGGCATTTTAACGTCACCTGATTCCTCAGTTGCATGAGACCCAGGAGCCACTTTTATATCTACCTGCAAATTCATATCAATGACATCTGGATGAGTACAAGTGGGCATAAAAATGGATGCAAAGGCAGTTCAGAGGATTTCCACAAAGGACGACATTTAATTTCAGCTGTACATAATATATACAAGAATTATTTTTTGCCATCACAGGCACACTTTTGAGAAGCCAAAGGGTGACAATCTTACAAGGTTCAGTATTTAGATATATACATTTCCATAAATTACCAGTAAAATATGAAAAGAAACACTCCTTTGAAAGCATTTCTATGTCCAAAATGAATAATATAATTCGCATGAATTATTTTCATATTAACAATGAGCTACGACTAGAGACGCCAGGATTAAGCCAAGTTTGAAACTATAGCATTGGACTACTGAAGTATCATGATTAATCACAATTAAAACCAAAAAATAGAAACTTATTTGATAAAGGTGATTAGGTACTTTAGCGTAATATAGTAGGGGATATATAGAGGTGATGAGGTGCTTCAGTGATTATATAAGCCGATTACATCATCCAACTGTATTTGCTAAAGAACTAAGGTGCTAAATATTAGGACTATTTAGACCTCTATTAGAAGTTGACATCTTCCTCCGTCATCGATGGACTCCCTTCTCAAGAAATAACGTTCTCTTCTGATGATTAAGCTTGTGTTCAGTCATATCTCATCAATAATGTCTGGTAAATGCAGACATTTAAACATAAGTTACTTTGCTATATCTGCTATAACGTTCTGTAATCATGTTTTTACGACCATAACAATAACTCATATAGGTCTTACATCTCTTAACTTATTTCTTTACTCCAAACAGCAATTATATTGATAAAAGTAAAATTGTGATATTTTAAACAAGTGTGAATTGATACAATCATACCATCTCAATGTATATCAGTAGATATAAAAACAGACCTTGAAATGTGGAGGAAAATAGTTCTTCAACTTCTCTCTCAAGCATAGGCCAATTACTGTCGCCATGCTGCAGTGCTGAATGGTCGGCGTGAAAGTAATCCTAACAAAATCAACAAAAACAATCATCACCAAACACAAGGTAGATTAGGATTTCAAAAAATGGGTAATTCATACTCCTATCAAAACTCACAACACTAACACATGTCAAAGATTTTTAAAATGCTTTCTTTGTTATTTTCTCCCGAAGCTAAAAGACAAATCGAGGTACAACAACTTGAGCTCCTTTCTAAGCATTTAATGTAACAATTTATTTCTAGCCACTATAATTCCATCTCCTGTTAGTGATCATACAATGCATTGTATTTAACACCGCAATCAATATACTATATGTACTTTAAGAGCAAATAATCGGGAGACATGATATATCTGTTAAATAAAATAGAAAAGGAAAAGACCGAAAACAAATTCGTATGCAAAAGCAAACAATTGAGCCACCACCAACGGTGGCTCTAAAAGAGAGGATAACTAAAATGACTACATTGTATATTATTCGGGGTCTATTCTAAAGTACAATTACAAAGCATATTTATATATGCCAAAACTTGGCCACCAAGAATAGAATCAAATAATAAATCTACTTTAATAACGAAACTATAATTTTCATAAATTAAGCCTAAATTAATGCCCCAAAATTATGCTAAAATATCAATTTCTTCAACAGCCCCCTCAAACTCAAGTAGCCTACTTGAGTTTGAACTAAATCGTTGAAGCCAATTTCAGAAAGTCCAAAAAGAGAAGTCTAAAGGAAAGAGACGAATGCCCGAAGGCCTAGAATGCCAGAAGGCCCAAATTGCCCGAAGGCCCAAACATAACTCCAACAAGATACATCAACAATTTCAGAAAACAAACTGTAAAATTGAATTCAGCACGTCTAAAAACCCCCAAGAACACCCTTGATCAACTTGGCCAAAGTTCAGTCAAAGCCCAATCAAACTCTCTGACTCCTTGCACGCACAACACTGGATTGCATACTCAGCTGGGCCAATCAAAACACAAATACAAGAATTACTCTTCATCCCGTGAACCACAGAACCACTACCCAAAAGCTTGACCAAATCCCAAACTCAATCCATGGCTGCCAACATGCAAAGATTCGTGCACTCAACACCATATCCAAACTCTATAACGATCAAATCAAACACACCACTCCAATCTTGTGCACCTAACACATCTGATCACGTCTCATAATTTGCATCTCCAACAACCCTTGACCTTCACCATCTCCGGCAAAACTCTGGCAACGGCTCCATGCACCACTGTCAACCAAAAATTCCTCTCCTCACCATAGAAATGATGATACCTTTCTCCATCGGCGAAGCTTCTCCAACTGCGTCCAACCACCATAACCCGAAGCGGACATCTCATCTTCTCTGACGATAGTAGCGGCCGATGGTGGTTTCGAAGTTGGATTTGGTGGTACGATGGCTGCTGAACATCGAGCACAGGCAACGTCTTCTTCACGATTTTTTTTTTTTTTCAACTTGTGCTGACGTCAACCTTACAGCCTTCTCTCACAAATACAAAATTCCTCTACTTTTATGCCCAGGCAATGTATAAAAAGGCGTTAAGCGCACTGAGGCGCTAGGGGGTCCTAGTGCCTAGGCGCAAGGCACAAGGCGAAGTGAGGCGCATTCTATATTATGAAAAATAAGCTATGAAATCAAAGAATTATGTAAGATATAAACTTTAATTTGATAATACTTTAACCAAAAAATATCTAAGAGATATATATATTTATCAAAAAGCCATACATTACAAATTTGGAGACAAACTTGCATGCGAAGGCCCCATCGTAGGTAACTTTGTCACTGTGTTGAGGCGAGGCGCAACAAGGCACACCTTAGGCGCTAAGGGTGCGCCTCAGTGCCTAGGCATTGCCTTTTAATACATTGTGCCCAGGTTCTAAATCCGGGCTCTGATACCATGTTAAATAAAGGCACACCTTAGGCGCTAAGGGTGCGCCTCAGTGCCTAGGCATTGCCTTTTAATACATTGTGCCCAGGTTCTAAATCCGGGCTCTGATACCATGTTAAATAAAATAGAAAAGGAAAAGACTGAAAACAAATTCGTATGCGAAAGCGAACAATTGACCCACCACCAACGTGGCTCTAAAAGAGAGGATAACTAAAACAACTACATTGTATATTATTCGGGGTCTATTCTAGAGTACAATTACAAAGCATATTTATAGGTGCCAAAACTTGGCCGCCAAGAATAGAGTCCTAATCAAATAATAAATCAACTTTAATAAGGAAACTATAATTTTCATAAATTAAGCCTAAATTAATGCCCTGAAATTATGGTAAAATATCAATTTCTTCAACAATATCAATACGAGGTTGAAGTTATCGTTGTTATCACTTAAGTAACAAATGGAGAATTAACCAGTCTTTTACATTATCTCACTTGTGTGCTCGATGTTTTGGTGGCACTATCAATAATTAAAAAGGAAAACGAAAACGAAAAGTGTCTAAATTCGCTGTGAGCTCGATCTAGCTAGGACAGAGCCATCCTAAAGAGACTTTCTTCCGTTCTAGGTTTCCACAAAGCGGTATCAGTGTATGAGAATGCCTTTCTCCTATAAATTATAATCAAGTCTTTGTTAAGGGGAGTTAAACTAGTAATCACAAGTTAATTGGAGAGTATCAAGGCTAAAATTATAAGAGGCATCCCGGTGTACAAAGCTCAGAGTTAGCGTAAGTGAGTCTATTTTACGCAATCTTACCTTACGTGCAACAATTTTGCACGAGACTGTTTGCAAGACTCCATCCTGTTTCACACGACAATAACTTTACTGAAATTACAAGGAAAAGAGAGATGCTTACAGAATACGGCCAAGCTTCTCATCAACAGTGATGGACTCCTCAGAGAGCACACTCAGCTGTTCTAAAGAATACGGATGCTCTGGATCTCTTATATCTCTCACGAAATGTTTCCATTTTTGGTCAAAGATCACATATTTTCTAAAGCTAATTAATATAAATAAAAATGAAAATAAATAAATAAATAAAAAAGCAAAAGGATATCATAGATTTCGAGAGGATCGACGGCGTCGTCGGAGTGGGGATCTTCGGTGCGGGCGACTCTTTCTTTCTTAGCGTGGACCACAGGGTTAGCATTGATCAGTCCCAGCGTCATCTTTTGCTTCTTTCACTTTTTTCTTCTTTTTTTTTTGGTAAAATTGCTTCTTTCACTTACAAGTCAGTTGAGTTGAATTCAGTTGAGTTTGGGTTACTAGTAGTAGCATACGTGTTTCACGGGCTTGTGTAATGTGACACGTCAAACTGTGAAGTGTGGGGTCAGGTTTGAGAACGTTCACAAAAGACGCCCACCGAATGTAATTGTGGGGGTGGAATTGATATGTGTGTGTGGATTTTGCCCTGTATTAGAGGTGGACGTTCAACTGAGATATAATTTGTGTCATAACTATGATTTATAATGGCATATCGATTGGTTGTTTTAAAACATTTTTTGATCAATTGAAGTGCTAAACTCACTATTGGGGGTCGGTGGATTATGATGCAATCACGTATAATGTGTAAGGTTATTTTTATAGAGTTTCTATAATGGATTTTTATCAATTATTTTAAAATTTTATATAGAAACTAAATAGTATTTTAGAGACACACTTAAAGATCAATACAAAAAAATTATTTTAAAGACTCATTTAGAAACCAAGATAAAAAAAATATATCCAGTAACGGTCTCTATAAAATTGAATTTCTATATTGTATTAATTTTAATTTTATATAATAATTTGATTATGTTTTTTTTAATTAATTATTATTTAGATTATTTAAACTTCTTTAATAAATATTTCAACTAAAAAATAAATAAATTGAGACGAACATAACATTTAAAAAAAATTATACATAAAAAAAAAATCTTAATTAAATTTACCCATTAATTAATTTTTCACCTAAACTAAAAATAAAGTAAAAAATTTTATTTTTTCAACAAGCAGTAATATTGATTAAAAAAAAAACAAGCAGCAATAAAAAAGTTTACCAAACCAAAAAAACTAAAAAAATAAAATAAAATACAAAATCATAATTAAAAAAAATGTCTAATTAAAAAAACTTAATTACAAAATCCCTTTTAAAAAACTCTAAATAAATATATATAAAAAATTAATTAAAAAATAATAATAATAACCCTCCACCCACTTTCCCACCCACCCACTTTTCCCCTTTTGCCCTTTTTCCCTTTTTCCCTTCTTCTTCCTTCCCCTGCGCAGCCCTCCTTGCAGCGCGTCATCGCGCTCCCCCCCACCCCCACCCCCACCCCACCAAACCAATCTTTCCCCTTTTTCCCTTCTCTGCGCAATAGCCCTTATTCTTCCCCTTTTTTCCCTGCAGCGCATCAGCGCACCGCCCGCCCCCCCACCATCTTCTCCGCTGCCACCCCACCACCAACACAAACTTTATGTTTTTTTTTTTTTTCATATCTGTGTCTACCTTTTTTTTTTTTTGTTATTTGTTGAAAAAAATAATTGTATTGTAATTTTTTTTATGTTTGTTAAATTTTTTTGTTGCTGTTTTTGCTCCTTTTTTTGTACTTTTTTTTTTTTTTTTAGATCTGACGATGTCAGAAATCTGACATCATCAGATCTGATACTGTTTTTTTTAGAGATTCATTTTTGTTTTCTTGTTTAGTCTCTATTTTTTTCAATAAATTTGTTGAAGAAAATGAAGATTATGTGCTATTTTAAAGACTCAAAGCTTGAGTGTTATCGTAATTTTGCCAAAAATTATCAAATAGTATTTTAGAGACCTCCATTAGTGATGAATTTTGATCAATAGAGTTTTTAAAATAACAATTATTACTATTTAAAGACTTTTTAGAAACTCTATTGAGGATGTCCTAACTAATTTATAAAATTAATGTAAGAAGGGATATTACATAATTTATACTATTAGAATTTCTAATGGTCTAAATGTGTTTGAATTTGTCAATTAGATCTAACTATTAGGATCACTTGCAAATCAGGTAAAGGAAGTGGTGAGTGCGATGAATGGGAAAGTACACACGAAAAGTCCATTGTTTTGGGTAATATTTAACTTATCTCAACTACTAATCAGTGGGCGGACTTAATTTATTAGAATAAATTTAATAAAATAGCAATTATAGATCTAGTATGCAGTAATATATGGCATACTTTCACTGAATAATTTTCTCCTGCACTTCTAAAATTGTCAAAAAGTAAAATGATTTACTGAAAGATCCCCTCACATTTCAAATTGTCATATATGGCCCCTAGAATTTTCCCAAAACCTCTAGGTCTTCCCTAAGACAAAATCTGGAAAACATTCCTAACTAAACATCAGTAGAATGGAAGAGTCTTCCATCTAACAGTGGGGCTCACCGCCATACTTAATAAAGAGTGAAACCCACAAACACTACTGAGAAAATAGAACCACCCGACACCGGACATGTAGATTATTCTCTAGAATTATTTCTTTAACTGTTGCCTTGGCTTGTTCCTATGAGCAAAGAAATCCTACACTTTTTCTAGGATGAGCTAAACACTTTCGATTTCAGTCTTGTTACTCAACGTCGTACTAAATTCGATGTCCTCAAGACTGGTTTAACGCTTTCCATCAAATCAACACAATTTGTTTCACAAGAATGGCCTACCAAGATTATCTATGAGAATTTCTCACATTCTCTTAGACTATATACAAAAACATGCTAAACACAAGGTAAAACGACATATAACAGTCTCCAAACTGAATCTGACCATTAGTCAGTCCCCACGCATAATAAAAGTTTCATGTACCGATCTATCCTTTATATTCCTTAAGCCACACTAAACCAATATGCAGCATTGAAAATACCGGATAATAACATATATGATGACAACGAAGATTGTCGTGAAAATCTTCAGGCAGCACAAACACTACTGCAGACAATCAAACTCTGCCCAAGCTTTTCCATTTCTGCAATTGTACTCTCAGAATTAACCCTGGAAAATTCAAATACTATGATCTTGCAGGCCTCCTAAAAAATAAAAAAACTATCACAAAGCTTCTCACATTCTAGAGGCTCATTATTGTACGGGTTAAAATGGCAGCATAATTAGCAACAATTAAGACTCAGTAATGATATGATCACTGAAATATGGCAAGAACTCACATCACATAATATTCAAAACAAACGAGAATGCCTCATCAAAGAACATACATAAAGCTCGCATCTCTTGATCTGGTCATGGATGTCCAACCATAGTAGAAGTTCAAATGTGTTACGCATGGAGCCATGAATGTCTGCAATCATTTTGACTTCTTCCCCTGCTTCTTCTTTATAACTTCATCGAGATACATTATACCTTTCCCTTTATAAACTTCAGGAGGCTTACAACTGCGAACAGCAGCAGCAAATTGGTGCACCCTGTGCTTGTCAATCCCGGTACAGCAGATAACGTTAGGTTTAAAGCAAAACACACGAACTGCTGGAGGCACAGTCAATTCAACCTCATGGCTGTAACCCAGTTTGAGATACAAGAGACGGCCTTCAGATTCAGCTCTGGCTTTGAATCCCACTCCAACAACTTTAAGAAAGCGAAAGAACTTAGACTCCATTTTGTCAGTTGCTTCACTGAAAATCAGCTAGAACTTCGACCGAAAAAAAAAAAAAAAAAAGATCAGCTAAAACTAAAAGAATAGGAAAAATATTCAGATAAACAATAATAACCACCGATTCTCAGGGAGGAATGAACATAGTGTTTGACTCGCATACAGCACAGCACATATTTGAGTTAATACGGATTATTTCAATGGTTCAGGCACTAAAAAAGAGATCCTTGGATCAAATGCAATTCAATTTTATTCATAATGATCCCACAACCAATACAGCTTCAACACGTGCTAAGAGATATGAGACGCGGGAGCCAGATTTGTACAGTTTCTTTCAGTTTGAGATACTATGATTTGGAGATCTGTATTAACAATCTTCTTAGCCACAGATATCCACAGGCCAATAGAGATTCCGGAAAAATATAGAATGTGCATATGCCGTAGCCCACATCTGTTTTAAATTAACAATACTAATAAAAAGAAAATGGGTAAATAGCGTCTCGACCCCCTGTGGTTTACCATAAGTGCAAGTCGGGTCCCTGTGATTTCATAATTAGCTTATAACCCCCTGTACTTTTCAAAATTGAAGCATGGATGGCCCCTCCGTCAAATAATCTGTCAAGTTTAACAGAATTTGTTATGCACGTGCTAGTAACGCAACTGTTTGTGTTTTTTACACGATTGACCAATATGTATGAGGTGCGCAATGGCTCCTTGTGTTTTAATAATGGTGCACAATAGTCTCCTATGTTTTTAATGATGGTGCGCAATGGCCCCCTGTGTTTTTAATGATGGTGCGCAATAACCCCTTGTGTTTTTAAAGATATTTGATATGCTGACATTACTTTGGGGACATTTGTGTCATTTTGATATTGCCGTTAAAATTTTAAACGGACTTGGACCAAAGGGACATGTGTGCTTCAATTTTCAAAAGCACAGGGGGTTATAAGCTAATTATGAAACCACAAGCACTCGACTTGCACTTATAGTAAACCACAGGTGGCCGAGATGTTATTTACCCAAAGAAAATTAAGAAGAGATATGAACTGAAGTTACAAACGGTTCATGTTTTCCTGTTTTCAAAATGACTCTCTCAGACAAACGTGATCACGTGAACGTGTAAACCCAATCTCAAGCTCACACTCACAGACTCAAACGAAAAGGGAGCTCAAGTGGACAAGGCCAGAGCCCTAATAACAGACGAAGATGGCCTTCAGCTTACATGTAGACAAGTTACGAAAGTTTCTGTATCCAGTACAATACATTTAAATTTTTGGCCTGTAAGGATCACACGAACTGTTAAAGCTCTGCCTTTAGACTAACCCTTGTAGAAAGCAAACGTAATGTCCTCCAATGGTCAGAGACATGACAAACGTGTGTTTCATACGTGATTGTCACCGCTTTAAGTAATAACTCGGGTTAACTAACACACTCAGGATTCAGGACCTGAAGCGTGACAGATGTATTACACTAAATTTTTTAACAATAAAACAACCTAGGGTTAGCAGAAATTGAAGAACACCATTCAGCATAGTCAAAGCAGTCATAGAAGCATTTCATCAAACAGATTGAAAACATGTCATTTCTGAATTTAATCGACCTAAAAATATAACAGATGAATTTTGGGAAAACATTTTTACACTAAAATGAATTATTTTTGGTGAAATTAGAAAAAATAAGATGATTAAAAGTATAGTATAAGAAAATTGAACACGACAAGGTTTAGAGAGCATACCTTATGGGTTTTGTAGAAGCTCCTTTTGAGCACTGCTTGAAAGAGGAAAAAAAGGCTTATGCTTATTGTTGGGAGGATGCGATAGTTTGGGTTGGGTCGGACATGTTTCGAGTTCAAACAGTATAACTCTTTTAAATTAATAATGTTGGGATCGTTAAATTTTATCAATTTAACAAGATATTAATTTAATTTTTTTGATTTAATAGTAAACATATTATATTTTTGGTATTTTTTTAAAAGTGACTTATATTTTTTCAAGTCAATTTAAAAAGACAAATAAAAAAGTATAATGAGAATAGAAAATAATAATTTAATTTAGTAGGATTATAATAAATTTCTCTAATCTCGTATCAAGATTAGAATTAGAACAAGTTTCTCTAATTTCAAAGTCAATTTATTATGTAATTTTTAGTTAATTATTAATTATAAAATATTTTAAATGTATTATTTTATAATTTTATCGAAATTGTTAATTTTTTACATTAGTCTCAAGTCGGGACTGAATATTTTTATTATTTAATAGATGTTATTAATTTAAAGAAGTTCTATTATATCTACTATATTATTACTATTTATATTCATTTTGAGGGTTTTTTCAAAAACAAAATTGAATAAATGAGGTAAAAAGGTATTGGGGTAGATTTGCAAATAATTTAGTTAGGCAGACAAACATAGATATATTTGTTGATTTTACAATTATATCCTTATTGCAACATCTAAACAACATGTGAATACTAGTATGTTAATTATTTTAAATAAAAAACTAACGTTACGGTTGGTTGCATCCACTTTAATCGACTATTGTCTCTTTTGAAATTAAATTAAATTTTAATAATTAAAATAGGATTGTAAAAATAATTTAATGGCTTCTTAAATAATTTTACCTTTTTAAATATATTGTATATTACCCCTTTGAGGTAGATAGATGATAATTAATTACAACCAAGGATGTTGAATTTCTAATGATTACAAGTGTTCGTGAATTTTAAAATAAGCATTTTTTTTTACCGTTTTCTAGTAATTTAGCAATTTCGAGTGGTAACACCTTTCAAATTTAGCAACAAGGGGGTAATTTGCTATATTTTTTCAAAAGTGAGGGAAGCTAATGGTTTATTTGAATACATTTAGGTTGAAAATGTTATTTTATTTGATATTGTTTTCTATCTTTTCCATTCATTTTATTATTATTATTATTACATACTAACACAATAAATTCCTTTCTAAACTAACCAAGTGCGTGGTTAAAGTTGCATTGTATTTTACTTGAAAATGTTAATTTTATACTTAATTGTTTCATAGTAATTGAGTATTCAACCAACCACAAGAGTTTGCATGATCCAATCCAAACAGGACCTTAGAATATATTAATGGATTACACGAGTGTTATTTTGTATATCATGTCACTCAATTAAAATTTGGAGCTCCTAGTTCCAACAGTAAATTTTACTTACCAAAAGAAAATGCATATTCTTTTTCTTTCTTTCTTTTTTTCCTTTTACGAGGAACTCACCCTAAATATAATCACATTAAATCCACTACAAAGCTATAAATTCCGTGATAAAGCTTTACACCCAACGCATGTTCCAAGTTAGTCAGGGGTTAGACAATATAGAATAGGAAGACATAAGTCTAAACTGTGAAACCTTTGGCCATAATAAACCACTACCCGACCACTCCACTCTTTAGGGAGAAAATTGCATATTCTTTTAGAAGTAATTACTACCTTGGCTCTGGGTACTAATAGAAGAGCTGTAGTCCAAAAGTTTAGAGATAATTCAATTGACAATAGTAGTACTTTTGTTACAATCACATTTTGGCATGAGAAATTCATACATTTCTCCATTTGGTCGAGAAAAGGTAAATCATGAAATCTGGAACTCCATAACATGGTAGTCTTGCCTTCGAGTCTTCAGCTCCCAGTTATCAATTACAGATGTGTAGAAGCCTGCAATGGTGCTAACAGTATAACCACGGCGAACCACGGCAGCTAGAGAGCTTCCTGGATGAGTTTCTCAGTAAGAGATTTGGACAGCCCCATGATGCTATCAGCAGTTCCTACCTGATAAACATTGGCAACGAAGGCTGTCACACACAAAGTTAAAGCGTACAAGATCTAAGTCGAAAGTTGCTACACGATCTGAGTTAACAGACTTGGTTCATCTACACATATTCAGCTACTGCGCAGACAGTGGAACGAGTAATTCTGCCAGCAGAGAACATAAGATGAAAATTTAGAAAACAATTTGAATGGGTCATTCCCAACTAGAAACCAGAGAAAACACCCAGAAATGAGTTTTCACTCGCTAATATTGATTTGCTGTCAGTGGAATGTCTTGAGTCAGACACTCGGTTTTATCCAGGACAATTCAAAGAACATATTAATCATCTGATATATGCCTTTGTATCATATCTCATTAGTTTGAAAATGACGAATGAGTCTGTATACATATGAGAGAGAGAGGGAGAGACATACCACTGTGTCAACAAAGCGTGATGTCAATGGGTGTTCAAGCATTAAACCGCCAGCAACATTGAATACTACTCCCTCCTCAATCTAAGTAAATCTCTTAATGATTAGTACGGTGGTTAAAAAAGAATCAGAGCTAAGGGGATGTGTTTTTTTAACAAGTTACCAGGTTATCAATGATCTCATCTGGTATGTCATGGAAATAAACCTGCAACACAGCACTAGAAGTGAGTGATCTTCTAGATTCAGTTGCTTCATAAAGTTAAAAGATCTAACAAGAGAACTTGGGGCAAGTTCTCCAGGCTGGTAAATTGCACCTTGTACAAATTAATGCGACAAAACTTTTCCCAACAAAGATTACAATATAGTTGCAAGTTGGAAAGAGGAATCTATATATCATTGCCTGATGTGTAAGCAATTAAGTACACTATTAAGCCCACTCTGCCTACTGCAAGTGCACTCAATGGTCAGATAACTTGCAGAGATTGTAAGTATATTAAAGAGCACAGAATGGCATATCGCATGGCTTTTGGAATGTGCAAATTGGAGGGCCTAGAAGTAATAGATGTATTTAAGTTCTTTGAAGTAAGAAGGAAGACTCTCTTAGGCAAGCAACCCAGAGACAATTCTAGAGCAAATTAGACAAATCAAGTGATATGTACTACCTTTTTCAAGTATCACATATAAGGTTATTTGTATTCGTAGGATCTTGGCTGTTACTTAAGCAGTTGGAACCTCAGAAATTTCTTCAGGAAAAAACAAACAAATAACACCAACAATTCAGGTCAGAATGATTGTACAAGGACAATTACCTCATTTTTCACTAAAATCTAAGCAAATAAATAAGTCAACAAGTGACTGAAGTGGGGAACTTGATCTTGCTATCCTCATGAATGGACAAGTTCCTAATGATAACTGCACACTATAGATGCGTTCATTTAGTAAAGTCTTAACGGCCTGCTAAAGTTGATC
The DNA here is from genome assembly GCA_037974665.1 of Ehretia macrophylla. Lineage (NCBI taxonomy): Eukaryota > Viridiplantae > Streptophyta > Magnoliopsida > Boraginales > Ehretiaceae > Ehretia > Ehretia macrophylla. The sequence continues at coordinate 52,591,198 of CM075770.1, forward strand.
AATTAAATCAAGCATCAGTGACACAGAATACCACTATAAGATGCCATGTAGCATTGAAGCTTTACTTCTAGATATGCATGCGATATAAAGTCAGGTGCTAAAGAATTTGGAAGTACCAGCGGCAAGCACTAAATAAATAAACAATATGTAATGAAGAAAATACCTCTGCAATGTCATATCCTCCTCTTCGGATTCCTGTTTTCAGGTTGGTTACCACAATAGATCCAACAACTAACGCATGACCACCAGAATACCCTGTAAAAAGCGTATGACGACTCAATCCAGCTATTCCAAAAATTGGAAAGAGCTGACAGTGAAGCCGAGTAAGCAAACCTTTGATAAATTCACGTGCTTCTTCCATGCTGGATGGCTTCTCCCTGATCTTGCCTTCAGACACCACCACCTCGAACCAATTAGATGTAGGTAAGACTTTTTTTTTTTTAGGTCATAAATGTAGGTAAGACTTAACTCGAAATAATCTATTTTGCAACCAAGGAACAACCATTAGAGGGAGAAATCTTTTGCAATTGTATGTTATCTAATAAAAGTTAGTGGACAGATTGTGAGGGAAAATTTTTGATGAAGCTTGGGCCAATACAATGAAGAGAGTAAAGGGGGGGCATGTCGTAGGGTTGTTCAAAGCCTATTACAGGGATCAAGTTGGACATTTTGGATTTCCTATTTCATTCAAAACCAGTGCAAGCTTTTCTAATAATTAACACACCGGTATAACGGTGGCAATCACTATGCTCCATGAACTTGGTTTTGTTTGGCAAATTAGGGAACAAGATATTGGTGAAACTTTTAAGGATATACTTGTGAATGAATCCAAGTATTGCATTTCATTTGCAAGGGAAAAGGCGATACAGTACTTCATCCTTAATGATGATTCTGTTCTTGGGTCATTTCTTTTCTCTCCACTCTCCGTCTACTGGGATGATGGTTATGTCTTGTGCAAAACTGAATCTTGCTTACTCTAAGGTGTAGATGCACCTTCCATCACAATATTTTGACAATATAATTCACTAATTGGTGTGCAAAGCACCGATTAACAATATAACCTTACATGTGCTATTCAACATGATGATTCTGCAGAATCTCATTTTAGGATAATCCTGAAATGTAATAGCAGTATGACATTGCATGGTCTGTTTGCATGCTCTAGTGTTGAGCTCCTAGAATCCATCTAGATATTAAGTTATCTTGTTATGAACAACACCAATTTAAGAAACAAAAAAGAAAGACGACGATGATGATGAAAAATTAACATACTGTGTCTGCAGTGATTAGGAGTGTAGGATCTTGCTCTTCTCCAAAATGACCTGATGTCTTGAGCCATGACATAATAGCATCCGCCTGAGAAGAAATAATTTTAAATCCATTTCTTGTAAAGTAAGCCCAAAGTACCAATATCAACCGGACACAAAAAAGTGGTGTAGGGAACAGGTGCAAGAGCAGTCAGAAAGGGAACAAGAAAAATTTTGATATACTTGTGAATGAATCCAAGTATTGCATTTCATTTGCAAGGGAAAGGGCAATACAGTACTTCATCCTTAATGATGATTCTGTTCTCGTGTCATTTCGTTTCTCTCCACTCTCCGTCTACTGGGATGATGGTTATTCTTGTGCAAAACTGAATCTTGCTTACTCTAAGGTGTAGATGCACCTTCCATCACAATATTTTGACAATATAATTCACTAATTGGTGTGCAAAGCACCGATTAACAATATAACCTTACATGTGCTATTCAGCATGGCGATTCTGCAGAATCTCATTTTAGAATAATCCTGAAATGTAATAGCAGTATGACATTGCATGGTCTGTTTGCATGCTCTAGTGTTGAGCTCCTAGAATCCATCTAGATATTAAGTTATCTTGTTATGAACAACACCAATTTAAGAAACAAAAAAGAAAACGACGATGATGATGAAAAATTAACATACTGTGTCTGCAGTGATTAGGAGTGTAGGATCTTGCTCTTCTCCAAAATGACCTGATGTCTTGAGCCATGACATAATAGCATCTGCCTGAGAAGAAATAATTTTAAATCCATTTCTTGTAAAGTAAGCCCAAAGTACCAATATCAACCGGACACAAAAAAGTGGTGTAGGGAACAGGTGCAAGAGCAGTCAGAAAGGGAACAAGAAAAATTTTGATATAGCTGTGGTTTTGAATGATGCATGATGATAGCACCAATTATGCATAAGCTTCCAAATATATTGGAAAGGGAGCTGAGATTATTAGGTTAAGCAACTGCTATTTGGTGTGTGCACTCTCACATGCTCTATCAAAATGGCATGTCAAACTAATCAAGTCCAGATTTGACACAAGCGAAAATTGGTGCAGCCTACAACAATTCGAAGAGAAAAAAAATGGTTCATATTTGGTCTGCTTATGAACTGAAGCAATATGCAGAAGCCCTTGTAGATTGATAGCATCTTCAAAGCAGGTTAGCACGCTATCTGGTTGCAATGGGCAGGAATAAAATAGAGTTGACACAAACACAATGAATCACTTCAAGCTTGTCATTATATCTCAGAACTATTCAGTTTTGTTAAATACAACCATTGAACTCTGAAGATCCAAAAGATAAAAGCTCCTTGAAAATAACCAATTCCCTTCTTTGGTAGTCTGATAGCAGAAAAGGCATTGGCTACAGAGCGCAACCATCTGTATTTAGGTCTTCATTTGGAAATGTCTGAGGTGGAGTGCGACTTGGAACAACATAATGATACATCCAATTGCAAAGATATGTGCCAGAATGCACCAAGAGAAGGTGAGATAGTGATTTCCAGGGATTTTGTGTTCCAACACATAATCATGCAACTCCCCTAGGTGTTTGGCTCAGTGTTTAAAAAGGCGCGCCTAGAGGCGAGGCGCACCATCAGCGCCTTAACAAGCTAAGGCAAGGCGTTTGATCAAGGTGCACCAAGGCGCACAAGGCGCTGAGGCGCGCCTCTTTGTGCCTCTTTAAAATTTTTTATTTCTGTCAATAATTTTTTTTTTTAATATATGTGCAAAGTACTATTTTACCATAGACTTTTAGATATTTCAAAGAAACCCTAAAAGAAGAAAAAGAAGACAAAAAAAGGATGGACAGCTCTGATCTCTGCAGTCAACAAAAGAAAAAACACAGATGTGATCTCTGCAGTCAAGCAAAAAAAAAAGACATAGAAGACTGAAGAAGAACCAAGAACGACACCTCAGGTACGATCTATCTCTCTTCTTCTCTCCTCTTTCTTCTCCTCTCCTCTCTTTTCTCTTTTTCGCCTCTCTCTTCCCCTCCTTTTCTTTTAATCAATTCTCGAGCTCTGTCCTTTTTTTTTTTTCCTTTTTGCTGGGTACTGCCCCTAGTGGGTACCATTTCTGCTGCTGTCTTCTTTTTTTTTTTTTTTGGGTAGTGCGGTAGTGGCATTCTCTCTCTTTGTTGTCTGATTTTTTTTTTTGGTGGTCCACCAATAATGCTTCCCTTTTAACAGACAGCGCTGGACAGTGCATGCTTTGCTTTTTTTTTTTTTGCTGCTTTTTTTTTTGGTCACCCCACATGCTGGCTAGTTGGTTTGTCTTTTTCTTTACTTTGAATTATTATATGCATTGTTAGGCTGCCTAATGTTACAGATTATTGTCTTTTATCTTAAAATTATATTGAAATTATAAACTATGTACTTTTACAGATTATAAAACTTGTATAATGGAGAACAATGATGGGAATGTCGATACTAATGCTGATTATAATGAGAAGAAGAGCGATATTGGCTGGAAATATGGTTATTTAGGTGATCCTAAAAATAAAAATGATGTGACTTGCAAATATTGTTCGATAGTGACAAAAGGAGGAATTTTTAGATTGAAGAAGCATCTTGTCGGGGGATATAGGGACATAAAGCAATGCAAAAAATGTCCTGAACATGTTAGGGAAGAAATCAAATAGTTCATGGAGTGTAAAAAGAAACAAAAAAAGCAGTTGAATTTGTTGTCTGATTATGATAATTTTTTAGAGGAGGATGAAGAAGATGAGTTCTTAATGAGTATGGCAGATCGTAAAGGGAAAAGACCAGTCAATCCGACTCAAATTACTGCCTACAACTCAAACAACAAAAAATCGAGACAAGTTGGTCCAATGGATTCCTTTGCTAAGCCAAAACCATCTACAAAAGTTGCTATAAGAAAGAACAGAGAGAGAAGGCATGTGTTGATTTGGCTCGATAGATGTATGATGCAGGTATTTCATTCAATGCTGCCACTTATCCTAGCTTCAAAGTTGCACTGAATTCTATTGCTAGAACTGGAATAGGAATGAAGCCACCAAGTGCTTATGAAATAAGAGTGCCTTTCCTAAGAAAAGAAGTACAAAACACTAATGATTTGATGAAAAGCCACATAGAGGAATGGGCAAGAAATGGATGTTCTATTATGTCAGATGGATGGTCTAATAGATGTCATAAGCCAGTGATTAACTTCTTGGTGAATTGTTCAAAGGGAAGTATGTTCATGGAGTCAGTTGATGCATCTTCTTATATAAAGACCGGAGAGAAGTTGTTTGAGCTACTTAGCAAAATTGTACAGAAAGTTGGAGAATCCAATGTTGTGCAAGTCATAACAGATAATGGAAGCAATTTCATTGCAGCTGGTAAGAGAAGTACTATTAGTATAAATCATGTGTTCTTAATTCTTACTACTTTTGTATTTTAAAGTATTAATCTCTTTGACTTTTATGGTTTAGGTAAATTGTTGGAAGCAAGATTCTCACATTTGTACAGGACACCATGTGCTGCACATTGCATTGATTTGATGATTGAAGATATTGGAAAGATTACCTCGATCAATAGGGTAATTAAGAGGGCAATTCAAATGAATAGCTTCATTTATCAAAGGCCGAGTCTTTTAAACTTGATGAGGCGCTTTACTGGACAAAGAAACTTGTTGCGGCCAGCCAAGACTAGATTTGCAACTTCTTTTATCACTTTGTCTTCGATACATAAGCAGCGAGATAGCTTAAGAAAGCTTTTTACATCCCAGGAATGGGTGACTAGTCGATGGGCAAAAGAACCTGGGGGGAAGATAGCACATCAAACTGTTTTAATGCCATCTTTTTGGAATTGGGTGGTTTATGTTCTCAAGTTAAGTGGTCCTTTAGTTCGTGTTCTTAGATTAGTTGATGGAGAGAAGAAGCCATCTATGGGGTACATATATGAAGCCATGGATCGAGCTAAAGAAGCCATTGCTACTTCATTTGTTGAAAATGAAGACAAGTATTCAGAAACATTTGAAATAATTGACAAGAGATGGGAATGTCAACTCCATCATCCTTTGCATGCAGCTGGGCATTACTTGAATCCAGAATTTTTTTATGATAATCCCGAGATTGAGCATTGTGAAGAAGTGATGAAAGGTTTATATGCATGCATAGAGAGGTTGGTTCCAGAGTTAGAGAAGCAAGACAAGATCACAGATGAGTTGGCAAGCTATAGAAGAGCTGAAAATTTGTTTGGAAACTCGATGGCTATTAGGCATAGGAAGACTAAAGCACCAGGTAAATTTTTTCAGCTTAATGGTTTCTTTTGTTTATCAATATTTCATTGAATATCAAACTAATAGTAGTTGTTTTCCACTGATTAACTTCAGCTGAATGGTGGGCTGTTTATGGAGCTTCTACTCCCAATTTGCAAAAAATTGCCATAAAAATTCTAAACCTTACATGCAGTGCATCGGGGTGTGAAAGAAATTGGAGCGTCTTTGAACAAATTCACAGCAAAAAAAGGAACAGGCTTGCACATTCCCGTTTGAATGATTTGGTGTATGTCAAGTACAATCGAGCATTGGTTGAAAGATACAAGATACGTGATAATATTGATCCTATATCTTTGAAAGACATTGATGATAATAATGAATGGTTAACTGGGAGAATTGAAGAAGATTATGCTGAGGATGATTTAGTGTTTGAGGATGATGAAGATGGAGGTTTAAATTGGGGACAAGTTGCCAGTGCTTCTGGAGTTGATGAAGAAAGATTTAATTTTAGATCAAGAGGGAGTAAGCAATCAGTTTCAACCTCTAGCTCTCGAAGACAACCCTTACATGAAGATATAGAGGAAGAAGAGGATGATGAAGACTACCAATCATTTGATGGGGAGGAGGATGATGGAGTTGCTACTTCCTTCCAAGAGGAAGATGATGATTATATTTGAAATAGTATCCTTTGTCTTTTAGTACATAGTATTACATAGCATATTAGTAGCCAAGTATGATTGACTTATACTTATTTTGATGTGATGAAAGAGAATGACATGGATATCATGCATTTTTTGTGAATTTTATGATACTTAGATGATACTAATGATATATAATTTAATACTTTTTGATGAATATATATATATATCTTTTAGATGTTTTTTAGTTAAAGTATTATCTAATTAAAATTTCTATTTTAGTATCTTACATAATTTTTTGATTTCATAGTATAAGAAATGCGCCTTACTTCGCTAAGGCGCGCGCCTTCGCCTTCGCCTTGCGCCTTGCGCCTAGGCACTAGGACCCCCTATCGCCTTAGTGCGCCTTACGCCTTTTTATACACTACTTTGGCTCAAGCCTCCAAGTTTACACATTATACTATGTCATATTGACTTCTGAAGCAGATGAAAAGAAACCATTGCATCTTTACTATTTTCATTTTTGAATCCATTATAATCAAGAGCCTTCTTCATTGTTTAGGTGGTATGCATTTAGATTTTATTAAACTGTAAACAATCAGAAACCATTTTTCTACTTTTATTCCGAATTAGTAAAATTGACCTAGTATCTCTGCACGTTTGCAGTCTAAGGAAATCAAAACACCCCAAAATAGAGTTGAGCGCTGTCTCCGATTTTCCTTCTCCATTAGATGATGGAGGCATACATTACATACAATAGTGGATCGTGGTTACAAGATCCTGCCTTTCTACAGGAAAGGGCAGGAGCTGTGCCCATTGGGCTGTGAAAATCTTGAAGCCACTTTTTTGGTTTCATAGTTCTATCTTCATACTACTAAACATGAACTACCATATTACAGGTGCTTGAAGTATGCATATTACACTTTATGCTTCATTTCGATTCAATAAAGTTTTTAGTCAAACAATAAGAATGTTCAATGTCAATATCATTACTGTTTAATGCCCATACCATTACACGATAATGCAGCAACATGAAACACGCTCGAGCAAGAGCCAATACGCAAAACAAGAGAGATGTCAGTGAAGGAAAGAAGCATATTCCTACCTTTGCCTCAGCAAGAGCCATTACCAATTCCTCCGCCTTCTCTTTCCTAATACTTTGCTCATCTATGTCTGCAGTCTAAGCCTCAAAAGTCAAAATATTAAACCTCGTCATTCTACATTTAGTACAAAGATGAGCTATATGTCGCATATAACCAACTTTTCACTATTTCTTCTCCACAATTACATGCTAAACATCTTAATTTTTAAAATGGCATTGATGGATGCTACCATAGAAAAATCAAAATTAGAAAAACAGTAAGACATGGAACTTTGTATTCAAACATGTAAACCAACCATGAGAGGTGTTCTTTTTTTTTTTTTCATGTATTCATTGTGTGTAACGCGCTTCCTTACGTGCAAGCAAATTATAAATGAACCTTGCCAGTGCAATTTTTTTTATTGAGTAACAACGAGACTTGAAATTTTTAAAATGGCATTGATGGTTGCTACCATGGAAAAATCAAAATTAGAAGCATAGTAAGGCATGGAACTTTATATTCAAACATGTAAATCAACCACCAGAGGTGGTTTATTTTATTTATTTATCGTCTTTAATACGCTCCCTCAATAAATGAACCTCACACGTGCATATAATTTTATTAAAAGTGTGGTGGCGAGACTTGAAACTAAGAACTCTTGTTATGATACAATGTAATACATATGTTTAGTATGATTTGGACGTACCATGATGGTGAATGCATAACCCATCTCAGCCAGAATGCGTCGACGAGACATTGAAGCAGAACCCAAGATTATCTTGCATTGTACACCAACATACAGCAAAGACTAGTAAGTCATAGTGCATGCATATTTATTAACAACAGAAAAATAAAAAAAGTTGTTTAGACCCACGAGTTGGGTGTGATGGTCGAATAGTAAGTTGTTGTAAAAGGAGATTCTCAGCTTTGACCTCCATTATAACCGAAAACATAGTGCAAATGCAAAAGTTCAAATCAAATGTGAGGTTGCAAAGTTGGCTTACCTTAAATGAAGTTTTCTTTGGAGCCATGTAAAGCTCTCACTTAGCTTTTCTTTGTAATGTCTGAAACGGTTAGCTTAGGAGATAAGCTGTGCTAGAACAAAGTCGTTAAGAGGCCGCGCAAGATTTTTTTGTTTTTGTTTTTTGGTTTAGTGACAATTAGTCCCTGAAGTTTGCAATATTTTCAATCAAATCCCTCGATTTTTTTTTTTTTTGGCGAGGAAATCATTCTAGGCACAGCCACATTAAATTTGAAAAATAAAACTCGGTGGTACAATAGTACGTCCAATAATGCTCCAAATTAGTCAAGAATCTGATAATATATAGAAGTAATATTTTCATTTTCTTTGGCAGTTGTACCTCTCAACAAGATTGATATAACTCTCAATTGTACGGTAATACAACTTTTCAGAAAATGAATTGCTAATTATAATACCCGTCCTTGTAGGATTTCTAGTGACCAATTCTAAGTTGGGGTAGGAACTAAGTCTCTGACTACCTTGTGGAGTAAATAAAATATTTCCAAGTCACATTGTTTGTATGAAGAAACAAATTTTGTATAGCCAACTTAGGTAGAAAATATTTTTTATGAGAGTGCATAAATTTGAACTTTGAACGGGAGTTCAAGTTAAAAGCTTGGTGCACTAGATCATAACATCACAAATTTTCTTTTTCTTGCTCAAAATACAAGTTGATTTTATTTACTCTTATCACGCAATATAAAAAATCAATGAGTCATCACTAGTGACATAAGCTAATGGCACTTCAAATTAATACTGCTAATCTCACAACATGAATATTGTAGATTTAGTTTGGATTTTCTGCAAAAAGTATCTGATTTGAATGATGACTGCTAGAAGAATCTGATGGAAATTTGTGAGCTTTGAAATGGGGCAAGAAGCTTTAGCACCGAGGTAGGCGAAGATAGGCGAAGAGGCCTCAAAAATAAAGAACATGAAAGGTCCCACCGAGATTTGAACTCGGGTTACTGGATTCAGAGTCCAATGTCCTAACCACTAGACCATGGGACCACTTGTGCTTGTTGGTTACGTACATACATAATTAAACGTTTATTTATTTATTTATTTTTTGGCTAAATTACTACGAAGCCAGGCCGAATTAAAAAATAATAAAGACGTCTCACCCTTTCTATCCCTCTCTATAAACCATTGATGTCTCCTCACGTCAATTCCACTAACCTCTTATCCATTCTCAGTAAGAACCCGAAGGATGATGGAGACCATGCATAGGAATCATTCCTTGTATTAGTTTTTACTTTAATCTTTTCTATATGTCAATACTTGCATTGTATCACATGCCAAGGGAAGATCACTTGTGTAGCACCCAGTTCACGAAGATTCGAGATAGAGTTATCCTGCCACTCCATTTAACAAGCTAAAAAAGAGGAAATATAATTGGTTTTATAACAGGTTTGCAATAGAAATTTACCTATAGTAAGGATAGCACATGTTCGAAGTATGGGAAGATTGTTGAAAACAAGTTTTAATGTTTATAAAACACTGTGCATGTATTTGAAGCAATCATTTTTTAGAATAATATATGTTAATTATGTAAATATATTTAGTCAAACTAGATAGTACTTCAAGTAAACAGATGTGTGTAAAACCTTTTCAATAAGCGTAATTTTATTTTTGGTGAAAAGATCAAAATTGTATTAACAAAGGCATCAACCGATGTTTAAAGACTCAAAAGTTTTTCTATACAAAGAAAAATAATTTTAACGGGTGATTATAAGTCCAAGCTAGGGGAAGAACCCTATCTTAATTGTCCTAATAACCCAATTTACTACACAGTTATACACAAATTTCATACAAGAAAATAAGGGAAATAAATATTTCAAGGGGAAATCTAATTTCGCCATGGTTCTTCAAATGCCTCGACACCCTATAAGTGAGGTAGGCTAAATCATTTGTGCAAATATTTTGATTTGATGGTAAAAATGTAAATATTTTTTGTAATTTTCAATTACTCTCACTTGGACATATGAGATGCACATGAATAACTAGCTCGCTCATTAGTACTTTTTGGATGTCAGCTAACAAAAATGAATTTTTTTTTAGTGTCATAACAAAATAGGTTGATTAAGTCCATTATGGAACTAGACATAGGTTGACTAACACATATTTAACCCATCATAAACTCAAGAAACTCTTCCATACATCAACAGGCTCGAACCAGCTCTCTAAACAAGTAGGGCCAAACATACTCGCAGTCGGTCGGACGGGACGTTGATGTATGGAAACCTGTTTCCCATGAACTCAGTGGAATGACAAAACAAGTTAATATAAGAACATCAGAAATCCATGTGAATGAAAGGTAAATGTATCTTATAATGCACTTCAATAAATTTCTCCCAACAAGATCACTGCAGGAAATCAGAATTCAGCATATGCAGATAAAATAAAAATTATATGCTAGTAACAAATTGATGGTAGAAAAACGTGAAAAGTTAATCAATCAAATTGATACCCCAGAGAAGAACACATCAACACCAGAGAGACTCTTCCGTCCCGTGAGAGACTAACCGTCCCGTCATCATTGTGAGAGACTAACCGTCCCGGTGTTTTTCAGTTAACACCAAAGTCAATCCAATTGTAACTACATTCATTCTTTTTGAGTCCTGTCCTTGCCAAAAGAGCAACAGAAAACTGCCTAAAACTCGGAACCAAGATCAAAATGGATTTGCCATGTAGAGTACAGAAAACACATTTATGCACAAGCAGTTGATAGACACAAGCATAAGACCAACACTAGGAAAGATATGATCATCAAGCAGAAACTGTACAACAACAAGAGATTATGCTGAAATTCCACTGACATGTCTCTATTCTGTGAATTTTGCTTTGGAATGATTATTGTTCCAAAAGATCAAGGCATCTGTCTCACGCACCAGAGAGAGAGCCTTGATTGTTTGGAAGATGTTCCCTCTACTCGGTTCAATACTTCAGTAATTTTCCAGTGGATGCGTGATCAATTCATAATTATTGAGCAACATAATTCCAAGTTCTGATCCTCTGATTTGAGCTACAACTTACAAACATGAGCAAAGAAGAAATTAAGCACAAAACAAGAGACCCCATTGTTTCTTAAGTTTTACAACCATAACCTGCAATTCTTCTGACTAAAGAAATACATAAAATAGAAATTGAAATTTGAATCAATTGGCACATATGAAAACAGGGCAAAGCAGATCATCTATGCCACAATGCAGAACTTTTTGCATTATAATGACAAAATTTGATTATGAATTATCTCAAAGTATATCTCTTTCATCTGTCATTGTGAAGCTTAAATACCATGTTAGACAGATAAATAAATAACTCATGATATGCAAACAACACTACGTGAGTTCTTGTCGAGAATTTCAACAGGAAGAATCAACCTACTTGAAATCATTGAAATTGAATCGATTGGAATATATGAAAACATGGCAAAGCAGATCATCTACACCACGAAGGTAAGATAACAAAATTTGATTATGAATTCTCTCAAAGTATATCTCTTTCATTCGTCAAGACTCAACTTAAAACCCTGTTAGACAGATAAATAACTCATGATTTCAAAGCAAAACTATGTGATTCTTGTTGAGAATTTGAACACGAAGAATCAACCTGCCCAAAAACATCAAAATTCTTCAGTCTTAACCATTCTCCAGAGAGCAATGCAATTATTTTTCCACTTGTGCAAAATCCAAGAGAAAGAAATCTTCAGTTCTCTTCATCAGCTGCGAACAACTTCATCCGAGACAAAGGGGTCCTCAAGTAACCTTCAACCTCAAATTTCTTAGGCGAAAGCTGGCGATACTTTGCAAACTGCTCTCTAGCCTCTTCATTCTTATCAAGAAGACTATATATCATCCCTTTACAAAAATAAGGCCTAAAATCTTTAGGATCTTCACTCAAGAGCTCCTCATATATCCTCAAAGCCTCGTCCACACTCTTCTGCAAGAATTGCATCTGTGCCATTATCAACCTCACATCTCTAGCTTCTTTCACCTTGTTCTCGGCCTCGGCCACTCTCAATGCCTCCTCTAACCTCATCATCACTGCCTCCCTCTCCCCACACCTATCCATTAACAACGCGTTCTCGAATAACGCCTCGAATGATAACGGATCTTTTGACAAGATGTCTTCGAAAACCTCTCTAGCTTCTTGTGGCTTACCCATTTCATTATACAACCTGGCCATAAGAAATTTCCAGTCAGTGTTTTCGGGCTGGGCTGCGCTCAATTTCTTCAATATCTTTAGGGCCTCTTCGTCCTCACCCACCTCAAGTTTTTGTTGAAGCAGTGCTTTTAAGGTCTCAATGGCTTCAGAATTGGATTCTAGAAACTGGGTCAAAGGTGAATTTTCCTCATGGTCTTTTTCTTCTTGTTGTTGCTGGGTTTCTTCATGGTCTTGTTGTGTCAAGGTCGGTGGTGGTGGCGGTGGTGTAGGGTCAGCTCTGGCCGGCAGATGGTGGAATTTGCAGGAGGCGGCGGCGGCCACGGCGGCGAAGATGATGGCTGTAGTGGTGGATTTGAGGTTGGAAATGAGGGGGTTTGATGGGTTAGAATTGGAATTAGAAGAGGCTTTGATGATGATGAATTTCTTCTTGGTAGTGAAGAGAGAACAATGCTGTGATGGTTTTGAACGCAAAAGAGATGACGACGACGTTGCCATTGATAATGATGACGTCATTGCTAAAGCTGATTCCATTGTGGCTTTGTTTTGAAATTGAGGAGGGAGGTTTTAGGGTTTTGCGAAGAAGAAATAGTTCTACGGAGTAAATGCACTATAGGGTAAATATCCATTGTATTTTACTATTTGTTTTAGTTTAATTTTTATATTTTAAAATAAATTCTTTTAACCTTGTATTTTTATAATTTATTTTAATTTAGTCTTTATTTTTTAAAATAAAAAAAATTTAACATAAATTATAATGGTAAAAATAAAAATTAAATTAGAGTAAATGATAAAAATATAAAATTAAAATAATATATTTTAAAATATAAGGATTAAGTTAAAATAAATAATAAAAATATAAGGCTAAAAAAATATAATTTAAAAAATACAAAGTAAAATAAAACAAAATATATAAAAAATATACTAAATTGAATATTTATCCATGCACTATATAATCCCTAAAGTTTGCTAAGATAGAATTATTGGATGGGTCATATTAGCAATATAATAATATAAATGTGCAAAAGAAAGGAAAATTGCAGACTTTGTCCTAAATGCATTAAAATTTTAGATGAAAATGTGGGTCAGGAATAATGGTGTTTGAGTGTTAAACATTAGGAAATAAAATGTTTAATTTTTCACTAGGATTAAACTATCAAATCGGGTAAATGTTACGTACTATTTAGGGAATTTACTCGAATAATTTATTTATTTGTTTTTAAGTGCGCTAAGATACGACGTCGTGAACGACAAAAAGTACACTCAGCTTCGTCACTCAGTACACTCACTACACTGCACTTCCCATATCACACTGCGTATTGTAGTGCGTGTTTTTGTGCGTGCGGATGTGTGTGTGAGAGAGAGAGAATGCGAGGTCAGTGCAGGAGACTAAGCAGCAGCGCCACTGCAACCTTCAAGAATTTGTTGACGGAGAAGAAATGGGACGCGCTGGTGATCGGCGGCGGCCACAACGGCCTCACCGCCGCAGCTTACCTAGCTCGCTCCGGCCTCTCCGTCGCCGTCCTCGAGCGGCGCCACCTCATCGGCGGAGCTGCCGTCACTGAAGAACTCGTTCCTGGGTTCAAGTTCTCCCGCTGTAGCTACCTCCAAAGCCTCCTCCGCCCTTCCATCATCAAGTCTCTCTATTTATAGAATTAAATATTTGTTTGATTATTTAATTTGCTTTATATATAAAAAAAAAATATTAAACGATTTTGTAATTAATTTTTTGATGAATTAGTGAATTGGAGCTTAAGAGGCATGGATTGAAGTTATTGAAGAGGAATCCGTCATCTTTCACGCCGTCTATTGACGGACGTTATCTTCTGCTTGGACCTGATAAGGAGCTTAATTACTCTGAAATTTCAAAGTTCTCCAAAAAAGATGCCGAGGCTTATCCAAGGTTTTACGGCCTTTTTAAAAAAATTTCTAAATATATTTCTATATACTGTATAATATAATATGTATCTCTGTGTATTATATTCTGTAGTTAAATATATTATTTTAACGGAATAGCTGAATATGATTAATTGAGCATCAACCAACCAATTAAAGAGTCACGTTAGTGAGTGTTTGATAAAGCATTGAAATAGTCTTAGTTTGATTGAGGAATCAATGTTTCCCGATATTGTCAAATGCTAGGTCTTTACTTGTATTTATCCGTCCCTGCCCACTTGTTTGATTTGAAGGACGGTAAAATGAGTGAGGGGAGAAGGAAACAACGGAATGCAGCTGGAAATGAGCTTAAGCTCCATTTGGTTTTAGATTATGAACGTTTTTAGGCCTTCCAAATGTCAATGGATGTTTTATTTCTAATGCTTGTTGTGAGAATAATAATTGAAATAGTAATGCGAATAATTGAAGATCACGGGGTTCAAAGATTTTAGTGCTAGTACTTTAAACACGTAAAAGGAATGGAAATCTTACTATCTATGTATGTGTTTGCTGTTTTCTCTAGTATGAAGACATATTTGGAAACTATTTAATTCTGGAGAATTTATCTCTCGTTTACTTACTTTTTGTTATGTAGGTATGAACATCAACTTGAGAACTTCTGCAAGTTCATGGATCCACTTATAGATTCATCTACTCCTGAAAGGCTGCGACATGCTTCTTCCTTTAATGCTCGCATGAAGGATAAGTTACAGAGGTCAACATTTTGGGCCCACTGTCTGCGACGAGCGGCTTCCTTGGGGCAAAGAGAGATGGTGTAAGAGTTTAACTCTTCTTCTAAGTTGAATTCATCTGTACGAGATGCTGGTCTACAGTCTCCTATTTCTTACTATTAGAGCACGCAGCAGTTCAATTTATTTTTGTCCAAGTGGGTCTGAGATTTTTCTTATCAATATATTATTCATTTTTCTTTCATTTGGATCTGAATTATCAGGGATTTCATGGATCTTTTACTTGCCCCAGCCTCAAAGGTTTTAAATAAGTGGTTTGAGGTTGTTACTTTTTTACTCATTTCGTAATTTTATATGCTTTGGTTCTTGATCTGATGTTACAAAATCTTGAATTTTTCATATATCAATTCCATTAGCATGTCCAGAATGCAATGTTCAATTTCTCATTAGTGTTTTGTCATCATGGAATATTGCCGAGTTATTTTCTTGCAAATTTCACTATTGAAACTAATTTTTAAAAATTCGTGAAAAGAGTGCAAAGCTATTATATCTCATTCTCTAATTTTGTTTCTTCTTATCTAACTTTTTTCTCTATATCTTTTTTCATATATCTTCTCTCTTCTGCATATTCTCATTTGAGATTTTATTTTAATTAATTTTCTGATACACATGTATAAGATCAAAAAGAAAGTTATATAAGAATCTTATAATACATGTACTCTCGTTGTAGCTACCAGCCAACCACCGCCCATGTTGGTGTTCACCTTTACTTTTGTCATTGCACAAATTGAGTCATATTTGACTCTATGGTTGTGGTCATGCTATTCTCTTTGAGTATAATGGATTTTAAGATGGAGGAAATTGTATTGGAAGAGGGAGTCCTCTTTAGGTAATGGGCAGGCATTGAGGAAAATGGTTATTTCGAAGCCGTTCAAACTTTGCCTCCTTTGCCACTTGTCTTCTTGTTTATCGTAGGTTTGAAACTTGATGATTTATTAGTTATTATCATACATAGACTGAGTAATCACTTGTACTCTTTTACCCCGAAGCAACTTTAAATGTTTTCCCTTTGCCTGGTGTCCTATGTTGGGGCCTTGTTCTGACAGAAATTTGACTTTCGAGGCTCATAGGTAGAGTCTGGTGAAATTAGCGTTTAGTTCATAAAAAAATTAACTAGGGGATCTTCCAAATCAGGAGATATGCATATAAATGAACTTTAGCCTTGCAATAATTTGAACTGCATATGCAATTTTAGCTGATTCAGATCCTTAGAGCTGACCCCACCCAGTGGGATACGGCTTGGTTTGTTTCGATTTGGTTTGGTTTATGCGATTGTAGCCTATATGCAGCTCTCCATGTTTTTACTGAAACTTCCACAGCTCAACACCTATATGTAACCTAAGAATCTCTTCCTTACAGTTTGGTTATTACCTGCTTGAGTCTTCAAAGGTGCTGCAGCTAATTTTGTTGCTTTCCAATAAGACTACTCATTTGATCTCTCCGTAGAGGATATCTTTAAACATTTCTCCTCTACAATTTCTGTTTCATCAATTGACATGTTACTGGCATACACACAATTCTGAGAACTTTTAGTTCATAGTTATCAACTCATTAGTCTTCATCTCATTTGTATAGAGCGATGTTCTGAAGGCAACACTTGCAACAGATGCTGTGATAGGAAGCACGGTAAGAATCATTAATTCATCGTTGATCAGGCTTTTGTTATTGGTATGTCTATTAATGAATGAATATCTGCATGGCGCCAAGATTAGCTCTTAGTTAGTGACTTTTTAAAGTTTACACATGATGAATTTGTTCACAACCTGGTACTATGGTCTTGTTGCATCTCTGTGGAATCAAGATTTAATGAAGACTTATTGAACAAGAGAACTGGCAGCCCATTCAAGCTGAAGGCTTTTTCGTTTCCAAGTTACTTGTTTTTCCTTTCTTGTTCATACTACGCCCTTCTGTTAAGGAGTAATAAAGTGCTTCCTACTTCTTACTCCGCCCCTCCAGAAAGACTTTCCCCATACTTTCAGTCTAAGAAAGGGCATGCATCAATGTTGGGTTGGAATTTTACTTCAGCAAGGGATCTTAAAGTTTCTTATGGATTTCTGCAACCTATTCTGCTTACAAGAATTCCTCATTTACCTTACCCAGTTGTGGTTAAATATATTGTCTACAAGAGATCTTTCTATATCATTTTTTCTTTTTCTTTTGCATCATAACTGATGAAGAGAAGACTTATTGTCGCATGAAATCATTTAGTATCTAAAGTGAACTTTATGCTTTTGTGAACAAAGGCATAAAGGCCCTCCAGGTGATTGAACATGTAAATGTGGGGTGTGCTTATAATGTTGTGAGCCTGTTTGAACAATCAATTATTCCTTCTGAAAATACCAGGTAAGATATATTGATAATGCTTTCATGAGCTATACTTCTAACTTGTCCTCACAGTTAAATTCAATTTTTCTTGAGATGTAAACATCCACCTTCCCCCCAAGAAATAAAATATATTTATTTATGTGATGCATTATAAGTTACTGGTACGTGTCTGTCTTTTCTGAAAATGTTTATATCTGAGAGCAATCTACAATGTTCTGTTAAGCTCACATGCAAGAAAATGTTTTTCTAGTTACTATTACGTTCAGACAGGAACTTTTGATTTATTCTCATCTTCAAACCTCTGGTCCTGATTCTAATTTGATGCATTTGTGTGGAGCTTTTGACCATGCCCACTGAAGAGAAATGGTCCTAATAGCAAACTTCCCCTATATATTTGTCTTGGGGTTTGTGAGAGTATGTCCAAGTCAAACTGTTTGAAGATTGATATTTTTGCCATTATTAAGCATGTTTCCGCTCATTGTTGTATCATAGGCAAGTGTCCATACACCTGGGAGTGGATATGTCTTGCTACATCACGTGATGGGCGAAACTGATGGGGATCGTGGTATCTGGTCGTACGTATTCCAGTTGTAGAATGTCAATGATGAATACTTTTGTAACTTATTAAAGACAGGAAGATTGCCCTTCTAGTTCCTCTCCACAGTGCACAACACTACATAAAGTATACAAGCTCAGATTTTTCCCTATATCTGGACCTTTCCCCTTAATGCATATCTACCTCAGTGGGAAATTTCACAATCAGCAGTGACTGTGGTTTCTATTGCTTCTGCTCACCCATGGATGAAAATTTGTTTAAGAAGTGATAAATTTTGTAGGTATGTTGAAGGTGGAATGGGTTCAGTGTCATCTGCTATTGGTAATGCTGCTAAGGAAGCTGGGGCTACCATTGTGACTGGGGCGGAGGTGTGTAATTGATGAGGTCCTTTTACTCTATGTCTCCTTCATTTTGAAGAGGAATGCTATTTTTCTTCTCTTATCTTGTTTTAGTTTTTTCTTGATTAAGAACAATTTGTTTTGCTAAAAGGTTCGGCCTCAGATTCAGCCAAGTGTAAACAAAATACACAGCTTCGAAATAGATATGCTTCCTTTAGATTTTTCTTCTTTAATTCTCTTTAGTTTTCTATCATATGGTGAAGTTAGTTCCTGAACATCTTGCTTGCTGATTTGCTCAGCTTGTCAAGATCGTCACTCTTTTACTTCTGGATAACTTGTAACCGCATTTTAGATTTCTTTTTTGTGGCTTAGGTATCAAAATTGCTAATTGAGGACTCTGGCAGACTAAATGGGGTGAGTCTTGTAATGAGAGCTTTCTTGATCAGGTGTTTAACAAACTTATGTCCTGCTAATCTTGATAGAAACCTGTTCGAATTGCTTAGGTTTTGCTGGCTGATGGTAGACGAGTGCATTCTTCAGTTGTTTTATCAAACGCAACCCCATATAAAACTTTCATGGTGAACTGTCAACTTTCTTTTTCTCTTATCTGAGCTCCCCTGTTCCCTTTGTGGCTTACAATAGTCATGCTGAAAAGGCAATTAAATGCTATTCACTCATTGTTATTAAATATTAACAGCAATTACATGTTATGTTTATTGACTCAGGAATTAGTGCCAAAAGATATGCTTCCCACTGACTTTCATCGAGCTATCAACTACTCTGATTACAGCTCCGTAAGCTACCTTTTCAATTAATTGTTAGATCTGAAGCTGATATTTTGAGAAATTTGTGTCTGCTATCTCTTCCTTGTCGGTAAACGAGCAGTAATTGGGCATTTGGAACATATAGATTTTCAAGGAAGCTTCAGAATTAGATTCAATATGTGGAACATATAGTTCATAATTTCTACTAGAGATGTTGGCAAGGGTAGAGCCATTCTTACATGGGGCACCCCAGATTTTTTTTTGAGAATGTGTATATTTTCAAGGTATTTTGAGGCTGAAAAATCAACCTAGTCCCCGCTGAACCAAAATTTTGGATCCGCCCATGAGTGTTGGACTCTAGTAGCTTGCAGTTTGTAATCATTTTGTGCAACTCAGATGTGCACTGAAAGACGAGTTAGGGGCATGTTCAATATCCAAAAACTGTTGTCTGTTCACCTTGTCATCACAAAAACTGGTGTCAGATCTCCCTAGAAAATAGTCTTGGATATTGAATACTAAGTTTCTGAAATCCTTGGGTCTCTTAGATGTAAGAGTAATGAGAGTCGAGCACTGAATTTATGAACTATCTTTTTGTGAACATTCTTATATGCTTTTACCTGATTTTCACATATTGGTAATCCCCATATTAATTCTGCAGTTTCATAGTTATTTGCATTCATGAACTTATCTAGTAAATGAATTTGCTCCGACAGGCTACTACGAAAATCAACTTGGCTGTTGATGGATTGCCTCATTTTCAGAGTTGCAAGTTGAATCATCCCCATGCTGGTCCCCAGCATATGGGTACTATTCACATTGGTTCTGAGAGGTATTGATTAGTAGATTCTCTGTTCTACTCCGTTCTCTCCATCCAGAACAATTTCTTTCCCAGTTCAGTATCATTTAGCGAAGGATAAATAGGAATCAGTTTTGTAACCTTTATAAGTATGTCTCTGAACATTAATAATAGATCTATGAGAAGAAAAGAATCATATATACTCTCAGGAAATAAATTGACTGAGCTTTCTCCGGGCTTTTTCCTTTTTATGCATCCGAGAAACTTGCTTACAGTTGTGATTATTGTTTCGCATTGTCAGGTGTTTTTCATAACATAGCTGCGTTACTCTATGTCTTCTTTTTACTATTCAGATTGAATTTGAGAATAATGGATTTACATCTTCATCACAATTAGCAGAGTGGGGCCAGGAGGAACCAAAACTTTGGTTTTTCCATCAATTTATATGATGATATCCTGTTACCTTTAATATTGGCAAATAGAATTTTCTCTTTGTTTTCAACATGTCTATAATAAGTTATAGTATCTCATAATAGTTGGGACTATGATATCACTTGATTAGATAGTGGTGAAACATTTATATGACAAGTTATACTCCCTGTGTCCAAATTAAATGTCAACCATTGACTTTTTTGGGTCAAGAATCTTTGACTTTGCATGCTTATTAGGGTCCTAAGAGAGGATCTATTCAAAATTATGTAATTCGAGTTCAAGGTGAAATTTTCTTGCTTAAAAGAGGTCAATATATGCAAATAGAAAGCTTTTGGATGCTAAATAGAAATGAGGGCATTAAATTTGAAACGAGGCAGTAACTCATAATAGTCAAGACTGTTTTCACATGTGGATCAAACAAAAATTTTCTTGTGCAGGGAGTTCATTGAATTCTCAGATGCAGTGATCAGTATGTTGTTTGGTTCTTAATGATTGCATTTTGATGTAGAAAAGTAAATTCTGTGGCTTCTGATATATTCATGTATATTTTATTTCGATTAGCATGGAGGAGATTGAGTTGGCCTGTCAGGAGGCAGTAAATGGAATACCATCACGAAGACCTATTATTGAGATGACCATCCCTTCTGCCCTGGACAAGACCATTTCTCCACCTGGTACAGAACTCTAATAGATCAGATTGATAATCGTTCTGAAGTAATCTCTTTTTCTTGTCTTTCCAAATAATTTTAGCTGCACTTCTGGAATGTGTAATTCTTCTGGACTCAAATGAATGAGAACAGTTATGAGTTCTGTAACTCTATCAACAATCCAACACTTTGATCTTATGAATGAGTTCTAAATATACGTCTTTCTGTAATCTCTTCTGTTTTAGTAGACTTCCCAGCTTTGATGCTATAGGTCACTGTGGGGTTAATCTCTGCAATATAGTGCACGACAGTAATGTTATTTGGGATAAGCTTGGTTGCCTTTTTCATCAATCACATAAAAACATAGGCGCGTTGAAGCCTGGTGGTTTTTCTCTTGCTTAAACTGAGAAAGCATAATCACGCACGGGTGTGCTATACCAAATTATTAGAGAAATTCTGACATAAAAAAAATGGAATGAAATTGGCTACTCTTTTTCTTTAGCACCACCATAAAGGTATTAATTTATCTTCTTCCTTTCGCTATTTATTTATTTATTTACTTCGTTGTTATAATTCAAGTAGACTACTCTTTGCGAGTGATTTACAAGTTTGAGTTATAGTGTTAATTTGATGGAACGTGGTTGTCTTTTCACAGGTAAACATGTTATCAACTTATTTATCCAGTACACGCCTTATAAACCCACTGAAGGTAGCTGGGAAGACCCTGCTTACAGGGTAAGTACATTTTCTAGAATTGAATCCCAAATATCTACTATATTATGGTTGAGAGAGAATCAGTAGCTTTTCCCATTGAAATTCCGCAGTTTATTGTTTATTGTACATCTTTCCTGTTCTTTTTTCTTTTTTCTTTTTTCCTTTGGTTCTTGGTCTTTCTCGTTATCGTGTGTTAATAAATACAGTGAACATGGATTTTATATTAGTAATGTAAATGCATCTGAAGTTAACTAACTTTTTCTGTAGGAATCATTTGCACAAAGATGTTTCAAATTAATTGACGAATATGCGCCTGGCTTCAGCTCATCAATAATCGGCTATGACATGTTGGCTCCACCTGACCTTGAAAGGGTAATTGGTTTGACAGGTACTTCATCATGACCCGACTTTCTTTGTTTCAAGTAAGACTTTTTTTGACCCTTCAACATAAAACTAGAATCTATTGAATCTGCTAATTAGGATAAAACAGAACTTGCAACCGTAAATGATATTCGTGTGTTTCGAAACTTTAATGTCCAGAAAATGACTTAGCTTTTCCTTCGCATTTTAATAGGAGGAAATATCTTTCATGGTGCCATGGGATTGGATTCCTTGTTCCTCATGCGACCTGTGAAAGGATGGTAATAATGCTACGATCTTGTGCTACTAACGAGCCTTCTGTTTTGTGAAAGCTGTAAGCGATACTAATACGTTTGTTTTATCTTGGCTGCAGGTCAGACTACCGGACTCCAGTAGGAGGTTTGTATTTGTGTGGGAGCGGTGCCCACCCTGGTGGTGGAGTAATGGGCGCTCCAGGACGTAATGCTGCACGTGTGGTTATTCAAGACATCAAAAACTCAGTTTAACTGATGCTCACCGTGCTGCAACTCCCAAGTGCTCATCACGATGCTCCAACACATAATGCTGCACGCACGAAAAGATGATTTGCGCAAATTTCCCGTTTTCGGATGGTGTTACTCATACCGTTGAAAACCATCTTTAGGTAGGGACTAAATTAATTTTTTTTAAAAAAATAATAGAACTTAAATTTGCTAATTTTAAACTATAGGAACAAATTTGAAATTTTTTGAAAAACATTGGATGATTTGCACAAATTTCCCAATCGCTTGCAAGTGACAAAACCGAAAAAGCAGTTTAGCTTTAATCGGCAGCCATGGAGACCCAAGAAGAGGACATGAAAATCAACAATCAATCCCTTCACAATGCTCCTTCAAGAAGATGATAATCATCAACATCAACAACACAATTCAATAGAAAACCAAGCATCATCAACACCTCATAACCGAGATTACTTTCTCCACAAAAGGTGTTGAGTTGGAATTCAATTCTAACTAAAGATTCTTGTAGTTCCAGAGGATCCAGCTATAGGAAAACCAAGAACAAAAAAACTTTTTGTCCTTTTTCGCCTGATTCTTTAGTCTTAAGAAGGTTGGTTTTAAGAGTGAGTGATTGCCCTTCTCCGATCCTTATTGCCCAACCTGAGAGCGGACAGTTAATGTGTTCCACTTATTGAACAAGGTTCTATGGTTGGTTCGTGACCCTTGGATGCTGAAGGCGTCCTTGGGGTGATCTCGTAGTTCATACGGGGTGGAGATGATGGGGTTAGTCCATGGATTTTCCTTCATTTTCTTTTGTCGCATTTCATTCAAAGGGTTGAAGGGAGATAATGCATCAAGCTGTTCGCAATGGCCAACTTGATCCTCTTTCCCAGGGATTTCAAATGAGGGAACCATGGGAGAGTCGTCAACTCCAACTACTGTTCATGTACGATCCATACTAAATCTGATCTACTGCCCATCCTACCTCTTCTACATTCTTAACAGCCCGTTTTTGTCAATCAACTCCACCATATCCATCACATGGCATCTCATTTCAGCTCTGGCCTGCAGCAACTACTCTTGTAAACCTCTTAGACACTCACATCAACAACCCTTTTCTTCCCTTGCTTAACACCCAAGACAATCGTCGTCGTCTTCGCATTCTTGAGCTGGGTTCAGGCACTAGCATTATTGATATTGCATCTGCTACTATTTTCAATGCTAGTGTTACACTCACTGACCTCCCTCACGTGTTGCCTAACATTCAACTCAACGTTAACGCTAACACCCAAGTGGTTAAATCTCGAGGAGGGGTGGTTAACGTCACAACTCTATGATGGGGAGAGAGGGAGGACATGGAAGCTATGGGTCGAGATTATGATTTGATAATGGGGTCTGATGTTGTTTATCATGATCATCTTTATGAGCCTTTGTTGGAGACATTGAGGTATTTGATGATAGGGGGTGAAAGGAAGAAGATGGTGTTTTTGATGGCTCATGTGAAGAGATGGAATCCTTGTTCTTCAACAAGGCTAAGAAGGTGTTTGATGTTGAGATCATACATAGAGATGTTGCTTGCAACGAGTCTAGGATTGGGATTGTTGTGTACCATTTTGTTGGAAGGTAAGATGGAATGTGGACTCTAGAGCTTAGGTGACATTTGATGAGCAAACTTGCAATATGTGCCTTCACTTCTACTTTTTCTTTTTCTTTTTCTTTTTTTGATAACGGAAAACTCTCGATTGAGAAGTGGTTCACGTTTATATTTACGGTAACAAATTTTGATATAGATAACTCTTTTCGTTAAACCACAATCTTAACCTCTTTTCTCGGTTGGTTCAAACTTTCAAGCAATCAATCAAATAGCAATCGGTAACTCGGTTCCCACTTTGTTAACATAAAACATAAGTTACTCTTTGGTAGCGTGGTAGGTCGTGAATTTTCTTTTAGATTTTAATTTGTAATAAGGCTCAAATTTTTTCTCTATCTTGACGGAAAAAAGTTGAAAAAAGTTTGGTCAAAGTTAATCAGGCACAAAATTTATTAAAATAGACCCCCAAAAAAATTAATTTCTTGAATGATTTGAACCAAAAAAGTGAAGAATTCTTCTCTTTATATCTCAAATACTCTACTATTAGATTACTCTCTTGGAGTGACATAACTTTCAGTTCTTTGAAGCGAATTTGGGACAAAACTTTCAGTTCTTTGAAGCGAATATGGGACAAAACTTCATATCTTTTGCTACACCAGCACCCTTTGTTCCAAAAAATTCTGGTGACATTGAATAAAACTAAAGTTATTCAGCAAGAAAATGATTCATATCATTGTAGCAATTCTGCAGTTATCTTCCATCTTATCAATGTCCATTGACAACAAATGACAACGAATCAAGCAACAAATTGGTTATCAAACGCTAGATTTAGAGATGAGTTTCGTCCTTCCTTTGAAGGACATTTTGGTTAACGACTTCTACTCCACAAGTGTGGGCTAAACTCTCTACTTTACTGGCTTTCATTAATATGAAATGTTTCTCTTTATTGACAAAAAAAAAGTATAATATCTTTGAATGAATTCAAGCCATACCAAAAAAAAGAAGAATGCGCTTCGATAATGTTAAATATTGTACAGTATACATGAACAATCATAACCTGGACAACAAGGTACATCTGCTTTGCGCGTGATCATATTCTTTACAACAAAATCAAATTCAATCAAAGCCGTAAACTTACTATTAAACAAAGAACTCATATCATTCAAAATGCAAACCTGACACACATCATTGATGTACAGAAGATCGATGCATCGTCTATCGTGCTATATATCTTAGTTCACTCTGCAAAATATAATTAAACGGCAGATTCCAACTCCATGGTGTTAAACCGTGAAATGAAAGTCTTTTCTTTTGCTACAATGGATCTGGTTTCAACCAAATACAGATTCTTGTTTTCCTCTTTTACGCAACGTACCTTTTCCAACAGCCTTCATAGTCTGTGAATCTCTAAAACAAACGAAGTGCACGATTGTCTTACCATTAGGGTAGACTGCAAAGACACTGGTGCCTATCTTCTTGTTGCAAAGAGAACACATAGTGTCGCCAGTGATCTTGACAACAGTTTTCCGTTGGCTATAGAGATCATCCTTTACCTGTGGCATAACAGATTATCAAGATTGAAGCAGAGATTAAGAAGTTCCAAACTCGGAACAAAATAGAACAAGGTCCACTCCTATTGTATATGATGTTTGAACTAGCAGTTGAATGGAACTCTGTTGGTTCGGTCTGAAAAGTATAAGATGGTGCTTGATGGAAGTTAAGCATTGGAGTGATACCCTGTAAAGAACTACCACAAGACATCTACACTGGCAAATTTACTTGCAGTTGCCCCATGCAACTATGGCAGAACGAATATCTAGGGCATCAAAGCGTATTTGAATTCACTTTACATTAATATAATATCTAAAATGTTATATTGATATTTCATGTTCGAGAACAATCATCATATTTGAAGTCAGCATAAATCTATAAAAATATCATACCACAACTTCTGGGGATGCCAACATACCTGCAGATTTTCGCTCTCTCTCAAGCTCTTGATCACAGAGAAGTTTCGATATGCCTCGCTGGATTTTCTTAGAAGAGGTCTGAGAAATGGCACCAAGTTCTGAAATGAACACATATCTTATGAAATTACACCATCATTTAGAAACAGCGGACAGATGTATGCATAATATAGATAAATAGAGAAAGGAAACCCATGCGTGTGAACACGTGGGGTTAGTGTTTGAACTGAGTTATTTCTTGGTATCCATGTCATTATGCCACCAACTTATGAATGCTCAGTGCTCACACAGTAAAAGAAATTTGAGGTCAACAAGACCTTTTGATATATATATATATCCACCCATGTGGTACTTCATTGTACAATAAGACAAAATAAATTGCAAAACTTCCAACTGAGAAACTTGAAGAAGAGATGACAATCAGGTCTTGCTCCAACAAGCAACCACCAACTCTTTCATTTATACCTCCGTTTCCTTGCTTTTCACAATTTTTCAAAGACAGAAACTGACTTATTGAAATTAACATACTGCTTTCAATAATCTGCTCCTCATAAAGGAAATGAATATTGGACGTAGATACTAGGTTCATCTATATTGTCTGAAAAAGGTCATTACCTGTAGCTTGGTTTCCTTGGGTAGCAGTTTTAAAGCCTGCGCTCCATGCATCCTATCCCACCTTTGGCTCAACAGATCAAGGACCTGATCAAGCATAATAGTAGAAACTCCTTCCTCTGCAGCATCATCTGCATCACCATCGCTCCTCCCACTGTCTGTGCTACTTGGGCTGAATCGAGTTTCTTCAGCTCCCTCAATTTCGGCAATCTTCTTTGAGCGACCTGCTTTGGTTTTGGCATAGGTCCCTAGACCAACCTTCGGGATCCCAGTGCTCTGAGATGATACTAAATTAGTGATTCTCTTTTCAAAGTTCTTTGTTGTCTTCTGAGGATTCAAATAGATTTGCAACAGAGTGAGGTATATATTTCCAGAAGCTCTTCCAGGTTGTTGATTAAGTCCAGATTCGTGAATCCGATCACAATAGGCCAGTGCCAGTTCGGGAACATGAAGCTGCAAATAATGGTCGGACATCAATTGGAAGCACGAAGAGAAGTGCAATCTTTGCCAGCAAACAAAATTTGCAGGAAACATAAGAGAACCTAAATTAATACACCGCAATAATTAACGCTTGTAATTGTGAAACAAGTAGTCAATGAGTAATATCACTCTATCCAAGATGGCAAAAGCATAAAAATAACCTTGTGAACATATATAGATAAGGCAAGCTCATGTTGATTCATTTTCCCCAACAGAATTGCACGCTCTTCATACAATGCATCAGGAGGAAGTCGCTTCAACAAGACCTCTGGATTATACCCCGAGATATTCTCCAAAGCAGACAAAAGTTTCTTCCTTGTTGCTGAGTAAGTTTTCTCATCCCACTTTCCTTGTGCTATTAGATCAGCATACCAATCAACCACTTCTGAAAGATAAATTTGCACCTAACATGTATATTACACAGTGAGGACATCTATCTCAAAGATAAAATGCAATGCATCTATCTCAAAGAAAAAATGCAAATCCCAATGCAAATTTTGGAAATGGTCATGTGTCAATTGTGATTAATCAGGTTGCAGTGCCAACCCAATTTGCATTAAGTCGTCTATCATCTAGTTAAACTTTATTAGAGGAGAGATTCAGGCATTAATTTTTCTGTTATGCCAGGGTCTCCACAACCTACTGAGAGGCATGCCTATGAAACTGTGGAATGCAATAAGATCACATGCGTAGCAATTGTTGCAGAGAGTTGAAAATGAAAAGGGTGAAGTGCACCAGACCCCCCATGGTTGACTCTAAGTGCACGGTACCCCCCTGTCATTTTCAAACCCCTTAGGATAGTCCCTGCGGTTTCCGAAAGTGCACAATACCCCCTTACCGTCAAAAATTCCGTCATATTTAATGGAGCGTGTTCTACACGCGCATTAAGTGAGATTTTTTTTCGTTTTTAACGAATTTGTCATTCAAATAATAATTAATTGACCAAATTACCCCTTTTAAAAAATTTGAAAAAAAAAACAAAAAAGAAAAAGAAAAAGAAAATAGTCATCTTCCCCACCACCAACACCCTCCCCCCCCCCCCACCCCGACCCCGCAGCGCAGTGCATCAGCCCCACCCAACCCCTCAGCCCCTACCCCCACCCCTGTACATACATACATATATATAATATATATATGTGTGTGTGTGTGTATTTCTTTTTTTTTTTGTGTACATATATATATATATATATATATAAATTTAAAAAAAAAAATTAAGGGTATTTATGTCTTTTTGCAAAATCCGTTATCTCTATTGACAGAAAAAGGATTTTGGGGCATGTTTGCTAGTTTTCAAAAGCACAGGGACTATCTAGGGGGTTTTAAAATGACAAGGGATACCGTGTACTTAGTCTCAACCACAGGGGGGTCTGGTGCACTTCACCCAAATGAAAAAAAAAAAGAATGTAACTGGGCATTAAATTATGTAACTTGCTTTCAATTTATGATATGCACTAGTAGCTACAAAAGGAAAGTCAATTTCTTACCATTTCATTCTGCAGATTTCCTGAGATGCTATTATCATTCATTGCAAGCATAAGTTCTAAATATGTGGCCTGCATATTTGGAGCATGCTGTTTTAAATAAGAATTGACCAAGTCTGCTGGTATGTTCCCAGACAAAAACAGCTCAATAGTTTGTGTGGGACATCTTTCAAGGACAAGCATTGAGAATTCCAAGACAAGCATGGGATCCGTCTCACAGAGAGGCTGCAAAAGAAAAGTTATCAGACCTGAGGTATACATGCACTGTAGACCAGTAAGATAACCTCATGCGTGAGGAATTCTACATATCAATATTAATTCTGTGAAGAACAGGCATTAGCAACTTATTTATCCATTTAAGCTACCATCCCAAGATATGCTTTTGAGATGGAAGTAATGAGGTGAATAAAGTCTCTCTCAAAGGGAGGTGATGGAAGCCAAAGCAATTGTGTATCTAAACACTATATAGCAAAAAATTAAAAACTAGCCTAAGGGAAATGGAAAGAAAAGTTGAGGAAAATAAGAAAAGAGAAGAAATTGAAAGAAAAAAAAAAAAGATATCCCTCCTTCACTCATCACAACTTTGTTTAGCAATAATGTATTCTATATAATCTGCTACATGATGAGTCCCAACAGAACATCATGATGTTGCAAACTAATATTTTGTATTAGAATTTAGCTGAACCAGACAAAACGTGTTCGTATTTCTTAACATTCTTATATATCAGTAGAGGAGCAAAAACAGTTCCATAATAAACTAAGCTTACTTTGAGATATTCAATTATCATTTCAGGCTTGAACTTTTGGGTAAGCTCTGGTGGAGGTTGATCTGATTCTGACTCTTCTACCAGTTGATGAAGAAGTTTGAGAGCTTCACGATGCATTGCATTGCATTTGTAAAGTTCAAGAAAACAAACGTGCTGATTTCTTTTCTGCAAAAACTCCTCACATATTTTGACATCACAATAATTAAGACCTTTCAGTAAATCCAAAGCAGTTGAGGTCTGTCCAGTTAGAAGCAGAGCCTGAAGCAGGGCAGTGTCCAGTATAGAAGCCATATCCCTAGCTACTGAACTGAAAGGAGTATTACCTCTTCCCTAAGAGACAAAGGGAACTACAATTAGAACATTAGCATCCATATCAGGGCAAATGGTGAATATATATTCTCAAGATACAACCAGATCTAACTTCTCAAAAAAAAGAAAAACGATAAAACCAGATCTAGGCAAACATAACAATCTATTAACAAAATCACGTCATCCTAAAATCAGATCAAGAAGAATCAAACATCATAGCAGTAAAAACTATTTTAGTGAATGTCGAAAAACAAAATAATAGTTGTTACATCTACCATAACATTCACTTCACATCTGCTTATCTGCCATATATTAACATAAACCAAGTTTATCAAGTACCACAACATTGTCTGACATTAAGTAATCCATTAAACCAGGTTCAACTTTCTTTTATTAGGTTGAAATTGACGTTCAGGTCCTAGTCTAGAATGAGTAATCCTTTAGTTTTCAATGTCCGATCTTTGGACAACTACCATATATTAATACCATGTGACTCATTCTTTAGTTCTCAATCCCAGATCCTTCCACAAATAACAACCAGGAATTGATCTTTCTTTGACTTTATCTTTCTTTTCCATTTTCTTCTCTCACATGTTTCTTGGATCTAAATATCAGTGAAAAGATAAGAAAGAATTGTTGCAGGTAAGATAAATATAGACACTGAAGAGTTTAACTCGCATGGTTGTCAGCCAGCTTAAGGAGTAAGAAGGTTGTGCACTTCATTCTTGGTCCACATCTTACCCTGCTTGCCTTTTTAGACCGACCAGCTCCATAAGATACAGCATCTGAAACAACCTCCTCAGTTCCCTCAGCAGTAGCTTTCTCAATGATACTAAATCTTTTCTTCTGCAAAAACTTTATGAGAGCCATCAAAGTATTGTGGCTCATTTTCCGGGATTCAAGATCTGCTGTCTCATCAGACTCCAGCATGTGTAACGGAGGTGAAGGTTCCATATCATCTGACATGCCAGAGGAACCTCTTGAGAGATATGGAGCATCTCCAGTGATATCCTCGAACTTCTCTGGTTCAGGTATCACAGCTGATTTGGGAATAACAATCGATGGATATAGAGATAGCACATAAGTAATGTCTACTTGAGATGCAACAAAATGTTCCATGGCCTCTTCATAGCTCCCATTTTCAAACAAATAGTGTGCATATCTGTAAGATACATCCAGATAGCATCAGATCAGATTTCACATGAGAATTAGTGACTTAATAGACATAACATGTGAAAATTCCAGAGGTATCTGGCTTTTGATTAACACTCAGGAGACCATTTGACTGTTAAAAGAACTAGAAGTTCTTGGAAGTTGAGGCACATTCATTGAAGCTAAGGAATAAACTTAAATAATTACTGCTTACAAGTGCATTCCGAAACCAGTGTTGGTGTCACTGTGCGCATTTTGGATATAATGGATGAGGCATACACTACAAAGAAATATAATAATGCACAACCTTATGGTCCATCCTATATTAGTAAATTACCCGAACCTGTCATTCAAGGAAGTACATAAATGTGGCTCCAGAAGATTTGGTATAAAGGTCATTTGAGTGCTATTTCTTTGACAAAGTGCAAATGGCAGAGTTTTCTAAGATAAGTTAACTGGAATATGCCCATAACCAAAGCTATATATAGCAATGTTTGTATCAATAAGACTTTTTCATACATTCGTAAGAGTATGAAGCCTTCCTAAACCCCTTCCTCCTCACATCCACCAAGAATCCCCCAGAGAGAGAGAGAGAGAGAGAGAAGAGAAGCAATATGCATGAGAGAGACAAGCAACCTTATATGAATAGACTGTTCCTTTGCAGCTCGGAGGCTTGAATCTTCTTGTGGAAGCAATTTACACAAAGCCAAGGCTTCCTCAAAATTGCCAGATGCTGTTAGTTGTACAATCTGCACTGTCAATACAACATCATCATTGCCATTTCTATTTTATTTTTATTTTTTTCTAATTAGGTAAGTGACAGAGGGGGAGCAACCCATGGCCAAAGAGCCTCTATTTGTGCGACAAAAACATATTTGTCAGCAAAACAAAACCTATAAAAGCTCCACGGAAAAACTTTTCTACAAGACACCAATTTCCCGTAATCACTCCAGATGCCCTCAGAAGGCTGTGATGATCACATTATACTAGTTAGAGCATTGAAACTGACAAATAATGCTTGAGACGCCCTAGACTTTATCAACCAGTTATTAAAACCTAAAGTGATGAGCTTTTCTCTTATAACAAGGTTAGGCAGGGAAACTTATATATAATTCATTGCTGTTGGACTAATGTTGCTTCTCTGACAGAAATATTAAGAAGCTTCCTCTATTGTGTGTTATGATGTGCCAATAAATAATCATAATTGTATCACTGAAAGAAGATGAAGACAAGTAGCAACATGAGATACTTATTTGACCAAAAATTATCTCAGTGGAAGCCAATCTAAGTTTTAGACATGATCACTCACCACTTGACAGGCTCAAACATCGTAACTTCTCTCCAACCTTAGGGGAAGGGAAGATGTTCGCACTCATAGAGTCTACCATACAGTGGAATGCATGTGAGATTGACAAATTTTCCACTTCAGAAGCACATAGACTTATAGACAGTTAATATGCACATAATGTAGCAGTAGAATCAGATGATAACTGTAATATATTGTCAATAAGTCATTGCCCAAACAGCAGGTGGTGTGTGTCTGTGGGTGGGTGGGTGAGTGAGGGGCGAGAGAAAATCAATAAACACGCTTGAGTCTTTGTCTTTCTGAGAAATTGGAAAAAAGGAAAAGATATTTGTCAAAGGTAACAGCTTATGAAAGGTTTACATAGGACGTAGTATGAAGAGAAATTGTATAAGCACATGATGGAACTCTTTCTTTCTTTGGACAAAATGCAAGATGCAACTTCTATTAGGAAACTAGAAAAGTTTAAGATTTTACTCAGCAATTCCATTAACTTTTGACATCTTAGCAGTAGAATTCCCCTGTATGATTAAGTGTGAAAATACTTTGCATCAAATAATAGAAATAGTGAATGCATCGGACTTCTCCTATGATAAACCTAAGCCTTATCCCACCAAGTGGGATCGGCACACCTGCAGACGATGTCTATCGGCGGGAAGACAGACAGCCTCTGGGTTTTTGTAGCACAAAATCCGAACAAGATTGAAAGGCTAGGCTACGAAAGGTAAAGAAATCAAAAGCAGTTTTGGGGCCAAAAATTGCAGAGAAGGATCCGAAGCGAGTTCAAAGCACCAGGACTCCTCAATAAAAGTATGCTTCTTTGGTTCAATTGGTGGCTGCTGCAGAATCTGCTATTGGATTAGCTATTTTCATTATTACTTTCCGACACATTTCAAGTTACATGTTAAGGGGAAGGGGAGAAAAATGAGAAAAAGGGAGAGAAAAAGACTCCCACATCACATCATGAAGATTAAAATCGGAAGGGGAGTGAGATGACCTTCCCAAAATATATACTCCTTGATATGGTTAACTCTAAACCAGGAATTCTTAGTTTCTAGAATTTTCAAATTTTTCTTATTTAACTATGAGATGCTGAATAAACTGGCAAAAACATACTTTGAAATTTGAGACATACCTGTGCACCAAGGGGAACAGGAAATAGTCCATAAACAGAGTTGTCGAGTGCTACAATGATAGCATTGTTGCTTTGTAGGATCCGGCGAACATTTCGGAGAACAACTGTCTGTATCAAGGGGTAAGGACTACGAAGAGAACGTATCTGCACATCCAGAGTTCAAACTGCATAAATGTTTGTAAAGTGGAGCAACATATCACGTCACTTAGCGAAATAGACAGGCTACCTCAATGTGCCTTGGTAAGAGACCTATTGCATATGGCTTCTGAATAACAACAATTGAAGGAGCTTCTGACCAAAGGAGTCTGCCTTCCTGAAGAAGCTTCCCATTTTGATCAACAAACATCCCAATATTATCCTAAAAGAGAAGCCAACAAAAATAATTGTCATACAACCAGATGCAAATAAATCCTGTGTAAGAATGACACCTGCTGAGCCAAAGAATGCAACTTACGTAACCTAGGATATCACATTAATGCAGAGGTGATAATTATATGAGAAAAAAGAAAGACAATAATATGGAAATTTATAGCTTGAAGAGAGGAAAAATATAAGATTTGATTTAAAACCAATATATGGAGCCTGATTTACAATGATGTTTCTTGATTACAAGAAGATTATAATTTATTTCATATTCATGTTTATGACAACATAGTCATTAGTGATTAGCTAATTGACATTTCAATGACAATAGTTTCCTAACAAAGGCTTTGTTTCTAGTGTTTACTCCGATTTGGATTCTATGAATAGGGAAAGGCCAATTTTTATCTGATTTATTAGCATTACTAATGGCTGCTTTGGAAATTAAAGTAAATAAAAGATATACAATACCTTTGTTTTCTAGACTGATAATGTTGCCAAAAGGAACCTCTCACTAGAATATTAAAGACTGAGAATTATAATACCACTCCCCGTTTAATAAATGTCTTATACAAGTCATCAATCAAATACCGCACTTAAATAATTTTTTAAATAATATCTCCTTAGCTATCTCATGTTGTCCATCAAAAGAATTTTATACTTGGTACGTTTGGCTATCACATCCAAATTTCAGCACATTCTGGCACTTTGTTCTGGTCTCACAGCCTGGGATTTTCCGTGCAATAGATGAGAAAAATTCAGCCAGTTTGGGAATGCTGGCTTCTATCACTGGAAGCATAGAACTGGCAGCTGATAAATGAACAATATTGCAGCATGTCCCCAAGGGCTTAACACTCTTGTCAGTTACACATAATAAATCGTTCATGCATTTCTTTAATTGAATTTTCTTTCAGATATGTTTCATTAACTGTAAATCTTTCTATTTATCAATTGCATTTGTGTTTCAATTAACAATCAAAGGAAAGTAACACTGACCATAATGATCAGCAAAGTTTTAAGCACGAGTGAGTTAACTGAAACACCATAAACTGCCTAGTGTTGTATGAAGGGAAGATGGCAACCATGCAAAATTGACAATTAGAACAAACTTACCATTAGGGGGAGGAGAAAGAAAGAGATAGTGAAATTGCAAAATAGTTACCTTCCCCAAAAGAAGTTCACCAGAGGGAAGAGACACTACAAGAGGTGGGGCAATCCTCCCTGAAGGGAACACCTCAGACAATGCACCATTCGTTGCATTTAGTATCATGTATTCTCTTCTAATTCCCAGACATATATTCTCACCACACCAAGACATTGATTTCACCATATCCGGAACACCAAATTCCTTCACCTCCACGAACCCCCGTCCCCCTTCACAAGTTGTAGAATAAATTTGATGAGTAAAGAATAGCCTGACTAACAGATAAGCAAAAACTTTGGCTATAATCCCAGCTGAGATCAACAGGTAATCAAACTCAGTTTGGTACCAGAAAAAGACATAAGCTAAAAAGACAAAAGACTATCCAATCATACAAAAGAAAGCATGAGAGATTTTTTGAGCATTTATAGAAAGCATAAGAAATGAAAAGGAAAGAATGAAAAGCACTCTCTACAATCAGTAAGTATCATCTTTAAACACCTTTTGACTGTACCGAGTTTTTTTTTGAGAAATTCATCTCCCTACTCTAATCTTATCCAACTACTTTGATCATCGCAAATTGACCAAAGCAAAAAAATTAGGAAATTACAGGTATACTTTTCACCACCTAAGAGGATGTTTGGCTTAGATTGGGAAAAGTGCTTATAACAACTAGATTGGTAATAAGCAACAAGAAATAAGCAGCTTTTCATCTTTTACTAAACATGTCCGATTTGCTTGCAAGCACTTTAGCTGGTTGTAAGACGCAACTTATAGGCTAAGACAAAAATCCTCTAAGTCTATCAAACAAGATGTAACCTCCATTCAACTAAGCCAAGCCATTACACGCACTCAAGTTTGAAATTCTCAATTATGGAAAAACTCCAGCAAAAAAGAACTACACAGAACAGCAAACAACATAATCAGTGTTACTTCCTTCTATGAGATATACTTCACTTATTTAATCTAGAATTGCAGCTCTAAATAATTATCTACATTGTTAACCAATTCAATCCCATCTCAATCCAATACACCAATCTCTACAACCCATTTTTTTGGGTATTATCAAAACAATAAAAAAAACAAAAAAAAAAAAAACCCTCCCTAATCAGGTTAATAAAAGGTTATGGTTCAAGTCCCGCCTCCAGCAAGAATATGTCCACGTGGTTGACTCAATCAAAAAGACTACTGCACGCAAGCAAGGGCATGGACACAATAAATAAATAAAATAGTATTTCTTACACTTTATACAGAGACGTTAACAGAAGGTCCTGTATCTGAGTCTCAAAGCCACACTTTAAAGACAATACTGTTTCTCCAAGTGCAAGGATCAATCAAAAGAATGGCTTACACGAGGGCGCCCTCATAAGATAATAAATAAATAAATTAACCAACTTTCTAGCTGTATAAGCTTTTAAGCTTTTAGACGAAGTAGTAAATTTACAAGTGTAACCTACTTTCGAACAATTAAGCCATCAATTTACAACAAAATATACAAAATTTAAACATTAAATTAGCGAAAAATTCAAGTAAATTACCATCATGTCTGAAAATGCAAACCCTTTTTTGCCTAGCAAAACAAAGAAACCCTCTCCGATCATCCCACGAGTACACATTCGCCCCTTTCGCCTTCGTAATCACGGCGAGAGTCTCCAAATTAGGCAGCCGATGAAACGCGATCGATTCGGAGAGCGAGAGGAGAAGCTCCTTGGACGAAAGAACTTCCATTGCCAGCATCGGTTTCTTAGAGAAGCCATTTATAGTGCGTACGAGCAAGTACGACTCCTTTTTCAGCTCTAGGGTTTGGGAATGGAAATCTGACGTCGGAGATTTGTCAACGCCGGCACCGGTGGTGGCAGTGGTGGGAGATGATTCTGGACCGTAGATTTTTAACGATCCGTCTGAGCACGCGATGAGTATGTTAGAGCCGTACGATTCGATCGCGTCGATTTTATTCGGACAATTTTTGAGTAATTCGAATGAGTCATAGGCGCTGTGCACCATTTTTTGAGTTTTTTTTTTTTTCTGTGTGTTTTCGTGTCTGTAATGTTTGAGCTATTATATATGTTGATTGAATCTGTATGGAGTGACGTCGTTTTATGGGTCCCGCGCTTTTTAACTACCAAAATTGGGACATGTTTGGACTTTTTGGAGAATTTCATTTATTTTTTTGTTTTTACCCCCTTTTGATTCTTCAACATGTTTTTGTCCTCGCTTCTAAGGGTATGGTTCAATAGTAAAGTGAAATTACTTATATAAGATTGTGGGTCAATATTCTTTATTGTTTTAGAATTTCAACTTTAACTGGCTCGGTGTATGTGCGAGGACACACCACTGTTCCCAAAGTTCACCAGTTAGTGATCGAGGTCCGCCGGATAATCCAGTGGTCGAATTTCATTAACTGAGCTCCCACTCCATTAAAAAAAAATGTTTTTGTCTTGAATTTTGTGATCTTTCTTTTTCTTTTTCTTTTAATTTGGATTACGTTCTAAATTTATTAATTTGATGAGACAAGGAAAATTAACCTTCACAATAATGGCAAATGTAAATGATTAACAATGTTTCAGAAGTAGGTCCATTCTTGTAAATGATTTCAGATTTCAGATTTCAGATTTCAAACACTTAAAAACATATGCCTTGATAGAAATAAATTAAAGCCAACTTACTAATTTTTTTGAGTTTGTATTCAACTTATGTTACTCGTTTGGGCAATCCAAACTTATACAATGTGCAAGATCAGAACTATTTTGGGTCTATGTATACAACTTTGCATTTTGCAAGCGGTTTTTTCAATGAATTGAATCGATGACATTCATATTTTATTATGATAATTTTACCATTACACTAACACTCCTTGATATAAAGTGACTTGTGTTAACTAGATGGTTTTTGAGATTTGTTTCTTTTCTTATATTCCCCTATGTATGAACATTGAAAATTAAATTCACTAGGTACGCCTATATCGGACTGACTTGTCTGTGATGCTTATTTTTAAACAAATGAACATTTTTTTCTTTGGTACAATCGAGGCAGAAACTGTAATTCGCACTCAAAATTTTTAATTACAATAAATCACTATTAGATTATTCCATTCAACTCTCGAGCGTAAACGAATGGACATTTCATTGGCTTCGTATCAACATGCATATAATTTATGTTCTGCATAGTTCATTCATGTATGAAAAAGACTTATGTCAAGCATTCTCGTTCGTTTGACATAAAAAGACTTGTATCAAACATTCGATCGTTCGACCTACTTACAAACACGTAAACCCCATATTTGTGAGACCCACTTTTTTATCCTATGGCCGAACTGCCGAAGGCCTTATTCAAGAATTTTCCTTCATGTATATTGGACATGGACCTTCCTATCTGGTCCTGATACTTTGACAGACCTAGGCACAAGGCAAGCACCCTTTATGGTTGGCTGAAGCCTCGTCCAGAGTGTAAAGAGAAAAAGCACATCATTCAAAATTTTAACATAGACAGATCTAGAATTTTAGTTCAATAGAACCAAACTCCTCAATTTAATATTTGAATATGAATATTTTTTTCAAGGAGCTTAATTATTTTTTCATACTTCATGGACATTAAAAATTCGGTAGAACCGCAGCACCGACTCACCCTTGAATACATCCACCCCTGTTTCTTGATCTTCTAGGCTTACTGCAATTCACTTCACATCTGACATGCTTTCCAACTTTGAGATGTGAATACACAATAGAAATTGAAAGCTATCTTACCAAAGCTATACTGTGTTGGCACCTAAAAGCTAAAGTGGCTCACACTTCAGTAATTTATAGATAAGAAAATTAGCAACACTGCTAAAACATTCCACATTCAAAATGAATTGGTAAATCCGAGAGGCGATATCTTGAACTAACCAATCAAATCCTTCAAGTAGCCCTTCCCCAGTGTACGCACTACATCCGAGACCTCGCGATGACCTAATCTAGCATATAAATCCGAGAGGCGATATCTTGAACTAACCAATCGAATCCTTCAAGTAGTCCTTCCCCAGTGTACGCACTACATCCCACAAGTTTCCAGTGACGAGTTTTATCCAATGCTTCCAAACCGAGCACCTACATCAATAAAAAGAATGTATTTGTATCCGATTCACATGCAAAAGAAAATCAGAAACAAAAATAAAGAATTGATAATGACTTAGCTTCCTAAAATATGCTCATGGGGGAGGGGATCTCCATTTGCAGATAATGTCCAAATTATGATTCTTTTTATATACGTAATTTTTTTTTTCCCCAAAACCAACATTTGTTTGAATAGATGTCATATTGATAAAGCTATAATCTGTAATTTTTTTTTTTTCGGGGAGGGGAGGGGGGGGGGGGGGGATAAAGCTTGTGGCCTGTACAAGAAGAACTCCAGTTGACCAGGCAGAGATTTACATGAACACTAAGTTTTTGCAATAACTTAGACATCAATTTCGGGGGCCACCAAAAGGACAAAGCTCCTATAAATTGGCTGCTCAAGAGAAATAACTCAAGCACATCACTGCCAAATTGCTGCATAAATCATGTCATCTCTAGCTTTGCATTTGAAACTTCTCCAAAATCACGTTGTGGTTTTCGTTTCAATTTTCTTTTGAAATCAAATTAGTTTTTTTGCATTCAAATGAATGTACATAACTTTTTTTTACCTGCAAAGAAATTATTAAGCACATACAGTTTCTGACTTTAAGTGCTTGAATATAAAGCTCTACAAATTCCAACATTTAGCTGAAAATTAGTCCTTCCTTGGACTGTTCCACCATAGTTGCATGAGATATGAATTTTTCTCATGGTAAAGAATGCTATCATTGAATAATTGAGAACATGCGAGCAAATATACACACTGACAATATCCAATGAATCGAAAAAAAATTAGCATCCTTACTTTAGTTATTTCATCTGGTGAAAGAGCACCATGTATGTCCTGCTTATTTGCCAAAACTAACAATGATGCTCCTGATAACCTCTGTCAGACATTAGGAAGAGAAAAAAGAAAAACGTGTTAATGATCAGATAAACTAGCATATAAGCTGAATAGGGAAACATCTGTAAAAGATCATCTAATTTACTACCCCTCTGTCCCACTTTAGCTGTCGCCATTTGACTTCTTTGGTCAACGTATTTTTATAAGCATTATCTCACACTGATTTTTCAAGCATTTCAACGATGCCAACTTTTGAAATAGCTGTATTCATTGCATAGTTTCCAATTATGGATAATCCAAGACAAGCTCCATCATTCTGAAGATCTTCGGGGAAGTAGAACGATGCAAACACTTGAGAGGAACACACAGTGCCAGGCAAAGAAAAGGACAATATATTTCTCTTCTATGAGAGAGAAAAAAATTGCAAGAAAAAAAAAAAAAAAAGATGGGTTAAATCTGAAAACAAAATGGGAAAAAGGAAAACACACAATCTGAACCCAACCCCTGAAACCCCACAAGTTGCAATTTTCAAAAGTTAGATGTTCAATAAGTATTTGGCTGAAGTGTTGCACAAAGAAGTAAATAAAAGATATACCTCCTCTTTTAATAGATTATGTAACTCTTGTTTACAGTCATCTAGTCGTCTAAGATCTGAACTATCAACAACCCACACTAAGCCATCAGTTTGCTCAAAATAATTCCTCCAGTAAGATCGTATTGTCTTCTGGCCCCCAACATCCCATATATTCAGTGTATACCTGCCACCAATGCCAATCAACAAATAATGGCTTTCAATCTTTATAACATATCAACAGTGAATCCATTACGAAAAGATCTATGTAAACTAGTAACAAACTAAAGATAGGCAAACAAGTTTTCAAGGAAGCAAAATGAACTTATCTAATGAGAGGTACTAGTATGTTTGCCTGCACAGCACCAAGTTACTGAGGTGTTGAAGAGAAAATTCAATGAAATTTACTACTTTACTTTAACCTAGTTGACAAGGATGGAGATATTACATTTCATTCACAACCCAACATGTGCTTGTTGGAGCTAGCAAATAGTCTTCAACATTCATTAGCCCATTTGAGTTATCGACTCTCATCCACTCTAGTATTAAACCTCAATCAGAAACCATTAACTCGTTGATCACTCATTCCAGCTTAAAGTCGAGATGGTCACTCCATCCCTTCAAATCAACTACCAAAGCATATTATGCATTTAACCATACAACTTCACACGCTAAATATTCGACAAATTTCCACTTAGAGCAATTCCAAGATTGTAATAGCAATAAAAATAGAAGTGCTCAACACCAACAAAACCCAAATAATTTTCCATAAACTCTGAAAATCTACTCAGCTATTCGAGCACATATAATACATAAAACAATCCACTCAAATGTTCTACGAATTGCCACTTAGAGCACTTTCAAGTATGAAATACTATTATATAAAAAAGAGAAAACTACACACACAAACCTAAGTCCAACTACC
The DNA here is from genome assembly GCA_037974665.1 of Ehretia macrophylla. Taxonomy (NCBI): domain Eukaryota; kingdom Viridiplantae; phylum Streptophyta; class Magnoliopsida; order Boraginales; family Ehretiaceae; genus Ehretia; species Ehretia macrophylla. The sequence goes on from CM075770.1 coordinate 52,632,439, forward strand.
ACCTGCCAGTACACATTGAGTCTAATCAATCGATCAGTCCAAAATGCTTGAACCCGTAATCACAATAGTAAATACCTCATGTCTTTGTAAACCCATAAATCCCTTACACATACAAAGTAGTCCAAAATGCTTAAGCTTGTATTAACAATAGCAGATCGCTCAAGTAATTAAGTACTCATTGCCCAAAATACTTAAGCTCGTGCTGACAGTAATTGAGTTCATAATAAATAACTCAAGCACTCGTAGACCCACAAATCATTTACAAAACTAATGTGGCACGGGATGTTACGATATACAAAAGTTAAGCATACTTTTGATAAGTGATGGTTTTGATGTTGAAGCCTAACGTGGGACTAATAACACTCGTGTCTTCACCATTGATCTTCATCACCACTGTTGTCTTCCCCGAATTATCGAGACCCCTGTAAAAGCCAACATCGTACAAAATTAGTAAAAATTAAACTAATTTAAAGAAAGCTTGAAACTGGGTGTGTTTAATATTATTTGAAAAAAAAAAATGAAACATACACCATGAGAATGCGCATTTCTTTCTCTTTGCGTTTGATTTTTCTAATGATGCTGAGCAGCCCCATTTTTGCAGAGTGGAATAGAGATTGTGTAGATCTAAATTTAGTCTAAAAGGATTTGAAATGAGGTGTGTGTGTGTGTGTGTGTTATTTTTTGTCCTCTTGAAGAAGGAAATGTGATATTTTTAAGTTCTGGAAATTGATAATTATTCATTTCTTGCAAGAAAATAGGGTAAAGAAAAAGAAAATAAAATTATTTATTTGTTTATTGTATATAGCTTAGGCTATCTTTAATGGAGTCTCTAAAATACAAAATTTTCTTAATTTGAGTATTTTTAGAGACTCCAGTCTCTAAAAATAATATTATTCATGATAGAAGTATGTGAGACCCACCACTTTTGGCTTAAAAAATACTAATATAGAGACCCAATCTTTATTTTTTTCAACAAATTTATAGAAGAAAATAGAGACTAGGTCTCTATTTTGACATCTTTTAAGTCAAAAGTGGTGGACCTCACGTACTTTTGCTATGAATAGTGTTATTTTTAGAGACTGGAGTCTCTAAAAATACTTAAATTATGAATGTTTTGTATTTAAAGACTCCATTGAGGATGCCCTTATATATGATACAAGGGTGCTCCTCAAGGATATAATTATGGTGAAATAATGTGAGTAATTTATATTTAAGAGTTAGATAAAATAATTAAATAATAATATATTATAATTAAAAATTTGAATCACGGTTTCTGTCACTTTTATACCAAAAGAAAATTAATGAAAATGATGAGTGTGAAATCAAATACCTACATTAATATGATGAAATAATGTGAGTAATTATATTTAAGAGTTTAGTGAAATAGTTGAGTAACGATATATTATAATTAAAAATTTGAACTACGATTTTGACTTTATTTGTGCCAAAAAAGAAAATTGTGAATGACGGAGTGTGAAAATCAAGTACTTGCAATAATATGAGGAAATAGTGTGAGTGATTACATCTAAGAGTTAAGTGAAATGATCGAATAACGACATGCTGAAATCAGAAGTTTGAACCACAAATTTAATCTCTTTTGTGCCCAAAAACAAAAAAAGAATTTGGTGTGCAAAAATCAAATACTTGCATTATCACCGCAACGTTATTTTGTTGATTGTTGTAGGCCTAGCACAGTCTAAAGGTAATTCCCATAAATAAGTTTGAAATTGGCAAGGAAGGGAGGTTGTGAGAGGGGATAGGATTAGGATTTTCGAGAAAGCTTTTGAGATGTTTTTAGAAAATACTCATTGGGTAACCCCAATTATTTCTACTTATTTATAGGAGTAATACTTATTTTTTTGGTTTACTTATTTATAGTAAATTAGTTGAATAATGAATTTCGACACGAAAATGTATAAATCTTTTTCTGATTTCCTTTTCTTAACGAGAGCGATAGAGTGCATGCTAAAGGAAGATCTCTAGATCTTAATAGTTTTCAACAACGTATAAATAATTATTTTATTTTTCATTAAATAATTGTCGAGTTGTCATTTTTATAGCACCAAATAGGTTAATTATATTTTTGAGAACAAAAAAATTATTCTGTAAATCAAACCTCCTCTATATGCAATGATAAAACACTCAAATGATAACAATTAAACCTTTAACCCTGTGGCAAGATTTTCATAATTATCTAATCATCGTACATGATGAATGCTTCATCTCTTTGGCTTATTTGAGACGATTGAATCAAATAAGTGATTCTAAAAAGATAATCATGTTGAAGAATGATTTTTTTTTCTTCATGTTATCAAAGATTTAAACAATGATGACAGAGGCTAACTCCTACACAAGTTCTTCCAAATTGGATGCTAATCGTCGAATAGAATGTCAATTTTTTTTTTTGAATCAAAAACTCACTTCGAACACAAAACACTAAACTCAAAGTTGCAAATACCTTAGTAACATTAACACTTCTAAAAATACACTCTAAATTAGTCAAGAATTGGACAATATTTGTGATGCATAATATAAATTTAAACTTGAAACTTTGATCGCAAGAAATCACTATCCAACCATTTCACGAGGACATGACGTAAGAAATTGTGAAACATAAATTTAATGACATAAGTCTTAAATGTCCTTTACTAAACATCAATTGAAATAGATTTACGCGTACACCAAGTTGCAGTCAAACGAAAAGGCGGAGAAGACTATTGACAAAAATTCTCTCCAAATCATGTGGGCCAACATCCTTCAAAATTGAGTACAACATTCATACCATGAATTTAAATTTTCTCATAATATGATAACGTAAAAATGCATAATCACTTCACCATAAAATTTCCCTAATAACATTATAACACTACAAGAAATCGAAAACAATGAAATACACTATTTAGCAGGAGGGATAGTATCTTTGTGAATGGGCATGTAGCCATAAATATTACCAAACTATCATGCTTACAACTTATATCATGTTATACAACTATATTGTTACACAACTACAAGTTAGGCTGCCGCAAATGACTGACAAAATATTCTAAACCCGCGCAGGTAAAAGAAAAGCTCATCTTTTTGCATCTTTCAAAGATGATGTCAATGTTTTCTGGAAAATGTGAATGACGTCAAAATTTTGGATGGTGAGAGAGATCTAGAGAAACATTGCCACTAGATACCTTGAATTTCTACACTTTACAAGATAATAAAAGTTTCAATTACTTAACTTTGGGGCCTTGAGAAAATAAACACTTCTCACAAACCCTTTTCCAACCTCGCCAACGGCCTTGAGTGCATCAACCATACTGTTGTCATCACTCGATTGATCTCGCCCGCGCTTCTGCAAAAATAGATAAGTTCGTGAAGAAGGAAACAGGTAACCAATTTTCTTTGCACGGTAGCTTCTTTTGCCATATTTCCCATTTCCCTTTATTTATATTATCTTCTTTCTTACTTTTTCTTGGGGGGTGGGGATTGGGGTTGGGGTTGGGGTTGGGGGTAGGTGGAGGCAACTGAGGCAGGGTGTTCTGGGAGAGGGAAGGACCAAAAGCTTTAAACCATTACTATTAATTCATTGAGGCACATCATAATTACCTTTAAACTAGTTTTGCCCCATGTAAGACCAACAGCATCACCGCCCAAAGAATCATACCACACCTTGAACACGTCAGGAAAGTCTTTCTGCATAAAAAGGGTACAGAGAGACCTTTCAATATAAGCATTTAAGCGACGAGCACTGACGATTTTCAAGAATATTATGAAAAATTCCTGTAATACTTGCCTCAATATCACTAATAAAGCATCTAAGAGGATCAAAATCCACCATCAGCTTAGATTTTAGTTCTTCTATGCTTCCTTTCATGTCTGCGGATGACAGATAAGGATGGAAAATCTTACTTGGTTTCCCACACACCACGTGCCTCCCTGTGAAAGGAGAAAATATCATGTGATTTCGAACTCTAGGAAGTATCTCCCTGGGGATAAGGAGAAGTTTGCAAGCCAAAGTTATGCATCTACTGTAGAATGAGGTCAAAGAAAAAGAAACCTTGGTTGAATTCAGACGGGAAGAGAAGATGGCATGGGTAAGACAGCTTGTCCCGGTGTAGAAGAACTACAGCATCGTAATTGTTCAAAGGTGTGCGGAAAAGACACTGCAGGAAAAAGGAAAAGAAAAAAGAAGACCATTATTATCACGTAGGTACGATAATGAAACTAAATTTTAAGGAAGAGATATATGTTTCACTCACCTCCCACTTATACGAATCAAACTCATTCTGCAAAATGAGTTTGGTCATCAAATTTGCGCTGCTGGTTGCATATGCAGACAGTCTCCTCAGTTCCTAATACATCAATATCATCAATGTGAACAAAATAGGACAAAATAACCATCAACAATGAACAGAGCTCTCAACCTTGGTGGAATTCGTCATAAAACGGTGAATGACCATAATGATATGAACATTCTCGGGTAATAATTGGCCTGCAGGTGTTTTATATTTATACAAAAATTGGCATGCATATGATTCTACTTTTTCCCAACATGACTATTCCCCGAGAACTATAGAAGGATCAGCAACCCCCTGCCCCACAAATAAAAACACGTGGTGGAGCCACCGTCTGCAAGCAAGAGGTGCTCTGAAAGTAATTCAGGCAAGGACTTGAAAGAAGAATGCAAGCATTAAATGAGTGAGAACAAAGGAGTAGAGTTATAATGGCACAAATTAGAATTGACCAAGTTTCCAGCTGCATCAAGACAACTCGCAATTATGTTTTTAATGCTAATATGTTTAAAAGCATCAAATGAAACATCTAATTTACTTCTATGGAGGAACAATATACACAGGACATCTTCCCAGAGAAACTCTTGAAAGTCATGAAGGGTCCAGACCGATTTAGCCTTGAAAAGTAAGGAAAATGAATGCTTGTTACCGTGGACAATAAGAATCTAGCACTACAGTTGCTATTTATTAGCAGAAAAACCCATTCGCTTTGGTACCTAGCAAGGATACACGACAACAACGCGCATATTTGCAATACATAAAACCCATAGCTTTATGAGCTACTTACCGTGCTGGTTGGTGATGAACTGGTCCAAGCTTCAGATGCCTTATCATAAGCAGTTGCCAAGAACATCGCTGGAGTTACAGTCTTCATGTTTTCTTCACATTCTTTTCTACTCAACATGAAATTCTCCTATCAAAAACAAAGATAACAATGCCTCATTCAATACACAACATTAAAGGAAGGCACTATTGATTAACCAATAAATAACCAAACATAAGCTGTCTTGACTTACATTTATTTCTTTTTCATCATCAGGAGTCAAATCACCATTGATGTCAACAATTAAAGCAGAAAACATCCAGTCATATTCTGACAATAACCGTAAGAACCTGCAGACAAGTTAATATATGCATGCATGAGAAAATCATTTAGTTTTCAAAGAGTTAAAGTAAGATATAGTTCGACAATTTGTATAAACAATACGTATATTGAGATACAAAATTTTGAAATATTGAAAATGTTCCTCCAACATCCCTTGTCAACAAAGATATGGACATATTCAGAATACAGAATATATTTCAGAAATTTGAAAGACAGAAAAATAGTTGAGGCAAGTCTACTTGCATGCACAAATCAAATTTGACAAAGAAAACATAGATATTAGAAAATTTCTCTTTTGCCTACACGTCAGCTATCCACGAGCACAGCGAGAGGTACACAGAAAACAGACACCAATAAATACGCCAATGACACAAGCAATGCTATCCTGTTTATGCAAACTCATAAGGAAGATGGAAACAAAGAAAAGCTAGATGAACCTTGTAGATCATCTAATCCTAAAGATTGACTTCCAAACATGTCATCACTTAATTATCACGTTTGATAGAGTAGATATGTGACTCACACGTGGAAAATCTTTTAAAAACTCACAAGCAAGCACAAGAAGCCAAGCCTACAGAAATCAACTAACGCTATTCGCTCCCACATATAGTAACCAAGTAAGAACACATGATTGAAATTATCACCAATCCAGTTAGCAGAATGCCAGATATAAAAATTTGTCCCACAAATGACCAGCAAGAGGACATAACCTAACTTTCTTTCACCTGATATTTGAAAAAAAAAAAAAAAAAGAGGAGGAAAAGGGCACTTGAAAGAAACACTTGGTGAAAAAGAAAGAGAGCAGAGATTTTCTGGAGTAATTTGTGTGGCAAATAGGAACAGGATAACTAACCTCAGAAATCCATTGATCCGAGAGTATGGAGGATTAAATGGTAACGGCCTTAAAAAGAGATATGCAACCAACAGTTCAATTGCCTCCTCGGTCAGCACTTTCGAAAAGAAATGTGCAGATACCCATCTTTTTGCAAGCCTTTATTCAGTGCAAAGAAAATACTTAGTGCTGAAAGAGAGACAGAGAAGAGCAGGGAAGAAAGGGAGGCAGGAAGTATCAAACCCACCGGACAACTGGCCCATATATTGGGTAACAACCCCGTAAACCATTAATCATGCTAGAATGTTGGCTGCGAATAAAGAGTTCTTTATCCGTAGAAAGCACCCGCTTCACTGGACCATTCCCAACTGCATAGATATTAATTCTATAAGTGAACAATTGTGTTCCAGTGATAAAAATAACATGAATTTATGGTTAGGAAGCAAGGAGTTTCGTACTTTGCTTTCTCACCAAACCCAAGCCTCTCTCATGCAAAATTTTAAGGCGGAATGCATATCCAGACATAAGAACATCTACATCATTCTCTGTAGCTGTGCACATCATCCCCCAAGTATTTTGAAGACTGCCATTACATAAAATTAGTCATCATTTACATTATGGTTGTTATAGCTATAACCTTCATCAAGACTAACCTTTCTCCAATTTTGAGAAGAAACGCAGATTTTGTCTTCTCTAATGCAACATCATCCATCGGCCAGTTACCAGAACCTTCCAGCTGTAAAGGAAACATAAGTCTATTTAGTAACTGTTAGAATGAGAGAGAGAACATATAATATCTGATCAGCTCCATGCCTGAATTACGACTTCAAGTGGTTGTATACAGGTTGAAGTAAGGTTCTGTAGTTTCATATCCATATCCTTTTCAAACGCCAAGGGATGAGGTGCAGGTGGGTATACAGATGTCAACCTGAAAGCTGCAACACAGGCAAGCGTAAAACAATTTCTCCATTAGTAGACCTACATATCATTAATGAAAGATTAGTGACAAACACAACTAAATATTTCCACTCTGATTTCTGCAATTTCAAGGTAATTAAATTGGAGATTTAGATGTTTTGTATTACTCCCTTGACCAATTAATATTGCCACCCAAGTGTTGGGCGCACAGTATCAATAGAAGTGAACTTTTGGTGCAGAAGTGACAAAATTAGTCTTTACATATTTATCTATGCAAAACTTGAGTTGTAATTAATTAACCCAAAAAAAGAAAAAAGAAAAAAAAAACTTGAGTTGTAATTATAGTTGGAAAGTGAAAGAAAAAGTGTTGCTCTGTTTGGAAAGGTGACATGATTCTGGGACATCCCTAAGTAGAAGTATGACAATATAAGATGGGCCACAGGGGATATTGAGCTACACCCATTTCGTAAACAGTTAGGCATAGCCAGTTAATGGAAAATTAACACAGGCATAGCCAGTTAATGGAAAATTAACGCACTCAATTTTTTGGGCAAATTACTGTTGACATATATCCTCTCAGCCCCACAAATTTCTTCTGTTGCTAAAAGACTACTTTTGCATATGCAAACTACAAATTATATATTTATGCATACTGCTTACTCCTACATGATGGACAAACAGAATAACTGTTCAAAGATAAACCTGTTATAGTGAAATCAAATATTCTTCAAAAAAAAGATAATAAATCAGGGATGAGAAAACACATTTCTGTATTATACAAAAATATGACCACACTGCTGATCATTTCCTATTATCATGTTGGACAAAGGAAGAGCACAACAATAGCTTATGCATGTGCATGGGTCTCTGGGAGTGTGGGGTGTGGGGTGTGAGAAGAAGTCCTTAAGTGTGAACTGAAACCTGAGTCCAGAGGTTGCACACTTGATATCCTCAGAGGAATGTCACTGAGAAGTCGCAAACGCTTTGATAGATCATCAAATGCTTTCAACAGACTGCTTGAAAAAGATATGGGATCTGAAATCCACAAATAAATTTTCACAAGTGCTGCATATCATCAAGCTTTAGAAAATGATATGAAACAAGTACTCTCTAGACAATTGGAGATTAGCAACAATACCTGCATTTCCATGGAGAAAAGAAAAATCAAGTTGATCTACAAAGCATTTTATCTTTTCTTTGGGAAGGGCAAGATGACGTGACAATACATGCTCCGTAATTTCTTTAATGATCAAATGCTTTTCCCATTCTTTATGCTCCCACACTGTCAATTAGAGATAATCTAGTAACAAGTAATAATTCTAATTTAAACAACAAAACGGCATTAAATAGAGAAGCAACCAAAGAAAATATACGAAAATCTTACCAACAGCTTCAGCAATTTTGCCATCACGAAACCATCGAAGTGTTGATTTATCTCCCCAAAACTTCCGAAATTCAAGAGCCTGATAAATTGGAGAATGGTCAGCAAATAAATAGACTGTTCTCCAAAGTCATTATCCAAATTCACTCGATAAGAGTGTACGAACATGTCAAAAACCTTATCTTTTTCCTCAGGACTAGGTCCCATGACAGCCCTTTTAAATGCTTCCTCTACAGAGGTGATCGAAATTCCAATAAGCAATCCCTCACCATCGAGCATGGATAAACCCTATAAGTAGGGTTATATTAGAACAAGTCTATCTGAGACATATCCTATTTATGAGATGATATGTAAATTCTCATCAGAAAATACCGTACATCTTCAAAACTGCATTCTGAAACAGTATTTCTCCAGAGAACACGAATAAATTTTGCTCTCCCTGTCAATGCCTGATCCATGAGGGAAAGAACCTTCTGCTCATAAGATCTCCAACATTCATCATCTAAACAAATTCCTGAATTATAAACTTCACTGCTTCCCTTCAAGTTCAATCTAAAAGGGGCAACATGTGAGATAAGAGGTAATAAGTAAGTTAAAAAGGAAAATATTGCGAAACATGCCATGAAATTTAAGCTAAAAGAAAAATAAATACACATACACATAAATATCTATAACCAAACATATAAGGGGATATATGTCTTATGATATGAATGTTATTTGAGGAACCCTATGCACAATTACTTAAGCAGTTTGACAGTCAGCATGTGATTCAAATTCCTGAACCCTATTCATCAATTTCCTCTTTTTCCCTTTTTAAGAGTGGAAACAATTACAGCAGATTTCCTTAAGGGTTGCCCTTTAACCTTGTTGTCAAAAAGTTTAATTTGATGATTTTATTTTGTACAATATTAACTTCTTTATCCAAAGATTTGTTGGTTCGAACAAATTATAAAGAATACTCAACCTCTAAAATGACAAACAGATGTATACTGCCTAAAATCAATCAACACTGCCAGAAACCAGGTTTTTTATTTCCTCTTCGATCCATAACAACTTCGAACTTTAAATGTCAAGTATAGCTAAAGAATTGTTATCTCAAAAATGTGTACCTTACGCAGTAATCATACTTGGCGGGGAAATCAATCTTGGACATAAATATTTCATGAAAACCACCATCTGTACATTTGCTGATGCAACTAAGCGCCAAAGCAGCTTCATCTCGAAGCTGGAATTAACAAATAAAATCATCAATTTCTGGACATATTGTGCATCAAACTAAGCATAGAGAAAGACCTGTATCTAAGCATGAACAGCATATACCAAAGTGATAGGTATGAAGTACCTCCAGAAAACCACTCTTTGACATGCGGAATGCAAAATTATAGTCTGCAAATGGATCACAGATAACAACAGGAAACAACTGGAAGTATGTCCTTCTATCCTGAAAACTCAAGGTTAACAAAGAAAACATAAGTATACACATTTACAAATATCTATAAGCAACTTTATATAACTATACGGGATAGCTTGTAAACTGAGTAAGTGGAAACAACAAAAATATGTATAACATCAATCGTCAATTCAAAAGGCATGGAACACTGGTTCAGCCTTGAGATGATGCACGATGAAATCATGAAAAATGAATTCTGGCATTTTAAAAGATTAGAAGTGTAACAAACACCGCCACCCCCCCCCCCCCCACACACACAAAAAAAATAAAAAAATAAAAAAATAACTATAAGTAATAATAACAATAAAATAAAATAAACTATTTATAATTCAGAATAATAATTGGTTGACAATTAAAGTTTATAGGGATATTGTCTGCTGCATCATTATCAAATATCAAGGATTCTTTATAGTTTCCTCTTTCATTTTTCTCTTTTTTATTTTATTTTACTTTATTTTTTGGGTGGGGCAAGAAGGTGGGAGGGTTAGGGAACTTAATAGGAAATGATTTTGTAAGAGTTAGAGTAAAGAGAGGAATTCAAACACACAATGATCTGAAGGACATGGATAAATTATGTACAGCATCCTAATCACCCAAAGCCATGAAGCAACATACCTTATTTAATTTACTGTTTTCACCCTGCACCTGAAATAAGAGCCCACTGTCCCATAGTTTTGAATTGGCTGCAAAAGAACATACAGCAACCATTAGAATTTCTTTTTGGCAGCAAACATAGCAAGCAACAAGCATTAGTGCCACAAGTGCTAATGGGTGAGGAAGCAGTCGAATAATAAGTAATCAAACCTAGCTACCAAACCATAGTAACCTGAAAACAAAATGTATGAAACTTGAACTCAGTTCACATTGTATAGAAGGATCAACTAAGTCTAGAAAAGTTAACAAAAAGCAGGACGTCTCTGAAATCTCCAACATAAAATTGTAGGATCAAATCCCTCCTCCCTCCTCCCTCCTCCCTCTATTCTTCCTCCGTCTGTTATGTGTGCTGATGTGTGCCTCCTCCCACCAAACCAACAGCATGGCCAGACCCACTCTTTAACCCTTTTATTGAACCTTTGTAAATGAAGCAAATCTTTAGTTGAAAATTCATTTTAAGGTACATCTTTTAACATTTACTAACTTGTAAGCCTAATTAAAGTTTGATTTCTATTAGTGAAATCGGAAACACAAGAAGATGGCAATTTTCAATTATGTGATTCAAGTTTAGGCATATTAAGAGATTGACAAGACGATGAGTTTAATTATGGAGATTTTCTTTGAAAATCTTTTAGAATATTTAGTTTATTGTTCTATCAACTCAAAGACACATTAACAGTTTTATGGTGACATGGGTATCATTCATGGCCGTAACAACATCTGTGAAGTGCAAACAAGAATCACATTGTGATTTAACAGCCAATTGATAAAAACTTTATTCCTTCGAAATGCCAGAAATCTTAAAGACTGTTGCTGAAGTTAGCAGGCTCATATCTATTTAAATGTTTCACATGGCTTCACTTAAAAAATATATTTATTTGAATGTTCACATGAGTATCATTTATTGATACTTTTGTTAATTCAAAGACATATAGCAAATTAAAGCCATGGGTACCGATCACGGCCTAACAACATTTGCAATATGCTAACAAGAGGTGCATTGTGCTTCAAAAGCAAGGAGGAAAAGGAACATCATGCCTGTGGAATATCAGAAATTTCAAAATATGTCATTGTGACAAACACCAACTTCTTCCATATATTTCACAGCTTCTGAACCAGACCATGCTAGTAGTCAGCTAGCAACTTTACAGCCTCATTCATAACACGATTCAATAGTCCATTACACCTAGAATCCGTGATCCCCTCCCCCTCATTCATAACATGATTCAATAGTACATTATTCCTAGAATTTGTGGCCCCACCCCCTTCTTTCAATATTTTCAGAGTAACACTTAAGAACATAATACATATTAAATGTTGTTTAATGGTACAAAGAGAAAAAGTAATCCATGTTCTTATACAATATTGTTGAGCAAAGAACTCTGAACAGTTATAAGTGCAGCAAATGGAAAATCCATAAACCACATACCAATAAAGTCCAAAGTGATGCGAAATATTTGCATCGTAGTCATGGAATTGTTTATACGATTCTTGCCAGATTTTGTTGTGAGGTATGTCAATACAACAGAGATTAAGAATCCGCTTAAGCAATCATGAGCATATATTGAACTTCTCTGCCGAGCCCAAACCTAGACACCGTGATGAGAAATATATGAAATTCCATCCAAAAGTATGTTAATCATAATTTAAATTATAACCATACTGGCTATCATACTTTCAGGAGCACCAAAGCCTCCCTCATTTCCTTCCATCCAAGAAAAGCCTTTCTCACAAGCTCCGCATTATCCTCCAGAAACATGTCCTCCAATATGCTACTGTTGTACCTTGGTGTAGGCTGTGAAGTGCCCCCTTAGAGTATTTCAAAAACCACATTCACAATTTAGTTGAATGGTCAGCCACAAAGAAGCACATCCACATCTATTTAACAAATCAACCATTAAGTTGAAATGGATTGTGGTAGATATGATTAGATGTCTACACACTACCTTCATTTAGAGCGCGAACATTGTTTCGCTCCAGGTTCAACTTTGCTGCATTGAATAGAGAAGCTGCCGCGGGAATTATCCTTATAAGAAATTCAGTGTCGTTTGAGAGCCTTACAACTACAAAATAACAACATGGATTACTTGCTGCAATTGCTATTAAGCCTAAGTATAATTTTAACACTTTCATCAAGAATCCAAACCTGGATAGACAACCAGAACAGGTTTACGAGCCTCATTTTGGAAAGTGGACCACCTAACATCCCGAATTAATGATGACAACTTCAAATGTTTCTTGATTATGCAGAGGTAGAGAAATCTTTTGGCATGGTACCGATGGTTCAAAAAGTCTTTCTCATGGAAACACTCCTGTCAAGTGAGTGAAGCCATGTAAGAATCATCAGATATGGAGAACTCCAGGCGTAACCTAAAAATGTTACAAGATTTTGGTAGATATGGAATGACAGTAGAAATACTAAATAACCAATTGACAATTTATTTGACTTGGTTCTTTATTATTGCAGAAAAGGAAATAAAACTAGACAGTTGTGCCCCATTTAGTTTCTGGGGGTTGATTGCATATTACTTCCACTAAAAATAGTTCTAACTATGCCTCTTTTCGTGTTTTTATTTTTAAGGGACCTCAGAATAAGAATGGCGTTCAAAGTGGACATATTAATACTTCCTCAAAGATTCATGTATTGCACAACTGCAACTCCATAATATTCCTATAATAAGTGGTTGCAGCAAATATCCAGAATTCCTAAAATTTTGTGCGGCCTGTAAATAAGTGCACGATAATATCTCTTTTTTGCCCTTCTAAGAAACTCGCACCCCTACCAACAACCTAAGAAGCATTTTGCTGCTATAAAGATTATCACAGACAGAGTTGACGCAGAATTACAGAAAATAAAGCAGGAAGAAATTTCGCTGTCACCAAAGATAAGTACAATGTCTACTATCGAACTATGTTCTGCAGAAATTTTACTCGTTGCTTCCACTTATGAAGGATATGACACACAGTAATTGAAATATTGAACCTTTACAAGGAGACTTCTAAAATCTTATTTTCAGAAATAATATTATACCATCTTCATTGCTAGTTTTGGCATCTCATTTCTGTGTCACTGTAATAAAGCTCAATGCAAAAACAGAAAACTATACTAGTTGCAACAAAATTACATAAACACAATCCATATCAAGCTCACAACCGAGATCAAACACTAACATTTTAGCAGCATAAACAAACATTAGCTTTTGTCATTCCAAATAGATACCAATAAATACCTTTGGCAATTGAAGAAATAAATCTACAATTACATCCGGCTTTGTTATGCATTGTATTGCATAACTACCACCAATTTCTATAGATTTTGGCCTCTTGAACTTGAAATCAACTTTATCAGCTTTAATATCCCTTACAAAACCTGGTGCCACATCAGCTGTAACCTACCATAATTTTCAATTAAAAAAATAAAAAACTCATAAAAACCATCAAAACAAAAGCTCATTAAACTTATAAACACGCACACACTCACATACACATATTTATACATCATATATACACACACACAAATACACACATGACCATATATGCAGACACACATCAACATATATGCAGAAGCATATGAACTTATTAAGCATTATATGCACACACATATATATACACACAAAAACACACATATACTCACATATACAATTATACATACAGACAAAAGCATAAGTAGTAATAAATTTATGAAAAAACCTCATACATATGTTTCCATACGTTCAAGCATACATAGACACACAGGGACACAGACGTATACACATATACATATATACACTTATAAATACAGACATATATATGTATAACAACAGTCACACATGTTCGTTAAGCTTAATCAAGCTAAATGTTCAACAGTTTAAGCACAGGAATATACACACCCATAAATATTTACATACATACAAACATACATATTCACATATACGCATATATATACATATAACAACAGTCACACATGTGCATTAAGCTTAATCAAGCTAAATATTCAACAGTTTGAGCAGAGGAATATATGCACACCCATAAATGCATATACATACATACATATACACATACGGACACACATATATACACATATACACATATATATATACAGACATCTATATGTATAACAACAGTCACGATATGAATTAAGCTTAAATAAGCTAAATATTCAACAGTTTAAGCAGAGGAAACAAACAAACACACACACACACATATATATGAAATAATTAGCTTATTTAAGCTTAATTCATATGCGTCACTGTTGTTATACATATATATATCTTCAAATAATGATAATAATAATAATACCTGGAAATCTTCGGGGATTTTGCTGATAGCTTCTTGAATGGAAGAAACGACGTCGTTGACAATTTTAGTGTTGGCAGGAGAATAATCGAGCTGGACCTCTTTCAAAAGCTCGCTGACTTTCAAATTCATCGTGTCCGCAGAAAATAGCTCTGCTTCTGAAGCCATGATTTTACTACTTTTTGCTACTGTGAGCTCTGAAAGCGTTGCGGACACACAGATGGAACGGCCACACCTGATTGCAGTCGTGGAGGTTGTGAGGTTTTTGCCTTAAACCCGAAACAGATGAAGAAGACGTCTAAAACCCCAAAAGGTAATGGGCCGGTTCAATTATTATTATAGAAGCCCATGGTATTGGTCTGAATCTCTTTGTGTTTTTAAATGGGCTGGGCTTTGTTGGAACTTATGTCAATATGGTTTAAATTTGGGTCTAAGATTAAAATTTTGGAATTTTTTTCTTCTTTTTTTTACCTATTACTACGTTTATTGATTTGTCGATTTCAAGTTGGGGTGGAGTTGGGGAAGTATTAGAATTTAGTTTGGTTATGCTAAATGATTATATCGTTGAAATTGTATCATCTAAAGTTTAATTTTAGATTGACAGTTTATGTAATTTTATATGGCAAGTATCATATATAAACGAAACTCATTTATTTGAGAAATAAATAAATGATGTAATATTTACTACAGAAATAGAGAACGGGTGATGTCATGTAAAATGTGACATATGGCATTTGGCTTATCGTCGTATACGTATGTTGCTCACATTAGAGAGAGAGGCATGATAAATAATATAAATCGAAGAAAAGCCCACGGTAATTGAGTTTCAATTATTGAATGTTTGATTTATACGATGACTTTTGTAAGATGGCATTGTGCTTGTCCATATAAATTAAAGGGACAAAGAGGGAGCCGATTGCCTCACGTCGAAAGAGTATAAAATAAGGAACAACCAATTTACGTGCGTAGAATCAAAATTTAATAATATATATACTATAATCCAATTATTCGCAAGACCCTGCCATAACAACATAAGTCAAAGGTTCATAAATCCTTTTGTGGCAAGCATTTGTGAAAAAGCCCACATTTGATTTCAATTGTTAGGGTGAACTTAGGCCTTAGATGGATGTAAAATACTCATTTTCAAAAGTACGAATTCTTCCATTACAGGTTTTGAAATTCGGATAACTTCAATATTAAATCAAATTCAAGCTGTAAAAAATGTCATTTTACCCACAAAAAAATAAATTAAATTCGAATAGATAAGAGGAATATCAGTTAATTAAGAAAGTTCCTTAACAATTATGGAGAGGATAAGTTCAACAACAGTCTGTATCCATGAAGTATTTTCTCATTCATTGACAAAAAAAAGAAGAAGTATTTTCTCATTCAAAAATAATGCTTTTCTTGTTGGGGTCAAATTTCCTGTTCTTGAATCACGCTTCATATGGACCTTTGACCGGGCCCCTTCTATGTCTAGACAAGCCAGAGCTGTTAAATAGACTTTGAGAATAACAATTTTCAAAAAGATAAACAAGGCATTTTCAATGTGCTTTGCGTCTATGTTTGTTCGACCTGCACTATGAGCAGGTTATGCGAAAAACCGCATGCATATTTGATTTCATCCATAAATCTTCTTTGCTTTGGTCACAACTGATTTGTACACGAATGCGTGAGTTAGCAAATCGATTTTTTTCCACAAGAGATCGTGGAACCACTAGAGAGTCAGTTACAGTTCACACTTAGGCAAAAATGAATGACTTTAGAAGTGGTAATTTAGATTAGAATTCTTTCCCAACTAGTAATTCAATCAAACATTAATTTTAACATTGTATCCTACTCATTTATTCATCCAACTAAAACACTTTCTCCCTAATTTTCATAGTTTAAAAATTCATTAAATGACTAGGATGCAATATTAAAATATTAGAATAAATCATTAATTAGGAGAGAGTCTTAATCCACAAGGAAATGGGAGAGAAGAGTGACATGTCAATACATTAAGAAAAATTTAGGAAAGGATTTATGTACTAAACTTTTTTAAATGACAAGGAGTAAGTTCAAATGTAACACCTTAGGTCGCGATTGGTACAATAGAATAAATTTGAACAGGAATGGAATGAGCTAAGAAATGGAATGAACTTGAGAATGAGAATGACATATTTGTTATGCTCTACGAATGAAGATAAGAATAGATATATTGATTCCAATAGTGAATATATAAGAGTATTAATGAGATTGACTTGTATAATATCACAGAATTATTCTTTTATTATTATAGTATTAAAAACAAGAATAAACATGGATATAACCTTAAACAACATAAACATAATAAACATAATAAACAATAATAATAATAACAATAACAACAACAATAATAATAATAATAATAATTATTATTATTATTATTATTATAATTAATAATATTTTTTTTTTTGAATCTATTATTATTATAAATATTATTATTGTTATTTTATTTTATTTTTATTTTTGTTTTTCTAATTATTATTATTATTATTTTATTTTTGTTTTTAAAATTATTATTATATTATTATTATTACTTTTGTTTTTATTTGTATGATTTTTATTTTTATTTTTATTTTAATTTTTATAATAATTTCATTTTTATTTTTACTAATATTGTTATTGTTATTATTATTTTTATTTTTATTTTCGTTTTTATTTTTATTATTTTGTATTATTATTTATTTTATTTTATTTATTTTTATTTTTCTTATTTTGTACTTTTATTTTTATTTTTATAATAATAATAATTATTATTATTTATTTTATTTTATTATTATTATTATTACTATTATTATTGTTGTTGTTGCAAAAGAACTTATATATAAAAGTTATGTTTTTATCGGGGTATGTTAGTCATTTTAAAAATAAGTCCATTCTCAAACATATGAAAAATGGACTAATCAAATGTATTTGCTCTGGATTGGCTAATCCCATGTATGGGGGGATAGGATTGTCAAGTTCATTCCTTCACACCAAGCATGAAAATCGAAAAGAATTAGGAGTGTCATTCTATTCCCAACCCCATTATAGTGTACCAATTGCTACCTTATTGTCTCACATTAGACAACTCCAAAATAAATGTCACTTTACATATGAGTATTAGGGGATTGTGTAATAATTTGACAATTTTCTTTTTAGGGTTAATTAGTTTGAAATCTAAGATAATTATTTCTCGAACCTATTACATTGATCTCACTTTATTGGTTTAAAATTTTGAGCTTAGGGCGTGACATTAAAGCTTAAGATGCATTAGACATCTTCTCTTATCTGCTTTTCCTTACCTTTCAAACTTTTTTTTTTTACCCCCCAGCCACCGCCTGCCCCTACTACCATAAAATTCAAACCCTAATCTTCCAACTACCATAGAGAGTAAGCTACCATAAACCACTTTTGAATCTCTCCTTACCTTTCACTTTACTTCTTTGCCTTTCCTCTTTCATTTTCAATTTTGGCAGTCCATTGAAGCCTCTGATTGATGATTACAAATTAACCTTGCGGCAAAATCTTGATTTTCGAATATTTGTACCATGTTTACAGAAAAGTTAACAAATGTGCAAACTAGATTGTAAATTTTGGCTTAACCCAATCATTGAAGGGTGTTGATATTCAGCATATTCCGGGGGCTCTCCTAGTCTTATTGAGAAAGATAAAAAATGTGCAACATCTCCTAAGATGATTCACGGGCTACCAAGATTGTTAAATTTTAATATTGTGATTAGGTCGCCCTTCAAAATAAAATAAACATAAAAAAGGAAATATTTACCATCAGATAGAGTTTTTTAGTCGGACATTGGCATAGTAAATTCTCTGAAATATATTCCTCTTCGACGTGATCAGGGCTTAATATTATCCACCTTGCTTTTGAAGCATGATACTAAAACTCATGACAAATACATCTTAAATATGTACCTTGATCGATGAAATCATTAGGCAAATTTACGTTTCCAAGAATTGCCCAAGTTTTTAGATGAACAAAGTCGATATTCAAATATTATTGTATA
This sequence comes from Ehretia macrophylla, assembly GCA_037974665.1. NCBI lineage: Eukaryota > Viridiplantae > Streptophyta > Magnoliopsida > Boraginales > Ehretiaceae > Ehretia > Ehretia macrophylla. The sequence goes on from CM075770.1 coordinate 52,651,362, forward strand.
TTTTTCCTCTGAAAATCGGTGAATAAATTACTTAATCTTTTGTTTTGGTTGAAAATAAATTATTCAATATTTTTAAAAGGGTTATATGTATAGGAAGAAGAGTAAGAGATTAATAAATAGTGAATATGATTCGTAAATTCACTGTGGTCACGGGACATAAACAAACAAATTTAACATGCAAAACAAGGACTTGAGGGAATTATTTTGCTTAACAAGTTATGAACGAGATTTAATAATAGTAAACTAACGATGCTATGATCCTCGCTCGAAACAATCTAGGAAGTATTGACTTCCAAAGGATTTTCATTGTGATTTTTGATAGATCGGACATATATTTATTCTTGTCAAACACCAACCGTTTGTCATATATTCCAACGACTAGAAGAATTTTGCAGAAGAATATGCACATGAACTATAAAGATAATTAGGAAATATTCAATGAATGTTATATGCTACCTCCATATGTTAATATAGTGTTGATTTACCAATTATTTCTATCCAACCAGGATCAAATCGCTATGAAAATCTGCACTCCCTTGATCAACCACATGAGCATTGAACAACTACCCATGTAACGCCCAGACCCGTAAACCTACAAAGGCTAAGGCCGGAACACGACATTCATAACTCGTAAATCTGTAAATTGAAAGCTTAACAACCTATACGACCATTTTTATATTCATCAAATTTCAAAAGTCAACCAAGTCATCGGTCTTAGAAAAGGAAACTGTAATTAATTACATATGTACAAGACCTCAACCCTTCTGTTCAAGCATAATGTCTAACCAACATTCAGGTTTCTAGGCCTCAAAAGAATATAAGTATTTAGTTACATTAGAGTCGTCCAAAAGAATAAGTTATATATCATTAATAACTTGAAGACGTTAACAAGAAGTGATCACATAAAGCAAAAGTCCTCGGGATCATACCAAGGAGTTCCGTCATCATCTTGAGTAGCCTGCTCAGGCTTAACCTCACCTGAAATATTAAAAGAGGGGTAAGCTAGATCCTTACGTATAGCTCAACGAGGGTGAACAAGAAAGGTTTTCGTAAAGGTTTTATTATTTTTGTAAACGGTTGATAAAACATGTCATGCACATATCCACGTAAAAATATCCTTAGCAAAAATCTTCAATTAAAAATGAGAGGGTCGAGATATACCGGCAAACCCGAAGGTCCCGTCACTTCCTCTATTAACAATGGGAGGGTCGAGACATACCGGCAAATCTGAAGGTCCCGTCACTTCTTCCGTTAACAATGGTTATAACCGTCGCGCATATACAACTCAAATGCGTTTGAAATTATCAATGGATGTTAAACAATCAGATAGTATTTATGCATATACAACACTTGTGGAGTTTCAAGTAATGCTAAGTATCATGGGATAGAGAAAAGACATCAATAGACTACTTAAAACGACAAGAAAACGCAAACACAAGCGAAACTATGGATCCCTTGCAATATTTCTGCATTAGCCTAACTTAGGATACAATTCTACCTATGTTCCTGAACTCCAATACATCTAATTTTGGTATAGAATCGAAGCTTATCGAATGTATATAACTCTAGAATTAAACGAAACTCAATTCGGAGTTAAATTGAGTGAGATATAGCCACCGAAAAAACATTGCGCAAATCTGTCAAAAAATCCAGACGAGTCATCCGGTTGAGTTACTCGACCGGATTTACTCGACCGGATCATGGTCAGAGAGCATCCGGATGAGTCATCCGGTCGAGTTATTCGACCTTATTTTACTCTACCGGATGGAGCATTTTACACACGAAATTGACTTGTTTTTGCTCCAAACTTAATTTTTCAAGCTCATTACATATAGACAACTAAACTCAACCATAAACAATATTAAACCACAAGTTTTCTGGCTCCTAAACTCATACAACTCAAGTACAACACCAAATCTTCTCAACATTCAACTTGGCACCCAAGTTCAAAACTCCATTTTTTTTTCTTCCTATTTACCAACAACTCAAGCATATCTTACCCATAAATTACCTCACATAACTAATGTCACAACCTATCATAATTACCCACAAGTTCTAAAGACAAGTTCAAAGCAAGAATAGCAATACAACCAATTCTTGAAACCCTAGAAGAACAAGCTAAGTTCAAAATCATGAAACAACCTTACACATACTCATTATCATGATTACTACACCTATATAACTCATCAAACATACTTCACATGTTTTTATAAAACATTTAGAAAACTTCTCTCACCTTGTTCAAAAGTTTGAATCTATGCAATTGTGCAAGCAAGGCTTTGAAAGTCAAGAAGTTTAGTTGAAAATGCTATATAGTGGTGTGATTCTTCCTCCCCTTTTTCTTCTCTCTTGTCTTGGTTGAGTTGTCTAGTGTGTGTGTAGAGATTTTGTGTGTGTTGAGTAGTGTAATGTGTGTTGTAGGGATTTGGTGTGTGTTTTGTGTGTATTATGTGTTGATAGAATAATATCTAAACCAAAAGACCACCTTGCCCTTGCAACTTAATGCTATTTATTCCATACCATTCTAGTTGTAATCTAATTGCTTTAGTTAGCTAGCATACGAATTGGAACCCAATTAACGTATAAGACATCTAAATTACTCAAATGCATGTTAATCAATATAATGCATGTAAATCGAGACAAATGATCTTAAAACAATATAAATGCACATAAATCAAAATTAAAGCATACAAAATAATTTAATTATGTATGATATAGCCTATATGCATATGTGGTCTCGGGCTGGACTTTACAATCTCCCCTCCTTAAAAAATTGCGCCCTCGTAATTCCCTACTTATCTCGCAAACAAGAATGGGTATTGTTGCTCCATTTGGTCACGCCTTTCCCAAGTTGCATCCTCAACCCCATGGTGATCCCAAAACACCTTCACCAACGGAATACTCTTGTTATGTAACTCTTGGTCTTGCTCATTTAGAATTCGCACGGGTCTCTCTTCATAGGACAAGTTCTAGTGGTTCCGGCTATAGAATATGGGAGGGATCGGGATGGTATTTTTGCAACATTGAAACATGGAACACATTGTGAATATTGGAGAGATTCAGGGGTAGGTCTAACCGATATGCGAGTTTTTCAATTCTTTCCACAATTGTAAACGACCCAACATATCTCGGGCTTAATTTCCCACCTTTTCCATGTTTAATCAACCCTCTCTGGGGTACCAACTTCAAGAACACCCGGTTACCAACTGCAAACTCTAAATCCTGCCTTCTCTTATCAGCATAACTCTTTTGTCTACTTTGAGCCGTGAGCATCCTCTTCCAAATCAATTGGACATTCTCCATCTTCTCTATCAACTATGGCATCAATGTAGGGTCAATGACTTTCATCTCTCCGACCTCGTCTTAATATAATGGTAACCTACACTTCCATCCACATAGAGCCTCATAGGGAGCTATGCCAATTGTTTCCTGATAACTATTATTATAAGCAAATTCTGCCAAAGGTAAATGTTTCTCCCACGTACCTCCAAAATCCATCACGCATGCCCTCAACATGTCCTCCAAAATCTGGATAGTCCTTTCAGTCTATGGGTAATACGCTGTACTGAGCTTCAACTTCGTCCCTAAGGCTTCCTGCAATTTTTGCCAGAACTGAGATGTAAATCTTGGATCTCTGTCAGACACAATGCTGGCTGGCATCCTATGTAACTTTACAATGTTAGCCACATACAATTCGGCTAATTTTTTTTTACACTATCAGCCTTGTTCATTGCAATGAAGTGAGCGGTCTTCGTCAATCTATCCACAATGACCCAAACTGCATCATTTCTCCGAGGAGATCTCGGCAACTCTATAACGAAATCCATGGTCATATGCTCCCATTTCTATAGCGGAATCTCCAAAGGTTGTAGGAGCCCCGCAGGTCTTTGATGTTCTGCCTTCACCCATTGACATGTCAAGCATCGAGACACAAACTCCGCAATCTCCCGCTTCATGTTATTCCACCAATAGTGTTGTTTCAAGTCTCGATACATTTTTGTACCTCCTGGGTGAATGGTGTATTTAGAATGGTGAGCTTCTTCAAGTACATTATTCTTCAACTCCAGATCATTTGGCATACAAATCCGGTTCCTGAATTTCCATAACCCATCTTCATGCAGCTTGAAATCCGGATTACCGCTTTTTGTCTTTTGAAGTTGAGGGTCTTGCTGTTGCAACTCTCGGATTTGAGACAACAAGGTAGGTTCCTTGATTTCCAACCTTGCCAAACTCATTTTCCGGCTCAATGCATCTGCCACCACATTCGCCTTTCTGGGTACATAATTTATGGTACAATTGTAGTCATCTAAACATTCCATCCACCTCCTCTGAAGCATGTTCAACTCCTTTTGAGAAAATAGATACTTAAAACTCTTATGGTCGGTGAATATCTCAAACTTACTTCCCCACAAGTAATGCCTTCATTTCTTCAATGCAAACACAATGTTTGCCACCTCTAAGTCATGTGTAGGGTAGTTCATCTCATAAGGCTTCAACTTCCGAGATGCATAAGCTATGACTTGATTGTTTTGCATCAAAACATATCCCAATGCTTCCTTCGAGGCATCACTATAAATAACAAACCCTTGACTTCCTTCAGGCAACGCCAACACATGAGCGGTTGTTAATCTCTTCTTCAACTCCTGAAAACTATTTTCACATTTATTATCCCACATAAAGCTGACCTTCTTTTGTGTGAGCTTAGTGAGTGGTCCCGCAAGCTTAGAAAAATCCTTTACAAACCTCCTATAGTATCCCGCCAAACCGAGAAAACTACGTACCTCTGTGACATTTTCCGGCTTCTTCCATGATTGTACTACATCAATCTTGGTCGGATCCACTGCAATCCCCTCTTGAGAAATCACATGCCCTAAGAATGCCACTTGCTTGAGCCAAAATTCACATTTATTGAACTTGGCGTACAATTGATGTTCTCTCAGTTTTTGTAACAACAAATGCAAATGCCTCTCGTGTTCCTCATCGGTCTTGGAATATACGAAGATGTCATCTATGAAAATCACTACAAACTGGTCCAAATATGGTTGGAATACCCTGTGCATCAAGTCCATAAAAGCGCCGGGAGCATTGGTTAATCCAAATGACATTACAACAAACTCATAATGTTCGTACCTCGTTCTGAAAGCTGACTTAAGTACATCATCCCGTTTGATACGGAGTTGATAATATCATTGCCTCAAGTCATATTTTGAATAGACCTTGGCTCCTTGAAGTTGATCGAACAATTCATCGATCAATGGTAATGGGTACTTGTTTTTAATTGTCACCTAGTTTAACCCCCTGTAATCGATGCACAATCTCAAAGTTCCATCCTTCTTCTTCACAAATAAGACTGGTGCACCCCATGGAGATGAACTAGGTTCTATGAAGCCTTTTTCCAACAAGCCTTGTAACTGAACATTCAACTCTTGCAATTCGGTTGGAGCCATACGGTAAGGGGCCTTAGAGATTGGTTGTGTACATGGTAATGTCTCAATCGCAAACTCAATCTCTCTCTCTCAGGCGGTAACCCCGGTAACTCCTCCGGAAATACATACTCATTATCATGCTTACTACACCTATATAACTCATCAAACATACTTCACATGTTTTTATAAAAAATTTAGAAAACTTCCCTCACCTTGTTCAAGAGTTTGAATGTAAGCAATGGTGCAAGCAAGGCTTAGAAATGCAAGAAGTTTAGTTGAAAATGCTATGTAGTGGTGTGATTCTTCCTCCCCTTCTTCTTCTCTCTTGTCTTGGTTGAGTTGTCTAGTGTGTGTGTAGAGATTTTGTGTGTGTTGAGTAGTGTAGTGTGTGTTGTAGGGATTTGGTGTGTGCTTTGTGTGTATTATGTGTTGATAGAATAGTATCTAAAATCAAAAGACCACCTTGCCCTTGCAACTTAATGCTATTTATTCCATGTCATTCTAGTTGTAATCTAATTGCTTTAGTTAGCTAGCATACGAATTGGAACCCAATTAACATATAGGACATGTAATTTACTCAAAAACACGTTAATCAATACAATGCATGTAAATCGAGATAAATGATCTTAAAACAATATAAATGCACATAAATCAATATAAAAGCATACAAAATAATTTATTTATGTATGATATGGCCTATATGCATATGTGGTCTCGGGCTGGGCTTTACAACCCAGCTATTGCTATGAAGAAACTGAAAAGCTGCTCTCAGCGAAGAATAAGTAATCGTGTGTACCGGATTATATGGGTTATGACTGTTAATTCATTATTGGGACTTTATGTATAGTTAAAAAATAATAAAATATCTCAGTCACATTTTGGATCCAACTGTTATATTTATTGGCCGGAAGATATGTTTTTTTAGTCTCTCAAACTTTTCATTCCTATTTTCTTAATTTTCCTCCTATTTATATTAATCTATCTCAAAATGAAACATTTTTACAACGAGAAAGCATAATAAATTTGTATTGGTTTTGACTCATTATAAATCTATCAAAGATTTTTCAAACATATATATATACATGTTAGGCATGGTCAAATAATAATTTTTTGTGCAATGCAGAGCATTGCTACATCTTCTATAGAGAAGCATATGTATAACAAGATTGGCCATTGGATCCACAAAATTTCTGGTGACAAAAAATGGATTGCATGCAGGTCATATAAGCAAGGAGTAAGAATGACATGTATCTTCTGAAATATTTGATTCATATAAATAGTGATTACTATCCATTTTTTAGAAAATAGGTGTTTATATTTATTTCTTTTTTATTAAAGGATTCATTTGAAATTATATAACACAAATTGAATCAATTAGTTATACATTATATATTTTAAAGTACTAAACATACACACATGCGATAACTGTGTATCGCACGGGTATAAGACTAGTCTATTAATATTCTAAGAGAACAACCATATATGTCACATGTCGACAAACGAGCATCATTGGGGAATAATTATCATGTCATGTGTAAGAAAATAATCAATTTTCCTTAAAAAAATATTATCCCTTCAGTTATGTGAAAAAAATCTGATTTCACTATTTTGAATATATCTAATAGCTGCTAATCCATATCACAACTAACTATCAGATTTATAAGATCAAATTGTATCTTTAATTTGTATCCTGTGTATGTTAAGAATGTATTCTATCTTCTTTTAAATTCATTTATCTTTATAGATCAAATGACTCTAATGTGTATATATATGATTTGCAGTTTTTTCTCCTCATACCATTTCTAATTTAATGTACATCAAAATCAGTTTACTTCCCTTCCATAGTTTAATTATTTTTTATAGCGTAATTGATGTATTTATTGTTAATGAAATTTTGTAGATTGTCGTGGGAAGAGTTGGCGTGGAAACTCTCACCAATGAGACTGGTAATGTTATAAGGTACCTTTTGACATTTATAAATCTTTATTTAAAAAATAAAAATAATGTAAAAGAGATAAAGCTACGTTTTTTAATTATTATGTTTATGTGTAACTCCTTTTTCTAGCTAGGTTTGGTGAGTTTTATATATTTTTAATTTGTTCTACTATTAGTGGTACTTATGTGTTAAATGTGTTTGTGGTGATATATCGTGATATTTCGTTCAAGTTTGTAGGTTTTGCTTATTTTAATCTTTGTACGACGGCTATGTTTTTTATGCTCAGTCGCCAGAGTTGAAGAAGCAAGAGCTTTTTTTTTTCAATTTTTTGCCATAGAAGCAGGAGTTTGTAGCTTTTACTATTGTTGATGTTCATTTTTTCTTGGCATCTTCGTTTAGATTAGGATTTTGATGTAACATGTTTTCTTTGCAGTGACTCAAGAAGGGCAAATGCAACCGAGGACTTGAATTTAGCTAAAGAGGTTGAGATACTTTGCATTTCATATTTCCTTGAAACCTTAATTAAAACAACATGATAACATTCAACTTGGACCTCAAACTTAACCAAATGTGAGAATTTTTTTTTTCTTTTCTTTGAGGTTAAAGTTCGAGTCAATGATGTCAACCAATGTAAATCTTCATATGTCGTTAGAAAGATGACTAATGATCCAACTCTTTAACTTAGTTTTTGTCTTTTGCATTTGTAAAATAAGTGATTTATTTGTTCATAAAATAAATCATAGGGACCTTCAACTTATTGTTATTTAATTTTTAATTAATCTATTACCCACTCATTTTATTTTTATTTTTTTGTCAAGATATTTGATATTAATGCAATTGGATCAAGTTTCACAAATATTACTGACAAGATGACTGTTGATATAATAATAGGGGATCAGTTTCATATTCCATTAATTAATATTGTTAATTCTGTTTGTTTTTTATTTTTACTTATCATTGTTAATTTTTTGGTATTGTCGAAAATTAGTGTAATATCCCAGTGCTCTAAAAATGTTGTTGAGGGGTCCAAGTTTGTGCATCGCCTTCCAAGAGGGTTTGAGATAAGCAATAAATAGAAAGAATGCTAAAGTTGAATTTGAGATATATCCTACTAAATAAGGAAGATGATTAAGGAAGTGAATGTTGAGTCTTTAAGAGTCTTTTATTGATTTTGTTATGTTTTTGTTGTTTGATGGTTCGTATATAATGTGATATATTTTATGATTTGTTATAAAGTTGGTTGTGTACTTTATTTTGATATTTTTTATATTATATACGTAGAATCTCTACTTTTATGAAAGACAATAACTAAACTGAAAAGAAAATAAAAAGAAAAAGAATTATAATTACCTTTTATATACATAATTATTTGAAAGGTGTGATCTATTGAATGACAGATTAAATGCAATAACCTTGATCATTTTTAGATATACAATCATGGATATTAATAATGGTAACTTTAGACATCCAATAATAGAATTTTTTTTTTCATGTTAAACAAAAATGATTGCTTTAATCCGTCACAGTACATAAATTATATTGTATCTAAAAACACCATTATGCTACAAGTAACCAAATAAGTACCAAACATATATATATATATATATATGCTCCAAAGTCTATAAGTAAGCAACAACTATTTCAGAATAAAGCTCCAAAGTTCTCAAATGACTTGTCATAGTACATAAACAATTAATCGTTTAAAAAGATTACAATTAAAAGTTAACTAACTTTAAACAAAAAGTATAAAAGTATCCCTTAAAATTTATTGTCTGATATGTCTTTAATTTCGTTGGCAATATATGTCTCTTCTTTAATTAAATATAATTTGAGAAAAATACTTGATCAAGTCTACAATGATAGAGGTACAATCATGGATATTAACAATGATAACTTTAGACATCTAATAACGGAATTAGTATTCCTTTTATATTCACCGAATGTTGTTTACATTGATAATTGTAATTTTAACGGTGTTTACAATAATAGGAGTTGCTAGACCCTTTTTCAAATAAGATGAATTATTATAGTTCTAATATGTAATATGATCCAAAAAATATCACAAATTCATTCTATAATTTGTTGAAATATTTTAAATGTTGAAAATATTATTCCAAACATAATAAATAACCACAACAAGAAAAAAGTATTTTTATTTCTATCTAAAAATACCACTATACTACAAGTAATCAAATAAGTATCATATTTAAATAAATAAATAAAAAGAATCTTACTTCTATCTAAAAGTCTTAAATATTCGATTCATACATGAAAAAATCAAATTAAAAAAATTATAAATAAGCGAAAAGAAAATTCTACATCATTTTTTAAATGTTAAAGCCTCTCTCGTAAAATTACTTTGTTTTTCAATTAAAAGCTTGATCAATTTAGAAAATTCACTGAATATAGTAAAAATTACATTAATGAAACATAAATAGGTAAAAAAAATTCCACATTCATTTGTTAAATAAAAAAGTTCTCTCTCATAGAATTGTTTTATTTTTCAATTAAAATTTTGATGAATTTAAAATTTCAATCTCACAAAAAAAAAAATCTTATTTACATCTAATAAGCTAAATATTTGATTCATCTTTGCCTTCATATGTTATTTTATGTGTTAAAATGTAGATAATATCAAAATAAAAACAAGTTTAGGTGGTAGATATTATAAATAAAAAAATAAACAATTACATTTGCCTTCATTTGTTATGTTACATATTTATGATTTTATTTGTCATCTCAAAAGTTTCATAGCAATGGTTAGACATCATCCAACTTGAAACTTTTCTCTTTTTTTTTGGTCAAAAATAAAATTCCATTGAAAAAGAGATCCAACATTGAACTTTTTTTTATTTTCTTTTTTTGGGTCAAGTTGAACTTTTTTTTTTATAGTCTAAAATGGAGTTGCATTGAAAAATAAGTTAGATGTGGTTATTTTCTTTTTTTGTTTAACAAAAATAAAATTGCATCGAGAAAAAAAAGTCAATTTTCTTTCTTTTTACTTCTATCTAAAAAATTTCACATTCGATTCATATAGTGAAATTTAAATTTAAAGCCATAAATAATTGAAAGAAACTTATACCTTTATTTTTTTAATGATAAAACATCAATCACGAAATTAGTTTATTTTTTAATTAAAAGCTTGATTAATTTAGAAAATTCAATTTCATATAGTAAAAATTACATAAAAGAGCCATAAATAAGTGAAAAAAAGATTCACATTCATTTTTTTAGGTTCAACAAATATTGTTTACATTGATAATTGTAACTTTAGTGATACCTGTAAGGAGAAGATTTATGAAATTCTATTTAAATAGGACAAATATTTGTAATTTTAATATGCAATGTAGACCCAAACAATGAGACAACACATTCTAAAATTTATTTTAAATACTGAAAATATTCCTCCATATATCATAAATAACCATGCACAATGGAATTGCTTTGACTTGAGTCATCGATCTAATCGTGTTAATTGTTTTCTCTAATTCTACATCACATATTTTCCAATACCCAGTATTGAAACAATGTAGTAAGTTTGAAAATCATTATTTGTAGTTCAACAATCAATTGAAAGTTCAGATAGTCCCTTGCTTGAATGAGATATTCAGATTTCTAAGTTATCCATCCACAATAAGGGTCGTAGAATAGTAGGGCAATGTGAAGTTAGTCAATATTCTACACATAGTTTGAGACAAGTAATGCAATCTTCCCAATTTAATCCAACTTATCTCCTTGGGTAGTATTTTTAAAATTCATGAATTTCTATATGAGTATATTTTTATCTTATGATTTCATTTTTTGTATTTCAAAATAGAGTGGAAAATATTTCTATTTTATGATTTCGTTTGTTGTATTTCGAAATAGAGTGGGAAAAAAAAATGCATATGGTGAGTTTCATCAACAAAATAGAGTGGACAAATAATGCAATCTTCCCAATTTAATCCAACATATCTCCTTGGCTTTTACTTTTTGTTTTCTTCAATGTAACCATATTGGCTAAGAAAAAAGATAAAAATTTCTCATCACTATTAATGGAGAAGGATTTTCTCAATATAGAATAAGAGATGGACGAACTATTATAAGAAAAGGGATTGAGCTCAATAATATGTCATTTATTACTCAGTGTTTCCCATAAAATATTATGCTCATATCAATATTGACTACATATGTGTAAGACAATTGCAATTAAATATTTATTCAAATATATTCCCAATGGTCATAATAGAGTAACAACTACTCTATATGATAGACTTATAAATGGAGATTAATCTCAACTTTTTGATGAATTAAGATTTATTATGATTATATACAAATATCCCTTTGTGAGGCTGCCTGGGAACCTTTTTTTCTTTGATATTCATTTTATATGTCAACCTATAAAATTTATCAATTTCTATTCCCTTAAAAAACACATTTATCTATAAGGAAAATGAATCAAATGAAGAAGTTAAAAGAAATTAATGTTTGAACTTTGGATGAATGCAATAAGGAGTATGAAGAAGTTGACGAGCTGATGTATTTAGAGTTTTCAAATGAAATTTGTTTATAAAGAATGTGAGCATTAGTGATATCAAAGAAAAAAAAAGTTTGTTATTAGAATAATATCACATGTGCTTCCAGCCAATAGGGAGGATTATTATCTTAGTATTCTAGATTCAATGAAGCTTTTCATGCACTCGGTTTATTAGAAGATGTACAGAGAATATTGACGGAATAAACGAAACAAATACTTGGGAATCATAGTTCTATATTAGAAGAATTTTTTCAACTCTATTGATATAGAATAATATGAGTAGAATAAAACATGTATGGTAGAGTTAGATAAAAATGGTAGATGATGTTCTAAACTGACAAGAACTAAGAGTATGTTTTCCAATCATATATACTAAGAATGAACATTTTTGCACTTCACACTAATATTTAAGTATTTTATAATTTATTGAAACATTTCATTTGTTAAATATTGATTCTTGGAGTAATATACCTCGGCGACTATGATCTCATCTAACCAAAGTTTGTCCATTAAATTTTAACAAAGGCAATTTTGCTTGGCTGTAAGTTTTTCCATGACTATAAATAAAAGTCAGGATCAAACTCTTTCTCATGTTGGGTTATGTCTTTCAAGACCTACTTTCATTCATGAGTTACTATATATTGCATTTTCAAGAGTGACAAGCAAAAAAGGATTAAAGATTTTGTTAATGACGAAATATTAAAAACTACAACTAATGTGGTTTTCAAAGAAGTATTGTAAATAATAAATTAGCTAAGTATGCATCTCTTATTATTTTTTGATTGTTGATTTGATTTAATATGTTTATATTTCTTATTCATTATTGTTTATCTTATAATGCAGTGGTAGCAATAAAAATAAAGTCTTGTATCATATGACTTCTCAAGTGATTTGCCCAGTCATTTGAATTTCACTTAGATCATATGACAAATCTGCTTCAAATATTACTAATGCCTTTCAAATTAATGAGACATATTTGTAAATTGAAAGTGATAAGAAATATGTTTCAATTTAAATTCATTACAACCATCAATTATAAGTTGCTAGGTAGTCCATAATATTTTTAGAATATATGTTCAAGTTGATCAAAAAATAATTTTTTTTTTTGTGTAGTATAAAGTATTCTAGCATCTTTTGTTGAGAAGTATATCTACGCAAGATCACAACATATTCTTTGACTATTGGATCATTCAAACTTCTGATGGTAAAAGATGAATTATTTACAAATAGATCACATTTACAAAGAGTGAGAATGGTGTCAAATAAGGATGAGGTATGTGTGAATTTTGTAAAAACAACAATTCAAAGAAAGGAAATACATTTGTCTTTTGAAAGATTCGATATTTGTTAAATAGTACTTACTGTCACATTTTTAAAAGAATAAATACTTACTTTATTTGGTTTCTTTAGTAATGGTAAATTACTTACAGTAACTACATATTATAGTTTGTAAATAATGTGATTAAAAAGTTGAATATATTGACAAATTACTTAAGTAACTACATATTACTATCACACCTGTGCATCGCACGGGTATAAGACTAGTTAATATTCTAAGAGAACAACCGTTATGCCATGTGTCACTTAATGAGCATCTCTATAGGAACAATCATGTCATGCCACCTGTAAACATTATGTAAAATATTGAAATAATAATTCCATGAAATATTTGGTCAATTTAGTCGATTTCTTATATAATTGATTTAGTTTATTTAAGTTTGTTTTACTTTAGATATTTGTCTGAAATTATGTTGTTATAGTAGCTTCATGAACAAAAGAAAAAAGAGAAAATAGGTTAATAATTCATTACTAATGATTCCAACAAAAAAAAAAAAAAACTTATTACTAATAATTCTGACCAAAAATTAATAATTACTAATAATGACTTCAAATGATTGTGTACTTTTATAATCTTTATTTAAAAAAAAAAAAAAGACAAAGGATTTCCATTCAATCTCTAAAATTATTATTGATACTGATTTCTAATATTTATCAAGAAATACAAATTTATGTTGGTAAGGTGTTATTTATTTGTAGATAATTAAGGAAAAAAATAATAAAGACGATATATACTAGATAATTAATTTTGAAATTTAGAAATGAATTTTAGATATTGTAATGTAACCGATAATTATTAGATGTAGTATTATCCAAATCATATTATTTAAATTTATATCTTATATTTAGTTAAGATTTTCCTATATATCATAAGACTATACCATATCTTCATTTAAAATTTAATTTAATTTTTTATCTCTATTCGTAGAAAATTTTATTTTATTAATAACATTATCTCTACTTTCTTAATAGCATTATCTTTAATTTATACTGGTAATCTAAGCCAGCAGGGATGTCCGATCACTTTCGGAGTGGGATACGACCCATCTTTTGTGTCGTTTACGAAGAATTATACCTTCGTAGAATGGCTTGACAGAACATAGCGATAGACGTTCAGGCTCATGACAGTGGATTAACTATTACCAGTCAGCCAACCATATCAAACGCTGACTTCAACCAAACGCGCGCTGCTATTATTACATTGAGGGACATCGTTATGGATATGGTACATGCTCAACTGGCAAAGAACAACCCTTAAGTCGTATTGCGGTTTCGGTCTTTATGTAATTTAGCAATTAACACGCCAACTCTAAACAGGATGAGAGTATTACTCTATTATATTTTGAAGAACCCTATAATATTTGACGATGATGACAGCATGGCCTTCATGGACAAGCCATGGAATCTTTATGCGATGGATCATCTTCAATTTGCGTGGCGGGTTCCGATGAATAACCTCAATTGTTATATTACCTTGGTTGATAATACAATAGTTTTCTTGAATTTTGTATATTGTCTGGCTTGTCTTGGGCCATGACCTATTTTTTTTGTTCGATCATTTTTGGGCTTGGACTTGTTTGTATTGTTTTTGTTTTAAAGAAAATTTATTTCGACCAAAAAAATAGATGAATGCTGAATATTGAGTGATATATAGTAATACTCTTTCAAATAATATTAGCAGCTCTCATTATAAATTTTATTCTCATTCGACGTACATATATAAAACATTCCTTTTCAAATAGAGAAGCTATAAAATAATAAATTAGAAGTGCTATATTATATTGCAAATAATTAGCCACTTATGTTGATTAAAATTATAGAGTTCGATCTTAAAATTAATTGGTGTTAGATAAAGCATCCTAACATATTATATACTAATTTTAAAAGTCATGATTTATCCATGTGTAACAATTAAAATTTTTTGAAACATATTTCTCCACCACTAAAGAAGTTTCTATACAATCTTCAAACATGTCATGGACCTTTTTGGAGAAGTGGATAAATGAAAACTAGGATAGGTAATTTTATTTTTTTCCCCTCTCTTTTCTTTTATTTTGGATGAAGACATGAATATACATTACAATTTTAAAAATATCCAATATATCTCAGGCTCGTTGGCCCATACACCGTAGAGGCCACACCGCACACTTACTACGACACGTTTTAAAACCTCAATCATTTTTTATAATTTTCCTAGATATACAAAAAGAAAGGAAAAGAAAATCTAAGTTTCCTTTGGGTAGAAGACTAGACCTCCTTATAGGAGACAATTAGAGGTTACAGTTTTTATTCTTTAGATGTGGTGATGTTGACCAGACTGATACTTTTCCACAGAACGGCTTCGAACCTGTTATGTTCTTACTTAACTTTATCTTTACTCCATCACAAAACAACCCCTTAAGAATTAAGGTACTACTACTACTTCTTCTTTCTTTCTTTTAACATTAACTGGCTAAAGTAGATCCTGCCAACAACAAACATCACTAGACGACCAATCCCAATCTCTCTCTCTCACAATTGACTCAAAAGCTAGAGAGATTGAGATTCACATTCACTACTCCAGTCCAGTTGTATCTTGTTGCTTTTGAGGAATGTTTTTTTTAGGAGTTCAAAACTGTTTTGTCTAGTGGCTTAATTTAACAACATCTTTATGCGTGTTTATTACATTTGCTTGCATGCATGCATGCAAATTCAAATAACACTATTTGACCACCACGTTGGCACGTGGATTAATGATATATAATGATTAATTCTTCTTTCTTTTTTTTCTTTTTTTTTATACAACGGATACCAAAATTTTAATTTAAACTTAAAATTTTTTATCATTTTAATCACAACACGTCATTATCGACTCTTGAATAATTCTTTTTTTATTTATTTTAATTCAACAGAGATTGAAATTCATGTAGTTTAAACTTAAAACCTTTAATCACTTTAATCATAACAGGTCGAAACTGGCTCTTGGGTAATCCTTATTTCTTTCTCTTATGACAAGTAGTTCACTTTAGATAAAATTACATTCGATTTATCTCAAAATTATAAATTTGGATAGTAATATACTATAATACATGTTCAATCAAGAACTATAAGAAAATAGAACTTCGAACACATAATTATAATCACGATAAACTATTGTCTTACCAATGTGTACAAGTATTGCGCGGGTGATTAATTATTTTCTTGTTTGGTGTTAAGCCGATATGATAGGATATGCATGCAATCTTTAGAAACTTGGTCCACTTTGGGTCCCACAAAATCCAACGAGCCACACAACTTCATCATTGCATGAGCATGTACTCCAATGCACATTTTGTGTTTTTTTTTTTTTTTCCGTTCCCCTCAAAGGCTGTAAGAATTAATGGCGTTCGTGGGGTTTGATTTGCCATGATTCTGCAAATCCCAGAGTTTCATTAAAAATGGTATAAACAGATCGTATTAATTACCAGAATTTTCATAGACATTATAAGCCTTGAATTGCACAAACATTTATAAAAGAAAAGACACATGCATAACACGTCAAACATAATACACAAAGAAAGCACAAATGTAGTTAAGTTTATGCTGTCATTTTGAATAAATTAATCACGGTGTGTATTTCACGTAATGACAGAGTTATTTATAAGTTAGCGAGAACTGTAATATTTACTAATTTTAATAGTGAAGTCATTAAGTAATGAGTAAAAATTATATTTTTAAAAATTTATATAATTTTTAAAGTAAAAATAATAATTCTGAATTCGCACCCGATCACGTATGATAATTATAAAGCGGTGGGAGGGATTTGAATAATGCTAATGTGTAATGCAATGCGAGGCTCATAGTCTTGGGCTAATCGAAGTTTGTTTGTTCGAAGTTCACAAAGCGAATAGAGAATAGGCATCTTTTGGAAAGCGGTTGTGGTCGTCCCGTTTGTCGAACTATGGACGCCAATCTCAAGACGATCTGATTCTCTCTCTCTCTTTCTTTTGTATGTTGTTTTGAATCTTTTGATCGAATCGATCGATTCTCCAGAGGAGTTTGTTTGGGTTTGGCCATGATGAATGTGGGGTCGGTTTCCCTGTTTTATATGTCACCATATCTATATTTTTTTTATGATACGAAAAATCGTTTAAGAAGAATTGATAAGTTTTGAGACACTTAACACATTTCTGATGTGACATGATTTAGATTAGTGAAGCATAAGATTTATTAGAACGAGATCTTATAAGTTGGAAGAGGTAGAATTTGATAATCAATTGAGATACTTATAATTTTTTTGTTTTAACAAAATTTTTTTTTTTTTTTTTCTGAATCAAGTTGTACGTATGTATATCCTTAATTATACATGGGTTTAGCACTACTTATAAGATGATTACTTAATACGTTCACAAGTCTTTGAATTGCACCCTAAGAGATGGACAAATCAGATTATCCATATTTATTTTTATTTTTTCAATATTTAATAGTGCCACATGGCATAGCTTTTCTTTTCTAAGTTTTCCGTCTTTGGGTCAAAGATTTCTCTATACCAAGAAGAACATAAGTTGCTTTGATGATTGCAGGCTATCCTAGTTGGATGATTACTTTATCTTTTTCACTTTTCTGTCTCTCTTATCATCAACAAAATCTAAGGATCTTGTATTACTTCTACAACAAAACATTTTTGACACTATTACTAGTGTCACTACTAGTTTGTAGTCCCAACGAAGCTTTTTTGGCTTTGTGATGATGTCCATTTTGGATTCCAAACTTGAGGTGATTATCATGACTAGACGACCAAGCTATCCAGTGGTTCCACGGTACGGCTACTGATTCTAGTACGGTGAAACGGGTTGTTGTGTGATTCTCGTAAGTAAACGATCGTCACGTAACATCATAAAATTATATTTCAAATTTAACTATAACTAATTATTTATATCATTTAATTATAATTATATTACTATTTATAATTGTTGAATCTCGATTATAATATTATCATGATATTATAAGTAAATATATTAATAACGTTATAAATAGATCAATTCCCGAATTTTATGTATGCATTGATAGACAGATTGGATAGCCTACGACAACTAACGGAGTGGTAGATGTGTGAGGCATGGTCATTGTTGTGTTGAATACCAAAAATTGAGAATAAACTTCGGGCCACGAACCATGAAGAGACGGATATCACGTAAGGCTTATAATTAGCTCCAATGATATACTTGGATGTAATGACCAAAAGACAAAGATATATCTTGTACCCAAGAAGAAAAAAAAAAGATATATTAGGATGTACAAGTAGGGTAAAATATTTAGGTAATTATTTGATACTATTAAATATTTTGAGTTTTAATGGTAAATTTGATCTTTATTGTACCACAAAAAAAAAAGAAGATAATAAGTTGTTTTCATTACATGAAATTGATAGTATATGTAGAATTTGTGCATAATTCAATAAAGACTACATTTGTTCAATTAAATGGATTTAGCTATTAATAAGTTATTCACATCATTTAATTTTAATTATATTAATAATTTAATGTCATTGAACGTAACATAGAGGAGTGAGAATTATCTCATAATTAATAATATCAGTATTGTAAATTATTCACGTCATGTAATTTTAATTTTGTGAATAATTTAACGTTATTAAATTTGAATGTAAAGGGGTGGTGGGGTGGGGAAATTCCATTTTCCTTGGGAGGCTGGGAGTGACAAAGCAAGAGGAGGGGCAGAGATACGGATACGGACAGAGGTATTGGGTTTGAGAGAGTTGCCTCGTGATCGGAGAAGGCAGATCCATGGAAGACTGTTCCCGTTAGTCACGTGGTCTCTTTTGACTACCCCCAATGACCAACCCCATCAACACCCCGCAAACAACACATACTAAAAACTTTAGTTTTCCTTTTCTTTTTTAAAGATGAGAAACTCATTTAACTAACCCAAGTATCAGGTGGCAACTAACAACATAATTTAACAGTAGAATAAATTTATTTTTATAAAGTTATTGATTTGATATTTTTTTATTGTTTTAGAGTTTTACTTTTTATTGATTTAATATATGTGCGGGACATACTATTATATCCAAAAATTTATCAGTTAGTAGTTAAGTTCGTCAGTTGAATTTTTACATTATTTAAAAAAAGTTCAAGTATAGGGTGGAATTTATGGTCTGATAGTGACGTATTGTAATTAAAAATTTTGATTTTGAATTACGATTTTGAATCCCATTGTATTTAAAAAAAAATTAATACATGCTCTAAATTAATTAATCGGAAAAAATATTTTTGATAAAAAAAGGTCAAATTTAAAGTTTTTTTGAGAGAACGAATAACTTTAAAAAATGAGTAATGTTATATATCACACCTTTTCACATCACATTTTTATCAACTCCTACGTAAAATCTTACGTGACATGTCAACTAAATAATATTTTAATTTTTCTTTCTTTTTTTAAAATTTTCTCTCTCTTCTTAATTTATTTTCTCTCTTAATTAATATGTGCTCAATTTTTTTCCTTTCTTTAACCATGTCACACTCAATCAAAACCAATCCATACTAAATATAATGATTAAAAAGGCATTAAAAACACAATTGGATCGGGGTAGCTTTTCTAGACTTGATATTCAAACTTTAGTAACACATATTTGCAAGACCAAATCAATGAAGCACTCTGACAAAAGAAAAGAAAAATCAATGATGCACGAAGTAAGCATCTTTGACAGCATGCAAGCTAGAAAACCCCCCATAGCAAGAATCAGACCATAATAATACTTAAGCTACCCTATAGTTCAATTCGATTTAACGAGCATGGCCCCATCTGGAGAAGAAGAGAAGATGAAGATTGTTAGGCTAGCGGTTGGGTATTTAGAAAAGTTTGGTTTTAATTCAAACTTGATTGAGTCTTTAAAGAAAGAAGGAAAAAAATTTAAGCAAATATTAATTAAGAGAGAAAAAAAAAATTAAAAAGAAAGAGAAAAACCAAAAAAAAGAAAAAAAATAATTAAAATATCATCTAATTGGCATAGCATGTAAAATTCTACATAAAAAATGATAAAAAAATAATGTAAAAATGAATGAAATACAGCATTACTCTTACAGAATAAAACATTACTTAAATATAAGTACATCTCTGTCTTCATCTTTTGCATATGTTGTCGCGCATCTATTACAAAATCCACAAGCACCTCTAAAAATAGAATCAAAACTACTAGTAATAGTATCACTCATGCACTTTTTCTAGCACTATATATAGAGACTCACACTTGCCCATCAGGCATTACCACCACCTCGTGCCTTACAATCTCCTCTCACACACTAAATTTACACCCCACTTTGGGTCCCTTCTCCCTCTCAAGTCTCACCACCCTTTATATCTCAAATTCCTACTTGCTTCGTGAAATACACGGTAGATACGTTCGTGTTTTGTCGAAATTATATACTTTTCAAAACATTGTTGTGACGAAATTTTGGTATTAGTTGAAGTTGTTCTATTGAAGAAGAAGAACAACGAAAATGAGGCACAGTGAAAGCAGCAATTCTTTCTCGATGCATTTTTCCAATCCCTACGAATATGATCATGAAGAGAGCATCTATGGATATACATCCTCTTCACCTTCAGTTGATTGTACGCTTTCTCTTGGAACGCCTTCGACTCGCTTGACTAATGAGAACGAAAAGCGTGTCCAGAGTGATCATCAACGACGCTCTTCTTCTTTCCGCTGGAATTTTTTGCAGTCGTCTAAACATTCTTCTTCTTCTTCTTCTTCTTCAACCCAGAAGAGCCACCGTGGAAACAATGGTGGCACCACCAACTCCGGTGGCGATCCCCTCTCTGCCCGCCGCTGCGCTAACTGTGATACTACCTCTACTCCCCTCTGGAGGAATGGCCCAAGAGGCCCTAAGGTCTTGCCAATACTTTCCCTCTTAATTTTTTTTCCATTTCGCATTGCCAATATAAGAATACTCGAGCATTGCTAGATATTACACGTGTTTCATCGTGTATTTATCATCTTCTATAAGTATGTTTAATTGAAATACCAACTAGATAACCTTTCTCATTTTTCTTTTTTCTCTTACATACCAACTAAGTATAATGCATATATAAGATAATAAATCGAGTTATGAAAAGCGGTAATATTTAGTAATACTAGTACTTTATCATTGTTGTTTTTTTAGTTGTAAAAACAAGGATTAATTTTACTTCCCAACCTAGCCACTCTATGATTAGGAGAATATTTCAATGAGAAAAATCGTAATGATTTTTTTTTTTTAAATAAAATAAAATTATGGCATTGGTTACATTGATTCCATTAGTAGTAGGAACATGCAAATTAAAGTCTTTTTGTAGCATTTATTTGTTTTTTTGCTTTTTTTTCATATATTTTTATTTGTTAACTTCTTGTACTGAGGAGACTAATATGGTTTTATTTAAAATTGCAGTCACTTTGCAATGCTTGTGGAATTAGATACAAGAAAGAAGAGAGGAGGGCCACGGCAGCGGCAGCCACCAATGGCGGTGGTGGAGCACCAGTCGTGGACACTCAACACATGATAAACAGTTCATGGGTGCAACACCATTCACAAGCCCAAAGAATGCCTTGTTACTCTACAACTTACGGCAATGAATACAGGTTTATCGAAGAAGATGACCGTGAGACTGATACTGGGATTCCTTTCCTCTCCTCCTGGCATTTCAATGTTGCCGATAGGCCTGGACTAGTCCACGACTACACAAGATAAAAAAAGAAAAAAGAAAATTTGAAGCCCCCATTTCAAAAGAATCGTGATGATAGTGATGGGTGGTGATAGCAATGGTTCTTAAAATTCTTTTCTTTCCTCAGCTGTTTCTTTTTGGTCCATCATACATTAGATGGAGTGAAAAAGAGTTAATTCTATGTGTCCTTAGTTTGCTGCTTTTGTTTTTTTCTTTTTTCTTTTTAGGTTCATTAACTTTTTTCCACTTTTGTCATTCCATATATATATATATATATATATACGACCAGTAAGAGTATTACTTTTCTGCTTGTTGTCTACTTCACATTTGTTTTTGTTAAGATGATGATAGATCACTGTGTCCTTTGTTTATGAACATTACTCGATCGCGTTGTATACCGTTGAAAAAAACTTAAAAATGTTAGTCGGTTGAGGCTTACAAACGATAAGTCTTATTTGATTTTTAATCCTGACACCTTTGTTTAATTGCAAAGTTCAACGGAGGCAGTTATTCAACTTGTTTAAACAAATAATGGATTTTTTTCGGACATTTATTGTGTTTAGCTGGACAACTATTAGATTTGTTTGCAAAATCCCAAAGCTGTGAAGTGATCATTTAAAAACGTGTCTTTTGAAGACAAATACTACATAATTTTGTGTTGCATATACAATTATTTGATATCCAATGCAACTGTGGATTGCATCATCAAATACATATTTGATGGTGTTATCAATTAATGCTTTCACAACGGGAATGGGTGAATAATCAATAACAAATAAAAAAAAATCTTTCATCCGTGAATATTAAATTATAAATTAATAATACGTGACAATATTATTGAGACACGTACTGACGGTTGAAATGCTCGTCTGTGTGTTTTATTGGGAGGAACGTTGTGCTAGCAGTATATGTTTCTGATAGGATCAATGTATCGTTCAGGACAATGTGGAGACGAAAAGTTTCCTGTTTGGTCTGTGAATATTTTTGACCGTCTATTAGCCTGATGTGATGGAACGTTGGGGATGGAGTCAATCTCAATGCGTGCACTTTAGGTAGGAGAGGAAGTGCACTTTAGGTAGTAGAGGATATCCGAAAGATTGTGACAGCTGGAAGAATTTTAAACTTAAAAGCTATTAGGAGGACTGCGCATCACCCCTCCGATTGGGTGGGTAAGCAATAATTGAGAGAAACTTTACCGCTTGACTGGGTGTCAAATATTCCACATCTGTTGTATCAACTTTTGAACTTAGATATCCACCCTTCAGGGATTGGATAATCTCTGTACTTTCTTTTCTTTAATAAAATGCCTTGTTCAAAAAAAAAAAAAAAAAGGTAGGAGAGGAAGTGAAAAATCCTTCGCTTTTCTGATGGTTTATATTGTTTAAAACAAAGATATTTTTGAAGGAGTTAATCATAGCCACAATGGTACAATTTTTGTTTTAAGTATAAAAAGTTTTGAGATTATCTTCAGATAATATCTCTATGAAGGCAAATTTAAAATTTTTATTTAGTGTGAGCTAAAATTACATAATTTCTTTTAGTAGGTGCTAAATTAATTTTCTAACATTAAAATATCTTCAAAATATACAAATTTTTCAAACAAAATTGAAGTGAATGGAAGGAAGCTAAATGAAAGTAGCTTTGCCCATATGGCCATGAATTAAGTAATGCTAGATGTCATCTTATTTTTATCACTTAAATATCATTTCTTATATGTATGCTTAGTTGGCGTACTAATTTAAAAAACTTTTTTAATTTTTACTCTTCTTTTAACATAATCATTAGACATACATATAGGAAGTGATATTTGAATAATAAAAATAAGGTGATATCTAACATTACTCTCATAAATTTATGTGTAAATTCTAAACACCCCTACTAATTAATATTGAGAATTACCTGAATTCCTTTCCTCAAGTCATTTCATTGACAATTTTTTTTTTTCGTATGATCATCGTGTCAACATGTATTTATTAATTATTATAAATACTAAAGAAACACAATAAATTACTTTTAATATAGAATACATGATAAATCATACTAATTATAACGGTTTAAATAGTTCTAGATATAACTAGTTAATTTCAAATTTCAAAAACAAGAAAGAATGGCCATTCTCATAGAAATACCAAGGTACAAAGATCTACATAAAACTACATCTATATGATTTTTATTAAGAAAAATAACATGAGAGAATCTGGGTAATCTTAAAAGTTGGCGACGATGTTGAAATCTATTAGTTGGATGTGCTATAACTTTTCTTAAATTAATGCTTTATGAAGTAGTATAAAACTACTTCGCTTTGGTGTTAAGTATACGTGAATAGTGAAATGACATAAATCTGACCTTTTATTTTTATTGAACGTGATGTTACTCTTTGTAAAGATAATTGATAGATCTTCCAATGAACCGAAATTTGAGAAGATCCAAATCCGACATTTTGGTGAAACTTGCTAATTTTATTCACCTTAAACAACTTCTTCTTCTTGGACTGGGCCAAACTTAAAAAAGAACACCGTTTAGGATCAAAGGTACGTAGTCATTGGGCCATTTTAGCTCATTAATTCAAAGATGGTGATTGGTGATCCATCGAATTATTAAGTTTTATTTTTTATTTTTATTTTTTACCTCTCAACCCATGAAATTCGAACCACAGTCTGCTAACTATCAAGAATAGTAACCTACTACTAGAATATTCCTAAATCTCTATCAAATTATTATGTTCCTCTAATCTAATCCCTTTATTTGATATATATATATATATATATTTTGCTTTTTTGTACAATGGAGGTTGAAGCGGTAGTTCGAATTTAAATTTTAAAATTATTATAAATCGCTAACCAATCATTTCACCCAACTCTTAAGTGATTATGCACAAGTTGTGAATTAACTCTTTCCCACAATTTGTTTTTTTTTTTTTAAAGGAGTTCTTTGAAACATATTTTCTACAAACATTATGAAAAAACTTATATACTTTTATCAACTATAATTCATGAGGTTTGGGAAAACTTACTGTAAATCCCACCGTGATCCTCTGACTATTGGAGGGGCTGAGACCAAGCCTAAGAACTTATTGGATAGCAAAGAGAAGTTATGATTAGGAATGACAATTGGGCGGATTTGGGGTGGGGTATCTATTTTCACGCCTCACTCTGTTACCTAAAAAATTCTCTCAATACCTGCCCCGTCCCCGTATTCTATACCCCCATCCTCCACCCCCGCTTTCGCCCCGTCCCCAAATTCCTTAGGAGAATGGGGATTACTCGCGAGTTTTTCTCTTAAACCTTACGATATTAAATTTTATTTAACCTCGAAACTTCAAAATATAAATATAATATGAACCACCTAGCTTCAAAAGATAAATTAAAAATTATAATAACAATAAATATAAATATATGTATTAAATAAAGATCAAATACTAATTATATATTGATTCCTATGCTTCCAGCTATATAGTAAAAATAATATTACAGTAATTAAGTCTGAAACATTCAAAATAAATTCCAACTAAAATCATTGTGTATGAGAATTATATGCGGAAAAAGAATACTCAATTGTGTTATTGGAACCACATAATTTTTTTTTTTGTAATTGAATGTCTACATAAAAGTATAAATGAAAATCTTTAAAATTAAATATAAACCTTAATTATGTTGTTTAAAACTATTTTGAATAATAATTAACAAATCTCTTAAACCTACTATGATTAATAGTGAAAGGCAGGTATTTATGTAAAAGGATTGCAAATGTCAAGTAATAGTATATAGTGTCTTAATTAAAAAAATGATTATAAAATCTTTTTGAGCAATCCATTTTTTCTTCTCTATTTTAGTAATACTTTATCCATTGTCATTTTTCTATATTTTTATATTTATAATTCTAAATTTCAATATATACGTAAAACTAAAAATATAAAAATAATTATACATGTATACGGGACAGGTTATGTGGGACGAAAAATTCTTATCCCCGCCTCCACGTGGGGATTAAAAGTTAATCCCCACCTCCCGCCCCATTTCCTATTTGTTACCCCAATTTTTGCCTCGGCTGGGGCTGGGGCTGGGGCTGGGGCGGGGGCGGGGGTGGGTACCCACAAAATCTATCTCCATTGCCATCCCTAGTTATAAGAGAACTCTAGTCACTTTCGTTGAAGAGAAGAGTTAGAGAAACAAAAGTTGCCTTAATTTGGAAGGCTTCCACAAGATTACTAGGATTGATGTTTGACATGGGTGTAAACCCAACCCGAATGAAATTTGACCCGTCAAAAGAACTCGAACCATACCCAAGACCCGATGAAATGTTGTAGCCAATGAGATGAGCTTATATCCTGACCTCAAGGTGGCAACAGTCACATCATAGGGGGCTCATGTGTGCATGCTTAAGATATATCTTGATTACTATAAATAACTCATTAAATGCACTTACCAAGGTCATAAGAACTCACTTATTACTCTCTCACTTTCGTAATTATTTGAGTTCGAACATACTAATTTACTTCCACACTAAAAGGGTTCTCAGGCAGCAACATTTGCAGCATTAATCAATATATGAACCAAATCATAATGTAGAGTTGTAGGCCCGTACTAGGGCTTTGTTTTTCCATTTCTCTTGGGGATGAAAATCCAAAAGAACAAGCCAAATAGAAATATGAAAAAAAGAACTATTTGACCTCAGCTGATATGATGAGTGTAGTTAGCCAACCTTAACGAAACCTGACCAAGATTGTTCATCCACTAACATTAACAATTCGAATTCATAATCGGTAATATGAAACAATTGTTTTTCCAAATATGAAAATACAAATAAACTTATACTTGAAAAGTATGATATATATGTTATAAAAGATAAGAATAAATAGTAAAAGTGTTAGTTCGCACTCCAAAAATTTCAAGTTTGAGCATGTCCTTTGACTAAATTGGTATACGTATTGAAACATACCGTTATACTATGAAATTTACAATTTTTAGAAAGATCAAATTTGATATTAATTAGTATGAGTTCTCGTTAAAAAAAATGTAACAAATCTAAATAGTGTAATGCTAAAAAATGATAGTCGAATTTTTTCGATTGTCATGTATGTAATTCCATACACAAATAAGACCCACAATTATTCTTTTACAATAAGAACGATTGTTAAAAACGATAAATCGTTTTAAAGAATTCTTCTTAAATACATTACCTATGGTGGGGTGGAATAATTGAGAGATCTTAGTAGGAAAGCGACACACAACTTATTGGAGACGACAAGATATTCCTCGTATGCAATCAAGTTGATGTTGAAAAAGGATACCATGTAGAGCAGGTAGTGTGGTTGATCAAAATTCGAACAACCTTCTTCGTGTAAGATAAAGTGCTGTCCAAATAATATCCACGTACCTAAACACATGAAACCAGCTACCCCAGATTGAAAAAAAAAAAAAAAAGATTTCGTGCAAGAATTGCATACTTGAACGATTAAGAAAATATTTAATGAATAAATTGGTGATTAAAAAGTTTTTAAAACATCTCGAACGTATAAAACATAAACTATGAGCTTCATCCTAGTATGTGAGCTAACTTGCTAGAATGCAATAGTAAGATTTATGAATATTTGTAAGACAAACCTTTTAACGACATGTTCACTCGCATTTATATTCATTGTCACTTGGTCTTTGTGACTCCTTAAGGGCCTTACTTTATTTATAACTTACATAGTTTCTTATTTTGCAATGAGGTCTTAATTAGATAACACCACCACGAATGATTTTAGGGTCTTGGCCTAGCTAGTTGCCAAGATTGAGACTTTGAGATCTATAACATTTTAGGTTCAATTTATTGGAGAATCAAATTGTCTCATATGAATAAATTAGGAATTTTAAAATTAGTATATAAGATTTTGAACTACTACACCTAATACTAATTAATTTTAGAACCAATGGCGGAGCTATATATGTAGCCCCTAGTGACCCCAATTTTTTAAAAGAATATATGCGTATTTACGCTAAAATTTCTTCTATAATATCTTATTTTTTGTATAAATTTATACAAAAAAAACTGCATTATGCAATGGTTTGTCGCCAAATTGGCGACGGAACAGTGACGGACATCAGTGTTAAAGCCCCCATTGAAGCAATATTCTAGATCTGCTCCTGTTTAGAATGGAATCCATGTTCTTAATACAGTTTATCTCACTATGGATATTTGTTGAATAATGATTAATGGTTATATTCTTTACGATACAGATTAGCTACCAATCTGTATTTGGTAAATGATGTACAAAATTGCTTCTTTCAAAAAATAAAAATAAAAATAAAAAGATGATGATTCAAATTTTTTGGTTGGTCTAAATTGTAATGTCAGTTCTTAATAGATAAATCGAAGTAAAGGGAATACATTTACGATATTAATTCAGACAAAAAATGAATGTCGAAATTCAAATTATCCGTTCTGAAATGGAAACCTGTTTTAAGGCATTTTCAAAATAAAGATTGTTCATGTTTAACTTCATATATGGTTGGCTAGTCCATGAATGAATACGTGATTGAGACATTGGAAAATATACCATATTTTGAAGGGTTGGTTATGATAAATTTTGCTCATATGCATCTGAGCTATTAACACTTTTAGCATGACAAGTATTTGTGAAAGAAAGTAGATCTAGACAGGGCAAATTAAAGTGTAAGGTTGCGAGGGTTACGGTTCCTATTAATCCTGTAAAGTACTGTAAAATATATACCTTGGAAATCTTGATGTTTTTTGTTTATAAATTCATTTACAAATCATAATATATCTTATTAATTTTGATTTTTAAAACAACTTAACCCTTCTCAAGAAAATATTTTTAGATTTGTAATGGATCCAATGAGGCTATTGCTCATTATTATTTTGTTGGGAAAATGACGGTTAATCCAGTTCTAATATAGCGTAAACCACATATATATAAGAATTCATCCGTATCTCACCGCGGGACCCATCCGATTGGCCATTTTGAAAGTTTTCCTTTTTTTATTTACTATAATCTCCATAGTCAATGGAAACAAATTAAAAGATAACAACCCAACACCAACTCGGTCTTGCCTCGAGTTTAAAAAGCATGCACACTCTTCTTCTTGCCGTAAAACCCCACACACACACAAACACACACAGAAAGAGAGATGGTGAACCTAGTGGCAGCACAGAGGCCATTGTTGCATGGCCTAATGAAAATGGCTGGTATTAGGCCTACAAGCCTGGAAATTGAGCCAGGGACAATCATGAGCTTTTGGGTCCCTTCAGAAACAATCACAAAACCCAAACAATCCAAGAAGAGCAACATCAACAACAGCAAAAACGAGGAACAAATAACCAAACCTAAACCTAACAAGCCTGTAGTAGTATTTGTCCATGGCTTTGCAGCTGAGGGTATTGTCACATGGCAATTCCAAGTTGGTTCTTTAACTAAAAAGTACTCAGTTTATGTGCCGGACCTCCTCTTCTTCGGCGGTTCCATCACCGATAGCCTCGACAGGTATTATGTTACCACCTCATCTAAAATTTGAACATAATAGAGATTGGTTAACTTATTATATTTATTTATTATTTTTAACACGTCCTACACATGCAGGGAAGATTCATATGTGAGTCTTGGACGTGAACAATCTAATAATTTTAAATGGGAAACTGATCAGGGACTTGAATCCATAACCTAAAAGTTCTTAGAAATGAGTTTTAATATGTTTATTTATTGTCTTCAACACACCTCACACGTACAAACAGGATTCGGTTTTTAATCTTGTACGTGAACATGAGTTTTAATGTTTTTAAATAGGTGACAACAAGATTTAAACCTAGGACCGCACATGCAGACCTACTACGAGAACTTTTTTTAAGCCTAGTGCACATTTGCACAATTTTAGTATTTTTAAATAGGTAGTAGTAAGATTTAAACTCAGAACCTTGATTTAATACTTTGACTCTTATACCATATTAAATTACCAGTTCATCTAAAAATTTAAATCGTTTGAAATGAATTTATTATATTTATTTATTATTTTCAACAACAGGTCGCCTACATTTCAGGCTGAATGTTTGGCTAAGGGGTTGAGGAAGCTTGGCATCGAGAAGTGTACATTGGTTGGGTTCAGCTATGGTGGTATGGTGGCATTTAAGATGGCTGAAATGTACCCTGACCTAGTTCAGGCACTAGTAATCTCTGGTTCAATCTTGGCCATGACTGATTCCATCAGCTCTGCAACACTTGAAAGCCTTGGTTTTTCATCTTCTTCTGAGCTATTGTTGCCAACTTCTGTTAAGGGTCTCAAGGCACTTCTTAAAGTTGCTGCTCACAAGAAGCTTTGGTTTCCTGATCGGCTTCACAAAGATTTCCTTGAGGTTAGTCATAATTTTTTTTTTTTTTTGGTTACCGAGCAATTGTTATATATCACTAGTGCAATGTTTTACCTCTCTTTATACGATAACTATCTTACTATATAAAGAGAAATTTTATCATGTAAAAGTTAAAAAAGAGTAGAAATAAATATTTTCATACAATTTTACGAGTAATTAATAGTGATCAAGTGGTAAAATTTCGAAACAAATTTTAATTAAGAAAGACGATTAGCGCGCGTGACATTTTCATGTACAGCCAATTTGCGATTATAAACTGAAAGATTCCATGAATACTGATAGCGTTTTACAAAGTTTGAATTGTATGATTTGCTTTAGGATTCATCAATTTATACTTCGTGTGAACTTCAAGTAGATTTTACGGTTAAACAAGATATTTTTATAGTTTGTCGAAAGTGTATGTTATTCATTATCGTATTACAATTATAGTTGTAGTTTCTATATTTTTAAAAAGTTGGCATATCACTGCCACAAAAACATTAAGAGAGAAAAATGACAACTACACAAACTCATTATTAACTGCAAAAGTCTTATTGGTGACAAAATAATATGCACTTTACGCAAAACCACAAACAATTATGGTTGTACATGTAGAGGCCAGTAGGATATCAAGTAGAGATCGTATTAACTAATCCCATTCTTTTCACATAATAAGTTTGACTATAAAACGTTTTAACGTTTAAAATTTTACTCTCACAAATTGTGAGTGGACGTACTCACGCGCAAGTTGCAACAAATGAATTGTGGGGCTTACATTTGAAACATAACATTTCTTAATATATACGACAC
The DNA here is from genome assembly GCA_037974665.1 of Ehretia macrophylla. Classification (NCBI taxonomy): domain Eukaryota; kingdom Viridiplantae; phylum Streptophyta; class Magnoliopsida; order Boraginales; family Ehretiaceae; genus Ehretia; species Ehretia macrophylla. Next base: position 52,682,407 of record CM075770.1, read on the forward strand.
TATAGCCAATAGTCAGAAGCCCCATGACACGCGATAGACAAAACCATGCAATTTGGGTCACCAATTAGACCTAATTTCCGGTGGTAATAGCTACCACTTTTTGACCCAAGACTTAAATTACCTAGCTATTATTTTATTTCCCCTAATTTTCTTGCAGCTTCATGTAAAACATGCATTGGTCATCACAAGATGCATATTTGCGGAGATGGTTGTAGTACTCCTATAATCTGTCTTTTTGGTCATGGACAAGAGGTCTGACCACCATAAATGTATGTTCGGTGGCGGAGTTAAGACTCTATGATCAACATAATCATTTATAAATTTAAGATGTGCCTCAATTAATAGGTAATGGTTAGCGAAGATATTAATAAATTCAAAATTTTATTTTTCTAATGACATAAGAAAGTACAAATTAAAAGATGGACCTTCAACTAAAATTGAATATATCTAATAGATTTGGTTTCTTTTGACAAAAAAAAATGTTTCTTTTTCTATGTCAGGATATATCTGTGCACACTCTTAACTATACGTGACTCAATTGTTTATATATGTTTGTATGCAATAAAGTTGTTGCACAATTATGAAAATTTTACGCTCTAAAAAATGAAAAATTTCATTCAAAATTCTGAAACATTGGTGGCTCGGTTGATTGGCACTTCTTTTGCTCTTTGCAAATAGAGAGTGTTTTCCAAAAGTATTAGACAGTGTGGTTACAATCCTACCGACTATGATCTCCTCACAACAATATAACATTACGAGAGAAATACAATAGTGGTGAATAAATATAGTGCTTTCTGGAAACTAACACACATTTGCCAATACTATCTAAATTATGAGTACAACATTTTTTCCTGGAGTGCTAAAGCGTAACCAGTCCAGGCTATTATGAAATGGACTGACATATGATGCTCTTGATTATATAGGTAATGTTCAACAACAGAAAGGAGAGACAGGAGCTACTTGAAGGCTTGGTGGTGAGCACCAAAGATGATAACATCCCAAATTTTCCCCAGGTATCATATATCCCAACCGGATATGGATACCTCGTAAGTAATGTTACGAGGAAGATCCAATAGTGATAATCTATCCAAATCACTTCAACCTAATTATATGGATAGTATACCATTACTGAATCTCCTTCATAACGTAAAAGTATGAAGGGATCCAAGTCAATCCCAACAAACGCACAGCCAGTCATATCCTTATTTGATCTCTATATAACAAAACACAAAGAGGAGAAAAACGAGAAAAAGAAAACAGTTTTTGTTTTCCCCCTCTATTTATCCGTAACAAATTAATGACGATTTCTCTTTCTGTATCTTGATCGTATGTCTTTGCAGCGAATACATCTTTTATGGGGTGAGAACGATCAGATTTTCAACTTGGAGCTTGCACAGAACATGAAAGAGTAAGTTTATTAATCATATATAGAACAAAAGGACTCAGAATAAGAACCATATATCCATTTGATAGGCCATAATTATGTGTGAAATTGGCAAAAGATGTTACGCCAAAATGATTTTCTTCAATAGCCAACACATACATATATATGCAATAGATTACCACAATTCGAGAAGATAATTAAGCCTTTCAAAGAAAAATAATAAAGCTACTTTCCTATTTACGAGGAACGATAAGGGAAGATAATGATTCTCAACAATAAGTTCTTCTTGATCACAGCTTAATTTGATTCGTTTTTGGACACTCTGCATATGACATCTGAGTTTACTGTTTATATTTTACTAAAAACTAGTCACAACGACACAACCAAACGGCAAGAAGAACGCGAAGCTATACTGATGTTTCTAGTTTTTGTCATGCAGGCAACTGGGAGATAATGCAACATTTAAAGGCATCAAGAATGCAGGTCACCTGGTTCATCTAGAGCGACCGTGTGCTTATAACAGGTGTCTTAAGCAATTTCTGGATTCATTGCAAGCAGATGAGGCTCCAAAATGATGTTTTCTGCACAATTTTCATTATAAGCATGTGACCATTTATGTTTCTGTGAGACTGATTTGGAGTTCATTGTTTGTTCGTACGAAATAAACATGTATGCCCCTGGAAAAGAAATCCTGGAATGAATTTGATAGATTTCTTTGCACCTGATTTGTGTTCCCTTTACATCAGAAAGCACACACACACAAAAAAATAGTGGATTGCAGATGAAGAAAAATGTACACACACAATAATGACAGTAACTTTTACCGAAACCTGAGAAAAAAAAAGATCGTATTGAACAAAACCATATCACCTGAAGGACCATTGAATCTCTTCTAATGTCCTTCCTTTGGTTTCAGGAACCCAAAGTGTTACAAACACTACTGTAAAAGCTGAAATTAACGCGTATATCGTGAATGTCCCTGTCCAAAATTTGTAATGAGTGAGTACAGTTTATGAGGCAAAAGTGCCGGGGTTGGGGGGGGGGGGGGGGGGGGGGGGGGGAGGGGGAGGTGTTGTAGAGGAGGATGAGAGAGGAGAAACCGCCTTTGCTCCAACTCAATCGCAAAGGGGCGGTCATTCTCCCCCCCCATCCTGTCAGCCAATTCGCCATTGTTGCGACACTACCAGCAAGGCTCTTAATGTTCACCGGAAGTATCTGGAATCAAGTTCATACACATGAGCACTTAAGAATATATGAATAAAATGATTTTTCCCGTATTGAGACTAATACCAATCCAAGCCATTTTATGAATGAAACGTGACCAATTACGAACATTTTTCAATCCCTGGTTCACTAAAGAAAAAAACTAACGCTGTCATACCTCAGACATTATTACCCACGGGATAGGTCCGAGTCCAAGAGAGATACCGATCACCATTGTCTGCCAAATTTGTTTACTTAAGAGACTGATAAATACCTTCAACTGGAACTCACACACATAGCAATACATCAGAGTAAGCCATGAGAGCTTACCACAAGTCCTACGAGTGACAATATGCTTAAGTACATCTGAGAACTCTTTGGTAAGACATCCTGCTTTCATTATACAAGAAAAATTGATAATCAACAAGCGCGTAATCTGTATGAATACGAGCATGTTTACAAGGCAGGACTACTGACCTCCAAGAAAAAAGCAATCGCAGCAAGGAGACTGCTCGCAGCCATTAGCGATGAGGACACCTATTTAGAAGATTCCATTATTGACATATTATCGAGGATTCCTTTCATAAAGCTCATCATGAAATTAAAAGAAGAGGAAAGTAAGTGAAATTCTGGAAATACGCACGTTAAGAAGTACCCTGCGACCCATTTTGTCGACCAATGATGTTGTTATCCCCGTGGCAATTACCTGTGTAGGTGATTGAATCGTATAACTGATTAGAATTTCTTTATGTACGCGTATGAAATGCTGCTCCATATGTGCTGGTTGATACTAACCTGAATGGCCCCAATTCCAAATGTTGCTGCTTTACTCGATTCAATCCCTGTGTCAATTGGGAAACAACATAGTGTAACACTAGAATAATAAACCTATCTGAGAATGTGTGTAGACATCAATTTCCAGCTTAAAGAATGAATCTTTGCATCGATAGCTCCATATGATAAAAATTCTTAGTTCAAAGCATCACAACAAGAATCCCTCTCCACCAGCCCCAAGAAGTTTGAAAACAGAAGAAAGAACAAAACGGAAAATGAGGCAGAAAGGAACTATAGTATTAGTACCTCGACTTTTATGCATCTATCAATCGACATAAGTAATCGTTTTCCTTTTAGTTGATCAATCAACATACTGACACTCGCAAGCCTTGTCCCTCTGTTCTGGAAGTCACTAGGACATGTATGAACCGTTTATTTTTCGAGACTTTTATTCTTTCACAATTAGGATTGAGTGAGGACTGACTTAATTTGTAAATAGTAGTTTGATAATAAAGAAAACTGTGACCCTGAGAGCATCTATGTATTACTGACAACACAAATGCGACTAATGTAAGGCATGAAAACAGCCTTAACAAGATTCACATAATATCATGTTTGACACATGTTATAAGATATTCAAAATTTTTCATCTAAGAAAAGCTATGAAACTATAATGAAATTGGGCTCCCATTATCCGATCATTGATAATGGTATCGCAGCCTAATATGTCATATGCAAAAACAAATAGCGCTAAACTCACCTGCAGATTTGAAAATATGACTTGAATAGAATAGAACGCCATTAATGCCACTAAGTTGCTGGAGCGCAAGCAGTCCAACTCCTACCTGGATAAAGATTGCCCTTAATAAGAAGAATGCAGAAAGAGACAAGGTGCCGAGAGATAGGAGATAAAATTGTTTTGAAAAAAAAAAAAAATCAACATCAAGGTAAAGAAACACAAAATTCCAAAGAATTCAGTATACCATCAAAGGATACCAATATCGTTTCCTCTTAAGCTCTGAGACTCGGATGGTGGTTCTTCTGGTTGCTGATGCCACAGATCTCTGGGGAAAGAACGCACGCAGTAAATAAGCATAAAAAAGTAATTAAAGAAGTTATCAGGAAAAAGTTTGAAGAAAACTAGTCTCTTAGATCTCCGAGTAGTGAAACTTAATTGCATCAAAACTTAGATGATAATGGAGGTATATATGGACCTCATAACCGATCCGGTGGCAGTTCAACATGATACCTTGATTTCATTAACTTCGTTGGAAATGTCAGTGTCAAATCCCCTTAAAACTTGCAGGGATGTTTCAAAATCTTCTGTGAAACCCATTTTAGCCTATTCAGTAGAGAAACATATAAGTCCAAGCCCGGACAAAAGCCAATTACTATCATAATTAAGTCTGTAAACCATACCAACCAACGAGGAGACTCTGGTATGAAAAATAGGCCAGGTATCAAAATAGTGCATGGTAAAATCCCTGCAAAAGAGATTTAAGTGACAATTGTTATGAAAATTAACCTCTTCAATGTGCTATATTCAATCAAATTGCAGAGGTTAAATATGAATACGCTCTAGCTATCATACTTCTATCATTTATCAGATACGATCAATAAATTAGGCCCAGAACGTAATCAGCAACAAGAGGAAGAACAATAGAGTAAAGACCGAGGCAGAGCTCAAGCAAACCATGAAAAGATCCACATCTCTCAAAAGTTAAAGCTCAGAGTGCTTGACGTGAATTCCTTACATTTATAGAAGCAACAAAAGTTACAATGTAGAAATGGATCATCTGGAAATTAAAAGAATAACATAATTATGAAAGTTGTATGCTTTTTCTCAACCTTCACGGACCACTTCACTACCAGCAAGCTCCGGCCCGAAGCAAGAAACAAGGTATTTTCTATTTCTCGACGGGGGCAAGTAAGGGATATAACTCAGTGGTAGAGTCTCAACTCTTCCAATCGCTTGTGTGGGTCCCCGTCAATTCCTTTGAGTAATTCTTCATCTTTTTTTACAGCAAAGGGACAGTTTTCCAACAAACTTGCAAAATCCGTGTCCTACAGAACTGCTCTAAGAAGATTGGAGAATAGAAACCAGTACTGATTTTGATTGCAGCAAGACAAAGGTCATTTAAACTATCAATATTTGAAGTGATACCATCAGTTCTATTACCAATCAATTGATAAATCATGGATAAACATTGCCACATTTCTACACTGCACTAATAACAACTAATACTCAACTCCAATGAAATTATTAACATAACACACTGCTCACCTGCAACCGCAAGCATCCTCCACGGTAGGAAAAGTCCCAACAAATATGCCAACATTAGACCAATTGTTACCGACAGCTGCAAAGAGAAAAATAGAATCCATTAGTAATGAGACAAGACTATGTACAGGGGCGAAGCCATTCACGGATCAGTGGGGGCTGCAGCCACCACTGACTCCAAGAGCAAAGACATTAAAGAGTGAATTGGGGATACACTTTTTGTAAACGTGTGTATTTGTAAGGTATTTTAGATTAAAAAGTCAATTTAGCTCCAACTGGAAAAAAATTATCTATATACGAATACTAAATTGTGTGTTTATTGCCCCTGTTGAACAATAATCTTGGATCTACCCCTGAATCTATGTAAGAGGTTTAACAATAACATCAAAAAATGAAATTCACCTGATTTACAGATCCAAGACTTCCTCTCATGTTTTGAGGGGCTATCTCCGCTATATAAACTGGCACCTAGACATAAGCACCAAGACATGTGATCGCGGATTTTACTTTGAGCGTTGCTACATACCACCCAGCATATAACTTAAATTTACCGTGTAAGAAATAATGCCTACGCCAAACCCTTCCAACAATCTTCCCATGTACAAAAATGATGAGTCCTATACGAAAACAGCACGTCACATTCTGATTAACTGAAATTCTAATCAAAGTCAATGTCGATGAATGTCCAAGAATTAAGTTTAAGCAAATCATAATTGATCACTCACTTTGGCAAATGATATGATAAGCCACCCAATTATGTTTGGTATTGAAGCAATCATAAGTGACTGCACTCAAAAATTATAAACACTAGTCATTTTAGAAACAATTTCACAAAATAATATAACTACAACTAATATTTTCGAATAGAAGAAAGAAAAATGAAATGGAAAAAGATCATAGTAGTGATTAAATCTCATACCCCTTTTCGTCCAATATATTCTGCAATTTGACCACTTGCTATCGCTCCAACCATGGCTCCTACATTTGCTAAAGAACCAAATATCGAAAACTGCCCACCAACATAAATTATTTAGAAACATTTTCCGTTTAGTATTACCATATAACGATTCTTATCAATACAAATTAAAGACAAATTTGACATTCAATATAAGAACTATCACTATACATACAAAAAGGGTAAAGCATCACTTGCGTGACATATAACATTAATAAAAGTACGAAAATAAGAAACATTATCTCAAAATCAAAAGAACGAATCCCAAGATACATGATAGCTCACCGTCCTCTATATGATAACGATATGATTCTTATCAACACAAAGGCAAATTTGACATAAGAACTCTCACTATACAAAGGGCTCGATTGAGGCATCACTTGAGTCACGTATAACATTAATTAAAGTACAACAAGAAGAAACATTATCTAGAAACTAACACAAAATAAATAAATAAAAAATATCCCAAAAAATCATACCTCTGATATTGAAAGTCCAAGATCGTTAATGATTTCAGCTTGTGTAGGATTCGAATAACCACACTACAATGTCACATGCAAAGATTTTTTTAACGCCAATAAATGCATGCATGGCCATGCACGTAAAAAGAAAATGGAAAATGCATGCAAAAGATGATCAATATATTGATGCAACGAAAAAAAAAAAATGTAAAAAAGTGGTAAAGGGGTTGACCGTAAAGCCGAACTGGATGGGGCCCAATGCGACGATGAAGACGCAGAGGAAGATGGAAACGGACTCACGGAGGATTTGGGCCGATGAGTTCATCATGCTGGACTGGCGGGAGCCCATACGGTACCAGCTGCCTGTGTGCAATAAGGGCTTCCGAAGCCCATCTTCCCCGGAGGCAGCGTCGTCGCGGAAACTCATCGGAATAATGTGTGTGTTGTGTGTGTGTGTGGAGGAAGAAGCCTTTGGACAATTCAGATTTTTCTTTGGACAATTCAGATTTTTTTCTTTTTTTTCTTTTAAGGATTTGTGAGAAATTCCATTAATTATGGCTTCTGCTTTGGGCAGTTGAATAATTGCTAAAAGGACGGAGAAGCTGCACGTGTCAGATGATGGAAGTGGCTTCGATTTGTCTAAGGATGGTAGCACTCGTATCCGATAGTAGGTTCGACCCATAAATTCTTACGAAGTGAGTGGGTTCTGATACAGTGAATCTCAATGTTCACCAGTTTGTGACATTATCCGATATTGTTAAACGGGATAATTTTTAACTAGAATGATCTAATATTTATGTATCATTTGGGCTCCGTTTGTTTGCCGCTGATTTTTCGGTATTTGATAATATTAAAAAATTGATTAATCAAAAAATATTTTTCTGTCAAAGAAAAATATTCAGTTGAAATGAGTAAAAAATATTTTTATATTCTTTGAAAAAATAAAATATTTTTTACTCATTCTACCCCCTATTCACCCATCCAACCCAACCCAAAACCCAGCCCCACTACCCCTACCCCCCCCCCCCCCCCCCCCCCCACCCCATTTCTATTCCCCTCACATTTTTTATAAATTATTATTATAATAAAATTAATCAATATAATAAAAATTAATCAATTAGATAATATAAAAATATTTATTTAATAATAATTAATTAATTAATTTTAATTTATTGACTAATAGATTAACTAAATAAATATTTAATAAATTTATATTTAATATTAATTATTTAATAACTAATTAATTAATTATTTGATTAATTTAAGATTTTTATTCATTTAATAACTATTAATTAATTATTTATCTAATTTTATAAATTATTAATTATTAATTAATTAAATAAATAATAATAAAATATTTATTTAATAATAAAAAATAGTTAATTTTAATGTAATGACTAATAAATTCATTAAAATAATAATAAATTGTATTTAACTTTAATTAATTAATTAAGACTATTTATTTATTTATTAACTATTAATTAATTTTTTATCTAATTTATAAATGAATAATATTTAATCAATAAATTATTATTAATTTATGAAAATATTAATTAATTTATTATGTATTAATTAGAATTTTATTAATTAATTATTTTAAAATTTACTAATAAATTAATAATTTAGTTAATTAATTAATTGATAATTATTAATAGTTTTATAAATTTTTTACTATTACATCCAAACACCATAAAATATTTTCTAATGTGACAACCAAACACAAAAAAATATTGTATTTTCCACCAATAAGTTATTTCACAATAAACAAACAGAGCCTTATTGTAGTTGGTGTGACAAATTTGAAAAAAAAAATTGTAAAAAGAGAAAATCTAAACATAGATATATAGAAAATTGAAAAGTATATCACAAAACAAAAGTTATGTCCATTTTAATAGCAATTTTGGACCTTTGATTATTTAAATTGTATATTTACCTTCTATTAATTTATTTTAATTACAGTATTGCATGTGGTAATTTTATGTTCTATTACAATTAAAATTGAATAGAAGGATAAATTTTTGAATGTATTAAAGCCACAAATCACCATTAGGAATATAAACATTAGAAAAAAATTGACTAATGCAAAGAACATGACTCTTCAAATTCTAAATGTTTAAATGTAAAAAACAAGAGAAAAAAATAATTAATTAAAAATAACAAAAAATGTGTGTGTACCTAAAAGAAGTAGTGTTTTGGAGTGAAGTCAAAATAAAAAACCTCAAAAATAAGAACTTAGCAGTTTCATCCGACATGATAGGGGATCGATTAGAATTAGCCTTAGGAAATATTTGACACATCACCATGACATGGTTTATATGATTTTGCAAGATTAATCAATAAAAATTTGAAAAATGGTGTATATCCTTTTTTTTTCTTTTTTAGTTTGTTATAATATGTTTGCTTTGTTGAGTATTAATTTAGCCAAAAAAGAAATAGCCACTTTAAAACACTTTCATAAGTATTGCTCTCTACTCTCTTAACATTGATCTCTAGTCTAATCACGCCATTGTGCTTAGAATACAAATCATTTATTTTGTAGGTGACGAGGGGGATCTCGAGCTGAGGTATGATGCCCACTTCGAGCTGAGGCGGGTTAATTCGAGCCAAGCCCTGCATATTCAGCTAATGCCCAACCTGGATGCTGATCCGATCTCACCCTGACCAAGAAAAACCCCGACCTCGGTAAACAGCTGTTCTGATGGGACATAAAGCCCTGATGGGACATAAAGCTGCACTGCATTAAATGTTGTCAGGTCCGAATTTAGTATAAATAGAGCTCCACCCCTTCATTTCAGAGGTAACTCGTCATTATTGCACTCAGCTACCTTGTCAGCTCGGACATGCTAATCATTCGCACGCCCAATAGGAAAATCCGGGTCATCACCCCGCATTTTCCTTCCCTTTCCTTGTGCAGGTTAAGTGGCCGACCTGAAAGTTCAACTCGGAGTCCAACTTGAAAGTTCAACTCGGAGGCTAACCTGAAAGTTCAGCTTGGCAAGCGTAACCGTCCAACCTCAACTGTGAGATTCCTGACCTCGACAGTTTGACGCCGTCTGTGGGAAACGAGTTATTTCTATCACTCTTCTCACCACTCATTGAGAAACCATCATGGTATAAACGAGAAGCCACAGCGCACCGGTAGAGGACTCGCCTAACCCGGATGGGGACCTCGAAACCACACAGATGCCTAGCCAAGACCCAACCCAAACTGACGTTGGAGCGAGCCAACATATACACTTAGCCTCAGAAACTAACCCTTCTATAGATGAAGACCCCAACTCCAGCCTATCACCAGAGATGAGGATAATGCTCAGAATGTTTGAGGAACTAAAGGAGCAGGTAGCCCAGCTAGCTGCGGAACACCCAATTCCGCAAGTAGCTACTCTGCGGCCCACGCATCCACAGTTCCGCATTCTAGCCCCGGGGCGAACCCGAGCCCAAGACGGAGAAGGCTTCTTGGAGCTGGTAGCGAGACCCGTGAAGGTGAGAGGCAAAAGGGCGGCCCATGCCGACCCCGAACAGGCCAAGACTGCGGCTGCCATAGCAAAGGTCATTAACTAGCTCGACGTTAGCCCACTCTCACCTGAGGTGATGGCGACGCTATTACCCACCTGCAACCGGATGCTCAACCTGGCCGTCTACAATAGGGACGGAGACCCAGCCAGTCACCTACTCAACTTTGATCACCATATGACTCTGCATGATATGACCGACCTTATGAAAACGAAGACATTCATGACCACCCTGGTTGGCAATGTCTTGAACTGCTCCAAAAACTTCATCCCGGCTCCATTGCAAGTTTTCATTATCTGGCTGAAGCTTTCTTGTCCCGTTTCGCCGGAAGCCGAGGCGCAACCCACCACACTTCATCATTGTTGTCAGTGAAGCAGCATAGAGGAGAAAGTCTAAGGGCCTACATGGCCCGATACAATGAAAAGTCCCTTAGACTACCCAACCTGAAGGACTCCATGGCGCTAATGGCCTACCAAAGTGGGCTCAGGTCGGGCCCCCTTACATCCTCCTTGGCCATCGACCCCGTGGATACTGTAGCTGAGTTGATGGTACGAGTAGAAAGGTACATACACTTGGAAGAAATCCATCAGGCGAAGATGGATGATGACAAGAAGAAGGAAGTCAACAAGAAGGGAGAGACCTCCCGGGCCCAACCTGAGAATAAGATTCAAAATGACCGAGGCAAACAGCCTCAGCAGCCGAAGCAGAACCCCCGGTTCACTATGTTTACTCCCTTTAACACCACGAGGGAGCAGATCCTGATGGAGATCCAGCACCAGAACCACCTGCCTCTAGCTCCAAGGATGAAAGACCGACCTGAGAAGCACAATAGGACCAAGTATTGTCCATACCATATGGACTACGGCCATACCATTGAGGAGTACAAAGACTTGAAACAGGAGAAAGAGGCACTGATAGCCCAAGGTTACCTCCGGAGGTACGTAGATCAACAGCTGACCCGGAGTCAAGATCAGAGAGACAAAGAGAGAAGTCCACCCAGGCGCCAGGCTAGAGGCAGACGTCTGGCTGTGATTGAGACCATTGCAAGAGGATTGGCGTCAAGTGGAGAGACTTCGCCTGCAGGAAGGGTTATGTTCGATCTGGAAGGGAATATGGGCTAGCGCGGGATCCGATCCCTGAGATGGAGGAGCTCACTTTCTCCTCAGAAGTCTAGGTGTGATATTGCCCCATGACGACCCACTGGTGATCAGCGCTGAAATAGTCAACTTCACCGTGAAGAGGCTGATGGTGGACACCGGGAGCTCGGCAGAAGTCCTATTCCTAAAAGCATTTGAGCAGAAGGGATTGGACAGGAGTCGGCTCAAACCTTTGAAGGGTACCTTGGCTGGATTCACCGGGCATGCCTACCGAGTTTAATGAGTCATCAACCTCCCATTGAAGCTGGAAGACGGAGACAAGCGGGTTTCGATGCAGGCCAACTTCATTGTGATGGATTGCAACTCCACTTACAATGGGATCTTAGGTCAGGTAGCACTCAATCATTTCAGGGTCGTTCTTTCAACTTACCACTAGGCCTTGAAATTGTTGACCCCGGCCGGCACGACCACCATCCGCGGAGACTAGCTCTCAGCTCGAGAATGTTATGAAAACTCCCTCCGACCCAAATATCAGGTTAGTTGGGGACCAGATTTGCCCGAGGAGAAGAGGGATGCCAAGAGAGGAAGCACGGTTGAAGACCTTCAAGAGGTGGAGCTCTCCGATGAGACAAAGAGAGCAAAAATCGGGAGTGAACTCTCTATCCACCTCAAGAAATGTATAAGCCAATTTATCCTGAAAAATGAACACATATTTGCATGGTCTATTTCTAACATGACAGGTATTGACTCGAGTGTGATTGAGCATCACCTAAATGCCGACCCAATCACTATCCGGTAAAGCAGAAGCGCAGGTACTTCCATTAAGATAAGCAACAGATCATAGTAGAGGAGGTGGACAAGTTGGTAGACGCCGGCTACATAAAGGAAATCCAATATCCAACCTGGTTATCCAATGTGGTACTGGTGACCAGGTCCTCAAGTGGATGGAGACTGTGTAATGACTTCACCGACCTCAATAAAACTTGGCCCAAGGATTGCTTTCCCCTACCTCGGATTGATCAGATGGTGGATGCCACCTCCGGGTTTGAGCTACTCTATTTCATGGATGCCTTCAAAGGCTATAACCAGATCAAGATGGCTCCCGGAGACAAAGAGAAAACTGTTTTCACTACCGATAAAGGTTTCTACTACTATGAGGTTATGCCTTTTGGCCTCAAGAATGCTGTAGCTACCTACACTCGGATGTTGGAGCTACCTACACTCGGCACTGGTCCGTGAAGAAGGGAAGGAGCAGAAGCCGGCCTATTATGTCAGCAAAACATTGCAGGGGGCCGAGGCGAGATATTCCTCCTTGGAAAAACTCGCCATCGTGCTCATCACAGCGGCAAGGAAGCTGAAGTCCTACTTTGATGCTCATCCAATTAAGGTCATGACGGATGCCCCATTCAAGTCCATCATGCACAAGCTGGAGGCATTGGGAAGGCTGTTGAAATGGGCGTTTGAGCTGAGTCAATTTGATATCACTTACTAGCCCAGACGGCCATCAAAGCCCAAGCCATCGGGAACTTTGTGGTGGAATGTACTGGCCAAGCTGAGCATGGCCCAGAGGATGTGTGGAAGGTCCATGTGGATGGGGGCATCGGGGAAGTCTAGAAGCGAAGCTGGGGTGGTTATCCTCGACCCGACCCGGCATGAGTACCAATACTCCCTCAAGTTCGCTTTTTCGGCGTCGAACAATGAAGCTGAGTATGAAGCAGTGATTACGGGATTAAAAATTACGGCTCAGCTCAAGGCATAAACAGTTGACCTGAGCACCGACTCTCAATTGGTTGCTAGCCAGAAATCAGGAGAGTTCGAAGCTAAAGACAATGTCATGCTGGCCTACCTCAACAGAGTCAAGGATTTGACCTCAGGGTTCAAGAGGTTCACGGTACAGCAAATTCCGAGGGAGGAGAATATGAACGTTGATGCTCTATCCACGTTGGCCTTGGGAGAGAGCCGACCTGCACTGGTCCATGTGGAAGAAGTCTCCGAACCAAGTATCCAGTTAGGGAGACAAGCCGCAGTCGAGCTCAATTTAAGCCCAGATTGGACCAGACCAATCATGGACTACTTGGAGGGGGGCATGATCCCGGAAGATGAAAAAGCAGCTCGAAAACTCATGACAAGGCCTCAAGGTTTATCATAATTGTCGGGCAACTCTACAAGAGAGTCTACATCTGGCCTCTTTTAAAGTGTGTTGGGCCCGATGAGGGAAACTATGTACTCCAGGAGATCCCTAAAGGGGTATATGGAAATCACTTGGGTGGCAAGGCTCTGGCTTGGAAGGCACTGAGGCAAGGCTATTTCTGGCCAACCTTAGAACAAGATGCCAAAAAGTATGTAAAAAAGTGTGACATCTGCCAAAGGTTCGCCAATGTACAGAGGAAGCCAGCAGTTGACCTCACAGTGATGATAAGCCCATGGCCATTCTATCAGTGGGGTCTAGATATCATCGGCCCATTACCAACCAGTGTTGGCCAAAAGAAGCACGTCTTTGTAGCTGTAGACTACTTCACCAAATAGCCTGAGGTTGAAGGTGTTTCTAGAATAACAAAAAAGGCAGCTTGGGATTTTGTATGGAAAAACATCATTTGTCGATTTGGGGTGCCAAAGGTCATCATCACTGACCATGGCAAGCAATTCGACAGTGCATACTTTGGAGGCAAATGTACTGAGATTGGGATCGACCTCAGATTCTCATCTATTGATCACCCTCAAAGTAATGACCAAGTTGAAAGGACTAACCAAATCATTTTGCAGGGCCTGAAAACCAAGTTGGAAGAAGCAGAGGGCCAGTGGGTATCGATTCTTCCCGAGGTGCTGTGGGCTCAGCGGACCACCACCAGCTCGAAAACGAGAGAATCGCCCTTCAAGCTGACCTTTGGTACTCAAGCGATGCTGCTAGTGGAGATCGGGTCTCCAACCAGTAGAACCCTCCACCATGATCCATAAATAAACAGAGCCCTTATCCGTAAAAAGCTCGACCTTGCCGAAGAGCTCCGAGCTAAAGCTCAAATCAGAATGCTGGCCAGCAAAGCTGCAATGCAAAGAGCCTTTGCCAAGCAGGTCAAGCCTAAGCCTATTAAGGTTGACGACCTTGTACTCAGAAAGGCCATCTTTCTGCCACGCTCGAGCAACAAGCTCTCCCCGACCTGGGAGGGGCAGTACGAAGTCATGAAAGAAGTTCGACTTAAAACCTTCTATCTCCGCGACAAGTACGGAAAACCACTGAAGAATGCATGGCACTCAGAACACCTAAAATGATATTTTGTCTAAGGCCCCGAGCCAAAATCTTTTGTAACAGACCCCGAGCCAAAATACAATGTAACGGCCCTCGAGCTGAAATCTCTTGCAACGGCCTCTGAGCTGAAATCTCTTGTAATGGCCCCCGAGCCGAAGTCTCTTTCAACAGCCCCTGAGCTGAGACATTTTATAAACATTTTGTTAAGGCCCCGAGCCGAAAAATTACTTGCAATCGGCCGCCGAGCCCAAGTACTCTGTGTACATTTTTAATACAATGCATCTTGTAAATTAGTGCAATGCCCGACCCGGGCCTAAGCACCTCAGCTACTTAGCTACTGCCAACTCGGATTAACGAGGTGGCCACCCTTAATTATGAGCTAATGATCAAGTAAACCAGCTCGGGTATAATCAATAACAATTTGATTAGTTTTGCCAGTTCAGATTAAGGTCCAACTCGGTATAATCCGGCTTCAGGTCGGCATGCTAGTTTGGGTCTAAACTCGAGCTTAACATTTGTCAATATTAGTTTGACCAATTTCAAATCGGACTGACGAGTCCAGGTCAGCAACAATTATATAGTTGTCCAGTTAACCAGCTCGGATTGGGATGATAATTCATTAGTCACGTCCAGTTCGGTTCTCTATATTCAAATTAAGTTTGAAAGGTCCATTTTATTGGTCCGACCCCACTTACTTAAGAAAAATTTGCGAAGAGAAAGGTACGTATATACAAAACTCGAAAAAAACACAAACAAAACTAGAATATTCATTTCATTAAAATTGAAAAAAGTAACAATTACAAAGAGCCCGACCTGGGCAAGACTACGGAAGTCACTTGGGCGCAGCGGCGGAGGTGGCAGTATCGGCTTCATCCCCGACCTGATCCATGTGCTTCTTGACAAAGTTAATCACCTCCTTAGTTTGGGACGTCAGGTCGGTTGGGAGCTCAGGAATCTCGCAGAATTCTAGCGGTGAAGCTTCCAAGATCTCGATGTAATCATTCTCGGAGGCGGGGAGAAAGGTCTTCGCTGGCTCCCGGGCTGCGACTTGGTCTCGAAAGTAGTACTCCAGCTCGGCGTACTTGGCCATTGCCCTACCTTTCGTGGCCAACCAGTCCACAGTCGCTTCGCTGGACTTGAAGGCTTCCACCAAGCTCCCGGAGCTTCGCCTCGGCTTCGTGCCTCTTCGACTTGTAGCACTCGACGTCCTTGGCCACAGCCTTTCGTCGAGCCTTGTCCGTCTCGAGCTCCCTCTCCTTGGCTGCGAGCTCCGCCTTCAGCCGACCAAACTCTTTCGCGTCCTCATTGTACCTCTTTGTGGCCTCCACTCTTTGACCATCGAGCTCAGCTCGGGCATCAGCCCATCGCTGCTCGAGCTCAACACAGTAGGCTTAGACTTTAGTGAGAAGGTTGAAGATGGTTAGAGCGTGAGATTCGACCTGCACGAAAGGTCAAAAGCAGTTAACCGAGCTGAAAGGCATAGTTATGCACAAATAACTTAGCTTGACTCACCGTCGCCGCGGCCATCTTCAAGTCGAGGAAAAGTCGCTCGGTCGAAACCTTTGCCAGCTTGGGATCGCTGGTGACCTTGGCTGCCTCTAGGAAACCCTTGTCAGGAGGGCTCGTCTCCATGGCCTTGCCTTTCCCGGAGTACTCAGTCCAAGGCCGTTTTTTGTTGTTAGGACGGGACGCCGAACGCTTCGGGATCGCCACACCCAAGCTTGGTCTCTTGGGTAGGGGTGACTCCGAAGTCCCTTTGGAAGAGACCTCGACGCCGACCTCCCGAACTTGGCAGCTGGGCTGTTGTCTCTGCTCTGGAGGGACGTTGGAGCCCAAACCAAACCGAGCCAGGACTTCGCCGCTGGCCTCGGTCCTTCTCTTCATCTGGGCATACGCGAGTTTTCTCGTATCCGTCATATCTGCAAAATAGTAGAGGAAAAAATTGAGAGATAGCCGAAAGCTGACTTAAAAAGGCGATTACAATCAGAATAATGGGGAGGTCGGGCTCTGATCTTGCGAACTAACCCTCTTCTGAACTTGGCTTCGCATTCTCTACAATCTCAGGAAGTAAGTTGGGATGATCCCTCGAGAAGTCAGGCTCTCTCCCAAATAACTTGGACTCCCAAATTCGCTCTTATTTGAGCACACTATCGATGTTTATCGACATCCCCGACGCGGGCCTCAGCACCGCGACTTCTCAAGTTCCTCATCTGAAAGCTTAGGATTGTCATTGACATTCTTTTTCAAGGTCAGATTCCAATCCAACCTGTACCCCGGGTTCACAGCCGGCTCCACCCAGTAATAGTTGTTGTGTTAACCCTTGTTGAAGGAATGCCACTTGGTGAATATGGAGTTGTAGACCCAAGCTGCGAAATGGAACCACCCTGGCTGCTTCGGGTTGGGGTTGCACACAAAGAACTGCCTGAACCGGCGCAGGGTTGGCTCTACTTCATTGTCGAGGCAAAACACATAAAATGCCACCATCACGGCCCAACCATTTGGCGATATCTGACCCAGGCTAAGCTCAAAGTAGTTCAAGATGCTGGTGATGAAGTCGGGAAGTAGGAGCTGAACCACATCAAAAGCGAGGTTGTAGATGCTGAAATAGTCGGGTGGAGGATAACAAGTCGATTCTTGCCGACCTGGAACCTTCAGCTTGTGGTGTCGGTCCACTAACCAGTTCCTCAGCCTGGCGTTGGCCATCTGCACCGTGGAATGGCACTCACACTTACAACAGGCGAACAACTGCTCGATCCTCTTCTCCCGAGCTGACGAACCACTAGTTGTAGCTGAGCTCCGGGGTCGGACTACCCTCATTGGGATGGTTTCAATTGGCTCCACCGTAGAGGCTCCAACTAAGTACTCCTGTGGTATCTTGACCCCCTCCAACTGATTCAACGGCTCCTCATCTTCCCTATATCCCAAGTCTCCCAAGTTGGCCAAAGGATCCACCTTGGCCTCCTCTTACGCCAGTCTGACCCCAATGACTTGACAGTCATCATCACTTTCCCTGGATTCAGATTGTCGGGCTGGCCCTTGAGATACATTGGTGCTGGCATCACCTTGACCTCTATCCGAGGTGGATTCCGAGCTCGACGGATTCTCGTCCCCTCCGTAGGATCTCACCTCCATCACTTGGGAATCTTTCGACTTCGACCTCCCCATCCTGTCTACAAATTGAAAATATATGTACAGGAATAACTAAAGGGAGTCGGGATGTATCTACGGTTCTAGCTCTGGAAGATGACCCGACCTAATTGGCTCCGAGCTAATGGATTCCGAGTTGAATACCCCGAAAAGATTTTCGCCGAGCTAAAAGTGTTTGACTACTCTGGTATTCGACCTGAAAGCTTCGAATTTCATAAGCGAAGTGTGAAATGAATCTCGGATATCAAGGCCCTATTTATAGGCAACTATTGTAACCATATCTGGAATCCCAAACGTCGCATCTTGTCATAACTGCCATGTGACGTGTCAGCCATCTAAAGGGTATGCACCGCTGATGTGGCCATCCCCACTCTGCCGGGGTCGGGCACCTCCAGCTCGAGAACAACTCCCAAATCTAGATCTCACCCTTTCAATCTCGACTTGGGGGGGGGATTGATAAGGGGGACCCCGAGCTGTCCGAGCTGAGACGGGCTAATCCGAACCAAACCCAGTATATTCAGCTAATGCCCAAACTGGATGCTGATCCGACCTCACCCCGACCCAAGAAAACCCCGACCTCGCCAAACAGTTGTTCTGATGGGACATAAAGCCTTGATGGGACATAAAGCTGCACCGCATTAAATGCTGTCAGGTCCGAATTCAGTATAAATAGAGCTCTACCCCTTCATTTCAGAGGTAACTCGTCATTATTGCACTCAGTTACCTTGCCAGCTCGAACATACTAATTATTCGCACGCCCGAGGGGAAAATCTTAGTCATCACCCCGCCTTTTCCTTCCTTTTCCTTGTGCAGGTTAAGTGGTCGACCTGAAAGTTCAATTCAGAGTCCAACCTGAAAGTTTAATTCAGAGTTCAACCTGAAAGTTCAACTTAGAAGCCAACCTAAAAGTTTAGCTTGACAAACGTAGTCGTCCAACCTCAACTGTGAAATTCCTGACCTCGACAGTAGGAATTACTTATTTTTAGTCTACTACTTCTTTAGGTCACTAATTTGAATGTCAAATTTTTTTTTTAACTATCACCATACCAGTATCAAAGGACCTCTACACTCTTTCGTTTTTTAATTTTTAAGTTTCGATACCTAAAAACATTTGATTGTGAACTACATCATCCACAATATTTATTTATCTCGTAACATGTATATGTGTAATATTACCAACATGTATTCTCATGTTTGATGCAATATCAAGATCTCACTAAAGTAAAAAATTTAAACAACCGACAAGTAAAAAATAAAGAACTTGACTGAATATTCATAATTTATAATTTTCGAACATAGAATTCACTTATTTTACTTGTAAATTTATTTACTCTATATATTTTTAAAATACGCACTTTGGTTGTGTATCCAACATTTTTCAATTTAACACAATAATTTTAAATTTCCATTGTCTAGAAAAATCCCCTTCTTTTATTTTTCTTGCTCATTTTCCAATTTTGAGTGAAGACATAACATATTTCTCACTTATAGCTCAATGTGTTGGTGTCCTCATAGGTAGCATCAGGACCGTGTACACCAAAAACATCTTCACTTCAGCTCTCAGTACTAATCCACTTAATCCATTAGCTTATCACGTGACACATCATCCCCAAGAATCACCACCACCACCACCCCCACCACCACCACCACCGTCACCGTCGATCGCCGCCACAAACCCTAAATTCCTCCACCATTGGTCCCACATAAATAAAATCTCTTCATCTCCTCATCAAACTCATGGGTGAACAAACCCAAGCCCAAGCCCAAACCCAAACCCAAACCCAAACTCAAACTCAAACTCAGCCCGAGCAATCTCAGCCAAAATCGGAATCCGCTTCTGCGCCACCACTGACCACCCCATCGACTGTACCAGACGCTCCTGCCGATCTTGCAAAAAACCCCTCAAACCCTTCCAAAATTCCAATTCCACCCCAAAAAATCCGAAAACTTTCAACCAAATCCACGCCATCGCCCTCCTCCTCCTCCGCCGCTTCTGCCGTCGTCGTCGACGCTTCCGACCAAAAGCCCCTACAGACCACCGATTCACCGTCCTCTTCCGCCGCCTCCAATGCCATCACCGCCGTCTGCGCTCCCAAGAATCGCCGGCGTGGCGCCTTGCAGTCATCTAGGGTTTTGCCTCAAATTATCAAACCCTTATCGGCCGAGGGTGAAATTGAATTCGCCCTCCGCCACCTCCGGGCCTCTGACCCGCTCATCGGCGCCATTATCGACACCCATCCGCCGCCCACATTCGAGTCCCACCACCCCCCGTTTTTAGCCCTCGCAAAAAGCATTCTTTACCAGCAACTTGCGTACAAGGCTGGGACATCAATCTACACCCGCTTTGTCTCCCTTTGTGGTGGCGAGGATGCAGTCCGGCCTGACACAGTACTCTCCCTCTCCACCCAACAGCTTAAGCAAATAGGCGTCTCGGGGCGAAAAGCAAGCTATCTTTATGACTTAGCAAACAAGTACAGGAATGGAATTTTATCGGACGAAACTGTAGTGAAAATGGATGATAGGTCATTGTTTACCATGCTTTCGATGGTTAAAGGCATCGGCTCTTGGTCGGTACACATGTTTATGATCTTTTCGCTGCATAGACCAGATGTTTTGCCCGTGAGCGATTTAGGGGTGAGGAAAGGGGTGCAGTTGTTGTATGGTTTAGAGGAACTGCCTAGGCCTTCACAAATGGAGCAATTGTGTGAGAAGTGGAGACCTTATAGGTCGGTTGGGGCTTGGTATATGTGGCGGTTTGTAGAGGGGAAAGGAACGCCTACTGCTGGGGCGGCAGTGGCATTGGAGGGTAATAATGTGCTGCCATTGCAGCAAATTGAACCACAGCAAGATGGTGGGCAACAGCATCAATTGCAGCTATTGGAACCGATCAACGGCATGGGGAACCTCGGGTAGTTTCCCATTTTTGCTTTTTAACTCAAAATGTAGTTATATGATATATGTTCAGTGGTTATCGTTTGGCACGTAGTTTGGTTTGTTATTGTGCTAAGTCAATGCACATTGTAATTTGTCATCTTCTCCTTATGTATCCATTGCTGTTGTACTCTCTATGTATTAACTGTTCAACAAGTTAGCACTTGTGATATTGCATATTAAAAGAATTTTCCACGCGTCCAATAACTGAGAAGATGCTTACTTTTAGATGAGATAGTGCTTGTCAGGCTCTGCCTTTTTACTGGAGATCCTGAGTGTAAGTTGTTTCGGGAGACTAATATAAAGTTGCATTACCTAATATGTTTTTTGGTTGGAACAGTGACGGCCTTGGTTAGTTTCATTTCTACACGGTCCATAAGCCTTGTACATCAGGAAAATTTAAGAGTGAAAAAAGTTGGTCGGCCTGATGAGTTATTTTTCTAAACTATTCAAGTTGAGCTTAGAAAACCCCCACTCTTGCCCCCGAAGAAAAGAGAAAATTAGTAAAAATAATTAAGAGATGAAGGAAAGAATAAAGGAAGAAGCTTATTTTGAATAAGAGTTTTTCATTTCATGTGTGTTTGTATAGATTGTATAGAAAATTTTGGTTTGAGCTTCTTAACACCTTAATTGTGCAATTTTAGACATTGTTTAAGATATGTCCTATGTGAATTAATCAGAAAAATGAAAAAATTGGTGTGATGGGTTATCAAACTTGCTTTGAGTTGTTATATGAGAAGGGAAGTTAAGTCTCTCTAGTGCAAAGTGAAGTTGAAAGATTGGAAATGTTTTTACCCTGCTTTGGTGGGAAATGAATGGTACAATAGCTTGGAATACTGGATAATAATGCTTTAGTTTGTGATTGGCTATACAATGAAGAAATTATTTGGCATAGAGGATCGATATTTTTAATGATGATATGCATTATCGGGCATCCATCCTTGAAATTATTGTCTACTTTTGAAAGTTTTGGGTATTTGTGAGGATTTTCTTATTTGTTGGACACACATGTTGATATTAGAGATATAATTGTGGTTTTAAGGGGAATGTGGTTGTTTCAAGGGAGACAAAGTGTTCAAAGGCTTTTTATATGGTCTCTTTCTCTGCTGATATGATTTCCATAGAAAATTACTCTTGAAGTTATGTTTGAGAGTTGCATTCTAGTCATCATAGCAAGGTCATTTGCTGTAGGGTTGGAGCAAATATGTATTAAGAGTTTTTGAAGCATTGGTTTACAATTGTTTTGGGGTGCATTTCTCTGTCTGCTTATAGATTTCCATAGGAAAATTACTCCTGAAGTTATATTTTGCAGTCTAGTAATCATAGCAAGGTGATTTGCTGTTGGGTTGGAGCAAATACGTTGAAGAGTTTCTGAAGCATTGGTTTACAACTTTATTATTAATTAGGTGAACTATTTGAATATCTCTCCAAATAGTTGAGATAACGCATTTTTGAATTGATTGACGTAAAAACCTGTGGCATGGAAGATCTCAGTAATATCCGATAGGTGGAACATCAGTTGGTCTTTTGGAGGGTGCAAGTGTCGAGACTTGAACTGAGGACCTACTAGATAACTGGGGACCACATAATCTATAAGCGTAAGCTATTAGAGAGGGATTTATTTTATTGGTTTGTTGTAATGAACAGTCACGTACAAGCATTCTAATTGCAAAAGCTTTGATATTTCAATTCCTGGAATTTCAGTGGATGGTTTTCTAGAGTTGCTGGACATCAAAGGCCTCTTCTTTTGGTGATTAGGAAGGGCATAAAGTTAGAGGACAGGGTATATACAAAATATATCGTCTGATCAAGCAACAATATTGGGAGGGTTTTGGAACTTGTTTGGTTACTTAGATGGTACTACAATGCTCTTATCTTTTTGTTGATAATTCTGGACCTGAGAGGTAAAGGAACAAGGATGCTGCTCTTTGACTTGTGGTTGCGAAATCTATTCTTTCTCTGGCTTTAGTGGAGACATATTTGCCTTTAATAAATGTTAAATTAAACCTGTCCAGTCTTTTGTACAAATATCTTTTGTTTCATTATACCTGACACATAATTGGCTTTAGTAAACATTAATATTGAACTGCCTATATCTTTTTGTGACTAGGTGATATCAATTATATTAGTGATTATTAGAATTTATTTTAAGGCGATAAAAGGATGTTTGAAGTCTTGACCTTTTGATAATTGCATTTTGACTTGATGGAGAAAAAAGAATTCTTTAGGTTTATAAGGCAAAAGTGAACTGATATGTAGCTATATAGAGAAGAGGCTAAGCATGTGCAGATACTATTGCTTAACCAGTATCTTTTTCTATGTATAGCCAAATAACTTTGTATGAATTGACACTCACTAGTTACAAATTATAACTAGCAAATAACAGTATCAGAACTAAAATGAATATTTACATTTTAAACCTCAAGATTTTAGAAGCTAATGTACTAAGCAATAAATTTACACTTTTAATGGAAGATGTTCCATTGATTATTATCAGTATATGGAACAAGTGTGCATGAGATGTCATAACTACGTCAATAAGCTCAAATTTTTAGTTAACTGCTTATTGTTTCATATGCCTGTAATTGAGAGTTAACATTGAAACCGCATATTCAGATTATTTTGTGTGGTTGTATATCCGAAAAGTGGTCTTACGAAATCATTAGAGGAGAGCATGAGAATCTGTTCGGTACTTCTCCGTGAACTAGAGGTAGGAGGTGATAAACATATAGGCTTTTGGGTAGAGATCATATATATAACATCTCTCCAATTGTCTGCTTCATTATGGGATATAATTTGGGTCTAATTATGCAATTGAAGGTTATACTGTGTTAATTGATGAATTATGTGACCTAGCCTATTACCGCTGCTGCTTATAGAAATGATCTTTTCCCGCAAATTGCCACGTTTATATTCTGTACACTCCTCAATTCATAATTTACTTCTCTTTCTTCTTTGTGGGACTGGTTGACGGTCGACATTCTTTCAAAATGTATCTTCTTCTATACCTAAGTAATCGTAATAATAATGATAAGGTTATGCTGATATATGTGCACCATCGATGTTCTTGTTTTAGGGCTTGCATTTGGGGCCAGTGATCACGGATAAGGTACATAGAAGGTGAGAAAATCGTTGTATGGTAATACCAAGAACTCCAGAAGATCCTGGTGCGGAGGTGTCCAACATTCTTGATGCGATTTTCGCTCTGGTTAATATAAATGGGTGACCGGTAGCACAAGCATTTGTGCTTGTGTAATTCGGATTATCATAAGCATCTAGATACTGTAGAGGACTTCAATTGAACATAGAACCCCTTATTCATTTCTACATTGTGACAGTATGGTATAAAGTTAGTTTAGTACTTCTAAGCTGCTCAATGGTAGCTAATTTCTGGGATGTTCAATGAAGAAATTGACTGCATTTCATCTTCATTTTATGAAGACCCATATTTGAAGTCCTTGCTTCTTCTCTTCTACGCCTTAGCATCTTATGCAGTTTTATTGTTCCTTTATGAGGTTTCTAGAAACATTCATTTCCCTAATTTTAATTCTGAGGAATTCTTCAATCCTCAGTCCGGCATCCGGCCATGACACGTGGGGTGGGGTCCACATGCACAGTCAGGGACAAGGGTGACACTGTTGGATTGAAGACTTTTCTATTTCTTCTTTCTTTTCCTTTTTAGATTTTATATTATGATTCTGGTATATTTGCTGTCTTCAGTGTTATACCTAATTGATCAGAAATCAGGTATGGTTTATTTTGACACTGATCAAGTACGGGAAGACTTAGGATGTAGAAGATTATAACATGAGTAATTCGGTAGATTATATATCCACCTATGTTAGGTAGTTCCAAGCTTCAGATCTAAACTAAGACCTGCTCAGCAGTTCGATGTGACTCGTATTTGTCGATTTGTGTAAAAAGAGTTTTGTAAACATACTTACAACAAAACCAAAGGGGTTAACTTAGTAGTAGAGTATTTTGAACGCTGATATGACATTTAATGATCCGAACAATGTAAAAGTGGCATCTGCCCTTCAAGGTATGTAGAGTTGATGTCTTTGTTCAATCTTTTGCTCATGGGAACATGCACGCCTATCATGCACCTAAGAATTGTCCATGATTTTATTGGTTTTGTTAGCTCAGAGACCAAAACGAGAAGATGAAATTATTAGGCATTTGAAGTGCCGGTTTTGAAGAAAAACGAGAGGGACTGACTACTGATGTAGCTTTACTAGTAGTGAGTTCCCCATTAAGTATTCTAGAAGGAAAAACAGCTCCATGTGATTAGTGATCTCTGTGCGATTCGAGAGGAGGAATGAATCTATTCATATCGTTATGATGTGATGAGTGATATTCAACGAGTGTAAATCATTGTTGAAATTATGAAGAAATGAAGTAACAATTCACAATAATTGAATTCTAATCATAATGTTATGATATTACAGGTGATCTTTTTTCCTCTTCGAGTGCATCCCACTAATGGCCATAAACAAAAAAAGGTCCGCCCCACCAAAGCATTAATCACAACTTTGTTAAGAGTGATCAGGATTATGTCATTAAAGGATCCATTTCTCTTACGTTAGTAAATTATAAATTTTGAGATCATCATATAAAGTTTCTTCATCTAATATTAATTAATTTTAAAATAAATTCTACATTTTTTTGACATAGTTATATCAGTTCTCGTATAAACTTTTTTTCGCGGTTAGCTCTCATATTCAAAATTATTTTCTTAATTCTGGGCACAAGTAAGAGAAAGTGTGAGAAAATACATTTTCTATGTCTATCAATTATAAATTTTGTGATACGTTTATGATAAAATTCGTTATTTCTTATCATATAAAACGAGAACTCACTTTGGTTTTTCTTTTTATCTTATATATGATTTTTGGTCTACATTTCTATAGTGCTAATTGCTTACACCTCTCCAATTAAAGTATCTAACGTACAAGCGTGCGAATGGTGATGTGACTTGCCCATTATCTTAACTAGATTTGCCTGTCTTTGCAAAGAGTCCAGCAAATTTTTGACAATCAGGTTCGATAGCAATACGTGTCACAATTATTTACGTATATTTGTATTTTGTAAGAGTATACATGTACATTTTTGTGAATTTCACATGTATGTTGATCATTGAAATGAGTTGTTGCTTATTATTTCCACAATTTCAGGTAAAATAGGACATTAACGTACATCAAACAGTTAAAAGGATTTTGAATCGATTGAACAATCTTGTTAAAAGAGAAAAAACCTACGAAAGCATTTGCTGTTTGACAACCCTTCATGAATTAATATATCTACTGTGACCTTTGACCCGAAAAAAAAAAAAAAAAAAAAAATCTTCTTTGACCAATAAAAGAGAAAAGACATTATTGATTTAGTGTGATAACGACTATAACAAAGATAACAATCCTAAATTCAATTCAAACGTGAATTGAACTGTTCTATGAAAATTATGAATGTTTCTTTCTATCTACAACACGTTATTACGGGTACATTTCATTAGACAAACAACTATTCCGCCGTTTAATACGGGAAGAAAGAATTTTTCTCACCTCCTATGATGAAATTATAATAAGAAATTATCTTCAAATCGGTTCTTAATGACATGTAAATCCAACCAAGACATGATATTTACTCGTTAGAAATAAAATTGTGGGGCCCGGAATATTTTGTTGTCCTGCCCTTACCATAGACATCATCCTTATACAGCGGCAGTGTGATCTAGTGCATATTGTAATACTGTTAACCGGTCAAATAATCGTCATCCCATTGACTACATCACTTGTCTCGTTTGGATGATCCGTTGTGATGCAAATTTCAAGTTCAAAACTATTATTTATTTTTTTCTTTTAATTGAATAATTTAATGTATTAAGACGTTGTGCCACGATAGATTTATAGTCTAAAATAAATTTAATATGATATTATCTAAGTTGATATCGTAGTTAAAAATTTAAATTGATGGGCAAAGGGTAACAAGAGAAGTCATTTGACAACCGCATAAGGCATGGTTAGGCTTTTGAACAAAAAAAAAAAAAACACTACTGGTCAATTTTATGATTGATTATTATATTAAAAGCGTGTGAAATTGTGAACATCGTGCTCCTCTCAAATTTGAGACCTCTTGGACTTAAAATGAGAATTGTATCACCAAACCAAATATTGTTAAAATTTACAATGTCATGTTTGTAATTTATCTAGTTCCAATTCAATCATAGACGATATCAATTACTTTGCTGTCGAGGTTGGAATCTCGACGTGAGCTACTTCTGCCGAGCTGAAAATCTGGGTCGGATTCTTGACCTGAATTTTCGGGTCGGCTACCTGACCTGCACAAGAAAAAGGAAGGAAAAGGCGGGGTGATGACCCGGATTTTCCCCTCGGGTGTGCGAATGATTAATATGTCCGAGCTGGAGAAGTAGACGAGAGCATTTAATGACGAGTTACCTCAGAAATGAAGGGGTAGAGCTCTATTTATACTAAATTCGGACCTGACAGCATTTAATGCAGTGCAGCTTTATGTCCCATCAGAGCAGCTGTTTTCCGAGGTCAGGGTTTTCCTGGGTCGGGGTGAGGTTGAATCAGCATTCAGGTTGGGCATTAGCTGAATGTGCTGGGCTTGGCTTGGATTAGCCCGCCTCAACTCATAATGGGCATGATACCTCAGCTCGGGGTCCCCCTCGTCAATCCCTCCCCTCCCCAAGTCAAGATCGAGATGGTGAGATCTAGATTTGGGAGTTGATCCCGAGCTGGAGGTGCCCGACCCCGGCAGAGTGGGGATGGCCACGTCAGCGGTGCATACCCTTCAGATGGCTGACACGTCACCTGGCAGTTATGACAAGATGCGACGTTTGGGATTCCCGAGGCGGTTACAGGAGTTGCCTATAAATAGGGCCTTGACATCCGAGATTCATTCCACACTTTACTAACGAAATTTGGAGCTTTCAGGTCGGCAACCAGAGTGGTCGGACACTTTTAGCTCAGCAAATATCTTCTCGGGGTATTCAGCTCGGAATCTACTAACTCGGAGTCAATTAGGTCGGAGACAGTTAGATCGGGTCATCTTTGACAACTAGAGCGGTTCCCGACTCCCTTTAGTTATCCCTGCACATATTTTAATTTGTAAACAGGATGGGAAGGTCGGAGTCGGAAGATTCCCAGGCAATGGAGGTGAGGTCCTATGGAGAGGATGAGAATCCGTCGAGCTCGGAGTCCACCTCGGATGGAGGTCACGGTGATGACAGTGCCGGGGCTTCTCAAGGATCAGCTCGGCCATCTGGGCCTAGGGAGAGTGATGATGATTGCCAAGTGATCGGGGTCAGAAGGGTGCAAGAGGAAGCCGAGGCTGATGTTTTGGCCGACCTAGGAGGCTTGGATAATAGGGAAGACGAGGAGCCGTTGAACCAGCTGGTGGGAGTTGAGATATCTCAGGAGTACTTAGCTGGAGTCTCCACGTCAGAACCGATTAAAGCAGTCCCGGTTAAAGCGGTTTGACCTCGGAGCTCAGCTACAACTAGTGGTTCGTCGGCTCGAGGGAAGAGGATCGAGCAGCTGTTCGCCTGTTGCAAGCGTGAGTGCCATTCCACGGTTCAGATGGCCAATGCCAGGCTAAGGGATTGGTCGGTGGACCGACACCACAAGCTGAAGGTTCCAGGTTGGAATGAGCCCGCTGCTATCCTCCACCCGATCACTTCACTATTTATGACCTCGCATTCGATGTCATCCGGCTTCCATTTCCCGACTTCATCGCCGGTATTTTGAACTACTTCGAGCTTAGCCCGGGTCAGATGTCACCAAATGGTTGGGCCGTGATGGTGGCATTTTATATATTCTGCCTCGAGAGGAAAATAGAGCCGACTCTGCGTTGGTTCAGGCAGTTCTTTGTGTGCAAGCCCAACCTGAAGCAGCCAGGGTGGTTTCATTTCACAGCTCGAGTTGGCAATGCCATATTCACCAAGTGGCACTCTTCTAATAAGGGCTGGCACAACGACTACTATTGGGTCAAGCCGGCTGTGAACCCGGGGTGCAAGGTAGATTGGAATCCCTCCCTAAAGAAGAATGTGAACGATGACCCTAAGCTCTCAGAAGCCAAGCTCGCCGAGCTTGGGGTATTGAGACCCGAGCCGGGTATGATGATAGATATTGACAGTGTCCTCAGGTGGGACAGAATCTGGAGATCCAAGTTATTCGGGAGAGAACTCGACCTGAGGAAGGAGCACCCTCATCTACTTCCCGAGCTTGAAGAGAATGCAAATTCTGGCTCAGAAGAGGGTCAGTTCGCAGGATCAATACCCGACCTCCCTGTCTCCTTGTCTACCGTTGTTCCCTTCAGTTTGTATTTGGCTATTTCTCACCTCTCTTTCCTTCGTCTTTTGTAGATATGGCGGATACGAGGAAGCTCGCGTATGCCCAAATGAAGAGGAGGACTGAGGCCAGTGGCGAAGTCTCGGCTCGGTCTAGCTTGGGGTCCACCGTCCCTCAAGAGCAAAGGCAGTGACCCGAGGTCTCTTCCAAGGGGATGTCGGCATTTCCCCTAACCAAAAAATCGAGCTCGGGTGTGGCGATCCCCAAGCGTTCAGCATCCCTCCCCGATAATAGAAAACGGTCTCGTCCCGAGTACTCCAGGAAAGGCAAGGCCACAGAGGTAAGCCCTCCCAACAAGGATTTCGTGGAGGCAGCTAAGGTCGCCCGCGATCCCAAGGTGGCGTCGTTCCTGGCGGAGCGGCTTTCACTCGACCTGAGGACAGCCATAGTCACGGTAAGACATATTTGACCGTGTTGATAGGGTTAAGTTTTTTGGCTCGGCTGATTGTTTTGTCGTCTTTTGTGCAGGCCGAGTCCCACATCCTTTCGACACAGGGCTTACTAGCCCGAGCCCAGGCTCACTGCGTCGAGCTTGAGCAGCGATTCATCGACTCTCGAGCCGAGCTAGAGGCCCTGAGGAAGGATGTCGTCCAGAGGCGCAAAGCGGACGAGACGGAGATCGACCGGCTGAAGAGGGAGCTCAAGGCGGAGAAATCCCGACGCGAGGCCGAGGCCAAGGATGTCGAGCGCTTCAAGAAGGATAAGCGCGAGGCCAAGGCAAAGCTTAAGGATCTGGCAGATCGGGTCAGCCCGTAAGGGGAGAATATGGTGGAAGCCTTCAAGTCCAGTCAAAAAACCGTGGACTGGTTGGCCATGGAAGGAGGGGCGATGGCCCGGTACGCCAAGCTGGAGTACTACTTCCGGGGCTAAGTCGCAGCTCGGGAGAGAGCGAAGACCTTCTTCCCTGCCACCAAGAATGATTATATCAAAATCTTAGAGGCTCTACCGCAGGAGTTCTGGGAGATTCCTGAGCTTCCGGCCGACCTGACGTCCCAAGCCAAGGAGGTGATTGAATTTGTTCAGAAGGGCATGGATTAGGTCGGGGATAAAGCCGATGCCACCACCTCCACCGCCGCTCCTAAGTAAATTTTGTAGTCGCCCGGGTCGGGCTTTAGTAGATCTGCCCTGGTCGGGCTCTTTGTAATTGTACTCTTTTTTATTTTCAATGAAATGAATTTTCTACTTTTATTTGCATTTTGTTCGAGTTTGTACATGTGTACTTTTCTCTTCGCAAATTTTCCTTAAGTAAGTGGGGTCGGGCCAATATAATGGACCTTTTCAACTTAACTAAAATATAAAGAACCGAGCTAGACGCGATTAATGAATTATCATCCTAATCCGAGCTGGTTAATTGGGAAACTATATAATTATTGCCGACCTGGACTCGTCAGTCCGATTTAAAATTGGCCAAACTAAAGTTGACAAATGTTAAGTTCGAGTTTAGACCCAAACTAACGTGCTGACCTGAAGTCGGATTATACCGAGTTGGACCTTAATCCGAACTGACAAAACTAATCAAATTATTATTGACTATACCCGAGCTAGAACTTTGTCCGAGCTGGTTTACTTGGATCATTAGCTCGTAATTAAGCGTGGCTACCGCATTAATTCGAGTCGGGAGTAGCTCAGTAGCTGAGGCGCTTGGGCCCGGGTCAGGCATTGCACTGGTTTACAAAATACATTTGTATTGAAATTGTACATGAAGTACTTGGGCTCGGGAGCCGATTACAAGCAATACTTTGGCTCGGGGCCTTAGCAAGGATTTCGGCTCGGGGCTATTACAAGAGTTTCCGGCTCGGGGCCCTTACACAAAATATCTCTTCAGGTTCTCCGTGTGACATGCATTTTTCAATTGCTTCCCATATTTGTCGCGGGAATAGAAGGTCCCAGGTCGGACTTCTTTCACGACTTCGTACGGTCCCTCCCAAGCTGGGGAGAGCTTGTTGCTTGAGCGCGGCAAAAAGATGGTCTTTCTGAGTACAAGGTCGCCAACCTTAATAGGCTTAGGCTTGACCTGCTTGGCAAAGGCTCTTTGCATGACAGCTTTGTTGGCTAGTATCCTGATTTGTACTTTAGCTTGGAGCTCTTCGGCGAAGTCGAGCCCTTCACGGATCAGTGCTCCGTTTATTTCTGGGTCATGGTGGAGGATTCTACTGGTCAAAGACCCGATCTCCACTAGTAGCACCGCTTGAGTACTGAAGGTTAGCTCGAAGGGTGATTCTCTCGTTGTCGAGCTGGTGGTAGTCCGCTGAGCCCACAGTACCTCGGGAAGAATCGATGCCCACTGGCCCTCT
The DNA here is from genome assembly GCA_037974665.1 of Ehretia macrophylla. NCBI lineage: Eukaryota > Viridiplantae > Streptophyta > Magnoliopsida > Boraginales > Ehretiaceae > Ehretia > Ehretia macrophylla. The sequence continues at coordinate 52,714,060 of CM075770.1, forward strand.
GCTTCCTCCAGCTTGGTTTTCAGGCCCTGTAAAATGATTTGGTTAGTCCTCTCAACTTGGCCATTACTTTGAGGGTGAGCAATAGATGAGAATCTGAGGTCGAACCCAATCTCAGCACATTTGCCTCGAAAGTATGCACTATCGAATTGCTTGCCGTGGACAGTAATGATGACCTTTGGCACCCCAAATCTGCAAATGATGTTTTTCACACAAAATCCCAAGCTGCCTTTTCTGTTATTCTAGCAACACCTTAGGCCTCAGGCCATTTGGTGAAGTAGTCTACTGCTATGAAGGCGTGCTTCTTTTGGCCAACGCCGGTTAGCAATGGGCTGATGATATCTAGACCCCATTGATAGAATGACCACAGGCTTATCATCACTGTAAGGTCTACCGCTGGCTTCCTCTTTACATTGGCGAACCTTTGGCAGGTGTCGCACTTCTTTACATACTCTTTTGCATCTTGTTCTAAGGTTGGCCAGAAATAGCCTTGCCTCAATGCCTTCCGAGCCAGGGCCTTGCCACCCAAGTGGTTTCCACATACTCCTTCGTGGATCTCCCGAAGTATATAGTTTCCCTCTCGGGCCCAACACACTTTAAGAGAGACCAAGTGTAAGCTTTCTTGTAGAGTTGCCTGACAATTATGACGAACCTTGAGGCCTGTTTCATGAGTTTTCGAGCTACTTTTTCATCCTCCGGGGTCATACCCCCTTCCAAGTAGTCCACGATTGGTTTGGCCCAATCTGGGCTTAAATTGAGCTCGGCTACGGCCTGCATCCCTAACTGGATAGTTGGTTCAGATACTTCTTCCACATGGACCAGGGCAGGTCGGCTCTTGCCCAAGGCCAACCTGGACAGAGCGTTAGCCTTCATATTTTCCTCCCTCGGAATTTGCTGTATCGCGAATCTTTTGAGCCCTGAGGTCAAATCCTTGACTTTGTTGAGGTAGGCCAGCATAGTACTGTCCTTGGCTTTGAACTCTCTTGATATCTGACTAGAAACCAATTGAGAGTCGGTGCTCAGGTCGACTGCTTGTGCCCCGAGCTGAGCTGTAATCTTTAGCCCCGCAATCACCGCTTCGTACTCAGCTTCATTATTGGACGCCGAAAAGACGAACTTGAGGGAGTATTGGTGCTCATGCCGGGTTGGGTCGAGGATGACCACCCCAGTTCCGCTTCCAGACTTCTTTGAGGCCCCATCCACATAGGCCTTCCACACATCCTCCGGGTCATGCTCGGCTCGGCCAGTGCATTCCACCACAAAGTCCGCGATGGCTTGGGCTTTGATGGCTATTCTGAGCTGGTAGGTGATGTCAAATTGACTCAGCTCAACTGCCCATTTCAGCAGCCTACCCAACGCCTCCGGCTTGTACATGATAGATTTGAGTGGGGCATCCATCATGACCTTAATTGGATGAGCATCAAAGTACGGCTTCAGCTTTCTTGCTGCCATGATGAGCGCGAGGGCGAGTTTTTCCAAGGAAGAGTACCTTACCTCGGCCCCTTGCAAGGTTTTGCTGACATAATAGACCGACTTCTGCTTATTCCCCTCTTAGCGGACCAGTGCCGCCGCCACTGCTGTCCCTGAGCATGCTAAATATAATACCAGCTCCTTCCCCATCTCAGGTCGGGATAGTAGGAGTGGTGAAGCTAGATACCTTTTTAGCTCTTGGAAGGCGTTCTGGCATTCCGTAGTCCATTCGAAGTTCTTAGGATTCCTCAATATTTTGAACAGAGGTGCACACTTGTCAGCCGACCTAGACATGAATCTGCTCAATGCCATGACTTTGCCCGCGAGCACCTGGACATCTTTTACGCAGGTCGGCGGTGCCAGGTCAAGTATTGCTTGAACCTTCTCCGGGTTGGCTTCTATTCCACGGGCTGTGACCATAAAGCCCATAAACTTTTCTGCCTTGATGCCGAATGCGCACTTTTCTGGGTTCAGCTTTATCCCAAAGTGCTCCATTACAGCGAAGGCTTCAGCCAGGTCGACTACATGATCTACCGCCCTTCTGCTCTTGATCAACATGTCATCTACATAGATCTCCATATTTCGGACAATCTGATTTTTGAAAACCTTGTTCACCATCTGAGTGTAGGTAGCTCCAGCATTCTTGAGACCAAAAGGCATGACCTCATAGTAGTAGATGCCTTTATCGATGGTGAATGTAATCTTCTCTTTGTCTCCGGGAGCCATCTTGATTTGGTTATAGTCTTTGAAGGCATCCATGAAAGAGAGTAGCTCGAATCCGGAGGTGGTATCCACCATCTGATCAATCCGAGGTAGGGGAAAGCAGTCCTTAGGGCAGGCTTTATTAAGGTCGGTAAAGTCAATACACAATCTCCATCCACCTAAGGACTTGGTCACCAGCACTACGTTGGATAATCAGGTTGGGTACTGGATTTCCTTTATGTGGCCGGCGTTTACTAATTTGTCCAACTCTTCTGCTATGATTTGTTGCTTATCATAATGGAAGTGCCTGCGCTTCTGCTTTAACGGATAGTGATTTGGGTCGGTATTCAAGTGATGCTCAATCACTCCCGGGTTAAAATCCTGTCATGTCAGAGGCAGACCATGCAAATATGTGTTCATTTTTCAGAATAAATTGGCTTATACCTTTCTTCAGGTCGGCAGAGAGTTCACTTCCGACTTTTGCTCTCTTTGTTTCATCGAAGAGTTCCACCTCTTGAAGGTCTTCAGCCGGGCTGCCTCTCTTAGCGCCCCTCTTCTCCTCGGGAAAATCTGGTCCCCAGCCAACTTGATATTTGGGTCGGAGGGAGTTTTCATAACATTCTCGAGCTGAGAGCTGGGCTTCGCAAATGGTGGTCGTGCTGGCCAGGGTCAGAAATTTCAGGGCCTGGTGGTAAGTTGAAGGGACAGCCCTGAAATGATTGAGTGCCACCCGACCTAAAATCCCATTGTAAGTAGAATTGTAATTCATCACAATAAAGTTGGCTTGCATCGAAACCCGCTTGTCTCCATTTTTCAGCTTCAGCGGGAAATTGATGACCCCTTCGGCTCGGTGGGCTTGACCGGTGAAACCAGCTAAAGTGCCCCTCAATGGCCTGAGTCGGCTCCTGTCCAACCCCATATGCTCGAAAGCGCTGAGGAATAAAACTTATGCCGACCTCCCGGTGTCCACCATCAGCCTCTTCACGGTGAAGTTGGCTATTTCAGCGCTGATCACCAGTGGGTCGTCATAGGGCAATATTACCCCCTCCAAGTCTTTTGAGGAGAGGGTGAGCTCCTCCATCTCTGGGGTCGGACCCCGCACCGGTCCATATTCCCTCCCAGCCCGAACATAACCCTTCCTGCCTGCCGAGGTCTCTCCACCCGACGCCAATCCTCCTGCAATGGTCCCAATCACAGCCAAACATCTGCCCACAGCTTAGCGCCTGGGTGGACTCCTCTCTTTATCTCTTTGATCTTGATTCCGGGTTGGCTGTTGATTTATGTACTTCCGGAGGTGACCTCGGGCTATCAGTGCCTCGATCTCCTGTTTTAAGTCTTTGCACTCCTCGGTGGTATGGCCGTAGTTCATATGATAGCGACAATACTTAGTCCTATTGCGCTTCTCAGGTCAGTCTTTCATCCTTGGAGCTGGAGGCAAGTGGTTTTGGTGCTGGATCTCCACCAGGATCTGATCCCTTGGGGTGTTAAGGGGAGTAAACATAGTGAATCGGGGGTTCTGCTTTGACTGATGAAGCTGCTTACCTCGGTCGTTTTGGACTTTACCCCCAGGTTGGGCTCGGGAGGTCTTTCCCTTCTTACTGGTTTCCTTCTTCTTGTCATCATCCCTCTTCGCCTGATGGATTTCTTCCGAGTGTATGTACCATTCTGCTCGTACCATCAGCTCGGCTACAGTATCCACGAAGTCGATGGCCAAGGAGGATGTAAGGGGGCCCGACCTGAGCCCACTCTGGTAAGCCATTAACGCCATGAAATCCTCTAGGTTAGGGATTCTGAGGGACTCTTCATTGAATCTAGCTGTGTAAGCCCTCATACTTTTTCCTCTATGTTGCTTCACCAATAGCAATGTAGAAGTGTGGCGGGTGGCGCGTCGCCTTCCCGCGAAGCGGGATAGGAAAGCCTCAGCCAATTGATGAAAACTTACAATAGAACCGAGACAAAATTTTTGGAACTAGTCCAAGGCATTGCCAACCAGGGTGGTCAGGAATGTCTTCATTTTCATGAGGTCGGACATGTCATGCAGGGTCATGTGGTGGTCAAAGTTGAGCAAGTGGCTGGCTGGGTCGCTGTCCCCATTGTAGACTGCCAAGTTGGGCATCCGGTTGCTGATGGGTAGTGGCGTTACCAGTACCTCAGCTGATAGGGGGCTTACGCTGAGTTGGTTAATGACCTTGGCTATGGCAGCTGCGGTCTTGGCTTGTTCGGGGTCGGCTTGAGCCACCCTTTTACTTCTCGCCTCCTCGGGTCCCGTCACCGGCTCTAGGAAGCCTTCTTCGTCTTGCGTCCGTTTTTTCCTTAGGGCTGGGATGCGGAACTGTGGACGTGCGGGCCGCGGCGTAGCTGCTTGCGGAGCCATAGGGTCCCCAGCTAACCGGGCTACCTGCTCCTTAAGTTCCTCAAACATCCTCAGCATCATCTTTATCTCAGGTAACAGGCTGGAGTTGAGGTCTCCATCCGTCGTGGGGTTGGTTTGGGTGGCTAAATGTATACGTTGGCTCGTTCCAACGTCGGCTTAGGTTGGGTTTTGGCTAGGCACCTGCGTGGTTTCGAGGTACCCATCCGGGTTGGGCGAATCATCTACCGGTGCGCTGTGGCTTCTTGTTTGTACCATGATGGTTTCTCAATGAGTGGTGAGAAGAGTGATAGGAAGAACTCGGGTTTCCTACAGACGGCGCCAAACTGTTGAGGTCGGAATCTCGACGTTGATGTTGGGAGCTACTTTTGCCGAGCTGAAAATCTGGGTCGGCTTCTTGACCTGGATTTTCGAGTTGGCTACCTGACCTGCACAAAGAAAAGGAAGGAAAAGGCGGGGTGATAACCCGGATTTTTCCCTCGGGTGTGCGAATGATTAGTATGTCTGAGCTGGAGAAGTAGCTGAGAGCATTTAATGACGAGTTACCTCAGAAATGAAGGGATGGAGCTCTATTTATACTAAATTCGGATATGACAGCATTTAATGCAGTGCAGCTTTATGTCCCATCAGAACAGATATTTGCCGAGATCGGGGTTTTCTTGGGTGGGGGTGAGGTTGAATCAGCATCCAAGTTGGGCATTAGCTGAATATGTTGAGCTTGGCTCGGATTAGCCCGCTTCAGCTCGGAATGGGCATGATACCTCAGCTTGGGGTCCCCCTCGTCATTTGCTATTCAATCTCCAGTTCCAGCCAAACTCAAACATATTTGAAGAAATGGTAATCCTCCAGCAAACTGGATTGCAAAGCATATCCTTTTTCTCGTCTTTTCTAGTTGACTGGATCTCTAATGTCTTAGGAGAAACAACAAAGAGAGAGCAAGCAACCGGCCACAACTATTAGATGCATGAGTATTCTTGCTACTACTATTGTTATTTTTTCTCACAAAGCAAAAATCTCTCACGAAAATTCTTCGTGTTCAAACTAGCCATGTTAAATTTTAGAATAAATGACCCCGGGCAGAAGGGACATAGTAAAGGATAATAGAGGTATAAGACCTATAAAAATTAGTCCCAAATAAGTTAAATTTTGACTCATTTAACCAAACGTGTGAACAAATTTCATGACACGGTATAAGTACTTCACTGTTAAGCTAACATCTCATACTTATTTTCTTGCTTCTATTATTAGAAATTAAATCTACGAATGCACATCACTCCACCAACATTTATCATAGAGTGGAACATTTTTTTTTAAATGACGTAAAAATTCAACTGATTAAGCTTAATTACTAGATTATTCAGCGGCATTTAATCACTAATTAGTAAACTCTTGGATACAGCGATTTGCTCCCTTACATATACCAAATTAATTAAAAACGAAACTCTAAAATAATAATAAAAGATTAAACCCTCAATCTTATAAAAATAATTTTATCCCAATTACTATTAAACTATACCCGATCAAGTGGAACACTTATTACTTCACTAAAGGCAGCCCCTCCTGACTGGTGGACCCGTAGACTGCAGTACATCTTAAAGAAGAAGGTGGAAGAGTCGAATAAAACAAACATGCTACAGTAATATATACTAAATGGAATCTCATCACAACTCGTGCTAATCTTTACACTTTACACTCACAAGTTAATGTTAGTACTGTACTGCATGTATAGTAACCACAAGAACACTTATAGATGATCAATTTATCAACAGTGGTGGCCAACAGCATCTACCTATCGCATTGCCAAAAAGACTGATTGGAGCTAAAGTCATCTAGTCTAGTAGATATAAAGAGTGAAAGTTGCAGAGCATTCTCACCAGGTGCACTACTTCTAATGGCCTTGCATGAGTAGAGATAGAGAAAAAATACACTTGTCTGACACATACAAACCATCTGGAGTAAGAATAGTTACTTTTATAACATTATATTATACATTAAATTTAACGGTAATAAATTATTAACAATTGTCTAACATACACACGCTCTATCAAAAATAAAGATTTTCACGACATCAAAATATTATAAGCGAAATTCAAAAGTAATAAATTATTCAGACTTGTATGACACACACACTATTAGGAGTAAGAATTCCCTTATAACTTTATAAGGTTACAATTATAATTAAATGGCAGTAACTATTAATACTTGTCTGACACACACACATATACTATCAGGAGTAAGGATTATCTTATAATATCATAACGCTACTGTTAAACAAAAAAAAAAATTAAAAACATAGCAGAAGCAACAATAATAGGAGCCACTACCAAGGATTGTTATAAACAAGAGGAATAACCACAACTACTACATCTTGAATTATTCGGTATCTTAAAGTACAATAAGAGAGTTTATTTATAGACTACAAAACTTGACGAATAAAAATAAACAACTTAACTAATAAGAAACCTAATCTAATAAGGAAACTTTGAATTTTCTTAATTTAAGTCTAAACTCTAATTTACTTTAACAGTTATAATCGCAATTCCATGTTAATGAACTGTCCATACACACACGCATACTATCAGGAGTAAGAACCCTCTATAACATTATAATGTTACAAGCAGAACTCAATGCTAGGAAATTGTCCAAACTTGTTTGACACACAATTGACTTTAAACTTGGGGTGTGCAGGTACACACCCTGAGCTTTTTTTTCTTTTTATTTTTAGTATTAAAATCATGATAAGTGATGAGAGGTAAAAAAGTGAAGGAAGGTACCTTATTTTTACTTTTTTGCAAATGATTTTTTTCAAATACTTTTTCACGCTGAGAATATAGGTTATGTATTTCTATTTAGGGGAGAAAGAGAGAGAGAGATAGAGAGTGAGAAAAAGAGAAAAAGTAGGGAGAGAAATGAGAGACAAATATAAGAAAAACTTGGCAAGTTCTTATCAAACATAAAATTGGACAGTAATTTTTTATCCGATGGAGCTAAAATTGGTGAGCAAGTTCGCAACTCAAACTTCTACAATTTAAACGGTGCAAATCAATTTTGGAGCTCTCTAAAGCCATTTTCTGTTTTGGAGCTCTCTAAAGCCATTTTCTGTTGCTTGTACATTTGTCCCTTTTCTTGTTATTTTTATGTATAGGTTATTATTCTTATTTATGTTTAAAACTTATTTAATCTCATTTTGAATTGAATTTCTAATTTTCTATTTGATAAATAGGACACATATAATTTTTTTAAATGAAAATTAATTTCTAAGTAATTTTTCTACATCAAATGAAAATGATTTTTTCTATTTACAATGATTATAGTTGTTTATTTTTCTTTCTTTAGTATTTCATATCATTATTATATTGAGGAATAGTCCTACCTTTAAATTTTCATTTGATCTATAATTTGTTTAAATTAATATTCGTTTACCATAGCATATTGTGATTTGTTATCATTGAAAATATAATTTTGGGCATAAAGCTAACAATTTTTTATTTATTTATTATAATTTATATAAAAAATTTATGCATAAATGAGCGCTACGACCCCTGATTACTGATTTTGCCACTATAGTGTCTATCTTGAGCCCAAGTGTCTGACTCCGCTAACACATACTATCAAAAGTAAAGATTCTCTCATAACAATTCCTATCTTGCTGGCTCACAAGAGTTTGAAACTATAGGATGCCACATTGAACCTGCACCAAGGAGGTTTTGTAAGTGGAGAACTGTCCACACATGTAGTCTGACACACACACATTGTTTGGAATAAGAATTTTCTCATAACACCATAACGTATAATTACAATTCAACGATAGTAAATTGTCAAAATTTATCTGACACACACTATGGGGACCAAATTACTGTGCTGTGGACCATCATATTCACTTTACTATCCCACTCCAGAAAAGAAAGAGAGAGACCATCTTTAACCTTGTGAATCTTTAGCATGTTAACCTAGCAGGAAAAAGATTTAACACTGCTGTATCATGACCTAACAAAACCTAGTACTAAAACTTACTTGATAACACTTTAAGTTTGATTCTTTAACAAAACACATCTTAGTGAAAGATTTGCAGATTGCAGGAAGATTCCAGGCAAACAAAGTTACGTCCCATCAACTTCATTACATTACACAAAGACATGGAAAAATAATAAGACAATGGACCATGTTGCAGGCTGCTGAAGAGGAAGAACATGACCTTGTCGGTTGTTTTGTAGGGTAAGATTCTCCTTGAAGTGTCATCACAGTCATATAGCAATGTTAAAAAAAATTTTGGGTCAGTTTAGAATGATATCAGTCCGGGTTTAGACTGATTCTAGTACGGACTGTTGGAAATAGTTTCCCATCAAAGTAATACTCAACTTGAAGTCTTGAAGTACACGCGTAATAACAACCATAACCATTTGCTTCCTTTCATGAGTAAATCTTAGAAGTTGGATGGCTATTTGGAGACACAAAACCCTCTTTTTCTTTCACAGTTCTCTATCATCTTCTGCTGCTCTCTCTTTTCCTTTTCTTTGATTAATCTTCATCTTCTTTTCAGTGAATGAATAGTACACCCACTGAATCAGTTACATATACAGGAATATATGTTTCCAGCTGGCCGGACCCAAACATTTTTCTTACTGTAGAGCAGTTCCATGAGCTCAACTTTTTAAGGTAAGTTTTCAACACAAGCTGTTGAGGTCCCATCTAGGGCTGATCATCTCCAATTTGATCATGTTTTGCAAGATTCTTTGTTTCTTTTTCACTTTAACAATTTGCAGTCACTAATCTCTCTTAAAGCTAAACAATTTAGAGTGATGGTCCATTTCTTTTATTGGGAGTAGGGTCAAAATTTAGTGAAATGAGTTGGTGGGATTAGCACCTAAGAAACATCAATATCACAAGAAATAGAAAAGACAAATCTGAGTTCACTAATTAGTGGATATTACTTTATCTATCATCTTTCTAAAGATTAGACTACTTAACTTAATGATGTGAAAATTGTGAAGGATGTATATAAGATTAGAATTGTTTTTTATAGGGTTTCTGATAATGATGATGATTTAGGAGTGGAGATCAATAGAAGGGTGATTTTTTAGTTCAAAGCATTAATTTGGTCGATATACGCACAGTATTTAGTATCCATTGTTTAAGGTTAGAACTACTGAAATATCTAATACCATTTGCTCCCGGTTGTTTCAGATAGTAGTGGAATTTATGGAAGTAAGAGGTGAAGCAAAGGAAATAGGCATGCCAAACTCTATAGGATACACAACTCAATTTAATCAAGAATCATCATCAGCTAAGCTGTCTTCTACACCAGTAGGTTCAATTCTCCCAGAAAGAAGAAATGATCCTTCCTATAGTAGTCTTGTTAGCCCTAACCAAACCCTAGTTCAACCTCATCTTACTCAACATCATCATGATCATCAGCAAAATCAACACCACCACCAGCAACAAGAACAAGAACAAGAACATAAACATAGAGATGTTAGTCCAGATCCGGATCTAGACACCAGTGAAGCAATTGCTGACGCTCCAAGCTCAAAGACAGCATCAACACAACCAAGATTGCCCCCGGCAGTGTCTACAACCAGTGGTAACACCTCGGTTCGATATCGAGAATGTCTCAAGAATCATGCTGCAAGCATGGGAGGGCATGTGTTAGATGGGTGTGGAGAATTTATGCCAAGTGGAGAGGAAGGAACCCCAGAAGGGTTAAAATGTGCAGCCTGTGATTGCCATCGCAGCTTTCACCGAAAGGAGGTCGATGGCGAATCACAAACAGGAACAAATCACTACTCGACTACTTACTATCGCAGCCTAACCAATAACACTGCCCACCGCACCACAATTCACCCTCGTCCTCCTCCTCCTCCGCCTTCTCTTCCTGCAGTGCTACCCCAACAGCAGCACCGGCAGCACCATAAGTACGCTCATGGTTACACTCGTGTATTTAGTACTAGTCCATCAACAGGTCATTTGGGTCCTATGATGATGGCATTTGGTGGAAACAATGGTGGTGCTCCAGCAGAATCATCAAGTGAAGACCTCAACATGTTTCAATATTCCAATGCAGGAACACAAGCAGCTATGCAACCATCTTATTCGATATCGAAGAAGAGGTTTCGGACGAAATTCACTCAAAAACAGAAGGATAAGATGCATGAATTTGCAGAGAAACTTGGGTGGACGATGCAAAAGCAAGACGAACGACAAGTGCAGCAGTTTTGTGATGAAGTTGGAGTGAAGAGACAAGTATTCAAGGTGTGGATGCACAACAACAAACAAGCAATGAAGAAGAAACAAATGTAAGACACCATGTTTACCACTTTGTGAGAACTATATAGTATATTTCTTCTGATCCTAGAGACTCTCTAAACTTTGCAGAGTAGATAATTCAAATTTAAAGATGCATAATTCATGCTTAGTGTCGTTAAGAGGACTGATCATTTTCACAGCATTTAATTCCACTTTTATCAATTAAAAGATAACTGGGGTAGTATGTTACCAATCCTTTCTTTTTTTTCCTTTTCAGTTGTTCGCCGATTCAAGTGGTATGTAAGTTGGGTTTAAAACAAGAGACAGTTCGGTTCCTATAATAATTTTGACCCTTGTCTTATTCCAATTTCCGCCAACAGGAGATATTTCTCAACTCTCTCGCAGAGAAACTAAATACTTTTTGTACTTGCACATTACAGAAACTCCCGGTTGCTACCATTACCAGCATCTTTTGGGAATGGATTTGTATTCCGTTATGAGCAAGATCAAATTGTTGTAAATTAATAATGTAGTAAATAGCTCGTAACTTAATAATGTTATGAGGACCCTCACTCCCATTTTCTACGGATATATTCATCTGTTAGTCTTTACTTACTCGAACAAAAACATAGATGTGTTGTTTTGCTTTCTCTTTGTTCATTTCTCTAATGGTTGTTTTGCAGAAAATGAATTTAGAAGTTAATCCTCAATAACTCTTAGGGGGTGTTTGGTTCACGTTATTAAGATTGTTTGGAAGGGACAGATCCAGAAACTTAATGTTGGGGGGTCGATATTTTTTTTATTTATTATTTTATTATAATGTGTTCTTTTGTGCAGTATTTTTTGACTTGTAAAAAACACTCCAAAAAAATATCTTTCTATCAACAATTATGGATAAAATTAACTTACCAAAAAAAAATAATAAGTAAATTAAACATTATACAATATTTTTCAAGATCTACTACTTTACCTTTGTGTGTGTGTATGCTTTAAAAAATAAATTTGAGGAAAAAGGACTGTGCACTTGCGCCATGGAAGAGAGGAAGATGATTGTGGCCTGTAGAAAGGGTGTGAGATAATTGTTATCGGGGAAGCGATTGAGGAAAAAGGGGAAAAGGGAAAAATACGGAAAAAGGGAAAACGGAAAGGGAAATGAGGAAAATGGAGTTGGAGAAAAGGAAAAGGTTAAATGGGAAAACTGAAAAAGGGAGTTGGGGGAGTGAAAAAGATAAAATATATATATATATATATATATATATATATATATATATATAGATAGAGAGAAAAAAATAGTAGGTGGATTGGTGATAGTTATTGTGCGTGTGGTGTGTCAATTATATTGGGGGAATCAATCATTATGTGAAGATGTTGGAGGCGAAAAATATACATAAAATAAAAGAGAAGAAAAAAAAATATTGGATCCACTGGTATGTTAAAAATATTCCCAATAATATTTTGCCAAATTCGGCGTTTGATTTGTGGATTAATTTTTTATTCATGGGAATCACATTCTTGGGAATGTGATTCCCAGGATTGTGATTCCCAAAAAATACACATGTCTCTTACATAATAGGTCTAAGCACTCAATGAGAATTCAAAACTTTAAAGTAGGTAAAATCTGGATGTCTATAAAACTAATTAAACCAAATCAAACCCATAATCCAAAAGGGAAAATTTTAAAAATAATAAGTATGCATAAATAAGATTAAAAAAATAAAATTGAATGATTAGAACACATACCTTACTGGGAAGTGTGGAAAGTTTGAGATCGTGAGGTGAGAAGATGATATTTGATGGATACCTAGGTCAAGCAACGATTGTATAAGAGAAAATATGAAAAAATTATTTTTAGTTAGGGTATTTTCGTCTTTCTATATTCTCCAATTATTCCCACAACTCATGAATAACATATTCCCATCCCCTGACATGGGAATAAATTTTGGCTAAAACATGGGAATAAAGGATTCCCAAGAATCCAATATTCTCAGAAATAATTTTTTAATCCACGAACCAAGCATAGGAATGTTACATTTCCAACTCCTTATTCCCAGTAATCTATTTATAATCCGCAAACCAAACGTCCCATAAGAGTGTTATTTTGTTATGTTTGGTTTAGACTCAATATTTCTAAAAATTTTGAGCAATTTTTCAACAATATCTCTGACTTAGAAAAACAAAAATATCATACAATGTGTATAAATAACGCTACATTTTGTATATTTTTGCTAATATGTGAACAAAATTTAGAAACTTAAAATTCTTATTTTAAAAGATTTTGAAATTTTAAAATTATTTTATTTATTTTAAAATTTAAAATTGAAATTTAATAAAATTTTAAAAATTAGAATTTAGTAATAAAAAATTATTTTTAATACAAAATTTAAATTATAAAATTTTATTTTACCTTAAAAATTTATTATTTTTTTATTAATTTCATTTTTTTTTTTTTATTTTAGTTTTTTCAAATATTTTTTATTTTAGTTTTTATTTTAGTTTTTATTTTATTTTATTTTCTATTTTTTATTTTTATTTTATTTAATGAATTATTTTATTTATTTATTTTAATTTTGCATTTATTAATATGGGTATTTGTGTCTTTTGATTTTTCAAAAACATTCTCACAACTTATGAATATGAGATTCTCACCCCTTCACATGAGAATAAAAATGGGTCAAATCATAGGAATATGGCATTCATAGGAATGTGATATTTCTAAGAATATTTTTTCATTGTACTAACCAAACATAGGAATATCATATTCCAAACTTCACATTCTCAAGAATTTTGTAACATTCCGCGAACCAAATGCCCCCTTAGTTCATCAAGTAGTTAATTGCCTTGTACTAATAATCGTTGGCAATGAAATCTTGGCGAAGATATAGTTAATATTATTGGGACGACAATACTGCTTTAATATGCGCATGTGTGTCCTCATCTCAATACTATTAACTACACACACAATATTTTTAACATAATTCGATCCCTAAATACACAATATATCACCTTTGAGATAATGTACTATTTCACAAAAATGATTACATTTAACTTTATATATGCTTAGCCCAAAAAGAAAAGAATAAAACTTTATATACACAAAAAAAAGTCTAAATTAACCTTTGCATAAGGTTACAACTTTTTGGACGAACAAAAAGCTATAAAAAAAAACCCTCACGCCCGTTTTAGGGTATGTGGCATGTGACAACTACCCACAAGTTAGAAAATTTGTCCTAACCTTACAGGATCAGGGTTTCTATCTCTAGTGATCTTATTGAACTCCTACTAGTATTTCTCATAATAAACTTAGGTTTGGAACTTGAACCGAAACTCACCTGAAAGATTCTTAACCAATTCTTTCCTAGACTTGGTAAACAAAAGAGAAAAGACATTTAGACCCCTTTCTTTTTTTGGTTTAGAATAAACAGGTTCCCGAGTTTATTTCTTTTTTTTTCATGTCTCTCAAAGGGCAAATTGGACAAATAGTCCCTATTGTTTATAAGTTTTGGACAAATAGTCCCTATTATTTTATAAGTCACGCGATTAGTCCCCATTGTTTGTAAAAGTTCCACAAATAGTCTTCATTGTTTATAAAAGTCTCACAAATAGTCCACATTGTTTCAAAAGTCACTCAATTAGTTCTCATTGTTTCAAAAGTCACTCAGTTAGTCCCTATTATTTGTAAAAGTCTCTTCATTAGTCCCCAATGTTTGCAAATGTATTTACAAATATTGAGGACTAATGGAGAGACTTTTACAAACAATGAATACTAATAGAGAGACTTTTGCAAACAATGAGGACTAATAGAAAGACTTTTGTAAATAATGAGAACTAATAGATAGATTTTTGTAAACAATAGGGACTAACTGAATGACTTGTGAAACAATAAGAACTATTGGTGAAACTTTTACAAACAATGGGGACTAACCGTGTGACTTTTAAAATAATAAGGACTATTTGTCAAAAATTTGTAAACAACAGGGATTATTTGTAAGATTTTCCCTCTCTCAAACTTAACACCATCAATAACAAGTTTGGGAGCATGATGATCATTCTGTAATGAAAAGAAACACTAATTAGGTTCATTCTTCGACCTAGAAAGTTTACGAGTATATGTTTGTTAACAAGTAAAAAGTTATCAGATTCTTTAGCTTGTTTTTCCTCATAATTTTCAGAAACAACCAGAAATTTATGAATACAATAAAACCGTGCATTTTAAATCACTTTTGCATGAAGATGTGAATATAATCTCTAGTAATCAATAGAAATTTTTTCAGAATAACAAATTAGTAATTGAATATCCTAACATTAATTTCAAGAGTAAATATTAATTCAGTATGTGAAAATTGGTCCAAAAATATATTCAATGAAAATAAGTACCAAACGAAATAGATATAAATTTTAGATGTTTTCAGCTGGTACTTCATTGTCTTTGGTTATAATAATATAATTTCTTACAAGTACCTTAAAATGCATCCTCTTGCCCCTACAAAATAAGGTATATACTCATAGCTATGTGAATGTAACAGAATATTACGACCCGGTGGGGACTGTTTGGTAAGAAAAGGAGAATAAATGACGTTCTTATATGATGATAGAGCAAATACGGTCTAAGGTTGGGCAATGGCCCATATTTTGTAGTTAATGCATAATTGTCTTATAAGCCCACTATCTAGAACCCTAGGGATTACCTATAAATAAACGTTATGGCTATTGTAATAGGTGTTGCAAAATAAGAGAGGTGAGAGGCTTTATAAGAGAGTGCTTGTAACGAATTCATCATGTAGTAAATTATTCTCTTGCTGCCCGTGAACGTAGACTTTAGGCCAAACCACGTAAATTTTTGTGTCCATCTATATTTCTCGTTTCTATGCGTTATTACCCTAAATTGTCCTAACAGATAGTGACATTTTCAACCACAATTTTGGCATCCATTAGAATATAAGGGGACCCCTCTTTACTATAATATTTGGAAGGAGAAAGGCAATCTCATTCTGGTACCATAGAATCTTACCTTTCGAATCGCTTTCCAACGGTATGTTCCGGGTTCATTTAGATTCTCATCAAGGATAATATGTTACATATTGTAGTCATAAGTTAATTTGAGCCGATCATCACGAGACTAAACTCGAGCAAAACAATGAATTTTGTTTCTAATACATCTGATTAGTAGAGTGTTTTGAGACTCGGTGCTAATTTGATATTGCTCAGCAGAGAATTAACTGAATAATCTCGTAACCGTGTACTGCTAAGCACGGGCTAGCAAGTGAATACAGAAACGTAAGAAACAAGAAGGGAATCATTCCAAAGAGATCTTGATTATTTGTAAGTAAGATTGATATACAGTGCTCAATCGAGTTTCATACCAACACTAAATGAATCGTAACCAAAACCGTGTAACACGTTGCCATTTTTGAAGTGAAAAAGAGACTACAGAGCAAAGCCACAACAAGAAGTCTACACGGTGCACTTGTGTGCATTCCTACCTTAATTTTGTACCTAAGAAGCCGAAATAAACAATGGAGTCCTTGGAAAGAACTCTCAGACCTACAAATTCTTCTCAATTGAAGACTTAAAACGTGGAAAAGATCAATAACAAAGTAATAACAAGGTACCCACAGATAGCAATGTGAATAAGATCTTGAAGAAGTTGAACTTCAAGTTAATCAGTATCAACGGCTCATATCTCTGCTGCTGTGCCGGTTTACATATTCGCTCCTAAATTTCCAGCAACTTGTGAAGCCTTCTCTTTAGCAGTTTCATAGCTTGCCTTACCTTGTTCAGTCGTGGCATCCTTAGATGACTTGTAGGCTTCGTAAGCCTTTGATTTTGCATCCTCATAGCCTTCAAAGGCTTTATCTCTTCCATAGGACATTGCACCCTCCAATCTCCTTTTAGTATCACTGCCCTTGTCAGTCGCCATCTTTATTGTTTGATCTACCTTATCAGAAGCAAAGGCATAGGCATCCGATGCTTTACCTTTCATGGTTTCTTTGGCATTGTCGGCATTATCAGATGCCATATCCATTGATTGACCTGCCTTATCAGAGGTGAAATCGTAGGCATTGTATGCTTTGTCTTTCGCAGTTTCTTTGGCATCATTAGCCATATGTGAAACCGTATGCATTGCTTGACTTGCCTTATCAGATGAAGCATAGGAGGCATTGTATGCTTTATCATTCGCACTTTCTTTGGCATCATTCGCCACATTTGAAGCTGTATCCATTGCTTGACTTGCCTTATCAGAGGCAACATTGTAAGCATTGTATGCGTTATCTTTTGCGCTTTCCTTGGCATCATTCGCCATATTTGAAGCTGTATGCATTGCTTGACCTGCATTTTCAGAGGCAATGTTGTAGGCACTGTATGCTTTATCCTTTCCACTTTCTTTAGCATTGTCCGCCATACTCGAAGCCGTATCCATTGCTTGACTTGCCTTATCGGAGACAATCTTGTAGGCGTTGTATGCTTTATCTTTCCCAATTTCTTGGGCATTACTTGACATATCTGAAGCCGCATCCATTGCTTGACCTGCTTTATCTGAGGTGGAGGCATAGGCATCAGAAGATTTTTCTTTCAGTTTCCTGATGGCATCATGGCCAATATTAAAAGCTGTGTTCATGGCATGATCTGCCTTCTCTTGTGCAGCATACATTTTATCTTTTCCATTCTCCATTGCATCACTGGCCGTATCTGAAGCTGCATCCATCGCTTGGCCTGCTTTATCTAAGGTGGAGGCATAGGCATCAGAAGCTTTTTTTTTCAGTTTCCTGATGGCATCATGGCCAATATCAGAAGCTGTGTTCATGGCATGATCTGTCTTCTCTGAAGTAGCATACATTTTATCTTTCCCTTTCTCTATTGCATCACTGGCTGTATCTGAAGCCGCATCCATCGCTTGACCTGCTTTATCTGAGGTGGAAGCATAGGCATCATAAGCTTTTTCTTTTAGTTTCCTGATGCCATCATGGCCAATATTAGAAGCTGTGTTCATGGCATGATCTGCCTTCTCTGAAGCAGCATTCATTTTATCTTTTCCTTTCTCCATTGTATCACTGGTCGTATCTGAAGCCATATTCATAGCTTCACCTGCTTTTTTAGAGGCGTAAGCATATGCATCATTTGCTCTATCCATCCCTCTCTCTTTGGCATCATGAGCCATATTCATGGCTTGACCTGCCTTCTCCGAAGCCATGTCCATCCCATCATCAGCCTTCTGAGACGCATACTTGGACGTGTCTACAAAGAAAGCAGAAAGATCCATATCAGAACATTTCCATAAAATTTCAACCTTGCAAGATAGTAAGAATTGATCCATCACCGTGCGCAACAGAGTTGAATGTATCTGTGGTCTTTGCGGCAGTTTCCTTGGATTTAGTCACCATCTCCTGGCCTGCATCTTTGGCAATATCCACACTCAATTTCAATCCCCTAAAAGCACAAAGTGACATCAATCATCATCCATAGGTAACAAACTATTACTCCATCAATTCTCAATCACAATTGTTTCTCAACAATCAAGACAACATATGATGCAACAAGCCGGTAAATTCTAAAAATAAAATTGCTCGGACTGTAAAGATTTCAAGAATTACAATATCAAACTAACTATTTCAGGACTTTCTGCATTTGCACTTCAAAATGAAGCACCTATCTAAGCATTAAAATCAAGCATACTTCCACATTCCCTTTTCATGTTTGATAACAATCTACTTTGGTGGACGAAAATTAGAGAAATTATACTTCTCTTCCATGTCATATGTCATGCCCCGAGCGTAGAACCCCAAACCCACGAGCGAGACTAGTATTGATGCATAAGAAATAACTACTTAGGTCAGCATAAACCACACACATATACACTATCTCCCATCGATGTGGGATGTCACATCGTACAACTTAGCAACCACTTGCACTTCTAGTTAGGGGGAAATCAAGTTAACAGAACTGCCAATGAGTCCAAATAAGGTATTATCCTTACCTGATGAACAAACAAACATATCACCAATAATTATTGTTATTTAATTAAAAGCAATGCTCATAAACTGAAATTGCGGTCTATAGAACTGCAACACTAATATTAGAATGCACTGTAAAAGGTACTAATTTCATTATCGTCAATATGACTATATATATGTCTTTTTTTTTTTGGATTTAAAGGGAGGGGTAACCGCTAACTATATTACACTAATGACTCGCAGGGTCGTACCCCTCTTACCCCCTCTCTGATCCATCTCCAACAGGGCATGCAAGCCTATAGGCCCACAATCCAAGTAACTTTCCCCCAAGGGCTGGTCCAAGCCATAATTTGCTACACGAGATTTGAATCTCTAGCTTCACCACGTTATACCAAATCCCGATAACACAAGCCGAATTATATTATTGTCTAGGGTAAAAGTAAACAATATTAATTCATGGCATCCATAGACAATGGCATTGCAGATATATATGCTCCATGTATATTGATGATCACAATAAACATTAACTTGCAAATAATTTCCATTTTCTAGAAGCCAAAAACATGAAAGATTTAAAAAAAAACGAAAATAAAAAAGGAAAGAGAGAAAAAGGTTTATACGTGCTGAGAAACTAAATCCAAAAACAAGAAAGAAATTATTCACTTACACTTAACACCATAATAGCAGTAAAAAAAAAAAACCAACAAAATATGAAGTAATAGTGTTGAATCCAAAATTCAAGTGTTTCTTTATCTTTTTAAATGGAGGACGAAATCATGACTCGTATTTAGAATCTTTTGCCGATCATTCCACTATTCCAATTAACTTGTGGGTCAAAATTCAAAGTGTTTCACTCATTCAAGACTGTGGTTGATTTAAGATATTTATTTCGCGAAAGCTTAAAATATACAACCTATGTGAATAATTATTTTCAGTGAGAGTTAAATTAATTAATTTTCTAGAATAAAAATACATCTAAAATACGCATATTTTTAAAAATCACAACTTCGTCGGCCACTCACTCGACTCTTGGGGTCAGCAGCAACCCCGGCTGGCCCCATATAAATCCGCCTCTAACTGTGGCTAATAACATTCTGTTTGTGTGTGAGTGTGTGTGTGATATGTGTTGGTACTTACTGATGAATCTTGCCAATGGCCCAATCAGAAAAAGAATCAGTCTTCTCTTTGGCATCTTGCATGGCTTCAGACGCACTTTGCTGAGCCTCTTCAGCTTTCACCTTGACATCTCCAGCAGCATCATTCACTTTCTCTTTAGCATTCTCGATTGCCTCCTCACCCCAACACCAACACACTGATGTCGACACTGCTGCAAGCCATAGTATCAACAAAGCTGTTCTCTTCGCCATCTCTTAATTCTTTTTCTGTTCTTTTATTTCTTTCAACAAATGCATGCAAAACGAAAAGTTTTCTTAAAAGTGTAGTGGAATTTTGTTTGATCGAGTTATGATGAGAATGTGGAAGATATAGCCATGAGAGGGGTTGGTGTTGCAACGTGGTGATTGTGTGGGAGGTGCATGAAAGAGAGGTTTGTTGCCGTAAAGCCACGTTGTTGTAAGAGTGCGTCGTATATTTCTGTGTGGGTGAGTTCTTACAGGTTTCCGGGGTTTCCTCCCTACCGAAGTGTCGTAACAGAAGTTGAAAACAGTTCCGAGGTTTTGCTTTATATGTTAGAGATCTTGAGATTGAGTTTTGCGACTCTTTTTAATTTTTTATTTTTTTTAAAAAAAGCCTGAAGTTTCGGAATTCGGACGTACAGAACTAAAAACTAGCTTGAGAGTCTCTCATAATGTTATAACGTTAAAAAAAAATCAAATAATGATATAGAGTTCCTTGGAGCTTTAGCATTTTAAGCGAATTTATGAAAACGTAAGCTGCTAATTTCTGTGATGCAATATTTGCCGATTAATACTCCTGTTATTTCTAAAAGTTTTTTTGAAATTTTCTCTTAGCATTTCGAGCTTTAAATCCCGTGAAGTGAACAAGCATAGTTCAAATAATACCTCAAATAACAAAACAAAAAAAAAGGAAAAGAAATTAAAGAGTTAAAGAATATGATACGTTATAATAGAACACCTTGGAATTCTTCCATTGAATAACAACACTATAGTTTATAACCGTCAGAATATTATCTATATATCTTGTATTAGTGAGAGACATATAAAACTAATCTCGCCTACAAAGTTAAATTCCAAACTTGAGACGTGACATTCTCTATTAAGATCCACAATACTAATTGACTGAAAAAACTTCGCTTAATAATATTTTAGCCAGTCAAATTAAGATTAAACTTTCAACTACAAAAATACAAAAATACTAGCAATGTATTATAAGATAAGTTAATATAATCTTCAAAAAGAATATAAATTAATAGCTAAATTTGACAAATGGAAAAATGGGAAGAAAGAAAAATAAAATATCTTTTCCACAATTTTTTTGGATGAATAATCTTTTGGATGGCTTATGTAGAAGCCTAATCTGTGGAACGTTTAACTCATAAATGCGCAATGTTGAACCAACTTGATTTATGGTCATTTAGCAAAATCAAAGACGCGCCCTCACATCATAAATTTTATCATTTCTGAAACAGAACGCTGTTACACCACAGAATTATGTAGTTCTATAACTGACTTGAAATTGTGTTAGAACGTTGTTACACCACAAAATTTCTAGCTATTATAGTCCTACCTCAAGTAAATTCATCGTTACCCAAAACTGAAAAAGGAAAAATAAAATAAAACAACTCCGGATTCCAATCATTGGTGAAACTGACAAATTATTAAATAAATTAAGAACCGAAAGGTTAATAATATACTTTTCAATGGCTATAATTGAACCAAAATTCAATCACAATCAAGCTTGTTCACCTCCTTCAGCTGCTAGTTTTATTCTCTGTTGATGCTCCTTCACTTTGTAATCCACAATCTCCTTGAACAGCTGGGTATCCAAAACACAGTCTGGACTTCCGTATACCGCTGCTTGCACGCTCGCCATGAGCTTCGCTATCTCACGGCCCGAGAAGCCTTCTGTCTTCTTCGCTGCCTCGCGGATTACATCATCGGATAATTCTTTTATGGTTATCTTTTGCGGTTGGTTCTTGAACAAGTGACCCCATTTAGACTCCTCATTGTTGTCACCGTCACCAGCAAGGTACTTGTTCAAATATAGCTTCAGCAGTTTGAAACGTTCCTCTTCCCGCGGAAGTGGGAATTCAATAACTTCATCTATACGGTCAGTAACAGCACTGTCCAGATCCCCTGGTCTGTTCGTTGCCAAGACGAGCACTACATCTCTAGATTGGTCTCCAGTTCGGAAAAGCAAAGCGTTCAAAGCACTTCTCTGAGCTTCACTCATGTGCGTGCTATTCCGTCTGCATTCATAAATTTGCAGAATCTTATCTCATCATCTAATGTAGTATACAACTAAGAATTTGAAGGAAAAAAAAAAAAGAAGAAAGATAATACTTCAGAGATTCATCACAAATTTCTGCATTTTTTTTTTTAACTTACTCGCATAAGAAGGCATCAGCCTCGTCAATGAAAAGGAGTAAACCTTTCTTTGACTTTTTCGCCCAATCAAATATTTCGTGGATTTTGGTGACAGCCTCTGGACCTAGTGGCGCAACATCTCCTCCTGTCATCATGGCATAATCCAGACCCTGCACAATTCCAGTGTTGTTTAGAACAGTATAATTTTTCGTGATATCCAGAATATAAAAATATACGATGAACAAAAGAAGCAATTTTTATAGATGCTCTACCGATTTTCGTGCAATCTCCCTAGCAACCATAGTTTTTCCAGTGCCAGGAGGCCCATAAAAGAGCATATTACGGAATGGTGCCTGGTGAGACTTCGTGTTTGCTGTAGCTCGAGCAAGGTGTTCTATTCTCCTCTGCAACGAAGGATGCAGAACTACGTCTTTAAGTGGTGCCTTACTTTGTGCAGTCTCTGCTGCTCCTGCTAAGGTGCTGTAACTAAAAAACTTATTTGGTCTCCGAGAAGCTATCCCTGACCAAGGAAATCTCGACATTGATGATTCTCGAATTAGTGATGGCTGACCAAGAATCCTATTGACATATCCCCAGGTCACTCTAGCACCTTCCCTGCAAGCACAGAAAGGATTCAGTGTCCAACCAAAAGACTATATCCCTTTAGGCCTCAAAATATAATTCTTTTGTTTTTACAAGAGAGGCATTTAAGAGTCAGCAGACTCGTTTTGGAAAACAAAAAATACGTGCTGGTCTGTTGACTTGAACTCACCATGTCAATAAATCAAATGGCTAGATTTCAATTAAATAACTGCAATTAAAATCTTTGTACAGAGTCTTAAAGGCTCTAGGCTTTTTAACTTAGTGGCAGGACATAATACATGTTCTTTCAGTATTATCCTTCTATCAGCATTTACTATGAAAAGCAGAGTTCCATCAGCTCCGAGTGTACGGAATTTCCTTACAATTTTCATTTCGAGATTCAAGAAAGAGTGAATATAGGACGGGCACACTGGACATCTATAGTCTTATCCACAAAAATACCAGACCCCACATGGCCACCATAGGATATGAAAACTTCTGAAAGTAATGCATCACCTTACAATTTCCACAATAGTTAAAAGTTATATGTTCCCTGGAGCTAGGTGTATGACAAAAGCGACAATGATGCCAAAAGGTTTTTTTTGAGAAGTAATGATGCCAAAAGTTATGACTGGTCTTGTGGTCAAAACAAGCTAAAATATGTTATCAATGCTCATCAACAGAAATGGTTGCCTTTAATCAATAAGAAACACATACAGCAAAGGAGCAGCAAACTAGCACTTGGCTAATGTAAACTAATAAGGCAATTGGATAGCCGCCCACAGACCTGGTGGTATAAATCCCAGCAGCCAATGCTGTAACTCCTCCAACAGTCATTGCCAACTTACTTCTATCATTCAATAGGGTCCTGAAGCCCCCTGCGCATTGAACAGCAAAGTTAGTTAATACGCTATGGTGCATGTGCTTGAAAAGAATGGAATAGATATTATGCAACCAGCTAAGCCCAGGAAATGCAAATTTTTTTTACGTAAACATGATCCCTCACAAGAGTCGCATGGAAACTGAAATCACCCACCACATGTTCCTATCCCCAAAAAATTGATGGAGAATATATTGTTTTTCAAACTAAAAGTCATGTGAATCAGACAGTGTTACGTACTACATCGGGATAGCTGAACACGTGCCCAAACAATGTTACTATAGGAACCAGATTAACAAATTAGGGTCCAACATGTAAAGATCATAATTAAGCTATGTGATGAGCAATTTTTTTTTTTTTTTTTATCTTTATACAGAAAGGGAAAAGATCAGTACGCATATCCAATTTGTATGAGGTGATATGTAGTTGATATACAACATACTAATGAGTTTAAAGTAGATGGAGGTAATACATGAGTGCTACGTGCCAATGGGCCATTCAGGTGCATGCCACATATGGGAACATCTCGGAGGGTGTCATTTGGTAGGCCACAAATAAGAGTGCTAGCTGGTAGATTTTGCCTCAGGGGAGACATTGCCTTGGACAACGCGGGGGCAGAGTTCCTCCCCAAGTTGACATCTGCTACCTAGCTAGCGGCCTTTCTTGAGGAAATAAAAATGAAAAGTCTTGAAACTCATGCTGCCTTTGAATTGCATGTTCTCTTCAGTTGCAAGCCTTTTTTAACTTATGTGCCAGTATTGAACACACTTTCTATGAAATATATTCTTTTCATGAAAATAAAATATATTTTTATTGGAGAAGGCCTGCGCAGATGTAGGTCCCAAGTATGATTCCACAAATATGATCACCTATTCCCATTACAAAGGATTACCATTTTACAACACCCCAACCTCACGGTCTCCTTCTTCCTCTATCATTTTCTTCTCCTTCCACATCCTCTTATACTCTTGACATGACATGGGACAATAACAAAACGTACCTTCAATGTGACTAAACATTGTGTTGATGGCAGCAAGCCACTTCTCTCTTTCACCATTTATGCGTTCTATAAGCATCCTCTTGTTATAATCCTCAGTCAGCCTAGCTTCATGAGCCCGAGCTTCCGCCTCGGCCATGGCTTTCACTCTTATTGTTTCTCTTTCTATTTCAGCTCTCTCTTTTTCAGTCTGCCTTTGCTGAGCTTGGATCTGCTCTTCAGTTGCTCTTCTTGCTTGTTCTTTTCGTATCGATGATTCCTCTTGCATTTTAACCAATTCAGCATTGTGATGTCTTTGAGATTCATGATCTGTCTGAAAACATGATAGGCAATAAGTTCAAGTGACCTTGGCACATAAACTTTCCAGCATTTAGGTCTCATAGTAACTGTTTATTTAATGAGTATATCTTACTGTCACCATCCATAAGATACATAAGATATCTTCAAGTCAACAATTGCATTAAGATAATGGGCACAAGCCTGTAGGCATAAAGCAATGCTAGTGAAATGATATATGATTTCTGAACAACCAAATTTGTTTTCTCTCTCCACTTTACACCATAAGGTACATAGAAACTCTTGTAGTTGTAAGAGTTAAGAAATGAGAGAAATGAGAACAAAAGCAAGTTATTTCTCCTACCTGCATGCGCTTCCTAGCCAATTCATCTTCATATCTCAGCACTTGTGCCTTAGCCTGTGCTTGCTGTTGGTATACATTCCTTTGTTCTTCTGCCCATTTTCGATGCTTGTCCTGCAAATAGAAGAGATAATTTTAATAGAATGCTCAACTCAATACAAGATGGATCCGCAATAGGATCGTTCATGTTCTTTGACCAATGAAAGGAAGCAGAGATCTCGACTTGAACTACAGCCATATAGATTATTTTGTAGTATCATGTGAACAAACTCAAGCTAAGATGCCACATTGTAAGCAGATGCACTCTTAAGGATAGAAACCCAGATTCTGTACAGCCATAAGAAGCAGTAAAAGGTTTAGCTAGCAAATGGAGAAATCCTTAGTAAAACCCCTACTTCTTCATTTTCAACCTTTATGAAGGATTTTCCACCCTGTGGTACAAATGTTAGCTATATGGACCATCCAGGCACCACTGAAAAAATATTCATTGGTGAAGATATCAGATAAACCATAACCGGTATGTCACAAAGGCCTTCAGCCTCGGAGACATGTCTAAGATCAGATCTCAACTCTTTCAATGTAAAGGTGGACCTAAAGGCTCCACTAGAGAATACTGATACAATTCCGGTAAGGATATAAGCATTCATAATATGAATCAAGCCACTCAACTTGTTAACTTTTTTGCTCAAAGGGCAAGTGCGAGACATCTTTGTATAATTCTGGAACACTAACCCCCATTTTGTCATCTGAAAATCTTATCTAGTGTTCTCATTCAGGCACCAATTCAAACTCAATCGACAGCAGGATGCATTATTTGATAGAATCCACAACGTATGAACCTCAACCATAGTACCACAGACTCCGCTAAGAGAAGCTAACGGCTCCCATCAATCAACATCGACTAAAATATCATTTCACATTAGAACTAATCACTAACTTTCATAATAACTCACCAAAAAGAAGAACACGATACCTGAATGTATTAAAGCTGTGAAAAATCTAACGCAAGTATACGTATTGCAACAAGTAATAAAGTAGTAAGTAAATATCGTTCCCACGAGGACTATGATTACTAAGTACCAAAATTGGTTTAGCTCTAACTTTATTTGGACACCCAAGAATTGAGAGATTGTAGATAAGAACCAAAAACTACGTGACTTATAAAAATAACAATTTAAGCAATTATGAAATCAACAAAAGATGGTAATCCAATGATTAAAATGATCTAGGATTTCCGACTTCACCAAAGTTAATCTACTTGAATCTATTGATTGAATTCATTTGATGTCTATTCCCTATGTTGCCATCAATTTCGTTAAGGTGGTTATTAATTTTTGTCAAGCATCAATAACATATCCCAATAAGCAAGCTAATTACATCTCTGTGATAACTGTGAAACTCATTAAACCCTAGAAATTCAAGTGTTGCACTAAATCTCATAAATATCTCTATCTTATGACGATTTAATAGTATATCTAACGTGGTCTAATTCGCTTCTCAGTCTCAAACCAAACCAGAAATCATGCAATTGTTGGTCAAACAATCACCACAAGCATTAAGTTCAGAATGAATTACTCAACATAGAATTGGAATAGTTCATCAATCAATTAAAACCAAAAGAATTCAAGTATTCAAATCCGGCTATATTGTAGCCCTAGAAAAATCGTTTAAAACATAATAATAAAAGTAAACAAAATCCAAAGTTGAATATAGTTCATCATGAGAGAAAGAGAAAAACTAGGGATTTTAAGAAGAATCGTCGTCAAAATCTGTCTACAAGATGATTCTCCATCTTCAACTTGCAATCTCCCACATTTTCTCCTTCTCTGGCACATTACTTCTTCTCCAAAGCGGCTTTCCCTTTGCTTCTCACGTTCCTTTCCTTTTATCTGCTGGGTTTCCTTCTTTTCTTGTCATTTTACACAAATAACCCTGACAATTTTAATTTTCTGCGACGCAGCGCAGCTACACTATGACTGGACAGCTATTAATTTCAAATCCACTACTTCTCAGGTTCAGTGCACATTAGTCCTCAATTCTCTCCAAGTTTGCTCAGAAACCCAACCTTGCTCATAGAAATCGCCTACGTCACAAAACAATTGCAAAACCCATAAGATTGCTCGAAAATTAACAACTATCAAGTAAAAAGGGTGTTGAAATAATATGTAAATTAAACACCCCCAAACTTAACATTTGTTTGTCCTCAAGCAAAAGTCACAACTAAAAGAAGAAACAACCTCAAATTAAAGACTTAACAAAATAACTCATAAAAGTAATGCTATAGGATAGTCCATTTTCCGAGGCCTCAGTAGTAGTTTTCAAAACTCAACCGTACGTGGTATGCCAAAAATCATGAGCACGAAAAATATCAACTTCAAAATAGATTTCATCTTACTTCAAATCCCACAAGTAAGTGTGTGTATAGTCTCTATCCCAATCAATTGTACCCGGATGAATTTATGCAAACAAGTGAATTATCAATGTTGATATTCTACTGTTAATTCATTTTGGACTTCATAGGCTCACTTTTCATGTCACTCTCCACTAATGTAAGTTAGTCATAGCATCAAAGATCATTAGGATTTTATATTTGGTTGTAATGAATGGCTAGGGTCAAGGTAGGACAACGGATGGCTAAACTACCCGACAGCACACAACCATTCTAGGATTTTCAATGGAGCTCACGCCAACTCTACTTCTCACACCCACAAATGGAACAACACATCTCGTTTCTCAACACTTTCTGAGCAAAGAGTCCACTCTCCCCCAAACTTGCATTGTAAAAACAAGGGTGGTGCCTCTTCTTTCTCTTTCTTTTTCCAGAATTACCCCACAAGCAACTTTACCCAATCACAACACTTCTCATCCTTCCACATAACATAGCTCCAAATAACCCTCCTAGAATGATCATATGCTAGGAGTAAGAAGGTCATTATTTGGGAAATTAAACTTCACAGGTTAAGGAAGATATTACTGGCTACACAAAGAAAGAAAGGCTTAATTAGGCTCAAAGGAGTGGACTAAGGATAATCAATTGTTAAACGGGTTGGCTCGAAAGGCTCAAACGATCCAAAGATGGCCTAGACCATCTCTCTAATGCTATCCAACCTAGGATTTTGCCTCAAGTGACAACCAAGCAAATTCTAAAATCCTATGATCATGGTTATCACTTAAACTCACATAAACCTTCTCTAAGCAAACAAAATGACTAGGCAAGGCTAAGTGCGCAATAGGTGGGGATTTTTAGTAAAACAAAATTATTTTTCCGTCAAACATACTCATTACTAAAACATCATTCAATTCCACTCATCATCGGCCTAATTTGTCATCCTTCAGCATCACTTTTTAATGTTTTGTTTTTTTATTTTATTTTTTCATAATATAAGGGAAATAACAAAACACAAAGAGAAAGAAAAAATAGTCATACTAATACTAGGTAGAACACCCCCAAACTTTAAGAATCGGCATTGTCCTCAATGGCAAAAAGTAAATAATCAAAAGTAGAGGACTTCCCTGAAACTCCACGTCGTGAGGCCCTTGGAATGGTACAGCAGGAGTTGTGGCATGAGAGTAAAAGCTCGCTAGTGAGAAGGGTGGAAGTATAGGTACGGGCAGAAAAGAAACTGCCTCAGACCCCGAGTTGATGGCGTTGTTAGAATACATGGATCCAAGAGCTGTGGTGAACTGAGCCAAATATTGAAACTGCACATCCTGCCGTGCCACAATCTGATCTTGTCTAATGAGGACTTGCTCTAAGTGTTGACTAATATTCTCCCGCCATTGCTGTTGTTCGCGCCTAAAGAGTCTCATATCTGCTAGTTCCTGATCACGGGCGTCAATTGTGGACGTAGTGGTGGCACTTGCTGACGGTGTAGAACTAGCAGCCGGCACTTGTGGATTAACAGGACCCCTTGATGATCTAATCGAGGCTCATAGCTTTCAGTCTTCTCTTTTGTCATTGCTGATTGCGGTTGTAGAATCTCCTCAGTGGGTGATATCGGCACCTTGGCGCCGACACACAATCCACAAATCAACGCAGGATGTCCAAGCCCCCCAGTTGTGCCTCCCTTGAGCCATTGAAGAATAGAGCCTTCAATTATTTTCCCCACATCAATGCTAAAGTTGTTGTCAATTGCATAGTTTAGTACTGCACGCTCCCTTGAAACTTCAAAAGTGTTACACTGGGAAGTAGTGTGGCACAAATGAAATAGTGCTATGCCTTGATTTCAGTCATCAAGCCTGAGGAAGAAAAATTGATGACATCGTCCCCTTTCTTTTTCCATTGCACCCGGTTGTTGGTCAAATATGCAATAACCTCATCGGTGACGGAATAGAGATCATCGTCAATATCTGGCAATTTGTAATACCTATTGATTATTGTCCTATCAAACGAGACCCACTTCCCACGAACATAAACCTTCTTGTTGTCGTGCTCTAAGGCATTAGCATAGAATTTGCGGACCATCTGAACAAAAATGGTTCCGGGGGCTTTACTAACTCACTCCAACCCATTTTTGTTCAATTGTCGGGGTACACTTATAGAACAACAAGCTGAGATCCATGGTTGGAGCAAGTTGATAAAGCCCTCAAAACCCATTTTTGTTTAAATGGTCCGCGAATTTCTATGCTAATGCCTCAGAGCACGACGACAAGAAGGTTTATGTTCGTGGGAAGTGGGTCTCATTTGATAGGACAACAATCAATAGGTATTACAAACTGCCAGATATTGACGATGATCTCTATAACGTGTATCGTGAGAACCCCGTCACCGATGAGGTTATTGCATATTTGACCAACAACCGGGTACAATGGAAAAAGAAAGGGGACGATGTCATTAGCTTTCCGTCCTCAGACTTGATGACTGAAATCAAGGCATGACACTATTTCATTTATGTCATACTATTTCCCAATGGCAACACTTTTGAAGTTTCAAAGGAGCGTGTTATGTTAAACTATGCAATTGGCAACGGCTTTAGCATTGATGTGGGGAAAATAATTGAAGGCTCTATTCTTCAATGGCTTAAAGGAGGCACAACTGGGGGGCTTGGACATCCTGCGTTGATTCGTGGATTGTGTGTCGGCGCTAAGGTGCCGATATCACCCACTGAGGAGATTCTACAACCGCAATCAGCGATGACAAAAGAGAAGATTGAAAGCTATGGGCCTCGATTAGATCATCAAAGGGGTCCTGTTAATCCACAAGTGTCAGCCGCCAGTTCTACTCCGCCAGCAAGTGCCACCACTATGTCCACGATTGACGCCCATGAGCTTAATCAGGAACTAGCAGATATGAGACTCTTTAGGCGCGAACAACAGCAATGGTGGGAGAGTATTACTCAACGCTTAGAGCAAGTTCTCATCAGACAAGACCAAATTGTGGCACGCCAGGCTGTGCATTTTCAATATTTGGCCCAGTTCACCACAACTCTTGGATCCATGTATTCTAACAACGCCATCAACTCGGGGTCTGAGGCAGTTTCTTTTCCGCCCGTGCTACACTTCTACCCTTCCCACCAGCGAGCTCTTACCCTCATGCCACAGCTCCTTCTGCGCCATCCCAAGGGCCTCATGATGATCAATGACATGGAGTTTCAAAGAAGTCCTCTATTTATTATTCTTTACTTTTTGCCATTGGGGACAATGCCGATTCTTTAAGTTTGGGGGTGTTTTACTTTGTTTACTTGTTCTACCTAGTACTAGTATGAGTAGTTTTTCTTTCTCTTTGTATTTTGTTATTTCCCTTATATTCTGAAAAAATAAATAATAAATAAATGAAAATAGAAAAACAAAACAATAGAAAGTAATGCTAAAGGATGACGAATTAGGTCGATGATGAGTGGAATTGAATGACATTTTAGTAATGAGTATGTTTGACGGAAAAATAATTTTGTTTTACTAAAAATCTCCACCTATTGCGCACTTAGCCTTGCCTAGTCATGTTGTTTGCTTAGAGAAGGTTTATGTGAGCTTAAGTGAAAACCATGATCATAGGACTTTAGAACTTGTTTGATTGTCATTTGAGGCGAAATCCTAGGTTGCATAGCATTAGAGAGATGATCTAGGCGATCTTTGGATCGTTTGAGCCTTTCGAGCCAACCCGTTTAACAATTGATTATCCTTAGTCCACCCCTTTGAGCCTAATTAAAGCTTTCTTTATTTGTATAGCTAATACTATTTTCCTTAACCTGTCAAGTTTAATTTCCCAAATAATGACCTTCATACTCGCAGTATGTGATCATTCTAGGAAGGTTATTTGGACCTATGTTTATGTGGAAGGATGGGAAGTGTTGTGACTGGGTAAAGTTGATTGTGAGGTAATTCTGAAAAAAAAATAATAATAATAATAATAAAATAAAATAAGGCACCACCCTTGTTTTTACAATGCAAGTTTGGGGGAATATGGACTCTTTGCTTAGAAAGTGTTGAGAATGAAGAGAGAAATGAGATGTGTTGATCCATTTATGGGTGTGAGAAGCAGAGTTGGCATGAGCTCCATTGAAAATCATAGAATAGTTGTGTGTTGTCGGGTAGTTTAGCCATACATTGATATCCATTGTTTTATAGCCATTCATTACAACCAAATATAAAGTCCTAATGATCTTTGATGCTATGACTAACCTATATTAGTGGAGAGTGACATGAAAAGTGAGCCTATGAAATCCTAAATGAATGAACAGTAGAAGAACAACATTGATAATTTACTTGTTTGCATAAACTCATCTAAGTACAATTGATTGGGATAGAGGCTATACACACACTCACTTGTGGGATTTGAAGTAAGATGAAATCTATTTTGAAGTTGATATTCTTCGTGCTCATGATTTTTGGCATACTCCTTACGGTTGAGTTTTGAAAACTACTACTGAGGCCTCAGAAAATGGACTATCCTATAGCATTACTTTTATGAGTATTTTGTTAAGTCTTTAATTTTGAAGTAGTTTTTTCTTTTAGTTGTGACTCTTGCTTGAGAACAAGCAAATGTTAAGTTTGGGGGTGTTTGTAGGGTGTTTGATTTACATATTATTTCAACACCCTTTTTACTTAATAGTTGTTAATTTTTGAGCAATCTAGGAACAATCTTATGGGTTTTGCAATTGTTTTGTGACGTAGGCAATTTTTATGAGCAAGGTTGGGTTTCTGAGCAAACTTGGAAAGAATTGCCAAGGACTAATGTGCACTGAACCTAAGAAGTAGTGGATTTGAAATTAATAGTTGTCCGGTCATAGCGCAACGTCGCAGAAAATTAAAATTGTCAGGGTTATTTGTGTAAAATGACAAGAAAAGAAGGAAACCCTAACAGATAAAAGGAAAGGAACGTGAAAAGCAAAGGGAGAGCCGCTTTGGAGAAATAACGTGCTAAAGAAGGAGAAAACGTGGGAGATTGCAAGCTGAAGATGGAGAATCATCTTGGAGACAGATTATGACGACGATTCTTCTTAAAATCCCTAGTATTCATCTTTCTCTCAAGATGAACTATATTCAACTTTGGATTTTGTTTACTTTCGTTATTATGTTCTAAACGATTTTTCTAGGGTTACAATATAGCCGGATTTGAATACTTGAGTTCTTTTGGTTTTAATTAATTGATGAATTATTTCAATTCTATGTTGAGTAATTTATTCTGAACTTAATGCTTGTGATTGTTTGGCCAACAATTGCATAATTTGTGGTTTGGTTTGAGACTAAAAAGTGATAATCGAATTAAACCGCGTTTGAAATACCATTAAATCGTCATAAGATAGAGATATTTATGAGATCTAGTGCAGGACTTGAATTTCTAGAGCTTAATAAGTTCTATAAGTTTACAGTTATCACATATATGTAATTAGCTTGCTTATTGGGATATGTTATTGATGCTTGACAAAAATTAATAACCACCTTAACGAAATTGATGGCAACATAGGAAACAGACATCAGTTGAATTCAATCAATAGATTCAAGTAGATTAAATTTGGTGAAGTCGGAAACCCTAGAGCATTTTAATCATTGGATTACCATCTTTTGTGGATTTCATAATTGCTTAAATTGTTATTTTTATAAATTACGTAATTTTTAGTTCTTATCTACAATATCTCAATTCTTGGGTATCTAAATAAATTTAGAGCTAAACCAATTTCAATACTTAGTAATCACAATTCTCGTAGGAACAATATTTACTCACTATTTTATTACTTGTTGCGATACGTATACTTGCGTTAGATTTTGCACAATAAGTTTTTTCCAGACAATTTCATGCACAAAATTTTTAATGTTTCTATAAGCATTTTCAATATAAAAAAACAATTAACCAATAAAATTACTCACGATATCAAGCCGAGATTGAATGGCCTCATAATGAGCTTTCTCAGCCGCCAGCTCCGCCAGCCGCGATTGCTCTTGCTTCCTCATCACCTCAAACACCTTCGGTTCAAATTAATTCAAAAAATTAAGAAATTTAAACAACAATAAACTTAAAAAACAGAAAAAAAAAATGAGAATAACAACAACAAAAAAACTCTTTACTTGTTTAGCGTGTGGAGAGCTATTGATTTCTCGAAGAGCTTTAGCGCCGCGCTCTAGAGACTCAGGATCGAAGCCTCCCCTAGAATCTTCGGGCTCGGATTTAGAATCTGAGCTGGAAGATTCCGTTTGTGAAGGATTTGAAGAAGAAGAAGACGACGACGACGTAGAGAACGGATTGAATCGGAACGGAGATTGGGCGTCCGCGCGGTCGGAGCGCGTGGACCAAGCCGCCGCCGTCGCCGCCGCTGCCATTGCCGCTAACGAAGATAGCCTAGAAGCCGCCATTTTCTATGTACACTTCTCGCTAGTTTTCTTTTTTTTTTTTGGTTTCTTGTATGTATAATTTTCGTGATTTAAGGTCTGGCGCGAGAGCATAAACCCTTTGGGGGTTTATTTTCAGTCTAGGGTTCTAAGGGAACAGTTAGCCAATGAGAACCTAACGCGTGGACATGTTGGGGATATTTTTGTCTACCTCTGCAAGAAATATTTATTGGGCCTGTTTCAGAAGAGTGATAAAGTGAAAAATGGTTTGCGTTGGGCTGTTGAGGCCTAGGTTTTTGGGGTGTTAATTGTGATCCATAAGATTTTTAGCTCGGGTTTGAACTCTTTTTTAAAGCTCGTTAGTTAATTGGATACATAATTTATGGTAATAGAAAAGGTTTAAACTCGATATTGATGAGTATATGACTTAATTATAATTTTGATAACAAAAATGATGGAATAAGCTAATTAAAACTATTAAAAAGCTATTTTAAAGTTTATATATTTAATTTTACATAAATATAAAATACTGTGTAAATTAAATATATTGAATGAGTTGATATGCTAGACTACTAGCCCAAATGGATAAAAGTCAACATCCCCTATCAATTTATGGGTAAATTCTAAACGACTCCATCAATTTTTATAATAATTCAAATTTCTCCATGTTGATCAACTCAATTATCTTTCTTTTTGTATATTGATGATTATGCCCCATGCCTTAACTACATATCCTCAAACATATAGGTGGGTTGAGCAAAGGAAGAGAATCGGTCTAATCATAATACAAATTTTATAAGGTTTAAAAAAAATATTAAAGATTAATCTATCTTTTCATATATAGTTTCTGCAAATTGGATGTTTCCAATTATTTTTTAGGGTGAAGTGCATCAGACCCCCTTGTACTTTAGCGAAAGTACACAACACCCCCCTATAGTTTAAAAACCCCCTGAGTTAGTCCTTGTAATTTTTCAAAAGTGCACAACACACCCCTACCGTTAAAAAATCCGTTAAATTTAACGGAGAGTGTACTTCACACACGTTAAGTGATATTTTTTTTAAATTTTTAACTAATTTATTCATTAAATAATTATATAAATTGATCAAATTACTATTTTTTTTTTGGCCTAAACAAAAGAGGAAATGGAAAAAGAGAGAAATGAAAAAAAAAAATGAGAGTATTTACGTCTTTTTTACAAAATCCATTAAATATGACGGATTTTATAACTGTAGGGGGGTGTTGTGCACTTTTAAAAAATATATGGACTAATTCAGAGAGTTTTTGAACTATAAGGGGTGCTGTGCATTTTCGCTAAAATATAAAGAGGTCTGGTGCACTTCACCCTAGTTTTTATTATATTATTTTAATTTCCCATGTATTACAATCCATTCTAATTTGTTTGTAAGATGGAATTCAGTCCAATGCCTATTATTCTACAGGTCTAAAATCATTGTGGTTGTTGATTTTGATCTAAAACCAAATGGATATAAATTTAAAAAGATGATTAATAAAATGTATGCGGTTTTTAAATGAGAATGATTGTAACTACTCATAGCACTATTCTTCAATACTGTATTTTTTGTTTAACTAATTGCAGTTAATTCTAAGACTATGTAATAGTTATTATTATTGTGTGTATAAACATAGTAATCTATCATATTTCTTTTACAATAATATATTAGAGTTACAATATATATATATATATATATATATATATATATGATTATTATGAGATAAGTTGTCAATGGAATGAGTTTAACACATAATGACTACAACATTGATTCTAAAGTTAGGCTCGAATGTTTAACATTCTCTTATTTAATACACGTGTCTACTATTTAGTAAAAGTTGATGTCATTGTCGAGAATTTGACCGTGGGACATTTTTTACTGTAACCCAAAAGCTAAATGGAAAGTGGATTATTACGCTTACAAGTCACATCTTGCCCATGAAAATTAAGTTGACCAAGTTTACAACCTAAAACTCACAGGTTAGCTATCTTGCCCTTTCAAATCAAATTTGGGAATTAAAGTTGAAGATTCGAGATTCAATAATAGTCTAGTGGTGAAATTCTCTCATTGACAATTAAGAGATTAGTGTTCGAATCTCATGAAATAAGGATAAAATGAAAAAATAAAAAATAAAAAAAAGACGAAGATTCAAAATATTCCAGGTCCTGCATCATATTTTCCTTGATCAACCATAGTATTGCTCCAACCATTATTATGATACATTCTTCATACAATGAGATCATTAATAATAGTTGCAATGTTACTAAAGTAGACATTATCTCTTGATGATACATATACGATTCGTGCAAGGAATACACAAAAATCCTATGCATTAATTCCAATATCTAAGAAGGGAGCAAAAACTATCTCATATTTGCTTTTTTTATTGCTCTTCTGGCATTGATAAAGACTCATCGATTCAACTCGTACAATATTATCTTTAATTGCAATGGGGCTTTTCTCATCTGATAGGCCTGTTACATGGAGTAGAGAGAAGAATAATGTTGATCAATTATGGCCACACAATAAAAGAATAAGAAAGACTTTTATAAAGTGAGAAATTATATTAAACTGTGATGAACTATTCAAATTATTTTATTATAACTGTATAATATTTTATCATAATTGGATTTCTCATGTGACATTATGAGATGATGAGATGATTCAAGTCTGGCTAGATGATGCAAAATGCTTGCCAAAAGCTCAAAGTTCATATCGAGACAAAGGTATTAAATAGATAAAGGTTACGCGAAAAAAATTATTATTGAATTATTTTGTCAGATCATGTTGAAAGTGATCATATTTTTTAAAATGAAAGTTCCGGTCTTGATGGTCAGTACCGAATTTTGCATGTTATCCACAAAAGGAGTATATATATTTTTTTAATTTTTTTTAAGGTCAAGCAAAAAAACACTTCAAGAAAAGAAGAATAGTTGGATCAGTCACATGTGTTCATTCTCTGGCCTTAGGCACAGGAGGCACAGGATAAGAAGTTGAATGCAATATGGGGACATGGCCTTTTACTTCAACATTAAACAGTTCCCCCCAAAAATAGATCCGATCCCTCCCTCGACATCGCACATAGTAGGAGTTTCGTGTATCGGAGTGTCTTTTTTTTTATTGAGCAGTTCTTTGAGATTGATCTGAGCTTATTTTTCAGTTGAAGCAACTGATGAAAAATCAGGAAATATAAATTGCTCATTCCTCAGTCCATTTTCTTATTATCTCTTTAAAAAGACACGTGAATCATAATGTGTTTGCACTGAAACTGTAGAAAGGCTAGCTACTTGCATGGAATATAAGAAATTGAGATTAGCTAGATCTATTTCTGAACCTGGCAGCAAAATGCTAGCTCTAAG
Source organism: Ehretia macrophylla (assembly GCA_037974665.1). Lineage (NCBI taxonomy): Eukaryota > Viridiplantae > Streptophyta > Magnoliopsida > Boraginales > Ehretiaceae > Ehretia > Ehretia macrophylla. The sequence goes on from CM075770.1 coordinate 52,751,528, forward strand.
ACGAGCTAGGACACGAGCAGAGGCTATCAATGCGATGATTTCATAACTAGTTGGTGTGTTCGAATAAAAAGGGGTTCTGGTGGTAGATAATGTGCTGGAAGGTATCAAGCATATTATTACCTGCAATTTTGTGTTACGCCTGGCTTAATGCTTGTAGCGGCTGGACCTGTAATTTGGGAATGGAACATCACCAGACTCAATTTGTTTGACATCTTCTACAAGTTTTTCATAGTGCCTTTTCACTTCTTCAGCAGATTTCCCCCCAACTTCCCTGGCGACCTTTTGCCAGCGATCAGGGGTGTCCTTATCATAGCGCGCGAGTGCCTTCTCGAATTGTTTGTTCTCCTTTGGTGTCCAAGAGGAACTCGAGCTACGCGAAGAAGAGAGCGAACTTGATGCCATTATTATCAATATCTAAGTATCCGTACAGGATGAATATGTAATACACAGAAAGTGAAAGAAGTGGAAAAGTCCAGGGATGGTTTGGAAGACATTTTCCAGGGAGCTCTCCTTATAAACTGGAGAAAAAGGTTGTGAGATTCAGATTCAGCCAGTTGGGGAATATATCTTTGCAAAAAGTGTGGAATGAGGGTGACATCATCGCCTTTCGATTCCATAAATGTTGCAGAATAAGACAGTAATTCAGTAAATTGGGAGAATCTATTTTTAGGTACGTGCCAGATGTTATCATCATCTTTTTAATTAATACCTCTTGATCGAAAGTATATGTACTTAACGCAAAGTTTTCGATTAGGTGTGGAGGGAATGAAGTAGCAGTATAACTTGGGATAGGTTATATATATTCCGCTGATTTCCAGTAGATCTGTGACTGCTACCCCCAATATGCTCTAAAATCGCGCAGCATGAAATAAAAATTTATTCGCGCTTCAATTTTTTTACACGTAATAGATATTTTTCGTCTAAACTCAATTTCGAATGGTTCAGGCTCAATCCCTGGAACTTGAGAGGAGTTGATGCATCTTACATTGTCAGCAATGAAGTTACATGTCCTGTATATTGAATTTTTACCATACAATTTGAGGTGGTAAATCAGTACAGATATCTTAGAATCATTAACCTTTGTTGCAGTTAATGAGAATTCTATTTTCTGAGCTTCATAAGATGAGAAGACTTTTGTGCCAAAACTTTGCAGTGAGGGATGCATTTGATCAGTTAAATTACTTTGAACTTTCAACATAATTGACTCAATTCTATCCAAATAAACTGCTTCTTGTGGCATGAAAAAGCTGACAACTAGTCGTGTCAGATTAAAGAGGTAACGACTATTAACAAGAAAGGGCAGACGAACATTAATATATCACCTGCCATGTATGGCAATCAGAGGATAGGGGAGGTGAATCTGTACCAATTCCTATTTGGTGATACTTTATTATTCCATTTAATGATGTTAAAATTAACAGATAATTAGCTCAACATCATCAAATGTTGGAAACAAGAGGTTGGTATACATCATTTATGTTTGGGGACTGACGAGTACGGAATGTACATATAAAAAATTGGTGGCTCATGATTGAATGGAGGTCTTTATATTTCTCTTCACTGTCACTTTATTGACACGTTATTAAGTGTTGTACTCATAGATTGAATAATTGATAATTACTCAAATGTAATATATAAATATATAAGAAAATAAAATAAAAAAATAATAATGTAATAACACACAAAAATTATGTTGTTCCGCTATGTCTAAATCTAGAAAACAACAAAATAAATTTACTGATTTATTAGAGAGAGATTAAAATATTTCTGCAAATGAAAAAAAGAGAACCTCCCAAAACCTATGGTACTCCCTCTCTCCACGGACTCATACCTACACCCACCCATTGGGGTGTGGCTTGTGGTTGCTAACTAAATACAAGCTAGAAGGTAACATTTAGAAAACTAATGCCACCTAGTTTAGGAATTCCATTTTTTATTCTAATTAGACTTTTATATCTTTCAAAATTGACCTAAGAAAATACAAATTACTTTGCAACATTAAGTGTATGACTGCTTTGGAATCTTTGACTCAATCTCCAACTTGACCTTACATATTCGCATATCCAAAGATTATGGCTACTTGGAATCTCTAATTTCTGCGAGTAAAAATTAGTCCGTTTGTTTCTCAGTTTACGATGTCAAATCACATTAAATTCACCTTAAGGATATAAAACTTATAGTGCAACATCACGTTCTAATGCATATTCCAAATTAAAAAAGGTAATAAAGGGTGAAAGTTTTGAACCCGGAACCTTAGTCACGACTCACAATGAGCTTTGCCATACCACTCTGCTCATTATAAAATCTGTTCATTGGAAAGTTGTCATTCCTCAACTTCCATAGAGAAAATACCTGGAGGACATTATGGAGTGTTATACTATAGTCTGTTGCCTGTTGGCTTCACCATAGAGACAGCCTGAAGTAGAGAGTAATCGTAAGATGGTCCTTGAGATACACCATGATTCTGATAGCTGGAATCGTTATTAAGTCATATCTTCGACTGAAAGCAAATATTCCAGGATCCCTTTTGCTCCTCAAATAAAGTTGGAGGTTTTTGCTCGTAGACATAGTATCCGAGATAAGTAATAAGTTTCCCAATCACAAGATTTCATTTTAACACTAATTAGTACTAAGAGCACAGGTGGATGCACTTGGATACTAATAGTGAGGGCTATGGGGGTTATTGGGACTGCAATTCTCATTATTTAGAAAAATGTTAAAAATTTTATTTTTTTCAAAAAAAAGATATATATATATATATATATATATATATATATATATTTTTTTTTAGTTAAAAAACTTATGTGTTTTATCCTCTACTGATAATAATTCTTTACATAATATTTAAAACAAATGAATTTCATAAAATTTTATAAAATTCATTTACAAATTCAATTTTTTATATTTGGAAGCAGCAGTTTAAAAAATTAAAAATCCACATTTTTTAAGTTACAAATCAAAATCCTCAAGCCTTACTCAAATCCTTGTTAAAGAGGTGGAATTTACAGATTCACGTTTTTTAAGTTAGTTCTTATATTTTTTAAGTTTAACTTTAGTTCAAATACAATATAAGAAAATGAAAAATATTCCAAACCCTCTCCCTCACCTTTTTTCTTTCAATAAATTAAGAAGAAAATAAGTGATCAAAAAATCAGGACACCAACAATCCATGCTAGTACTTGTTGAATAGTTTAAATTTCTTGTTTATTTTTCCTAACTTTTACTAATTCAAAATATAATAAACGAAGGGGTATTTGAGTAAAATAAATTTTTAATTCTAATTTCACATGTGTTGTAAATTACAGTTCAAAACAAGAGAGTTTATTTATAAATGCAAATCCACAAATAATTTATTTATAAATCAAATGAATTTCATAGTACAAGTATTTCCAAATACTATGTTAATCCGCCCCTAACTAGGAGAGGAGTGCAAGATTATATTCTAACACCAAGTAATTAGGAACCGTTACCAAACATCGGTAGAGAGAGGCTTGCAGGCAGAATTTGGATCCTCTCATAATATATGACGTTATGATAAAATCTAATAATTAAGAATTATTCTGATCATTTTATTAAAACTCAATCATTAATTTACTATTTATTAAATCTCCTTCGTAACGTAACTCTACCAGAAGTTTTTACCCTTAACTTGCATTAACATATAACTAACTTTTTCGAGAATCTGTGCAAAAGTGCAACTGGCCAAACATGTTCCTATGGATTAGATTTTTCCTGATTTGGTTCTCGAGGATAAGCAGATGGTAGGAAGTGTGAAGTGCTTGTATCAATCAACTTGCGTTTGTAAATTGTACACCAACGCAACCTAAGGAGATATCTGTTTCTGTGGTGTGAATTCATCTGATGAGATATGATGCAAATTATTCCAAGGAGAGTAGGAAAGTTTGTAGCAAGGTTAGGAGAATTAATTGCTTTAAAAATTGTGAAATATATTTAAAAGATTGTGGTTGAAATTGTTCATGTACAGTTTTATTGTATTAGGAGAACGATTAATTTTATGTGTGATTAGATTGTAAAATATAAACTTCGTAATGAGCTTTCTCCTGATTGGGTATCAAATCGTCCCACTAGATTGATATCCTTTATCTCCCAAGATTTTACCCCATCAGGAATTAGCTAGACTGTACTTTCTGTTTTTTTAATGCATCCTATTTCCAGTTGATCAAAAAAAAAAAGTAGAAAAGTTGGTTTATCGATAGGAAAATTAAATGAGAAATGTTTTTTTTTCCATAGTGAAAACCGAAGTCGTAATTTGAATTTAAAATCTCTGTTAATAGATCGTTATTCAATTATTTCACCGGATTTTTAAGCGTAAAACAAGACATGTTTCCATCACTCATTATGGCATTGATGGATGACTTGTAAGCTATACCTTCCAATGACATTGGCTACAAGGTGGAAATACTTCAAAGATTCTTTCAAGCATGCGGTAAGATTTATAGTCACCTTCATTTAATTGGACTGCATTTGATAATTACCTTTTTAGTGACTTGCAAAATATCCTAGTTCAGTTGATCAAGATTGATCATAAAAACAATATCTTGACATAATTAAAAGACAAAGATGTATAAAATAGACCTTAAAGTGAATTTGAACTTTTTAAAAAAAATTTATGCATAACACAGTTTTATATATCGAGCTACTCTTTTAAGTGGTCAAGATTGGATTAGCAAAACCAGTATTATAAACTGTACAGAGCTGATGCATTAACTAGATGCACTAATGAGAATGTGAAACAATATATTTTGATGAAGACATAGAGTTATGGTTCTCTTGCCGAGTCTTACACCACTAAATTGAAGGAGAATTTCCAAATAATACTAAAAATTAGTAGAAAGGAAACAAGAATAATTATCTCATCAAGTTGCGATTGAGATTATGAAATTATAGTTAAGAGAATGTGTATCAATTAAAATGAAGAAAGAATGTATTATTTGTAAGAAGGAAATGTACATGTTAATGTACCATTCAATTAGATGGAAGAGGTATTATCAACAAAACATAATCTACAAGTAGTATATCACTCTCATTACAAAAGTACATTTTGTTTTAGCCCCAGGGGCATGGTCTAGTTGCAAGGTTACGAGATTTGGCATTTTTTATTGTTCTAAAGTTTTGTTGTTTACTGACCTGGGACACGTGTAGAGCGCACTACTGCACTTAAAAGTTTATCAGTTTATGGTTATAATCGAAAGTAGAGTCAGAAATTTAATATTAGAAGAGTCAATATTCAAATAAAAAAATTGATAACAAACCCCAAAAAAAAATAAGAAGACAATATTCTTTTTCTTTTTATTAATTTTAAAATTATTGCATCCCTCAGCTGATAAATTTGAAATCGAAATCCTTGTTAATAAAAACAAATCATATTGTTCTCTTTTCATTTGATGGATTTGCTCCCTAGTATATGTTGGCATTTCTCAGAGCTGGCCCAAGTTAAGGCAGCTTGGGCCTGTGCCCAAGGCCCCCTTAACTTGGGGGCTCCAAATTAAAAAAAAATAATACTAATTTAGTAAAAGAAGGCCAAACGGCCAACCCAAGCTGTCCTTAGCTTGGGGGCCCGAAGTTAAAAAAAAAAAAATACTAACTTAGTAAAAATTTAAATTATTGAAAGCCCAACTATTAAAAGCCAACACTTAAACGATTTTTATTTATTATAATATTAATTTTGCATATAATATAAGAAAGTAAGACCGGTCTAAAAAAGAAAGCATAAAGGTATACATTTAATTCTTCTTTTTATTTTTTTATATGATAAATTTTGACATTATTTACATACTTATATATATCTTAACTTGAAATAATTAATTTTTTTACTTATATTAATTTTTTTTATTAATTGTTCTTATATGCAATAGACTTAATAAAGTCTAATTATTAAGGCCCAAGAAAGATGCTCACAAAAAATTTAATAAAGAGAAATAACATTGAAGAAATATCATTTTATTTGTAATGATTATTTTAATATAAAATTTATAATTTTTTTAATTAAAATCCCTATTTAAATAATCGCCTAAAGTTTTCAAAATTGTTGACTATTACATGTATAATATCAATCTTGAATTAACAACAATTCTATGCGTAATTACTTAAGGGACAAAATTAAAAAACTCCCACTTTACTTTTAATCTTATCAAAAGGACATGAAACAAAGTAGCCAATTCGGTGGCTCGAAACAAGAAAAGAGATATTTTACCAATTGATTGGTATACTAACATATCCGTCAATTTATATTATCTATTGACAGCTGATCTGACATCCACGCCACGGCAACGCTTAGACCAAACCTCGACAACCAATTCGCACATGGATGGACTTTGCTATGACTATTCGTGAGTGCTTGCATCAAGTTGTATTCATCAATCAACACCTTGAAAAGGCTATTTTGGTGGTATTCAAAAAACCCAGGAGCAATGCGACAACATATAGGTGGCATCGGTTTTTATTGTAAGGTAAGAGCTAGGGTGTGCATGGGTTAATTTAATCAGTTTAAAATATATTTTTTGAATCGAATCATTATATTTAATTTGAACAAGTAAAAATTATATTCAAATTATACACTTATTAGAATTATTTAAATTAAGTCAATACATTTAAAAAAACTAAATCACTCAAACCAAGTTAAATCATACATTCAGTTTAATTTATAGTTACATTTGAAGAAAATAAATATGTTATAAAAATCTAAAATACAGAGAAATTACTCTTGTTGTCTCTTGATTTTTTTAATAAAATGGAAGATAAATTAAAAAATATGAAAGAAGGTGAAAAGTTCAATACGGAATACATATATATATATATATATATCCCGGGTCAGTTTAGGTTTACAATATTAATAGTAAAAATCATAAATCAAACCATACGATCGGTTTCTATGAAAGTTTAAACAATAAACAACCAAACTTTTAAGAAATCACAAAAAATGGATTAGTTTGGATTGGATTAGGTGATTTGAACGGGTTGACAGTTTCACTACACACCCCTAATAAGGGCTATGTTGTGACTTATAGAATTGAATCACTTGTTTGATGTTGGTGTCATGATGGTCCATCTCAAACATATAGTTTTGAAAATTGTGAAGGAATTCACTTTAAAGCTCTGCTTGGTCTAACTATAAAATTTTAGTTTTTAAATTATAAAGTTTTTAGGAGTAGAGTTTAGTTTAGAAGTGATGTTGAACAAAAGCCCGTCAATTGTTTGGCATATATTTGGTAATATTGAGTTTTTAAAAATTTCGAGAGTAATGTTAGATTTTAAAAAATATGGAGAGGTATATTTGAAAAATAAAAAGAAAAATAGCTTCCTGCTTAAAAAATAGTTTCGCAAAAATCTTTTTTAAAAAGCTCTAATCAGTGGTGGACCTAGACACCTAAGTTTAGGAGATACACTCATGCGGGAAGAGATGTCAGGATGTATCATCATACAACACAAATATTTAATATAACAATTTTTTGATTAAAAAAAATCCAAAAAATAAAGAGAAAAAATGCACCCACTCAACTCTTAATAGGCCAGCCCCTAACTCCAATAGGACTTCTTATTTTTTAATATTTTTCAATTTCAATTTTTACCTAAAAATAATTTCAAACATGAGCCAAGCATATTAATATCTAAAAATTAAGCTAAATGAGTCTAACTAGGCCTGGCACATTTAAACCCAACACGACTGGCACACATTCTCTAGTGCCATGCCAATTAATTGGTTAATTGTAAAATATTTTTCGGTCAATAATTGGAACTAGTACAAAATTATGAAAAATATTTTTATTTTTTTTGGGATAATAAAATATTTTACAGAACTCACAGTACATCCAAAACCATAAAATATTTTTCAGTATTTCATTTTTCAGAAAAATATTTTTCCCTAACAAATTATTTTACGGCAAATAAATAGAGTCCTGTAAAATATTCTATTTTTCAGAAAAATATTTTTTACAAGCAAGTTATTTTACAGCAAACACACAGAACCTAAATTATCATTTTATTAATCTACAGTGCTGTATTTTACAAATATTTTTTTCCTATTCATTTTGTTACTATAGGTTTCTACTTTTCTTGTTTGAATTGTTCGATGCTCATTAAAGCACAATTTTATTGTTCTTCTTTTTCTTTTTATTATAGCTTGCCTGTCTGCAAAAATTACTGAAGTCAAAAAAATTTATTTATTTAGTTTGGTATTCCTTGCACTTATAACCACAAGATACACCTATTTTCACACAAAGACTTAATTTACGATATTTCTATGTCATTAAAGATGTGATTTATTGAAACGTTTTCCATTTTCATGGATCAGAACACGACAATTAAATAAACCATAAAAAAATATTTCTCCACCATTCTTTAGAGGATTTGGAGAAACATTTCTTTTTAAATTTCTCCAAACACCACCTGTTTAAAATTAGAAAATGCTCTCTATTCTCTTATTTCAAACGAATAAATTTCATTTCTTATCAACTTAATGTCCATGAAATGTTGAAAAAAAAAAACTGAAAAAAATAAAAAATCTTCTCCACGATATTATTTAAAATGAAGGATATCTTTCCATCTTTGTTTTCATCAAAGTAATTAAATGCACGTTCAAATTGCTGCATTCTCTCCATTCAATGAAAGGAATAAGGGAAATTAATTGAAGATCTTATAAAGCTTTTAAGTTGCGATTGAAGCTTCTGCTGGATACAAGTTTGCTAGAATACAGAAATTTATATATATAGACCCCTTTTGAAATTTGGAGATGCCGTTTTCAAGCCTAACACTAGTCATATAATTCGGTTTAAAAAATTGTTATACTGTTAAATTAGTTGATATTCAATGGTAAAGCCAAAAATCATAATAAATTGAATTATGAGCACTTTTTTTGTCGAAAATATATTTATAAAGCACTGACATTAACCAATGCCAGAGCTGCCAAAATGTGTTGTACAAGGGATACTAACTCCATAGGGACATTAAAAACCCAGTTAAGTAGAAGAAAATTTATTCTAATTGTCAAAATAACCCAATTAGTCACTTGGTTGATCTGACAATGCACGTGCCTGAAAGAGTGATCTGATATAGAAGATAGTATGTGAAGAAGATCACGAATAATAGATGTATATCTCAAATTTGACTCTGAGCAAGTTTAAAATGTTGAAACTACGTGAAAGAGTATCCGAATTATGAGCACTCAATTATTCAAATGTATTCGACAAAAAAATTATTCAAATGTAAGGCATGAAATGAGTATTGGTATTTATCTTCTAATTTCTAGACAATTGCCTAATCATTTTAGCCAAATTTAATCTCATAAATTGTTTTCGATTCTATACTTAAATTCTCTTATAATATTATAATAAAATAATTTAAACGAATTATTGTTGGTATTAAATTTAGTCTTATCCTGACATGCATGTAACTTTTGCAGGGAGCATTTACATCTTTTTGTCGTACGATACCAATCAATATTTTCATAACCTTTTAATTTTTTTCCGACAAAAAGAAAAATAACCTTCTAATTTTTTGGCTAAACATATGTAACGAGGTTTTTGGTCGGAATATGTAACGAGTTCATTAATAGAAAGAAAGGAAAGAACATCAACAAATTTCATGGCTGAATGGCCTCGATACAAAATAGTTTAAGTTGGTGAAGAGCATTGTTAATCTAATTACACGATAATTGATTAGATTTAATCATTTTAGTCACTCAATTAGTTGCACAATTTGTCATTTTCCTTATGAGGAATGGGCTAATTCAAGTCAAAATATCACGAATCTTTAGTTTTTAACACATTTTCACAACCATTGGAGAAAAGAAAAAAAAAAGATAGAGAGAGAGAGAGATAGCATAAGAATTATTCAGCACATTAGTGTCTTTCTTTTAGCAAAAATATTTTGCTAACAAACAATTGATATGAAATTTCAACGTTTATTTGGTGGAATGCATGGTTAGCTCTAGCTGTATCATGAAGAAGCAAATAGCACCTTCCAAAATAGAAAAGCAAAGAAAACAAAAGAAAATAACAAAAGATTAGCCTATAGATAGAATTTTTTGTGGGCACATTTTTTTTAACGATTAACAAGAGATTCACTTTAAATAAAATTACGTTACATCACTTCAAAATTATAATTATTGTCGTGATTCCTTTGGTTATTCCTTCTTTTGGCCAAATGTCCAAAATATTCAATGGTGTTGTAGGGATTTTCAAGAAATACTAACAATCTCCTCTTTTTTTGAAATTTGACGAACATCTAGAATAACTAATCGAATTACAACTCTATTGTACCGGGTGCATTGATCATTGTAGCATTAAAATTAACTTGGTTTCAAGATGTAAAACCTATGTTGAATAACCATTTAACAGGGCTATTGAGACTTGAGTCTCTTTTTCGGACAAAACATCAACTTCATATATCTTTATCAATTAATCAATTTCTGAACTCTGGAATAGATCCTAAAGAAGATATTATTTTTTCACGAATTTATATTGAATAGAAGTCCTTTTCACATTAAATAGGCCCCACAATCACAGAAAGATTCCTTCTTCTTTGTAGGTTCCGCTTACTTTTCATAGTTTAGTAAGCCTACCTATTAGAAGAGTAGAATTAAAAAATTGACCACCACATTTAATATAAGGTCAATTTCTTTACAATAGGAAAAGAGCCTTTTGGATACTTTTGATGTCTTTCTCCACAATATTACTTTATGTCGTTGTAGAAAATTCAAAAGTCATATGTTGACATAAGGTCAACACAAGGCCTACATCTAGCAGTTGACTGACCAAAAAAAAAAAAAAGACTAGCAGTTGACTAGACTTTTTCCAATTTTAGTTCTTTATTGCATTTTGTCATCATTTTTATTTAGAGTAATTGGAAGACTCTCTCTTTTTGTTTTCAATTCAAAAGAGGTCGCAGCCATGGTGTTTTTGACGATCATGCTAAGGATTATTACACCGATTCTTGCCATCTTAAAATAAAACTACAAAACGTTATGTACCATACCTATCATCATAGTTTTAAAGAATTTTCAAGCCTTGGATCAAATCAATATAAATTTTTAAAGAAAAACTTGCCTAGCCAAAAAATTGAAAAAAAAAAAACCTAACTTGGTTAATTGATTTTACTTTGCAAATTGCTCATTTCAGTGCTAGGGATGAACCATACTTTAGAACACAATCGAGATATCAATCCTGGCTTAGGTTTCAATTTCAGCCTCAGTTATTAATAGAATGAATAGATTTATCATTTTTTAAAATCTCTTTTCTGATTTTATAATAATTTTTCCTTACTTTCCGGATATCACTGAATTTTATAATGCAAATTGAAAGTACAACTATTTTTCTATTTACATGGACATATGGTTATGAAGATGTCAAGGCACGTGGATCAACAAAACATATTCAAGCCCAAATGACATTCATGCATCATGGGTTACTTTCTAGTCAAAGGCCGAAAAAAAAAAAAAAGACACACACCCACTAAGAATAATTTATTTTTAATAAAATTTGATGTTTCTTTAGATGTTGATGACGATATTGATGGTAATAACAATATCGATGGTGACCATGATATAGAAATGTTCAATAGTTCGAATTATTTTTTTAATTCACTTACAAAAAAATTACAGTCAAATATTAAAATGTTATAAATTACAAGGCTAATTTACGAATTAGTAAAGTGATTTTTTAAAAAAAATTTATTTGAATTGTTCATGTGCTTTAAGAAAAACTGAATCTGAGTTTATTGATAGATTTTATTATCACAAAGGTGTTACAAAATTATTCAAATTAGATATTAAAGTTACGTATTTTTGTTGAGCGTTATTAGATATCACTTATTGTTATGCGTATACTTAGTTAACTTATTATCTTAATAATTTTTTTTAATTTTCTACTTTCTTTTGGCATGCCTCGTAAGAATACACATAAAAAATTGATAAAAATGTGATGAAAGACAAGTGATATCTGGTATTTCTTAGTTTTGCTTTAATGTATTTATGATATTGATAGCTTAAATTCTACAAGAAAAAAAAAAAAAGAGACCATACCAAATTCAGTTATTCAAAGTTGGCATTTTATGAGTGCTCGACCCCAAGGGTTACGTTAAGTGATTTTTTTTAAAAAAAAATTATTCTTAGTGGGTGTGTGTCTTTTTTTTTTTTTTCTTTAGATTTTGACTAGTAAGTAATAAATAATGCTCGAGCCTTAAAAGTTAAATTAAGTGGACATCTCTCTATCATGGTCACCATCGATATTGTCATTATCATCAATATGTTCATCAACAACTAAAGAAACATCGGTTCTTTGGTTCAAATTTTATTAAAAATAAATTATTTTTAGTGGGTGTGTGTCTTTTTTTTTTTGGGGGACTTTGACTAGGAAGCAACCCATGATGCTCGAGCCCTAAGGGCCTGTTTGGATTCGGAAGGAAAAAATAATAAAGAAAATGATAGGATTCAATAATAAAGGAAAATGAGATGAAGGAGTAAGTCTTATTTAGATTAGGTAAATTTATAAAGGAAAAGTTCATAAAAAATTAAGTGTATTTTTTATTTGGATTGAGGAAGAAAGGGAAGGAAATCATAGATTTTATAACCAAAATGATGTTTTTATCATTTTTTAAGATATATACGTAATAAATAAAAGGGACAATATAGATATTTTGTAATAATTTAAATGAACTCACACCAAATCAGTTCAAATTGGGGTGATTCCAAAATGATCTCATTAAGTAATTTTAGAAATCATTACAAAATCATTCACCCCCAAAACCCTCTAGTCCAAACAAGAGAAACAAAAAAAAAAAAAAAAAAACCCTAAATTCAATTACTTCCCCCCAAATCACTCAATCCAAACAAACCCTAAGGGTTAGGTTAAGTGATTTGTTTTCTTCTTCAGGTTTTGACTAGTAAGTAACAAATAATGCTCGAGATCTAAAGGTTAAGTTAAGTGGACAGATAGCAACTTAAATTTAAATTTATATTATTCTAGCACAAATATTGACGATGCTTAAAAGACATAAAATATGCGTAAAGACGCTATTATACTATAAAATCATGAAAGGAAAAAGAAAACGAGAAATTTATCTAATACCCTTAATTTTCAATATTGATATTTTACCTCATATTTGTTAATTCTTATTTATGATAATTAACGGAATGACTTCAACGAAACTATTTTAAAAAACAATAATTCTTTTAAAATTAAAAATAATTTAATAATTAAAATAGGACTACAAAAATAGTATAGTCGCCCCTAAAATATTTTATCCTAAAAATATATAAATTTTAGATATATATCGATACATAAGTGAGTAATTCGTCGGAAAATGATTCAACATCTCTTATCCATTAGTCCAAAAAAAGAAATGGCTGAACAGCGACGGCTGCTTTGTTTGCTTCTCCTTCTATTAACCATCTCTCATTGTTCACCTTCAGCATTCAACCAAGAAGCAGTACCATTGGCATCACATCAAACATGCTAGTCCTCTTCTCTTCTTGTCTTCGAAGACCCAAAAAGCATTACCTTCTACTTTATCTACGTCATCTCTCTTTTTGTGTGTATATATGATGTTGCTGTGCTTTTTTTGAGGTAGTTTCCTTGAAGGGGTTGTGATTTTGGACCCCTTGTGGAAAAGCTAAAAGCATTAGTTTTTGCTTTATGTTCAAACTTTGGCTTGTAAATGATGGATAATTCTTGGGTTAGTTTGGTGTATGGAACTTTCGTTTTAGTAGGTAACCTTACCTTGCATGTATTTTTGGGATTTCTTGGGGTGGAACTGTCAAGGGCGTGCTGAAGAAACAGAGAAGTGGTCAGAAAGTTTTGAATTGTCAATCAAATTATGACTCCTGTGGATCATTTTTTTCCCCACATATAACTGAGCCTACAAAGATTGAATCTTTTTGTGGAGTTGTGTTGTTGTTTTGTTGCATGGTTGGTTCATATGTGAAGCAAGCAAGCAAAGTGGTATTGTGTTTTTCAACTGCTTTCTCTTGTTAAGCAGAGGAGGGGAGTTACTATTGCTCAGCTTTTCTAGGTATGGTTTCTTTTTTGTTTTTCTAGTGTTTAGCGACCACTCCAGCTGCTAAATATGAGTTTGTTGTATTTATTTATTGTATTTAACATGTTCCTTACGTGTAAGCTAGATAGTTTTTGGATTGATCCTTACATGTAGGCGTAATTTGAGTTTTGAACTCGGGACAAGGCTCTACCATGTTAAGTAACCATCGAATCTACAAGCTTTAAACTGTTAGGGAAGCTTTGTCGGCTCTACCATGTTAAGCAACCATCTAATTTACAAGAAGGTTTGTCGTATTTATTTATTGTATTCAACATTTAGTTTTGGTGAAAACAATAAATAGATAAAATAAATAACTCATATATAACATTTTAAGCATTTTAAAAGAGGTGTTTAATTAATTTGGGTATTAGGTAGTCTTATTGCCATTCGTGTAAAAAGAATATGTTCATGTACAAAACTCAGTAAAATTATAATCAGCCTTGCATGTGAGAGACGCGCGATGACAATAAATAGATAGGTAGGTTGTTTGCTCTTTTTTGTGTTTCAGGTCACCTAGCTTTCAAACTTTAATGGACTGCAATGATTTATCTCTTATGTAGTTATACACTGACTAGTATCAAGTTTTGCATAATTTGTTCGTCGTCTCCTATCAGATTCTTTAATTATTGTTTATCAACATGCTTGTAATGGAAAACAATTTGGCAATGAAACTCAACATCTTTACAATTGAAAGTTTCTATAGTTTAGGTTCAATGATGTGTAATTAAGTTGCAATCCTTTGGATTTGACATATTGCTACATGATATGATAGAATAAAGTTAGGCCAATCTTTATTATGTAATTGCTTGTGTAGGCTGCTCTAGGTGAAATTTTGTAGAACCATGAGATCTGTTTCTCAATGAAGGAATAAGCGTGAATTCTTCCTTCTGCTATATTTATCGTAGAGTGAGTTCTTGGGATTTTTAGCACATATGAAGGTCTTCCCTCTCCAACATGGACTTTATGGCTCCAAAGTTTACTTCGAATTTGCAAATATGTTCTTAGAACATGCCAAATCGTATCAGATGATGTCTGTGGCTTATTTTCCTAACAATTCTTAAGAAAACCAATACTCGGGTTTAGTATTCAAGTGCCACTAATTGCATAGATTGTCATGCTTCTGATGCATGACTACTGGAATTACTTGGACTGAGTGACATATTTTTTCTTTTCCAGTAATTATTTCTTCTAGACAAACAATAGTTTTTGCTGTTATCAGCATACCAGCTGAATTCAGTTTCATATATCTTCAATATAGAATTAGTGTAAATTTATGTGATGCAACTTTAGCACAAAACCGCTTCGCTTTATATCAGTTGACATCCTTGTATGTACGGGGATCTTAATTGTCTGTCTTGGTTGGTCTGATCAATTCGGATTTCCATCTCATATATCAGTTAGTCTCTCTCTCTCTCTCTCTCTCTCTTTCTCTTTCTCACTTCCCTTTTCTTTTCTTTCCCCCAAACTCTGATTCCTTATCTCCTCTTACATGGCCTATTGTAAGAAATCTCGGAGTCATAAGGCAAAATCAAATATCTTAATTTACATGTGTGTGTATATTGTAAACACTAGCATATTCTATTCCATCTTTTCTAAGTTAGCGCACTTGCAGATTTCTGTTTCATGGGGATTGACATTGCTGAAGATGCAGAGGCATTACCATCTCCTCACAATATAAAGGTATTGACATCTTAAGCTAGTGTTTCTTTTTATTCCTAGTGTGATATTTTCTTCTTTATTTGTGCTAGAATGTATCGAAAAAGCACTCACTGAATAGTTTTCACTCCTCGTGAAAATTATAGACCTTTCTCATACTTAAACTGTAGAACAATTTTTGATTGAAACACAACCTTATGTTGATGGTTTCGAACCAGTTGTAGCTTCATGAACTACTGGATGAAACTATCTTCTAGAGTCATATGAATGAACCTAATGGGTTTTCATTACACGTGTTGATATTTTAATGAGAATATAAAATGTAGTCAAATTGAGAAAGGATAAGGCAAGCCATTAGATTGAGGGGGTGGGTAGTACTTAATTTCACTCAGTAATTCTGTTTTTGGTGAAGGGACGTGATAATGGTTTTAACAAGATTTGCATGACATTTCAAGGTATCCTGAAGATTTGTGTTCTATCTTGGAGATCCTTATTTTTGCAACTGTACACACTGAGCCAAATAAAAAGGAATTGAGACATTTATTTGCTTGTTTCTTCGGGAGGGTGGAACTTTTACTATATAAGAGTTGAAAATGTTGTGCATGAAATGAAAGTTTGTCTTAAAAAATGTTCATGTAGAAATCGTTGTAAGAAAATCCTCTGTGTGGAATTCTGATATCCTTGCAAGGAAGTCTTTGCATGAATATCAACTGCAGACTATAGTATGCCTCTTCTGCTTTTTATATTTGTTCATCCTCTGGGTTTTATGTTTTCACATTTCATTTTGCTGGTTCGTAGTGCTATTTAATGTAAATCCTATTACTCTTATTAAGATCAAATCGTTGTCTAATAAATTGTATCATGATTACAGGTGCATCGTCCAATGTGCACAGAATTAATTAAGTTGGTTAAAAGAGTTTCAGAAATATTACCAGAAATAGAGGCAGCTCAACCTCGATGCTCATCAGGAATGGATGCACTTTGTTTGTTAACTAATGCAAATGATGAAGCCAAGTCACTGCTTCAGGACTGCAGTTTGTCTAGTAAGCTTTACCTGGTATGTATCGTATAGAATTTTGAACTGAGGATTAGTATCTCATTGGCCGTCTTACATTATCTTTTTCGATCAGGAGATGTTTTCTTTCATAAATTTCTCTTTAGAAAATCTATGGAATGTCTCGAGAAGCATACTATGTTCCTATCCATGATAAATCATTTGTTTTGCATTAATGTGGCTTCCTTTTTTCCAGAAATACAAGAAGAAAAATAAATAGAACTACAGGATGAACTGGATCGACTATGTCACAAGAACTTTAAGGACATGTTATGTATGATTGTGATAGCAAGCAACAATGTCTTAGAAAAGAACAGGTGTAAAAGGTTAATGCATGCTTCTTAGAAGTCTCTAGCAAATGGAACAATCATGTGCCACAATTCACATAAGACTACATTTGCTAAAGCGAAAAGGGAAGGGAAAACGTTTCATAAAGTAAAATGGCTTTCCATGCAAGTACATATACATACATACACAAGGTCTTTAAAAATACTCTATTGGTTGTGCGATTATTTGTCATAGCCTCAACTAGTCAATTGATTTTATCAGTAAAGAAAGGAATAAAGAAGAGGAAAGGAAGAAGAAACATATAAATGAATGCGTCACTATTTTCATAGACTTTCAGATAAACGAGGATATTTATGTCATTTTTATCTACCAGTTATAATTATTGCATCTTTGTACAGAGTCTGCTCCATTTTGAAATGTGTAATGGAAGTTAGAAAATCTAACTCAGAAGAGATGGTGCAAGAAATATTTATCTCGCTGTTGTATATCCCATGCATTCATATAAATTCTTCCAGAAGAATCAAAGCTTTCTTTCTTGAGAGTGCAACTAGTGCCTTCTTTTGTAATTATCATTTTGATGTCGATGCAGGCATTTAAAGGAGATGTTATTTTGTCGAGATGTAAAAAGTTAAGTAACTTGCTAGAGCGAAGTCTAAGCCAGATCCAAAAATTGGTACCTGTCCTGCTGGCTGCAGAGGTTAAGTGAAGAACATATCTTATTTGATTTTTCTTTTGTGTATTTTTACGCTTATCTGTTATGGCCACATGGATAGTGGATTTCACTTGATTATTTAAATACATGCCTAGAGAGCATGGTTTTTCGTTTGGCCTAGTTTTTACATTTTTTATTACATGGAATGCCGTATGAATTTTATTTTCTAATTTTTGCCATCCTGCTCAGTGGTTCTTTTTCTCTTTTTACTTCACATTTTTTTTTCCCGTGTTCTTGTTTTTTAGGAGCGATCACATATCTGTTGATTTTTCATCTCCTAATCTGCATAATAGTACTTTGACTTATCCTACAGTCTCGTCATGCTTTCTTCACTTTACACAATAAATTGCACTAGACCTTTGGACATCAAAAGCAGTATCAGTTAGCAATTTGGAGGGATTAGTCAACACATGTTTACTGTGTTTCGTGTAACCACATGCATCACACAATGACGATCAATTGATGATATGTTGTACTTGAAACATTAGTCTACTGTAGGTTAAGTCTCCAACTCATTGAAAAGGTTATACAGTCACAGGGGCATATAAATATGCCTCATCAAGCTCCAGCTTACCTCTTTTTCTTCATGTTTTAGTAATTTTCTTCTTCTTTTTTTTTTTTTTTTCCCTCCAAGCATGTGGAGGTATTGGAAGGATATGATGGTGAGATTTGAGCCTCTATCGCCATGTTAAATGCTAACTCATCCAGGTGTAGCCATTAAATCATGATGATTTGTATCTGAATTATCTTCAATTTATTCTATACATAGGATGGGAAGCTATCTTGAATACATTACCAATTTCTCAGTTCTAGTGCAACTTCTAGTAATTCTGAAAAGAGGTGCCACTTGGTGCCTATAATTCTTTTTCCTATTTATTGTTTTTATGGGGCTGGGAGGAGAGCACATTTGGGTTGGACAAATAGCTTCTAGGTGTTTAAAGATAACTACTTACACCTTGTCTATGTTTGCCTCATGAAAGACAGAAAGAAAAAGAAGACCTTCAATCGCTACTCAGATTCCAATATGCAGCAAAATATAGATTCGAGTAGCTCTAGTAGTTCTTGGTAACTCATGAACTAAGTCATTTTGTACTTCAGTCCTTCATTCATGATTGTTTCCTTCTGACAGAGTGAGTGAGTGAGTTAGTGATGATTGTGTGGACATTGAGCTCATAATGCAGCATGCGCAAAGGCCTATCTGATGGTGCCTCTTTCTTGTAGGTGTTGTTTTCTTTCACTTTTGTCAAATGCAACGAAGCTTGCCTTGTGCATTTTTAGCGTTTCATATCCTTTTCGGAAACAATCTCTAAAGACGGCATTATGGCCAAGCAAATGATGTTACTTAAGAAGATAATCACAGTTGACAGTATATATATTATTGATTTTCTTTTGCATGCAGGTCTCTGGAGTAATTGCTGACCTTGGGGGGGCAACATTCAGCTTGGATCCACGTGACAATGCAGTTGGAAACGTTTTCCGCGAGCTGCTTCATCAGTACGCATCTGCATCAGATTCAGTTGAAGAAATTGCATTACAGGCTATTCGAGTTGCTGCCTTGCGGCTTCATATAACGTCCCAAAGAGCTATGTTGGTAGAGAAAAGATCCATAAAAAGGTTGCTTGGTAAGCTTAAGGAAGGCGAGCCACCAGCCAAGAGGAAGATCTTGTTATTGTTTTGGAATCTTCTAAATAAGTATGGAAAAGTGATTATTGAAGAGCAAAAAAGGAATGGCTCCATATGGAAAGAAGACCAATTTTCATATTACAATTCTCGTGTTCAATCCGCTGATGTGGAATCTGGACCTCCTGACGAATACAAATGCCCTTTATCTTTAAGATTAATGTATGATCCTGTAGTTATTGCTTCAGGGAAAACTTTTGAAAGGATGTGGATTCAGAAGTGGTTTGATGAAGGTCATGATACATGTCCAAAGACCAGAATGAAACTGGCTCATCTGTCAGTGACCCCAAATACTAATATGAAGGACTTGATATCAAAATGGTGTGAAGCCCACGGAGTCACTATTTCTAACCCCAACGTACAGTCAACATTACATTCCTTGGATTCTTCTACCACTTCCATTGCCAGTTTGAGCAGTTCTATGAATGATTTATCTCTTCCCATAGATTTTAGCAATCTGTCATTGGGATCTTTAGATACTAGTCAAACTTCGGAAACTGCTCAGGCTCAGACAACATATGGCGTAAACAAGATGTTAACAGGGGCTGATGATGATTCTGTCATTTCTCACCCTGGTGCAAATGCACATGATAAGGATATTGAGTATCTATACAAACTTGATTCATTGTCATGGGAATCTCAATTCAGTGTGGTTGAAAATATTGAAAGATTGTTTAAACGTGATGATCAAGATTGGGAATTTATCCCGTATCAGGATTTGATTCCACCACTCATAAGATTCCTGAAGCATGCCCATGACCTTCATGATGTGAAGGCTCAGAAGACTGGATGTCTATTGTGGTTAGCTTTCATCAAGAAATGCAGGTAATCCGTTGTTCTGTGTTGGTTGCTCATTTATCTTAACTTTGTTTTTAGGTATGAAGGATATGCTTCTTGCTGGAATTGTATTGTTACCAATTGTAAAAGAATTCATAGAAATTAGAAAGTGGAAAACTTAACTCGTCTAATAGACTTATGGTCAATGAGGTTTTAGCAACTTATGGAGCAATTGATTTGATTACACAGAATTATTTTGTCCCGTAGGGAGAGGGGCAGGAGGAATATTCTCGAAGAAAATTTAAATCTTTGTTTTGGTTGGGAGAAGGGGAGGGGGGAGCAATGCCCTAGATCCACCAGTGCATACAGTCATATATAAGCAATCCCAGCATGCAGCTGTTCTTTACTATTCTTTTTGGCGGAACTGAATGGTGCATCAATAGAACTGAAATTCCATTCACAGTAGGCAGATAGAGAAGTAGCTACGAAAATAAATGTGAGAGATTTTTTACTAAGCATTCAAAAGTTTGCCATAATTCATACTAAAGCGTGGTACTTTTTTTTTTTTCTTAGTGGTGTAGGCTGCACTTAAATCATATAATATTTGTTTGCGAATCCTTGTGGCATCAAACTTAATGAATACGCAGTACAGGGCATAGGATCTTTAGACTCTTCTTCCTAAGATCTATTACAATTGTCATCATAAAACTTTTATTCATGGCTCTTTTTGTCTCCATTTCATGTTTGAGTCTGGAAGTTGGTGTTCCTTCTGGTAGTATTTCATTTTGGGTTTTTGTCAGAAGATTCCCTCAATACTAACCAACTTTGGGTGGCTTGTTTCAGAAAGTGTATACCATGCATAAATGATGATGCATATGGCCTATTGGCATCATTTTTCGATACTGAAGTTGCTAAAGAAGCTTTTGCCATATTGAAGGCGCTGTCCTGCCATGAACGCGGGAGATATAAAATTGCAGCATCCGGTGCACTTATTCCTCTATTGATGATACTTGACAGCCAAACCAGAGAATCTCATGAACTGGTGCTAAAAATTTTATGCAATTTGTCCGAGGATAGTGAGGTTTGTTCGTTGCTTGTATCTTCAGGCATAATTCCTAAACTTGTTCCCCTTTTTGAAGATTCTGGTCTTGCAAGATATTGCGTAACCATTTTGAGGAATATGTCCAACAAGGAAGATGCTAGAGCGTCTGTTGCTGAAACTGATGGATGCATTGCTTTCCTTGCCAAACTACTGGATAGTGATAGTCTTGAGGATCAAGAGCATGCAGTGGCTGTTCTTTTTTCGTTATGTTCTCAGCATATTCAATATCCTCAGCTGGTAATGGATGAAGGTGTCATTCCTGGTCTTGTCTCAGTATCCATAAACGGGAATGATAAAGCAAAGCCGATGGCCAAGGAATTACTATGTATCTTGAAAGTTGAATTCAATGACAATGGTGACTGCTCTGGATCAGATCATGCCATTTCTATGCAGTCCAGCAACACTCCCAAAGAGAGGAAGTCTTCATCTAAGGCATCACGACTATTCAGAAAACTATCAATATTTTGAAGACCCATCACTGTTACTGTGACAAGCAAAGGATAAAATTCAGATCCCTGTTCCTTTCCTTTAAATTTTTGGGACTTGACCGACCTCTCATGGTGAGGAAGAGCATAGAATTAGCTCGCATAGCTTCTTTTTCATCCAGGTTAGTTCTCCAATGTGTATATATATATATATATATGGAACATCACATCTGTGGATTAGTTGTTGATTAGGCCTATTTCTTAAACTTTCCAAACCGTGACTTGCACTTCTGATTGGTTCCATCCATCCCCAATCTTAATGAATGGACTATTGAAGGGTCAGTCAAGTGGTTTAGGTTTTTGATCAGTTCCCATTCACCTGCCCCTAGACAGTCCATTAGTGGGTAATGTGGTAAACTTAGAGAGCACCCGCCTCCTCTTCAGACGTGTTCTCGACAACCTGACAGATCTTTTTTCCTGGATTGCTTTCAAGTAGCTTGTTGAATTTAGTATAAAAATGTATAGTTTTTGCATGGATTGCCACAATTTATTAGTGAACTAATATCTTAATTAGCAATCATTTGTATCACCTAAATTTTGTCATTTGCTTAATGCCATTAATCCAAACAGCATCAGCGCTAGATTCAATGATTGTTGAACATTTGGAACCTATTTGCTTCACAATTTGAGGCTCTAATCTTTTCTGCTTTACCTCCCAGCTTTTAAATGCTATTTCAACTTCTGTCACGATGATTTGAGAAAAGCTTTATATTGACTGGTTATGCCCCTCAAAAATAGTTGTAATCTCTTTTCTGGATGAGTCAGTATGTTTTTAGGTACATGTCTCGTTACGATGATTATCCTAGCATCAAGCTATTTTTACCTCCCCAAAAGTTAATCCAATTGCATTGTTTAGATTAAGAAATGCATATGAGGGAAGAATGATCATTGTCAATTTCAAAAATCTCCTTTTGAGGCTATATAGATCCTTGAAGGAGAAGAGAGTTGTCTTACTTCTCAAAAACAGAGTTTATCTTATTTTAGCAAATTATAGTTCTAAGTAGTCAAGCTTTGGGTGTGTTCTTTAGAGGTCATTAATTTGAGTCTTCTTTGAAAGTTTACCAGATTGTTAATTTCCGGACCCGTTAAATTACTTGGACAAACCCTTAACACCCACAATTTTCAAAAAAAAAAAAAAGTCTCTGGTGGTTCCCTCCCATCTGGTTGCAAGATGCTACCAGAAAGGCCACCTGTGTGGAAGGGAAAGAGGCATTTGGAAAGTGAGTTTTCATTGAAGAAGAAATTGGAAAGAAAGATGGTTTACATGATCCCATTTGAAAGGAGATTAAGATGGCCCAGTCTTAGCTAATACCACAGCCTTTGAAAATAGTAACCCTCCTTTATCTAGCTTGTTTTATGTATAGCAGGTGTTACAAGAAGAGTACCTGTGTGGAATTGAAAGAGGCATTTGTAAAGTGAGTTTTCCTTTGGAGAAAAGGAGGATTATGAAATTGGGTGCATGTCTTGGGATTGCTTTAAAACATTAAACCTATTTTTAGCGTGGAAGCTTCACACGCTGGTGGAGCTCACATGAATGGGAGAGGGATGTCCAAAACGTGTTGATGAAACAATTCCCGTATATCTTTTGTTGCATGATTCTTGCATGAGCAACAAAACCTGTTTAAAGTCATAAACAGAAATTTGTTGTTTCCCTGACCTTCCGCGCATAGGGAAAATTTCGTGCATCGAACTGCTCTAACTCTATATCGAGTCTATTTTTCCCAAGTAAAAGAACAAAAAATAAATTCTTTGACAGATCTTTGGCAGACAATAGGTGAAGTACTAACCAAATGACTTATTAAGTTTAATTTCTAAATATGAACATACTCAGAATGGTTGCCTCTTAATACAGGCTAGAAGATTTGGAGAAATGAACTCATGCATTATAGACAGTTGGTATGTATACTAATGAATATTGATATACAAATAATATCTCACTCATTATAGCACGCAAACTTCACCTATCACTGATACGTATCACATATAAATGATATTTGTTTGAATAACAAAAATTTTATCCCGTAGGAGGTGATATATAATATTGTTCTTATAGTTAATAAAGTTGAAACTTCTAGAATAGAATTTCAAAATGGAAGGGTAATTCTTCTATTGAACTGATTGTACCCTGAATCGACACATGATCAATATTGCGAAATGACATACAGTGACCCTACAGCCCTGCAAGCAGATGAAAATGGTCATGGTAAGGACGTGGAGAGTAGGCCAAAGTCCACTGGATACATTCCCCTTCTCCGGAGATGACACGAATTTCTTTCAAGTTGAACCCACACAAGAAAGATGGAAAATAAAGGAAGTTGTTTGGTGCATGATGATTGATTTGTATAAGCTACTCAGGACCCTCTGTAGATGAACTTATCGTATCTTTAAGATGCCAGCCTTCAGGACCCAGGGGGTGATATTATACGTGCATCTTCTTTGTTCTATTTACTTTTTCTTTGTTTTTTTGTCAACATTTTGATCTTCAGTGTTCAGTTGTTGAAGATCGTCATGGAAGCTGAAGTCTGAAGATGTGATTCGAACTCAATTTTTTTTATTATAACTGGTTACTACCTGATAATGTCACCTAACTCTTGAGTATCAATCTGATTCAATGCCTGATTTTCCATTTGATGGGCCACAATCTCCTTGACGAATAGTAATATATACAATTGCGTTTCATGTGTAACTGATAATGGTATTAGTGACACTTTATCAAAAAAATTAAACAGTTAGAGATTATGTATTTCATTAGTTCGATGTCTTCAACAAGTCTCCCATATAAAAGCAAACTATTCATGTATTAAACGAAATGATAGTAACGAGACTTGTATTTCTAACAAATAGTGGATACAACTTTGTCCGATTGAAATCAAAATCATTGTCCCTAAATGCAAGGTCATACCTAGCATTTTCAAGAAGGGGATAGATATTACTCTAAAAATTTGGTTGTGTTTGAGTCAACCAAGATAGATTTTCTAGGATAATTGTATGGAGAAAATGCTTTGTATTCTATAAATTTTTGTTTTTGACAATACTTGATTTTTTTTCAGAAAATGTGACACTTAAATATTTCGAAAAGTTGAATCTTCAATATTTTTAAACATCATGAACATATTTTCTTCTTCTTTTTCCATTTGTTGGAAAGTGTTAGGACTAATTTTTCAGATATCCCTTTGGCAATGATCGAGATAGCTTAGCTCGTAGATGCATCATCAATATTTTCAATAAATGATGAACATATCTTTCTTCTTTTTCCATTTGTTTGATGCCATCAAAAACACTGATCAAAATTATTTCTTCTTTGAAAATATTTTTTCATGAGCTCAACAAAAGGAGCCAAAATGGTTTTAGTCCATTTTTCATTTATTCGATTCCCTACCATGGAAAGCTTAAGAATTTGGCTCTTGGTGAAGTAAAAAGAGGTTGAAATAATGAGAGCAAGGAGATGGACCGACCAGTTCTTGTGGAGTACAGCTGCTTTACCTTGTAGCAGAAACATCTCGAGCTTGTAAAATCATGAATGCCAACCGTGGACAGATGTATTTATGGGGTAGCGAATGCTGTGGTTTTCATTAATTTTGAAGGCGAAATTATTAAGAACTGAGTTGAAGTTGTATTTTCTGAAAATATTTATAACTTTAATTTTTTTTTTTTTTAGGTTAGAAAATCAATTTAAACGCACTTAAAAAAGTTATCTACAATAACTACTAAATCGTGTATTTTTAATACTTTTTGAACAATATGATGTCCTGACAGGAAAAATGTAATATCTCATATCTATAAAAGATTATGAATTAAAATAATTTATATAAGTGAGTGTTGTGGTTATAAAGAATAACGTAACAAAAACAAAGAAAAATCTGATGCCAACGTCTTGGGGGCACGTGGGTAGTAAGATATCTTGGCTAAAAAGTTGTAAGATTAGATGGTTGAGCGATGCCAGGCCTTGCTTGAGATCCAAAAATCTATCACCACCTGCGAGGCGTCGACACTTTACGCTCATCAATGATACATAATGAAGTATGGATTCAACATCACCCCTATCGGTTAACGTGGTAAGAACTTTCCTGATTTTGGTAGAAGATTTTTGAAAATTTCTTCAAAACAACGGTATGGTAGTGTCACGTGTAAATGCAGCACATATTTATAATATTTGTGTTTTGATTACACTACATATGAAAAATAACCGGAGAGGGCATAGAGAAATAATACAAATGATTAGAACAAGATATCGATTGTCTAAACTTCATGTTAAACTAATTATGAATTTAAATAACTGATCATTTAGTTGACTGAAAAAGTAATATAATCACAATACTTTTAGGTTCATTATTGAAGCCATGTTGACCTTCTTTTGATTGTTGAGACACTTTTTAATCATTCTAGCAATTAGGTTAACATCTCTTGTGTCAAAATTTTCTTTTGGTTCCCTTTTTGTGTTTTCTATCACCATCAATTGTTTGCTCTTTAAATCCCCAAATTATCTTAAAGTCCCATATAGAACTTTAAAAGTTGTACCATAATTATTTGATGTGCAAACAATATATTGGTGGATCTATTAACTAATAGTGTGGGGTTGGACAAAATGTGAAATGGCGTTAGTTAATTGGGAGCCTTCGTGAATTAAAGGGGGGACAACTCCATCTGAAGGTGATGGAAATCATTCCAACACTCACCTTACTCATGGCCATTGTCTCTTACAAGTCACAACCACTTTCTTCCTTCTCTTACTCAATCATTCTAATGATGATCCACCACTTTATCAAAAACTTCTGTTTATTCACTTAAGAGTTGAATAAAATAATCGAATAGCGATCTATTATAATAAAAAGAAAGCAAAATACTAACATTATAGGGTCGATTTTTTTTGGGGGATAAGCTTGTGAAAAAACAAGCTTATCCATAACTCGATCGGTAACTTCTAGGTTTCCTAATCTCTCCTAAATCTCCTTCAATCTTCGGCTCGAGTTGTATGAGGCAGAAACTTGTCCCGGAAGCCGAGCCCCACCCCATCGGTCAAAGTGCAGCTTAGGTCAGCTAATACAAAGAAGATACAACTCACCCAACGATTGTCTTTGAATTTTGAACTCCATATAGAAAATAAGCGTTTTTTGCTTGCGAAATTTTAAAAATTTTAAGTTCGAAACATGACTTCAACTTTCATAATATTTTACCCAAAAAATAAATTGTTCATCTAAGGAACTGCCCGACAAAATTTTCCTACTACATCAAACTAAACATTAAATTATTCAGTTCATTGGCTAATTTAAATCATTCGGTTTCGGGTTTAGACGTTTAAGATAATTACATGCTCATCTACAAGACAAGATTGATTTAATCGAACTCAGAACATTCACGATGAATGTATTGAAGTATTATGACTTAGCTGTCGAAAGTATTCTTTCAATTAATAATATGACTTGGTTGATGCATACATATTTATCTGAAATTCTGAAGACAAATGTTAAGGTCCTGTTTGAAAGTTTTTTTTTTTTTTTGCAAAACAGTTTTTAAAAATCATTTTTAAGAATAAAATAACAGAAAATCTGTTTGACTATAATTATTCTGTGAAGAAGTTTTCAAAATGAAGATACCCTTATAATTATATAAATTATTTTTTCTTTTATCGTACTATAATTTTTTTATTAAATTAATTAAAATTATAATCAAATTATAAATTAATTAGTAAATCAATTTAATGAAAATTTTAACTCATAAAATAATAATTAATTTAATTAGTAAATAATAAATTTCATTTGTTTTAGATATTGCCAAATCTAGCCTAGCCAATAAATTAATTAATAAAAACTAATGAATTAGTTTTTGTTAATTAATTAAATTATATATTTATATTAAATTAATTGATTTTTAATTATTAATAATGAATTTAAAATGTGTTAAGTGGTGGGGGAGGGGGTTTTGGGGTTGGAGAAAACAAAAACATATAAAAGGTGTTCTTGAAAACAGATTTTTCAAAACAGTTTTTGAAAATAATCGCCGAAAACAACTCATATCAAATAATTTTTTTTTTAATTTTTAAAAAACAAAATAAATATTTCCGAAAACATTTCCAAACAACTCCTAATTCTTTGTTTCCTTTTGTTAGGATTTTTCACGGTAAACGAAGAGGAGAAGGAGGAACTTTTATCCTTCATTGGATAATTAGTAGAAAAATGAAATATTAATGTACATGTATAAACTTAAGACCAATAATTTTAGACCAAGTTTAAGTTCCACAAGTGTGTTAAAACTCAATTGTACTCAAGACTCCATGGGGCTCAGCATAACGCTTCTCATTTCCTATATTTATAAACCTCCTCAATTTCATAATCGGTGGAAACCTAGGAAATTACTTAATTAGTAGAATTGATTAAATAGGCTAACCAATTGGGTTTAGATTATTTTATTATAATTTTATTATCAATTTATCATCATTAATTTCTCTAATGAAATTATTACGTTATTAAGTGATCTAAATCCTCGACAAGTATTCTAAAATAGCATTGGACCATACTGCCTATGGTAAGTGGCAAAGTGCAAGACGAGGATTAGTGCATTTGTCTCTTGCTGCCCTTATTTGGCATCTACCATAGTGATCTCTATCCATGGACCAGCAACATTATCCATGCATTCACTTCCCATTCATGATAAGCAAAGATCCTCTTCTTTTCCTTATCCATAAAGCTACTGTGCCTTGTGCATAGTGTTTAATAGTATCAAATTCAAAATTTTTGTTTAATAACGATTAAAAATATATAATTTAATATTTACATGAATATATTATTTTAAAGCGAATTAAATAAAATTTCAATCAATTTAAAATATACATATTTAAAAAAAAATAAAAAAATGGAGATGAATAGGCACTGCAACCCTACCTCATGTGAACAAAGCTCTGCCCTTGTATTCAATATGTTAAATCTTTTGTTGATGGTCAAGATGTTCACCCTCTCTTTATCTTTCTATCTCTCTCACACACTCACACAACATTGCATGTGAAGGTTATAGTCTTTTGAAGATGAAGGGTGTATATCCTGATGCTGACAGTTTATTACTTTTGAGGAGAGAAACATATAATTTCTTTCTGATGAAGTTCAGAAAGTGACAACTACCTACTAGTGCCTGCCCATTCCCTAGTTGAGGGCAGAGTTTTTGCATACTAATGTATGAGTAATGTTTCAATTTGTTCATTCTTTTTTATATATGATAAAATTCAATTTGTTGAATGTCAAATTTCTCATATTTATAGTAAAATTTTTATAATATAAAGAAGGATAAAAAAGTGAAGGGATGATATACAACACTGCTCAAATAATATAGCAGATTTTAGATACTTGTTATATATACCAGCTTGAGTTTCTACTCCCTCCTTAAATTTATTGGAGATATAAAAGGAGATAAAAGTCTAAACATATCAAAATCTACAGTTTAAATAAAATATGAAGTTTTTTTAGTAGCATTTGGTGAAGAATCCAATTGGAGTGAAGACTAAATTCAATGGTTATATGTGAAAAATTTGAAATTAATCCTTATTTGTAGACTAAGAACCATCTATGTCATCCTATATTATCCCTTAGAAAATTTTTCTCCATGTGTGAAACTAACATATGATATGACATATCTATGTAATTCATGAATTAAGTCGTTAATGGGATGACTTTATTTCACCTCTCATAAATAATTGAGAAAAAAAAAAACTCTTAAATAGCGTACTAAAATCTTTGAACTCATATTTCAGTTCCAAATGATGAAGAAAATCATGAGTATAATTCTACCATTCAAAGTGGAAAACTTAAAGCTTAAATCTCAGTGTGGCAAGGGTGAAAATTGATAATACTATTTGTGCTTCCAAACAATTATGTATTTCTTTCTTGCTTATCGATTGAATATATCTATTTAGTAAATCTTAAAAGTTTAAAAATATTTCATTAATTAACCTCAAAAATAGATTTTCCTTTCATTTTTAAGAACTTATGCTATTCAAGGTTTGGGAGTTGGAAACTTAGTTGTCATTCTTTCGGTTACATCTTGTGGGTCATTACTATATTGACCATATGCCTAGCTTGCAAATGCACATGTTATATACCAAACTTTCACATATTTGGTGGTATTGTCTCACAATTTGCTTAAATTAAACTCTACAAGGTACTATATTGCTCATTAAAAAATAAAAACTTTATAAGTATTACTTTCATGTATAACTTCCATACCAAGGTTATAAGTACGGTTAATGGTATCAGCCCAAGTACTATTAATTACACGGTCTTGGCTATCGACCATGAATTGGTTGAAATTGAAACCGTTTATAAGTTAAAAGCCATAGTGCATGCTAATAACTAATAAAAACTTGGAACTATCTCATTCAACTATAAATAAAATAAAGATGTGAGTGGTTTTCTTTCCAAAGTTGACAAAAACAAGTAATGGAAATATATTGGATTTTCCCATAAATCCTGCTTCAAAACAATATTTGCTTATTCACTAACTCATCAAAACTACAAAACTGTAAAAGTCAAAGAAATTCCCCAACATGATATAAAATTGATGAACAGTTAGGTTTATATATATATAATTATTTTCGTTTTCTCCATATCATGTATAAAAAATTTTCAGCAATATAATATTGTCGAAGATCTTATAGATGTTGAGTATAAACCATTAGTTAAATTTTTTTTTTGCTGGAACCATTAGTTAATTTATTATAATTGGTGCATGAGACTTTTCTCAGTGAGGGAGAATAATCATAATAGTTTAGTTGGAAGCAGAGAGAGAACCTAGCTAGGTATAACATTGACAATTTTTTTTTTTTTTAAATTTTGGTTTGAAGGAAGGCCACAAGAGAGTCTTCAGGGCTACAAACACACCATCTATATGATGTTTTTCCAAAAATTATTTCAAGTCATAGTTGGCAAACCAATCTGTACAAATATTGACTTTTTTATAAATATGTCTCAATCGATCTACTTTTTTTTTTTGGGTCATACAATCGATCTACTCCACCCAATGCTATTTTGGTTGGATATTATTCCAGTCTCATCCATCCTTGCGTGAATTTTCGTTCTTTTATGT
Organism: Ehretia macrophylla; assembly: GCA_037974665.1. NCBI lineage: Eukaryota > Viridiplantae > Streptophyta > Magnoliopsida > Boraginales > Ehretiaceae > Ehretia > Ehretia macrophylla. Next base: position 52,782,400 of record CM075770.1, read on the forward strand.
CAACTCTCACATAGAACCCTTTTCGTTGATTCTTTTAGTATGTGCCGACTTTTGCATATCCAAAATTGTGTCTTTAATATATGTGAAGGTAGGGAAGGATTATAAAATTCTTCTTAATGGGGGTTAAAATATATTATTTTTTAATTATAAGAGTACTTTTTTTTCGGTAGGAGCTAATTAATTTTTTTAACTAAATATACATAGATATTTTATTTTATTTAAAAAATACATAAAATTTTTAACATTCTTTTATAGCCCCGTTGGCCCTCATATACATCCGTCTAAGTGTGTGGGAAAGTGTTATACAATTATCCCAATTAATAAATTATAAATTTGAATACCATTTACTATTTTAAACTATTTTATTTAAAATTAATTAATTTTAGAGTCAAATACCATAATTTTAATAGAAGACAAATCCTAAATTAAAAGGTCATGCCAATGAAAGAAAAATCGAACTTTTTCTTTCATGTTATTGATACACATCTCACACACATATACTTACTCCTGACATGCTACTCTGGGGTGGGTAAGAGCAGGTCGAGTCTCTATGTATATATTATATAGCAAAATAAATAGGGTATTGTGGGCCTGATCTGAAGCTTGAGTAACTCGATCAAAGTATGTAGATTGTGGCCACAGGGTCGAAGAACAGGATAGGCCATCCAAGCCAACTCCGTTCAACGTTGCCCCCCAAGGGGTACCTCAACGGCAAGTCTTTGATAAAGTTTCATGTTGGCGCGGGTTCGAAACTCGTTGTTGACATAAGTAACTTCTTGAACTTTTATCTGTGATTAAATTTTTGACTAAATCGATTCATGTTTTGGACGCAAGTTGTTGTACTTTCAGGTTTTGCTTTATACCCTGTCGTTAGACAAGACGAGAGCAAGTCAAGCATGATCAATAAAAGGACGGAAGGTTCCAATACAGTAGTGTTTAATCTTGATTAATATTTTATAGACTAACTAATGTGAGGATGTTTCTAAAAATTAACAAAAAAAAAAAAAAACACTCCGTTCAACGTTTTAACGTTAAACCTTCACTGGGACATTCTCACATGGCGATGGTGGTTGTACCACTGTCGAGCAGTGACTGTATGGACCCTACACCCCCCAAGCCCCACCCTTCTGACAATTTGTCCATCAACTCATTCTTCTGATTTGATCTCATGCCCATCACCATTCACTTCAAGTGCAGATCCTTCCTAACATTATGGTGTTTTGAATATAATTTAAGGATTATAAATTATATATATTATTTGACTATAAAATTATTGAATTTTATTCATAAATAACGGAGCCACATTGATATAAAAATATCCACACCAATACTTTCAACCAAAAAAAAAAAATTTTACGGACAAAAAAACTATTGTATTGAACCTTTCTACTCGTTGAATTCTCCTGAGAGCCTTCTCGTTGTAAGAATGCACTTAGATTCCTAACTCTATCCTTATTACTTATAAAAAAACTTTTCGATCAATTCACACTTATATCAAATTTTCAATATTAATGAGATTCACACATTAATTATGTGAGAACTGATCAATCAATCTAGACTGATGCAATAATTGTCCGTTATAAACAAATCCGTTCCCACCGTTCACCTCCTCCCTCTATCCAACCCAAGCTTCCTATATAAATTATAGTCCAGCCATTTCTTTCTTTAAGTTCACATCTCACAAACCCATCATCAATATAATCAACACACCACTGGCGCTAGTTAGCATCCCAGCCAACTCATCATCATCTTCTTTGAAGTCTTCTAACGTACGCATCTCTTGTACTTAATCATCATCAACCATGTTACGCTGCATGCAATCTTCGTCCATGGACAATCTCAACAATGGAAACAGTAACGATTTGTGTGTACTCGAAAGACAAAGAGACATGTTACAACGTTTGGTCCAACAACATGGTCAACACCAACAACAAGAAGAACAACTGCTACAGCATTGTTTGCAATCTGTGCCAAATAATGTTGATGCTCAGAGACTAATGCCTGCGTCACAAAGCATGACCAGTGAGAATTTTAATTGGCCAGTGAAAATGGATCGTTGTTTTGATGAAAAGTTGCCGAATTTTTCCATTAATGGAGAAGAACAGTTTGGTTTTGCGTCGTCTTCTGAAACGAATTCTCGTCCTTTTACTTCCATGCCCAATTCTTCGCTCACAGCAGCTAAAAATGTAGAAGACCAAGGTGCTGCAATGGCAGATAAGGAGAATATAGCGTCCACAAAGAAGCGAAAAGCAGAGGTATGTGGTAATGTCCCATGTCAGTGAGAGAAGTGACGAGTAGTGAGTGGTTTATATCCGGATGCGGTGGGTTTAAGTAATAATTTCGATTAATTATTTTGGATTAGTTAATTCGATGTTCAAATAGATATCTCTTATGTTTACAATACTAGTCTTGCAAATGGACTAGAGTTTTGGGGTTCGGGCGTGACATATGTGCTTGTTTCAAGCGTATCAAATTTTAAATGATTCTAAGATATGTTTTGCTTATATGACAAGGTTCTGGGTTTGAGGCATGACATATGTGCTTGTTTCAATCCAATGAAATTGATAAAACCATTTCACAATATTACTTTGCTTATATGATCGGGTTCTGAATTTGGGACGTGACATATGTGTTGTTTCTAAAGCCTATGAAATTTATTACATGATTTTAGGATATTGCTTTGCTTATATGGTCCGTATCTGGGCTCAGGACATGATAGATGTTATTGTTTCAAGTCTATGAAATTGATTCAATAATTTTAAATTATTTTAGCCTGTGAGCTTATATGATGGGGTTCTGGACACGAGACGTAACATATATGCTTGTTTCAAGCCTACGAAATTGATAAAATGATTTTAGGATATTACTTAGCTTATATGGTTGAGTTATGGGTTCGAGATGTGACATATGTGCTTGTTTCAAGTCAATGAAATAAAATGATTTTAGGATATTGTTTTGCTTATATGATCTTTTATATATGCTACAGTTTGAGGTGGAAGAGCAATGTATAGATAAGAGAATTGAAGCAGAAGCAGGGGAAGCGCAGTCAGAGATTACAGTAAAAAGTGAAAGAGAAAATTCGAAGGAGAATTCAAAGGCTTCGGAGGTTAAGAAGCCTGATTATATTCATGTGAGGGCACGGCGTGGACAGGCCACTGATAGCCACAGCTTAGCTGAAAGAGTAAGTTCTACGTGTTGTACTCGTGATACCATAATAATTTAATAATTTCTTATTATTTCTATTTCGGTAATGGCAGGAGGGTTATCAATTATTATAAAGATTATCCGATGATACAGTACTATTATAGGATTTAACGTGCAATTTCAATAAAATATAAATTAGCATGAACCCCGTGCTATGTGCACGATAGAACAAAAATGCAATGTGCAAGATAATATGATTAAAGAAATTTAAGTCCTCATGGTTCATTTTTTTGATATTCAACTTGTGTATCAAGTCATAAATTTTCTAATGAATTTTCAGGCAAGGAGGGAGAAAATCAGTAAAAAGATGAGATGTCTGCAAGATTTAGTTCCAGGGTGTAATAAAGTTACCGGCAAGGCTGGAATGCTTGACGAAATCATCAATTATGTTCAATCTCTCCAGAAACAAGTGGAGGTAGTAATCCGATATTGACTTGTAATTTTCATCATATTACAATTAGTCGTGGAAGTAGTCTCTTGCAAAATATAAAGTATGACTTCTTCGTAATATAAATTCTAAAGTGAGTCTGATTCTTCTACGAACTCTGCACATAACGAGATATTTATGCATCGAACTGCCTTTACAATTAGTGCTCGTGGTACTTACATGTTCCATATTTTATATTGTGGAATTGATCGTGTCTCAAATGTGCAGTTTTTGTCCATGAAACTTGGTGCTTTGAACCCAAGGCTCGACTTCAATGTCGATAACTTGTTTGCGAAAGAGGTACTTTCGAAAATCTAATACTCCCAGCAATTTCCACAGAGAAACTATATAAATTTAAGGGTAATGCTTTATGTCACTAGGGTAATATTTCTGCCTTCTTTGTATGGTAAGAACTCGTGTATCATATGTGAAATCTCTCTCTTGATAGTAAGAGTTTTTGCCATATAGGAGGTAAAGCATTACGGGTGATATATAGTAATGCTCTAAGTATAATTATTTAAATACTAACTGATGACTCGAAATTATTTATGAATTCTAGCTTCCTGCGTACATGGCTCGTTTTCCAACAGCCACGACACCATTAGAAATGGCCAATTCAAACTACTTCCAGCTAAATCCACTGCAACAAGGAGCCACTAGTTGCAGTGTCGATATAGTGACCAGTTGTACACAGATGGGTCCTCAAAGAAGAGACATGACCTCATCGATCTCTACCCCAGAAGTGTATCTTGATTCCTCTTGGGGTGCTGTAATCCTCTCATCCTTGGCTCAGTAACTTATTTCGTTAATCGCGTTGTTGTAAAATCAATAATATAAATTTCACATTTTTTTCCACCAAGAACCTTTTTTCTTTCGTCTCATGAAGTAATTATTACATTGCAGCAAGTTCAGCAGCTACCAAATTGGGACCCTGATTGGCAAAACCTTTATAATGGCAATTTTCATTAAGGAGGATCAGTTGCCACTTTGTTAATTTACCATAAAGGTAACAGAAAATAATATTGCTTACTTTTACTAAGATGATCAATTGTTATTACGGGAAGATGTTTGGGTCAGTCTACACTGACTTCAATTTCTCGCATTACTAGTAAGACCGACATGTTTAGAGTCCACGAATATATGAGAGACAAACAATCAATCTAGTCTAACCACAAAATTTCCCGTTATTATTTCCACTTCATTATAAAATTCTAATTTTTGTTCCCCTACTTTATGCAGCTTAGGTAACAATGACAAATGTGCTTCCCTTACCATGTAGAGGAATTATTCTTAAAGGATCAGAGAAAATGAATTTTTCTCTGGCTTCAGTTGCAAAGTTTTCACATTCTCCGGACGGAAAACTAATTTTTTGACGTCATTTTATACTGATATTAAAGATCTGTCTCATAATGAGAGTTTCGTGTTCCAGATGAACCATATATTGATATTAGAAATTTTCCTTTTTGCCCATTGATATTGCTTGGAGAATTAATTTACTTGTATGTATAGTGAATAATGTAACATTTTCAGGAATATGAAAATATTATTTGTAATTGTTTCTACTCTTTTCTCCAATATGATAGTTATGTTTTTTCTATCTGCATGTTGCATTGTGTGTTCTATGTGTGTGGGTTGGAAAAGAAAGCAACCACACAGACAAGCACCATAAAAGCTAGATTGGAACAGTGGAGGTCAGTCACTGCAGTTGGGAACGTTAAGATGTGTGGGGCAAAAGAAGGTAGGGAAAAGGCGACTGAAAAGGAAAGGTGAGGAACTGATAGTGGCTAAACGGTCCAAATTGATTATTCTTGTTTTTCTTTTCATACCGAGGAATTCACTCTAAATATAATCATATTAAATTAGGACTACAAAATTTTGTGATGTAATGATATTTTATATATTATGTTCTAAGTCAATCAAAAGTCAAATAATATCTATAATGAGAGGTGTAGATCATCGAATCTTCAATTTAGATTTTAAGACCGAATTCCCGAGATCTATTTATCTTTTGTGTGGATTATTAGCAACTTGAACTATCCGAAAAACTTGGAGAATTCAAGAGGGATGGAGAAGTTGGTGGCGTTTATTAGCGTAGAGGAGAGAGGATAAAAATGATGATCTCTTTTTAATAGAGAGGGTCGAGTCTCCTAAGTTTTCTCTAACATGATTTTATACGAGTACTCTAGTTTATACTTTAAGTTGACTACTTGTTATGTTGGCTCAAATTGATCCAAACTTAATTAGATATCTGAAAAATAGAATTTAGGTCGAAGTTCAAATTTGACTACTATAAGAGAAATAATAACGAGTCACTATCGAACACTCTAAATACGAGACTGCAAATTGATAATTCTTTGTCATGGTTTTTTGGCTTGTCAATTCTACTGTGATTGTAATGTAGACCACAAGCGCAGCAATTCTGACAGTGGGTGGGATAACATTGTCTATTGCAGATTGGCTTACAACCCAACAATTCACATGCTATGATACCATCAAGATTGCAACTTGTAGTCCCATACCACCTCGTCTTGTTCCTTAAAAGAGTAATTCATACGACTCTTATCGTATCCGCGAAGCAAAACTAGATATTTCACATTCAGTTTGACTGTCTGGTGTTTATCGTTATATTATTATTATTATTTTAAATTCTAGATAGTTTGGTTGTTAGTGATATCACGAAAAATTCACAAAATATCGTCCATTTTGCATTCGAGAACATCCATTCTGGGATATCTAAACTATTGAATTAACCACAAAGAGAGGAAAGAGGGTAGAAGAAAGAAGGTAGGTTCAGCAAGTTGTCTTTGAATTGTAAGTCAACCCGTTCCCGGCTTGCCTCATTCGCAGGTTGGTCTTTCTATTTGACTAAATAGTATTTCGCTTGTGCAGTAAGTGTATGGGCTAGCCCATGGTTTGACTTATTGAAGTTCGAGGATTTGTCCTTAAAAAGACTCTAATTAAGAAGAAGTGAACCTTTATTTATAAACTGCGTATGTTCTTGATTGTTTTGTTGAGTTTTGGTTCAAGTATTACGTCCAAACCCATGTAGAAAACGAGTATAATTCCAAGCGACTCTACTTGTTTCCTACGAAAAAGATCTTGTAACTTGTAATTAGTTTTCATACACTATTTGGTTGGGTGTGAGCCTGAAAGAGAGTTTTTCCTACTTTTGTTTGAAAAAACAAATTGTGCGAGGTTTTTAAGCTTATTTGCACATGAAACTAAGAGAGATCGAGTTTAGACTTTTTTCGTGCATAAGATTTACTGTGATTGAAACCATTAGTGCGAAGTAGTATATTTTCTCGGAAGTGAGATCATGGGTGTAGGTAAAGGGCTGAAATTGCATTAAAATTATTGTGTTATTTCTCCTACTTTGGATTAGAGTATGTGCAGTTGCTGCTGTAACCATCCATCCTTTCATTAGGAGCAACCAAAATAATTTTTTACCTACATGCTAACAAGATTATTATTTTACCCTTCTCTCAAGGGTTGAGTGTACTAGTCGGGTAGTAATTAGTTATTATTGTCCCAAATTTAAATTTGTCTTCCTATTACAAATATTGTCTGACGCGTAACTAACTTGGAACATGCATTAAGACATGCCATTGTACTCCGAATTCATAGTCTTATGATGGATCTAATATAATTTAATTTAAGGTGAATTTTTCGTTAAAAGAAATAAAGAAAAAAAAAAATTATCGTACCCTATAGGCGTGAGCGTGACCTTTACTTGCATCCTGGTGTAGTCTACATCGTGCCACAAAAAGGTTTCGGACTCTTGGGCATATTTTGTTTATGCTAACCGATAAGGACTCTTCGAAATGGTCCAAATCTCTCCAAACCATTATGCCCCGTCTGACATTTTTTTCCAAGCCTGCTTTCAGGCCTTGTGGAAAACAATATTGCTGGACCACAAGTGTCTTATTATAAAGAAAGGACCACCTAACCTAACCCTCAAGAATTGGGTGAAATAATCGTATAACGATTTATAAAATTCCAAGTTCAAGTTCAATCTATAATAAATAAATAAATAAAAGAAAAAAGAAAGAAAAAGACCACCTAACTTTCAAAAATAGTGCGAGAGCCGTTCGTTAAGGAACACATCTTTAAAATGGCAAGGGTTAAAAAATTAATTACATGTAACAGCAATAGCGACACAAGATGGAATATCAATGACACGGGAAGACATCCATTAGGTTAAGAATATTACTTGAAATAGTTAAACAGCTTTCAGTTAAATGAACAAGAAGGTAGGCAATTGAGGCAGTTGCAAGTGTAGGTGATAGTTCTCAAGTTGTATTTGTGGTCCTTTTAAGCACGTCCGAAATTTTTCAAACCACCCAACCTCCAATCCGGCCTAAAGATATGGGGGTGGATCCCACAACAACCAGGCAATTGAGAGATTGGGCAGTTGGAAGTGGAACTCGGTCCATTCTGCTTGGCTTCATGGTAGATATCTATGAGCAGGAGTGTAGCTTAACTAATATTTGCCTTAATGCTTTGATCAACCTCGAAAAAGGACAGTTCGATACATGAATCTCACCCCTGAAACATAAGATGTTTGCAGTTTTATTTCTCTTTTTTGACATTCCCCCAAAGTATGGGGGCATCCTTGATCGAGATGCTGGATCCTGATAATGTGAAAAAAGAAGTGGTTTATGATTGGTCTCTGGTCCTTGTAGGTCTTTGGAAAAGCTTGTTTCTTTTTGAGGTTGCAAACAAGATAAGAGGATCTCCTATTCAACCACAATTTTCCTCCCTCTACACAAAGCATGTTGTCGTTAGAAGTAAAATCCCATATTTCATCTAGGAAAACGATCCAAATTGTTCCGCATCAGCTATAAAGGAAATTCTTTAACTAGAAAAAATTCGGTTCAGATTTAAAATAAATACCTACTTTAGAAGTTTTCGCCACTCAATCATAAAATGATGGAATAATCTTACGAGCTTAGGCATCTTTTCCTTCCAAGATACTTTGTTAGCAAACAAGAAATAACCACAATTGTTGTTGAGTTAAAAATAGCCAATGAAGATGCTATCAAGTAGATGATTAATTCTCAAAATGAGATATGTAGATCAATAGATCATTGCATGTCTGGCTACATCACGTGTTGACATTTTTGGTGCGCAACTAACACAGATAAGTATAACTAGAAACTTTCTAAACCATAAATTAAACAGAGAGAACTTACTGAGCATGTTATCGTCTTTGCGAGGCTATCAGATATACTACTTGTGCATTGAGACATTCGACAGATAGCAGCTGGAAAAGATGGAATCTACCAAGCAAAAGATTATCATGATCAGCAAGCATGTGAAACTTATTCACAGGCGGGTTTGGTATCAAAGCTGCTCAAGCAGATCGCAAAAGCTTGGAAGGCAGAAAGTGGGTAACGATAATCCATGGTGAAGATATCTTTTCCGATCTTGCCAAACTGTAAAATTACTTTTTCTTGTTCGGAAGCAGGTAGATTATGAGACGGATCAACTGCAGCAACAAGCTGGAAATTCTTAACAGAAGCTACAGTAACACGGCCTTTGAAATTTAGGCACCAGCACTGTAACTGTTCATGCCATCTAGGGGCTTTGTTTTTCAGGATAAGTGGTTCTTCAGAAGATGCTACTGATAGGGGAGAAGTTGAGACGGCAGGGGAGCTGAAATCTGCTATTGGCTCCTTTCCTTTCAAGATCGGTAGGGGAGAAGACTTGACATCAAAAGAATGTGGAAACGATGTTGGAGTCGGGGCTTTGCCCCCCTCCTGAATTGAAGAGACAGGGATAGACTGCATGACACAATGCATTCTCCTAGGCCCTCTTGTGCGGAGAACATTCAGTTCATAGGAAATGGTGGCTACATTGTAGTTACAGGCAGGTACTTTTGGAGAGACTTGCTTGGTGTGAAATCTTCGACTCAAATGGCCACTTTTTTGAATCGCAGCATCATTTGGAGGCTGACTGTCATATATGGTGAATTTGGTTCCCAGAAAGTTAGACCTGACAAAAGTGTTCCAAATGTAATCAGATTAAAAGAGAAGAACATAAAACAGAAAGATATTAGTTGACAAAAATAATTGGCCATGAAATACCTCAGTTTTCCCAGATATGCATTGCTGGCCCGAGAAAAATCATTACCAACCAAAGATATCACAAAGTCCGTGCTGGTTGCCCTCCTGATCTTTTTGGCTGCCAGCAAGAGCTTATCGCTCTCATCCTCAGCTGTCAATTCACAAAATGATAAGCGGAACAAATTCCAACAATTAAGTGATTACAATATGATTAAAAGATCCAGTTAGGATTCCTGAATAGGATTACACTAGTACTGAACTTTTCCATAGTAGACTTATAGCATCTAGAAGTACACCATATGTGTTTGAATGAAATATCATAAAGAAGCCACTTCTGGCGAAAATGAGAACAATTAAGAAATAATTGGAGCAATTCAAGGGCTAGAGTCAGCGGGATGCCAATTTAAGTAGTCTGGAAGTAGATATTATGACCATGGATGTCATAGTGTGCCTACAAAACTACTATAGAAGAAGTGACAAAAATTTATTGCAACTTAACTATATCGATATAAAAAAATGGGAAGCCACAGTTCAAAGATTAGCAATTGTGAATACTGATCACAAACAGCAAGCTAGAGAAGGCTTTCGAAATTAGGCGAGATATCATCCATTCAACTTAAATTTCAATCAGATAGGAATATCAGGGAATTTCTACTTCCAGCAGGAAAACACAATCCCCTACATGCGGACACTCAGATGAGGAAGCTAAAAGACAAAAATTCATTCAGGATTTCCATTGCAATTTTCAACAGAACTAATAAAAAGAAAAGGTGAGTAATAACACAGCTTACATGGAGTGAGACCAAAGTACAGGCGATAAATAGAAGTTGCTCTCTCCCTTTTGATAAAGCATTGAATTGGAGAATCCCGGGGACCCGGCTGATGCAAGAAGAGGCACAAAAACACACTGATATAAGCTTTTCACTCAAAAAAAGTACTAGGAACATCAACTCTGACATTTCGCGGAAGATTACCTGTTTCAATGAAATTGGGAAGGTGAGCTTCCCACATTCTTCTGGAGTCTTGACAATCTCCTTAGTGATTTCCCTCCATGATTTACAAACTGATGCACAATAGACAACAACCCTCCTCGCTGGCCAAGATGTCTCACTCTCTTCAACTCTGTGAATTATATCCAAAAGCAATTCTGGTGGCAAGTTCGCCCACTGCCCTTGCTCGATAGGTTCAGATGGAGGTAGATCAGGGGCAATATAAGACCGCGTTCTGCTGCGCCAGTGCTTTCCTTCCACCCCTCTCCCCGATAAGCTGCCTATCCCATCTTTCATATCCCTCAGCTCGCGTACAATGCTCTTAAATGACATCTCAATCAATCATGCCCAGCCAAACCTTACCTTCAATCCAATAGGCAAGTACATGATGGATGAATAATGACAATTCAAACGAGGTAAAAAAATCTCAGTTTCTAGAAACTATACCAGAGATGGTTCCATAAAATCATTCTAGTTTTCTTCTTTAGCTTTTCCATATATTATAATATTTTAAGCCAAAACACAATCCAATGAATCAGAAGCAAGATGACATCTACAAAAAGACATTTTATTCATTCAAGAACAAACTTGTTTAATCTTAAAATTAATGAAGATCCACAGATGTTTACATCCAAAAGCATAGTCATAAAAATTCACCCTTTTGACATAGATTATTAACTTTTTCTTTTAAATCCATGGGTATGGGAGCTTTGCTCAACTAATCCCAGCATGAAGTTAAGGACTGGTGGCCTAGAGCGGACTTGAACTGGCGACCTCTAGCCGGAACCCCAAGGCCTGCCCAGCCAAGCTACTTAGCTACCTAAGGGTTTCACAAATAAGATTAATTTTGAACACATACCCACCAAAGCTCAAATCTTTACCCATTATTCTTCCTCATTTCCACATTCTGGACACATTAAATACATTTTCCTAATTATAAACAAAAGCTCCTGCTATGCGCGTGGTCCGGGAAGGGTTAGGCTCAAATTTTGTGAGAAAAGAAAAAAGATGAAGTCTTTACCATATTCAACTTTAGCACATCAAAATGCCAGATCATTTTCATGTCACTTTAAGCCAATAAAGCACTCAAAAATGGATCAAAGATCACATTATTACATCTTTATAAGCATACTAATCTCATTAAATTAACAAAAACACCCAGAAAGTAATCATTTTTAAGAAGATTTAAAAAGAACCAACCTTAGCAAATTTTGCTTATATGGCAACAAAAGCAAAAAGGCATCACAGAAAAGCTATGGAAACTGAGATCGGAGATGTGATAGATCAGATCGGAGGAACACGGCCAACGGCAACCAAAGATCGGCTTTGCATCTCTCTCTCTCTCTCTTCTTAGGTTGCTGCTGCCACCAAACCCACCACCACCGCCGCCGCCATCTCGGCCACCGGAAAACAGAAAAAGGGGTGTCACGCGGAGCTTAAACCACCACCAACGCAGCTCCTTCCTTCACTCTCTCTCTCTTAATATTTTCACGCCTTCAATTTTCGGTTTTTTTGTTTTGGTGTTTTTTTAATTGGACTTTTGCTTTGCATGTGCATAGGGACTGTCTCACTACTAAATAAATAAATAAATAAATAATGTTTTTTTAATTCTTTAATATATTTTTTTCTATTTTTTATTTGGATTTGAATATGATTAAATAAGAGCGTTAAAAGATTTCATTATTACACGTGAGAAAAGAAGACAGCTGGAATGTGAAATGAAGTGGGACCCACAAGAGGCCATGCTTTGGTTTTGTGTCATCAATTTGTCTGCTGGTGTGTGAAAGATAGAAAATAGTTGTTGACGATCATTAGGGTATATGACAATTAAATAGAGATTGTAGCACCAAAAGTTGGGTTCCAATCTGTGGGTCTATTGCGACAAATCACTAGCTCTCATTTAGCTCATGATGGTAGGGTTATAGCTCATATATGGTCCGATAGTTTAAGGAGCTACACTTATAGTAGGCTCGACTCAAGTCCAAGTCTTTCGAAGGAGTCCAAACTTTGATACCACCACTTATGGTCAATCAATAATAAACTCAACGAAGATTTGATCAAACTAAAATTTTGGAAATAAATGATCGCAAGATAGTTCGATTATCCAACCCACTACGAGTGGAGGACAATGACGAGAATGACGACGAGCTAGGGTAGGCTTCGGCCTTACCATATTCTAAGGGATAGAGACAAGAGTTCTCCAAAGATGCGAGTCCTTAGAGCTCATGGACTTTAACCTACCAGCAGCTATAAATAGATCATGTCTATCCAAGGAAAAGATATCGAGTATTCAACACCCCCAACTATACTCATCATTTCCCCCTTCTCTATCAAACAGCCCGCTGCTAACTTCGTCACTCTTACTATGGTAGTCTCTCCCGTTTTTCTCATATTTACCTTCACATTTATACACTCTCTTACAAAATACTGACTTGAGCGTCAAAGTATCTTTGGCTGGCACTTACCGTTGCTCTTACTACGGTAGTCTTCCTCATTTTTATCATATTTACCTTCACATTTATACACTTTCTTACAAAATATTAACTTGAGCGTCAGAGTGTCTTTGGCTGATACCACGTCGGTGTCAAAGATTCATGTTGTTCATCTACCTTCTGACCTTGCAAATTGCTTGTGCCCAATCAAATTCTTGATTGCAGATTTTGGGGTTTACAGAGATTTTTAATAAAAGAAAATCAAAGGAGGCAAAAGTCGTGAAAGAAAGTGAAAACCGAATAGAAAAAAAACAAACCTAAGAGTCTAGCCAATAATTAATGTCAGGATGTTTTATCATTTATGTCTTTCCTTAGAAGAAGTAACAAAAGTATTGTGTGATCAATTATATTATTCCTCAAGATTTAGGTGAGGTAAGATTGAAATTTGAGAATCAATATGCACAACAATTTATCTCATGATACATACAATTAACTTGAACCTCTCTTGTGCTAAGAATCATCATACAATCTTCAAGTCAAAGGTGTAAATGGACTATTAGGCAATATAGGCTCTTTATTGCTGGTTACTTTGTCCACTCATCCTAACTAATTCCTAAAGGCAAGATCAGATGACTTCATCAACTTAAATAAAAGTGATAAAAATCAACATTCTACAAGTAGTAGTAGTAGTAGGAAAAAGGCGCTTTCTTGAGAAACCCTATATCACATATGAAGATTCACTTCTGCACAGATCATAAGTGTGAATTTGTATAAGCATGTCTTCCCAGTTGACAAGGGGTCCCCGAGCTGAGGTGAGTTACCCACGCCGAGCTGAGACGGGCTAATCAGAGCCGAGCCCAGCGCATTAAGCTAAATGCCCAACTTGTATGCTGATCCGACCTCAACCCGACCTCGGAAAACTCCGACCTCAGTACCAGCTGTTCCGATGGGACATAAAGTATTGATGGGACATAAAGCTGCACCACATTAAATGCTGTCAGACCCGAATTTAGTATAAATAGAGCTCTACCCCCTTCATTTCAGAGGCAACTCGTCATTAAATCCCCTCAGCTACCTTGTCAGCTCGGACATACTAATCATTCGCACGCCCGAGGGGAAAATCCGGGTCATCACCCCCGCATTTTCCTTCCTTTTCTTTGTGCAGGTCAGGTAGCCGACCTGAAAAGTTCAATTCGGAGGCCAACCTGAAAGTTCAGCTTGGCAAGCGTAACCGACCAACTCAACTGCGTGGAATCCGACCTCGACAGTTTGGCGCCGTCTGTGGAAACGAGTTCTTTCTATCACTCTTCTCACCACTCATTGAGAAACTATCATGGTACAAACTAGAAGCCACAGTGCACCGGTAGAGGACTCACCCAACCCGGACGAGGACCTCGAAACTACGCAGGTACCTAGCCAAGACCCAACCCAAGCTGACGATGGAACGAGCCAACGTATACACTTAGCCTAAAAAACCAACCCCTTTACAGATGGAGACTTCAACTCCAGCCTAACGCCGGAGATGAGGATGATGCTTAAGATGTTCCAGGAGCTAAAGGAGCAGGTAGCCCGGCTAGCTGCGAAACCCCCAGTTCTACAAACAACTACACCGCTGCCCATGCGCCCACAGTTCCACATTCCGGCCCTGAGGCGAACCAGAGCACAAGACGGAGAAGGATTCCTGGAGCCGGAGGCGAGACCTATGAAGGCGAGAGGTAAAAGGGTAGCCCACGCCAACCCCGAACAGGCCAAGACCGCGGCTGCCATAGCCAAGGTCATTAACCAGCTCGGCGTAAGCCCACTCTCGCCCAAGGTACTGGCAACACCATTACCCACCGGCAACCGGATGCCCAACCTGGCAATCTATAATGGGGACAGAGACCCAGCCAGCCACCTGCTGAACTTCGACCACCATATGACTCTACATGATATGACCGACCTCATGAAGATGAAAACGTTCCCATCCACCCTGGTTGGCAATGCCTTGGACTGGTTCCAAAAACTTTGTCCTAGCTCTATTGCAAGTTTTCATCAGTTGGTTGAGGCTTTCTTGTCCCGCTTCGTTGGAAGCTAACGTGCAACGCGTCACACCTCGTCATTGCTGTTGGTGAAACAGCACAAAGGAGAGAGTTTGAGGGCTTACATCGCCCGATTCAATGAAGAGACCCGCAGGATCCCCAACCTGGATGATCCATGGCACTAACGGCTTATCAAAGTAGGTTCAGGTCGGGACCCCTTACCTCTTCCTTGGCCATCGACCCCGTGGATACTGTAGCCGAGCTGATGGTACAGGCAGAAGGGTACATACACTTGGAAGAAATCCATCAAGCCAAGAGGGATGATGACAAGGAGAAGGAAGCTGAAAAAAATGGAGAAACCTCCCGAGCCCAACCTGGGAGTAAGATCCAAAATGACCGAGGAAAGCAGCCTCAGCAGCCCAAGCAAAACCCCCAGTTCACTATATTCACTCCACTTAACACCTCAAGGAAGCAGATCCTGATGGAGATCCAGGACCAGAACCACCTGCCTCTAGCTCCAAAGATGAAAGGCCGACCCGAGAAGCGCAATAGAACCAAATATTGCCGCTACCATATGGACTACGGCCATACCACCGAAGAGTGCAAAGACTTGAAACAGGAGATCGAGGCACTGATAGCCCGAGGTCACCTCCGAAGGTACGTAGACCCGCAGCCGACCCGGAATCATGATCAAAGAGATAGAGAGAGGAGTCCACCTAGGCGCTAGGCTGGGGGTGGACGTTTGGTTGTGATTGATACCATTGCAAGAGGACTGGCTTCTGGAAGGGAGACCTCGGCAGGTAGGAAGAGTTATGTTCGGTCTGGGAGGAAGTATGGACCGGTGCGAGGTCCGGCCCCGGGGGTGGAAGAGCTCACCTTTTCCTCAGAAGACTTGGAGGGGGTAATATTGCCCCACGATGACCCACTGGTGATCATCGCTGAAATAGCCAACTTCACCGTAAAGAGGCTGATGGTGGACACCGGGAGCTCGGCGGAAGTCTTATTCCTCAGCGCTTTTGAGCAAATGGGGTTGGACAAGAGCCGACTCAGGCTATTGAGGGGCACTTTAGCTGGTTTCATCGGGCAAGCCCACCGAGCTGAAGGGGTCATTAACCTTCCACTGAAGTTGGAAGACGGAGATAAGTGGGTTTCGATGCAAGCCAACTTCATTGTGATGGATTGCAACTCCACTTACAACGGGATCTTAGGTCGGGTGGCACTCAACCATTTCAGGGCCGTCCCTTCGACTTACCACTAGGCCCTAAAATTTTCGACCCCGGCCGGCACAGCCACCATCCACTGAGCCCAGCTCTCAGCCCGGGAGTGTTATGAAAACTCCCTCCGACCCAAATATCAGGTTGGCTAGGGACCAGATTTGCCCGAGGAGAAGATGGATGCTAAGAGAGGCAGCCCGGCTGAAACCCTTCAGGATATGGAACTCTCCGATGAAACAAAGAAAGCAAAAATTGAAAGTGAACTCTATGCCGACCTCAAGAAAGGTATATGCCAATTTCTCCTAAAAAATGAATACATATTTGCATGGTCTGCCTCTCACATGATAGGTGTTGACCCGGGAGTGATTGAGCATCACCTGAATGCCGACCCGAATCACTATCCGGTGAAGCAGAAGCGCAGACACTTCCATTATGATAAGCAACAAATCATAGCAGAAGAGGTAGACAAATTGATAAACGTCGGCCACATAAAGGAAATCCAGTACCCAACCTGGTTATCCAACGTGGTGCTGGTAACCAACTCCTCAGGAGGATGGAGATTGTGTATTGACTTTACCGACCTCAATAAAGCTTGCCCTAAGGACTGCTTTCCCCTACCTCGGATCGATCAAATGATGGATGCCACATCCGGGTTCGAGCTACTCTTTTTCATAGATGCCTTCAAATGCTACAACCAAATCAAGATGGCTCCCGGGGACAAAGAGAAGACTGCTTTCACCACCGATAAAGGTCTCTACTACTATGAAGTCATGCCTTTTGGCCTCAAGAATGCTAGAGCCACCTACACTCGGATGGTAAACAAGGTTTTCAAAAATCAGATTGGCCAAAATATGGAGATTTATGTAGATGACATACTGGTCAAGAGCAGAATAGCGGAAGACCATGAAGCCGACCTGGATGAAGCATTCGCTGTAATGGAGCACTTTGGGATAAAGCTAAACCCGAAAAAGTGCGCATTCGGCGTCAAGGCAAGAAAGTTTTTGGGCTTCATGGTCACAACCCGCGGAATAGAAGCCAACCCGGAGAAGGTTCAGGCGATACTGGACCTGGCGCTACCGACCTGTGTGAAAGACGTCCAGGTGCTGGCGGGCAAGGTCGCGGCACGGAGCAGATTCATGCCCAGGTCGGCTGACAAGTGTGCACCTCTGTTCAAAATATTGAGGAATCCTAAGAACTTCAAATGGACTACAGAATGCCAGAACACCTTCCAAGAGCTGAAAAGGTATCTAGCTTCGCCACCCTTGCTATCTCGACCTGAGGTAGGGGAGGAGTTGATATTATACCTAACATGTTCGGGGACAGCAGTGGCAGCGGCACTAGTCCGTGAAGAAGGGAAGGAGCAAAAACTAGTCTATTATGTCAGCAAAACATTGTAGGGGGCCGAGGCGAGGTACTCCTCCTTGGAAAAACTCGCGCTCGCGCTCGTCATAGCGACAAGGAAGCTAAAGCCATACTTTGATGCTCATCCAATCAAGGTCATGACGGATGTTCCGCTCAAGTCCATCATGCACAAGCCGGAGGCGTCGGGCAGGCTGCTGAAATGGACAGTTGAGTTGAGTCAATTTGACATCACCTACCAGCCCAGAACAGCCATCAAAGCCCAAGCCATCGCGGACTTTGTGGTGGAATGCACTGACCGAGCCAATCATGACCCGGAGGATGTGTGGAAGGTCCATGTGGATGAGGCCTCAGGGAAGTCTGGGAGCGGAGCTGGGGTGGTCATCATTGACCCAACCCGGTATGAGCACCAATACTCCCTTAAGTTTACCTTTCCGGCGTCTAACAATGAAGCAGAGTACGAAGCGGTGATTGCGAGATTGAAAATTACAGCTCAGCTCGGAGCACAGACAATCGACCTGAGCACCAACTCTCAATTGGTTTCTAGTCAGATATCGGGAGAGTTCGAAGCCAAGGATAGTACCATGCTAGCCTACCTCAACAGAGTCGAGAATTTGACCTCATGGCTCAAAAGGTTCACGATACAACAAATTCTGAGGGAGGAGAATATAAAGGCTGACGCCCTGTCCAGGTTGGCCCTGGGTGAGAGCCGATCTGCCCTGGTCCATGTGGAAGAAGTGTCTGAACCGAGCATTCAGTTGGGGGGGCATGCCGTAGCCGAGCTCAATTTAAACCCAGATTGGACCAAACCAATCGTGGATTACTTGGAGGAGGGTATGACCCCGGAGGATGAAAAAACTGCTCGGAAACTCACGAAACAGGCCTCAAGGTTTGTTATAATTGCTGGGCAACTCTACAAGAGAACCTATACTTGGCCTCTCTTGAAATGTGTTGGACCTGAGGAGGAAAACTATGTACTCCGTGAGATCTATGAAGGGGTATATGGAAACCATTTGGGAGGCAAAGCTTTGGCTCGAAAGGCATTGATGCAAGGCTATTTCTGGCCAACCTTAGAACAAGATGCCAAAGAGTATGTCAAAAAGTGCGACACCAGCCAAAGGTTCGCCAATGTACAGAGGAAGCCAGCGGCAGACCTCACAGTGATGATAAGCCCTTGGCCATTCTATCAGTGGGGTCTAGATATCATCGGCCCATTGCCAACCAGTGTTGGCCAAAAGAAGCACACCTTCATAGCAGTAGACTACTTCACCAAATAGCCCGAGGCTGAAGGTGTTGCTAGAATAACAGAAAAGGCAGCTTGGGATTTTGTGTGGAAAAACATCATTTGCCGGTTCGGGGTGCCAAAGGTCATCATTACTGACCACGACAAGCAATTTGATAGTGCATACTTTCAAGGCAAATGTGCTGAGGTTGGGATCGACCTTAGATTCTCATCTATTGCTCATCCTCAAAGTAATGGCCAAGTTGAAATGACTAACCAAATCATTTTGCAGGGCCTAAAAACCAAGCTAGAGGAAGCAGAGGGCCAGTGGGCGTCGATTCCTCTCGAGGTATTGTGGGCTCAGCGGACCACCACTAGCTCGACAACGGGAGAATCGCCATTCGAGCTAACCTTCGGTACTCAAGCGGTGCTACCAGTGGAGATCAGGTCTCCGACCAGTAGAACCCTCCACCATGATCCAGAAATAAACGGAGCACGGATCCGTGAAGAGCTCGACCTCGCTGAAGAGTTCCAAGCTAAAGCTCAAATTAGAATGCTGGCCAGCAAAGCTGTCATGCAAAGAGCCTTTGCCTAACAAGTCAAGTCTAAGCTTATTAAGGTTGGCGATCTCGTACTCAGAAAGACCATCTTTTTTCCGTTTTCGGGTAACAAGCTCTCCCCGACCTGGGAAGGACCGTATAAAGTCGTGAAAGAAGTCCGACCTGGGACCTTCTACCTCCACGACAAGAACGGAAAACTATTAAAGAATGCATGGCACTTAGAACACCTGAAGCGGTATTTTGTCTAAAGACCCCGAGCCGAAATATTTTGTAACGGCCCCTAGCCGAAATCTCTTGTTACGGCCCCGAGCCAAAACATTACTTGTAATCGACCCCCGAGCCTAAGTACTTCGTGTATAAATTCAATACAATGCATTTTGTAAATCAGTATAATTCCCGACCCGGGCCCAAGTGCCTCAGCTACAAAGCTACTACCAACTCGGATTAACGCGGTGGCCACGCTTAATCACGAGCTAATGATCAAGTAAACCAGCTCAGACTATGTTCCAGCTCGGGAATAATCAATAACAATTTGATTAGCTTTGCCAGTTCGAATTAAGGTCCAACTCGGTTTAATCCGGCTTCAGGTCGGTATATTAGTTTGGTCTAAACTCGAACTCAACATTCGTTAACATTAGTTTGACCAATTTTAAATTGGACTGACTAGTCCAGGTCGACGACGATTATATAGTTGCCCAGTTAACCAACTCAGATTAGGATGATAATTCATTAATCACGTCCAGCTCGGTTCTTTCTACTTAAGTTTGAAAGGTCCATTATATTGGCCCGACCCCACTTACTTAAGAAAAATTTACGAGGGGAAAGGTACACAAGTACGAACTCGAATAAAATGCAAAATATTAATTTTATTAGAATTGAAAAACAATTACAGAAGCCTAACCTGGGCAAAATTACAAAGAGCCCAACCTGGGCGAAACTACAAAAGCCCTACCCGGGCTGATTTAAAAAAATCTATTTTGGAGGAGCGGCGTTGGTTGCATTAGCCTCGTCCCCGGCCTGGTCCATACCTTCTTGGACAAATTTCATCACCTCTTTAGCCTGGGACGTTAGGTCGGCCAGAAGCTTAGGAATCTCCCAGAACTCCGGCAGTAGAGCCTCCAAGATTTCAATATAGTCATTCTTGGTGACAGGGAAAAAGGTCTTCGCTCTCTCCCGAGCTGCGACTTGACCCCGGAAGTAAAATTCCAGCTCGGCATACTTGGCCATGGCCCCACCTTCCGTGGCATGGCTGTCGTCAGCTCGTGCCGTAAAGTGTTGGGTTAAGTCCCGCAACGAGCGCAACCCTCGTGTTTAGTTGCCATCGTTGAGTTTGGAACTCTGAACAAACTGTCGGTGATTAGCCGGAGGAAGGTGAGGATGACATCAAGTCATCATGCCTCTTATGCCCTGGGCGACACACGTGTTACAATGCCTCTTATACTCTCATGACGGGACGCTGAGCGCTCCAGGATCGCCACTCCCGAGCTTGATCTCTTAGGTAAGGGAGACCCCGACGTCCCCATGGAAGAGACCTTGGGGCCGACCTCCCGCACTTGGCTGCTGGGCCACTGCTTATGATCCTGAGCCGCACTTCCCAAGCCAGACCGAGCTGAAACCTCACCGCTGGCCTCATTCTTCTTTCTCACCTGGGCATATGCAAGTTTTCTCGTATCTGCCATACCTGTAAAAGGTAGAGGAAAGAAATTAAAAAGAGCTGAAGGCCAACCTAAAGAGACTGGCAGACAGGATAATTGAGAAGTCGGGCGCCGATCCTGCAAACTGACCCTCTTCTGAGCTAGACCCCACGTCCCCTTCAGGCTCGGGAAGCAGGTTGGGATGATCCCTCGAGAGGTTGGGTTCCCTACCAAATAGCTTGGAATCCCAAATCCGCTCCCATTTGAACACACTGTCAATATTTATCAGCGTCCCGGGCGGGGGCCTGAGCACCGCGACTTCCTCAAGTTCCTTATCTGAGAGCTTGGGGTCATCGTTGACGGTCTTCCTCAAACTTGGAATCCAGACCAACCTGCACCCAGAGTTCACAGCCGGCTCCACCCAATAATAGTCATTATGCCAGCCCTTGTTAGAAGAGTGCCACTTGGTGAATATGGAGTTTTCGACCCGAGCTGCGAAGTGGAACCGCCCTGGCTGCTTCAGGTTGGGTTTGCACACAAAGAAATGCCTAAACCTGCGCAAGGTCGGCTCCACTTTCTTCTCAAGGCAGAACACATAGAAGGCCACCATCACGGCCCAACCATTCGGCGACATCTGACCTGGGCTGAGCTCAAAGTAGTTCAAGATATTGACAACAAAACCGGGGAGGGGGGGCTGGATAACGTCGAATGCAAGGTCGTAGATGGTGAAGTGGTCGGTCGGAAGATAGCAAGCCGATTCGTGCCGACCTAGAACCTTCAGCTTGTGATGACGATCCACTGACCAGTTCCTCAGCCTGGTGTTGGCCATTTGCACCGTGGAATGGCACTCACGCTTGCAACAGGCGAACAACTGCTCAATCATCTTCCCCCGAGTTGAAGAAGCGTTGGTTGTGGCCGAGCTTCGAGGTCGAACAACACTAACCGGGACTGCTTCGATCGGCTCGGCGGCAGAAACTCCAGCTAGGTACTCTTGTGGCATCTCGACCCCCTCTAGTTGATTCACCGGCTCCTCATCTTCCCTATCTTCCAAGTCTCCCAAGTCGGCCAAAGGATCCGCCTCAGCCTCCTCTTGCCCCAGACTGACCCCGATAACTTGGCAATCATCATAGCTCTTTCCGGGCCCAGATTTCCAAGCTGATCCTTGAGACACACTGGTGCTCTCTTCACCTTGGTCTCTATTTGAGGTGGACTCCGAGCTCGACGGACTCTCATCCCCACCATAGGACCTCACCTACATTGCTTGGGAATCTTCCGACTCCGACCTCCCCATCCTGTCTACAGACTAAATATAAATGTACAGGAATGACTAAAGGGAGTCGGGACGTACCTATTGCTCTTAGCTGCGGAATGTGACCCGACCTAGTTGGCTCCGAGCTGAAAATCCTGAGAAGATTCTTTCCGAGCTAAATGCGTCCGACCACTCTGGTATCCGACCTAAAACTCTTGAAAGTTGAAAGCGAAGTGTGAAATGAATCTCGGATGTCAAGGCCCTATTTATAGGCACTTTTGAAAATCACCTCAGGGAGGCCAAACGTCGCGTCTTGTCAGAACCGCCAGGTGACGTGTCAGCCATTTGAAGGACATGTACCGCTGACGTGGCCATCCCTACTCTGCCGGGGTCGGGCACCTCCAGCTCGGGAGCAACTCCCAATTCTAGATCTCACCCCCTCGATCTCGACTTAGGGGAGGGATTGACGAGCGGTCCCCGAGCTGAGGTGAGTTACCCACGCCGAGCTGAGACGGGCTAATCAGAGTCGAGCCCAGCGCATTCAACTAAATGCCCAACCTGGATGCTAATCCGACCTCAACCCGACCCCGGAAAACCCCGACCTCAGTGCCACCTGTTCCGATCGGACATAAAGCATTGATGGGACATAAAGTTGTACCGTATTAAATGCTGTCAGACCCGAATTTAGTATAAATAGAGCTCCACCCCCTTCATTTCAGAGGTAACTCGTCATTAAATGCTCTCAACTACCTTGCCAGCTAGGACATACTAATCATTCGTACGCCTGAGGGGAAAATCCGGGTCATCACCCCCGCTTTTTCCTTCCTTTTCCTTGTGCAGATCAAGTAGCCGACCTGAAAAGTTCAACTCGGAGGCCAACCTGAAAGTTCAACTTGGCAAGCGTAACCGACTAACTCAACTGCGTGGAATCCGACCTCGACACCAGTAAATCTCTTTTACTAGTAAAATGTTCAAACATCCAAGCAAATAATTTGACTTTGTTGGGAATCATCAAAGATCATAGTCAAATCAAAAAAATTGTTTTATCTTTGAACTTGAAGAATCTGATGTCTTATCTTGATTGACATTGTCACGCCCCCAAAATTAACTATAACGAATTTCAAGAATGTAACCGCCGTGTACCTGAGAAGGAGCACCATTCTTAAGCCCGCAAGGCTACAGTCACACAAGAATCTAAGCCATTAAATATAGGCGCACAATCATGTATAACAAACGAAACTTTTTATATTTCCAATAAACAATTTACATCTGTACATCTCCCAATTACAAAATAATGTCAATTCTAAAATACTAAAATTAAATACGTTTAGTCTTAACATAGCCTAAAGGTTCCAAACGCTAAGTCGGTGCTATATCCATAAATCTTTAGGCGGTAGCGAAAAGGGAGACACTACCCCAAATGACACACTATCTCTCGAAGTCTGCAAAAATAGACGAAAACTAAAATGAGTATATAACTTAGTAAGTGAGAAACTTCCCCAGAAAATAGTTTGTGACCTTATATCTATACAAAATAATCGATACAATAATAATTTTCAAAAACTCAAAAGGATAAGCAGCATAATTAAACAATAACAATGAAATTCATTAGTTTATTCAAAACGAAAGTCAACATCCAATGCAAAATAACAAAGTCGAGTAAATTCTTATCAAAATTCGTAATGGACTATGACCATGGCAAAACAATAACAAAAAGTTATTCATTTTGTCCAACCACCAAAGGCTAGTAGGATATCCTCAATAAGTAGTGCACTACACGATACGATAACAAAAATGGTGTACAAGCCCCTACCCATACAAGGGTGTCATTATCACAATATTTGTCATTCGAACACAGCCTCAAAGCAATATCAAAAACACATTTTTAGAAATTTTAGATGATTCCTTTTCAAAATGTTCAAAGTTCATAATATTGTATTAAAAAAAAAAAAAAACAGCTTTGCAATGTGTTTTTCCAAAAGTTTTGGTCCCAAGTTTGCTCGATTATTCTCGTACCATATGCATCTTTTAGAAAAGATTTTAAGTGTTTATGAAATGGAAAACTAGTTTATCAATTACATATACCTTAAACTAATATAAAAATGTAAGGCTCATTGGTGATCATAGGATAACAAAGCATTTTTATGAGAAGTTTGTCAAAAGAAGCAGCAACGTGAGTTTATTAAACTAACTTTTCTGGGGAAAAAATCATAGTTAAATAGCAAATAGAAGAAGAAGAAAAAGAAATTGTTTCATAAACATAACTGAATTTTAATAAGAAAAGTAGAACATATCATTGTTTTCGAGTTTTAACACAACTTTAGGAACAATTTTGCAAGAGGACAATACAAGCACTCACGTAAAAAACTTTTCAAAGCCAATCGGAAGATCAATACTAAATCGAGAGTTGTAAAATATAAATTCAATCACGTTAATACATACGATATTAGATATATCTTAAAGAAGAGAAGTCTCAACTTACATTAGAAACAAATCATCAAAAGCTCGAATGCCTTACAATGAACTCACACACCAAAACTTGATATAAAACTCTATGTGAAGAACGTTACCCAAAGCTGCAAGTAAGATTGCTAATTCTCTTCACCACGCTACACATCCTTTCTTCTTCAAAGTTCTATGATCAAGTAATGTAACAAATATCTTTACATTCTATTCTTTTATTTACTTATAAGACTACTCACTATAAATTCTACCAAAAAGTAACCCCTAACTGGCACTTAAGAAGTCTTGTATAACCAATACATATTAAAGTCAATTAAGCTACATAATTGACCTCAAATATTGGGATAATTGCATATGATATTATGGTCATAATATCTAGTATTAATGCACCATAATTACCCATACCATTAGCTCCAACTTTATATGAATAATTTCAGTTATAACTTTTCCATTTCTCTCATTAATTTTTTTTTTAATTTCAAAAAATCTGAGGTATTACAGACATAGCTAGATGATAAGTCGAACGTACTTAAATACATCATATGTAGTTTTGTGATAAATGATTAGAAGAGTATGACTATATAGTAATTTTTGTAATTTTATAATTTATTATTCTATCAAAAAGTCTAAATTTTGAGAAAATGATTTATTTTATTATTGATTAATTTCACCTCATTGAACGAGGTGCAAAAGAGAAGGAGAGGAGATTGTCAGTGTCCAATTTAAATTTTTGAGTTCGCAAATAAGATTAATATGAAAAGTTTATTAGTGAAAAGAAAATTGTTAGAATAAGTTGTAGCTAATTCCAATAGCTTTTTTATCTTTCTCCCTACATGTTAGAACATTTTTCCTATATCTAGGGATCTCCTATTTTAGTTACGCTCCAACAGCTTTTCTACATTTAATCAATCTCTTACTTCAGGGAATCCCTATTTCAGTTTTACTCTAACATCTTCCCTATTGTAGCGACTCCCTATTTTTATTTTATTATAGTATTCTCTCATTTTATTTTAATTAAACATGTTGTTTAACATTTTTTATTTATATATGTTCATTTTCTCGAAAATTAACTATTTTTAATTACCAAAATATTTTTTAATATTATTTTTTATAATTTAATTTAATAATTTGTTATTTATATTTATTATATTATTTAAGGAATGGGATAGGGGATAGTGTTTCTTTCCCTATATGTAGAGAAGTTGAAAATGAATATAGAGATCTCTTACAATTTAGGAGATGGGGTAGAAAATATGTTAGAGACCATTTCTACTGATCCCTTCTCTATATGTAGAGTAGAGGATAAGATAGGATATCTCTTGGAGTTGGCCTTAAATACAACACAAACCTTTTAAAGGAAATTTTAGTCAGTAGAAAAATATCTACACATGTATGGATGATCTCGTCACCTAACATTCATAATTTCTTGCAAGTATGTAATTCTGGAAAGTTTTTGTAGATTAATTGCAGATTGTTTACATGCATAGAAATAAAAGCTTCCAGAATAAGAACATTGTGATCTCAACAAACAAATGAAAATGTATTCAAAATTCAATAAGAGAAGAAAGTTTTGGCTAATTTTATATTGAATAAGTGATTCATTGAAATTTCTTTTTTCTGAAAGTTACTTTAAATAGTATATTTTCATTGCTAGTTAGCAATAAATGAAAATGGTTTTTTTAGGTTAAAATGATCTTAAGTATAGGCAATACAACCAAGTGATGGATACTTGGCGAAGGTGAGTATGGTGTTTTTTTATCTATCGTCTTTTATAATATCAAGTAAGAAGGTGACACGCAACCTTTAAGGGTTGAGTGGAGTTATTGAGTAATAATTTATTGTGCTTAAAAGTTTTAAATTCAAATTTATATTATCGCATCCCAAATATTACTGATTTGGAGCATACTTTAGGACGCGCTCCTACACATATAGAATTTGTAACTTTATGATGGATCTAATATAATTTCATCCAATGTGAGTTTCTCGTTATTATAAATAAAAGAGGTAATACACCATATACATCACTATTGAAGCTTGTAATTCCAATTTGTGTTTGATACGATGATACCAGCCAAATTTGTGAAACAACATGAATAATACGAGCCAAATCAGCTGTAAAACTTGCCTCTTGTTAATTCCTACAATTGCAATGCTTGATGTATATAATGTACAACTGTCAGATAACATTTGCTATTCATTTAACCAAAAAGAAAAGAAGAACATTTCCTATTCACGTTTTCAAGAACCGAAAAAGGATAGGATATGTAGCCTATCATTGATCTACAATAAATCTTTAAAAATTCACTTTGAAAATGTCACAGCAAGAACATCAACTTGGTATCTTCAAGTTATTTAATCCATTATACAATGGGTTAGTCTTAGATTCGATATTCGACGACCTTTGGCCAATATATATACAAATGAGCTTTGTTTGTGTGAAGTCTATTTTTTTATTTAGGGATTAAATAGCCGGATATTGAATTTAAGAATTTTCCATTATGTAATTGTATTTGTTTTGTCTGAATTCGTTTAAACGTCGAATCTAATGTAAATTCATGAATTTTCGTGAATATAAAATCCTGAAAGGACTGTGGATCTCCCAATTCTTAGATTTTGTGGTTTCAATTGCCCTTGTCCTAGCCCATGGCCAAATTTTGAACCATGAAAAGTAGTTTTTTTTTTTTTCCCAATAGGAGCGGAACATTCATACGGAGCTATTCAACTTTACATTAGAGTTCAAATATCAAGGTATGGACTAATCTAAGTTTAAATCTCAGGGCATAGGTGGATTTAGAATTTTTAATCAGTAGGGGTTAAAAATAGATATTTTACTATTTATATATTTGTAATTTTTTTAGGGTCAAAATTATTTTAGTCCCTAAGGTTTACTCTAAAGATCAAATTGGTCCATCAGGTTTGCAAAAAGACCAAAAATGTCCCTCTAGTTAACTTTTGTTAGCCAAATATTAATAGTCAAATGGTTGACTGAGTTAAAAGACCATTACATCCTTATACAACATATATTATAAAAAAAAATTACAATAAAAGTCCAAATCAGTCTAAAAAAAACATAATTCACATAATTCGCGTAGAAAAAAAAAACTAAAATTAAAAAATATCAGTTCAAACATAAAAAAAATAAAGTAAGTAATATATCGTTAAAAAAAGAACAATCATGATTCATCATCTTCTCTGGACGGTATCCTCGCTGTTAATTATGTCTATGATGATTGTTCTTTTTTTAACTATTTATTACTGATTTTAATTTATTTATGTTTGATTTGATATTTTTTAGTTTTAGTTTTTTTTTCCTGCACAAATGTTGTGAATTATGTTTTTTTAGATTGATTTAAACTTTTATCGTAATTTTTTTTTATAATATATGTTGCTTAAGGATATAATGGTCTTTTAACTCGGTCAACCCTTTGACTATAACATTTGACTAATAAAAATTAATTGGAGGGACCAATTTGGTCTTTTTGCAAACCTGAGAGACCAATTTGGTCTTTAGAGCAAACCTCAGGGACTAAAATGGTTTTTGCCCAATTTTTTTTATTAGAGACTAAATTGATTTTTCAATTTAAAAGTACTTTAAAAATAAAGAAATTTTCAAAAATACAATTTCAACTCACTCTTTAATGGTTCCGCTCTCTATGTCAAAGAAGACAAACTTGGATTTTCTCGTATTATTATAATGTCATGAGAATTATCCAATAGTGATGATATGTCCATGTAAATATCCAATGGTGATAATAAGCTCATGTAGTTACAATAAAATAGTATGAACATATCATCATTAGTATTAAATCTTTCTCATAATGTTATATGATATGAGAGGATCAAAATCTTATAAATACACCTGTCTATGTCTCAGGAGACATCACAGTGTCAGGCATGATCTGAACAAATTAGATTCAAGATCTATCAGAACTGTCAAAAAAGAGCCGTAGTCCGAACTAGTAGGTACGTTTAGAAAGGCCACAACTAGTGGCAGATGTAAATTGAGGCCAGAGGGGGCTGCACGTTAAAAATTATGTGTATTTTTTAAATAATTAAAAAATTAGAACTCCCAACTTTAGGGCTGATTGAATTGGTCCTTGCCTCTTCCCGCGTCAATCAATATCGTTCTTTGAATACTCGTATAACTATCGAAGGCCGTATCTAATATATTTTCAGTTAAAATATTAAAAATTAATTAATAATCGCTGAAAAGAATTCTTGGACCTATCCTTAATCGCAACCTCATTGTTTTCCTCTAGCATTAGCTGGAAATTGCACACCCCATGGGCCCAAGCAGCTGTAGTGCAATTTTGGCTATGATGACAGGAAAGCCTTCCTCATTGTGTGTGTAGAATTTGTTTTCATTTTTCGACAGGGATAAGGTTGAACTGTGTAGCCTTCCCCACAAAACTTCCCATATCTTGCGTGCCTGCCGGCCTTTGATGTGCCACATGAACATATATAATACTTGGTCAAGTTTTTCATATCATGCATGCAGAAGTTTCTGCGAAGATGCATAGGTTTTCCTCACTTGACCGTTTTCGCTTCTTCACGAAATCCAAAATCCTTCTCTTGAATAAATTTGGGTCAAATCTCATTTCCACCTTATAAACATTAAAGAAAAATATTTAAAACATGTACTCAATAAGATAACATAATGACTGATTTTGACATCATCTCTCCTTGCCGCTCTGTAGTGTTTGTGGAGAAAGTAATTGTGGCTTAGCAAATTGGATGATCAGGTTAAGGTCCGCAACTGGCCTTTCAAAAGGCGAAACTCTCACATAGTTTGACGACTTATTTTCAGAAGGTACTTTTAGTGTGTTGATTAGATTAAAGGTCGTGAGAGAGGTGAACGTATCGTTCTCTCATAGTCATGAGTCTATCTATAGTCGCGACTGTTGTCATAGTCAACAAAGTTGAAATTTTTAAGAAAAAACTTTGAATTAGAGTAATTTGTACGTAATTCGACTTAGTCTCCTTTAAATGTAAAAGAAAAAGAGAAAAAAAGAAGGATTAAATAAGAAAATCGACATTTGATTATCTAATATGAGGGACGAAATTAAAATTTTTATTTTAGATATGATTTTAGTCCACCATGAGAAAAATATATAGACGGATTAAGACCATAAAGTTGGTAAAAAGAACCATAGACTAAGACTGAGTCAGAGCCTGTCCAGTTGAAGTCTTTTACAGGAACATTGATTCTTTCTGATTTTTCTTACTATGTGTATGTGATAGAGTGAGAGAGTTTGACTCAGTCTAGTAGAAGTCTTTTACAGGAACATTGATTCTTTTCTGATTTTTCTTACTACATGTGTGTGATAGACGGAGAGAAAGAATATTAGACGTTTGACCTTTTGGTGTATAATCAAAACATAACAAAATATGTTTACGCCTTCTCATTAATTAACCTAGTATATGTATTGAGATGTGCAATTATATTTAGGGATGAATTCAAAGTTTTATTTCATGGAAGCTAAAATATATAACTTGATATTTATATATGAATATTTTGTTTTCAAAGACAACTAAATTAATTTTCAAACTAAAAATATTTTAAAAATATACTTCTTTTTTAAAAAAAAAAAAAAAACATGAGATGATCCATACTCAACAATGAATGCCTTTTCCATGGACTGCATCACAAAATTTAAATCTTAAGAAGGATTCAATTTAATCCTGCTTGCACAAGATGAGTTGCATGTTTTTAATTTGGATAACGTGAGAATTTAGTTGACAGAACTTGATCACCAATTGGTAACCCTTGAGTGTAGCGATGTGTTCCCACACATGTACTAGGTCAATCAAGGGTGAAACTCCAAAATAGTGAGCAGTGTCAAACCTGCAATCTCGCATAAATAATTTTACATCTACTACCGTTGGACTATATGCTCATCCGAGTAAGGTTAGTTGCATGTTATAAAGAAGAAACATAACAAATGATGACCCAAACTCCTAATTATGGTTTCCTACAGAGAAAATGACTCAATTAGTCCTAAATGTTTGTGCATTTTGATATTTTGGTTCCAATCGTTTCAAATCGGACACTTTAGTCTTAAATATTTTACATAAAGGATACCGTTAGTCCATTAGTTCATTTCTATTAAATTTGCTCCGTTAACATCACGTGATTCGCACGTCGCGCATAAAAAAAAAATATACAAGGTTAAATTGGTCATTTAGCTTATAACTCATTCTCACAAAACATCACCCGATCTCCAATTATCCACAATTTAACCTTGTATGCTTTTTTCTTTTTTTAACGCACGGCGTGCGAATCACGTGACTTTAATGAATAAAATTTAACAGAAATGAGTTAATAGACTAACGATGTTCCTTATGTAAAACGTTTAAGACTAAAGTATAAGATTTGAAATGTTTAAGACTAAAATATTAAAATAAACAAACATTTAGAACTAATTAAGTCATTTTCTCGTTTCCTACACGTTTACGTTTCACAAAGACCATACTTCGGATCGCATCTTGCAGAGTTGGGGTGGGGGTTGAGGTAGGGAGAAATTAGACAAAGGCTGAATTTGGGCCTTAGTCTAAAGCCCAAAACCAAAATGGGCAACGTATAGAATAAAGGCCGAAAGCCATAATAATACAAGGGCCAAGCTTGGATCTTCTGAAGTGTTTGAAAGGTAATGATTATGGATCATGGTCGTTACCAATTTAATATTTGACGTTTGAAAGATAAAAAGCACTTCATACTTTTATTGTTTAGACTTGCCAATTCTTTCTTTTCTTTTATTTTTTTTTCTCTTTTTAAATTGTTCCTAATTAAGGTGTTTTTTTTTTAAATCAATTTTTGCGTATTTTGGACTAATTTATCTTGTCGGCTCATGCAATCTGTCTCAAATATACATGATACAGTAATTGAGTCTAAGGATCGCGAATTACTTGGGTAAGGATAATAACTCTGCTTTTTTTATTTCTCTTATTTTCGAAATAAAGTGTATTATAAAATCATCAGATTTGATGATTTTAAATCTCAACCATCAAATTTAGATTAATAAACTAATAAATTTTAAAAAATATATTTAAAATAAATTTTGAAATGAATAATTAAAATTTAAAATGATCAAATTTAATTGCTTATAATACATCTCATTTCAGAAATGAAAAAAGTAAAAATGAGAGGATCCAAACCTTGAATTACTCATCCTTTGTACTAACAAGTGAAGGTCTCAAGGGAGACGCTAAGCAAATTTTCTTTTAGTCTAATGATTAGGGTTGCCATCTAAAAGTAGCTTAGCGAATTCCGATTTTTCAAAAAATAAAAAATATTCAGTCCGGTCTAACCGAATGTCAAGATTAGAGAGAGATGTGGATCTCAACCCCGCGCCATGTGAGGGGGAGGTGTGGATCCTACATAATTATCAATCTCACACTATGTGAGAGCTTGGCGTTCAGTTAGATTGAACTAAAGAGCTTGCCTGCCCAAAAATATGCCAATTATGTTCCCGCTATGCTCCTTACAAGTGCTCACCGTCTATTATAAGATGTTGGTAGAAATTAATAAAAGAGGTTCCTTTGGCGAGCAAATTGATTCCGATATAAGCATTATCGCCAAGCTTTTACTTCTAGGCCTAGAGAGACATTTTTCTTACTCATGAGAAGACATTGACAAACAATAGAAATTGCATTTTAATTTTGGAGGGAAAACTGATTTAGTATTGTCACACTAAAAGTTGGTGCACGGAGATGTGGGGAAGGCAAAAGAGTAATTGCAAAATGTCGACTAATTAATTAACCTTTATTTATTTATTTATTTTTGCAACTTAAAATTTTTGATTATAAAAATTGATACCCGACTATTCCACCCAACTGTTGAGTAGCATTTATATTTCTTTGCCTTGACTGTAAAGCTTACAAGACATATAGGGGTTTTTGGGTTGGTATTACGTGCCTCTCATGTTCCAATTTCTCATATTTCTGTACCAATTTTCTATGTTTTCTGTAATCTTCTTCTTGGCTCAAGTATGGTGGCTTAGAAATCCTCTACGTTAGTCAATGCCCTCGATGTCTCTATCAGCATTTCGCTTGCAAGCTTCCACCTAGCTAATTGGTTACAAACCCTTCTCCATTAACGAACTACTCATAAACAATATTAATTATGCTTGTTCATGGACATAGTTATAAATTGCTCGCTCTCTTGCCTTCTCATCTCATCATTCAAACGATCCTTCGAAAGTTATTATGACAACAGCAATGGCGGCCAAACAAAACTGCCGGTTCTTCTCCAGCCTAAGCTTTCTTCTCTTCGGGTTTCTTTGGTTGGCATCACATTCTGCTGAGGCTGCCATTAAAAGATATCAATTTGATGTTAGCTCATGACTAGTCAAGTTCATTCTTATTTTGGGTGAACGATATTAAACCTCCTAGGGTTTGTTGGGACTGTAAAATTACCCTCTTATGTTTTCAAAACTCCTTCAATCTCTCATAACCCTTCATGATTTCCGAAACTAATTAGCCAAATATCCCCTCCTGAAATAAGGGATTGGGGGAAGTAAGTGTTGTTTTAGAAATCATAAGGCGATTAAGAGAGAGTTTTAAGAAGATAAGAAGATATTTTACATTTTGGGCAAATCACCGAGATTTTTTTTTTTTTCTGTTCACCCTTCTTATTTTAATCATGTTCTGGCTAATATCTATATTCATGTTCTTGTTTTGATCATGGCTGCTTTTTGCTTTTGCAGATTCAAGTGAAGAATGTGAGCAGGCTGTGCCATGCAAAACCTATTGTGACCGTCAATGGGATGTTTCCTGGTCCTACAATTTACGTTAGAGAAGGAGATAGAGTTCTCATCAATGTTACTAACCATGCACAATATAACATGTCCATTCATTGGTAAGAATAACAAGTATTTTGCATATTAACGATGGAGTAATACTTTATATCACCCAACTTTTTTACCTCTTCATCCAATCCTTCCTCTATATAGTATACGAATTCATGCATTCAAAGCCAAACCTTATATCATCCTCTCGCAAGCAGAGACACTCTTAGGTGAGTGAAGGAAGCTGCATTCAAATATTTATTTAAATGTGTATTTTAAAAGTATTTTTAGATTAAAAAATTAGATTAACCCCCACTAAAAAAATTATATATATATATATATACAAGTATCAAATTATGTACTTTTTGCCTCCACGAAAAAAAAAATCCTTGCCACTAGGGCTTTAATCCAGTGGTAATGTTTCTTGCTGTTATGCGAAAAGTTACGAGTTTAAATTTTGCTAGTTACGTTGTACGGGCTTTAAGCCTCCCGTGAATCGAAAAAAAAAAAAAATCATTGAATCAGCCCCTACCCCTTCCCCCGCCCTAGATATAGTAGGAATTCATGCATTAAAAGTTAAATTTCTTGTGTATATCATAAAAATTATGAATTTCTAATATATAAAGAATGGTGAAGGAGTTCCTTAGCCTAAAAAAAAAAGAATGGTGAAGGAGTAAAGTGCTACGCATATATAAACAATGCTCTTATTGATATTGCAAATATGATTATTCTTTAAATCCTTTGCATGATGATTCCTCCAGGCATGGATTAAAGCAGTATCGAAATGGTTGGGCTGATGGTCCGACTTACATTACTCAGTGCCCAATTCAGATTGGTAACAGCTACGTATACGATTTCAATGTAACGGGACAAAGAGGTACCTTATGGTGGCATGCACACATTCTTTGGCTAAGGGCAACAGTCTACGGTGCAATTGTAATCATGCCTCAACAAGGGACGCCATTTCCATTCCCACAACCAGATAGGGAAGAAGTGATCTTGCTAGGTGAGCTAGGTCTATGATGTGATAGACTAGTGAATAAAGACCAATACATTGTCGGGACCGATCTAGAATTTAGTTTCAATTTAGACTATAACACTAATATTTTTCTACTAAAAATACACGTAAAAAAAAAGAATTAAACAAATATTACGCATATGTTTAAAAGAGATTAGGGTTAATAGAAAATGTCGTTCCCACTGACACTATTGTTGATCCGCTCTTAGACGTAATTACTGTAGTATGCCTTTCCACCTCGAGTATGAAAATGGAAAACAATTTCTTTTATTTTGCAGGAGAATGGTGGAATGCAGACGTTGAAGAAGTTGAGAAGCAAGGAAACAACTTGGGATTACCTCCTAATAGTTCTGATGCGCATACTATCAATGGGAAGCCCGGGCCATTATTTCCATGCTCTGAGAAACGTAAGAACTACAATTCTACCATGGTGTATTAGAACAAGAGGAAATTAAAATGAGAATAATATAATGATATATATCACTTGCGTTGATGTCTTATCGCTCTTTGTATGGTAAAAATTGAGCATCTAAATGCATGCAATTTTATTATACAAGGAGGGGGGTTTTTACCATATAAGCAATCGACAACGAAATAAATCGTTACTCGTCAAAATTAATTAATAGCACAACTTTTTTTTTTCTTTCTTTTGCAATCATGAAAACATTAGGGCTTCAATTAGACTAAGGCTCCTTATTTTTGTAGGAGATTTGCGAAAATTTGAATCAACAAATAATAGAAAAGTTAAAGATATAATAGAAATTAAATGGATAGTTTACTAATCACGTCTTTTGTCTTATTATTTTTAAATTTATACAATAGGGATTGAAATTTGATTTGAACTTAAAAAAAATTTATTATAACAAGTCGGTATTTAACCATTCACCCAAATTTTGGGTACTGATCACATCTTTTGGTTATTTCTTCTTCTAGATACTTTTGCCATGGAAGTTGAACAAGGCAAAACCTACCTCTTGAGAATCATCAACTCTGCTTTAAACGACGAACTCTTCTTCGCCATTGCTGGCCACAACATGACAGTGGTGGAGATTGATGCAGTCTACACCAAACCATTCACCACTCAGGCTTTGCTAATCGCACCAGGCCAGACAACAAACGTTCTAGTCCGCGCAAACCAAATGCCCGGACGATACTTCATGGCCGCTAGGCCTTTCATGGATGCACCTCTCGCCATTGACAACAAAACCGCCACAGCTATCTTCCAATACAGGGGCATTCCAACCACTGTCCTTCCCACACTTCCTCAACTTCCCGCATCCAACAACTCGGTGTTTGCCCTGAGCTATAACAACAAGCTCAGGAGCCTGAATTCGCCGAAATATCCAGCGAACGTTCCCCTCAACGTTGATCGACATCTTTTTTACACAATTGGCCTTGGAATCAATCCTTGTCCCACATGTGTTAATGGAACTCGCCTCACAGCTTCTCTAAACAACATCTCTTTCGTCATGCCTGATACTGCACTTCTTCAAGCTCATTATTTCAACAAAAATGGCGTTTTCACGACTGATTTCCCAGACAAGCCTCCTACAACTTTCAACTACACAGGCGCGCCACTCACGGCCAATCTGAAAACTTCCAGAGGCACACGGCTGAGTAAAATCGCCTTCAATTCTACAGTTGAGCTCGTATTGCAAGATACTAATTTGCTGACTGTGGAATCGCATCCTTTCCATCTCCATGGCTATAACTTCTTCGTTGTTGGAACTGGTATTGGAAACTTTGATCCCGCTAAAGATCCAGCTAAGTATAACTTGGTTGATCCCCCGGAAAGGAATACAATAGGTGTTCCTACTGGTGGTTGGACTGCCATCAGATTTCGAGCTAATAATCCAGGTATGTATATATTTAAACACCCCTCGTTGATGTTATAAAACACAATTTAACACTCAAATACAATTGATTTGTTTCTTTAATAGTAGTCAATTGATTTTTTTAACTAAAAATAATTTATAAATACACTTGTATTTAAAAAATATTTGTGGTTGCGGAGTCTGCAACTCCTACTATCCTCCATATATATAAATATGTCGACGTTGTTGCATTCCATGATTAATTCTTTTCTTAAAATTTGTAGGAGTGTGGTTCTTGCATTGTCATCTGGAGCTACACACTGGATGGGGTCTGAAAACAGCATTTGTAGTAGAAGATGGACCCGGAACAGATCAAACTATTTTGCCTCCGCCCAAGGATCTTCCACCATGCTAACTTCTGTGCATTGAACTCTCTTAAAGTCAACAAGGCTTCCATTACAGTTATACGTTAATTTCCGCCATTATCATTCTTTAGGCCTCATGCCAAAAATTGCTGGGTTTTGCGTGAGTCATATTTGAGAATGGACAAGAAACACGGATTTGTGTGAGAAAAAATGTATAGAGATTTGTTTGAAACCCATCATGTAATAAAGTTCGAAACTAATCAATGGACTATTGTTTTCGTATGAGGAAAGTCCTAAAAATGACAATCTTCATGCTTGTGACACGGAAAATGGCGCAAATAGTATTTATTATTTTTCTTAAATTTTAAATTCGTTTTTATTATTCAATTTTTTTTTTAATTTAGTCTCTATTATAATCTAAAAAAATTTAAATTCATCCCCACGTATTATTTAAAATTAGTCAATTTAGTCCCTATTATTTTTAAAAAAATTTTAGTTTAGTCCTTGTTAATTTCATATAAAATTCAAATTAGTCCTCATTGTTTTAAAAAAATTGCGACTAAATTAAAATTTTTTGAAAAACAATAGAGTCTAAATTGACTAATTTTGAATAATATAAACAAATTTAATTTTTTTTTAAAATAATAAAGACTAAATTGACTAATTTTGAACAATAAAAAAGAATTTAAAATTTTAAAAAAATAATAAAGACTATTTTTATAAATTTTAAAAAAATAATAAGGCCTATTTGTGCAATTTTCCATTGATGACACTGGTTATGGACATTTCTTTACATAAGCGACTGTCTTTTGCTATAAATTTTTCTTTCATATGTTGCCTGTTTGTTCTAATGATTAGAATTAACGGGCGTTGACTAATAGTGACCAAGTCTTTTGAATCAAAACCTGACGTGGACTTGTGGGATTTGTTGTAATCAAATATTTCAATATTAAGATTTTGATTTTTATTAATTAAAAAAAATGCAAAAATCAAATGGGTCTAAATTACAAGCACGATAATATTGCGAGCTTGGAAAGTTTTCTAAAGCCCAATGGACTTTCAATCTCAATAGTCCATTACAAAGCCCAATTAACTCCGCATGTACACCCCAGCCCCTATATGTGCCGTCCGCTTTTGCAAGTTGGCACTGCAGAGACAAAAAAGCGAACACAGTAATAAATGGGAAATATATGGAATAGAAATATTTGCAAATTTTTAAAATTAGTAATCATGATAGAACAAGTCCGGCTTCAACGGTGATATAATAATATTTCAAATTCATTAAAAAACAAATTTAATATGTTTATGTTAGTTGTCCATTACTTAATAATACTTTTCTTCTTTTTTTTGGACCTAAAATCGATAATGTCAAAAATAGAATCGGTAAGAGTTTGTACGATAAATAAACTAATCTCAGTTAATTAGAAAAGCAAATCAAATGTGGACTTTGAACATATTACTATTGCTTATGTTTTTGGATAATAAATTTCGAGAAAAAGAATTCTTTTGGTGCTTCATCCAATTCGTCTTATATACAATATGGTTGATCACATTGGCTTTTTTTTTTTTTTTTTCTTTTTTTACTTTCAGGTTCTTCCACAACTTATGTCTCATGTTCAAGTTTCGATACTCTTAAATACTACTATGTAAAAGGAAAAATAGAAAGAAACAAAATTGAATATCCCGTTTTACATTTTATATAATAATTTGTTTGTTTTTAATTATTGCTAACATGTACTTAAATATTCTAAATTGATTGATTACATTTAACATGTAAAGCTAACTCTAATATCCTCCCTAAAAATCCATCTTTATTATATTTAGAGAGGTTCTTATACTAAAACTACTCTAATATGAATCCTTAATTTTCAAGAACCCCTCGTAGAAAAAATATAAACCTCAAAAAATTTAGGAAGATTGAACTCATTTTTTAGGGGTTTCTCAAATCTTAAAACAGAAATTGATTAAAGATAAGTAGTGCCTTTACATTAAAATTGAAATAAAGAATTTTTAAAAATAAAAAATTTCTTGTTTATGCTTTAGTTAAAGAAGTTGTTAAAATTGACCTAACGAGAATTTGAGAGTAAAAAAAAAAAAAAGTTGTTAGAATTGGTTTAACGAGAATTTTGAGACTCCTCAATGGTAAGTGGAAAAAGGTAAATAAGTGGTATATGTTTTGAGGCGAACAGTTATACTCTCAGGTTTTAATTTGAGGTGGATAGTCTTACTCTTAGATTTTGATCCACACCTAATTATTAGACCAGACGGTGGAATGCTGATGTGCTCATTATAGAGGTTCAATGACCCATAGCGTTATTAATATGATTTATGTATCATGAATTAGTTGAGTTTATATGTTTTTCGAGTTAACAGGAAAAGGAAAGAAAAAAAAAAAAAAAAACTCAATAGAATATTCCAATTCCGCATAAAGGCATAATGAAAAAAGGCAAAGGTACTATAACAGTCTTGACTTTTGGTTTCTGCAGATTACACACGTAGGCGTAGCTACATTAGATTCGCAAACAGCAACAAACGATGGCGACATTGTCTATGGCATGGTCTCTCTCTCCCTCATTAACCTCTTCAAAATCTCGCCGAGTCAACAGCAACAGGTGCGGCACATTCTCGTTTTCTCATCTCAATGTGTGTGTATCTATAACAGTAAAAAGAAAAGCAAGAAAAAAACAAAAAAGAGGAAAACATTTTGAGCTGTGAATTTTGTTGATTCAATACTTGAAGGGTGTTTTTGCAGATTAACTAGAATGGCATTTGCAAGTGGAAACAAAGAGAGTTTGGGAGTGAAAGTTACTGAAGGTCTTGGGAATTTACCCAAGGTCATTTTGACTTCTGCTCATGGAAGGTAATGGTATAGCTCAGTCTTTCATGTATGTGTGTAGCCAGGCATGGAGTTTTGAACTCGTAAACGAGACTAGTGTCAACGATTTAAGCCTTAAATCCATCTGTTTAATATAATTAATCCGAGTTATTACTTAAACTACGATGTCAACTTATAAACCACTTTTATATTATCTATCGTACAAAATGTGGGACATTACAGTAGCCAATCTAATGTTAAATCTCTATACTTGGTTTCTTTGTTAATTCTGGGCATACAAGTAAATAAACCCTGAATATGAATTTGTTTAAGGTACGAGGATCTGGGGGATATCATGGGTAAATTCTACCACAAATTATATCTAATATCTA
Source organism: Ehretia macrophylla (assembly GCA_037974665.1). Classification (NCBI taxonomy): domain Eukaryota; kingdom Viridiplantae; phylum Streptophyta; class Magnoliopsida; order Boraginales; family Ehretiaceae; genus Ehretia; species Ehretia macrophylla. Next base: position 52,822,426 of record CM075770.1, read on the forward strand.
TGTCTAGAAAACCAAAAATATAAGCGATTTTTAGTGAAAAAAAAAAGCACAATATCGTAAATTGTTGACCCTGTTAAGCATGTAAACTGTTATAGAGAAATATATTTTTATTTATTTGTTGGCCTTGCACGTGGAAATATTCTTTGTAATGAGCTTTGCAATTGGACATATCGTTCATGAGTAAATGATGGCAAAACTTTGAAAAGGTCTCTGATACCATGTAAATTGACCTCTTCATCTAAAAAGTTAAGTTTATAGAAAGGAGTTTGTTTTAAATGATTAATGTTCTATTTTCAGTGAGGCAGAGCTATACTTATTCGGAGGGTGTGTCACATCTTGGAAAGTTGCCAGTAAAGATCTCCTTTTTGTCCGGCCAGATGCCGTATTCAATGGCCAGAAGCCAATCAGGTTATCCCCTGCCATCTTGTAATCAATACCAAAATGAGAATAGGATTTCGTCTCTAGAACCAAACATGTGTCTGTAGAGAATAGAGATATATTGCCAAGATACTTAAAAATTCTCCAAGTTACTGACATTTAATTTCGCGTGAAATAGTGGAGGGATACCACATTGCTTCCCGCAGTTTGGACCTGGCGAAATGCAACAGGTACACATACTGCCATAGCTCTGATATTATCTAGAGATATTTTTCTTACTTGACACACACAGTTTTTATCTCTTAAATAGAAAGTTGATTTTCTCGAGAAAGAACAAATGCCACAACCAGCTGTTTTCAGTTCAGCAATTAACTTGTAAAGCTACACTCACAAATCCTGGACCCGCATAATAGAATGTAATAGGTTCATGCTGTTGTTTATTATAGCAAAAGCATAATAGCTGTATGTCTACTTCCATTGCTTCAGTTTAGATCCATTTTGAGCCAAGAGTCAATGGTAGTATGTAAATCCAGTTCTTGTCACATTAAGGATGCTTATGTCATTGGCAGCATGGATTTGCAAGGAATATGAACTGGTCCATTGTCAATTCTGAAAATGTGGACGGGAATCCTGTTATCACTCTGGAGCTGAAGGACGCTCCATATAGTCGATCTATGTGGGACTACAGTTTCCAAGCTCTATACAAGGTTAATTTTTCTGACATGTTTAGACTTATAAAATCACTTCATAAATTCATGTTGCTTTCTATGTGAAATGTCTATTCTGTTCTATCTTGCTGCCACTTCATTGGACTCTGTACATCTTCTACATGTCCTAATATTGCCACAGCGTATTCATCATCCTTTGTTTCCACTTTCTTGCAGGTCACTCTCGATAAGAAGTCCCTCTCAACGGAATTAAGGGTTACTAATACTGACCAAAAACCATTTTCATTTACCACTGCCCTGCATACATATTTCAGTGTAAGTACATCCTGCATGTTTGGAAGATAAAATCTGTTTGGAAGCATAAACTTATATGATCATATATGGATCTTACCTGATAAAGTAACTCAGAAATTAAAAAATAGTCAGTGTTACCCTGCCCTGTTTCTTCCTTTTTTTTCCTCGGTATGTGCATATGGGCAAGGTTAGAAGAATAAGATCATGAGTGATCATAGTAGACTTAGAAATGTTAAATGATTTGATATCTATGCTGGAATGCATGTAATCATGCTTAGAAGAAAAAACTTGGTCACTTTGTAGCATGCATGTCACTGAGCTCAATTCTCTCACGCTAAACTAGTTTCTCTTATGCAGGCTTCTGTATCAGGGGCATCAGTTAGAGGTTTGAAAGGTTGCAAAACTCTGAACAAAGATCCTGATCCTAAGAATCCTTTGGAGGGCAAGGAAGAAAGGTGTGTTCATATTTCATTTATCTTTTCAGAAAGCTGACATGTTTCTTAACAGACTTTGGTTTTCTTTAAAAAATTTCCACTTTACAAATGTACAATTTGAAACTTGGGTTAATCTAAAAGGCTGGTATGTTGAATCGTTTTTCAATAATCAGCCAACTGATATGTATTTGGAGGTGGACGGATTATACTGTACGGTAATGCAATTCTCACGTTGGCCTTCAAAATCTAAAGAAGCAATTGTCACAAATTGCCACCTGAAAATGTCAAAAAGAGTCTCAATGTGGTCCATTTCCCCCACATTTAAAAAAAGTAACGGCAATGAGCCAAGTGAGGCTCACACAGTCTCTTAAGAATGATATTCGATGTCAGGTCTTGTGTCAGGAAATTGGGCTATAGTGATACACATTTGGAAATTTCAGGTAGCAAATTTGAGACAATTGATTTTTTAGGAGGCAAAATGAGATTCTTGGATATTTTAAGGGAAAAGTGTGATTGGCCCTATGTAGTATGATACCGTTACAAAAATCATTATTTTCAATTGCTAACAGATTACCTTTATTTGAGTATTCAATTTAAATATGGGCAAGTCCCTTTGTTAAGCACAGTTATGAAAAGTTTGTCAACGTCTGATCATGTGCCTACATTGCCATGCTGTTCATTCTTACCACAGCAATGCTCCTATGATCAATTGTAGCACTTTGGACTATTATATTCTGGCACTGTGACCAATTCAGGAACTCTAATTCTTAGCTTCATTTTCATGATTCAGGGATGTCATCACGTTCCCAGGATTCGTAGATTGTATTTATCTTGATGCTTCGAGGGAGTTACACCTGGATAATGGTTTAGGTGATACAATATCCATCAAGAACACAAAGTAACCAACTTGAACACCTTGTACAATTCGTTTGTCTTAATTTCCGCATTGCGCTCATTTTACTTTAAGTATCCTCCCATTTTATGCAGCTGGTCAGATACTGTTCTGTGGAACCCATATTTGACAATGGAAGCAAGTTACAAGAATTTTGTTTGTGTTGAAAATGCCAAGGTACTAGGACTCTTCTTTTGCCTTCAAATGAATTGCCTCTTTATAATGCTGCAAGCAGGTTTCCTCATGCTTTTGTTCGGGTAGTCCAATTTTGAAATACCACTCAATGATAATATCCCATATTATCCACAAAAATGGAACAGAGAATGTTACTGAAAAGAACGCCCCAAATACTCCCGTCTCATTTCTTCTCTATGATCTAGCAAAAACTAGGATTAGAAAGTCTTCATCTGCTCATGCTGATCTTTTTATATATGTCCTATTCTTTTTCCATCTACACCTCAGATCAGACAAGTCCAGCTGGAGCCTGAGCAATCTTGGACGGCAGTGCAACATCTCAGTGTTGCCTGAACAGAGGTGATTTGTGGCTATATATGAGTTTCTAAATCTGTGGAGGAACTTTTCTTTTGTTTACGATTTTCTTTGTTGCCCTCCAATCTTCTTCTCTTTGGGAACTGCTTTCTTGTAAAGTAAAACAACTTGGCTACCAGAAATAATGGAAAACGCAGAGAAGATCAAAACATGATGTAACATATGCCCGAGTAGTCATTCTAATAAATTCTGCATTTCAGTTATACTGTAAGACAGGCACTGTGTCGCTCCTCTTTCCTCGCTTTTCTTTTATATTTTCATTTTTCATCCTACTACTTGTCGACCCCTGTGCTGCAAAGGGGCTAATATTTCATTATCAAAACACCTACATATCTCACCGGAAGGCTGGAAAAGTTGTAGTCCTCTCTCTCCAAGGGTTCTCAAATTTTCCAGTTTATCAAACCTGAAAAATTTTAGTGATGTACTATGTGAATGGGAAGAATGTAATCAATGGCTGCACATTATCTTAAAAAAGTTTTTATTCAATAAGAAATCATGACAGTGGGAGTAAGCATTGGAGCATGCTGTTATACCACAGTTTGTAGTCTTGTAATGAATTTAATGTGATTCTGTCCAAGTTAAGTTACTCGTTGTCAGAAAAAGAAAAAGAAAAGAAAACATGACAGTGCTCCTGAATCGAGTTTTCGGCATTGCAACTGTATACCTTAGGATAATTGGAAAGCAGAAACGAAGTCACACAGAATGATGCAAGTTTGCATGCGTGATGCTGGCTTCAAAGCATTTAGCAATATATGTGATGCTGCACTATGATATGGAAAACTCTCTTCATTCTGCCAATTACTAATGCATATAACAATTCTTTACATAGTAGTACAGTTCCTGATCTTGAAGCTCAATCAAGGAACTGACAGGCTAGACTCCTACTGATAATAACGGAAAGTGTGATAAAATGATGCCTAACTAACTATTTATCTTTTATACGAGCCACCCTTGAAAGAATGCGTAATAGCGTAGTGGCTCACTGAGCGCCGGAAATTGATCTCAAGAGTTTAACATAGCAATGAAGCACACCAGTAAGATGATAAAGCCAACAGCCCACACCCAGTACACCCACTTCTTCCCCTTCTTCTTCATCTGCTTAGCATAGTACAGACTGTCAGTCCCACCATTGATGAAGCTTCCAGCATTCACAACATTATGCTCGATATCATCAATCTGTTCACCTTGAGTCTCAACTAAAACAGCCATGTCAAGAAACACTTGATGAAGCTTATTCAAACTCCTTTGAATGTCCATTACAGCTTCATGCCTCTCCTTGTTCTCCATATTCAGTTCTGTTCTCCCTTCAAAGAATTCAAGTTTCCCCCCTCCCGAAACCATTTTATCGATCAACTCTTCGCCGGCTACCTCTCCTGTTGAATTATAATACCTTCTTCTCAAACTCTCTTTGTAATCTGATAAGATTCTTTCCCTCAAAGCTTGAAAATCATTCATGATATCCTTAAGCTTGACCCTTAATCCATGAGTAGTCGACACTCTAGTCCGATCAACTGCACTGCCTTCTGCATACGCTGCAGATATTCTGCGATTTGCCATGTTTGATCTGTCAAGAGCTTCAAGTCTTGCCTTGACAACGTTGGCTTTGCGAAGGACAGCAACCATGTCCGAATCCATTCGATCCCTCAACCCGCGAAGAACTTTCGCACTGTGTGTAGACTTGGTTTCTTCATTCAAGTTCTGAAGATTAAATAAGAGATCAGTGATCTCTTGCATATCACTCTTGATTGCTTCAACTTCTTGGAAGAAATGAGAGAGATGATTATCTTCATCTGCGCAGCCGACTTGGCCTTTCTCTATGTCTCTCTCGGCTTCAATATCCATCTGCGCCTGTTTCTTCAATTCCACATAACTTAAGAACGATTTCGTCATCAGATCATTCATCTTGACTCCAAATCTATCAACACAAAACGTGCACGTATATAACCATAACAATCTAGTGAAGAAGATAATCAATATAATTTCAAAAACGAGGTGAAAAAAAGATAAAAGTATCACACCCTTCTTGCAAATTTGAAATGAAAAGATTAATTTCCTGGAAATTTCTCAAGATTTGAGTTGAAAATCACCAATGGCAAGGCTAAATCAAGAAATACGTGAAAAAACATTCATTGAAAGCAAATTATTCACATCAAAGAAGGAAAAGGGTGTTCATAACACATGATAAAATGGAATCAAAACAATTATATACCAAGAATTTGATCAAATGAAAAGAAACGTGGGTCTTGATCAAATTCTTGAATGATTCACCGGCTGTGTTGTTAACTTCTTACTTCTTGATGATGAATGGTCTCGCCCGCTCAGTCTTTGCACCCTCTGCGTGTGTGTGTGTGTGTGTGTGTGCAAGAGAAGAGTTGCGAAGAAAGCAAACTCTTTCGAGTGGTTATGCAGAGAGAGAGAGGAATGGATTTGCGATCGTTCAGTTTCAAATATTTGAAATGTTTTTGGTTGTGGGAAATAGCCGTTATATACTATATACCCGCTAGAAGCGGTTAGTTGGAACAACTCAAGTTTAAACGACGTAGTTGAACGTTCTAATTGGGCACTAGTTGTGTGTGAGACATGATAAGTGAATAACTTATAGGCGAAATGTGTGAGTTTGAGTAATATTGTGGATTAACTATTTTGGAATAGTAAATTTAGGCCTAAATAGTTATTATTAACCCTAGAATACTAGTCTCACTTGGGAGCTTGGAGTGTGACACAATAGTCTCAGAACCCGTCATCGGTCGAATGTGGAAGCTAATTGTTGTCTTGTGTGAGATAAAGTATTACATATATCATGTGAAAATGATGAGAGCTACCTCTTGAACCTACCTTTAGAGTATTACATCACCTGGTTGGTCCTGGATGTCTGTGTTCTTAACGAGAATGTTAAATTTTTAATAGACAATGATTGTAATGTCGCACATTAATGGAAGATATTATAAGTGATTTGTAAGTGATTATCGTGATTTTCAATGATAATTTAAATTAACTATTTTAGACCCAATCAATTTGAGGTCTAATGACAAAAAAAAAAACTACAACTAATCTAGCTTAGAGGTACGGAATTCTGAAGTTGAGACGTGACACAAGTTTGCCTGATTATTCAGAGGGGAACTTGATCGCTTAACCAATAACGTGTATGAGCATGTGACATCAAAGGTTCTCCAATTTTTTCCTTTTAATGCATGCGGAATATATTAGTACATTTGAACTTATTTCCTACCCGAAAAAATGGAAAAACAGAGAGAGCATTGGAACATCAGGATGATGAAAGCATTTCAAATATATCTAGATGAGTCTCACAACATGTGAGCCGCACGATTGATAAGATCGCTAATTCAAATTAGTTTACGTGCATTGACTTGTTAATTTTAGACTTCAACTTTTGATTGATAATCATGCCGTGGACTAACTGCATCAACAACTTCTCGTGTTGCTAGAAAAAGATAGAAGGGATAAGAAACCTATGTATGGCTATATTGTAGTTGGCTTTGCCTCCTAAAAACAAATAACAATAATAATAATAATGATAATAATCGAGCGCATTAACAAAATCCTATTGAAATTGCATCATCACCTTGTAATTTCTTCTGGACTCTTTTCTGCTTCAAAACAGAAAGCAGTGATATTGAAAACACGGTCTATAACAGCAATTCAACCTCATCCTTGGTATTCCAATAATCAAAAGCCAGAATTGAGTTAAAAGAAAAAGCAAACATTGCTAGCACTTGATGATCAACAGTTTAAGATCACATACTAGCTGGCTATACAAACAACATCACATGCTTAACCCTGTTGCAAGTATGAAATTGATCGTCTGGGTCAAGAGGTTCCATCAAGAATCTGATAGAAACAACGTTTCATTTTTCATCTCTCCCGCTTGCTGTTGCCCCATAGTTTTCTCTTCTCCACAGACTACATGAATTGAGATGTACTAATCTCGATTTCAGGCAGGATTCTCATACTGTTGCGATATAGCACGCCATGATAGCTATGGAATACACAAATAGAAGAGACGGGCAATTGAGGGAAGACAGTAAGTGTAACAAAATGAACATATGGAGCTTGTATCTATTACAATGTACAAGAATCCGTAAACAGAAACACCAGAAGATGTACCTGTTAAGTATTCTATGATACTATGACTTTCATCCAAATCAATCACATGAAAACGCTAGTTTCCTCTATGACATCTGGAAACAAGCGAAGTTAGTACGAAAACAAACTTATTAGTTCTGCACAATCTCAACCACAACAACAACTAGTTACAAAAGGACGTCTTCACTTCTGTATAACTTATCCCAATCTTGAAAATCAACCTAGCCTAACCTTCGAGCTTAACCTTGTTGAGCTTATCAGCCTCAAGCCTCCTTAATGCTGTGGAACTCAACTTCTCTCCACTAGAATCTTCAGAAAGTAGTTCTACAACTTCAAGCTGCCGAGGGATTTCAGTAGTGAGAGCTTGAAATGGAATTTGATATCTTACAGAAATCGTAGAAAAGAACATGTAATTAGGTACAGCTCAGACCTTTAGTTGCGATAGACCTCTTTCAGCTCTTTTCTTATTCACGGATAATCCTCCAGGAACTGTCTCCTTGCTGTTGCACAATCACCCCAAGTTAGCTAATATTTTTAACTATTTTAATAGTACCATTATCAGGAAAAACAAATTCACCACCTGTATATATTGAAATTAGAGTAAGAAAAATGCATTATTGCACAAGCAAAATAAGTAACGGATACTCAGCGGTTGAATTGCCAAAATCGATTTCTCAGTAAAAATTAAAAAGCATGTTTATCTATTTTTTGACTAGTACAATTCCCATTAGAAACTCGGCTATAAGCCTGAAGTGAAAAAGAGACAATTATCAGGAATTCAAGAAATACGTTGGACCAATGAGAGCTCCACATGCATACATAAACATTTAAATGCAAAAGAGAGGAGAGAACCAAAGTAAAGATCTACCTCCAAACATTACGATAGTGGGGAAAGTGGAAGTAATAAGAATAAGAAAGAAAATTCTGGACGAGAAAATGAACCTGACAACAATAGCCTCCAAATTCTCGTCAATGATTGAAGGACCATAGGGATCCACAATAGGTTCTACTTGCACAACCAGCTCTGGCTTGATAGACTGAAAACACAATTTGAAGGGTGAATTCATATGCCATCATCACCTTAGTACAAGTAAAAGAAGATAATAATGAATTTACCAAAAACTTTTACACCAACAGATGTGGCAAGCAAAGGTTATGTCGGTTGAAATTTCATGGGACACAGTGCATTATAAAACAGACAGCCAATACATGCCACATCAGTTGGTAAATCTTTTTGGTAAGAAATTTCGGTAAAGAAAGCATCTTCCAGAAAAGATTCCTTCAGTTGAAAAATGAGACAGGAAGACAACATGAAGTGGTCAGTTAAATGGTCTGTGACAGTAGCCTCTTATACAGTCCTATCGTGCTTCAAGTATCAATATTATAAAATATGAAAACAAGCAGGCTATATCTACTCCTATTCATTCAAACATAAGCACCCATCCTTCAATGATTACTAAATGCTACCATGCTGAATACTGTGAAAGACCAGAGGCTAACAAGTATACACAAAACATTCAATTTCACTGTCTCAGGTATGAGTAATCACATGCTTATTGAATGTAGGTTACGGCACTACCATTGCAGAAACCTTCCCAGTACAATTCAAGATTGTCACACATTTGATGTTCCAGCTGAAAATGGAGATAGTAAACTAAGAGAAATCTTTAGTACCTTGATGTAATTTTCGACATTTCGCATCCTCTGTTCAATAGGCTCTATCAGATCTGCATACTGCCAAGAAAGTAAAAAACACATCACAATTACATGAATTCTATAGGACGGAGAGAATATTAACATGAGACTGTAACCAAAGGAAACATAAGATAATTGAACAAGGTCTAGATAGAAGCAACAAAAAGAGTTTTCCAGAACATTGGCATTCAAACCAATTATCAAGATTGTCATTATGAAGAAAGTAAAGAATTAATTAAAAGACTTAATTCCACCACTACCTTTGTAGGTGATGTGAGTTAAGACTCACTCAAGCACATGATTCTTGTGGTAAGATATAACATCTTTATGATGTAGTAATGTACATACATAAACTGGATAAGTGCCGGGAAGATCTACTATAAAGGACAACAGGAGCAATCACTCTCAGTGCCGCTTGCAAAAGAAAAGGTCTAAGATTGTATGAAAAGGTTTTTCCTCCAAGACTCTTTCATAAAACTCCCAGCTAATTGTATAATCGGGACTTCTATATTACGACATTATTTGGACTTGGATCAGCAGTAGTAATGCTTAAAGTATCTACTTCTCAAGAATTTTCGTGCTCAGAGCATGATACACCCTAAAAATATCACCCGCATATGAACAAGATGCTCAATCTCCAATAAACTAAAGTGTCGAATTAAGCTATCGCCCAGAGATCAGTACCACCGTGTGCTAATTTCAAGTAAAATGCAGCCTCCATAACACCTACTCACTACTATGTGATTACCAATTCCAATTTTTTTTTGCAGCATTACCAACTACCCCACCAATACCTAATTGCACCATTATAATCATTTGATTAGCTCCTGGAATTCCGGGTTGTTTTACTCTATTTCAATCATAGACCTTTCAACCATTTCTGCAGAACGGGAAGAGGGAGAGTCGTGCCCATTGTCTCTCCGGGCACGACCAGGAACATCAAAAAAATTGCAGCCCGAATACATTATTATTTTCAGCTGCAGCTTCAAACTAAAAACATCAAGATTATATTCCAAGTTTACATTCCAACATAATGTTCACGCACGAAAATAAATAAATATACAAATTAAATTAGTGAACATGTAGAGTATAACACATACCTCTTTCTTAACCAGCATAGGGCCATCACAAACACCAACAACAACGCGATCCCTCGCCAGCTCAGCTGCAGCCTAGAGAGTAGCATATTCGCTTTCAATTCTTTTTTTTTATAATGTTTTTAATACATCAATTATAGTGACAACAATGTAAAGAATAAAACTATGTTATATTGCATATGAAGATGATGATGATGATGATGAGATGAATAAACACCTTAAGGAAGAGACGGTGGCCATCGTGTAAGCGATCGAAGGTGCCGCCAAGAACCACGTCGCCGTATGAATTTGGCGGCGACAAGGTCGGATTTGGCGGCGCCGCTTCGTCCATGATTGCCATTTGTAGGTTGATTTAGTGCGCGCGCGCGCGCGCGTGTGGGTGTGTTTGAAAGAGGGACAAAACACAATCTTACATTAGATTGAGGGTAGGTAAGGGTAAGGTGAATAGGTGAGGAGATGTTTGGAATGGATTTGGATTCTTCAATAAAATAACTACGTTATTATTGAATTACGGGATTGTCATGTACATTAAATAATTAAAATTAATAAGTCATAATTATATAATTACTTCATCATAAGGATCTAATCCATTTGAAATTGGGTGGGTGTTAAACGGTAGTGTCGTGTCCTATGATCAGAAATTCTATGTGAGAAAAAAAAAAAAAAAATCTAGACTCTATTGTATTTAAGAGTAATTAGTTTGAATATTAATTGAAATTATATTAATCTGAATATTAGTTAGGATAAAATAATTAATTTCTTAACCAAAAACTATTTATTTGAATATTAATTCGGTAAAAAATGATTAATGCTAAAAATTAATTTAGAAACCGCATCACGTTGACATAACTAGACCCAACCCAGCTTAGATTTTTAATGAGTTGAGCTAAATTGAGCTCATTTATCAAAATATAAGATCCAACTTGACTTATAAGTCCAATACTCTATGTCATGAGTTGGGTTGGGTTGGGTTGACCCAATTTTATATTTTTATTTTTATTTTTTTACAACTAGTATATTTTGAACATATTATATATACATATACAAACAGTAATACACACACACATATATATATATATAACTAAAAGAATTAACCGAGGAGCACTTAGATTAATAAAAAAATAATCTTAGTAAGATTTAAACTTGTTTTTAACGAGGCATAAATAAATTAATAACATTAATATAAAACATTAATTATTAGTCACAAATTCACAAGACACAAATACATTAATAACATGAACATAAAATAATATCATATCAGTGAAACAATTAAAAACCAACGAGTTAGGCTTCTATACGGACACACCTTTCTAATATAAAAAATGAACCTCACACACATAAAATATACTTTTTATTTTATGTTCACACATTGCCGTATCCGTATAGAAACAAAATTCAAAACCAACTAAAGATGGTGTACAATTTTCAACCAACGGACAACAACGTTAAACTTTCCAAAATCAACTTCCAGGGGTCGTTCAAGCGCAACACCTCAGATCTCGTACGGGCAATGGCAGGTGCATTGAACCTGGACATCAGCATTTTGCATAAAGTTTGTTATAGTTTATGTCACATTAGCCTATAAAAGAGTTTTAAGATAGACATTGGTTGATGTATTCTTAGTGAGGACTGTAGTTTTTATCGATTTTGATTGTAAAATTATTAAAAATTGAATTAAGGTTGTATATTTTGAAAATATCAGTATTTTTAAATTATTTTTAATTTAAAAATGATAATTTAATTCCTAATGAAAAATATATATATATATATATTTTTTACCTATATAAGAGTTTTAAAGTGTGAGTTTTTAGCTTCAATTGAAAAACATGAATCTGCCTCTAAAATAGAGGCGATGATTCCTATTAATAATTTGTTGGTTAAGTTTGGCGAGAGGCTACCTACAATGTGTTGATTGGAGCTTGTTAAAAAAGAGTTTATAAAGTTTTACAATTTGGAATGTTGAACTCTAAATGACTATTCTCTACTCGTAATATTTTCATCATAGGATTATTTTTTGATATCCCTGAAAAACATTCCCACAAAACTCGCACCTACTGGATGGGCCGGGATAGCTCCACCTCAAACGGATATGGGCATCGTAGAATTATTGTGTAAAGGAGAAAGCTCGACTTTTTCTTTTCATGGAGTAACAACGTATTTTATAAATATTAGTTACAAAACCAATATATAAAATTGTGGTACTCTACATCAACGTGAATTACATTTTCAAGACCCATCTCATAAGCCATTCTAATTTCTTATAAAGAATTTGTAAATAGTTTGAACTTTGAAATATATTTTTGTAATCCGTGAAACATAAACAAGTTTTATCGTTATTACCCTCTATTTTGGGTCAATATAATTTTATTTTTGTACTTACTAAGTTGTGTTATAGAAATTGCAACCAAAAACATTAGGAAAAAAAAATGAAGAAGTCGAACAAAAACATGTAGAAAATTTAAAACAAATCTCAAGAACAAAAGAGTAAAATAAAACAATATGTTGTCCCATGATTAGAGGTTTGTTTTCCCATTCAATCAACTAATGGTGCGAGGTTCCCATGATTTTTTTTTTTCTTTTGATTATAAGACTTCACTAATAAAGGAAAGAACTTGCAGAAATTATCCTACACCCATGGGATCAAAATCAAAATACAAAATACTGCCGGACTTAATAGAAATATTAACATTTTAGTCAATCCGATACTGAAAAATCCAACATTTTTTTGTTTTTTGTTTTACAATCTAGCCAATTGCCTTTTTATCTGATTTTGTTATCTCAAAATCATAGTATGAGATAACTTCAAGTTGATTTGGCCAGATTTTTTCTTTTCTTTGTCGGATTTTGGCCAGATTGGTTAAATAGCCTTTATATTATTTCATGAATTATATTTTTGGTCCCTAAAAGTTATTGTTTGCACAACTTAAATGCCTAAACTATCTATTTGTCCTGATTTAGTTAATTAAGTTTTCGACAAAATTGACTTTATACCACACATCATTCGTTGACCAGCAATTTTAGTAAACTTCTTTTTCCTTCTGAAGGAGGCAATTTTAGTAAGCTTTTCCCATAAAACTATTGGAAAAATGGCGCAAATAATCCATATTGTTTCTCCAAAATTTAAAATTCATCTCACTATTCAAAATTAGTCAATTTAATATTTATTATTTTTTTAAAAATTAAATTTGTCCCTATTGTTCAAAATTAACCAATTTAGTCTTTATTATTTTTATATAGAATTCAAATTAGTCTTCAATGTTTCAAAAATATTGTAACCAAATTAATTTTTTTTAGAAAATAGTAAAGACTAAATTGACTAATTTTAAATATTAGAGACAAAATTAAAATTTTAGAGAAACAATAAGAACCATTTGTGCAATTTCCCCAAAACTATTTGGTGCATCACCGAAGCGATAACTTTGATATATATGTTAAAGTGTAGAGACTGAAGTGATATAAAAAGCATCTAAAAAGGTCCAAAATGGGATTTGCTTAGAGTGTAGGTACCATTTAGGCTATTTATCTACCTTCATCCAAAAGTTATACTCCTTGTTTTTGCAAATTTCTGTATTTCACAACTTAATTTGTCATTCCATTAATTAAACTACTGTCCAATTTCCAGAATAATTGTTCTTCAAACCTTATAAAGAAAAATACTGAATTTACATATCAAGAATTGGGTGAAATACTCGATTAATATTTTATTATGCCAAAAATTTCAAATTCAAACATTTTTTCAGTGGCAGATCTAATGTAGTGCTAGTGAAGCTACAACTCCTATTAACCCAAAAAAAAAGTAAAAAAATTATGCTTTTTCACAAAAAAATATATAAAATATCAATATATTTTTAAGTAAAAAATTAATCAATCCCTACTAGTAAAAATATATTCACGAGGCTTACAGTTGTGGTCCATGGAAAAGAGATGGGTTTGAACTTTATAGGTCATAGAATGATGGAGTGCAACAATAGTTTCGTTTGGGTTCTTATCTGCTCCATAAAGTTGGATAAGGACCTGTATGGTTTGAGAAAGGGTAGGACGGGAAGGATCAAGGGTGAAGTTTGGTTCAACCTGGATGAGAACATGGCCATTGTGAAGACCTGCTTCAACGGCACAGATGAGTGCATCATCAAACTTACGCCACCTGGTATCTAGTAGAGAGACTAGACATGAAACATTTTTTCCGGCAAGAAATCAGAGTCAGATTTGGATTGAAACACATCTTTCTTTCTCTCAAACAGTTTACTTCCTCCTTCTTTATACTCTTAGCCTTTAATCATGTCTTCCGCCTCCCGCTTCCCGCCTTACCCTTAGTGGAAATCCCGGGTGGACCCCATGACGAAGCTTCTCATGTCGTGTAAATAGGTTTGTCGTCTTGTAATAATAGGATATGACAAGAATCTTTATGTCATGTCTCGTTTGTCTGTTTGTAATAAGCGAGATTTTCTTTATTAAAGGAATCCGCTTTAGTCGCGTCAGGCTTGTCTTATTGTGAATTATTAGGAATCTCTTTATATCGCGTCAGCTTTTCCTTTATTAGAGGAAGCTGCTTTAGTCTTTGTCAAGAATAGTAAAGATTCCGCTTGTAATTATTCGCTTTGTAATGGTTTGCCTATAAATAATGAGGAATCCCTGACTAAAGGGGTAGAGTCAGATTTTGATTGAACCACATCTTTCTTTCTCTCAAACAGTTTACTTCCTCATTCTTTCTACTCTTAGCCTTTAGTCATGTCTTCCGCCTCCCGCTTCCCGCCTTACCCTTAGTGGTATCAGAGCCTAGTTAACTGTAGCACTTCCCTATTCTGGTATTGAAGGTCTTAAACAATACTTGTGTGTTGAACACTAGAGTCTTTGGCAATAAGGCAATAGCCGTTAAAAAGTGAATGAAAGGCGCAGTAAGTCCCGCTGTAAGTCCAGTCGTGACCAGTGTATCCACCATCGCTGATCTTCCCCTGCTAGAACAAGAAGTTGTTGCTAACAACTCTGAAGTCACTTCTTTTGATCCTTCCACATCTCATTATGAGGTAGATATAACCCAAACACCTGCATCTACCAAACCAGGTGAACTCTTCAAACTCTCTCCGTTAAACCCATACTCATATTACCAAACTTCCCAACTCACACAAAAGTTCAAGTCTCTATTACCTACCAAGCCAGCAGCCCTTACAACCGTGTATAAATCCTCTACAGTCTTTGTACAATCCGTATCCTCTTCTTGCACAGAAACTTATCTTCCTATACTTTCTGAATCTGATCTCCGTAGATATAGACAGAAAGGTTACAAAGGTTTACACATTGGAGCCATTCGTCTAGCCTTCCAACCTAGTTTTCTTGCCGAAAAAAATGTTTAATGTCTAGTCTCTCTACTAGATACCAGGTGGCGTAAGTTTGATGATGCACTCATATGTGCCGTTGAAGCAGGTCTTCACAATGGCCATGTTCTCATCCAGGTTGAACCAAACTTCACCCTTGATCTTTCCCGTCTTACCATTTCTCAAACCATACAGGTCCTTATCCAACTTTATGGAGCAGATATGAACCCAAACGAAACTGTTGTTGCACTCCATCATTCTATGATCTATAAAGTTCAAACCCATCTCTTTTCCATGGACCACAATTGTAAGTCTCGAGTCCACGTCTTAGGTGATAGTAACGTTACCCAACCAAAAATCTACACCAAACATGAACTCACTTTCCCTCCTCATTGGAAAAATGATTATGAAAGAAGCCATAACCGACCAATCATCCATGATTCACCAAGAATTTCTAGACATCCTTTAGAACCAGGTCGTGTCGCCATATCATTTCCAACAGAATCCCAACCAGCTGAACCATGTGAAAAATGTCAACTTGCTGGACATCCTCAGTCCTGTCCACACTGTGTTAGAAAACTCTTTGCTACCAGATCTAGATCCTTGAGATATGTCTGTTCTGTGAATTTTCCTGAAGACATCTACTGTACTGGAAAAGCCGACAATGCATATGTTGGTAAATGGCAAGTTACCAAAACCAGACCACAAGATGTTGGACCAATCAAGTCAGCAATCAATTGGGGCAACATGAATGCAAAAGCCCAGAATGCTGCCATTGAAAAAATATGGTCAGATCTCAGGGAACATGTTGCATGGACAAAAGAAGCCCATGAGCATCTCAGACAAGGTTGTTATGACCAATATAATGACCTCCACAAGGCTTTCCACAGAAACCACAGATATCACCAGCAGAATCCTATTAATAGGAAAAAGCTTCAGAAGGCAACTTCAGTTCGGAACCCTTCCGGACAAGTTCGTTCTTGGAACAGCATCAACATGATCAATATGCAGAAATCTTCTTTAGAGAAGCATTATCTTGATTCAGACGAGTTCAAGAGAAAAAGAGAACGACTCGCTCAAAAGCTCAAACAGCCAGCTAAGCCAAAGAAGCAGTCCTCTCATCCTTGGAAGCATAATCCAAAGCCAGATCATGCAGTCTGGATACCAAGTGGAAATTGTGAAAAAGCTTATTGGGTTGATCTCACACCACCTCCTCATTATCTCTTCAAAGAGAAAATTATTCCAACCGGGTGGGGTGATGAAGACGAGAAAGAAGGTCCTAGTGAAATTTCCTCAGTCATTTCGTCCATTGATTCCTTTGATCCATTTGAAAAGGATTCATCCTCTCAGAAGATTCCACCATACAAAGGGCTAGTTCTTATGCAGACCCTTGTGACACCGTTCTACACGGACACCACAAGGACACGGCCACATAACTCTGTTCAAACTAATCCTGATGATTCAGAAGCAACCAGTGACCAAGGAGAAACTTTCCAAGTAGGAGAACACCAGAACCAACAGCCGCCACAAGCACAAGTCCCACAGGTTCCACAACAGCAACCTCAAAGACAACAAAACATTGAAGGAAAAGTTTTCATCCCATATGCTCCAGATCACAAGCAATTCTGGAACATTGATACAATTCCCCCTGATGACAGACTCAAATATCTTGAGAAAATAGATGCATGGATAAATGGAGAATCTAACCGAAATCCTACTCTTGAGATAAGAGATATCATTGACCGTCTTGTTGTTACTTTTACAGGATCACTCCGCAGTTGATGGACAAGGATGCTGACAGAAGAAGAAAGACAGATCATCCTGACAGATGCAGATCCTATTCAGATATTCCTAACATGTCTACGAAATGTTTTCGTAGGACAAACAGCCCAAGAGATTGAAAAGGCAGAAAAGAAGTTCTTACTCAACAAATGCTGTGATGTTGCAAAGGTTGGAGATTACTATCTCAGACAGGAAGCTCTGTATTTTATATTTGGAAAAAATACAGAAACCATCAAGAAGGCGTTCGTCTTTAACATGCCACAACCACTTCCTGAATTGCTCGAAACAGAGTTCAAACGAGCCAATCTTGCAGATCTAAGACAAGTGAGTCTTGCTCACTTGTACCAGATGGCCAGAAAGCTCATTCAAGATCAGTGCGAGTCCAAGCGACTTGGCAAACTTCTCAAAAGTAACGAGCAGAAAACAATGGAAACCTTTTGCAGAAAAGATTTCCAAAAGTTTGACTGTCACACTCACAGCTACTCTCCATGTTCGTGTCACAAATACAAGAGGCACAAACATCAGAAAAGGTTTCACAAGTCCAGAAAACCTTTCAAGAAGTTCAAATTTGTGAAGAAAATATCAAAACCCTCTTCTTTCACTAAGTGTTTTCTTTGTGGAAAGAAATGACATTTTGCAAAAAATTGTTACCTCAAAAAGACCAAGAAGCTCCCAGCCAAGCTTGTTCAGTTCATCTCAAGTCAAAACTTTGATGACCAACTATACACATGGACTTCCGAACCAGATCAAGCCGTCCTTAACCTTGATACAGCCTCATCCTCAGATCTCACCTCAGAATCCAAATCCTCTGATTCAGAACCAAACTTCTCCATAGCCAAAATACACAAAACCTCTGAACAACAAATCCTTACCACTTCCAAAGCTACCTTTACCCCAGGACAAATCTATAAGCCATACATAAAGCTTGTTGTAAACCCTCCAGGATATGTTCCTATCATTGTTACTGCACTTCTAGACACAGGATCATGTATTTCTTTCATGAAATCCAAGTGTCTTCCTCCTGAATTTTGGATATCCTCCAGAGCAACCATTACCACTGCTTCTGGTAGTGGATTTGCAAGTGAAGCACACTCCATGACCATTCCCATACACTTATCCCCAGATGTCTCAGTACGACACAGCTTTTACCAGTATGATCAATGCTGTGAAGACATTCTTTTAGGAATGGATTTTCTCACCTTACTTACTCCATTCTCATTTCAAACAGATGGTTTCCAATTCCTGCATAATCAGTATACCCCTTGGGTATCCTTACAGAAATTACCCTCACAGGTTTCAGCCATTCAAGATGATGAATTTACTGAAGAAAGAAGCCTCCTTCTTTCCTGTTGCGGTGATCTTCCAAACAAGTTTTGGGAAAGAGAGAAACACTTTGTCTCTCTACCTTACAAAGAGAATTGGCAGATGCCACACCAAACCGCCTCTCATCCAGGAATGCCAAAAGATGAAGATCTTTGTCAAGCTGAAATTCAAGCACTACTCGAGCAAGGTCTCATCCGACCATCCAGATCTCCGTGGGCAAGTCATGTCTTTTATGTCAACAAAAGATCTGAACAAGTTCGAGGAAAGAAAAGATTAGTGATAGATTATCCCTAACTTAATGATCAATTGCAGGATATCAGATACCCTCTTCCAAGAAAGGAACAACTTTCATAAGCTATCCAAAGCCAAATTTTTCTCAAAATTTGATATGAAATCAAGATTTTGGCAGATTGGTATTACTGAAGCTGACAGATTCAAAACTGCTTTTGTTGTTCCACAGGGTCATTATGAATGGAATGTCATGCCATTTGGTCTCAAGAATGCACCGTCCGAGTTCCAGCACATAATGGATGATGTTTATAGGCCACTCGTGCAGCACTGTATTGTCTACATTGATGATGTTTTGATATTCAGTAACACAGCTGAAGAACACCATCAGCATCTCCGACAATTCCAGAAACTAACCTACCAGCATAGATTAGTTCTTGCTGAATCCAAGATGAAAATTAGTCTAAAAACTATTGATTTTCTTGGTTTGCAGATCAGAGAAGGACACATTTTCTTACAGGACCACATATCAAGCAAAGTCCTCGATTTTCCTGATGAACTCAGAACTATTACACAGATCCAACAATTCATTGGCCTCATCAATTATGCCTCATCGCATGTCCCATCATTGGCCAACTACACCAGCCATATTTCCAAACACCTCCGAAAATCCAACATTGGATATTGGTCTCTAGAAGCCACAGTTGCAATTCAGAAGCTAAAGGAGTTATGCAAGGCACTTCCTCCTCTCAAGATCCCAGGTCCAGAACAACTCATTTTACAGATCGATGCTTCCCTTGATTTTTGGGCAGCAGTCCTCATTGAAGAAGACAATGGACACATACAAGTCTGTGGTTATAAGTCAGGATCTTTCACGCCAGCACAACGCAATTATCCCTCTTTCAAAAGAGAAGTTCTTGCAGTTATTCAGGGAATCAAAAAATTCAAGTTTTATCTTGCTTAGAATCCTTTTATTATTGAAACAGATTTTAAAGGATTTCAAGGCGTTCTCAGAAGAAAGCAGAATGATATTCCAGATCCACAACTCATCCGATGGACAGAATGGATTTCCCGATTCAATTGGACAATGCGACACATCCCAGGCAAAGAGAATATCCTTGCTGATTTTCTCTCTCGCACTCCGCCATCCGAGAAAGCTGTATGCATGGTAAATCCAGATGGACGCAAGCTTCCAGCTTCCCTTGTTCTAGGTCTTATTCCAGGCAGTTCCAGTTCAACTTCAGCTCCCACTGATGGCCAGTCTCAGACATTTTATGATTTGAGTTCAGACCAACAAGCTCAATTTCTTGAAGCCCTACCTGAGGAGATCAAGATAAAGATACTTCGATCATTCGCCAGAAGCCGGATCACTGATTTCTTTGAAGAATTCGTTGAGATCAGGCTCAAACGAATTATTGATCTGTTATCCTCTGTTTATTATGTGCGCGATGTTGTTCGTTACAATCCCCAGTATGAGGAACCATAGGATACAATTCTTGATTTTAATAATTATGACTTTTCAAAGATGCAATTCTTGTATCTTTGGTATTGGCTTAATTATTATCCTATGACAGTTCTTTTTGATCCAGAGCTCATTCAAAGACATGTTCGTGTGTTCCCAGAATCCCGCTTCGTCAAGCTTTTCTCACAGGTGTTTCAGTCATTTGACCCTCCAACACTCATCACCGGTCAAATTATTCAGCACTAGCAGGTTTTCATCATACGCCTCACAGATGTTTGGAATCGCGTCATTCCGCCAACCATCATTCCAATCAACCATTTTCACCTCCAGCATGAGCCTTGGGAATATTTTATTTCTTGGGAACAATGCCTTACCGTCAAAAAAGCTACTGCTAGAGCCCATGGTCTAGATGTTTCTGATCCCTGAGAGTTTTGGCATGTCCGCTTCCCTGATAGCCCCACTTTTCATGAGCACCTCCTCGCCTTCCAGAATTTCTCTCATCCAGATGCCTATTCTACTGCAGACCTTGGGTCTGACTATGACCCGTGGGGGGGAGGTGAGTTTAGTAGCCAGAACAGTCGGGAGTGGTGGGATGATATGGATCTCAGTAATGACAGATGGTGACTCATCACAGACAAGATCCAAGAATCACCGGTGGACCCCAGGACGAAGTTTCTCGTGTCATGTAAATAGGTTTGTCGTCTTGTAAGAATAGGATATGACAAGAATCTTTATGTCATGTCTCGTTTGTCTGTTTGTAATAAGCGAGATTTTCTTTATTAAAGGAAACCGCTTTAGTCGCGTCAGGCTTGTCTTATTATGAATTATTAGGAATCTCTTTATGTCTCGTCAGCTTTTCCTTTGTTAAAGTAAACTGCTTTAGTCTTTGTCAAGAATAGTGAAAATTCCGCTTGTAATTATTTGCTTTGTAATGGTTTGCTTATAAATAATGAAGAACCCCTGACTAAAGGGGTAGAGTCAGATTTGGATTGAAACACATCTTTCTTTCTCTCAAACAGTTTACTTCCTCCTTCTTTCTACTCTTAGCCTTTAGTCATGTCTTCCGCATCCCGCTTCCCGCCTTACCCTTAGTGATCTTTCACGCCAGCACAACACAATTATCCCTCTTTCAAAAGAGAAGTTCTTGCAGTTATTCAGGGAATCAAAAAATTCAAGTTTTATCTTGCTCAGAATCCTTTTATTATTGAAACAGATTTTAAAGGATTTCAAGGCGTTCTCAGAAGAAAGCAGAATGATATTCCAGATCCACAACTCATCCGATGGACAGAATGGATTTCCCAGTTCAATTGGACAATGCAACATATCCTAGGCAAAGAGAATATCCTTGTTGATTTTCTCTTTCGCACTCCGCCTTATGCAGAACCCTGTGACACCGTTCTACACGGACATATAACCCTGTTCAAACTAATCCACTATTCTTGACAAAGACTAAAGCAGCTTCCTCTAATAAAGGAAAAGCTGACGTGACATAAAGAGATTCATAATAATTCACAATAAGGCAAGCCTGACGCGACTAAAGCGATTTCCTTTAATAAAGGAAATCTCGCTTATTACAAACAGAAAAACGAGACATGACATAAAGATTCTTGTCATTTGACCCTCCAACACTCATCACCGGTCAAATTATTCAGCACCAGCAGGTTTTCATCATACACCTCACAGATGTTTGGAATCGCGTTCGGTAGACATGACTAAAGGCTAAGAGTAGAAAGAAGGAGGAAGTAAACTGTTTGAGAGAAAGAAAGATGTGTTTCAATCCAAATCTGACTCTGCCCCTTTAGTCAGGGGTTCTTCATTATTTATAGGCAAACCATTACAAAGCAAATAATTACAAGCGGAATCTTCACTATTCTTGACAAAGACTAAAGTAGCTTCCTCTAATAAAGGAAAAGCTGACGCGACATAAAGAGATTCCTAATAATTCACAATAAGACAAGCCTGACGCGACTAAAGCAGATTCCTTTAATAAAAGAAATCTTGCTTATTACAAACAGACAAACGAGACATGACATAAAGATTCTTGTCATATCCTATTATTACAAGACGACAAACCTATTTACATGACACGAGAAGCTTCGTCATAGGGTCCACCCGGGATTCAAGTTTTATCTTGTCTGTGATGAGTCACCATCTGTCATTATTAAGAGGTGGCGTAAGTTTGATGATGCACTCATCTGTGCCGTTGAAGCAGGTCTTCACAATGGCCATGTTCTCATCCAGGTTGAACCAAACTTCACCCTTGATCTTTCCCGTCCTACCCTTTCTCAAACCATACAAGTCCTTATTCAACTTTATGGAGCTGATATGAACCCAAATGAAACGTTTGTTGCACTCCATCATTCTATGACCTATAAAGTTCAAACCCATCTCTTTTCTATGGACCACAACTGTAAGTCTCGAGTCCACGTCTTAGGTGATAGTAATGTTACCCAACCAAAAATCTACACCAATCATGAACTCACTTTCCCTCATCGTTGGAAAAATGATTATAAAAAAGCCATAATCGACCAATCATCCATGTTTCACCAAGAATCTCTAGACATCCTCTAGAACCAGGTCGTGTCGCCATATCATTTTCAACAGAATCCCAACCAGCTGAACCATCTGAAAAATGTCAACTTGCTGGACATCCTCAGTCCTGTCCACACTATGTCAGAAAACCCTTTGCTACCAGATGTAGAGCCTTGAGATATGGTTGTTGTGTGAATTTTCCTGAAGACATCTACTATACTGGAGAAGCCGACAATGCATATGTTGGTAATGGCAAGTTACCAAAACCAGACCACAAGATGTTGGACCAATCGAGTCAGCAATCAATTGGGGCAACATGAAAGCAAAAGCCCAGAATGCTGCCATTGAAAAAATATGGTCAGATCTCAGGAAACATGTTGCATGGACAAAAGAAGCCCATGAGCATTTTAGACAAGGTTGTTATGACCAATATAATGACCTCCACAAGGCTTTCCACAGAAACCACAGATATCACCAGCAGAATCATATTAATTGGAAAAAGCTTCAGAAGGCCGCTTCAGTTCGGAACCCTTTCGGACAAGTTCTTTCTTGGAACAGCATCAACATGATCAACATGCAGAAATCTTCTTCAGAGAAGCATTATCTTGATTCATACGAGTTCAAGAGAAAAAGAGAATGACTCGCTCAAAAGCTCAAACTGCCAGCTAAGCCAAAGAAGCAGTCCTCTCATCCTTGGAAGCATAATCCAAAGCCAGATCATGCAGTCTGGATACCAAGTGGAAATTGCGAAAAAGCTTATTGGGTTGATCTCACACCACCTCCTCATTATCTCTCCAAAGAGAAAATTATCCCAACCGGGTGGGGTGATGAAGACGAGAAAGAAGGTCCTAGTGAAATTTTCTCAGTAATTTCGTCATTTGATTCCTTTGATCCATTTGAAAAGGATTCATCCTCTCAGACGATTCCACCATACAAAGGACCAGTTCTTATGCAGACCCCTGTGACACCGTTCTACACGGATACCACAAGGACACGTACACACAACCCTGTTCAAACTAATCCTGATGATTCAGAAGCAACCAGTGACCAAGGAGAAACTTCCCAAGCAGGAGAACACCGGAACCAACAGCCGCCACAAGCACAAGTCCCACAGGTTCTACAACAGCAACCTCAAAGACAACAAAACATTGAAGGAAAAGTTTCCATCCCATATGCTCCAGATCACAAGCAATTCTGGAACATTGATACAACTCCCCCTGATGACAGACTCAAATATCTTGAGAAAATAGATGCATGGATAAATGGAGAATCTCTTCGAAATCCTACTCTTGAGATAAGAGATATCATTGACCATCTTGTTGCTGCTTTTACAGGATCACTCCGCAGTTGGTGGACAAGGATGCTGACAGAAGAAGAAAGACAGATCATCCTGACAGATGCAGATCCTATTCAGATATTCCTAACATGTCTACGAAACTTTTTCGTAGGACAAACAACCCAAGAGATTGAAAAGGCAGAAAAGGAGTTCTTACTCAACAAATGCTGTGATGTTGCAAAACTTGGAGATTACTATCTCAGACAGGAAGCTCTGTATTTTATCTTTGGAAAAAATACATAAACTATCAAGAAGGTGTTCGTCTTTAACATGCCACAACCACTTCCTGAATTGCTCGAAACAGAGTTCAAACGAGCCAATCTTGCAGATCTAAGACAGGTGAGTCTTGCTCACTTGTACCAGATGGCCAGAAAGCTCATTCAAGATCAGTGCTTGTCCAAGCGTCTTGGCAAACTTCTCAAAAGTAACGAGCAGAAAACAATGGATACCTTTTGTAGAAAGGATTTCCAAAAGTTTGGTTGTCACACTCACAGCTACTCTCCATGTTCGTGTCACAAATACAAGAGGCACAAACATCAGAAAAGATTTCACAAGTCCAGAAAACCTTTCAAGAAGTTCAAATTTGTGAAAAAAAGATCAAAACCCTCTTCTTTCACTAAGTGTTTTCTTTGTTGAAAGAAAGGACATTTTGCAAAAGATTGTTACCTCAAAAAGACCAAGAAGTTCCCAGCCAAGCTTGTTCAGTTCATCTCAACTCAAAACTTTGATGACCAACTATACACATAGACTTTCGAACCAGATCAAGCCGTCCTTAACCTTGATACAGCCTCATCCTCAGATCTCACCTCAGAATCTGAATCCTCTGATTCAGAACCAAACTTCTCCATAGCCAAAACACACAAAACCTCTGAACAACAAATCCTTACCACTTCCAAAGCTACCTTTACCCCATGACAAATCTATAAGCCATACATAAAGCTTGTTGTAAACCCTCCATGATATGTTCCTATCACTGTTATTGCACTTCTAGACACAGGATCATGTATTTCTTTCATGAAATCCAAGTGTCTTCCTCCTAAATTTTGGATATCCTCCAGAGCAACCTTTACCACTGCTTCTGGTAGTGGATTTGCAAGTGAAGCACACTCCATGACCATTCCCATACACTTATCCCCAGATGTCTCAGTCCGACACATCTTTTACCAGTATGATCAATGCTGTGAAGATATTCTTTTAGGAATGGATTTTCTCACCTTACTTGCTTCATTCTCATTTCAAACAGATGGTTTCCAATTTCTGCATAATTAGTATACCCCTTGGGTGTCCTTACAGAAATTACCTTCACAGGTTTTAGCAATTCAAGATGATGAATTTGCTGAAGAAAGAAGCCTCCTTCTTTCCTATTGCGGTGATCTTCGAAACAAGTTTTGGGAAAGAGAGAAACACTTTGTTTCTCTGCCTTACAAAGAGAATTGGCAGATACCACACCAAACCGCCTCTCATCCAGGAATGCCAAAAGATGAAGATCTTTGTCAAGCTGAAATTCAAGCACTACTCGAGCAAGGTCTCATCCGACCATCCAGATCTCCGTGGGAAAGTCATGCCTTTTGTGTTAACAAAAGATCTGAACAAGTTCGAGGAAAGAAAAGATTGGTGATAGATTATCGCCAACTCAATGATCAATTGCAGGATATCAGATACCCTCTTCCAAAAAAGGAACAACTCCTTCAGAAGCTGTCCAAAGCCAAATTCTTCTCAAAATTTGATATGAAAGCAGGATTTTGGCAGATTGGTATTACTGAAGCTGACAGATTCAAGACTGCTTTTGTTGTTCCACAGGGTCATTTTGAATAGAATGTCATGCCATTCGGTCTCAAGAATGCACCGTCCGAGTTCCAGCACGGAATAGATGATGTTTATAGGCCACTCGCGCAGCACTGTATTGTCTACATTGATGATGTTTTGATATTCAGTGACACAGCTGAAGAACACCATCAGCATCTCCGATAATTCCAGGAACTAACCTACCAGCATGGATTAGTTCTTGCTGAATCCAAGATGAAAATTGGTCTAAATGCTATTGATTTTCTTGGTTTGCAGATAAGAGAATGACACATTCTTTTACAGGACCACATATCAAGCAAAGTCCTCGACTTTCCTGATGAACTCAGAACTGTTACACAGATCCAACAGTTCCTTGGCCTCATCAATTATGCCTCATCGCATGTTCCATCATTGGCCAACTACACCAGCCAGATTTCCAAATACCTCCGAAAATCCAACATTGGAAATTGGTCTCCTGAAGCTACAGTTGCATTTCAGAAGCTAAAGGAGTTATGCAAGGCACTTCCTCCTCTCAAGATCCCAGGTCCAGGACAACTCATTTTATAGACCGATGCTTCCCTTGATTTTTGGGCAGCAGTCCTCATTGAAGAAGACAATGGACACAGACAAGTCTGTGGTTATAAGTCATGATCTTTCACGCCAGCACAAAGCAACTATCCCTCTTTCAAAAGAGAAGTTCTTGCAGTTATTCAAAGAATCAAAAAATTCAAGTTTTATCTTGCTCAGAATCCTTTCATTATTGAAACAGATTTTAAAGGATTTCAAGGCGTTCTCAGAAGAAAGCAGAATGATATTCCAGATCCACAACTTATCCGATGGACAGAATGGATTTCCCAATTCAATTGGACAATGCGACACATCCCAGGCAAAGAGAATATCCTTGCTGATTTTCTCTCTCGCACTCCGCCATCCGAGAAAGCTGTATGCATGGTAAATCCAGATAGATGCAAGCTTCCAACTTCCCTTGTTCAAGGTCTTATTCCAGGCAGTTCCAGTTCAAATTCAGATCCCACTGATGGCCAGTCTCAGACATTTTATGGTTTGAGTTCAGACCAGCAAGCTCAATTTATTGAAGCCCTACCTGAGGAGATCAAGATAAAGATACTCCGATCATTCGCCAGAAGTCGGATCACTGATTTCTTTGAAGAATTCGTTGAGATTAGGCTCAGACGAATTATTGATCTGTTATCCTCTGTTTATTATGTGCGTAACGTTGTTCGTTACAATCCCCAGCATGAGAAATCATGGGATACAGTTCTTGATTTTAATAATTATGACTTTTCAAAGATGCAATTCTTGTATCTTTGGTATTGGCTTAATTATTATCCTATGACAGTTCTTTTTGATCCAGAGCTCATTCAAAGACATGTTCATGTGTTCCCAGAATCCCGCTTCGCCAAGCTTTTCTCACAGATGTTTCAGTCATTTGACCCTCCAACACTCATCACCGGTCAAATTATTCAGCACCAACAGGTTTTCATCATACGCCTGATAGATGTTTGGAATCGCGTCATTCCGCCAACCATCATTCCAATCAACCATTTCCACCTCCAGCAAGAGCCTTGGGAGTATTTTATTTCTTGGGAACAGTGCCTTACAGTCAAAAGAGCTACTGCTAGGGCCCATGGTGTACATGTTTCTGATCCCCAAGAGTTTTGGCATATCCGCTTCCCTGATAGCCCCACTTTTCATGAGCACCTCCTCGCCTTCCAGAATTTCTCTCATCCAGATGCCTATTCTACTGCAGACCTTGGGTCTGACTATGACCCGTGGGGGGGAGATGATTTTAGTAGCCAAAACAGTCAGGAGTGGTGGGATGATATGGATCTCAATAATGACAGATGGTGACTCATCACAGACAAGATCTAAGAATCCCGAGTGGACCCCATGACGAAGCTTCTGGTGTCATGTAAATAGGTTTGTCGTCTTGTAATAATAGGATATGACAAGAATCTTTATGTCATGTCTCGTTTGTCTGTTTCGCTTAGTCGCGTCAGGCTTGTCTTATTGTGAATTATTAGGAATCTTTTTATGTCGCGTCAGCTTTTCCTTTATTAGAGGAAGCTGCTTTAGTCTTTGTCAAGAATAGTGAAGATTCCGCTTGTAATTATTCGCTTTGTAATGATTTGCCTATAAATAATGAAGAACCCCTGACTAAAGGGGTAGAGTCAAATTTAGATTAAAACACATTTTTCTTTCTCTCAAACAGTTTACTTCCTCCTTCTTTCTATTCTTAGCCTTTAGTCATGTCTTCCGCCTCCCGCTTCCCGCCTTACCCTTAAAAAATTATGTGTTACACCCCTTACTGAGAAAATATTTTAAATCCGCCCCCTGCCTATATTATCTCACCACCAATATTATTGGCCCCTTGACGGATTTTGAACCTTGTGATGTAATGCACTATTACACTACAAATTTATAGACTTATAGTGAATTCGATATAATCTGTGCCTATATATGGTAAATTTTTTGTTATTAAAAAAACAATTAATTTACACCATAAACACTATAATATCCACCCTTGGTGATAAAATATGTTTCAGCATTTTGCCGGAAAAAGAAAAACGTTACTTGGCCTTTAGTCTGCCACAACTTCAGAACGCACTCCAACCACATACAGCCAGAAACTAACGTATCTTCAAGAAAACAACTAAAAATGAAAAAAAAAAAAAAAAAAAAAACAGAAAAAATCTTCATATCAATAAACTTCAGCTCATGTAAGAACTTAGAATTCATATCTCAACCTTGGAGAACATCAAAGTTTGCCACTAGTACGATGTCAACTTCTAGTGCTAGTACAGTTCCACATACTGTGAGACGAGAGTTTTTCAACCCCACAAGTAAAAGATTTCTTGCACCTGTCAGGATTCACCATTACAGTAAGCAACCCCAAAACCATATAGCTAGATTCACTCATAACATTGTGACATTATAAGTAAATATAATGGTTGTACTGATCATAATAACGTTATGCAAAGATACCTTTCCGAAACTATGCATTGTTTATTTTATTCAACATGTGACAATGTTTGTAAAGTTGACATTTATTTCTGCATGATCAGGAAGCAAGTGTGAGTTGAGTAGGAGAGCTTTTGCTCTAAAAGGAATTGTTGCAGCTGGAAGTTCTGTCATGGCTTGTTCTGTAGTTGCTGAACCCTCTCAAGGTTTGTCTAAGTTGATTCCTTTACTTTTATATTCATCTATGTGCACAAAGATAGCTAAAACCAGTTATCTGTATTTTCTTGACCGGAATTACTTCGTAGTTCGTGTTGAAGCTTATAAATAAATAAAATAAATTTATTTATAACACTGAAGTGGGAAATTCATTTCTGTCGAGCCACATTGACAAAAGTTCCTGATTTCGCTGATTTCGAGTTTACGTGCAATACTTAATTAAAAAAAAAAAACCCGTGAGGAAAACTTCTCTCTAACGGCTTAAATTTTAGATGAAGTGATCAATTTATAGATAATCTTGAACAATAGTTTTCTTTGTCCACTTATATTGTATAGGTTTGGAGAGATTGCCATTTAAGCCAGAGGGTTACAACTATTGGACTTGGCGAGGTCACAAGATACATTATGTAGAAGAAGGAGAAGGACCACCCATTGTGTTAATTCATGGATTTGGCGCTTCAGCTTTTCACTGGAGGTATCTATTCGGCAATTTCTGATTTTCTTTTAATTTTCATTGTAATGTCATTGCTCTTGCCCTGCCTTTTTGATTGCAGGATCGATATTTATGTTTCTAATGTTAGAAAAAGTATATCTGTTGCATATGTATCTAATTTTACTGATTATCAGGAGGTAGAGCGTGCCTCTGATAATTGTGTCCTTGTGCATGGGCTATGAGGGCTCTTAGCCACATGGAAGTCAATTATCCATTTGATGCTTTTGAATTTGACTAGCTAAGATCACTTTATAACTTCATCGTTCACTCTGTCCTCATAATGTCCTTACCATTCGAAGAAATTACTGTTTATCAGTGTCGTCAATGCAGGTTTCAGCAAGCTATGAACGTGAGAGAAAGCGGGTTGCGTTCATACATGTACTATAAATATTTATATATAGTCAATTAGGCATTATTTAATTTTTTTTGCTCTATAAGATCTCAGGTTCAACCCCTGAATGTCTGTTTTATCTGTCCAACCATGTTGCAATCACATATATAGAGCTGGGCCTAAACATAAATTTTGGCATATGGTGCATCTCGAAAGCTCGTTGCTGCACGAGGCAGCTGAAGTTTCATATGCTATTTAGGAACCAAAATGCTTTTGTAATTGCTATTTGGAGATAAACAACTGTGCTATTAGTACATATATGCTTGGTCTCTTGCTGATATTGCTTAAGAATTTTGATGAAGTTCTTTTGTTATTCGTTTTATATAGGTATAACATACCAGAATTGGCTAAAAAATACAAGGTTTATGCTGTAGACTTGCTGGGCTTTGGTTGGAGTGAGAAAGCTCTTATTGAGTACGACGCATTGGTGTGGAGAGATCAGGTTGTGGATTTTGTGAAGGAGATAGTCAAAGCACCAACGGTTTTAGTTGGAAACAGGTAAATATATGCCAATGGATTGCCATCCAACTGCAAATTTCATATTGTTTTGGATGATAAAGCTATCAGATTCAAAAGTCCATAACTTTGGATTTTGCACAATGCAATTATTTGATTTGGGAATTTATCTTAGTTTCATTATTTACTGATTTGTACCTTTTGACTTTGTTAATATCTCTAAACTAGGAAGACAACACTACATTAGGACTAAAATAAGGAAGTACACTGTTTGGGGAGTTTTAGCCCTCGAGTATCCCACCTCACGATCGTGTTGATGGCAGAAAATAAATATTCTATTTAAGGTGCATCAATATTAACTAGAAAGCTGTATTAGGTGATTCAACGGTTTTACTTCTCTAACCTCACGTCATGATGTGCTTTTGCATCAGAATAACTGATTCAAAGTCATATTGAACTTGTTTTTACAAATTCATATGTCAAAGAGCATTTGGTTCTCTCTCTCTCCCTTCCTCTGAGTGTGTTTTCAGCAGTTTTGCAACACTCACTCTAAGGTTATGTACCATAAGCTGTACAAAAGGTAAAAGAAGTCATCAAGTCCATGATCATTTTCTTGTTCCACAAGGCTACTATTCTTGGTTTCGGCATATGTGCTCTGACAGTGTCTGATCTAGAGAACCTCACCTTTTTGGTATTATATTAAGGACTATTAATCTAGCCTCCCATGCTCCAAGAACAACATTCTCTGACCTGTCTTTCCCCTAGAACTCAATAAAAGCAAAGTAGTACTTATTGCCAAGCAATAGTCGACTATTCTGTGAAATTTTCTTCATACTGTACCTATTCTTACCCGTCTGAGGGAAATGATGTCTCACGCATACATATGGTTCATTCCTTTTCAATTAGTGTATGATTATCAATCTTGTGGTCAATCATAGGATTTCAAAGGTAACAGTATTTTTGCATCTGTATGCAAGCTATTTTAGTAAGACTGTTTCTATTCATCATGTTTCAAGCTAACGTGTGACATCCATTTTGGAAGATTGAAACTAATGCTCATTATACCAATGTATGATTCTTTTATCAATTCTGACACTTTACTGCTTTTAACTGCCTTTACAGTCTTGGAGGATTTACTGCTTTAGTGGCAGCAGAAGCATTACAGGAGCAAGTCAGAGGAGTTGCATTGTTAAATTCTGCAGGACAATTCGGGGATGCCAACATTGCGATCAATGAGTCTGAGGAAACGGGATTAAAGAAATATATTTTAAATCCCCTGAAGGAAATTTTTCAGCGCATTGTCCTTGGATTTTTATTCTGGCAAGCCAAGCAACCAGCTCGTATTGAGTCTGTCTTGAAGAGTGTGAGTGACTTCCCTCCTGATCACAATCCAATTCTCCTTCCATTTTCTTTAATCAAAAGCTGACATTTTCTGGTCGCTTGTTATGGACAACATGCTTAGACTAGTTTTCATTTTGTCCTTGGATTTTTATTCTGGCAAGCCAAGCAACCAGCTCGTATTGAGTCTGTCTTGAAGAGTGTGAGTGACTTCCCTCCTGATCACAATCCAATTCTCCTTCCATTTTCTTTAATCAAAAGCTGACATTTTCTAGTCGCTTGTTATAGACAACATGCTTAGACTAGTTTTCATTTTGTATCTGAATAAGGTCGGTTGAGACGTAGGACCACTTAAAGCGACTAATCATTCTGCAAGAGCCAAGATCCAGTAGATTCAGCCAAAAAGGATCTTGATAAAGTTCATTCCAGTTAGACGATACTACGATTCCTTCCACATGGCTTGCTCGATCCCTTTATTTTCTGTTTCATTGTTTTACATATTATAGGCCTATCCACAAGCAATAAGAAGTTAGGAATGTGCAAGAAATATAGATTGACACCTTTTGTCCTTAAATTTAATTTCGGCTTATTATCTTGCCTAACTTTTCGTAATGCAATTCCCTTCTAACTATTGATAGTTGTCTTGCCTCTACAAACTTACTCCTCTTCTATCCCCAATTTCAGGTATATATAAATGCTTCAAATGTGGATGATTATCTCATCGATTCAATCACGAGTCCTGCAGCTGATCCTAATGCAGGGGAAGTTTACTACAGGTATGGAGATAGGCATGTTACCCTGTAGACATCCTATCCGTATCAATATTGAATCCTTCACGTGCTTTAACACGAACAAACCTAATTGGGGACTTCAATAAAAGATGTCCAGATTCTTTATTTTTGGGTGCATTTGGAGCTTATCTGCCAGAACCTTATTATTAACTATTATGAAAAGCTTGTGTTATAATTATGAATCGATCTTTATGCATCTGTTTGAGAATTTGCGAATTCCTTTTGCGTTTTATGTAAAATTCACCACAAGATTGGTAATACCAGTTTAGACATCAGATATTATCATCAAACTTTTAAAGCATGTAGGAACGGTCACTTTCATATGGTCTCTTAAAAGATTCAATGTCCTTATGCATTCAGTTTTCGCTATCGGTTTTCAATCACTTTAGCACCCTTTCTTCCCCTGGAAACTTCTGAAAGCAAGTCTATACTTCATTTTCCATTATTTTCTTTGAGAAGAATAACATTCTCCTCTACCTATCTACAGACTGATGACGCGATTCATGTCAAACCAGAGAAAATACACACTCGACAGTGTCTTGAGCAAGCTCTCGTGCCCACTATTACTGCTTTGGGGAGATCTGGACCCTTGGGTAGGTCCTGCCAAGGCTATAAGGATCAAGGAGTTCTATCCAAATACATCAATTGTCAACCTGCAGGCTGGACATTGCCCGCACGATGAAGTTCCAGAATTAGTGAATAAAGCTTTATTGGATTGGTTGTCAACTTTGTCGAACACACCTGCTCTCCAAACAGTATGAATATTCTTTTAAGCCTCATTGTTCTATATCAGATTTGCATTGAGGTTTTACTGACAATGATATTAATAGTCACAAAATTCAATCTATAGAAAAACGTTTCATGAAATTTTCGGTTCACTAATCTTGATCATGATTGAGAGCTATTTTTGCGGTGCAGAGGTCCAAAAGCCAAATGGACAAATTGCGATTCACGGCTTGTTGTCTGCTTCTCTCTGCAGATTATTTTTGAATGATCCACGCTTTATACGTCTTAGTAATCGACCAAAATTATACATTCTTCTGACCTTGACATGCTTCTGCAGAAAAAAGAAACTTGAACTGCAAAAAGTTTGTCATGTTTAACAGAGCACATAGAGGTAAATAACTAACATGAGACTTTTTTTTTTTTGCTAAAAGGGAGGCTAAGTCGATTACATGGAAATAAATCTAAGGGTAAATAAGTTAAACATGAGACTTTAACAGGGCATAAGGATCATCACTTCAGCTCCTAATCGGAGGCAAACACAATTTCACTAAGTCTGGATATACAAACTTCTTCAAGGGACGGACTTGGGTCCGGTAACCCTCACAGCACATGGGGGCTCCACATACAAGTGGGCCTACAATGTGAGAGCCGGTTGAGTCCCGTTACTAGACACAAGCATTTTTCCCTTCTTCAATTGCCTTCACGGGGAATAATGCAGCGGCCGAATCATCAATTTTCATGGTTTGAAAGTGAAAAATGTTATCAC
The DNA here is from genome assembly GCA_037974665.1 of Ehretia macrophylla. Lineage (NCBI taxonomy): Eukaryota > Viridiplantae > Streptophyta > Magnoliopsida > Boraginales > Ehretiaceae > Ehretia > Ehretia macrophylla. Next base: position 52,856,453 of record CM075770.1, read on the forward strand.
CGATACATATACGGGATTCTTGGAAGTAATAAATACGAATCATAAACATAAATTTGACAAGTATTTAAATGAAGAATAAATAATTACTTAAATATGCAAAATAGAGATTACAGTTTAGAAAATAAAAATTGATAGAAATCCAAACCAAATGAATATATTTAGACCGAGGCTTGAGTTGGACTCAATCTCCTTAAGACTATAACGCCCTGCTACGGTGCTGACAGTTGATAGCGCAAGCCTCCCAGGATACAACGATCTTATCTTTTTGTAATAGGAGCACATCAAATTACAAGAACCGGCGAACCAAAAATGTAAAACTCTTTCTCACTTAAACTATAATGCACTAGCTTAATAATCTTACAAAGAATTGTAAAATTCTCTATTCAAGATAAATGTTATTTCTCTGTCTGTGTGCTTTGCTTCAACTGTGAAAGCCTCATTTATAGCAAATGAAAGCACAACAAAGTTGACTTTCCAACTTCAACTTTGCCAAAAAGAAATCAGCCATAGCTGTAGAAATTTGACTACACAAGCTGCAATTGCTACAGCTCTCAAGCAGCTGCAAAATCTACAGAACCAGAGAAGCTTCCAGTAACAATTTCTACAGCTCTCAAGTAGCTGTAAAATCTACAGAGAATCTGAGAAGCTTACTTTGATAATTTCCATTCACATAACCAACAATCCCCCACATGAAGAGAAATGAACTAAACACAAAGCAAAATGTAGAATGCTGACACATGAGAGAGAGTTCAAAAAGAAAGATACTGCATCGAGATATATAGCTTTAGGCCTTGAACCTTCTCTAGTGAGAGCTATCGGATTTACTTGCTAACCAGTGAATGCGATGTCTTGAACTGTTCAGCTTTTGTGTAAACCAAGACAATAGAACTCACACAGTAAGCTTCTAGACATTTATGGGTTCTCACTGTTGTGTCCATTTTGGCCCTGAACAACTCCTGGTATCATGAGTACTCTCGGAAAATTCAGCTTAGAAATTCTCGTAGGAGTGGCCCACTCCCTATCATATATGTGATCACTTATTAAGAGTATCCCTACAATACCCTACTTGAAATTTTTAAGATATAAGTATCATTAAAAGCATAGCTTAGCCTAAACCACATGTAGGCTGAACTGTCTACTCGTCATAGAAATAGGTGGGAGTATTACCTCCACAGTGCTCTAATTAAGGCATACATAATTCAGTTTTTTCCTTTGAACCTAGATCCAGGGATCTCTTGTCACTTAGGTAGGGTTTGCCATTGTGGTGCCTCTTACAAGATAGGCTTAAGACCCATTCCCCTCGACGAATTATATACTTGCTCTCTATTTAAACATTTCGTAAGCGGATCCGCAATGTTATCTTTTGACTTTACATAGTCAATCGAGATAACCCCACTAGAGAGCAATTGTTTAACGGTATTATGTCTTCGACGAATATGTCTCGACTTTCCGTTTACATACTACTCTGTGCCCTTCCAATTGCTGATTGACTATCGCAATGTATGCAGATAACTAGCACAGGTTTTGACCAATTTGGAATATCCTCTAAAAAATGTCGAAGCCATTCTGCTTCCTCTGCAGCTTTATCCAAAGCTATAAACTCATATTCCATCGTGGATCTGGCTATACAAGTTTGCTTAGTGGATTTCCAAGAAACGGCTGCACCTCCCAAGGTAAAGACATATCCGCTCGTGGATTTAGAGTCTTTAGAATCAAATATCCAGTTGGCATCACTGTACCCTTCTAGTACAGCTGGATACCTTGTATAATGCAGTCCATAGTTCAAAGTGTATCTTAGATACCTTAAAACTCTCATTATAGCTGCCCAGTGATCTTTCCCTGGATTGCTCGTATACCTGCTCAATTTGCTCACAGATAATGCTATATCGGGCCTCGTGCAATTCATAATGTACATCAAACTGTCAATAATCCGTGAATACTCTAACTGAGATATTCTTTCACCGATATTTTTGGCTAGATGTCCATTTGCATCTATAGGTGTCTTCGCTAGACTAGCATCATTTTTATTAAAGTTGTCCAGTATTTTCTCTATATAATGAGACTGAGACAAGATTCGTCCATCAGATGTTCTGATAATTTTAATACCCAGAATCACATCTGCCACACCCATATCTTTCATGTCAAAGCTACTGGATAAGATTCTTTTGGTAGCCTTGATGACACTATCATTGCTCCCGATAATGAGCATATCATCTACATAGAGACAAACAATGACATATTCTTGACCCGTGCCTTTCACATAGACACACTTGTCACATTCGTTAATCCTAAAGCCATTTGACATCATGACTTTATCAAATTTCTCATGCCATTGTTTAGGCGCTTGTTTTAGTCCGTAAAGGGATTTTACATGCTTACAAACCTTATTCTCTTTCCCAGGAACAACAAACCTCTCAGGTAGTTCCATGTAGATGTCTTCATCTAGATCTCCATTCAAGAAGGCTGTTTTTACATCCATTTGATGTATCTCGAGATTATTGATAGCTGTGATAGCTATCAACATCCGAATGGATGTAATTCTCGTGACTGGTGAATATGTATCAAAATAATCAAGACCTTCCTTTTGTCTATATCCTTTAATGACAAGCCTAGCCTTGTATTTGTCTATTGATCCATCATCCTTCAACTTCCTCTTAAAAATCCATTTACACCCTAAAGGTTTATTTCCAAGAGGAAGGTCCACCAGTTCCCATGTATGATTTTGCATGATGGATTCAATTTCACTGTTTACTGCCTCTCTCCATAAAGGAGCTTCAGGAGTAGACATTGCCTCATTAAAAGTGCGAGGCTCATTTTCTAACAAATACGTTAGAAAATATGGACCAAAAGACTTAGACGTTCTATCCCTCTTAGTACGTCTTGGTCCATCTTCAATATATTTAGATATAGCCTCATCATCTATATCTAATTATTGACTCTCGTCATATGTTCTTTTCATAGAACTTGATTCTTGTGTATCTTTACAAGGAAATTTTTCTTCGAAAAATTCTGCATTCCTTGATTCAATAATTGTATTCACATGTATATCAGTTATTCTAGACTTATACACAAGAAACCTGTATTTAGCACTGTTGTGTGCATATCCAATGAAGATACAATCCACAGTCTTTTGTCCTATTTTAACCATTTTAGGAGCTGGAACTCCTACCTTAGCTAGACACCCCCACACTCTTAAGTAATTGTAAGAAGGTAGTCGACATTTCCACAACTCATAAGGTGTCTTGCTTAATTTCTTGTGGGGTACCTTATTAAGAATATAGTTTGCAGTTAATACTGTCTCCCCCCACAAGTTCTGAGGTAAACCCGAATTAATCAACAAGGCATTCATCATCTCTTTAAGAGTTCGGTTTTTGCGTTCAGCAATACCATTCTGTTGAGGAGAGTAAGGAGCCGTCGTTTGATGAACAATTCCATGTTCAGTACAGTATTCCTCAAAAGGATATACATATTCTCCTCCTCTATCACTTCTCAACATCTTAATCTTTTTGCCGAGTTGATTTTCTACCTCATTTTTGTATAGTTTAAATACTTGCAAAGCCTCATCTTTGCCTTTGAGTAGATAAACATAACAATATCTTGTGCAATCATCAATAAAAGTAATAAAATATTTTTTCCCACCTCTAGTTTGCACATAGTTTAAATCACAAATATCACTGTGAATTAAATCCAGAGGTTCTGAACTCCTTCCTACCGATTTAAAAGAAGTTCTCGTTAATTTTGATTCTACGCATACTTCACATTTTTTATTTATGTTCCAATCAGTTTTAGGTATTAGACCTAAATTGATCAATTTATGCAAAGAATCAAAATTCACATGTCCTAATCTATCATGCCATAAATTAGGAGAGTCCAAGACACAAGCAACAAACTTATTCTTATTCATTCCAAATTTGGTAGGCTCATCAGCCTTTACAACAGTTGGAGCTATAGTAATTACATTAAGCATAAATAAGCCATCACACTCGTAGCCCTTGCCTACAATCATTCCAAATTTGGTTAACACAAATTGACCGGACTCAAACACCATTTTGAATCCGTTCTTACTCAACAAGGATTCAGAAACCAAATTCTTCCGGATGTCTGGGACGTGCAACACATTGTTGAGTGTCATCTCATTTCCTGAGGTAAACTTCAGGATCACCTTCCCAGTTTTTTCCATCTTCGATGTGGAGGAGTTACCCATGTAAATGGTTTTAGAAGCTGTTTGATAGGTGGTGAACATTTTCCTATCACAGCAAACATGCTTAGTGGCCCCAGTGTCCACCCACCATTGTTTTGGATTCCCCACCAAATTGACCTCTGACACAACAGCTGACAGGTTGATGTCAGAGAGATCATTTCCCAGGTCTTCCATAACATTTGCCTGAGCTTTCCTCTTCTTCGGATTGCCTTGGTTCTTGCGGTGCCTGCATTCTCTTGCCTTGCGCCCCGGCTTGTCACAGACAAAACAATTCCCACCGAACTGCTGCTTCTTCTGTTCTCCCCCTTTCTGACCTTGGTTAGAGAACTTTCTCTTTTTGTTACTTGGGCCATGCTCTACCACATTAACCTTTGATCCCAAAGGCGGAAGACCAACTCTCTTCTCAGATTTGCAGTTGTCTGCCTCAATCCTCAATCTCAAAACAAAGTCTTCAAGAGTCATCTGCTTTCGCTTATGTCTTAAATAACTCTTGAAGTCCTTCCAGCTGGGAGACAACTTCTCAATAAGTGCACTAGATTCAAATCGTTCTCCCATATTTATACCTTCTGCATGATACTCATGAATGAGTACCTGATACTCATCTACGTCGAGCATCAGAGGCTTGGAATCTACCATTTTGAAGTCAAAGAATCTGGCCACAACAAATTTCTTTGTGCCCGCATCCTCCTTTTTATACTTCTTTGCTAAAGATTCTCACACAGCTTTTGCAGTTGGTATTGGACTGTAAACGTTATACAACACATTATCCAATCCGTTGAGGATATAATTTTTGCAAAGGAAGCCTGCACGCTTCCAAGCATCAATAGCAGCAGTAGTCTGCATATCAGGATCATCACCCAACTGTGGTGCATCCTCTTTCAAAAACCGAACAAGATACAAGGTGGCCAAGTAGAACAACATTTTCTGCTGCCACCTTTTAAAATCTCTCCCGTTGAATTTCTCTGGCCTCTCGCCATGTCTAACAGGAGTTGACGCCACAAATAGCACAACCGAAGCAATAGTCACCGATGGCCTAGCCAAAGGTACGTTCTCATTTCCTATAGATCCACCGGTTGATCCACTTCCAGTCAAGGGTGTGTCCATGTTTTCAACTTGAGAATCCATGGTAAAGATATTTTTCAAAAGTTAATCTGTAAACCATACCACAAAACAAATAAAATTAGAAGGTCCTTCACACAAATTGGATTGTTTATAGAAATGAAATACCACCAGAAGCATTTAAAGATTATATAATATTATATAAACCATATGGTCAAGTCAATATAATATTAAATAACTAAATGCACATTATTGTCTTATAATAGAATGTATATTAGTAGACTATAAGAACAATGCAAACAATTGAAGATTGAAGACAGGGACCCATAACCAAAGCTGCCATTATAATATGATATCATATTATATAATAACTAAAGCTACTATTAAATTAATAGAAACCATATATGTTATACTAATATAATGCAATCAGTAGGTTAGCTATTATTATATTAATAAAATGCAACACCAATTTATTAATGTAAAATATGCAGTAAGTTTGCTTTTTGGGACAATAAACAATTATCATATTACATAAAGATGCTTGCACAAATAATTTGTATAAAATCAATGTACGAATTACATAAACTATTATGCTATGCAGAATATAATCTAGTATTTTATATTATTATACTCAACATATCATTTCAGATCTTGTAACTAATAATTAAGCAGAAACAATATCTTCCAAATAGATAAACGTATGCATTACGCAGTTTAAAGTCTTAAGATTGTTATCACCGATACATATACGGGATTGTTGGAAGTAATAAATAAGAATCGTAAACATAAATTTGACAAGTATTTAAATAAAGAATAAATAATTACTTAAATATGCAAAATAGATATTACAGTTTAGAAAAATAAAAATTGATAGAAATCCAAACCAAATGAATATATTTAAACCGAGGCTTGAGTTGGACTCAATTCCCTTAAGACTTTAACGCCCTGCTACGGTGCTGACAGTTGATAGCACAAGCCTCCCAGGATACAACGATCTTATCTTCTTGTAATAGGAGCACACCAAATTATAAGAACCGGCGAACCAAAAATGTAGAACTCTCTCTCACTTAAATTATAATGCACTAGCTTAATAATCTTACAAAGAATTGTAAAATTTTCTATTCAAGATAAATGTTATTTCTCTGTCTGTGTGCTTTGCTTCAACCGTGAAAGCCTCATTTATAGCAAATGAAAGCACAACAAAGTTGACTTTCTGTTGGTCCTTAATAACCTAAAAAGGGGGGGGGGGGTGAACTAGGTTGTTTAGGCAAGGTTAAGCTATTTAAAATTTCTTAATATGGAGGCAATGTCTAGTAAGGATTGATAATAAACTAGAAGCTCTTGTAGGCAATTTATCAAACACTTGGTAAGCATATGAGTATTTAACACTAGATATGCAATTAGAGTTTCAAGGTAAAATTTCAAATAGATATCTCAACAATTACCAAGCAATTAAGATGAGCAATATCCACACAAAAGTAAATAGCTTGAAAATAAAGAGAATAGAGTAAGAGAAATCAAACACGATAATTTTCAAGTGGTTCGCACTCCCGGAGGCCTAGTCCACCACCTAAGGTCTTCTCTTACCTTAGGATTTTAATAACACTTCACTATGATGCTTCTTCAAATGTTGGTGAAGCAAGAACCAACTACAATTACTCTTGAGTCCACAAGAGTTACACAAGCTCCTTCAAAAGTAGGTGAAGCTTAACCTACTACTCTCTCTTCCTTTGAGTCCACAAAAGATTACAATACTTCTTCTCACAATGATTCTCTCAATCTATGTGAAAGAATGTATTACAAAGATTATGTGATAGAATAAATGACAATTGCAACTCCCTTTTGAGTTTGATTTTACACTTGGAAAATGGCTTTGAATGCTCAAAATATATGATAATGATAGCTCAAGATTTCTCAATAGGAATGATATGAAAGCTCTTTTGAAAATCTGAAAATTATGGCTTGGAGAGATAATTTTGAAGGTGAGAATGCATGGCTTAAAAAGAGGGAAAGATTAGACAAAAATCGGATTTTAAGCAAGATCTCCGGATTTTCCTGTTAACTCATCCGGGCGCTGAGGCACTGATGCGGGCGCCCGGAAAGAGCGTGTATCGCCCGGATCGGTCTTTTCTGCCGGGCGTTGCACCTTCTATCCGGGCGACCGAAAAATGCCAGTAACGCCCGGATGTCATAAAAAATGCTGAAAAGGTATTTTGAGCCCATAAATATTTGGGCACATTGAAAAAAAGATTTCTTAGCATTTTTTAACATCCCAAAAGATTTCAAACCAATTGAAAGGTATTTTTATAAAATGATTTCAAAAGCAAGAGTTTGAAATAAAAATATTTTTCTACGAATGATTTTGAAATCAAAAATACATTTTTTGGAGAAATTTTGAGCGATGCAAATCATACTTAGGCAAGCGACAACTTTTAAGGTCGGTACCCCTTATGTCACCACTTCTCCTTCCTTGTGACTCCCTCTTTATCTATGAGTCAATAACTTGAATTCTTTAGGGCTTGGAAACAATTTGATAGTGCCTGGTCTTTGATCCAAAAAGCTTTCTACTCTTTGACTGAAACAACTTGATCCAATGTTGATGTAGACTTGCTTTGGAATGAAGGTCTTACAAAAAAGATGCTAAAGCACTATTAAGATGTTTTGTTATTATCAAAATAAAGATTATAGGCTTTTCAGGCCAACAATATCCCCATTTTTTATGATGACAAAACATTGAAGTTAACAAGCATGAAATAGTTAAAATTTAAAGAATAAAACTTGAATTGAGGTCTCCCCCTCAATTTGTGCTTGATAAAAATTAGTCTGGATCCTGAAAAGTAAAACTCCCCCTGAATAAGTGCAATGACAGACATATTTTGATTTCACTTTAATACTTTCTCCCCCTATTTGTCATCACAAAAGAGCATTCCATAGCAAATAAACATAATAGTAGAAGACAACAGGTATAAGACAAGAGATAAGCAAGGAAAATGCGAAGTATTAATGAAAAGGAAGCAAAATATCCAACCAATGTTAAAAGAAAAAAAAAACTAAGGAGTTTTTGAAGAAAGAACCAACTGAAAGCAGAAAAAAAATTGTTTGAGGAGAAAACACAACTTAAAGCATCCACAGACTAAGAACCAATGTGGTGATCATATAAAGCCTTCAACATCTGCTCCATTCTGTCCAAACGAACATCTTGTGCATGCAGGTGTGCAAGAATTTCATCATGTGAGGAGGAGTGAGAGGAAAACGGTCTAGCCCTTTGTCCTTGAGAAGTGCCAACACCACTGCTGCCTTGCCGTTCCATAGGATCTCTAAAAGTAGTGGGGTCAACATCAAGGGATTCAAACACAAGAGGATCATCACTCGTATCATCACCAATATTGAGAACTCGAGAGTTATGAGTTTTCAACTTTTGGCGAGTGAGGCTAGTAACATTGAGAAGATAGGACCTATCACTAATGGCCTCAAATTCGTGATCTCGCGGAACTTCTAAAGACTCAAAAAGGTGAGTTAAGGGTACCCCATAGGCAAGTTGATTTTGAGCCTCCTTGGTATGAATGATATGGTTAATGATGATGTGTGGAAGATTGATACGTTTAGCTCCATACATCAAATACATCAACTGGGCAGTGAATTTTAGAATTGAACCATCCTTAACTTCTTGTGGAATAATGACCTCATAAAGAATATAAAATAACAACTTCTTTTCTGGAGTGAGATCCTTAGTCTTAGGATAACCTAATGAGCTTGTTCCTGTTCCTTCTCACAGAAATTCTATAACACTGCCTTCTAAGTTATCAAGAACACCTTCTGGCATGCCTCTATATGAATAAAGTTTTGTGCCTTGATTAGGAATCTCAAAGGCTCTAGCAACAATATTTGCAGTTACTTCTAGTTCCTTAGACTTAACTTGACTATTCAGTTTCATGGTGGCGAAGTCTAAGTTAACATAGTAATAGAATTCTCTAATCCATACAGTATTTCCTTTGTTTTCAAACCTTAACATAGGTAGCCACCCTTGAGCATCTAAAAGCCGATAAATTCTAGTACCATTAAGCAAGGTGGGAAGGTCTAAAATCTTACCCCATAGGATGTTTTGTTGTGGAAAAGGATCTCGAGGTACAATGATCTGAGGGCCTGAGGATGAAGATTCTCCTTGCTTGCGTTTCCTGGAGTCAGCCCTTGGTGGTGCCATTTGAATTTGAAGGTTGGAGAAGCTTGTTAGAAGAAAGACTTGGTTGAGGAATTTCACCGAACACCTTGTATACAAGGTTTTTTTTTAAGGATTGGATAATGAAGATTTTGAAAGCTTTGATGATGAAAATATAATAAATTGATGATTAAAGAGTGTTTTGATGCAAATAATGGTGAGTGATGGTGAAGATGTTGGTGATTAAATAGGAGGAATTGAGAGAAGAAAGAGTTTATATTTGAGAAGATGTGAAAAAGTGAGGAGAGAAGAAGGAGATTTCGGTTTTACAAACTGCTCGATCCGGGCGATAGGCCCTTTTTCCGGGCGCCCGGATGAGGGCAGTAACGCCCGGCAGAGAGCGAGGTTCCGGTCGTTACACGCTTCTTCCGGGCGCCCGGAAGAAGGCAGTAACGCCCGGATCACTATTTTGCAAAAAAAAACAATTTTTCGCTAGGTTAAGTGACCCAAAGCATTCCTAGTTCCCTTCTAATAGTACAAAATTGATTCTCATGCAATGGTTTTGTAAAAATATCGGCCAATTGATGCAAAGAATCAACAAAAACAAGTTCAATATCCCCTTTTTGCACATGATCTCTTAGAAAATGATGACGAATTTCAATATGCTTAGTTCTAGAATGTTGAATAGGGTTCTTTGATAGACTTATAGCACTTGTATTATCACACCTAATAGACGCATGATCATATTCGAGACCAAAGTCAAGTAAAGTTTGTTTCATCCATAGAATTTGTGCTGCACAATTACCTATAGCTACATACTCTGCTTCTGCTGTTGAAAGAGCTACACTATGTTGTTTCTTACTAGACCATGAAACTAAGGCATGTCCTAAAAATTGACAACTGCCGCTAGTGCTTTTTCTATCAATCTTTCATCCCGCATAATCAGCATCGGAGTATCCTAGAAGTTCAAAAGATGTGCCTTTAGGATAAAAAAGTCCTAGATTGATGGTACCCTTAAGGTATCTAATAATCCTTTTTACAACATTCAAGTGTGATTCTTTCGGAAAAGATTGAAACTGAGCACATAAGCATACAGAAAACATAATATCAGGTCTTGAGGCAGTTAAATAGAGAAGGCTTCCGATCATACCTCGATATTGCTTTTCATCAACAGATTTACCTTTTTCATCTTTGTCAAGTTTGATTGACGTTCCCATAGGAGTGTTCATTTCTTTTGCAGTTTCAATTCCGAATCTTTTGATGAGTTCCTTAATGTACTTGGCTTGATTAATGAAGATCCCTTCTTTTGTTTGTTTGATTTGAAGTCCAAGGAAGAAATTTAATTCTCCCATCATGCTCATTTCAAATTCTTTGTGCATACATTCAGAAAAATACTTGCAAAGGGATTCATTAGTAGCACCAAAGATAATGTCATCAACAAAAATTTGAACAAGCAAGATATCTTTAGCTTTTCTTTTTACAAATAAAGTAGAGTCTAGTTTACCTCTAGAGAAGCCGTTGTCAAGTAGATAATTACTTAATCTATCATACCATGCCCTAGGTGCTTGTTTAAGTCCATAAAGAGCTTTTTGAAGTTTGAATACATGACTTAATAAATTTGTATTTTCAAAACCGGGTGGTTGTTCAACATAAACTTCTTCTTGAAGATATCCATTTAAGAAAGCACTTTTGACATCCATTTGATAGAGTTTGAAGTTCATAAAACATGCATATGCTAGTAACATTCTAATGGATTCAAGTTGAGCTACCGGTGCAAAGGTTTCTTCATAGTCTATTCCTTCTTCTTGATTATACCCTTGAGCAACTAATCTAGCCTTATTTCTAGTTACATTACCGGATTCATCTAGTTTGTTTCGAAAAACCCATTTTGTACCAATAATCGGGTAATTACTAGGTCTTTCAACTAAGGTCCAAACTTGATTTCTTTCAAATTGATTAAGCTCTTCTTGCATAGCAATAATCCAATCATCATCCAATAATGCTTCTTTTATATTTTTAGGTTCAATTTGAGATATAAAAGCTACATGTTCACAAAAAGTATTCAGATTGGAACGAGTTCTTACACCTTGTGATGAATCCCTAAGGATTTGATCATTTGGATGATTTTTGACAAATTTCTAACATTTTGGAAGATCTTGATTTGTTGATATGATTTGATCATTTGAAGTTGGTTGTTCTTCCTCTATTGGAGTATCAATTTGATTGCTTGTGGATGTATTGCCTTCTTCACTTGTCAGAATAGGTCGACTTTGTTCTTCAACTTGTTGAAAGCTCACATTATCATCTTCATCCTTTCTTGACATAAATGGGTTAGTTTCATCAAAGTTAATATGCATAGATTCCTCAATTACGGAGGTTCTTTTATTGTAAACTCGATATGCCTTGCTTCTAGAAGAATATCCAATAAAAATACCTTCGTCGGATTTTGAATCAAACTTACCAAGATACTCCTTATTATTTAAGATGAAGCATTTACATCCAAAAACTTTAAAATGTGAGATATTTGGAGTACGTCCTTTCCATAATTCATATGGAGTTTTCTTTAGAGAAGGTCTAATTAAAACTCTATTTAGAGTATAGCAAGTCGTATTGACAGCTTCTCCCCAAAAGTATGTAGGCAAGTTGTTTTCTTTCAACATTGTTCTTGCCATTTCTTGCAAAGTTCGGTTTTTCCTTTCAACAACCCCATTTTGTTGAGGAGTTCTAGGAGCCGAAAAATTATGCTCAATGCCATTTTGTTCACATAATTCCACAAAAGATGAATTTATGAATTTCGTGCCTTGATCACTATGAATGCATGAAATATAGTATCCTTTCTCATTTTGCACTCTTTTACAGAATTTTGCAAATTCATTGAAAGCATCACTTTTGAAAGCAAGAAACATCACCCATGTGTATCTAGTATAATCATCAACAATGACAAAAACATATCTAGATCCTCCTAGACTTATTACATCCATTGGTCCAAAAAGGTCCATATGAAGTTTTTGTAGAGCTTTTGATGTAGACACATGGCTAATGGTTTTGAAAGATACTTTATGTTGTTTTCCAAATTGGCATGCATCACATAAATGATCTTTTTCCAACTTGGTCTTAGGAAGGCCTCTCACAAGATCTTTTCGAGAAAGTTTACCAAGTAGATCCATACTAATGTGTCCTAATTTTCTATGTCATAACCAAGAACTTTCATTTGTTGTGATTAAACAATCAATATTTTGGCATGATATACTTTCAAAGTCAATAATATAGACATTTTCATGTCTATTTGCAGTAAACAACACATTTTTCATTTTGTCAAAAATGGTGCAACATGATGATTTAAATTCAACTAGATAATTATTATCACATAGTTGGCTTACACTAAGCAAATTATGTTACAATCCTTTCACAAGTAGCACATCGTGAATGAATATTTTATTTCCAATGCTACCTTTACCAATGATTTTACCTTTTTCATTATTTCCAAAGCTCACCAAACCTTTGTAATTTTTGATATGCTCATAGAAAAGAGATGGATCACCAGTCATATGCCTTGAACATCCACTATCAATGACCCAATTTCCTTCATACTTCATCCTTGGGGTAACCTATATACAAAAACAAAATTTAGGTCCCCAAGTTCTATTGGGTCCTATATTGTTAGTATTGACTTTTAACACTTTTGATAATCCATTTTGGTTTAAGCCAAGAAGGAATTTTGGAGTCTCTATCTATCATATTTTGAAATTTACAATGTGATGTTATGTGACCTTGTCTTTCACAATAGGTGCATGTTTTTTGAAATCCTTTAGATGTTGATGCTTCATTTGTAGATGATGATGCTTTAACAAAATAGCTTTTTAGAGATTTTTGTTTTGAAGAAGGTTCATATCCTAATCCACTTTTATCAAAAGTCATTTTTTGAGAGCCAAGCATTTTATCAAGGTTTTCTTTTCCTTTTGTAAATCTTACAAGGTTTCTATTTAATCATTGATTTTCTTTTTCAAGCTTTTCAATTTTTGTTTGAAGATTATTATTTTCGAAATAAATTTTAAGTGCTTTTTCATGAGCAAAATTTTGATCTTTTTCAAGCAACTTATTTTCTTCTTTTAAGGTATTATTTTCTTTTTGAAGTTCATATATCTTAATAATTGCAATTTCAAAACTATCATGCATTTTTGAGAATTAATTTTGTAATTCTTCAAAAGAACATTCATTTTCAATTAATGAGCTAGAGGTGTAATATTCGGAGTTAAAGGAAGAACATACCTTATCATCTTCTTTTGTCATAAGACAAACGATGTTTGCCACTTCTTCATTTTCACTTTCCTCACCGGTTGATGCATCGTCATCAACGTATGTTGCCTTCAAAGCTTTTCCTTCCTTGGTTTTGATTAGTTTTGGACAATTTGCTTTTATATGACCCGTCTTGTCACAATTGAAGCACATTCCTTCTTCTTTTGATTTGTTTATTCCTTTGTTCATAAACCTATTGTAGGGAGCTTTACTTACCTTTTTGAATTTAAGAAATTTCTTAAAGTTCCTTGTAAGAAGAGCTATCTCATCATCATCTTCTTTGTTTTCTTCTTCTTCATCACTTGAGTAAGCCTTTGATGCAAGAAGCGCAAGTGACTTTTTATTATTCCTTTTTTCTTCTTCTCGATCTTTCCTCTTCAACTCATGGCTCATAAGAGATCTCATAAGTTCACTAAGAGTGAGAGTTTTGAGGTCTCTAGCTTCTTCAATAGCCGTTACTTTAGCTTCCCATGGCTCGGTTAACCTTCGGAGAACTTTTCCTACCAATTCTTCATTAGAATACTCTTTTCCAAGAGATTTTAGAGCATTAACAATATCAATGAATCTAGAAAATATTTGTTCTATATTTTCATCAAAAGACATTTTGATCATTTCATATTTATGAACAAGCATGTTTATTCTAGTTTCTTTAACTTGATTGGTGCCCTCATATGTGACTTCTAATTGATCCCAAATTTCTTTAGCACTTTTGCATCCGGAAATTTTATTGAACTCATTTGAATCTAAAGCAAGATATAACATATTCATAGCTTTATAGTTTCTTTCACACATTTTGAAGTCATCATCATTATAATCTTTTTTCGGTTTGGGGGTAGTGATACTTTGTTCTCCTTCCTGCTTAGTTAAAGTAGGATTGATTGGTCCATTTTTTATCACATTCCAAACTCTTATGTTATTTGCTAGAATATAGATTCTCATCCTAGTTTTCCAAAAAGAATAGTTTGTTCCATTAAACAATGGTGGTCTAGAGGAAGATTGTCCTTCAACTATATTAGACATTGATGAGCTTGCCATAGGGATCCTCTACTAGATGTTAAGCTATGTGTAGAGTACTAGCTCTTGATACCACTTGTTGGTCCTTAATAACCTAAAAGGGGGGGTAAATTAGGTTGTTTAGGCAAGGTTAAGCTATTTAAAATTTCTTAATATGGAGGCAATGTCTAGTAAGGATTGATAATAAACTAGAAGCTCTTGTAGCCAATTTATCAAACACTTGGTGAGCATATGAGTATTTAACACTAGATATGCAATTAGAGTTTCAAGGTAAAATTTCAAATAGATATCTCAACAATTACCAAGCAATTAAGATCAGCAATATCCACACGAAAGTAAATAGCTTGAAAATAAAAAGAACAGAGTAAGAGAAATCAAACACGATGATTTTCAAGTGGTTCGCACTTCCGGAGGCCTAGTCCACCACCTAAGGTCTTCTCTTCCCTTAGGATTTTAATAACACTTCACTATGATGCTTCTTCAAATGTTGGTGAAGCAAGAACCAACTACAATTACTCTTGAGTCCACAAGAGTTACACAAGCTCCTTCAAAAGTAGGTGAACCTTAACCTACTATTCTCTCTTCCTTTGAGTCCACAAAGGATTATAATACTTCTTCTCACAATGATTCTCTCAATCTATGTGAAAGAATGTATTACAAAGATTATGTGATAGAATAAATGACAATTGCAACTCCCTTTTGAGTTTGATTTTACACTTGAAAATGGCTTTGAATGCTCAAAAGATATGATAATGATAGCTCAAGATTTCTCAATAGGAATGATATAAAAGCTCTTTTGAAAATCTGAAAATTATGGCTTGGAGAGATAATTTTGAAGGTGAGAAGGCATGGCTTAAAAAGAGGGAAAGATTAGACAAAAATCGGATTTTAAGCAAGATTTCCGGATTTTCCCGTTAACTCATCCGGGCGCTGAGGCACTAATCCGGGTGCCCGGAAAGAGCGTGTATCGCCCGGATCGGTCTTTTCTGCCGGGCGTTGCACCTTCTATCCGGGCGACCAGAAAATGCCGGTAACGTCCGGATGTCATAAAAAATGCTGAAAAGGTATTTTGAGCCCAGAAATATTTGGGCACATTGAAAAAGAGATTTCTTAGCATTTTTTAACATCCCAAAAGATTTCAAACCAGTTGAAAGGTATTTTTATAAAATGATTTCAAAAGCAAGAGTTTGAAATAAAAATATTTTTCTACGAATGATTTTGAAATCAAAAAAACATTTTTTTGGAGAAATTTTGAGCGATGCAAATCATACTTAGGCAAGCGACAAATTTTAAGGCCGGTACCCCTTATGTCATCACTTCTCCTCCCTTGTGACTCCCTCTTTATCTATGAGCCAATAACTTGAATTCTTTAGGGCTAGGAAACAATTTGATAGTGCCTGGTCTTTGATCTAAAAAGCTTTCTACTCTTTGACTGAAATAACTTGATCCAATGTTGATGTAGACTTGCTTTGGAATGAAGGTCTTACAAAAAAGATGCTAAAGCACTATTAAGATGTTTTGTTATTATCAAAATAAAGATTATAGGCTTTTCAGGCCAACACTTTCCAACTTCAACTTTGCCAAAAAGAAATCAGCCATAGCTGTAGAAATTTGACTACACAAGCTGCAATTGCTACAGCTCTCAAGCAGCTGCAAAATCTACAGAACCAGAGAAGCTTCCAGCAGCAATTTCTACAGCTCTCAAGTAGCTGTAAAATCTACAGAGAATCTGAGAAGCTTACTTTGATAATTTCCATTCACATAACCAACAAAAAAAAGGACATTCATTTCAGTGGCCACACAATCAGCATTTTGTCAAGACATTGCAAATAGTTACAAGTTTGATAGTTGCAGTCTTGCAGAATACAGAATAGGATAGTATTACATTTTCCTCAAAGTATAAGACTCTTTTTCATCTTATTTTTTTAATTTTTTTACTTCTTTTATGAGAGACACATTTCAAGAACTTTATTCTTGGTATTGTCAATTCTAATTCCGAATAAAAAAGAAAGGGGTTGACAATCAACGTAAATATCGTCGTTGAATTTTCTTCATGTGGTTTGGTTTATTTTTTTTCTAGGGAGTTGTGCTGGTGGATGTTGATACTTGAACATCCTAACATGACACAATTATTAAATGGTTTCATTTCAAGAATTGAATTATAAGCTAAAATTTATTTACAATTTCACATGTTGAAATCAATGAGTAAATGTAATAGAAAATGTTTGACAATAAGTTATTGATTTATTGAATTACTAGGGTTTCTTAAGCACACATATTTTTCGTAAATAAAATGAAAGGCTTGTTATTGAACCGTATAACATGACATATGGTTGGGAGGATCCTTGGGTCCCGAATTTCCCAAATACCTCCATCGATGGCTTCTCAAAAGTCAGTGACTTTTTTTGATCAGCAGTCTAAGCAATAGAAGAGGGATCGCCTCCTTCATATCTTCTCCCAAACCAATCGTCGTTGAAAGCATCCTGGCAATCCAACTCCCCATTTCTAATATTGATGAAAAATTGGTATAGCCGTTCACGAGAGATGGCTCTTATTCAGGGAAATCTTGGTATAAAGCAATTTTCGAATCCAATTTGTCTCATAGGCCATCATAGTCGAGCATTGCTAGCTCATCTTGGCCTTTACCATGGGACATTTGGAATCTGATTTGGTCTTCTCACATCCCACTCAAGATAAAAGTTTTCTTGTGGAACGCTTGTAAGAATGGGCTCCTCACGATGGAAAATCTCTTTAAGCATAAATGCAAAAGTTCTCCTTTGTGTAGCATATGTAATGCTAAAATTGAGTCAGTCAAGCACACCTTACTGTTATGTCTTTGGACACGGCGGTATTGGTACAATGTGCCATTAACCCCCATAAAATTTCAATTATTGATCAATGTAATATTGCAGGTTATAAAAGAAGTGAAGCTGCTTTTAAAGTGGCAGTTTGTTGATGGGAAATCTAGAAAACAAGATGTAAAGCCAGTATTGAAGAGAGAGAAGCAACAGTTGATCGAGCAATCAAGCAAACATTTATCTTAATCTCTAAACTTTCTTAATTGCCATCACCAAAGATTAGAAAGCATTCAAGGAAATTCTAACCGTGAAGTTTTTTTTTTTTTCTCTAGTAAATTATATTAATCGAATGGAAGAGGTACAAATTTAGCCGATTCCCATCGGGTGTACATCTGAATTTAGAAGTTGATACAACCGTGGCAGGATATTAGATAGCCAATCTATCGAGAGAGTATCATTGTATTTTTCTTTCGCGACCCGGTCGCAAGGTTGGTTGGCAGATCTCCTAATGCAGTTGAACCTTATATTTGGGTTTCCTACCATAATCTTTCGAACATCCTCTAAAATGGTTTTCACTCTCGAATTGGGAGCAATATCTGGAGGGTCGATTGCGTTGATCACTGCCTGCGCATCACTCTCAATGGTGATGTTTGTGGGAGGATAATCTCTTGCATAGATGCTGGCCAATCTAATAGCAAGGGCTTCCGTTTCCGCCGCTGAGGAGACAAAGATATGAGAGGCCTGTCCTGCGACCATCGCACCATCAGAACTACGACCAATGAAAGCTATAGCTACAATACCTGGGCCTTTGAACGATGCATCAACATTGAGCTTTAATTCCTGATGCTGGGGTAGGGACCAGTGTGACTGGAGGTCATTTGTGGTCTGGTGATTCACTGAGGTGGCAGGGGATCTCTGGGTTGTTACTCGAATGAACTCCAATCTGTAACATTGGGCTTGCGTAAGGTCAAAGTCAGTACCTATTTCTTTCCCCTCAATGCTGGCCTTGTTTCTTTGCTTCCAATTTTCCCAACAGTGGAAAGTGACAATCGAGGCAGCTTCAAATTTACCATATCCAACATTGACACAATCTGACACCGTCTGGATGAACCAATCCCCGAAAACTTTGACATTATGCGGAGAGGGTATGAGTTGAAGGGATGAGGCAAACCAGAATCTCCGAACCCAAGGGCACAGTATAAAGATATGTTACATGGTTTCTTGTCCCTGGTTACAAATTGTGCACAATGGGGATGAAGCACATCTCCTGACAAACCTGTTCTCTTGACTCGGGAGCCCATTCTGACAGATTTTCCACATGAGGATCTTCACTTTTGGTAGGGCCTCTATTCTCCAAATAAGCTTTCAGATCAAGGAAGGGACTAAGTAGGATGAGTTTGCCTCTCTGCAATTGGAACGCACCGGATTAGCCTCATTTGCCACTTAATACCCTGTTTTGATGGTGTACTGTCCACAAGCTGTGAGAGGCCACACAATTGCATCTTCCTGATCTGAAAATGGTATGAAAGTTGAGAGGATTTTCCTGGCAATCTCCGCATCAAAACAGCTTCTCACCAGATTACATCGCCATGTCCTGGACACAGGGTCAATAAGATCACTCACCAACTTTGGACCATTTGGGTTGTTGTTTGTTAGCCTGTCTACGTTTTTGAGCCATCTGTCTTTCCAGATAGCAATTTTGTTTCCATTTCCAATTTCCCACAACGTTTTCCTTTTGAGTATCTCTTTTCCTTTAATTAGGCTACTCCACGACCACGATGTCATCCCTTTTGCAGAGGCATCCTAGAAGTTTCCATTTGCAAAGTAGATTCATTTCAACATCATTGCCACCAGGGAATCTGGGAAGGATTGGATTCTCCAAGCCAGCTTTGCGATCATAGCAAGGTTGAAACAGTAAAGGTCCTTAAAACCAAGCCCTCCCTCCGACTTAGGTTTGGATAGGGTTTCCCAATTAGTCCATTGAATTCCTTCTTTGCTATTCCGATTCCACCAGAAGTTTGTTGCTTTTGCCGAGAACTTTCTACACATAGTTTTGGGTAGGAGGAAAGATGACATGACATAGGATGGGAGTGCCTGGTAAACTGATTTGATCAGGGTGTCTTTTCCTCCATCGGACAAAAGAATGCTCATCCACCCACTCAGCTTGTTATCACAATTTTCAAGGAGCCAGTTGACTACACTCGATTTCGATCGTCCTTATTCAGTTGGGAGGCCCAAGTAATTACCGAGCTGGTTAGAATGGTTCACTCTCAGGAGACTTGTGATGCCTCTTCTTAAGCCTTATGGGGTGTTTTGGCTGAATACAATTGAGCATTTGTTAAGGTTGAGGCTCTGGCCTGATGCAAAACAATACTTGTACAAGATATCTTGCAAGGCAAGGGCTTTTTGGTAGGAAGCTTCAAAGAAAAACATCGAGTCATCCGCAAATAACATATGAGTCAGGGGAGGGCAGCTTTTCACAATTTTGAAACCCTTGAGAAGGTTTCTCTCTTGGTGCCAATTAAAGAGGGATGAGAGTGCTTGAGTTGCGATGGTGAACAAGAACGGGGATAGAGGGTCACCCTGTCGGATTCCCCTGGAAGGCACAAACTCTTCTGATGGTTGTCCATTAATAAGGATCTAGAAAGATACAGATGTGATGCACTTTTTGATCCACACAATCCAAGTATCATGGAAGCCAAGTCTCTTCAAAACTCCGATCAAGAAGTCCCACTCCACTCGATCATAGGCTTTGCTCATATCTGCCTTGAGGATCGTATGGTACGTTTTAGCATTTCTCCTTCTCTTTTTGAGTTTGAAAGCCGCCTCCTGGGTGATGAGAATGTTGTCTTGGATTGCCCTGCCCTAAACAAACGCCGATTGAGTAGGCTCAATGATCTTTTCCATAAGGGGTTTCATTTTGTGGACCAAGACCTTCGCGATGATTTTGTAGATGAAGTTGCAACAGCTTATTGGCCTGAAGTCCGTCACTTGTTGAGGGTTTTTGATTTTCGGGACAAGGGTGATGTTTGTATGGTTGAAAGAGCTGAGAACATTCTGGTTCTGTAATGCAAGGGAAACAACATTACAGATATCATCTTCAATGAGGCTCCAATAATTGTGAAAGAACAAACCAAAGAACCCATCTGGGCCAGGTGCCTTTTTAGCTCCAAGGTTGAAGGCAACTTTCCTAATTTCCTCCTTAGTAATGGGCTGAGTCAAGCCGAGGTTGTCCTCATAAAATATCACAGGTTGGATGCAGTCAATGATGGGGTTAATGTTTCTCTCACCCACCAATGTAAAGATCTCTTTGAAGTACTACTTGAATATCTGATTTAATTTGTTTGCAATCCGAGACCTACTCACTGAACCGGTTTTGTACCTCACAATTCTATTGTAAGCTCTTCTCTGTTTCGTGACTGCATGGAAAAATTCTGAGTTTTTGTCTCCCGCTTGGATCCATTTGAGGCTCGATCTTGCTTCCCAATCCTGTTCTTTACATCCCCATACTTTCTCAACCTCAGATATGGTATTTTTTAGGTCTCTTTTCCATAGGTTTGCGTCATTTCGGTTAATAAGCTCCTCGATTTTTTCCTTGAGTTGGTTGATTTTTGTTCTGTTGTTTCCAAACTTACTCGTATTCCACTTGGTGAGCTTGGATCGACATCTGTTAAATTTCTATTTGACTTTGTGTTCGTGGGATGTGTTCACATCATTAGACCAATTTTCCTCTACAATTTCTCTACATTCTTCTTCATCTACCCAGAACGATTCAAAATGGAATCTTTTTTTTCCCTTCGGGTATTCATTGTTCTCCGTGCAGAGGAGAACTGGGGTGTGGTCAGAACCAATTGGTGGGAGGTTGATTGTGAATGCCTCCGAGAATTTTTCAGTCTAGTTGATGTTAGCAAAAGTTCGATCAATTTTTTGCATAATGAAATTATTACCATCCCTTTTGTTAAGCCATATGAATCTACACCCTTTCGCTGTAAGTTCCACCAGATGAGCTTCGTTGATATTTTGAGATAACCTCCTCATGTCAGTAGTTACCTTGGCATTTCCCCCTTTCTTTTCATACGGAGATTTGATACTGTTGAAATCACCAATAAAAACATGTGGTTTGTCTGACCTCTTTTGAGTTGTATGGATGAAGTCCCACACTTTCTCCTGGTCCTGTTTATTCGGAAAAAGAATACATAAAGGAAAGCTCCCATTGTAAGGATGCAAAATTGCAGAAATTAACAGAAATAACAAAGTAGCCGGCAAACAAGATTTCTTTTTCCAAATCAGCCGTACAAAAGATAGCCATACCCCCAGATAAGCCGGTAGGTTCCACAAAGTGGATAAGTTTGGCTTGAATTTTCCTAGCTACTCTACGGAGCTTATTACATTTCATTTTGGTCTCTGAAATACAGATAACCTCGGGCTTTTCTTGGGATATAATATCCCTAAGGTTCCAAACTGTTAAAGGATTGCCTAGTCCTTGACAGTTCTAAGCTAAAATCAACATTTAATACCGTGGGGCTGTTGCCGGCCAGCACCCAATGCCTCAGATTTTGGATTTTCAGGGACATCATCTTCATACCCTTCCATGAGACTTTTCTGCTTCTTGTTCTTCATCTGCTAATCAGTATTGTTGTTGTTGCTTGTCTCAACAAACAACTCGCGTGCAACTGGGATTTCAACCAGACTGTTGGAAACAAACTCACCATCTTCCTCTTCATCCCATTGTTCATCATCATAAGTTCCCTCGTCGAGGTCATCATCTTCAACATCAAGATCTTCAGCCTTTCTTTTGGTTCCTGTTGTTATGATTAGGTTCTACTTCGCGTACAGGGATGCTTTTACCTGTCCTTTTCCTTTTGAGTTATCAGATGTTCCATCAATGCCCCTTTTGTCTACTGGGTTATTTTCCAGACCGGGGTCCACATGAGGTTGGGGCAATTGGTTTTGAAATAGTAGGCTCCTTTTAGCAAATTTGATCGCTGAGGTCTCTTCAACAACTTTGCTTGTTTGACCCACTGTACCTTAGGTCCCGAGAACTGTACAATTTACAGATTTTCCTGCCACATTTTCAAAAACCTTCCCCAAACCATTTTTTGACTTCTCATGAGATGTTGGGTTAGGTTGGTGAGTTTGCTGAAAATGGAAATCACGGTTCAGACCTTACATTGGGTTCCGAGCCTTTTTTTCTTCACCATTTTCTCCACGTTTGCTCTCACGCGCTGGCCTTCTCCAGTAGAACTGGTCGTTGGCTCGTGGTTCCTGATGACGAGGATTCTTCGTTGGAGGTGCTGATAACCATGGTCCCATTCTTCGAACATCAACTCTGTTCACATCAATGATTTCTCCGGGGGCTCGTTGAAGGCATAATTTAGTTACATGGCCAAGCCTCCCACATTTATAGCACAACTCGCTAAGCTTTTATACCTAAAATGTACCCAAGCATCTGGGAAACCATTCCGTGGGAGGGGCAGTCCGGGGATGAGAGGATTCCTCACATTCCATTTCGTCCTCATTTTGAGAGTTTTCATAGGAGCAACGGCATTTTCTATTTTGATCTCTTCCACTTCGCTTAGCCTTGCACCGATTTTATATGCATTGTTCATAGTTATGTTGTTAGGTGGTAGTCCCTACAGTTTGGTCACCCCTGCGAATAAATCATTACAAAATCAATATCGATGTGGCCTTTTGCGAGTCGAGAAAATCAGCAGCTTGTGCTTTCATTTGCAGGGACTGGCAAGGAAGTTTAATCCATGGGCAAGTAGTTTCTATCCAACTGTTGTTCAGTCTTTGAACCGGAGGCTGTGGCTATTTGAAATGCATGTCACTTTGCTCAACAGTCTTCTCTCATCAACATCACGATCACGATTGAAAGTGATGCAGAGACAATTCTCAAGGCAATCAATTCTTAAAAACTTGTTGTTTGGAGAGCAAGATCACTACTGGAAGATATAAAAAACATTGTTACTTCTAGCCCTCTTATCATACTTCAATGCCTTAAAAGAATTGTCAATTGTGCAACTAACTGGATTGCGAAATGTAAACTTAAGGACAACTTACCTCTTGATTGGATTTCAAATGCTCCAATCCCCTTGTATAATCTGCTACAATCTGATTTCCTTCCCACTGGTGTGGGTTGATGTACTTTGTACTCTTTTTATTTTAAGCAATATAACTATTGTGTTTTCGACAAAAAAAAAAAAAAAACAAATATCTATCAAAACCTATTCGATTTTTGTTTTTTTGTTTTTGGGTAAATGAGTGATGCGGATTGTATAAATAAAATATAAATTTCTATTCATATAGTTTCAATATAAAAGTGGGTTGCTTTGGATGTAATAGGTAATTTTTATATTAAATAAGTAAAATCATAAAATCCCGATTTGAAAAATTATAGTATAGTTTCAGAAATTTTTTTTAAAATGTTTGAGACGTTTAAACATCTTATTTGTGAATTCCATTTTTATCATGTGATTTTACGCTCTAAAATAAAATGTGAAATCTACGAACTTTTTAATAACACCCCTAATTTATCTCTATACAAAATCTATTACAACTCACTATAAAGAAATTAATTACCTAATTGATTTAGATTCATGAACAAATTTTTCGTCCACTTGGAGTTTACGCACCCGTCCATTGGTCACCTCACCGGTCCAATTTCCCACGCACTTGAATCTCCTTTTCTCGAGAAATATTAATATTAATGGTCACCTCGCCAAACTAGCACCTCTATGACCATTGGATCAGAATGAGTTGACAATCCAACGACTCACATTGACTATGCAATTCTGACGCGTAAAAAGTAACTCCTGCCTTTACGCTTTTCGGTCCCCACGCCTTAAAAATCTGTCCCGCTTTTAACAGCAAAAGAATGAAACAGTATAGTCGATAGTTCATAAAAAGAGAAAAAAAAAATTAGGTCAGGTTTTGTAAAAATAATTTTTTAATTTATTAATTTTTGAAAAGTTATTATTTGGTTTATTTTTTACGGATGTTAACTTAATAATTGTTCCGTTTATTTTCTATTTAAATATATGAATAGTTACTTTTGACTCATAATAATATTTTATATTTTTTAACTTGATAATTATTCCGTTTATTTCTTCTCTAATTGTGGTGGATGATTATGTTGAAGTCATTTTATAGAAATTGTATTTTTTTATTTTGGTTTGGACATATATATTTTGTGAATTTTTTAGTGATTTTTGGTAATATCTCATGACTGTCAAAATGGTGCTTAATGCCATGCAGGAGAGAGAAAATAAATCCAAAAATAAAATGGGAAAATTATAAAAAAGTTAATATTTTCTGTCAACTTATAGTAAAAAATAAGCCAAATTGTTACTTTTTAAAAATTGGGAGACCAAAAAGTTACTTTTATAAAATTTGAGGGACCTAAATTTTTTTTTCTCTTTATAAAAATTGTGTTTAAATTAAGATTTAATTTAACAGAATTGTTATAATCATAAATTTTAAATTTAATTCACAATTTCAAAAATATAATCTAAAAAAGAAAATAGAGCTCATAGAATAAAAAATTCTGAATTCGACTTATGATTTCAGTTCCACTTCAATTGTATAAAATAAAAATAAAAAAGGAAACAGAGCTCTTTAAAGTCTCGTGCGTGTGTGTGTTTTTTTATTGGTTGTAAAACGTGCGTGTGTGTGTGCTAGTAGTAAATTCTCAGCTTCTCATCACCCCCTCATAACGCCAATCGAAAAAGCTTCATTTCCTACTTACACATTTTTCTTCGTAAGTTAAAATTTTCCTATCTTATTAATTGTTATTAGTTTTGCTTTTACAAGTGAATTTTTAATTACTAAATTCTTTTTTTTTTTTTGTGTTAAATATGTAGTTTGAATATGGCTTCTGGAAATTCTCTCGTGAAACTCAATGAAAGGATTTTGTCTTCTATGTCACGAAGATCTGTTGCTGCTCATCCATGGCATGATTTAGAAATTGGTGAGCTCGTTTTAGTTCCATTACCTTCACAATTTTTTTTCTACGCGAAGGTCGTGGTAGGCGCGATGGACCGATGGTCAAGTGCTCACTCATCAAACCGCGCTATTTGCTGAGCCTATTGTATTGGATGGGAGGCTTGTATACTGTTATGACCTTTTCTGATTACAATATACACTACTCGACCATTCCACCAAACTCTTAGTTGTTATAACTATAATATATTTATGTGTTGCAATGTCGTAATTATATTTGTGTATTGATTATGTAAATTGATCACTTGATCTAAAAGTTTTAGTTGTTAGAGCGGTGTTTATTCTATTTATATATGCCATCATGTGTACGGTGTACATGATGTTCTTTGATTGAGCGGACATATGCTTTTTAAATAAGTGGTGACGAAACTGGAACCGAGATCTTTTGTTAATCTGGCTAGCTGGCTTTGGTACCAAGTAAATAGATGGCTTAATCGGACACTTTAAACTGATAAAGAGAGGTTTATTTTATTTATTTATTCATTATGTTCAACAAAGTAATTCATTTTATTGTTCATACGTTAATGCAGGTCCAGGAGCTCCGGCGATTTTTAACTGTGTAAGTGCTCTTCTACATAAATTTGTGCTGTCCAATTTCTGTTTAGAGGCAATGTTGTATCTTGAACCGTATTGAAAAGATTTATGTGAGGTTGACTGAAAGGTAGAGCGCCCTCGGGATGATGAAGCATAATGTTGCATCATCCCTAACTTCTGAACGCTTCTGTCAGAAAGTTTTCAGAAAATTGTACATTGGTTTAATCCTCTTATCCATAAAGGAAAATGTAATAACTCAAAATGAAGCGTAGTCTCTTGTGTGCTAGTGTCTGTATTAAAAGAATGATACCTCATACATGAGATTGTGATTTTATCACATTGAGGCAAACATTCAAATGCGAAAAAAATTCATGGCTGTTCGAGGAGATCTATGTTAGCACTCCCGTGTAACCTGCTTATGGTTTAAATTATTCACTTATTCAGAGATTTTGATTTCGACTTATGTGGCAGGTGATTGAAATTGGCAAAGGCAGTAAAGTTAAGTACGAGCTTGATAAAACAAGTGGTCTTATCAAAGTATGTTTTCCCTTCCTTTCTCTTTTGTCTTCCTTTATCCGAGTTTAGTCCTCGTGCAGAAAGGTAGACATATGCACAAGTTATCATGACAAATCTTTAGCTGGTGTACTTCTTAAACATTCATTCACATCTTGCATCTATTCAATTCCTGCATTTGCAAGTTGATAAAGATGAGCAAATTCCTTTTGTAGGTTGATCGGATTCTTTACTCGTCAGTTGTTTATCCCCATAACTATGGTTTCATCCCACGAACCATTTGTGAAGATGGTGACCCCATGGATGTTCTGGTCCTGATGCAGGTTTCTTCTTGCATTACAAATATGAGTTCTTGTGGGCCCTTCTGGAGAAAAATCCGGAGCTTATACATTGTCTTACCGCTTATATTTGATTTTCCACTTGTATAGGAACCCGTATTACCCGGTACTTACCTCCGTGCACGTGCTATTGGATTAATGCCTATGATTGATCAGGTAAAGATGACTTATTCTGCTGTTTGCTTGTGTGTCAAAATTGGCATGAATCTGTCTTGTTTGAATTACTCAGAGAACAATCTCCTCCTTTGAACTTTTTTATAACGTCAAAGCCTCTATCATCTATCTTTGCTCAAGTCCTACTTGTGTCTTCTATTGGAGTGATACAAGTGAGTTGAAAAAGCATAATATATCCACGTCGAATGACGCTGTGAATGGGGCTACTAAGTGCACGATGTAATAACAGTTATTTGACAGGATGCTTAATGTTGAATTGTTTCATAAAATAATTCCTTGTTTATCTGAATCCATGGACAGGGTGAAAAGGATGACAAAATCATTGCTGTATGTGCTGATGACCCCGAGTTCCGCCATTACACGGACATTAAGGAACTTCCTCCACATCGTCTTGCTGGAATCCGCCGCTTCTTTGAGGACTGTATCCATCAATATGCATCACTAGTTTCATAATATTCTCGTCCGGTACTAACCACCAAATATGGACCCTGGTTTGGGGTAGCGAAAGGCTAAGATTTATATGGCTTATCATAAAAATTGTCACCATGACTGTTTTCTTAAAACACTCAATTTTTAGAAATAATGTTTTCAAAATTATACATTTAACGTTTTATATAATTTTTTTTATATGTTATAAGAGCACATTAATCTTTGAAATGATTAACGGAAAATAGTGTGCTCTTTAAAATATATTATTCGACCAAAATAGTTAAATGGGGATGGAGAGTATATCTTGGTACATATGGGGCATTTATTCTTCAAATTGTTATAATGTAGGATCGATATGAGCAATATTGAAGGATTAAAAGAGGAGGGGAAGGCAAACAATATGAAAAAGCTGTGATTAGTATCCTGCTTTCTATCTTTGTTCTTTGTGTATCTTTCATTTTCTGTGAATAGACAAGAAGAACGAGAACAAGTCGGTCGCAGTGGAGGACTTCTTGCCTGCTGAAGCAGCTGTTGATGCTATCAAGTATTCCATGTGAGTTTCAAGTCTCTACAAACGGAGAAAAAAGAAAAAAGAAAAAAAAAGAGGAGTGCTACTATGAATTCAACATGTAAAGTTTGTTGTCTCTATGTTTCAGCTGTCCACACAGCAAATTCATTTAAGCATATCTTTTATTGCAGGGATTTGTATGCTTCCTATATTGTTGAAGGCTTGAGGCAGTGATTCCAACCGTGTCGTTATATCCAGCAGTTTTCGGATTAGGAAGGGACGATGCAGTTCTTGCAGCATGACCCGCTGAATTTCTGGAAAACTACGATTTATATAGTTTTAATGGTGTATTAACGTCTGTTGCTTCTTTATGTTATACTCTATTTGCAAGAAATCTACAGATTTTGTTAAGAACTACTGCAGAAAGGATGGAAGTAAAAGGCCATCTGAATGTTCCTAACAGAAATGGTCTTACTGGTTACATCTGATTTTTATTTCTTTTGCTTGAAGCTGATAACGTTTCTGGTTATATCATAGGGAAGTGCTTCGAACTGGCCTTCGTCCATTCAGCATATCTCACAAACATGTGGAGCTCATTTTTTATTTCATGGGGCCTAATAACCGTTGCCAGATAGAAGCATTTTTTTATATCATAAAGTTCATACAAATTGTTAGGAAATTGTAGCAGGGCCTTTCTTTTCCTGTTTTTAGTATGAAGATGTTTCAATATCAGGAGCAGTAGACAAATGGCAACTGGGGCATTTTACCTTGTTTTAACTGCTATCACCTATCATTATTCATGGAATATTTCAAGATGCCTTGGTGGTAAAATGATAGACATGTGTGACTCAAAATCTTGTTCTGAAGAGTATAAAAGTTTGGGTCTTTTTTAATGCATGATATTAAGAATTTCCATTGAAAAAGCAATTTAATAAGAGAGCTAGGATCGAATCGGTTCCAAGCTCTTGAAATTGGAATTCAATGGAAGGACATC
This sequence comes from Ehretia macrophylla, assembly GCA_037974665.1. Classification (NCBI taxonomy): domain Eukaryota; kingdom Viridiplantae; phylum Streptophyta; class Magnoliopsida; order Boraginales; family Ehretiaceae; genus Ehretia; species Ehretia macrophylla. Next base: position 52,885,468 of record CM075770.1, read on the forward strand.
AATTTCAAATCTTAAGTTTTTGAATTGGAAGAGATTTTATAGTGTGCGTCTTTTTCGCTCTTATATTTATTTAACTTTTTTTTTGGGGGGAAGGGATGGGATCAGAATAACAATAACCTGAATGCCATTTCATTGAAGGATGTTTAAGTTTACGAAATTTCTATTATACACGAGAATCGAGAAGAATTAGACACACTTCCATTGTTATCGTACAACAAAAGAACTACAATAAACACTAGGGGAAAAATCCTTTTTCCTTATTCTTTTTTTACTATTAGAATCCTTTCATAAGGTGATAATAAAATTAAATGAAAGAAAAACTTAAAAATTCACACCTTCATCACCTAGTATGAAAGAAAAAGAAAAAAAAAAACCTTCACGCGAGGTTTATAAGATTCTCGATCGAAAAAATAAGAAACTTACAAGATTCATATAATTTGTTAGCCAGGTTTGAGGGAGATGCAGAGATACACACGCACAACACGCGTTTTATCAGTAAACATTTGAATAAAATTTGCTTCAGAAAATGCTGCCTCAAATGTATAGGTTCGAGACTAAAAAATTCATTTTAAAGGACTGATATAATTGAGCCGATATAAAAGACTTTTATAGTTGTTTACCTTATTTCTGTGTGTTAATTATATAATTTGAGAATTAACTAGGTAAAAGTACAAGAAAAATAAGAAAAAATTAATTAAGAGCCTTGTTTTTGAAACTCAATTAGTGGGGTCCGATCACATCAGGTCAAGGGTAAAACTTTAAAATAGTGAAAAGTATCAAATTTACGTGTACAACGTTGTGCCTCCCCTATACATCAGATCAGTTAAGGGCGAAACTTTAAAATAGTTGGGAATATCGAACTCACATGTACAACGTTGCGCATACCCCATGCACCAGGTTTGTCAAGGTGAAATTCTAGAGTAATAAGGATATCAAATCCGTGGTCTCGTAAAATAATTTCACCCTCACTAACTAAAAAATAATGAAAAGTATCAAACACACGACCTCATAGAACTAATTTCACCCCCACTACTACTATACCATGCTTTTGGTGACTATTAGGTCATCCTCAAATGAGGCTCTATAATGCAATAATTATAACTTTTAGCAAAAAATAGAGACTTTTGAATAAAAAATACAACACCAATAGTCAATATAGAGCCCCAAATCTAATCTTTTGTGCCAAATTTAACATATTTCAACAAGAATAGAGTCTGAACTCCACTTTCTTCAACAAATTTGTTGAAGAAAATGGAGCCCCAAGAAAAAGACAAAAAATTATAAAGCTCGCATGGGTTTCTTCCAAGTAATATTTGACTACATGGGTCTCTTCAACAAATCAGATTTGATATCTGACTAACAACTTTAACCAAAAAAAAAAGTTGACAACTTCAAAAAAAAAGTATTTTGGCTGAATAAAAAAATAAAATGGGCTACAGGTCCCACCATGGTTCCTTAAATTTAGAGCTCCTCACTGGAGATAAATTTTTTTTGTAGCCCCTAAAAAACACATAGAACTCTAAATGGTGCTCTAAGGGCAAGTTCAATAGAGGCTCAAAAATACAATGATTACAATTTTTTTGCAAATATAGAGCCTTGAAGCAAAAAGGCAACACAATGGTTATTATAGAGCCCCAAATTGCTACTTTTGCGCCAAATTTAACATATTTCAACAAAAATAGAGTCTGGACTCCATTTTGTTCAACAAATTTAAAAGACAAAAAATTTTATAGCCCACATGCTCTCTTCCAATATGTCAGATCTGACTTTAAAAAAAAAAAAGTATGACAAAAAAAAGTACAAACATCTGCAAAAAAAAATACAACCGTTGCATTCTTTAGCTTTAATCTTCAAAAAAATATAGCCGTTGGGTGTTGGATTTTCTATATATTCAAGCAAAAAAATCCAACACCCATCTTCAACAATTTATCCATTCAAGCAAATATACCCAAACAGCAAAAAAAAAAAAAAAAATCATCTGTCGAAAAAAAAAAGGTTCATGCTCAAGATCTGTCCCTTTTTGCAATTTATTCTCAACTGAATCACCTACAAAAAAAATATACACACACACAACAACCGAATCAACATTTATAAAAAAAAAATGGTGCATTGGGGATGGTGGGGAGGGGAAAGGCAACGGGGAAATGAGAGGGGAAGGGCAGTGAGGAGGGGAATGGCAGAGGGGAGGTAGGGTGAGGTAGGGTGGGGAAGGAGAAGGCGGTGCTTGCGTGCGTGGGGTGGGAGGGGGAGAGAGGGGAAGAGGCGGCGGGTGAAAGAGGAAAATGGGGGAGAGGATGGTTTTATATGTAGGGTTTTTTTTTTTTTTTTTAAGGGTTGGGATAAATTTTAATTTAATTGGAATTCAATTTTTGTTCAGTATTTTTTTTAAGAGTTGGGATAAATTTTAATTTTTTTGGAATTCAATTTTTGTTCTTTTTTTTTTATTTAGAATTTAGGTAAATTCTATTTAAAATTTAAAGTATGATTAAAATTACAATGAAATTCAATCTATTGGGATTTTTTTTAAAGGCTTTTTTTTATTTAGGTAAATTCTATTTAAAATTTAAAGCATGATTGAAATTATATTGAAATTCAACCTATTTGAATTTTTTTTAAAGGCTTTTTTTTAAAATTATTATTATTATTTTATAATTTAGGTAAATTCTATTTAAAATTTAAAGCATGATTAAAATTACATTGAAATTCAACCTATTTGGAAAAAAAATTAAAAGGGCTTTTTAAAAAAATAATTAATAGTTTGGGTCAATTTTAATTAAAAATTCTTCCAAATTAAAACTAATTATAATTCAACTTGTAGACTTTGTAAATTTAATTTTAGTGGTATTTTATTGTTTAAATAATTTTTTTTTCTTACTTTTGTTAACTATCGTATTTTCTTTTTTGAAAGGTGTGGAATATACCGATAGTTCTTCGAAGGGTCGCAATTTCACCGTCCAATAAGATATTGCTTTATGTCGATCTTTCATCGCAATCAGTGAAGATCCTATTATCGGGCGAGACTAAACAATAACAACAATGTGGAACAGAATTCTTGAAAATTTTGAAGAGTTCCACCCCCGAACCATCCAACTGAAAAGATGACATCAAAAAGTCTGAAATGCCGATGGTCGCCCACAAACCAAAATTGTACACGATTTGCGGAGTGTATTGCTCAGATACATTTGAGATCGAGGAGTGGAGCAAATGCTATTGACAACGTGAGTTTTTCATATATTATTAATTTTATATTGTAGATGTTATATAATATTAAAAAATTATCAAAATTATTTTTTTAATTAATTTGTTGAATTGTTTTTTAGCTGAATGACGCTTGACGCTTATACTCTGCTGCCGGTGGAAATTTTTTTACACTAGAACATTGTTGGACAATTTTACAAGAAGGTCAAAATGGAAAAAAATTATCGATATTCAATCCACACAGAATGTAACTGATTCGCATGTGTCGGTGACTCCATACAAAAATCCAAATTCTCTCAATAATGATTATCCCAATGAGTTAGTGGCGGAAACTCAAAGCAATCGCACATCGTCAAGGCCTATTGGGAACAAGAAGGCTAAAAAATTAAAAGGTAAGGGCAATATCGACGATATCGTAGAAGAAGCAAGAAATATGAGAAAAATGATGAAGAAGTACACGGACAAGTATGAATAATTTGCAGATACGAAAAATATGAATATTAAGACTTCGACAATCGAAACTCTGGAAAGAATAGCGTTTTTGATTGAGTAACAAAGGGCTATTATTGCAAGAAAGACTTCCCGTTCGATAGACTTTGACGATGATGTATACCGTCTCAATTTTTCTTAAATCATGGATTATTTGTATTGGCTAGTTTATTTTCGGTTGTACTACATGTTTAAATTTTTGAATTGACGATATTGTTCTAATTTCACATTTGTGTTTTTACTGTCCCTTTTTAATATTTAATTTTTTTAATATTAATACAAATTAATTCACAAAAGAGAATATGATAAAAATAAAAAATACAAATCGAACGTAATTAAACGTCATCATAATTTAATAATTTTTACCGTTGTCAGAGTTAAATAATTTTTTGGTTGAAATGTTCGTAAAAATAAATTACGATTATGACAATAATAATTTATCAAAAGAAAATTAACTCACAAGAAAAAATAACATATATTCAAATTAATTTATAAAATTAAATTTAACACAATATAGAGCTCTAATTTTATAGAGCCTCTCATTGGGAATGAATTTTTTTTAGAACCCCTAAAAAACATTTTGGGCTCTATATGAAACTCTAAATTTAAGTTTAGGGCTCCGTTTGTTTGCCGTAAAATAATTTACTTGTGGAAAATGTTTTCAGTGAAAAATGTTTTATTGAAAAATAAAATATTTTCCTTCGTTTGTTCACCGTAAAATAACTTGCTTGTGGAAAATATTTTATTAGAAAATGTTTTCAGAGGAAAATATTTTCCTGAACTCCGTTTGTTTGCCGTAAAATAACTTGTTAGAGAAAAATATTTTTCTGGAAAATAAAATACTGAAAAATATTTTCTGATGTTTGGATGTACAATAAAAAATATTTTCCGACATGAGATTTATATATAAAAAAAATATACACATAAAATAGGGGTGGTTAAGTTCCGAAAAATATTTTTCTCTCCCAAAGAAATGAAAATATTTTTCCAAATTTTGAACTAGCCGTCATTTTTAACCGAAAAACATTTTTCAGTTAACCAATTTTCCAGTGTTACCAAATACTGAAAAATCTCCAAAAAGTAGCCTACCATTTTTGACTGGAAAATATTTTCCAATTGACTAATTTTCTGGTGTTACCAAACACCAGAAAATCTCCAAAAAGTAGCTCACTATTTTTAACTGAAAAATATTTTCCGATTGACCAATTTTTTAGTATTACCAAATATCATAAAAATAAAAAAATATTTTCCGAAAGAATATTTTACGTCAAACAAATGGAGCCTAGAATTCCTCAATTTAGAACTTCTATTAAGAATGAACTAAAAAATAAAAGTACTCTAAATTTGTTTTTAGAACCACTCAATTTAGAGAAGATGACCTTTGCTTACATAGCTTGCGTAGTGATAAGTGGCATTGGCGAGTCAACACAGACTCAGTTACCTACTCAACTCAGTAGCACTCGCTCTCGCTGTTCAGTTTTTTTTTTTTTTTTTGGTAAACCTCGCTCTTCAGTTCAAAGTCCCAAAGCCTCACCTTCTTCTTCTTCTTCTCCTCCTCTCTGCAAACACATTTCCATCTAACAAAAATTAAATTAAAAAAAAGAAAAACCAGAGACACGTGGCAAGCTAGGATGGGATCATTAGGAAGAGCAATCTACACCGTCGGATTCTGGATCCGCGAAACCGGCCAAGCCATCGATCGCCTCGGCTCCCGCCTTCAAGGCAACTACTACTTCCAAGAACAACGTACGTATGCTTCTCATCTGTCTCTCCAATTATTTTTTCGAGTAATGTTTTATGTCACCGGAGAAATACTTTTACCTTATGATAAGAATTACTGCATTGAATGTCGAATCTTTCATTTACATTGGCAAGAATTTTATTAAATAGAGATGGGAAAAGTATAACGCAGTGATATATAACAATGCTCTTTTAACCCTAGAAATCTCACATTTGCCTTTTCTTTTTGGTTGTGTTTTAACTTTTTTTTTGTTAATATATAATAGTGTCGAGGCATAGAACGCTTATGAACATGTTCGACAAAGCTCCAGTGGTTGATAAAGATGTATTTGTAGCTCCAAGTGCTTCTATCATTGGTGACGTTCAGGTCGGTCGCGGTTCGTCTATTTGGTACGGATGTGTACTAAGAGGTGAGTTTGTCATTAAGGGAAAATGTTATGATTTAATAACTCACTATACCGTAATTGCTTTTCGCAGATGCTTATTTCCGCGTTTTATTTCAACATTTTAGGTTTTTGAAGAATTTCAGTGTTATTCGACTTGGTTCACCTCTTCGCTGAAATAAGTTATTCCAATGGTGATGATTGATTGATTGTGATAATAATATGATTGATTGATTGATTGTGATAATAAATGATCTAGATCATTGATTGTGCAGATTAAATAAACCACTTCCACTCCATTCCCAGTCTATCATGGCTAACGTTATGAGAGGATCCTCTGTGATTTAGATGCGGCAAGAACAATGAAACTTGTATTTCCTGTCCAGACAAGAGTTTTTATGTTGAAGTGGCCACCGCTCCTTTCTTCTATCGACAAATTTTGTTTTGCAATGCGATGTTTGTATACGAAATGTACTTTACCTGCTTGAGTGATCTAATGTTTTCAATTGAAGTCTAGATTTCCTAAATAATCCTATAATGTGTATGATATTAGGCACAGATGATGCACGTTCCAAACATAGTTTGGCATAATTTGGTGGTGAATGTGCAGTCAATACGCCAAACCAATAGAGTTATCAACTTTTAATCTCAATTCAAGTTGCTGTATGACTTAGAATTGATCAATATGACATAGACTAGTTATCCACTTATAGACGTCTAACTGATGATCCTTCCTTTCCAAATTGAACCATATTTTGATCCAGGATGGAGTTATAGGAGATTGGATGAAAATGCCAATCATTCATCATTTTACAAAGCAAAGGTGAAAAGGAAAATACTTTTTAGGGTTAAATCCACTTTGTACCTCTATCCTATACATGTTGTGACACTTGCTAACCCTCACCTTTAAAGCACCCACTTATTAACCTTTGACTTTGGTCAATTTTAAATTCTGTTAACATAAATGCACAATTATTAAATGACCCTTATCAACTATTTATAAACACAAATTTACCCTTAAATAAAAAAATAACAAAACCCTACACCTTTCATTCCCCAATCCCAACCTAACCCCACATACCCTCACCCCCAATCCTAACCCCAACCCCTCCTACGACTAAACCAAAACCCCAACCCCAAAATCTGATGACCCTCACCCCACGCGGACCTTACCCACCACAGCCCCACCCCACGCAGACCACCACCCCACAGCCCCACAACACGCCGACCCCAACCTCCATAGCCGCAGCTCACGCAGACCACCACCCCCACACCGCGCGGACCATGTGTGTGTGGTACTGTGTGCGTGTGCGTTTGATTATATGTGTGCGTGTGCTTGTGAATGTTTGCTTGTGTGTTTTTTTGTTTTTTTTTTAAATTTTCTGTTATATTATTTTTGATGTTGCAAGACAATAGAAGATCCAAAATCAACTAGGATTTTGCCATTCTTTCACCAAGATTTGCATCTTTTGTTCTTGCTGTTTGTGTGTGTACGTGTTTGTGATTGTGTATATGTGTGTTTTTGCATGTGACTGTGTCTATGTGCTTGTTGTCACTGTGTGTGTGTGTGTGTGTGTTTGGTGTCTCACTGTGTGTTTTTTAAGGTTGTGTATGGATATTGATGTTGAAAAAGGGGTATGTGTGCAAGGTATTGATGATGAAAGAGGTGTGAAATAATATTTTTCGCTGTTTGTGGGTGTTTAGATGGTAGGGGTGTTTTTGACATAAAATATAAACAGTAACACAATCAGTTAATTTTTTAACATGAAGTTAAGAAGATGGTTAATAAGCAGGTGTTTTTAAATGTGAGGGGTAATAAGTGTCATAATATGTATAAGATCGGGGTACAAAGTAGATTTAACCCTACTTTTTATTATGACAGTTCTTATGGCTTGAAATGATGCATTTGTACATCCACATATAATGTGTGTGCAAATATAGACTACTGCAACCTTGTGCTTCTGTTGCCATGCATGGTTTTGTCCCTTTTTATTGCTTGTTCCTGTTGAACATGATAGCCTTTCTGCAGGTGATGTGAACAGCATAAGTATTGGGTCTGGAACCAAGCTTCAGGACAATTCTCTTGTACATGTTGCCAAGTCCAATCTAGCCGGGAAGGTTTTGCCAACTATTATTGGCAGCAATGTTACTGTAGGTGAGTAAATTCGAATAAACCATAGCATAACCTGGTTCTGCTTTGGGTACAGCTAACTTTTGTTGAAATTTGCAGGTCATAGTGCTGTCTTACATGGATGTACAGTTGAGGACGAGGCGTTTGTTGGTATGGGTGCAACATTGCTTGATGGAGTAGTTGTTGAGAAAAATGCTATGGTTGCTGCTGGAGCCCTTGTGAGGCAGAACACGAGGATCCCCTGTGGAGAGGTTTGTAGACACTATTGACTTTCTTGTCTTACCTTTTTGTCAGCATTTGAGGAGAACTTACGCTATTAGATAATACATACTGCAGAAACTATCGTCTGCAATTACTCCATCAGCAGCTTTCATGAATGTGGCACAGGGTACCATGTTGAGTTCTTGACCCATTGCTAATCTGACCTGGTCTTGAAGAGTCATGCATCACACAGGAATAGTCTCATCATAGTCCAGATGAGAGCGCTACATGGTCAAGGGCTTTATGAACTCACCTTAAAACTCATGGTTAAATCTCTATCTAATATTTGAAGTATGACAGACACGGATCAAATTTCAAATAACAACATATCCATAATGCACCCCGCAAAAACAGAAAAGAGAAAAAAAAGAAAAAAGAAAAAAAAGAACCACACCCAGACAAGAAATTTGAAGAATAGAGGAGATCTTCAAATCATTGAACTTCTCATCACTTTGTCAGTTGATTTATTCACGTTCAGACTTATTTTCCCAATTTCATTCTATAGAAGCTTTGCAACAATCCCTACCTTGATGATGAGTTCACAAGTAATACTCAATATAATTGATTTGATTCTCCTTCTTGGTATGGAATCAGTAATAAATCTGCCATGGGGTGTGGCACAGAACACAATCTAGTTTCCTGTTAGCAACTGCAGCCAGTTTGATGGGCTTTAGGTTAGGAGTCCTGGTGATGAGTTTCAAAAGAAGCTTGGCTTAAGTGTGATTTTGGGTGCGTTGATGAACTTTGGGCTTTATATGAGATAATTATTCCAGAATGGGATCATATAGTGGTGGTGAAGGATTGGATTGATAGGGGGACTGTTGCCAAGATTAGCATGGACAAAGAACTCATATGTTCTTGGTAACAAGTAAGTATATTCAGGATAGAAAAGGATGGGATAGGAAAAGGTTTCTCTTCTCTTTTCTTTTTTTCAGAGTTTTTCTTCTCTTTTACATTCTTTGAACTTTATGCTGAAAAATTGAGAAGGTTAATCCAGAATCAAAATGTGAGTTAAGCTAAGATACGTGGTCCACAATTGAACACCAGACACTCTCATTGTAACTACAATGAGTGCAATCCCTTGAGATCTTTACTCAGTTGAAAAGGTTGGGCTTACTGCCTATTTTTGAGTTTGAGGAAAGTTGAATACTTCCCTTTGCGGATTAGTAGTAAATTTTGGATCTTGTCTATATGAATTGTAACAGTGACATGAATAGTTTTTGAAAAGAAAAAAATTAAAAATGAGAGAGAAGATTAGAGAACTGGACAACCTGCAGTTCTGAATTGTTGCAATTTAAGAATGTTCAGGCTTCATTCATCATCAGTAAACGCGTGAAGCTTGTCTACACATCTTGCACTGTGGAATCAGTTAGGTTAGAAAAATAGGGGAAGAATTGGCATGGGAGTATCTTATACATGCTTTTGCTCTTTGTGATACTATGTTATCTTACTGTGAGATCTATGATGATCTCGTCATGTCTCCATCATCTTGATTCATTCATGCTTTAAAATTTAGGCTACATGGACCTGGTGATTTTATAAGTATAAATTATGAAGATGAGAAAATGTCAAAACTGCTTTTCCCATTTCTCACAGGCTGGGGAGAGGATTTCCCTGTTTTCCTGGTAAGCCCAAACACCGAACACATCGATTTTGTCTGCAGGCATTTCAAATATGTAGTGCTAGTGGGACATAATATGAGACCAACTCCTCTTTCCATTTTGTCGAGTGATTTAGAGATTTTTTATGGAAGTTGAAACTGAAAAGAAAAATTGAAGAAGGACAATTGATGATAGTATCATTCATTTCTCATGTGGGTTTTTCTTTAATGTAGGTTTGGGGAGGAAATCCAGCAAAGTTCCTGAGGAAGCTCACAGAAGAAGAAATTGCATTCATCTCTCAGTCAGCCGTTAATTATACGAACTTGGCACAGGTTCATGCAGCTGAAAATGCAAAGAGCTTTGATGAGATTGAGTTTGAGAAGGTGCTTTGTAAGAAATTTGCACGCCGTGATGAAGAGTATGACTCTATGATAGGTGTTGTTCGTGAAACACCTCCAGAACTAGTTCTCCCTGACAACGTCCTGCCAGATAAAGCAAAAGCTTCTTAAACCGTGATATTGTCCAACTTGGGTATCTCTTGGGAGCTTTATATTAACGGATATTAGACTAACGTCTGCATCTCGTTTCTAATAATTTGAGGCCAGGCTGAGGTGTTGGAGATTGATCCTGGTATGCATTTCTTACCAGAGGTTTAACTGTTCTTTAAGATAGCTAGTTCTACATGTGTGGAATGCCAAATTTTTTATTATTTTTTTCAACATTTGTCGCTCTATCTTGTTATGTATGTGTAAGGTTTTCGATAACGAGCATTAGTTTCAATAAGTAACTCTATCAGTCTCTCTCTCTCTCTCTCTCTCTCTCTCTCTCTCTCACATAGAGATTTTGCTAACCTGCAACTCTGGGATTCTTCTATATAAGGTGATTCAGATGTTTTGGCTTAGGGCATCCTCAATGGAGTCTCTAAAGAGTCTCTAAACAGTAATAATTGCTATTTTAGAGACTCCATTGATCAAAATTCATCACCAATGGGGGTCTCTAAAACACTATTTGCTAGTTTTTGGCAAAATTATGATGTCACTCAAGCTTTGAGTCTCCAAAATAGCACATAGTCTCCATTTTTTTCAACAAATTTGTTGAAAAAAATGGAGACTATACAAAAAGACAAAAATAAATCTCTAAAAAAAACAAGATTAGATCTGACGATGTCAGATTTAAAAAAAAAAACAAAAAAAACAAAAAAAGGGGTGGTGCAGCGAAGAGAAAGGAAAAGAGGGGTGCGTGGGGGGTGGGGGGGGGGGGTGGGGGGGGGGGGGTGGGGTGGTGCAACGAACAGAAAGGGAAAGAGGGGAGGGGGGCGGGGGGGAGGGGTGCAGCGAAGAGAAAGGGAAAGAGGAGAGGGTGGGGTAGGTGCGTGGGGGGGGGAGGGTGTAGCGAACAGAAAGGGAAAGAAGGGAAGGGAGGGGCGAGGAGGGGGGGGGGAGGGGGGGGGGAGGTGGTGCAGCGAATAGAAAGGGAAAGAGGGGAGGGGGGGTGCGTGGGGGGGGGAGGGGGTGGTGTGCGGCAGGCTGCGCCGCACACCACCCCCATTGTTGTTTTTGCTGCTTTGCAAAAACTAATTGTTGTTTTTGTTGCTTTGCTGCTTTTTTTTTTTTAAAATTCTCATTGACTATTTGTTAAATTTAAATCAAAAATCACCACAATTACGTTTACAAGCGTGAAATCACCTTTCAAAATTTCAACTTGACTTCTCTAATATTTATTATGTTTGAAAGTTAACGATAGTATTATTTTGAACATTTGGAACTTATAATACGAGTTTTGAATTAATTAGAACTAATTAAAAATTTAGAATAAATAATTAAAATTTTTAATTAAGGTAGTGTATTTAGAGTTTTTTAATTAGACTTTTTTTTAAAATTATGGTTTTGTATTTTATCTTTTTTATTTTAATTTTTTAATTTAGTTTTTTTTGCTTTGGTAAACTTTTTTAGTTTTTATAGTTTTTTTATTTTACGTTTTTTTAGTTTAGGTAATTTTTTAATTGTAATTAAGCTTTTTTTTTAATTAGAGATTTTTAATTAGTTTTTTTCATTCAATTATATAATTAAACGTAATCTTAATTTTTTAAATGTTATCTAAATGGATCTTTAAAACAGTTTTTTGCTTTGGTCTCTAAGTAGGTTTCTAAAATACTATTTGGTCTCTATATAGGTCTCTAAAATGATAGATATAGACCCATTATAGAAACTCAATTGAGGATAGCCTTAGAATTCAAAGGTGTCTGACCATTCTTCCATATGACTTGTATATGCCATCAACTTATTTGACATGATACCTGATTGCAATTCTTTTTACCTTTGTGAAGGCCACATCAGTCCTCTCACTTGGGGAGGTTTTTGGTAAAGTCAGATTATGTATGACATGTGGGTCTATGCACATGTGGTACCGGCATTCGACACGCCGACACCCGCTAGCTGACCGACAGTGCTCTCAGAGTGTGCACATGCACACCCTAAAATAATAATTCGGTATTTACAAAAAACTACAATGTTGCAACTGATAGCTAGCTATTTATTTATTTATTTATTTTTGGTAAAGCACCAAACCATAAAAAAGAGACAAGTAATTTTTTCATCAAAAAGTTGCACATCACTTTTTTTCAGCAAACTACTCTCACAGCTCCTGCAACTTCAAACGTGAAGTGAGGTAATTTTTATTTTTATTTTATTTTTGTTGAGATGTTACAAGATGATGATAAAGCGGATGTTGTTGAGCAATTTGGGAGTTCCCTTTCAATTTGGTAATTTTTTAGTGTTTATATTTTTATCATTATTATATGTTTTAATGGTTATTTTTTCATAATTGCTATAATGTGTTTAAAAAATTTATCTATAGATGAGTTTTCTTAACCCCCACTTATTAACCCCTAATTCGGGATGTCGGTAGTGCACACTCAGATCTTGAGTGTTTGGATTCGCCACTGCCAACACACCTATATCAGGTAAAGACGTTTGAAACGTTTGACTTTTTAAAGAATTTTTCCTTCATCAGAAGCTGATGCACGAATCCTTGATAAGCTTAGATGAATTTGTGAATTGCTGGATCTTCCTAGCTATGATGGTAAGCTTCCAGATTTGGTGGAAAAAAAAAATTGAGGAGAAATCTTGAAACATGCATAGAAAAGAAAATTGAGCATGAGTCGAAATTCTGCATAATCCACATCATCACCTATAATCATCGAATGCGTAGTATTTGTGATTTGCCTATTTGAAGTAGAAGCAAAAACTTAATAATAAGAAGAAAAGAGAAAGTCCGGTGCACGAACTTTTTTATTATGTACGGATTCGAAAAATAATGTTTGTATTTTGAATTTATTTTACATAATTTTATCGTGTAATTTTACAAAAAAAAAAAAAAGTAGTTTTACGGCTTGAATCCATGGGCTCCAAATTACATGTCTATAATTTTATCCCCAAAAGCAATAGTCAGTGTCATGAGAAATTTAGAAGTTAATTTATTCAAGAATTTAAAAGGTTCAAGTACTTCTAGCTGGGCGGACACTGGCGGAGGCATTAGTAAGGGAATAGGGGTTGCAACCTCCAATCGCTCCAAATTTTTATTTAAAAAAATATCAAAATAATTAATTTAGTTTTTATTAAAAAAAAATTGTGTGTATAATTATGAAATTGTGGGTTTTCAATCCCACTGAATAAAAAATTTGGAATCCGTCTTTGTAAACGGATAATTCAAAAGCTAATTTTACTGTTACAACAAAACGTTTATCAGTATTATTTATTGTAATTGGATAACCATCATAAAGTTATTTTAGGTGGGTGCAAAATCTGTATATAGCTACATGCGTGATGTATATTGCTATTTCCTCCAACAACAGAAAGCACTCCATGATACATTTACATTTGTGGTTAATTTAATCGATCTTACCATCATTACATAAATTGGTTTTCTTGACAGAGACTTTGAATACAATGATTACAACCGTATGTGCTGAAACTATTGTGGAGAATAGATTATTTCTTTGAAAATTATGTCTCAAAATCCATAAGACAAATTCAAAAGTATTTACGTTTATTGTTTATTGTCTAACGCTGTTTTCTTTTTCTTTTTTTAGATTGGAATCGATAATACTTAAGGTAAAATTATATGGACTTATGCCATGTCCTTATATCGTAGACCAAAATTACAGTGTATGATAGAAAGAAAATATTTTAATTAATTCGAACTGATAAATTAATCTCTCATATAATATATAAAATTTACACGTATAAAATTCACTAATACGTTTTTAGATACAGAAACTGTTGTAACATCGCAATAAATCAGACCCTGATGCCCAATGGGAACAAAATGATGGTCAAGGTATTTACTTAAAGAAGAAGGTAATAGGTACCACCTTTTGAGATTTTAATAAAGTTTAATGAGATGTTTGGAACGTTGTCGCCGCCTTTACATGGACACACAGAATTTTTCCATATTCTCAAGCAACTATGATTATTCATTAGGGAAGGACATGTCTGAAGTGATTGTTTAGTTTTTGGCTTTACAGAAGCGAGTCATTAGACAATGCACAAGACCTTGATGAGACAAATTAAGGCCCGGCACGGTGAACCGGTATAGTCAGTATAATTTTTTTTTGAAAAATTTCTGATGATTTTATTGTTATCATAAGAGAATATATATATATATATATATATATATATATATATACAAAAATAAATCCTATGATTATAGAAGATTTTTCATGATTACGGAAGATCTAAAATTATAAGAGAAGATTATTATACAATCGCTAAAATTATTACCCGTAACAATCTATCTATAATAAACAAAATATTGACTTATTTCAACATTCCTCATCAAATTGGTGTGTGGATATCACACATGCCCAACTTGTTAAGAGAGTCTATAAACACCTTACTAGTTACAATTTTAGTGAGGATATCGACTAATTGATCTTTAAACTTCACAAACGGAAATGTAATGATTCCAGCTACAAGTTTCTCTTTGATAAAATATTTGTCAATCTCCACATGCTTCGTCTCATCATGTTGACCAGGATTATGAACAATCTCTATAGCTAATGTATTATCACAATATAGATTCATTGCCCCTTTTGGTTTGATGCCTTAGTCACTCAGCAAATTCCTCAACCAAAGCAACTCACATACCCCAAATGCCATACCTCTATACTCAGCTTCAACACTTGATCTTGCTACTACTGGTTTTTTTTTACTCCTCCAAATCACGAGGTTCCCACCTACAAAGGTAAAGTATCATGAGGTAGACCTTGAACCCTCTGCCTTAGGATTAGAAGACATGAGAGATGTTTGGATACTTTATTTCAACAAACAAATCGGATATGACTATCTGAATCGAAATTCCTTGTTCGATTCAAGTGTACCAGACGAGTTCATGATTCTAGAAAAAATGAACAGGACTAAACTAAGACACTTGTCATCATAGAACTTCGATGCACAAGGTGTAAGAAGGGTAAATCTGCTCTAGGTCCTATTGAAAATATTTTTCTTATAATTTTATGTGAGTAATGCAACTCGAATGCTAACCTTCAAATCTTATTTTTATAATTTTATCGTTATACAAAACCTCTTCGTATCGAAAACAAAGATAAAGAGAAATACTCCAAATTGTCCCCCTCATCAAAACCTTATTGTGTAGCTCATCATATTCTTGAATCTTGATCAATTTTAAATTAGGTAAGAGCCAGTTGAACAGACTAGTCTTGAAGCCTTCTGAATTCTGATGATTACGCAGTGCACGGGAACAATGTAAACAATATTGAGAAAGAGTTGTAAGCTTATATTTTAAGCACTTAACATAATCAATAGAATAACTTTGGGAATATAAAGAATTTTGAACAGCTCAGAGTGTCTTCATTTTATCAATATATTAAATTATTAATTGTTCCGTTTCTTTTCTTCTTCTCATCATTTTTTGTTTTCTTAATTTTGGGAAAAGAAAGAGTTAATTTTCGGATCTAGAGTATTTTGTAAGTGAAAATCAAGTGGAATCAAATTTAGCGGGCATGTGGAGACTATGTAGTTTGGGGGTCTTATTACTAAATTACCAAGTCATTTAAAAGTTTAAGTTATTGAAGAAGAATTGTGCAAGCGAGATTAGTTTTTCCACATTATACATGAAAAATTTTAATATTTTTAAATATGTGGCAACGAAATTTTGGATTTAAACCTTTAGTACCTAGGCTTTAGTGTTATATCAAATTACACCTTACCTGAAGAAAATCAAAATATTTTGAAATATTTTATAAGTTCAGTAAGGACTATAACTCTCGATCCCTAAAATAATATGTCACTCGAAGGTTTATTAATATAAACATATAGGTAGTAATTGGTACACTGAAATGAATTTAGACATGAATGGAATAGGCCAAGGAATGAAATGAAATTAGGAATGATAATGACATGCTTGATATGCTTTTGGAATAAAGAGTAGTAATGAAAATGAATTGTATAATATGACAAGATTACCATTTTATTATTATTATTATTAATATTATTATTATCATCATTATTATATTGATATTATTATTAATTTTATTTTTATTTTATTAATTATTATTATTATTTTAATTAATTTTATTATTATTATTATTATTTTATTATTATTATTCTATTCTATTATATTAATTGCTACCTAATAATTTACATGGTTCCAAGTTCCCTTGTGTAGCAACCCAAAATGGAAACAGGAAGAGACAACTACATATCACAAGACTCCAAACAGTTCACCAAAATAAGTAAGATACACTCATCAATAGATTCATTAAATAATTTATGAACAATCATAGATGTTTAAGCTTCTATAATCTTTGTATACGAGGCAAACAATTGTCAGACCAAGGATTGCACGCGTGCTCATAAACTGCTCCTGTTTCATGCAATCATAATACATCTTAAAAAATAGTAGTAATGCCCCTTGAGAATTGAGTGGAACGAACAAGTACTGATTTGTTATAATTAAAAATTTTAAATTCGAATTACGATTCCAACTTTCATTATATTTAAAAAATAAAATAAAATAGTAATATTTAATATTGAACGTAATATATACAGGACGAATTAATTTTTTTTTTCTAACGAAAACTATAATACTTAATATTGAACGTAATATATACTAAAAATATTTATAGGTATCGAATATTTAGTGGGATTGGTGAACTTATAACTTCGACTAATCCCGTATTAAATCCGTCACTGAATATATGTATCTAAATCCCTAGAATACAAGATTAAACAATTTCATTAAGTGACAAAGAATGATCTTAGTGTGAGCTTTACTTGATCTAATTTGCATAAAGTGGCCAGCATTATGGACCCAAAGTGGCCCCAAGTTGCACAGTGCTATAATTTATAAGGAACTTTTTTCAAGCTACAAGTTTGAAAAGCAAAATATGATACATGAACATGCCATTCTGTGATTGGTAGTTGAAACAAAAGTAACTAAGAATAAGAGCTAAATCTTCTTTTTTAAAAGGGGAACAAAGAAAAGTTTGATCATGGCATTTGAATCTTGCAAAATTTCTTCGGATCTTTGAACATAAAAGATGTAAAAGTAAAAAATGGCAAGAAAATATTAGTTCTTAATGTCCATATTTGTCCCACAATGCATGATTTTGCATCAATTTAATATGTGAGCATTTATTGTTATTTGTGCATAACTTGACTCTATTTGCATTTTAATTATCTTGTCTATTGGTAGTGTCTTCTTGAAGAGACTGATTGAGATATTGATGTAGATTTATGACTCTAGATATATCAAATGGTTTATAAACCATGTAGTAATTATTGCCCACCTCAGTCATGTTAGATTTACGATATTTTATTAACGAAAGATAAATAATAAGATTAAATGTTTCAAAAACCAAAATCAGTGGTGTTGTAAACATGTGTGGTTCTAGAATTTATCTCTAATAGAAGCTAAAATAGTACAATTTAGTACTCATATATAGATAATTTTTTCATCAGGAACTAAATTAATTTCTCAGTATAAATAAATACTTTAATGTTACACACATTTTTAAAAATATATTGAATCGATTAGATGTTGCAGTCCCGACTAATGCAAATATGGTTATGCCATTAATTCTGAAAGCTATGGAGTTTTTTAGATATAAATATCAAGAATTTAAAAAAAATAAATTATTTTGTAAGATTAGTGGGGCAGAATTCGACCATGACCTCAATTGTGGCCGGCATTATACCTAAAATTTATGGCCTTGAATGATACTCATATTTGGCTACATGTAAAGCACTATTGCTATCCACCAAACCCTAAATCAATGTATCAAATGTTATTCATCTCCCCACATTTTGTACGAATGACTTCAATGATTGAAGAGTTTGTGGCTAATAAAACTTTGAAAGAAATGAATCATCAATGTGAAAACTGCTCGAAGGATTGTGATCCGAGTGTTTCTTTTTAAATGAATTAATTGCTTAGTTCAATTCATAAGTTGTCCTAGTGCTAAATCACCAAAAAACTTTCATAACTTTAATTCATTTATTAGATGAAAATTCGGAAAAAGAAAATAGTTAACTAGAAATTCACAAAGAGAAAACTTAAAAATTTAAATTTTCTTTTTTGATACAAAGGGAGGCTAAGTTATAATTATAAATTGATAAATTGAAGGGACGTTTCACCATTTTTATCTATTTCTACAAGTACAATCAATGGTAGCGAAAAGTGCGTGATATTCAGGCAATTAAAATATTGAGTTAATCCATTATTTACTAACCAGTCGATATATATATTCACCTTACGATAAACATGACACACCTAGAATCTTGAGTGTCACGAGAAGTTATACTATCAATATTCAATTATTGACCTAAATGGTTGTTTGCCTAGTAATCGCCCTGGATTCACAACCATTAGTGAGTCAGTTTCTATCCTGAGCTAGTCAATGCTCATTGTTTCGACTTTATGTTATTCCTTCCACAGGGTCATTTCACTCAGCTCTATCGTTTGATGCTACCCTAAGGTCGATGACAGATCCTGAAAGCTATTCACTATGTTTGTCCTGAAAATTTTAAATTCAGGAACGGAGTTAAAAATTTAAAGTTGAAGGATCAATATTAAATCAAAAATACTATTTAACAAAAATTTGAAATTTGGGAGGCCGGATGTTTTATTTTTTAAAATATTACATATATTTTTATAAATTAAAATAAATATTACGTATGTCTTTTTCTTTTTTTAGAAAAAAATTTTGGGGGGAGGGGGAGTGGCCGCTGGGCTTCTGCCCCTCCCTATTATCGCTCCTATTCACATTGTTTTTAACACATCCGTCAAATGTTTAGTTTTTAAACATGTTGGGGCTTCTCCCAGCCAATTTTCTTTCTTATAGACAAAGCAATATAAAGAAGGGGATACGTACTCGGACATTAATTCAACTCAAATTCTATATATTAAATGATCAAATCCTAGGATATCATGTAGGGACATACCAAAATGTTAGATTGTCTAGAATCTCAACCCCCTAGATGATATAAATAAGAAATTTAATGTGAGAATCTGCTGTTATTCACCAGAGACGTGCAAGCACGCTCCTCCATTAATAGTGGTAGCCATGATCGACTTACAAAGATGTTCAAACAGTGGGGGTTATGACTTAAAAAATGTACTACATGTTTTTGTTTTTAACTTGTGCACCTCACGCGTTGATATAATTTAGGGGTGGGTTTAATTTTTTTTTTAATCGATATAATTTAATATTTATATATAACATTTGTTCAAAATAATTTTAATAACCAGTGTATGAATAAAAGATGTATCATTACATTTAGAGAATTTATCAGAGGTTATTAGACTTCATCTATTTTCAGTGATGCTAGATTAATTTTTTAGTCTAAAAATACGTTTAAAAAGTACTTTTTTAAAAAAATAACAACTTTAATTTACTTGTTAATAATTTAGTTTTTAAAGTCAATAAAAATTATATCCATCGTTAATAAGACTCACATCAATCATATAAAATGAAACATTTTTAACATCAAAAATTTCCAAAGAGTTTCATCTCAAACCACTAACTTGGCTTTACCCATTGAGCCACTCTACTTGTCATTCTTTGTCTGCTCCCTCATCTGCCTGTCTTGGAAAGGAAACATATTTGGCCCCAAGAGTTTTGGGTAGGACACTAAAACACTGCTCATCGCGATGAAAGATTTTCAATTTGAAATTAATATTTCTTTTCATTTTTTATTTGTCTAGTATACATGTTAAAGTGTAGCAGTATATCACGAGTTGTAGTCTTTAGTTGAATTAACATGTTATTCTTTAAAATAAGTTTTTAGTTAGTTGAATTAACATGTTATTCTTTAAAATAAGTTTTTAGTTAAAAAATTATTTTTATTGATTTGGTATATGTGTTAAAGTGTAATAGTGTATCAGGAATTATAATCTTTAATCAAATTAGCGTGTTTTACAATTTTATGTGTTGTACTGTTGCTTTTATCTTGACACGTCCAAAAAGAATATAAAACTTCAATTTCAAAAATTAAAATAACTTAAGAGATCATTTAAAGTTGAAAGATATGAACATCTCCATTTACATTTCTTCCAATTACTCATCCGCTTATATTATATCTATAATTTTAAAATGACTTTACAAGATCAAGACCATTCATTTTATAACTTTAGATTTATATTTATGTCATACAAATTTTAAGCAGCAAAAGGTTACATTATCCATTTCGTTCTAATTTTTAGTCTTTCTATATCTTCGAAGACAACAAAGAGAACAAGCATTTCGTCTATGGTATTACTCTTATTTTAAATGAGAGAGATATCAATATCGAGAATTTAATGATGTTAAATAATTTAGACCTCATGAGCCATTTGGTCTAGTAATATAGTTCTCATTTTAGATGCGAGAAGTCTTAAAATTCATTATTGTGTATAACATCTCAAATAATATAAAATAACTTTTTAAATTAAAAAAAATCGATAATTTAGAGCTCCCTTAAATGGAAAAAGGAAAAAAAAAAAAACGAGAAGAGAAAATAAGGTCCCAGCCTTGGTAATTTTATCCAAACACCCACTTTTATTCCCTCTTTTACCCTTCTCTTCACTCTGCCTCCACTGTCCCCCACTCTCTCTCTCTCTCTGCGCGCACACACACACACTGAGAGCACATAAAAAGCAAAACCAAACCAAACAAAAAGAGAGAAAAAGAACAAAACAAATTCAAAGGAAACGAAAGGAAAGGAAGGGAAAAGAAAGGAAAGGAAAACGAAAACATTCCCCTAGTGATTCCATTCCCATGGAAAACCTTTCACATCCATTTTCCAGAAAAAACAGCTACACTAGCAATGTCGGCTTTCCGGATACCGGCGCCGGCGTCGGAAAGTCAATCTACGACGATGTGTTCGGCGGCGCGCCGAAGTTCGGTATGACATCGCTCGCGCCGAGGCTCCAGGACTACACTGAGATTTTCGGCGGCTTTCATTCTTCTCGTGGCTCCTCGATTCCGGTTCTGGATCTTCCCACCGTCGACGACGACGACGACATTTCCGTTGACGTAAGGAGCTCCAGCTTCGATTACTCGGAGGTTTTTGGCCTGCTTAACGGCGTCGATTTCGCCGTTTGTTTCGAGGATTTGGTTAACGAAGCTAACGGCGGTTATGATTCTTCCGAGGAGGCGTGGTATGAATACTTTGATAACTCTAGCTTCGTTTTTGCTTTACTTGTGTTACTGTAGAATGAGGTGTACGGAAAGTTATTTGAAAATTAATATTGTCGCTGACGTGTAAAATATATAAATTTGCATTTTCGTTAATCAGTTTTTTTTTTTCTCCGGATAAATTAGTTAATTGCTTCGTGTAATTTACATTTTTAAAAATTTGTCTGTATTACTGTATATACATGCATATATACATATATGACGCACACATGTATATATATGCGTTGTCTGTGAACGTAATTTATATATGTGTATGTGTATATCAATATATAAAGAGAGAGTGGTGAGATATTATCTGCTTCTTTTTTATTTTAATTTTTTTAAAAAATAAATATTGTAGCTGGTATTTTTACATTTTCGTTAATTAATACGTTTTTGCCTAAATTACATTTTTTTTTAACATTTCTCTATATATACATATATACATACATATGCATGTATATACGTGTGTGTGTCTGTGTGTGTATTTATATACAGAGAGAGATCAGACATTACTGTTTTTTTTTTTTGTTAGTTGTTTTTTTGAAAATAAGTATTGTAGCTGACATGATAAATGTTTTAAATTTCTGTTAATTACTTGTTTTTTTGGATAAACAAATATATTATTTTGGATTAATTACATTTTTTATCATTTCTCTACGCATATGCCTATGCACATGTATGTGAATATAACTACATTTGTGTGTGTGTGATATTTTAGGTGTTATTGATTCTAAAAACCAAAATAAAGATTTTAAGTATGAATAAAATGTTTATATATTTTTTTTTCGTTTTCTGTTTTTTGTTTTCTTGTGTTTGGTCATCTGAGGTTTAATGGTAAAAGAAAGCAGTGGATTCTAGTTTGCGTTGTTGCCGGTGTGGTCCTTGACGAATATGAGCTGGTTTGAAATTCTTGTGGTGGGGGTTCTTTTATGTTCCCTCTTGGAGTTTTATTGCACTTGGAATCATATTGTTGGAGATCACCTAGTTGCCGTGTGCAACGGACCTTTTATAGACTGAAAATTGGTAACATAAGAAACTTCTGTGTATTTGAAAACCAATTAACCTTTTAACTATATTGGGTACGACAGAGAAATTTTTTCGAGGATACTCCTAAGCCAAGCGAATAAGAGCAACATAGGAAAACAAATGACTAAGTGAATATTAAAAGTTCTAGTGTGGAGAGGTTCCATGTAAGCTGATAGAGGCTTATGGTTTCTGTAGGAAATTATGAAAATAGAAATGTCAGTCTATACCCAAATTTGCATTTCTACCTTGTTCTTGAACTATTATGTATAATTTAAAGCCATAGCATTGAGAACAATTTATGATTTTGTATGTTGGTATGTTCACATCTATGTATAAGAATCTGATTTTTATGATGAATCCAAATGAATTTGTTACCCTCATTGTAACAATTTTATCGTTTTATCAATTGATTTATTTACTGGTTGATTCTTCTTTAACTAGCCGTATATCTTTTGGGACAACAATAGGAATGTTCTTTTTGATGGCATTGGAATGAAGAAAATAACATTCTGATAACTTGTTCCCAGGAGTCCAGCTCATAGCGAGTCTCTATCTGGCGAAACAGATCCCTCTGCTTGTTCTGAAAGGAGTCAGAATTTTCCAAATACAGATATTCACCAGTCATTCAATGACGTTACACAGTTCAATGTTTCATATCATAAGGCTCACCAAAGAAGTAACGAAAATATATCAAATGGGATGGCGCACTTCACTCATTTACATGCTATCCCTGGATATACTTGTGTAGTTGATGAGACTGCTGTTTCACGAAAAGTAGATAGTGAAAAAAGATCATATCAGGTATCTAATGATCTCAACCGCAGTCATGATTTTGAGGAGAGAGTTGTAGAAGAAAAGAGATTCAGTAAGAGTATGTCACTCCCCATGAACACCGCTTTCCGCAGGCATGGAAGTTATCTAAACCCTTCTGAGAAAGTTAGCAAATCGGGTCCTATGACAAAGGAACCATTTATTACTGTGTCTGATATCAGCCTCAGAACTAAGCCTTCTCAATTGCCACCACCTTCACGGCCACCTCCTGTTTTAGCTGTCAGAAAAGGAGAATCTGGAAGGCCACATTCAAAACTTAAAGCTTCTAAAAGTTATGCTTTTGAGAGGGTAGCAGGTGACAAGTTGTCACCTTTGTTTGATGTGAAACTAGATGAATACTCATCTGCTGGATTTATGAAAGATGCAGTAGAGAAAACTCAAAGCAATCTTAGAAGTACAGAAGAAGTGGTGGAGGGGAGGAGGAAGAGTCTTGATAGTTATATGGAACTGCAAGGGGACGATGATATGAATGTTATGGAGCAAAATATGATCAAGACTTTTGATAAATGCAACGATTCTGTAGGAGACAGACTTGAGGAAACATGGGCAAAAGAAGGTAGTGGAATGGAAACTTCTGCTGAAGAAAGGAAGAGAGTTACAAAGACAAGTAAGATGTTTGCAGATGGCATTGATAGGGAAATAGATGAAAAACCTGCAGAGAGAAAGCACAGAAGAACACACACATCATCTCAAGGGTCTTATAAAAGTGAAGAAACTCTTGCTTGGCAAGAAGGAGCAGAATTTTTTGAAGTGGAAACAGATAACTCTTGGATGTCCTTTGAGCATGTTAAGTCCAAAAACATCAGTAAGCGAGATGTGGAATCACATGAGAACCGACAGTGTTTGAATACAGCCGCAGAACCATTTGAGCAGAAAGAAAGTTGTAATAAAATTAAAGCAGCAAAGGAGGCTCCTGAAGGGGAAGATAACCATAATCAACTGAAAGTGACTGAGTCTTCTTTTCAGCATATAGGTGGTCAGAGAAGATCTAGAACAACAAAAGGATCTAGCAGTCAACTGGACAATCAGAAGAATGGAGAGGTGAATGAAAGTATCCATGCATTGGAAGCCAATCGAGAAAAACTGCATATGGCCCAACAGCATGGAGAAATTGGAAAGCTATTTGATAAGGAGAAAAATGTAGAAAACCTGAAAGGTGCCAATCAGGATAGTAGTCTACAGGAATCTAAACAAGAAATGAAGGCAGCAAGTGCAAGAAGAGAGAATAAGAATGATTTCACAGATGATAATTCGAGAAAGGGAAATGAAATGAGATCTGAAGAAGCTTTTCAGAGAGAACATTGTGAAAGAAGAAACGACACTATTGAGCAAGTAGAATTTGAAAAGAAAGCAAAGGAGAAACTGGAACAAGAACAAAGAGAGAAGCAACAAGAGGAGTCTTGGGAAACAGAAGGAAAGATGAAAATACGAGCTGAAGCTTTTGAAAGAAAAGAAAATGAAAACGGACTGAGAGAGGCACTTGAATCGAAGGATGAGAAGAAACTTACAGATAGTATTCAACAGGGAGGGAGTGAAAAAATGGGAAAGATGGGTCTTGCACAAGAAGACTACCAGAGAGAGCATAAAATGGCCCTCAACAGCAAAGAATATAAAAAGATGCTAGGAGAGTCTTGTAAGCAGGAGGAAATTGAAAAAGAACTTGAAGAGTCTCTGGAGCTAGATACATGTGAGATAGAACAAATAATGACTCATGACAGGGACAGAAATGAGGAACGGGGGAGTCATGCTTCAGGATGGAAGAATTATGAGATGAGACCAAAGGAGTCTATGGAGCAAGAGAGCAATAAAAATAGATCCACTGTAGCTTGCAAAGAGGAACAAACTGAGAAACAATCTGAAGAAGCTAATGCGCAGGAAACCGTTGAACACATGAGTGATGATGCTGGTAAGCCTGAAGAATTGAGTCGAAAGACTGAAAATAAGGAGCAGGTAGAAAGAAATGCATGCACTGAAGGAGGGAATTTCACGGCATTTGATAAAAAATGCGAATTGAAGAATGAGTCCCTATATCGGGGTGAAGCCTTTCCATGTGAAAACAATAATAATGTGAAAATCGAAATCCAAGGTAATGAAGAAGAGTCAGAAGATCAACTAGCCAATCTGCAGTTCAAAGAAGGAATCAACTCGTGTGACAAGAAGAAGCAGGGTGTCTTGCAACACACAGAGCATAAAACTGGAACAGAAGCTGTCAAGGATTTGCCTGGTGTACAAGAACACTTGACAAAACCGAATCAAGTTGGAAGTGTCTCTGAGAAGCCATCAGCCAGACAGGTCAAGGTTGTCTCTCATACAAATGATCTTGAGAATGTGACGGTAATTACTCCTGAAGTACAGGGAGGGGTAAAAGTTGGGGGTGTGCAAGTCACTGTTGATAATGGAGTTATGAGGGAAAAATTCACTACACATCAAGTAGTTAGGGAGTGGGTTGATAATGCAAGGAAAATTGGTGATGCTTTACAGACTGTACTGGAGGACATTGGAGACATAGCTGATGTGGATCACACAGGCACAAGTCAAGGCACAGAAACAAAAGAGAAGAATATGAATGGGATCCCCCTTCCAGAAGAGCCAAAAATTGATAAAAGATTGAAAAAGGACAGAGAGATGGAACATGCACATTTTGGGACAAAAGAAAACGAAAGGGCAAGACAAAGAGAAAGAGAAAAGGATCTTATGGCGAAGACTCAAAGAATAGGAGAAAGATTAAAGGAAAAGGAACTGGACAATGAACTTCTGAAGAGGATAGAAGAAGAGAGGGAGAGAGAAAGGGAAAGGGAAAAGGACAGGATGGCTGTGGATAGTGCAATCCGTGAAGCTCGTGAAAGGTCATATGTTGAGGCCCGTGAAAGAGCAGAAAGGGCTGCTGTTGAGAGAGCTAATGCTGAAGTACGGCAAAGAGCAATGGCAGAAGCCAGAGAAAGATTGGAGAAGGCATCTGCAGAGGCCCGGGAGTCTAGGATTAGGGCTGAACGTGCTGCTGTTGAGAGAGCAACTGCAGAGGCCCGCCAACGTGCTTTCGGGAAAGTGATGGCTGAGAAGCCTCATATCGAGGCAAGAGATCGAGCAGAAAGATCAGTCGATAAACTCCGAAGCATGGAAATGAAGCAAAGCTCTTCATCTTCTGTGAGTATAACTTCAGTGTCTTTCTTTCTGTATTGCGAACCAATTGCCATAAATTAAGAGTTTTTGGCAGGATTCACAGGACATGCGATTTCAGAGGACAGGATCTTCGAGTGGATTGAGATATACATATTCATCTGCTAATGTCGGTATGTGATTCGCTACACACAAGCTTATATTTTTGTGCAATGTACAACCTGCTTTTATTATTTTTTTGTTCTACAGTTTGACAACTTTACATGCCGCTAAAGGATTTTCTCAATTTATAAATTTTTCTTGTGAAAGCTTCTTAGATAGTTTAAAATTCTTTTAGGTGTGGAGGGAGAATCACCTCAGCGGTGTAAAGCTCGCCTAGAAAGGTACCAGAGGACAGCTGAGCGTGCGGTATGTGTTTTCTGTTGTTCCCATTTACTCTCTCTTCTGGTGAGGATATCTGGTCCATCTTACTTCCTAGTATCATTGAGAGCTTTCTTGGTAACATTTCAGGCAAAAGCTCTAGCAGAGAAAAATATGCGTGATCTTGTTGCTCAAAGAGAACAGGAAGAGAGGAATGTATGTGCCCTGTTTCTCTGAGTAATTTCTGAAGCATTACCTGGCTTTTCATTTTATCTTACTGAAGTACGTTTGCAGAGACTAGCGGAAACTCTGGATGCTGAAGTCAGGAGATGGTCAAGTGGGAAAGAAGGCAACCTACGTGCATTGCTTTCCACATTGCAATATGTATGACTGTCAATATTTTTGTTATCCGAGTATGGTTCAGTTTTTGTATTTTCCGTATTTTGTGCTTTCTGGTTGCTTTTGATGTTCAACACTCTGATTTTCCACTATAAAAATGCGGGTTAACTTGTGGAAAGGAAAGAATTTTTTCGCAAATTTTCTATTTAGGTTTTTCTCCTTGAGGATTGTGGCACTATTGTTATCAAGTTTATCAATAACCCTAATGAGCAGTATTTGCTTTTGTTATTTTTTCTGTTTCATGTCAGTATAATCGTATCTGTCTCTCGTGTTTAAATCTTTTCACTGTTGCTATTAGTTAATAGACTGCTCGTGAAAAACTAATTAATAAACAAACAAGACGTCTGACTAGAAACTCATAACAAGTTGTTCCTTTTCGGCAGATTCTTGGGCCTGATAGTGGGTGGCAGCCAATTCCATTAACTGAAGTTATAACATCCGCTGCTGTGAAAAGAGCTTACAGGAAAGCCACTCTTTGTGTGCATCCCGACAAATTACAGCAACGTGGTGCAAGTATTCAGCAGAAATATATATGTGAGAAGGTCTTTGATCTTCTAAAGGTATGTTGCAGTTTTCTCTTTCTCTTTTTAGCTAACATGACGCAAACATATGTAGCAGGTGATAGAATCTAATTTTCCTGAGAAACATAGGAATTAGAATGTCATAAAGTTCTTTTTGAACAAACCAATCTTGAAAATTTGAACTTTTTGTATTTTCTTGAAATGTGAGTTGGTATTAGTACTTCATTAATCTTTTAGGAACTCTTTTCGCACATATATTTTGTACGCTGTCTAGAAATTGGTGAAAGAGAAATGAATTCTTCTGCTCTGTTGTGGAGCTATCAGTTCTGAACCCAAACTCCGTTCCTGCAAGCTGTAACCGGTACTGCTGCATGGTTTTTGCGTATGATGTGGTTCTTACTGTGTCCATCCATCCCATTATGCTTCAACCAATACGGACATGATTGCTCCAACATAATCCATGATATAATAAACCAACACAGACTGAAACATGAGTAACCCTATAATTGAACAACCCACAATATCGTTTGGAGCTGTTCATTTGCACGTAGATCTAGTGTTGTGCGATGAACATCTGCTTGATGAGGTTTGCACTATTGCTGTCAATAATTACTCATGTCTACTTCTTATTATATCTCCAGGATGCCTGGAACAAGTTCAATTCAGAGGAGCGATAGTTGAAGATTTTGTCTGCCAGGTGCATAGTTGCTCCAGTAATCATGCCATTAGCAAAAGGTTAGTTCAAAATATTGGCCCAAAAAAGATACGTAACTACTTACGTACGTTCTCAAGGTTTAGTGAAATCAATCATACAGCCAGAAATTTTTGTTGTGCAGGATCACCTATATTTACTAAGCCATCAATGAGCCGCTATGTATTAATTAACAGTACACAACCTGCTTATTGGTTAATATAAATCTACAGTTTACTTGAGAAAGTACATTTGTTGTGCCTTGTCATTAGTTTAGTATACAAGCTTGTCGATGGAAAACTTACACAAGAATATGCTAAGAAACCCTTTTTAGAGCTAATCTCCTTTTTCTTTTCTCTATGGAAAATTAGGAATCGCAACACCTTATTTTTTCTTCTAAAAGGAAATTACTCCCAAACTGGGCTTATGGCATTTTCAGAAATGAATTTTATAGTCGGTTCATATACATTCGGTTTAGAAATATATTTTGTTTTGTAAATTTATATTGGCAAGTATAATTATAATCTTGCAATGCATATTAGAAGATTTTACAGGTTCTAACTCTTCACGTTCACTCTACTGGATTTGGATCCTCTCATAATGTTATGAGGGGGATAATGTTATCACGGGAGAAGGCATTATGATGGAATTATTTGGAGGATGAGGTCTGCTGATTAAATTATCTACTCCATAACTTTATAACGATACAAGGGAATCCAAATCCTTGCTCCGATACTATACGATGCTGAAATGGCTACAATAATCTGCTTAAGCCTTTGCTGGTTTAATGGTTTTTCTGCTAGACGACTATTTGAGAACTTCTAACTTCGTTTATTAACATTTTAGTTCTTATATTTATTTGATTATTTTTTTATATTTGCTAATATAAAATAGCATCCTATTATATTCTTACATACTACTTAATGATGGCAACAAAAGAACGTAAACTTAATTTATAATCTATCTTAATTTTTTATGCCTGGCTTATCACACATTGAAGATATAACTCTGTGATGAATCAATCTACAGTTGCATTAGATTCTATTGGAAGGTGACCTGCTTATGTTGAGACTGGTTGAATTTGGAAAAATGGCAAGGCAAGATAGAAGGGATGAAACATTCTCGAAGATGGTCGTTGTTTTGCCCTTCTAAGCCTCTAACAATTTAATTGTGGTTGCACGATATTGTCTCCGTTAACCAGAAAAGGAAAATGTAAAGGCAGTATTTTATCTAGAGTAAATAACATATGCCAATCTTAAATTCAGTGGAAAACCTTGTGTTACAAGGGAAGCAACAATCTGACCTTTCACATGGTACAACAAACTAAGAGCACAGAACAATCATAATACTTGGGGGTTTCTCGATTTTCTAGATTTTTCAAATGGTCAGTTTGATCCTTTATTGTAGCTTGCCTATAGGGAGAGTCTCGTGCACTAAGTTATCTTTTTCATGATATTGAGAAGAATAAGGAAGCAATTCCTTCTCTCGGCATATCTTAATCGCTCCTTGATACATGTCTTGCAAGCTGTACTTAAATTGAAAGCCCATGTCTATCAACTTCTTGGACGAGAAACACACTGTGGGCAAGTCCTTGTCGATACCTCTAAACCTGGCAGCAAACATTCAGTAATGTTAGCTTAGCAGTTAGATGCAAACAGGGGCGGTTTTACACTACGGGTAGGGGTAAGTCCTTGACACCATTGATTTCACTAAATAGTTTGGTCTGTAAAACTTTTAGTTTTGCAGTTCTACTAAATTTGATCACCAAAATCATTTAGAGGAAATATCGTGAATCTGTCCCTGAATGCAAATTTCTATTGGCTTACTTATAAGGTCATTCTCATTTTATAGTTGCTTAAACATGGGGCAAGTCTAGGAACTCCCCACTAACAAGTGGCGCGTGGGTTTTACAGTTATTGTCATTTTATAGTTACTTTAAAACACTGGGGTAAGTCTCAGGAATGTCCGATTTATTAGTGGTGCATGGGCCTGCATTGCCTTTATAGTTGTTTTAGGGATGCCTCACTTGTTTTAGTGTGCGGACCGCATAGTCATTGTCATTTTATAACCTCTTTGAAACATAAAGTAAGTTTCAGAGACGTCTCACTTATTAGTTGCGCGTCACTTATTAGTGGCACGTGGACACTAAGCACATGTGGGATCGACCTTCCACACACACAATATCCAGACATTCAAAATATCCGAACGTTTTGAAGAATTTTCCTAAACATATAAAAAACAATGGTCATTTTCAATGTTAAATGGCACTGGCAAAGCAAAACTATCTGAAGCTTACTCTGATGCTACATCGTATTCAGGCCATTTCTCTCTGATCATTCTCGCCAAGTCGTATATTGTTGCTTCATGAGAAGAGCAAATGTATCTCCCTTGAGCTTTGGAATGCTCATATAAGAAAATATGAGCCTCGCAAAGATCATCTAGATGCACAAATTGACATTGTTTGATAATTGAATAGTGAGCTTCATTTCCTGAGGCAAAGAATGAACATAATTACAGAAATTATGATTAGAAATCAATGATTTTGTGAAGTGAATTTAGATAGTTTGTTTATATATATCACCATATTTTTATAACTTATTTATTATCTCATACGTGAATACTTAGTTGCAGGTATGAAGTCAAAACCTCAAGGTCAGAGTGTGTATTCATACAATAAGAGGTGTTAGAGAATGTACTCATACAGTGAGAGGCACTAAGGGGTGTATTTGTACCGTGACAAGAGTTCAATATAATGAGTTTTTTTTTTTTTTTCCCGAGGGTGTGCACAGTGAGGCTCCGCCACTGCTTAGTTGGTATGCTATAATAACAATTTTTTTTTTTTAATATGTCAACTAAACATTCACGTAAAAGGTAATAAATAGGTAATGAAAATAGAGTGGTATCTAAATTCTCATTCGTATATATATTGTGGGAGATTATCTTAATCGTACCTGTTATCAATGAAAGTGCAGTTTTTAGACTTGGAGGGAACGTGGGATTGATGAATGGACCTACTACAAGTGTTGGAATAATGGAGATAAAATCAATATTGTTCTCTTTAGCTGCTTCCCAAGCTGCCTTCTCTGCCAATATTTTAGAAACAAAATACATCTGGGAAGATATCAACAAAAAAAAAAACAAACAGAAGTCAATGCTATTTTTCAATCAAACTAAACCAAATCAAATCAAAGTTTATTTTACTAGTTGGGTTCGAGTCAATACTAATATTCAACTAAAAGGAAGTATTAGTTTTTACTAAATCAAAACAAACTAACACTATATTTTTTTAGATGGGGTGAATCCAATATAATTTTCAACTAATAAGGTAGTTTGGTGCATGAAAATCACGTCATATGTGAGGTCCAAAGAAGGATTGTACTCGTGCTGATAAACCATACATGATCTTATTTTGCAAAAGACTATTTCAAACTTATAATCTCCAAGTCACACGACAATAACTTTACCTTAACTGAGATTTTCCTTCACTATTATATTCCGATTGATTTGACAAACTTATTCGACCACATATGTCTTTCTAATTTCACCGCTTTGACCTTCATTATATCAAAAAAAATAAAAGAAAAACTCCCTCTAATCAACTCTTTTTCAGTTGAAGTCCTGAGGACACATATAATTCATTTAACAAACAACTACATTAACACATCTTTGAGTTGAAAATTTGAAAAACAGCTAATAATATAAGGTAATAAACTTAGAAGGGAGATTTAATAACTGACCCATCCAGTCATTTTCTGGGCATATATGAAATCCAGGTCACTCCAATCGACCTCGTTGTAAATGGGTTTTGGGTGTTGTTGAATGTTGATGGTTCCAGCAGACGAAGTGAAAACTAGCCTCTTCACTGTTTTCGCTTTAGCACATGATTTTATGATGCTCAATACACCTTTGATTGCTGGCTTGATTACTTCATTCTGCCAAGAACGAACCAAATGAAACCATCGCTAAAGTTGCAATTATCGTGTTTTGTGGAACTTACATATTATGTCTTGTAGTACGTAATATCTTAACAACTATCTCTCATTTATAAAACTTTGGCTCATTATTGTGTTTGGTAATTGTGAGAGATTCATTAGCACAATCTTAAAAGAGATTATTAGAATAATACAGAGTTTAACCCGTAACTATGCAATATACAAGGATTTTTTTGTCTTTTATACAACATCAATATGGTTCAAATTATCCCCTAAGTTGTATGTGAAAAGAAAAAGGGTGAAGTAACTTTATTTACTTCTTTCAAAACAAAAAGGAAAAAACAAAATCTTTTTGTACTTAACCTAATTACCTAAGTTGTACAATAAAATTAATTCTCATTTAGTAACATCTATGTTGTGGCATGAGTTTCATGTTTTAATCAATAAAATCCATCATTAATCAAGTGGAAAAGGCAAGATATCAAATGTTTACAATGTAACAATATATGCATTTCCAATTATAAGGCTAAGAATTATATGATAGTTCAAAATATATATTTGTGTTACCATACCTCAGGATCCTTGGATTGAAAATCCATAGGTGTTGCCACATGAAATACTCCATCACAACCTTCAATTGCTTCATCAAAACTTCCTTCCTCATTCATGTCTGCCCTCCACAACTTCAAGTTTCTTTTGGCCTTCGGTAATTCTAAGAGATGTTTCACCTTCTTCACGTTTCCTATATTACCATCAACTTTAGCAAGTACTATAAACTATACTAACCTATTTAACATAATCATAGTTACACACATGTACTCATAATTTGCTCAATAGATACTAATTTTTAACAAGTATTACCAGGATCGCGAACAGTAGCATGAACAACATATTCCCGTTCAAGCAACCTCATGACAAGCCATGAGCCGATGAATCCTGCAGCTCCAGTAACACATACAGTGGGCGGCGCATCACTTGTCATACTTAAACAATCGAGAAATAGAGGCCTAAACTATAATTAATTACAAGATGCAATTGTAACACTGCCTCATTTATAGATGGTGATCCTCTTGGCAATTTGCATGGTAAGTTTTTACATGTTAGTGTGTGCACGTGCTCAACTCACCATTCAACAAAAAATTACAAATTAGCCTTGGAATGGTAAGAAGATCTTTGATGATAGCTACCACTAGGGCTCACCCAACTCCTCCGGGTCCATTGTCTTTTTTTTTTTTTCTGAACAATTTGGGTCCATTGTCAAATATTCCAAAAATGTACCTCACTAAAAAAACAAAACTTGTAGTATCATTATTCAAACTCTTTTGGGTCCACTGTCAAATTCTCAAGTAAATTGAAAAAGACCTTTCATCATTTACCTGCCCATATCCCACGCCAACACCCCCCTCCCCCTCCCCTATCCAACAAAGCACCCTTTGATAAAATACATATATTTTGCCAAAATTGTACGTGAAGTTGTGATACTATTTATACAAGTTTTTAAGATAATAGAAAGTTTTTTGTTCATGCTATGGTGACCTAGAGTGGGTTATTGAAGCATCGATATTTCACAAGGTGCGGGGAGTATAAACTTACATACCACTCATCTTTAAATTGACATTTTTATATTTACATCCAACCATTAATTTTAATATCCTGTTTGGTTACAAGCTCATTCCATTGTGCTCGACACGGCACAAAAAAATATTTTCATTCTTATAAATTATACGAGTTATAAATTATTAAGCTACCAAAGTGTCCAATCCCAACCAACTATAAAAATTATTTTTGTAGTTCACCTATATAAAAATGCAACTCTTAAAATCTCTTATCCCCGCCAAAAGGCCCCTCAACCGTTTTTCAAATAACGCAACAACTAAGCACCAAAGGTGCAACATTCACATCAACCATAACCTGTTTGAAGAAACGTCACAAAGAGACATCTCCTATGTTAACTCCATCCTCGCTTCCTATATTCGTGGTGGTGATGCCACCGCCACGTGGGGTTTCTTCCTTGTCGTTCACCGGACTCGCAGTGATCTCAGTTCCTATACTTTCACACCGGTTTTGAGGGCATGCTCGGCTCTTCCAAACGGTGTCCGAGGCCAACAAGTGCACGCTTTGATGATCAAAACGGGGTCAGATACCGAGATCATCACGAAAACTGCGCTGATTGATATGTACTCCAAGTGTGGTTACCTGGATGACTCAGTTCGCGTCTTTGATCAAATTGGTTTCAGGGATGTGGTTGCTTGGAACGCTATGCTCTCAAGTTATTTACGACATGATATGCCGATAAAAGCTCTAGGTGTACTTAAAGAAATAAGGAAAGAAAGGGTGGAATTTAGCGAGTTCACGTTATGCTCTGTGCTTAAAGCTTGTACTTTTTTGAAAGCTTATCAACAAGGCAAGCAAATTCATGGATTGATAGTTGTAATAGGCCGCGATTTGGTTGTGCTTAGCACGGCTTTAATTGATTTCTACTCCAATTTGGGGTACATTGATGAAGCAATGAAGATTTACAACACTTTGAATTGGAGAAAGGATGATGTTATATGTAATTCGTTGATTTCAGGTTGTGTTCTTAACAAGAAATATGATGTGGCTATGTCTATAATGAGCAAGATTAGGCCTAATGTGATAGCACTAACTAGTGCTCTAGCTGCTTGCTCGGAGAATTCAGACTTGTGGATTGGGAAACAGATTCATGGTGTAGCTATTCGGTGTGGTTTTATGTATGATACACAATTGTGCAATGCAGTATTAGATATGTATGCGAAATGTGGGAAGATTTTGTGTGCTGGTGTAGTTTTTGAAGCGATAGATAGGAAAGATGTGGTTTCTTGGACGAGTATGATTGATGCGTATGGAAGTCACGGATATGGAGTTGAAGCTGTTGAGTTGTTTAAAAAGATGGGGGAAGAGGGAAACGGTGTCTTGCCCAATTCTGTTACGTTTCTTGCTGTATTATCAGCTTGTGCACATTCAGGTCTTGTGGAAGAGGGTCGAGAGTGTTACATATTGTTTCAGGAGAAGTACGGTTTAGAACCTGGTCCAGAGCATTATGCCTGCTTGATAGACACATTAGGCAGGGCTGGTCGGATTGAACCAGCGTGGAGTCTGTTTCATGATATGGTAGACACAGGTAGTAAACCGACAACTGCAGTGTGGGCAGCGCTACTAAATGCCTGCAAACTTAACCAGGATGTTGAAAGGGGCGAGTTTGCTGCCAAGCGTCTTCTTGAGTCGGAACCAAATAACCCGGGGAATTACATAGCTGTTTCCAATTTTTATGCAGCCACAGGTAGATGGGATTCTGTTGACGAATTGAGGAGTGTTATGAAGAATAAGGGATTGGCCAAGGAAGGAGGGAATAGCTGGATCGATAAATCAACATGAGAAAATTGATGAATCAAGTCTCGCACGTTTTCAAGAGGCTCGCTGGAATTCTCTTCCATATATGGAAAGTGATTCAATTCTCATGTATCACCTACAGCACACAGCCACATGATCTTCATAGCAGTATATGTTATGGCTTATGCTTTCGGAGAAAAGAACTTGAGCTAGAAAGGCCAAATGGATTGGTGTATCGTTTTCAGGAGGTTTGTCAGGCACTTTCAGTACCAGAAAGACTGCCTAAACGTGGAGAAAATCCAGAAGAGGGTATAAGTTGTCCATTATATCTAAGATGGAAAGGGACCTCACTGCAGGACACATTCTCGCAATGCGAGTCTCTTCGGATATCACCTGTTACATTACTCATTGAGGCCGAACTTAAACCTGTGCTCGGCTCACTAACTCTGCCAGGGGTGAGGGTACCGAATAAATCTTTTCATTCACAAAGGCCAAGGACTTAATCTGCAGTATTTTACAGTGGTCCCTTATGCATTTTATGTAGAAAGAATGCATTGCATACTGTATGCGATGTCTTGTGTCAATGGTTGTAGTTGTTACCACATGAGAGGACCGATGCAGAACTTTTTTCCGGTAGGAGCATTGTGGGGGTAACTTATGTTTTACATTAAAAATACTTTTAAATTTTAATTATTTAGTGACATCAATGGGTACTACAGTCCCCACTATTCTCGTATCATATCCGCCCATGCGATGTGAACCTCCCCAGCCCCCCCCCCCCCCCCCCCACCACCCAGTAGGCAAAAATGCCACCCCCTGAAGAAAAAGAATGAACTGGTTGTTATCTGGTATAGGAAAAAGAGATGTAAAGTTATCAACAGAGACAGATTCTACAAAGATTCCAATTTTTGGATCACTGTTTATTTTTATGCAGAATAGCATCATTCTTTTTTTTTCTTTTTTCTTTTTAATACTGTGAGAAATACCTTATACAATTGGACATCACAGGTAAACATACACCATAATAGAGTTACAAGTGATTTCGTCACAAACTTCACAATTACTTTTCTGGATGCACCAATAAACCATAACTTCTAATGTTGTCAAATCCTATGATTGGCTTTACAATTGTTACACTAGGTCAGATAGGGGTCTAATTGCATAGACACTCACAAAGTCTTGAAACCATGCTGCTGGTGTGACCTTTCCACTCCCTTTTGCCATTATTTCTCAAACCTATTTTGTCTTAGTTCTGCTGCCAAATTGTAGAATAAAAACACGAATTTAATTTTAAAATCAATTAATATCAAGTAAAATAACTCAAAATTTTAAACGTAAATTTTAGTTCTTAAAGTTTTATTTTTATGGTACATCAAATTCTCCAACAAATGATTCATGGCGTTACACATCTCTTTCAAAGTGTGAACTAGTCAAAGAATGCATAAATTATATTGAAATAGCATGACCACCTTGACTTGTCCTCGTCACATTCAAGGGGTGGTTGGGGTTGGCAATGAAAGTCAAACACAAAGCTCCTATTTTGCACTTTTCCTACCTGCCAAGCCATGGGATTTTCTCAAGGTGCAATATTTTACTTGTATAAAAAGTAATTCAGTATCCGAAATTTTTATTATACATGAATTTAGATAAAAATCATTTTAAGTATACTTTATTTTGTATTTTATGAGAAGCTGTTTCTACAATGTGTAATATATTACTTATACAAAAAGTAGTTTAGTGAACAAAGTTCTTGCGCAGGGAATAAAGGACTTGTAATATCTATTTAGATTACAAAAAGCAAAAGAACTCCTAACGTAGGATAAAGGTCTAGTTTATTTTAGGATTTATTGTATGTTTTACTTTGTATTTTGCAAGAGATGTTTCTACAAACTCAAATTTATAATATCCAAATAAATCAATAATAACTTTATTATTGCGCCAAGACTCGAGGAAGAAAGCTCGCTAAAGACAAGTTTTCCAAATTTCGATAACATCAAGCAACATGGCCATTTTACACTCGTCTAATATATATAGTCATCAACTTTTTCTTTATCATACACCCTCTTCCATTTGTTCAATCAAAGTTCTTCAAGGGTGGGTTGTAATCTTTGTTAAGCAGCCATGTTGAGAAGTTTGAGTACACGAAGAAGCCATCGTGGCTATGAAGAGCTCAGTGATGAAGCATCATCCACAGTTGTAGATTTGCAGGCTAAGTTGACAAGAGCCACAAGTGTGCCTGCAAAAATATTTCTAAGTACTCCATCTACAAAACAATCAAATGATCTTCCAAGAAAGCAAGCAAAGAAAGCCAGCAAGATTCACCCCCTGTTTGCTCTTTTTGATACCCGCCGAACAAAGAAGGCAACAGCAAAGCCAGAATTCTCAAGGTACTTGGAGTATCTCAAGGAAGGAGGTACATGGGACATGAATTCAAATAAAGCTGTCATATACTACAAATGAACTTTCTTTATGGGAAACCCTTCCATCAGTCCGTATAGGTCCCATTAATTATGTAAAATATTGATTCATTAGTTCGGACTGATGTAATAATTTTTCATTTCTTATGTCGTCATTACTTTCAAGGGGGTAGATGATCTCTTATGTATTATCCGCTAAATAGCACTAATTGTACTTTTTCTTAATCGATTTTCATAGCTCTGTCTCTTATTTTTAAAAACACATATTTTTGTCCCTTATTTTTTTAATTTTGCGACACCGTAAGTTTTTAAGTAATTTTCGTTAACGGTTCTCTCACTTGCGATACACGTGAGCCTCATGTTTAATTTTTGGACAGAAACCAGTTAAAGAATTAATGGTGTCAATAAATTAAAAAATAAGAGACTACAATATTGCGTTTTAAAAATAAAGGATGAAGTAGTTAAAAGCGGTTTAAAAATAAGGGGCGATTGATGCTATTTACCCTATATTAACAAGTGAGTGAAAGAATTAAGTAAGATGTTATCGGGT
Source organism: Ehretia macrophylla (assembly GCA_037974665.1). Classification (NCBI taxonomy): domain Eukaryota; kingdom Viridiplantae; phylum Streptophyta; class Magnoliopsida; order Boraginales; family Ehretiaceae; genus Ehretia; species Ehretia macrophylla. The sequence continues at coordinate 52,924,146 of CM075770.1, forward strand.
CATTCTGTGTCAGTTTTCATTTATGTAACATATGCAAGAGTTCAAGCCAGTATTGTTTGTGTGATTTAATATGAACTTCACCATGTTGTGATTGTTGAAGTGGTCATGTTTGTTATTTAGTAAAGCAAATACGTTGGAAGATTCTTGTAATTGTAAACATTATTTGTCTTTGACTCATGATATTGATGCATACTAAGCAATTGTCAGATTTGTTAATAACGAAATAAGCGAAATTCAACATTAAATATCACTTATTATATTATTATATTATGAGAGTATCTTTACTCCTAAAAAACAACCTTGTTCCAGCTCCATTTTGTATGTATATCTCCTTTCGATGGTGTCTACCGTTAGATAAGAAAGGGTAGAATTCATACTTAATTCAATTGGCTTCATTCGTTCAGATTTCATCAAACTCTTTACAAATTCAACCGAACTCGAAAATACATTTCAGTACAAAAAATAAAAAAAACTAGAAAACACATTTTTTTTTTTATCAAAGATCAAGATCAATGTTGAAGAATATATGAAGGATCGTTCTTGAAATTTCAAACTATGTAATTGGATAGCTAAGTGCAAGTTTAAGGACTCTTTGCCTATTAATTGGACTTGGTCATCCAATATTCCTTCTCATTTGTATAATTGTATTGCATAAAATTTAAATTTATAGATTAAAATGAGTATTGTACGTGTGTGTCCACTCGATAAATAAATCTCATTAAATGTAATGACTAGAGTTATAATTAGACATGTGTCACGTCAACCTCTTAAACAATATATATCTACCGTTCTTAAAATTTACTTCATCACACCTTCTATACACATTAATCTTATTTCTCTTTTTTAAAAATCTCTTCTCAACTCCAAAAAATTATAATAAGCTAAAAATCTAATAAGTAATATCATGGTACAATCCGAACTAACCTGTAAAAAAATAATGGAGTTTATTCTTGTGAGATAGACTTTGACAATCAAATTATTAAGTGAAAAGTTGAGCTAGAATAATTTAAGGATTGATAGTGTTTAGAATTAGTTTCTTATTGTGTATTGTGAAATAAGGTATTGATACTATTTTTTAAAAAGGTCATTTGGGTTGTGCTGGCGCATGGGTTCTCTCCCGAGTCTTCTTTGCTCATTGAAAATGTAATCTTTTCTTGACAAATCTTTTGAATATTGTGACCCTTACTCATAATAACTCTCGCATTATGCGAAGATTAAGGGATTTCTTTGGGTCTTAGGTGGCCAGACAATATGTCGTTGATTTCAACTAGTCGGGCATTATAGTTTGCCTTTGACCTTTTTGGGGACAGGTGAGCAGGTCGGTTTTTTGAAGTTTTCAAGTCATAAATTTAACTCATATCAAATTACAAGTAGCAATTCAGATTAGCATAAAACCCTTCGAAACTATCTCCTCATCTACAAAATGATATTAAATGTTAATTAAATCGACTTATTACATTTTTTTGGTCAAATTACATACGCAAATTATGAAGTCAATTGCCTCAATGTACCTACAACATACTTCGAAAAAGTGTAATTATCTTAAAAAGGTCATTACAACTAATCTAAGTGTCAATCTAAACACCTCTCCGAAATCTCAATCGACCACATGACATATACATGGGTCAAAATGATGAAATTCATTAATAAACTAGTTAGTCGATACTGACTTGTACAAAATTTGAAAGCATAATATTAATCAGTTCGACCCGTCAATTAAAGTATTAATTCTAGAATAAATTGTCAGTCATATAAATTTTTATTACTCAATCAATAACCTTATTCTTTACTCTCTACGAATGAGATTAGAAGAAACCTAAAAGATAATATGGCAAGGGTTGTGGATATCTTTCACAATAAATAACATCGACCTCATAGTATATCACACACCATTTAGAGGTCTTCATATTAAAAAATAAAATTCCCAAGTAGATTCACGTGGCGCGTCCGCGCGAGTAGACCATTTGCTTAAGAAAAGAGAATTAAGAAAAAATCAAAGTGTTAAAAAAGGGTAAATAGCGTATTACTCTCTTGTGTTTTATTAAAAATGTACAATACTTTTTGTATTTTAAAAATTATTTGATTATCTCTTTGTATTTTGTTAAAAGTGCATAATACCCTCATGTATTTTAAAAATTAGCTGATTACCTCTCTGTGTTTTATTAAAAGTAGTTAATTACCTCTTTGTGTTTTATAAAAGTAGTTAATTGTCTCATTATATTTTTTAATAAAAATGCTAATTTTTAAAAAGTACAGGGGGGTAATTAGGGGAGTATTGTGCACTTTTAATAAAATACAAGGAGTAATTTGTTAATTTTTAAAATACAGGGATATTGTATATTTTTAGCAAAACACAGATAAGTAATATGCCATTTACCCTTAAAAAAATTACTAATCGCGTAGCAATTGAAGATCAATAGTCAATAATACCCTTTGCGGAGCAGTAATCTTGTAACTTATCGGTGGCTAAATCCGTCATTTTGTAAGAGATATTTAAAAAAAGCTCTAAAAGGGTAGCGTGTTGTCCAAGTCCAAATCGCTGAAAACACCGCAAGAAACTGCAAAAAATGTAAAATCTTCACACACACACGTGTATATGTATATATAGCAGGCAGCATTCAAATTCAATTTGCATCAACAAAACGAAGAAGAATCAGCAGCTATTATCAATACAAGGTAGCTCACTTACGCCGCCATTGAAATTAAACTGTTTTATTTATCTATTTATTTACAAATTTTAAATTTTAAATTTTAGAACTTATATAATTATGTAATTATTTTTTCTCGATTTATATCTCGATTTGTCATCTCTGCCTTCTCCCTATACCTTTTGTCACCTTTCGACGCATATATACACACACACATGTATGATATGTACGTAATTGTGCGTGCCTATGTGTGCGCATATTTGTATATATTTTTTTGATTATGTGTTTTTTATGTGAATTATTATTAATTTTTTATGGATGTTTGATTGCTATGTGAAGAAATGTGAATTTGTTGGATTTGGTTATGTATGAGGTTTTTTTTTTTTGTTGGAAGTAGAATTTGGATTGTGCTCTAGGGTTTTAGGTCAAATTTCGAACATTTGAGATCAAATTAAGCTAGATATGTGTGAATATAACGTCATGAGATTCTGAGGTGTTGAAATTTTGAAGTTTAGTTTCTTCAACTTTGCTGAAGTAGTGACCAATTTTGTGTGTTAATTTATGCGTGTTTATGGGATTGAGGTGAAATTTACTTTGTTGGGCAGATTCTTTGATGTTGTAAAGTCATGCCGACATTTACAGCAATAGCATTGGATAGGTTACTAGAGCCAGGGGCTTCGAAATCCATGGCTGCAGCGAGAAATGTTCCTGATTCTAAACTTGAGAGGAGGAACAGTACACCAAATTCGAGGGGAATTAATGGTCTTCCAAAACTAGAGAAAGGAAGCAGTCTTCCTAGTACAGAGACAGAGAGGAGAAATGGCTCATCAGCCATGAATGTAGATAGAAAAAACCATTGGACTCAGATCTCTCCTGCACTGTATGTGACTCCCAAGTCGACCCCAATACCTGATTCTCCTTCTTCGTTTCCTCCATCACCTTATATAATCAATCACAAGAGGCGTGGTCCAAGGCTCCTCAAGAGTTTCTCTCAGGATGACGTTGCTACTAGCCAACGAGCTCTAGATGAGCAAAAGGCAGATGAAAATGCACAGGACACGCAGAAGAAGGTTGTAAGTGCAGATGATAGTTCGATTCTCAAAGATTCGGTTGATCCTGTAAAGGGTGACGACTTCATCTCAGTTTATGGTAGTCCTGTTAAGGAGGAAGATGAAAATGGTACTTTTCACCCTGTCAAAGAGAACAATGTGAATGGTAGTTCTAATTTTGTAAAACATGGGCATGTGAACGGAGGAATTCCAGGCTGTGAAATGGCGAATGGTTCATCTGGACAAGGTGACACAGTGAAGTCTGTAACATTTAATTTGCAACAGATTTGCGATGTTGACGATTTCTTGGATCCCCAGGACTCAGTGAGTGTGCAGAGCAACACAGAGAGTGATGCTAATGGTGGATTAGAACGATCTGCGAATCTCGCCACACCTGTGGCAGAATTTTATGATGCTTGGGAAGGTAGTCTTTATGTGCTTGATGGATTTACATGTGTTTTTGTTGCTTTTCCTTTTCTCCATTAGTTAGTGATTGAATTTGTAGCCTCTATTTGCATATGCCCTGCTTATATTATATGCTTCCTTCTTACTTACTTTCTCTTTAATTATTGTCTTTAGAAATGGCCTATTTTTGAAGATTTTAATAATTTAAACAGTTCTCAATACCTGAACCTTTTCCAAAGAACCAACTGGCTGTCCGTCCTTCAAAAATAATGTGTGCAGGTCCTAGTTCTAGTGGTCCTCCAGCGGAATTTAGTGTAAAATATGGAACTCTTGGGTGTTTTACTTGGAAAAATAAAAAAGACAACTGAAAGAAATAGATATTCTCATCTAACGCAACCTGGTATACTGGTCATTGCAATTCGCTGAATGAAAAGTTGAACACATGTTGGAACTTAGTGTAAAATATGGAACTCTTGGGTAGACTTCATTGGATCAGAACTTAAATCATAGTGGGAAAATAATTATATCCTCTACTGAAGCGAGTTAGTTTCCATGACTAAGTTTGGATAGCCAATTTAAGTGGTGCAATTTGCTAATTTGCCTATTTTAGATTGACCACAACAATTTGCAATTTGTTCAGGTGTTAGTGATCTATGGTAGGGTTTGTGAAACGCTACCGCCACTAGTATTGTTTCACGTTATTATAACCATAAACTTACATGCCTCCCATGCACCTTTTACTTCAGAACTGTCCTCTGAGAGTGGGCCTCAGCCACTGATCCCTGATATTGAAGCTGAATTGCGGGAGATAAGATTGAGCTTGTTGATGGAGATAGAGAAGAGGAAGCAAGCAGAAGAAGCCCTGAATAACATGCAAAATCAATGGCAGAGAATTCGTAGTCATTTATCTTCTATGGGGTTGACACTCCCAGCAGATCCTGTTGCTGTTACAGAGAGTGAGCAGCTGGATGATCCTGCAGAAGAGCTGTGCCGACAAGTCTATCTTGCCCGATTTGTGTCGAACTCAATTGGGAGGGGAACTGCAAAGGCTGAGATTGAAATGGAGATGGCGGCTCAATTAAAGTTGAAGAATTTTGAGATTGCTCGATTGTGGGACAGGCTGCACTATTATGAAACTGTGAATCGAGAGATGTCTCAGAGGAATCAAGAGGCTGTAGGTGAGCTTTTTGTATTGTGGTACTGTCAGACAATTACTTTGGGATTAAAACTCTTATTTTCAAATGGGTGAATTGGTTCAAGTTTTTGAAATCTTCATGTTGGCTCACCTATTAAACAGAATTTAGCATATACCTATTCAAGACTTGATGAAATCAAATATTAGTACATATCTATGCTTCTATGTCCTTGGCATGGCTATGACCCATGTATAAAGAAAGTGGAGAATATAGCGCTAGCTTCTGGTAAGGAAATTCCCGTTTGACCGAAAACAAAAATGAGAAAGGGGTGTTCCGAGATCTGTGTCTTCAAATTCTGATCATCTTTCCTTTTTGTTGTCATTTGCTAGATATGGCAAGGCGTCTCAGGCAAAGAAGGACGAAGAGGCAAAGGTGGATATGGGGGTCTGTCGCTGCCGCAATCACACTTGGCTCTGCTGTTTTAGCTTGGTCATACCTTTCAACTGGACAAGGAACATCTTCCTCCAATCAGTCCCATGCTTCTGAGGGTGATCACATGTCAAAACGATGAAGTTCCAAACGTATCGGTCTCAGGTTGGCATTGCCATCTTGTGAATACCAACATTTTGTTCTCTTATCTTTTCGTTGTTTAGTTTATGCGATCGCAGGATGTATAGTTCAAAATAAATTACACTGGTATCCAAAGTTGTTATTTTAGGCAGCAATATAAATTCAGTGATATATAACAACGTAGGTTTGAGTATACGTTGAAAATAAGGTTGTATGGTTTTCTTGTTATATGGATCCTCTGTGCCCATGACAATAGTCTTACATAGTCAACCAAAGATCCTTATTCTTCAGTTGTATTTTTGCTGCCACTGTCCAAAACTTCATATGTTCATTCTATCTGAAGCTGCTATGCTTCATCTAGGTTGATTACTGTTTTGAGCTTATTGTCGTAAAATTTCAATGCTTTGTTGCTTTCCTGTACCGAGGTTTTTCCGTTGGCTGTCCGTTCTAGGGCATTGTCCTGAAATTTCAGGTTTAGAATCTTTTGTTGTTTGCAAATGATGTCTTGCATATGCAGCTATCATAATCCACAGGGTTTTTTTCCGGTTAGAGCCACCGTCAGATTGGCGAACCGATCGCTTGAACACCATATTGAGAGATCTCCCATCGATAACCAAGAAGGTGAAGCCCACGATTTTGCATTGATCAACTATCATATACCATACACCACCGTCACCATAACCGGCGGCGCACCCCCAGTGGTTGCAATGGCTTAGAAAGTGAATGGAAACTTGCATGCCACATGCACAAAACAGAGGTATGAGACACGGGTGATACCAACCCAAAGAGGTCCCAAGTCTTGGGTCCCAAGCCAACAAGAGTGGTATTGAAACCATTAGAAAACCTTCACAATAAACCACCAACAAAGGTGAAACACGGAGTACGTTGGCGAGCCAACACCACAAGGCGCCAACAACAGGTAGAAGAGTAGTAGTCTGACATAGATCATAACACAAAACCTCAACCACCACCATCATCACTCGAGAGCTTGACATTATCTGCAAGAGATAGAAAAAGGAACGAAATAGCCATGGTAGAAGCAACAACAAAGACGAGATTTAACATCACAACCTTAAAGTTGGATGCATAATCATGAAAAGGAAGAAAAAGGAAAATCAATCGGTTAAGTCATAGTAAGTGGTACAAGAACCAGAGAGAGGAAAGCCGCAGGAAAGAGCCACAATAGAGTGTCGTAGGCTAGGCCAAAGGCACAGTGAAACCCTAGAACAAGCTAGGAAGAAGAATCCTCTATGATTTATTCATGTGGGAGAAGATTGTATTTTCTATTACCTCTTCACGTCTGATCAGGATTGGAGAGGTAACTTTTTGAAAACATGAATAGTTATATAAGAGAGACTGGTCATGCAACACAACTTTTTAAAGAAATTTATATTTTTTTTGTCTCTTAGGGAGGCGTGAAGCCAGAAAAAAATCTACACTATTACACGTCTAGGGGAAGATTATCCCCTGTTGTCTTTCTCCAAAAATGAAAGGAGGGTCTCGTCCGGTGGCCGACCAAGATTATGGCTGTCAATGGAAAGAGTAAGACCAAAGTTGGCGATCCAATCCGCATATTTGTTTGCTTCCCTATATACATGAGTGATGACATAATTTGGTTAGTGTAGCAATAGTCGCTTACACTCTTCAATGACTGGCATGAGGGTGCTACGTGGAGGAGTTGGTCCTTGAATAAGTGAACAAATGACTCTGGAGTCAGTCTCGATACTGAGCACATCAGTACTCAGTCTGTAAGCATGTTTTAATCTTGTCAACAATGGTGTGAATTTTGTCACTATATTTGTGGTGGAGCCAAGATTAATAGGAAACCCAAATTGCCAGGATCCCTCACTATCTCTGAAGAGCCCGCCTGTAGCAACAAGGCCGGGATTCGCCGTTGAGCATTCATCCACGTTTAGTTTCCATCCCACATTAGGTTTTTCTCAACTTATAAATGACAAATTACGAAGGACCCTCCAATGGACTGTTTCATTTATCCCCCATGCTTCTTTAACTTCCACAGCATACTTACGTATAACATTGAATTTGTAGAAATCAGTCGCTATTATGTGGTCCCCAAACAGATTCTCATTTCTCCAGCGCCAAATCCACCATAATGTGATACCTTAAAATAACATTCCAACTCGTGTAAAAGCATGAGTTACGGTTGCGAAGATTAATTTGCAGCCATTTTTGCGATGACAAAGTGAAGAAGGCATGATGAGAGTCAGCAAAGTGAACATAGAAATTGATAGTTACAAGACATAATCAATTTATAGGGTTTCGTTCTAAACCTATTGATTTAATATATTGGTTTTGACAACCCTCCCTAAAAAGCTCATAAGCTCCATTTAACAATCACACACTAAAAGACAAGTTGGGTTGGGCCTGCAGTTGTGAGTCTGATCTATCTATCTTTTTTTTTTTTTTTTCCATCTCTCTTCATCTTTTAATCCAGCCCAATATAAAATTAAAAAAAAAACATGAAAATAACGTTATAGTCTTGTACAAAGAATCAATGGCGTGTGAAAACACAGAGAGATATGCATAATACAACCATGGCCTTAATAAGGCCATGTATCAGAAGACTATATACAACAACATCAACAACCCTCGCCTTTGCCGAGTCTCTAACAACACCACAAAATCATGTCAGCCCTCAAGTCAACATGCTGGAAATCAACTCACATTTGAAAGAGCTAGTGAAAAAAGGCCAACTAAATAACGCTCGTAAAATGTTCGACAAATTGCCTCACAGAGATGAAGTCTCATGGACGACATTAATTTCGGGCTACGTCAACGCTTTCGATTCATCGGAAGCACTGTCTTTGTTTTCAGCCATGTGGGTCGATCCCAGTTTGTGTATGGACCCGTTCATTCTTAGCCTAGCGCTTAAAGCATGTGGGCATAATATGAATCCAAAATGTGGAGAATTGTTACATGGGTATAGTGTGAAAAGTGGTTTAGTCAACTCTGTATTTGTTGGGAGCGCGATTCTTGATATGTATATGAAGATGGGGAAAGTTTTTGAGGGTTGTAGAGTTTTTGATGAGATGTGTTTAAGGAATGTAGTGTCTTGGACTGCTGTTATAACAGGGCTTGTTCGTGCCGGTTATAATAAGGAGGGGTTGATGTATTTTTCGGAAATGTGGAGGGATGGTGTCGAATATGATTCGTATACTTTTTCTATTGCATTGAAGGCGTGTGCTGATATGGGGTATCTGAATCATGGGAGGGAGGTTCATGCTCGGACGATTAAGAAAGGAGTGGATGTTACCTCTTACGTGACGAATAGTCTTGCTACAATGTATAATAAGTGTGGGAAGTTGAAGTATGGTTTGTGTATATTTGAAAAAATGAGTAATCCGGATGTTGTTTCGTGGACGACTATTATTACTAGTTATGTTCAGATGGGTAATGAGTGGCAGGGTATTGAAGCGTTCTTGCAAATGAGAAAATTGGATGTGAGTCCTAATGAGTATACTTTTGCGGCAGTAATAGCTGCTTGTGCGAATGTCTCTAGACGTGATTGGGGTGAGCAATTGCACGCGCATGTTTTACATGTAGGTCTTGAGGATAGCCTATCTGTTGCTAATTCACTTATGACAATGTATTCAAAATGCGGGCACTTAAATTCAGCTTCAAAGGTGTTTCATGGAATGAGCAGAAGAGATGTTGTTTCATGGAGCACTATTATTTCAGGGTACGCTCAAGATGGTTGTGGTGAGGAAGCTTTTGAGCTTTTATCGCAGATGAGAAGGGAAGGACCAAGACCAACTGAGTTTGCTTATTCCAGTGTGTTGAGTGTGTGTGGAAGTATGGCGATTCTCGACCAAGGGAAGCAACTCCATGCTTATGTTTTAACTATTGGATTAGTTCATACAGCTATGATTCGAAGTGCTTTGATCAATATGTATTCAAAATGTGGAAGTATAGGAGAGGCCTCAAAGATTTTTAACGAGGCAGAAAATGATGATATTATATCATGGACGGCCATGATTAATGGTTATGCCGAACATGGATACAGTCGAGAAGCAATCAATTTGTTTGAGAAGATTCCAAAAGTTGGTTTGACGCCTGACTCTGTGACCTTCATTGGTGTCCTTAGCGCTTGTAGCCATGTTGGCCTTGTTGACCATGGTTATCGCTATTTTAATTCAATGACCCAAGAGTATAAAATAAATCCTTCTAAAGAACATTATGGTTGTATGATCGATCTGCTTTGCCGAGCTGGACGATTAAGTGATGCAGAGCAAATGATCACATCCATGCCTTTTGAACGGGATGATGTGGTTTGGTCAAGTTTGCTTAGAGCATGCAGAGTAAAGGGTGATGTTGAACGTGGAAGACGTGCTGCAGACCAGATTCTTAAAATGGATCCAAATTGTGCCGGAACCCACATTACCCTGGCTAACATTTATGCTTCAAAAGGGAAGTGGAAGGAATCAGCAGAAGTGCGGAAGCTGCTGAAAACAAAAGGTATCATTAAGGAACCTGGATGGTCTTGGATCAAGATCAAGGATCAGGTTTCTGCCTTTGTCGCTGGTGATCGATCACATGAACAATGTGAGGATATATATAGAATTCTTGACTTGGTGGCATCGAAAGAATTAGCTCAGGAGGATTACTATTTCTCATGATGCATAAGATGAAATGAGCATTAAGCCATTTGCAATCGTTTGAACTCTGCATGGAAAACTGGGAGCTCTAGGCAGGACTTCGTTTTCCACTGAACCAGACAGGGCAAGAGTACAAGAGCATGTTATAACTCATGCTCGCTTTCTTGATATTCGAAAACCTTAAGAGCTCTAGACCGAACTTGGTTTACTCTGAAACCAGACAGGGCAAGGAAATTCCTCGGAAATTCTGGCTTTACAGGACTCAAGACCATTGTTAAGTTTAAGAGCTGCAGTCCATTTTCAATCGAAGAAGCTATCACTACTGTCCCGGAACTCATGTAACACCATGGATGAGCAGAAACAAAGTAAGGAGGTAAATCCAACAACAGACTTCACTAGCGAAGTCTAGTTAACAGCAGACTTCACTGGCCAGTTTATATGTTCTCTCTCTTCATAATGGTCATTTTAAGACTGCTGAGGAGACATGAATGGAGTGTGAAGACATCTTCCAATTCTGTGTAGAATCTGCAGAAGATATCCGAGTTTTCATTAACGAATTAGCCACTTCACAACTATGCAATGTTGATGATGCTCATGTTTTGGGACCTTGGGCTGATATCTTCACTCAACCCAAGAATTGAAGTTTTTAGATGGGTCACAGTCCGTATGGAGCGGCCCAGTTAGGGATCTTCTCGTGGGAGGTCCATAATGTATTTGTCACTTACGAACATTGATTTTCCTCGTAACAGGAATTCAAATCCGTTTAACAATATGTCTACGTTGAAATAAAGCAGAATCCAATATATTTTGAGAGACCCGCTCATTATATTACTTGAAGAGTGATGTATTAGACTTCTTCTAATCTTTTTCACATAGAACTTCACATCACATGTCATAGTAAAGGAATTTTCTTATAAACAGACACTTTGATGTTGACATGTGTTATTTTTTTAGTAGAGTTTATATACTTTTTATGGACTTCACTAACATTTTTAATCGATTGCTATAATGGCCTTATTGTGAATTGAATTTTTTTTTTTTTTTTCATAACGAATACAACGAGTATAAAATAAATGACTCGAAAGAAAGGGGGACAACCTAAAATCGAGAATCGAATGTGTAATAGGGGATGATGTTTTGTCCACAATCCAAGACACACCACCTATGAATTGTCATGGATAATAATGCTAGAAATTTTAGTGGGTAAGTAGTAATGAGACAGATCTAGTGGTATGAGGAATATGGCATCTTGCCGTGCTAAAAATTCTGACCAGATTTCACAATCATGAATTACAACCATGATTGGATGCTTGATGCTCTATCTTTTAAATCCAAATGGAGGAAAAACAGAAATATTGGACATGAGGGGTATGATAACTTGACGTTGGCCTTATCTTCTTTTTCAGTTTATCACCGGTAGTCTAGTTATTTAGAATTTTAAACTCAAGAATGGTAACAAAAAATGAGTATGCGTTTATTACGAGACTTAATCTAAAACCTAACGGTACAAGTTGAAAACAGACATAATTATATGTATTTACGTTCCTGAAAGCACTCTTCCCTTTCAAGAACACGACATGTTAAATCCTGATAAGATTCTTTGCTCATCATCTATAAAATCCAAAATTTGATATCCAAGAATCTAAAAAAGTGAAAAATGGAACAAGGGAACGTGATTTTCATTCCATGCCGATGGATATTAACAATCAATCTTGCTAAAAGAGCATAAGTACATGTAAGCAAGTGTAGCGCATATGGTCTTGTCGCACGATTTTGGACAATGGGGATTGCAGCGCCACACGAGAAAGATTATATATTTTTGGCTAAGTCAGTCGAATATACGTGAAAGATGCTTTTTTTTCTGTTTTTATTTTTATAGAGGTAAAGTCGAAATTACTCAATAATCATTTGGAACGTACAATTTCATTTATTCTTATCTAAAATCATTCGCAACCAGGTAAGGGCTAAGTAAATGGTGCATCCACCCAAATATTATGTCATCCATATTTTACAAGTCAATTCGTACACTAATTAATCTCACGATACACGTGGTTCTGACGCATGACATCCTTGCACTCTTCTAACAATGGTCTTTCGATATCGTGCTTCAACCATTGTGAAAAGAGGCTTTTCAACATCGACTTTATGTAAGGCTCATCTAGACCACGTAATGTGTCCAATAAAGAAACAATGAAGATAAATCACTTAGGTTTAAAATTAGAGATGACTAGCTCCAATGGCCTTTACAAATATTCTTGGAGGACTTTACAGGTAAGCATGTCGAATTATAGTTTCTGAAAGCTATTGCTTGGAATCAAGATTGCTTTCAAAATTGTGTGTCCAAAATGATCAGTTTCCTTTCTGATCACCATCAAAGATACAAGTATGTAACTTTTTGATCTGACCCAGCAAAAAAAAAAAAAAACTTTTTGATCTTCTTGCTTTTGGATAATCTAGTTTATGAAGCTTTTTTTAATCTATTTTTGCCCCACATTAATTATGTAAAGGTTTCATGTGTTTACTAGTCTAAAATATTTAAACTCGTTATAACATTAATAAAGAACTTCAATTCCTTTAAGCAAACACAAATCCCACTACAACATTTTAACTCTTTTGCAACACTTTAATTAAAAAAAAAAATTATTGCAAAGGTTTTTTAATCACTACTAAAACTAAAACCTTTTTATGTAACAGTTTTATTTGATTCCAAGATTAATTTTCTTTTTTGTCATATTTTGTTAATCATTACCCATGATATTACTTTTTGGCAATGAATATAGTTTAATTGCAACTATTTTTAGACCGTGCTTATTATTTATAAAAAATGATTGCAGCAGAGAATTTGCAGTCAGACCTATGTGACAGTTAAAATCATTCGCAACTTTCTTTTTTGTTTTTTTTGCAACTGTTTTAACTAATGCAACATATAAAAATATGTGGTAAAATACAACCGTACAAAAATGTACAAAATCCATTTAAAAAACTGTGGTAGTGTCCTTTACATAATTAGTATGGAATAGGGTGTTATGTTCTCTATATGTTATTGATGACAAAAGATTGTGGTCGAGGTGCGGAATTATAAAAAAAATAAAACCCAAATCATTATAAATAGAACATATATATTTTTACATAATTAATATGAAAAGAGATGTTATAATAGTCCAGTGGCAGACTTACTTTTTGTTGAGCAAGAGCGCACATGCACCCCTCAACTTGAAAAGAAGACATTTTTTTCTTTAAAAAAAAAAATTAATTATATTAGATATTTTCGTTGTATAATGTCACACCCTAACTTTTATCATTGCACAAATGCACATAATCGTCTATCTGTTATTTGCGGCAAAAGAGTATGGTCAAGGTGCGAATTATTGGAAAAATGGAGTCCATTCCGGTGGTCCTAAAATAGCCGAATAATCTCAACTTGTTTTGCTGGTGGATTTATAAGCTCTGATCTCTCTAGCCAACAAAATTCAATAATTGAAACTAATAATTTTTGCTGTTCATTTTGATGCATGTCAAGATTTATTCCTTTGCTTGACTGGATAATGTATGATGGAGATGGACCTTCGGATAAGAAACGAATCATGTTGGATAAAATTAGAAAAAAGATGACCAAAAATAATACGTGCTTGATAACTTGGTAATTTATGATTCAGTCGTATTAAATACTCTATTGTGTTTAAAATGAAAGTTTTAAAAACGATCATTACATAAACATTCAACGATGATAATATATACTTTTATTTTAAATTGCTGCTTAAAAACGTATCTAAGAAATTTGTTATTTAGAATATGTAGTAGTAATTGGTAACTTTTGGGATTAGCGATCAGTAACACTTGTTGTGGCTATTAAGTTGAGAAAAATTCTTCAATTAATTTAACTTAATATTAATTAGTCATATATTAATAAAATTTATACGTATAAATTTATCAAACATATAAAATAATGGGCTCATTAATCTAAACTGCTGCAATAATTTTCTCCAAGTCGAAGAGAATTTTGACGGTCAAAGCAAATGTGATGGCACGTGTAAGTGCAGATTTTCAAGGCCTAGTCATAGAGGCCTAGGATGGGGGTCGATCGGGTGCACGAGCAGTTGTGGATCAATGAACAAGATGACTTACAACCTGGCAATTAGATATGAAAATACAAGAGCACCTATTCCTTTGGCCTTCCGTACCATTGCCACGTGACATCTTGAGGTAATTTGATTCGAGTTGGATGAATATATAGAGAGAAAGAGTAAGTGTATGATAGTGGAGTTATCTTCATTTGGTTGAGGATGAGATATTTATACTTATTGTAGTAGTTAACACGTTGCTTCGAGGTTAAATTGCGCCTCTGAATGTGACGTGATTTAAATAGTATCGTGTGTCATATGTTACTTGGAACAAGGCAATAGAGGTGATGAGACACATATCACCTTCATAAATTATTAGTTGAGGGTCGACATGATGGGCTTATCATGAACTTGTAAGTACTCGGGAAGGATCTCTATAATTGGCGATTGAACTCGCCCTTTAGATATAATGTCAAGTTACTTGAAGGCGTGGTTGGGCTAGGTCGGAAAACAACCTATATCACTCGCGGACTTACTTTAATAAAAATATAGACGAGAGATTTACTCGTGTCGAATTAGTTAAGAAACTAATTACTTTATGACCAATTATATCAATCTTGTGTCTAACTATCTTAAATCTCAAAGTTTGACTCTCCTGATAAATATTTGAAAGACTTTCAAGAAATGTTCTGATTATTGAAAAGAAAAGGACATAATTGCCCACACGTTTTGCATTGAAGAACAACATCAATTCACAGAAATCATGGGCATGCATTGACAATCGGAGACTAGACCAGTGTTTCTTCCCATAGATGCAATTTTCAAATTTGAGAGTAGAAGTCCACAACAATGGTGTCCATCAATGGGGGTGAATATATAAGTACTATCTCTGTTATATTTAGTTTTTAGCAGTCCAATATTTATTAATGTAGCATTCCCAGAGATCTGATTTCTTCCTTAGGAGCAGGTGAGAGTCATACAGATGATGCCATATGATCTACATACTCACGTGAATAGGCCATCTCTAACAAAAACTAGCAATTCAAGTGGAAAATGAATTTTCTCGTAACGTTACAATGTTAAAAGTAAAGTTTAAAAGTAATAATTTATTAATATAATTATAATTAAATGATATTAATAATTTATAACTGTTAAATCATGCTTGTAATATTATAATATTATAATATTATGAGATTATCGATATTTGCTCATCTCAAGTGACCATGTCAAGCAAACAACTACTTCCACCAAAAGAATCAGTGTAAGAATAAATATCGAACACCAAAATTACTAGCAAGTACAACACCCCCAACAAGCAAGAACATAAAAAAAAACTGTGAATGGGTCAAAAGAATCAGATCCCAGAATTTTGCCTATTCAACTTTACAGTAGCCATACGAAAATAATTACGCATCATTCGCATACCAATGGTAGCTTTGAATAGGTCATATATCAATTCTATTTATCGAACAATATAAAAGAAGGGGATATGTGCCTCAGTATATACCATAAAAGGGCTTAGCCATAACAAATAGGAAGCTATTCGTAGAAAAATCAGTTAATTCTAGAGAATAAATTGTGGAAAATGATGCTTCCAAGTGGAGAATAAATTTAAGAGAACTGACATTGTAGCAATTCCAAATATGAGTGTTCAACCTGGTCTTCAATATCAATATAACAATATTTTGAAAAAAAGAGAGAGAATAAATTTTTGCTCAAAATGTTATTAATGTTTACTCCAAAATCAACGCGCTTCTGCAATGAACAAAGTTCTTCAAATTGTGGTAAGTTAATAAGATGGCAGGATAACGAGGACGCAATTTGGAAGTCATCCAATCTAACACATAGAGCTTTTTTTGATTTTTGAACACTCGACTAGCTTGGGAAATGCGAATCAATTTCAAAACAATTTAATTTAAGAAGTGATACATAAATGAGAGTTACAATATTATTAGCTGAAATGCACATGATCTTCTTATATTTTTAAAAATGTGCATACTACCCCCTTGTACTTTTAAAACTTGCAAACACCTACCCTGTGGTTTTTGAAACATAGCACCGTTGCCTCCTCCATACAATGATTATATTTAACAGCAAGTGTGGAACACACATACTTACTTTGTGACTGTGACTGATGTTTTTTCACTTTTGACAATAAAATAATATAGTTCAATTACCAAAATACCCTCTCCTTGATTTATAAAACTTACTACAACACAAAATAGATCCATCTCAATTACCAATATTTTCCTTTACTCCTTTTTTTTTTTTTCTTTATTGTCAAAATGGAGGATGAGCAAATGGTTCTTTTTCTTTTACATTTATTTGTTATTTCATAGTTTAAAAAATTAATCGGACTTGATTTGGTCAAATGCAAATCTTATTAGTCCTCGTAGAGCAAAGGATGGAGTAATCTTCATCCATTTCAAAATCGAAACACAGTGATGATTCATCATCTCTTATTTAGTTCAAATCATGAATAAAAATCGTACTCAGTTAAGAGTGATTTCTCTCTCTTCACTTAAGTTATTGTCTCTCAAAATAATCATAATAATATGAAGCTAAAGGACGAAATTGATTTTCACATTATGTATTGGACCAAACATTGTTATGGATGACAAGTTATATCAAGCTGGAAACAAAGACAGCCCATCATTGTCCGTTGCTTGCTTATTTCTTCCATTATAGTGTTAAGATAGAATACAAAGAATTAGAAGCCTGCAAGTGATCTCAATGTAGCTAACGTATACAGTACTTCATAAATATATTTACTATAAATTAAGTAAAACATAGCAAATATTTTAGAAACTCACAGGGTCAATCCTTTGGGCTTGAAAGATTGGTTTTGATTGAATTGATTGGTAGATTAAATCTAGGGTTTTTTTTTTTTTTTTTTTAATCAGGTAAAATTAAGGATGGTAAAAGGGTTTAAAATATTTGATAATATTTTTACTAGATAAAAGACAAAATATATAAAAGTCAACGTAAGGGCATTTAAGTCTTTTTACGCAATCCGTTAAATAAGTTGACAGAAATTAGCAAGGGGGCATGTGTACTATGTTTCAAAAACTACATGAAAGGTGTTTGTTAGTTTTAAAAGCACAAGGGGGGTAGCATGTATATTTTTAAAAATATATGAGGGTCTTGTGCACTTCACCCATATTATTATTATTATTATTATTATTATTATTATTATTGCATGATGAGAAACTCACCTTCAATAGGACCATACATATTAGGTTCATCATAAGACTATAAATTTGTAGTATAATTGCATGTCCCAACGCATGACACAAGTCAGCCAAATGTCAAAGAATATCCGTAATCAAGGTATCTGATTGTGATGGGAGAAACATAGATTTGGACTTAAAATTTTGGTGACAACAAATCATTATTTAACCACTACACTTAATGCTCGGGGACATCGAGAATGATATTATTACAACTTAACTTGAAATAATATAAAAAAGTTTACATTTGATCATATGCTTTGATACTGTAGTTCAAATCCCATGATTGACACTGGTTAATGATGCTTGTTCCTCAATCAAATGTCTATAAAATGCCAACATCTTCCCTCTAAAACACCTCCACTCTCACACATCACAACGTTTTGATCTTCACTTGTCATCACACACTCTCTAGATACGATAAAAAATAAAAAAATAAAAAAATAAAAAAATAAAAAAATAAATTTTTTTTGGATGTTTTCGATTTCGACAACGTTAAAGCCGAGAAAGCAAACGCCATGCTACGTTACAACCTTCTTCAAACCATCAAAAGACTATTCCGTTTCGTAGAGCTCTTCCTTGGCCTAGTTCTTCTTTCTTGGACGTCTTCTCACTTGCCGTTCGCGGTCAAAATCTCCGGCGAGTATTTCCGGCAGCTGGTCTCAATCATCTTTAGTCCTTTCTCCATTTTCATTATCAGCAATGTCATCGTGCTCACTCTTCTCTTCAAGTCCGGCCAGTCTCCGATCATCGAAGACAAAACTAACCTCTATGAAGAGTTCATAGTTCAAAGTGTATCGGAGACAATTCTTGAAGTGAATACTGTTGAAAACTCAAATTTTGACGTTAAGGGAATTGATGAAACGGAAGAGGGTTTTACGAGAACGTGTTGGAGTAGTCAGACAGACAATTTGACCAGTTACGCTCTAAGTCTAGATAAGAATTTATTGAGCTCTAAAAAGTTATGGCGACTAGAGGCAGAAAAAACCCAGAAAGAGGACGAGGATGTGGACGAAGACGAGGACGAGTACGAGGAAAAGGCGGTGTGTATAATTGATGAGTTGAGTAATGAAGAATTTCAGAGGGCAATTGAAGCTTTTATTGCTAAGCAAGTGAAGTTTCATCTACAAGAGAAGCTGGCTATTGTACTTCATAGCCAAGCTTGAGAAAATATTTTCTTCCTGCAAAAATAATTTCAAAAATAAAATTAGAAGGGAATATTTTAGTGTTATATTAGAGTTGTATAGTTGGGAAATTTGACAGAAATATTGTGAAAATAGAAAGATGTTAATATGAGCCGTTGATTCGGTATTAAAGAGTAAGCAATTGTTGATCTGAGCCGTCTATAATTACTAACTTCTAGTTACCAAGTAAATCAATATCCATAATTCTTCTTAAGCGTATGCTTTCTTTGGATCAAAACTCTCTTCTAATTAATTTTTTATTCTAACATTATAATTTATATTTCAACCATACAATTAACGAAACACTTTCTTTTCGTTTTTGTAGTTTAAAATTTAAATGAATAAATAAAATTTATTATTAATATATTAAAATAAAGTATTAATTAGGAAAGAATTCTAATCCGCTTTCTTGATCTTATCTCTACACTAAAATTTCTCTCTCTCTTTTTTCTTTTAATTTTTGTTTATTATTATATATCTTTTTTATACACTTAATGGTAAAATAAGCTAAATCAAATGGGTCCACTTTAGATCAGTTATTCTTCTTGAATGCTGGATGCCACTATGGTTAAGTATAGGATGCTCATGTAAATGAAATAATTATCCTGAATTTTTTTTTTCTTCTTCGTAGGAGTCAAATTGGTTATACAATGATTAATTTCGAAGATATTTTATTCATTTTATCATTACACAAGAATAATCTCAATATTATCTTGAAAAATCAACAATTTTCAAAATTTTAAAAAATTATTAAAGACAATAACTGACCAATCAGTCCGCGAATCTATTCACTTCACACTACACGTGGGCCAACTTCTAACCCTCATGGCAAGAAAATACCTGCTCGCAATCTTCCACAAAGGATCTCAAAATGCTGGACAGAATTCTTTGATGTTGGTTCTTTCACCTGCATTCCAAAGGACAAAATGAGTATTTTGTCAGTATTTCTTTTTTCTTTCTCTTTTGGACTTTTTCCATAACATGACTTTTATGTCTTTAACCTAAAGCTAAGTAGGGTTATTAGCATCTGGTTGAATTATATGTCTTTAGCAGGGAAAGATTTAGCAATTAAAGAAAAAAAGGAAAAATAGAAAAAGGAGGTACTATTATCAAATTATGTTGCGAGTCTTCTGAACAAATTAATGGTGAAAACATTATAGCTCGGGTAATACGTGATATGTCACACCCTTTATACCTCTTGTATACAAATATTTATTTGCCGAATAATTCATTCATATATAATCTAATATGTAATGCCCTCATGCCAAAACTTTAACA
Organism: Ehretia macrophylla; assembly: GCA_037974665.1. Lineage (NCBI taxonomy): Eukaryota > Viridiplantae > Streptophyta > Magnoliopsida > Boraginales > Ehretiaceae > Ehretia > Ehretia macrophylla. Next base: position 52,944,323 of record CM075770.1, read on the forward strand.
CGTTTGTGGCCACACGAGTAAATTGTTTGTCATCTTTCTGTATTTTTTTCAAAATATTCATTTATTTTCTGTCTTTTTAAAATAGACTCATTATTCTTCTGTGATTTTCAAAATATAACTGAACGCTCTCTTTCGTTAAAAAAATCGTCTAATTTAACAATAATTGCAACACACGTGCTTAAATGCGATTTTTTATGCTTTCGATTTAAATAAATTTGTTACTGGATAAAAATACCCTTTTAGTAAATTGTTTGTCGCCTCCCTGTATTTTGCCTTAAATACTCATTCACCTCCTATAATTTTAAAATAGACTCATTACTTCCTTGTGGTTTTTCAATTTTAACTTTATGTAAGGGTATAACGATCAATTAACTAATTTGGTAACGTTTGTTAACAGAATAAGAGATTTTGGATGCGTTAACTTAATCGAAAAAATACAAAGGGGTAATAAATCTATTTTAAAATTATAGTAGATGAATTAATTTTTTGAACAAAATACATAGAGGCGACAAGCAATTTACTCGTGGCCACACTATGAGGGTGCTTAATTGTGAAAAATGTGTTGATAAATATCCCACGCATTGTTTCCTTTCACTATCTTTATAATTTTTCAAGGAAAGCCACTTAAACTTTTCTAACAAATAGATTTAATTAAACTAACTGAAGTGATCTACATTTCTTATGCGCAACTCTCTTGTTTCTCTTTTAGCTTTTTCTTTCCTTTTCCTACAATTTTTGGGAAGCATAATCATTTCTATATTCACCATGAATGATAATTTGGAATTTGAAAATTTTAAGCCATTTCATAGAAGATATTTTCTTTTAGGCTCCGTTTGTTTGTCATAAAATTATTTTTTGAAAAATAATTTAAAAATATTTTTCAATCAAAAAAAAAAGTCATATAGAGTGTAAATATTTTCACTCCATACTTTACCTCCTCCACTATTCACCCCCACCCACCACACACATAAATATATGTGTGTGTGTTTATACATACATACATAAATATATTTTTATATATATGTGTGTGTATTGGGTGCCCGGGGGGGGGGGGGGGGGGGGGGGGGGGAGCAGTCTAACACTAGAAAATATTTTCTACTGCTAACACTAGAAAATATTTCCTTGTATGATAACCAAACACTAGAAAATATTCAATTTTTTAGACAAATATTTTTTTCTACAAATATATACATATATTTTTTTTCGAGAGAGGCCTAAGTCGTACAATACATATTAAAACATATCAACGAGAATTGATCTCGTAACTTTTCATATTTGTGGGAGGAATCTTACCACTAAAAGCTTAGTGGTCCTGCAAATATTTTTTCTATCAAGTAATTTTCCTACAAACAACGGAGCCTTTAGTTTCCTTTTTGTTTCTGTGTACTTAATTGCGGGAATAAATATTGAAGTGACTGTTAATTTTAGTTGAGGATAAAAGTTAAGTGGTGGGTGCCAAAAGGCAAAGCTTCCATTGAATGTACTCACTTTCAATGTGTGGATTTCCTTTATAATGCAGGAGTAATGTTATATATCAATTTTTTTTCTATTACTTTTTTATTATTTTTTACGTATAATTTTGCATGGCATGCTAATTAAATAATATTTTTATTTCTCTCTCTTCTTTTTATTATTCTGTCTTTCTCTTAATTAATATTTGCTCAAATCTTTTTCTTTCTTTTTTTAACCATATCAGACCCAATACCAAAATCAAAATTTTCTTAGAGAAAATCAGTTGTTGACTTTGGGAACTCTTCATCTTCTTCTTCTCCGATCACCTTTGGCATCGCTATATGGCCAAACAAAAATATATGAGCTTAATTTATTACATAGTTTATTAATAAGCAACAAACCAAACAATACATATTGGGACTTCAACTTTTTTCTTTTATCATAATACCCTATTGTATTGAACACAACATACTAACACAAACTAACTAAACAATGCCGACTAACATATACAAGGATATAAAGAAAAAAGAGTTCTAAATGTTGTTTCGAGAGCTAATGCTCTAGCTCTATAGTGACTGTATCATTAAATTAATGGTTGCTTTTCTGGGACATGAAGCATATTAGAGGCTATTTGATACTTTCCAGTAAATTTGCCTCCAATAGACTTTTTTATCGCTTTAATCAATTTAGAAAGAGCATTTGTTTCTCCTCCTTTCGATGGTACTCTATACTAAATATTTTGTTTGGTTTGGTGCTTATGATGAATTACGTGATAAAAGCTCATATCTTTTTGTTTGGTTTGGTTGCGACGCCTATGTTAACCGGAAAAGAAGAATATGAAGAATTCCTAAAGCTATCAATGGATTTGGAAAAAGTTTGATTTTGGTACTAGGTCTGATATGGTTAAAGAAAGAAAAAAAAAGATTTGAGTAAATATTAATTCAGAAAGAGAAAAAAAATTAAAAGAAGAAAGATAAATAAAAAAAAAAGTTTGACTTTTGTATTAGGTCTATTTGACATACCATGTAGGACTCCACATAGAAGTGATAAAAGAGTGATGAAAAAAGAGGTGATATATAATATTATCTTAATCGAACAAAAGTATCATTTGGTGATGGGATTTTGCTTTAATATAACTTTTTGATATGTGAGTGCCTCAATTATTGATGTAATAATGTGAAGAGAAGTATCGTTCTTTTCATCATTTTGTTGGTGGCGGATTTTGTAAAAGCGTATTTTTCTCACAAATATGATCATTTTATTACAAATTTAGTGTTTATGTCTTTTTTTTTTAATCTAACTATTTTATGTGGTAGATCTTGGAGTCATGAGATTTTCATTCCTGGCCATTTGTTTGTTTTTCCATTTCTAGAGATTTTCATGTCAAGAATGTTAGAAACTGAAAAAGGATGGCAACATCAATCATTTTCTAGTATAAGTACAATTTATAAATAAAGCAAAAAAATAAGTGAAAATGGTTGGACAAAAAGTATTCTACTTCTTTTTGTTTTTTAAAATGTGTTCATTTTGAAAATAAAGAAATAAACACTTCGTAATTTCAACATGGGGCAATTAATCCCATAGCATTTTGAAGCCATCATCTACTAACTTTTAAACAAAAGTAGACAATGGAGCCAAAAATGCTTTCGTAGACAAGAGCAAGTTTGGGAAGGGGTTAATGCACTATTGTTGAAATTACACGCTAACAGTTTTATACTTCTAATTGAATTTGCAAATAGATTTTTTGCTGAAAATTGTTCAAGTTACTATTTTGAGCTTGGGTTCTGCTCCTCCTATTATGATGAGGCTTGAGCTTTTTATTTTTATTTTTTTTGATTCAAGGGAAACTTACAGTTGTACAAGACAGATTAAAGGTGTAATCAGAAAGACTCAAACTTGTAACTTTTCACATACATAACGAGTAATATATCACAGGATCAAAACCCAAGTGGCTGAGGCTTGAACTTAGCTCAAGCATGAACTACTTAATTTTACGTAACTTTTCGACCAAAAAAATATATATATATGTAACTTAAGCTTTCCTCTATGAGTTCATTGCTGGTGATGCTCAGCATTGCTTTGTTTTTCTGCCTTGTTTGTCTTGAGCCCTTGTGGTATGGGCCCTTTGTGTGTTTGTATCATGTTTTGTTATTTTTCTCTTGGGTTTGGTTGGTTAGTTTTTGTGATTAATAACTGATCTTGACTTAATCACTATGTCGATTTTTTTCATTCAGGAAAGGATTCACAAAAAATTTGTTAAGAGCACTAAGATAATTCATCTAATAAGATAGGGTAAACAGTCATCCTGTTAGGGGCTTTTGACAGTTTAGTCTTATATATTTTGAAGTTAATTATTTTTTTTTTTAATTACACACATCGAGATAACATTTGAACTCAAATAAAAATGAAAAAAGAGAGATGACATTAGACTGCTACAGGTATTTACCCAGTTAAAAAATAGGTTCCAAAGACTATCTTCACTAAGCAAGTAATTTAATCTTACTTGTTGGAACAACGACTTTGACCTGTATTGTACCAAAAAAGACTTAATCCCACTCCCTTCACTACAATAATTTTCTAAGAACAGAAACAAACATGATAGGCCTGATCTCTTCTTTAGCCATTTCTTCATCCACCAATCTTCCATATATCTCAAACAAGCTGTCTATAATGGATTCTCCAAAATGGTGAGCGAGCATTGATTCTTGGATAGCCCTCACTGCCATGGAAACCATTGCTCCATAGCTTGTACCATGAGAAATCTCCTTTTCTATTTCAAAAATTTCAAGCTGGTCCAGTTTAAAAGACCCTTCTCTTCTTACAACGTCTTCTAATTCTTCTTTTGATGGTGCATAAAAATGAACATCATATGAGTCGATCTTTTCCTTCTCGATATCTCCCTACATAGAAGAGACATAAATAAGTTAATACATTTTCGTAATATGCTCAATTTATATAAACTATATTGATAAATAAATGAGGGAAGAATTATTCAAATAATTCTCAGTTTCATTGTTTTTTAAATTAGTCCCGATTAATTTAAAAAATGCAAATTAGTCTATGATGTTTGTCAAAAGTAGTCAAATTAAGGGTAGGGTAGGGTAGGGTAGGGTAAGGTGGGGGGTTGGCAGGAGGGTGGCGTGGGGTGAAGTGTAAAGGTATAAATTGGTAATTTTTATTATTTTAGTAGGAGTAGTTTAGTTATTCATACATTTTCGGTTAAATATTAAATGATGGGGATTAAATTGATCATTTTTTGTGAGAACTTATTTGAATTTTCTGAAACAATATGAATGAAATTAAAAATTTGGCAAACAATGGGGATTATCCGTGTAATTTACCCAATAAACGTGATAGAACTTTCAATTTTTAACTCCTAAACAAAGAAGACCGTCTAGAGCAAGAAATTCTTGTTATGCACAAGTTTAAGAAAGGGTTATTCAGCCAAACATTACATTGCAAGAGACTATTTTCACGACATGATGAATAAAAAGAATACGGGAATTACCTTATAGACCAACATGGCTAATGAACGAGTGAGAAGTTGCCAGAAGAATGAATTTCCTCTGTCAACATGATTGCAACCTTCCCTTCCCAACAGAATAAGCACCATCCGCCCATCGCTAACCAGTTCTTCTGACCTTGAACGGAGAAACGACGAGAAATCTTGACAGAATTGTTCATGGTATGCTTCTGGAACCAGTGGAGGACTGTATTCAGAGATGTAGACACTGCCTTTGTTTATTGATTTGTTCTGTTCGTCATGGAGACCTGGAGGGACCTATGCAAAATAATTGAGTAGACATCACATGAGATCACCTTGAAATATGGCTTTCCATAGAAGAAAAATCATGTTGAATTTGTGTCTTGTCAACTTTAGATTGTGGCCAGGAACATGTGGTACATGGAAAATGCTCCTATTCAGAACATGACATTCGGCTCTCTGTCATAAGCATGTGAATTTCACATTATTTTTTATTTCACGGATCGAAGGGGCCGGATCCGGATAGGAGAAATTTTCTTGATACATAACATTTTCTAAAATGGAACATCAAACAGTTCCAACTTAGCCAGAAAATGAATTTGAGGCTTATTGAAGTGAAGGGCTTTCTCTTCTAGAAGCTAGTAAGAATCCTCCCATAACATTAGGATTAAATGGCCTTGAAGTAAAAATCCTCCCATAACATTATAATATTACAAGTAGGATTAAATGGTCTTGAAATATACACATTATTTTATTATCACTATATCTATATATTGAATTTCGTTTACAACATCATTACGTTGTGAACATATCCATTCCCCTTATCTGAGGCCTTACCCCAGGTTCTAGCCTATTCCCCTCAACATAGATCCTGAATGGTATCATACAAAAACTAAGGTCTTAGATACAGAAAGGGTTCATTGAGACACTTCTCTAACTAGACATTGCTGTAGAATTCTATACCATTAGTGGCAATGGCAGCATACAAGAATGATGGTGATCTATTGCTCTATAGTGTTCAAGGGAAATAGAAGGAACACGAAAATTGATATATATCATATTGACCCCATAAATCAAAGAGGCAAAACAAAAAAAACAGCTCGGTACACAAAACTCTTACTTCGAATAGGAGGGAAAGTAAAACAAAATAAGAAGCTAAGCATATGTTTTTCTGCTCTTCTTTTTTTTGCTCAATCAGCAAGAAATCATTTCATTCCACTAAACAAAAACCTGTGACAGAGCCATTTACAAATGTGTCAATCTTAAAAAACATAAAAAGCCCTTAAAACTTAACTAATAAGCTCATTTAAATTCCACAATCTACAAAGTTCCCCATTGTTTATAGTGTTTATAACATTTTTGGTAGAAAGCATCTTGAAACGAACTTCACTCTGCTCTTCTTTATTTTGACATTTTTGTTTTGCCAAATATCCATGTTTTGAAAATTTTTTGGGTGAGTCTAAACTAACTCCATCAGTCTCTTACATAGTTAACTCACTAATATGTGAAAAACTAAAATCAGTCCGGGCGGGCAGATCAAATAATTTCCCCTATGTTTCAATTTTCTCACTTCAACGGATTAGAAAACTACCATGGATCAAAATATTTTGTGTTATTGTACTTGCCAAAAGCATAAAAATCAAAAAGGAAATAGGGAGAAAAAGGATTAAATGTATAATACTAACCCTTGATAGCCAGTGCAAGCTGTGGGAGGAATATATAAAGTTCAAGCAATTATCTGGAAAAAGTCTACCATAAAATGAACCAGGATAACCAGCTATGTAAACAGATGGGCCCCCATCACATCTTCCCTTCTTCAGCTTGTTGTAGAAGTCCGGCAAAGCCTGATTTCGACGACAATAAATAAACAAAATAAACTTCACAGCTTAAGTTTTTAGATTAGTATTGTTCACGTTACTAAACGATCTTGAGTTTAAGTCTTACTAGCGCCACTCATTTAAAAACATGTAACCTTTGCAGGGAGAAGATAATAAATAAATAAAATAAACTCTTCTCTAACGTCTTAAAGTTTTAGATGAGTTAGTAAATTAATACCTGAAAAATTGCGTTAAAGTCATTGGTCGGAAGATCGTTAAGATAAACTCGAAACTCAGGTGCTGGCTGCTGCAAGAGTTTATGACATGTCTCTTCAATGGTGTCAACTATGTCTCCTATGTTCGACAACGTATTTGGTCCTGAGGAACAACCAAAATCAGCTATGCCTAAGCTCTTTGGCATTTGTATGAGATAGACTTCTTCAATGGTCTCTAGTGTTATGTGCTTCACCATATCTGAGGCCTTCTTCTGCCAGTAAAGGAAAGAATTAAAATTAATGTACCCGGGGGGGTTTGGCATGCCTGGTGTAAGATCGAAAAGACTTTTTAAAAGTTATCGTCATCCAAAAAAAAGAAAATTAAAAAGATTTACATGCCAGTGATCAAACCTGAAGTGAAGAATTTCTGGAGTAGCTGGTTTCACCAGTACCTCCTTTCATGTGGAAGATTTTTTCAACATCCATGATGGTTTGAATAGTTTAGGTTTTGAGTTCACCAAAGATTGATGCATAATATGAAGGCATCCTTTTACTATATATATAGAAGTGCCGCAAGGCAAAAAATTGTCATAAAATCAATTATTCCCATATAAGTTTGATAATGGAGTGATGTTTTGTGTTACTCAATAAAAATTCATTTATTAAATGTAAATCTCTCATTAAAATTATGTTATTTTCATTTATTAAATGTAAATTTCTAATTTATATTGTATAAAAATGCTCTTCACAATAATAGCAATTTATGTCAGCATTATCTCTCTATGCTAAGGTTAATGGCTTAGATTTCTTTAGAATAATACTCTATAACTCTCTTAGGGACAAATTTAGAATTTATGTTCAATACAAATTAAAATCAAACAATATAATGCTCATATATAAATAATTTTTTTAGTGCAAAATTTACATTTTTAACCTAAAAGTACATTAAAAATACATTTTTTTTTTTTTTAAAAAAAGGTAATGATGGCTCCGTCACTGATCTCAGTACAAAATCTAGGTGCTTGTAATTAATATCACAGAATTTGGTTTCTATTTCATTCAATTAAAATTTGTTTATTTTAAAATCTAAAATTAGCAAGTAAAATTAAATATTCATGTTAATTGAACAACATGTCACTCAATGAGATAAACAAAGTTTTACAAAATTGCTAATTTCTCTCCAAATATTTCCGTTTTCTATTCTATCTCCATATACAATAATAATTGATCCGTTTTCTAATCTATCTCCATATACAATAATTGATCGTGTTTGAATAGTTGCTAATTATAATATTGATAATCTCGATATCTGTGTTAGATGGAATTCTCAGGTCGTTATAGTTGACAAAGTCAGATACTTGTAAATGCAATGAGTAACCATGAACCAATTTGACAAAAGATAGACGAATCATTTGTATATATTGATAAGCTAATGGTTGCTTTCTATTAGCATGAAGGGACCAAGTTATAAGGTGTCACTAGTGAACTGTCCTGTCCGCCACTTATAAGCATTTGGAACAACATTATCTCAATTAAGAAAATTCTTCAAAACGTCATGTACGAATGTGTGGTTGTAATATAAGGAATGGGCTCCCACCCTTACATTCACCATCTGTGTGGTTGTAATATAAGGAATGGGCTCCCACCCTTACACTCACCATCTGTAAGAATTTTTACTCTCTTTAAATACTCGTACGTCTGGCTGAAATTAGAAGTTGTGAGTTCATTTAATTAACAGGTGGGAGACATTTTGGTCCAAGAGTTAATGAGTGATTCTCCTTGAGGTCTACAAACTTTACGAATTATTCAAAATTCCCCTTGGATGGCATTAAGTTCGTCAAATATGAAGGCAAATTCGACTTCTAAATCATGGAAAATAGGTAAAAGTATATTTTGGCTTCATACATTTCTAGCTAATTCCCACTTGGTACATGAACTCCAGAAAATATTCTATGGAAATTTCAATTTATCCCTGAAGTTGGAAGGAAGTAAGAATTCGTTTACTAAGGAGCTAAAATTCATCTTTCTACGTATATGAATTTTTTTTTAAATAGTAAAATAACTTTAGAATTTAGCATATGTTAATCTTGTGCAACATTAGTTATGTGTTAGATTTTTAAAGTGACTTGAGTTCATTGTATATAGGGTATCAGAAATTAATGTCTGGTAACTAATTTTGTAGTAATTTTTATGTCTTAATATGTTGAATTAATATTGCAGCTATATTGAGGTTACTACTATTACCCATAAACCCATAGTATTTGTCTATGGTACATATTCCTATCCCTAATCACCTTTCAATCAACTCAATTTCTTTTCATACCCAATCATACGTGTGTGTGTGTGTGTGTGTGTGTATAAACAAAATCAACTTCCTAAATTTCTGTTGACAAACTCAACAATCTTAAAACAGAAAAATGTTCAATATTTATATGTATATAAGGTTCATAATAGTCAATTGGTAGATGTTAGTATTGTGTACAAAAGTAATTAAGTGATTCCTTGTACTCTTTTTGTACAAAGTAAACCCTATAGTTTAACTTGAAAAGTGAAAAGAATGGCATCTTAATTTTTTCTTTAGTCACCGTATTAATATCATTCTATTGAATTATATAAATTAGTTTAAAATGTCACTGTGAATATTGAGATAGTGTATTAAAAGTTCCATGCATGCCGAAATGAATATGGTTGACAAGATATATATGATCTTTCCTTACCAAAAAAAAAAAAAAAAGATCTTATTATCATATGTTTAATATCTATTTGTAATTTTTTGAGATACTTTCACACTTAGTTCAACTCCAGAAGCAATTATTAAATTTGATCTTTTGGGAAACATGAAAAAATTTACACTTTAATTGCCTTTCCGCTAACAACATAAAAATATGAAAAAAAAAGGGAGAAACTGCATTATCCCATAGAAAATGTCTAGAAATATCATTTCCACCCTAAAAAGTCAATTATTCCAATTTCCTTTTGAAAATATAAAAAACCATTCAAATTTGATCCATTTTATTGTTAGATGTGCATGTGAACCTCCTGAAGCTCTTTAATGTCTGAATTTTGGCCTACATTAGACATTTTCCACATTTTGAGGAGATAATGTGAAATAGTTGAATTTTTAAGGGACAAAAAAGATTTTTCAAAAGTATTTTTCTGGGTAAAGAAAATGAGACCCACATCTGTGCCATATGCTTCAATGAACATCGAAGTCAATCAAATCAGTAGCTTCTTAAAGAGAAGAAGTAAATCAAATCATCAAGTACTTTGTCTAAAAGTAGCGAATATTTATTTCCAGTTGCTCTCCAACAAGCATAAGCCTTAAGCCTTTAGACATATGTCGGCCAAGGGGATGCTCCTAAATGGCCTCTTTTTGGGGCCCTAATTTGGCTCCTGAAGGTGCCGGAATTTCAGGGTTTTGGTAGCATAGCACTTTCATCTGACTTTGACTTTATTAATAGTAAAATTTTAAATTAATTTAAATTGTTGATTCAGTCTTTTACATAATTAATAAATTTATACGTATGAATTTTATCAATATATAAGAAACTAACATCAGTCCGAATTGATCAAAAATTTTCTCCTTATTAATATCAAACTGTCATAGTTAACGAGATTTCGGTCTAGTGATTAAAGAAAATCAAGATTGAATTTGGAGGTATATGGTTTCAAATTCAAATCATATTACAAGTTATTTTTCTACCTATGGACGTGTTGTTGTACGGATTTGGATCCCCTACTTCTTGACTTAAAGTTGAGCTTTTAATCTTTTTTTTTTTTTTTAATTTACTTGTTTTTTGTTTGTTTTGTATTAACATTTCCTTTGCCTTTTGAATCTTCAGCCAACTCTCTCTCCCTTGTTCTACCGTCCAATGAGGCTTGTCGTTCTAAGTTCTGGAGTTGGGTCGGATAAGATTAGATCCAATTGGATCTAATCGTCACTTCTAGTGAAAGTATTGTTTTATGGCCGGACCAGAAAGGAGGGAACAGTGAACCTCTTGTCAAGAGGCCAAAGTTGCTTGCTAACTCTCAAATGTAATAAAATTATATTACTTTCTTAATGAAATTAATAATGATAAAGTAATGATATAATTATGATTGAATATTATTATTGCTTTCACGAGAAGGAAAAAACAAGTTTTTTTTATTCTTTTTTTTTAGGTCCGTTATTACCATTGGTATCTTATAGACCACTCAAAGAGGAGCACAAGATAAAGATATGAATATAATCCCCACTAGAAGGAAAAATGTCATATTTAGTCCCTATTATTTTCTTTTAATTTTAATTTTGTCTTTATTATTTAAAATGCCTCAATTTTATTCTTATTATTTTTAAAAAAGTCTCAATTTCGTCCCTATTATTTTCAGAAAATCTTAATTTCGTCTTTATTATTTTTTTAAAGTTTCAAATTCGTCCATATTATTCAAAATTAATCAATTTAGTCCTTATTATTTTCTAAAAAAATTAAATTCATCCCTATTATTTCTCAAAAGATTTTAATTTAGTCATTGAATAATATAGATGAATTTAACACTCTAAAAAATAATAGGGGCGAAATTAAAACTTTTATAAAAATAAAAAGGACTAAATTAAAACTTTTAGAAAACAGTAAAGATGAAATTAAGAAATTTTAAACAATAAAGATAAAATTAAAATTTTTGAAAAAATAATAAAGATGAAATTAAGATATTTTAAATAATAAAGATCAAATTAAAACTAAAAAAAACAATAGGGACTAAATGTGGAATTTTCCCCCACTGGAACATATTGTTGCCGTTGTTTCCGTTTTCAGCCTTTTGGCATTTGCCTCTCCTCATATAATGCGGTTGGCAATTATGCTGTTACTCAACTTGGTGTCAGCCTCAACACCCTACCAATTTGCCACCACGAAATTTCTAATAGACTTCCCCACTCATTATCTTTATTTTCTTTGATGAGAAATTCACCGTAAATAAAATTACATTAAATTCATTTTTTTACAAGTTTTGTAATATAACTGTACATTTTAACTCAACTAAAATTTATAATTAAAATAAATAAGTTTAAATTTAAAATTTTTAATTATAATATTTTACTATTCGATTACTACACACAATTCTTAAAGGCGTTTGACTCATTATTGTTGTGCTGTTTGTCCTCCCACTTCAGTGTGTATTTAATTTGACTTAAATAAAAAAGTTGTATCTAGTGCAGCTAAAGTTGGGAAGAGCATGCTTGGTGTCACTAGTGAGAAATGGAATCATATGCTCGTACATGGAAAGTGTTAGACAACAATGATGCGCTGACAATTGGCAAGTTAGGTTTTGATTCAAAATTCGTACTCATGTAAATCGAGTTGCGCATCTATTCTTTTCACATATATAATTAACTAATTCATCATAACATATCAAGATCTACGTGATAAACAACTTGAGTTTTATTTTAAATTTAATTAATTAATATTATGTGAAGCAGTAAAAGTTTCGGTTTATACTGAAGTCAAAGCCTAGACATGAAGAGGTCGTAATGGATAGATAATATAGAATTAAAATCTAACTCTGATATTATTATAAACAATATAAATTTTTATTTTAAAATCAATTAATACTAAATAGAGTAACCCAAAATTTTATCTACTAATCTTAAAAATTCTTATTTATCCATGCAAGACTATGGTAAACAATTAATTGAAGACAATTTAACACTCTTATCTTGACTTTAAGCCCCAGAGACTCCTTTTCAAAGTGATAAAATAATGATTAGAAAGATGGCAGTATGTGTCGCACTAAAACTTTCGAACAAATCTTGACTTAGTTCATGCATTTGCTTAAAATGGTCAGTCTCAAATTTGCATTGAGATTTCCATAAAAAGTGGTAGTGATTAATACAGTGATAGATACATTTCTAAATGTATTTGGAATGAAAGTAAAAATAGTAATTGATAAGGGTGTAAATTCGAGTCCAGCAAAAGTATTTTTAATTTGGGATAAGGCGTCCAAACACGTCCCGGACCTCATTCTATTTTCCTAATATGGCTGTCACTTCTGATATGATGAAAAGGTAAAAAGTATTGGGCAAGTATGAACAGTGCCGGGTAGGTCAAAGCATTAATTGCTGGGCGGCATCAGAAGTAGTATAAATACCCCCCATTCACTCGTCATTATGAGATAACTTGTGCACATTTATTACTCTCAACTACTTAACGGTTCAGCTCGGACATATTAACTTACTCTCACACCCGAAGGAAAACACGGGCCGCCACCCCCACGATTCCTTCCTTTGTTTTACAGGTCAGGTAGTTGAGGTCGGATCATTGAACTCAGACGAACATCTATTTTCCTTCCTCATCAGTTGGTGCCGTCTGTAGGAACGTAGTTCCCTTACCTTACCATCCACCCATTGAGAAAACCACAGTAGTGAATACAAGAAGCCATAACTGTGGGGCCAAGGATATTCCACCCAAGGACGGTGTGAACGAAACGGTCCATGGGGTAAACCCAAACCATACCAACACTCAGCCGAGCCAGCGTATACACTTAACCACAAATATTTCACAACCTGGATCAGTGGACCCAACGACCTCTATGAGTCTCAAGGTGAAGCTGTTGTACCATATGTTCAAAGAGCTTCAGGATACGGTGACCCGCCTTGCAGCAAATCAAGCGGCTCCACTAACGCATCGACCCCAGGTTCATATAGCTGACCTGGGGTAGGGAAGAGCACGAACTGCGGTTGATGATCGAGGCTCCTCCAGACATGTTGATAGCCCAGAGGTGACAAAAAAGGAAGAGGGTAGTTGGTGTAGAGCCTGGGCCAACCAAGACTACTGCAATAATCACCAAGGTCATCCATCAGCTCGGGGTCAGCCCATTATCCCTGGATATTCTGGCTACTCCTCTACCTCCTGGAAACCGCATGCCCAACCTAGCCATGTACAATGGGGAGGGAGACCCAACCAGCCATATTAGAAACTTTGATCATTATATGACCTTTCACGATATGGCCGACACCGTGAAGTACAAAGCATTCCCAACTATACTAGTGGGGAATGCGTTGACTTGGTACCAGGGGCTACCATTGGGGTCGATAAATACGTTTTCCAAGATTGCAGAGGTATTCTTGGGTCGGTTCGCAAGGAATTGGAGGCCAACCTACCATACCTCGTCACTTTTGGTGATGAAGCAGCAGAAAGGGAAGACGTTGATGTCTTATACAGCTTGATTTAACGAGGAGTCCCTAAGGATCCCTCACCTCGAGGATTCTATGGCATTGATGGCTTATCAAAGTAGACTCAGATCGGGAGCTCTCATATCATCATTGGCCATCGACCCTGTAAGCACTACAACCAACTTGATGGTCAAGGCCCAAGGGTACATCCATGCCGAGGAGATCTATCAGGCGAAGAGCAATGATGACAAAGAGAAGGAGTCGGCAAAGGAGGGAGAGTCTTCCACACCAAAAGGTCAGCCCTGGAATAAAGCCCAGGGTGATGCCAAGAGAAAGTAATTGCAGCAACAACAGCATCAACGAAGGCAGGAGCTAAGGTTCACAGTGTTTACTCCCCTCAATACTCTGATGAAACATATCTTGATGAAGGTGTAGGCTCATTACAATATACCTCCTCCTCACCTGATGGGAGGTCGGCCAGAAAGAAGGTCAAAGAACAAGTTTTGCCAATTTCACAATGATTTCGAGCACAACATAGAAGAGTGCAAATAGTTGAGACAGGAGATTGAGGCTATGATTACCCGAGGCCACCTGAGGAGGTATATCTCGGGACCACCGCTCCGGAACCAAGATCAAGGTGGGAGAAAAGAGAGAAAGAAAAGCCTCCCGAGACGAGTAAGAGGCGACGTCCATCAGGCCATGATAGAGACCATTGCTGGAGGTCTTGCCTTGGGCGGAGAAACGTCGACAGGGCGGAACGAATATGTCCGGGCTGGGCGAGAGTAGGGACCCGTTGCGAGGATAATCCGAGGTTTGAAAATGATGATTTTCTCCTCGGATGACTTAGAAAGGGTATTCTTCCCGCATGATGACCCCTTGATGATTAATGCAACAATCTCAAACCACACAGTTCGAAGAATCATGGTCGACACAGGGAGTTCGGCAAAGGTGATATTCATAAGGGCCTTTGAGCAGTTGGGGTTGGACCGAAACAGGTTGATGCCAATGAGGGGAACCTTGGCAGGATATACTGGGCACGGGTACAAGGCCGAGGGGATAATCAATTTCCCACTAAACCTGGAGGTGGGGAACAAGCGGGCTACCATGCAGGCCAACTTTATTGTGATGGCTTGCGACTCTGCCTAAATAGAATCTTGGGTCGAGTAGCTTTGAACTATTTCAGAGTGGTTCCCTTAACCTATCATCAGGTGATGAAGTTTCCTACCCCTATAGGAATTGCAGAGCTCAGAGGAGCGCAGCTTTCAGCTCGGGAATGTTATAAAACCTCTCTGCGCCCCAAGTACCAAGCAGATTGGAGCCCAAACTTACCCAAGGGGATGAGGGATGCCAAATGTGGTATCCCAGCTAGGATTTGCAGGAAATCCAGTTCTCAGATGAAAGCAAAAAAGCCAAAATTGGGAGCGAACTCCCCGACCACCTGAAGCAATGTATATCCTGGTTCCTTTTGCAAAATGAAAATATATTTGTTTGGTCTGCCACTAATATGACAGGTATCGACCCGAGCATCATTTGAATGTTAAGCCCAATTACCGCCTGGTGCAACAAAAGCGTCAGAACTTCCATTATGATAAACAAAAAATTATCTCTGAAGAACTGGATAAGTTGATCGACGCAGCCCATATACGGGAAATAGTATACCCGACTTGGTTGTCTAATGTGGTGCTGATAGCAAAGACCCCAGGCAAGTGGAGATTATGTATTGATTTCACTGACTTGAATAAGGCATGCCCTAAGGATTGTTTTCCATTGCCTCGAATTTATCAGATGGTTGATGCTACCTCAGGGTGTGAATTGCTTACCTTCATGGATGCTTTCAAAGGATACAACCAGATTAAAATGGCCCCTGGGGATCAAGAGAAGACAACTTTCATCACTGATGAAGGGGCTCTATCATTACAAAGTCATGCCATTCAGCCTCAAGAATGCCGGAGCCATTTACCAGCGGATGGTGAACAAAATTTTCAATTCTCAAATCGGGTGAAACATGGAGATCTATGTTGATGACATACTTGTCAAAAGTAAGAAGGCTGAAGACCACATCTTTGACCTAGAGGAAGCCTTTGCCACAATGGAAAAGTTTGAGATCAAGATGAATCCAGAGAAATGTGCTTTCGAGGTTAAAGTCGGGAAGTTTCTGGGGTTCATGGCTACAATTAGAGGGATCGAGGCCAACCCACAAAAGATTTATGCTATCTTAGATCTAGCACCTTTGAGCTGTGTCAATGACGTGCATGAACTCACAAGTAGAATGGCTGCCTTGAGTCAGTTTATGTCCACGTCGGCTGATAAGTGTGCGCCGCTTTTCAAGGTCCTTAGGAATCCTAAGAATTTTGAATGGACGGAGGAATATCAGAAGGCATTTGACGATCTGAAGAGGTATATATCTTCCCCGCCTTTGCTTTCCCAACCCGAGGAGGAGAATGAGCTAATGGTGTATTTAGCATGCTCGAATACAACAGTGGCAGCTGCGATGGTCCGAGAGGAATGCATGGATCAGAAGCCTATTTACTATGTCAGTAAAACTCTTAGAGGTGCTGAGATAAGGTATTCCTCATTAGAGAAGATTGCTCTGGCCTTGGTCATGGCGTCCAGGAAGCTGAGGCCCTATTTTGATGCACATACTATCAAGGTAATGATCGACGCGCCGCTCAAGTCAATTCTGCATAAGCTAGAGGCCTTAGGGAAACTTCTCAAATGAGCAGCATAGTTGAGTCAATTTGACATATCTTATCAGCCGAGAACGACGATTAAGGCCCAGGTAGTCACTGATTTTATGGTCGAATGCACCGGACAAGCCAAACATAATCCTGACGAGGTTTGGAAAGTTCAGGTCGGTGGGGCATCACGCAAATCGGGAAATGAAGTTGGGGTAGTGATTCTCGACCCGATGGGGCACGAACACCAGTATTCATTGAAGTTCACATTCCCAAACTCTAACAACGAAATTGAGTATGAGGCATTATTAACAGGACTGAGGATAACGACTCAACTTGAGGCTCAGACTGTAGAGATGTATACAGATTCCCAATTGATTGCCAACTAAGTGTCGGGAGAATTTGAAACCAGGGACATTGTGATGCTAGCGTATCTCGGAAAGGCGAAGTAATTGACCTCAGGTTTTCTTAGGTTTTCGGTGCAGCAAATCCTAAGGGAAGAAAACATCAAAGCTAATGCCTTGTCCAAGTTAGCAGCAGGGGAAAGTCTACCTACGTTAGTTCATGTGGAGGAGATTTCTGAGCCAAGTGTCCAGGTTAGTGGAGAAACGTTCTCGGAGTTGAATATAAGTCCAGATTGGACTAAGTCTATATTGGACTTCCTCAAGGGGGTATAGTCCTGAATAATGAGAAGACGACTCGGAAGATAGAGTGGCAGGCTTCACGGTTTGTGATCATAGTCGAGCAACTATATAAGAGGGCATATACTTGGCCTTTTATGAAGTATGTAGGACCTAATGAGGGAAATTACATACCTAGGGAAATACACGAAGACATATGTTGGAATCACCTCGGAGGTAAAGCTTTGGCTCAAAAAGCCTTGAGGCAAGGGTATTTCTGGTCGAACCTAGAGCAGGATGCCAAGGAATTTGTAAAGAGATGTAATACTTGCCAAAGATTTGCAAATGTGCAGAGGAAACCCACGATAGATCTCACGGTAATACTGAGCCCGTGGCCATTCTACCAATGGGGTCTAGACATCATTGGGCTCTTCTGAACAGTGTGGGGTAAAAGAAGTATGTTTTTGTGGTTGTGGACTACTTCACTAAGTGGCCCGAGGTCGAGGATGTGGTAAGAATCACTGACAAGGCAGCTTAGAACTTTGTGTAAAGGGTCATTATTTGCCAATTTGGGGTGCCCAAAGTCATGGTGATTGATCATGACAAACAATTTGATAGTGCATACTTCCGAGAGAAATATGCTGAGATCAAAATTGACCTTAGATTCTCGTCTATTGTTCATCCCCAATGTAATGGCCAGGTCGAAGTGACTAATAGATCTATTTTGTAGGGTTTGAAAACCAAGCTGGGAGAAGCAAATGGGCAATGGGCGGTGATACTTCCCGAGGTCCTGTGGGCTTATCGCACCATGCCCAACTCGACAACGGGAGAGTCTCCCTTCAATCTGACTTTTGGTATGGAAGCAGTTCTACCAGTGGAGATTGGGTCTCCCACAAAAAGGACCCTACTCCATGAAGAAGATATGAACAGATCTAGGATCCAAGAAGAGTTTGACTTGGCTGAAGAATTGCGGACCAAAGCTCATGTCATGATGCTAGCCAACAAGATAGCCATAGAGACAGCTTTTGCAAAACAGGTCAAGCCCAAGTTAATCAAAGAAGAGGACCTGGTTTTGAGAACATGCATCTTCCAACCGAGCCCAAGAGGCAAGTACTCCCCACTATGGGAGGGACTGCACCAAGTGTCGAAAGAGCTCTGACCTGGAACCTACTATCTCATAGACAAGTGTAGGAAACAACTAAGAAATTCTTGGAATGCTGAGCATTTAAAGCGCTATTTTGTGTAATTGCCAAGCTGAACAAAATGTACCAAAATCTTTTGAAATGCCAAGTCTATGTTTTTGTACATACTTGTGTAATTTTGTGCATCTTTGGGGTATCAGTATATTTCATTAATTTAAATCAATAACGAGGTCGCGATAGTTAACGCACTGGTTATCTAATAAAACTAACTCGGTTGATTAGCCGAATGCGTGCTAATCACACTTATGGTCCAAGGCGAGACAAGGTTGTGAGAACACACTCGTAAGTTTAGACCAATTAAGCCGCTCTAAGCCTAACATTAATTGAGGTCATTATTGGAAAACACTCAATGAATGCCTAGCTTGAATATAACATCAATATAAGTTTGTGGCCATACACTTATTCATTGAGCATTAATGTCCAGCTCGGACCTATGATCGATCTGACTTGGTTAAGTCTCGTTCATTAATTGCCCAGCCCGGGTATGATATCGATACATGGTCGTATTATCACATTTGTTCATCGACTAGCAAAGACCTAGCTCGGGACCTACATTGATTTGACTTGATTAACTATCGCTCGGTCCGGGTATAATATTTTTGCAAACTCATAATTTCACTTGCATATTTAGATTGGGTCTGTTGTTGATTTAATTCAATTCCGTCTTGATTGGTTTCCAACTTAAATTACTTTGTGGAAATTAAAAAGTGCATTCAAAAGAACAAAGAAAATGAAATCAAACTGAAAGAAAAGTGAGTTTTATTGATAATAAGGAAAAGGTACAAAGGTGGGCCACCTTGGACCATAGTACAAATTACACAAAATTTTAGGTCTTATGAGGCACTGAAGAGCTTGACCCCTTAGTGGTAGGGTTCGCGTCGGGGGTGGCCTCTTCTTCATCTTGAAATTCTTTACCAAGCTGGTCAACCCATTTCTCTATATATCTTTTGATCTCCACGGCTGCTGCCCTGAGGTCGGGAGCCAACTCTGGGATCTGCTAGAACTCTTCTGAATGGGCCTCTACAATCTCGGTGAAGCCTGTCTTGACTTGAGGATAAAAGGTTCTCGCCCTCTCTTTGGCCGTTAATTGGCCTCAGAAGTATCCTTTGGCATAGCTGAACTTGGATAACTCGTCGACATACTCGCCCAGGAATTGGGTCCCCTCCTTGCTGTCCTTGAAGGCTTGAATGGCCTTCTCGCTGTTGGGACCGACCTTTTGGATGAAATCTTGGAGCTTCCAGTTGGACTCATTCTTTTCAGCGGGCCTTTATGAGCTCGCGGGTAGTAGACTCCAGTTAAGCCTTCCCTGACTCGAGCCCTTTGTCCTTGGCCTCGATCTCTTCTTTGAGACGCTTGATCTTTGCAGCGTCCTCCGCAAACCTCTTCTTGGTCTCCTTCTCTGGTGAGGCTAGCTCGTCTATCGCCTCTTAGTACCTATGCTCAAGCTCAAGCGTATAGTCCGGTTGATGATCGCAGGCAATGAGAGGGCATGAGACTTCACCTGAGAGACAAATGAAGGAACGTTAGGAGAAGGGAGTTTTTGACGTAAGAAAATGAGGAAGTCAAGAAACTTACGGTGGCAAGGTCCGTCCGCAAGTCAAAAACCACTTGATCGTGAGAGATCGTGGCGAGCTTGGGGTCCCGAACAGTCGAAGAGGCGGCGGCAACGGCTGCCACCACGGCCTGGCCTTGCTTGGAGTGGAGAACCTCCACACCCTTCCCGCAGTCACCATCCTGGGGTCGGGACCTCTTCTTTTGTGGGGACTCGCCTTTAGCTCGGTCCTAGGCATGACCCCCGATCTCAACTTCTTTATTCATCTTCTTGGAGGAGACTTCAGTAGTGGGGGCGGCGTGGCACTTCGGTGCCTTTTCGCGATGGTTGGGAAGCCTCTTCTTTGATCTGTAGGAGGCTTGAGACGCTGCCAGCCCCTTGCCTAGGTCCTTTGGTATTGAGGGGTCTTGGCCTGGGTTGGCCTTCTTCTTCATGCCATATGCCAGAGCAGCTCGTCTTGCCATTTCTGAAAGATGCAAAGTATTAATTATAGATGCAAAGAACCATAAAGAAAATGGATAGGAGGAGTGAGGTCGGAAAATACGGAGATCGGATCCGAGTTCCTTAGACTGACCTTCATCTGGATGTTTTACCTCATATCTTTTCTTTTCTTCGTCCCATTCCTTCTCGGGAATCAGCCTGGGGTATACTTTTTCCAAGTAGGGTGGCCCTTCGCCAAACAACTTATATTTTCATATCCTCGCCCACTCAAGATGGTAATCGATGTTAAGCATAAACTCCCTGGCTTCGAGTCTATCAATCGTGGTACATTCTGAGCTAGAGAGTTGCGGAGGTTTGTTGACATTTTTCTTTAGTCCCAGTGTCCAGGACCTCCTAACCCTTGGATTCGTGCTCGGGCAGGCAAAGTAGTAGTCATTGTGCCAGTACTTATTGGATGACTTCTACTGTGTGTAAAGGGCGTGACCAGGTTGGGTGGCAAAGTGGAATCAACCACGCAGCCTAGGGTTTGGCTTACACACGAAGAACTCCTTAAACAGGTTTAAGGTTGGGGTCACATTCTTGCGCTGGCAGTGGACATAAAAGGCTATCATATACGCCCAACCATTAGGAGCCAACTAACCCGGGCTGAGTTCAAAATGATCTAGGATGTCGTTCATATAGGAGGGCAGAGAACACGGATGACATCAAAGGCCAAATCATAGATGGTGAAGTGGTCATCCGGTGGGTAATAGGGAAAGTCTTTCTGACCTAGAACTTTGAGCTCGTAGTCTATGGCCGCGGTCCACTCCCTCATCCGTTTGTTGGCCATGCGTACGGTAGTGAGGCATTCCCTTGGCAGCAGACAAATATCTGTTTGCCCCAACCTAACGAGGTGGTGATTTTACCACTCGCTCTAGTTATTGAGCTCGGTTGGGGCACAACCGCTAACGACTCGGCCTGGACAGTGCAACAGAACAAACTATCAACGTTCTCTGTCAGAATTGGTAACCCCTCCAATTAGTTTAAGGGCACTCCGTCGTCTACCCCTTCCTCCACGTTGGACAATCTGGCCATGTTGTCCACCTCAGTATCATCCTCAACCCTTCTAACCTTGAGGATTTGGCATTCCTCATTACTATGTTCCCGAGGCGGAGTTGACTTTGGCCTTTCTTCTTGGGGGGCTGAAGTACTTGAGTTCTCCCCTTCTTGATCCTGCTGAGGAGGGCTGTCCGAGCTGGATGGGTTCTCCTCATCCCCGCTGTAGGATATTGTCCCCTATTCTGACATCCTCGGAATCCGATTTCCCCATGTATGAAGTATAATTATGAAAGTGAAAATAATTGAGAAGAGGGGCTCGAGCATGTACCTAATTTCTAAGTATTTGAGTTGTTGGATCTGAGCTTGAGACTTCGAGTTCTCCTAGTTGAGTGTCCCGAGCTAATCGGTTTTGCCTTAGAGAAAGTTCTCGTTATCTTGGTTGCAGAAGGTGGAAGTGAATTCTGAAATGACAAAGGCCTATTTGTAGGCAAAAAAGTAATTGTCTTAGGAATACCAACCGTCGCGTCAAGATGATGACGTGACAGCATCTCAACCAAAGGCAAAGCGACATGGCCGCTATCTTAATCAAGTCAGGCATTCCCAACTCGAATGAGTAATCCACTTCTCTAGAACCCCCTTTGGAGTTCTAGACTTGGGGGGGGCGGGACGCGGGGGAGGGGGATGATGGGGGTGTAAATCTGAGCCCAACAAAAGTGTTCTCGACCTGGGACAAAGTGTCTAAACCTGTCCCCAACCTCGCTCTACTTCCCTGACATAACTGTCACTTCCGTTGTACCATAAAGGTAAACAGTACCGGGCATGCATGAACAGTATCGGGTAGGTCAGAGTATTAATTGTTACCCGACATCAAAAGTAGTATAAATACCCCCATTCACTCTCCATTATGAGGTAAGTCGTGCACATTTATTACTTTCAACTACTTACCGTTTAGTTCAGACAAACTAACTTACTCTCACACTCGAGGGGAAACATGGGCTGCCGCCACCGCCACTGCCACTATTCCTTCATTTGTTTTGCAGGTCAGGTAGTTGAGGTCGGATTACCGAACTTAGGTGGACATCTATTTTCCACCCTAATCAGTAATGAAAATGAGGGTTTTGGTTTACGAACGTGCACGAAGAGTATGATTTAATTGTAAGAGAAAACTCCAATTATCTATTTGTTTGTCGAGAAAAGCTCTACTTAATTTGATCCAATTAACTTGTGTTTAGAAAAACATTCTTATATGAGTGTATGTATTTGATACAAGAAAAAATGGGTTAATGACATATTTAATCATTTATGTTTGTTGTGTTCGAAAAGTTAGTCCCTTATTTTTAAAAGTGTTAGCTTTTGGTTCCTCATATATATTAGTTGTGTTACCGTTAGTTTTTCAACTTTTTCCGTTCAAAAGTTCACGATTTTTTTACACATTTAACAATAATATTCCTAAAATTTAAGAATTTTGAACTCACTTATAGGAGTATTATTGTCTAACACGTAAAAAAATTATAAATTTGAGAAATTCTTATAACAATCTTTTCTTCTTAAGATCTATTACTATATAGTAAAACAAACCACTACAAAACAATAGTGACAAAAAAGAAAAAGAAAAAAGAACTACAATAGAACAGTCAACGTGAACAATCAATTAGCATTATGACATCTGGTCAACCAGGCTCTAAAATATAGAATAGATCTTAACAGGAAATAGATTTTAATAAGAATTTTTGTTTCTTTCAAACAAATTAAACATAGGAAAAATCATTAAATTAATTAAATTGGGACCTCGCACTGAGGTGGATGGTCATGCATTGCGGTAGATGATGCAAAAAGTTGAGAACTTCATTCACAAAATAAATAATTAAAGCTGATAATTAAGGGATTATAGAAAAATAAATTAATAAATTAAGGTTGTAAACACAAATTTTCATTTGAATAAATTATCACAATTTTTGTTTGGACGAAACGAAACAAGACTATAGGAAGATGCAATTTTCAAGGAACGTTTCAGAGGGAGGTGAACAACTCAAAGTCAAATATGCTGCTGATCCTTGTAGACAACCTTTATAATAATGTTGCTTTGTCGTTGTATGTCCCCCACTGATCTTAAAATTTGAAATATTTGTATATTTTTAGGCTCTATTTGTTTGGCGTAAAATATTTTCTTGAAAAATATTTTTTTTAATTTTTTAGTGTTTGATAATATTGAAAAATTAGTTAATTGAAAAATATTTTTTATTAAAAAATTATGGCTACTTTTTTTCAATTTTTGGTCAACTGAAAAATATTTTCCGATCAAATATTACGACTAGTACAAAATTTAAAAAAATATTTTCATGTCTTTTTGGGAGAAAAAAATATTTTCCGGAACTCAAATACTTGAAAATATTTTCCAGTATTCTATTTTTTAAGAAAATATTTTCTCTCGACAAGTTATTTTACGGCAAACAAACGAAGCTCAAAAAAATATTTTATTTTCTAAGAAAATTTTCTCCACAAGCAAGTTATTTTACAGCAAACAAACGGAGCCTTAGTTCAAAAAATGAATTAGCCTCTACTGAAAAAAATATATATATTTGTATAGTTTTTAAATCATGTATTATAAATCAACTGCAAAAAAAAAATCTTAAATCCGCAATTACTAGTAATTAACTTGGTTATTTGCCCCCAGGGACATGGTCCAATGTAGTGGAGTGAAATGCGAGGTCGTGAGTTCGACACTATTTACTACTCTGGAATTTTGCCTTTAACTAATTTGGTGTATGTGTGAGAACGCACCATTATACTCAAAGATTTATTAGTTGGTGGTTAAGAGCTAGTTTCTCACGTCATCCAAAAAAAAGACTTGGTTATCTAAGATTAGATAGAAACGGGCATGGAAGCATCCTCGTGGTGCAAAAAAGTCATGAAGGTTGATATTTCATGAAAAAAATGCAAGAAGATGGAATTCCTCAAAGAAGTGCGATAACTACTTAAGGTATGCATAAATGCATCGATTTTTCTATAGATTTTAATACCCAATTTCCAAATGCTTGGAAAACTAATAAATTAGATACTAGACATCTTTTACACACAAAAAAAAAAAAAAACCTGATACTAGACATCTTTTACACAAAAAAAAAAAGAAAATTAAGAGATATATTACGCTAACAACTTTTCTATGCCTATTAAGATGGTTTCGAAAGCACAACTCTTATTCGACCAAAAAAAAAAAGAAAGAAAGTACAACCCTTAAATGAAGAAGATGTTGATTTTACCCTTAAAAAATGCATTGCTAGCAGTTGTGTAGGATTTGTTACTATGCTGTCTATTATTCCACTCTATATATGTAATGATCCAAACCCTCATAGACTCCCACTTTAAATAGGGCCAAACAAAACATAACTAAAATTTAGGACCATCAAACATTGAGTCTAATCGATTGGTCCAAAATATTTAAGTTCGTGTTATCAATAGTAGTAAATCTTAGTCATTATAAACTGAATACAAATCTCATACAAAACCGATGTGAGAAGAGATATCATAATAGAAGAGTAGTTATTTTTACAAATATAAATCCTCCATCCATTAACAAAGAACCACATGCGCAGTTGAGAATTATCAAGGATACACTTCAATGATAGACCTAAGTAGAAGGAAGGAGCCAGGTGAAGTCCAATCAAGTACATCAACAATGAGGCCTCAAACAAAAGCAAGCGAAAATATTGGAACACTTGGTAGAAAGGGATTACGAGGTCGATGTTCATCATGCGGTGAAGAGGGTCATTACAAGAGAAAATGCTCAAGATTGCAAGAGAATCAAGTTCAATCAAATAACATTAGTGATGACATCATCTCTGTCAATGGTAGCAGTGAGTAGGTGCAAATCGCTAGTAGAGAGGTTCGAATTGCGGCAAAATCAAGCAAAGTCAATATGGCATCAGTATGTAGCGATGTGGGGATCACAGCAGAGACAAACAGCAATGTCAATGTTACTACTAACAATACTGATGTGCAGGTAGATGCTTGTAATAGTCAAGTCAATGTGGATGCATTAAATACAGATTCTAGAAGTGATATAACTAATATCAGCAGGCCAAGAAATGTGGCGAAACTTCCTGTGAGAAAAGAAAGGTGTAGCGTATGCTTGAAGCAAGGTCATGATGTGAGAACTTGTCCTTCAAAGGTTGCAGAGAGTGTTAGGAAGAGGAAAGAAAGCACTTTTGGTCTTCCCGAGTCCACTTCTACACATTCAAAGTCCAAAGAAAATGTATTAACGCTATTATATTAACACTATCCTTCAAATTCCACTATTGACACTTTCATTGTTTTTTGTAGGTTAGTGATGCACCCGGTACTCGTAATGGACCCAAAAGACCACCATTCATACCAGCGGGAGCGGGTTTGCATGTCAAGGCACCATCACCAATTACTTGTGACAAACCAGTCAAGATTGGATCTTCAATGGTCAAACCAAATGCATCTACATGGAAAGGAAGCAAATGTGTGAGCCTCAAGTCACTGGTTGCTAAAAGTACAAGTCCTACAAACAAACCTGTTGCAAGTTCAACTCAGACCAAGCGAACAAAAATGAGCAAAGAACCAAGTTTGAACTCCATTGACTAAAAGAATGGATAAGTTGAAGTTCTGTTTAGATGTATTGATGAACAATTTACATTCAGTTAGTGTATGTTGTTACTTTGAGTACTTTATGTGTATGAAGACTTTTAATAGTTTGTTTCTATGATGACTTTGACTTTGAGGTAATGATGTTTTAACACTTTATTTGGATATTGTGATTCTCTTTTTATGGTAGATGGAAGTGACGTTGTTTACTAGATGCTATTTTTTGCGTGTGTATATTCCACAGGTGGAATTCAAATAAGGTTTACATTTTAAATTTGACTTGTGAGATTTTGTAAGTTCATTTTTAGGTATTTTTGTCTTTGAATCTCATTTTTAGGTGTTTTTCAAGCAAAGTCAAAGTATGATTTAGCTTTATAATCATCACCTTACAACGTACTTGCTGCCTATTAAAATAAAGCTTTGTGTTTTGGTGTTTTTAAGTTATTGATCACGGATAAAGCTTTGTTTTGTCAATTCTTCTTGCTGCCTATTAAACACCTCCTCAACTTCTCTTAAAGGCACACCAAAATTAGGCACGAAATATATTATTAGACATTTGGGTACACACTACACAAAATATTACATATACTACTAATGCAGCAAATGCAAGCTAAATTTGCAGAATTAGTCGATTTCTCGACTCAACAACTACATTGCTGCATAGAAATTAAGCTATTCTTTATCAGCATTAATCAACACATGGACCTAATAATTAGAATCTTTAACAGGATTAACATGCAACAAACACACAAAATCAACCACAAGAAGCACTTCTTCAGTCTCTTTCTCTCAACTTCGCGCACTTCACGTAACTCTCGCAATTCGTCATATTTCCTATTGACTGACCTTAGCAAACCAGGAATTACTTGTTTACTCCTTTCACACATTGGAGGATCAACCCAAACAAAAAAACCACATTCTTTACCGTTAACGTAACGTTCGCAACCTATGAACCTCATCCCCGAATTGAAGTCAGTCCAAGAGGTGCTAATTTTCCCTTGTTTTCCACAATAACACTGCGCTTCCATGGTTAGCTTTCAAATCACGGCTAAAGAGCAAAAATCTGAAAATGGTGCAGCTAAAAATCAAAGTCTCGAAAATGTTGCGAAAATGGTACGACTAAATAACAAAACTCCAAAAATGGTGCGGCTAAAAAATGGTGCTTTCTTCACGGCTCAGCTCAAAATCCAAATTGTGAAAATGGTGCTTTTTTCACGGCTACTGTGACGACGTTACGGGATTTTGAGGGTCTATGACGGCGATGTTAAGGGATTGAGATGACGTTGGCCGATTTTGGAGGACTGAAAATGGTGCTGTAGTGGGACGACGATGACGATAATGTTGAGGGATTTTTGGGATTTTTCGATGGGTTAGGGATTGGGGGCTTTGGTGATGGGTTAGGGATTTGCGTTTGGGAATTGGGTATGGGGTTAAATAAAAGAAGTAAAGTGTTTTTTTGTTGCTTTGACTATTTTTCCCTTGCTAAAATGCATCACATGCATTGCACATGTTATTTCCGTTAAAAATTTGACGGAAGGACTGACGGTGACACATCTTTGAAAGATGAGGAACTGACATATGGTCGTTTTGAAAATGAGGAACCAACTAGACAATAGCGAAAAAGATGAAGGTTCTGATAGGTTATAAACCCTAATTAATAAGATGCAAAAAACAGTCTTGAAGGTTGATATTTCATGAGAAAAATGCAAGAAGATGGAGCTCCTCAAAGAAGTGCCATAACTACTTAAGGTACGCATAAATGCATCGATTTTTCTTAGATTTTAATACGCAATTTGCAAATGCTTGGAAAATTAATAAATTAGATACTTGACATCTTTTACAGAAAAAATATATATATATATATATTAACTAAGAGATATATTACGCTAACAATTATTCTATGCCTATAAGATGGTTTCGAAAGCACAACTGTTAGATGTGGAGGATATTGATTTTACCCTTAAAAAAATGCATTGCCAGTAGTTGTGTAGGATTTGTTATATGTTGTCTATTGTTTCACTCTATATATGTTAAGATAACTGAGTTGCATACTAAAATTAATTGGTATTAAATAGTGTATTTCATAAATCTAGCAGTTTTTTATTTTTTTATATGAGACAAGTGTATATTCTAACATTTCCCTTCACATGTGACTTAACTAGAGAAAGGGTCACACGTGGAAGATTGAATACATGTAGACCTAATTTGAAATGGATCACACATAGAAGATTGAATAAACATGGGACACACGTGGAAGACTGAATATGCGTTGAATATGACATACGCGAAAGTTTGAACACACGTGAACCTGATTTAAGATAGGTCACACGTGAATGAATAAAACTAGACCAAGGACCCAGCCATAAACCCAGAACCTCAGGCCCACAGACAAGACTGGTGTTGTATAGGCATAAGAAGTAATTACTTGAATCCTCTTTCTTATTAACCCAAAATGGTTAATCCAAGTTATCTCTTATACCCAAACACCCACTTATAAACTACATATATATACACACTATCTTCCATCGATGTAGCATGTCACATATATCCCCTGTTAAGGACCTGATGTCCTTGTTAGGGGCACACACATACTTATGACCAACCAGACGATACAAGATTCTAGATGTGGTTTTTACAGGTTTAAGAGGTGATTCTCACCGTCTTCTCAGTATAGCATTTTATCCTACATGGCACTTAGTTCCAGCACTGACTAGTGACCGGCTCTAATACCATGTTAAGATAACTGAGGTTCATCTCAAAATCAATTAGTATTAAGCGGAGTAACCCAGGAGTCTAAAAGTTTTTAATTTTTTTTTTGTAGGACAAGTACATATTCTAACAATATATGTAATGACCCATACCCAATATCATAGGTCTGAATAGAACAGAAGCACAATCTAGGATCACTAAACATTGAGTCTAATTAAATGGTCCAAAATATTTATACTCATATTAATAATAATAAAGAATCAATGTCATTATTATAAATTGAATCTCTCGTACAAAAGCTATATGAGATGAGATTTCACAATAGAAAAGTAGTTATTTTTGCAAATACAAATCCTCAAACCAATAACAAAGAACCACATGCGAAGTTGAGAGTTATCATGGATACACTTCAATGATAGACCTCAGACCCAAAACTGGCATTATTTTGTAGTCACTGAATCCTGCGTCCAAGAAGAGCTTTACCCATTCTTCCTTATATCTCTCTTGAGCTGCAAACAAAAACATCATCTGAATGTCCCAAGAGAGTTGTAATGCAGCCAAATCTTTATCTTCTTTCTCAGTTTCTATCACTGTTTCTATGATAATCAACTTCCCTCCATCGTCCTTGCTTGGAATTGCCTCTTTGCACTTCTTCAAAATCTTCACACATTCTTCATCAGTCCAGTTATGCAGAACCCACTGTTATCATAAAATTAAGTGGGATATAATATATGGTTATGGTTACACCAATAAATTTAGCATGACAGACGACAATTTGCTACAAGATCACAACTCAAATTGTAATACTGATTTATGTCATAAAATTGGGTATTCAGGGAACTTTTTTAGTTGGAAATTTAAATGTGGGAGGACCATTTTTTTTTTTTCTCAATTGTAAACATATTGATGACCGTAAAGGATGAAAGAAAAGATCGTTGACCATTTGGTCTATTAGTATAATACTCGCTTTAAGTGAGAGAACTCTCGAGATTGATTCTCTTATTGTGAAATAATTTTTGAAAATAATATAAAATTGACTTAAAATTTCTTTTAAATAATAACAAAAAAAAGAAGAAGAAAGAAAGTCACATATTTTTTCCCCTTTTCGTGATGCTAGGGAAGCCCCTAAAGGATATATGAACAGCACTTATTGGTAGTGGTAACATGGGCAAAGATCGTAACTCGATGAGTCCATCAATGAGACATTCAAGATATTCTAGAAAGAAAAGCAGAATATGAATAATTGAAACTCTATTTCTCACATTAAACAATTATAAGACAAATATTTACTTAAATGGGTGTTTGGGCCGGGGGTTGTTAGTAACTTGATAATTATATAGTGGGCCAATAAATTATAGGCTCAAGACAATTATTTTTCCACATAAAATGTCGGTCTCTTTGCTGGCTCACCATTATAGGTTTAAGTAGTGATAGATGTGGCAAAAGAGCATGCAAACTACTTGGCAGTCCTAATTTATGTTTTGTGTTGTCTGGTGCCATGAATACACAGTATATTTGAGTCGACGAGATTGTCACACTTCTTTTGACTCACATTAAAAAAACTATAAAATAAGTGATTTTATTTTATAAGTGAACGATCTAGCTTGTATAATAAATGTTTGGATTAATAAATTTGAGACCCAAATCAAATAATTTCTCTTGTATGTCACACTGGCCTAATATTGTTCAGCCTTAAAGTGTGATGGTTTATAAGACCGATCTCATCTTTGTCGGTTTAGAATTCTAGACCCACGACATGACAATAATGCATGTGGGATGACGAAACAGCTAATTACTGTTTTTTTTTCGTTTCTTTTCTCTATTATTTAATATGGATATACTGTAAAGATTCCTAGACAAGAAATGTCACGGCATAAACCTACGTGGATCATTAGACGAGATACTCACGAGTAGCAGGAAATACATTTACATTTTTTTGGGATGGAGATTTGCGCACGTGAATTGGCAAATTAAGCAGATCTAAAAGATGACATAGCTTTTTAAAACGTCAAGTCGAATGATTCGATTTTAACATAATGTAAATTTTATAAACATGAGTTTCAACCTTCATCTCACAATGCAAGGGCATATTTAGGATTCTTGTTCAGTTATGACTGAAAATACACAATTATATGTATTTATTTTTCCAGTTGAAAATAAATTGATTTTTAAATTTTAAAAATATCTTTAAAATATAGGCATTTTAAAAATTAAAAAAACCTGTAGTTTCATCTCACTTTTTAATATAATTGGACCATCCAACAAAAGCTTTTTTCTAAAAAAGATGGTTTACCTTGAGCAAGATTGCATTAGCAGAGGGTATGTTATCAAACATATCTCCTCCAACAAAATCCAAATTGGTTGTCCCCTCCTGGTTTGCAACTACTTGTGCTTGATCCAACACAGTGCACTTCAAATCAGGAAAAGCATCAGCTATGGCCATAGCAACTGTGCCTATGCCACCACCAACATCCACAAGTGATGTTAACCCCTCAAACACTTGCCTACAGTCGCTGATCAACAACTTGGCGACCATATTAGAGTCATTCGCCATTGTTTGATTCAACACATGGTCCAGTCCTGGCACTTGAGCAACATAATCCCAATACGATCTTCCATGAGCTGTGTGGAAAACAGTAGGATCATCGTTTTGCAACCAATCACACAACGGACCACAAGGATTTTTCTCATGAGGAAGAAGAAATGCAGTCATCGTAAATGGACCATCTTTTACAAGAAGTAGACCAGCAAGCGTGAGTGTGTAAGCTTCTTCTTGATCATCACCATCTCTTTGTTGTCTAAGGAAAAATCCAGAGTGAGTTAAGATGCGCATTATGCGAGACATATGGAAAGCTTTAGATGGGTTGAGTTTTAGAGCAGCAATAAGCTCAGAAAGGGTTATGGGTTGGCCATGGTGTTTGTTTATGACGAGGGGGATCCCGAGCTGAGGTAAGCCGTCAATACTGAGCCGAGGTAGACCAATCCGAGTCAAGGCCAACCCATTCAGCTAATGTCTAACCTGGATACTGATCCGACCTCATCCCGATCTAGAAAAATCCCGACCTCTGCGCCAACTGTCATGATGGGACGTAAAGCCTTGATGAGACATAAAGCTGCGCCGCATTAAATGCTGTTAGATCCGAATTTAGTATAAATAGAGCTTCACCCCCACACTTTAGAGGTAACTCGTCATTAAATACTCTCAGCTACTTTACTAGATCGAACATACTAATTATTCCCACGCCTGAGTAGAAAATCCGGGTCATCACCCCACCTTTTCCTTCCCTTTCCTTGTGCAGGTCAAGCAGCCGACCCGAAAATCCAGGTCAGGTAGCCGACCCAGAAACCTAGCTCGGCAGGAGTAGCCATCCAACTTCAACTACGAGATCCCCAACCTCAACAGTTTGGCACCGTCTGTGGGAAAGAGAAGTTCTTTCTATCACTCTTTTTACCACTCATTGAGAAACCATCATGGTACAAACTAGAAGTCACAGCGCACCAGTAGAGGACTCACCCAACCTGGGTGAGGACCTCGAAACCAACCAAGCGCCTAGCTAAGACCCAACCCAAA
Organism: Ehretia macrophylla; assembly: GCA_037974665.1. Classification (NCBI taxonomy): domain Eukaryota; kingdom Viridiplantae; phylum Streptophyta; class Magnoliopsida; order Boraginales; family Ehretiaceae; genus Ehretia; species Ehretia macrophylla. Next base: position 52,976,854 of record CM075770.1, read on the forward strand.
CCGACGTTGGAACAAGCCAACGTATACACTTAGCCTCACAAACCAACCCCCCTACGAATGGAGACCTCAACTCCAGCCTTTCACCGGAGATGAGGATGATGCTCGGGATGTTTGAAGAACTTAAGGAGTAGGTGGCCCGGCTAGCTGCGGATCTCCTGGCTTCGCAAGCAGCTGTGCCGCGGCCCGCGCGTCCACAGTTCCTCATCCTAGCCCTAAGGCAAAAACAGGCGCAAGATGAAGAGGGCTTCCTGGAGCTGGAGGGGAGAACCGAAGAGGTGAGAGGAAAAAGGGCGGTACATGCCGACCCCGAGCAAGCTAAGACCGCAGCTGCCATAACCAAGGTCATTAACCAGCTCGGAGTAAGCCCGCTCTCCCCCGAGGTACTGGGCACGCCGTTACCCACGGGCAATCGGATGCCCAACCTGGCAGTCTATAATGGGGACGGAGACCCAGCCAGCCACATGCTCAATTTTGATCACCACATGACTCTGCATGACATGACCGACCTCATGAATATAAAGACATTCCCGACCACACTAGTTGGCAATGCCTTGGATTGGTTCCAAAAACTTCGTCTCGGCTCTATTGCAAGTTTTTACCAGCTGGAGGAGGCTTTCCTATCCCGCTTTGCGGGGAGCCGGCGAGCAACCCGTCATACATCATCACTGTTATCTGTGAAACAACACAAAGGAGAAAGTTTGAGGGCTTATACAGCCCGCTTTAATGAAGAGTCCCTCAGAATCCCCAATTTGATGACTCCATGGCATTGATGGCTTTGGGCTCAGGTCGGGCCCTCTCACATCCTCCTTGGCCATCGACCCCGCAGATACAGTAGCCGAGCTGATAGTACGAGCAGAAGGGTACATACATTCGGAAGAAATCCATCAGGCGAAGAGGGACGATGACAAAGAGAAGGAAGTCGGAAAGAACGGGGAGGTCTCTCAAGGCTAACCCGAAAAAAGGCCCAAAACGACCGAGGTAAGCAGTCCCAGCAGCCAAAGCAGAGCCCTCCAGTTTACCATGTTCACTCCCCTTAACACCTTGAATGAACAGATCTTGATGGAGATCCAGCACCAGAACCACTTGCCTCTAGCACCCAGGATAAAAGGCCGACCTGAGAAGCGCAACAAGACCAAGTATTACCGTTACCATATGGATTACGGCCACACCACCGAGGAATGCTGAGACTTGAAACAGGAGATCGAGGCACTGATAGCCCGAGGTCACCTCCGGAGGTACATAGAACAACAGCCAACCCAAAATCGTGACCAAGTAAGGGAGAGAGAAAGGAGTCCGCCCCGGAGCCAGGTCGGGGGTGGGTAATTGGCTGTGATTAGGACTATCGCGGGAGGAATGGCGTTGGGCGGGGAGACTTCGACTAGAAGGAAGGGTTATGTTTGGGATGGAAAAGAGTATGGGCCGGTGCAAGGGCCAGCCCCGGAGATGGAAGAGTTCATTTTTTCCTCAGAAGACTTGGAGGAGGTAATATTGCCCCACGATGACCCATTGGTGATCAGTGCTGAAATAGCCAATTTCACGGTGAAGAGGTTGATGGTAGACACCAGGAGCTCGGCAGAAATCTTATTCTTGAAGGCGTTCAAGCAAATGGGGTTGGACATGAGCCAACTCAAGCTGTTAAGGGGCACCTTGGCTGGATTCACAGGGCATGCTCACCGGGCCGAATAGGTCATTAATCTCCCACTAACGTTGAAAGACAGGGATAAGCGGGATTCGATGCAGGCCAACTTCATTATAATGGATTGCAACTCCACTTACAATGGGATCCTAGGGCGAGTGGCCCTCAACCATTTCAGGGTCGTCCCCTCGACGTACCACCAGGCCTTGAAGTTCCGGACCCCGGGCGGCACAGCCACCGTCCGAGGAACTCAACTCTCTGCTTGGGAGTGCTATGAAAGCTCATTCTACCCTAAATATCAGGTCGGCTGATGACCAGATTTGCCCGAAGAAAAGAGGAATGCCAAGAGAGGGAGCCCAGTTGAAGACCTTCAAGAGGTGGAGTTTTCCGATGAGGCAAAGAGAGTAAAGATTGGGAGCGAGCTCCCCAATGACCTCAAGAAAGGTATAAGCCAATTTTTCTTAGAAAATGAGCATATATTTGCATGGTCTGCTTCTGACATGACAGGTATTGACCCGGGTGTGATTGAGCATCACTTGAATGCCCACCCAAATCACTATCTACTAAAGTAAAAGCGCCAACATTTCCATTATGATAAGCAACAAATTATAGCAGAAGAGATTGATAAGTTGGTGGACGCCAGCCACATAAAGGAAATCCAATACTTGACCTGGTTATCCAACGTGGTACTAGTGGCCAAGTCCTCAAGTGGATGGAGATTGTGTATTGACTTCACCAACCTCAATTAGGCGTGTCATAAGGACTGCTTCCCCCTACCTCGGATTGATCAGATGGTGGATGCCACCTCTGGGTTCGAGCTACTCTCTTTCATGGATGCCTTCAAAGGCTATAACCAGATCAAGATGGCTCCCGAAGACTAGGAGAAAACTATCTTCACCACCGATAAAGGTCTCTACTACTATGAGGTCATGCCTTTTGGCCTCAAGAATGCTAGAGCTACTTACACTCGGATAGTGAACAAGGCCTTCAAAAAATAGATTGGCCGAAATATGAAGATTTATGTAGATGACATGTTGGTCAATGGCAAGAGGGCGAAAGACCATGTGACCGACCTGGCTGAAGCTTTCTCCATAATGGAGCACTTTGGGATAAAGCTAAACCCGAAAAAGTACGCATTCGGCGTCAAGGCAGGAAAATTTTTGGGGTTCATAGTCACAGCCCGAGGAATAAAAGCCAACCCGGAAAAAGGTTCAGGTGATTCTAAACTTGGCGCCGCCGACCTGTGTGAAAGACGTCCAGGTACTCGTGGGCAAAGTTGCGGCGTTGAGCGGATTCATGTTCAGGTTGACCGAAAAGTGTGCTCCTTTGTTCAAGATATTGCGAAACCCTAAGAATTTCGAATGGAATATGGAATGCCAGAACGCCTTCAGAGAGCTAAAAATGTATCTAGCTTCGCCACCCCTGCTATCCCGACCTAAGGTGATAGAGGAACTGGTATTGTGCTTGGCATGCTCGGGGACAGCAGTAGCGACGGCAATGGTCTGGGAGGAAGGAAATGAGTAGAAGCCAGTCTATTATGTCAGCAAAATCTTGCAAGGGGCGGAGGCGAGATACTCCTCCTTGGAGAAACTCGCCCTCGCGCTCGTCATGACGGCAAAAAAGTTGAAACCATACTTTGATGCCCACCCAATTAAGGTCATGACGGATGCCCTACTTAAATGTATTATGCACAAGCCGGAGGCGTCGGGCAGGTTATTGAAATGGGCAGTTGAGCTGAGTCAATTCAACATCACTTACCAACCGAGAACAGCCATAAAAGCCCAAGCCATCACAGACTTTGTGGTAGAATGTACAGGCCAAGCCGAATGTGACCCGAACAATGTGTGGAAGGTCCATGTGGATGGAGCCTCGGGGAAGTCGGGAAGCAGAGCCGGAGTGGTCATCTCCAACCCGAACGGACTTGAGCACTAATACTCCTTCAAGTTCGCCTTCCCGGCGTCCAACAATGAAGCTGAGTACGAGGCTGTGATCGCAGGGTTGAAAATTATAGCTCAGCTCGGGGCACAAGCAATTGACCTAACTACCGACTCTCAATTGGTTGCCAGTCAGATATCAGGAGAATTCGAAACCAAGGACAATGCTATGATGGCCTACCTCAACAGAGTTAAGGATTTGACCTCGGGGCTCAAAACACCAACAATACAGTAAATTTCGAGGGAGTAGAATATGAAGGCTGATGTTGTGACACCCCGACCTATGCATATAATTATTTTAGTAATGTGCATATATTTATATGTCTATTTTAATTATTTATATATATTTGTTTTTATAAAATATCATATTTTTGGATTACGTGCATCTATTTCGTTTAACGTGCATTTATGTTCATTCACGTGCATTTAAGAGTTTTAAGTAACGTAGACATTATTTAAGTGTTATCAATTTTCAAATAGAAACTAGATTTGTTAGATTTCAACTAAATGTCAAACTAGTAAATATCAAATTAGTTAAAGGGGCAAGATAGACTTTTGAGTCTTTATAAAAAATCCTACCTAATTTTGACCTTAATTAAAACAAATAAACTACACAAAACACACACACACAACAAGTTTCAGCACACACACACACAATTCAGCACACACACATTCAGGGAGAGAAGGAAAAGAAGAAAACAAGGAAGAAGAACAAGAAGACAGCTTTGTAAGATCAATTTTCATGCCATTCTTTATGTCTATGTGAGGGAATTCATATTATTTGCATTCTATTTGGATTATTCAGCTATATGTATGCATGCTATGTTTTATGTAAGAGTTCAAAGATGTTGGAAATATATGTTTAGCTAAAGTATTAGTATGCTAAAGGTTTTTGGAACTCACTAGTGCTCATAGAATGAATTCTTGCATGCTATCTTTAGTTGTAGAGTTGCTTTGTTAACTAAGTGTAATTGTGTAGTTTAGGTGTTTGTTAAATATCCTAAATGAAGTGTAGGAATGTTATATAGGCTAAAGTAATGGTTATTGTTGGCTCAAATGCAAGAAATAATAAGAAGATGATAAGCAAGCAAAATTCGGATTTGGACACTACACTGCCTCTGACTTCCGAAGTAGTTTTGGTATAGCAAACGTGCTTAGAATTGAACAAAATTTATATGGCAGCTAGATTAGACAGTCTAGAACAAATGTTGATTCCAGAGCTAAGGCAAATTCTAACGTTTTGACCCCGCGATTTAGCTATTTCCAAAATGTGTCTGAAAATTGCTGGTGCAGGGGGAACTTCGCGTAGTTGCACGGAAAAGGTCATAACTTGTGGAATTTAGATCGGAATTGAGTTCCGCTTGAGGCTAAAGTCATCTACACTCAAAGAGATACGTTTACAAATAAAAATCAGTCAGTTTGGAGGACTATAGAATAGGTAACTGAATAAATAAAGTTAAGCATCTGCAAGAAATTAAAAGATATTTTAGCTAGTTGATGATTGACATTAATGATTGTGATTGCTAGATAGTAAAATTATGGATTCTCATTGTGTAGATGTGTATATTGGAGTTAAATGATGGTTATAAGATATTCAATATGATTTATTAGGGGTTATGTTAACAATGTGGTATTTTGGTGTTGATTGTTAGTTAAATGAGAATTCTAGTGTTGTGGTTGTTGTTATGTTAGGAGTGGGAGATAATAGATATTGCATGTTCAATGTTTGAAAGAATGTTTGTAAGAAGATTGTGGGAGCTCAAGAAGAAATTAGATAGCATGTATGTTCATAAATATACAAGATTGGAGTTTTAGTTAGCTCTAACTATATATATTGGAATTTCGAGTAAATGAACTAACTACACCATGTGTACATGTATATGTGTTAAATTGAGGCTTCAATTAGGTGCTTTAGACGTTAGTGGAACTAGTCATAGGCTCACATGAGATTGTTCAGAAATGTGCTAAAATACAAATTTAGTAATCTTTAAAAAGAGGACTTTTCCATTGTGCAATCCGAGCAAGTTTGGGCTATGGTTTAGATATCCTTGGGGTAAGGAAGCACTTTTGGTGCTTTCATTACGCGAAATTGGGGCTCGGTTAGTATAGTTGTAGTTAAAACCCGCTCAGGGCCTTCCCGAGTTTTTGCTTCTAAAATGAGTTTTTATGATCTTAATAGGTGTCTCTTGGCTTGGTTGGGAATGTAGTATGGTTAGGTTGTGGGTTGGTAACGTTGAAATGCACTTAGGAGAAGAAAAGCTTGGTTAAGAAAGGGGAAAAATGTAGTAATTGGCTTCTTTGGCATACCTAGAGCTTACTATTGTGTTGTCACATACTATTGTGTTTATCTAAAGCTAATTGAGCTATTTGAATTGGATTTTGGGTGAAGTTGTGTTGGTTGCCTCTTTTTGGGATTATATAGTTATCTCGTGCATATGTTGGTTATAATGTGTTTATGTGAGGGCAGCCAGTTGAGTTGCCATACTCCTTTTCTTCTTCTTTTAATTATATTGGTAATATAGGAAATGTGTTAGTTTGATAAAAGTTAGTATTGACTTGTGAAATATTTTCTTTAACTTGAGTTGTTGTGGGCGTTGAGATAGGATTATCTTATTTTTGAGTTGTTATCAAGTCAGTGTTGAAATTGTTGATAGATAAGTTTCTCTACTTCTTGTCCAACTTGTGAAATATTGAACTATAAATTTTGTTAGAGCTTGTTATGCTAGTCTAGTTTATGAATTTTCTTAACTTGTATTTAGCTAATGAATCTAATGAATTATGATAGTTTAATGGAGTTATTAACTAGCTAAAGGAAGAATGTTGCTAAGCTTCATTTAGGTACAAGTTATGGCCTTTGGAAGAGAATAATGCATGTGTATTTCATAATCATGCAGTAGTAAGCTATAGTTAAACTTAACTTGTACTTAAATTCTAGTATACTAGTTGAATATATCTTTTCTTGAGTAGCTAATAAGTTGGATTTAAGGTAGTATTCGATATCAATGAGTTACTGGTGTCCATAGAAGAAGGTTACGTAGGAATTATGTAAAGGAGTATTTTAACATTTTTATTTGCTATACATAATGACCCTAATCCTATAATCATTGTTGTGTAGTAAAGTGTTGTAAGGCTTTTAATTTATATTATTGATCGGTTTAGCGAATGCTTTCCCATTGTGTTGTTAATAGGTTAAAATATAAAAGTATTAATTGAGCCTAACCTCCATTTTGGCTATTAACTTCCAAATGAAATAACTCTAGCTTGAAGTTCAAGTTAATAATTTTAGAAGCATTAGTTAATTAGTTAACTTATCTTCTTGTTCTCTTTCCCTTTAATGCAATATAATGTATTTCTGTGTTATAATAGTGCTTTATGTGTTGGTTAAAAGTCATAGTTAAGGTTAACTTACTATTGGCCTAATTCTTTTAAATGTTATACTTACATAAACAACTAGGGTTTACACATCTGAACTAATTCAAGGAGGCTGGAGTGAATCTAATTATACTCTTGCATAATTAACCTAATCCAAGGTGAGGGAGTCTTCATCTTTTTTTTGTACATCTTAACTTATTTTATTGGTTATAGATTGTATGATTAGTAATTGAAATAGTTTATATGTACTATTTACTCGTTATCATGTGTTTTCTCATGTTATTTGTGTTTAATTGCGAGGGCGGCCTACTTTGTCAACCCTCTTATGTGTTATTGATATCTTGAATGCTTGTGGACTTGTCTCGGGGTTGCGCAACCTTTTCGGACATGGTAGCGTCGAGAAACACGGGCGGCGTCGGGCTTGCTGTGCTCCCTCGACTACCATGGTGCCTATTCCCTTCTCGCTGAGGCATACTCTACTACCATAGAGGCGTGGTTCATCTGCTGGGCATGGACCTACCTCAGGAGAAAGGGTCGTAGGATTGGGATACATCCGGAGTATCCCAACTTGTTGGAGTAAGGGTTTGCTGGTACTTGCGTGAAGTTCGTGGCTCGTGGTTCGAGTTTGAAGACTTGAAATGGAACCGTATCCTTTTTAATGTGGTTAACTACTTGCTATTTAATTGTATTGTTTATGTTATAGATATGATTTCTTGTATCTGCATATCATAATGCACGCCCAGTATGTTGCATTACCTCCCTCATTGAGTAACTTGGTTACTCATTCCTCTTTTCAACATATTTCAGGAAAAGCTGAAGATTGGATTGCCTCCTGTGTGACCTGCTTGCTCTATCAGTGTGTAAAATATGGAAGAATATGATCATGATATGCTTGTATTGTATTTGAGACTTTGTGCCCATGTATGTATTTATGTTATATCAAGGAATGTAATATTAAAGTTTTAATTTTGTTTGATGATTAGGTACTAGTGGTTTGTGATAACTTCAATTGTTTACTCTTCTATTTAGTTGACTTGCATGCTGATAGGGATGAAACAAATTGAAGTTGTGGATTATAGTCTTATGGTTATATGTTGTAGTTTATAGGTTTCCAAATAGTCCTATAAATAGGAAAAACTTCGTCCGTTTTTCCTAAATTACGTGCCCGGGGTTTGGATTTGGGTTGAGTATAGTTTGGTTAATAGAAGTCCCGGTTCCGTGAGGGATCGGGGCGTTACAGCTCTGTCCAAGTTGGCCTTAGGAGAAAGCCGACCTGCACTAGTCCATGTGGAAGAAGGTTCTAAACCGAGTATTCAGTTGGGAAGACAAGTCATAGCCGAGCTCAATTTAAGCCTAGATTGGACCAAACCAATCGTGGACTACTTAGAGGGGGAATGATCCCGGAGGATGAAAAGGCAGCTCGAAAACTCATGAAACAAACCTCAAGGTTTGTCATAATAGCTGGGCAACTCTAAAAAAAAGCTTACACCTGGCCTTTCTTAAAGTGTGTTGGGCCCGAGGAAGGGAACTATGTACTCCAAGAGATTCATGAAAGGGTATGTGGAAACCACTTGGGTGATAAGTCTCTAGCTCGGAAGGCATTGAGGCAACGCTATTTTTGGCCAACCTTAGAGTAAGATACCAAGGAGTATGTGAAAAAGTGTGATACCTGTCAAAGGTTTGCCAACATACATAGGAAACCAGCGGTAGACATGACTGTGATGGTAAGCCCATGGTCATTCTATCAATGGGGGCTAGACATCATCGGTCCATTACCAACTAGTGTTGGTCAGAAGAAGCACGCCTTTATAGCTGTTGACTACTTCACCAAGTAGCCCGAGGCTGAAGGTGTTGCTAGAATAACAGAAAAGGCAGCTTGGGATTTTGTATGGAAGAATATCATTTGCCGATTTGAGGTGCCAAAGGTCATCATTACCGACCACGGCAAGCAGTTCGACAGTGCATACTTTCGAGGCAAATGTGTTGAGATTGGGATTGACCTTAGATTCTCATCTATTGCTCACCCTCAAAGTAATGGACAAGTTGAAAGGACTAACCAAATCATTTTGCAGGGTTTGAAAACCAAGATGGAGAAAGTGGAAGGCCAGTGGGCATTGATTCTTCCCTAGGTGCTGTGGGCACAACGAACCACTACCAGCTCGGCGATGGGAGAATCGCCCTTTGAGCTGACCTTCGGTACTCAAACAGTGCTGCCAGTGGAGATCGGGTCTCCGACCAGTAGAACCCTACATCATGATCCGATAATAAACGGAGCCCTAATCTGTGAGGAGCTCGACCTCGCTGAAGAGCTCCGAGCCAAAGCTCAGATCAGGATGTTGGCTAGCAAAGCGGCCATGCAAAGAGCCTTTGCCAAGCAGGTCAAGCCTAAGCCTATTAAGGTTGGCGACCTCGTCCTCAGAAAGGCATTCTTTTTGCTGCGCTAGGGTAACAAGCTCTCTCCGACCTGGGAGGGACCGTATGAAGTCATGAAATAAGTCTGACCTGGGACCTTCTACCTCCGCGTCAAATACGGGAAACAACTGAAGAATGCATGGCATGCAGAACACCTAAAGAGATATTTTGTCTAACGGTCCCGAGCCGGAATCTTTTGTAATGGCCCTAAGCTGGAATCTTTTGTAACGGCCTCGAGCCAGAATCTTTTGTAACGGCCCTGAGCTAGAATCTTTTATAACCGCCCCCGAGCTGGAATTTTTTCTAGAGGCCCCGAGCCAAGTGCGACTTGTACATAATTTCAATACAATGTATTTTGTATGCCTGTGTGAAGCATGTCCCGGGCCCAAGCACCTTAGCTATTCAGCTTTAACAAACTCTAATTAACACAGTGGCCATGCTCAATTACGAAGTAAATCAGCTCGGATTATATTCAAGCTCGGTTCTAATCAATAACAATTTGATTCGCTTACTAGTTCGGGTTAAAGTCGAACTCAGTACTAGCCGGCCTCGGGTCAGTTTGTTAGTTTGGGTCTAAACTTGAACTCAACATTAGTCAACATTAGTTTGACTAATTTTAAATCGGACTGACTAGTCCAGGTCGGCAACAATAAAAGTTGTCCAATTAACCAGTTCGGATTAGGATGAAAGTTCATTAATCGCGTCCAGCTCGGTTCTTTACATAAAGATCAATTACTTAAGTTTGAAAGGCCTATTATGGTTGGCTCGAACAAAACGCAAATAAAAATCAAGACATTCATTTCATTAAATTGAGAATGCAAATTACAAAGCCCAACCCAGGCGATATTACAAAAATCATTTAGGTGCAGGAGCAGAGGTAGCAGCCTCGGCTTCTTCCCCAGCCTGGTCTATGCCCTTCTTAACAAAGTCTATCACCTCCTGGGCTTAGGACTTGAGGTCAGCTGGAAGCTTAGGAACCTCCCAAAATTCTGGCGATGGAGCCTCCAAGATTTCGATGTAATCATTCTTTGAGGCAGGAATGAAGGTCTTTGCTCGCTCTTGAGCGGTGACCTAGCCTCGGAAGTAGTATTCCAGCTCGGCATATTTGGCCATGATCCCGCCCTCACTCTCCACCCAGCTCACCGTCGCATTGCTGGACTTGAAGGCTTCTACCGCCTTCTTTCCACTTGCTCTGACCCGATCGAGGAATTCCTGGAACTTCGTCTCGACCTTGCGCCCCTCAGCCTCATAATGTTCCACGTCCTTGGCTGTAGCCTGGCATCAGGACCCTTCCGCCTCGAGCTCCTTCTTCAGCCGGTTGATCTCTGCAGCATCCTCCTTGTACCTTTTGGAGGCCTCCTCCCTCTGGGACTTGAGCTCTGCTCGGGCATCAGTACATCGCTGCTCGAGCTCGACACAGTAAGATTGGGCCTTGGTGAGGAGGCTGGGTACTGAAAGAACATGGGACTCCACCTACACAAAGGGCAACAGATATGGTCAGCCGAGCCGATAGACCTTACAATACACATAATCGAGTACAACCCACCGTGACGACGACCGTCTTCAGGTCGAGTGAGAGCTGCTCTGCTGGGACCCCTGCCAGCTTAGGGTTGCGGGCTACCTTGGCCGCCTCCATAAAATCCTTGTTGAGAGGGATCACCTCCGCAGCCTTGCCTTTTCCTGAATATTCTGCCCGAGACCACTTCCTATTGTCAGGACAGGAAGCCGAGCACTCCTGCATCACTACGCCCAAGCTCGACCTCTTGGGCAGGGGGGATGTGAGACCCCATATTTTGCTTTATCTCGATTTGCGTGCTTTACCTCGTTTTGTGTAAATTGACCTGTTTATGTGCTATATGACTTAGAATGTGATAGTTCTACGATTAATACTCCTAATACATGCTAAGTGTGCATTCATAAAATTTTTATCAAAAACGGAATCAGAAATTTTATCGTCGGTTTTGGTGAATAGTATTTTTGAACACATGTCCGCTAAAATTTTTACAGGGGTGTTTTAAACATTTTAAAACCTAATCCTCGAGTATTAATAGACCCGTGTTTGATTAAAACGGATTTGGAATCGATTTTAGAATTTTAAAGATTTTTACACTCTCTTTTGCAAGAAAACGAGTTTTAAGCCGATTCGGGTGAAGCTATTTTAATATAACATTCTTTGTCACCTAAAATATAATGTCTAGAATTAATTTAAGTGTTAATTTAATAGTTGAGCAAGAAATACTCAATAAATGAATTAAAAGACTAGAAAAACAATTAAAGGACTAAAAAAAACTAACTTTGACTTTCTTTTACTTTATTTGACCAAGTCTTATATGCATAATATAGCATCAACACATACAAACACAACACAAAACACACTCAAAAAACACATACATGGCCGAGAGCCATAGAGAGAAAACAATAAAGCTTTTCTTCAAGTTTTCAAAGCAATTTTTCATAGAAAAACCTAGTTTTTGTCCGTAGATTTCCGTGCCGAGTTGGATTCCGCTTGTTGGGCACACATATCTAGGCTTATATCGCATCAAAGGTGAGATAAAAATTCTAGATCTCAAAAGTCATTTTTTATGTTTTTGCTTATAATTGCATTTTGAACCATTAGAATGTTAATTTGAAGTTATATTATTGCTCAGTGCATGCTAGGGATCATTTATTTGTATTACTACGAGATTTGAACCATTGTAGCAAAATTATTTATTTTCGGGTATTAAAAGTTGATTAATTGGCCATTTGATTAATATCTTGAGTTGTTGTGGTTGGAATCAATTGCCGTCGATTTCTAAAATTTTGTTAATTACGTGGTAGCGCCGTAATAATGCCGAATTTTTGACTTCAATGTTAGGGTGAGAATCCAGAAATTTCAGCCTAGGTGCATTGAGGTTTTAGGATTGTTGGGCTTGATTTTGATGTGTCTTGGTTGGTTTCCGAGAGGGCTAATGTAGTTGATTGAATGGGTGAGTGTTAGAAACTGATTTGGAGTTGTTTGGATTAGTAGAATGTAAGATATGATCATTTGGAGTTTAAGTTGTCTTTCTTTAAATTGTTAAACTGAGCCTTAGTTGATTGGGTGGTATTTGAGTGATTGAATTGTGAGTTGTTGATGGTTAGATTAGGGTTAGATTACGTGTTTAATGCATGTTAAGTTGGATGGCCTACTTTGTCATCTAACTTAGTTGTTTGTTGTTTAATTGATTACTGGATGTTATATTGATGATAATTGATGATTATTGATTGATGATTGATGAACCGGGAGTTAGGCAATTCTGCTAGATTGTCCTCCTGTGAATGATGTTTATTATTATTGCTGAGTCTTGGTATGTGTGTGCCACCTCTTGGGCATCATCAGGCTATCGGGTTGATAACGGCATGACTACCAGAGACTACCTCCAGCTCGCATGACGGAGGTGTCATGGAGGGCGAGGCTAGTGAGGTACCTCGGGTGCGTAAGTAATGGGGAGTTATAAGAAGAATGGTTGAGATCGTGATGGCGTTTGGAGCTACACCAAATAGAGTATCATTTATTGATTGGTCATTATAGTTATGTGTTTATATTGTTATTGATGTTTTATTGCGTGTTTACTGCTCAAAGGATCTTATCCAAGGAGTATAGTAAATACTGTTAGCGATCTATCGGATCCTCACTGAGCTTGTTTTATATAAGCTCACTCTCTATTATTGCATGCATACAGGTATTATTGAGCAAGATTACGGGTATGTGCCTCCAGAAGGGGATAATGTGCCGTATGTGGACGAGTCCTATGTGCCAGAGTCTTGTCCTTGATGCTTGAGATGTTGTATACTCTATTATCTTGTATATTAAACTAGTTGTCTTTTATTTACTTTGTAGTTTATGATGTATAAGTTGTAGTAAAGATAATGAACTAAATGATGCTAACTTTGTAGTCTTTCTTTTGTTATGATTAGGTTGCTAAGTTGGTTTATAATCTATTTTGATATGTATGTTAAAGTTAAGGTTATGTTGGAACGGAGGCGTATAACTATGAATGGATTGTTGAAGGATGATTATTGTATAATATGGTTATGTTGTATATTGTTAATGGTATTGAGGAATTGGTTGTTGTTTGGTTGAGGAGTTTGATTGTATGATGTTCTGAGAGGTTGGTTTAGAGCCTCGGTGTCCTAATTACTGTCGTTATACTGTCAAAATTCCATTGCGTCCTGACTGATTATAGGTGGGGTCGAGTTGGGGCGCGACATTTAAGTGGTATCAGAGCGCATGTTAGCTGTCAGCCGGGGTATCCTCGGAATGTGGGTAATGGTCTTAGCATGAAAGTATGTATGAAGTGAAAAAAAAAAGTGAACTATGTGTTAATATGGTTAAGTGATTATGTGATTTAGTGCTTATGTGATTATGTGATCAATTTGTTTATGTGATCGATACTTAAGTGATTTATGTGCTTTATATGAGTTTGTTGCTAATGTGTTAATAGTTGTTTATAGTTTGCTTATGTGCTATAACCTGTGCTAACTCTTTGATTAGTAGAATGACTGGAAGACCGAGGACCAGAGGTAGGCCTGAGATGACTGATGAGGTTCCGAGAAATGTGGCACCAGGCCAAGTTAGGGATGATGATCGTATAGGTGCAGCTTTTGATAGGATGAACGAGATCATGGCCAGTCAGGCACAATTACTGGCAGGGCAGGCTGCCCAAAATCAGGCATTGCAGAATCAGTTATTGAATGCACAAGGTGGGTACCACGGTCGTGGTACACTAAAAGAGTTTTTAGGGTATTATCCACCACGATTTCAGGGGGAGCCGGATGATAGAAAAGCTGAGGCGTCGATTAGCAAGGTGGAGAAGATTTTTGACCCTCTTGATTATACCGATGAGCGGAAGGTCACTTTTGCCGTGTACTTGCTGGACGATGAGGCAGAAGAATGGTGGCGCACGGTGAAAACTAGCTGGGAGACTCAGGGTATTCCGTATGTTTGGGATACCTTTCTGTTAGCTTTCCGGGCAAAGTATATCCCGAGGATCGCGAGGGAGCGGAGAGAGGCAGAGTTTCTAGCCTTAGTGCAGGGAGATGCTTTAGTGGCTCAGTATGAGGCCACTTTCACTAGGTTGTCCTGGTATGCACCAGAGTATGTGGCTGACAAGGAACGTAAGACTCGTAGGTTCATGTTGGGGTTGAGGCCCGAGATTCAGGATGCGATGGCCCTGAATCGGCATGATATACTTATGGAGGCCTTTGATGCAGCTTCTAGACTGGAGAAGAGAAAGGGGGAACAAATTGTATCTAGCCAGCCTAGCAAGAGGCCATTTCAGCCACAGGGTCAGCAGGGGGTGTATAGGCCTTCAGTACAGCAGGTTGTGTATAGGCCGCCAGCACAGCAGAGCTCTTACAGACCGCAGTTTCAGCAGAGTTATTATCGACCGCAGTTTCAGCAGGGGTCCTATCAGGTTCAGTCCCAGTACAGGCCAGCCCAGTCTCAGGGCCAATACAGGCCTAGTTTTGTTAGACCTTAGCAGCAGGCTAGTACAGCTGCTTCTTCAGCTTCTGGTTCTTCCAGGGGCAGTGTCAGTGCATCATCACCTCAGTGTACTTACTGCAAGCGCCAGGGCTATGTGGAGGCCGACTGCAGGGTGAAGTCAGGGGCTTGTTTGGGTTGCGGTAACAATCAGCATAGGGCGAGGGATTGCCCTAGATATCAGAGGACTGAGGGTCGGGCAGCGACTCAGGATTATCAGGGTCGACCTACTGGCAGTGCACCTCAGTAGCAATGGGTTCAAGCTCAGGCCTACGCAGTTGACTTGGAAGAGATGCCTGAGGAGACTGTAGTTGTGGAAGGTAACTTCCTTATACTTGATCAACTTGTTAAAGTGGTGATTGATTCTGGTGCTACGCATTTTTTCATTATTCCTGCTTGTATGCAACGTGTTAATGTGCAACATGAAAGACTGTCTTATGTGGTTGAGATTAGTACCTCTTTGACTGATAAGTATATTACTGGCTTAGTATGTAAGGATTGTATAATATATGTTAAGAGGTATAATTTTCCTTCGGACCTTATCTTATTTCTTATCTGGGGGTACGATGTTATCTTAGGTATGGATTGGCTTTCTAAGTATGATGCCCAGTTGAACTGTAGAACAAAGGTAGTACAGTTTCGTTTGCCAGATCAGCCAATAGTTGAGATAGTAGAGAACCAGGGTGCTAAGACGAGTTTAGTTATCTCAGCAACTAAAGCCGTTAAGTTGGTAAGTAAAGAGTGTTCAGGTTATCTAGCTTATTTGATCAACAAGCCATCTAATAAGCTACAGCTAGAGGAAGTTCCTATTATTTGGGAATATCCCAATGTATTTCCCGAGGAGTTGCCAGGGTTACCGCCAGAGAGAGATGTAGAGTTTGTGATTAATCTTGTTCCCGGTACTCAACCTATTTCTAAATCAGCGTACCAGATGGTAACAGTTGAGTTGAAAGAGTTGAAAACTCAATTGCAAGAGCTAATAGAGAAGGGTTTCATTCAGCAGAGTTCTTCACCTTGGGGAGCTCCGGTTTTATTTGTGAAGAATAAGGATGGTACCTTGAGATTGTGCATTGATTATCGTGGTTTGAATCAAGTGACCATCAAGAACAAGTATCCTTTGCCACTGATTGACGAGTTGTTTGATCAACTTCAGGGAGCCAAAGTCTACTCTAAGTTTGACTTGAGGCAGGGGTATTATCAGCTTCGGATTCGCACGGAGGATGTTTCGAAGTCTGCCTTCAGGACTCGGTACGGGCATTATGAGTTTGTAGTTATGCCCTTTGGATTAACTAATGCACCGGTAGCATTTATGGACCTTATGCATCAGGTTTTTCAGCCATACTTGGACCAATTCGTGGTGATCTTTATTGCTGATATCTTGGTTTATTCCAAGTCTGAATTGGAGCACGAGCAACAACTACGGCTTGTCTTACAGAAGCTGCAGGAGCATCAGTTTTATGCGAAATTCAGCAAATGTGAATTTTGGCTGCAACGTATATCTTTTCTTGGTCACATTATCACACAGAGCGGTATTTCTGTAGATCCCACTAAGATTGAATCGGTGATGTCTTGGAAACGTCCAAAGAATGTTTCGGAGGTTCGTAGCTTTCTTGGCTTGGCGGGTTATTACCGTAGATTTGTCAAGGACTTTTCTAAGATTGCCGGGCCACTTTCTAAGTTAACTTAGAAACAGACTAGTTTTGTTTGGGATGAGAAGTATAAGAATGGGTTTCAGGAGTTGAAAAAGAGATTGACTACTGCTCTAGTACTTGCTCTACTAGAGGGGACCGATAATATGGTCATTTACAGCGATGCATCCAAGGAGGGCTTGGGATGTGTTCTTATGCAGAATGGTCGGGTTATTGCCTATGCTTCTAGAAAGTTGAACCCTTATGAAGTGAATTATCCGACTTATGATCTTGAGTTGGCAACTGTTGTTTTCTCACTGAAAAAGTGGCGTCATTATCTGTGGGGCAGTAAGTTCGAGATTTTCACTGATCATAAGAGTCTTAAGTATTTAATCTCACAGAAGGAGTTGAATATGCGTCAGCGGAGGTGGATGGAACTTCTCGGAGATTATAATTGTTCTATCAGCTATCTGCCTGGAAAGACAAATGTTGTGGCAGACGCTCTTAGCCGTAAGGCGAGTGTTTCTTGTTTCGCTATCAAGAAGTGGGAGGTTCTTGAGGAATTCACTTATTGGAGACCGGAGTTGACTCAGGTTGGGGTGATGTGTTCACATCTTCGTATTCAGCCTTTATTGCTGTCTCAGATCAGAGAAGCTCAGCAACTTGATGTTAAACTTCAGAAGATCAAAGATCAGATCACGGATGATCAGTCTGACTTCAAATTAGACGAGGATGGTATTCTTCAATTTTGGATAGGGTTTGTGTTCCCGATGAACCGGGTTTGAGGTGAGGTATTTTGGAGGAGGCTCATAATTCTAAGTATACTATTCATCTTGGTGGAACCAAGATGTATCAAGACTTGAAGCAACATTATTGGTGGAATAATATGAAGAGAGAAGTTGCTCAGTTCGTGTCTAGATGTTTGACTTGTCAGCAAGTAAAAGCCGAGCAACAACAACCTGCAGGTTTGCTTCAGCCGTTGGCTATACCACAGTGGAAATAGGAGCATATTACGATGGACTTCGTCACTGGGTTGCCTAGAACTCCGAGAGGTAACGATGCGGTTTGGGTTGTCGTGGATCGTTTGATGAAGACAGCTCACTTTATTTCGATGCAGATGGGAGATGAAGTTGCAAAGTTGACGGATCTTTATTTGGATCTGATTGTTAGACTTCACGGGATTCCATCTAGTATTGTCTCAGATCGAGATCCTCGATTTACTTCTCGTTTGTAGGAGAAACTTCAGGAGACTTTGGGTACTCAGCTTAACTTCAGTACAACGTATCATCCACAGACCGACGGTCAGTGTGAGAGGACTATTCAGATTCTGGAAGATATGCTCAGGGCTTGTGTTTTGGACTTCGGGAAGAACTAGAAAAAACATCTACCACTTGTCGAGTTTGCCTATAGCAATAGTTATCAAGCTACTATTGGGATGGCACCTTTTGCAGCTCTTTACGGTCGTAAGTGTCGTTCACCTTTGTATTGGGATGAAGTAGGGGAGATGAAGACTGTTGATCCGACTATTATGCCAGAGCTTCTAGAGAAGATTGAGAATGTCCAGTTGATCAGGCAGAGAGTGCTTACGGCGCTGAGTAGATTCAAGAGTTATTCTGATAAGCGTCATCGGGACTTGGAGTTTGCAGTCGGAGATTGGTTTTTCTTGAGATTGTCTCCTTGAAAGGGGTTTGCTCGTTATAGTAAAGGTGATAAGCTGAGTCCGAGGTTTGTGGGACCGTTTGAGATTACTGGCAGAGTGGGCAAGTTGGCATATCAGTTGGCTTTACCGGAGAATTTATCTAATGTACACGATGTATTTCACGTGTCTAATTTGCGAAAATATAATTCGGATCCTTATCATATTCTTGAGCCAGAGCCGTTACAGCTTCGTGAGAATCTGACTTATGACGAGCGGCCGATTCGTATTCTTGATCAGATAGAACAAGATTTGAGGTCAAAGAAGATTCCGATGGTCAAGGTGTTGTGGAAGCATCACGGCATTGAGGAAGCTACGTGGAAGAGGTGAGATCAGATGCAGCAGTAGTATCCAGATCTTTTCCGTTCAGCAAGTAAGAATTTCGGGGACGAAATTTCTTTAAAGGGGGGAGAATGTGAGACCCCATATTTTGCTTTATCTCGATTTGCGTGCTTTACCTCGTTTTGCGTGAATTGACCTGTTTATGTGCTATATGACTTAGAATGTGATAGTTCTATGATTAATACTCCTAATACATGCTAAGTGTGCATTCATGAAATTTTCATAAAAAACGGAATCAGAAATTTTATCGTCGGTTTTGGTGAATAGTATTTTTAAACACCTGTCCGCTAAAATTTTTACAGGGGTGTTTTAAATGTTTTAAAACCTAGTCCTCGAGTATTAATAGACCCGTGTTTGATTAAAACGGATTTGGAATCAGTTTTGGAATTTTAAAGATTTTTACACTATCTTTTGCAAGAAAATGAGTTTTAAGCCGATTCGGGTGAAAATATTTTAATATAACATTCTTTGTCACCTAAAATATAATGTTTAGAATTAATTTAAGTGTTAATTTAATAGTTGAGCAAGAAATACTCAAGAAATGAATTAAAAGACTAGAAAAACAATTAAAGGACTAAAAAAACTAACTTTGACTTTCTTTTACTTTATTTGACCAAGCCTTATATGCATAATATAGCATCAACACACACAAACACAACACAAAACATAACATACTCAAAAAACACATACATGGCCGAGAGCCATAGAGAGAAAAAAACAAAGCTTTTCTTCAAGTTTTCAAAGCATTTTTTCATAGAAAAACCTAGTTTTTGTCCGTAGATTTTCGTGCCAAGTTGGATTCTGCTTGTTGGGCACGTATTGCACGCATATCTAGGCTTATATCGCATCAAAGGTGAGAGAAAAATTCTAAATCTCAAAAGTCATTTTTTATATTTTTGCTTATAATTGCATTTTGAATCGTTAGAATGTTAATTTGAAGTTATATTATTGCTCAGTGCATGCTAGGGATCATTTATGTGTATTACTACGAGATTTGAACCATTGTAGCGAAATTATTTATTTTCGGGTATTAAAAGTTGATTTATTGGCCATTTGATGAATATCTTGAGTTGTTGTGGTTGGAATCGATTGCCGTTGATTTCTAAAAGTTTGTTAATTACGTGGTAGCGCCGTTATAATGCCGAATTTTTGATTTCGATGTTTGGGTGAAAATTCAAAAATTTTAGACTAGGTGCATTGAGGTTTTAAGGTTGTTGGGCTTCATTTTGATGTGTCTTAGTTGGTTTCCAAGAGGGCTAATGTAGTTGATTGAATGGGTGAGTGTTAGAAACTGATTTGGAGTTGTTTGGATTAGTAGAATGTAAGATATGATCATTTGGAGTTTAGGATGTCTTTCTTTAAATTGTTGAACTGAGCCTTAGTTGATTGGGTGGTATTTGAGTGATTGAATTGTGAGTTGTTGATGGTTAGATTAGGGTTAGATTACGTGTTTAATGCATGTTAAGTTGGATGGCCTACTTTGTCATCTAACTTAGTTGTTTGTTGTTTAATTAATTACTGGATGTTATATTAATGATAATTGATGATTATTGATTGATGATTGATGAATCGGGAACTAGGCAATTCTGCTAGATTGTCCTCATGTGAATGATGTTTATTATTATTGCTGAGTCTTGGTATGTGTGTGCCACCTCTCGGGCAGCATCGGGCTGTCGGGTTGATAACGGCATGACTACCAGAGACTACCTCCAGCTTGCATCACGGAGGTGTCATGGAGGGCGAGGCTAGTGAGGTACCTCGGGTGCGTGAGTAATGGGGAGTTATAAGAAGAATGGTTGAGATCGTGATGGCGTTTGGAGTTACACCAAATAGAGTATCCTTTATTGATTGGTCATTATAGTTATGTGGTTATATTGTTATTGATGTTTTATTGCCTGTTTAATGCTCAAAGGATCTTATCCAAGGAGTATAGTAAATACTGTTAGCGATCTATCGGATCCTCACTGAGCTTGTTTTATATAAGCTCACTCTCTATTATTGCATGCATACAGGTGTTATTGAGCAAGATTACGGGTATGTGCCTCCAGAAGGGGATAATGTGCCATATGTAGACGAGTCCTGTGTGCCAGAGTCTTATCCTTGATGCTTGAGATGTTGTGCACTCTATTAGCTTGTATATTAAACTAGTTGTCTTATATTTACTTTGTAGTTTATGATGTATAAGTTGTAGTAAAGATAATGAACTAAATGATGCTAACTTAGTAGTCTTTCTTTTGTTATGATTAGGTTGCTAAGTTGGTTTATAATCTATTTTGATATGTATGTTAAAGTTAAGGTTATGTTAGAACGGAGGCGTATAACTATGAATGGATTGTTGAATGATGATTATTGTATAATATGGTTATGTTGTATGTTATTAATGGTATTGAGGAATTGGTTGTTGTTTGGTTGAGGAGTTTGATTGTATGATGTTCTGAGAGGTTGGTTTAGGGTCTCGGTGTCCTAATTACTGTCGTTATACTGCCAAAATTCCGTTGCGTCCTGACTGATTATAGGTGGGTGCGAGTTGGGGCGTGACAATGGACTTCGTGGTCCCCTTGGAAGATACCTCGGTGCCGACCTCCCGAACTTGGCCACTGCCTCTGCTCTTGAGAAACGGAGGGACCAAAACCGGACCGAGCCGAGCCGTCGCTGTTAGCCTCGACCCCCCTCCTCATTCTCTGGGCATAAACGAGCTTTCCAGCCTCAGTCATGTCTACAAAGAAAAAAGGAAAAAGAAATAAGAGATGGCCGAGAACCGATCTAAGAATGGTAACAACGGTCAGGATTATGGGGAGGTCAAGCGCTGATCTTGCAAACTGACCCTCTTCTAAACTGGATTCCACATCCTCTTCGAGCTCGGGAAGTTAATGGGGATGATTCTTTGTGAGGTCGGGTTCTCTCCCGAATAACCTTGATTCCCAAATCCTGTCCCACCTGAGCATGCTATCAATATTTATCAACATCCCCGGCTTGGGTCTCAGTACCCCGACCTTGTTGAGTTTCACGTCTGTAAATTTGGGGTCGTCGTTCATATTTTTCTTCAAGTGGGATTCCAATCCACTTTGCACCCCGGATTCGCAGCCGACTCCACCCAATAGTAGTTATTGTGCAAAATCTTGTTAGAGGAGTGCCACTTGGCAAATATGGCATTGTCGGCTCAAGCTGCCAAATGAAACCATCCTGGCTGCTTCGGGTTGGGTTTGCACACAAAGAACTGCCTAAACTGGCGCAAGGTCAACTCTACTTCCTTCTCGAGGCATAATACATAAAACGCCACCACTACGGCCCAACCATTGGGCGACATTTGGCCTGAGCCAAGCTCAAAGTAGTTCAAAATGTCAGCGATAAAATTAGGAAGTAGGAGCTGGATGACATCGAAGGCGAGGCCATAGATAGTGAAGTGGTTAGGAGGAGGATATTAAGCGGATTTATGCCGACCTGGAACTTTCAGCTTGTGGTGACAGTCCACCGACCAATTCCTTAGCCTGGCATTGGCCATCTGCACAGTAGAATGGCACCCGTGCTTACAACAAGCGAACAGTTGCTCGATCCTCTTCCCCCGAGATGACGAACCATTTGCCGTAGTCGAGCTCCGAGGTCGGACTGCCCTTACTGGGACTGCTTCAATCGGCTCCGCCGTGGAGGCTCTAGCTAAGTACTCCTGTGGTATCTCGACCCCCTCAAACCGGTTCAATGGCGACTCATCTTCTTTATCTCCCACTTCTCCCAGGTCGGCCAAATGATCCTCCTCAGCCTCCTCTTGCACTCGCCTGATCCCGATGACTTGGCAATCATCATCACTCTCCCTGGGCTCAGATTGCCGAGCTGACCCTTGAGGTGCATTGGAGCTATTGTCACTTTGACCTCCGTCCGAGGTGGACTCCGAGCTCGGCAGACTCTCATCCCCACCATAGGATCTCTCCTCTATCACTTGGGAATCTTCTGACTCCGACCTCCCCATCCTGTCTAAAAATTAAAATATATGTATAGGAATATCTAAAGGGAGTCGGGACGTACCTACGGTTCTAGTTGTAGAAGATGACCTGACCTAATTGACTCCGAGCTAGTGGATTCCTAGCTGAATACCCGAGCAGATTGCTTACCAAGCTAGAATGTCCCAAGCTGAGGTAAGTCGCCAACACCGAGCCGAGGTAGAGCAATCCGAGCCAAGGCCAACCCATTCAGCTAATGTCCAACCTAGATGCTGATCCGACCTCACCCCGACCCAGGAAAAGCCCGACCTCTGCGTCAGCTGTCCTGATGGGACATAAAGTTACGCCGTATTAAACGCTATCAGATCCGAATTTAGTATAAATAGAGCTCCACCCCCATACTTGAGAGGTAACTCGTCATTAAATATTTTCAACTACTTTGCCAGCTCGGACATACTAATCATTCGCACACCCGAGAAAAAAATTCAGGTCATCACCCCTCATTTTCCTTCATTTTTCTTGTGTAGGTCAAGCAGCCAACCCGAAAATCTAGGTCAAGTAACCGACCCAGAAACCCAGCTCGGTAGGAGTAGCCATCTAACTTCAACTGCGAGATCCTCAACCTAGACAGTTTATAATATCGGGTATGCCTAGTTGAAATACACATTGTAGTGATGAAGTCGTGAAGCTAAAGGAATGCTTCCACACAAGTTGTTGAGCTTCAAGAAGCTCATTTCCATTCTCATAAGAGGCCATATCTGAACTTGACTAGAGTTTTTTTTCTTTTTTTGGTTGGTTTTTACTTAATTAGTTTCTAGGATCGAAATAAGATATATTTATACTCGCGAGGAACTTTCGATTGGACTTTTGAGTTCATTTGTCTTCATGGATAGGTGTTGTATTTGGCTCAACCAGTGGCGAAGTCAAGTACTCGAGATCAGGGTGTACACTACCACCACTAGGGGTCAAGGGTCAATAACGGGGGGTTGGGGGAATCGTCTATGCATAAACTATTTAACCATATTATAACAATTATAAAAAAATAAGTACTACAACATATAACAATTATAGCAACGTGAAATCTCGTGTGAATCAGCAAGGACTGCAATTATAAAGAAATAAGCACTACAACATATAACAATTATAGCAATTATAAAAATATAAGCACTAAACATATATAAAACCTTTGTAAATAGAAAAAAAAATATCTTTTATAATTGTTCTCGTCGTGAATTTATATTTTTAAATCGTTGAATAATAAAATAAAATAATTATAACTAAAAAAACTAAGAAATAAATGAAACTATAATTAGAAAATTAAAACCACTATAATTAAATACATCTCATGACATCATGGAACAACAAGTGTTATAACTAAAAAAATTAAGCATAGTAGGACTTTTCCTCCTTTACAATCTTAAGCATAGGGTTAAAGAGCCAAGACATGGTTAGCTTAAAATGTCATCCAAGATGAACAGGCTCAGACACCCAGTATCTTATACTTATTCCGCAGATAGATTAAAACTAAGTTTCTTATTTCTTTGTCAAAAAAAAAAACTTACAGCTACTGGTGGTGCTTGAGCTTGATCATGGGTTAGGTATATTTTTTGGGAAGTGAGGGAGGCCTTACAGTGAAGTGTTCGGGTTGGGTATATTTTTTGTTTTTGTCACTTGCTTTTTTTTTTATAATTGTTGGTCAAAATTTAAAAATATAGGACAAGATGTGTGCAGAGCGGCTGGAGTCCAGTTTTATATATCTATATATATATATATATATATATATATAATGAAAAACTACCTAAATATCCCTCAAATTAATGAGGAGTAAGCCACACCCATTGCTAGTTGTGGCTCTGCCATTGTTATTGGCTCCACGACCAAAAAAAAAAAGAAGCATTTAGCTCTTTTTTTATAGGATAGCGTGAATCTCGTATATACAAATAAGGGTATTTCTAGTAGGGGCTCTAAATTCAGTGTCTCTATCTCTAAATATAGAGACGCTGAGTAATTTAGAGCCCCTACTTAAGCCCCATGTATTTTTTTGAGTCTCTAAAAAAAAGTTAACTCCAATGAGGGTCTTAACTAAGTTGAGTCTCTATATTATGTTTAATTTAATTTTGCATACTAATTTGATTACTCATTATTTTTCGCACCGGTTAATTTTTTTAAAAAAAAATATTATTTTAAAAAACATGATTTTTTTTTATAAGTATTTCGACCAAAAAACTAATTAATTCGACAACGGTATAATTTTTTGACATGGATGACGTTTAATTACATCTGATTACATTGAAATATATTATTTTCAATATCATCCGGCAGTTCGTTATCATTAACTAAAATCTTATATCCAAATCGTCAATCTCATCCCTTTGTTTATTATCATCAACTAAAATCTCTTATCCAAATAAGGGTCATTGGATTGGATTTTCCTTTGACAATCTCACCTGTCTGTTCGTTATCAACATCTAAAATCTCTTATCCAAATAAGGGCTATTGGATTGGATTTTCCTTTGACAATCTCATTCGTCCGTTTTTTATCATCATCTAAAATCTCTTATCCAAATAAGGGCCATTAGATTGGATTTTTCTTCGTGAATCCCATCCGTTTGTTTGTTATCTCTTATCCACTCATAAATCTATATATATCACAACCTCAAACATTTCTTTGTACCACAATCAAATACTACAATCTATATAACTCATTCTCAAATCTATATTTCTCTATCTATAATGTCCCAACAAGGAGCCGATTCCCCTCCATCCAATGTTCGCGATTGAATTGGCCATCATGATAACGACATCCATGGACACGCGATGATGATGACGATGTACGGACAACATCAATCTATGATGCATGTTGCACATCAGTATAGTACAGGCGAATATGGAGGTACATACTCACGTCGACAATCCAAAAGAAGAGATCGGGTAAGTGCCCATGTCAAGCTTATGAATGATTATTTTGTTGATTGTCCTTTGTATCCTGCTTCTGAATTTACAAAACATTTTTGCATGAGGCGCAAATTATTTCTCAAAATTATGGGAGATATCATGCATTATGACAATTACTTCAAGCAGAAACCAGATGTAGCTGGAAAGCAATGGTTCACTCCTCACGTCAAGATGACGGTCGCTCTCCGTATGCTTGCGTACAGAAAGCCTGCAGATGCCAACGATGATTATTTGAAAATTGCAGAGAGTACATCTGCGAAAGCGATGAAGAAATTTTGTCACGCAGTATATATCAATGAGTATCTACGTCGTCCCAATAATGCAGACCTGTTTAGGCTTCTCAAGAAAGCTGACCAACATGGTTTTCCGGGAATGCTAGGTAGTTTGCACTGTATGCATTGGGAATGGAAAAATTGTCCAATTGCATGGGCTGGAACATATGCTGGACACCATGGTCGTCCAACCATAATACTTAAAGTAGTTGCATCATATGACACTTGGATATGGCATTCATTCTTCGGAGCACCAGGTGCGCGTAACAATCTCAATGTATTATATAGTTCACCTGTTTTTTCTGATATTCTTGAAGGTAGAGCTCCACGCATACAATATACCCTCAAAAGTAGACAGTACGTACAATGATATTATCTCACTGATGGAATATATCCTTGTTGGTCCACAATTGTTCAAGCATATCCCAATACACAAGATAGGGATAAGATGTTATTTAATCAGAAGCAACAGGCATACCGGAAAGATGTCGAAAGAGACTTCGGTGTCCTTCAAAGTCGATTAGAAATCATTAAAGGGTCATGTCATTTTTGGCATGAGAGTGAAATTGGGGAGATTATGAAGACTTGTATAATTCTCCATAATATGATGTGGAAGATAACTAGGAGGAAGGAGGTGATGATTTTAACAATGATCCTGCACGTTACCATGTAGAAAAGTGTGAAACCCCACTTTTCTGCTTTAACTCGATTTACGTGTTTTATCTCGTTTTGCGTGCATTTGACCTGTTTATGTGCTATATGACCTAGAATGTTATAATTTTGATGTCAATACTCCTAATACGTGCTAAATGTGCATTCATGAAATTTTCATAAAAAATGGGATCAGAAATTTTATCATCGATTTTCAGTGAATAGTATTTTCGAAACACGTCCGCTAAAATTTTGAAACTGGTCTTTTTAACCCTTCTAGACCTAGACCACGGACTTTAATAGACCTGTGTTTGATTAAAACGGTTTTAAAATCGGCTTAAGAATTTATTAGGGTTTTTACATTGACTTTTGCGAAAATCGAGTTTTAAGCCGACTCGGGTAAAATTGTTTGATTGTAAAACTTTTTGTCACCTAAAAATAACGTACTTGAGCTAGCTTGGATGTTGAATAATTGTTTTGAACTTTGGTGATCAAGAAAATGCATTTAAAGTCAAGAAAACACAAAAAAAATGCTAAGTTTCAACATTGACTATCATTTAAATAGTTGACCAACAAGCTTACATCACCAACACACACTCACAAAGCACAAAAACACCCCAAAAACACACACAAAACCGTGGCTCCTTGGAGGAGAAAGATGAAGGCATTTTCAAAGCATTTTTCTCATAGATTTTGCATTTCAAAGCCGAATTGAGTGATTCAAAGCTTGAAATTGATTGTTGGGCATCCATTCTACCCATTTTTAGCCTTAGTTTGCATCAAATGTGAGAGAAAAATTCTAGATCTCAAAAGTTGTCTTTTGCATTTTTGTGTATAAATGAAAATTGAACCGTTAAAATTTTAATCTGATGTTAGATTTTTGCTCCTTGCATGCTAGGGATCATTTAGCTGTAATACTACGAGTTTTTATCAGTTATAGCATGATTTTTATTTTTCGGGTATTTAAATTTGATTAATTTGTTCAAAGTTGATTAAATTGAGTTGTGTTGATCGGAATCGATTACCGTCGATTTCTAAATGTTTGATAATTGCGTGGTAGCGCCGTTGTAATGCCGAATTTTTGATTATGATGTTTGGGTGAAAATTCGGAAAATTCAGCCTTGACATCTTAGGGTTTTAGGGTTATTGGGCATGATTTGGATGTGTTTTGGTTGGTTTCCGAGGGGGCTAATGTAGTTGATTGAATGGGTGAGTGTTTGAAACTAATTTGGAGTTGTTTGGATTAGTAGAATGTAAGATATGATTAATTGAAGTTTAGGTTGTCTTTCTTTAAAATGTTAGATTGAGCCTTAGATGATTGGGTGTGGGTTGAGTGATTGAATTGTGAGTTGTTGACAGGTAAATTAGGGTTCGATTGTGTGTGTAATGCATGTTCGGTTGGATGGCCTACTTTGTCATCTAACTTAGTTATTTGTTGTTAAATTGTTTATTGATGTTATTATGATGATAATATGATTATTGATGATGATAATATGTTTATTGATGATGATTGATGATTATTGATTGGTGATTGATGCCGGGAGATAAACAGTTCTGCTAGACTGTCCTCTTGTGAATGATTGATATTTATTATTATTGCTGGGTCTCTGGTATGTGTGTGCCACCTCTCGGGCAGCATTGGGCTATCGGGTTGATAACGACATGACTATCAGAGATTGCCTCCAGCTCGCATGACGGAGGTGTCATGGAGGGCGAGGTTATTGGGGGTACCTCGGGTGCGTGAGTAATGGGGAGTTACAAGAAGAATGGTTGAGATCGTGATGGCGTTTGGAGCTACACCAACTAGAGAGAGTATCCTTTATTGAATGGTCATATAGTTATGTGATGATAGTATTATTATTATTATTGTGTGTTTACTGACTCAAAGGAATTTTCCAAGGAGTTTAGTAGACCTTGCTCGAGATCTATCGGATCCTCGCTGGGCTTATTTTATATAAGCTCACTCTCTATTATTGCATGCATGCAGGTGTTACCGATTTTGACTACGGGTATGTGCCTCCTGAAGAAGGAAATGTGCCGTATGTGGATGAGTCTTATGTGCAGGAGTCATTGCCATGAGATTATCTTAGTTGTTGTAAAATAATATTTTGTATAATCTATTTTGAAATGTATGTATAGCATATGTATTAAGTTAGAACGGAGGCGTATAACTATGATTGGAATGTTGAAGAATGATTATTGTATAATATGGATGTGTTGTATGTTGTTAACTTAATTGAGGAGATGATTGTTGGGATTGTTTATGGAGTTTGATGTATGATGTTCTAAAGAGGTTGGTTTAGAGCCTCGGTGTCCTAATTACTGTCGTTATACTGCCGAAATTCCGTTGCGTCCTGACTGATTGTAGGAGGGGTCGAGTTGGGGCGTGACAAAAAGCCCCCTATCGAAGCAATTCGAGACCCCATAACTATTAATGAATATCTAATCAATCGAGCTCAAATCAGAGATGAAGCTGCTTATTATCTTCTCCGAAATGATCTCGTTGAACACATTTGGAATGAATATCGTGTAGGAAATATCAATATGTAATTGCAATATCTATTAGGAAGACGTTTAATTAACTATCTTTTGTATGTCGATCTTTTTAAAAATAATTATCCTCTAGAATTAATGTTAAACATGACTTTGCATTGGAAAAATGATTAATGTTAAACATGACATTGAATTGAAAAATAATTATCTACTACAAATAAAAATACAAATAATTAAGGCATTGAATTGAAAAATAATTATCTACTACAAATACAAATAATTAAGGCATATCGGGACGATAGACATTATCGTAAAAGTTTATCGAACGGGAGGCCCTTTTGCCATAATTGTTTTTTGTCGTTCGATCACCCACGCCCTTCTTTCTGGAGTTTCGATGGTAGAAGTCTTCATCGACATAATATTGAAATCTTTTTGTTCTTCAAAACTTTCTTTGTACTCCATC
Source organism: Ehretia macrophylla (assembly GCA_037974665.1). Classification (NCBI taxonomy): domain Eukaryota; kingdom Viridiplantae; phylum Streptophyta; class Magnoliopsida; order Boraginales; family Ehretiaceae; genus Ehretia; species Ehretia macrophylla. Next base: position 53,006,149 of record CM075770.1, read on the forward strand.
ATCATTTTCTCCATATTTTTCCCTTGCTGGAGGATTTCACTTGCAATGTCCTTGCCTTTTTTGAGTCTTTTAGCTTTTTGGTTTCCAATAGGCCTTGTAGATAAGGGCTCGCTTGGGGTCTCGGGCACCGATTCATCCACAGTGTCATTTTGTACAGAAAATGAAGTGTTGTTCTCGAGATCAACCGGAGACTCAGGTTGCGGCATACTTGCACATGTGTCAGCCATCAATGCCCTTTCAAATAAATGGACCTCGATAATTTTCCTCCATTTTTGTCCGTATTGTAATATCGCCCAACAATGATCGAGGTGAAAATTTTGTTTTTTCGCAACATAGTATAATCATCTTGCATCAACAATCTGTAAAACAAAAATAATATTATAAGTAATCGTGGCAGATGAATATAAGAAAAATAATATTATCCCCAAAAAACGCACGCTATCAACGGCGTTTGCTCCACTCCTTGGTTCTAAATTAACTTCAGCAATACACTCGGCAAATTTGGTGCATTTTTGGTTGATTGGCATCCATCAGCATTTTAGACTTTTCGATGTGCGTGCTTCCATTGGAGTAACAGAGGGGTAGATTTCATGGAATTTTTCAAGAATTTGATTCCACATTGTTTCCAATGTTTGGTTTATCCCGACAAGGGGATCTTCACTAATTACGATATAAGCGTGACATAAAGCAATATCTTCTTCATTTGTGATATTGCAACCCTTGAAACCTCCTTCTGCATTCTCCATAGCTTAAAAGGAAAAAAAATAGTTAAATAAACTAAAAAATCATGTATAGATTAGTATTAAATTAAGTATTATCGATATATATAAACTTAAATATTATGGAAGAAAATTAATTAATTTTTTTTAATATATTATGAATATATGAAAGATACAATATATTATGAATAAAAAAATATTAAAAGAATATATATTGCATGTGACATATTATGCATATAACAAAAATAATTAATGAATAAAAAAATTTAGGTGACATATTATGAATATAGCTAAAATAATTAATGAATAAAAAAAAGGTGACATAGAATATAAAAAAAGTACAATATACGATGAATAAAAAAAATGTTATGAATATAACAAAAATAATTAATGAATTAAAAAAAAGGTGACATAGAATATAAAAAAAAGTTCAATATATGATGAATAAAACAATGTTAAATATAACAAAAATAATTAATGAAATAAAATAAAAATTACAACCAATATAACCCCCTTCCCCCACCCCCCACAAAGTTATCATTTTCCTTTATGTGACTCGCGTCACCCCTCCCCTACATAGCGTCACCACCTCCCCCCCACCACGTCACCACCTCCTCGCCCCCCACCACTGCATCACCACCTCCCCCCTTCCACCACGTCACCACCTTCCCATGCGTCATCCCCTCCCCTGCAACCAGTTGCGTGAAACACCCCTCCCCCACCCCACCTCTCCCTTCTGCCCCCTGTCGCGCCATGAAGCCCCGCCCCATGCACCACCCCTCCCCCACCCCCTACCGCCAATTGCAGAAGTTAGATTTATGGATCTAACTTACCTTCTTTTTTTTTAGATTGCAAATTTATTTTTGTATATTGCACACTTTGAGAATTTTTTGCTTGATGTTGTTTAATTTTGCAATGTTTGTGTTGTATATATATTGAATTTTTCAGATCCGTTGCAACAGTGTTTTTTGTTTTTGGTTGCAACGTTCATCAAATCCGTTGCAACATAAATTTTTTTTTTTAACGTTCATTAGACATTTTTTTTTTCAAATGTTGTCAAATCGTTAGATCTAATAGTGTCAGATCTGACGATTTGACACCTCGGGTCCAACTCAAAATGGAGACCCATTTGTCTCCTTGTTGAGTCTCTATTTTGGGTCTCAATTTTTGTTGAAAAAATTTTAGATAAGACTCTATATTTAGCCAAAATCTCTAAATTTAAATGAAAAACTATTTTTTGAGTCTCTATTTTTGTTATTGGTGTTAAACTTTTGTTGTCAAAATCTCTAAAAAGGACAATTATTGCATTTTTAAAGTCCCATTAAAGATACTCTAACCACACTATTCAAGATATTGTAATTATATATAGACTCAAACAAATCGTTGACCCAAAAAAATAAATAAATAAAGGAATCCATAATTAAGATTATTGGATCCGATCCGCTGGTACTTGCGTAATTTTTTTTTATAGTTATAAGTTGCCTAGCAAGGCTTATATCATACTTAACTATGAACATACAAAATTGTTAGTTAATAGTTATAAGAGGGTATTGAACAGCTAGTGGTTGACCTAGGAAAAAGACAAAAATTAAATACACGTCAATAAAATATCCCTATTCACAAGTTGTTCGTTTTATTTAATTTATACTTGTAATATGTCCCAGATTTCTAAAACTACCTTGAGATTTCAAAGGGGATAGAGAAAAAGAAACAGGTGGGTACTATTATTTTAAAATTATTTTTTTATTAAATTATCCCCTAATTTAAAATTTTAACATGTTATAAAAGAATTTATTGTTATTATTTATTATTTTTAATACGTTACCTCACATACAGAGAAAATTCATTTTGAGTTTTGTAGTGGACAATTTCTTTAAATAAATAAAAAAGAGTGGCTTACTCCATAAACAAAAGACAGGTATGACATTCTCAAGGACAATAAATGGAAAACCAAACAAAAAAAAAAAAGAATTATCTGAATTGCTTTATGAAATAACTTTTTCAGTTATTTCCACTGGCAATAGAATTTTTCGAATGGTCTTTGGCCAACAACTACGCGGTGTTAACATGAAGTCTTCAAGCGTATTTGTAATGTATGTAGATTTGCTGTACTTCCCAAGCATATATGTAATATATGTAGATTTGTTATACTTCTATTATTGTATTAAGAAAAGTATGAAGAAAATTATACAACAATGTTATGAATTGAATCGTGACTAAATATATATTGTTGCTGTAAAGGTACAAATATGCCGTCCTCTCTTCTCGGTAAGTTGACCTGTAAAATGAAAAGAAAATGAGACGTAGGATTTATTTTGGAGATAACTCTGACGTTTAAGTTAGTATTGAGATCAAATGTCAGACTTAAAGGACTTAATAAATTAATTTAAAATGAGTGGATGGAATAACAATTGCCCCTTTTTGGAATGGAATGGGTGTATATATATACTTATCCCATAGATGGTTCCACGACTACGTGTATATTTCTAAGACGGTTTATTGACTCCTCAAGAGAGCATTTTACCTCGACAAATCCCTTTTTATCTCGGGGGAGCTATTTTATCTTGGATTATCATATTTGGCAGAGGAACATTTTTCCTCGGGAAATCATTTATTTCCAACTCTTCATTAATCATCTTATTTATTAAATGTCCATTTTATCCTTGATAGGTTGATCACCCCATATCAATTGCAATGTATTCATTTGTCTTCGTGGATAGGTGTTGCATTTGGCTCTCTTTTTTATTAGGTAGGGTCGAATCTCTTAGGTGCGAGTAAGCATCCTACCCAAGAGATCGATTTCATGTTGGAGACGTCTTGTTCTTGAAGAACTTTGGTAAACACATTGAAGTGCTTGGTAACTTGAACAAGCGAGCCTTATAGAGGGTGTTTACCTTAACTGAACTAAGTAATTGCTAAGTTAACACGTTACATAGTTTTTTTTATTAAGCTTTACACGTATATGTAATTTTATGAATGGGCAACAAATATCACGTCCTGAGCCTGTTCATAACTTTCTGAATTGTCCATTGGAGCAATGGATCAGTGACAATATCTTAAGCAAGTGGCTGTTTAAAGACTTCTAATGGAAACACATATTTGCGACAGCGGTTTGGTGGATTTGGAAATTCAGAAATAATTTCGTCTTCACTAGAAGCCAACAGCCTAATGTTTCACAAATTGGTTTTCTTATTTTAAAGTAGGCTAAGGAGGCTTCTATGGCTTGGAAAGCACAATTAAAAGAGTATGGCAAAACAAGCTTTGTGTATTATATTACTCACACCAAATCAATGAACTAGTTACAGAGATATATAGCCTGTAGTTGATAAGGCTACGTATAGCTTTACACCTACAAATGTAGAGCTAATCTATCTGGATATACAAGTGATAAATCAATGAATATACAAGTGATAAACCAGGCAGTTGACATGAGATAATCACAATGTAGTTGAATAGAATAAGGATCGTATGAGCCTATGACTTAATATGCCCCCGCAAGATGGTGGTGTCATCCGCAACACCAATCTTGAATTGCAATCTGCAAAATTGAGCTTTTGTTAACGGTTTTGTGAGGATATCCACAAGCTGATGAGAAGATGGGACATGTGCAACCTGTAAGCTTCCACTCAAAACTTTGTCTCGGACAAAATGGTAACCAAGAGCAATATGCTTCATTTTTGAATGAAAAACGGGATTAGCACATAAATAGGTTGTGCCGAGATTATCACAAAAGACCTTCGACATGGAAGAGAGCGATAGGCCTAGTTCTTTAAACAAATTTGTCACCCCATGCAAGCTCTGCAGTTGCGGAGGCGACTAAACGATATTCTGCCTCCGTAGCCGAACGGGCAACAGTCCGTTCTTTTTTTGAACACCAGAAAACTGGGTTAGCCCCAAGATAAAGTATGTAAGCAGTAGTAGAGATGTAGTCTATATCTCCAGCTCAATCTGCATCAGCAAAGGCTCGTAGAATGAGCGGCTGATGTCGTTTGATAAACAAGCCAAAGTACATGGTATGCTTAAGGTAGCGCAGTAGCCTCTTTGCTGCGATCCAGTGACTCTGCCTTGGGGCATGCATAAACTGAGCCAATTTATTCACGGCAAAGGCAATGTCAGGCCATGTGAGAATGAGGTATTGAAGGCCCCCAACTAATTAAGATGCGAAATTTTGCCCTGCTTACCAAGGGTGACCCGTCATTAAGCACAAGCTTGGTAGTGGAAGACATAGGTATTAAGGATGCCTTAACACCAGAGAGATTATTTTTGTCCAATAGGTCCCGTATGTACATGTGTTGAGAAAGAAGGAGACCATTTGGAGTGGAAATTGCTTCAATGCCAAGAAAGTAGCTCAAAGACCCTAGATTTTTTACTGAAAAACGAGCAGACAAAGAATCTAAAAACTTGGATATGAATCTGGGACAATTTCCTGTAACAATCAAATCGTCGACATATACTAAAAAATAAATTGTTAGAGACTGCATTTGATAAACAAACAAAGATGCATCAGACTTCGAATTCCAAAAGCCAAATTGAAGAAGAAAATTTCTGAGCTCATGGTACCAGGCCCGAGGGGCTTGTTTTAAGCCATAGGTTGTTTTTTGGAGACGACAAACATGAGAAGGATAATTTTTGTCAACAAATCCCGGTGGTTGGGACATATAGACTTCTTCTTCTGTGAGTCGACCATGAAAAAATGCATTATTGACATCAAGTGGAATAATGGACTAACCGAGACTTAAGGCAATGACAAGATTATACGAATCGTAGTTGGTTTTACGACCGGACTGAAAGTTTCATGATAATCAACTCTAGGTCATTGATGGAACCCCTTAGCTACAAATCGTGCCTTCTAACGGGATATGTAGCCATCTGGGTTTCGCTTAATGCGAAAGACCCATTTGCATCTAACCACGTTATGAGAAGACGGACGAGGAACCAACACCCATGTGTGATTGTTTTTCAAAGCAGTGAATTCATCCATCATAGCGGACTGCCACTTAGGATCTTTGAGAGCATTTGACACACCGTAGTTGGCTCAACCGAAGAGGGGAGAGGATGCTTTGTGATGTGAAATTTTTTATAAACCTAGGAAACTGTTTTGGCTTTAAAATGTTGTGCTATGAACGAGTTACAATAGTGCGTGGTTGAGAATTGGAGTGGTGAGTAGACTTAGTAAGCACACGAGGTAAACCCGGTGAAGTTGACACTAAACGATTGCTATTATTTGGGCTAGGGGAAAGTGGTGGTGAACTGGATGCTACTGGAACATCATGAGGAAGACTAGGGGGCGTATCAGTTACAAGAGGAGAAGACAACACATACCTGGGAAACTCAGTCATTCCATGAGGTGACATGTCCGAAGTGGCGAGAAAGCTTTGAGCTTGCGGAGCAGCGCATAGATGTGCATCAAAAGACCCAACATCTTGATTAACATGAGGCGCACTAGGAGTTACATCACATGACACCGAAAGTGGTACATGAAACAAAGATGGTTAGAGTGTTGCAAGGGAGGGAGGGCAGGAGGACCAAGTAGAGACAGCGGAGTTGAGATTAGTGTTTAGAGGAGATGAAGCTACAGGAAATTGATCTTCTAAAAAATGTACATGGTGGGAGATGTATAGTTTATTTGTGGATGGGTCTAGACACTTGTAGGCATTATGAACATTTGAATAACCCACAAAGATACAAGGCTTGGACCGAGGTTGTAATTTGTTTGAGTTGTAAGGGCGACGCCACGGGAAGCATAGGCACCCGAAAATTTGAAGCTTATCATAATTAGGAGGTCTAGAAAACATTAACTCAAAGGGAGTCTTGAGGTGCAGATTTGGAGTGGGCATTCGATTGATTAAATATACCGCAGTTAAAAAAGCATGGGACCAGTAAAAGGCAGGCAACAAGGCTGTATGAAGCAATGTGAGTCCGGTTTCAACGATGTGCCTATGGCGTCATTTAGCAGATCCCACATGCTCGGGTGTGTAGGGGGGTGAAACAAGGTGTTGGATGCCTTGACTTTCAAAGAAACTTTTGAGACCCTTATATTCAATTTCACCATCTGAGTAAAGGGTAACCAAGGAGGTGTTAAAAAAAATTTCGACCATGAGTTTGTATTTTTGAAAAATTGAGAAAACATCATATTTATACTTCATAAGAAAAATCCATACATACTTAGTATAATGGTCTACAAATAGCACATAATAACGGAATCCATCAATTGATGTGACTATAAAGGGTCCCTAAAAATCTGTGTAAACTAAGTCTAAAGGACGACGACTATCAAGAGTGGACACACCAAACAGTAATTTTTGGCTTTTATTACATAAGCAAGATTGACAATAAATATTTATTGAACTATGACCTTGTAAAGACAAAGCTTTGTTTCTAATGAGATAGCTAAGAATACGACTAAATGGATGTCCTAAACGCTGATGCCAATTCAAAGGAGACATGCGCATGGTCACACAAGCTTGTTTGGGTACTGATGTCCCGTTACTTGTGCTGGGCCACTCGTACACGTCATTCTTGTTCCCTCCTTGGAAGAGTAATGCCCTCGTGGTTAGGTCCTTGACAACAAAAGAAGAAGGAAAAAATTCAATTGATGTGTTGTTGGTCTTACAAAACTTTGCAACATAAAGTAAATTTTGCTGTAATGATGGAACACATAAAACATTTGAAAGAACAAATGAATGAGAGTTGGAGTTTAAAGTAGTGGAACCAGTATGAATAATATCGAATTCGGATCTATCCCCCAAAAGAATGTCATCTGGACCGTCATAGGACTGATACAAGGAAAGATTTGCAAGGTCAGGTATGACATGGTGAGAAGCACTAGAGTCAAGCAGCCAGTTGCCATCAAACACAGTCTGAGTGGCAATGTTGTTTGCTACAGGCTGTTGCATTAATTTCTTGGTCGTAAAAAATTGTTTGGCCGTGTGGCCTTTTTTGTCACAAAACTAACATGTGACAGTAGATTTCGAATGGCCATTCCCATTGCCAGTACCCAAGTTCTTGTGCCATTGATTTTGCCCTTGGTTGTTGAAATTTTTGTTGTTCTTTTGATTGGAATTGAGAGAATTGACACCACCCTGTGAATGTTGATTGAAGAAGGTTGTTTTGTTGACACTGATAAGAGATGATGCAGAGGCTGAGCGAGCATCTTCTCGTTTCAACAAAATCTCATGCTCTACCGATTTGTCATGAAGTTCTTCAAATGAGATTGGAGTGTCACGAGCGCGGAATATGGCAGAGATTTCTTTGAAGCCACTGCCAAGACCATTGGGTACAAACACTGTGAGAACATCATCGCTGATTGAAGTGTTCACAATGGCCAATTCATCGGCAATGCTTCGAATTGATTGCAAGTAATCTGTGACTGACTGATTTCTACATGAGATGTTCGTCAGTTTCTCTTTCAGGTTCATCACACGAGATCGGGACTTATTTGCGTAAAGTTTATGGACTTTATCCTATGCCTCGCGAGATGTATTGGCAGAAGCACAGAGAGTAATGATCTTGTTAGAAAGCGAAGCAAGAACAACATGAAGGAGCAACTTGTCTTGACGAACCCAAAGTAGGTAATCAGGATTGGGTGTTTGTTTGTTAGTGCGATGAGAACTGTACTGGGAGGACAAGGTGTTGAACCATTTAAATAACCCATCAGATTATAGCCAATGAGCAAGGCGTCAAACTGAGCTTTCCAGGGCGAAAAATTGTGAGGAGTGAGTTTTAGCGGCAATTGTGCCGCAGCATTGATAACAACAATGCCATCAAAAAGTGGGGTAGAAGTTGTCATGATGATAGAAGTGGAAGCAGAGACCATGGAAGGCATGGTGCTACTGGAATAAACTGTCTTAGAAGCTGGTTGGGCCATGACGTGGGATCAGTTTGCTGGAAAAAAAAATGTTTCTCGCAAGAGTCAATTTAGCTCTAGATACTATAAAAGAGTATGACAGAAGAAGCTTTGTGTATTATATTACTCACACCAAATCAGTGAACTAGTTACAGAGATATATAGCCTGCAGTTGATAAGGCTACGTACAGCAATACACCTACAAATGTGGAGCTAATCTATCTGCATATACAAGTGATAAATCAATGAATATACAAGTGATAAACCTGGCAGTTGACATTAGATAATCACAATGTAGTTGAATAGAATAAGGATCGTATGAGCCTATGACTCAATAACAATCATGTAACTCTCTCCACCCAAAACATGAAGTGAAGATCAATTGGAATAAACCCCCCTCAAGGGACTAAGCTGAATATTGATGGGTCTGCTAAAGGAAATCCGAGCTTTACAGGAGCGGGTGGATTGTTTCAAGATGAGAAGGACAAATGCATCGAAGGTTTTTCAATCAACCTTGGAATTACTACTAACAATATGGCAGAACTCACAGCACTTTGGGCAGGATTAAGAAAAGCGGAAAACATGGGGATTCAACACCTCCACGTTTGAGTCTGATTCTCAATTTGTGGTCCAACTGATCACAAGTACCATGATTCATAGCAGCCCTCTCACGCTCCTGTTGGAAGATTGTAGAGTTATTCTCTCACGCCATGAAAACTATAAGCTTTCCTATGTCTTCCGAGAAGCAAACAAATATGCATATTGGTTTGCAAACTATGGTCTCCGTCAACATTTAGGTTGTCATACTCTGTTGCAGCCCCCTCAATGGTTTCTTGTTCTCATTGAGAAAGATAGAGTAGGAAGTCTACTCCTAGAGTTGTTAGTGTTTAGTTCCTGGTGTTTGTCTCCCTCAAGAAAAAAGAAAAAAAAAATCAACTGACCCTAAATCATCTCAAGTTATCTCTTATAATCACAACACTCACTTATAAATCACTCACATACAATAGTTTTGCAATTATGTCTACCAAATTAGTCTGAACTCCAAGAACTTATAAATCTCAAGAAAGTGAGTTTTGAATTTTTACCATTGAGATTAGTGGTGAATTTAACTATAAGATATAGTGCCCCATGACGAGATAATCAACAAAATTTTGCATAGATCGTTTATTTATCACCACATATAATCATATTCATTTTACTATTCTTCCCGCCCTTAATAAAATAATGATCCCAATTGCGGTTGTTAAGTAAGACTTTTATATTTTGAGTATTGCTTTCCAAATTATTTGATCATTAAAAAAATTATGAGATTATTTTATAAAAGTTCATAGCATCTAAAATGTCATACGTGAGCAAAAGCTATGTAATGATTTTCCTTTTGTCAATGTGGGCACTATCAAGTTTATCAGGAAACTCTTCAATCAGTTCAAATAGATGTCAGTATTTCATATATTAGTGAGATCTACACGTATAAGTTAAACCAACTATGTAAGATACTAACTCATCAGTTCATATTGATGTAAAAATTTTCCTTTATCAAGGCTTCGTTTGTTTGCCTTAAAATATTTTTCCAGAAAATATTTTCCAGATTTTATGATGTTTGGTAACATCGGAAAATTGGTCAATTGTAAAATATTTTCCGATCAACAATTGCGGCTGTTTTTTCTTAATTTTACGGTGTTTGTTAACACCCAAAAATTAGTCAATCGTAAAATATTTTCTGGTCAACAATTGCGGCTAGTACACAATTATGGAAAATATTTTTATTTCCTTTGGGAGAAGAAAATATTTTACAGAACTCATGATACATCCAAATACCAGAAAATATTTTTCAATATTCTATTTTTCAGAAAAATATTTTTCTCCAACAAGTTATTTTACGGCAAACAAATGGAGTCCTGTAAAATATTTTATTTTTTAAGAAAATATTTTCCACAAGCAAATTATTTTATAGCAAACAAACGGAGCCCAGGTGGAACATCATTTTCATTTCTAGTAGCTTGTGGGGTCCACACTGTATTAAGAACCCTAGGGTGAACTGCTAGTTTTCATATACGAGATATCCATCCTAATCACTACGGACGTATTTGCCCAATTGACACATCTAAAGGAATCAATGTTGGACTTATTGGATCCTTAGCAATTCATGCGAGGATTGGTCATGAACTCTTGAATGGAGATGAAAAAGAGATGTAACTCTAGTTTCTTCAGAATCAATAGTCAATCTTTTTCTCGAAGGATCAGAAAAAAATGGGTCCGGATCTCTTGCGAGAATGATTTGGAAGATTCAAAATCATAAATAGTGATTTGCTAGCCACAACATAATGTTTTGAAGTTTTTTTCTCAAGTTTATCTTGCAAAGTGTCATCTATAATTCTTTTATAGTTATAAGTTGCCAAACGCGAGGCATGTGTCATACTTAATTATGAACACGTAAATGTTAAGAGTGTATTGAACAGATGATGATTGAACTAGGAAAAAGACTGAAAATACGCATCAATGAAATGTCTCTAATCACATGGTGCTCGGGTTATTTTAAACTAATATATCCCAGATTCGATTGCTATTTTGAGATTTAAAAAAGGAAAGAAAAAGAAAGAAGTAGTTACTATTATTTTAACACTACTTTTAATTAAATTACCCCTTATCTAAAAATTTAAGTTATTCAAAAAGATTTATTGTAATTATTTATTATTTTCAGACCAACTCCTCACATGGAGATCAGTAGATGGGATTCCAAATTTTGGATTGTTAAGTAATCCTTTTATATTTTGAGTTTTGCTTTCTATATATTATTTGATCATTAGAAAAGAAATATAATGAGATTATTTTACAAAAGTGCAAAGCGTCTTAAATCTCCTATTCTTGAGCAACTATGTAATGATATCTTTCGTCAATGTGGGGACGATCAAGTTTTGACAGCCTAAACATGGAAATAGTTTTTCTTGCAAATGGACAGATTTGGAATTTTTCTTTTCATGTAACATATAAGTTTAAGGGTGTATACCTCTATGGGTTTCTTATTTTTTCTAGTTTTGTCTGTTTGGTCCCTTATTTTGAAAATGGTTATAGGTTGGTCCCTTATCTTTATCTTTTATATCACTGTTGGTCCTTCCATCTTTTTTCTAATGTTTTTGGCATGTGCAACGCATGTGATAGATAATTTCAACAATTTAAAAGGGCAAATCTGTCAGCACAAAAATTTAATCCATATATCAACCATGACCTTCTATTATTCATCCATTTTGATAACTCTTTACAATCCCTAACCCCCAAATCCCTAATTCCCAATTCCCAAACCCTAATCACTAACCCCCAAATCCCTAATTCCTAAATTTGAAACCCTAATCCCTACCCCCAAATCCTAATACGTATTCCATCAATATAAGAGGTGTATATATATATTGTATATTGTATTGTATTACATTTTTTTGTATTGGATCGTAGTATGTATATGTATGTATTGTATATGGTATTGTATTGTATTGTATATGTATGTATATATGTATAGTATTGTATATATTTTGTATTTTTGTATTGTATTTTATTGCATCAATTTGGGGGTAACAATTAGGGTTAGGGATTTGGGGGATAGCGATTAAGGTTTGGGAATTGGGGGTTTGTGTTAAATGGGAAAGTAATGGAATGGGGTAAGTCTAATGTAAAGGTTTTTTATGTGTTCACAATTTTACCTTCCAAAAAAGCTATCATGTGTGTTGCACATGCCAAAAATGTTTTAAAAAAATAAAATAAGGGACCAACTTATGACTATTTTGAAAATAAGGGACCAAACATACAAAACTAGAAAAGATAAGGGACCCGTGAGGATATAAACCAATTATGTGATGTAATATATCAACTGTTTGACAAACATTTACATGAATAGATTAATAAAGAATTAATAAACAGTGAAGAAATTAAAAGAAATGTAATGAATCTATATAATATAAAGAAATAAATTACACGATACAAAATGTAATAGTTATTAAATAAAAGAAATGCAAACCGAATTGAATCGAGACTCGAGTTAAACTCAATGTCTTTAAGATTTTAACGCTCCGTTACAGTGCTGACGGTTGAATAACACAACCCTCCCAGAATACAATGATTTTACTTCTCGTAATAAGAGCACACCAAATCACGAGAACTTACGAACTAAAAATGGCTAAACTCTCTCTCTAAAACACTAAAATACGAAACAACTAAAATTAGGAAATTGCTTTTTCTGTTCAATCTCCTTTACCTAACTGAAAACAAAGGGTAAATTTCACACTTAGTCCCCATTGTTTGCTATTTTTTTCAAGTTAATCTTTAATGTTTTAAAAGATTCATAGAGGTACCTAATGTTTACAAAGCGATTCAAAATAATTCATATTGTTTAAAACTAGCCAATTTAGTCCCTACTGTTTCCCATAAAATTTTATTTAGTCCCAAATAGGGATAACATGCATAGATTGAATTGATTTTTTTTTTTAAAAACAATAGGGACTAAATTGTAACGACCCCAACCCGGCCCTTCTCAAGACTAGGTCAGAATCTACGTTCACTGCCGTTGCGGTCTCGTGTACATAACTTTCTATAATATTAAAAGGAAGTAAAGTACAAAGATCTTTAATAATAACTAGTTAATAAACAATAGTTTCGGTACAAAAGGGTGTTACAACATCTGAGATCTGATAACTACCCGGCTATCACACAAACTGGGGTTTCAGCAAAGCTACCCATCTACCCGAAAGTGATACAAGCAAACTCCAACCACCATAGCTTGGATTTAAACATGATAGGCAGGGAGCTTCGAGCATGTAAACATTCAACTTCAGCATATAAAGTCAATTCCCATTTCAAGGTAAGCTACACCTGCACTGGGGGAAGAAAAGAGGAAGAGCTCTTGGGGATGCTCAGTGAGGATGGAATAGAGGAGTTTGAAAACATTTCTGGTCAGTCTCTTTTGCAAATCATGATGCAACTCACGTATGGTAGTATAACAAATTAACCACATATAACAATTATAAATTGTTATCCCACTGGAGTCACATATCAATAATAGAAAAGACATTTAGATAAACAATCAACTTTCCTCTCCAAGGGTGGAATGCCAAGCGAGAGTACTTAAACATATCACGTTGCAAATGATACGTTTCATTACGTACAGGACGCTAGAGGTGACTCATACGGGCTCAAGAAGTGGCTCCCACCACTTCTAGGTGTAGCACTTTGCCCGCCATAACACTTAGTTCCTGCCGTTGAGGTAGCCGGCCTCGAATCAAGATCACCATTTCTTATTTCTCCCAAGAGGGTATTCCAAAATGTACCCGAAACTACGACCTAACTCTCCGAGGGTAGAATGCCAAGCGAGAGAAGGACTAGGACCACGATAGTCACGGGATCACCGACAAGCCCTATGTCGCCCGACATTTGTGAAACGCTATCGTGCTTGAGGTTGCAAACCCCAAGTAGCACACAAACACGCATAGGTAATCATATAACATACAATAGATTGTAATTTATGTAACTTGCCGAACATGTAGATGGGTCACAACAGAAAAGGTTGTCCCCGGTCAAGTACATTTAACAATACTGGGAGTTCAAGCAACTCAGATAATTCAAGTAGAGTAACGGCTCAATAAAGCAATTTTCAAGTATAAACTGGGCATTATGACAGCATGCTAATAATATGTATAACATGTTTGGAAATATTTGGGCAGCACCTCTGTTTACCTGATGCTAAAGCTACCAGATAAATCGGGTAGTACATATTAGCGACTAACTGAACAAATTTAAGCATAACAGGGATATACTAATAACGTGTAGATATCATAAATAAGTAAAGCAATAAAACCCTTGCATTAAAATACTAAAAATTGGAGAAGACTCGGATTGATTTTGAAACTCTCGAAATGTTAACTAAACTAAATCGATATAATTTAATAGAATCGGGCCATAAAAAACTTGTCTGTCTGTTTGATTTCAGGGGGTCAAGTGACCTTTTTATATAGGCTTTCAAGGCCGACATAGGGGGGGACACGTGTCCCTCCACGTGTCTCACATGCGTGGCACGTCCACGCATGTGTGGCACGTCCACGCATGTGTGACACGTATCCTGAGACACGTGTCACTCTCCGAGAGTGACATAAACGTTCCGTTTTTTTGTCTGTTTTGCACGCAGGTATCCTAATTTTCGTCTTTTCGGGCCAGGATTCAATTTTGTCAAACTTCGCCATTAAGTAGTACAAGTTAAAAGAAACCCAATGGCGTATGCTCCTTTTTTGCAGCGATATCCCGACTTTCCTATAATTGGTCCCGAAGTGAAACCCATTTTTCGGACCAAAAACCCTTAAAATTGGGAAAACAACTGAAATGACCCAAAAAGTTAAAGGAAATAAATACTCTTGTAAGCAGCTGAAAAAGTTTACTTGGTCATGATATGGAGTTTTATATTCCTGTAATGACCCTAAGCTTAATGTTATAAGAACACCTAATAATAGGTTACTATTAATCATAATACCAATTGATTTTTAAATAGTAAGACAATTAATTATAAATTAAATTCAGGCAAATAATCACAAAGGTACATTTTTCAAAAATAACGAAATAAATAAATATAAATAAATACTTGTAAATGCATGGTAGGACTCGAGTATTATAAAATTGAATTTTTTAAAAAATAATAGAGATCAAATTGACTAAGTTGAATAATAGAGATCATTTTAAATAATTTTTGTAAATATTAAAGACCTCTATAAATTTTTTAAAACATTAAAAATTATATTAAAAAAATATTTAAACAATAGAGATTAAGTATGAAATTTACCCGAAAACAAACGCCGCTATTTATAGGAATAGTGTATGAAAAGCCTGACAAGGCCTTCAATGCATTAAATATAACCATCAAAATTGATTTGAATACACACGACCAATTAGCAATGTCTCTCCAGCATCTTTGCCATAACTTGGGAGTGAGAATTGAATTCGTAATTGCAACGGCAAGCAAAGCAGAAGAAGAATCTGCCAATACTAAATCTGATAATCATGATAGTAATTATTACTACCATTATGGCTATGAATCAATTGCCATCACAATAAGCTGCCCTTACATTAGATTAGAATGTTTCCACCGATACATTTGAGGACTCAAACCGTTCGCTGAGAAATTCGCACTGTAATGACTCTACAACAATCTAGTCATTACCGAAAATTTAAATAGTAACAATTAAAAAATAAAGCTAGAACATATATATATATATATATATATATATATATCGACCATCATAGCTTTATTTTCTTGATATAGGAAATCCACTTTACTATTTTTCCATAATTTTCATTCACCAATCATTCATCAATTCTAATAATTTCGTCCAAATACAGACAACTAAGGCTCCGTTTTTGTCGTAAAATAACTTACTTATAGAAAATATTTTCTTTTAAAAATATTTTTTTTTGGAAAATAACATATTTTCCTGTGCACCGTTTGTTTGCCGAAAAATAATTTGTTGAGGGAAAATATTTTTTTAAAAAATAGAATACTAAAAAATATTTTAGGGTTATTAACACAAATAATCGTTTATCTTTGCCTCATGTGCCAACTAACTCCCTTATATTTCAAGTGTGACATTTTAGTCCCTGATGTATTGTTATAGTGACGCCGTTAGTCCTATTGGTTAAAATCCGTCAAAATTTTAACGGAAAGCACATGCATTGGTCACGTGCTCTTCTAAGTAAGGGTAAAATCGTCCATTAAATATCATTTTATCTTTTTCCCGTGTGCCAAATAACTCTCTTATCTTTCAAGTATGACATTTTGGTCCCTGATGTATTGCTATAGTGACTCCGTTAGTCCTATCAATTAAAATTCATAAAAAATTTAACGAAAAGCATATGCATTGGTCTCGTGCTCTTTTACGCAAAGGTAAAATCGTCTGTCACAAGTTATGCCTATGTTTTTTATAGAGATATTGAGTATCTTATTTTGCATCTTTTCGTCATTTTGCATCTGATTATCTCCATTTCTCCAACAATACACATTTAACCACATTATTTCTCCAACACATCGTGAAGGATAGAAGCAAAGTGCTATTGTTGTGTTGCGAGCAATCTGAGCACGTCTTGGATTGATACTAATCTAGGTAGGAGGTTTCTTGTTTGTCAGAAATTTGACATTGGAGAATCATGTGGGTTTTTTGAATGGATAAATCTACCTAACTGTAAATAATTCTCAAATTGAAGATAATGAATGAAGTGAAAAGGTAAAAGTAAATATTTGACTCATAATGGACAATTTTATCTTTGCTTAAAAGAGCACGTGACCAATGCATGTAATTTTCATTAAATTTTTAATGAATTTTAATTGATAGGACTAACGACGTCACTATAGCAATACATCAGGGACCAAAATGTCACACTTGAAAGATGGGAGTTATTTAGCACACAAGGCAAAGCTAAAATAATATTGGACTTATAATGGAGGATTTTACCCTTATTTGGAAGAGCACATGACCAATACATGTGTTTTTCGTTAAAATTTTGACAGATTTTAACCAATAGGACTAACGGCGTCATAATGATAATACATCAAGGATTAAAATGTCACATTTAAAAGATAAATGAGTTAGTTGACACACAAGGTAAAAATAAAGGATCATTTGTGTTAATAACCCAATATTTTATGATTTTTGGATGTACAGTAAAAAATATTGTGACATTAGATTTTATAAAAAAAAATATACACAAAATATATATGTTAACAGTGAGGGCGGGGGGAGGGGTGTAAGGATGGGCGGGTTTCGAAAAATAGTTTCTTTGTTTCTAAAAGACATTAAAATATTTTTTTTAATTTTGGATTAACCTTAATATTTAATTGAAAAATATTTTTTAGTTGATCAATTTTTCAGTATTATCAAATACTAAAAAATTAAGCAAAAATAATTACTATTTTTTACTGAAAAATATTTTTCAATTGATTAATTTTATAATATTACTAAATTCCGAAAAATTAAAAAAAATATATTTTACGGCAAACAAACGGCGCCCAAGTTATGAATTTCACATATGGCCACGATCTTGCAGACTATTTTAAGATGAAATTCATTAAAAAAAACTCGAAAGCGGCACAAAAATATTCATCTCACCAACTCACCTATCAACTTCAACCACCTGAGTTGCAGTTAACATCTCTCTTTCGAACTTTGATTGCACTCTTAATTGCAAAAAAAAAAAAAAAAAATTGTTCGCAGATCTCATTTGCAAAGTTTCTAACAAGAACATTCTAGACAAAAGAAGATCAACGATGGTGAAAATGGAGAATAGCGATTCAGTGCAAGTTTTCTGCATTGGAACTGCAGATACGAAGCTCGAGGAGCTCCGTTTCCTCTCTGAATCCGTTCGCTCCAATCTCAACCGCTTCTCCACTAATTCTTCTTGTAAGGTAAAGCCGCGTACAAAAAAATCAAAATGAATTTCTCGCTATACGCGAGAGCTTCGTGCACCAACTGCCACTTATACTTAATTATACATATGAATTAATTAGTCTTTGTTTGTTTTATTTTTATTTTTCTATGTTCATGATTATGTTCCCATTTAATTACAATTTTTCTTTTTCTTTTTTTACATTTTATTGTGGTCGTGATTTGTATTTATTTAAGTTTATACGTTGCTTAATTCTCCCATGGACAAATTTTTGTCACCGGCCTAAAAAATGACTATGAAGAAGAGTATACTACGAAAAATACCATGCGTCTTGCGTAATTTGCACGTTAGACTGTGTGTTACCGTAGTATGCTACTAAGTTATTAGATTATTATTTGACCCAAAAAAAAAAGTTATTAAAGATTATTAAAGAAAGTATTTATTGTTCTCTCCTGGGAACTAATCTTTGCGATCGGCTAAAAATGATTATGAAGAAGGGTAAACTATGAAAAGTTCACGTGTTTTGCTGAAGTTATACGTTAGACTGAAGTTGCAGCTTAGATAATACGGGACCGCCTGTAATGATCTAATAATCTTATTGATTATAATTTATAAGTATGTTAAATAACCTCCTGAAGTTGCCAAACAGAGGAGCAGATAGTGAGCTACATTCTTATAAATCATATGCGATTATTAGATTATTACAGTACTATAGTATTGAATGTTCAACTTTGCACACAAAATACAGGGAGATTTTTGGCACACACTCTTATGGATTACTGTATTATAGCTATGCTTCTTTTACAAGGGGTTTACTGGTTCAATTATGTGTACTAAAATGTTAATTTGGTTTCTTTCTGTGGTTGGGATAATTGATGTCGGATTTATGCAATGTACAGGTAGATGTAACTATTGTTGATGTCTCGACCAGTTCAAAGGAGATAGAGAGCTGTGGGGATTTCAGCTTTGTACCAAGAAAGGATGTTCTCTCTTGTTATTCTGGACTAGGGGAACAATCCCTAAACCTGCTTCCTGATGATCGTGGGAAAGCTATCGGGATTATGAATAAAGCTCTTGAGAATTTCCTCAAGAAAGCTCATGGTGATAAAAAACTTGGAGGAGTTATAGGGCTTGGGGGTAGCGGAGGTACATCTTTACTATCTTCGGCTTTTAGAGCTCTTCCTATTGGGATCCCCAAGATAATTGTATCGACAGTGGCCAGTGGTCTGACTGAACCGTATATTGGAACATCGGATTTGGTGTTGTTTCCATCGGTGGTGGATATATGTGGCATCAACAGTGTGAGTAGGGCTGTACTATCAAATGCTGGTTCAGCTTTTGCTGGAATGGTAATTGGTGGGCTTGAAAGATCCAAAGAGTTTAGCACTGAGGATAAAAAGTTCACAGTTGGTATGACCATGTTTGGCGTTACTACGCCATGTGTTAACGCTGTCAAAGAAAGGTTGCAGAAGGAAGGCTACGAGACTTTGGTATTTCATGCCACTGGTGTTGGGGGTAAGGCTATGGAGGACCTTGTTAGAGGAGGGTTTATACAGGTACCTCGACTATGTTGAATACTATTAAACTTCATGAGTCTCTCCTTAATTAGCTAGCATACTTGCCTTATGCTCCAATTTGTGGATCTTCTGTCCCAGACTTTTGATTGAAAAGGTCAAACTTTTTGATATATCAGATTCTTTGCAGTCTAATCATTCTTTTATAACTTTGAAGGGGTAGTACCTAACTTGATTTAGTCTGCCAATTAAGGTGCTCAGCTTAAATATATATCCGGAATCTGCCATCTCCAATGGAGCTTTATAGGGTGGGTGGTTGTCTTTGAGGTTAGGCTGTAGATGAAATAGGGATCTGCACATTGTCTCATCAGCCATTTGATCTTCTCCATCCTTGTAATAGTAGTGTGGAAAGGTGAGAAGCAATGAAAGTTCCCTGAAAAAGAAATAGACCCAAAAGAAACAAAAAAGAGTATGTAGAACATCTTGAACAGTTAGGAGGGGTTGCTGGTTTCCGGGAAAAACATATTGGTGTCAGGCATGTAATAAATAAGACCTAACTCTGCAGGTGAGAAATGGGAAAGAGAGATACGCTGCCCAGTAGTTGGACCATTCTGTACAAGTCCCCCCTAATGGCACGACTGTTATAAAAAAATTGTGAAGTTTATAAATTGATGAGAAATATAAAAAAAAGGGAAAATTTTATCATATGCTGCTTGCACTATTGAGTTTCCTAACCTACAAGAAGCATATACTATTACAAATCATCTCTCGTAAATAACTGGATATTGAAGTTCTGGCATGTCCAATTGAGCTTTCTTTATCCTGGAACAATTTTGCACTTCATCTTTTCTAAAATATTCCAGTGGCAATTTCAATAATCTGCAATGACACTTTCTAAAACATAACCTTTGCATTACAGCTTTCAATTCCCTGCTATAACCTAATTTTTGTGCAGTAATTTCAGGAAAGTAAACAGACAGCTTTTTATATGTGGAGTGCAATTCATTTTCTCCTTGTTTTGTATAGGGTGTGTTGGACATCACAACAACTGAGGTTTCAGACTACTTAGTTGGAGGCGTCATGGCATGTGATAGTTCCCGTTTTGATGCCATGTTAGAGAAAAAGATCCCCGTGGTTATGAGTGTAGGAGCCTTGGATATGGTGAACTTTGGAGCAAAATCCACCATACCATCTAATTTCCGGGAAAGAAATATTTATGAGCACAATGAGCAGGTAATATATGTCTCTGTTTACCATCTTCATCTCTCTTGGCTGAAAATTAGGAAAGTTCTTTAGAGGCACATTATCAGTGTTGGAATCTATTTCCATTAGAACATTCATCTTCGAATCTGCATCTCTGAGTGTACAGTTGGAATATAAGGCAACTGTACATCTCTGAATATTTTGACTGTGTGCTGCCACTGTCAAATCTAACAAGACTTTTCCTCTCAGTTATGTGATAACTGTCTAATGACAGACTTTAGCTATCACAGTGAACCGTCTACACTTAAGTGTAGTCATTTTGAGTGATTTTCTCCATGGAGTATCTTTTATGCTGTTAACAAGTTGTTAAGCATTTTTTCCAGGTCTCACTCATGCGGACCACAGTGGAAGAAAATAAGAAATTCGCAGCATTTATAGCCGACAAGTTGAACAAGGCATCATCAAAGGTATGCATTTGCCTTCCAGAGAAAGGTGTATCTGCTTTGGATGCCCAAGGGAAGGCATTTTATGATCCTGAAGCTACAGGTGTTCTTATAAAGGAAATAAAGAGACTTGTTGAGACAAATGCAAATTGTCAGGTATCACCGCTGTTTTTTTTTTTTTTTTTTTTTTTTTTTTTTTTCCCCCGCCCCCAAATCCCCCTTTCCCCCCACCCCCGTGACTCAAACCCTGCCATTCAACTTGGCAGGGAGTGCAGCCTCCCACTGGGCTGTACCACCGAGTCATGGTATCACTGCTGCTTATAGAATAAAATATTTGTTGTTTCCACTGTTCTATATTTGTTTCGTTCACATGGTGATGATATGTTAATAATATTGAAATTTACTTGTGTTGACAGGTTAAGCTTTTACCTTATCATATAAATGACCTGAAGTTTGCAAACGTATTGGTTGACTCATTCTTGGAGATTTCTTCAAACTCTACAAGTCTAAGTCATCCAGAGGATACATCTGCCTCCATAACAAATTCCTCAAGTGGTGGAACTATTTCCTATGGACTAAGCAGCTTCCCAAATGCAAAACCGGGTTTGCTTTTAATGTTTTCAGCCTATTGACTATGTTTTTTGTTTTGTATGGTTATGGATGTCTAAAACATTTGCCTTAATGATTCCACATTAAACATCCGCTAGCTACGATAGCCAGTAATCATCATCATAATTTCATGACATGATTCCACATTATCAACAGTAAATAGGTTTCACTACTTCATTAAGCTCCTGCTTTAGCCTATAATTTTACCTATTTTGTTTTGGAATGAAAGAACATGAGTTTTGTGCCTCCATACTAGTCTTTTCCCTAACTCATATATTTTTCTTTCTCCATGTTGAGATATATTTAGATTATACATGCTGAGGAAGTGTCAGATGCTAATGCCAATAAGAAGTTTGTAAAATTGGGTACACAACCCGAATGAGTATAGATAAGGCTCTGTGGAGTTGATTTTCAGTGCTCAACTACAATATATATCTACAAGGAGTATTCAGCAATTTTGATACCGAGTCAAAACAAATTGCCTATCTATCCTTTACGATTTCTCCACAAATTTAGCTTGTAGATGATGTTATGTCTCAATTTGGACTCAGACTACTGAGAAAATTTTCTCGAAACAGAAACCTTGAAAAGGACTCAGGTGATACTGCAGCAATTGAGAGATCAAATAAGTAAGGGCAAACCCATCATTGGGGCTGGTGCTGGGACAGGTATTTCAGCAAAGTTTGAGGAAGCTGGGGGTGTGGATCTGATAGTCTTATACAACTCTGGGCGCTTTAGGATGGCAGGAAGAGGTTCTTTAGCAGGTTTGCTGCCGTTTGCCGATGCAAATGCAATAGTACTTGAAATGGCCAATGAGGTGTTGCCTGTAAGTGTATGTCATTTGTTTTTCTTTGAGTTCCTATTTGTTAGATGGCCACTTCAGCAATATGATAATATCCTCGTGTGTATAAGGAAACTTTATGAACTAAATTTGCTCCCGAAGTACCCAAACTGTATACATCATGAGGATGTCATGTATTCATATGGTTTATCAGTTCCCTTTCTGAAACTGAATTTCTCGTCTTCGGCTTTTCTAAACCTTAACGACGTGTCATTCTCTGTGACTTCTAAGATGCTCATTTCTTCTTACTAAATGGACATTTTTGTTATTATGTATTCAATTCTAAGATCTTCCTGAATATGTTTCTCATGCTGAAACCTCAAGGTGGTGAAAAAAGTGCCAGTTCTCGGGGGAGTGTGTGCAACTGATCCATTTCGCAGGATGGATTACTTCCTAAAGCAATTGGAATCCATTGGATTCTCCGGAGTGCAAAACTTTCCAACTGTTGGGCTTTTTGATGGTAATTTTCGGCAAAATCTGGAGGAGACTGGAATGGGATATGCGTATGTCTAGTAGCTTTTATCGTAATTTTGTTGTGAATTGATCTATAACATGTAGAGCTGCTTCTTACAAAGCATTACCAGAAACACTTTGATCCTTCTTTTCAATTTTATATGTAGCTCAGAGGTTGAGATGATTGCAAAAGCACATGAAATGGGTCTTTTGACTACCCCGTATGCTTTCAACGAAGATGAAGCTATTGCAATGGCAAAAGCCGGTGCTGATATCATTGTGGCCCATATGGGTCTTACAACATCTGGGTCAATTGGTGCTAAAACAGCTGTCTCTATGGAGGAAAGTGTCATACGTGTACAAGCTATTGCAGATGCTGCTCATAAGATCAATCGTGATGCTATTATACTCTGTCATGGAGGTATCATCTGAGAAACCTTAGCTTAGGTTTGAAATATAAGTTCGTCTTTAGAAGTGAGTAATCTGAGAAAGCTATCATTCTTTGGAGCAACAATGCACCTTACCTATCACTTAAATTGACCATCGGAAGATGATTTTTAACTGCAACAGATACATTATCTTGTCAATGTCTATGTCTTGCATATAATGTGCTTATAAGCCCTTCGGGTAACAGCTTATAAGCTAAGTCAAACGTCCTTCTACTCATTACTCCTCAAGAATCTCGCTAGGATCAATTTTCAAAAACGGTATAGTTACTTGCAAAATCAGTTATAGAATGATGATATAAATTATAGATATCATTTTAGCAGAAATTTGATTGCTGAAAGTATCATCTTTCACTTCTATGATAGAAGCCATTTTGTTATAAAAATTATGCGTTAGATATATTTCCAGAGTCCATTGCATCAAGGACATGAAATCCTTTGTTTTCTGTGTTCATTTTGGAATGCTTATTACTTTAGGTAGTAGTACTGATGCGTTACGGTTTCATTCTTCCGGTCTGGTTGAGAGCATCTTTTCGATCTTTTCCTTCTGCCTTGGCTGATTTTTAGATTACGAATTTGGTATTTTCACAGGACCCATATCTAGCCCTAAGGAAGCTGAATATGTACTCAAGAGAACCAAAGGAGTCCATGGATTCTATGGCGCATCAAGTTTGGAGAGGCTACCAGTTGAGCAGGCAATAACAGCAGCAGTACAACAGTACAAATCTATTTCCATAACTGAAAGTTAAGGGGCATTCTGTTTCATCACTCCTGTCTAGATCTTCATCACCACTTCCAATCTTTATTTCCTTGTTTCAACATCTACCAATATTGAGGCTGAAACCAAAAATTTACTCTTGTACATTATCTGCTATGTTATTATTGAGAAATCAAATTGTTTGTGCACTAAATGTATTTCAATTCACCCTATTTTTCTGAATATTTGTGGGCTATTTCGGTTTAACCTCTTTGGCGTTTGAGAATTATAAATGGTTGTAAGCAGATGTCTCTGGTGCAGATGGAGAATCCGTTCTGACATCTGCAAAAGAGTGGTTAGAAGAAGGGAGAAAAATAATAAAAAAAAGGACGGAGATGAGGAAAATTAGGGTAGAAAGGCAGCCAGCCTAAATTGCTGCAACCCCACTATATCGTTATAACCACGCAGGTAGATTGCAGAAGCACCACCCCTAATAGGAAACCATTACTCTGAAACATGATAAATAAACGAAATATTCCTGCCCTTCATTTGCTAAAGTTAAATTATGCTTTGGACAAGGATGTATCAGAACTATGTTAAAAGGATCACAGAATTCTGAGTTTGGTTATTGTTACACTTATTACTTATCAAAATCATATGAGGAACAGGTAAGTTGACCATCTTCTCAATCTGGGAATATCTGCTTTCTTTTCCATGCTAGGATCGAAATTTATGCTTTCTTTTAGACTTTTGAATTGGAATTTATAATCCAAGTGGGATTGAAACTTTGAATTTCGTTTATTTTAGAGCTTTTGAGGCTTCTTATTTTCGACATCTTATATTTGGAGATTATGAGAAACTGTTCCAGGCTTGTTGCCTATTTGTTATAGTTTTTAGATGGATGTTTTGGACTTAAGAGAGTTGCCAGTTTAAGAAGGGTGTGTTGAAATGCACTGTTGGAATTGGGTTAGAATGACGGTGAAGGACATGGGATATGACCTTGAGGAGCCTGTCAGGCTGAAGTATCGTTTAGTGTAATTTGAGATTCACTATTTGCTGAGTTGCAATGGTGATGATATGTTTTTAACCGGTGTTACAGGTTAAGGTTCTTCTGTATCATATATAAATGATCTGGAATTTGCAAACGTATTGGTTGACTCATTCTTGGAGATTTCTGCAAACTCTACAAGTCTAAGTCATCAAAAGGATATGCCTGAATCTATAGTGAACTCGTCAAGTGGTTGAATAATTTCCTACGGCCTGAGCAGCATCCCAAATGCAAAACCAGGTTTGTAATATTAATTGAATCTTTTAAATTTCTTTGAAATAGTGTCATCAGATTTATATAGTCAATCTCACTTAATGGAACTCACCCTCAGTTTAGATTGTAGGCTGTAACTCACTTGCATGAAATCGGAATCACTAATAATAGCCAATCAACCATAAATGTTGAATTTCATCAAACTTTGGGAATTAATTATGTCCGAAGTTGTTACCTTAATCTCAAGAAGGAGAACACTTCAATTATAATTAATGGCAGGAGATCAACACGGACCAAGTAAAATTTTCTTGTTACTCAGCAAAAAGCAAGAAAAGAAAAACCAAGAGGGACTTTTCTAGTACACGCAATGTACCATATAGGATAATACTCAATTTTTTATTTGGGTAAATAGCGTCTCGGCCCCTTGTAGTTTACTATAAGTGCAAGTCGGGTCCTTGTGGTTTCATAATTAGCTTATAACCCCCTGTGCTTTTCAAAATTGAAGCGTGCATGCCCCCTCCGTCAAACAATCTGTCAATTTTAACAGAATTTGTTATGCACGTGCTAGTAATGCAACTGTTTGTGTTTTTTACACGATTGTCCAATATGTATGAGGTGCGCAATGGCCCCTTGTGTTTTAATGATGGTGCGCAATAGCCCCCTATGTTTTTAATGATGGTGCGCAATGACCCCCTGTGTTTTTAATGATGGTGCGCAATGGCCCTTTGTGTTTTTAAAAATATTTGATATGTTGACATTACCTCGGGGGGCATTTGTGTCATTTTGATATTGCCGTTAAAATTTTAAACGGACTTGGACCAAAGGGGAACGTGTGTTTCAATTTTCAAAAACACAGGGGGTTATAAGCCAATTATAAAATTATAGGGACTCGACTTGCACTTATGGTAAACCACAGGAGGCCGAGATGCTATTTACCTTTTTTATTTTTATTTTTGTTAATGTAAAAACTTAGTTGGTGAAGTTCAACCACCGACTAATGAACCTATAAGTTTAACGATATATCTCAATACATACTTTACGTTAATCAAAAACATAAACTTAATAATTATTCAAAAATTTAGGAACTCAAATTTACCAGATTACTTCTTATTTCTTACGGGAAGGTGACAAAGAAGAATCAGTCAAAGCATAGAAATGCGCCAAAATTTTCCAATAGGAAACTTCAAGGAAAGTCTATAAAAGGAGACTTCCAAGTCTATGCGGTCAACGTATTTTTTACGACATATTCACACATGGCCTAAACAGAGAGACATATGATGAAGTTTTCTATAAAACTCAGCGCCTTGGCTTAGAATCACATTGTCTCTGCGAATCAAACACCCATTATGCAGCAAGGCATCAAGAACACACATCTTTCTTACCACATAAACTGAATCAAATCAAACTAAATCTTATCTTACGAATGCGTCATTAATAGTATCCCCCACGAAAATCTTGAAAATGTCTACCCAAGAATCAAATTTGGCCACGGCCAAGACCATTTTATCAACCGTTGGCTCAATTGCTGCAACAGCTGTGGTGGTGCGCACGGTGGTCCATGACTACCTCCCACCTGAGATTCAAGAACATCTCTACTTGGGCCTCAGAAGCCTCTTCAACAGATTCTCCACACAGCTAACAATGGTGATCGATGAATTCGATGGTCTCGTCAACAATGAAATCTACGAGGCTGCCGAGGCTTACCTCGGCCCGAAGGTCGCCCCGACCACACGCCGCTTCAAGATCAGCAAGCCCGAAAAAGAGAAGAACTTCAACATGACAATGGAGAGAAACGAAGAGGTCATAGACATCTACAATGGCGTAAAATTCAAGTGGGTGTGGGCATGTAGATCCGTCGAGTCAAAACACTTCTACAATCCACGCGACATGAACTCCACCTTAAAATCTGAGGTGAGATCCTTCGAGCTCACGTTTCACAAGAAGCATAAAGAAATGGTGATCAATACTTACTTGCCATATCTGATCAACGAAGCCATGTTGAAGAAACAAGAGAAGAAAACACTCAAGATTTTCACTGTGGACTATGACAACATTTATGACATGAGAGATATATGGACCCCTGTGAATCTTGACCACCCTGCAACATTTGAGACAGTGGCTATGGACACAGAGCTCAAGGACATGATCATGGCGGATCTTGAAAGGTTCTTGAAGAGAAGAGACTATTATAGGAAGGTTGGTAAAGCATGGAAAAGAGGGTACTTGTTGTATGGTCCACCAGGGACTGGGAAATCAAGCTTGATAGCAGCCATGGCTAATTACTTGAACTTCGACATATATGACTTGGAGTTGACTGAGCTCAAGAGAAACTCAGACTTGAGGAAATTGTTGGTGGCCACTGCTAACAAATCTATACTGGTGGTGGAGGACATTGACTGCACCATTGATTTGCAGAGTAAGTTGGCTAAGCGAGATTCGTCGCGTTCTCGTGAAGATCATGAAGAAGAAAGCAAGGTTAGTCACTCTCTTTAGTTCTTACTGTTAGTAAATTAGCATTGTCTTGTTCATGTCAAATTTTGGACACATGATTTTTCGGAATTTAGACATAGAGTTTATGAGGATTGATCTCAAGGAAATTAACTTTCTAAGTAACTAGAACTCGAGACATGTTTAAGTTTTTTTTATGGTAACATGGTCTAAATTAGTTAGACATAAGTTTTATTAGGACTGATTAAAAAAAAATAACTTTCTAACTGATTCGAATAATCGACTGTGCGACATAACTAAGTCTTTTGTAGAGGCATTTGGACATAATATTTAGTCCAAATTAATTAGGTATAAAATTTATCGAAATTGACCCTAACAAAATTAACTTTCTAATTAATTTGAATTTGAGATAAGACCAAGACTTCTGCAGAGCCATAGTCAAGATTAATTAAGTATAAAGTTTATCCGAATAATTCTCAAAAAAATTAACTTCTTAACTTATTCAAATTCAAGAGAGGTTACCAATTTTTCTGCTAAACCCAAGCTTAACATATTATTTTACGTATTTTTCATTTTTTTGTTTAATTTTCTCTCGCTGGTGGTGAAATGTTATTTTATTTATTGTGAGTGTGATGGTTGTGGATTCTTTTCTTATACTAATCAACAAACGGCCTTACCTTTAAACATATTCCAAGGGTCGCATTAGTTTCGTTATCCAATTCAGCATACTAAATATCTTTGACCCCAAAGTGGAAATATGCTATATATTCTCTGTACATAGGAAAAAATTCATTTACAATAGTTTGGATTAAAAAACGAAGAAAAAAACCATAGTGCTTTACACTTTGATTATGGTAAAATGACGAAGAGTAAGTGGAGTCGAGAAGACTTTTCAGAATCCTAATAACGATGGCTTTCAGTCGCTTTTTTGAATGATCAGTTAAATTAATCAAATTTATACGTTTTTTACATCTCAATTTTTTTTTTTTCTTCTTGCGGAGGCAAAAAACCGAAACTAAACAACTACAAACTGGTGGTAAGTCATGCCCCTCCTATCTTTTTCCAACAAGACCAAGAGAGGTTGTGAAATGTTTTTCATGGTGTGAGCTCCTAATGACCAACTGAGAGTATTGGTTGCAAGTCAATCCGCACAAACATTTGTCTCCCTGTAAACATGTTCAATACTGAACTCAACATTCATTTGGAACATATATTTGCAGTCCTCAATTAACCATTTGAGCGGACTGTTGGATGGTGCTTGTTCCTTGATCAAACTAATAATTAGTTGTGAATCCAACTCAATAGTGAGTTTATGAATTCCCAATCTCAATTTGATAGTCGTCGATTGCAAGTTTTTTTCCAAAGTATCAAATAAGTCAATAAACTGTCCTTGATTAAAAGGAAATATTCCACCCATTAGGGGGCATTTTCTAAATTTCTTTCTCAGCTCCATAGTCACATCTGTACGAGCATTTTCTTGTTCTAGTTTGAATTATTTTTACTTAAGACATGTTGATGTTAGGGACATTATCATTTAGGCACCATATATTTTAGAAAGTGTGACTTAGATCCTTCTGGTTAGGATGCATCCATAATTCTATTAAGTTCAAGGGTATATATGTCTGTTTATAATATATAAAAATAGCTAAATACATAATTAAGTTAGATTAAAGAACAAAAAGCTGAAAATTAGACATTATTGTTGTTACCTGTGGGTAAACCTTGGGTCTTAATTTGATTTTGGGGCAAGAAATTCCAAACTAATAAAATTTAACTGAAAGAGTCTGTATATTGTTTTCAAACACGTGTTATAGTTTCATGACCTAAATATACTACCAACTTTCGAGCAATATTAGTCTTATTTTACGAGGAACTTATTATTTTTATCAAATCATGAAATGAACTTTCTGTTTCTCTCTATTTCTCTCTTTCACCTTAATATTATCTTCTAAGTCACCCTTGAATTGAGATTTTTTTTTTTTTTTTTTTTTGGGTCATACCCTTGATTTGAGTTTGAAAGCTAAAAGTGAGTAAAAAAGTCCATAGTACCACAAAATTGACTAATTAATATGGCTGAATGAACTTTAGGAGGCATGCATACATAAGGATTTTATTTCTCACATCACTCTTTTCAGGAAGTCAAGCGGGTACAGTTGAGCCAATGAAGTCAAAAAATGAATGGATTAGATTGTCAAAGGCGTCGATTATGCTTGTCGTCATCCAGAAGATCGCGCTAGTCATCTTCCACTTACGCCAAAATCACAAACCTAATTAATTTATAAGCATTTTATTTTAGAGTCGGATTTTAAAACGATTTTATCATATATTATTTTCTGTTAATTTGCATTCTCTCTGTGTTTTTAGTTTTTTGACATTATTCAACCACTACATCTACCTTTAGAGTCAAACATCTATCATAACATGATGTTTTTAATTATTTTTCTTTACTTTCGGTCAAGATACTTTTATTATTGTATTAAAATCGTGATTATTTAAATTACGGTTCAACATCGACGAGATAGATCAAGAGATCAAAAATAATCTCACTAAATGTTTCGATCTTATTGAACACTAACTCAGAAACACCCGTAGTCTCATAAAAACTACACTATTATTAGTTCACTCCTTAACAAGTTTTACTTACCTGATTGAATTGTTGTAGGTGACACTATCTGGATTACTCAATTTCATTGATGGTCTATGGTCAAGTTGTGGAGATGAGAGGATCATAATTTTCACCACAAATCACATAGAAAAGCTTGATCCTGCATTACTAAGGCCTGGTCGCATGGACGTGCACGTCCACATGTCATATTGCACACCTTGCGGGTTTAAACTTCTTGCTAATAATTATCTTGGGATTAAGGACCACGAGTTGTTTCAAGAAATAGAAGAACTGATTCGAACTATAGACGTGACGCCTGCTGATGTTGCAGAACAACTATTGAAGAGTGATAACCATGATGTTAATCTTAAAGGGTTGATTAATTTTCTTCATAAGAAAAAGAAGGAAAATGAAGAGGCCAAGGCCAAGAAAGCAGAAGAAATTGATGACAAGGAAACTGAGCAACAAGGACAGGATAAGAAAGATGAGGTGGTAAAAGAAGAAAGTCCGGTTCAGGAAAGCTAATCTGACAATCACTGACATGACACAGTTGGGTGCTACAACGGTCATGTTGGAAAAAAATAAATAAAATAAATAAAACTACTAGAGGCAAAAGTGAAGCTTGTTCATGTAAAGGTCATAGAGAATTTTTGTTGAGAACCACTACCACTACCTATGTGATTGCATTAACAAGTAATCTAGATATAATAACAACTATGTTTTTTTTTTTATGACGGCGATGAAAATGAAATTCCCTTCTCCCAATAAGACTCTATGAATCCATATTGCACCTAAGGCCATCCCTTCAATTTTTGGTACAAAATTTTATCTCGTATTATACAAGTACCTAAAATTTAAGTTAAGAGTAGTTATTGGGTCCGACTGTTAGAATTAGTAGGCTCTCACAAATACTGTAGAATCCACAATAAATGAGTTCCACCTATGAGAGAGTTATAGAGTTATAGGTAGTCATTGAGTCTGTTAAATTTGATTGACCGAACTTATCAATTTTACTTAAGTTATAGATTAAATTAGTTATTTATAAATTACACATATGACTCTTTTTGCAATGGCGAAAATGTTTTTAGTAGACCTTAGTTAAGGCTCATTTCCCACAATAACTACAAGTCTTTTGTTTTTTAACTATGTATATGAAACTATGGATATCATTCCACATTATGTGGGTTTACTTCCCTCCTTTTCAAATTATAGTCCTTTCTTTGTGGTTCGTCCCAAATACTATTCTATTATCCAAAGATTATTTATTATTCTCACTTTAAAAAATTACCCTTAAAGATTTGATAATTCAACCATTTTCCGCTAATTTCAGAATGAATAAATAAACACTTTGCAAAGGATTGGCATCGCTAAAATAGACTTATTTAAATATGACACAGAGAGAATATTTATTAGATTTTTCCCCAACAAACTATTTCTTCTCAGGGTCTATTAGCAGGCTGACAATACTAATTAATAATAGAATTTCACTTGACATACATGCTTATAAATAATAATGTATCATTCCATGGCATGGCAATGATTTATTTTATAAATTTCTTCTTATAAACATACTTAATTAGATTCATATGCATGAAATAATATCTCGAATATTAAGCGCCTGTTTAGAATTACAGGTATTCATTGTGTATATTATATTATGAGGCTTGGGTATTATCACCAGGAATCCATATATATAATTCATACATATATAGAATACTTAACAATTACATGGGGCGAATAGTAATATGCATATATGCATTTCAAAATATGAATATATGCATTTGTATACTACTTGAGCTAATATTAATAGAATTAATTGAATTTGAATGCACATACTTCAAAAACCCATATCATTCTCAAGTTTAATTATTATCAATCGAAATATGTATAATTGTGACGTATAGTAATTGGATATATTCAATTCTATACTAGTTGAACTAATATTAATAGGATTAATTGAATTTGAATTTACATACTTCAAATTGTATTTGTTAAATACAATAATTTGACTTGCTGAGCCCCTAATCGTCCAATCAATAATTGCAATCATCTTCGAGACTGATGCAAAAGTAGTTTGCAAAGCAATCATTTCTTAGATAACGATTGGTATACTGGAATGAATTTGAGCAAGAATGGAATGAAATTGAGAATGAAATGAACTTGGGAATGAGAATAACATATTTGGTATGCTCTAAAAATTAAGAGTAGTAATGTGAATGACTTGTATAATATGACATAATTGCCCTTTTATTATTATAGTATTAAAAATAAGAATAAATATAAACATAATCGTAAACAATATAAACATAAATAATAATAATAATAACAACAATAAATAAAAATAAAAATAATAACAAAATAAAAATAATAAATAATAAATAATAATAATAATAATACCAATTTAATAATGATAATAATAATAATAATAATAATAATAATAATAATAACAACAACAATTATTATTAATATTATTATTATTATCACTATTAAATTGGTATTATTATTATTTTTATTTTTGTTTTTATTTTTATCATTATTATTATTATTAGTATTTTTTATTATTATTTTAATCACTATTATTATTTTTATTTTTGTTTTTATTATTATTTTATTATTTTATTTATTATTATTATTATTATTTTTATTATTATTATTATTTTTATATTTTTATTTATATTTATTATTATTATTATTATTATTATTTAATCATTATTATTATTAATATTTTTTTATTTTCATTATAATTTTCATAATAATAATAATTATTATTTTTATAATAATTATTATTATATTTTTAATTATTATTATTATTATTGTAAAACAAATTATTTATAAAAGTCATGTTAAGGGTATGGTAGTGAAGTTGATTCCCAAACACATGGGAATGGGTCATTCTCATGTATTTGGTCTGGAATGACTATTCTCATATATGTGGGAATGGAATTCCCTTGGGAATGACATTCCTAAGTTCATTCCCTCATACCAAACATGAGAATTAAAATAGAATTGGGAATGTCATTTCATTCCCAACTCATTCCTACATACCAATCACTGCCTTAGGGATCATCAAGAGCTTGCCCTATAGTAGAGGATATTAAAATAATTAATACTAAGTTTATCCCATGAAGCTTTCAGTGTATTGAACGAACTGCTAATCAACCTCTGGATTGGGTTGCCAAATATAAACTTAGAGATAGTTTAGCACCTGATTGGATTGGTAATCTTCCACCCTCTCTTTTGAATTTGCTTTGCATTGATCTGCACCCTACTGGTGTCGAGTGGTGATTTGTACTTTTCTTTTGGTAATGAGATCGATCTTCTATTGCCCAAAAAAAGTGTAATTATTTAATTGAATCCAATCAAAATTGAGTTTTTTCTTTGATTTACAAGGAGGCTAAAAGCTTATTACTACATTATCACTAGTCTAGGAAGATGTTCCCGGCCTCGCCAACATAAGTGAAGGCAGTGTTCTTACCGTACATATACCAAGAGGCCAATTGACCATCTTCCTAACCTCCCTTGTGGGGACGATAGCACTTCTCCTCGAACTAGCGCTACAACGGCGATATCTGACCATTACTTACGCGAATTCAAACCTCTCCCTATTGGTCGACTTACTTCATACCTCTCCTTATCAGTCAACTTACTTCATACCTTTACAGGCATACTATTATTATCATTGACCA
Source organism: Ehretia macrophylla (assembly GCA_037974665.1). Lineage (NCBI taxonomy): Eukaryota > Viridiplantae > Streptophyta > Magnoliopsida > Boraginales > Ehretiaceae > Ehretia > Ehretia macrophylla. Next base: position 53,040,325 of record CM075770.1, read on the forward strand.
CCCAGCCTCTTCAGTTTCAGCCAAGACGGCGACCCTTTTCGCTTTCCTTTCCTTCTGGGATGCCAGTTCTCCGGTGCAGATGAAGAATCCGCTTCATTGTTCCCACCATCTATATCATCCAAGAATATTTATAATAAGAATTGGAAGAAATCGTTCAGTGATCGCTACGCTTGATTGGGGCAAGCTACCCACACCACACTGTTTTGGCTAAAAAGTCATCTCCTTGTTGTTCCTCATTATTACCTACTCCAAACACGAAAGTAAAGACCAAAAAATCTGTCTACATAGCTCCCCTTTGAAGGTGGAGCTTCGCGGAGATCGTAAGTCAGCCAAGGCCTTAGACCGGAGCGCGTCCCTGCAGGTGAATCTCTCAGCTTCTGTTCTTTCTGTCCCTCCTCGGTGCCTCTTCCTGGCTACTCCACTCCAAGTATGGAGAGGTGCCACAAACACTGCTTGTACTGGCTAAACATCTCCTGTCTGAACCCTTGACCGATTCAAAAGACAAATGCATAAACCCACATTGAAGAAAGAGATGATCGAGTCTCTTACGCTATCCTAGGCGGTTCTCCCGTAGCGTCTCTGCCGGCTACTTTCTAAGGTTCAGGTTTGTCTGCCTATCCTAGGTGACCATCTTCGTCTACTACAACTAGGCTTTTTTCTTTGGGACAGATTTGTTTTTGATCTCGTCAACTCGGAACTTTATCTAGCAACTCCTTAGCTCATTTTCTTTGGCACCTTAGGCTCCTTAGTAAGCGGATTGGTGGAACTTAAAGTTTACCCTTGACTTTGTTCTATCAAACAAGCTTGTAAACACCTTACTGGCTTTCTTTTTCTATTTTTCCTAGTCTGCCATTGCAACGAAGCAACTCTATTATCAGCGAAAGAGTTACGACTTTGAAGGTGAAAAAAAAATTGGCTGGGCAACTACTCTTTCATCTTGAAGCATAGGCAACTACTCCTTATCCTACTGGCACTGAATAACTGGCAACTGAGACTCCAACTACCGTCCATCTACGATCCATACTAGATCTGACCAACTGCCCATCCTACCTCCTTTACGTTCTTGACAGCCCGTCTTTGTCTTAGTGTCGGACCAGCAGAGTGCTTTCGCCGTTGGTCTTCTTTCCGATCTCTACGCATTTTACCGCTCCACCGGAAATTCCCTCTGCCCCTACCGTACTCCAACTTGGTAGTTTCCACCACTTCTCCAGGGTTGAGCCTTGGGATTTGACTTAAAAAGCCACCTACAGACGCTTTAGGCCCAATCATTCTGGATAAGGCTTGCATCCTCTGTATTACCGCGGCAGCTGGCATAGAGTTAGCCGATGCTTATTAAAGAAAAGATTCACTAGGCAATAAGGCGAGAACAGCAAGACGACTGGGATCAAATCGGGCTTTAGCGGCTTGAACCCTCAGATCACTTGACTCACTGTACACTTTGTGTGAGTTCACGCTCCACTGATTCAACAAGTACAAGCCTATAACAAAGGCCTTAAAAAGGTTAGTAGCAGTTACCTCACTAACTGATAAGGATGCAGCTTCAGAAGCAGAAAAACAAGATACTAGCTTATTGCTTCACTTGCCTAAGAATTTCTTTGAAGAAGGCAAGGATAGACCAGACATAGTTCCCCTTCGATTCTATAAGGCTAGTCTAGGCTAGTCGTCTAAGTTAGTCTTCTTTAGATAGGATAGTATAGTATAGTAAGCTAACGATAGCTAGTCTAGTCTTTTCACCTTCTTCTAGAAGTAGCGGATAGGATAAATCAGTAAGGCTAGTAGGCTACTAATGAGAGTAACGTAAGTCTCGCTAGTGACCTTCAATTGGAATAAAGGATAGTTCCATTCTAAGGTAAGCTTTCTTTGCCGACAAGCCAACCTTCTCTCATTTACCATTTACAAGCCTAAGGGGAAGATCCCGCTACAAATCTAATTGCCCACAACAGATCCAGGGGCTATGGCTTTGAATGGCTCTAGCTAAGATGCTATTACCGGGAAGGCGTGAACTATTCAATCCGCAAGATGGTTTCTGGGCAGTGATTTGTACTCCGACGTCGGCACCATACCGGGGATTGGGCTTTCTTGCAGCTTTGTATGCTTTCTTAGAGAGAGTCTTTGGGGCGAACTTTCATCTGTTCTCTTTCCTTCTTTTTTCTTTTTTGTTAAAAACAAACGTTATCACAGTTTGATTTTCTTTAATTCTCATCTTGTTCAGTCTTGATGGCAGCTAGTTTATTTATTTATTACGTCATTAAGTTCAAAGAGTCATTCTGGCATCTGCATTTGCTAGTAAACAGTTGGTGTCTCTTTTCTCGCGCCCTTACTTAACGTATTTGCTTTCTTTTAAATAATACGATACGTTGTGAAGAGTGGATTCAACAAGAGGAATCAGAGCTTCCCTTTCTGGTAACTTCGCTACTTTGAGAACAGTGAGAGCAGAACCCGAAGCAGATTTTAAGATAGATGTCACTAACTTGCGTTTCTTCCTTACAAAAGAAACGCCCTTTCGCCTTCTGCTCCTAGTCCGCTTTTTTATTTAATAAGAGAATCTCGCTTTATCATTTAAAATTCTTCCTATTTTCCTGCGAGAAATGCCAAAACTAAGACTAATTCATTCAGTCTAATGCACCCACCTTAGGTCACGAGCTGCCTTAAGGCATTCCTTTATCCCTACTAACTACTCCTAAGGGCGTACTCCACCACGAACAGCGGAGTAAGCTCTCAGGCCTTCCTTTTTTCGGCGTTCATTCGTCTCAAAATAATCTTGGGCTACCTTGCTACGAGTAAGAGAAGCAATCTTCATTCTAGGTCGTCTAAGGCACTAAGATCTCTTTCAAACTACCAGAAAGACCCCTAAGGCGGTTGAGGGGCAGCGGACCGAAAGGAAAGCAGGTAGGCTGCCTTTGATTTTTTGTTGAGCAGATCGGGGGGTATACGCCGGGCAAAAGCTTCACCGACCCCCGATGAAGCTCCGGCGGTAGTTCGATCATTGACAAGGTTCAAAGAAAGGGTGGGACATTGATAAAGAATACATGACTAACCACAATGAATATCCTTCGCCCATTATCACCTCATCTTTACCCATTGTCGTTTAAGGTAATGAATGGGGAGAGTTTGGGATCTAAGTGGATTAAAGTTAAAAAAGGACTCTCTGCAGGCCAACGAAAGTTGTAAGTTGTGAACCTTGACTTAGAAGCCGGGGCGAACTGTCTAAGATAGTGGCCGTCCAAAAGCCAGACCCTTTTCTTCAAGCCCACTGGAAGCCATGGGTGAAGTTGTCAAATAAGATCCCGCTAAATTGGCTAAGCGAACCATATTTCAAATATCGTTCGAAGTAAGGCCAGTCGCTGGATTAAGACTAAAAAACCGACCATTCCTTATCGCCCAGCAAAAGACCTCACTACGTACCTCGGCCTCAGGATTTAAGCGAGGGTTCCTAGTATAAGAAAGAAAGTAGAGCTAGGCAAGGTCTTCTATGAGTGAACGAGATGAGGATCGAGGTAGTTAAGTTCCCCAAGAGGGAGTTGCTTTCCAATATAAAAAATATTCTTTCTCCTTCGCTTCGCTCGCTTTTTTCTAATGCTTTTTCCCTTGCGGGCTTTCCACCATTAACACTTGTTTACTTCCTACCCTATTCGCTGGCATTGAACTATTCTCTCGCAGTCCCACACTTGGAACTAGAAGAACTATTCACTTTCCACTATGCACTACGCTTGAAACTACGATTGCCCTTCGCTAGCTAACTATTAATAGTGAAACTACTATAAATACAAAGTTAAATTTCACCCCTTTCCTTTATAGCCTGCCAAGGAACAAGTAGCATTCACCACCTATTCCTGCCTGAAGGAAATGCATGAGCGCAAGACTCTTTCAGTTGCAATTCTTTCTTTACGCGCAAACCCTTTCAAAATCTTATTCAAGCCTTTTTGACGTCTTTCTACGCGGAAAGCTCTAGATTCATAGATCGGTCGTTCCAGATGTGATGTTGCGCCGATCAGCGCAATCAATATCTGACGCGAGGCCAGTTCCTCTTTATACAATTACGATAAAGATTGAGCCGATTAGTCAGCTTTGCCCTGTTGATAGGCTAAAGTATAGTAGCTCGAGAACTCACGAACTAAAGATGCAACGTGAGGCTTCATATGCGGATACAAGGGCCAACCCATTATGACTAATGAATGCTCCTTCTTGCTTGATTGTTATTGTTGAATCCGCGAGTGTAAGTATAATTGGTTGTTGCTATGGATACATCACTACCAGTTTCTTCTCTTTTAAGATACCCCTCATATGTAACCAGCTTATCATGCAACTCCTCAAAGGTGATGGGATTTTCTCGTGCACGAACCGCTGCTACAATCTCCTTAAACTCAGGGCCCAGGCCATTGAGAGCATGAATAATGAAATCGTCCTCCGCCAATGGTGCATCAATGATGGCTAACTCATCAGAGATAGCCTTTATCAGTTGCAAGTACTCTGCCACAGGTTTGGTTTCGAGCCACGGCGAGTGAGGGTGAGCCACTCCTTAAGATCCATCACTCTTGAACGAGATCTATTTGTATAAAGTTTGCCAAGCTTCGTCCAGGCTTCATGAGATATTTTTGCGGATGCTATAAGAGGCATGACCGATTCTGAGACTGATGCAATGATAGCATGCAGCAACAACTGATCCTGTCGAACCCAATAGGTGTAAGCAAGATTTGGTAAAACCGTCTGTCCATCCTTCACAACAGTCTTCGAAGGGCATGGCACAGAGCCATCAACAAAGCCCATCAGGTTAGGTCATAACCAAGAAGCAACGAGTAGAACTGAGTGCGCCATGATGGAAAATTCATGGGCATGAGTTTAAGAGGTAACTGGGCAGCGGCATTGATTGAAATAAGGACGCTGCTCGAAGCAAGTGAAGTGGATGTAGAGACAACCAAGGGAGCGGCAGTCTCGTCTGAAACTTCTTCAGCCATGGTGGGTGCTTGGATCTCTTGCTCGTTGGAGCGTGATTGCTCTGATACCATGTTAAACAACCACTTGCTCCAAAAGCTTAACAGAGTGCGCGCCTAAGTGATTGTGAAGTCTGATTTGTTCCCGAGGGATTCTAATAGACTTTCTGAACTCCTCCTTTTTAGCGACTGTAGGATTTATGTTATAGGTCTGGGGTTCCCGTTATCACTAGTCTTAATGCCCCTAGATTCTATAAATATGCTTTTGGTGGACTCTGAGGCTATGTTATAGTATATGCCAATACCGATCCTCTTGCAGAAAAGAAAAAAGCTATTCTTAGTCAAACTGCTAGCGAGCCATTTGCAGTGACGGGTTACATACAAGCAATGAGGGTCTCTCTGCTAGTTACACCAATCCAGCTTTCTCTTTTCTAGCAGTCCCTGCCCTTTAGGTTTGTGTTCTAGTTCTTGTAGTTTATGGAAGCTTTGTTACATACCATGCAGTGCAGTTGGAATAGCAGTTGAAGTTGAAGTTTCCTCTGGATAAGCGATGTAAGCCTCTGAAGGAGTAGGTCTTGCCCCTACAGTGTCAGTGACAATTTCTAGTTCTTCAATTTCAATGGCAGTAAAAGTGGATGTCTGGTCTCGGTTAAGCCCGACGATCCTCTGGACAAAAAAAAAGATAAGATGTGGGCTGTTGGTCTCGATCTGCTGGTGTACTTGATCAACTGGTCGCTCCTCTAGTTGAAGTATCGGGCCCCTATTTCTTTCTAAGTTTACACCGGGGAAATGGGGAATTTCGAAGTCTTTCTTCCATCGGTGCTGTTTCCCATTCTTCATTTCTTTGCCCATGGGATCAGCTGGACCTCTTGAAACTGATCTTGCATCTCAGCCATTAATCCCCGAGAGTGCGCACACTACCTCTTAAATATCTATTCCCTTGTTTGGTTGCAGGATTGAGGCACCACACCTCCTATTGAGAAAATCAAAGGTAAAGACAGAGTAAGAATTTCAAAAGAAGTGTTCAAACCTCGCTCCTTCTCCCGCCCATCCTATAACATGATATTGTGTCCTTAACAGTCGGAATCAGTGTTATACTTATTAGTCAAAGGACAGGCGCTAAGACCAGATATAGTAGTTCTAGTTAAGGGCTTCTCTGCTTTTGGATAGGGTATATGATTTGCTAAAAGTAACTAAACAACCCCGCGCTCCCACTATGGACCTTCTATAAGGACGATCTTCGCTCTCGATGCCGGAGTCTCGAGCTCTTCACCTATTATTTCAGAGAGAGAGAGAGCCCTGGTTACACAACTCAGTCTGCAACATCGATAGGAAATGGATTGCTTTAGTGTGAGAATGTTCAGTTTAGCTGATCGACTAACTTCGGCTACAGGAATGCTTGATAAGAGAAATGCTAAAGCCAAAGCGCTTGATGATGTTATACTGACTGACTTCGGGTGAGATTCAAAAGAAAAGAAGATAGATTCCGACGAATAACGATAAGAGGCCTGCAACAAGGAGGCTCCTATACCACTTAGAGCCAAAGCTGAATGCGATGTGCAATAAAGAAGGCTTCATTCTATCAAGAACTCCGTGCTTAAGAAGCATATTCCTCGACTCGAGGAGGACTGATCTATGCTATCTATGGAATTTGAAGAAGATCAAGACTTTTCATCACACTACGTAATTTCCAAGGTTGGTCTTTGAGTTGAGTCACCCTGTGAGAAATGAAATGCCGAGTTCTCAAATGTAGCTCAATCTGAGTCCTTTGAAAGGCAAAAGAAAGATGCACTAAGCAGAGTGATGTTCTTCATCTTGTTGTTTCCCTCGGGCTTTAGAAGAAGAAGAGGCGACCAAGCGAGAAAACGGAAAGCACGCTTGGAGCGAGAAAACGTAATGCGCGCTAGCGCATTCCGGCTTTCGAGCCCGCCTACACTTGCTGCCTACACTTGCTTCTTGCTAGGGCCTGGACAACTAATGTGCCACTAGACGACTTCGAATGCTTACAAGACTAGCCGGAATGGACTGAGCTATAAGAAAGCGCGAACTTCAAGGGTAAGCTTGGATCTGGCTTATGTCTAGCTGAAGGAGGGCGTAGATCAGAGGAGAGGGTGGGATACGAAGTCGAGCATCTAGGTGCAATCTTCCATCTATGTAGTCAACAACTTATGATGGTTCAGAGCTGGTTGCTAAACCCTTGAGATGACTTCGTTATCCAAAAGATCTTGTTCATGTCTTGTTCTTTGCCCACGTCGAAAAGGGGCAGGTTTGGGTCTTCTAATAGAATAGAACCTCTTCCTCCACCTTATGTGTCAGTCTTCGATTCCGATTCTTCTAAGTGGTCTATTGGATAAGCAGTGAGGGTTTTAGTGCTATCCCTATCCCGGAAGCCTTAAAGGCTAGGGTAATTCTTTCACACCTTGATCAAAAAGGGATTGTGACCTTCTCCAACTAAGTGATAGGCTAATGGGAAAGCTTACACCTTCTCTAACTTGATCCACTTCGAAAGAGACAGAAAAGTCAAGAAGAAACAGGTCTTACATCCTTATCAAGTGAGAGACCGACACGAAGAACTGCAATCACTAAAAGAAAGGGTAAGCTGGATTTTCTAAAGCCCCATTCATTAGGAAGCAAATGATCTTCTGTCTTATAGTGGAGACAAGTAGAGATCAGAGTTCGGGAAAAGCGGTAAGGAAAGCTGCTTTCCCGAGACAGTAAAGGAAGAAGTTAAGGACGGAGCGATCAAACTACGAGCTAAGTTAGCGTTCCGACTTTATTTCCTACACTTGTTCTATGGTAAGTGAATGCGGCGGAATGCGAAAGCTCCAATCACTAATATGCGAGTGGGCGAAAGAAGAAGCCCCTACGCTCGAGGATGAAGCCTCATTTCCTCTCGTCCCGCCCGTTCTATCCTTCCTATAGCATCTATAAGAGTGGGAATAGGAGTTAGATTTAGGTATGGCATCCGAAGCGGAGGGATCCATTCGTATAGGAAAAGCTACGTTAAGGCAGTCGGGATCACGACCTTGCTTTGAGATAGAGCAGCACGAAAGTGGTAGCGACGTCCCAAAATAGAAAGAAAGAGATGAGAGTCTCTTCATGTCAAGCTATCCGATTCATTTCCTACGCTTCTTTCATATTGATTTGTCAATCAAAGCTAGGGTACCAATTCCAATCAAGCAAGCAATCCGATGGCAAGTCGGAGAAAGAGAATCAATATTAGAGCTTATTCCGTAGCGAAATGAAAGAATATTGAATGTGGCGCTCCCTTGCTTACTCTATAGAGTGAATTATATGGGGAAATACTCAACATAGCCCGCCCCCCGAAGATTAAGAGAGACTTGCAGAAAGCTGACTCCTACTGACTTAAACACTGGCATCCATGCAACAGCATGACGTGCCGCACGAAGCATTTTCACACTAACGGGCGACAAATCAAATCACGGTAACATATATGAAAACGCTTAGCGAATTCGCAGCCACCAATGTCCGATATCAAAGACTTCAGTAAAGAAATTGTGACACCAAGTGCGTTAATCACACTTTGATAGACATCGGCCATACGTGGATCCGCAATGACGATATCATCACCGAGGAGAGCATACTTACGGAATACCTGAGAAGGGTATACTTTATCCGCACAATACCATAGAACAAAATGATGGCATAGTGCGAAGAGAGGCCAAGAAGACAGAAACCCCAAGGATTATCCAGTTGCAAAACGTACAAGTCGAGAAAATGAAGGGGATGAACGAGCAGAACCAGGGCAACTAAAGCAGTTTATCCCCAGCCCACATGCCACCCACGCAAACAAAGTGAGTTTGTTAAATAAGCAGCTTTCAATCATTACGCCCGTAATCGCTAATGGCCGTAGCCGAGGATAGATCGAAGGAGCGCAACTTTCGCTATTTTCTTCACCTATCCAAGGGACACACCTGATCAAATGTACTGTCCATCGGTATTAACCTCAAGATAGACATACACCAATCATGCGCAGGACATAAGAGAGCTTGCTTAATAGCATTTGGGATTGCAAAAATCCTAGTTTTCCCAGTACCTTATGACCTAAAGGCCAATCAACCAGGGGCAAAATACATCATTAATTCATCGTCTGAAACATAGACACCTTCAATCATTGACTGACACACCTTATAGTATAGGCATGGCACATCAATTCATGAAGAGAACGCCCAGCCTGACAAAAGATAGAATCCAAGTTCACTTCTGGTCTATTGGCCATGGAAAACTATCCTCATTAGGGAGTGGTTCCCCTCGCATTGGGCCGTTTAGGAGCGAAGAAAGAGTACACAGGTTCTATGTACCGATATGCCCATTCACGAAGGTTATGTTTGAAAGGCCAAAGATGACCGTACGAAACCGCAAGATTGTCGGACGTAGGTTACAAGAAGCAAGCTTTATCCCATAGCGATAAGGAAAAGACATCCCACGGTAGAACGGGGAAGAACCATTAATAGAAAGATTATACGGGTTCTTCTGAGTCCTAACAGAGGGTTTTTCCACATGGGTACCCACCGAAACCCGAGATTCATAGGAAGATCGAAACAACGAGAGATATACCTCTCGGTAAGCCTGACACACATACTACATAACTCAACTAAGATAATAGTTCAGTAGGCATAGAAGATGGAGGATAAAGTATTTATGTATATTGAGAGTTCTGTTTCTTAGAAAACATTATTAGCTTACTAAGAAAGAAAACAGATAGCTATAATATCACTAACCTATCCGCTCCATCATCCTTACGGACTATCATTCTTCTATGGAATGCAGGAATGCATCTCGGAAGACCAGTTCATGTCAAGCTTACGGGAAAGGGGATTGCAGCCATACGCTCAAACGAGCAGCTGTAAGACCTTTGTAGGCACACAACACAACATTTAAGGTACAAGGCGGTGTTTAACCATCCAGCCTTACGCCTGAAAGCATGAAGCCACCTGGCAAATAAGTATACCGCTATACAGCGCTCTTTAGATAAGAACAAATAGTTCTTGCTATTTTGGCAGTTCAGTTGGCGCGTCTACTTGTTGGCTACTTTATACCAAACGAGCACCATCTGCATGGCTGAATTTTGCCTTATGTGGCTTGGCAAAAAACAACATCTTTCTATAAAGCTTGCTCTATTGCTTGCTTCTTCTTTCCAGTGGACATACTGCATTCTACAGAGGGGAATCTCCACTTGGAAGAAAGGATCACAGCTTAGGTAACCGACCAAAGAAAGGGCGAAACAAGGGCCACTGACCTATCCCTTGGAGCGGAGCCCACGTCTGGAGATTGAAGCCTTGGCACAGACCTATAGGCAAACCCAAAGAGAGACCCTAGTAGTATTGATCTCGACGTCGCCCTTGACTATATATGTTTTTTGCTTCCCCTTTACCCTTTTTCCCAAGCTTGCCTTAGTCTTAGCTGCCACTAGAGAAAAATCAGTCTTAGCTAAAGGAGAATCAGAATCCGAGGTCTAATCTTGGAAAAGATGTCAAACCTATACGAATTGGTCCCTAGGCTTCGCTTTCCTTTCTTCAGTTTCCAAGACTGGTGGAGGAATTGCTAATCTGTCCTCCCTTGCCTACAATTCTGAGAGTCTCATAAGAGAATAAAAGACTTGAATCTTGCTTCCGTAGTTTCGGATGCCTTACCTTATTCTATCACTTCAAGTCCTCAACAACAAGGGAAGGGGCATTTTCAGAGAAAGTTATGGCTCGGCTCGGCTTGAAAGTTGAAACGCTAACTTAGCTTGTAGTTCGATCGCTCCGTAAAGCGCTAACGCGCGTGTAGGCTTTCATTAGTAACTTACTGCTTTTTTTCTAGAACAAGGGAAGCCCGCATGGAAGCTAAAGAAAGGGGGGGTTATAGGGGGAAGGGTCTCGCATCTTCGAACCTTGACTGTTAAGGAGAGCACTCCGTGACCCGTACTATCAAGAGAGCGACTTCGCTCCTCTAATGGACCACCAATAGAACGTACTATCTCCAAACCTCTCTAACTCAAGTTGCATTGCATTTAGGCAACTGTGGAAGAAAAAAGGTTCAATACTTGACTCTGTGAAATGTCAATTCATTCTTAGCACCTTAACTACCTTATAGTAAACAATTTTACCAATCTCGTTACTAAGCCTCAAAACCCTTTTAGGCCTCGTAAACTCGCCCGCCAATCCCATTCCATAAAAAGAAGTCTGGGGCTAAGCCTAAGGTCTACCAGTAGGCGGCTAAGAAGTTTAAGGCCTACCTGTCTGTAGGCTCTTATAGGGACGTTCGCGAGCAGCTCAAGGGGTAAAGCGGGAGCATAGCGATAGGAAATATGAGCTCTAAGCTAAGGATAGTACGAGGCTTGAAGATAGTCTCCTAATAAGTCCAGGTATTCAGTTCTCCACAGCTTTTCACCTTTCCCAAAGTTCCTTAGCCTTATGCACGAATTATTGAATAAGTCATCCCTACTACGCGAGAAAACGTAATGCACGCTAGCGCGTTCTGGCTTTCGAGCCCGCCTACACTTTCTCCGTAACTTGCTGCGCTGGCTCATTTCTATGAACAAACTTGGTCCATTGTGGGTGCCGATGTGGTTAGAGCTGTTAAGTCATTTTTCCATTCGGCAAATCTTCTCAATGAGTGTAACTCCACCATCTAATCCACCTGCTTTGCCTGCTACTCATCCTATGCCTCTTACTTAGCTTGAGTCATCTTAGTAATTGTATCTTGTAGGCCTTCTTTGTAGCTCACTCAGGGTGGGGATAATAGTATTCCGATGAAAGGATCCCTGCCCTACCTGCTGATGACTAGCTATTACCTCCTATTGATCCCCTGCCTTCGGGTCATGAATCAATCCATCATTCCCCAACCGCTCATCTCCTCTCATGGCAGAGAACAGAAAGAAAGGCTTGCTACTTTATTTAGTCGTCGTTCAGCTGGTCATGAAATAAATTTCCATTTCAAGGTTCATTTCTAGTGCAACCGGTCGTAAATCCGTATACAAGATATTTGGATCGGTTGGTGCGACAGCTAGCTGTTATTTGGTTCGACTCCGAATGGATCTATTGCTGAACACTTTAGGGTTGATTAGCAGGAAATGAAGGAATGGAAGGATGCTTTCATCAGCGGCGCATCAGGTCGAATTCAACCAACCCGAAAAGCGAGTTCTTTCAAGTCAATTCTCAAAAAGCCAGTACGTAGAGCCTATTTACGAGAGTTGAAAAATAGAAGGGCTAGCGATAGCACTCCAGCTTGAAAGTAGTACGAGAAGGGAGACTCAAATAAGGTTCCCTACCACCAGTTCAGGCATATGCCAAAAATGAGCCAAGCAACCCGTAAGGCCCACTCGACGTGTCACGCCCCGACCCAACCCCCAAGCTAAAGGTTAAGTCCGGACCCGACACACGGACAGAGTCTCCCCTGTACCGTGGACATTCTAAAAACCTGTACTCACTCAAACAAGGACCCAACAATACAATACAAGCTTTTCTTAAATAAACAACAAAGTTCTAAGGCCATCCGGGCCTTATAGCACACAATAGTTCCAAAACACACAAGCATGCGAGAACTTATTATCAACATAGTTATATAATCATGACATTCTAGGAAATCAATTAAACATAATTGAAAGACCAAACCTTTCTACTTTAAGTCATTCACTCCCAAGCAAGCAAAGCGAATAGAAGTAGATCATAAGTTATTACAGTTCATAGGCTTTCAAAGTTACAACACAACCAACTAGTCTTCAACTTATACAACAAGCATATACATAGCCCTTGGGCTACAAAATAGTACATAAAGTAATCAGATGAATCTTCCACATAGCAGCAAATTCATTAACCACCTCAAGCTATCAGGCACATCAACTAAGGTAAAGGCTCAATCTGAACTTCTTCTTCCTCAACTAAATCAACAAGCTGGGGATCACCCTCAGCGTCTCCTGAAACAGATATCGAGGTATGAGCAACCACTGTTGCCCAGTGAGGGATATAGTCCCGGGGCGTGCAATGCAACAGATAATACAATTACTCAACAATAACACTTAGACAATTAAAGAACAATGATAACTTAAATAATCACACATTTAAAAGGATACGATTCACACAATCCCCTATACACCAATCTTCACTGGTCTTCAATCACGATCCACGAACCACGAGCACGATCACGATAAGCCGGCATAATCCCCAAACACTCCAGTAGGTGTACTCCGGATGTACCCCGAATCCTACGACCCAACATCCCCTAGCAATCTCCGGACCAGGCGAATGAGGGAATAGGGCACGGAGTTTGAATATCCACCGGCAAGCCCTCTGCCGCCCAGCCGATATTCAACACATCCGCCCCTGACACTATGGTTGCGCAACCACTATGCAATGCACTTAACGATGACAAGTTAATAGCAATAATATAAGCATTAACACATATGAGGATCAACAAAGTAGGTTGACCTTGATGCAATTAGAATAGAACAATTATATAAGCAAATATGCAGTTTTACAATGAGACACTAGCAAGATAAGTTTAGAATCATACCAAAAGCTCCAAATCAACTTAAAATCACTTATAAACACTCAAGAAGTCATGCCGTGGGTTTAGAAATATGAGACAACCGAAATTGCACTTAAACCCCTTTATTTTACAAACTATTTCTCTTCCAAACACAAGTTAATAATTTCATTTTCAAAGGGAACTCTCCCAACCTTCTGACTAACCCTCAAGGTCGCCTCTTAACCTTCTAACTCCTTCAAATACCCGTGATTACCCCGAAAGCCCCAAATTCCCTCTTATGGCTTTAAACTACACATACATTGTCCAGGCTTCAAACAAGGGATATCAAGGCATCTAAAGCACCTAGGTAGCCTAAGGATACTAGAATTGAAGCCCGAATCCACCCGGATTCGCATTAACCCCAAAAGCCCCGAATTAAAGTTGGCTATTTTCCATTTTAAGCGATTTAAGGACAATGCAAGTGCATGGGGCTATTAGGTTATCTTCACTAACACCTAAGGCATCTATTAGAAGCATCGAATCAAGCTAATTCGAGCAATTACGCAAAACCCTAGAAAAAACGTCACTATTCACCCTAAATTTCAAATTAACGATTCTAACCGTTTAAAAAGCGAAACAACGGCTCAAATGTGTTCCCTAGCATTCATATAGATGGTATATTAGCATAGATAACTCATACATTAACATTTGATCACATTTTCAACAAATCAAGAAAAGATCAACTATTTAGAAATGCAAAAATAAGCCGTGAAATCCCTCACCACTACGCGTAGGAACACCTAGAAGGCTTGAAGACACCCTAATCCACTTGCTCAAGGCTTGGGAGGGCTTGGATTCAAGGATTGAAGGACAAAATCTGCCTCTTTTCTCTCTATGCTGCTGTCGGCCCTTTTCTGTTTCTGTTTCAGCTTTTTATGTTTTTTTTCTTTTGCATTTTGAGAGTTTAAGTGATATATAAAAGGGCTAAGTTGAGGTGGGGTCATTTGGGTGCTTAAGTGATCTAATATAATGCGCTTATTAAGCTTAAAACGAGCTTAGATAGTAAAATATATGCTAGCTAATTAATTACCTAAGTTATGTTATGTAACACTATTCACTCAACTACTAAAACTATTTTCTAAATGAGTCCTCCTACCGCTTCTAGCTCAATTGCACATTTTTCTCATTACTTTAATAATTAATAGGATTTAATAAAAATACTAATTAACTAATAGAAGGCAGTTTAAAAACGGAGTGAATAGTAGTCACAAAAGTCAGTTAGTAAGGCACAGAAGTAAATGCGCAAACAAGGGATGCAACAGTAATTAAATGCATGGCTAAAACCCGGGCGTCACACGACGGATAGCACAAAGAGAAAGTACTCCTTCCCGCGGGGAGTGGGAACTTACTTATTCCAGTTAACTAGGATAAGCAGAAACGTTCATCGCACAAGTGCGAAGGAAGCCACAAAGCAGCACGCACCCGTAGAACCCTATGGGGCAGACTTAGAAGTAGGGGAGAATATTCGTTTTGATGTAGGAACTTTAAAAGGCACACAGCTGCCTTATTCAAGTGAACTATTATCAGCTATCAATGCACTTCGGTCTCTTTCACTTTCAGCTACAGAACGGTCCTACTTTAAACAGTAAGCGGGGAGGGTGGACAACAATAAGGAGTCAGAACAGCCGCCTTTAGAAAGAGATATGGGGCCTACTTTAAGCGAAACTCTAATAGGGCCTACATTTGGGCAGCCTTCCTCCATTGCTTGTTCAACTACAGTTGTAACAAACTACCTTATTCTATTACTACTTTCTGCGGTAAGCGGCTTAGCATAGGAAGATTCGAGACGATGAATCGCATTATAGGTGAGAACTTCCGTCAAGAAGGCAGATGGAATTAGGCTTGCAAGCAAAAAGACCGGGATTTTTGCTTGTTTTTGCTTATTTTTCGGCACAATCCGATATGAGGATTTCTTTCTTTACTTAGTTCAGTGGGACTCTTTCTTATTGATTATCTTACTCAAAGCGGGACTTTTCATTTGTTGAAGCGAGGCTTGAAAGCTAAATCAAGTGGGAAAGCTGGCAAGGATAGGGAAGACCTTTCTACTTTCTCGCAGGCCTCCTCTTCTCAAGCTGACGAATATAGTGTTCAAGGAGATTGAACAGAAGGGGAAGATGGGAGCCCAGCTTTTTTTCTTTTATTTCTGACCTTTCGTCCTTGGCTCTGTCCCGTACGGTATACATACTTTCGTTTATCGAATCCCTGTTAAGGCTTTCTATGTCCACAGACATTGATTGCTACACGGAATGTAGGATCAACTCCTATTAGTAAGATAGGGTGAGAGAGGAACGAACTGAACCAAGACTCGAAGACAGAGAACGAGCCTATAATAATTTTTCTCGTTGACTGGCCCTTGTTGCACTTACTTCATCCTTCTGTTTACTTCACTCTTGCTGAAGTTTGTTTATCGCCTCTTGCGGGTCTGATTGAACTGAACTACTCGGGACCATTGCTCGCCTGACATCTTTGGCTGCTCAACCCGATACCACCGCTTCTCGTACCTTACTACCCCTATCTATAATATAAAGCTGCTCTACATGGCACTCACTGCTCATTGCTTTATTTCTTGTAGACGGGTAAGATGAACGAGAGCCTGTGGCTTTTCGACTTTCTCGGCATGATCTTGCGACTTTTGGAGTCTACCTTTGAGCGCCTGAAGAAATGAAACAAAAAAAGGTAAAATCCCCTAGTTGGGCTGTCTTCGAGCAAGCTCTTAGCTTTCATCATGAGTGAGAGAGGAATTGAGGCTGATCCAGCTAAGGTGAAAACCATTGTTCATCTATGCCGTCACCTCGTAACCTCAAAGAGTTGCGTAGTCTGTTGGGCCGGCTCCAGCCTTTGATCTCAAAAGTTAGAACTCGATGTCAATCATTTTCCCGTCAAGACGCGAACTTTGTTTGGACGCCAAAGCACAAAGAAAGAATCTTCCTCAAGCTTGATTTGATCTTTCTTATGTCTGCTCTCGTCTTGTCGCCTCCTATTACTGGTGGGCCACTCCTACTTTTTGTGTTCACCACTGATGACATTTTCTTCTTTTGGGACGTTATGGCAAAAGACGATGACTCTTGGAAGGAAAGATAAGGCCATTGACTACCTCAGACCTTACTCACAAAGACTAGAATAATACACCATTTGGTACTGAGGAAAGCCAGCCATTAAGCACAGACCCAAGCGATCAAACTACAAGCTAAGTTAGCGTTTCAAAGCGAGAAAACAGAAAGCGCTAACGCGCGTGTAGGCTTTCGAGCCGAGCCGAGCCATAACTTTCTTAAATATCTGTCTAATAGAATCTATATAGAATAGCAAATTCAGAGATAGATAATCAGTAAGTTATCTTTATCTTTATATAACTCCTTATCTACTTGTAAGGGCGAAGCTGCAGTTCTAAAGTTGTTCGGGCAAAAACCTTGCCTGTTGGAAAATTCATTAATTTGATTGAACCTAGCGGGAGAAAGGTCTTTTCAAAACGCTTTTTCCATGGTTCACTTGATCTTTCCCCGATTGAACTAGAAATAGAATGGAGGAGGCAGAGGTGACTGCGTTGGAGGCAGTAGTAGCGCATGCAGTTGACTCAGGACCCGTTCCAACATCCATTCATGTCCCTCCAGATACGAAGCCTCATACGAATCCAAATGTGAATGAAGCGCCTGCCCCTCTGGAATTGTCGGAAAGCGGCCGATAAACAACTGAGATTCTGAATCTGAGTTGGCTTCTTCCCATTCCCTTATCTAATTCAGAAGGGGTTGCTCCTCGAAGTCTAACTCGGGCTGTAGAGCTTCTTGATGACTGAGAAGGTGATACTGAATCGATGAGAGAATTGGATCAATAAGCCAGAAGATATCTGAGATCCTGTCCTAACTCATGAATAGACAGTTTTTGATGTTGACGCTTACACCGATGTATACTTTTTTATATTGTCCCTTATGGGTCCGGGCTTTTCTGTTTGAATAGTCCCCGCCGTAAGTCAATGCGTTAATGCACAATTCCCTCTGTCGTGAAATGAAATCCCGAGTCAGTAAAGTATTAAATAGTTAATGCTCGCTAATTGAATAAATTGTATTGTTGGACCACACATGAGTCCAGTAGTCTAATAAGAATGCCCAACGCAATCCAAAATGAAAGCACCACAAGTGAGCCGAGGGCATTAGTCGTTCTCAGACCAATGTCCATCTAACACATCCTAATCAGAACGGCCACCCAGAGGGCCTAGCTTTAGCTGCCACAATTCTCTTCCCTCAGAGGTTTCCCAAGGGGTGTCCCCTTTCAATAAGTTCGTTCCTTTTAATTCATCGAAAGACTTCCTCAGATAGAGGTCCTTCTTTTCTTGCTCTAGGGACGATGTTGAAGAAAGAAGTTCTTTTTCTAGTACCGCAGTTTCCTTTTTCTCCTTACTGATCATTAGCAGTGGCCATGTTGTATAATCGCACTCCTCATTATAATCACCAAATTGTTGGCGCTCCGGCCCGAAGATCTATGAATGAGGAATTGACTGCCGACGCGCTTTAAACGCATCATAACTAGAAATTTCCTATTCATTCTCAGTTTTCTTCTTTCTTACTTTTGGCTTTTTGAGCGGTATGATCGAAAAGTTCAATAAAGAAAGGCTCGGCTGGTTGTTAAGGGTGAAAGGGTCTATGCTTCATCGGAAGATGCTCAATGATGACCCCTATTTCCCTATTTTTTTGATAAGACCAACTTCCTGACCCCTTTGACTTTTTGCTAACTGGGGTTTCTGTCTTTCAGATGAATAATGAATCTTGGTTGTAGTTGATGTAGATTTCAGGAGTCGGCGCCTTATCCCCAAAGCTTTGTTCCCAGGTGCTTGAGATACACCTTCCAAACCGCCTTCGGATACAAGCATAAAGTGTGGCAATTATCCGTTCTTCAGCTAAGTCCGGTATGGTTTTCTTTGCGGTGAGTTTGATAAACCGCCCCTGAAAGGGCCCCCTCCCTCTCCCTATGAGGCTAAGGGGTATCTTGTTTGCTATCATGACTATTGGTACATTGTCAATACTCTCTCGTACTTAGAATCAAGTCGGCACTCCTTCCCATCTTTCACTGGATGGGGCTTTTGGGGAAGTCTTTCCTTCTTGTGTGCCTTCCGCCTGAAAAGGAAGATTCTGAACTGCTTTGGCCCCGTCTATGTTTTTGATGTCATTCTACTAGCTGGGAAAAAGAAAGATGGTCCAATTTCACAATAGTAGATTCAGGTAGAAAACGATCAGACGCTAAGCTAAGCTGATGCGGAATTTTCTTGTTATCTTTATTGTTGCTTCCCTAAAAGCGGTTTTCAATCCCTATGGTTGGAATCTTTTCCTTTTTCATTTCTCCGTTGAAACGATTCCCTCAAATTCCGTTGACTTTGCTTTCCACCCCGTATACCATTGCTTGCCGTCAACCCCATCGGCCTGAAAATGGTAGTTATCATTAGCTCTGTTTCTTGCTTTGATCTTGGGACAAAGAGAGATCGTCAAATATAGAGTACAATATCGAAGAGCAGGTTTTCCCAGACTAGAGACTGATCTCGTTACTCAATAAAGTGCAATTTCATCAGAGATGCTTTTTTTGATCTTGCTTCTAAGCGCTTAGCTACTACCGATCGGTTAACCAGGCGAGACAACCACTGTAAGGCCCAATCTTCTTCTGACAAGACCAATCCGACTTGATTTGTGTAAATAAGAGAATAGGCTACGTTGTTGAAACTGCGAATTCGGCAGTGGCTGGTGGAGAATGTGAATCAATCATGAATGCGGTTCTTGCCTACTTATTCGGAAGGGGAAGATTCGAGAGTTTGTCGGATGAAAGTGAGATGGCCAAGCCTTGGATGAATGGAATCGGCCCTTTCCTATTTCTTTTAGTACACCTGCTTTCAAGCATTGGTTCCATGGATGGGACAAGAGATGGGGATAGAAGTAAAACAGGAGCTTTCGAGCCCAGTACATCTGGTTCCGGCCTATTAGGGGGGACCTAAGGTTATCCTTCCCGGGAGAAGGCGTTAGAGTTAGAGGCTGAGAGGGGATCAAGAGATTGAAAAGAAGAAGATGGAGGGTTGCTCGTACTCACTTTCACCTGTTAGATGCAGCTACACCAGGTACCGGTAATGAACTAACTAAAAGACTCGAAGAAAGGTTATGCAGGTGGGTGTTGATTTGCAGTTGCTGGTTGGGGCCGTGGGGATGGAAAGAAAGATGAATAGTTCGGTTGGCCTTTGCCTGGCACTGGAACCGGAGATGGAGACAAAGGTGGACTTCTCACCTGAAAGAGGCTACAACCTTACCTTCAAGAAGCGAATTCTAGGCATCAATGCACTAACGCTGTCTTGCTCGCCTTTCTTCCATTTGATCGGAACAGACTCTCACTCGGACTGACCGATGGCATTTCTTCCCTGGCTTACCATCCAAGGGCAAGGGAACTCAATAGCACTTTCAAGAAGAAATCTACCGGAACTGACCATTCAAGTTGTCTTTATCAATAAGGCCTTACATCTTATTCATATTTGCTTGCTCTTCCAAGTTTTCTACTCCTTCCTCTGATCACCACCAACCACAACAAGGTGAACCAGCTCCCGGAGATGAGCATTCTTGCCATACCATTCAACGAGTCCAGTCAAGTTCTTCACACGGTCTAACCTTGCCATTGTGAAGAAGATCGGCTTGCTCCGATCCTTTAGCACATATCAGTGTTCTTTGTTCTCAACATGGCTGTAAATTCACTCCTCTCCTTATAGTTGAGTGGCTTTCACTCCTCAATCTAAGGATGGAAGTAAGTCCAACCTCTTGTTCTCCTCTGTGTAGGGGAAGTCAAGACTCGTATCAGTACCAGGTGAAAAAAATGTTTCACTTGGGATCAAAAACATCAATCCCATGAACAACTCGGTAGAACGCAGTAAGAGTGAAAGCATTGTGACTCTCGTCTTGTCCAAGAGTGTCCTTGCTTCCAGCGATTTCTTGAAAGGTGCTGGCGATGATGAAATCTGTATGATGAATCATGGCAATGAGATCAGCAATTAATTGGCAGGAAAACTCCTCTAACCTTCTTTTAGACACTAGAGCGCCTGAACGTCTTTATTTGACTTTTGCGGGATTATATTCATAGATAATGTTCTCACTACACTTGACACTTCCTTTGTTGCTTTATGTGAGGAGTTAAGGGCAATAAAAGTCTCTGTATCATATTATCCCGCTATAAAGCAGTTGTTGCCTCTTGATTGCTTCTTTCATACAGTCGGACAGTCTTTCCTTTCTGACAGCGATGGTACTGATTGAACTCGGGCTTTGGTCCCCGTTTTCCTATATTCGATCCAAGTATCCGAATCCGAAGTCAGTCTTGGAGCTGGTAGGGGCGAGCATAGCAGCGTATTGTGGTGACTTGGGGTCTAAGGGAATTGCCAAGCAGGGTTTCAGAGTGATAGTCCATTTCGTTTCGTAGGCGATCCATCTCTGGATCTACTGAGATTTGCTTTTCTAACAAGACAGTTCTCATCAATTTCATTCCATAATCTGTTTTTGAAATTTCTCTGAGAGAGCCTTAAGGCGAGTGATTCCATGCAGAGTAATATTAGCAAAGCAGGTTCTTTACTTGCCTATATCTTTCTATCCCCTCTGCAACTCCTGGACTGTACGTGTAATTGCTAAACCGAGGTGAGTTTGACGCTTTGGGTTTATGAAGTGAGCTCACTTATTCTGACGAAGAGAAGTTCAACCGGTGGTTTGTACCTCAAAGAAAATGTAGGTCGCCTATCGTCTCGGGACGTAGTCTGGTAAAATTACTTTAGTATCTGAACTGCGTTAGCTGATCCATGGGTAGAACCCCTTTTCTACTTTTGGTTAGAATCTACCAATAGAATTTGTCACCATATGAAACAGTTGGAATTACTCACCTTCCCATGTGCCTCTACTAGTAAGTAGTTTGAACTCATTTCTATGAGCTTTTGGTTGGCATAGATGGAGCTCAGTATTTTCTACTGATCGTGACAAAGACAGGAAAAAAGAATACCCATAGCCTAGTTGCGACCCGAGGTATACTCCCTTTAAGCTTTATAGAATCCAGGCTTAGGATGAACGCTGGCGCCATGCTTAACACATCCAATTCAAACGAAGTTTTGTTAATTTTGAGTTTCCGTAAGTAACTCTGTGCTAAAAGAAGAAGAAAATGAAATACGAACAACCGCGCTGGTCGTAATAAATCGACTTTCATGCTAGTACTTGCTCCAGCATAAAAGTTCCATTTCAAGGTCCACTGACTATGATACTTTCTGTTTTGTCGAGCTCTGCTTTGGTCTTTGGTTTGATGGTTGTACGTGCTAAAAATCCGGTACATTCCGTTTTGTTTCCCATCCCAGTCTTTCGCAACACTTTAGGTTTACTTCTTTTGTTAGGTCTCGACTTCTTCGCTATGATATTCCCAGTAGTTCATATAGGAGCTATAGCTGTTTCATTCCTATTCGTTGTTATGATGTTCCATATTCAAATAGCGGAGATTCACGAAGAAGTATTGCGCTATTTACCAGTGAGTGGTATTATTGGACTGATCTTTTGGTGGGAAATGTTCTTCATTTTAGATAATGAAAGCATTCCACTACTACCAACCCAAAGAAATACGACCTCTCTGAGATATACGGTTTATGCCAGAAAGGTATGAAGTTGGACTAATTTGGAAACATTGGGCAATTTACTTTATACCTACTATTTCGTCTGGTTTTTGGTTTATAGTCTTATTTTATTAGTAGCCATGATTGGGGCTATAGTACTGACTATGCATAAGACTACTAAGGTGAAAAGACAGGATGTATTCCGACGAAATGCTATTGATTTTAGGAGGACTATAATGAGGAGGATGACAGACCCACTCACGATCTACTAAAGGGAAAATAGCGTTGATATTGGTTCAAATCCAATTCGTGAGATGGCCTTCTTGGTCATATAGATGTCTTGACGCCGCCATTCTCTCATTTCGGATGACTGTCCTATCATAGTGAAGGAAGGGTAAAGTCTTCTTCAATCTCTTCCGCAAAGGATGAAGGCCAATCTGTAGCTTAACGACTCAAGTCAACAGTGATCTAGGCATCCGTGGCTGTTTTTCAAAAGAGGAGATCTTTACTACTTGAAGTAGATCCTACCCAAAAACAGGAGGATTGGAAGGCTTTGAGAGAATATTTGAGACTTCCTTTTCTACTATCTTTTTCACTCCCTCGATATGCATTATTTCAATCACTGAAAGTCGAGACTGGGTATTGGTGAAATAGAGCTTCTGACTCAATTGAAGAAAGAGATGTGAAAGTCACTTTCTTCCATAATGGAGGATTTCTTCCTTACGCACCTGAAGACCTGAAGTGCTTTTGACTTTAGTTATGGTTAGGGGTCTACTTATATTCAATGAAATTCCATCCATTCCATCAATGTTTAGGAAAAGAACATACCTCGATGCTGCTAAAGAAATCAAATTACTCCTTCCAATATGAATTGCCTCTAGTTTCGTTAGACTAGGCGATATCTTCTTTCTTGCTTGCTTATAGTTTTATATTAGGCATAATTCCTCCTATTAGATAATATCGGATTTTCTACCTATCTGAAACTCTAGCTTTCTAAATTGAAAAAGGCCAGGCCAATTCCAGAGGTAAATGAAAGGCTTTGGTATTAAATATGTAAGTAAAAAGGCTTTCTTATCTTGCAATCCTACTAAGAGTCAGTTTATAGCGAACCAAGGGAAGTGATTGGGACATATAGTCTGCAAAGATGGATTAAAAATAGGATCAATTACTCCTAATTCGGGAAATGGTGACCCCGATAAGGAAACCGTGTCCGGCCCTTCCTAGGATTTTTGACTATCCCACTAAAGATTCATTAAGCATTTAGCCAAAGATGCACATCCTTAAGGTTAACTGGAAGGGAGCCTAAAAACTTGTACAATACAATAACAATAAGAGATCTGGCTTTCTCGAAAATCTTGGCATGGCACCATGCGAAATACACCCTAGACATAGCAATCTTTTGTGCGAGCGGATGTAGCATTTAAAAAACCATTTCCTCTTTTTCCACTCGCTGTAGAACGCTTCATTTAATGTAGCTCTAACATATCTCTTCAACTCATTAGAGCTTTCAATAGACATCAAACCCTTTCTCCTAGACTATCACACAAGATAATATCTGGGACTGAGACTTGTGAGCTAATGAAAGGAAGGGAAAGGCTCAGGGGGACATATGAGAGGTACGACTCTACTTTCATACCTTTTTTTTCGGGGTAAGTTACTACTTGATGTCTCACTTCCCGCTCGCCATGCAAAATCAGATAACGATGCAACCGAGTAATTTCAACAAAGAGTCCAACATATACGAAGGGCCCAACTCTACAGTAGTAGACTCTAGTACAAGGCCCGGTACATATGAGAGGCCCAATTTTAGAAGTTCTCATTTCTCATTCTCCTCTCTCTGATCAGATCACCATGACGAGACAGCAAGCTAATTGGTCTCCGTACGACAACAATGGAGGGTAAATAATGTACAATTCCTTTTTCCATTTGATTTTTTTTCTTCAATTTTTTGGTCTTCTTTTGATTCTAAAGCTCTTTATGTGAATGTGTGTGTGTGTGTGTGTGTGTGTGTGTGTGTGTGCAGAACGTGTGTGGCAATTGCAGGTGGTGATTACTGTGTGATTGCAGCCGATACGCGATTGTCGACTGGCTACAACATTCTCACTCGCGATTACTCCAAAATCAGTCAATTGTATTCTTCCTCCTTATTTTATTCATCATCTCCATATGTTAAATCTGCGTAAATTTAGCATTTTTAATTAGTATATTATATATATATATATATATATATATATATATATATATATATATATATATATATATATATATATATATATATATATATATGTCTCTCTGTGTGTGTGGCTGTGCGCGTGCGAATGTATTTCCTGTTATAGTCATAAAAATAAGTTATTGTAAAAATGCAAGTTAAGGGCTTAAGGTTGCGTTCTATAGATTCAAAGTGGGTCCGCCCTTCTTCGGACCCAAAATAGTGGGAGCACCGTGCAGCGGGCTGCCGTTTATATTTGAAAGCTTTTGTGAAAGGTTTTCAGGTGTCAGAGTATTTCGTGTACAGCTAAATATCTATATAATAAGAAGATTGAATTAGAAAATGGGTTGAGAAAGGTGGTCAAGCTGGTTCTGTCTTTATCATCGCTATCCGAATTCCGAGCCTGAGCCTGATTGAAAAATACGTTCTTTGAGCTGTTTGTGTTCTTTTTTGTGATTTTGCACTCACTAGTTTGGATAAAAAGATTGGTATACTGCTGTGAAAATTTCTGGAGTTTAGGATGGTCTTGAAACCACTTTGCCAAAGTGGGATTGGCTAAGCTAGTTACCAAGCTAATGTGTAAATTATCATTTGGTAGAGATGTTGAATCCAGTTTCATTTACACAAGGCATGTTGGGCTTGATTGCGTGTTGTTTAAACATTATTGTTGAGATTTGAGAAGCCCTTATGTGGGGGGAAGAAGTGGGACTAAGTGAGTCCAATGGGCAGTGGCGCAGGGGCGCAGGGGCGCAGGGGCGGACTCAGGCACCGAGATTCAGAAATCAGGGTTCAGGGACATTTATTTATACATAAACTAATACACATTACACACATTATAGCAATGTAAGCTTATAAAAAAGAGAAAAATAAGTAACTATATATTGTATATATTATAGTAATACAAAAAGTACATTTTATAATTGTCCCTGACCTGAATAATCAACTCATTGTCGATGCAATCAATTACGTCTCTTGTTATAAAAGGGACTAAACAACCAATCATCTAAGCAGCTCCCATTGAAGACTACAACTATAAATCATAACAACTATAAAAATAAATAAACAAAACAAAAAAAAAAATGCATACATGCATATTAACATCAAGTATGGTTTTGCTCTGTATGCACATTTCTCATTCAATCAATCAGCTTAAAATTGAATCAGAATCAATTTTCTCACAATAATAAAATCAACCATCATAAAAAGCAAAAAAATAATTACATAGGTTTTTGACAGCAAATTGTAAGTTTCTGCTTTATGTGATAAACACACACTACGACACACTTGATCACTAAGATTGAAATTGAAACAAAACCAAAAGAGATAGAAACAAATGTAAAAATATTCAATTCGATCAGATATTTCACACATGCAATCAGCCCCAGATCAAGGAAACAATAATAACACCATAAATTACAGACCTGATCACCAAACTTATGAGCAAATAAAAATATGAGGACAACCCTCGTGTTTTTTCTTACCTTGAAATTGAGAGAACAGACAATGTGTTGAGTTGGAGTTGGGGAAAATGGAATTTGGTAAAGTGATTTTAGTGCTGTCAAGTTGTTGTAGTTGTTGTTGTTGTTTTTTTTTTTTTTTAAAATATATATAAGACAAATTACAAAATTTCAGTGCATGCCTATGCATGCACTGAATTGAAGGCAGGTCTGCCCCTGGCAGTGGGTATATCTTGCTGAATGGAATTTAGGGTTTTAGGAGAAATGGAGTAAGTAGTCTCGTGTCTGTCATTGGGATCAAGGAAATTTTGTTGAGGATGAATGTTGATTGTGTGAATGACATTTCATCTGCTATTTGTTTTCTTAGTTTTCATGCATGTACATATATGTATTTGACTTCTAGAGATATTCTGTATCTCTTAATTTGCAGGGCAGTTAAATATGTATTAGCTTCTTCTGGATTCCAGGCTGATATAAGCGCTTTGCAAAAGCACTTGGCAGCCCGTCATTTGGTAAGAGATTTTCATTTTCTGATTCTGTAAACACCTTTTATTTCTTGTCTATTTCCCCCCTTCAATTTGACTAATTCATGAGGTTATAGAATTCTGTCAGATTTTCGTGATGGAGCGAGAGGAAATTTTTGAAATGATGATAAGGATTTCATTTGATATGAACCAGTTACAGTGAGGGTTGTTCTTTTGTTATCATTTCATTTTTTTGTATGAATCTGGAGTGGAGATAGTACTAGCTAGCTAGTTTTTCTTGGTCTTTGCCGGTTGTACTAGTAGGCCTTTGTGCATAAAGTACATATATGGCAGAAAGGGGATGTTAAGAGGATGGTACTTTAGGTAGCCGAAAACTAATATAAAACTTTCTCAGATTCTGTTATGCATTTGAATAATCTAAGGGCATCCTCAATAGAGTTTTTAAAAAGTCTTTAAACAGTAATGATTGCTGTTTTAGAGACTTTATTAATCAAAATCAATCACTAATGGGGGTCTTTAAAACACTATTTGATAATTTTTGACAAAATTATGACATCACTCAAGCTTTGAGTCTCCAAAATAGCACCTAGTCTCCATTTTTTTCAACAAATTTGTTGAAGAAAATGGAGACTATACAAGAAGACAAAAATGAGTCTAAAAAAAAACAGTTCAGATCTAACGATGTCATATCAATTTGACATCGTCAGATCTAAAAAAAAAAAAAAAAAAAAAAAATTCAAAAAAAGGAGCACAAACAGCAGCAAAAAAAAAGGGAGCACAAACAGTAGCGGTGGGTGGGTGGGTGCGTGTGGGTGGGTGCGTGTGGGTGCAGCGGAGGGAGAGGGGGAGGGTGGGTGCGTGGGTGCGTGAGGGTGGGAGGGGTGCAGCGGAGGGGAAGAGAAAGAGGAGGGGGGGTGGGTGCGCGGGGGGGGAAGGGGGAGGGGGTGTGCAATTGCGTGCAGCGTAGGGAAAGGGAAATGGGGATGGTGGGTGGGTGGGTGGGTGGGTGTGTGGGGGTGGGAGGGGTGCAGCGAAGGGGAAGAGAAAGAGGGGGGGGAGGGGGGGGGGGGGAAGGGAAAGGGAAATAGAGGAAAGGCAGGGGGGGGAGGGGTAGGGTTATTATTATTATTTTAATTAAATTTTTTTTTTATTTTTTTTTAGGGTTTTTTAAAAGGGATTTTGTAAATAAGCTTTTTTAATTAAGGTTTTGTATCTAGCGTTTTTTAATTAGACATTTTTTCTAATTATGGTTTTATATTTTATTTTTTTATTTTAGTTTTTTTAAGTTTGGTAAACTTTTTTATTGCTGCTTTTTTTTTTTGAACCGATATTACTGCTTGTTGAAAAAATAAAATTTTCTACTTTATTTTTAGTTTAGGTGAAAAAATTAATTCATGAGTAAATTTAATTAATATTTTTTTACTTATGGTTTTTTTAAAAATGTTATGTTCGTCGCAATTTATTTATTTTTTGATTGAAATATTCGTTAAAGAAATTAAAATAATCTAAATAACAATTAATTAAAAATAAGTAACACACGAAAAAAAAAAACATATAATCAAATTATTATATAAAATTAAAATTAACACAATATAGATACTCAATTTTATGAAGACTGTCACCGAGGATTTTTTTTTTATCTTGGTCTCTAAATGGGTCTTTAAAATAATTTTTTTGCCTTGATCTCTAAGTGGGTCTCTAAAATACTATTTGGTCTCTATATGGGTCTCTAAAATGATGAATAGAGACCCATTATAGAGACTCCATTGATGATAACCTAATAACTAGAAGTGAAAGGAAAATAAAGGGTAAGAGGATATTTTAGAGTAGTATAGGATTTAACCTGCTGAGGGGAAAATTCAAATCTTACGCCAAAATCCATGGCCAGTATTTTGAAATCAAACAAAGCCCAAAAGGGTAAATTTCTTCTAGAACATTCTGACTTTTGGATGTTACACAACATATTGTAAATGAAGCTACTTTCAGTTCAATAATCTATAACTTTTTGTTGAAATATGAAATTTTATATTACTTTATATTACTTTAATTCCCTAATTTATGGCTTATTGTAAGGAGTGATTTACTCTATAAAATTAGGCTTATTGTAAGGAGCAATTTGCTCCTTAATATTAGGAAAAATTGTCTTCCCTATTTTCCTCGTTAATATTAGGAAAGATTGTCTACCCTTTTTAGGACTATATAAACTACTATGTAGAAATACAAAATGTAATAGTGTTGTAATCAAATGTGGTGATCAACGTTGCAATCTATGAATTTTATTGTTTCACCTTAGTTTTCTACTTGGTATCAAGAGCCAAAATGTTAAAAAAAAAAGAATCTGCTACTGTTCATCGTCTTCTCCTCCATACAACACTGTTCATCAGTTAAAAAAAAAAAATCAGAAATACGGAAAAACTTTATTAGGCTTCCTCAACCAAAAACAATGTCATCTCTTTATTGTCATAGTAGCCGAGTGTCCGGCTTCCTTTGCTCTTGCCATCTCTTTATCGTCATCGTAGCCGAGTTTGTCCGGCTACCTTCATTTCCCTTGTTTGTTCCTCTGTTGCTGCTCATCTCTCCCAAATGATGGTTCTTTTGTTCAATTGTTGATGGTTGCTAGGTTATTGTGGTTAGATATGGATTAGAGTGTTCACCAACCATTTGTTGCCGGCCTCTTTCATCGTTTGCCCACTTTTTGACTGTGATTTCCACCATTGTTTGTGGAAATTTGTGTGGAGGTTTTCCGGTTGATATGTTCTCCACTTTTCTTGGCTTGAGACTCAATTTGTTCTCTCAGCTTGGAGCCTCTCGGGGTTGGTACGTCCTCTGTCACGTACTCAAGGTTGGTACGTCCTCTGTCACGTACCAGGAGTTGGTACATCCTCTGTCACGTATCTTTTTGTTGTTCGCCTGTTGTTTTCAGGCACCTTGCCATGGTGTCATGGTCTTTCCAGTCATTGGTGGTGCGTCGATGTTGGGGTTTTTTGGTCCAGTCATTGGTGGCCTTTGGTCTTGGGTCTGCACATGGCTTGCATGCAGTCACTTGTCCTTCTTGATAGGAGCTATCAGTTCATTGTAATATCAACCATCACTTCTCCGGTCAGCTCTTATCAAGCTTGGGTTCGTCGGTATCTTCGCCCCACCTTGAGGGGGAGTGTTGAAATATGAAATTTTATATTACTTTATATTACTTATTCCCTAATTTATGGCCTATTGTAAGGAGTAATTTACTTCACAAAATTAGGCTTATTGTAAGGAGCAATTTGTTCCTTAATATTAGGAAAAGTTGTCTTTCCTATTTTCCTCCTTAATATTAGGAAAGATTGTCTACCCTTTTTAGGACTATATAAACCACTATATAGAAATACAAAATGTAATCAAGTGTTGTAATCAAATGTGGTGATCAATGTTGCAATCTATGAATTCTATTGTTTCACCCTAGTTTTCTACTCTTTTTGATAATGATTTGGGTGTGAGCTAGACTGCAGGTTCTTTTCGAAGTCTTGTATATGGCCTCTAATATCAGTGTATCGTAGCTTAGTAATTCTTTGTCCTGGTAGCTGTTCAGGCAAAACTGTAGTGTGGCATTATTTGATTAGGCTTCTTGTGACCTTTTAAATAAAAAGAATTACTAGACTTCTTGTAAGCTTTTAGATACATGTTTACTTATATAGTTTTTCTAGACTGATTTGTTGGTAAAATTGTCCGTTACAATTTGAGTGCGTGGAACATTCCCCTATGAAGAGCTGTTGCCATCAATAGTTAGCTTTCTTCCCACAACAATCTCCAAGTAACTAGAAGTATTCTCTTAGTTTGCTATTACTGGGTCTTTGCAACCTTTAAGCTACCTCAGTATGCTAACTGAACAAGGACACAATCATACCGCTATAATTCATACCATAGCATATCTGAAATGCTAAATCTATGTCCAAGATATCCTACTTTAAGCTCTCTGTGGTATAAGTAAGAATCTTATTGGAACTGATGTTTTATCGTTTGTTCTTCTTGAAACATAGATATATTAACATCATCACAACAAACAAATGAGCTGTCCTGCAATGGCTCAACTGCTCTCAAACACACTCTACTACAAACGGTTCTTCCCATATTATGCATGTAATGTTCTAGGTGGCCTTGACAATGAAGGGAAGACATCATTGGTTATAAATGCATTATTTGGGAATTGGGATTTTGTTGGTGTTTGCACAACAAAAGTAAGGTTTTCTCCTGCATTGACATTATACTCTACTTTATAAAATTTAGGGAGGGGGTGTGTTTTCACGTATGATGCTGTTGGATCCTACAAGAGGGTTGGATACAGTTCCCAAGGTTCAGGTTCTACTTTAATCATGCCTTTCTTGGATAATCAGCTGAAATCTCCAAGCCCTCTCTCATTACCCGCCAAGGTCTACCTCTAATTAATTTTTGCAAAATCTGCTTTCACTCATTATTGTTTTCATGTTTAACATGAACCCTTGACCTAAGCAGGATGCAGTTACTCCCCTTTCTGAGTCAGAAGCTATCGATTTGGTGAAGACTTGTTTTGCATCAGCCACGGAAAGAGATAATATATATACACTGTGAGTCAAATTTCCCTGATCGAAAAAAGGGGAGAATGACCTATGTCTAACTTTTCCCTTATTTGGACACTTAAATCTATCAGAATTTAGATGGTCTTAAGACTTCTAGGTCTTAATTTTGATATATATCTCCAAGTGACTCCTGTATGCTATTTGGAATATATCATGTTGCAAGTTTGCCCTTCATTTTAAGTTAGTCAGTGATCTATCTCATTGAATATTGAGGCTCTTTCAATTTCTCTGTTGACTATTGTATGATAATTCAGATGCATTCTTAGTTAACCCAACGCTCATAAGTTCCATCATAAATGTTATATGGGATCTCTGATAAGTCCAAGACAATAAGGAGAGTTTATTGTGGGTAACTTCTAATTTCTTTTTGAGTCAAACTTGGCCTGGCACCCCCAAAATCTCTGATGCTTTCTTAGACACAAGAGAGTCAAAGAGGGAAAACAGTTGATAAACCTTTATTGAAGATAGATAACCGGAGGAGGGATGCATCTCTGTACTCCTTTTACTATCACCGGATTATATTTGTTCTAAAATTTGTATGTACAAGATGTCTAACTCTTAATTGATACAAGTCGGCCAATAATATTCATTAATGCATTTCCTCTCTCTAAAATGCCAGTAGTTCTTTTTGCGGGATAGTTCCTTATTGCTACATGTGTGCATCGCAGGGGGACAAGCTGGAAATAGCCGTTTTAAATGCTGATGGCATTCGATGCGAACCCATGGAGCTCAGGAAAGTCTGATGCTGCACCTTGGGATCATCTAGGCAAAGACTTGGTTCAAAATTTTAGTAATGATTGAGATGGTAAATTCAGATTCATGCCTTTCTTCTTTTTTTTTTTTTCGACCAAAACGAAAAAAAAGGATTCATGCTTTTTATCGTTGTCATAGTGTCCTGGAAGTGGAGTTGGATATAGTTGTATTTTTAGCTCAGATTACTGTATATGGATAAGCTACATTTGAGAGGACTATTTGGTTTAGCAGGCATTATTTTTAATTTTTCCTTTATTTTGAGGTTTTAAGTAAATTCTGTTCAAGGCTTTCACTAATTTTTTTGAGGTTTGGTTTGGTTTGGTATGTTCAGTTGTGTCGTGTATTTAGCTTTATGTTGTTTTATTTCTTCAATTTGAGTTGCAAAGTTCCTCGTTATCATATTAGGTCTGGATCATTCATTGAGTAACGAATCTGCTCAAAAAGCTATAATGTGATAAGTGAGAATTAACGATTATGTACTATTAGTATACTTATGAAAAAATTATATAAAATAATTTATAATTGTTGAATCGTATTTCATATAATTGACGTTGTCATGAGAGGGTTTACCCTCTATTCATTGCTCCTTGTTGAACACGTGCAGTGTCTACTTGATTTAAACAGCATATTTGATGGATATTTATGGAGATTCCCACTAGTCGAATAAAAAGGAAAAAGGAAAAAGCAAAACGATGAAGATTCGCATATGCTTCTTTCATCCAAAATATGTAGGAGTGAGAACGCAAATGTTATGCGTAAAGTGTGTAAATACTTAGGTGATGCTAACTTTTTTTCCCTACCCGGCTGGTGGATTATATCGGTTGAGAGCCGAATTATAATTTTTTCCTATTGTGAAAGTTGTCGAGTTGAACCAAATGTTTCAAAGTTTCTTTATCGTATCGAGGCGAAAAGATCCCTGTGGCCACGTAATTAACGTGCCAAGATTCCGGGTAATGGTTGACCTCTGCTGCCAATAAAAGGTGCCAAATTAAGCAGATCCAACCCCACCTTGGATTTGACAAAAAAAAAAAAAAAAATCCCACCTTGGATACGGGGACCCCATTGTTGGAACTGAAAAAGAAAGAACAAAGCCAAGGCACACATAAATACAAGCTTCATGTTTGGTAATTACTAGCTAGTTGCAATTCCTTTGCCTTTTTTTTTTTTTTAACCTGAGAAATATTTCACTTAGATTAGATTAGATATCACCATTATAAGAATTTTTAGTCCCTAGATGGTCACATCTGACTTACGATATGTATCAATTCAATAAAAAACAGTTAGAAAAATTTAAATTTGCTCTGAATAAAATTTTACCACTTTCACTTACAACTGGAGCAACCCTCATTGGTCGCAATTCCTTTGCCCTTTCAAGTATCGAAGAAAGAATAGTGGAGTGCCCGGTGACCTTTGACATGATCTCAAATATTGGAGGGTAAATTGTGCAAATAATCTCTATTATTTACATATTTTTTCAAGTTGGTCTTTAATATTTTAAAAAAATTATACTAGTCCTTAATATTTACAAAAGTGATTCAAAAAGGTCCTTATTATTCAAAACTAGCCAATTTAATCTCTATTATTTTTCAAAAAATTTAAATTAGTCCTTAAACATAGGTTACATGTAAGGACTAACTTGATTTTTTTTTATAAAAAGAATAAGGACTAAATGAAATTTTTTTTTAAAATAATAAAGACTAAGTTGGCTAATATTGAATAATAGGGATCATTTTGAATCATTTTACAAATAATAAAAACTTCTATAAATTTTTTGAAATATTAAAAATAATATTAAAAAAAATATGCAAATAATAAAAATTAAATGTGAAATTTACCGCATATTGGATGAAGCAGCAGCTCGATCCTCACTTTAGTTTTTCATCAGCGAATGGCACGTTACCAAACATCCAGGCCCCAACCACGTCCTCATTTGTTGTCGCCATGTCAAGTGCTTCACAAATGTTTTGGTCTGCTGGCTTTTTCAGTAACCTAATTGGTTGGGTAAAACTTCTATCTGGTCTTCAATTATTCGGTCTCCTTCTCTCAGTGGCTGAATGATCATTGGCCAGATTGAAAAACTTTTCATTATTATTATTATTATTTTTTTTTATCTTTTCATTATTATGAAGCAGCTTTCTTAAGATACTATGATATATACTTTTTTTTTTTTTTAATAATTAAGACCTCATTTTAGACATGATAACATTAAATTTATTCTAATGTTATAAACTTAGGGTCTATTCTGTCTAATTTTCAGATACTTAAAAACGTTTTCTATGAATTTATAAGTTGAAACTAATCTATTTGACTTAATTTTTAAAGAATTTTTAGGTAAAAATTAAAGCTGAAAAAGGCCAAAAAATAAGAAATTCTAAATTATTTTTTCAAAAAAAACTTTTATGAAACTGATTTTACCAAATGTGAGAAGTTTTTTTTTTCTTTTCCAAATATATAACTTTATATTTTTTAAAGTTCAATATTACCTTTAAATTTTTTAAAAGTCCAATATTACTCAACATAAACCAAACAACAACTTTTGTCCAATCAACACTTATAACCGAAGTTCTATTATTTTCAGTTCTACAGTTCAAAAGTTAAAAATTTCACAGTCAAACCAAAAAAAATTTAAATAGTTTAGAGGCGTGTCGTTATATACTTTAAATCCATTAATAATGAAACAATATCTTTAATAAAAAGATATAATACCAAATTTAATACTTTTAATTACAATAACTCAAGTACTTAGAAGTATAAAATATTATGCTAGTGACTGAGGACTTTGAAGAATCTCTGCTCCAGCGATTCAAACATTATATGGACCACTGCACCAAATCTTTTTGGAATTTTAATATAGCATATTGACGTAGGTAATAGGGCAGGTGTCATCACGTATTGCCCCAAGCCTTATTGTTACTTTCATCAACGGCTGATAATTGCACACCTCCCCTATATGTTTGTACTTTAAAAATTGCCTGCCCGCTTCAAAAAAAGAGGAAAAGAATAAAGTTGCAAAGAAAAGGAAACAAGGATACTTATCCTTCCAAAAACATTGGTAGTTAGTCTACTAATAGACTGTTTGGGACATAGGTGAGATGCCCACTTCTCAAATTTGAATTAGAAAGTTTTTCTGGGACCACATTTTCATTTGGGGTGGAATCAAAATTATTATTTGGTGAAAATTAAAAATATATAATTTAACATTCGTATATGATTTTTTTTAATGGGAGTTCAATTAATTTTTTAACATAAAAATATTTTTAAAATGTATACTTTTAAAAAAAAAAAATGTTCCAAACTCACTCTTTCATGACTCCACTCATAGGGCCAGTAAATATTACAATCCTCACTAACCTGTGAATGGTTTTGCCCTTGTTTGGATCATATTTTTTTTGGACGAAGTCATATGTTCTAAAATTTATAAATCTTAAGATAAACCAGTGGTGGATGTACACTAGTGTTGGCGGGGTCCAGCACTACTGGTCCATAAGAATGTTAATCTATGTATATTTCAAAAATAATTAAAATATCTATATGTTTTAATTAAAAAAATTAATTAATCCTTACTGTAAAAAAATAAATAAATAAATACTCATAGAGTTAAAAAATATATGTTTTAGCTCCTAATGAAAGAATTAAAAAAATTATTGAATCCGTACATGTATAAAAAAAAAAAATTGGCATGTTTTTCAAGTACAAAAAGAGGTTCACGTTACTGCAATATATGTAATGCCCCATGCTAAAACAAAAACTTGGGCAGTGAGGAATTTCGCAAGAATTTTCGCTGCTTTAAAACAATAAGTTTTAAAATCTCGTTTCAAAATCACGAAAGATCCCGGAGTAGGTTGAAATTTGTAACCATGGTGTCTCTCGCTAGCTTGCCTTCACCATCATCTGTATTCTCAGCCTATGCCTCAATCTCAACTTCAGTAATGCTGTTTCGAACCATGTTTGATCAAATCATACCACACCAAGTTCAAAACTATGTGTTCTCAGCAATCAGATGTTATTTTCAGCCACGTTCGTCGTCAATGATCACACTATACATCGATGAAAGAGATGGTTTAACAAGCAATGAACTCTACGATGCTGCAGAAACTTATCTATGCACCAAGATCAGCCCCAGTGTGGAGTTTCTAAAGCTTTTCAAACGCCCTAAAGACTCAAATATCAGCATCAACTTCGCGAGGTCCGAGAAGATTGTAGATTTCTATCAAGGTATTGAGCTTCAATGGCGATTTATTAGTGAAGATTTGTCTCATAATGCAAAGGTCAGTACTGATGATCATGGTGATCAGAAAAGATACTTTGAACTAAGCTTTCAGAACAAGTATAAAGACATTGTGTTGAGCTCTTACGTTTCTTTTGTACTCCAAAAGGCAAAAGAGATCAAAGATGAAAAGAAAGTGGTGAAATTACACACACTATCGAACATGCACTCATATTCATCAGCAGCTATATGGGATTCAATCAACCTTGATCATCCATCAACTTTTGATACATTGGCTATGGAGCCAAGCTTGAAGAAAGCAATAATGGAGGATTTAGATAGATTTGTTAGGAGAAAAAATTTCTATAGAAAAGTAGGGAAAGCTTGGAAAAGAGGATATTTGCTATATGGTCCTCCAGGGACTGGAAAATCAAGCTTGATTGCTGCTATGGCTAATTATCTTAAATTTGATATATATGATTTGGATCTTGCGAATGTGAGGCACGATTCTGATCTGAAAAAGTTGTTTCTCAGAACCTGTAATAGATCCATCATTGTGATTGAAGACATTGATTGTAGTGTGAAGCTGCCAGAAAGACATGCAGATGGATTTCCACTGGATCAAGAGGTAAGCATGTTGTCATCTCCTATCATATCCCAATTGCATATTGAATTTAGAGAAAGTCTACAAAACTTTTCATGCGCCATACATTTGTGTCTGGTCCATGAACACATGCGTAAGTGGAACTCACAATTATATTAGAGAGATATTTTGAATTTCTCTCATTTTGTAGACTTTCTCTTGATTAATTTAATTTATTTTTTGGGTATATATAAACAGTTTGATCTCCATGTTTGTTTTTCCCTAATGATTAGTCCTCTACTTTTATGAGCTATGGTTTACCATATTCTCTTTGGAGACCAAGCTCAGAATGAGCATTACAATAAATTACTTGAGTGATACTTTACGCTTTTTTATAATAGTAGTATCCTTACTATATTAATGAGATATGTAATACTTAATATATAAATTTTTATCATACGGAAAAAATCACTTTACATTTTTCTATGTAATAGTATCTTTACCATATTAATAAGATATTTGAGCTTAGTATGTAAACTTTTACCATAAAAAAAAAGAATAAAACATCAATCGGGTAATAGAAACCATGACCTAGGTGGTTTGACTCTTGGCATTGAATAAAAATTTCTCCCTTGGTACAGTTTTTAACTTTCATTTGTGTTGTGCATTTGTGAAGATGAGCTTAGGCATTTCCGTATTTCACTTATTTATTCACTTAATATTTTAACTTTTTTATAATACTCTAATTAAAAAATAAAAAATTATTTAATAAGAACGTTGCAATAGTTGTCGTATTACAACAGTTTTTTTGGCCATTATATTGTATGAACTAAAAGTTTTTGCAATCGTTTTATTTAATTGCAACGATTAATTTTTTTAAATTTTTTGTTAAAAACTGCTCATGAGTTTTTGTTTTTGCACGACGACTTTTAAATTATAGTGTAATTGCAACATTTTTTTTTAAACTGTTACTTTGTATTTTTAAAAAACCATTGCAACAGAAAATTTATAATAGTTCAAGTTATTTGTAACAATTTTTAGGTTTTTACAAATAGTTTTAAGTATTGTAACAAATAAAAAAAGTGATAGTGACTGTAATTGATACAGGATAACGTAAAGGGCTAGCGAGGTTTTTAGAAAGAGGAGATATTTTTTGCTGCATTATGGATTTGGTAGTTGTTTTTTCTTCTTTTTAATTTTTTTTTCTTTTTCTTTTTCTTTTTCTTTTTCTTTCTCTTTCTCTTTCTCTTTGTTTGTTTCTACTGACCTCCATGTGGTCTGGTAGATTCTTGCTGTTGGATTTCACCAGTCCTTGCCCCTCCTTTAGATGTCAATAGGGCGATCATAAGAATGCTACTATAATTGGCAATGACATGACAGGCATGATACTATTCTGGATAAGCACTGACCATGTATATATAAACACATATATATATACATAAATGGATAAAATCCAATTTAATCTCTTATTTTTAGCGTGTTTGATATAGTAATTTCTTATTTTTAAAAGTATAACATTGTAATTTTTTATCTTTTAAATATATGCTTTGTCAGTCATTTTCACTTTTTCGTTTTAAATTTGACAATATAAGAAACAAACTACGTATAATCACATGACAATCATGTATTTTTTTTGTCAAATTTTAAATGAAAATGTAAAAAAAAACTAACTATGTCACATATTTAAAGTTAAAGTGCTACAATGTAACATTTTTAATAATAAGAAATTACTATGTCAAACACGTTAAAAAATAAGAAATTAAACTGAGTATTAACCCTATATACATTCTACATTATGATTTAGCTCTCCATATATTTTGACAATAAAATTAAATAAAGAAACATGCCCATGTTAATATCAAAAAACTTTTCAATTAATTTAAATTAATTTAAACTGATTCGATATTTTTTTCGACAAGGTCCATGAGTTAATAAAATGCTAGTTGATTCACAACTTGCAAGTACTGCGAGGGTTCAGTTGACGAAAAGGACTTGCCTCAGAGCCCTAATGCATGAAGATTCCCTTGGTTTATTGCAAGTACAATGATGATCATGATTTTGATTGAATTTATTTCTTTTAGCTGATAATTGAGTCACAGATGAAACTGTTCATGATAAAGTTTTCATAGTTGAGTTTTAAGCCATCTCCTATCATTGAAAACCTCATGACTTTCTCACTCTTAGTTATATATGTCTGTGTTAGAAAGAGAGGAGTCTAAATTTAACCATCCAAATGATCAGGACGGTTAATTAGGGTATTGTTGTATACGGGTAATATTTTATTTTATCTTTTTATATTTTTTTTATATAGTAAAAATTTATGTATTAAATATTTAATTTTTCACTTAAATAATTATAAAAAATTTATCATATAAAGAAATTTAAAAGAGTGTAAAGTGATATATAATGATGCTCATTGTAAGAATAGGTAGATAGTAAATGAGTTGAAGAATGTATAAATATAAATAAAACCAAACTCTTTGGGTATTTTTAATATTTTCCATTATCAAAGCTTTGTCTGTTAAAATAAACTAACCGATATTATGTCTAAAGGCTTTCAAGAGATTTTCAAAACTTCGGAGACCTGATTGCAGGGGTAGATTTAGGATTTTATTTTAGTTGAAGCTAAATTTATAATTTTTGTACTATATATATAAACATCTATTTATTTTTTCAATGGTGGCTAATTCATCTTTCTAACTAAAAATACATAAATATTTAACTTATTTTTTTTATATAAAAAAAAAGACACAGAATTTTTAATGTTTTGGCCATTGGGGACTGTAGCCTCAGCTCCACCGGCCAAGAGACATGTGTAGAGAAGGATATTATATTATATATTATCTTTAACACGTCCTGTCCCTATAAGTGCAGGCTGCGTGGTTAATTTTTAACTCTTACATTTAAATAGTTTTAATATTTTTAAATGGTAGTGGTGAGTTTTGAGCCCAAAACCTTTTTTAGTACCTAGGCTCTAATTTCATATTAATTAAGTGACCACCTTATCTAAAAGTTTAAACTATTAACATCAATTAATTTTTTTGGTATGCAGTTCACGCTTTCGGGACTATTGAACTTCATAGATGGGCTGTGGTCAAGCTGTGGAGATGAACGGATCATCATATTCACCACCAACAACAAGGACAAGCTCGATCCAGCATTGTTGCGCCCTGGAAGAATGGACATGCACATTCACATGTCCTATCTCACAACTGATGGATTTAAGCTTCTGGCCTCAAATTATCTCGACATCGATGATGATCGCCATTGGCGATTTCGCGAAATCGAGAAATTAATTAAGGGTGTTGAAGTCACACCTGCAGAAGTTGCAGAGGAGCTCATGAAGTGTGACGATGTTGATGTTTCCCTCGAGGGAGTTGTTAACTTTTTGAAGCGAAAGAAGAGGGAAAATGATGATATGAAGATTAATGATAATAATGGGAGTAATGGGAATAATCTCCAGAAACCCAAGAGGCTTAAGAGTGAAATCAAGAAGATTAACTTGCTCCCCAATGATTCGGTCTTCAATGGTGAAGTGATGGAAGAAAATGGAAATGTTCATTAGCTTAATCAATTAAACCATGTTTTCTTGAGATTTTATGGAACCGTGGTCCTTTTGTTCATTAATTAGTTATATCAACTTCTTCAACTGCTAATAAAAAAATTTCTTTTTTTTCTTATTTAAAAGTTTAAATTATTCAAGAAAAATTTATTATATTTAAACACACATAGCACACTGAAAAGAGTCCCAGAAGTAAATCCTTTTGAATATAATATAGCTTGACTTAATGGTAAAAGTTTCTTTTGTAATTGATACCATTTTGGGATATCTTAAACATAAAATCTGTGACAATATTCAATTTGAAACAAGGGTATTACTTGATGCTCACGACACTTGAACACATTCTTGAAGTGAAGGGGGGGGGGGGGGGGGGGGGGGGAGGGGGGTGTGTGTTTGGGGTAACTGACGGTGTTTGAGGGGAGGGGGGTTTGGTGAAGAAGATGATTGTTTTATTTTTATTTTTTTAATTTCTTTTTTGTGAAAATGGTATTTTAGTAAATGAATAAACATATTTTATTACAAAATTGATAAAAGAACAATCTCAGCTGTAAAATAGGTGTGTGTTATATACTTCACGTTAAAATTAACACTTCTTTTGACATAATGATTAACCGTGATGTGTTTTAAAAATCACAAAGGGGTCTTGTGCACTTTTAAAAGTACAGGAAAATCATGTGTACCTTAACAAAATCATAGAAAGATTCTATGCACTTTACCCAATTTATTATATTTATTTCTTATTTCTAAAACTTCCTCTAACTTCATAGCCATGACCTTTTTCTTTTTCTCGTACTCATTTGTTATCAAGCATTGACAGGGGAAGATGCAACTCGTATCCAGTAAAAGCTTCAGACGCCACTAATCCACCATTTGAGACTATTTATCGAAATGCTTCTCTCTAATCTTTGAAAGATGAAAACCCTTAGAAGTTTTAATATATAGTCGTGTTCAAAGTAGTTCGATTATTAATTGACTCACTTAAAAAAAGATATATAAATAATTATATATATATATATATATATATATATATATATATATATATACATATATATATATATATATAAATGAAATAAAAACAAATAAAATTAGAGCTTTATCACTTTCTCAATTTTCTTGTCTTTTTTTTTTATTTGACTAATAAGTCAATATTATATCATATAAACTCTAAAAATAAATCTCAAAATTTCTCGACACTTAAAACGAAAATCATATTTTTGTCCTTTCGTTCTAGTGGTTGGTGGCAACCCGTGACTGCTTCTTTTACATTTTTATACTTTCGTTAACTATTTTCGTAGGTTTTCTTTTAATAATAAAATTGCATCTTTTCTCACTTTTTTTGTGGGTGCTTTTCGTGGTGAAAATGTTGTTTTATTGGCTTTGATCATTTTTGCTCATCTATACTTAGCCATTTCTGTGGCAAATATTAAAGTTCGTGTCATTCTCCATTATATATGACCAAAATTAAAGTGCGACGTAAAGCAGAAGGATCCCACAAATTATAATAAGCGAGATCTTAGCACTAAGCTTAATGTGATACATAATTTTGATTGTATATGTTACATCCCGTCTTACATCAATTTTTTATATGATTTGTGTTCATTTTATAATGATTTAGGTTCTGTTTGACTTAATTTTTAGACATTTAAAAGCTATTTCTGTAAGTTTAGAAGTTGAAGTTATCCTGTGGTCCATTTCTGAAAGAGTTTTTAATAAAGCTAAAAAAAATTAAAAAACAAGAAGTTCCAAATTAGAACTTTTCAAAAAAGACTTTTACGAAATTATTTTTACATAATGCGAGAAGCTATTTTTCTTTTTTCCTTCTCAAATATATCCCTCCATATTTTTTAAAATCTCATATTGTCCTTAAATTTTTTAAAAACCCAATATTGTCTAATATAAGTCTAACAGTTAACGATTTTTATTAAACAACGCTTTAACAAAAGTTCTATAGCTTTAAAACTAAAATTTTACAATTAAATTGAACAGAATCTTAATATCACTATTACTATCAATACGGTATAAACATTTTAAATCAATTAATTAAATTTAATACGTTAACAAAACAATAATTAAGTCTGAATTATTACCGTATCGAAACTCTTTCTCTATTAGTCAAATCTTTCTTTTGTTGTGTCAACAAAAGAATAAAATAAAATAAAGAAGTATTATATTGACGAATGGGAGCTGCGAAATGATTTTTTGGCTTATTGGAAGATGCCTTTTTGATCGAGGGATATGTTTAATTTTGCAGGAAACAAATCCTGTACGGAGATTTCAGCTGCAAAAGATTGTTTGCCTCACATGTTCGATATGTGAAAGCGCACAATAAAATGATGGTTTAAGCAAGTTTGGACAACGCGATCATTTTCAGTGCCCGAGCTTCTGTAAACATGGTTGAAGATTCTGCCCCACCTGCGGAGATTCTCCGTATTGTTGAAGATATCCACATTTTAGGCGTTCTTATTTCTTAAACCTCTTTATTGTTTATTCGTCGAGAAACAAAATAAGGTTGCTGATTGAATAATAAAAATGTGTTTGGTTGGCAACTTATCACAGGATTGGTACGTGTTCCAACATCCCAACCTCTTTGTCTAGGATTCTTCTTTCGGATTTTGATGTATTAAACATTGGCTAATCTGTAATCTTTACTCTTTCTTATGAATGCAATATGCTTTTAACCTTTAAAAAAAAAAAAAAAAAAGCTTCTGTAAATATTACATTAATAGAATTGGCAATGAGAACAGAACTCACTACTTTGGTCTAGCTAACTTACTGTTGAAAATGATAAATAATAAAACAAATAATTTCCTAACAGTTTAAACTTTCAGATGAGGTAGTCACTTAATATAGTATCATAACTTAAGCACCAAAAGGTCATGAATTCAAAACTCACCGTCACCTATTTAAAAATATTAAAATTATTCAACTGCAGGGCTCAAAAACTAACTATATCTGCACTTGCGGGGAACATGTTGAAAATAAATAATAAAACAAACCCCTCCCTAATAGTTTAAATTTTTAGATAAGATGGTCACTTAACACTTGCACACCATTGCGTGATTTATATAGTTCAGGAATTGTGATATGGTGACTCCATTTCCAATATAGGATAGGGCTTTGG
This sequence comes from Ehretia macrophylla, assembly GCA_037974665.1. Taxonomy (NCBI): domain Eukaryota; kingdom Viridiplantae; phylum Streptophyta; class Magnoliopsida; order Boraginales; family Ehretiaceae; genus Ehretia; species Ehretia macrophylla. Next base: position 53,083,347 of record CM075770.1, read on the forward strand.
TGATTGTTTTAGATCCACTATGATTGTTATTCCTATAAATATAGTCAATTCTTCATATAATTGTTTTACGATGATGATAATTGGGATGAGTTATCTAGATACCAGTTTTGCCTCCACTCTAATCATTTTCTCGTTAGAATTTACAATATCTAATACCAGAATGATAGAAAACCAAAATTACCTACATATATTAAAGTTGTAGATTTGTAACATATCGTTGATTCATCGACGTATCTCTTAATATACTGCAATCATCTCTTAGAAAAACCTACATAAAAACATTGGCGGTGTGTTGTGGTACACACACTTAGATTATGTGCTCTTTTTCCCTCACCATGTCCTGTACGGTGGCTCTCAAAGGGACAAGTCAATTTGCCCTAAATTTAAAATAGCTTCTACCCCTTGTATACCATGCCACCTAATAAAAATAATAATTGTAATGAGCCAAACTTAGGTCCAACTAACGTGGATCACTATAAAATATATATTGAATTAGAATAGTCAACGTTAACCCATTTTTTAAAATAACAAAATATATTAATACTTGAATTTTTATGATATAAAAAAGGAATAAAGCATCAGCCAAGTAATACAAAACACATGCCTCCTCTGAATCAAAAAAAAGTAATACAAAACATTGCTTAAGACCCATTAATTTTTGACCTAGGCAGTTCCCTCTTTAAGTTTTTAACTTTCATTTCTTGTGTACTTGCAGCATGTAAGGATTGATATACTTTTCTTTTTTTTCTTTCTAAATGCTTTCTACTTTTTCTTTGGTAGCTTTTACTGTCACCTCCATGTGATTTGTTAGATTCTTGATGATAATTGAAGCAGTACTTTGCCCCTCCTTTAGAAGTCACAGGGCTTTCAGAACAATGCTACTATAATAGGCAATCACATGATTCACAGGCATAATTAGTACAATTTCTGTTACTAAAGCTACCGACCATTTTCTGACTTTTGTTATTTGCTGTGGTCCACATTCTACTACATGATTAAGCTCTCTAGATATTTTTTTAACGAGAAAACAAAAATTTAGTCCCTCAAATTTTTTGAAAATAACATTTTGTTCTTTTAATTTTTGAAAAATGATTATGTGATTCATTTTTTACGATAGGTTGACTGAAAAGTTATCAGCTGAAGGGTATTTTAGAAATTTTGGATCATTGTAAAATCAAAATAAAAAAAATGAAGTGGTCCACTACAAGAAAAATTGAAACGGGTGACAAATTTTAGCGACAAATATTTTTTTTCGTCGCTAAGTGGCTATAGATTTAGCGTCAGAAAACATTCAGTCATTAATTACTGGCTGATTAGCGACGGCTTTGCAACAAAAAAATTTATAATTAAATTTCGTCACTAATCCCTCGCAACATCGAAGGATTAGTGATAGCTGATAGATTTGCGAAAGAATAGTGACGACATGTCGTAATTCCCTCATTAAATCTGTCACTAAAAAGCAACATAATTAGCAACGAAATTTAGAAAAAAACTTAAAGATAAGCAATAAAATAAACCCAATTTTGTCGAGTTTCATTCTGAAAGTGGCTCGGATATCCAATTAAGTTGAAAAATACTTGTTCATATTGTCAACAGAGTGTAAAATGCATTTTATAAGAAATTATGATTTATAACATTTATTTATTGAGACAAATACTTGTTTTCCTCACTAATTATGTCACTAATTAGCGATGGACTCTCATATTTCTTATTCAGATATGCGAACAGTTGTTTTTGACTCACAACAATATCTCTTATTTTTTAACTTGATAATTGTTCCATTTATTTCTTCTCTAACTATGGTAGATGATGATGTTGAAGACATTTTGTAGAATTGTATTTTTTTTATTTTAGTTTGGATAGGTATATTTTGTGATTTTTTTGGGAATCTTCGGTGTTTTTTTTTTTTTTAATTTTTGGTGATATTCCACGACTGCCAAAATGGTACTTAAATAAGTATCATAATAGCCGTTGCTCCCTCTCTTTTTATCATTGGTAGCAACAGTTCAAAAACGTGTCTTTAATGCCATGTAGGAGAAGAAAAATAGGTTCAAGGGTAAAATAGAAAAATCATAAAAATTTAACGTTTTCCATCAATTTACTGTAAAAAATAGACTAAATGGTCACTTTTCAAAAATTAAAAGACCAAAATGTTACTTTTACAAAACTTGAGGGACCAAAAAAAAAATTCACTTTTTTTAACAATAACTTTTAAGCAAATTGAAGAAAAAATGCCACTGCCTCAAGGTAAATGAAAACTATTCCGTCAATTCAAACTCACATCAATTTTACATGTATTAATAAAATTTATACGAGTAAATCTCGCTAATCAAACAAGAGGGACCGGAGAATCAATGAATTTTCCCAAGATAAATGAAATGCTAGATTGTTGCACAACTTGCCGGCAAAGTACTGCAGGGTTCAGTTGATGTCAAAAGACTTGCCTAAGAGCATTCATGCATGAGAATTCCCTTGGAGTATTTTGTGGACATAGTTCTAAAACTATTTTTAATGGGATCTTTAAAATATAAAATTTTTAAATTTGAATATTTTTAAAGATTTTAGTTTTTAAAAAATATTATTAATGATTTAAATATATATAAAATTTATCATTCTTGTTAATTTTTAAGTTAAATAGAAATTCAATCTTTATTTTTTATTTTTTTTGGTCAAATAATTTTTATTTTTGACTCTAAATTTAAAATGATTTCTAAGTACGAGCAAGACAAACTGGTAACTATCGATGTAAATATTTACCTTTGTTTTTATCCATGATTTAGCCCCCGATCAACCATAATTAAACGTGTTGTCCATCGATTGATGGTTGTTAGGCTTTCAAATTAGTCTCATTTTCTGAATATTTTCGTAGTCTCTAGGATAAGGATAACTCCTTTTTCCATGAGATTTTCATACACGTAGCACCATTCAATTGAAACGATACTTAAAGTGATTTTATTGTAGAATAATTCTATATATTACTTTTTTGTGATTTTATTGTTGAGTAATTCTATATATATATTTTTTTTCTTAAAGTTCCGGTGTTCGGGACCATAATAGCCCGATTAATTCGGAGTTCGGTCCGGATAGTACCTGCAGAGTTTGACTCTTACTCGGGAAGAAAGATCTGACCTAATATCACTTTTTTTTTCATCACTCTTTTATCACATCTTATGTGAAATCTTACATGACATACCAACTAAATTATTTTTAATTCTCTTTCTTCTTTTTAATTATTTTCTCTCTCTTTAATCCATTTTTTTCTCTTTTAATTAATTCTCAAAATACTTTTCTTTCTTTATTTAACCATATTACACCCCTTGACATAAGAAAAAAAAAACTATATCAGACCCAAATATTGAGAAAAAAATGATAAATTAATTGGTCATATTGGTATGTTATTTAAAATACTTTTAGTAAAAACTCTGAAGAGTGATGTTCTTAACTGTAAAATCAAAGGTTTACCTCAGGAGAAAGTAAATATTTATTTAAGTCGAGGATAAATTGTTCATCTTTCGATATACTTTTTTTGTTCTTTTTCTTAATGGACGTAGACAAAGTAAGAATAGTTTTGTAGATCGGGCAATTTATTGACGTTAATTGCTTGGTATGTGTTTTACGTGGCCTGTAAAATATATAAGGATGTTATTTAACTTAATTTTCTCAACCTAGATCTACCATTAGACCGGAAAAAGTTGATGTAGAGCATGGACCAAAATATATATATCTTTAATAAAGCTGCAAGTTGGTTGTATTATTAAGGTTACAATGAGTTATAATGATACGATTTTGATTATATTAAGACCAAATAATTGTGTCAACAATTCATTATTAGTGATCTAGGTCTAAATTCGTGTTTTTAAATCACAAATCTTGAATTTTGTGATTTTTTTAGTATCATTCAAAGATTTCAAAGATTTTTTTTGTGAATTATCGCTTTAAGTCATATTTTTTTCTTAGATATCACGTAATTATACTTGAAATCTGCAATTTAAACATAAGCACATTTGAGTAAAAGAAGTTGCTTTACGAAACATATGGAAGTTAAAAAAAAATCTAAAAGCTGGCCATGACACTTGTGAAGGTTAGAGACAAAAAGCTGTAATGTCATTGTACAATTTTTTTTTTTTGGGGGGTACAATTCTTCTTTGTTTTTTTTTTTTTTTCCAAAAGAATTTAAGAATGAGGAATCTTATTATTTACAATGTCCACATCGCGGTATGAACATTTGATTTTTGTTGTTTTTCCAATATTTAGGTCTGATATGATTAAATAAAGAAAAAAAAGTATTTTGAGTAAATATTAATTAAGAGAGAAAAAGGAATTGAAGAGAGAGAAAAATAATTAAACAAAAAGAAAGAGAAACAAAAATAGTCTAGTTTGGCATGCCATGGAAGATTTTATATAAGATGTGATAAAAGGGTGATACAAAAATGGGTGATATATAGCATTACTCTTTATAATATAGACCGAGATTGATGATATCATGATTATGGATCAAGTTGGTTTATGATCTTATAAGGTGGTCTTTAAGTTAGTGGTTTTTCTATGTGGGAATAATATATATTCTAACATATATTATTTAAAGGAAACCTAAATCATATATTTTATATTATTTAGGATATTATACACAAAAATTAATCTCGAGACCTTTCACAATTAAAACAAGAATGGTAGTATCATATAATTAGCTAGGAAGTCTGTAAATGAGTTGAAGGGTGCATAAACCATAACTTAATATAAAATCTGTGACCGGATTCTGAAAAAATAAATAAATAAATAAGAGGAACGAAACACTAATTATAAGTGAATTATACGTGGCAGATATTAAACTTGTGTAATCCTCCCCTTGGCATTTGTTTATTCATCTTATTTTGGAGATTTTTTCAGTTCGATTTACCTCCCCCTTTATTGGTGTTGATAATCATCTAGTATTCTCTATGAACATAGACTCTCAATTAACCATAACTCATAAAATAAAAATCTCCGTGAGAAAATGTGGCAGATTTATCCATTATATTTTAGCAAGTTTGGACAAAGCAATCATTTTCAGTGTTCGAATAACTTTTTTTTTTTGATCCAGTATTCGAAGAACTTACACACACTCTTGTGTGTGATGTATATAATTCACCAATTGTGTTATGGTGACTCCATTCCCAACATAGGCCGGATATAGCTTCTTTTTTTTTTTTTTCATTCAGGGTAAGTCAAAAACTATACAACGCGACTATCAAAATTCGAACTCGTAATCTCTCACATAATAACGAGTAACATTACCACTGGATCAAAACCCTAATAGCTAGGATATAGCTTTTAGGGTGTGTTTGGATTGAGAGGAATGAGGGGAAGGGGAAGTTTAATAAATGAGGGGTTTAGTCCTTCCTTTGTTTGTTTTGGAAGGTTACCAAGGGAGAGAGGAATGAAGGGGTCAAAACAACCCCTCATACACCTAATTTTTATTTCCTTTCAATTTAGGGTAAAATGAAGGGAGGGAGAGCCAACAAAAATTTGATACCAATTTTGACCTCCTTATCTCTTTCATCTTTTCAACTAAAAGCGTGCAACTGTGTGTGCTTGTGTTTTCATGTGTACAGCTTCTGTGTGTTTGCTTTGGTGTGTGTCCGTGTGGTTTTATGTGTGCAAATGTGTGTGTAATGTGTGCAGTTGTGTTTGTGTGAGGAAGGAAGAAGATGAGTAAAGAATAAAAATGAAACATGGCCATAAAGTTGCTGCAAGTATTTGTTGTTTTTTTTTTTTTTCTGTTTTTGGGGTCAAAAGCTGCTGCGTGAAGAAGACGGAGGAAAAGATGGAAAAAAATAAAAAGAATAAAGAATAAAGAAGATAATGTTTAAAATTTATAAAGTTTTATATAAAATAAGAAAAAAGGTTTAAAAGTTATTTTATACATAAAATTTATTCATCACTTTTATTTTTTTTCTAATCCAAACAAATGATACTTATATTCCTTTATAATACTTTCATTTTCTCAAATTATTTAATCCAAATATAATTTAATCATCTCTTCTCCTCTCTTTTATGATACTCTTATCTCCTTTCCTTTATTAAATTTCCCCCCCTCAATCCAAACACGCTGTTAGTGAGTTAGATCCGCTATAACTCTTATTCCTAGAAATATAAGCAATTTTTTAAATAGTTGTGCTTTACTTCTCTGTGCCTTTTTCAGCTAACATTGAAATCTTTATAATTGATGTCTCAAAGAGTTACAAAATAAAGACTAAATTCTAAGCATCTTCCAAATTTTCAATTATTTAAAATTCGTTGATGCCTCAAGCATCTTCCAAATTTTCAAAGAGTTACATAATTGATGCCTCAAGTCGTTGTATTTTTTTTATTTTTATTTTTAAAAAAAGTGTAACGTGGGTTTTTTTAAAAGAAATTTTTTTTGTTCTGACTCGAGGATATGAAAGTGAGTTTCGAAATGTCGTTTTTCACAAGGATATTTGAGTCAAGGGCACAGAATTTTGCATGCCTTACTGTTTTCAGCATGGGGGAAACAAGATTCACTCCATTTTTATTTTTATTTTACAGGAGAAGTGAATTTACTTAGCATCTCTAAAAGTGTCTCAAGTTTCTTATTTCATGATTTTCAAAAAATGTACTCTCACTTTCAAAAGTCCCTTAAAAACCTCGGACTTGAAATTTTTTTTGCAAGTTAGAACTTCTCTAACCTTTTTTTTTTATATTCAAGGGAGGTGTGTTGTAAGGATATCGTATAAATTCTTGTAAGTTGAAACTTCTCCCACTTTCAAACCCTATTTTTATTGATGTTCGAGATTAGGTAACATATGTAGTATAAATCATTAAATGAATATTTTTTTCCCTGCAAAGCTATATCGAAATAGAGCTAGGTTCTAAAGTTCACTTTCATCGTCTTTAATGATTTTGAAAGCTTTTGCATTAATTCATTGTAATTTTAAGGGTAAATTTCTCACTTAGTCCTTATTATTTGTACTTTTTTTCAAGTTAGTTCTTAATATTCTAAAAAAATCATATTAGTCCTTAATATTTACAAAGTGATTACAAATGATATTTATTGTTCAAAATTAGTCAATTTAGTCTCTATTATTTTGCACAAAATTTAATTTTGTCCCCAAATAGGAGTCACATGTAGGGATTGAATTGATTTTTTAAGAAAACAATAGGGACTAAATTAATTTTTTTGAAAAATAATAAGGACCAAATTGGCTAAGTTTGAACAATAAGGACTATTTGAATAACTTTTGTAAATATTAGGGAACATTAAGAACTACATTGAAAAAACATGTAAATAATAGGGACTAAATGTAAAATTTACCCTAATTTTAAATCAAGTATTGTGATTTTCACATGTAGATTTAAGAGATTTGAGTTGTGTATCATTGTAAATCTTAATTAGGACATGCTAGCCTAAAAGGCTTCTAATCTTGGTTTTGATGATAACAAACCACAGTTATATCGAATGAGTTTGTGTAAGTGTGCATGAATGAAATGAATCAATGTTGACTTCGAATTCCAAGTTCATCAAATTATAGAAGAAAGGAAGATCATCCATCAACTCAAGAAAAGATAAAGAACCGAAGAAATAAAGATGGAGCTATAAGGATGGAGACGGAAGTCATAAGGGGTACCGGTTGGAACTTGACCAGGGTTCGGGTCTTGCAAATAGTATATGCTCAAAGATGATTCTTAAAAATAGTTTTTGAGACATTTGGAAAAGGTTTTATAAAAGACGCATAAAAGAAACATTTCAAAGAAAACCCAATTCCTGGTAGCCCTGAGCAAACCGGACGACCCTATGGCAACCGGTCGCCCGGTGCTCAAAGGGTTGTCCACTCGAGACCTCTCCACCGGAGAAGGGTCTCTCAATCGATCGACCGGTAGAACAAGGGTCGACCGCTCAAGCCAAAATGCTGTTTTAAAATATAACCGTTTTATGAACGTTGGAGAGCATTTATTACACACATTTCAGCCTTTATTAATCTCTCTCAACTGAAAACTTTCAAAACATTGATTCAAAGTAATTACTCTTGATTTTTTATATTAATTTCATCTTTGAATCATCATTGTGATATACTTGAGCAAAAATTGTGAGCAATATTGAGAGAATCATTCATTGTATTCATTTACCCTAAAAATTGGCTTTTATTGTGAATCTCAAACACTTATCAAAAGAGAGAGTTAAACACTTCGAAATGAAGGATTTCCTTGTCAAATGTGTTGGGGTTGAAGCTTTGTATTGAGAATGAATTTTTCTATTGTAAAAGGTTGAACTACCATTGTAATTGGTTTGTGGACTCACCAACATTTGAAGAGTTACTATAGTGAAGATTGTTGAAATCCTAAGCGGTGAGCTTAAGTCGTGGACTTAGGCGGGGGCCGAACCACGCTAAATCACGATTTGCAATCTCTTTCTCTCAGCTCTCTCTTTGCATTATTTTATGTACACTAAGTGTTTGATAAATTACTTCGCTCACACTTTATATTACTAGAGTGCATATTTGTTTAAGATTATTTTTGATTAATCATTGCTAGTATATTACCTAATCGAAAAAGTAATATTATTGCCTATATAACCTAATTCACCCTCCCCATCCCTCTTAGGTTTAATTAAGGGACAGCAAGTGGTATCAGAGGTAGGATTTTGCATATAGCTTAACATCTAGCAAAGAAAAGATAAATGGCAAACAATACTACATCTCCTTACTTTGAGGGTTATTCCACTAATAGGTCTCTATTGTTTATAGGTACCAATTTCAATTATTGAAAGAACAAGATAGAGACATACATACAATCCGTTGACTATGCTTTATGGTCATTGGTAGAAGATGACCCTTATGTTCCAATGAAGAAGGTGACGGTCAAAGATGCTTCAAGTTCAAGTAGAGCCGAGAAAGTCAAAACCATTCAAGTGCCCAAGGAAAGGAGCGAGTTCAATGATCAAGGCATTATCATGATGACCAAGAACTCAAAAGCAAAGAACATCTTCTATTGTGCTCTAAACGAAACTGAGTATAGTTGTGTGAGTCAATGTAAAACCGCTCACGAGATTTGAAAAATGTTACACATGTCTTATCAAGGAACATCTCAAGTGAAGAATACCAAAATTGATCTTCACATCCATGAGTATGAATTGTTTCGTATGAAGACCGGAGAATCACTAAACGAAATGCATCAAAGATTCTCCAAAATCGTAAACAACTTGAGTGCCCTCGGAAAGAAGTATCCAAATGAAAAACTCAACCGGAAGATTCTTATGGCCCTTCCAAAAGAATACAAACCAAAGGTGACATCAATTAGAGAATCAACCGATCTCTCCAAGTTAATGGTGTATGAGCTCATTTGCAACCCTGAAACGAAAGAACTTGTATTGAATCAAGAAAATATACGAGATGAAGAAGAAAAGAAGACAGGGAAATCACTTGCTCTCATTGCTCAAACTCAATCGAGTGATGAAGACAAAGGTGATAGTGATCTTGATGAGTTTGCACTCCTTGCAAAGAATTTTAAGGAATTCTTGAAATACAAAAAGATGAAGAAATGAGAGCCCATTAACAATAGAGTCAAGAGAAGGTTCAAAGAAAAGATGGAAAAAACCAAAGAGGAGATTAAGTGTTTCAATTGTGACAAGTCGGGACACATCAAAGCAAAGTGTCCAAAATTGATCAAAGGGAAGCAAAAGGCAATGAAGGCTTGTGTTGAGGATGATATATCAACTGGTGATAAAAGTGGAAGCGAAACTGAAGTGGCCGACTTTGTGTGCTTTATGGCTAGAGATGATGAGGTAGCTTCTTCATTTTGTAATGAATCTTCTTCTTCTTCTAATGTGATGAATGTACTTTTGAGGAACTAACAAATGAATTTTCAAAACTACATGATAGTTTTCTCCTTGCACACTCAAAAATAAAGAATCTTCAAAAAGAAAATGATGAATTTCAAAAAGAAATTAAGGACCTTAGAGATGAAAATGACACTCTTACCAAAGAGATTTGTGAGTATCATCATTTGAAAATCAAAAATGAAGTAGAGATCAAAGATTTGAAAAACAAGTTCTTGGTTTACAAAATGATCTTGCTAGATTTTCAAAGGGAACAAAAACCTTGGACGAAATCCTTGGCTCCCAAAGGGTACCATTTGACAAAGGTAGAATTGGCTATGAGTCATTTTCTATACCAAAGTTCTCAAAAACCACCTTTGTGAAAGCCTCTCAATCCTCAAATGTTTATCCACCATTAAAATAGTCACAAAAAATACAAATTGACAAAATAAGAATTGACTATAAGCCACATCCAAAAAGTTTTCAAAACCATTTTGTCAAAGCATCATCCTTTTGGCATAAATCCTCAACATCAAGAGGATCTTTTAAAAAATGTACTTATTGTGAGAAGATTGGTCACAATGCATCACGATGTAGATTTAAAAATAGGTGGGAAAAGATTCACACATTCTTTTATCGCTTAGACCCAAATAGGTTGTTAGATGTGTTAGGTCTTCATACTAACACAAAAGGACCCAATAAAACTTTGGGGATCAAAATGCACTTCATTTGTTTCTATGAATGATAGGTTGCCCTAAAGGTGGAGTATGAAGATACTTGAGTTATTGATAGTGGGTGCTCAAGGCACATGACGGGAGATGTCTCTTTCTTCTATGAGATTGACAAAGATTTCAAAGGTAACGTTAGCTATGGAGGAAATGAATGAGGCAAAGTCATTGGTAAGGGTAGCATAAGAGATATAAACTCTCTTTCCATTCATAATGTCTTGTATGTTAAAGGTCTTAGACACAATTTGCTAAGTGTGAGCCAATTTTGTGATAATAGATTTAGAATTGAATTTTTATCTACTTGTTGCAAGGTGTATGATAAAGATGATAAAGTGTTGTTTGTTGGCAATAGATGCGATAATATGTATGTGATTAATTTTCCTGAATTAAAATGTCAAAATGTGACATGCATAGTTACCATTAATGAGGACTCATGATTATAGCATAGAAGACTTGGTCATGCTAATATGAATTTACTTGCTAAACTTTCTAGAAAAGAACTTGTTATAGGTCTTCCTAAAACTAGATTTCAAAAAGATCATTTATATGATGCATGCCAATTTGGGAAACAACACAAAACTTCTTTCAAAACAATTAGCAAGGTAACCACATCAAGAGCTTTACAAAAATTACATATGGATCTTTTTGGTCCAATGGATGTGGCAAGCCTAGGTGGATCTAGATATGTCTATGTTATCATAGATGATTACACTAAATTCACATGGGTGAGACCCTTTGCACATAAAAATGATACCTTCAATGAATTTGCTAAACTTTGTAATAAGGTGCAAAATGAGAAAGACTATTATATAAATTGTATTCATAGTGACCATGGCACCGAATTTATAAATGCATCATTTATGGACTATTGTGAAGTACGTGACATTGAACATAATTTTTCGGCTCCTAAGACTCCTCAATAAAATGGGATAGTAGAAAGGAAGAATCGGACTTTACAAGAAATGACAAGAATAATGTTGAAAGAAAACAACTTGCCAACATATTTTTGGGGTGAAGCCATAAATACCGCATGTTATATGTTAAACCGTGTGCTAATTAGACCTTTTCTAAAGAAAACATCTTATGAATTATGGAAATGTAAAGCACCAAATGTATCTCATTTTAAAGTATTTGGTTGTAAGTGTTTCATCTTAAATACAAAAGAACATCTTGGCAAATTTGATTCTAAATCGGATGAAGGACTTTTTATGGGTTACTCTTCAAGAAGCAAAGCTTATAGAGTTTTTAACAAAAGAAATATGCTTATTGAAGAGTCTATGCATGTGAATTTTGATGAAACTAATCATTGTGCCCCAAGAAAGAATGATGATGATGTAGGAGTTCCCGAAGTAGACATTCAAATCCTATCTACAACTATTGGCAATGAGGGAGCCCCAAGTGATCCAAAGGAGACAAATGTTGAAAATGGTCAAACTTCAAAGGATGGTGAAGATCTAGCAAATCCACAAGACAATGTACAACCAATGCAATATGTCCAAGAAGCAACAACAAATGAAGATCTACCAAGGTGTTGGATGTTTATGAGAGATTATCCAAATGATCAAATTCTTGGTGATCCTTCCAAGGGAGTAAGATCTCGTTCCAATCTAAATGTTTATTGTGAACATGTTGCTTTTCTTTCTCAAGTAGAGCTTAAAAATGTTAAAAAAGCTTTAGATCATGAAGATTGGAAAATTGCCATGCAAGAAAAATTAAATCAATTTGAAAGAAGTGAAGTATGGCATCTAGTTGAAAAACCTAAGGATTATCCTATAATTGGTACAAAATGGGTTTTTAGGAATAAGTTAGATGAATCCGGGGTTCTAACTAGAAACAAAGTTAGGCTAGTGGCTCAAAGGTATAATCAATAAGAAGGCATAGATTATGATGAGACTTTTGTTCCCGTAGCTAGACTTGAATCTATTCGTACGCTTCTTGCCTTTACATGTTTTATGGACTTTAAATTATATCAAATTCATGTAAAAAGTGCATTTCTAAATGGCTATCTTAAAGAAGAAGTTTATATGAAACAACCACTCGAATTTGAGGATTCTAACTTGCCAAATCATGTATATAAACTGGATAAGGCATTATATGGCCTCAAGCAAGCACCTAGAGCATAGTATGATAGACTTAGTAATTACTTGCTTGAGAAAGGATTCACTAGAGGGAAATTAGATTTCACTCTCTTTGTTAAAACAAAAGGCAAAGATATATTGCTTGTACAAATTTATGTTGATGACATAATCTTTGGTGCTACTAATGAATCTTTTTTTGAGTATTTCTCTAAGTGCATGCACAAGGAATTCGAAATGAGTATAATGGGATAATTAAATTTCTTTCTCGGACTCCAAATCAAGCAAACACAAGAGGGTACTTTCATCAACCAAGCCAAGTATACTAGAGAACTCATCAAAAAGTTTTGACTTGAGTCAGCAAAAGAAATGAGTACACCAATGTCAACATCAATCAAGCTTAACAAAGATGAGGAAGGTAACAAGGTAGATGAAAAGCAATATCGATGTATGATCGGAAGTCTTCTTTATTTAACTACCTCGAGACCCGATATTATATTTGTTGTGTGCTTATGTGCTCGTTTTCAATCTTGTCCAAAAGAGTCTCACTTAAATGCAGTAAAAAGAATCGTTAGATACCTTAAAAGGACTATAGATTTAGGATTATGGTATCCGAAAGGCACATCATTTGAACTTATAGGCTATTCGGATGCGAACTATACAGGAGATCGAGTAGATAGAAAGAGTACTAGTGGATGTTTCCAATTTCTAGGTCAATCATTAATCTCGTGGTCTAGTAAAAAGCAAAATAGTGTTGTTCTCTCTACGGCCGAAGCTGAATACATATCTACCGGAAATTGTGTTGCCCAATTCTCTGGATGAAACAAAATTTGCTCGATTATGGGCTTGTGTAAGATAATGTGTCTATTATATGTGACAATACAAGTGTCATTAATCTCACTAAGAATCCTATACAACATTCTAGGACTAAACATATTGAAATTAGGCATTATTTCATTAGAGATCATGTTCAAAAAGGGGGATGTAGTCCTTGAATTTGTTGATTCATTGCATCAATTAGCTGATATTTTTACCAAACCATTGCATGAGAATCAATTTTGTGTGATTAGAAAAGAGTTGAGCATACTTGAAAAAAGTTAAAATTGCAAAAAACTTGAAGTTTTCTAAGTGAGATGCACCTTTTGGCAGAAAGTGCACCACCAGAAAAGAGGGTTGGCACCGGTCGACCGGTGCGTATACCCTCGTCCGGTGGCAGTGCCTCGGGCAGAAAAGAGTACTAGCACCGGTTGACCGGTGCACTACCCTCGTTCGGCCGCTGCACTACGGGGCACAATGTTTAAAACCCTCATTAAACACTCATAATTCACTTTATTCATTCAACACAACCATTCATCTTCTCTATTAAACCTCATAAATCACCATTAATACTACAAACCTTTCAACATCCTCATTCAAACTATATAAAGGGAGCTAATCCAACAAATCTTCATAACCAAATTCCAAAGCTTCTCTTTCTCTTCAAAACTTTGTCAAAAAACCTTACAAATTTTCTCTTGCCCACCAAGTGTTCAACGAAATTACCCAACCAAAAATTTCTTGCTTTTTCTTGCAATCTCTCTTGTCTATTCATGGCATCATCATCAAGGCAAGCATCCAGGAAAAGAAGGACCGAGTTTAGGCCTCATACCATTGATCCATGAGATCCCGCATATGTCATTGCACCGGGTGATTTCTCTAAGAAGGAGATTCTTTGGGGTAAGATTCTTGATCTTCTAGATTTTTTGGATCACACTCGTTCACATAGATTGCTTAGACATCAAAGATGGCTTCATCTGTTTGGACTCAAGGACATCAATTGTGATCAATGGGTTCGTGAGTTCTATGCCTATGTGGTGGAATGTAACAATGAGGGTGTGCGTGGGCTAAAAAGTCTGGTAAATGGTGTTAACATATTTGTGAGTGAACGGGACTTGGCTAACTTGCTTGGCATTCCAACTAGTGGCCTAACAATCTACTCCCCTACCAACTTACCAAAATGACTACACGACAACATTCCAACGAGATGATTGCTACATTGTGGGAAGGCTCGAGAATGACGGAAACATTTATGCCTAAAGGTGATCACCTCTGTGCTGAAAAACGATTGCTCCTCTATATTTTGAATCAAGTCATCATGTCTCGCATTGTGAAAGACGGGTCTATTCTATTCTTCATGGGCTATGCGATGCATCTTATTTACAAGAAGGTAAAAATCAATCTCCAACACATTATGCTTAGTCACATGATGGCTTTCAAAAAGAAGTCCATGCCGTATGGGATGATTTTGTGTCACCTCTTCCGTCTAATGGATATTGCTCGGGTTGGTCCGTTTGAATCTTTAAATGTTTCCACCTACCCTCTAGATAAGCATTCCCTTGACAGACAATATATGACTCGTGTCAATAACTACATCGTCTATATTTTGCAACGCTAATTCCGTAAGAGCCAATCTGAAGCAGTTAATGATCTAAAAAATTATGACCTTGAGAATAAGGGAGATGAAAGTGAAGCCGCAAGCGAGGGTGATGAAGGAGATAACGAAGAAAAAGATGCAGACATTGGAACTTCTTAGGCTTACATTGAAGGTACAAGTTCTTCTACAAGAAGAAGATCTCGCCAAACTACTCTTGAAGAAGTAAATACCAAGCTTGACAATTTGACCTCGCGCGTTGATAAATTATCTTTGGATGTTGGCGCTGGCTTTGCTCAAGTAAACACCGAGATGAAGGGTATGAAAACCATGCTTGAGAAGCAGCATAAGAAGTTTATTAAATACTAGGAAGGATGCCTTTAGATGCCTAAGATGTTCCTCTTTCTCTTAACCCCTAGTTGTTTTATTTTCCTTTCACAACTAAGACTTTTCATGCACTTTAATTGTTTCAGCTTTTCAAACTTTCTGTGTTCTTCCAATCTACTTCCATTATCTTGTTCTTTTGGTTTCAATTGTTATATGTTGTTTTTCTTTGTTTTGCTAATGACAAAAGGGGGAGAAAAAATGTAGAAATAAAATGACAAACCTTAGAACAAACTCATACATTGAGGGGAGTAACAACTCAACCTTAGCTAGGAAATGCACCAGTTGAGGGGGAGAGTGTTACAAACTTAAAATGCACTAAATGCTAAATGTTCTCTCAAACCTATTTATGCTTACATTGTCATTATTTGAGATAAGTTTTGCAAACTCATTATGCTTACATTGTTATTACTATTTGAGAAAGGTTTTGTCATCATCAAAAAGGGAGAGATTGCTAGCCTACAAGGCTTCTAATTTTGGTTTTGATGATAACAAACCATGGTTATGTCTAATGAGTTTGTATAAGTGTGCATGAATGAAATGAATCAAGGTTGACTTCGAATTCCAAGTTCATCAAGTTATAGAAGAAAGGAAGATCATCCATCAACTTAAGAAAATATAAAGAACCGAAAAAATAAAGATAGAGCTATAAGAATGGAGACGGAAGTCATAAGGGGTACCGGTTGGGACTTGACCGAGGTTCGGGTCTTGCAAATAGTATATGCTCAAAGATGACTCTTAAAAGTAGTTTTTGAGACATTTGAAAAAGGTTTTATAAAAGACGCATAAAATAAACATTTCAAAGAAAACCCAATTCCTGACAGCCCTGAGCAAACCGGACGACGCTATGGCAACCGGTCGACCGATGCTCAAAGGGTCGTCCGCCTGAGACCTCTCCACCAGACGAGGGTCTCTCAACCGGTCGACCAGTAGAGCAGGGGTCGACCGGTCGGGCCAAAACGCTGTTTTAAAATATAGTCATTTTATGAACGTTGGAGAGCATTTATTACACACATTTTAGCCTCTATTAATCTCTCTCAACTGAAAACTTTCAAGGCATTGATTCAAAGCAATTACTCTTGATTTCTTACACTAATTTCATCTTTGAATCATCATTGTGATATACTTGAGCAAGAATTTGTGAGCAATATTGAGAGAAGTATTCATTGAATTCATCTACTCTATAAGAGGGCTTTTATTGTGAATCTCAAACACGTATCAAAAGAAAGAGTTAAACACTTTGAAATAAAGGATTTTCTTGTCAAAGGTGTTAGGATTGAAGCTTTGTATTGAGAATGAATTTTTATATTGTAAAAGTTTGAACTACCATTGTAGTTGGTTTGTGGACTCACCAACATTTGAAGAGCCACCATAATGAAGATTGTTGAAATCCTAAGCAGGAAGCTTAGGTCGTGGACTTAGGCGGGGGCCGAACCACGCTAAATTGCGATTTGCAATCTCTTTCTTTCAACTCTCTCTTTGCATTATTTTTTGAACACTAAGTATTTGATAAATTACTTCACTCATATTTTATATTGCTAGAGTGCATATTTGTTTAAGATTGTTTTTGATTAATCATTGCTAGTATATTGCCTAATCGAAAAAGTAGTATTATTGCCTATATAATCTAATTCACTCCCCCTTTTAGGTTTAATTAAGGGACAACAGTACAGTATCCACCGAACTACCTAAAACTTTTCTTTCAACTTGAGGTCTTCTTCCCCAACCTTACCCGTCAACTTTGGGCAAATCTCACCATATTTCTGGTTTTGGGTCTCCGGCTTCTATTCGGAGCTCCACCCCTCTCTCTCTTCTAGTCGGAGCTCTACCATTCTCTCCCTCTCTTCTCCTCTACCCCCTTCCTTTTTCTCTCTTCTTTCCCTTCATCTTTTTCCTGTTTTTTTTCTCTTTTCTTTGATATGTTATGCTTATACCCAGCTCTGGGGTTTGGGTTTTCTAACCTTTGGATATGGGTTTCTCTTTGCCTTTTTTTTTTTCCTTCTGCAAGTAGTGATGATAGTTGCTCTAGCGCTTTTGTGGCTGGTCTGGAGTTGGATCGATGTTTAGGTCTCATTTTCAGTTGTGTATATAGGTTGTCTCGGGCTACTATCGTCCATGAATTTTGCTTTTTGTTGTGTGCCACTTTCGGGCTTCTCCACTTCTTTGATGAAGGGTTTAGTCTCTGGTTTGTTGCTTTGGCTGGCTCCGATGCACGCGACTCATGGTTTGTTGCAATTGATCGGGTTTTTATCTTTGCTGCTCTCTCATCTCTCTCTGTCCTGTTGACCACCGGCTTTGGTGGTATTCTTGGAGGCTTCTCGGTGGACCGCATCTCCACCACCTTTGCTTGGAATATGTCGTTTCAACGGCTTTTGGAGTTTTCAGCTTTGTGTAGCTTTTAGCGAGGTAGCGTATCCCGTTCATCACACATTTTTCTTGCTCACTTCTAGCGCGCTTGTGACCATGTAAATAACATATTCAAAGTTCATCTTGAATTGGTTAGCAGATTAAATCCCTTCCTCAGTTCTTCATGTTGTCTCATGTTGTTCGTTTATGGTTGTCGAGGTTACCGTCATTGGATTTTGGTGTCGACTAATCTCTGGTGTGTCTTGGGGTTCGAACACGGGTTTGCGTCTTTGGGCCTCGAGTTTTTGTCTTTGGGCCTTCACCTGTTGGTCTGGCCTATTTTGTTTGTTCTCAGATCAGTTGTTTGGATTTGGCTTTCGGTTTGTTTAGTTGTCTGTTTCTTTATTGGGTTGTGGTGTGTGAGCCCACGTTTGTATTTTGCTTCTTGTTGTTAATAAAATGATCCCCTTGACAAAAAAAAAAAAAATATATATATATATATATATATATATATATATATATTTGTAGACCTTTGTTATGTGAGCATGATATATTGATACATAGAATGTGTCGATTAAAATTTCATGAAAAACAGCACAAAAAGTCATGTGACAAATGCAGACTAATAACATGGTCGCTCAGAGTGACCTAGCCACTCCAGGTTCAGTGACCTGGTCGCTAGGGTAACCTTGCCACTATCCTACACTTGGATTTTCTCCAAATTCTTGTGTTTAAATGTCTCAAAATGCTTTAGTATGTGCATTTTATGATTTTAAATGTTTAAATAAATTTGGGAACTTTCTAACGCGTTTTACATGATAAGCTAAGATTCATAGTCTTACCAAAATGCCTCATGATTTAAAAGGCCTTTTTATAGTGTGTTTTCAATTTGACAAAATATCACTCTGCTCCCTTATGTTACGACAAAATATCACGCTACCCTTTGTGTTCATAAAAGTTCAAAAAATTCTTATGTATTATTTGAAACGTCTCACACTGCTCCCTCCATGTCTCTTTTAAACTATTAAATGGTGTTTATACCCTTTTATAATGCATATATTTTTTTTTTCTTCATCTCCACCCATTTACCAAAAAAAAATTTAAAAAAAAAAATCATCTTTCCCAACCCACCTTCCCTTTCCACCCGTCAGCCTTCCTCCCCCACCCTATCCCCGTCAGCCCCCTACACCAACACCAACACCAATACCATAATATATATATATATATAATAAAAAATATATACATACATACATACATATTATACATATACACACATTCAGACCCAAATTTTTTTAAAAAAAAGTTATGGGCTAGGGATTGAGGTGGGGGGTCCTGACGGGGGTGAGGATGGAGAGAATGAGGCTGACAGGGGTAAGGGTGGGGAGGAAGGGGTTTGGGGAAGATGATTTTTTTATTTTAATTTTCCTTTTTTTTTTGGTAAATGGGTGGAGATGAAGAAAAGAAAAGAAAAAAAATATATGCATTATAAAATGGTAGAAACGTCATAGTTTAAAAGAGACATGGAAGTGACAGTGTGAATACTACATGGACTTTTTTAAACTTTTACGAACACATAGAGTAGCATGATACTTTGTCATAATATAAGAGGGTGGAGTAATATTTCATCTTTCAATTTTAATGATTTTTCATGTGTGATCCAATGAGATGTGAAGGGTGTGATTTGAGTAAGAGTGTGTTGTGTTATATGGACTAAATCAATTGAAGGTCATAGGTAGCCCAAGATTATATGGACCTAGCCGATCATGGGTTATATGGCTTTTTTTCTTTCTTTTGGGCAACATGAGTCCTATGTTGGTCAAGATACGATAAGTATAGGGTAGTACACTATCATTCCAACTTCCGAAAGATGGATATGCTATAGAACAAGAAGAGGGTACTTCATATTAGAGACAAAATCTACTTTGTATACTGGATCATTGGGAATGGATCAACTGTGTACCTTGGGCTTCTGAATTGGGCTTGCTAGACACCCATTAAGAATTAAAATCCCACTTCAACAGGCCAGTAAAAACAACACAATCTAGAGCTTACTGTCTATCATCTCATCGACAAGATGCAACCTCGAAAGAGACAAGGTATCTCTCTCTTCATAAATTGTGCTTCTATCTTTGACACCCTATTCTGGCCATCACGAATTGGTTCGGCAAGTGTCACACTACATGTCCAGATTCGTATGTGATGTTGGTATTATAAATTTTAAAAATAATTATTTGGACCTCAAGTCAATTGATCCAAACACTTAACTCGAGTTATCATTTAAATCACAACACCCTTTATACACACTTAACACTTTTCTTACCGTATGAGATATTACACATATCTTGTTGAGGATTTGACAACCTTTTTCCCGGGCACAAACTAAGTAGTATATGATTCTGTAAGTGTCTTCTACTGGGTTCAAGAGTGGCTCATATAACTTTTCTAGTGTAGTATTTTATCGGGCATTTGCTATGACCGAATTTGAATATAGTTTTATCTCACTAATTTTGCCAGTAGAGATTCTGCATTTGGAGCGTGACATTAAGGATGCCTGTCTGACTCAAAATAAATTCATCTGATGGATCCATTAACAAGAACATATGATATTGTACTAGGAAACAAAAACTAGTCAAATAACAAGAGTTACGAATTAGTCTATAGTAACTGTATAAAATAAAGTAAAAATTAGTGTCATTCCTGCAGTTAACAATCTTTTTTGCTGATTGCATGGATTTCCTACAACGATCATGGATACTACGCGCTGATCATGTTAGATATCTAATTTGTAAGCTAATTTTGGATTATCATTCTGAATATTGCAGTTGACTTGATCGTATTTACGAAATTTTTAGATCCCTTATAACGTTTATATCATTTCAAGCGCATTTCCACTGCCCCAGCTGACTTAATTAGATTCAGAGTTTTCGTCGAAGGATGCGTTTTCTATAAACCGTGTCAGGTCCCACATTGTATTGACTTGTAAACTCTCTAATTTCCTACTCATTTCCTAGTCTTTAGGCTATTCACACATTGTTCATCTTCTTTTCACCCTGCATCACAATTGGACTGCAATTTTGGCAGATCTTTATTCTCGTATTGTTGGCAGACTTCATCAAGCTATCAAAAAAATTCGGGGGTTTTGAAAAAATCCTGGAAACGATTGACCTGTAAGTTCGCTTCCAATTCTTTCTTTTTACACGTTTAGTTTTGTTTTTCTTGTTAAGCCTATTATTTATTTTGTCTAGGAAAATAACTTGATACGGAAAAGTATTTGCAGGAAAGATATGTCTAGAAAACAAAATATTTTCTGGTGTATAGTTATCACGTTGGAAAACATCTAATGACGTTTGGCTATCATAGTAAAAATATTTTTTGACCGGAGATTTTTATAAATACACACAAAATACTCATATGTATTTATGGTTGTGATAGGTGGGGGTGGGGGCGGGGGTAGGGGTTGGGTAGGGTGAGGGAGGTGGAGTGGAGTGTGGAACGAAAAATGTTTTTATCACTTAAAGTACTACAAAATATTTTATACTCGTGGTAGCTAGTTATTTTATATTGATTGAAAATACTTTTTATTTGACTTATTTTAAGGTGTTATAGAACACCGGAAAATCAATTTCTTGGAAAAAAAATTTATGGTAAACAAATGGAGCCTAAGATAGTGTTGTGATTGTAGCTCGTATTCATGATGAGTCTGTAATTCTTTCTTAGGGTTGTTATCCTTTTTCCGGTATAAACAGGAACTATTGTAACTCTATGTATAGTGGCTTAATCTCATTGTGCAGAGGTAGAGAGTAAAAAGAGAAGAGAGAATATCTTCTCTTAGGGAAATAGAGGGTGACTGGGTTTTAGAATTGAGAGATAACTCGAATTATAGTAATTACCTAATCTAATAAATTTGTTCTTCACGCGTGGGCATAGGCTTTACCGAACTACATAAAATTTGTGTCTCTTCTTCTTGTCTAGTCACAACTCATAACAGGTAGTAAATAAAAGATTGATATTGGTCCGAAAATGAATATTTAAATGGCTCTTCTAGTCAAGAGTTTGTGATATACTCGTTAGAAGAATTGTTAGATGTCACCATATTTTTATTGCCCATTTATCTCCTCCTATGTGTATGCCCAGTTAGCACACCAACTTAACAAACTTGTATGTATTTATCTCTCTTCTTTTGCATGCCAACTAGGTAATACCCATAGGAGGTGATATATGGGTGATGAAAATAGGGAGACATCTATCAATTTTTTTTACTCGTTAATATACTCCATGGAATACTCATCTGTTAACTGATAAAGCCTCATTAATATACCTACTGAATTGGAAGTGATGTTCATTAGGTGATACTTGCTGCAATAACTTGCAGAGCAACAAGATGGTGGATGCAGTGGTAACTGTATTCTTGGAGAAACTTCTTAACGTGCTTGCCGAGGAGAGCCAATATGTTAGCAAATACAAGGAGCAGTTTGAGAGGATAAAGACCGAGCTGCTGCTTATGCAAAGCTTTCTAAAGGATGCAGAGAGGCTTAAGAGGAAAAATCAGATTCTTCGGAGGATCATGGTTTGTTTGCGGGATCTAATCTATGAAGCTGAAGATATACTAGCTGATTGTCAGGTTCAATTGGGGCATCCTAAAGTTGCTACCAGAAATTCAATGTGCTTCCATCCCAGGAAAGTTAAACATCGATATCAAACAGGGAAGCGCCTTAGTGATATTAACGAGAAAATCTCAGAAATAAAGAAAAACATCTCATCTTATCTTGGTGTCCCACTTTTGAATGAAACAAATTCAATGGAGTTACACAACCATCAGATGCCTAGATGGACCTGCCATGTGTATGATCACTCTCAGGTGGTTGGCTTGGAAGGTGATACAGAGAAGATGAAGGAATGGCTATTTGAAGCAAGCCACGACATACTTGCAATTGGCGTGGTTGGCATGGGAGGGTTGGGGAAGACCACCATAGCTCAGAAGGTCTTTAATGATAGAAGAGTAGAGGACCATTTTGAGAGAAGGATTTGGGTTTCTGTTTCTCAAACATTTACCGAGGAACAGATCATGAGAAGCATATTAAGAAGCTTAGGAGATGCATGTGTGGGTGATGATCAAAGTGAATTGTTAAAGAAAATAAACCAGTACCTCTTAGGCAAGAGGTATTTGATTGTGATGGATGATGTATGGAGTTTAGATGTTAGTTGGTGGAGCAGAATATTTTCAGGACTGCCCAGAGGAAATGGAAGCAGTGTCATTATTACCACGAGAAATGAATTAGTTGCTCGTAAGATGGGAGTGCGTGATGCAAGAACCCATAGGCCCGAATTCCTTAATGAAGATAACAGTTGGTTACTTTTTCGTAAGGTAGCATTTGCAGCAACTGGAGGCCAGTGCAATTACCCCGAGCTTGAGAGTGTTGGGAAGGAGATTGTCGGGAAGTGCAGAGGCCTTCCATTAGCTATCAAAGCCATTGGTGGTGTGATGCTGTGTAAACCACCTCATTATCATGAATGGAGGCGAATCTCAGATCATTTTCGTGATGAATTGGCAGAAAATGATGACTCAGTCATGGCTTCACTGCAATTGAGTTATGATGAACTCCCACCAGTTCTGAAGTCATGTTTCCTCTGTTTCTCACTCTTTCCAGAGGATTGTGTGATACCGAAGGAGCAGTTGATCAATTGGTGGATTGGAGAAAGTTTTGTCCCGCTAAAGAATGGTAGGCTATTGACTCAAGTAGGAGAAGACTGTTTCTCGGAATTGAGCAACCGATGTTTGGTAGAAGTTGTTGACAAGGCTTACAATGGTATAATCAGGACGTGCAAAGTTCATGATATGGTTCGTGACTTGGTGATCAGCATAGCAAAAGAGGACGCATTTTCCATCCCATTAGATCCCAACTGTCGCCATTCAAGTATCCAAAGTGACATGAGAGGGCAACACTTAGCAAACAATGGAAAATTGCGAGCATTGCTTACCACTACCAAGAGTGGAGAGGTAAACAAAATTTCTTCAAATGATGCCAAAAAGTTTTGCCGGTGTCAACACCTACAGGTATTGGATGTTTCAAAATCAATCTTTACCGCGCCTCTTTCAAGTTTGTTTGATGACATTGGATCCCTCCAGCACTTAAGTTATCTTAGCTTAAGCAACACTCATCCCTTGATTGAAATTCCGATTTCACTAGCTAAGCTTCGAAATCTCCTGATTTTGGACGTAAGCTATTGCCAGAATCTGAAAATGCTCCCCTCTTGCATTGTAAATTTCGAAAAACTTGTGATCTTAGATGCGAGCAACTGTGGTTCACTCGATCACTTCCCAAAAGGATTAGGAAATCTCTCAAATCTTCAGGTTCTACTCGGCTTCAGGCCTGCAAAATCAAGCCAACATGGAGGCTGCAGAATTTCTGAACTGAGAAGCCTGACTCGGCTAAGAAAACTCGGACTAAGACTAACTCAATGTGATGAAATCGGAGATGATGAGGTCGATGCATTAGTCAATCTCCACGAACTGCAGTATCTAACAGTAAGTTGTTTCGACAGTCATGGTGATGATCTTGCACTCAAAATCGATAAACTTGATCCTCCTGCAGAGCTCCACGAGCTGAGTCTCGAGTTCTTTCCAGGAAAGATAAGTCCTGTCTGGCTCAACCCGAGGTCGCTTCCGATGCTACGATATCTGTCAATAGTTTCTGGCAATCTTACGAAACTTCACGAAAAATTCTGGGGAGATGCAAATGCTGTCTGGAAAATTGAGGGCCTAAAGTTGGGTGCTCTGTCTGATTTGAATGAGGAATGGACAATGATGCACCAAGTGATGCCATCCTTAAGAATATTGAATGTTAGCTGGTGCCCTGAAGTAGAGCCTGTCCCGATTGAAGATGCTGGCTTCAGAGGTGGAATGTGGAAGAAGGAAGATGAGAATAGCTAGAGTTGAGATGATCTTTATATGTTTCTGTTCATTGTGATTACATAGTGGAAAATGAATTCTAGTTTTTTTTTTTTTTTTTTTGTTTCCCCCTCTTTTTGGGCATTTTGTTGTTGGTGATTCTTGAAGTGTAATAATGGTGTGTATATATATATCAATCATTTGTATTCCAAAATTATTTGGTTCATAATACAAATATTATTAGTCTGAGTGTGGACCTATTTTTGTTTGTGTGTGTTAGCTTTTTATAAACGTGCAAAAAGAATAGTAAGACCTATAAAAAGCATGTAAACCTCATTAAACATCACCTAAACTACTACACTATTTTGTACAAAAATGAGTGCTCTCTAAGTCCTACCTTTAATTTTTTTTCTGTCAAAATTGACTTCCTTTTATTTATATATTTGCTAGGCAAGCAAAGAATTTTTTAGTTTTTTGCAGTCGTAATTGATGTTATTTTCCTCATTAATAGAATATAACTCCGAAAAAAATAGAAATGGGAAAAAAATAACCTATAATTTGTGTATGTCGCGATTTTGGTAAAGCAAAGTAATCAACATAAATTATGATGTGAAACAAATTCACTTTTGAAAAGA
The DNA here is from genome assembly GCA_037974665.1 of Ehretia macrophylla. Lineage (NCBI taxonomy): Eukaryota > Viridiplantae > Streptophyta > Magnoliopsida > Boraginales > Ehretiaceae > Ehretia > Ehretia macrophylla. The sequence goes on from CM075770.1 coordinate 53,108,625, forward strand.
AAAAAAAAATTAAATTGGACTAGGAACACCTTTAGAGCCAATATGAAAACTGTCATGGAAAGAAACAGAAGCAGCAGCAAACTCCACAAGTGTTCATCACTAGAAGCCGAAAATTGCCATACTAGGCATTTCAGCCATTCATTTTAATTTTGAACTACAAAAATGAGAAGAAAAGCAAAATGTTAGATATTTTGAGTTAAATACATCACTGAATTGCTATGTTAAATGTTTAGAATAAAGCACTCCTTAGGGCATCCTCAATGGAGTCCCTAAAGGGTCTTTAAATAGCAATAATTACTATTTTAGAAACTCTATTGATCAAAATTTATCACCAATGAAGGTCTCTAAAACACTATTTGATAGTTTTTAGCAAAATCATGACATTACTCAAGCTTTGAGTCTCCAAAATAGCACATAGTCTCCATTTTCTTCAACAAATTTGTTGAAGAAAATAGAGACTATACAAGAAGACAAAAATGAGTCTCTAAATTTGACATGTGACGAGAAAAAATTGAGATAATCTAAATAACAATTAATTAAAAAAAAGTAACACACGAGAAAAAATTACACATAATCAAATTATTATGTAAAATTAAAATTAACACGATATAGGGACTCAATTTTATAGAGACTGTCACTGGAGATTTTTTTTTATCTTGGTCTCTAAATGAGTCTCTATAATAGTTTTTTTGCCTTAGTCTCTAAGTAGGTCTTTAAAATACTAATTTGGTCTTTATATAAGTCTCTAAAATAATAGATAGAGACCCATTATAAAAACTCCATTAAAAATAGCCTTAGAAGAGCATTCTAATCCCGATGTTTAACTCAACTCCATGGGTTTTACTGGCCTTTCATTTTTGCCACAACGGAATTATATGGAAGTCAAATCTCTCTTTAGCCACAAAAGGAGTAGAAAATAAGGTATCTACCTTGTCCGTAGTCATTATAGTTATGCAAAGTTCTGGGGCACAACGGTGGCTGTAGTTTAGTGGTAAGAATTCCACGTTGTGGCCGTGGAGACCTGGGCTCGAATCCCAGCAGCCACAATGTTTTCTGTTTTGCAGAGATTGAACTTTCCCTTTTATTTTTTATTTTTTATTTAATATATACTATTTTTGTGCCACGAATTATTCTTTTTTAGTAACGAAATTGATGTTTGTGGCATTGATTTGATATTGAAATCAGATATGGAGAATGGTAATAACAAGATTGATTATCTATCACTTTTGGAATTTCAAAAAGAAAAAGAATTAATCAACTTTGTACTTGAATTAATTAGTAATAGTTCATTGGTAAATCGCCTTTGGTGCGAGTTCTATAACAGCTATTGAAACAAGTTTGGCAACTACTGTGCTATATAGTAACATACAAGTCAAGCAAATTCAAAGAATTAATGGTGAAAAAAGATTTTCGATAACGTTATGATATCTCTCGTAAGTTAAGAGTTGATATAATAAAATCTAGACTATTGATTGTTCTATTTAATAGTGACAAAGTCATAACTCATAATATATCATTATTGTGTGGGTGTACATTGTCATTTTTCATATCATATACAACTTCTGGACTTGCTTTAAAGAATTATGGAACATCCAAATTCTGAAACTTTTGTTGAATGATTAATCCGAATTATTATGTAAACCTTCAACATTTGCAAATCATTATCATTTTATGTCTTCACCAATGTGAGACATTTCAATTATCATCTATTTGAGCACCTGACATCCTCATTAAGGATACAATCACCTACAACCTCTGATTTGCCATGCCCCAAGTCAATTAGTTAAAACCGACAAGCAAAACTAATGTCGTAGTATTTATAATAATTTTTTTAATTTTTAAATTAACCAACTCAAAATAATTAACTCGAATTATTATTTAAATGCACAATAATCACTAATAAATGACCTTCATCTTATATCTCGCATTTAGGAGATTACAATAAAAACTTCTCAATTTTCTTATTCCTAATGTTGTCCGAAGGTTTACTAAGGGAAAGGAATAGTACAAAAATTCGCATCCCAAACCTTATCATAAATTTGAATAAAAAATATATATATATATAATAGCCTAATCATATAATTTGAGCCGATCATATACACTCTTGACAGGTAAACAAACTCCAACAACATAATATTCGACAGGATTATCTCGCGTGGTTTGTGAGTAGCAGCCTATCCACTTCTCTATTATTGTCCTCCTTTTTTGTTCATTTTCTTTATGAAGAGTAATTCCTTTAGTAAGGGTTCCAAGGGGGAATGCACGTCGAATTTTTTTTAAATATAACGATATTTTTAAAATACTTTTAATTAAAATATTATTTGCTTTCACTAAAATGAACAAAGAATTATATATAAATATTGATTATATATTATATATCTCAGTGAAAATATATTCTGAATCCGTTTTTAAATGTTTTTTTGCACTTATTTTAAAGTGTCAAATTTTGAGAGACAAAAGTTTCACTCGATAGAGGTATAGTCTAAGTACAACATCTACAAAAATTGACTCTAAAAATTAACTTCTTAATTGATTCGAGCAAAAATTTTGAACAACTCTCCCGTTTTTTTACAAACGTTCTACTGCTAAACTACTCATTGAAATCGTCAAATTTTTTTTTGATTTTCACAAATCTCAAAATTGGCCCATGAAAGACTAGATTTTTCTTTTGAATGACGTAGAAACTCAGTTAGCAGAGTCCGCTATAAAACGGTACATCTCTATACATACACCAGATCAATTAAAAACAAAATTCTAAAATAATAAAAAGTGTCAAATTTATAATCTTACAAAAATAATTTTTTTTTATTACTACTGGACCATGCACCGAAAGGCTAGATATAGTACAATAAAAAGCCGGCCTATGCCCCGTTCTTCCCACATGTCGCGCCGTTTGCTTAAGGGACCGTCAACGATCAAAGGCAACTCTCCCATTACAGACTGTCACAACTTTCAAACATTCACGAGGTTGATTAATTGTAGACAAAGCAAAATCGAATATTGTCAAAGTAAAGCATATCCTTCAAGAAAAGTATAAATTAATTAATAAAAAAGTAGCCGGAACCGTCTTAGCCATGAGCCATTTGTCATCAGAAAGCTGAGCCAAGTATGATTAGATAGTTTTAAAATTTATAAGTTTTTAGTTGAATCATTATATAAAAAAATCAGAGTAAGTAATGGAATTAAAATATTATTATTGTTATATATATAGATTATACACGAGATTATACTGTTGGTGGCCAATTTCCCTATGTAGCTCTACTTTTACGATAACCCTTGTTTGTATTCAGAATTTGTTTAGATATAAAATTTGGGTCAATTCAAAAATAACTCTCTGAAAGAAACCATGCTTATAAAAAAAAAAAAAAAACTCTATTAAAGAAATCATGAACCACGATAAAATTTTCATGAAATGTACATGATTTCTTTTTGGTGCCGAATCTGTAATTCAAATTTTTTTTTTTTTTTGGTTGAAAAAGTAAGGATTTCATTTCATTGAAATTAAATTAATCAACTTTGGTGGTTTCAAATTTAAAGTGAAGCACATTAAAGAGCTCTATTGGAGGATCAACCATTCAACTGGAAAGGAGGGTGTCTAAATTAAAAATTTTCACTAGCCAATCAGCCATCTCATTTATATTTTTGCAAATGTGAGATACACTACCTAGACTGAGAGAGTAGGGATTTAGCGTTCTTCACAATTTCAAGACAATCGCATTCAATTGAGACATTCGACCTTCCTAACTCTTAGGAAAGTACATGATTTTATGACAATACAATGTTTAGTCTTTTTTATGAATTTTTCTTGGATGACATAAGAATTCAATTGACGGAGTTTGATTATCGGATTATTTAGCAAAGTTTGACCACAATTGTAAACTCTAAATCGTGCGGTCCCACACATGCACCAGGTCAGTCAAGAGAAAAACTCCATAGTCATGAAGAGTGTCGCACCCGTAATTTTACATGAACGATTTTACTCAACTACCGCTGAATCATGTTCGTGAGGTGTCTTTTTTCTTTATGAATTTTAAAGCTTTATGAGAGCTTATAAGGTCATTATAAGCTAAGCTGAGCTGAGCACATGCCGTACAAAACCTATATGCTTTTCTCTTTTTTCTTCGTGGATCATGCATGAATCAGAATAGAAGTTGATGTATCCCAAACAAGCAACTAAGTGGGAAGATTTACGTATCTGTCGTGTCCGTATATGCCCCCTCTTGTCCCTTTCTCTCACTACTCTTATCTCTTTCTCTCTCTGTATATCTCTATATCTACATATCCCTTCCATCCCACGCAATCAAAATATTTACTCAAATTCTTTTAAATGCTTAGACTTTCAGCTAATTAATTTTCCGTGTAAAACCCTTCTGCAGAAAAGTTTTCAGTGAAGCAAATACTCTCACGTTTGATCATTCAAGAAACTATCATCATCGTAAGTTTTCATTCTTAGCTTTTGCTGTTTTCATAATTTACATATATGTATACATAGGCGGACGTATTTACAGGCGCGGTAATTTTGAAAGACGGAAATATTAAGAAGTGAGTATGCGTTTGTCTTTTTTTAAAATATCTGTATTTTTAGGTTGTTTTTCTGCTGAAAATGTAATTTAGTCTTTGCCGGAAAAAGTTACTCATATGATTGGTATGTTTCTAATTTTACTGAACAAAAATAATGAATCCATCCATTTATGCATATATTTTTCTTAGTTTTACAAAAATGTCTCTCTTTTACGAGTACAGAATTATTAAGAAGTGATTTGAGTATATTTATATTTTTAAAGTATTTTTTACCTAAAAAATCAATCTAGCTTCGAATGAAAAAAGTTACTATCGAATAAAAATCTTGAATCCGTATGCATATATATTGCTTAGTTTTTCAAGCTTAAGGCACTGATAAGATCATTGTTTTCACGATGAAAAACACCAGCAACATGGCGGCGACACTGGCGGAGCCACCGAACGGGACAATGCCAACATCAGGAAAACATTACTACACGATGTGGCAAACCTTATTCGAGATCGACACAAAGTACGTTCCGATAAAACCGATCGGCCGAGGAGCATACGGCGTCGTATGCTCATCGATAGATCGAGAAACAAACGAGAAAGTTGCGATAAAGAAGATCAAGAACGTGTTTGGGAATCGTATAGACGCCATGAGGACACTTCGAGAGTTGAAGCTTCTGAGGCACATAAAACAGGAGAATGTTATTGCTTTGAAGGATGTTATGATGCCATTGAATATGAATAGTTTTAAGGATTTGTATTTGGTTTATGAGTTGATGGATACTGATCTTCATCAGATTATCAAGTCTCCTCAGCCATTGTCGAATGATCATTGCAAGTATTTTATTTTCCAGGTAATTGATATGCTTCGATCTCAAACTTCTTTAATTTTTCATAGTTGTTGCATTAATATTTTAGAGTACTGATTTCGATAAATAAAATAAAAAAAACTCAAAGTGGTTTATTAAAATTCCCATGTTGCACTCTGTTTTTGTTGTAATTATCTAATAAATCCGTGTGATTAATTATAGGAATGTGTTAAAAAAATCTCATTGGTATCAAATTTGTTCGTGTTTTCTCTCACATTTTTCTTCTGATGCGTCTAATAATGAAAAAAAGACAAGGAAGAGAAACAGAGAGAGAGAGAGTCAGAGAGACACTCTAATTTTCACATGTAATGCTAATTAAGCCCTTTGGTCTAGTGGTATGCTCCTTGCTGAGGTTCCGAAATCAATTCTCGTTAGTGACATCCTTTGATATGTATTGTAGTGTATGGCTTTGGTGTCTCTTGAATAAAAGAAGCTGCTCTGATGTGAAATTTGAAATCCAAGCAAAGAAATTATGGACTTTGGTTCATTTCTTATTTTAACACCACTAAAATGTCAAAAACTAATATAAGAATGGAGATAAACTGGACAATCTTGTACATCAGTGAGAAAAAAGAATAAAAAATTGAGTCATTGTCAATTTATACTTTGTTCTGTAAGAATTCAACTATTGTTATAGTTTGTTCTTACATATAAAATATTTTGATCTAATTTATATGAAAAGGCAATTCTGGTGATTACAAACTAGTGCTTGAAACCGCGGAAGAAATATCTGGCTCCAAGACAGCTTATTTTGATACGTCACATCAGTCCACTACGGCCGATTAGATTGAATGCGATTGAATTAGGTACCCGATTAAAGTTGAATTCAAGTAGAAAAGATCTTGGATTCAACATATTGTTCTCGTCTTGGATTGGGAACTGGAAAGAATTATGCTTATGATCCAAGATGCTCTTGTTTAATCCAAGGAAGTTGTATATTTGCTGTCAAAATATCTGTAGATGCAATGTAAACCTTTTTCGACAAGTTTTTGATTGCCAACATGTTACAATGAAACTAAGTTCATCAGCATCAGTTTCTCTATCAATAATTAGCTATTGATCTCTTTTGCTCTGTTAATATGAGGCACTATCAACTAGAATTAGTCTTTCTCAAGTAAACCTTCAATGACCTTATCTAGCAGATGATCATTTATTCATTAAATTCTATGTTCTATTACTTGTTAGATTAAAAAAAAAAATGTTCCAGAAAAAAGTTAGGTTTGAAAGGATTGTGCTAACTAACTTTACTGGTTTTGCTTCTTGTTCTGTAAACTAGCTCCTTCGTGGTTTGAGATATCTGCATTCAGCAAACATTCTTCATCGGGATTTGAAGCCTGGAAATCTTCTTGTCAATGCTAACTGTGAACTTAAGATCTGCGACTTTGGATTGGCACGAACTAGCAGAGACAAGGGACAGTTTATGACAGAGTATGTAGTCACTCGCTGGTACCGTGCACCAGAGCTACTTCTTTGCTGTGACTATTATGGAACCTCCATTGATGTTTGGTCAGTAGGATGCATCTTTGCTGAAATTCTTGGCCGGAAACCCATCTTTCCAGGAACTGATTGCCTTAATCAGCTTAGACTTATTATCAATGTTCTTGGAACCCAAAATGAAGCTGATCTTGAGTTTATCGATAACCCCAAGGCTAAGAGTTTCATAAGCTCACTTCCCTATTCCAGAGGAATGCAGTTTTCTTCTTTGTTCTCTCAGGCTGATCCATTGGCGATAGATTTATTGCAACGTATGCTGATCTTTGATCCATCTAAAAGAATCACAGTTACAGAAGCTCTTCGTCATCCATACATGTCAACGCTCTATGATCCGATATGCAACCCTTCTGCTCAATATCCTTTGAATCTTGATATTGACGAGAATATGGATGAGCCATTAATCAGGGAAATGATGCTGAGAGAAATTCTGTACTACCATCCTGAAGCTGCTTATTCTTATGAATGGTGCTAATGTTCTCTGTTTGGAATTAGTTTGATTTCATTTCGCAAGCATAAAGAGGGGGGAAACCAAGGATATCTGTTATATAGGACGGCCAGTGCTTTCAAAATATTGAAGCTATTGAAGGAAATCAAATCAAAATC